>CM077201.1:19115912-21770912 GCA_039654625.1 Rhinogobio ventralis
TAACTTTCAACACACTCAAATGTATCTAATATGATAAAACAGTGCTGTGTTACCCCACATATGCATGCCGGACGTCACATGTACAAACAGAAAAAACAGGTCTCATTGCATCCACTTGTCGAAGAAAGTGTTATCGGCAGTACGAACTGACAATGATATCTGTGGACTTTTAAGGTAATCACCTAGTTCTTTTTATTGTTGCGGTTTTATTCTATTTAAATATGTAAATGTTAGTGGGAAGAAGAAAAATAAAAAACACTGGTTATGCTCATCTTTGCTCGCTCCTGTGAAGGAGGCTCTATAAAACAGCTCTATATTTAATGAAGCATATAAAAAAGACCTAAACCCGAAGCAATGAGACCTGTTTCACAGAATACAGAAGTTTGTTGCGCATAACCCCCATCGCTCCAGCAGCCTCGGTCCGCTCCAACGGCTTTCAGCCCCACCCTGCTGATCACGTAGTAAACACAGTGCAGTCCTTCCAGGGTCTACTTCAGAAAGCCAGCTTAGTATTGGCCGACGCTGTTCACATGAGCACAACGATGCGTGTGATGCTGACGAGGAGCTGGCCGATCAGTGGCCAATACTGAGCCAGCTTTCTGACGTAGAACCTGGAAGCGCTGCACTGTATTTACTATGTGAACAGCGTTGAATTGTTGAATAAAGCTGAATTTTTTTTCTAGTTCATAACATTAAGGTTGAACCACTGTAGTCACATGAACTATTTTAATGATGTCTTTACTACCTTTCTGGGCCTTGAAAGTGGTAATAACGTTGCTGTCTATAGGGGGGGTCAGAAAGCTCTCAGATTTCACCAAAAATATCTTAATTTGTGTTTCGAAGATGAACGAAGGTCTTACGGGTTTGGAATGACATGAGGGTGATTAATGGGTTCTTAAAGGTGGTGTAAGTGTTATTTAAAAAATGCTTTATAAAAGTGTTGCTTTCACTTATTGATGGCATCATACCCTCGGTCGGCTGGCACAGCAGATTCAGCCAAAGTCGTTGCCTGGGTTACGTATGTGTGGGGCGGAGCTATCAAAATTGGGGCGAGACCCTTTTGGGGTAGGGGCGTGTTTGTTTTGGTGATTTGAAATATCAACATCGGTTACCAGAAAGCACTTACCCCACCTTTAATGACAAAATTTTCATTTTTGGGTGATCTAACCCTTTAAAGATAAAAATGCTGTCATTAATTACTCACCTTCATGTCATTCCAAACCCGTAACCTTCGTTCATCTTCAGAACACAATTTTTGATGAAATCCGAGGGCTCTCAGAATTTTCATTTTTGGGTGAACTATCCCTTTAAGGCATCTTTACATAGCCAAGTTCAGGCTGCTCTGTGCCTGCTCAATTCAGTGTACAGACATAATGCTGCATAAAAACCCAGACTATGCTCTGACCCACCTCATCCCTAGTATAAATGTGTACTGTTGTAAATGTGTTTATAATGAACATCAATTAAACAGTCTGTGTAAAGAGTGTGTGTTGATACTTTGGCAATACTGTATGCAAAACATTCACATCAATAAAGTACTTTGTAATTTGAGAGAGAGAAAGAGTGGGTGAGAGAGAAGCTAGTGAATTTGATACAGACATAAATATGTTGTCCTATAGAAATACTATGTTATTTGATACTTACATTATGACAATTCATGTTAACAGCCCGCAGTTAACTTCAAATTAAGGAACATAAAAATCACTTTTATTTTCAGACCTTACCTTATAGATCCTGGTCCAGTACGCTCTACGGTTCTCTTCTGCAATTGCAGAAGTTGTCTCTGAGACTAGAGAAATAACATTGACCGAACACTGTTTTGTCACCCTTTTTAACAATATAAAACTCACTTCAGAGGACTAAAATGTATGTTTTACTTTCACTCGCACGTTTGGAAACGGTCTGGGCTGGCGATCATTAAAGGTTAATGTTTAGCAGTAGCTCAGTTGCAAAGCGCTACACGCTCGAGCTCACTTTTGAGAGACGAGATATTTACGAAGAACGAATGGTATTTACTTAAGACAATACTTCATAAAACAAAGGCCTTTCCGACCCTAAATACTATTATGTTATGTATTTGAAACACGAAAGCAAGACTGGACATTTCAACACGAGAAAACAGCTCAAAGTTTCTGTACGAGACACAGGCTTTTCTGGGTGTGACGTGACGTCTTACAATTCTGACTCAAGTTCACGCTGATCTGCTCGGGCTCGGGCACATATCTGAACCGAACTGTCACGAAAACAAACGAACGAGCGAACAGACAGTCCTGCGCAAACATTTTGTCTCGAATAAATATCCCAGATTAAACGAAACAACAATTCTGGTTAGCTTTGTCGCGATATTTTTTATGAACTACCATAGAGTGAAGAGATTTGTTGTTTTTTAAAGCTAAATAAACGTCAGTTGACATTTTCTTTCTTCAGCCCACAAATCTGGAATCCAAACACAGCAGTGCTATAGCACAGAAAAGCGTCAGAAAGTTACCTGTTTGAGGTGTTCCCAATGTCTCTGCGATGCTTGTGGTGCTTAGTCCCAGTGATGAGAGAAAAGTTTCCATGTTAAGGCGATCATAGTTGCAGGTGTCTGTAAACTTCCGGAATATGTTGTTTTTTTTCCTCCGGGTTCCTTCGGGAGGGCAATCACGGCGTCACTGCGCTGACCACGAGCGCATGGTCTATCTTGAACATTTAGCAAATGTATTGTTATTATG
This sequence comes from Rhinogobio ventralis, assembly GCA_039654625.1. Classification (NCBI taxonomy): domain Eukaryota; kingdom Metazoa; phylum Chordata; class Actinopteri; order Cypriniformes; family Gobionidae; genus Rhinogobio; species Rhinogobio ventralis. The sequence continues at coordinate 19,118,627 of CM077201.1, forward strand.
TTTCCCTTTTCACTGATAGTGTAATTACAACACACCTTTCACAAATTTCCTAATGCATGTGATTGTCAACCCACACATAGAGACTTCCGAGTTTACACGAGCCTTCATTTCTAGGCGTGATTCGTGTTGTGCGTGAACTCTCTGGAATTTCACGGGGGCGCGCAATCTCAGGTGCGTGTGCACGCCGGTTTAGGGCGCTGTCTCCCCTGAGTCAATAAAGCACACACACCTGAGCCCTGAAAAAAACTGCTTATGTCTTATGATTTAAAAAAAATGCTGCTGGTCTTAACTCACCCAGCCTAGTCAGGCTGGTTTGAAATAGTTTTTGGATGCATTGTGGGAGACAAGTTGGCCGCCCAGCTAAACATTCAAGAAAAAAAAACTTAATTGCTGTTTTCTTATTAATTTTCTTACTTAAGAAAAGAGTTAAGACTATTTTGTATTCCTAAAAATACTTAGATAAAGAATGTTATCTTTTTTCTGAGTTTTCTATTGTTCTTAAAACAAACTTCAAATTACTGAAGAGATTGTACCTAAATTAAAGTAGGCTAATCTCCAGCTTGTTTTAAATTACCCAAAAGTAAGTTTAAATAATTTATTGGTTTATTTCAAATATTAAGCATTAAGCCAAATTTAAGGAACCCTGTTTATATAGTGTTATCTTCACTATATAAACAGGGTTCCTTAAATTTGGCTCTGAAGGTTATTTGATAGGGAATCAAATAAGGGAATTTGATATTCAGTAATAACGGTACAAAAACAGAGAAAGAAATGAGCACAAATTAATGCAACAGACCGCTCTGACTTTTTTCAAATTTAAAATATATACGATGCATTAAAAAAGAACGATAAAGTGCTAAACTCCCATCAAGTCTTATGAAATTCTCGAAAATTCATCTTTCAAAATTTCGGAACTTCTTTCATAAGAAGAATTTGGTGAATCCAGCCCCAGCTTGATTATGCTGGGAGACCAGCTACATAAGGTCAGATCCACAGGGTTATAATGGTGGTATATAGCCAATTATAATTCATGTGAAATTAGCTTTTGCTCACGATAAGTGAGTTATGTACAAGTTGAACCATAGAAACTACATTTTAATGAAGTTGTACTTGTTTGCACTATTCAATGTTTTTTTTTAATTGCTATTTATTTCTCTTGTACCCAAGAGATTTTAAGACATTAAAGGTTAACATTTAGCCACAATATGTTTCTGGTCAACAAGACAAGCAACTTAGATTAAAAAAAAAAACTACAATGATGCAATTGAGAGCAAATGTATAAGACTGGCACATGTTTGTGACGTCTGACAATATTAGTTTTAATAGGTTTACATTTTTAACACCTCAAGTGGTTTGTCTTGTTGCGAGCAGGGAGCATTAAGTTAAATTGGGATGCGAAACAGCTACAATGCAATATCTTAGTTTTGTTCTGAGAAATGTGGGTGGGTGGCCACCAGATCACTCACACTTTGTTTCTAGATTGTTAATTTTGTCTCCCAATGAGAATCCATGAGGTAATTTGACAAAGATACATGGATCTGTGTGTGGGGTGGGATGGGGGGTATTTGTGTGTCCTGGTGTCATCGCTCTGATTCAGAAACTAATCAGGGCTGACTGTGCCTTAACCTTCTGCTTGCCAAATATAGATTTCTCTAAACCCCACACACCCAACCCTCTATGACATCAGAGAAATCAGTGGATTTCTTGGAAGGTATAGCCTTAATAAATCATTGGGTATTGCCCACCTATGTCATTTCAAAGAGAGTACAAGAGTAATAAAGAAAAAAAATCCCAGTGGAGTATTAAAGAAAAACATTTGAAATATTTGGTTGGATATGTGTACAACTTGATAATAGACAGATATACATTTTATATTTAGGAAAAGCAAATGCTGATCACATGATCACTGCTCACTGCTTTTTTGTATTGTTTTGTTTGTTTGTTTAATTGACAAATTTGAGGAAACGGCTAAAATTAATATATATTATATAATTGTGGCATGCTGTCTTAACATTATGTCATGGATAATACACAGTCAGATAACAGTTTTGAGATAATGACAGACTAACTGACATCATCCCATTTTACTTGCTACTTACTTGTTACTTGCTACTGGCTACTTGATAAATAAATACTTTTATTATTGATTTGAGTTTAAATGTATTTCTTTTATTATACTTGTAGATTATCTTTAATTGGATTTCTGTTTGGAATAGTCCATAGAAAACAAATATGCAATGGTTTTTAATATGCAATTACTTTTCAGTACATCAAATACTCTTTGACAGGGGAGATCAGTTTTCAGGAGGAATGGTCAGCCGTTGACCGCTGAATGCTGCGATTGACCAATCAGAATCAATTATTAGAATGCACTCTAATAAAACATAAAAAGTTAATTTACAACACCTTCTTCGGACTGCAGAGGTTTCCCATTTCAAAGGTCAAAAGTTATTTTAAATTGACACTGCAATAAAACCTGACCCTAACCCTAAATACCATAAACAGTAGACATAACAGTCTTGTCTCTTTACTCATCTTTTTTCTGATTTTCTCTTCCCTCACCCTTTCTTTGTGTAATCTAGTCTAGCATTAATCTAATATAGGAATCTAACGTTTCATGTGTCATATATAAACCGTTCTTCAGTGTAGTACAAACATAAGAGACACTTAACCTGTTCAGAATGTTCCCTAGACAAATATTCCAGCATTAATGTCTAATGCATGTGCTTTTATGTCTCCATGTGTGTTTACGTATGTGCATTTGGCTGTGGTGACAAGAAGGCATCTCTGTTATGTAACCTGTAATGTTGGCTGATTGAGACTCTTAACATGTCAACATGGCAATAAGAGAACTCTTAATTTATTAAGAGCCTAGACAGGTTGATGAGGGATTCCCCTTATTAGAAGGTAGGAAATAGTCAGACCTATCCAAGAAGAGTTATGAAACCCTATCCGGTCACAAGACAACTTATGAAATTCTCTATTAAATATACACATTTATTTTATTTTATTATAGAAATTTCTAAATTTCAGTGCGAATAAGTTAAAATTGGGTTTTGGTTAGCTAATCGTCGAACGCTTTAAACAAAACAGCAAAGCTTTTTTGATTGCATTTATACCTCCTCAGTCTAACGTTTCGTTCGCGTTTATTTAGCGCTCTCTAACAACCTTGTAACTTTTGTGGCAAGTGAAATTGTTTAAAACCTTTAATATTTCATTTGAGTTCAGTTGAATTAAGGGGATCAGACCCCGTATGTTGAAGAGGGAGAACGAGAGCTCAACTGGGCGCTATCCGAGCAAGCGTCTTATCTGACGAATAACGGGCGCAGTGGCGTCACAGCTTTCGGGAGGAACCACGTGTCCTGCAAAAAATAGCCGGTCACGGACGGTTCCCCTCATGAGACAGCGCTCAACCAGAACTGACCGGTAAGACAGCAGACTACCGACGGACTCACAACTCACAGCTGTCAACCAGGGCTTACTTTCTCGTCGAAAACATGGTGAAAAAGGTTAAAAGTCCCGTCACTTACGCAAAAATGAAGGGAATAGTTTCTTATTTTACAGGTAAGCTTAAATACTTAGTCTTCAAACTTTAATAAGAAAAGACATCTTGATATTTTGGATTAGATACGTAAGATATAACGCAGAACTTAGTTGCCACGATCTATCTATCTATCTATCTATATATCTATCTATCTATCTATCTATAAATTCGCACATTTGCTTGTTTTTAAAATGTAAACCAATTTAAAGGTAAGGCTAAATATGTTTTACAAAGGTTGTCCAATATATACAGCAGATATTTCACTAATTAAAAATAATCTTATAATATTTCATTTTCTCAGCTTTAATCAAGGACAAGAAGCTTGGATCCAGCCACCCAATCTATGGACAGTGAGTCTAGTCATCATTTTCCATCGCGTGAGCTAAAAGTGAAGCAGCACAGGGCTCTGTATGCATTCCAGTGCAGAGTTCAGAAGACTGACTCTGCAAAGATCAGCTGAAAAATCAGGAATGACTGAAGTTGCACTGCATGTTTCAGACTGACCACCAGTGCACTTTCAAGACCATGACCTACTTATAGCAACATTCCAAAGTGAAACCAGTAGCCAAGTACTGTTGCCTAGGTGTTGGGTGACTTTGGGGCAATTTTAGAAGAAAATAGCTAGAACTAAAGATTTTCATTTGTTAAAACACCTGCATTTCTCTGATATGGTTTCTCTCATTGCAGGATGGATTTCTTGCGACCTGAGGGTAGACTTTCTGAGGATAACGGAGCAGCAGCTGTAAGTGAACTTAAACGATCATGTCCACTTGTATGTCCTGGGCCTACATACAGATTAGCAATATCTTACTTAAAGTCCCCATTAAATCAAAATGAAGTTTTTTGGCTTTTAGTAAGCCTTACTGTTATCTATAAGCTAGTGTGCTCCAAAACAGTCAAAATTTACAGTCTCTCACTTCCACCAATATGGATCAATGATTTTGATGACATCACGCTGCACTTCAGTTTCTCATCAGATTTCTTGTCCAATCAAATGTTCTCTAGAATCTAGAACCCTACACTATAAATAGTCACTGAAGCTGTGGCTGAAACCGGTCATTTGTTCACACATTTACTACTTTCTACATGGTGAATGGCACATATATAGGGGATAGGGAACAATCAATGAAGTCTGGTTCACGTTAGTGTCACGCGAAACGCCACAGCATGCACACGGTCTGCTCCAGTCCAGAGAAACGATAGCATAGAGTGGATCATGTGCGAGTCGGCACATACCACAAAACGTATCGGACCCATTTTAATTCCTCACAAAATGCTATATAAGTGACATGGAGGAGATTAGGAGAAACGGTTAGTGATTAGGAGGAAACTGCAGCTTTACCGAGCTCAACGGCTCTTGCCGAGCTGAAATATAAATGAGAGATTTTTAAAAAAGGAGAGGGGCTGCTCGATATGTCCCACCCTGTCTTCCTGTTTCAGTGAAAATTACGTCAACACATTGAATAATTGTGTGCGTTTCAAGGCACTTCAGTGGGCCTTTAAAGTATTAATAAAGGTCTCCAGTCCTTTCAGAAACATAAGGTTAAGTCATCTGCAATGATTTGAGTTGCTGTACTGGTTGACCCACAGTAATCTATAGATGTAACAGGAAGTGCAGTGAACTGTGGTGTGGTTTCATATGTCACTTGAGTAAGCTGCTGACTCTCCTGATCTCTTTCCCAGGTTTGTTACAGTAATCCACCAACAGAGGAGCCACAATCTCGGTAAGTGGGGTGCTCAACTATCAGTCTATATGGACACAAACACATGCAATTACTCATAAATATTTATTTCTATATTATTTTAGGGTATCTGCGACTGATTTTGACTACTTGAAGGTTATCGGGACAGGAAGCTTTGGCAAGGTATAATGTTTATAGAGACCCACTCTGCTTTGTATTTTCTATAATGTATAAATATGGTTTAAACCTTGTTTGATTGTCTTTATTCAGGTCTTCTTGGCCACACACAGGGAAAATGGCAGATACTATGCAGTCAAAGTCCTACAGAAACACATTATTTTAACAAGGAAAGAGGCAAGTATGACTGTATGAGTATATTAGTATAATTATTTGATTCGTAGCGTGTCTGTATGTATTCATTGTGTTGTTTTTTCCAGGAAAGAAATGTCATGTGTGAGCACAGGGTGTTGTTAAAGACTCTTAATCATCCATTCCTAGTAAAGCTCCACTTCAGCTTTCAGACTAAGGACAGACTCTATCTAGTGCTGGACTATGCATGTGGAGGAGAGGTATGTTTACTGAACTATCTAAATGGGGACATTCCATAGACTTCTATTGTTAATGTATACAGCTAGTTATAAATACTATAACATAACCCTAAATCACACCCTAACAGAAAAACATTCTGCTTCTATACAATTACAAATAAATTTAAGATTTTGCTCACTTCTTAGTACATATAAGTAGGTATATGGACATGGATCCAGGTCAAAGGTTCAAATCAGAGGCTAATAACAGGATTATTCTCAGATTATCAGATATTATTACATATTATCAGATTATTATCAGAATATTTGCAATTATAATTGAGCTACGGCTCACATCGTTCTTATCTGTCTGTTCGAATATACATGATACACTGTGTAATTGATTATCAAATCTAAAAGTTACGAAGAAAAAACACAACTCTGGGGCCAATTGTAGCGGACGAAGCCTACAGTTACATTATTTAGATCTGTTAGTCCATCTTCGCAAAACCAGACTGGTGCAATTTCAGGAACAAAAGCATTTACGGGACATTTTAAAAAGATGAATTATTGCTTTGAAATTCAACTTTTAAAACAGCGGGTTCAGGGCCCACTAGGCAAACCTTCAGGGATAATTAATATATTATTCCAGTATAATTAATAGAATAATAATATAATATAATAATTAATATAATTAACATAAATATTATTAATATATTAAAACATCTAACTTAATTAAAATTATGAAGAATATCTAAAATTATATATTTGTCTTTTTTAAAGAACATGCACATAATGAATTGTGGTTAATTAATTTGACCTATTTTGGCACTCCCAGTTTATGTTAATAATATTTTATAGTTAATATTATCATTTTGGTAACATAGCACTTTACAATAAGGTCTCAACAAATATGAAACATAACAATGAGCAATACATGTGTTACAGTGTTTATTAATCTTTGTTAATAAAAATGCAGTCGTTCATTGTTAATTCATGTTAGCTCCAATCCGTTAACTAATATTAACAAATACCACTTTTGATTTTAATAATTAATTAGTCAATGAAAATTTTAATTAACATTATTAATAAATGCTGTAGAAGTATTGTTCATTCTTAGTTCATGATAACTAATGTTAACTAATGAAACCTTATAGTTATTGTTCTGTTCATACTTCGAATATTGTGTTGGCCGCGAGTCAAAAAGGTTAAGAATCACTGTTCTGAGTAATAAAACAATTTATGAAACATTCATATAAATTATATGGGACAAAAGGCATGTGTTTGTTAGTGGCAAATCCAAATAATACTATTTTTGTATGTATTATTGTGTTAATGAATGTCTATTTTCATTTTTGCAGCTCTTTTACCATTTGCAGAGAGAGGGGGTGTTTGGAGAACCCAGAGCCAGATTTTATGCTGCTGAGATAGCCTGTGCTTTGGGATACTTACACTCACTGAAGATTGTCTATAGGTACCAACACACTTTTGAAATATCTGTGCCTGTATAATGCAGATAATCCCATTCATTTGTGCTTAGTGAGAACAAAATGAACACCAACTTTCAGCAGATTTACAGTAATCCATCTTTCTCACATGCTCACAGGGACCTGAAACCAGAAAACATTCTGCTGGATTCTGCAGGTCATGTGGTTCTGACCGACTTTGGCTTGTGTAAGGAGGGCATGAGTGGACGTGGCACCACCAGAACCTTCTGTGGAACCCCGGAGTACTTAGCACCTGAGGTTCTCTTGCAGAAGGAGTATGACAGCACTGTGGACTGGTGGGGTCTGGGCGCTGTTCTTCATGAAATGCTCTACAGCCTGGTAAACAAACCCACCAATGAATGCTAAGTTAGATAAATAATACAGGTAGACAGGTGTGTTTACACAAACTCTTTCTCATTCCAGCCACCTTTCTACAGTGCAGATCGTCTTGATATGCTCAGAAATATTATTTATCAGCCTTTGGTACTAAAACCCGGAGTGTCTAGTGCAGGCAGAGATCTGCTGAAGAGACTGCTGAACAGAGACAGAGCCAAGAGACTAGGAGCCAATCGTGACCTGGTAATCCAACAAGCACAATCACACAAACTGAAATTTATCTTGCTAAACTCAAGAGTGGCTAAATGCCATTTTGACTTTTCTTTTTGGGGGGCTTTTAGACAGAGCTTCAGTCTCATCCATTCTTCTCATCTATTCATTGGGATGAACTTGTTGCAAAGAAAATTTCTCCACCTTTTGTTCCCTTACTGGTGAGTTCCTCTTTTTTTATTGACACATTTGGGGATTGTTCACCTAAAAATTAAATTTTTTACTGTTTAAACAAGAATTACATTTTTTTGATTATTCTGTGGAACACAAAAGAAGATATTTGGGTCCAAAATGTTGATTTTCATTGTACAGAAAAAACGATGTGCTTAAGGGATATGAGCTTATTTCATTATAGATAATGTGTAAATCATTTGTATTTGTTTACATTTCAGTCTGGCCCTGGTGACCTTACGAACATTGACCCTCGGTTTACAGAACTTCCTGTTCCACACTCACTAGGAGCACGTGAGGAGTCTGGAGCAACCTTTTCTGGCTTCACCTACATCAATGAAAACATTCTCCCACTGACTGGTGGACACTGAGACAAATTTTTGTCAGACCAATAGACATTTTGTCATAACATGTTTCTAATGATGTTTAATTTAAGCAAACACAGTTCATTTTTATGTTAGCTGCTGGACCAATGCTTTTGCACATGACTACAAAGTTTCTATCAAAAGTGACTGTGTTTTCCTAACATTCATATGTTATTTAATTATTTTTAGCCCTATTTGATAAAAAAAAAAAATTTGTACAGAAATCCAATGTTTAGGCTAGTGGTGTTCTGACTACTATATTGTAATGAGATGAAGTGAGAGGTTGCATCAGATGCTTGATTGTAAAAGAGATGTAAAGTGAGACCGAAAGTATATTTAAATTTGAATGTTAGTGACTTGTGTATACTAAGATTGGATTGGTAAGTGTTCGTTATGAAATTGTCTAAACATTAAAAGAATGTCTAATTTTTGGAATGGAAACAATTCAATTATTTTAAACTAATGCCCAGTTATGGAGTTTTATTGTGAAATGTATATGTGTTAGTATTTTCTTCTTTTTTTTTTAAAGTAAGGTATAAACAATTCACAGTTGTGCACGCGCTGTACTGTAATAGAGACCTGGGTCAAGATCAAGAAGTAGCATCTGGGTCACAAAGAAGCACACGGTTGTCATCTACAGATCATTTAATGTATCATTTGCCACTATGCGGTGTTTTAACGTAATTTTAATAATAATGTTTTGCTTCCTGTATTTTTCTCAAACCTACTTTACAAACAACGTGCCAACCTCTAAAGAGAAATCTCCACTTTTAAGCTCACAGCGCCATCTTGTGGCGTCTTCGCTGTCGTCTTTTTCGCTACTCTTGCCACAATGCGGCTGTCAAAACACTGTATTTAAATATTATGAACTTCAATTTGAAGCTCGACACAGTGTTGTTTTATGTATAAGCTCGCCTTATTTGTTGCATATGGACGAAGTATACTCTTCAAAAGAGATTTGCGGAGTAAAACCTGAACACGTGATGGTTACAGGAAATCAAATCAGAATCACCGCTACATGACTGTAAACTGAACAGACACAAAAATAATACTCTGAAAACAGCTCGTTTCAATGAGCACGCACTTACATGACTCCATTAAAATGGAACCATTTGCGACCCTGTTTGAACACTACAAAGCGCTCTCTTTTTGTTTAAAGTGCGTAACGTGAAGGAAATCAAAACCATTTTCCATATCTGTAATAATAAGGCCTTCGGTTGTTTTTTAGCGCAACAAGCACCGATTGAAACGGGTATCGCAGACACGTCAATGCTGGGGTCATGTAAGCTAGGACACTATAACGCTCAGTTCCTCTGATTCTCCGTTACATTAAGATCATCACTCACAAATATATGTTGTGATGAAGTTTATCGGGGATGTAGAAGTTGGACAGACACATATTAACCGGCGCATGCGCAATAACGCCACCATCCAGCTCTAAATAAGAGTTAAGAGAGAAACGAGGTGAGTTGCACGTTTATCAATAAATATGACGTTAATGTCGTCACCCACGCAGTAAACAACGATACTAACACAGAGTGCGTTTCTTGTTTAACAATTTTAAACCATTGCGACTATTTTCAACGATGTTCAAAACCGTAAAGATAAATAGAAGTCACAAGTTTGTGCAGAAGAAACTAAAAGCATGCAATTTGTTATTTCCCCGGGTCTGCATGCACCCGAGTTATTATGTTTATATACTGATGAATGACAACTCATTCAAAGTATCTCGGGCAATGTTTTTCTTTTAGATATGCGCGTGAAACTGTTGATTTGGTTTATTGTAGGCTGCCCTGCTAATGTTACAGCTAGCCGGGGCTATCAGTCGGGCTAACGACATTCCGTGACAAGGGGAAAGTAAGGAGTTTGTTGACGGAGGGGAAAACATTGCGTTTTAATAAAACAAGTTGTACACTTGGCCTTTCCGTGTTGTTTGACGGTCTGAGCGACGTGAATCAGACCAGAAAACTGTTATAATTTACATACTTTAGACGTGTCGGCGGCCCTTTGCTATCCTCCGCCATTTTGTGTGTCAGTCGAATGCTAATAATGGGCGCTCGCGCATTGCACTTTATTTATGCTCAGAATAAATTCAGTCATCACTTGAAATATCCAAACAAACGTTTTATAATAAACCAGACGGGCTTTTGTGTGATCTTTGCGGGGCGCCGTTACTGTACAGTCTGAGATTTTGGTAATATTTTGATTTATGATAAACGACAGGTCAAGCACGTTAAAACACTATTGCCTAATGTATACGAATGATAACGTGCTTAAATCAAGACTTTCTTATTTGAAAACAAACTAGTCGTGTGTATGTGCGTTTTAACTTGTCATCGCAATTATCAGCGATCTTTTAAAGCACAGATTTAACGAGATTCTTTTAAAACAAGGAAAAGCTGAACTTGTTCGTCTAACTTTACTTTTAATCGCTTTCCTCCTTTAATAACCACCAAAGTAGTTTAAGTGTGTCAGTGAGAGTTTGTATACATAGCTAGTCCATAAAATGTAACACCATAACTATGTAGAAATACATATTTTTGTTCTCGTTTAAGTGCTTGGTGCAATCCGTACTGCGAGCAGGCGTCGCCCTCTAGCGGTATTGGTCGGAACTACAAGCGACGCGCGGCTATTTCGTAATCCCGAGATGCGGTCGTTTCATCAGCCGCAGCCAAAACACGGTTTTCGAGACGAGATCGTCGTATTTGAATATTGAAAACGACAGTTTTGTTTTGCTTACTAAAACAACGTGCGCTAATATTTCTATTTCACTCACAGCAGATGTTTGGTTTCCAAAATGCAGTAATGTGTATGCATTAAAACTGGTTCGCAGACTTCCGAGGATTCCTCAACAATTAAATGGCCTCAAGACTTCAAATAATTTAAAACAGGGAACAAAATCAAGATTCCCAGTCTTGGAAAACCTATATGGGAAAACCTAATTGTAAAAGTGTGATTTATAGACCTGGAAAAGTAATCTAAATTAATAAAATATTAAAACGATCATTTTCTTTTTGAAGAAAAACAAATTTTTATCTATATCTATAATCCATATCCAGTAAATCACAAATGACTGAAAACCTTTAGAGGTGTTTTGGACAGTTTGGTTTACTTTCAGATGCTTACTTCTGTCATCTGTCCATATTGTAACAATATGTTTTTCTCTTTTGTCTTCCATTTTGTAGGAAAAGATGGCAGAGACCTCTACGAGTGATGGTCCTGCCACAGGAGCCGATTTTGACATGATGAGTGCTCTTGACTGGAAGGACGGCATAGCCACATTGCCTGGAAGTGACATTCAGGTAAAAATATTTAGTCTGTCTGATGCATAAAGAGTGATGCTAGGGACATAATTGACTATTCTGAATATGCTGATGAAAAATCTCAAAATCTGGTAATTTTTTTAGTTTCGGATGACTGAATTTGGCACCCTGGAGATTGTCACAGAGGTGGAGCCCAAAGTTAAAGAGGCAGAGCTTACAGGCCCACAGCCTCAAACTACAAGCACCAACAACAATCATTCCCCTGAGCAAAACAAAACTTCAAATCAGACTGCAAAGCCCCAGTCGAACACAGACCATCAGACAAATACTGTGGGTGAGTACATGTAACTCACACGTTACATGTCAGAGGAATGATTTGCTCTTTTGAGGACTCAATTTCTCTCGCTTTTTTTTTCTTTCTCCAGTTTCCACTGACCCCCACAGGCAGGCCGGGGGCAACAACACTAGGAGCCCCAGCACTGTGGAAAGCCCCAGCATGAGTACAGTGCCCAATGCGATTGTTCCTATCACTGAGGCGACTGCAAACTGCAGGTCCTGTGGTCACTCTGGTTCACAGGAGTCTTTCCTACAAGGCAAATTTTGCAGCGCTCCTTGTGTGCAGCCTACAAGTGGCAGGTACATGTTTTTGGCACTTACATAGATCTGTCAGTTGCACTGTTTATGGTGTATTTAGAAGTTCTTTTTTTGTGTGTGCAGGTCAACCCCGGCTGAGGCATTCGAAGGAGAGCGTTTAGGTAAACGTGTGAGAAAGAAGAAGAAGATGTTTATGGAATCTGGAGATGAAGAGGAGGACAACATAGAGGAGGAAGAGGTAATGCACACAATATCAACAGGATGTACTAAAGCGGGATGTACTACTGTATTGCTCATTGTTTAATTTTTTTCTGTTTTTTCAGGAGAAGGTTAAATCTTCGAAGGGAAGACGAGCGGCTAAAGTTGCTAGACTAGGTTGGTCATTTTGGAAATATAAACTCTGGCCAGACAGTACCTCATGTCTTATGTCTAGGGATGCACAATATATTGGTGCCATATCAGTTATCAGCCGATATTAGGGAAATACATTTTTTTTTTTTTAATTTTTATTATAGTATATTGGATATATGTCATCTGGTATTTAATTGTGCATGCTCATTTCCCAATATTTACATTTAAATGACCTTAAAAGGGTATTATTTAAAAAAAAGGAATAATTTAATAACACTGTTAAAAGTAATCTTTAGCAAATCTTAAAATGAATATATTCACATTTAAAATGACTCACTGATTTTAGTTTTAGTCTTATTTTATTTTGTATCAGTGTTGGCAAAATATTTTTATATATCACATCTGCATCCCAACTTTAGTCTTTTAGCAGGTTGGATAGATTGCGTCTTGTGCATTGTCAGTTTTCGACTGTCATCCATTCCATGTATTCCATTAAGCCATAAAGGGCCTCTGTGATGCTGTTTCCATAGTGACAGCACCTCCTGTTAAGAAGAAAACCTGGAGTTGGTCAGCTTATCTGGAGGAGGAGAGAGCCATTGCTGCTCCTTTGAAACTTTTTAAGGAGGTGAGACACACCGCACATATACCTTGTATTTCTGTTCATGGTTGTATAGATAACATGGAATGGTTAGGATCCTGATTAGGATGTTAAGTTTAATGTCAATTCAGGTTTGTCATTAGCTACTTGAAAGAAAACAGCTTTTCAGCTGGAGAGATATAAAAAAAAAAAAAGCATGACATCTATGAAATTCAATAATTTTGTATTTGTGTGTTTGCAATACAGCACCAGTCTTTTCCGCAGAGCAGAAATGGCTTTAAAGTTGGCATGAAGTTAGAGGGACTGGACCCCTGCCACCCTGCTCTCTTCTGTGTTTTGACTGTTGCAGAGGTAACCAAGGTCAAATGTTACTGTGACGTTACTTGATATGTGATTATTAGGAGCTCAAAACTGAGTATAGTTTGCAAGTTGCGCTTTAGTAAGATGTATTTTCTGGCCTATTTGAATTGTGTTCCAGGTGCAAGGCTATAGGATTCGGCTTCACTTTGACGGTTACCCTGAATGCTATGACTTCTGGGTAAATGCTGACTCATGGGATGTGAAGCCACCAGGCTGGTGTGAGAAAACCGGCCTCAAGCTATTGCTTCCAAAAGGTGCTTAATGTGTACTAATAATAATGTACTGTAAAAATGATCTGTTGTCAAGGATACACCATGCAAAACTCTGCTTTTGTTTTCTGTAACATAATAGATCTGTTTTGTAGATATTTCTTTGTGTTACAAACTACGTAAACATAGATGTAATAGTATTGTAATTACAAGTATTGTAATACAAATATTATTTATACATATAATAAAAATATATTTTAATAATTATTTATTTAATAAAGGGTGGTTAGCATAGTTTTCATGTTTAATAACATTTTGAGTGACAAAAAAAAGAAGGTTTTTTTTGGACACTCAGTGTAAATAAATTCAGATGTTCTGTTGCTGAATTATTATGTTGCTGCATATGCTGTTAGAATATTTAATTGTTTTTTTTAAATGAGTAAAATGTTTTGCATATGCTGTTTTTTTTTACTATTTGTGTGTTTGCTTACAGGTTGCAGAGATGGAGAGTTTAACTGGAACACATATGTAAAGAACTGTAGGGGTCAACTGGCCCCCAAACATCTCTTCAAGAGTCTTAATACAGTATGTCATTTCATATGCACACACTTCAAGAGAATAAGAGATATCTCAATGTTAGTTTCTGTTCCAAGAGATCATGCTTTTTTCTTTAACCATGTGTTTTCTTCCATATTTAGTCGGTCACACCGTCAGGATTCCGTGCAGGGATGAAGCTGGAAGCCGTAGACAGGAAGAACCCATCACTCATCTGCGTAGCAACCATTGCTGCTGCTGTTGACAACCGGCTCCTCATTCACTTTGACAACTGGGACGATACATATGATTATTGGTAAGATAGTGAGCAAAATACTGGGTATACACTCACCTAAAGGATTATTAGGAACACCATACTAATACTGTGTTTGACCCCCTTTTGCCTTCAGAACTGCCTTAATTCTACGTGGCATTGATTCAACAAGGTGCTGAAAGCATTCTTTAGAAATGTTGGCCCATATTGATAGGATAGCATCTTGCAGTTGATGGAGATTTGGGGGATGCACATCCAGGGCACGAAGCTCCCGTTCCACCACATCCCAAAGATGCTCTATTGGGTTGAGATCTGGTGACTGTGGGGGCCATTTTAGTACAGTGAACTCATTGTCATGTTCAAGAAACCAATTTGAAATGATTCGAGCTTTGTGACATGGTGCATTATCCTGCTGGAAGTAGCCATCAGAGGATGGGTACATGGTGGTCAGAAAGGGATGGACATGGTCAGAAACAATGCTCAGGTAGGCCGTGGCATTTAAACGATGCCCAATTGGCACTAAGGGGCCTAAAGTGTGCCAAGAAAACATCCCCCACACCATTACAGCACCACCACCAGCCTGCACAGTGGTAACAAGGCATGATGGATCCATGTTCTCATTCTGTTTACGCCAAATTCTGACTCTACCATCTGAATGTCTCAACAGAAATCGAGACTCATCAGACCAGGCAACATTTTTCCAGTCTTCAACTGTCCAATTTTGGTGAGCTCGTGCAAATTGTAGCCTCTTTTTCCTATTTGTAGTGGAGATGAGTGGTACCCGGTGGGGTCTTCTGCTGTTGTAGCCCATCCGCCTCAAGGTTGTGCGTGTTGTGGCTTCACAAATGCTTTGCTGCATACCTCGGTTGTAACGAGTGGTTATTTCAGTCAAAGTTGCTCTTCTATCAGCTTGAATCAGTCGGCCCATTCTCCTCTGACCTCTAGCATCAACAAGGCATTTTCACCCACAGGACTGCCGCATACTGGATGTTTTTCCCTTTTCACACCATTCTTTGTAAACTCTAGAAATGGTTGTGCGTGAAAATCCCAGTAACTGAGCAGATTGTGAAATACTCAGACCGGCCCGTCTGGCACCAACAACCATGCCACGCTCAAAATTGCTGGAGTTCAGGAGATTGTCTTGACCAGGACCACACCCCTAAATGCATTGAAGCAACTGCCATGTGATTGGTTGATTAGATAATTGCATTAATGAGAAATTGAACAGGTGTTCCTAATAATCCTTTAGGTGAGTGTATAAGAATCCCCATGAGTGTGTGTGTTTATAAATGCATTCTGTTTTGTTCTCAGGTGTGATGCCAGCAGTCCATACATTCATCCGGTAGGGTACTGTGAGGAGGTGGAGTTAACACTCACCACACCTGCAGGTCAGACTCTCTTTAACATTCAGCCCTGCAGTCAGTGCATCATTTACAGTGCAACTTTTGCATATCATTAGTGAATTGTTCGGTTAACTTTTATATGTCATAGAACTAAAGTCAAAATAAATTAGCTGGAAAATATTTACAATGTATGATGTATCTAACATCTTTTATTCAGTTTAAATGTATTAGTATAGCACTTCTCATTAAAAAAAAACGCCAACAAGCTAAACATTTTGTAATTTTTCTCTCTCTCAAATTTATCACGGACCCCATAGCACCCCCTGTGGTCCCTGGACCCCAGTTTGAAAGCCCCAGAATTAGAGTTCTAACAAGCTCTAATGTGCATGTCAAATTGTATTAAAGTTATTTAAAGTATTTTTATTTCTGTGTCTCAGAGTATAAGCACCCAAAGAGTTTTTCTTGGGAAAAGTACCTTGAAGAAACTGGAACCCAAGCTGCACCAGCCAGAGCCTTTAAACAGGTGAGGTTTGATGCAAAAGTGCAGAGTCAGCCTGAACAACATAGAAATAAAATGTACAAAGAATAAAGCATATTTGATCTGATTCAAAATAGTGGGCAGTTTGAAAAAAAACAAAACACCATAATTAATTAAATAATAATATAAATGACCTATGTTCTGTTTTAAACATATTTTGTGTTTAACAATTTAATTTAATCTTCTGCACAATTACAATATATTAGTATAGCAATTTTCATAATAAATATAAACAAATAAATGTATAAAAATAGCGAACAAGCTAAAGGTGACAGTGGTGAGAAAAACTCCCTAAAAAGAAAATATTAATTACATATGTGCTTATTTATAAATATGTTTGATGGAAGTATGTATAACGTATGAAAGTATGAAGTATGTATTATTTATTTATATATTTCCTGTTTTTATTTGTTTTCTGAATGACTTTTGATCCTTGGCCATCCAGAGACCACCACATGGCTTCCAAATTGGAATGAAGCTGGAGGCAGTGGATAAACGTAATGCCGTACTCATTCGTGTCGCCACCATCTCTGATACAGAAGACCACAGAATCAAGGTTTACACACAAATATATCTGTATTGTCTAATTAATTTACTCTAATTAGAAGTCAACATGGAAATACAGTATTTAATATGCTAG
Organism: Rhinogobio ventralis; assembly: GCA_039654625.1. NCBI lineage: Eukaryota > Metazoa > Chordata > Actinopteri > Cypriniformes > Gobionidae > Rhinogobio > Rhinogobio ventralis. Next base: position 19,135,713 of record CM077201.1, read on the forward strand.
TACAGCTAGTATATCTTCACTAATTCTTTGTGTGTTTATATATAGATCCATTTTGATGGCTGGAGTGACGAGTATGATTATTGGCTAGATGCCGATAGCCCAGAACTGCACCCAGTAGGCTGGTGTCAGAAAACAGGTCATCCTCTACAACACCCCAATGGTAACATACTGTCCTACACACATATCTAAAGTATTTCAGCACATTGCCACACTGGTAATCATAATGTCTCACACTGGACTCAAACCCGTAATGTTAATCTTATCAGGTCCCAGAGATTCTCCAGTCCCCCCAGGACAAGGCTGCCCAACCCCAGGATGCAACGGAGTCGGACACATTCGAGGACCTCGGTATGGGACACATTACACGTAAGTTATACATGTGTTATTACAAAAACAACTCATAATGCGCATTCAAATGCAAACGAGTTTCTCTCCCATTGTTAGGGCGGTGAGTTGTCCATACTCAGATCTGAATTTGAATAAGGACGGGTTGGTTCCGGACAGACTGAGCGGGGAGAGGCCAGTCACGCTCAGTGGACCCCCGCGCCACCGGCGCGCTGAAACACTAACTCAGACGCACCCTCCCACACCCAGCGCCAGCATCCCAGACCCCCCTGACACCACCACAGACACCTGTCCACAAGCTCGGGCAGTGCGTGAGCACATTGTGTGAGTGTCAGCAGTGATGTACAGTTTTGCTTTTCTCTTTCACACACATGCACACACTCACTCTTTATCTCTTTCTCATTCCTTCAGTTCTGGCAGCACTCCCAAATGTGTCAAGCCACCCCAAGTGAAGCAGGAAGGTGATGGGAAAGGTACAGATTCTTCAGATTCTTTTGATATTTTGGCTTTAATTGGCTTAATTAGCTTTTTTTATGGATAGTCCAAATTTTGTACATGGGTCAATGAAGTGATGCTTGTTTTTTTTTTGCCTGGATAGGTAATAAAAAATTAATACATATAATGACTTGAATACACCTAATCTATGAAGTGCATATTTCTAATTTCTGAATTAAAATTTTATGAGAGGGAATAAAGTCAAACATATGATAATAAAAAGAAGAAAAAAAAGCTTTGGTAAAAAAATTAGCATTTTGACAGCCTGTAATTGTTATTTCTTAGGAAACAAACAATATTTTAACAAAACTGCTTTACTTACTTTTATCCACCAAATAAAAGCCATGACAACTAAAATGACCAGAAAAACAAAACAGAAAATGATATCAGAAATGCATGATTGTCATGGTCAGTAAGGAAATTTGACCTTTTTATAACAAGACAAGCTTAGTTCATTATATGTAAAATGATAGATTTTTGAAAATAATGATTAAGATGTATACACGCGCATGTATTCAGGGTTTAAGAAAAGGGTTAGTTCACCCAAAAATGAAAATTCTGATATTAATTACCCTCATGTCGTTCCAAACCCGTAAGACCTTCGTTCATCTTTGGAACACAAATTAAGATATTTTTGATGAAATCTGAGAACTCTCTGATCCCTCCATAGACAGCAACACAATGAGCACATTCAAGGCCCAGAAAGATAGTAAAGACATTGTTAAAATAGTCCATGTGACTCCAGTGGTTCAACCTTAATTTTATGAAGCGACAAGAATACTTTTTGTGCACAAAAAACAAACAAAATAACGACTTTATTTAACAATTTCTTCTCGTCTGTGTCAGTCTTCCACACAGTTTACGTTAGCCAGCTCCTGCGTCAGCATCACACGCATGTGTTGTGGTGCTCACATGAACAGCTTCGGCCAATGGTAAGCCGGCGTTCTGGCGTAGCTCTGTTGTAACTAGGAAGCGGTGCACATTATTTACTACGTCAACAGCGTAAGAGACTGACACAGACGTGAAGAAATTGTTGAATAAAGTCGTTATTTTTGTTTTTTTGCCCACCAGAGTCACATGAACTATTTTATCGATGTCTTTCCTATCTTTCTGGACCTTGAAAGTGTTAATTAAATAGCTGTCTATGGAGGGGTCAGAGAGCTCTCGGATTTCATCAAAAATATCTTAATTTGTGTTCCGAAGATAAACTAAGGTCTTACGGGTTTGGAAAGACATGATAATAATAATGAGTAATTAATTACAGAAATTTCATTTTTGGGTGAACTAGCCCTTTAATACATTCACTGATGGTTATGCTACATTTAAACTTTTCATTCAAAAATGTCAACACCATATGAAAGCTACATGAATACAAAGAGCACATTTATAAGAACTTGGCACCTGTATTTTCAACTAGTAACCTTTTCTTTATTTTGGACACTTGTTTGTCATTGACTGACATATGACATGTCATGACTAAAGTCTGTTTGTGTTGTAGAGTCTCTTCAGCAGTTCCTGCATGAGTCTGTGTTTTGTGGATGGGAGCCACCAAGGTTTCAGCTGTGTTGGGAAAAGCATGGCAAACTGCTGCCTGAAGCTTTGGGCCTCACCGCCAAGAGAGTGGCAAAGTGGAACACAGAAGAGGTGGCATTTGATAATTCTAGAAAAGTTAATTTATTCTTTAAAAGAGGTCTTCTAAACGTATTTAATTTTATTGCGTCTTATTTGACAATGTTGTTCTTTCAGGTTGCAAGTTTTGTAAGAGGGCTGCCTGGCTGCAGAGAGCATGCTGCTACCTTCAGGAAGGAGGTAAATAACTAAAACATCAACTTATGAATATCAGTGTAATGTACCTTCTAATGTACACTAGCATTCAAAAGTTTGGGGTCGGTAAGATTTTTAATGTTTTTGAAAGAAGTCTCTTATACTTAACAAGGCTGCATTTATTTGTTCAAAAATACAGTAAAAATAGTAATATTGTAACAATATTATTACAATTTAAAATAACTGTATTTTTTCTATTTTAATATATACTAAAATGTAATTTATTCCTGTGATGGCAAAGCTGATTTTTCAGCAGCCATTACTCCAGCAGGGTTCGTATGGTCATGAAAAACCTGGAAAATCATGGAATTTTAAAAATAGCAATGTCCAGGCCTGGAAAAGTTTTGGAAAAAAATGAATCAACCCAGAAAGTTATGTAAAAAAAATTATGGAAATTTGTTTCACAAATATCTGTATAATAGAATATGCTTAATCAGTGCATGAATTTTGGAGCAGGGTTGCGGATATTGCACATAGTTTTACTCATTCCCGCAGGTTTCGTGCTTATAATGTAGGAAATTCCCACAAAAATGCATTCACTACATTAGAGGAGTAAATTAATCCACACATAGAATATCAGATCAAATCAGTCATTTGAAACCAGCATGAGTGATTCAATGGTTCCATATCTTCTCTCTCCCTCGCTCTCTCTCTATATATAGCTTCACAGCAGCACATTGTGTGTGCACTACAAGCGAGCTGCACACTGCGATAAAGACTTTCGCTTGCGTATTGAGACATTTGACAGAATTGTCACTTGCCTGATTGGGCCAGTATGCAATTACATCGTCACAAAAGTTTCTTTGCATGTCTTTTTAAGTCCTTTTTAAACCATTCAGTACTAGCATAAAGCCGCCTCGCAAACAGCTCACCAAATTGAGTTATTTTGCGGCTTATTGCACTTAGATGGCCAAATACACACAAAATCAAAATGCCTATCTTGTAAACAATGTAAACGAGTAAACAAAGCTGGTTATGTCTTAAGTTTAAAAAAAAGTTTCATTGCGAGATGAAACGCGTGCATCGGTATATTGGATCCGTGAATTTGCTCTTAAAGTGATAGCAGCCTAATATTCCTGCTGCTGTCTGTGTCATTAATGTTAATCAAACAACAAAAAACAGAGAAAATCTCTTGACTGATTAACTTTTGTTACTTTCATTTAAAGGTTTATAATTTACACCGTTTAATTTAATTTACAGTTTATTCAATTTCTGTAGTATTTCTGTACCTGAATACTACTTAGACCTACCTGAAAAAATGTTGATTGTTACATTTATTCTGTCGTATTAATTTGTGCTACTTTTTTTTCTTATTTTACTTGAAAGTTTGAAATCAAGCTTCCTTGTGCTGTATGTAAGCTATATTGCACAACAAAATTACCTCATTGTAAAAACACAAATACACAGAGTGAGCAAACATCCCCCCGTAAGATTCACCTAAGAGGAAATTCCCCCAATTTTCCAAAAAGAAATTCAGGCCCTGGTTTAAAGCAACACTATGTTACTTTTTTGTGCTCAAAATGTATATAATGAGTGAGTACATCATGAATCCATTTTCCAAACCTTATCCGGAATCACTACGGTACACTTATAATAAGTGTTTATATTTTGACTATTTTAGTCCGGTTCGGCACCCCTGCGGAGTAGCCCAGTACTTGCGTGACTCGCCATAGACATAAACCGAAAGAAGTAGCTCCGGCTACAATGTTCTTCCGCAAGACGCATGCAGTTCTGTTTGTTAACTGCTAGAGTGCCAAAAGTTACCTAGAGTTGCTTTAAATGATAATGTTGGTTAAATAAATTTCAATACTTAGCATGTGGGCAGTCAGTCACGTGACGTTATGTTCTCTGCGTGAAGTAATGTATGGCGCAGTCGCAGCTTGTACTTAGCATTAATAGTCATTCAGTTTAGTCAAGATATGCAATGATACATTTAAACATTTTTATTCTTATTTTACATGTATACATAGACTTTCATGGAACAGACTGAATAGTCATGAATATTTGCCTCAAAAGTCATGGAAATTTTTTGTTAAAAATGTGCACGAACTGTCACATGATCCTTCAGAAATCATTCTAATAAGCTGATTTGGTGCTTAAGAAACATTTCTTATTATCAATGCTAAAGTTAATTGTGTTGCTTTATAATATTATTTTTAATATTATATATTATATAATAATAATATTTTTGTGGAAACAGTGATATTTTTTTCATTATTCTTTGATGAATAGAAAGTTCAAAAGAACAGAATTTATTAAAAATGTATCAATTGATCAAGTTAATGCGTTCTTTCTGAATAAAAGTATTAACTTACTGACCCCAGGCTTTTGAACGGTGGTGTCTGAAGAGATTATTTAGCACTAATCAGTTTTGTTTTTGTTCTCAGACTAAGTAAATATGTATTTTTGTTTTTACTTTTTCCTACAGCAAATTGATGGCGAGGCCTTCCTGCTCCTTACTCAGTCAGACATTGTTAAGATTCTGAGCATCAAGCTCGGCCCCGCTCTCAAAATTTATAACTCTATCCTCATGCTGAAAAGCGCAGATGAAGAGTAGACACCTCATAGCAACTGCTGCGCCATCAAACAACATGTTTGAAAGTTGCTCTTGCCACCACCGTTGTGTCTAGTAGACTGACAAATGCTCAATCATTGGTCCCATTTATGATCGACGGACATTGAAAATCAGCCCATGCAACAAACTGTATGTGATCAGAAAAATCACATCTCTTTAGGCTGATAAATATTTGATGTCTCGCCTTCCAACTCTGCACTCGCTCTAAATTAGGTCTGATATTCCTTTTTGAAATAGATCATTTGATTCATATTAGACTCTGGGAGTGGTGAGTACACTATACTGAGGCACCTTAATATGTTGAAAGCTTAAACTGGATTGTTACATTGTTGCTATTTATGCTTTTATGGATGCTAAAATGACGGCTAATTGCATTTGGTGCCAGAAGCACGATTGAAAGGCATGATGGTGGAGCTTTTACTTGAAATGTACATTTTTTTGTTGTTGTTTTTTTTAAAAAATGCAAAAAGACCTTTGTTTGTAATTCCCAAATAATCCAAATTAGCCTGATTTAGACCACTAGAGGGCAGCAAGATTCTGTGTGTCTGTGTGTGTGCATGTGCAAGTGTGAAAGACTTCTGCAAGCATGTGTGTGTGAGAAAAATGTATAAATGTGTGCTTGCATCTAATGTCAGGGAATTCTTGCTCTGGGTAAATCTGGAATTGAATGTCTCAGTTTGTATTTACTTCAGATGAAATGTGTGATCTTGTAAAATGCATTTGTAAATTGAAGAAATTGTACATTTGTTGAAGTGAATTGGACAGTGTGCTGACTCAATAGACATTGCAAATAGAATTAGAAATGAGCGTGTGTGTGTGTGTGTGAAAGAGAGTGAGTGTGTATTTTAAGCTTCTGAGACCCTGACATTTTGCCTTGTACAAGCATTCCTGAGTACTAAGACATTTTGTTCTCTCATTTACCGAGCAAAAGCTTTTTGTACATCTGTGACCTGCTGCATAATACAGCTGTTAATTCTCAGCTCTGCTTCAGCTGATTTTACTTAGCCATGTTGGAATCCCTCTGCTTTCATGCATTGGTTTGGCAAAGTTGTCATTATACACACACACATATGCAGGTCCTTCTTATAGCATTAGGTCAGGATAATAGATCCAGGGGTGAAACTGGAGAAGTTGAAGACTTGGATAATGGTTCTACAAAAGCTAAAATACTAAATATAAATAGATAATAGTCTGCAGATTATTGACTTGATTACAAGTACTTAAGGCATTTGGATGGTGATGGAAAATCAAGATTTAAGGAATTCCTCATCACAGTGGTTTGGGTCAAAGATGAGTTTGTATCAGATTCTGATTGTTTTCTTTGGTGTGTGTGTGTGTGTGTGTGTGTGTTTGTAGATTAAATGTCTCTCTAAGCAGACTGTTTATGTGTGACAGATTGTGTGTTTCTGAGTTTCAGTCCAAAATGGATGAATGGATAGAGCGAAGGACAATAAATAAGGATTTCAAACAGAACTGTTTTGTTTATTTTTTTGTTTTCTGTCATAATGATCTTAACAGATGCATAAAACTGAAATTTAAGTTCATACTTATAAAGAGATGCTCAACTGGCATGGAGTTACTTTTGTGTCTTTTTTATGCAATTATACATATAGGGTTTGAGAGCAAAAGTGATTAGATTGTAATAAAAAATTAATAAATCTTAAAACTGTTTTAAATTACAAAAATAAAGCAGCTGAAACGTTACCTTTTCTTTATGCTGTTCCCAAGCTGTTTTTGTTTGCAGGTCTAAAACTTTTGCTAAAAAATATTTTTGTAATTGAAAAATACTTTTTTGCAATTTATTTTGTATACTTATTTTTTTACAATACAATATATTTATATACAATTACAATATTATTACATTTGCTCTCAGATACAGTATGTTTGATTACTTAATGAAAACACCAAAGTAACTCCACAAACTGGCAGAATCTGGCATACTTCCGTGAATACCCACAGTTATCTGAAGTCATACAAATAAGATACATATTTAAATAACTGAATGTATAGTATAAAATAACAGTTTGAGTCAGTGAGAAAAAACCTTGAAATTGGCCTAAATCCATAGAGAATCTAAGAATAGGTTATTCTGCCCACCGTGGGACCCAAAGGGCTTGCACCCTTGTTCCCATGACCCTCTAACCACAGTATCTCTCTCGCTCGCTCACTCCCACGTCACTGGCCGGTTTAAAGTAAATGCGCCTCCCCTCACGCTCATAATACGCGCGTTTGCTAAGGTTGGAGACTGATGAATTTGCGCGTCTTCATCAACATGGTTATTAGACTCGATGCAAAGTGCGCGCGCTCACGTCATTGAAGCAATTAAAACGGACCGTAGCTAATCATGTGTTTCCAGTGGAGAAGCAAATGAGGTAAGTTTAAGAAGTGCTAACTTCAGGTACTGATGTGCCGCCTTGATGTAGGTCAACGTTCTCGATGAGAATGAAATAGGGTCTACTGGAACAGACACGCTACGTACTGCGTTTGCGTAATGTGCTTGGATACGTCATTTTAAAGACACGCCCATATAATTTGTTACCTGAAAGGTGAAGTGTTTTACAGGGCAACTATAAATAATAAGCCATTTACATGATTAAGTTGATTTCCCTGCAAAAGTGTAAATGTTGTGGTGCTATCGAAACATTATTCTGTTGGTTTTAAAATCGAATCAGTCCAAGCTAGCAACATGCCAACCAATGGCATAAGTAGGCCTATGTCTTACCAATGGAAGACAAACTCCACCTTTATTTTTTCACCAAAACCAAGGCCACATTAAATTCACCATGATTTTTTTAAGAGCTCTTGACCTTAATTTTAATCAGTTGTCACTTGTTTTTATCATTCATCAGCTGGAAAAAGTCATTCTGAAAAAGTTTCCAATGATATTGTTCCTCTGTGTCATTATTGTTAGTGTTGTGGTGTGTACTTCACTATTCTTATATAATTAGAACAATTATTATAACTTTATTGTCATAGTTATTGTTCTCTGTGTGAACAAGCCTTAATTCAGCATTAAATCATAATTGACAGTTCTTGTTTTTTAGGGAATATTGCAGTATTTATTATACATGATTTATCTGTGTCCCCTTTTTTTATTTATTCATGTGCCCTCATAATTTTTAATTAAAATGACTTTCCCTCCCTCTTGCAAAGACATCTCTTCTTTGATGATGTGTTTACTGGCGCGAGGGCAGGGCAACCTGTCACTCACATGAGAAACCATCCAACCATCTAATAGAGTGCAACAGTTGGGTTCTGGAAGTAAAAACTAAATTTTCTCCATTAGTAAAATTGCTTTTGAATGATAATTTGTAAACCTACAGACCTACAGTGAGCTACGAGGCTGCCTTGTGCTATTGGAATACTAGTTTCCTAGTTAAAAAATTGGACATGTATGCCAATACATGACATCTCAAGTCAAAATTTGAATGTGACGAGCTCGTAATCAGGACTTCAGAAGTGGGAAGTAGGACATTTCCGATAGCATGTGAAGGCAGCATTAATCCATATTTGCTTCTGCTGATGCCATCAGTCGCATTATTTCAGCTTATTTTTAAAATGATCGTGTTTAAGAGTTAAATTCCTGGTGAAAAGTACTTTATATAGAAAATATATGATGCTATATAGAAAATTACACAAATCCGACTCGAAAAATACATGCTCCAAAATAGCTCTTTAGCTCTGCTCTCCCATGAAGCACTGCAAATTATGCACTGAGTATTTCAAAAATCCCTATGGGAAAAATTTATGAAAAAACTTCTGGAACCAGTGCCGCTGGAAAAGGGGACGGGCATTTAAATGGACAAAATGAAGTCCCGCCCAGTTTTCCTTGTTCATTTATACGTCATAAAATGCAAATGCTGTAGTATGCAGAGGGAAAACAGCTTATCATTTAATTAATTGACAGCGTGTCAGCTAATCTTAAACATATTTGCCATTATTAGTTTTAGATTAACCTATTTTTAGAGATTACATTGAAATTTTTTTGTTTTGCGACAGGTATTTCCGCACTTTTCATTCATTGGTATTCACAAACAGTATACGGAGCCGAACTGCTTTCTAATCGCTCTTGTGGTCATACACCGATCGGTCTGCGCAGTGCCGCTTCAAGTTGAACACACTAATGACTGTATATATTCGAAATTCAGTGAAGTTAAAGCTGTAATACGATTGGTTTTGAAGGCACACGTGACCAAGTTTGCGGTATGTTTATAATTTATGATTTGAAACATAATGTGAAAGTCTGTTAAGTAATCTTAACCACTGACCATATTTTACTCATAAATCGAAAACTGCTATTTTAATAACCCATAGGAAATTCCTGAGGGAACCTATATGATGAATTAGCCCACTGGTTGACCTACAGATTAACCTTATATGAATGAACAACTTAGAAAAAAATCTGGAAAATATCAGGAAAAAATAAAATGGTGTATGTTAATAAAAACATGGTTATCATTACATAACATATTTTATCATTAGATTAAAATATGTTTATAAATGCTATTGTTAAACTTCTAGTTTAAGTTGGATTTGTTTGTATAGCCTGCATGAGATGTGCTGGTAGTAAAAAGTAAAAAGACCTTGTAGCTTCCTATCTTCTTAAGAAATAGTTTACAGCGGTTCCACATCCTGATAGTTAATTTCTGCCTAAAATGTGCTACCCATGATTTTAACACTTATATTTCAGTAGTAGTACATCTGATAATTGTTCCTGTTGACAAGATGTGTTACCCATGTGTGTATTTATATAGACAGAATGGTAGAGCAGCATAGAAAATGCTTAAACTAGATGATCAGTAGTTGACTGGTGGACAGGTCTGATTTTCAGCAGGTGGGAAAATGTTATTGTTATTGTTGAAGACACATAGTATTGTATTACTTGTTGATTTCAGTTATTGTATTTTTATATATAGAACAGTTAAAAAATATAAAAAGAAAACTAAAATAAGTAAAGATGAAAGTAGACAGTTTGTCTTGCTGAGCAAAGATGAAATGTCAGACAACATTTGCAGTTAACCTGAGGAACTGAAGTACAAAGAACTTAAAAAAAAAAAAAAAAAATGATTATCAAGAATTGTCTTCCCCACAAATAAATGCTATTGATGATTGAACTGCTAGGATTAGGCTACTGTAATAATGCATACATTCAATACGCAAAGACTGTTGTCATTTAAACATATATATTTTTAAATATACTATACGATTCGCAGGAGATTTGTTTGAGTATTTGGAGTCCATTAGCCTTATTTTTGATATTTCCCCCCCCTAGGAGAATGTCTGAGGTAAATCCCACAGAAAAAGTCGCTGCAATAGTCCCGGAGTCAAAGACTCCACCTCCAAGGACGGATACAGAGCCTGTGATTGTTGGACTGCGCCTGCGATCTGCACCAGGGGCTTGTTTGTTGTTTGCTGGTGTTTTGCTGATAGTAGGAATTGGCGTCGCTGTGGTCGGGTATTGGAACAGTCAACCCCGCCGACAAACACCACATCATGTTTCAACTGGACGCACCTTTTCAGAGAAACTAAGACTGATTGGTCCTGTCATCATGGGGGTGGGGCTGTTCATATTTATTTGTGCCAATGCAGTTCTCTATGAAAATCGTGACCGAGAAAAACGTCATCAACAAGGCCGAGATATAGATGACCAGGAGATCCTAGTACAAACTCGTAGGAATAATCATTCAAAACGATTCTCACGAATAGAAACGAACACCCACATGCATACATCGGACTTGTCTGAACTCAGCATTCGTTGCTTAGAAGAAGGGGTGGGAATTCCCACTCTCAAGTGCTCTTCCCCATCCTCTGGCTCATGTAGCTCCAGTCAGGTGAACTTGGAGACCGGATCACCCCTCCGAGATCACCGAAACATGGAAACACTGGCCTTGCCTGTCATTAAACTCAATGACTGCCTGATTGGCCCCTCTGACCCAGAGCCTCCACCTCTCCCTGAACGGACATACCGGAAAAAGATAGGAGAAGAAAATATAACAAATGTGGAGCTAACAAGTTAATCCTGCAGATTCATTTCTTATGACACCGAGCAAAGAAGAGCTAAAGGATTTGTAGTCTTTTACATCTGTTGTCCTCACTAAAGGTCCACATGAACTTGGTAATGTTTTTTGAACCCGTTTTTTTGTTCGCGCTGCAGGTTTGATTTACTATAAAGAACCGGCTCACGAGAGTCATTTGTTTGTATATCGTCACCTCTGTCTGTTTATAGAGGCAGTCGTTTCTTTTCCTTTTACGTCAGTACAGAAATTGCATTCGCAACTCAAGTAAAATATATTTTTTACCATGGTGCTAAAGAGTCGAAATTTTAAGAATCAATATCATTTTATAAAAAGCTTATGCAGTGCTGTTGCATTTGATTGATAGATTGTCTGACTTGTGAGAGTAACAGGCCCGCAGTGTGAACGTATAGCCATAAGGCTTTGTAGATTTTTGTTCACGGGAATTTTAAGTAGGCCTAATCAATTATATATGATCCTATTTGTTGTGTTCCCACCCACACAAGCTCAAAAGAATAGAGACTGCACTATGTGACAGTGTGTTTGTAGTGCTGGTCTTTATAGTTCACATAAATGTCAGAGCAAATATGAAAGGCGGCCACCTGTGAGACACATAAATAGATATGTGTGCACACAAACAGATTCTCCTATAGTCCTGCCCTTACAAAAAAGTGTGCAATTAATATACTTCTAAACTGAAAATAAGTAAGTATAGCTTACTTTCAGTCTAATTTGTATGTACTTCTCAGAAATATACTTAAAATTACACAATACTTTCACTGACTGAAAGGTCGATTTGGCATATTTGAGATATTTAAAAGTATTAAGTATTCTAAGTATACTTGGCTTGTAGTTGTGTTTACACTCTTGATTAAGTAGCCTATTAAATACTTTTTTCCCCACGTAGTTTTACATACTGTCTTGGCATCTAATACAATAGGTAGTTTAAATATTAAAAGTGTACTTTTATACATTAAAAAGTGCCATTTTTAGTGTATAGTGTATCATTTATTTCTGAGAAATGCTGTTGAAAGTGGATCAGACCAAACACCAAAACACACTTGTAGCCAATCAGCAGTAGGGCAATAAGGGTAAGCAGTAATCAGTAATCAGCAGTAAGGGGAGGTGCCTGTGTTGCATAGTGTATTTCAGAGCTGTTGAAAAACAGAGTTGCGACATGCTTCGATCTCGCCGCCATGCGGCCACGTGGTTCATGGAGCTCTCAATAGCTCCAATCAATTCCGCGCTGTCAATCTCTTTAAATGTGTTTAAGCAGAACAGACAGCAGTTTAACTATATTTGCAGCAATTCCTGGCACCTGCCCCCTCAGACCAGAGCCAATTATAATTTTGTGCTAAAATCACAATTTAAAAAATTCACATAAAAATAGTAGAATTAATATTTCTTCATTTTATTTGTCTTATCTTATTATTTTAGTGGGGAGAATGAGTAAATCTGTTTTTAAAAAATCAATTTTTAGGCTGCTCTGCCTAAGCAGTCTAACACCGCTTGTCAATGGCTGGATCCCAAATGGCACCCTAAACCCTCATGGTCTTCCTTTGAGTCCGCACTTTCGTGACGTAATGCCGCTTTGACTGCCGGTTAAATTCCTCAGCGTAGCTTGCAAACTTGCAGGCTCAGCTTAAGTGCGTATCGAGGGTGCATAACGGCCGCAAAGGGGGCGCTCGCGAGCACCCTTTTGAAACCTAAAATTGTGAATGGGACACCCTACGGTCTCGTGGACTTAACGGACACGCGCACACGGCAGCCATTGTAAATCCACAAGACCGAAAGTGCATAGAAGTGTGCCATTTGGGATCCAGCCAATGTCAAATTAACGAGATGACCAATCAAATCAAAGAAGGTGGGTCTTGTTCACAGAAGACGAGTATGGTGGTAAGCTAAGCATTTAACATTTGACAACTGTTTTATGATAGAAATGTTTAACAACCGACAATAATATCAAGTGATGCAAACTACTTTTACATAACTTATGAAATTTCGGAGAAAATTGGAAAAAAAATTTTTTAATTGAACATATCCTATTACGATTTATGCAATTCATGACTGAATGTCACGAGACAAGAACCATTTTGTTTTTTACATATTAGACATATGAATGAGTGAATGGGTGCATATTTTAAAATAAAATATTATTTGCAAGTAGCTTAAATTGATTACTTAATACTACACTTAGACATTTCTCAGAAATCGCTTACTGCACCTTTAACAGTTCTGCATACAACATGTTTAAATTGTTAGAGACGGCCTGGAAGACAAGCTTCTAGAAGTCACAGCACACAGTGTGTGTCAGTCACATGCAATCATACAGCAGTGAATAATGCTCTGTTTTGATTAGTGTGGGTTAATCCTGAACTGTACGATTGCTGCAAAACCAGTAGAAGACGGTTTAGAAACATGGATTAACAGTCTTTTCAACAGCTCAGTATACAATGAGGGATGAAGCTTTTGCTGGTTAGCATGGTTTAATGAGCCCCTGCTGGTGGATGATGTAACTACAGTATTTTGGAGGGCAAAATGTAATGTGCTATCTGATGAAATACATTTTTTGCAAGAAACTTATAAATCACAAATGTCAAAGGGAGAAAAAAAAACAATGTTTTCAGAGAAAACAAAAAAAAAAAATCACTAATTTCATTAGAGCTCCAGTTTAGACTAAAATGTGCTAGAAAAAATTTTTTCTTAGTAATTTAGTCTTGTTTTACAGTAAAATATCTAAACATCCTTAAAACAAGATAAATTAACTTATAAATTAAGTAAAAGTTTAAAATAATTAGAACTCTTTTCAGAGACTTGAATAAAGTTTATTTTTCATATTTTTCATTTTCTCTTATTATTTTCTTAGATGTATGCACATTGCTGAACATGTTTAGAAATGGACAGTGTGCTGCATACTGAACATACTCAGAATAAACACATTTCAAATTTGGCAGTGCATAGGACAGCTTTTATTTCTTTTGATTATAATTGAATAGGTGTAAGCAGTTTAAACTAAATCAGATATTTGTATTTAGATTTTTAGCATGAAGGTCTATACAAAATAAACGATGTCAATTGATATACTAATGTGGACATGATTACCAGTGTACAAGTAAACAAACTATCAACAACGTTAAATTACACTGATCAAATTGATGAAAACTGCAAAAGAGGATTATATTCTATAAAACATGCAAAGCTTTTGTTTTTTCCACATATTCACATCCTTGAATGTTTCAGCAGTGATTATATGAAAGTGTGTAGAAATCAAATGTTCAGGTAGTTTGAATTCAAACATATATTGTTTCTTGTTGGCGAAGCAAGACTGTTTTTTCATCATCTTCAATCTGCAAAAGAAGATTTTACAGTCACAATTGGTTCACAGTCTTTTCTAAAAAGCAAAACAGATTTATTTTGGAATGTCTTTAATATCAACACACACACTCTGTGTCTTTAAAGTTGGAACAATAAAGCTATTTGAGGTTGGATCCATCCCTAAATCCCTGTGTTTCTCTCACATCTAGATACTGTAGATCAGTGGTTCTCAACCTTTTTGACTCCAAACCCCCTTTTTTCAAGACAATATTCAAACCCTCCTGTCTAAGCTGATATTTACCACTGGTACCTCTCTTGTATTAAAAATGGTATCAGTATGTATTTTTAATTGTGTTTTAGCATTTTAATTACGATTATGTTAATAATATCACAATTTAAATAAATTAGACTTATTGGAGCCCCTTGAAGTTTGCAGAAGCCCCCTCATGGGCCCTGATTCCCTGGTTGAGAGCCACTGCTATTTTTAACAATTTGTTGTTAAGCATATTATAACTATATGCAGTTGTGTGTGTGTATACATGTATGTATGTAACTCACTAAACCCATTCTGACGAGTATCTCGCCGTTGGCATGGGGGAGCTGAACTTTGCCAGAAGGTGAGTATGATGAGAGACGTCTGTCCCATTCAGTGGGTCCGAAATCTTGCTTGACCTCCATAAAGACACGCTTAAGTTCAGTAACGATGGAGTGGTGTTTCAATATCATCTCCTGGGACACATCAAAGTCCTAAAGAGATCATATATTAGGATTAACTTAGTAGTATTACCATTAAAGTAGACAAGCCATACATTTCACACACTTCACAAACCTCCAGCATCAGAATGCTGTGACGAACATAAATGCTCTCTCCTTCAACTCTCTTTGTCCATGTCTGTGATTAAGGAAAAAAAACAAGATTATGGATTAATATGCTCTGGATAAGAAGGAACATAACAAAGATGATAGAAATAGATGAGTATCTCACCTTACTCATGAGCATGGACTCAGTCTCAGCCTGTTAAGAGAGAGAAAGATGATTTTTAGAGGATTGAAACTTTCACGTTTTTGTGTGTGTATGTGAAGTTTACAATACGTGTGTTTGTAACCTCAGACTCCAGTGTGATGTTCAGTATGTCTTTTGTCCTCTCCTGACGGATTTTTGTAATGGACACGGGTTGTGCGGTCGGAGTGGAAGTCAGTGGTTGGTCAGCTGGGACCTGTGGGCGGGGTTTGGGCGGAGCCACTGGGGAAATAACAGGTGTATGTGGAAGAGTGGGAACTAGAGACAGAGAAAGAGAGATGCTTGCTCAGGAATACATGGTAACAGTTTTGACATTAGAAAATATTAATTTATTTTATAATGTTTCTGATTCTGTTTGTGATACATACTGTAATCTTTAGGGGAAATGCCCATAAGGGTAAACCAGTCGTCCTCCACTTCAGTCTGCAGCTGTACTGGTCTTTTCTCTGGTACAGATGGCCTTTTTGGTCTTTCTTCCACTGTTATCTGTTTCCTCCTCTCTTCTTCCCTTCTCCTCTTCTCTTCCTCAGCCCTCCTGTCCACTTTAAGGACATCTGCGCCAACTTTAAAGAAAGTAGAGAATAAGAATTTGTTGACAAAGACTGTTGACAAATGTGCAATAATGAAATCTGTCCCACTTATATGTTGTTATTTTATATGTAAAAGGGACATTTTTTTTTAAATATTATACACTAAAAATATGGTATTCAGTAAGATGTAAGCAAGGACACATTAAATGGATCAAAAATGACTGTTCTTTCTATTCATCAAAGAATCTTGAAAAAACTATCACTGTTTCTATAAAATATTGAGCAACACAACTGTTTTCAACTTTGTTGCATTATTTATTATTAATAATAATAATAATAATAATAAATGCATATTCAGCACCAAATCGGCATATTAGAATGATTTCTGAAGGATCATGTGACATGGAAGACTGGAATAATGATGCTAAAAATCAGCTTTTATATTTTACATTAAATTATAATAATATTTTACAATATTAGTATTTATATTAGTTTTATATATTTATATTTATATTAGTATTTTTTACTGTATATTTGATCAAATATTTGTAACTTTGGTGAGCATAAAAGACTTTCAAAAACATTAAATCTTACCAACCCCAATCTTTTGAACAGTAGTGTATATATGCATTTCAAATGTGTATGTACCTGTTTCTTTTAGTGAAACATCAAAAAGAATGAACCAGTCGTCTTCTGCTTCCATCTGAGGCTGTACTTCTGTTGCCAGAGTAATAGATGGTTGAGCTCTTCTGGCTTCCAGCTCCTGTTTTCGCTTCTCTTGTTCTCCTAGTCTCCTCTTCTCCTCCTCTCTCACTCTCATCTCCTGCTGTCTCTCTCTGTCCTCCTGTTCTTTAATCCTGCGCTCTTCAGTGGCAACTGAAATAATAGATCAAACATATAAGAGTGTTACTGATTATAATATGACTCTCACCTGAAGCAATACCAGGATAGAATAGAGAATAAGACATGCATCTATTGTTCCCACCTGAAGGGACGCTCCTCTTCTCAGAAGGTGTTGTGTCCAGAAGCTCAAACCAGTCATCATCAACTTCCCAAACCTCGGTGGGAATCATCTGTGGAACAACGTCAGCTCTCTTTCTGCGATCATCAATGACCACTCTCTTTTCTTCAGTGATCAGTCTTTTCTCTCTCATATGCTCCTCCACCACCCTCTGAACTCTCTGGTCTTTGGTGGGCTCACGGACCTCAAAAACTATGCTTCTGACATCTGAAAAAAGGCACAGTAAACAATGGGGCTTGTTTGCACTGTTGTAGCTGTTTTGCACCATGACAAGCTTGTTAAATTATTTGTACCATAAATTCATAAAAAACATGTAAAACTCGCCTTAATGAAAAGCATGTAATAATGATACTTGATACTAGTCTTGGGTAAAAACCTTATTTGGTAACCTTTTACAACCAAGTTAACATTGTTTTTTTTAATGTTCGTTAATGCATTAACCAATGAGCAATACATTTGTTACAGTATTCATTTATTTATTATTTATATTAGCACAGGCCCATTAACTAATATTAACAGACTTTTGATTTTAATAATGTATTAGTAAATGTTAAAAATTAACATGAACTAAGATTAATAAATGCTTTAGAAGTATTTTTCATTGTTAGTTTATGTTAACCGATGTAGTTAAAATGGGATTGTAAAGTGTTAGCCATTATTTTAATTATACAGTTTACAGTAAAGTTGTATGTTAACGTTAATACAGTATGTATCATGTTTTTTTTGTTGTTGTTTTTTTAAATAAAAGCATTTAAGAATATTTGTTAAATGTTATTGTATACAATGTTTCATGTTAAAATGTATTAGTATGTGGTTTTCAATTTCCTTTCATTGAGTTTAAAGGCGTGTGTGGTGCTGTACCTGATGGAAAACTCTTCTGCTCATAAGGCACTTTGTCAAAAAGCTGAAACCAGTCATCATCAATTTCCCTGGGCACCACTGGAAACTGTGGGGTTTGTATGATGCTCATCCTCTTCTTCTCTGATACTGTTATTTGTTCTTTAGTGCTCACGATCATCACCTCAATCACTTTCTCCTCTGTCCTCACTCCGCTCTGAATCACCTCCTCTCTGGTCTCCTCATAAAGCTCAACAGTTGTGCCTCGCAGCAGTGGAGACGAGGGCACTGAAACAAACACAATGTATGATGAATACATTGATGTGTTTACGGTGTGCATTTGTGGTTGTGTGTGAGTGAGTGTGTGTACCTGATCCTTTAGGAGAAACATCAAAAATGATGAACCAGTCATCCTCTATGTCTCTTTCAGGCTCTGCTCCCTTCTGGTCCAGAATAAGTGGCTCTGGCCTTCTATAATTCACTGTCATCTGCTCCTGTTGTTTTATCTGCACATCCTCTTTTCTCCTCTCCTCAGCTCTCTTTTCTTCAGCCTCCAAAGGAGCCACAGACACAACACGAGTCTCTGGTGTGACAGACACTAAAAATGAGAAACGATCCGTTATCAATGAAAATCACCACAACAGCGATCTTGACGTGTGTCAGTCATCCGCGCAAAAATCAATTCGCTTTCTGCTTTATTTCTATCATTATCTACTCATCTCATCATGGTACTCAAAGATTATTTTTCTTAACCCACTGGCAAAACATTTTTGTCTTGTTTGAAGCCCAAAGGTTATTAGATTTATGCTTACAACAAAAACTGGTTTGAAAAATTTTTTTTTAATTAAAAATACGGATTGATAACTTAATTTTAATAATTTAAGTAATTGAATTCTTAATAATTTGTAATTTAATTTAATTGTACCATTTTAGTATTATTTCTATTATATATATATATATATATATTTTTTTATTTTTTTTATAATTATATATTATATAATAATAATAAAATATAATATAATAAAATATATAATAATTATATATTTATAATTTATATATTTAGTTTAAATTGGCTTGTGTTTTTATATTTTCAGTTTTCATTTTAATTTTAAGTTTTAGTAATTTTGCTATGTGCTTGTGTAATTTTTTTGTTTTTTTATATTTCTATATAGATTTAATATATTTTTATTTCAGTTTTTTTTTTGTAATTTTAATACTTTCAATTATTTCATTTAGTTGCAGTGCAACATTTCTAATACTTTTCTAATGATTTTTAATAATCTCAGTTTTAGTTAACATTAACAACATTGTTTTGAATAATGAATGTTATTTGTTACATGGAAGGAACAAAACTATGCAGGTTTACAAAAACAAAAAAAATCATACAGTGACAGGAGTGTAAATAACTGATGACAGAATCTCTCTTACAAATTAATCTTTATCACACAAATATCAGAATTGTGAAATGTGAATTTGATTGTGATTACGCTTGCAAAAAGAAGTACTTTACCTGATGGAAAACTCTTCTGCTCATAAGGCACTTTGTCAAAAAGCTGAAACCAGTCATCATCAATTTCCCTGGGCACTACTGGAAACTCTGGGATTTGTATGATGCTCATCCTCTTCTTCTCTGATACTGTTATTTGTTTTTTAGTGCTCACGGTCATCACCTCTGTCCTCACTCTGCTCTGAATCACCTCCTCTCTGGTCTCCTCATAAAGCTCAATAGATTGACCTGGCAGCTGTGGATACACCAAGGTCTCTGCGAAAAACACAACCCACAATGTATGTTTAGATATGTGGGCTTATGTGTGTGTGTTCTTGATTGTGGTTGTATGTAAATGCTTGCACCTGATTCTTCAGGAGAAACATCACAAATGATGAACCAGTCGTCCTCCACATCTCTTTGAGGCTCTGCTGCTCTCTGCTCTAGAATAACTGGCTGTGGTCTCCTATCTTTTAGTGTCACCTGCTCCTGTTGTTTTATCTGCACCTCCTCTGTCCTCACTATGCTCTGAATCACATCCTCTCTGATCTCCTCATACAGGTCTGCAGTTGGGCTTTGTAGATGTGGAAGAGTCAAGGACACTGAAAAAACAAAACAAAATACATGATGTATGGTTTGATTTGTGTGCTTAATGCATTATATGGGCAATGATGCTTGAAATGCCATCAATATAAATGTGTTTTTAATTCATATATCTCATAATAATTCAGGATATAAGTTAAAAATAAATTGTAATAATATTTTATAATATAATATTTCACACACACATACATACATACACATATACATATATATATATATATATATATATATATATATATATATATATATATACACACAAACACAGGTGCTGGTCATATAATTAGAATATCATCAAAAAGTTGATTTATTTCACTAATTCCATTCAAAAAGTGAAACTTGTATATTATATTCATTCATTACACACAGACTGATATATTTCAAATGTTTATTTCTTTTAATTTTGATGATTATAACTGAAAACTAAGGAAAATCCCAAATTCAGTATCTCAGAAAATTAGAATATTACTTAAGACCAATACAAAGAAAGGATTTTTAGAAATCTTGGCCAACTGAAAAGTATGAACATGAAAAGTATGAGCATGTACAGCACTCAATACTTAGTTGGGGCTCCTTTTGCCTGAATTACTGCAGCAATGCGGCGTGGCATGGAGTCGATCAGTCTGTGGCACTGCTCAGGTGTTATGAGAGCCCAGGTTGCTCTGATAGTGGCCTTTAGCTCTTCTGTATTGTTGGGTCTGGCATATCGCATCTTCCTCTTCACAATACCCCATAGATTTTCTATGGGGTTAAGGTCAGGCGAGTTTGCTGGACAATTAAGAACAGGGATACCATGGTCCTTAAACCAGGTACTGGTTGCTTTGGCACTGTGTGCAGGTGCCAAGTCCTGTTGGAAAATGAAATCTGCATCTCCATAAAGTTGGTCAGCAGCAGGAAGCATGAAGTGCTCTAAAACTTCCTAAAACGGCTGCGTTGACCTTGGACCTCAGAAAACACACTAGACCAACACCAGCAGATGACATGGCACCCCAAACCATCACTGACTGTGGAAACTTTACACTAGACCTCAAGCAACGTGGATTGTGTGCCTCTCCTCTCTTCCTCCAGACTCTGGGACCCTGATTTCCAAAGGAAATGCAAAATTTACTTTCATCAGAGAACATAACTTTGGACCACTCAGCAGCAGTCCAGTCCTTTTTGTCTTTAGCCCAGGCGAGACGCTTCTGACGCTGTCTGCTGTTCAAGAGTGGCTTGACACAAGGAATGCGACAGCTGAAACCCATGTCTTGCATACGTCTGTGCGTAGTGGTTCTTGAAGCACTGACTCCAGCTGCAGTCCACTCTTTGTGAATCTCCCCCACATTTTTGAATGGGTTTTGTTTCACAATCCTCTCCAGGGTGCGGTTATCCCTATTACTTGTACACTTTTTTCTACCACATCTTTTCCTTCCCTTTGCCTCTCTATTAATGTGCTTGGACACAGAGCTCTGTGAACAGCCAGCCTCTTTTGCAATGACCTTTTGTGTCTTGCCCTCCTTGTGCAAGGTGTCAATGGTCGTCTTTTGGACAACTGTCAAGTCAGCAGTCTTCCCCATGATTGTGTAACCTACAGAACTAGACTGAGAGACCATTTAAAGGCCTTTGCAGGTGTTTTGAGTTAATTAGCTGATTAGAGTGTGGCACCAGGCGTCTTCAATATTGAACCTTTTCACAATTTTTCAAATTTTCTGAGATACTGAATTTGGGATTTTCCTTAGTTGTCAGTTATAATCATCAAAATTAAAAGAAATAAACATTTGAAATATATCAGTCTGTGTGTAATGAATGAATATAATATACAAGTTTTACTTTTTGAATGGAATTAGTGAAATAAATCAACTTTTTGATGATATTCTAATTATATGACCAGCACCTGTATGTATATGTATATGATATAGATGTCCTCCTGAATCAACACCTATCCCTTACCCAAACCCTAATCATAAACTACACTTGATATTGTTGACAGGAATATTGTTCAAGGATGATGACACATGGCAGTGTGTACCTGATCCTTTAGAAGAAACATCAAATATGATGAACCAGTCGTCCTGCGGTCTCCCATAATCCACTGCCACCTGTTTTATCTGCTCCGTTTTTACATCCTCTCTGGCCTCTTCATACAGCTCTACAGAGGGCACTGCAACAAACACAATCCATCACGCATATATAGATTTCTTGTGTGTTTTACATGAGTGCATGATAGTGGTTGTGTGAGAGCATGTACCTGATATTTTAGGAGAACCATCCAAAACGACAAACCATTCGTCATCTTCGTCTGTTTGAGGCTCTGCTGATCTCTGCTCAAGAACAACTGGCTGTGGTCTCCCATAATCCACTGTCACCTGCTCCTGTTGTTCTTTCTGTACCTCCCCTGTTTTCACTCCGCTCTGAATCACCTCCTCTCTAGTCTGTGTTTTTGGTTTCTCCGGTGGCACCAGCTCTTGCTGTATTTTCCTTTCTACCGCTCTCTTCTCTTCTTCAGCCTGATATTCTTCAGGAATGGAGCTGCTCACATCTGGTAGCAGAAATCCATTTGAGAGGTTTGTTGACATTTGTTGAGAAGTATTTCAAATTCTATTTATGCACGTTTTGAGTGTTATATTTATTTCAACAAATAATTTATTTTATAATTAATTATTTGTTATTTTTAAATCAATAATTTTTTATTAGCAATCATTTTTTATTAATAACATTTTTAAAAATCCATTATTTTCTTCCACTAAGAGCTCTCTGACTTTAATTCTGATTGGTTGTCAATGTTTTTACCATTCATCAGCTGGAAAAGGTAATTCTGAAAAAGATTCCAATGATTCTCTGTGTCGTTATTGTTAATGTTGTGGTGTGGACTACACTATTGTTATATAATTAGAACGATTCATACAACTTTATTGTTATGGTTTTTGTTCTTGGTGTGAATGGGCCTTAAAGTCAGCATGAAATCATAATTGACAATTCTTGTTTTTTAGGGAATATTGCAGTATTTATTATACTTGATTTATCTGTGTATCCTTTTTTTTATGCATGTGCCCTTAATAACTTCCTCTCCCACTTGCATCATTTTTGGGCGGGGCTAAAGCAGTGGCTCGATGACGCACTGGAGCCACTGTGCATATGGCCTCTCATACCCCATCATACCTAGAGCACATTCGCATCAGTTCGATTGCGAGTTACTGTCAGTACCGTTAGTTACTACAGTCTACAACTTACAAAACAGCTTACAAAACAAAACCGATGATATCAAGAAGAGGTGCATTAATTTTGTGAACAGCTACCTTGATGGAGAGCTGAAGATCACCACCAACACCTGCTTCTGCAGTGACTTTACACCGGATAGTATTACAAACTTTCATCGGAGAAAGCTGGGATTAATTGATAATCCGCTGCAAAATGTGGCCGAACCTACCATCTCCCGCCCCGCCGACATCTCGTGCCGTCGTGAGCAGTACGTGAGTGTTGTCTTGTGGGTAGCTTTCCCATGAGTGCACGACAGCGGACACGTTTGAGAGCAG
Organism: Rhinogobio ventralis; assembly: GCA_039654625.1. Taxonomy (NCBI): domain Eukaryota; kingdom Metazoa; phylum Chordata; class Actinopteri; order Cypriniformes; family Gobionidae; genus Rhinogobio; species Rhinogobio ventralis. The sequence continues at coordinate 19,159,288 of CM077201.1, forward strand.
AGAATGCTGCTTATTTTTTAAGATTTTGATAAGCTATTTTATTTATTTTTTATGATTCAAATTTGGCTGGGTGGTTAATAACACATTTGTCTGTGGTGTGACAAACTCAAAACACATTTAATTTTGACTTTACGGCGAATTAAAGAATAGTATGCAGTTCCAAATTCAGTTGTCACTACAATCGATAACTGATTTGCAAGATGCCACCAATTTTGTTTTTATGAGAAAGAATCTGCGGTGTGATACGAGAGACATGAAAGTAATTGTTTTAGTTGGACGATGGTAAATATGACTTATCTGGCTGCTAGATGGTGCAACGGACCAATCAGAATAGAGTATTTCAGAGAGCCGTGTAATTAAACCAGAGAAGTATTTTATAGTTACCTGAAAGGGGACGCAATATCTCCATGGTTTGTGGGAGCACATCCAATAGAATGTACCAATCATCATCTTTCTTCATTGGTTTGGGGATATATACTATATGTTGCAACTCTTCCTGAACTCTTCCTGAAAACATTTTTTTTTTTAAATCTTAAACACTTCAATTAGCTTTTCAGATAAACTTGTATTTAATGAAAAAGCAATGAACACAATTTCTGGTGATAGCTGAACGGCTGATCACATGACATACCTATGGGAGTAGGAGTAAGCATCAATGGCCTGCGATCTAGTAAAATGTACCAATCATCTGTCTCCACCCATTGAAGCTCCTCCTTTTCAACGTGCTGCAACCTTTGTTCCAAACTTTCCACTTCCTGTAATCCAACCCTCAGTTCTTCCACCTCAACTAACTTTCGTCCGATAGCCTCCACCTCTTTCAGTTTCTGCTCCATTTCCAGTCTCTCAAAAGTGTCCCCAGAACCAAATTTCTTTTCTTCAGTGACCATTACACGCCTTTCTACCGTCTGCACCCTCTCTATGTTTTTATCTACATCTACTTGTGATTCCACCAAAGAGTTGAACTCCTGTGTCCATTGTTTGGTGATTACTACCCTCTGTATCCTTTCTCCATTGACTTCTAGTACTTCCTCTCTTAGTGTCTCCTTTAGAGGTTTCATTATTTCCTGTTTTAATTCAAAATCAGGATGCTCTCTCTCAATAACATCAGACTCCCCCTGCACCTGAAATTTATATGATTGTTTTATCACAAGCTCTTCTGTAAACCGCTCGTCGAACCCCTCAATGACTTCCACATCTTCTCTCTGTTCTTCAGTCTGAAGAGGCTGCTGGATGCCTGATAGTGAAACTTGAACAAAATGAACTAAAATTACAGTCAATCACATTCCTTCAGGGAATGTCAAGATTTAAATGGAAACTAAAATATTTATTCATGCAGATCAGTCCAGAGGGACTTGTACGTTCCTTCTTGTATGTTATGGAAAATGCCCTTTTATCCTTATGTCAACAAATTTGGTTTATAACCAGAGGTGGAGCTTGACTTTTTGACATATGGGCAGAAGTGAGCAAGCCTAAGTAAGGTGCAAGCTCCAGACATTGGAAAGAGCATATACCAAAATCAGAATGAACAATTATCAATTTTTAGAAAGCTCTCAGATTGCATCAAAAAGATCTTCATTTGTGTTCCAAAGATGAACAAATGTCTTGCGGGTTTGGAACAACATGGGGGTGAGTAATTAATAACAGAATTTTATTTTTTGTGTCAACTAACCCATTAAATGTTTAGGAGTTATAATAATTTGTCATTTAATATTTAATAATTCTTTATTTTATATATTTATATTGTATATTTATTTTCCCCAAATTATATCACTATATATTCCAGAGTCTGTGCATGCTCAGTTAGGCATGGGTGTGTGGCACCTACAGCACACATTGAAGCTTTTCTATAGATAATGTATTGTACACAGTGGAGTATTTGAAAGCATTAGAAAAGACTTACATGGGCTGCCGTCAAGGAGGACACACCAATCATCTGCATGATGCTTCCACTCCTGCAGCTTTTGGCTTTCCAGCATCACCTCATCTGTACAGGATGTGTACAGTTCATGAGAAATATTTTTTAATAGTATAACGAACACATTTTTCAAAAAGGAACCAAAAATCATACAGTGAAATGTATTTGTCTAAACACAAGAATTATTCATTAAAATAATGTGTGTTTGTCACAAATGTATTTTTGTGGTCAAATGGCAAAAGCAAGACCTGCCAATTTATTTACTATTCTGTGATCATAAAGGTGATTCTGAGGGTAGACAAATATTTATAGTGCTGTCAGTTGTTTCAGTCAGATTACATTATTTCAATTTGCCATAGGACCATGCTTACCTGACGTAGAAATGCGCCATTTATCTGGACCATAGGCCAGGAACCAGTCGTCAAACTCAGCTCGAACTGGTTGCTTTAGAATATCAAGTATTTCTTCATTTGCTGAAAACAAACAAACATTTAAAGTCAATCATTTGTATCCTTAATAAATCAAAAAAAAAAAAAAAAAGACCTAAAAAGCTAAAGAAAAAGAAACAAATCTACTAAATTAACTGCATATCTAATCAAACAAACTACAACTAAAGCTAAGAAAATAAATAAAAGGTTGCCTTTTCTCTTGAGGATATAACGTGTGAATCTTGGAGGAGCTCGCGTGATGTTGCCACTGGCCTCCAGACACTCAGACTGGGTGCGTCCTTGGTGGCGGAACCTTGAGCCCAAAGTCAGGAGCCGTTTTGCTTTTGTGTCTTGAAGTCTGTTTCTGAAAAACACATTCAGAGGTATAGTCGTATTTCTTGAAACATCCCAAAGAGCTTCAAATACTTCTAACAGTTGTTTCAAAGAATGTATTTGCATACATTTGTCTGGAGCGCCCCCTTGTGTTTCTTGTGGTCACATGGACACAAAAAATAGCTGAATACATACTGACTGTAAGCCTGGGTTACATAATACACATACATAGGGCTCACCTGAAGAAACTATGATGTTCCACAGAGCATTTCCACAGTTGTTTGCATTCTCGGTAGTTGGCCAAACTAAAGCTGACGTCACCTTCAGACTCATCCTGCTAAATCAGGTCAAATGGAAAAAGTTAAATTAACCACATCAGCTTGTTTGTCACTACTCCAAAACAGCAAGAACAAACCATAATCTAAAAATAAAATAATATGAAGAATAAAGCTAGTGTGAATACCTCAGAAGGACGCATCTTGAGAAGAAAGGTGCTGCGTTTGTGGGAGATTTTAAGAACTCTTGGCCAAAGGAAAACATTAGTTTTTATCTCATCCTCATATACCATCAGTCCCTCAGAGCAAACGCCGAGCATCACATCTGCACCGCTGACATCCTATCAACAAATCAAACATTATACTAAAGATGTGCACTGTTCATGCCCTGTTAAAGGGATAGTTCATCCAAAAATGACAATTCACTAATCTTCAAAGTCGTTTCAAGCTGTTTGACTTTCTTCTGTGGAACACAAAAGAAAATTTTAAAGAATGTTTTTGTTCATACAATGAAAGTCAATGGGGTCCAAAACCAAAACATTTTTGTAAAAAAGAGGTAAAGAGTAAATGATAGCAGAAATTTATTTTTTGGGGGGTAAATTGCTGCTTTAATACATTTTTTAATAATTCAAAATGGTTAAGCAATGGTTAAACTGAGTTGACTAATTAAAATTACTTTGGCAGGATGCAGGTCCACTCCATACATGGGAAGCCCCATGGCGTTCTCAAGGTAAAGCATATCTGCCTGGGCAGGACTCATGGATCTGTGTAATATACAAAGAAATTATACAAATGTGTGTTTTTGTGTATGTGTTATTGTACATACATATGTGTATGATTGCTGGTACAGGATACCTGTATGTGGAATGCAGCTCCATCACTCTCTCCTCCAGCTTTTCACTCTGATTGGGAGCAAGAACAATTTCACTGACATAGTTGTTCTTGTGGAGATTTGGGTCGTAATCGCCAAGTGTTGACTGAACTGTGTATGAACCCAACAGAGTCAAGATGTCTGATGGACAGGGCAGTCGGCCAATCAGAATATCTTTTCTCAGCTGAAGACACAGGAGATATCTGAAATAATTTCATGGAATAGCAAGTGTTCAATCAACACTGAAAGAAAAACATGCACAAATATATCAACACAACTAGCTCAATGTGTATGTTTTATATGCATTTGTCTCTTGTTGTACCTAGTGATGTCCTCAGCCAGAATTGAGGGATCGGGTGGGTAAAACTTAATGCTGAAAAAGAATTCAGCTACTGGACCTGAAACCAAACAAACAGGGAACAAATGTAGAGCTGAAAACACAATCACATGTGAATCTTCACTGTCCACTAAATAATGTACTGTATATGTGAAAATCACATACTTTTGATCTGTTTTCGGATCTCTTTAGCACAGTCCAGCCATACCTGAATCAATAAACACAAAATATTACGTTTTTATTTGTCAAATATTGAATATAACAGAATATCTGTATATGCCAATGTGATATAAAATGAAATAAATACCCTGGTACTAGGAGAATCCCACATGACCAGACCATAATAATCCCTCTCCAGCAGGTCAAGGTGTTCACAAACTTTACTGAAGAGATCCTGTCCCACTGCATTTCTCTGCGCAAGAAAAAAAAATAGTATATAATATTATATATATTTTAAATCTGTCTTTTAATTTTTTACAGTAAACATATCTAAACATCTTTAAAACAAGATACATTTACTTAACTGACTTAGATAATAATACTTGTTTTCAGGTCATTTTTAAACTTAAAAAAAAAGATTTGGTTGATTTTTTTCTTCTTTTTGTCAGCATAAACCTCATTAATTTCAAAAGATGTAAGCTTAAAAAAACAAATATAAGCTTAATTCATTATTATTATAATTCAAGATCTTGTTCGAAGGATCCTGATTAAAATTTATTTATTTATTTATTTTTTGCAATGTGAAAGAAAGGACATAAAGAAGTTTTTTGTTCAGATACCTCCAGCTCCCACACAAAGTGGGTGTCGTCCAGGAAATTCACTCGACACTGCAACATCTCTCAAAGTTTTCTCTTCTCTTCTGTTTATTCCTCTGGTGGTGGAGTTCGTGCGGTCTCGTCCTTTTCCACACTTTAGATATCAGGCAATGTGCTGCAAAAGTTGCAAAGTTTTAAAATTCTCTTCAGAACATTCATGTTCCCGTGGTTCTAAAGCAGCACACGTCTGTATGAGGCATCATAAGAGGCCCTGCCCTCCTGCACTGTCCTGCGTGTGTGATATTGATATGAGTGTTGTAGAAAGATATGACCCCCCCCACCCTCCCTTTCACCCACTCACACACTCACACACAAACACATATAAATACATCAACACGCCTGATGAGTGAGGGGGTCAGTCATAAACATAAATTTATTCGTCCATTATGACTGGAGAAACAAGAAGGAATTACTACAGTATAAATTGATTATTTATTTAATATGATGTTACCCGCTCTTTTCTGACTAAAGATATGCTGATAAGAATGGGTGGGGTAGCAAAGAATCTTCATGCAACTCTTTCCTCACGTAACATTATATTCATATTACAAAATATGGGCAAAATGACTAAAAAAAGAGCTGTCTTTCCGTTTATATGTCATGCAAGGCTCAAATCTTTCAATAACCCATGGGTTTATAATGTTGTGGTTTTTGCAAAAATATCAAATTAATATTTTATATCGTCTTGTGAGAATGAAGTAAATGGGAATATTTGTTGATATTCAGTGTTACTTAGACACTTACTACAATAGCAAATATCACAAGGTTGAGATTTGTACTTCAAATTTTTCTTGTAACTATAACTTAAATTTACAGTCTTAAAATGTCTTATTGCCTAATAAAAATTAAACGAGTCTGTAGGAAAAAAACAACATAAATGATCAGCTACCTGTGCATGTGAGGTCTTCATTGGTCTTCTCATGTAGCCGCTTCCACCAGCATGAGGTGAGGGTGGAGGAACAACACTATTCCCATGACGCTAGTACTGAGATAATGAACAGTGCAGATGAAACCAGACCTAATACACTCACCTAAAGGATTATTAGGAACACCATACTAATACTGTGTTTGACCCCCTTTCGCCTTCAGAACTGCTTTAATTCTACGTGGCATTGATTCAACAAGGTGCTGAAAGCATTCTTTAGAAATGTTGGCCCATATTGATAGGATAGCATCTTGCAGTTGATGGAGATTTGTGGGATGCACATCCAGGGATGAAGCTCCCTTCCACCACATCCCAAAGATGCTCTATTGGGTTGAGATCTAGTGACTGTGGGGGCCATTTTAGTACAGTGAACTCATTGTCATGTTCAAGGAACCAATTTGAAATGATTCGAGCTTTGTGACATGGTGCATTATCCAGAGGATGGGTACATGGTGGTCATAAAGGGATGGACATGGTCAGAAACAATGCTCAGGTGGGCCGTGGCATTTAAACGATGCCCAATTGGCACTAAGGGGCCTAAAGTGTGCCAAGAAAACATCCCCCACACCATTACACCACCACCACCAGCCTGCACAGTGGTAACAAGGCATGATGGATCCATGTTCTCATTCTGTTTAAGCCAAATTCTGACTCTACCATCTGAATGTCTCAACAGAAATCGAGACTCATCAGACCAGGCATCATTTTTCCAGTCTTCAACTGTCCAATTTTGGTGAGCTCGTGCAAATTGTAGCCTCTTTTTCCTATTTGTAGTGGAGATGAGTGGTACCCGGTGGGGTCTTCTGCTGTTGTAGCCCATCCGCCTCAAGGTTGTGCATGTTGTGGCTTCACAAATGCTTTGCTGCATACCTCGGTTGTAACGAGTGGTTATTTCAGTCAAAGTTGCTCTTCTATCAGCTTGAATCAGTCGGCCCATTCTCCTCTGACCTCTAGCATCAACAAGGCATTTTCGCCCACAGGACTGCTGCATACTGGATGTTTTTCCCTTTTCACACCATTCTTTGTAAACTCTAGAAATGGTTGTGCGTGAAAATCCCAGTAACTGAGCAGATTGTGAAATACTCAGACCGGCCCGTCTGGCACCAACAACCATGCCGCGCTCAAAATTGCTTAAATCACCTTTCTTTCCCATTCTGACATTCAGTTTGGAGTTCAGGAGATTGTCTTGACCAGGACCACACCCCTAAATGCATTGAAGCAACTGCCATGTGATTGGTTGATTAGATAATTGCCTTAATGAGAAATTGAACAGGTGTTCCTAATAATCCTTTAGGTGAGTGTATATCCTAAGCAAAACTGAAAACATTTCATACACTATTTAAAAAAAAAAAAAGTATTTCCCTCCACATAGCTGACAACTGCTTTATTTTTATAGTTGCAAACTCCAAAGTAAAGAGCTACAGCTTCCACTGACATATTCTAACCACATGTTTACTGATATGAAGGACACTTGGGTCTAAATATTAAACTAAGCAAGCCTTTCCATCCTTCTATCCATTCTCCCAACCTCTTCTAGGGTCACAGGGATGCTGGAGTCTTTCTATTTAACATTACATTTTAGTGTAGGTGAAGTATTATATTATATAAATGTGCAAATGAATCCTAGAGAAGTCCTCTGTTTGTTATCTCTCTTAGTGCAGAGGAAAGCATGAGAGCGAGACTCGGATAGATAACACTGTAACTGTCATACTTGAATTGAAACACATTTCTGACAATTTACCCAAATTACATGCACTTTCACAATAATTTGAACATCAGTCTTAGCTAATTTATTTGTCTAGTGACATCTGAGATTTTCTATTATTAACTAATGTGGGTGTTCCTCTTTTTGACTGGAAGACATAAAACTGAAATAACGGTTGAGACATAAGAAACACATTCAGTCTGATTAGTGAGATCATTTATTGTTGTTTCATCAAATGTAGTATTTTTTCCCCTTTCACCTGCTGATATAAAACGTACTACATATCTGTAAATAAACATCTAGACACAATTAAGTGGCAAATAAAAACGGAAACAGTTATCGTTAACTAGATTTATACAAAAAAAGTGATTATTTGTAAGTGAGTTGTTCTTGTGTCCCATGACCATAAATGCAACACCATTTCTTATAAGTTCAAATAGTGGAACTGATTCAATGTTGACTATTGTTATTCAACAGTAGCAGGGTCAATTGTAAGATTTAAAGTTGATTAAAACACTTTTTCTGCTTAACAATCAATAGTGTTTTGCAGCAATAAAGATGCCAATCATATTTTTGGTAGATTGATTGATTTGGTAGAAGAATATCTTAATCCTGACATAGTAAATCCCACAAATATTACATGAAAAGACCATTAATGATGACGCAAGTTGAATTTTAGCATATAACAGCAATTTCCATTTAAAGGAGTTTTCCAAGTTTAGTACAAGTTGCATTTGTGGCATACTGTTGATTACTATAAAAATAATAATAATAATCAAGGTTATGGTGCTGAAATTTAAAATGGAAGGAAAAGGGTCCAGTATTTGGAGGATCAAAAAGCAGAAATGTGCTTACGTTAATTCTACTTTTAAAACTTGTGTATTATTTGAGCCGTAAAGCTGATTAATCATCATTTTTGCAGTGGTTAAATAGGTTTTAGTGTGTATGGCGTTACATTGTCAGATTGACGAAATTGTAAAATCAGATATAACAGAAAAGGCTAGTAAGCGGTTTTTCCCATAGTGAAATCATGTTAGCACATATTGTTTATGTCTTGTGGCTAAACTATAAATTTGTTGTAAGATTCTAACTGTAATTGAGATTTTTCATATTTTAAATCAAAAGGAGAAACACAGTGAAATTAATTTCTATGGCAATCATTAAAACTGTATGCCACAAATGCTGTTGCTTGGCTTAACTTGTACTTGATCCAAAATACTCCACTAGTTCTGTTTAATTTGGCTCAATATAATTCAAAACTGTATAGCAACTTTAGTGGAGGTTTTAGATTCTTTAGCCTTACCAGGCTAAGATGTTAGCATGTTTACTTATTGTTTGTGTATGGTCACTTTAGCAGGCAAGATAGTGATGGGTGTGCTCTGGAGCCCTGGGCCAAAGATGGGGAACAGCTTTTCAGTGAACTTATCATTAAACGTGCATAGGTGCTTGTTGTTGCCTGTATCCCAGAAGGACACTTCTCCCTTCTCCATATTGACCTTTACCCTGATGGTTTCAGGCCTTCTCTCTAGATTCAACACAGTGCGTGGGCTAGTAAGAGCATTGTAGATCCCTTTACTCAGGCCAATTGTCCACACTCCTGCTTTGGTTGTCACTGTGAACTTTCTCTTCCGAACCACTGACTCCTTGCATACTCCCAAGATCCATTTGGGGTGGTCAGCCACACAGACCTCCCAACGGTGGCGTCCTGAGGAGAAACCTTCTGAACCAAGAACAAAAACACAGGGATCAAACCTCTCAGGGTTGTCTGGGAAAGACTGCCTCTCCTGACTCTCTTGCACACTGGAAAAATCAGGAGATATAGAGAGCCAAGGTGAGACTGTGTTGGGATCCAGGATTACAGGCACTGCAGACACAAAAATGTTAAGGTGACCCACAAAGTTCTCTGAGTTAATATTACACATATTTTAGACGAGGTGAAATGTGCACTCACAACATATGACATGAGATTGCATATTTTCCCAGATTTTGTAACCCAAAGCGCCTACATGCTTGGCCATGTTAATGAGAGCTCCTTCAACCTTCTTTGGATCCTCACCAGTCCACTGGGTTCTGTGACAGACATCAAGAGACGTTTACCCTCTTACACACAGCAGAATTAAAGTCACAATGAAATGGAGTGAAACAGATTATCGAAAAAGAAAAAATATATAGGGCAGGGACTTGGTTCTATCGGTTTTTGATTGAGTCTGTCGTTTTAACTGGAAGGTCTAGTTACAACATTTTAATTACATAATGAGGTAAAAAAAAGAAAAGAAACATATGCATGGATCAATTGTTCACAATACATTTGCAGTCACATTTACTGTTGTTTGTTGAAATCCAGTTATTTTAATAGGAATCCAAGCAAATTTTGCAAGGGCAAAAGAAATTCCCCGTGCAAATTTAGCAACGGGTTCAGCTGGTCATGCGAATTGACCAACAGAAAGCTGCTTAGTTTTAAAATGACTTCTTCATGAGTTGTGCTTATCGTCTCTACACTCATTACACTCATAGACAGTGGGAATTTCGCTAATGTGACCACACCTTAAAGGTATAGTTCACCCAAAATGAAAATTAAGTCATTATTTACTAGTGTTTTTGTTGTTGGGTTTTTATTAATGCTTTTCACTAAACCCTCGGACTGCCCCCAGAGGACTTGGAATATATGGCATGAGTCACCAAAGACCAGTTTGAGGCTAATTGCTATTCACTGCCATTATATGGATGAGCATGAGCAAGACATTTTGTGATCCGAAAAGGAGAAAAGGACATACAGTATTAGAACAGCAATGCCGATGTAAATAATGACTTGATTTTCATTTTTGGGTGAACTAACCCTTTAAGATTTATAACATGCATTTAGAAAATAGGAAGTTTCATTTCATGTCAACTTTAAAGGATATTACATGGAAAAAGGGCAAAAGGGCATCAGCGTGAGAAAATATAACATATCTTTAGTGATATTAGGTGAGTAATTCATAGCATTACAGAACTAAGAAATATATGGGGGAAAAAATCAAGAGGCACATACCGTCTTTTTAGCTTCTGGAAGTTCTGTGGAAAAAAATTTGAAAAGTTGACTTATAAGAGCTGAATGAAGGATTCATGCATAATTCAGTTTTTAGCTATGTTACAGTGTGAGAAAACCCTGTACAAATGTAAGGGGTCAATGACCTGATGCTCATTTTCCATAACTTTTTCCATAAAAGTTAAATGTAAGGTTTTGCTATATGTTTTAAGGCCTTGCATGGCTTAGCCCTACAGCACATTGGTGAGGCAAAATCTCACGATAAAATAACAATAAATAAATTTGCCTGATTGTGTTTTATTAACGCCTACACCTACCCTTACAATAATGCAAATACAGCAATTAAATTATGCAATATTGATGCAATATATTAAATTATGCAATATATGTGCGCATGCCCAGTGCCCGTAGCTGTATTCCTTCTAGTCTTTATCTTGCGGGACGTGGTGTGATGACATCACCGTTTCACAAAATATACGGATTGGCTGTACACATGAAAACGCAAGGGTGTCGGTTTCAGGCTCCTAAAACGCCAGATCCGTGTGGACAAAACGCTGATACAATACACATTTTTTACGTATACAGCTAAACGCGTCTCTGTGTGGACGGGGCCTTAGGCCACTGTCCTACAGAGTTTAGCTTCAACCACAATTAAACACACCTGATCCAGCTAATTAAGGTCTTACCATAGACTGTAAAAAAAGATGGACAAAGCACCTTCATTCTCCTCCAGTGTAGTAAGTGAAGCCGCGCTGACATCTTGGGTCTTGAGTCTGCGCAGTAGTGAGCGCGAAGTGGAGCCGCGATATCAAGGTCCTGCCCACACTCCCACCTAATCAATCACACGCCTGCACCTGAACTTTTTTGTGAATTAAACAGTTATGGAAATGTAGAAATTATCTTACGGGTTTGGAACGACATGAGAGTGAGTAATTAATGACAGAATTTTCATTTTTGGGTGAACTATCCCTTTAAAGTTGAAGCCCCAGTCTCCTCCCGAAGTTCCCGAAAAAAGTCTGTTGGTGCCTCAGTGACTACTCACTCAGAGAAGCTGTCAATCTCAGCTGTCAATCATTACGTCACACCCCCATTTTTATAGCATCAAAAAACTAACTAAAACCAAACTTATTTAAAGAACAAACACTTGAACTAACATCAGCGTGATTTCATGACAGAAACTATCTTTGGAAAAAAATTATTTGAAGTGTAATTTGTAGTTTGTCTAGGTCCCATTACATTACATGGAGAGCGGGGTTTATGACCTATACTGCATCCAGCCACCTGGGGGCGAATGAAACGCTTTTGCTTCAATTTTCAGGACTCTTGTGGCACTTGGGTCTTACTAGGCTTACTAGAAACTTCCAGGCAGATGTGTTGAGGCAAGTTGGAGCTAAACTCTGCAGGACAGTATAGATCAGGTTTGGATATCCCAGTTTTATAAATGTTTTATTAGTCTGTTCTTGTTTAACTTTTATACTGTTATATTTTGTATTTATTGTGTTTTTTTTTCTTGATTGTACAGCACTTAAGTTACAACATTTGTTGCTTTATAATGTGCTTTATAAATAAACATAACTTAAATCTATGAATTTATTCAAAAGTGCAATTCATACATAAAATAACTAGAATTTACATCTGTACATGTTTGTCCTGTTTACAATTGGTAAACAGAGTTGAGTTTTAATTATTATCAGGTACACATGCAAAAAGTTTCCCCCTCCTCCAAAAAAAACTGTCTTACCTGAAGGAAAGTCAAATCCTCTGCTCCCATTTCCCTCTTTACTGATTGAATCAATTCTGAAAGAGCTGAAATATCACGAGTGATGCTTTCAATACTCTCATTAATCATCATCTTCTTCTCATTTTCTTCTCTAAACAAAGCATTTATTCTATATGTCTCCTCATCTTTTAAGACTTGATGGAGTCTCTCAAACTCCTGTTTGATTTGCGTTTCTGCCTCTTTAGTCTGGCCCTGTAACAAAACAGTGAAGTGAAATGGGCATTAGGGTTAAATGATCAAGACAACGTATTTCACTGTATTTGAGATTTTTGGCCTTCAATTCGTTTTCAGAATTTGTTTACCTCAATAAAGGAGATTGTGTCTCTATATCTTTTTTTAGTTCTTTTGAAGTAGTCCTGCTTACTTTCCAGAATTTTTATTTTCAAGTTAAGCTCATCCTATAAAAAAATTGCATGTTAGACATGTGCATTTATGCATTTCACAAAAAAAGTCAGCATTCATTTCAGCTGTAACATGAAGTGAGTTGCTTTAGGTTCACTGCTTGTGGTGGGTTAATGAGCTCACCTTGCAGAAAGGCACTCCCTGATCTATCGGCACCAGCTCGTGTCCAGGGTGAAGTGTCACGCAGTCCACGCACACAGGTTCCTCGTCTTTAATGCAGAAGAGCTGGAAGGGGCGCTGGTGTAAACCACAGATGACCTCATCGAAACCCACACCTGGTGTTCTCCAGTTCCTCTCCTTTTTATAGGATACGCAAGTGTTGTTTAGTGCGCGGTTGACGATCGGTGTCTCTCCGTCGCAGCATTTTCGGCACATCGGGCACTGCTTTTTCGTCTGGTTCTTCCAGCTGCCCTCCAGACATTGCTTACAGAAACTGTGGCTACACGAGAGCAACACGGGTTCCCTAAAAATGTCTTTGCACACAGGACACGTTAAGTCTGACTCGAGAAGAGATGGTCTGTCTGTGATATCCTCGTCACTGCAGTCTGCCATGTTAGACTCGAGCTGTACTTTCACTTTCACTAAACGGAAATATTTTCTTATAGCAGTTTAAAAGATGCTTAAAAAGCGCGGAGGTGTTTAAAACAGCAAACCTTCGGCGTTTAAAACATGTTTAAAAAGAAAATGAAAAGTAGGAAGCTGTTTTTTGTAAGGACGAGACCTCGTTCTACCAGTTTTCGTTCTGTCACTGCAACATCCGCGTGAGTGAGAGAGGGTGGGCGGAGAGAGAAAAACAGGATATAATAAAAGTGCAAACAGTCAAACAAGTTTGTCTAAATGTTCACACAGAACTGGCCTGCCATCTCTCCACAGATCATTAACCATATATATATATGGTTAATGAAAACAAGTTTGTTAATTTCTGTGGCGCAATCGGTTGAAGTTTTCTAACGCAGTTATCGTATCCTCCTGAGACCCAGGAAAACTATGTCTTTTGAATTTAGTATTTTTTCATGTCATTACATTGTTTAGAGCATAAGAAACAAATCTAATTAATTTTTTTTTTTATCATATGTCATGCTATGTCCTCGTATGTGGACACCGGGGCTCAATGGTTTAAAAAAAAATTAAATGACATGGGAACAATGGGCTTTTTTTTCATTCACCAATCAAATTTCAGGTTTCAGGATTTTTTTTAAACAAACTTTGTTTAAAGATAATTCTCAACTATGTTATGAAAGATATAACGGAATGAAATATACCGTTTTACTTTATGCAATATGTGGGTAAAATGCCCATACATGGGGTTTCCCATTCAATACAATGTATCTAATTTGCATGTTAATGTGTTCTTATCTTAATTACAAAATATTATCATATTCCCATAAGAGTGCTAAATTTGATTGTGCAGTCGTTTTTAAAGACAAAGGAGAAGTTGTTGTCCTGGTGAAACCTCAAAAGAAATGATGGTATCTCTGAAAAGCCCTGAATGTGCTCTTTACAGGACATCCAGAAGTAGAAGGGCCTTTAAAACTGTGACATGTATGGTGTCAGAGAAATTCACTAAAATATAATGTCCTCGTACAAGGACAGTGGCACCTAGGAGATGAAAATATAAAGTATTTTTTGTTGTTGTTTGTGATATTTATTAATAAATAATAGATAAATAATAAATGGTTATGTTTTGTCATTGTACATTATTGATTATAACGAAAAGTACTTGAACAACATACTTATGAATACAAATTAAATATTATTACAAATATATAATTACATTTTATTTATTTATATAATTTATTTTTTCATTTATTTTTATTATTACATAGGCTAATGAAATGTTGCAAACAGTAAATATATTAAACATAATGAAAGGTGAGTAAAAATAAATCAATTGAAATGTATTTATTTATGTAACATGAAATGTGACCTGAAATAGCGACATACGCCTTAAATAAAACAAACGAAAATGTAATCATTTCATTACACATGAATTTGTTTGTTTGATCTGTTAAATCACCCCATACGCTGTCTTATCGTCAAGCTTGCTATTGTTTTGACACAATGGTTCTCGCCAGGAGATCATCATATTTGGTTTTAAACCCCCTGATATGTAATATTGCAATGCAATACTATCAAAAGGCCAGCAGGGTTCAGCATGCTCACGGTTATTAGGCTTTGTGTTGTTGACAACCATCTGGAAGCACACACATCCCCAGTTAACAAACACTATCAGTACAGCTGCACGATCCAGGACGTGTCCTGCACATCAGGAAAAACTTAGGCACACGGTTGATGTTGGACCAGTTATTTCTTGGATTTGGCCATAAGTTAAACCAATTCTTTTTAATAACACCTGGAGATGTTTGGTAAATAAAGTGCTTAAGGCCTTTGATTCCAGCAGCTCACACTTCATCATCCGCGGTGGTCTCGCGCTTTAAGCCGCCGCTGGGCTCAGCAACCGCAGCGGCACCACAATAATTGCTGCAGAGATACTGCTGGGGCGTCGCTCAGTGCGTCTCTTTATTTATCTACCTGACACAGGATGTAAGTTACGAATATCTCAATGTTTTAGAAACATGGAGACCAACACTCGGGAATCGGTGAGTAAAGCGGAGGACGGTTTGTTTTTTCCCGACAGCTAGCGGGATAGACATAGCTAGTCGGTTAGCTTGTTTAGCTAACGCGCTGGCTCAATTGTCAGTTTTAAAAGTCTCTTTGATTGATACGAGTCAGTAAATGCTTAACTGACAATGGAAAGAGGTACATTGCTATATAAATTATTGTTTCACAAGGGACCACAGTCGGTTAAATGTGGTGACAGAACAGTTAAGTAAACCGTTAGCTCAGCATTGCTGTTACAATGATGTCTGTGTCAGCTAAACCACTTTCAGACATACCCAGAAGAATCCCGTATTAGATTTTATGATTAGGTCATTTTCGCGGTGTATGTCACAGTTTCGTGTTGAAAGTGCTTTTTTCCTCATAAGGTTTGTGTTAGTTTGCAGCAAATATGATTGATTCTAGTCTATTGCATAGTTTTTCCAAAGACAGCTAAAGGTTTTTGCAAGCATGCCTTTTGTATCAGATGTTGTCTTTTTGATAAGATAAGATTAGATAAGAATACTTTGTCATTTCCCAGGACAACGAAGTTACAGTTTCTACTGTGTCAGTGACAAGACAAAAACAAAACGTAAAACAACAATATTAATAAATTATAATGCAATTAAGGATTGTATAAATCAATCTTAAGCCTAATATGAAATAAAGCCTAATATGAAATAATTATTTTTTTTACATTTAAATGGAAACTTTAGACAAAATCAAAAAAAAAGTTTACTTTATCTTATCATGTATTGTTTCATGTTTGATACAGCAGGCTTTCATGGCATGTGATATTGTGAGAATATGGTGCTCACACTCGAGGAAAAAAATACACTTCAATTTTATTCATATTCCCAAACTGAGCAAAAAATATGCAATTTGGTTTAGATGTTGTTTTTAATGTGGCCAAAAAGTAAGATTAAATTGATATTCTGATAGCTTGTAATGTAAATGAGATTTGTATAACAGTATAAGAGACTACTTGCATAAAATGCAAATAAATATCAGTTGTCACTTATCTATATCTCCCAATAATATGTCTTAGTAAGATGGTATTTATTTAATTAATTAAATGAATTAAGTAATTGTTGGGGTAAAACATGCAAAGCAACACAATGATTGAGATAGGTACATATAAACAAAATAAAAGTTATTCTTATGTTTACTTTACAAAAATCATTAAAGCTTTCGCAGCAAAAAGACACTTGTACCACAACCTGAAGGTGGACATTTCTAGAATTATACTTAAAGAAGGCATGTAGAAGATTGTGTCCAACAGTTTTTTCAGTAAAGTGTTAAGTTGATTATTTTGAGGTCCAATAAATTAATGTATCAAATATGATACAGTGGGCTATATGGTGATGCCATATTATAGTTAATTTGGCTGTTGTGTTGTTTGTGGATAATTCATATATAATTTGATATTTTTTCTCTATAGGTCTCCATACTGTGAGCAAGTCCAACTTCCCACTCTTCAGCGGTTTTTCAATTTTTTTCTCTCTGCCCTTTGCGGGTGGAGGAGAGGATGATTTCCCACACCCCGACTCTCCTGCTGCCTGTCTTGGTGGTTCTGATCCCTGTTATCTGGGCAGGAGACTGTAAGGGCCAAAGACAGGTTCTCCGCGGTGTCCCAGGATATGTCACAGATGGGCCGGGAAACTACTCTGTGAATGGGAACTGCGAGTGGCTCATTAAGGGTTGGTGTCAAAAACTACAAAAACAAAGGACTGATGAATGAAAGAAGCTTTATTAGCATATAGTATAAATAAAAGGAATGGTAGTTTTTAGCTTTTCGCTTGTGATTTGAATGAAATAATTCACCCAATCTTTTTTCTAAATACATGTTATTGATCTTATTGTGAATGATTTGTCCATGCATCCGTGTTTCTTTTTTATTTTTCATAATTTGATCAATTTTGATCTTCTGTTCTCTTCAAACTACCAACCTCTCTGTGGTGATGTACGTCAGACTTCTCCAAATAATTAGTCTAAACTCTGCCCCGTTCTTACAATTGACTGCAAGCTTGCATTTAGATCTGCCTCCATCCAATCAATAACCGATAGAAAACCAAGTCTTCTACATAGTTTTTTTTAATTATTATCTGTTTCACTCAGATGTATGTCACAATATGGAAGAAAGGGTCTGTCACTACTTTTGTTTCATTGTGACTAATTCTTAGTCGCATGATTAAGTTGGTATTTCAGTATTTGCTGCTTTAATAAAATGAGAGCTGAAGGATATCTTCTGCAGACTCAACATGTTACTAAGGATGGCTTACCTAGTAATTATTACAATTAACAATATCGGTAGCTAAGTGACCATGACCCTTAACTCTCTCAAATGTTATAGTTGTATGTTTGTTCTATTTGTAATTGGAACTCTTCTGTACTCCTTCAGCTCCCAGCAGAAACCATCGCATTGTGCTTAACTTCACGTTTATGGAGACGGAGTGCACCTATGACTATCTGTTTGTCTACGATGGAGATTCCTACCAGAGCCCTCTACTGGCAAGTTTAAGTGGTACCACCTTACCACAACCAATTGAAGCCAAGTCTGGTAAGGTAAGCCCAAAAGTATCAGTTTAGTCATCTGTTCAACTCTAGTTTGAGTCTGTGTGCTTTACTTTTCAAGGAATCAAAATGCCCTCCTCTTTTGCTTAATGCTTTTTATTCATGTTTGAGAAGAAAGGAAGTGTGTGTCCGTTTTATAAGACCATGAGTCATAAGAAACTATGCCAGAGCTTGACTGCTAGACTGGTTTCTTTTTCACATTCTGCCTCTCTTTGTGCATAGTCATTATAATTTGTTCATCTTCTTTGCTGTATTCTTTACAAGATGCTGCTCCACCTCTTCAGTGATGCCAACTACAACCTGCTGGGCTTTAATGCCACCTACACGTTTTCAGTTTGCCCTGGGGACTGCGGTGGTCATGGGCGCTGTGACGTAGCTTCTGCCCGCTGTCAGTGCCATCAGGGGTGGGGAGGAGTGGACTGCAGTGCCCCTCTCTGCTCCCAGGTGTGCACACAACATGGCCACGGTCAGTGTGATAAGGTAAGCAAAAGGGAACCTTTTTATTATATGTAAATTAGAGCCCGACCGATATGGGTTTTTGGGGGCCGGTACCTGATATTAGGGAGTAAAAAATGTCAGATATCGATATACTTTCCCACTGGGAAAGTGTGTCCAAACTTTTGACTGGTACTGTATATAGAATGCAGTATATACATAATATACATGCATTATACATAAATACATTATACATAAATACAACAGAACAAACATACAAATAAAAAACAGTTCTTTTCATGTTTTTCAAGTAGGTCTAAACTAGATTTTGAGGTACAGAAATAGTAATCAAATGTAAAATATCACTTCATAATCTTCAATGTATAAATATAGAGTAACCCTTATTAAAGTTATTCAGTCAAGAGCCGTGAGTGATTTTTTTTTTTCTTCTTTTTTTTATGTCATCTTTTATGAGAAAAAGCAGAAACGAGCGATCTCATATAAGCAGATTGATAGGTAAAATAACGCGATCATCAACATTAAACAGCATATAAATCAAAACTGCCTAAAGTTATTAAATTAATTGTCGACCCAGGATGAGCTATAGGACTGTGAAGCTTTGAGGGTTTTGATGGACTCCATCTGTGTTTTGATCATCGTTTTGAATCCCATCTGTATGTAAGTGATTTTCTCAGCTTTTTTCTCAAAATTTAGCTTTTTTTCATGAAACTTACTCGCATTCAAGTGTTGATAAAAAAAGAATGCATGAAGCTAGAATAAAACCAAGGATCTGTTCTTTCTTTTGATATATTGCATTTTCAGATATTCATACAAGATATTCTGTTGTCCATGAAACTTGTGAAAATGACCAAAAACGCTGGTGGTGACTGGCAAATTTCATGTTTACGTTACCGACTATGTTTAAGAGGATACTCGACAAGACCGGCATTTTGACACCATTTTGTGTGAATATTCGCACGCTGTGAGACGCGTGGACGCTCGTTCATATCGGTGGCATATCTGCAGCATATACGCCAATATATCTGCAACAGGCTCATATCGGCCGATAAAATCATCAGACTGATAAATCGGTCGGGCTCTAATGTAAATTGAGTAAAAAATAATTTTAAGTAAAAGTTCTGTTTACTTTACCAGGTAATCCCTTAGTAACATGAGTCTGCAGAAGATATCCTTCTGCTCTCATGTTATTAAAAGAGCAAATACTGAAATACCAACGGAATTATTTTACTAAAGAGTTATTGTCTCCCTCTCTTTATCACAGAGGGGTGAGCATTGTATCTGCAACCCTGGCTTTGTGGGACAGAACTGTCAGCTGGGTCTCCGTGACAACAGTGGGGCAGGGCAGTGGTGGGAGGTGAGCCCAGGTGACGTTCAAGCAGCCCCTCGCACCGCCTCTGCTGGAGTTTACCTGGCGTCTGCTGGAGCCATGTACATGTTCGGAGGTAAAAGGGAGGGAGAAGTTATTTGGCCTTTCCTATCGCTGACTGATCATTAATCATTTCTCATGGTCTGGGATGTGGTTTGCACACATTTAAAATGTTTTGTTTTTGAGTCATTTAAATCAGAGGTTTTTAAAAAAAAAATTGCCAAGCTTTCTTGCAAAGGACGCCCTTCCTACATTATAAAGGCAGCCATGTATCTTCAAGTATGAAAACTTTATTTGTGTGAGAAACATATTAAGC
Source organism: Rhinogobio ventralis (assembly GCA_039654625.1). Classification (NCBI taxonomy): domain Eukaryota; kingdom Metazoa; phylum Chordata; class Actinopteri; order Cypriniformes; family Gobionidae; genus Rhinogobio; species Rhinogobio ventralis. Next base: position 19,179,412 of record CM077201.1, read on the forward strand.
TATTTTATATTATCAGTCTACTAAAGCAATATTTACTTAAATTTTTTTATACAGACATAAAAATTTTATTTACAAACTATCTACAGATTTTTTCCCCAGTAGAATAAATTGATCACAATTTTAGAAAAGCAAAATGAAATAGCAATATTATACAATTTGCTGAATGAATGTGAAAAACCCCCTCAACATTATTAAATTAATGTCTTATTTGCAGAAATTAATTTGAACATGTTTTTTTTTATTTTACTCTCAATTTGACAACCCTTGATTTAAAGTACAGCTGTGGCGTGATTTATTTCAATTATTTCTTTATTTCAGGGTTTGATCTGAATAAAGCACTGGGGGACCTTGTTGTTTACAGTTTTTCATCCAATAATTGGGAACAGATGTCACATTCATATAGTCCAGTAAGAACCTTCTTCTCTTAAAAATTTCTAATAATCTATTTCCATTTTATTGATCCTATAAATGATATCACTTCTGTATCAGGCACCTCGACATTCCCACACAGCAGTAGAATGGCAAGGCAACATGGTCATCTATGGCGGTGAACTTGCCAACCACTCATTGGCTAGTGATGTATGGGTGTACCGTGCACAGCAAGATGAATGGCAACAGCTAGGCCAATCAAACGCTTTAGGGGCACCCAGGCTGGCAAATCATGCAGCAGCGATAGTAGACAACTATATGTATGTTTTTGGGGGTGAGTAAACCATATTCCTATTCTTAAATGGAGGATTATAAAAAAGACCAACATGAGCATTATTGTGATTTTGTTATAAACGCATGCAAAAAACACATGCTTCATCTCGTTTTTCCTTTCTTGCCATCTGTCTCCTAAAATGTCTGTCTTGTCTGTCTGTGTTGTTTCCTTGCTTCTTCTTGTTATCCTTAAGAATAATTGATTGACCTGTCTTTTCAGGGAGGACAGAGGAGGACATGTTCTCCTCATCACTGTACAGGTTCCGGTTGTGGGATGGAGTGTGGGAGGCAGTACAGCCTACAGGCGGAAAACCACCTGCTACCGCAGGACACAGCATGGTCTATCATGCCATTTCCAAAACTCTGCTGGTGTACGGGGGACACAGACCTACCACTGCTAGGTATAACAACTAGGGTATTGGCTCCGATACCGCCATTATTTCCCTGATCTGGTATCGGTCAGACAGGACCGATACTGTGCGTATAATATTCTGTGTTATTGTGAAGCCCCAGTGCCCCGCAAAAGGCACAACAACATTATAAAGCATCATCTATGCTTCGTGCACTATATTAAGTGTTCTGAAGCCATTCCATAGTTTAATGTGAGGTACAGATGAATATTTAAGTCATTAAACTCAAGTTCACGTAAATGCTTCCATCTGCTGCGTCTGTCAGTCATTCTCCATTCAGCTTTCAAACTGCTTGTGCGTTCGGTTACGACAGTCAACACATTGAAACTCTCCAAGATGATTCAATGTTCCTGTTATTGTGCTTGATCTGTAGATAATGGTCTATGGTTTTGCATAAAATGATTTTATCTGGCTAGAGCTTATTGCTGTTTCTAAATCGTGTTACTTTCTTCCGGGTGTCTGTTAGATCACAACACTGGACTAGAGATTGTATTGTTTTTCACATGCACGGTAACTGAAATTTTAAACTCTTAAAAGAAAAGGCTCATAAAATATTGCATAGATAGATACACTACGCATTGATATATCTTCCCTTTGTGTTTTGAACTTTTCAATGCGGACGGAGCACTGCGCGCTGTGACTCCATGTTGCTTCAAGCGCATCATCCTGTGCACGTGATGCGCATAAACACTTTGTGCCGCTCTGTATTGGAGCCTTTCATATTATAATACTTTTGCGCAATGAAAGATTATTAATAGCCTTTCTTGTTCTGCCCTATCTATAATGTTGCTGCCTCATTAAAAAGCTGCACTATACATTTCTATAAATATATTTACTTGTTTTTCATGAAAGTATTTTACAACGTGTAACATCTTACCAGATTTAGTGCTAAACTTATTCACTTTTATTTGTTCCCCACTAAATGTTTTTTTTCCCCACTAAATGTTTAGATTTTTTACAATTATTGTGCACTCATGATTTTTCTAGAGTAACTTTTGCTGCTGAATTATCCACTAATCTAGTTTATCCACCATCTAGTTTATAGTAGTATTTTTGTCATAGATTTATATATATATTTTTAATTTGTTGTTTTTCTTTATAATGAAGTTGTCTGTATTTAGTAGATTGTGTTTAACACACAAAAGAGTGATTATCAGTTCAACACACTGAGGTATAGAAATTCTACATTGAATTTTTAAACAACTGCGCTGATATCAGATCGGTATCGGCCGATACTCCGAATTTTTAGTATCAGATCGGATCAGTTCTGAAAAAATGGTATCGGTGCATCCCTAATAACAACACCGCATACCACTCTAATGCACACTTTTGTGTGTATAGTATAAGCTGATTATATAGCACACAAGTTCTCTGCTGCATAATTGTATATATCATAAGCTGTCTTATCACACAGATCTATATATATAGTTGGACATATACTATATTAAAATTTATCAGCATACATGCAGTATACTCACATTCACGTAGGGCGATATACACCGATCAGTCATAACATTATGACCAGTGAACCAGAGACCTGGTGAAGTGAATAACACTGATTATCTCTTCATCACGGTACCTGTTAGTGGGTGGGATATATTAGGCAGGAAGTGAACATTTTGTCCTCAAAGTTGATGTGTTAGAAGCAGGAAAAATGGGCAAGCGTAAGGGTTTGAGCGAGTTTGACAAGGGCCAAATTGTGATGGCTAAACGACTGGGTCAGACCATCTCCAAAACTGCAGCTCTTGTGGGGTGTTCCTGGTCTGCAGTGGTCAGTATCTATCAAAAGTGGTCCACTGAAGGAACCGTGGTGAACCAGCGACAGGGTCATGGGCGGCCAAGGCTCATTGATACACATGTGGAGCAAAGGCTGGCCCGTGTGGTCCGATCAAACAGATGAGCTACTGTAGCTCAAATTGCTCAAGAAGTTAATGCTGGTTCTGATAGAAAGGTTTCAGAATACACAGTGCATGGAGTTTGTTGGGTATGGGGCTGCATAGTCGCAGACCAGTCAGGGTGCCCATGCTGACCCCTATCCACCACCCGAAGCGCCAACAGTGGTGCCGGCACGTGAGAATCAGAACTGGACCACGGAGCAATGGAAGAAGTTGGCCTGGTCTGATGAATCATGTTTTCTTTTACATCATGTTGATGGCCGAGCGCGTGTGCGTTGCTTACCTGGGGAATACATGGCACCAGGATGCACTATGGGAAGAAGGCAAGCCGGCGGGGGCAGTGTGATGCTTTGGGCAATGTTCTGCTGGGAAACCTTGGGTCCTGCCATCCATGTGGATGTTACTTTGACATGTACCACCTAAGCATTGTTGCAGACCATGTACACCATTTAATGGAAACGGTATTCCCTGGTGGCTGTGGCCTCTTTCAGCAGGATAATGCACCCTGCCACAAAGCAAAAATGGTTCATGAATTGTTTGAGGAGCACAGCAATGAGTTTGAGGTGTTGACTTGGCCTCCAAATTCCCCAGATCTCAATCCAATCAAGCATCTGTGGGATGTGCTGAACAAACAAGTCCAATCCATGGAGGCCCCACCTTGCAAGTTACAGGACTTAAAGGATCTGCTGCTAACATCTTGGTGCCAGATACCACAGCACACCTTCAGGGGTCTAGTGGAGTCCATGTCTCGACGGGTCAGGGCTGTTTTGGCAGCAAAATGGGGACCAACACAATATTAGGAAGGTCATTATGTTATGCCGGATTGGTGTATAATATATAGCAAATCTCAACTGCTTGATTGCTTGTACCATCATGAAATGTAAATTATATTTTCTCCCAACTCTGCTAAATGCGACTATAAGGCATGAAGATATTACGGTTTTAATATTAATATCATGATTTTCTGTAAACTGCTTTTTGTATTGTAAAAAGCGCTATACAAATAAATTAGATTTGTCTGACAGCTGGAAAATGCTGTTCAAATCACATTGAAATGCCCTTAAACATACACAAGTTAGGATGGAAATGTATGTAGTTCATGAGTTCATAAACGTCTGTAAAAACGGGAGTTCTCCATTAAATCTTATGTTCAAATAATGGGCTTCAGAAAACAAAATGGGGGAAAATCACACAAGTAAATTGTAAAGTAGTACTTGGAATCTGACAATGTTCGCTGGACTAGCTAAGTTACAGTCTACTCCTCTCTCAACCAGGTTCAGTGTGCGTGTGAACTCAACTGATGCTTTCCATGTTGAGAAGCGATTTTGGACTTCCTTCCGCTCACGTTTTCCTGCCAGTGGCCCGAGGGAGAGAGCATTCCACTCTGCCACCGTCATCGGGAACTACATGGTAGTGTACGGTAAGTAGAGTTGAATAGTAGACCTACACCAAACCCTATTGTTTCTGCGGTTTCAATGAGTGGGAATAAAATTAATTAAGGGAGATGTGTTTCTGTTTTTCTCTCAGGAGGGAATGTGCATATCCACTACATGGAAGAGAAGTGCTACGATGAGGAGATCTTTTTTTATCATCTTGGCTGCCATCAGTGGGTGTCTGTTGGAGAAAGCCTCAGTCAGCGTAAGTGCATTTTTAATGGTCAGAGAGAGTCTGTTTGATACGTTGTTTAGAGAGGAGATGAAGTATGATGATGTATGCGATTGATGACCCATGCCTCTCTGAGGATTTTTTGCAAGAAATAACAGGAGAGCCTGTAAGGTCTCATGTGCAAGATGCTTCAGTCTGACTGGGGGCTTGTTATGACCTACTCTTGAGAGGTCATTTGTTGTGTAAATTCCCTTTTGTCTGATGCAGATTTACAGGCCTGCAGCTTTTAAACAAATGGATTCATAAGAAATAAAACTGCTCTCAGATAAAAGTGTTTTCTGTTTTTAAAATTTTTTTATTTTTTATTATTATTGTAACTTAACCACAGAAAGCTCATGTAAGTATGTTACCCCTCCTAGTGCCTGTCAGGATTTTTGCCATTGTTATTTTTGGTTTGTGAGATGTTTTTCTAAAAGTTGCTATTATTCCATAATGATGCCTCACTTCAGCCCTCTAGAATATTGTGCATTTCACTGAAGGATTTATTGTACTACAGCATTTTATTGTTTCCTTTAGTTATTTTCAATCAGCAATTTATAGAAGAATGTATGAATCTATACGAAAGAAAATCATACAGGTTTGGAGCAACTTGAGGCTGAGTAAATGATGACAGAATTTTCATTTTGGGGTGAACTATCGCTTTAGCTCAATTAACACTTGATCACCAGAAAAAACTACTTTTTCGACATGCTCTTCTTTAAAAAATGCTCTTTTTTAAATTATTTATATATTTCTTTAAATGAAATGAAAGCTTTTTTGAGATTAAGTTATTTGTGCTCCTATAGGAGGTGCATCAGTGAGAGGCCGATATTCCCATATTGCTGCTGTCATGGAGGGACGCGTGCTGCTAGTTGCAGGCGGTTACAGTGGGGTTGCCCGTGGTGACCTCTTGGCATATAAAGTACCGCTATTTGTAAGCAGTGACCCAGGAGACAGGGTAAAGACTTTACATGACACTTTTTCTAGGGTTTGTTTTTCTGTAAGTGTTTGTGTACACATACATTACCGTTCAAAAGTTAGAGGTCGGTAAGATTATTTAAATGTTTTTTAAAAGAAGTCTCTATGCTCACCCAGATATATACAAAAAAATACAGTAAAACGGTAATATTGTGAAATATTATTACAATTTAAAATAACTTTTTTTAACAGTTAAAATACATTTATTCCTGTAATGGCAAAGCTGAATTTTCAGCAGTCATTCCAGTCTTCAGTTTCACATGATTCTTCAGAAATCATTCTAATATGCTGATTTGGTGCTTAAGTAACATTTCTTACTATTATTTAATGCTACACTATTATTTTTAGGATGCTTTGATCAATAGAAAGCTCAAAAGAATAGCATTTCATTTAAACCAGAAAATCATTATAAATGTGTTTACTGTCACTTTTGATCAATTTAATGTGTCCTTTTTGAATAAATGTGTGAATTTGAGTACATGTGTGTTTTTGTCTAAAAGGACACCGTATGTGCTGAAGCTCCAGATGAAAGCTTGTGCCTAAAGAATCCAGAGTGCAGTTGGTGTGAGGGTCGTTGTCGGGAATACCAGCCCACCAACCCGGTAATACTTCCCCAGTCTCTTTCCTTTGCGTTTAGTTCACTTTTGATCGCTCATGCCTTTCTAATGCTAACAATCATTTTCACTTGTGTCTCTCATTGCTTCATCTGATTTATGTGTGCGTTTTACACAGTGTGGCAGCACCGGATGTCTGGGCCTGGCTCGTTTCTTGCCGGACTGCCAGTCATGTCTGGTGTTCAGTGGGGTGCCAAACTCTCTGCCACGAGTCTCTGGGGAATTTGGCTGGTGTGTGCAGAATGAGTCCTGCTTGCCTAGTTCAGGTAAAGAGCGAGGAGAGAGCAGACCATAACATGACTTAAAACAACGTAGATATGCGACCACACACTGCTCAATAAACCTTTATTTCTAGACACTTTTACAGTCTGTGAAATAATGTGTTACTGAGTGCCATGTGTTTGTAGATCAGTTTTAGTCATGCTGTGTTAACATACACAAGCTCATTTACACAATACACTTAAATGACAAGTGACCTGAGTGTGTATGTAATCCTTTGGCATATCATGTGTAAATATTGTACACTTTGACCCCTGGCAGAGCGCAGTGCATGCCATGTGGACCAGATCTCTGGGGCGTACGGCTGGTGGGGGGAGCGCACGCGTTTCCTCACCTCCCTCCCCTTCTGTCGCACCGAGAACTATGTCCCGGGACTGCACCTGCTCACCTTCCAGCATCCACGCAATCAATCACAGCCTGACAAGGTATGACAGGTTCAATCCTGAGCTCTCATGACCTTAACTCTAGATACTTTCTCTTTTCTATGCACCCATATATGGTTTTCACCTCCTAATTTTTTTTCTCTTCATGTGCTCTCACTTTTAATAATTGTAATAAATCACTTTTCTCTATATTTTAAACTTCCAAGTTTTTTTTTATGTTACTCTTCCTCTTCCTCTGTGCACCCTCCACCTCTGCTCTTCTTCTCTTTCACACTCATGTGTACTTCTTTGTAGGTATCTATCCTGCGCAGTACCTCCATCATCCTCAATCCCTCTACAGAGATGGATGTAACTCTGCAGTTTCGGGGATTTATTCATCCCTTATGGGGCGCTCCTCCTCCTGCAGCACCAACTCAGGAAACTGTTGCCATATGGGCTCGAATTCAGAAGCTCCACTTCACTGCTCAAATGGCTGCTGGACCCAACTCTCTTCAACTGGTATTTAATATCACAAAATCAGGTTTCCTCTTTTAGACGAGAAAGTTGTGTCATGGCATAAAGTCTCTTAAGGCTTTTAAATGGCTTTTCTTTCGTGCAGACGGATGTGCTGGGACGGTGGTCCGCTCAGGAGGAGAAGGAGATCCGTATGTTATCCCGGCCGGATGGTTCCCGCCTGTTCCAGAATCTTACACGAGGAAACTGGTACCTGATCCAGGCGGAGGGCTACCTGAATAACTCTGCATCAGGACAGACTAGTGAGATGGCTCTTACATGGAACCGCACAGCTTTACCTGGAGGCAGTGTAAGTGTATATTACCTAACAGAGCAGCTTAAAATAAGTATCATATTCGAAATGTGCATTTCTTTATCAGACACACGCTAGATTTTACTTTTCTTTTTTTAGCGCTGCAACTATTGCAATTCCAGTTACATTTCATTATTCTTGATAAATGAAGTGTTTTCAGAAACACTTTCCACAGTTTGAAAAGAGCAGAACTGTAGAAATCTTTATTTTTATTCAATCCCATTTAATGTTTTATTCATGTAAATGTTATATTGTGTATATATTGTCATGGCAAAAAAATTAACTCTCAGTTGCATCACTGAATAAGAGACAAACCTTAGCCAATTGTCTTTATAAAGATTTATTTTCTTGCAAGAAAAGAGTCACAGTCATACAGCCATCCTGAATGTCTGTAGAGTGCTAACTGAAGACATAACAGAAGCCACAATCTCTTATACCCCCAAAGTGTAAACAATCCTTCTCAGTAGTTTTCCACACATGGTAAAAGTAAGAAACACAGCACACAGATTTAGAATTAGTTCTGCCCGACACCTTTGGTACAGGAGAGCCCTCAAATAAGGTGTCCCGCATGGCAGAAACACGTTAGCTCCTGTATGATCTCAAACATATGTCTAAATAATTAATCTTCCTCTGTGATTTAAATTTTTCCACCACAATATAAATGTTCATATATTCATATAAAAATAGTTTCTTATTCATGTTGCATATAGGATTACAGATTTCAATTCAAAGTTTATAACCCTTTGATTTGATAAATATTTTAGAAAATGATATAAAGAATGTTGTTTTTGATCAAAATTAATATGACCTGACTACAGGGTTTGTACAGAGTTTTTGAGAGTTTGAAAAATGCTTGATTTTTAACTTATGTTTTGAAATGTGCTTGAATTTTTAATGTCATTCTTGAAATTGCTTGATATTTTTTCCTCTTGATAAAAAAGAAAGAACCCCCCACCCACACACACACACAAAATAACCTTTAAAGGTCGAGTCGTTAAACGATAATTTTGTTGAGGCAAGTGAAGATTCACATCTCTAGAAATTTGAGTAAAACAAAAGAACGTAGGAAAAGAAAGTTAACAATTACGCTTGACTCATTCAGATTCAGAATTTGTTTCATATTGGTTTTGCTCTATGTAAAAATGTTTTACAATTGATTAGTGTATATAACTGTAGACTCTCTCTCTCTCTCTCTCTCTCTCTCTATATATATATATATATATATATATATATATATATATATATATATATATAAAATATGCAAATGCTATATTTGCTAAGGTCTCCCATTTAAATAGCAGTTTATTCTACTGTATCTGTACCACCCTTGAAAAGCACAGCTGCCACTGCTTGAAAGTGCTTAAAAAGTACTTGCATTTCACACTTCTGTGACCATTTTTTTTTTATTTGGATGGTAAACTTTTAAAATATGCTTTAATATCTAATCATGTCTTATATACATTATAATCAGTATCTTATAATGTGGTTCATTGCTCTTTTACATTCTTTCCTTTATTTATTTTTCTAGGAGATCTCTTTCCTGTTCCTTGAACCCTTCCGCTCCAATTCTTGTTCAGAGTACCGCTCATGCTCGGCCTGTCTGTCTGATCAGTCTTGTGGCTGGTGTCCCACCATGAACCTCTGTTTTCTACGCTCTGACGACAGTAAGCAGCCTTGCATTGACGCCCAGGGAGAGGAGCGCCACCTACTGCTCAACCCTCAGCATTGCACACTGTGCGATGAGTATAGAGACTGTGCTGCCTGCACTCAGGTACTCTATCTACATCAATGTGTCTGAGAGACTGCCTTGAGTGTTTTGATCCAGAGCAGCATGCAGTCTGTTTACCAACTTTAGTTTTCTGTAAGACTGCAGCAGAGTTTCTCTCATGTCTGAATGTTTGTAGGACCCCTACTGTGAGTGGCAGATCAACTCTAGCAAGAAGGGAGATTATCTGTGCAGTCGCCGTGGGAGATTAGAGGGGTCTATCCGGGAACCAGGAGGGTGTCCCAGAGTTTGCAACCAGTGAGTTTGAAGTGATAAACTTATCTATGAATTATTTGTTTGGTGTATTTAATATCTGATGAGACTGAAGGATCTCAAAAAGATATCGACCTAGGTTCTCTTTTCATATGCCATCCTCTCTCTCTCTCTCTCTCTCTCTCTCTCTCTATAACAGGAGGTTGACGTGTGGAGAATGTTTGTCTAACTCCAGTCAGTGTGCATGGTGTGAATCTGCTCAGTCCTGTTTCTACTTTGCTGCGTACCTCACAAAGTTCCCCTATGGAGAGTGCAGGGACTGGTATGACAGGTAGGATTGTCCAGCTTCTGCTGGGACTTTAAATTACAAATGATTAAATCAATTACAATAAAGGAGGATTTGCAAAATCTACAAATTAACAAGCAATAAATATGGACTTTAAAGAGTCATTGTATTACATTCTCAATGTTGTTTTATGGATACCTGTCAATGAACCACATAATCCAGTCAATGTGAATATAATAATAATAATAATAATAAATAAATAAATACAAACTATATGATTTATATCAATAACTATTAACGTAATAATAATGATGATAATAATAATATTTATTATTATTAATTTTATTATAACTCTTAACATTTAGAAATGTAAAAGTAAGATTATTGAATATTAATTATTATCATTATACTGTAAAATAAAATATATTCAATAATTATTTTTGTTAATAATAATAAGAATAATATGAATTACAGTAGAGTAGTAACAATAGTTCTCTCTAATAATTTCTGTTTGTTGTACTGTACTACACACCTTGTCATTGCTTTTGCTGAAATTCTTCCTCTCTGATCTTCTCTCTCCAGTGTTCACTCTGTCCCTCAGTGTAAGCAGTGCTCTGCTCTCGCCACCTGTTCAGAGTGTCTGCAGACCTTTCAGTGCGGCTGGTGTGGAGACTACAACAACCCCACCATCGGCAGGTAGGATAGAAGCATGTCTGTGAATTAACTTAATAGAAAACTTTCGATCTCTCTTTTATCCTCTTTACATTACTTCCTGCCCCCTCTGATTTTTCCTCAGGTGTTTGAGAGGTGACTGGGGTGGGATGGATGATCCCTCTGCTGTTAACTGCAGTATGGCTGTAGCTGAGGTGAAAGCCAGCAGGTGAGGTTAAAACACTTCATACCTTAGTAGCTGAGCAAATGTCTTATGATAATTATTTGATTTACACCCTTTCCCTCTTTCACCAGCCCTGAGCCTCAAACTTTATCGCCCCCTCGGCTGATGGAGCTTGAGATGGAGATGGAATTGGAGCTAGAGCTGCTAGAAGGTATGGAAGGAGATGGAGATGCTGTTTGGTCCTACCCATCCTGTCCAGATGTGGAGGAGTGTCGCTTGGGCTTGCATACTTGCCATCCCTCCGCTACCTGCGTCAACACTCCAACCTCCTACGAGTGTCACTGTGAAAGAGGCTTCACTGGAGATGGAGTGCACCACTGCAACCAGACGTGAGACATTCTGTTACACTGTTTACAGGGGTGGATGTGTTTTTTAAGAGCCATTAGTTATTACAGATCAAAGTTCTTCCTTGTAATTTGTAATAATGTTCATGCTCTGTCTCAGATGTTATAATGAGTGCCGTCAGGGCCGGTGCAGTGGGAGTCCTCGATTTGAGTGCGAGTGCTCTTTGGGTTGGACCTCGGACCCGGCCACTCTGGTGCTGAGCGGAGTGGAGTGTGACGTGGATTGTGGATGTAACTTCCACAGCACGTGTATTACGGCTCCAGGGATCTGTGACCAATGTCAAGGTAAAGAACCCTTCTGAGTTTAAACCTCCATTTCTCAATCCTTTAGCAAGTACTAAGCCCATATCTACTATACTTTTCTTTTCCTCCTCAGATTGGACAACAGGGCCGCACTGTGAGCACTGCAAGCCTGGTAGTTTTGGTTCTGCTTTGGCAGGGGGTGAAGGCTGCATTCCCTGTCAGTGTAACGGCCACGGTGATGCTCTACAAGGATTCTGCCATAACCAGACCGGCCAGTGCTACTGTACCCACCACACCCAAGGCCCGCATTGTGAGTCTTGCCTGCCTGGATACTATGGAGACCCCAGGTGAGTCTGACACTTAGGACGAGCTCTGATTATTTGGTGAGGTAGGTGTCTTCAAATGTTAGGGCAGATGAAAATGTGACGTAAACCACTGGTTTTCAGCAGGGGGTCTGCAGTTTTTTTTTGTTTGATTTCAAAGTTAAAGTCGTAGTCCAACCAAAATGTTTTACTTTTGTCATCAATTACTAGCCTTCAAGTTATTCCAAAGGCACAGGTTTTAATGAAACCAGAGAGATTTCTGTCTCTCCATAGAAATGCTTTTCCATCCAAACTTTGACACTTCAAAAAGTACCTAAGGGGAGTGTGAAAGTAATCCATATGAATCAAGCAGTTTAATCCAAGTCTTCATAAGACGCACAAACACTTTCTACGATGAACAGATTTAATTAAGGCTTATTTTATCATTGTACATACATAGAGCATATCAAATGTGCTTGCTCGACATGTGAGAACCAATGAGGTTTATTCTCACACATCAAACAAATACGGTTGAGCTGCCGTTGACCATATTTGATGTGCTCCATGTATGTGCGTTAAGTTAATATGCTAACATTCAGCTATGGATGAAGTATTTGCAATGTAAACATCATAACAAAGTATGTTAATACATTAATATGGTACCATATGTGTGTTATTTTAGGCCTAATTACAGTACTCAAATACAGTACTCAGTTTTATACAATATGTAACTCAGAAATTTACATTTTCCTCACAGGAACAATGGTACCTGTTTCAGGCAGTGTCAGGGCCGCTCTGTTCTGCTTTCCTCCTCCTCTTCTGTACCCCTGTCTCTCTCCTCCTCTCTGGGGTGGCATGGAGCAGTTGGTGGCCATGGTGGGCTCTCTCATTGCCTTTGGGTCCTCTCTGTGTCCCAGGATTTGGCACCATGCATGCCAGGGCAGTCCTGCCCACCCGTGGCCCTGACCTGGCACCCAGATTCACACACCCAGTGCACAGTGAGTAGATTTTTCCACATCAATAGTCTGCATTCATTACTGTCAAAACAGCATTTGTGTCATGTGAAATATAGTTACTAGCAAATATTGTGGCCAGAAATGTTTGCCTTTCTTTATCCGACAGAACTCATATGTTTATGTATTTGATGGGTTGCCACGATTCCTCAGCAACGGTGTTGTGCACTCCGACCACAACCTCATTGGAGCATTCTGCGGCACAACAAGAATGGAGCCAATTACCGTTGAGGCTACATCAGGTGAATGACAAAAATAAGGCCCGAATAATTGTTTCTCTTATCACACGAAATTACTGTCATAGTGATATACACTACGAAAAGTTTGGGGCTGGTAAAAAATGTCCTGTGATGACAACTGAAATTTCAGCAGCCATTACTCAAGTCTTCAGTGTCGCATGATCCTTCGTAATTCATTCTAATGCTAATTTGGTGCTCAAGGAACAGTTCTTATTATTATCTATGTTGAAAACAATTGTGCTTTTTATTTTTGAGTACATTTGTGATGCATTATTTTTAGGATTCTTATGGATATAAAGTTTAAAAAAACATTTATTTGAAACCAAAATCTTTTGTAACATTATAAATCACTTTTGATCATTTGTATGCATCCTTTCTTAATAAAATGATACATTTATTTAAATAAAAAAATCTTACTGACGTAAAATCTTACTGACTCTAAACTTTTGAATAGTTGTGTAGTTTTATATATTGTCATAATAAATTACTTAATTTCTTTTCCTCTAGGGGTGGTATCTGTGTATTTTGAGGCAAACGTTACCTCAGGACGTGCGCAGGGTTTTAATGCCTCGTTCTGGGTGAAGCGATGTGGAAGTTCTGGAGAGGGTACAGCTGTCTCACCTGAGTGCCAGGCAGGAGCTCAGTGCATAAACGGCCTCTGTGAGTGTCCTCGTGGTTTTGGGGGTCCACAATGTGACCGTCCTCTCTGTCCAGGGAATTGTGGGGCAGAGGAAAGCCGAGGCACCTGCAACATGGTGTGTAACCCTCCTACTATAGCAATTGTATTGCTCAAGAACATAAGATGTGTACTAAAGTGCATTTAACACATGTCCCATAGTTCTCAACTTGCATGTTTTCATATACTTTTACAGACCCTTGGCCTGTGTGTGTGTACAGAAGGCTGGGCTGGATCAGATTGTTCTTCTATCTCAGACTCGGACAGTCTGGTTTGGGAAACGTTGCTTGATACTCAGCTCTCTGCGGTTAGATTAACTCTTTCCTTCAAGTCTATAGAAAAGAGATTCTGTTCTTGCAAACGCTCTGAAGTTTGGTTGGTTTATTTTCCTCCCACAGAATAAAGCACACAGGTTCCTCCAGAGGATGGGCCACTCCTTGGTGTCCGGGCCACAGGGCACTCTTTGGATGTATGGAGGCCTCTCACTCTCAGAGGGCATTCTGGGAAATGTTTATAGGTATAATCTTGTGCATTTTACTTGATGTAAATGATGATGATCATTTGATTAATACATTTTTATATAATATTGGTCCAGGTATTCTGTCGCCGATCGTCGCTGGACTCAGATGTTGACGAGTTCAGTGGAGGAAAGTTCAGTGCCCCTGCCCCGATACCATCACGCCTCTGCTCTGGTGTATAATCATGACCCATTTTCTGGCTCCCAGACAGCCACTCACAGTTTGATGTTTGTGGTTGGTGGTGTCACAAAGAAGGGTGTTGCCAATGACACATGGTGTCTGAACCTCAGCAGTCTGGTGTGGAAGCAGTATAAGGTATTGCATGTTGAATATATTCACAGTGCTCTTCAGCTTCTCTTCAGTTGTGTTAAGAGTGTTAACTGACTCTGACTTCTGTGTTTAGAGCTCAGTGCTGCCCCCTGTGGCTGGACACACTCTAACAGTGCGAAGAGGCTCATCTGTGCTGCTGATTGGAGGTTACTCACCAGAGAATGGCTTTAACCATCATTTGCTGGAGTTCAGCCCTCAGTCTGGGAACTGGACTATAGCTGCACACACTGGCACACCCCCTACAGGTAGAGATAAAACACTGCATAATTGAGACTGTTTGTCATAAATAATTGCACTTAATGATTTAGTTGCCTGTTTAGTCTACAGTTCAACAATTAGGGGCCAGTGAGATTTTATTTGAAATAAATTAATTCTTTTCAGCAAGGACACATTGAGATTGTTAAAAAAATGTATGGGAAAGACATTTATAATGTGTCAGGTTCTGTTTTAAATAAGGGCTTTTTCCCAACTTTCTATTCATCAAAGAATCCTAAAAATTGTTTTCACAATGTCCATAAAAATATTAAGCAGCATGACTGTTTTCAACATTAATAATAAGAAGAAATGTTTCTTAAGTACCAAAGCAGCATATTTAGGGTCCAAGCCCTAAAAGGGCGAAGGCCTTGTTCTTCTAAGGATTATTATTATTATTTTTTTTTCTTTCAAGGTTTTTGCCACTTTTGGGGGCCTTAAAGTGCTCAAAAACTCTTGAAAATTTGCACACAAGTCAGAATCCGGGGCCATTAGGGCCGGGCCGAAGATGGTACCTGGGCGTGGCAGGTGGGCTCAACAGCGCCCCCTTAAATGCCGAATAACTTTTGTGCTCATAGTTTTATGTCAGCCCAACAGGAAGTGAGCTATTATGGGTTGTTTGGAAAACGCATGCTCTGGAATTTGATATACTTCTCTAAGGCGTAACATCCGATTGCCACCAAACTCATCAATTGCCAGCGGCTTTTTCATATCTCGAACGGTTTGGCCGTGGTGAGGAGACATGGCAACATATCAAAGTTTAATAATGTTTTTGGGTGTTTTTCAGACTCTTAGCATGCTTGAAATTGCATGAAACTCGACACACACATCAGAGATGTCAGTCAGTAGACATGGGCAAAGCCTCAGAAACGGGAGTGGTGGAGGGGCTCAGTAGCGCCATCTTTTGACAAAAGTGGGGGGGTTAGTTTTATCTACAGTCATCAAACTCGGTATAAATATTGTTCTCTTCGAGCCGGACAACTTTCTAATTTAAAGTCATTAGCGCCGACCAACAGGAAGTCAGATATTTTGGTTTGAATGTTTGAATTTTTGAATAAACAGGCTCTGAGTTTTTATAAACTCCTCGTAGGAGATGCATTGAATCGACACCAAACTCGTCAACATGGAACAAAGACACTGAAGATGCTATAGGCTATCACAATTAACTATCACTTTAGTGTGAAAAATAACTATACAAATACCTTGAATTAAATACTGGCCTTCTGGACTTACAACATTTTGAGCTGCAAAAGATAACTTTGCACATATTTGAAAGTGACCTATTATATCCTATGACATTAAAAATAATCTATATTTAAATGACGTCATGGGTGTGGCTTGTGGTCATAGTGGCACCAGCTGCTGCAGTAAATGTGGCATATTCCAGTGATTTATAAAATAATCTCCTGTTGATATTGCCTGTCGTGCACAGTTGCTCTGAAGCCACCGAGGTGGCAGTGCCACCGGCTTGGGCCCGTCATAGCTGCTTGCAGCTTTAATATAGAATGATTTCTAAAGGATCATGTGACACTGAAGTCTGGAGTAATGATGTTGAAAATTCAGCTTTGCCATCTCAGAAATTAATTACATTTTAAAATATAATTAAAATAGAAAACACTTCTTTTAAGTTGTGGTGATATTTCACAGTATTACTTAATTTGCTGTATTTTTTTATCAAATAAATGCGGTCTTGGTGAGACATTAAAAAAATCTTACAGACCTCAAGCTTTTGAACGATAGTGTAGTTAATAAGATTTTAAAATCTACAAATATTTCAGATGTCTCTAATGGGTCCACTTAAGAGATTTCCTTTCACCTGAAAATAATAATAATAATAGTGATAATAATAATTGTTGTTGTTATGAATATTACAATACTATTCAATAGTATCTAGTATTTTTTCACCTACAACGGGCAAAAAGTAATTGCTATTACACCAATATAAAAATGAAGTGAAAACACTGTATACTCCTGATTCAATTATTTTTCTGTCCTTCACCTTTTCAGGTCTTTATGGCCACTCAGCTGTGTATCATGAACAGACTGATGCTGTGTACGTCTTTGGTGGTTACCGTTTCCACGTTGAAGCTGTAGAACCTTCTGGAGAACTCTACAGTCTTTATTACCCCAATCTTACTTGGTCCTTACTGGTCCCCTCTCAGGGAAACAAGGTAACTGTAAAATAAAGCCAAATGGAGGTCAGGATGATGTATGTAAAAGCAGTTTGATTGGTAGATAATACTAATCTCTTTCTCTCCAGCCTCTCTCTCGTTTCTTCCATGCTGCGGCCTTAGTAAAGGACACCATGGTAATTGTAGGAGGCAGGACAGGGGACGAGGATTACAGTAACACAGTTTCTCTCTATCAGATCAACTGTAACACATGGATACAGCCAGGTAACAGTTATAAGTATCTGGTTCCAATATAATAATTATACACTTTTAGCACTAGTTTCACTAGGTTTCACTTTGTTTTTTAAGGCCTTTTCTTGTCTCATTTCTCTAGTGTCCTCGGTGGGAGAACCTGTAAACCGTTCGGTTTCCTTGGCAATGACTGGGTGGGGTGGTCGCCTGTTCCTGTCTGGAGGTTTTAACGGAGTGACTCTGGGGCGCCTTTTGACTCTTTCCCTGCCCACTGACCCCTGCATCCTTTTGCCCACTCCTGAGGCCTGTAACAGCAGCACTGGCAGCTGTGTGTGGTGCAGAGGCACTTGTGCTTCATCGGACACTGCAGAAAGGTATTACAGGAACTAGTAGCGTCTTAAAGGGGTCATGAACTGGCTCTTTTTATTTTTTTATACTGTTGTCTGAGGTCAACTTATAACGTTTGTGTGGTTTTTACATTCAAAAACATCATAATGAATAATAGGCTATTTTCTACCCTGGTTTTGAGCCTCTCGCATGGAGCGCTCGGTTTTTATGGGGGTACCGCATTGAAAACTTGGAAGTAAACACCCATGGCTATGATTGGATAAGCTTTGCATATTACAATGTGCTTTCGGCTCCCCCATGAGTACACGGGAGGAATTGTTTTGAAAGTAAAACGGAAACCGGAATGATTTGCCCACAGGGAATGTTATTTTTTTATTGCTTGGCCCGCCCGATCGGTGGATATAACTGCGAACCATGCATCACTAACACACATGCATGCACGCACAAGTCTCACTGCAGAGTCAGACAAATCAGCATGATCAAAACTTCCGCGATTGTATTTTTCCTTCAGATATCAAGTCAAGAGAGTGAACAACGCACATCAAGAAAGGAATATTATTTCACTATTTAAGATAGCCCGTTGGGCAGGCCGGTGATATGTTTTGGTAGCCCGTCTGGAAAACACATAGCCCCCGGACGTTGGGCTTTGCGAGCCCTGGCCATAATGTTACATGTCCGAATCTGATCACGAATCAGCACAATGAACCAACATCACCTTAAATAAAGGATTCTCCAGCCTGTGACAGTGTGCTAAGTTATGTTCAGTTAGACAAGTACACATAATCAATAGATATCAACCGATCTGTAACAATGCAATACTATCACACATAAAAAACATTTTTTACTCCCATAAGTGTGTTGCTTCATTCATTCATGTAATCTCATCCTGTCTGCAAATCCAGTCTCTTGTTTACAGACGAAACCGTGGTGAAATGAAGGAACAAACGTGCAATGTCTTACCCACGTAAGCTGGATATTCATTCAAAATAAAGTTCATCCATGCATTCATAATATTGGAATCTGAATGAAGCTTATGCAGCATGTTTATTGCTTGGAAGTTCGATCCGGTTTAGCTCCACGTAGGCCTATGTTATTTATCTATAACATGCCATGCACAAATCGGTGGGCGGGGCTACAGAATCAGGCATTCTTCTTCGGTTAAGGCAGTGTTTCACCACACTCTGACGTCACAGCTTGGCACATTCTGAGATTGAGTGTTTGCTGGGCCTGGTGTCAATAAAAGCTTTTCTTTGACTAACAAGGAAGTTTTCAGCTCCGAAACTTAATTGACAGTAGGACACTATCGGCACCCAAACATTTTTCTAAATGATGATGTCTCTTTCTCTTTTTATCAGGTTGGGTTGTACTGTTGGTCAGTCTACCTGTTTTCCTACTCCTCGTTCTCCTGATCAGTGTCGCAGACTTAAGACCTGCAGTGAGTGTCTGGCCCGCCACCCTAAAACATTTTCCAACCCAATGCAGGTAAGATCATCACATCACAAGCCAAAGTATGTGTAGTATTTCAAGACTGAGCTATCTAGTAAATGCACTACATAGCTAAACAGTATCTAATTAACAGGTTTGGCAAAGCCTTTTAATTCTAGTAAAAACAAATCATATAGTGTACACTGCCGTTTAAAAGTTTGGGGTCGGTTGGTTTTTATAATGTGTTGAAAGAAGTCTCTTATGCTCACCAAGGCTGCATTTATTTGATCAAAAATGCATTAGAAACATTTATTCCGATAGCAAAGCTGAATTTCCAGCATCATTACTCCAGTCTTCAGTGTCACATGATCCTTCAGAAATCATTCTATGCTGATTTGCTGCTCAAACAACATTTATTATTTATCCATGTTGAAAACAGTTGTGTTGCGTTATATTTTTTTGTGGAAATTTATATTTTGGAAACAATTGTTTTAGGATTATTTGATGAATATAAAGTTTAAAAGAGCAGCAGTTACTTGAATATTAAGAATTTTAAATAAATAATTCCTGTCGCTAATCATTTCTTTAAAAAATTAAAACTAAATTTTGAACCGTAGTGTATATAATTATTATTGTGCATGATAGGATGTTTGTTTACAAAGCCTAAAGGAAACATATATTACTTACTGACCTCACACTTTTGAAGGGTAGTGCACATTATGCTCACACTTTCAAAGATCAAGAAGAAAAGTTTAAAACAATCTTAGAATTGGAAAAATGGCATGAAATTCTCTTTATCTTTCAGCCTGCTCTGCAGTGTAAGTGGTGCACAAACTGTCCCGAGGGAGCATGTATCAGCAGCTTAGTAAGTTGCACATCAGAGCACGACTGCAGAATAAATCAGAGAGAGATCTTCCTGTCCAGTAACTGCACTGAGACCAGCTGTGAGGCTTCTGACTGCCCCAAATGCACTGCTTCTGGGAAATGCATGTGGACACGGCAGTTCAAACGCACAGGTGAGAGTGACCACACAATGAGCAACAGTGATTCTACAGAGCCCCTAATGCTGATGGGAAAAATATGAGATGGGAGAAACATTATTATATAACGTTATTATAATGTTATATAACGTTAAAATGTAGTTTTTCCTTCCACCATATAATTTCCGTCAACAATTTTGTGTTTGCGAGAAAAGTTTTGCATTTCCTCAACAAACAAATTTCCAAGCCAGTTCAAAGTTTCTCTATGGAACTCCAGGTTTAAATGTCTCTTTATACAAATATCAGCAAAACCGCTTGTAGTTAATATTTTGGTTAATATTTACTCTTGGTTTAACCGTCCAGGTGAGACCAGACGTATCCTGAGCGTAAATCCAACGTACGACTGGACATGTTTCAGCTATGCCTTGCTTAATGTGTCTCCCATGCAAGTGGAGTCCTCTCCACCAATGCCTTGTCCTGAACCCTGCCATGAAATCAAAACCTGCGGCCAATGTTTAAGCTCCCGTGGCTCTGATGGCGGCTGGCAGCGCTGTGTATGGAGCATGGCACTGCAGCAGGTAATGTTTTCGTGAAGCTATTTCTAACATGATGATTTTTTTACAAGGAAATCAACCAGTAACCTTGTCACCTGTCCTCTTTCTTTTCCAGTGTATGAGTCCCTCCTTTGTTCCGTTGCGCTGTGAGGCGGGTCAGTGCGGCCGTTTGCTGACGGATGAAGATTCCTGCTCTCCCCAGTGCTTCGAGCTCACTCAGTGCTCCCAGTGCATTTCCAGGCCACAGTGTGGCTGGTGTGCCGCCCGTGGTGGTAACGGGGCTGGACGCTGTCTTCAGGGAGGACTGAATGGTACATGTCTTTGTCTTTCTGCAGATTCGGCTTGTAAATCATGTAAAAATTGATGACACTGAATTTTTTACATGTGATTGATCAGTAAGACTCAAGTATTCCAGAGAGATCTGTAGAGTACAACACTTTTTCTTTGGGGGAAAAGACAAATGTGACTTACTTCCAAGACTTGACTTTTGCACTCTATTTAGACCCAACATACCTCTCTAGACAACTTCTGAACTGTCCCTTTTCACTCATTTATCTATTTTTCTATGGGATTAAAACTTAATTGTCTTCCTACTCTTCAGGTGTGATTGAGGCTCTGTGCCCACAGTGGAACAGTAGCTGGTCCTTCCTACACTGCCCAGAGGAGAATGAGTGTGCCAATGGACATCACCACTGTAATATCACTCAAGACTGCCATGATCTGCCTGAAGGCTACCACTGCACCTGCAGACAGGGCTACGTACTAAGCAGGTATATTTAACAGCTTTCATTCTCGAACAGTATCATTGACCTTCCTGTGGTTGAGTAGTTAATGGAATTTTTGCTTTTTCTCTGTTTTTCTCAGTGTGTCAGGTCAGTGTGAGCCAGTGTGCGCTCAAGGCTGTGTTAATGGGACCTGTGTGTCTCCAGGAGTCTGTCAGTGTCACTTTGGGTTTGTCGGGGAGAACTGCTCCTCTCAGTGCCGCTGTAACAAACACAGTAACTGTAAAAGCATCTCTCAGCTGGACACCTGTCTAGAGTGCAAGAATAACACAAAGGTAATAAGAAGGTTCATTTGTAAAGATTTTTGTATTATTATTTTTTTTATTTTTTGCCATGATTAGATACTTATAAGATTTACTGCCCTTCATTATTGTACAAAAGTTTGGGGTTGGTAAGATTTTTGAAATCTCTTATGCATTTATTTGATCAAAAATACAGCAAAACAGTAATATTATAACTGTTTTCTATTTTAATACATTTTAAAATATAATTTGTTCCGGTTGATGGCAAAGCTAAGTTTTCAGCATCATTACTCCAGTCTTCAGTGTCACATGATCCTTCAAAAATCATTTTAATATGCTGATTTGCTGCTCAAGAAATGTTTCTTCTTCTTCTTATTATTATTGTTATTATTACAGTTGAAAGTAGTCTTAATATTTTTGTGGCAACCATGATGCATTTTTTTTCAGGATTCTTTGATTTAATATAAATCTTTTGTAACATTATAAATGTCTTTACTGTTATTTTCTATCAATTTAATGTGCCGTTGCTGAATAAAAGTATTATTTCTTATTAGGGTCAGCACTGTGAAAAGTGTAAGCCCTTGTTTGTGGGATTAGCAGTGGGAGGTGGGATGTGTCGCCCCTGTCGTGAGTTCTGCAGAGGGAACAGTGATGTATGTCTGTCCAAAGACGAGCATCGGAGGGCAGTGGAAAATCCAAAAGACTATCCACTGCACCGTGACAGCGTAAGCAGTGTTTAGAAGATCTGTTCAGTTCATGAAGTTTTGTTGCAGGGCCTGAGTTCTCCTTTGTATACTTTTTCTTCTTAGATTGAACAATGGGCAACAGAGGGCCCTACTGAGGACAATGCTGTGTGTGTGAGCTGTCAGAACAACAGTGTGGGAGATAAGTGTGAGAGCTGCCTCAGTGGCTACTTCCTCCTGCAAGGGAAGTGTGAGAAGTAAGTGGTTCAGAAAATTAGCATTGTCTGTTATTGTTCTCTTATATTTCATTAGATGTTTGTCATACATGTATTCTTGTGAGAAACTAGTATACACTATATATAATTTTTTGTATGCATAGAAAACTTTTTTTTTAAATGTGCAGTAAAATGTGCTGCAATTCTCTCAACTTGGAAGCATTGTCATTTATGATTTTTAACCCTCATGTGCTCCTCGTTTCCTGTTTTGTTTTACCTATTTACTGTTTATGGACATTTACTAGATTTATTGATTTTATTTTTGACAAATGAAAAAAAATTATATATTTTTTCGTATTTCCCATTCATTTTCAATGTGGGCCTGAAGGGAGGGTCTTGAGTGCAAGACGCGGCACAATGGCCAGATGTCCGTCTAGCGCATGTTTACATAGAACAATAATTAAGAGCAGCAGAACTTACTGTAAACGGCTTTGACAGAGCTTTATGATTGGCCCAAAGCAACCTTCTTACATCAGTGCGTTCTGACCTCATATGTGCTAATACTGGTAATCTTCATTGTTTGTTCACACACAGCATCATACAGTAAACTACTAGTAATGTTACAACTTCTCATACCGGGAAATTGCCTGAACTGATTTACCGGTATTTTTTGAAAAGGTCCTGTTCACACAATCTCTTAAAAGGTAATTTACTGGTAAAATGCTCTATCATCTAATTTGGCTGTCAAAAGTTACTGTATGTTTACAGACAATTGAAAAAAAAAAAATCCTCCTGAGACCCAGCAATGGAGTTTTTTTTCCTCTGTAGAGGACATTATATTTTAGCAAAAAAACATACATTTCAGTTTTAAGTCTGGATGTCCTGTAAATAACACATTCAGGGCTTTGCAGAGATACCAAATGTTGGAGGTGTAACCATGACAACTCCCTCTCCTTGGTCTTTAAAAATGACTGAATTCTCAAATTTAGCACTCATGGAAATACGATATTTTGTAATTATCATTTAAATCGGACTAATTTTCAAATTGTTTGTCAGAAATCAACATCTCAGGAAAACGTTATGCGGTTTCAAATCAGAATATGACTTTGTTACGAAACAGGTCATCAATTTTTTACATGACCTCTGTAGAGGACACATCATGGCATATCAGGCATTTTGGGGACACAACAAGTGAATATGGAAATACATTATATATCAATAATCTTATGAAATATGGGATATTCTTATAAAAATATTCCCAATTATTACTTCCATTATTACAGGTCTGTTTTTAATTCCATGTGTGTCCCAAGAACACATTAATATGCAAATTAGATGCAGTGTATAGCTGCATTGCATAGAATGGGAATGGCATTTATGGCCATGTTTACACTCATATTGCATAAAGTAAAATGGTATATCAAATCATTATGTTATATCTTTCATAACATAGTTGAGAATCATCTTTATACAGAGTTTGGATTAAAAAAAAGCTTAACTTAAAAATTGATTGGTGAATGAAAATAAAAACCTATTCATGGGTTTCATGTCTTTTACTTTTCTTAATAAATGGGTTCTGGTGTCCTCCATAGCATAGCATAGGAATAAAATCTCTTTAAAAAAAAAAAAAAGTTTCTTATGCTCCAAACCAGTGGTTCCCAACCTTTTTTTACTCAAAGGCCCCCCTCCTCTCCAAATCAATACTGCAAGGACCCCCCCCCCCCACCAACCCTTGCCCTTTTTATTCACAAAAACATTTGTGAACATGTATTCTAGTGTATTACTTTTCAACTCCAAGTATTTTTTTTTAAACAAAAGAAATTCAAGATATATTAACCTTCAGTGTTCTTTTTTGCAAACATACTTTGCAGACGTAAAAAAACTTAAAAGTACTTACTCTGCTCAGTTATACAGTAGAATAAGTACAAATAAGCACGTCAACCTGCCATACCAAACAAGACCACAGGGAGCTGCCAAAGGACAGCATATAACTACTATACGGATCCATTCATAATTAATGAACACTAAAATACAAATGAAAAAAATTAAATAATTTTGAATGTGTGGAAACTTAGCCATCTGAAGTCGATGTCATCAGTGAACAGTTCCTCTGTCAGAACAAGCAATCATGTCTATGTTTGGAGCTGATGCCTGTGTGTACATAAACACCACTGATCCTCACAAACTTCTCCAAAACACGCTTCTTCGGCGAGCATCCGTTATAAAACACTCACATCCATTCATTTTGACAACTACGTGAATATATTGAACTGCGTTCATGCAGAAATATGATGTTATAGCGATCAGTGAGCCGAGAGCGCACATACACGGTTTGTTTGGGCATCAATAATAACGTACTCGCGCGTGCCTGCAATTGTCTTCACCTTTATTACAACCGTCATCCATCAAAACATTTTAGCGACACTGGTTTTCTTTATCCAACTGAAATGTGTAGTTTACGTATCCTGTGTTCATGAAGCGGTGGGGTGTTTTGAGTCGCCGTTCAGTCTGTAGCCTATTTCACACAGCGCGATTAGAAACGCCTTGGGTTGCTCCGAATCACAGAATACATGTGAGAGAGGTGGTTCTTTGTTGTAATAAATTTTTTTATTTATATAATTAATTTTTTATTATTTAACGTATCAATAATACAATTAATGGTTGGGAACAGGTTGGGAACCACTGCTCTAAACAATGTAATGACCTAAAAAAAAAATCAGGATATTAGGCAGTTGTCTTCCAAGAGATAAGAAAATGTCTGTCTCAAGGTTTTTGAAGTCACTTTGTAATAAAATTCAAAGTTTCTGATCCAGTTAGATTTCCATTATTTTTTTATTGCTTGCTTGTAGATGTCAGTGTAATGGCCATGCAGACACCTGTAATGAACATGATGGAACTGGCTGTCCTTGCCAGAACAACACCGAAACTTCATCCTGCCTGAGCAGCCCACAGAATGACCGCAAAGAGTGTTACAGACAACAGGTAATGGCAATGACATTTTATTCTGTATTTCACTAGTAAAACCTTGCATTAATTAATCCTATTTGTGCTTATAGTGCGCCAAGTGCAAAGATTCATTCAACGGCAATCCAGTGAATGGGCGGCAGTGCTACCGGCAGTTCAACGTGGACAGTGAATGCTGCTTTGATCCCACGTCACAGGTCAACTGCTTCCATGAGCCCAACATCCGCAATCTGCTTAGGGGCCGCACAGTGTTCTTTTCAGCCCAACCCAAGTTCACTAACGTGGATATCCGCGTCACCATCGACGTTACGTTTGGAGAGGTCGAGGTCTACGTGTCCAACTCGCATGACACCTTCATTGTGGAGGTAGACCGCCAGACCGGTGTGCATACCATCAAGATCGAGGACGAGGCCACCTCTGCGACCGCTTCACGGGGAGAAAGGGAGGTTCCTCTCGCCCCACCGTCACCTATGAAGGTGTTTGCGAACTCCTCGTCGGCATTACTCGGCACTCTGCAGTCTACAAAGTCGCAAGGTACAGATCGTGAGGTGCGGGAAGAACGAACCGAAGGTCTCATAACCTACATCACCGTGTGGAAGCCACAAACGGTATTAATTGTACGCAGTGTACGGGACCGCGTGGTCATCACCTTCCCGCACGAAGTGCACTCTCTCAAGTCCAGTCGTTTCTATATCGCCCTACGTGGCGTGGGCACGGAAACCCATAACGGAGAGTCTCAAGGCCTCCTCTTTCTACGACAGGACCAGGCCCACATTGACCTCTTTGTCTTTTTCTCCGTCTTCTTCTCCTGCTTCTTCCTCTTCCTGTCCGTCTGTGTGCTGCTCTGGAAAGTCAAGCAGTTCTTAGACTTCCGCCGAGAGCAGCGACGCCACATTCAAGAGATGACCAAGATGGCTTCTCGCCCGTTCGCCAAACTCACTGTCTATCTGGAGCCCGAGGAACCGCAGCTGGTATACTTGCCCTCTGCCGGAGGGGGCAGTGCCGTATCCCTGGCCCAGGTCCGGACAGGCAAGCTTGGTGGCATGGTTATGGGCCAGAGGGGACGACCTGGGGCTCTGTCCTACAAACATGACCCTGGCACAGGTACTACCATTCACCACCATCATCACCATCTCGCTCTGAGTGGAGGCAACAATGGACAGCACCTTCCCCTGCACTACCTGAACGCTCACCACTATGCACCCAGCTCTACAGCCAACACGACCTCGCATCACCACCACCATCATCCGTCCTCGCATGGCAGCTACCAGCATTTTTGCCGCTCCGACCCCTTCCTGTCTCAACTCATGGGTTTTTCGTACTCGTCCTTCAAAGTCGGACCAATCACTCTGGAGCCCACAGACGACGGGATGGCAGGGGTGGCCACCGTGCTCATACAGCTGCCAGGAGGCATCCTTGCACCCAACCGGGCCTGCTTGGGTTCGGCGCTCGTCACTTTGCGGCAAAATTTGCAGGAGTACTGTGGACATGGTGGAGCAGGAACGCACCCTGGTGCTGGGGGCGGCCGAAAAGGCTTGCTGGGCCACCAGCATCTAACCACCATGGCCATGTGAGGAGAATGTAATGAGATGGGAAATGAGTGTGAGAAAGACAGTGAAAAGATAAAAAACAATCATGGGAGTTTTTATGAGCAAGAGCAGGAAGGACAAAGAAAGTTGCAGAGATGTTAAAGGGACAGTTCACCCCAAAAATGAAAATTTACTTGCCCTCATGTTGTTCCAAACCTGTATGACTTTCTTTATTCTGTGAAACACAAAAGAAGATATTTTGAAGATTTTTTTTTTCCGTCAATGAAATGAAAGTCAAATAACAGAAAGAAAGCAAAAGAAAATTAAATTGGACCCCTTTGACTTTCATTGTATGGACAAAAATCATATCTTCTTTTGTGTTCCACTTGTAAAAAAAACAAAAGTTTTGAATGACATGAGGGTGAGTAAATAACCATTGTCATTTCAAGGTGAACTATCCCTTTCATTTTGGTTTGCTTAGTTGGGGCAACAAAAGGGATGTATTTATTACAGGGACGAAAAAAAGTGAATCATAGGAAATGTGATTTGTACATATACTGTAATTAAGTGTTGTTTACTTGTTTATCACTCCTAACAAGCTCCATATTGACTTAAGGCAGCAACCTTTATGCAATGCCCTACTTGTATCTCCATGCTTTGTTACTGCGTCCTATATACACTACTGAAATTAGCTGGAAAAGACGATGACAATGGCATGACATATCAACCGGTGAAAAAGTTGTTTTTGCAGCTGAACCAATGTGCTTTTATATTCTCATGTGACAATCTGAACTGCCATCCAAACCAAGAGACGGTGCAACATGTCCGCTTGAATGTGCAAAACTTTGATTGTCTGCAAAAAAATGTGGACAGATGTTATATATAAAATGTAGTCGTAATGCTTTTGTTACTGGTATTTTGTCATGGCTGTAATTGGTTGATGCTTTCTGTAATATAGTGGATTTTAATCTAGTCAATAGGTCTGTTTCATGGTGTGCCATTGGCTTATTTTTATACATATTCATTCAGACTAAAGATGCATTTCAGACTGTCAATTGACAGATTATGGTTACATGTCCTTTTTGTTTGCGTTGATGACATGCCTTTATTCACTTTGCCTTGACCAAATGTTAATATAACTGTGTGACTAAATCCGAAAATCCTCACACTGTTTTTGCATAAAATTTAAGATTGAATTTCTATTTGAGTTTAGGCCATTTAATATATATAAAATGAAGAAATCAGCTGATTAACAAGGGCCCATGCAGAAAAGTAAAAAAAATCACATTGTGTAGGAAATGAAGGATAATATTTTTTTTTTTTTTTTTTTGTTCCCTCCTTACAATACTTCAGTTTCACCAACTGTTGAATATTTCATATTACTTTAATATTAGGACAATGGGCTAAATCTACAGAATTTATAAATTGTGTACCACTTTTGTGGAACAATATTTTATTCCTGATGATCAATTCAATTTATCACCCAATCTGGGTTGCTGCAGCATTCTGATGGGTCATGTTTAGCCTGATGTATGAGATCTGTTGAACAAAAAGTGCAATGGAAATATTAAACTTACAATATAGTATGCTCCTGGTGAGACACTATAAGGTAATAAAATAAAGAGAAAAAAAACACTGAAAATACTACAGTTAGCTCTTTACCTGTATGATGGTTTATGGCGTTTGTTACAGTATTGCCATTTATATGGAGTCACCGTTACTTTTGCGTATTTGTTGTTTTAGGATGGACTTATTTTCCGAGCGTAATCTGACTGGTATTTATGTAGGTTAATGTAGAAAGTTACATTTATTTTTCTTTCTTTTTTTGGATAATTGAAGAGTCATGGTGAATTATAAAATACTATGAAAAGTGTTAATTTGACATTACAGTTATTTAATGTACATAATAGAAACATAACAGGAGAAGCCATATGTTTATCTCGGATGCCGCACAAGGGATAAAGCAATTTTAACATGACAGTTGGTTATTTTGTTGCATTAAAATAGATTTCAGTATGGTAAAGAAAGCTTATTTCTGTTCAGACATTTTCAAATGCTTTTACAGTTTTTACTGTGATTGATGCACATGCCTTTGATGCTTAACAGATGCTTTGTCCATAATAAAATATCATCCTTAATGGTTAACCGGGTTTGTTGTGTTGTCTTTTGTACCTGACTTAAAACTCTTCTTATAAAAAATATAAAAATATTTTGGAATCAAAAACAGTAACTGGACTTTTAATCAAAATTAAGGTATAATTGAAATTGGGTCTCTTACACTGATCTTTCCTGTGATAGATTGACATCGATTATGATTAGATGCAGAGAAAACGGTGTGAAAATTGACATTAGAAATGTACATCATTTTAATAAGTTTTAAATTATTTATTAGGAACAAGTGTTTTAAATGTTATGTCCACTTAAATCTTGTTTTTTAAAGAGAGAATGAGAACTTTTATTTTGAAAAACGCTAACGTTACCGCTTTTACCTTATTTTGAAATGTGTTATCGTTGCTGGCTTTACATATGACCTAATACCAGTGTCAGTGTTTTAACGTATTTCAGACCTGCACTCAGTCGCAAACTGCGTTAGGTCCTTGGTAACTAAACTTCCCCTAGTATAATTATACGTGTTGGTGTCAAA
This sequence comes from Rhinogobio ventralis, assembly GCA_039654625.1. Lineage (NCBI taxonomy): Eukaryota > Metazoa > Chordata > Actinopteri > Cypriniformes > Gobionidae > Rhinogobio > Rhinogobio ventralis. The sequence continues at coordinate 19,208,927 of CM077201.1, forward strand.
TTAGGGGTGGATGTACAAGACGCCTGTTTGAGCTGTAGGATGCTGTACACTAAAGGCTGTCAGAGTCCATTGGACAACCAACACAATCTTCTGTCAAATCGGGTTTTCATTGCCGCCTAAATGCAACCGATTAACTAAAGGTTTAGTATTTGCGGTAAGAAGATTTTGTGCTTTACGTAAGTTAACACGACCCTCACGTTTACATCTGCATGTCTGCAACCAGCTAATGCTGTCACTTTAGCTATATGAACCTTAATGATTAAACATGCCTGCTGAAAAAGATGAACTAGCCTAATGTACACAGCATCTGTTGTCTGTGTGTACAATGCCTAGTGTATTACTGTCCCTGTTAAATAAATAAATAAAAAATAAGGTGGTTTCCTAGTTTTAGTTGGTGTTCCAACCTGGTCAGGCAGTCTTGGCTGGTTTTAGAGGAGTTTACCACACTTTTAAGCTGGTCTGACTGAGAACACCTGCTTGGCCATGATGGGAAACCAGCTAGACCAGTTTTTACAGACTGTTAGACCACCTTTAACATGCTACCATGTTCCAAAACAGATTTTCCAGCAAAATGTTGTTCAAATCCAGATGCGTTACTTTCTACAGGAATTTGAGATTAGAGAGCAGAAACATAAACATAAACATATTTGAATGATAATTTAATTTTTTTTATTATACGTATAATAGTAATAATATCATAGTATTAATGCTATTCCAGGAATGTCTTGTAAGTAAAACGACACACTATATTATTATCCTTCCCAAATATTTCTTTAGGTTGTGCACAAGAAGATGAAAGTTAACATGTTAAAGAAAAGAAAGTTATCCAGACAAAATATTGATAAAGAGCCATTGCCATCAAATAGTGATGGCATCAGTATCGACACGGATAGAACCAAAACATCTAATGACACCCAGGACTGTGTTATGGACGCCTGTCCTGATGTCTCACAGATGAGACCAGAACAAGAAGAGCTGGAGGCTTTGGGAGTCCTAACGTTGTCATCTGAACAACAGAAGCAACAGCCTCATTCTCCTGCTTTCAGAGCATTTGTTCCAAAGACAGAACCAGACTGTGTCCCCTTAAACCCACCCAGTTTTCAGGTCAAAACTGAGCCTGGCATTTATGAAGTGCTGCAGAGAGAGTCTGCCTTGATTGTGAAGGAGGAAAATGAGAGTTGGAAGGAAGTGAAGCTTGAGACACCAGATGACAACTCTGTGGGTGCTTCTGGTCTGGAGAAAAACACAGGTAATTGATTTATTTAATATGCCTTGGTCTTATAAATTACAGTTTACATACACCGATCAGGCATAACATTATGACCACTGACAGGTGAAGTGAATAACAGATTATCTCTTCATCACGGCACCTGTTAGTGGGTGGGATATATTAGGCAGCAAGTGAACATTTTGTCTTCAAAGTTGATGTGTTAGAAACAGGAAAAAGGGCCAAATTGTGATGGCTAGACAACTGGGTCAGAGCATCTGCAAAACTACAGCTCTTGTGGGGTGTTCCCGGTCTGCAGTGGTCCAAGGAAGGAACAGTGGTGAACCGGCGACAGGGTCATGGACAGCCAAGGCTCATTGATGCATGTGGGGAGTGAAGGCTGGCTGATCAAACAGACGAGCTACTGTAGCTCAAATTGCTCAAGAAGTTATTGCTGGTTCTGATAGAAAGGTGTCAGAATACACAGTGCATCGCAGTTTGCTGCGTATGGTGCTGCATAGCCACAGACCAGTCAGGGTGCCCATGCTGACCCCTGTCCACCGCCGAAAGCGCCAACAGTGGTACCGGCACGTGAGCATCAGAACTGGACCATGGAGCAATGGAAGAAGGTGGCCTGGTCTGATGAATCACGTTTTCTTTTACATCATGTGGATGGTCGGGTGCGTGTGCACGAGGATGCACAATGGAAAGAAGGCAAGCCAGCAGAGGCAGTGTGGTGCTTTGGGCAATGTTCTGGTCCATGTAGATGTTATTTTGACGCGTACCACCTACCTAAACATTGCTGCAGACCATGTACACCCTTTCATGGAAACGGTATTCCCTGATGGCTGTGGCCTCTTTCAGCAGAATAATGCGCCCTGCCAGGGTTTGAGGAGCACAACAACGAGTTTCAGGAGTTGCCTCCAAATTCCCCAGATCTCAATCCAATCGAGCATCTGTGGGATGTGCTGAACAAGTCCGATCCATGGGGGTACCAACACAATATTAGAAATGTGGTCATAAAGTTATGCCTGATTGGTGTATGTTAACAGCAAAATTTGGAGACATCCGTTACAATTCTAAAGAATTACTGTAGTTTTTTAAATTTTGTTTAGTTCATTTTAGTTTAGTTTAGTCTTCAGTGTTGTAGAGCTTATCTAGTTTTTATTTTAGTATTAAAGGGTTAGTTTACCCAAAAATGGGTGAACTATCCCTGTTTGAACTATCCCTTTTAAGTATTTTTATTTTAATAGTAATTATTTTTATGCTGCCAAAGTTAGGGTGTGGTAGGTGGGTTATACAATTTGCCCATAACAAAAAATTATGTTTCAAAAACGTATATTTAGTTAATAAGAGTTATATGTATATTAATTTATTTTCATATACATTTCATATCCAGTCTACATTTTCATTTTAGTAACTTCCTGTTAGTGGCATATCCCTGTTTAATGAAGGTGGGTTATACAATTTGCCCTGTATCAAAAACGTATACAGACTGTATACATATTTACTTTTTATAATGAAGTTGAACAGTAATTAGATTATAATGAATAAAAATAAATGTAACATTTATTTCAAAAGAAAATATACACTTATCTGTGTCTTTTTATGTTATTTTAGATAACATGTATTAAATGTATAAAAATGTATTAAATTTAGTTTCGGGTCTTCCAGATACACTATATTGCCAAAGGTTTTGGGACGCCTGCCTTTACATGCACATGAACTTTACTGACATCCCATTCTTAATCCGTAGGGTTTAAAATAGAGTTGGCCCACCCTTTGCAGCTATAACAGCTTCAACTCTTCTGGGAAGGCTTTCCTCAAGGTTTAGGAGTGTGTTTATGGGAATTTTTGACCATTCTTCTTGAAGTGCATTTGTGAGGTCAGGCACTGATGTTGGACAAGAAGGCCTGGCTTGCAGTCTCTGCTCTAATTCATCCCAAAAGTGTTCTATCTGGTTGAGGTCAGGACTCTGTGTAGGCCAGTTAAGTTCCTCTACACCAAACTCGCTCATCCATGTCTTTATGGACTTTGCTTTGTGCACTGGTGCGCAGTCATGTTGGAACAGGAAGGGGCCATCCCCAAACTGTTCCCACAAAGTTGGGAGCATGAAATTGTCTAAAATGTCTTGGTATGCTGAAACATTAAGAGTTCCTTTCACTGGAACTAAGGGGCCAAGCCCAACCCCTGAAAAACAACCCCACACCATAATCCCCCCTCCACCAAACATTACACTCGGCACAATGCAGTCAGTCAAGTACCGTTCTCCTGGCAACCGACGAACCCAGACAGAGAAGCGTGATTCATTACCCCAGAGAACACGTCTCCACTGCTCTAGAGTCCAGTGGCGGCGTGCTTTACACCACTGCATCCGACCCTTGCATTGCACTTGGTGATGTAAGGCTTGGTTGCAGCAGCTCACCATAGAAACCCATTCCATGAATCTCTCTATGCACTGTTCTTGAGCTAATATGAAGGCCACACAAAGTTTGGAGGTCTGTAGCTATTGACTCTGCAGAAAGTTAGCGACTTCTCAGCATGCCTCAGCCTCAGTGTGCCTCAGCATGCGCTGACCCCGCTCTGTGATTTTGCTTGGCCTACCACTTCATGGCTAAGTTGCTGTTGTTCCCAGTTGCTTCCACTTTGTTATAATACCACTAACAGTTGACCGTAGAATATTTAGTAGTGAGGAAATTTCATGAATGGACTTATTTCACAGGTGGCAACCTATCACGGTACCACTCTTGAATTCACTGAGCTTCTGAGAGCGACCCATTCTTTCACAAATGTTTGTAGAAGCAGTCTGCATGCCTAGGTGCTTAATTTTATACACCTGTGGCAATGGAAGTGAATGGAACATCTGAATTCAATTATTTGGAGGGGTGTCCCAATACTTTTGCAATATAGTGTATATATACTTTGATTTCAGTCTATGTTTTTGTTGTTGTTTTCATTAATAACATTGCCTGTTCATTGATTTGAGATCATAACCTAAACCTAAGAAGACTTGACATTTGACATTCAAGTTATATTTTCTTCCCTTTCACAGCTTCTTCCTCCCTGATTTTTCCTTGCCCCCATTGCTCTGTGACTTTCACTGAGTTTACATACCTGGACAAACACCTCAAATGGTGCCATCAAAGTGAATATCTGGCGTGGGTAAAAAAACACAAAGTCTACAACTGCTCTAAAATAATCTCTGGGATGCTCAGCTGCTCGTTGTGTCACTATCGGTTCTTCTCTCAGAAACAGCTGGAGACCCACATGCGCAAGGCCCACCTTCCCATGCCCAAACCCACCCGAAAGCGCTTCACCTGCCCGCAGTGTGATCGCAGCTTCGATTACATTGGTAACCTGCAAAACCACTGCCGCAGATGCCATAGCTTAGCCACGGTGTGTAAAGATGGACATATTAGCTGTGCCGCATGCGGTAAAAGCTTTGCTGGAGTCTGGGGTCTCGGACCACATCGCTGCCACGAGGACGAGACGAAACCCAAAGTAGATGTCGACGAACCCGTTTGCATGGACCGTGGCTACTTGTGCCGAGATTGTGGCAAGAACTGCTCCACGCTTCAATGTCTGACAATACACAAACGTACTCACACAGGCGAAAAGCCATGCGTCTGTGAAGACTGTGGCCGTAGGTTTCATGATATGGGGAGTCTGCGGAAGCACAAAGTCATCCATACCGGGATCCGCCCATACAAGTGTCCCGAATGCGATAAAGAGTTCGCCAGGATGGGCCACCTAAGATGCCATCTGCGAACCCACACGGGGGAAAGGCCGTACCAGTGCCCCCAATGTGGGATGAGTTTCAGTCACCGATCAACGCTTCGTATCCACCAAGAAGTTCACTCAAAGGAAAAAGCATTTCCATGCCCTGACTGCGGCAAAACATTCTCTGCTATGAGGTACGTGAAGGTCCACCAAAGAGCGCACAACTCAGAGCGAATGCTGCAGTGCAGAGAGTGCACAAAGACATTTACACGGGAGGACGTGCTCAAGAAACACCTGCGCATTCACACGGGCGAACGGCCGTACCACTGCGACGTCTGCAGCAAGCGCTTCGTCCGTATTCAGCACCTGAAAAACCACATGCGCACGCACACCGGCGAGAAACCATACCGCTGCGAGCAGTGCGGCTCCAGCTACGCCCAGTCTGGCGATTTGACCAAACACATAAGGAGACACACGGGGGAAAAACCCTACGCCTGTTCTGACTGCGACCGCCGCTTCAACAACTCCGGCGACCTCAGCAAGCACAGGCGCAGTCACACAGGTCACAGACCCTACAAGTGTACGGAGTGCGGGAAAAGTTTTCTTCTGCCCCAGCACCTGAAGTTACACAAACAAACGCACACAGGCGAGAGGCCATACAGCTGCCCGCGGTGTCTCCGCACTTTCACTCGCTCACACCATCTTTCTCAACACATGGAAAAGCACATATGAGGATAAGGATTCTGCACCATTCTGTCTAATCTCTGTTTCATTTTGGAAAATAGATTGGGTGTTTATTGCTGAATTGGAAATTAGTTTACTTCTTAAAAGTAACTGAATACAGGTGCATAGTCTTCCTTTCTGGACTGCCCTTAAAGGGATAGTTCACCCAAAAATGAAAATTCTGTCATCATTTACTCAGCCTTAAGTTTCAAACCTGTATGGATTTCTTTCTTCTGCTGAACACAAAAGAAGATATTTTGAAGAATGTTGGTAACCAAACAGTTGATGGGTCCTATTGACTTCCATAGTATGGGGAAAAATACTATGACAGTCAATGGGGGGCCCATCAACTGTTTGGTTACTGACATTCTTCAAAATATCTTCTTTCAGCAGAAGAAAGAAATGCATAGCATATAGTGATCTTGCATGCTCAACTCCATTAGAGACATTAAACAAAAAAATGAAGAAGAATGAATGCATTTATTTTTGTTTAGTTTGGGTATTAAATCTGGAAAAATAAGAACCAGAAAAACAGTGCTTTGACTTTAATGTATCTGTACTAAAGGTGCAGGCAGCACTAGCAGTGTAAATTAAATTGTACAATTATCTAACGTTCATATTTAACCATTTAAAGACACTGTTGGCTCATAATAATGAATGAGGATGTGACTTCTTCATTTGTTTAAAAAAACCTGTTGTGGCATAATAATAATCAATGAGCTTTTTGATGTAAGCATGTAAGGGCTGCATCATCTATAAATTGAGGTCAGAATTTCTCTTTTTGCTCAACTCAAGGCATCTGAAAATATGATTAAAAGATGTGAGGCAAAGGTACAGAATGTTTTATTTCTGTTTTAACACGTTTTGCCAACTAAGTGTAAAAGCAGTTCTTGTGTTAATATAAAAGTGATACTATGCACGTTTGCCTCGGATTCATATTTAATATGTTTAGATGCCTTGTGTAAAGCAAAAAAAGCTATTTTGTCTTTACTATCCTAATGCTTTATGGAGGGCACTGTATATCTACCTTTGAGTGTTGAATGTTCATCAAGTAAATACTGTAATGTGTTGGTTATTTTACAGTTTATTATTGTAGCTGATCCTTCCATTTAATCTTACTGTCCGATGCCAAAGTATTTTGAGGGTAAGATCATTTAATAATTATTATTGTGGCTAGTTAAGATAAAAGTAGTTTTACATTTATGCTTTGAAGCACTGATAACTTCAACAAAATCGGTTTGAAGCTCTAAGATATAAGTTAAAACATTTTCTGTTAATTTTGAAATATATGACTTGTGTTCACTAAAACTTTACTCAGTGGTTTCGTCATTGTATTGGCTTGAACTGTGCGTCTGAAACTGTATTCTTCTTATCTTAAATAAACAGTCAAATTCAATATGCTAACCATGACCATTTTGTCTGAAACATTGTCTTTTTGTCTATCCTTCTCAGCTTGTGCAGAGACTACCAAAGCATTGTCACAGTCTGTGCAAACGCTTAAAGCCAATAGATGGATCACTTGGTCAAAGGGCCCAAACAGGTCTACTTCAGTCAATGTTGGGGGAATAGCCCTATTATTTTTATGTCTGCGATTACGAGGACAGCAGCGTGACTGGTGCACCGACACAGATAACAAAGATGTATTTAGGGCTAAATAATATTGAGTCTACCTTTGTTTAAAGCTGGAATCAATATTTCTTAAAGCATGTCCATTTTTCATTTAGCAAGCCTCTTGTCTGAGAGGAGGGTCAGGGAGATGTATGGAAGGGAGTGTGTTTTAATTCCCTCTGTTGCTGTAGTATAATAATAATAATTGTCAGAACACGCACGGCTCCTAAAGATCGGGTGATAGGAAGGTGAGCCACGCACAAAATTAATAGATTTTGAAAATTGAGACAGATTATGTGACAGAATCCCCCCTCACATGATTTTCTTGTCTTACAGGGTACGGACAGAAATGACCATTGGAGACAAAGTAACATGGGTAAAAAAAATTTGAATACACTCCAAATACTGCTTTTGTATTTTACTGGCTATGTCAGTCACTCTATAGAAACTATACATTTTTATAAATTGCAACAAACATTTCTGGTAGTAGTTCCTCCTTTGGGGCACCAGGGGGAAACAGATATCTGTCAGTGTGTGCTTTTGGGAATTAGGATGTGCTTTGGTGCCATCTGTCTCTCTCTCCTGTGCTTCTCACTCTTCCCATAGTGAGACAGCATGCTGGGTTACTTCACACAAACAAGTGAAAAAGCATAACGGCATCTACTGCGTAACATCTAATCTTGTTTGTGCTACTTGTTTGTGTGACCGGCCTCTTGGTATTTTTTATTATAAATGATTTATCCGTGCACCATTATTTTTTTTTAAATTCATGTTGCCTCGTAATCTTTCATCAAAAGATTACCCCCCCACTCTTACAATGACATCTCTTTGAGACGTGTTTACTGGCGTGAGGGCGGGACAACCTGTCAATCACATGAGATCAACCAATAGCAGACCACAACGATCCAATAATCCAATCAGTTCCCGATGGAAAAAATCACGTCCCACTCTACATTTTTTTCCCCCGGATATATGTCACAATAGGAAAGAAAATACTATTTCAAACTTCTGTTTCATGCCAACTTTAAGGCTGGAATACCCTACACGACTTTTAAAATCTGAACCACATCATACTTCACTTGCCGACTTTTATAAATGATTACAGAAAAAAACTGAACATAATGCACTAAATTAATGAGGTTACACACTACCCGACTTTCGAATAATTCCATACACAAAAAACTCACACACGACGGATGACTAATTAAAACGAGTGGTATAAAATCAGCTCAATATATCAAACATGTTTTAGATCATTCAGCATAGTCTGAAGCTAAAACGTCTGTGCCCATCATACACTACGCGATTTTCCGACTGCCTAAAATCTGCAGACTCGTGCTGACTTTCGGCAATTAGACAAATCAGGGTGAAAATCTGTGCTAAAGTCATTTAGTGTATTCCAGCTTTTAGTTCTCTACTTTTGATGCTAACAAATGTGTTGACTTATTTTTTGAGATTATAGTTTGATCTTTAACCTCTGGTATGTATGACCTATGTTCCTTTGTAAAATGCTCCATCAACGGTCAGTGCTGAAACTCTAATACCCTTATTTACAGGCTGTTTTCTGACTGACCATCTCTAGAATACTCTGAAATTGAATTACTTCAGTGTTGAATTAAATAAGAGCCCTCTTGCACATTTTTTTTTCCTATCTCCAATTTTTTATATGTAATTCCAACAATCCAATTTTCTCCATATTTTCTCTCAATACTCTTGTCAATTTGCTGAAGGAACACATTGTTGGCTTTGGTGTGCCGGTGTCACAGTGTCGTCTCGCTGCAGTGGTTTTGGCGCTTGTTGGCCTCAGAGGTCAGTGTGTGGGAAGAGCCGCCGGCTTTCGGGGTCTTCAGGGGGCTTTAGGGCGGCTGCGTCTGTGTCCCATTGGGCTCAGCCAAGCCCAAATCCACTTCTCTCATTCATGAAAGGGTTACGACAGAGGTCAAATCACCACTTTCCACTCCCTGCGAATAACACAAGCCGTACGTGAGGGATGGTTTATGTAGGCGTAGATGAAACTGTGTATTTTAGGTGGTGTTTTTTTTTTTGTGGTCATGGTACTTTCTTGGCACGTATTAAGTGCGCAAAATGTGCCTGAAAGCTCAGGCGCACAAAAGGCTGAGAAATGATGCTGTGGGTTTTGCTTAGGGGAGGCTGGTTAGCACAGAAAACGAGTATGGTCGGTGCTGTCAAATTCAAAATGAGGAGCTTCTCATTTTCGATTAGCGTCACTGCGCACATTTAATCTGTTGTGTGGCTCCTAGCACTAGCTCTCCTTGTATCCCCAAATCTACAATCCACAACTGCTGCTTTCTTCTCCTTCTTACTACTTCTCCCCAGTTCACCCTCTTGTCCTAACCTTTGGCTCTGGGTGTCTGTTTAGCACAGGGATAGAGATGTGGAGGGTGAGGGAGACTGACAGTGTGCGCTCCCCTACTCAGTAAATATGAACTGCACCCAACAGACAGCCTCATTTATCACAAGTGAAAGAGCACGGGAGGGAAGGAAGGAGAGAGAGCGGGAAAAGGGATAACCGGCTGGGACGATGTGGCCTCAGCGAGCAGGAAGAGAGCGCGGGGATGAGAGACATGAGAGTAAGGAGGGGAAGACAAGAATAACACAACTCAAGCGAGTGCGGGAGGAGAAAGAAGACAAGCAGACGTGATGTTTAAAAGAGTCAAATAGTGGGATCAAAAGAATGTAGTTAGAAGAGAAGGGGTGTGGAGAAAAGATGCAGGCCTTTTGTAATACTTTGAGTGAAAAAGAGAGAGCAGAGACCTGACAGTGTGACTAGATGAAGTGCTTAAAATCAAAAAGCGTTTGTGATAATTCTGTAGGTCTGAGCAGATCGTAAGAGAATAGGGCAAAGTAAATGTAAGTGAGACAGAAAGGTGTGCTTGGGGTCGGTGTAATGAATAAATCTCATTTTGATCTGCAGTGAATGAACTTATTAACGGATCACAACCTGTAATCTGGCAGTAAGTGTGGATCTTGACAACTCTGCTCCAGTTGATAAGGCTTTAATCCTCAGTGCTGAACACAGGTACTGACCACAGAGACCAAAGGTGACTGAGCTTAAGATGCTGACTTCAGAGTCATTATTGCCTGTGACACTACAACTCGCTACCACCCGCTATCTTAATTAAAGCACTAAAGGTAAAAGTACACGGTAGTTTATGATCATCCCTCCGTGTGTTGTTGTATGAGTGTTAACTACATACGGAAGTTTGCACTCTTTTTTTTTAAATTTTTTTTTTTAAAGCTTTATCATATAACGGGCCATGGCTCGTGACAATTTCATGTTCCTAGTCACCCTGGTGTGCTAAAAAAATTTAAATATTAAATATACTTCAGAGATATTTTACTCATAAACCAACGTTTAGGAGAAAAGCATTTATTTCATAATGTGATTTACCCCCACTTTCAATTCTTTTACTTCAATGAAAGGTTAAAATTTAGCAAATTTCTTGAATGAAAGAGCAAAAGGATAAACAATGCAGATTTATTTTTTACAGCCATATTTGATCATATTTACCAGGGGTGCCAATAATTCTGACCACAACTAACTGTCTATCTATCTATCTATCTATCTATCTATCTATCTGTCTATCTATCTATCTCTGTTTGTCATTCATCTATCTATCTATCTAATCTCTGTTTGTCATCTATCTATGTAGTTTGCCATTCATCTATCCATCCAAGGTTACATGTTTTTATGCTATATAGCTAGATTATTATATACTGCACAAGCATATTTATTTACTGTACTTAACATTGTAGTGATTTCAGCCTAAACAACATACACATTTATTTTATGAAGGAACAAACTTCAGCTCTGTATTTCAATTTCTGATTTATTATTGGATCAGAGCCTGAACACTATTTAAGATTATTCTGAGATATTCTAAACCATTTTTGTGTGCATATCACATGGTAATCACAGCCTATATCATGTTAATATCCTTTTCAATAACACCTTTTAAAAGGGTTGGAATACTTGTAATTAAGGGCTCCTGTAATGAACTAGGCCTGAGTAGACTAATATCCCATAATTGGTACTAATAGCTGCTAACTCGAAGCCAATTGTCTGCCAATAAGAACCTTGTACATTGCCGTCTAGTCTTCGTTATGGTCAGTATCTGACCTCTGCATTCCCATAGACTGAAGGACAGATTGTATTCATATTTGCATTTAGCTTTTTTTCCCCTTCACTCTCAAGACTAATTGAAAACACAGAGCGTGTATGCAATTCTGCAACAAATACAGAAATTATATATTTTTTACTACCATACAGATTGCTAATAATTTAGATCAGGAAATAAATGTTTGGATAAATGTTTCAAAATTTAAATACACGAGATGATTCTGTCCATCAATTTAAATGATTTTAATGGCTTCATAAAGTAAACATCATACAATTATTTAAAAAAATTTTATTATGCTGCTATATTCATGTTGTTATAGACCAGTAGTTTATACAAAATGCTCCATCTCTATCCGCCAAGGAGTACTAGGCCTGAAAAAGGTTGAAGACTCTTGACTTAGATGGGATAAGAAATAGGAATGATACTGGAGGCTGTTCGTAGTTGCAGAGTTTCTGTTGACTTATGCCACTGCTTGCTACACATTGTCATGAGCTGAAAGGCTTCAAGCAGGTCTATAAATTAAATCAAGGCCACGATAAGGAAATTGACAGAGAGAGTAGTGCCCCAATGAAAGCAATTGGATGCTCATAAAATGATCCCTGGTGGGCCCTCTATATCTCTTTCCTCTTGTCATTCCTTCTTTCCCCTTTTTTCCCTCCAACACCTCACTTAACTCTTATACTCTCTACCTTGTTAAATTTCCCAGTGCTGTTCTTTTTGCTGTTAATTCCCCTCTTATTTTAATACCTCTTTTTCCTTGTACTTTCTGTGTTGATTGGCTTTCCTCTCTTTTTCATGTTTCTTCTCTTTCTCACTATTTCTCTCACACTCTTTCTCTGTCTGAACCCCCACTCCATGGAGAGACAGGAGAGAGGAAAGATGATGTGTGACAGTTGCTATATTTCGATCTTCTGTCAGTGAGATTAATATTGACACAGTGTGTATCTTACCAGAGGCCTGTTGACTGTGTACGTTGTGTATTTATTCATTATTCTGGGTTGGGGCATTTTTCTCAAGAATCAGACAATAACTGATGTGTGGACTTAGATAGAGAGAGTATATTGGTGGCCTGTAACGAGTCGATATGGTCACATCTGGGTTTGTCTTAACCATCGTCTTTGTCTCCATGGGGTGGCTGCAAAGTCAAACCTTGTTGTAGTTTCATGGGGTTTGAAACACCTCATGTTTCACTGACAAGCCCTTAGATACGGTCAAAGTTTGTCAGGGAAGATGTACCAGATAATTTAACATTTTGGCTACTTTGTGTGTTTAAATGATCCAGCTGTGAAGGGATTTGGTGTTTCTAGTTATAGTATCAACTGATCGATTTTTTTTTCCAGCACAATTATGTTGAATGTACATTGGCTTTTGAAGAAAACTTGACCAAATTTTTTATTTTGATGAAAGTAGTGTTTCTGACGTTTTTATTATTTATTATTCCTATATACTTGTATTTAATGTAATTGTTACCAATTGGTCTGTAAGAGTTAAAAGAAATTGTAGCAAGGTTTTCTGGCGATAAACAAATAGAAACAAAAGAGTAAAAGAAAGAGTACCAGAAGTGCAAGAGCCCAAGGGGGGAAACAGTTGTCGCTGAAGACTTTTATTGACTTCTCCCCCACCCCACACCCCCCTCTTCACTCGCACGTGACTGGAGCTCGCGCGGGGGCCAACAGATAAATTCACAGAGAGGGGCTGAGGAAGAGAGAGAAATGGGAAAATAAATTACTCTGGAAAGATATGACGATGGGCTACATGCGGCTTTAAATCTAAAAGGGAATTCGCGACACACTCCACCAATTTGTCACTGCGCTTTTTACCCTTCTCTCCATTTCTTTTGGCTATTTTTTCTTTATTATTTCTTCGATGTGTTCAAAACACGTACAATACGTGTGTTTTTCCTCTGTGGATCTGTGTTATCCACTAATGAATAATTATTGTTCAATGAAATTACTAATAGGCAACTCTAATTTAGACATCAAGGCTTTTAGTATTAGTAGCCTGCATATTCTGTTTAAAATAAGCCTTTTTAATACAGTTTTTATAAAGTCGAAATAGTGCGTGGCGCTCACGAATAGAAATCGCGTACGTAACCATAGCAACCGTATACCGCTCATTTTGCAAAAATACTTTATCATTATTTTACCTAAATATGCATTTTTCTATAAGCATTCCTTTAAAAAAGGCGACCCCCCTATAATTTGCACACGTTGTGGAGTTTTGCGAATGTGTTCTAATTTTTTTTTTTTTATAATTTTTTCTTGTTTGAAATGCCAGTTTACGTTTCTGGGAAGATCCATATATCTATCACCCCATTCCAATTGTCTCGATCTCGGATTATGTGTAATACACCGTCATGCCCCACCCCCTATAATATCTATAACAGCCAAAGGAGAGAGGGAAATGAGATGCAACAAGGGAAAAAGAATGAGATGGACTAAAGTGAAGGATAGCTGGAAAAGGGGGAGAGAAAGAATGGAAAAGAAAGAAAACGCGGTCTTAAAGTATACCCCCCTCTTTTATTTAATTTAGACGCCAGGCGAAAATCGATCCTGCCATTCGATACGCAATCCGAATCAAGGCGAATTAAGCGGGCGGAAATTAACTCTGAAAATATTTTTGATGGAGTGGCTTGTAGTCTCTCGGCCAAATGGACTGCAAAGTGGAACAAATGACAGGGGCCTAGTGGTGGAGACAGCGGCGCTCCATCTTCCATTAGGGCGTAATGGGATAGGTCCAGCCCCCTAGCTCGACTCGGCTGCATTAATCAAAACAGCCTCTATATGAAGATTTATGGTTCTCCCAGCGTCGCCGCTTCACTTCAGCGCCGCTGAAGCCGGAGCCAGTTCTTGTGTGTTTCTCTCTCTCTCTCTCTCTCTCTCTCCCTCCCCCTGTCGCTCTGTTTTACGCTGTGTGTAGGTGTTAGGAAGACCTTCTCCCTCCTTATCTCCTCCTTTTTTGTTAGACCTACCCGTGTACTTAAACAGAAATGCGTTTCTCGTCTCGGTAATCGTATCGTGTCATCATAAGCGCGAATATGCGCGGTGTAGGCTATTCCTCATCCTTTTAAAACGACGTGGGTCAAAATCCTGAATTCCAGTCTATGTTTCTACAACATTTTGCGCTATTTAGATTTTTGTCTTCAAAATCCTTTTTGCGATTATCTCTTCATATAGGCAGACTAGCATACAAAATAAATAGGCCTACAGACTTAACACCCAAGTCTCTTAAAATTCCTACCACAACTAGGCATATTGCTTTCAATGGAGGCATTCCGTATATATCTCTGATGTTAGGTTCAGCAAAGAAACCATTTTCTTTATAGGGTTCTTGAGTTAATTCTTCATGGTAAAGTTATTGATTTAATCTATTTTTGGAAAATAAATGTATGCCTATGTGTTATTTTCTATTTACTTTATTCTATTTTTATTCTTTTTTTTATCCGTGTCTGGTCACTGTCATTCTGTTTGTGCTGTGGAAGCTTCTGTCACCAAAACTAATTCCTTGTATGTGCAAACATACCTGGCAATAAAGCTCTTTCTGATTCTGATTTATAGGTTCTACAGATGAGACTGTTGGTTTTGGGGTTATTTAAAGTAACTGGAGAGGAAAAGTTTTTGAGGAACTCCTGGCATTGGGCTGTAAAACACTTTTTGTATCTAACAGGAACCTTTATTTTCAAGAGAGCACTTGTGTTGAGAGGTAGAAAGTAGTGGACTGACTTTTGACCAATAGGGAAAGGCTTGGATCAGGTAATTTTTAAAATCACAGTTTGTTTCACTTTTTGTCTCCCCCCGCCCTGCCCTTTTGGTCCTAGAACGTCCCATCTCAATGTTTTATTTCTTTCGATGTGGTCTAATCTCTTTCCCTCACCTAGCTATGTTATTCTCCAACATCTCTTTCTCATTCCACCTCCTTCCACCCCCTTCCAGCCCAAACTCTCATACTCCAGAGCCAAATGCATGTGGAGACATCTCTATATCCCCCATATATCTCTCCTTTCCTCCTGCCCTGCCTCCTTTCCATTTCTTTGCTTTGCTTTCTTTTCCTGTGCACAGAGGGGAAGCCGGCTGCCAGTTTTAGTCTGCCGAAGGGTTTATTCAAATTAGAAACACTTCAATCCCCCTTTCCCCTCTTCTCTCTCTCATGCAAGCACTCACTCTCTCACCTGCTTTCCATGGCTCCCGTCATCCCTCAGAAGTCTCCAGAGCCCAGCTAGTTTAGGGGGACGATGTTTGTGGAGAACTGGGAGATGAGGGGAAGGAGAGGTTAGGAGGAAATCAGGGAAGGAGCAGCACGGAGGGCGTTCAGATTTGTCTGGAGGGACCTGTTAGCCCTTTGGTTGGTTGTCTCTCTCATGTTTGCCACTGATTTAGAAGCTGTTATGAGTGTTTACATATTTCCTTTCAGCATATATCCCCTTTGTCTGATTTTCTCAACTTGTTCAGTTTAGTTTTCTTTGCTTTCCATTGTCTTGCTTCTATTTCCCACATCTCTCACTGTTGTATCCATCTTTATGCTCTTTTTTTGTTTCTCTTTGACTGGCTGTCAGTCAAAAAGATGAGACTCAGAGGTCAGTCAACCCTGATAATCATCACTGTAAATCGTTATAAACTTTTTGTCTCTATAGTATTCCGCTTGGTTCTCTTCTCTTCGCTCTTTTCATCTTTCATACTTCTCTTCTTATAAGCATAGAAATGTTTCAGTGGTCTGGGGTCATATAGACCCACTTTAAAAAAAACAAAAAACATTTTAGTGTTTTTAAAGGAACACTAAGCATGCGTGTTTCACAGAAGAAAGAAAGTCATACAGGTTTGGAAAGAGTAAATGATGACAATTAAACACAGGTGGTAATGAGAGCCACATGACAAATCAAAGTTCATCATTAGTACTTTTCCACAAACTGAGGTAAACAACATAATATGTAACTTAAAACCCTAATGTAACATAACAAAAACTAAGAAACACAATTGTTTAAATTAAATACCTTCAAATAAATGTCACACAGGCAATTCTGGGAATGTCAATTTACATTTTGCCACTGTAAATAATCCAAATTATTTTTAACATGAGAGCAGGTGTGGCCATTTGTGAATGTAGTGTGTCTGGCTTCCGGTGACATCCGCTTCCAGTTTTTAGCTGTATAAAAAAAACAACTCGTTATGCTGCTTAATATTGCAAACTGGTATTTCTTATATTATTTTAATGTATTTTCATAATTATAAACACACTGGTTTGTAGCACAAATGTGTTTACTGCACTTTGTTATTCTTCTAGTTATTTAATATAACGGCTAATTAATTGGACGTCTCGCATATTCACAGAAAATGGCTAACTATGAGTAAGATAACTTGTTCATTTTACTTCCAAAAACTGTATTTAACAGTATTTTACTGTAAAATTACATGAAATGTCCTGATAGATCCATTACAGTTTTTCACTGTATATACTAACTAACAGAACCAATTCACAGTTTTTCCATAGCATTTTTACTGTTAAAATTACAATCATTTTTAGTCTTTTAATAAATGTACTTTTGCATAGTTTGCATATTACTAATGCGAGGGTCTGAAAAATAGCATGCCTACAATAAAGCTTAAGGAGATGCAAGTATACACAAACAAAGCAAAATTAGGCTAAATGTAATGGATTAACATACTTATTAATAAGGCTTATTCAACTCTGGGAACATGTTGGACATGCTGCTTTGATTCCATTATATGACCAGTGGGAATGGATATTTTTGTACTGCTTAAAATAACTGAAAGATTAACCCCATTCAAGTCATTATACAAATGAGCCAGGACGCCTCAGCTGGGCCCCAATAGGCCTGTCTATGCAAAGCAGGAGATAATTTCTGTTTGTCATATTGAGACATGATATCACATTAATGCACACAGAGTAAGTGCTTGTAATCATCCAATTGCGCTTGCATATATAATTTAACTTTAAATGATGGACTCTGAAGCTGATTTTTAAATGACATTCATGTTTGAAAATTTATTTTCATTTATGACAATGCAAAAAAAGCATATGCAGTAGTATATGCAGTTCATTATTTTCCAGTATAACATATGGCATTGGTCATTTTATAGCCCTTTAACCCCATAAGGATTAGCCTTTGCCAGTCTTTACATAAGAGTTAATTGATAAAAACAAGCCACAAATTCCACCCAGGCATAGAACTTCAAAACTTAGAGCTGGCATTGATTTGCCTAGGCATCCCAATCACTCAGAATAGACTTCTATAGTCATTAGAGCACTTGTGGAGAATTGTAATTGTGATGTACATTGTAATTAAGAAGCATGAGACGGTGGCCTTAATCACAATTCAGGTTCAATGA
This sequence comes from Rhinogobio ventralis, assembly GCA_039654625.1. Taxonomy (NCBI): domain Eukaryota; kingdom Metazoa; phylum Chordata; class Actinopteri; order Cypriniformes; family Gobionidae; genus Rhinogobio; species Rhinogobio ventralis. The sequence continues at coordinate 19,226,671 of CM077201.1, forward strand.
CAGTGTGGCCATGTAGTCATAGAGTTTACACAGTCACACATGACTACTGTAGGCCACAGTGTATCAGAAGAACAAACTTGCAAAGCATACTAGGTAATACATTAGTTTCTTCATGTTATATACAATAATGTTTTATGTGTGTTTTATTTGCTTAGAGTTTATTCCTCCACTCTGGTAAGTCAACAAACTCATTTCTGCCTTGGTTCTAATCTTTTTCTCCATGTGAAATCAGCGCCTTTTGCAGAAATAATTAAATAATTTTCTTAAAGAATTATACGTTGTCTTGAGCTACTTGCTTTTGATTGATGTCTGTTTATGATTCGTTCCGCTTAGAAATTCCTACAACATTGCTTTCCTGATAATATATCAATTTATCAGGAGAGGTTTTATGTTAATTTCCGCCCTCCCCCATACAAATACCCATCATAGTCCAATACCATCTCGAGCTAATTAAGCAAGTGTTAATTAAAAATCCTGGAGAGTATGAACGCGAAGAATTGTTATGGAAACGTTGAAGTTAATCAAGCTTTCAAATTATTGATAACATCCTGAGAACGGTGATCGATCAGGAAGACATTAAGAGGCGAAATAAAGCAGATATTTGTGTGTGTGTGAGAGAGGGAGAGAGAGGAGCGCGTGCGAGAGTTAGTGTGAATGTCGCTGTATTTTATGCCTTGTGTGTTTTTGTCAGATCTAATTTTCTTACTCTGCCATCCATTTTTTGTAACCTATTAACGGAAAGTTTCTCATTGAGTGCTTGAAATCGCTTACGTATTTTGTCCCTGACCTGCACCGACTGAAAGTGAACATGACTCGCTCGAGATGGAATCTGCTGCCTGCAATGGAAAAATCACACGCGCTAACAGCTATGCAAAGGCCACTCTGTTAAGTCTTTGGAAATTAATATTTCCTCGACCCCTGTAAATGCTCTCATTCAATCCAGCGTGAGGTAGTTGTGCTTATACGTTTTCACCCCTTTGTGTGTGTGTGTGTGTGTGTTGTATGTTCTGTACTTACAGGCCCGCTTCATCATTCAGCCAGCGATAGGAGCAATTCACCCATAAAGTGGCGCTTTCGGCCATAAATAATATTCAAGTCGGTCTATTGTTAAGTGAAAAGTTGACTGGTGTTTGATATTTTTTTTCTTTTTTCCTCCTTCTTCTTTTCCACGGCGACCTCGGGTTAGGACTCATACATCACGGGATGACAGCTATAGAAAGGCCCTAAATTAGCAACTAAATCGAATATTGATCAGCTATGTGCGGCCCTTCGCGTCGCGGTTCCTTGCCGTTTCTCCAGTGGAGAGAGTAAGAGGTAGCGGTGGAGGTGTGCGGGAGGAGGGGGTAAAGCGGGGGTAAGTCTTTGTGTTGTTTCGTTCTTGTTTTTGTGTATTGACATTGTGCGAATTATACAATGATTTCAGGGGGATCAAAAATTAGAAGTACAATCTGCTCTCCCAACGGTTTTATCAATGTTTTGTGGTAGGCTATGTTGCTAAATCTGCAGTCAGTTGATAAATAATGACAATGTTCATTTTTTATAATGCAAAATGTTGCGATAATACTCCAAAAAGTGCTTAAGTTTCGTAGGCGTACACGGTTGCCTACCTCTTCAGACAAAGGCGACTCCTGTTCACTAGCGTCTTTTTACCACCAGGTGAAAAGAGGCGCTCTGGGTTAACTTTTATTCTAACTTTTGCGATCACTGAAATATTTGAAACCGCAGCTGAAGTGTCTATAAAGTTACTCTTGAAAGTGTAGGCCTATACTTTTAAGCCGCCTTGGGGTTCAAGTTATTATTTGCACCCTCTGTACCTGTATTCGCTAAATCAGAAGCGTTTCAGCTCCCTTGTACTAACTATACATCATCGTTACTCATATACCATAATTATATTAAATGTATGCAAAAATAATTATGCACGCCCAGTATCTCAATTAAGAGAAGCTTAATTTGCCTGCAGTTATTAATGACTGAATGACAGCAAGCGTAGCCGGTTCTCAGCACTCCCTTTCTTTTAGAATGCAAACTTTATATTATCCAATTATCTATTCACCCATGCAGACAAATCCACTCATCCATTTATCTGTCCATTCACACATTGACATGGGTCTTCCTTCATCTCCATTTCATGTGAATGCTTCCCTAATATCTATGTGAAATATGAAGTTCTTGCTCCGTGAATGCTGATTGGCAGTGTTTGTAAATGATCTTTGTATCCTATTGATGTTCTCGCGCTTGCTGTTAGGAGTGGGAGGTCCGTTAGTTAGCGCGTGCTGTTGGACAGCGTTTGATGAAACGATCCAGAGATCTCTCGTGGGAAAGCTCTGTGTCCGGGGCATGGCCGTCCAAACCCAAGGCCGCAGTGTAGTTGGTCAAGGTCATGCAGGGTCACTCAGATGAGCCCACTCGTGCTCTTTTTACCAAAGGGCCGGATCATGAGGGTTGCCGAGTCCAGATCAAAGTATCGAGTGTTGGCATCATGGAAGAACAAGCAGAGCACAGAACCGCGAAGTGCTGGAGATTACAACAGTCTAATTGAAATGGATGCTCCTAAAGCTGAGTGCTAAATGAGGCCTCAAATACTTTTGTTGTTCACTTGAGAGATGTGTCCGGGCCATACACTGTCCCGTGCATCATCTCCCAAATCAAATACTGACCTTTGACATTAGACGCATTTATTTAAAAAATTGTCAGTAATTTGAATATGTACATAAATCAGATCAACAAACTTCAGAGGCTGCAAATGCTTTTCAGTGGCCCTGGCATAACCCAGAAATTTAAGCACCATGGACAGCGCCCAGCACCCATTTTGCCTAAAACATCTCACTTTTATTTTTCATTATTTTTAGTCATTTGAATTAGTCTGGCTGTTGGTTGAAAATGCTCAGTTTACAATTTTTACAGCACTGTATGCCTTTTGCAGAGCACAAGCATACATTCTACTTGCACATGCAATTTTTAGAATATTTCTCAAATTTTTTTTTTTTTTGCGTTTTGTTTCCATCAGAAAATGCATAGCGTGCTACTAGATGCCCTCGCCGCTCATCAGTGACGTTCTTGGCAAACACTTTTACAAGCTTGCTTGAGGACAATTTTGGCAGCCATCTGTTTCTGGCAGAGTTATGCGCACGGGGCAGGAAGCTGAATTCACAAATTTTTAGAGGGAAAGGTGTTTGTCAACCAGTAAGGTCGTTACCGTGAATGTGAACCACTTTATTTATTTTCATTCTCACTCCCACTTTTCTTGAGAGGGAACAGAAGGTAAGAAAAGACATGTTATTTTCCTGTTCCTTTTTTTCATTCCTGGCAAAGTGCCATGATCCTTCCTTTTGCAATTCCGAATCTTAACACAACACTTTTTCTTTTTATCACTCTTTGAAACAAAATCCGCCTTATTTTACTAACTTTACTCTGTAATTATCTAGACTGGACATATTTACACACCTTTCCTAATAGCTAAAGGCATTTATGCTAAATCTTTCCATGCATTAAAGCAAAATTACATTACATGACAAATTCAAACAAGATTTTATGTATTTGTCTAAAGAGAAGTGAATGCATTTTAATCATTCAGTGTAAATTTGACAGGAAGAAATCATTTGGATGGATAGATCTATCATTTGTCATGCAGACACACCACCAAGTTGTCAAGTTGAGCAACTAAAGCCAGTTCTATCTATCTATCTATCTATCTATCTATCTATCTATCTATCTATCTATCTATCTATCTATCTATCTGTCTGTCTGTCTGTCTGTCTGTCTGTCTCAGTCTTCACAGGTGTTCTAACATACTCTTTAAAAGATTTGTATGCAATAGAATAACTCAATATGTCAGTATAATAGATTGAGCATCTCACTTATTTGTGTTTTCAAGGCCTTGTGGTGCAGGTGGAGATAAAGTTGAGTAAAGTGTGAAGAGGGATCTAGAGGGAGACAAAGACATTCACACACAGCGTAATTTCAGCGGTGCCTGTCACAAAATAAGAAGTGAATCAGAGAGAATCACTGCGGAGTAAGTAAAGGAAACCAATACCCCATAGGGTGAAGTAATACAAACAGAGAGCCAGATTATAAGGAGGGGGATGAAGTGACTGAGAATGAGAGAGAGAGAGAGAAGGAGAAGGAAGAGATGAATGAAAGGTAATTGCATTAGAAAGAAAAGAAGGCCAGAAGGAAGGAAATGATTAGAGGAAAAGAGACTGATAGCCGATAGAGAGGGAGTGGGAGAGAGAGGGGGGGGGGGGGGGTTCATTTACTCCTTTTATTCAATACACACTGACACTCCCTCAGTGTCAATATAAAGTGTGTGTGTCTCCTTTAAGAACACTATCTAGGCAACTTGTCTCTATTAATTGTTGAACTGTATGTTTGAGTGAGTATTATATACTGCATATACAGGTGCTGATCATATAATTAGAATATCATCAAAAGGTTGATTTATTTCACTAATTCCATTCAAAAAGTGAAACTTGTATATTATATTCATTCATTACACACAGACTGATATATTTCAGATGTTTATTTCTTTTAATTTTGATGAAAATCCCAAATTCAGTATCTCAGAAAATTAGAATATTACTTAAGACCAATACAAAGAAAGGATTTTTAGAAATCTTGGCCAACTGAAAAGTATGAACATGAAAAGTATGAGCATGTACAGCACTTAATACTTAGTTGGGGCTCCTTTTGCCTGAATTACTGCAGCAATGCGGCGTGGCATGGAGTCGATCAGTCTGTGGCACTGCTCGGGTGTTTTGAGAGCCCAGGTTGCTCTGATAGTGGCCTTCAGCTCTTCTGCATTGTTGGGTCTGGCATATCGCATCTTCCTCTTCACAACACCCCATAGATTTTCTATGGGGTTAAGGTCAGGTAAGTTTGCTGGCCAATTAAGAACAAGGATTACCATGGTCCTTAAACCAGGTACTGGTTGCTTTGGCACTGTGTGCAGGTGCCAAGTCCTGTTGGAAAATGAAATCTGCATCTCCATAAAGTTGGTCAACAGCAGGAAGCATGAAGTGCTCTAAAACTTCCTGATATACGGCTGCGTTGACCTTGGACTTTAGAAAACACAGTGGACCAACACCAGCAGATGACATGGCACCCCAAACCATCACTGACTGTGGAAACTTTACACTGGACCTCAAACAACGTGGATTGTGTGCCTCTCCTCTCTTCCTCCAGACTCTGGGACCCTGATTTCCAAAGGAAATGCAAAATTTACTTTCATCAGAGAACATAACTTCGGACCACTCAGCAGCAGTCCAGTCCTTTTTGTCTTTAGCCCAGGCGAGGCGCTTCTGACGCTGTCTGTTGCTCAAGAGTGGCTTGACACAAGCAATGCGACAGCTGAAACCCATGTCTTTCATACGTCTGTGCGTAGTGGTTCTTGAAGCACTGACTCCAGCTGCAGTCCACTCTTTTTGAATCTCCCCCAAATTTTTTTAATGGGTTTTGTTTCACAATCCTCTCCACGGTGCGGTTATCCCTATTGCTTGTACACTTTTTTCTACCACATCTTTTCCTTCCCTTTGCCTCTCTATTAATGTGCTTGGACACAGAGCTCTGTGAACAGCCAGCCTCTTTTGCAATGACCTTTTGTGTCTTGCCCTCCTTGTGCAAGGTGTCAATGGTCGTCTTTTGGACAACTGTCAAGTCAGCAGTCTTCCCCATGATTGTGTAGCCTACAGAACTAGACTGAGAGACCATTTAAAGGCCTTTGCAGGTGTTTTGAGTTAATTAGCTGATTAGAGTGTGGCACCAGGTGTCTTCAATATTGAACCTTTTCACAATATTCTAATTTTCTGAGATACTGAATTTGGGATTTTCCTAAGTTGTCAGTTATAATCATCAAAATTAAAAGAAATAAACATTTGAAATATATCAGTCTGTGTGTAATGAATGAATATAATATACAAGTTTCACTTTTTGAATGGAATTAGTGAAATAAATCAACTTTTTGATGATATTCTAATTATATGACCAGCACCTGTATATATATATATATATATATATATATATATATATATATATATATATATATATATATATATATATATATATATATACACTCACCTAAAGGATTATTAGGAACACCTGTTCAATTTCTCATTAATGCAATTATCTAATCAACCAATCACATGTCAGTTGCTTCAATGCATTTAGGGGGGTGGTCCTGGTCAAGACAATCTCCTGAACTCCAAACTGAATGTCAGAATGGGAAAGAAAGGTGATTTAAGCAATTTTGAGTGTGGCATGGTTGTTGGTGCCAGACGGGCCGGTCTGAGTATTTCACAATCTGCTCAGTTACTGGGATTTTCACGCACAACCATTTCTAGAGTTTACAAAGAATGGTGTGAAAAGGGAAAAAACCATCCAGTATGCGGCAGTCCTGTGGGCGAAAATGCCTTGTTGATGCTAGAGGTCAGAGGAGAATGGGCCGACTGATTCAAGCTGATAGAAGAGCAACTTTGACTGAAATAACCACTCGTTACAACCGAGGTATGCAGCAAAGCATTTGTGAAGCCACAACACGCACAACCTTGAGGCGGATGGGCTACAACAGCCGAAGACCCCACCGGGTACCACTCATCTCCACTACAAATAGGTGGATGTGCATCCCACAAATCTCCATCAACTGCAAGATGCTATCCTATCAGTATGGGCCAACATTTCTAAAGATTGCTTTCAGCACCTTGTTGAATAAATGCCACGTAGAATTAAGGCAGTTCTGAAGGCAAAAGGGGGTCAAACACAGTATTAGTATGGTGTTCCTAATAATCCTTTAGGTGAGTGTATATACCTGTATATATGTCAAACTGTTCCCACAAAGTTGGGAGCATGAAATTGTCCAAAATGTCTTGGTTTGCTGAAGCATTAAGAGTTCCTTTCACTGGAACTAAGGGGCCAAGCCCAACCCCTGAAAAACAACCCCACACCATAATCCCCCCTCCACCAAACTTTACACTTGGCACAATACAATCAGGCAAGTACCGTTCTCCTGGCAACCGCCAAACCCAGACTCGTCCATCGGATTGCCAGACAGAGAAGCGTGATTCATCACCCCAGAGAACACGTCTCCACTGCTCTAGAGTCCAGTGGCGGCGTGCTTTACACCACTGCATCCAACGCTTTGCATTGCACTTGGTGATGTAAGGCTTGGATGCAGCTGCTCACCATTGAAACCCATTCCATGAAGCTCTCTATGCACTGCACTGTTCTAATCTGAAGGCCACACAAAGTTTGGAGGTCTGTAGCTATTGACTGCAGAAAGTTGGCGACTTCTGCGCACTGTGCGCCTGCTCTGTGATTTTTACGTGGCCTACTAAGTTGTGGCTGAGTTGCTGTTTTTCCCAATTGCTTCCACTTTGTTATAATACCACTAACAGTTGACCGTAGAATATTTAGTAGTGAGGAAATTTCACAAATGGACTTCACAGTACCATGCTTGAATTCACTGAGCTCCTGAGAGTGACCCATTCTTTCACAAATGTTTGTAGAAGCAGTCTGCATGCCTAGGTGCTTGCTTTTTATACACCTGTGGCCATGGAAGTGATTGGAACACCTGAATTCAATGATTTTGAGGGGTGTCCCAATATATATATACAGTGGTGGTCAGAATTATTGGCACCCCTGGTAAATATGATCAAATATGGCTGTAAAAAATAAATCTGCATTGTTTGTCCTTTTGATTTTTCATTCAAGAAATTTGCAAAAATTTAACCTTTCATTGAAGTAAAAGAATTGAAAGTGGGGGGGTAAATCACATTATGAAATAAATGCTTTTCTCCAAAACACATTGGCCACAATTATTGGCACCCCTAGAATTTTTTTTATGAGTAAATTATCTCTAAAGTATTTTCCCATTATTATTTAAATTTTTTAGCACACCAGGGTGACTAGCAACATGAAATTGTCCAGCTATCCACAGGAGTATAAATATGAGGAAACACAAAGGCCAAATTCCCTTAATCATTCATCACAATGAGTAAAGCCAAAGAATATAGTTCTGATGTGCAGCAAAAGATTGTTGAGCTTCACAAAATAGAAAGTGGCTGTAGGAAAATAGCTAAAGCATTGAAAATTCCCATTTCCACCATCAGGGCAATAATTAAGAAGTTCCAATCAACTAAAGATGTTAGGAATCTGCCTGACAGAGGACGTGTGCCTATATTGTCTTAATGCACGGCGAGGAGGAGAGTTTGAGTGGCCAAAGAATCTCCAAGGATCCCAGATGGAGAATCGCAGAGATTAGTTGAGTCTTGGGGTCAGAAAGCCTAAAAATAAAAAAAAATAAAACAACCCCTACATCACCACATGTTGTTTGGGAGGGATTCAAGAAAAATCCTTCTTGCTCATCCAGAAACAAACTCCAGCATATTCAGTTCAGACACAACTGGAAATTCAAAAGGGACCTGGTTCTGTGGCCAGATGAAACTATAAAAAGAGCTTTTTGGCAGCAAATCCACCAGATGGGTTTGGTGCGAACAGGGATAAAAAGTACCCCATGCCCACGGTTAAAAATACAGCTGGATCTTTAATGTTGTGGGCCTATTTTTTTGCTGGAGGTCCTGGACATCTTGTTCAGATACATGGCATCATGGATTCTAGCAAATACTAACAGATAAAAAATCTAAACCTGACGGCCTCTGCTAGAAATCTTATAATGGGCCGTGGTTGGATCATCCATCAGGACAACGATCCAAAACAAACATCAAAATCAACACACAAATGTGTCACAGAGCACAAAATGAAGTTTCTGCCATGACCATCCCAGTCCCCTGACCTGAACCCTATAGAAAATGAGTGGGGTGAACTGAAGAGAAGACGCACCAACATGGATCTGGGAATCTGAAGGATCTGGAGAGATTCTGTATGGAGGAATGGTCTCTGATCTCTTGTCAGGTGTTCTCCAAACTCATCAGGCATTATAGGAGAAGACTCAGAGCGGTTATCTTGGCAAAAGGAGGTTGCAAAAAGTATTTAATAAAAGGGTGCCAATAATTGTGGCCAACGTGTTTTGGAGAAAAGCATTTATTTCATAATGTGATTTACCCCCCACTTTCAGTTCTTTTACTTCAATGAAAGGTTAGATTTTTGTGAATTTTTTGAATAAAAGATCAAAAGGATAAACAATGCAGATTTATTTTTTACAGCCATATTTGATCATATTTACCAGGGGTGCCAATAATTCTGACCACCACCGTATATGTGTATATATATATATATATATATATATATATATATATATATATATATATATATATATATATATATATATATATATATATATATATATATATATATATATATTGCCCAGTAAAACTAATGTGGTGCATTTATATACATTATATACATTTATATCTAATAAAACTCTAATTTGATGCATATTCTCATATTCTTGATTCTTTTTTTTTATATTTTGAAAAAATATTTCATATTTTCTGTTTATTCAGTGTTAACATGATCAATGTGCAATGTGCTTTCCTGAGGGAAATAGAAATATAGAAATTTAACAGAACATTTTCAACATATTATGACATGAGTTTTGTTTCAAATAAACTACAGAAACAACTCCAAAGCAAAAAGAATAGTGTATAAATGATAACATGCATGCATAAATGTACCCAAAATAAATAATAAATAGATAGTAGCAATAATAAACGTAAGAATACCATTTATAAATAATAATATTGGTGACTAGGTTGATGCATATTTCTAAATAACACCATGTATTAGAATCCCCCAAACCATGTTGTAAAAGCATGCAATGAAAAACTCAAGAAAGACTGGCCTCTGACCCTCCACAGTCAATTTCCTCTTCAGTATCGTAATCTCACCTCAATCTAACATTCGCATTTTAAGCAATTCATTCATTTTGGCAACTGTTTAGTATGAAATAACAGTAATCACACAAAATGTTGAATGTCTTTTCTGTCTGTGCCTCTGCCTCTTCTCGTTCTCCTTTTGTCATTGACCTTTGGACTCCGTCTCTGTCTGCATATTGACTGTTGGACTGCGAGTCACTTGAGCTAGCTGTCAATACTTACCTGGTTTAGACACCCTGAGAGCTGCGGTCATCAAGCAGACACACTGAGAGTGGGGGAAAAAAGACATGCTGGATGAGAATGAAGAGTGAGAGAGGAATTTATGTGATTATTTTATTATATTATTAGAATATTTTTTAATCAAAGGATATTAAATGTGAGTTATACAAAAAAAGTGGAGCTAACCCAACCAAGGTTTTATAATAATATGTTAGTTCACAGACATATTTGCAGTGACCTTTGCAATGTGTGCCTATATACGTCACTTCTGCGGCGCACAGCTCTATCTACGCCTGCTTTACAGTCCACTCCACCTTCTCCACGCTCTACCTCTCATTCCTTCTCTCCCTCTTTCCTTTTTACTCTTTTCATTTCCTTTAATCTCTCACTCCCTCCACTTTCTCCCTCCCTGTCACTTTGATTTCCCTATCCACTGGCCTGTGCTCTCTGTGTGCGTGTCTGTGCGAGTCTGTAAGTGAGAGCAGGAGAGACAGACTGTTAAAATATGTTTGTATTCACAAACGGATGTTGTTGGTGTGGTCTATACATATGGCAAAAAAGTATGCGCAATTAATATGCATAAATTGCAGACTGCATCTCTGTAAACCTGAATGTGACTGATGTTATGAATTTCTTATTATTTGCTACCACACAATGTCACCTTTATAAACCAGACTCCCCGTTCTCAGTCATGCTTTTCTCTATCTAGTATTAATATGAATTTAAACATGTAAGAATAACTGAGAAAGAGCCATGCATGTCTCGCTGAATGTGTGTATTTATATTAGAGTAGACAGTGTCTGCATAGGCCACAGAAATCCTGGGAGTGAGAAGGTCAGAGCATCAGCGTGCGTGTGTTGGGGTGTATATGTATGTGTGTGTGTGTGTGTGTGTGCATTTGGATGAGGGGGAGAGGCAAAGGGTCCCCCTCTTGTAGACAGTTTGACTGATGACATGCATTAAACAGTTAATCTGTCTGATTGAATGTTTGCTTCCTCCAAATTGAAACATTAAACAACAAGGCGAGAGCGGGAGGGAGGGAGAGACCAAGAAGGAGCGCGGGATATGGCTTCATCTACTCCCCAAATCATGCAAAGAACAGACTGGAATATATAATATCATCCTGTGAGTGAGGGAGAGGGAGAGCGAGCGGAAGAGGGAGATTGGAAGGGACAGTGTGTGTGTGTGTGTGTGTGTTGCAGGGAGGGACAGGGAATAAGTGAAGGGGAAAGTGGCTGGACAGAAACAAGCAATGAGAATGAAGGGATGGTGAAAGATGAGAAGGATGGTAGTGAAGATTAAGGAAAAGTGGAAGAGGAGGGATTGATAGGAAATAGTGTGTTGTAACCAGAAGAAAGAAAGATGAAAATGAGACAGAGAAAAAAAAACTTGGAAGATCTTGGAGGATCCCTTTCATAGTTTTGTCATAAATCTGTGAAATGAGGTGATTGCTTTCCGATGGACCTCTTCAGATGTCAAAACTCAATTAAACAAACTTAAGAGGAGGAGTTACATTATTGTTAGAGTTCCATGTTTTGTTGCTACTCATTCTCTTTCTATTTCACCCCAATTTCTGAATAAATTCTAAATATATTACATGCATATGTATAGTACTGTGTAAAAGTCTTAGGCACGTTAGTATTTTCACCCCAAAAAAGGGCTTTAAGCCAGTTCTTTTGTCAGTAGGAAATATCAATTTACATTTCAGAACATTCTTTTTGCCATTAATTGTAATAATCCAATTAGATTTTTGTATGCACAAGGAGTCTGACAACAGCTGGTATGATCCACACAGAGATCTGATGTCACCATCATCGAGTCTGTCTGTGATTACATGAAGAAACAGAAAAAACTGAGACAGACATCAGATCTCTGTGTGGATCATACCGGCTGTTGTCAGACTCCTTGTGCATACAAAAATCTCACTGGATTATTACAATTAATGGCAAAATTAATGTTTGGAAATGTAAACTGATACTATTGACACATTATAGCTAAATATATAAATAATTGGCTTAAAGGGTTAGTTCACCCAAAAATAAAAATTCTGTCATTAATTACTCACCCTCATGTCGTTCCAAACCCGTAAGACCTTCGTTCATCTTCGGAACACAAATTAAGATATTTTTGATGAAATCTGAGAACTCTCTTATCCCTCCATAGACAGCAATTTAATTAACACTTTCAAGGCCCAGAAAGGTAGGAAAGACATGGTTAAAATAGTCCAATGTTTTTACTACCTTTCTGGGCCTTGAAAGTGGTAATTAAATAGCTGACTATGGAGGGGTCAGAGCTCTTGGATTTCATCAAAATATCTTTTGAAAATTTGTGTTCAGAAGATAAACGAAGGTCTTACGGGTTTGGAACAACACAAGGGTGAGTAATTAATAATTTTTGGGTGAGCTTACCCTTTAAAACCATTTTTACTAATGTGCCTAAGACTTTTGCACAGTAGTGTATGTTACATGAAGTTTCAAGTTATAAGAGAGAGTATTGCCAAAGCATTAAAACAGAAAATAGAAAAACAACTGAACCAACTGAAATAAGATAGATAGATAGATAGATAGATAGATAGATGGATGTTCCCTGTTCATGTTTACTGAGTTTTCATTTCTAGTTTGTTGCCATGGTTTCTGATTGAGGTACGCACCTGGTTCTTGTTCTGTTAATTATCCCTTTCCTGTGTTTTCTTATAGGCTTAGTTCTTTCTTTTTCTTGTTCGGTGTTGTTGTTGTGTAGTTCTCTCCTGTGTATACTCCATGTTCATTAAACAGGATTAAACAAGGAATGGACATTCCTGCAGTACGTCTTTTGCTCGAACAAGAGAAGTTTTCCCTCAAGGACCACACAAAGGATTTCCTGGATCTGGCGTGTGTCTCATTCACTCACATGCTCGCTCTGCATTTTTTACCATACCAGCCTTAACGAGCAGTCCAAGGCTTGCCTGCCCGTGAATGGTCCTTGTGTTGTGTTGTGCTGAATTTATTGAATTTGTCCCCCCTCACTATTTGCTCAGTAGAGGAGGACAAGACTAGTCCCGAGCCCACCTCAGACGTAGAGCCCAACCAGAGCCACTATCAAGCCCATTATGGATTATGAACCAGAGCCCACCACAAAGCCAGAGCCCGAGGTAATGCTGAAAGCCATTTCCGTCCTGGAAACTGAGCCAATTGTGGAGTCTGACTAGGTGCGTGATCCGGCACCAACATCCGTGCCTGAGGGTATTTTAGTAGAGTTTGATTGAATGGATTGGAGTCCTGCCCATGTACTCCTGTCACAGAATACGATGAGCTGGACGATGTATGTTCCCAAAATATCCAATCTCCACTGGTCCCATCCAGTCTCCTGTCTCCTTTCTCCTTTGTGGGCTATTGGTTCCGTCCAGCACAAGTCTCCTTCATCGCTGCTGATCCTGCCCAGTCTCAAGTCTCCTTCGTCGCTTCGCTGCCTTGGTGTAAAAATCCCCTAACTCCACCTCAGGCCTCCAAGCCCTGGACTCCACCTCTGCCTGTTGACACATCGTCTCCACGCTCCCTTGGCTCCACCATGGTCCATCATCCCTCAGGCTTCACCGGGCTCCCTTGTCCCTCCGGCTTCACCTTGGTCAGTCATCATCCTGGTTGTTCCACAGACTTCCACGCCTTTGGCTACGCCTCGTCCCTCCACCCCTTTGGCTCCACTGGGCTCCTTCTTCCCTCCGGATCCACCATTGTCCTTACTCCCACCGGTTCGCCCTGGTCTGCCAAGCCCCCGTCTCCACCTTAGTCCCACAAGACACCACCCTGGCTCCTCCCTCCATCGGTTCTGTTGTGGGCCTTTGTCTTGGCACTGCTCTGGGTTGCACTCTGGCTCCTTCCTGTTCATCTCCTCCCCGGCTTCTCTCTTCATTATCTCCTCCATGGTGATCCCCTCTGCTGGCCCTTTCAGTTTTCTGTGTATTACTGGCTCTTCACCCACCTCTTGAACCCCCTCCCTCCATCCTCTTTTGGAAAAGCAGTGTGAGGATGGGCCTTCCGGGAGGGGATCTACTGTCACGGTCATGTCCTTTTTAGTTTGGTTTTCCCGTGTTCCCTGATCATGTTGCCTGAGTTCTCGTTTCTAGTTTGTTGCCATGGGTTCTGATTTAGTTGCGCACCTGGTTCTTGTTCTGTTAATTATCACTGTATACACTAATACCCTCAATTATTTTTGTTCCTTGTTCGGTGTCATCAGTGTGAAGGTGGAGTGTGTATTTAGAGTTTTCCCATGTGTATACTCCATGTTCATTAAAGTATATTTCATTCTACATGTGCATCTTGGATTGTGGATTTAGACTAAATTCTGTACAGAATTTTTGGTATGACCATCCTTCACTTGTGCACAGTTTTAAAGTAGTTTTGCAGGTAGATATATATATATATTAGGGCTGTCAATTTAACACATTAGCTATGGAAAAAAATAATGTTAAAATTATTAACGCATTTAATGCACCCGCCCTGCCCCAGACCTACATAGTTCATCTTACATTTCATAAAGTTGATAGGTGATGAACATGAAGCAGGGCAACAACTCGATGCGTGATGTAGCCTATAGAATGCAGTTAGAATGGCCCTAAAATTCAAGTTATCAGAAAATATGCCCTGTATGAGTTTTGTCTCATATTTATATCATTATATAATTAAGCAATATCACACGAGTGATGTTTTTGCCCTGAACAGCTCAAATGCAAATGTGGTATTGATTTTATACAACAGTTCAATAAATAAGAATTTAATATTGTCTTATATTTTAGACACAATATTGCCTGCTTTTGCTAAATTTTGCCAACGAAAATATAAAGCCAGAGCAGAACTGTTGTGTGTCTCCGAGCAATGCACAGTGGTGTTTAATTTCTGAATGAATCTGCGTTTTGAGCGAATTAATGGGTGAACCAATGATTCAGTGACCCATTCATAAAGAGAGCCATTTATTTCATTTCTGAATGAATCAGCTGTTTGAACAAATCAAATGAATGAATGACTATATATAATATATACAAATGTCTTAACTTGTGTGTAAAAAAACACTGTTTTTATGTTTTTCCTGTTGGACCAATGAACTGAAGAGACAGATGAACCGATGAACTCAAGATCTTGAATTCAGGTAGGATGTGTTTCCCCTTAAACCTTGTGAGGAGTCTATATGTGACTTTTATATACAGTGTATAAATCCATTCTTCCGTAGGCTATGAATTTGGCCAAACAACAGCCTCTTTTTTCCTTTTCCGCCGTCACCTGATTTTTTTTTTATATTGTAGCTAGATAATTGCAGAATGCCACACAAGATGACGGATTGACGACCAGATGAGCCTATGGATGCTCTCACATCAACGAACACGAAAAAGCAGAGCGATCACAACATAAATAGACAGATTGCAGGATGGATGAATTGATAGATCTTTTAGAGAAGGTCAAACTTCTGTGCGCACACTCTCAAACCATCATGAAAAGAAGAGAAATTGATTGCCGCTCACAAAAGGGTTGAAATGACCAAGAAATTATTTTTCTGGGCAATGAACATTGTGAGTGAGTGAGGGAGAGAAAGGGAAAAAAATGCCCAGCCTCTTTGTATGAATTGTCTCAAAAGTAACTATAGTCATCTTCAAGTGTTGCCAGTGTTCTGGTCAAATGGCCACTCTACCAGACCAGACCAAACGAGAGCAGTTTTGAGTTTCGGTATCTACCTCATCTGAAGTTTGGCCTCGATCGTAGCCTTTACGTTTCGCCAAAGGAGATCGTCATGATGTCATCATTTCACCTGTCAAGAGTCTGTCAAGGCTGCCTTGGAGACAACTGGCACCCGTGGAACCCTAGTGCCCCATGGCACAAGCTTTCGATTGTGGATATCACAGTTCCTCGATTGATGGACGCCTCCGATCCACACTATATTACCCTGCTGGGGTGACAAAGAAGACATCTAACACTCACACCCCTTCCCACAGTGCAAATAAAGACATCTAGGGGAAAAAAATGAATGCTTCTTTAATCATATGACGTCTGTGTGCACCAAGCCGTTCAAACGGCGTGCCACTAATGGCCTGCTGATGAATAGACAAAGGGAACAACCATCCACAGTGAGCAGAACAAATAGGCCTCCAGCACAAATGGAGATGTAAGTGAACCCACTCACTCACGTTTGGATATGTAGATTGGGGTTCAGATGATCACACCCACAGACAGAGATGAATATACAGGCTCATGAGCGAATAAACACGTCGAGGCTTATTGTGAGCTCACTGAAAGACCATTACCACGAATCCGTGTGCTAATCATAATTAATCACTTACTTATTAAGCATTAATTGCACTGCACAAATGTATCCTTGTCCAGAAATGCCCTGTTATTGAAGTTGCTGAGCCTAGACATGGCAATATTAATTTATTCGTACTTATTAATTTCCCTAATTAAAACAACAAGACCTAGATATAGAAGTGTATTCTTTGTGTAATAAATGAGGGTTTTTGAAAAGCAATACCGAGTCAAGCGTGTCGCTGTACAAACCGTAAATTAACTTCTCTGTGGTTGATTCATACTCTTCCATCATTTCTGAACCAAACGAACATATTAAGAAGATTGCACCCAAGTCTTGTAATTACGCACATCCTTTAAAAAAATACATAAATTCATTTAGATAAACGGTTTTACTCCTATTAGAACTTGCTGATCTCTTTCCACTAAAGCTTAATCATCTATCTAATAGGATCAGGATGCGTTCCTGCTTTGCAGGCCTCTCTGAAACAAACAATGCCACTTTCAGGGAGAGTTTGCCACTCACTGGACCCCACTCTAATTGTGTAATTTAGGTCCAAACTGTTGGCATGTTTCAGATATTTTAGTCTACTTCTCAGTTGTGGGATAACTTAATGAGTACCCCTTGTTTCCCCCCTGTCTCGCTCTTCTCCATGCATTTTTATCGGTTTCCCTCATTTCTTTTTCTCCAATTCGAAAATGGTCCACCTGAGCGGGCTAAGCGAGGGCGGGGTGCCGTAATAGCGCTAATGCCCAGTAATACGGGCCAGATATTATAATCTAAGCGCTGTCACAACGCGTTAGCCGCCGCAGACTGACGTGTCAATGCTGCTGAACGCAGGTGATATGGCGGGGCAGGAAGCGCGGCCCGGTAATCGTCTAACACAGACACGTTTATTTTGAGTCTCGCTCTATCTATCTCTCTCTTCCTCCTTCTCTCTCACACACTGTCTTTCTCTAGGTTTTGAGCGCGTGAAGGCTAACGACCCGTGCGCGCTCCTGCGGTCACGGTGCGGTGCGCGCTTCGTTGGTGATTTATGCGTGTGTGTAATTGAGTGTTAATAAAAGGTTGTCCGTAGCGCGTGTAATTGTGTGTTCAAGACTTTCTGTGTGCGAGCGTGGATGTAATTGGCTGTTATCGATGTTGCGCGCGCGTTTGTGTGGGTAACTTCAGGCTGGACGCGAGAGTATACATGCATTTTCTGCAGGTTTGTTCTTGTCTCGTGCTCATGTTCCATATAACAGACCGTAGACAGCGTACACTAGAGGGCATTCTACACGTGTATGGCTCAGTCCAAGTCTCTTTGCTGTCTTTAGTCCTGAACACTGACATGATCATTAAAAAGTTTGTTGACTGATTTTTATTTTATTTTTATTTATTTTATTTTCAAGACTGAACATCTGCACTGCTGTTATTTGGCAGCAGGCATGAGGCCACAGGTAACCACAGCTGTGCTCAATAGGCCTCAACTGCAGCATTATTGTGAGTGTGATATTGCTTTTGTACAACAGAGCTATAAAAAAAGATTCTATCAGTAACTATTAATATCTGCTTTTTTTTTTTTTAATGGTCAGTTATGTATTTGTTCTCTGCAAACAAAATTACTTCCAAATGAAGCCAAAGTGTCAAGTAATACACAGACTTAAAGCCAGTCTGCCAGCATGTATGAGTGGAGCGAAGTGACACACATTTCCACTCACCTGCTTCTTTAGTAATACGTCTTCTCCAGTTCCACTCCAGGATTTCCATTTCCTCACATGGACAAACGTTTCTGGACAAACTCTGCTTACCCTAAAAAATAAATTTACCCACCCCCATTTCACACACATATACTTATTGTAAAATATGTTCAAACAAAACCATGTTTAATTCCAGATTAAATTATTGCATTTTCTGAAGTCTGCAGTGGATCTAAACATAAAACGTTAAAAAGAGCTGAACATACTACTGGACATTCTTATCAGTAGTGGAAAGCAGTATAAAATTAGCCCTAATATGCAATAAACAAACATGCAAGGGGCTGGAAATAGAACACAGTGAGCGTTGGGTGTTCAGAGTTCTGTGTGTGCATGTGCAAACTTGTATGCTACAGAGTCTGTGAGAGAGACTGAAAAAGACCTTTATACTGTGAATTTGGGTTGTTTGTGGGATGCAGGGGTAAATATGTGGCATTTATGTGTCAAGAGTTTATGGTATTGTGCTAAAAAGAGAGCGTAAAGAGAAAGAACATCTGAAAATATAAAAAATGTGTTTTATTTATTAGGGGTTTCAAGTGTGATTTCACAAAAGTATTTATCCTAAGTGTCATGAAATATATGATAAAGTGCACATCTAAAGTAGAACAGAATAGAATGTACAGGTGCAGGATAGTTGTGAGTGTGTGTGTTAAAGAGTGTGCATGGTTTGGGGCCTGTTTAATTGATGTGGGCTGAGCATCGATCCCCCCCGCCTGGCCTAATGAAGGCCTGATTGGTTTGTGAGAGCTGGCTGGTTCTGCTCAGCTGCCCGGGCGGCCCGTACTAATCCACAGCACAGCGCATTAACACACACTCAATCCACCATCACTCTCTTTTGCCCCCTCCCCATCTTCCCTTCTTAAATTCTTTTCTCTCTGTCTTTTCATTCTCCTTCTCTCTCTATCCATTTTTTACCTCAATTTTTAAAGTTTTACCTATAAATTTGTACTTTGTACAATTGTAATTTGTACTTTTTTACAAATAAATACACTCAAAATTATATAAAGCTCTATATGATAAAGATCCAGTTATATCACTGCCATAGAAAAACATTGAAAGTTCTTTCTTTCTGTCTGTCTTTCTTTCTT
This sequence comes from Rhinogobio ventralis, assembly GCA_039654625.1. Classification (NCBI taxonomy): domain Eukaryota; kingdom Metazoa; phylum Chordata; class Actinopteri; order Cypriniformes; family Gobionidae; genus Rhinogobio; species Rhinogobio ventralis. The sequence goes on from CM077201.1 coordinate 19,245,805, forward strand.
TCTTTCTGAATTCTTTGATGAATAGAAAGCATTTATTTGAAATAGAATTGTTGTAACATCATGTCTATACTTTCACTTTTGATTAGTTTAATGCTTCCTTGCTAAAAAAAAGTATTCTTTAAAAAAATATACATACACATACATTTTGAATTTATTTTATCTCCTATTTTTAAATAACTTGGATTGTGGATTTAGACTAAATTTGGTATGACCATCCTTCACTTGTGCACAGTTTTAAAGTAGTTTTGCAGGTAGATAGGTCTAGGTCTTGTTGCAGGGCAACAACTCGCTGCGTGATGTAGCCTATAGAATGCAGTTAGAATGGCCCTAAAATGCTTTCAAGCACAACTTGGTATGTAATATCTTATTTGTCCAATGTTGTGCTGTTCATTTATGGGAAGTTATATTCCCCCTCGCTGTTGATATCATAATTTGTTATTACTCATAATGCTTTTTGTCAGGTACACATCTGTTCTCATAAATCTCATAGTGGATTCACACTGTTAAAGAAGGTGACAGCCCAGTTACAAAAGCTGGTGGCAGATCTTGGGGATTGGTAGCCGTGATATGGTTTCCACATCACAGTGACTCGCAAAATTTGTCAAAGCAATCTCCCTGGTGCTTTCCTCTCCAAAGGTGTCTCAGTTTTGCCACTTCACTGGTCAGTAAATTTTGATTCTCCAGCTTTTGCAATGAGTTTTTGCTTTTATCCAGCCTTTCCATTTGTATCAGTTCTTTATTTTTGACACTATCTTTCACCAGTTGTCACTTGTTGATAACAGGGCACATATTTGACCTTTCAAACTGTTATCAACCCTTAAAAATCCCCTCAATTGAAAATCAGAACTCAGAATTTCTAGAGAACGCTGAAGCTTTTAAAGCCCACTATGACCCTTGTCGGTTTGACTGTAACATTCAGTACTTGTTTGTCATCTCTCAAAACACGTTAGTTGTACATTCTTTTACACTAAATGTAAAGCTCATTTGATTGTTTATTCAATTTTTTAACATTTACAAGAAAAGCAATTTAGCGATTAAGAGATTTTTATTTATAATAATGGACTAAGAGGTAAAGAGCAGATCATTAAGTAATATAAATTTAATACAATGATGGGGGAGCAAGTCAAATGCAAACTGCAAAAAACATGCAAATACATTACACAGAGAACATGTAATACTGTAGAGTGCCAATGCTAATTATAGTGAACACATGAGGATTGTAGAGATGTAGTGGAGAAGAAAATGTAAAAGGGTCCAGGCTGATTATATAAGTTGAAGTAATCGTTGTGTGAAGTCATGTATTCATTGTAACTAATGCAGTTGTAAGTGAAATGTTTATATTGTACACCAGCAATTGTGGTAGGATTGTGGTTATTGAGTGCAAGAGATTTAACTGTTGGGCTAAATGAGTAAAGATGGAGATACATGCACTGTGTTGTTTAAGAATCTATAATTGTTGAATACAACAACCTGAAATAACAGTCATCTTTTGGATGTGAATGCTGTTTTACTAAAATCTATCTATCTATCTATCTATCTATCTATCTATCTATCTATCTATCTATCTATCTATCTATCTATCTATCTATCTATCTCTGTCTGTCTGTCTGTCTGTCTATCTGTAATGTGTCAGGCACTCATTGAGCTTGTATCATTCAGACAGATGACATGTTAGTGGTTGTGTGTGTAGACTCGTATGTGTGCGTCATTGTGACTGAGTTACACTTTACTACAAAGACATGCCACCCACGTATCCATCCGGCCTTGTAACTGTGAGTCCACAGCATATCAACCAAGCTCTGCAATGGCCACCTTTGTTATCTGTCACTCTCTGTCAGTCAACAGGCTGGCCGGAAATGCTCTAAATGCTGTACCTGGATCAGCTTTTCCACTATAATTGATAATTGATGTGATATTTAAAGTTTTTCTCAGTCGCTTTTGGTGCATTTCTCAGATCACAACTGAAATTCTCAAAACTACTTGTTCAACCTCCACATCATCTAGTCACTTGTGCAAATCATAAAAGCAATTTATCATTGTTTTTAACAAATTGCAAATGCTATTGATTATGTACAATTGTCTGCGGTTTTCTATATTATCAATTGCTTATGTCATGTTGATCAAAATGTATTATACTGGTGCATCTCATGAACCTTCATTTGGCAAGCATATATAGACAGAGCACAACACAGACTTTTCTGACAATGGAAGAACAACAAGGGAAAAAAACAAGGTCAAACTGCCGGGAAGAAGAAGAGTAAGGATGCATGGTGGAAGGGTATGGAGGCACAACAGTGGAAGAGAAGAGGCCAAGATTGTAGACATTCTGATGAAATAAGGGCCACTAATGTGGATGCATGTTCCCAGTCATGACCTTATGGCCGAAAGTTACAGCCGAATGTTGGGAGAACAACCGTGTTGTTCAATCATTCAACCGCTTGTAGACAGAACAGGTATGTAATCAGACAATGTAATACTGTACTGTACTGTAATACTGTATACTTGAAATGTTATATTACAGTAGTCCACTTTTACATTATACAGTAAATATACTTTATAGAGACACACGTACATATGTGTATACTGTATGTGTGTGTACACTCTAAAAAATGCTGGGTTAAAAACAAACCAAGTTAGGTTGAAAATGGACAAACCCAGCAATTGTTTTTTTTTATTCCAGCAGTTGGGTTAAATGTTTGCCCAACTTGCTGGGTAGTTTTAATTAACTCAACTATTGTTTAAAAATTTCTGTATTGCTTGCTTATAATAAACCCAAAGTATGTTGGAAATGAACCTTTATTAATATGTTTAATAATTTAACATTGTGAATAAGTTTAATGAATAATAATTAAACAATAAACATTTATTAAATAGCTTATTAATAAATGTTCACCTTTTGATTATTATTGTTGCCTCTAGTAATTATCTGTCTGATTTTTAATTTCCAACCTTTTTTGGGTTCATTTTAAGCCAGCCAAATAATCATTTTTAAACAATAGTTGGGTAAAACTGCCCAGCACATTGGGCAAACATTTAACTCAACCGCTGGGTTTGTCCATTTTTGTCCATTTTGCTTTGTTTTTAACCCAGCATCTTGTTTGTGAACAATGACACAAGGCCTTGATATGACATGTTCATTGACATAAATACTTACTTTTGAGAATTAGCCACAAGACCCACTTAAATGTCAACACGTGGAAAACTCTATAGACTCTGATGTGGGAGGCCTGGAAAACTTAAAGTTGGCATGAAATTAATGTATTGTATATGTGTTGCTGGTCTTATTCTGAATGATTAATCCAATTTTGTACTCTTCAGTCAAAAAATGTCAAAAGCTCATAATGAAGTCCTGCCCTACATTAATAAAAACTTTTTTCACAATACATAAATTGCATACAACTTCTATTTCATTCTGACTTTAAAGGATAGATCAATATAGTTTCTAATTCTGAAAATACTGTTTAGGTGTGAATCCATTCTTCAGCACTATCTGTTATGCTTTTTAAGGGGTGGGGTGGGGGGTGGGGGGGGGGAATCACAAGCCTTATACAATCATCACACAATAACTGTGTGCCATTTTCTTTCTGTCAGTGATGACATGAAAAGCTCTCAGTCGTTTTTAATGCTGTTACAACATTTAGTTTCCCCTCAGATGGCACAATAGCAGCTTTAGCCTTCAGCAACAGCTCAGTTTTGGTGGTTCAAGTTTTTAGCTTCTCATTGCTGTCAATGAATGAGCATATTTGAGTGGCTGCTGTCTGAAAGCACATAATGTTTTATTGAATTTAGATAAGGTACAGCAAATATGACTCTACATCACCTCACCAGTGCGTTTATCATGTCAATATATGCTGCGGTACAATGCTTAAAAATAAGCTCCGATGTTCCGCTTAAACAACAAGGAAACAGTCACTGATCAGAGGTGCGGGTCATCACAGCTGTCAGTCACTCAGCAGTCAGGTTTGTCATCTTAGTCTGTACTTGTCTTTACAAAACTCTTTGCACACACACAAACACACTGACAGATACGCACTCACACACATGGTGCTAAGTGGTGTGTGTTTACAGCTTGTTCATTTCCACTCTGCAACTGTTGGCTAAGGGAGTAGGGGCAAAAAAGGGAGAGAAAAAGAGGGTGATCGGAAGAGAGAGGGAGGGCTGGCGGGCAGTGTTTTTGTCCTGAAGAGAAATAGCCCTCTAGCTTGTAATTGGAGGCAGAGAACGAGAGAAAGAAGAGGGAGGGAGCGACAGCAGAAATTGCTTGGCTGGGGCTGTGTGGGATGATAGTGTTTTTGACAGGTAAATAAGGCTGTGATTGTCGACAGTTACACTGCACCTTTCTGACCCCCACACACACTGGCCTCCTCCATCTATATTTCACTCTGACACGCGTGCTGACTGCACCTCTCTCTTTCTCCTTCTCTCTGTCCTCCTCTATTCCTTTCTGTCTTTTAATCCCTCAATCCTCTTTCTAGTTCTTCCTTTTCTTGTGTCTTTTTTGTATGTTTCTCTATACACAAACCCAGCATACAGTACATGAACACTCTCACCTTAAATTTGGAACTGGCTCCCCAAACAAATTTACTTGCACACCGCCACAAGTGCAGAAATAGCTATTTTATTATAGGTCTAGAAACCATCTCATGAACATCAAATGCAAGTCTATAACAAGAGCTTTATCAATCAAATTCTGCAATACTTCGGTAACTTCCTGTTACGTTTCTGGAGGTTTCATTCTATATAGATAGACAGAGAGGACAAACAGACTAGATAGATAGATAGATAGATAGATAGATAGATAGATAGATAGATAGATAGATAGATAGATAGATAGATAGATAGATAGAGAAGACAAACAGACTAGATAGATAGATAGATAGATAGATATATAGATAGATAGATAGATAGATGATAGGACAAACAGACTATAGATAGATAGATAGATAGATAGATAGATAGATAGGACAAACAGACTAGATAGATAGATAGATAGATAGATAGATAGATAGAGAGGACAAACAGACTAGATAGATAGATAGATAGATAGATAGATAGATAGATAGATAGAGAGGACAAACAGACTAGATAGATAGATAGATAGATAGATAGATAGATAGATAGATAGATAGATAGATAGATAGATGATAGGACAAACAGACGATAGATAGATAGATAGATAGATAGATAGATAGATAGATAGATAGATAGATAAGACAAACAGACTAGATAGATAGATAGATAGATAGATAGATAGATAGATAAGACAAACAGACTAGATAGATAGATAGATAGATAGATAGATAGATAGATAGATAGATAGATAGATGGTCTATATGGTATCTATTCCTGGTATCTCTTCTTCCCTTTTTCCCTTCTTCCATCCCTTCCCATCCTCTTTTATCAAGTCAACAACCGTCTCTCCCCCTCCCGCTCTGTTCTGCCCTTGCCTCCCTCCCTCTCTCTACCTCTCTCACTTCAATCTCAAGTGTTTTCAATTTTATTCTAGAGTGGAATTAACTACCCCCGATGTCAAATTGCCGACGAAATCGATAATAATATCTTTACAAAAGAGGATATTCCAGTCTCTCGCGTCGGCTTTTGAAAAATGGAAAATTTAGCCGAGATTGATTCATTAGTTGACACGTTATAGGACGGTATAAGTATTGATCGCGGCCTGTCATGTCCCATCTCGGCTAATCGAAGCTGAGGCGCTCTGTCGATGGGCGCATTTTTCATAATTCCAACGCCGGGGAGAGAGACTAGCCGACGGAGGCGACTGCAAGGCACTGAGAAAAGCAGAGAGTGTATGGGGCGAAGGGGGGCAAAAAGAAAGATAGACGGAGAAGAGATGGCTGTGGGGAAATAGGTAGGGGGCAAAGAGGGGAAGAACGAGAAATAGAGTGAAAAAGAGGTATGGGGTAAAAGGGGAAAAAAAACTAGAGCCGCGTAACGGCTTTTTTCAGCGTTTACGGAAACAGCCCACAGCTGACAGGGTGAGCTGGGGGGTGTTTAGGGGGAGAGGGTATGTTAATAGTGCAGGTATTGGGGCGTAAATAATTAATGCATTAACTAATTAAATACAAAACGATGAGAAAACGAGATGGGATGGAGAGCACGACAGGAAAGAGAGTGACGGCCACTCGGGCACCGCTCGCAAAGAATGGGTTTAATAGCTGGAGTTGAGGCTTGGAGGTGTGAAAATGGTAAAATCGGATGAGAAGGCTGATAGAACGGTGGGGGGAAATAAATAGAAATCGAATGGTTTGAGTTCGGGAAAGAAGTTCTGAGGCGGAAAAAAATATATATAGGGAGAGTGAAAGGCGATGACGTTGATTGAGAAACTTTTGATAGTTGTTCAGCCTGAAAAGTTGTTTTAAGGGCACCAGTCTCACCTCTTATGTGTTGGCTCACTCAGATTACCACAGATGGGCCATTTCAGATCCAATCACTGCAATGCATTTGCTTTTAAGTTTTTTTTCCCAGTTAGAAAGTAGGCTACACACGTATTTTTGCAAGCTTTAAGACAACGATGCAACTAAGAGAACAAACATCTAGATTTCATCATTTTGTAATTTTTATAGATTTAAAAAGTTTTACACTTAGAAATGATTAACATTTATTAAACTCGGCTTTAAAATTATGTAGGCCTAGCCTATTCTCAACTTAAAGAGATCGAGTAATATCAGCTGACTTATTGTAGACATATGGTCACCTCATGGGAGCCAACATATGATTATCTTGGCAACCCCCCTGTTATCAGATTTTTTTTTTTTGCTAGGAGAACATATAAATCATGGTAAAAAGGTTTTGTCTTTCATGATGCTATTTACACTGCTATGTGTCATACTGGCAGATGCAAAAGATTATGAGTGCATCTTTAGGATAGGTTTGATTCACATATTAAACAGATATTTAATGTTGGCTTGCACCTCTCATCACATGTTGTCAAGGATCTTAGGTCATTTCTATGCTTATACCACCAGACAGAGAGGGGAAACCTTTCAATTGATCATGTATGTCCACTCTATCCTATTACAGTCCTCCATTATTCAATTAAGCTTGTGATCTGTGGCCAAACTCTGGACTGGAGCAGATGTTAAATGCGGAATGAACTCCTTCATCAAAAGCAGGCCCACTAAACATTTAGATTTAATGTCGTTAACACTTTACACTGTTAGAGATTTTTGGGGGTGATATTATAACAGATGACATTGTCTTCAACATTTATTAAACTGACAACAGTTTGGAAACAGTTCATGTAAATAAAAAAAATATTGTGAGATGAATATGAATATTAGCCTAAGCAAAAAATAATGAGAGAATGAGTTAAGGCAGAAAGAAGGGATGGATTCAGATTCAAGAAAGAGACGGAGAAAGAAGAGAGTGTAGATGTGTGCGGTAGATGGAGAAATAGAGGGAGGGGGTGAGCGGGGTCTTGGTACTTGGCAGTCTCTGAGTATCTCAGGTTCTCTCCGGCCGAGGAAAGCGGTCGATATTTAATTGTTATTGCTAGCATGGAACGTACGGAAGCGGTGCCTGTACGAAAATTTCTCATTTATTTGGTATTCTTGTTTTCTCTTTTTCACTCTCTCTCCCTCGCCCCCTTGTAGAGAGTTGGAGATGTAGTTGGTGGTGGTGTGTGTGTGTGTTGGGGGGGGGGGGGGTATTTGTGGTGCAAAAGAAAGTGGGCACAGGGGGTAAAAGCGGAAAAAAGCCTCTATTTAGCCTAGCAAGTTTAGTTTTCCTTGCCTACTGCAGCAGCCTATTCCAAGCGAGCAACACGTTTTTGACTTGAGCTCACCCCTCAGCCCAGTTCTCCTTCACCCCCACCTGTCCAAAATGAAAAATCAGTCATTTTCCATCAAACGTCCAACCAAATATTATCTACACTCTATTCCGAGAGATCGAAACTTATTTAGGGCGACGGGATTCGCCGTATGTTTTCAAATTTCATTCCTCCATGAACTTTATTTTCTCCGACTTTGGACAAAATTATAACCCGATCGATCTTCTATCTGCCCACTGTCTACATATATTTTCTGCGGCGGTCTCCGTTTTTGCTCTCAGTCGCCGGTCAATTTTCTGACCCTTTAGCGCGAGACCAGGTGCAGACTAGCGAACGCGCCCAAGCCGCGATTAGCTTAGCTTTAGGGGATATACCCCATACTCTTTACCTCCTCCATCCCCCTTTGACCTATCTTCTTGGTCCTCCCTGACATGTCCCCTCTCTCCTCCTCTGTTCACCGGCGCGCTCCACTTGCGACTCGTAGGCTACACTAGCGCGCGACTCGTCATGTGCAGTTCAGTTTGAGCTCACTCTTTTCAACACATCCTGCACACTTTGCAGGCGGGCTTGAGAGGGACTACAGAAACCTATGGGGTGGGCGTCTTTTTATTTCATTACCAAATTCGTGATCCTAAAGGAAACACTTTTTTTCTTCTTTTCCTTTTCAGTTTTGTTTACATTTGTGTTTTGTCTCGTGCGTACTCGTCGTGCTGTTGCTTTATCAGCATGATCACAATATTTTTGCCTCACTGTGAACGATAATTCGGAGAGATAAATACCAACTTAATGCACAAGTTGATTTTCTGTGGTTTCCAGTCGCTGTTGTGGGTGGCAGATATTGCTATCCACGGGACCCCGGAAAACCAAGTGTTAAATCCATGTGAATGCGCAGCGGCAGGTGAGTAAAGCTCTCTACTTTTTGAATGTAGACTATGTCTAAGTGCAGATCCTGTTTCAAAACAAAGAATGTTCATTTACAGGAAAATAACTTGTCCGTAGTGAGTGACTGAGGGAGCATGACAGGATGCTGCCACCTTGGGTGTCTGTGAATTTGCCCCTGTTGCAGACAGCATTTTACTTTTCATGACAATGATTAGAAAAACGTGTCACATTACGCCGTGTGGTGTTTTATAGCTGCGGGCTGCGTAACGGCGCTATGGGAAAGGGTGAGAAAGGAAGGGGAATTGAAAGGTGATACGCGGTACACCTGCACAAGCGAAGCGATTGCTTTAGTGGTGATGAATCCTTGCGCGCTTATTGGTCGGTGTCATGCTTTGTTTTGAACTTTTAAGTTTGTGTTGGATTCGTCTTAATTCAAGTTTTAAGAGTATAACTACATCCTAGACTTACCAATTGACACTGTTGTTTTGCATTATTCTAATCTACAAACAAGATATGTGGTGAAGACATTTAGTACTATTTTGCACCTTCATTTGATATTCTATTTCCTATATTTATGTATCTTGTGTATAATATTTTGTGCTTTGGGTAGATATTGCATATCAGCATTAGTAGGTAAGCAATACACTTGAACCATGTACTTTTATAGCGGACAGAATGCTGTTTTTAAACACTTTTTCTCTCACTTGGATCACTAGGTCTGGTACAGGCCTTCAACAATGTGAAAAGTCAACAAAGTATATGGCACTGTTTCTTCTTTCTGAATGGCAATACGACTGAAGATAGGCATATCTTAAAAAGCAGAATATTAAAAGTGCCTGTGAGGATGTCATTAAGTCTTTTGTAATGTATGAGCCTACCTATGTTGTTCTGTTTGTAGCTCTGGTTAGGCATGATGGGAAATGTAGTTTAAGTTCTCTCTGGGTTCAGCTAAGCTTATAAGCCAAAATTTATGGGGGCTATAACAGACTCATTACTGCTCCAGTGAGGATAAAACACTCATAACGCTTTACTTGAATATGCCCTTCTCCCCCATTCATTGCAGTGATGACAGCACACTGCTCTACAGTCAATGACCACATCATTCCTCATTCCCTTTATGGCTCTGAGACATTTATGGGCTTCTAGAGGTTTAAGTAAGAGTTAACTCAAATCAGGATACTGGTTTTATTTAGCTGGGTGCTGTAAGTGATATCTGTGTGGTGGGCTTAAATCTGTGATGGTCTGATTTGGCACTTTAATTAATCTGATGACAGATTACATATTTTTCTAATAACGACTGACTCTTATCATACAGTTGTTAGGTTTAAGGCCTGGTAAGTTTTCAGTTGACAAATATTTGTTAAAATAGTATGTACACGTAGGTGTAGGAGTGGAGCAAAACAGCTATATAACAAAACTGTATTTTCAATATTAAAGTTAAAAGTAATAGCACAACACTTTCATTGCAGTCCACTCCACCTCCCTTCTTTTACTCCCACTTAACCCCATATTTCACAGCTGAACTGAAGCTAATTTAACCCAAGTTAGCCACACACAGCTCTATCCACTCGAGAAGCATGCCTAATTACCCTCAATTAAATCACTTAGCAAACGAGAAAATTACTTTGATATGAAATAGTGCACATGGAAGTGTGACGAGGACTCTGGTGGGCTGCTGGACCGGACGAATAAGCTGTGTTGAGTTATGAGGTCTGAAAGAAAGAATTGTAAGTTTATAGGGGATGTAGTTGCCATGCCTCGGGACTAAAAAAAACCAAACAAATTTCGAATAATGCAATGCTTGAAAGAGTGTTGTTTTGACATATAGAAAGATTGATTTTTTCCCCTATGATTTAGGTGCAGATTTTATTACCAGTCCAAACTTCCATCAAGTAATAGTTAAAAGTAAAAAAATGAAAAACTACTCCCAGTTAGGTTTGGGGCTGTATTAACATGATAATTAACAGGATTTATTTATGAGTTATGATGGAGATGGATTGATGTGCAGCATTTCAGCTGGGTTATGCATTTCAGAGTTTTGGTGGAGCAAGTCAAATGACCTCTAGACTCTACCTGCATAATTTTTATGATATATTCCTTATTACCAAGATCATGCCGTTGAAGCCTGTATGTGAAACAATTTGGTGCCTTTCTCAACAAAATCTGTTTCTTAAGAAAATGGTTAAAAGCTGTGTAGGAAAAGAACGTGTTTTTGAATGAGATAATGAAGGTCTCTCTTTTCTCAAGAAGGTGATTGAATCTCACCTGTTATTCATATTTTTTAAATTATTTTATACTTAAAATGTAGAGTTTGGGAGCCACATTTTCTAAATATAAAACAATATGTTGCCAATATGTAATTAAAATAAAATAAAACTATGCTAGATATTCTGTCTACCCATAAAGTGTTCTATAGGACGTCAATACACATTCAATTATAGTATCTTTTGTCAGTTTGAAAAAAAAAAATATGTGAATGAAAAACGGCGATATGTTGTTTGTTGCACTTTGTGCTCACCAGTATTCACATATTAAAATGTGTTTGCAATAGACAGGTCAATTTGCGTGCACTTTCCTCAGCTACTCCCAAGGGAAACCAGGCCTGATTAACAAAACAACTACTTTTACTGTATACGAGTCTATGACATTGTACGATCTAAAATTCCTCGTTAGACTGGGCCAGTGGGTGTAGTGAACATCGCAAAACAAATGTGATGTATTGACTTCTGACGCTTCATACGCACAATCTGGTTGCACTAATCTTACTTTTAGCAGTTTAGGCTATTGCTATTTTACCAGCGCTAGAGCATCCATTGGTAACAATTATTATAATCACCACCAGCCTAATACTTTCATAGCGCTTATAAATGTCCAGTTTACCTCATGCTCTGTTGCTGGAGAGAGAGGCAGCCCAGAAAAGGCGATGCAGTTAGAGATAATTGTAAACAGTAGTAGTAATAACACCAGGCCCAACAGTGATAACAATTAGATTTGATTTCATTTGAGGATGCCTCCACAGCTGCTACCCCTGCCCCCCATAGTCCTCCAACCCCTCGAACAGACCAGTCTGAACCCCAGCTAACAACAACCCCACCCCCAACCCATGGGGCCCGTCTCCCCCTCAGATTAAAGTGGGTGTGTTAATTCGGTGGTGTAGCGATCGAAGAGCTCTGGCAACAATGGGAAATGGGCTATTGATCAGACCTGCTCAGATTAAGACTGGGGACTGGAGCTCTTTCTTGCTCTCTTTCCCTCTCCTTTTCTCTTCGTTTTCCCATCTCTCTCTTCAGTTCTCTTACTGTCTGTTCTTCCTCTTTTCTTTCCTTTTATTTCTGCCTCTCTTTCTATTTGTTGTTCCTTGTTCTATTAATTTGTGTCTAAAGATGTACAAAGGCCTCTCTCTTTCTCTGCCTACTGCAAATAAACAGTTTATTTTATTGAGTTATTTATTTATTTTTGCATTGCACTGTTCATTTTGATGTCATAGTTATCAAAATGTTTAAAAAATAATTATGAAATGTCTTTATTTAAATGTTCATTCAAAAGCAAATTATTTTAGCTTAGATTTAAATTCTGAAAATCCCAAGAGACCAAAATTGCAGCACAATTAAACAGCAGCACAATACGTCCTTTGCCAACATGATGTGGTTGTGAATCGGATCCACATTGTAAAGTAATAAACTATACAGTAAGGAAGTCGACAGTAAATCCATACGGTGCAAAGTGAGCTTTAAAAATCTCTGCTCTACCTATACGAATAACCTCAATCACTGATAATGGGATAGGTCAGTCTTCCCCCTCCCACCTAATAGATGCACCATCAGTTGTCACCACAGTCACTGACATTAGAGCAAACCACGCACCTTGCATTCATAATGCCATCAGAGAGGCCTGTAATACACAGAACATTAAGGTCTATTACATGTGTCTGGGGTCGTATGCGCATCCTCTCATTGAACATTTGGCAGATGCGACTTGCAGTTCATTCCAAGTAACCAGTTTGTTTGTTACCTGGGAATCAAATCCACAAAGTTGGCATTGCTAGTGTGTGTGTGTGCATGTTGTGTTGGGTTTTCATGGTTTATGGGGACTTTCCATAGACATAATGATTTTTATACTTTAAACTGTATATTCTACCCCCTAACCTACCCATCACAGAAAACTTTCTGCCTTTTTAAATTTTCAAAAAACATATAATATAATTTATAAGGTCACAGATTTCTGGTATTGTAGAGAATAGGGAATACCTGAACCACTCTCTCTCTCTCTCTCTCTCTCTCTCTCACACACACACACACACACACACACGTCTGGTTCACTATCTTCGTGGGGACTCTCCTAGATGTAATGGTTTTTATACTGTACAAACTGTATATTCTATCCCCTTACAGTAACCCTACCCCTAAACCTACTCATCAAACAAAACATTTAAGCATTTAAAAAAAAAAAAAAGATTCTGTATGATTTATAAGCGTTTCCTCATGGGGACCTCAATTTAGGTCCCCACGGTGACACAAGTCCCCATGAGTCAGTGTGCATTCAGGTTAAAGTCCCCACCGAGATAGAAAAACATGAACACTCACACACATTACCTCTTACTTTTTACAGGCAGCGTGTAATTACTATGAAATAATTTTTTGCCTTTTCTGAGCTTGTAACTGATTCACATGAGAATGGACTTGAGACCCTCTGTAGTCATTGTGTTCACTAGGGGGCGGTAAAGAGGTGCATGTTGGCATTGTATACAAGTCAGTTTAATATTGTTTGAGTGTATAATTGGCAGTACCTTTGTTTACTTTAGCTACCCAATGCATCTTTCTCATCTCATTCTCTTGATGCATCCGCTCCTAGTCTCATCATATGCCTCCTTCCACACCCCAGTGGGTTCCATAGGTTTACCTAATGGATTATTACGTAGTCGATCAATTAAGTCATTTAAGTTTGTTAGGTGCAGTCAATGGCTTGGAAAAGACCGTGAAGACTTAAAGTGATGTTTACTTCTGTTCGAAATCCAGAATCGTGATCCATGCCAGTGAGATCAACTTTAGTTAGCACTTAAGGTTTCCAGTGTTGAGATTTGTATCCGTTTGATAGTTAAATTAGGCTAAGATCAAGTCCTTAAAAGGCTCTAAAATGTTTAGCAAGCTCTATCATTTCATGCACCACCAGGCAAAGGTGTTAAGGTGGAATAGCAGTATAGAGGCTCACCAAATGTAGCATCTCAACGTGACTTGAGGAGTTGATAAAATAGGCTAATCATTTGTGTTGTTGTTTTTAATAGGCTACATGTTACGAACTAAAAGTAAATCACTCTCTTTTAATGGTGGTGATGGGAGTGGGGAGTGTGATACATGCAGTATGTTAGTGCATGTGGCTGAGTGTTAACCTGAAAGTTAGCCTGGACATTGGACATTAAGTCCAGAAGCAAAACGGACACTATCTGGAGAATCGCGAAAGGGGCAATTGTGTATGCGAGAATGTTAGGAAGAGAGTAAAGGGGATTTTCTGGCAAAAAGAATGAGAGAGAGAGAGCGAGAGAGAGAGAGAGAAGGAAGAAGGGAGGGTGGGGAGGGAGGACAACACACACACACATACATACATACACACGCACTTCATATACTAGACAGAGGAGCGGAAACGGGTCGAATCCTACTTCAAATTCTCTTTCCTCTCGGCTTGTCGACCGGGGAAAACAAACCGACCCGAGGCACAGCGAATGGGGATTTACTAATTAACTACTTACCGAGAGATGCACACCTCCTCAGCGCCCTCCCTCCCTCTCATTCAGTTCCCTCGGTCGTGGTTATTAGTGTAGAGGTGCTTCCACGGATCCCGGCTCCGCGCGCCCCCGGATCACACACCAGGAAAGTGAAAGCGCACACGGGTTACATAGTTTCTACTTTTGACGGTTGGAGAACACGATCAGGAAAGACTGAGGTATGTCATCCGCACTGTGTTATAAAAACATTTACGATGACGTGATGATTTCACAAGGTGGAATTTATTTTGGAACTTTTTTTTTTATGTTGGAACTTTTTGTCGTTTTAAAAAAATACTCAAATTTTATGGATGCATTTTTTTTTAAAGTTTTGTTTAATTATTATTATTGTTAGGCTTATTATAAATATTTCAACCTAGGTACGAAACGTCTCTTGTTCATTTGTGTGTATTTAGCCAAAATGTGTGTTTTCGTACAATCTTATAAAAGGTTATCATGAGGAAAAACTTGTCATACAGCATGACAAATCCTTTGAGTTTTGTGTCATTTTGAAAAGCGCTGACATCCGCGTGCACACTCGCAAACAGCCTCGCGAGCCGTGAGGTCCGTGCCAAGTCGGATTAGCTGTTAAGTGTCTCTATTTGTTAACGCTGTTCGTTGAGCCCTCACCTACACGCCACACTATCAATCAGTCAATTAAACAGTCACTCTCACGGCAACTAGAGACGTTTAATGTGGACTAAGCGCCGGGTGTGTGTGTATCCCTTCGATCTGCCAAATGACCAAGCTCAATTTACCCTCACAAGTGCATAACGTGTGCTGCTCCATTCATTCACTCTTGTCATGTTGGCCACTGGTCAAATGTGAACGAGGGGGAAAAAATCACGTTCAACTTATATTTATTTAGATACATTTTCCGTTGCTTAATTTAGCTTAGTTTTGATTTCGTATGTTTTGGGAATTTTTTGGAGGTTTGGAAAAGTAATAGGCCAATATTAGCCTAATTAAAAAAATATGAATTGAAGAGTGATCCAGAATGAGTATTATATTTGATTAATCATATTAGGCATGTTGCGTTTAATGTTGAGTATCCTGAGGATTCATGTTTAGGCCTAACGTTGTAATCTGAAATCTGGGACTTGAAAACTTTTTTTTGCACCTGCGCAAAATTTCATCAAATGTCATAATGGAATTTTTTTTTAATCATTCTGTTTAATATGTACCCGTTATCTTGAGTTCGAATAGGCCTATTTGATCCATAATTCGGTTAGTTGCATTAAAATGTAGGCCTATACCACGGCCGATCTTTGATGCATATGTTATCGCAGAGTATAGCCTATATGTATCTCATCAATTATTACTTACACGATGTTTTTTGATATGTTGTGTTTTTAAATCAATAAACAGATATTTAGCTTTAACAATTTCAGATGTACCTACTGATCTATTCATAGATATTTTTTTAATCAACCTTAATATTTTGTTTGGATTTGTTAAATTATTCACTAAAAACAGCCGAGGTCTAAAAACTCGGGTTGCTCGGGTTTAGTTTTGCTCTTTCGCATTTAGCCTACTTTACAGCTCTGACGCGGCTCATCTCTAAAGTTCGTTGGTGATCATTTGAAGCTGTAGAGTTCCAGCACTGTACTAAACCTTGAGAGTGTTTAAGAAAAGCATAGAAATGAATATGACTGGCAAAATATTACACTGTAAAAATGTTGATTGATGGTTCAAAGAATTCTAATTTTTTAAAACTTTGGTTTGAAGTAGAAACGAAAATAAGTTTTTGTTATGTGTGATTGTAGCCTGTAGCCTCGTTTTTTTTTAAATATATATATTATTTTATTAAATACAATTTATTAAAACGAAGCATTCGTTGGTAACAATGATTAGCATTTTTCCTAATGAATTTGGAAATTTGTTAAATTTGTTAAATTTGAAGTTTGCTTAAAATAGACTAATAACTTTGAAAGTGCATGGCTATTGTGGCAGAGTAATATTTTAATTTTGATATGTCATTTTTGTGTGCATTTTATGTGAACTCTTGAAATAATTATACACGTAGGCCTAATAGCTAAGTAATAATATTTTCGTGGACTTGGTATAATAATAACAATAATAATAATAATATTAGGCTACTATTACTAATTATTATTAGTCCGCAAAAATAAAGTGAAGGCTATTAAAGACCCGATTGAGTACTATCACGGGGATTTTCCACAGGAGTGATTTTGTTTGTCACGATGTAAATATCCCTAATTATCATTTTGAGACCGTACTCCTCCCTCGGTCCTTGAACATGTAGGGCCTATTGCATCTTCTGAGTTCACTGCATTCTTTACGTGTTTTCACATTATTTGATTTCAATCAAAGTAATTAACCGCAGGATGTCAGTCCACGAATTTGGACAATATCCAGAACATCCATTAATTCAATCACTTGTCCGCCTGAGCCGTTCCTCTGCGTCTCCCTCCTGCGTCTATCTCTCTGTCAATATTTGTAGGAAATATTTCCGACATTAAATGGCATTTGGGGATATCTCTGCTCTCCACATCACTCAGTTACTCCCCCTCCCTTCATCCCCAGCACTGCCTTTGCTTAGTCCGCGGTACCGAAACTGCTCACCTGGCCAACTTTGTTTGGAGTCATATGCTCCATTACATGAAAGAAGCCATGCTGTAGAACATAGTGATAATATGTAGGACACATGTAATAATGTGGCTGACATGATTGTGTTAATAACATAATAATGATAATCATGTAAAAATAATTAGCTGCATACAATTAAGCTATTTTATAGTATTTTGCATTTTGTAAACTTTCATATAGAAACTTTATATTTTATTAGCTACATCGTGAAATATTTGTCCGTCCTTTTTTATTATGTGAAGCTTCACTCTTTACCTTGTAGGCAAGTCACGGCTGAAACTTGTTTTTAAAAAGACTCTTTAGTTTGGATAACAATTCAAATTCAACTAATTGTATAGGCTTACATTTTTTACTCTATCTTTTGATTCACCATGTTAGAAATAGCATTTTTAAAAATGACATGAGCGCTGCTGTTATTAACGCACTGATTCTCTGACTCAATATTGAGTTTATTATTGTTTTTTTTAGCTATGTAAAGCGAATCCAATTTTTTTTTCTATTCTTGTCTAGCTTTAAACTTAATGTGTCATTTTCGCTTTTATAGACCTCTTTTAGCTGAATGCGGTTACTGCAACTGACTTCATGCCGTGTCGCTTTTTACAATTAGCTACTCTATGGGATAATTAGTATAAAATTCATTCGGAAACTTGTGAGTGTGGGTAGGCTAGTTCAGGTTAATAGTTGGCCTAAATATAACATGTAATTACTTTTTTACTTGTGTTCAAAATTTTACACTGCACATTACCCGATGTTCGGGAATCTGTAATTTAAGGTATACATAAATGTAGGCTATAGCTACAAATGCAATAAAACATGCGGAACAAAATTACACAGAAATCTTACTCCTTCGTAGAAAATTCTCGAGGAGAAAGCTTTCCAACTTTTAATGGTATGATATGAGGTAACGCATGCTTAACATACCATTCTTACTTGTACAATTTTAGCTATCCACAGGGAGCTATGTTTGTTAAAGAAGAATAGCCTAATTTATCAATAAAGGAAGAGTAAAAAAACTTTTTTTTATCAATAATTTATTTTTCCTTTCCAGCGCACGGAACGGCACAATCTTTGCTCTTCGAATTGGATCAGTTAAAGCCCAGAGATTTTCGGTCCATCCTACAGCCAGCAGCCACGGTGCCGGCTCCGGCCCTTAGGTTCCGTCTGAGGCGAGGCCACTTGGGAGTTCCGGTAAGTTCAGCTCCGAAAACAAACACACACGGGTCTCGCATCATTTTGCATCCAGCACCTATTTTGCTTCGTAAATATTGCTTGAGCAACGCGCTGTATAGCCAACACTTCGGAGAGAAATACATCATTCATGTTGACTCGCATCATGAATTTGATCACAACAGGTTGCCAAACATAAGGCTTTGGTAAGCACGCTTACTTCGAAACATCTGTTATTCCATTTAAGCACTGAAATATATTGTCACCTGCAGTGAAAGTCATTTTTAAAAATAGTTTCAAATATGTAGCCTAACTCACAATTTAAATGCTGAAATGGTTATGCAGTATTTTTAGCTCTTTATTATGATTCCATCTTGTGTTTATAACCATTAACATATTGTAAAGACAAATGTATTTTTTTCCATTAATTCAGACACACATTTTGTGTTCTATAGGCAATTCTTTTATTTATTTTTTGTTGTTTTTATACTACTTTAAAAAGCAAAGGGATTTCTCTCCTTTTCTCCCAGTTCCTGCTCTGTCCATTCTCCCTCCCCACTGTGTTCTTTCCTCCTATCTCGCCCACCTCCCTTGCACCCCTGGTAGCTACAAACTTGTACACAATAATAACACCAATATATATATCCATCTATCTCTCTATCTGGCTTGTTGATGGTGTGGAGAGTGCCTGGGAGCCTGAGAGTAAGGAAAGGTCAGTTAATCGATGGTGCCCAATTTGACAAATCCAAGTGAGTCTTATCATCCGCAGTATTTAGGGGCGATAGAGGGCCTCCGAGATAACTGTTTAATCCTGATGGCAACTGCAAGTGGAGAGGAGGAGATAGAAATGTCCGCGGGAGAGAAAGAGACAGTAGGCTTGAGAGAAAGTTACGGAGACTAATATAGACGAGAGGGTGTAGGTTAAATAAAAGAGTTCAGACGTTAGACATATTAGGCTTTTGGAACAGACAGTAGAGTGTAGAGAGAAAAAGAGAGCCAAACTTTCACATAGGCCTATATAGCAGTACATAAAATAAAAGCCTTGCATGGTTATTTAAAGGGATAATTCACCCTAAAATGAAAATTCTGTCATAATTTACTCACCTTGTATCGTTCTAAACCTGCATGACTTTCGTTGAAACACAAAAGAAGAAGATGTCAATTATGTTTGATCCATATAATAATAGTCACTGGGGTCCAATGTTGTTTTGGACCCCTCTGACTTTCATTATACATTGAAACATTCTTCAATAATTTTTGATATTAAGGACTGTGGCAAACACACCTTAACACTTGTTGGCCATGAGAAGTGCTTAGTCAAGCACACAGCCTCCTACTCTTGTCCTCTCTCACCATCTCAGTACCAGCTCAATGTAATTCGATTGAGATTAGTTGCACTGGCATGACAGCAGATCCCGTATTGCCAAAACACTTAGGAGGCAATGACAGTCTGCCATCGACATGTGCTAATACAAGACTCCTCGACTGGCCATGCATCACGACTACAGCGTATGCACACACACACACACAGCAGAGGGGTTTGAGTATGTGTGCACTTATGAGTAAGTGAGCTCATAACTCGGACAGAGCTAGAGATGAAAGTAAAAGATAAGAATACATCAGGGAAGAGCATAAGAGAGACAGAGAGACAAATGGCATAACAGGATTGAGTTATTATGTGCAGAAGAAGCAGAAACCGTGCTTGGGAAAGACGGAGCAATAGACGGACAGGGAGACTGATGTTGACTGAGGGAAAGTGCGGGAGAGAGAGACGAAGAGTAAGTAGGTTGAGAGGATGGATGAGGACAGGAAAGGGAGAAGGCACTGCTGAGACACAGCAGCTTTACAAGAGCAGAGATTAAGGCAACATGTCCCTGGTCAGTCATTAATCCGGTTTAAAAGCAATTAAGCTAAGACTCTCTGAGAGAGAGAGACTGAGAAAGAGAGAGCGAGATAAAAAGAGAAAGAGAAAATGTGATTATTTTGGGTTTATTTGGCTCTTAAGCACATACAACCTGTGTAAGGAGTCAAGAATGAGACACAGAGCAACCTTGATTATTGTCCCCAATGCTTTAGTCTTTCTGTCCAGCATCGTCTCATTCCTCATTCTCAGTGTGCATCATTGTCATTGATGTTCCAGATGTGTATCACGGGCTGCAGGTCGACACAGGGCCTCACCACATGTGTAATGTTTCTGCGTCCATGGTGAGATTGTGGTACAGATAGTGATACCACCTGACAGATACACAACAGAACATAAATCACACCTGGAAGCTCTTGCATGCACTCAGAGAGACAGTTTTATCACAGTCTGTTCTACAAAGTAATTAACAACTATGCAAGCAGGGTAAGGTCAAAGCAGAGAGATGCTAAATGGAGAGTGAAATTCAGATTCAGCGATTTAAAAAAAAAAAAAAAGTCTTTAAATTGACCAATCATAGTTGGGAAAGAGAATCATTATGGCTTTCAGATTTTGAGCCTCGTTTAAATATGTCAGGATTGTGCGCCATTCAGAATTGAATTGAGAATGCATTTTCAATTCCAATTCAGTTGCTGGATTTGAGTTGAGGCAGCAAACAGGATGCAGAATTGCTATTCCAGTGAAAGGAAGCAGAATTCAAATCAACTAAAATTCAAAGAAACTCATAACTCATTTTTAACTAGAAAATCAAGTCTTATTAAGGCAAACTTTAAATGTTTACTTAACAAGGCCTCATTTGAAAGTTTTTTAAAAAGCTTGGAAGTTTGAAGGTTTATATAGATAGATAGATAGATAGATAGATAAATAGATAGATATATAGATATATAGATAGTTTGATAGATAGATAGATAGATAATGTAATGCAATTGAGGCAATTTTTAAGAAATTGAAGAAATTTAAAGTTTAAGCAGAACTTGCAGATTTTTATTTTGTACTCATACATTTTAATTGCTCTTAATTTCAAATATTTGAGTAAATTAATTCATACATTTAAATGATGATACAATTATCAGCTTAAATGTTTTCAGTAGTGGAAACATGGCTAGCTTTAACTAGCTAATTCAATAAATGCTTGATCGCATTAGCATAGCATAGCACTCGCAAAATGAGTACAGCAATATAGAACATACTGTATATCTGTTCTCAAACTAAGCTCATGCTCCCCTCGTCACCATGATGGTAACCCCCCAAAAAACCCAACATAACAGAAACTCTTCTAAACTAACATAGCGAAACATTAAACACTACTAAATCTCCACCTTAATATTAATCTTGCACAACAAAACATTATATAACACTTAATTTTAGCATTTACTCTCCCTTTGAGTGTCATGGCAAAGCATGCTGGGAAATATAAATCCCAGCCCAGTTTCAGTTAAATTTAAGTTTGTCTAAATGAAAAGAAACAAGTTCATAAAACTCAAAACAATGAAACAATTCCTATTACTTAAAATGTGTCAGTTTTGTGAACTCAAAAGAAAAGGAAAGTTCTAAATACTCATAAAAGTTCATTTGATTGAACTAATTTGTTTAATTTGAGTTGGCTCTAATCAAACCAATTAATTATTTTGAGCATTTACAGTGTAGATAGATTAACACTTGTTAATTAAAAGGGAGCCAGTTCTTCAGTTCTGAATGTTGCCAACCCTAACATATGTATTATTGGTTGCACCATTGTTTTATTTCATTGTTTTACTTCATGCACAACACAGATGTTGTACCAGAAATAGCCATATAGCTAATTTGCATATGTGGTCCACGTTAGTAATGTTAAATAGAAAGAGACAAAGAAAGAGAGAAAGATCTTTAAAACGTGACGGATGAAGTCCGACTCATTTTCCACTTTACCGAAGTGAAAGTACAAAAGTGTTGACATAGATTTTGTGGAGCGTTGTTCATTGTTGACCAGGATGGAGTGCTATCGACTGGCTCTTCCTGCTGAGGGATCGTTGTGCAGCCCCGAGGCCAAACCCACAGTGGCATTTAATACACTGTACTGGTGACCATACTGCCACTCTGCTCATGGTGTGTCCGTGTGTGTGCGTGTGTGTGCTCGTATTTACTCAATCACACACATGTATACTCACTCAAGTTTAAATGCATTTAAAGACTACATATATAATTCTTCAAAAAGACAAACTGAAAAGAGAGAAAAGAGACAAGAGGGTCTCTTTTCGAATGAGAAAAAAACAAGGAACTGGGTTGGATGTCTCCAAAGTGTAAAGATGTAAAAGGGGACAAAGAAAAAGAAGGGGGACAACATGAGAGAAAAAGATGCCACAAAGACAGCCTCTGGGTAGGATCTAATTTGCAAAAAGGGAGGAAGCACAGAAGAAGTTGTTCACTAGGGAGACAGAAAAAAAGGAAGACAAGGGAAAGACAGAGATACACAGATGGGAAGGAGAAAAGGGGAGGGGGGGTAAAATTTCCATCAGGTTTTCAATTGGGGTGGATCAATAGTGTATTAGAGCTCACCTTGACCCCGCGTCTCCCCCCTCTCCTTACAGGCCAAGTCACTTGCACACACAGCAGGGGGCTGCAGAGGGACAGTGACTGCATTACTGCCTCCCTCACAGCAGCCGAAGTGGCAGAAAATGGCACAATAAAAAAGGTGTGAACGAAAGACTGAGACTGGTGCCCGAGTGCTCTGGGAGGCAGAGCGGCCTACTGAGCGGTGGTTGAAATTATGAAACAAGCTGATTTACTAGATATTTCTGCATTTACCGGCCTTTACAGATTTATAAATCTCTTGTTCACATACAAATGCATACATACGAGAATGCTGCAGACTGCGTGTGCGAAGAGACAGTGAACTTCAATCCACTTCGGAGGCGGAGGCAGGGGGCAGCGGGCACAAAGGGATGGGGGGAGAGGTTGAATGAAAAAAATTGATCTGGGAATTTAGCATTTAGACACAGTTTACAAAGCGATATGGAGGGAAGGCAAAAGAGCACAGGGGACCGGAGGGGCCAGACACTTAACTTTAGAATTGGTCAGCATCACCCAGGCGACTCGACTCCAAAATATGGAAATCTCTAATGGAAAAGCTCCTTTATTTTTGAAGTTTTGTTATTTAATACTCATCTGTTTGTAGCACAAGTGAATGGCTTTCCTTTGCCTTTTTATGAACTGTTTTGACGATCAGGAAACTGGGTGATCACTTTGAAATTTATGTTCCTTAGACAACACCGTAAAGTCATTATTAAGACTTCACGTCTGCTATCGTTTTGTCGAGACGCTGAGATTGTGCCGCACAGATGAGAAGTTTTCTCCAGGCGTTTCCTCAACTATTGTTGGCTTCACACTGTTTCGCTCAGTCACACTTGCACACACAGCGACTAACAACAAAACAGAGGTGGGCATGCAGTGTCCCTACTGCTGAAGGGAAAAAAGAAAAAGAAAAAAGGGAGAGAGAAAAAGAAATCGATCGCCGGGGATAGCGGTGCGCGTCGGAGGATCGTATCTTGTCAAAATAATATATTACCCTCATCCCCGGCTGATCGATGCGGCGGATTAGGGACGGAGGGCTCGCTCTCCCCTCCTCTATCTCTACTTTTCTCTCCCTCTCTCTGCCTGCCGTTCCTTGCAGTTTAATATTTACCTCCGTGAAGGAACGGGCGCGACGGCGCTCACTCTTAATTGATTCCGACACTTGGGGCTCTGTGCTCGGGCTGCGGAAGAAGGCGGGAGGGGTGGCAGGAATGTAGAGAGTGAGAGGGAAGTGGTGAGGAACAAGCAAAAGAAATGAGGGTGAATAAAATAAGGCATAAAGGTACGAGTTGATTCATATGCATTTAATATGCATTTGAAGTTGGTATATTTGAATCATTTGTTGCTTATGTATTTCATATCAAATGTTAGACAGGTAAGAGTAGGCCTACAGAAAATATGAAGAGATGTGAACCTACAAGTTACAAGATGGCAGATGAAACAGAATTCCCAGTGAAAAGAGATGTAAATGAGAAAAGTGAGAAAAGTAACAGGGATGCAGAACAAATAAATGAAATGGCAGAGAGAAAAAGATAGACACATTGATGAGAGAAAAATGAGCATCAAAAAGGTTGAAAAGAAAAGCAGCAGGAAAAAAGTGAAAATGTCACTTTTAAGATGCATTTCAAGATTCTTTTTTAAGAAATAAATGTTTCTATTCAGTAAGGATGCATTAAATTGATCAAAATAGACAGTAAATACTTACATAGTTTAAAAAAAACTATTTTAAATAGATGAATAATCCTGAAAAAATGTATCGGTTTCCACAAAAATATTAAGCAGCACAACTGTTTTCAACATTGATAATAATAAGAAATGTTTCTTGATCCTATAATCACCAAATCAGCATATTAGTATGATTTTTGAAGGATAGTGTGACACTGAAGACTGAAGAATATTTCACAATATTACAGTTTTTACTGTATTTTTGATCAAATAAATGCAGTCCTGGTAAGAGACTTCTTTCAAAAACATAAAACAAATCTTACCAACCCCAAACTTCTGAACGGAAGTATATGTATTTTATATTACATAAATGTCCAGTGATAGGAAGAGATAAATGAGACAAAAGTAAAACAGAGGAACCTGAAGAACAAATAGAGGAAATGGCAGAGAGCAAAAAACAGACACATTGAGGTAAATAGAAAGAAGAATGAGCATCAATACGGATGACAAAGATAAGAAGCAAAAAGAAACATGTATGGCAAGAGAACAGAGGGCAACCATAAAGAGAAAGCAAAAAACAGGGAGGAGGGGGAGAGAACAAAATTGTGAAGTGACAGAGTAATATAAAGAGGGATAGACAGAAAGCAGGAACGATGAAGGGAGATGGAGAAAACAAGAGAGGCACCATATTTTCCGTTGAAGGAACTCAGCTGTCATCTTGTTCCGCCAGCACAGAGCGTAGCTATAAAATACAAGAACCAGGCAGGCCACACTCAATGACTTATGTGTATATCTAGGCTTTGTCAATATTTCTTTCTGGCTCCCCACTCTCTCTGTTTCTGTCTCTCTCACACACAGATTCTCATAAATGTTGTGGGTCTCACGTTGCCCTAAACCTGTAGAAGCCATGGAAAATTCTGTTGTGATTTTTGACACATAATTGTATGACAGTGGCATATATTTGGATTGTTAAAACTGTTTGTATGATGGTGTAATTATTTTTGCAGGCCGCATGATGCTCACACCAATCCAAGTATTTTTAAATGTAGGCTATATATCTTACAAGATCTATTTTTCTGATATAGCATTAGAGGGACAATTCACAATAATGAAAATTCTGTCACCAAACCTGTATGACTTTCTTTCTTCTGGAGAACACTAAAGAAGATATTTTGATAAATGTGTTAGTGTTTTTCTCTCCGTACAATGAAAGTCAATGGGGTTCAGTATTGTTTTGGACCACTTTGACTTTCATGACAAAAACATTTTTCAAAATATCTTCTTTTATGTTCCACAGAAAAAAAACATTTTCATTTTTGGGGAACTATCCCTTCAATAATATAAATATTATATTCCTTGCAGATCATCTAAGCAAGTTCAGGCCAAGGTCTCGGTGCACTCGCTAGAGGTCAGGCCACACTAACATCACATGCAACTCAAGTTGTGTTGACGCTAACAGAACCTAAAGTCTAGCCAATACACAGCCTCTCCTTTCGTGGGTTTATTGGTTTTGAAAACAGGGGTACGCCATTGTGAACTATTGTGAAACAAAGCAGATTGCAAACAAAAATGCCCTCGTACATCCATCTAGCTGACTTGTTGAGTTTCTTTTTCTCTTTGTCTTCGGTTTCCCTTCCATCTCTCTTTGAATATAGGCCTACGCACCTCCATTTGCTCTCTCCATTCATCTCCTTGCTGCTCCCCCTCCTTGTTCATCTCTCTCTGTATTTCCTCATCTCTGGTCTTTATTTACCGGCGCTGCGGCGCTGGCTGTGGCAGCTCAGGGAGCGGTAACAGAAGTGTCAGGTGTCATTATTCGTCTAATTCAGTAATCCGTCATCGCACACTCCCTGTGTGTATGACGTATTATACATGGACACAGCGGGTATAGTAGGCGCTGAGGTGTAGATTCAATTTGACACGCGCAGAGGTGGGCTGTTTGGTTGAGGGGGAGGAGGGGGGATACAAGAGTGGAAATAAGGTCCCGAGTTTGACTGAAGACAAAAGGTAGTAAGAGTTACGTGTGAAAGAGGTTGTGAGTGGGCCTATTGTTTGAAAATGTGTTTTTTATTTTAGAACAATGTCTTATTTTTTGAGAGAATTTTAACTTAAAGGGATAGTTCACCCACACATGAAAATCCTGTCAGCATTTACTCTGTCACCCTCCTGTCATTCCAAATCTGGGGAGCATTTGCCATACTACAACATAACTCACTGCCTAACTACCTAGTACGATGCATCGTTACGGAGATATTAACTAGCTAGTCATGACTATTTCCCCAGACCATAGTAACATGGTTGCACCTCTGCCGTTTAAACCATGTCGGTTTAACAATATAGGACTTTAGTTATTGACTTCACATGCAGGTGGTGGAGTAATATCTTCTGCTAACTAATCGATTCAAGATCGCAATTAATGTCAGATTACTATACTCGAGCATGGCATATGAGGCCTACTTCACTTTTTTGTTCTAGTCATTTTGTTATATTTGATGTTTGATTCATCATGGGTTCCCTGTACGTCTGGCTCAGTGGTTCCCTTACGTGCACATGCACACTCTTCAAAACGGTGCTGATTGACATTATATATATATTAGATTGAAATGTATGTATTTATATAGATTGAAATGTATGTATTCAAATGGGATGAAAGATATAGAATTAACTAATTGTTAGCTTGCTTATTGTGCCCAAGAGCATGTTCATATTAAGAAACTATGGTTCTAACTACAGGTCGAGAGCTGTAGTTCCAACCACAACGTTGTGATGCTGTTTGTGAATGTTCGTTGGAACTATGGTTTCGGTAATTGAAACCAAATCGTTGAACTTGTTGTAATGACTGAACTTGAGACCATAGTTGATGACAATGTTTTTGGGAAATGCGCCCATGTATGATTTTCTTCTGTTGAAAAGATATTTTGAAAAATATCTCTGATATCTATTTTTGTTCATACAATGAAAGTCAATGGGATCCAAAACAACATTGGACCCCACTCAACTCCCAAAAAGAGTTGAAACATGATGACAAAACTTTGTTTTTTTAGTGCTCAGTGCTCCTGTAAACCCAATCCTATTCCCTAAATGTGTTAAAACTAATAAGACTCTTTCTGTTTCTGAAAGTAATTAGGATAGATTCCTGCTTTGTGGTTATTACAATAATTTGCTATAATCAAATGCAACATATCAATATTCACATTAAACAGGCTCAAGATAATAGAACTTAAAATCACACTCTCCACGTTTGTTCTATCTCAACCAAAACATGTAGAGAAGTTTTTTTGTTTTATGTTTAGTTTGCTTTATTGATCCTCAGATTTATAAAATGCTGGGTTGTTTCAATCCATGTTTGGGTCAAATATGGACAAACCCAACTGTTGGTTTAAATGAACCATTAGGTTTGTCCATAATTAATATAAAAATAGTGCCTCCAAAATGTTTTTTATGATTTACTTTCCTTATAATGTCACTCCAAAACATTCGACTCTTTGTTCCATGGAACACAAAAAGTGAATTTTAAATTTTGAAATTTGAGTTTCAAGCCAGCTGTGTGAAGATCTAAAAAAAGTAGAAGTAAAAGTTATAGCGATTTATCAATTGATTAAGCCAAGTGAAATCAGCATTGCAATGTTTTCAATATTATCTCCCTTCATTAGAGCTTCAGCTGCTCACCAAGGCTTTCTAAATTTAAAATGGACACACTACGACCCTGACAAACTGTTTTAATGAGTCTTGGAGTTTGCAGCAATGTTCTTTAAAAGTAATGAAAACAACTGATAAATTGTTATAACTTTTACCTCTACTCTGGTCTTAAAGGTCTTATTCACCGTATCCCCCAGAGTTAGATAAGTCCATACATACCATTTTTATCTCCGTGCGTGCCATAACTCTGTCTGACGCACCCACCGCTAGCCTAGCTTAGCACAAAGACTGGAGGTAAACGGCTCCATCTAGCCTACTGCTCAATAAGTGACAAAATAACGCCAACATTTTCATATTTGACCCAAACATGGGTTGAAACAACCCAGCATTTGTACAGCGAGGATAACAAATGTCGCACTACCTGTCCAAGTCTATACAGTCCTGCTAAAATTTCCTCAGTGCAGCTATGGTGATGAAATATGTTCATAGGGACACACATAAAGCATTTGAGGATTAGAAATTAGAGAACTTTTCAGTGTTCCAAAGATTTAGATAGTAAAGAAGATGCTATGATGTCTAAAGTCATGTTGGGAGCACCTGCTCCATCCTGGAGTCTTGTTAAAGGGTTAGTTGCAATTAGTGATGATTTATTTCCTTTGCCTCCTTTGCTTTGTCATCAGCAAATTTGGGAACAGTCACATCTGCCAGCTCCTTTTGGGATCCACAGATTTGTCATACTCAAGCCTTCAAAATACCTCTACACAGTTAGTCTAAGGAGTCTGAACCAGCTAACTCCAAGTGCAAGGTTACACAAGCAAAGATTTTGATCCTTGGTAAGACCTGACAAAAAGTAACATTTCAGAAGTTGTCTAAGAAGTTGTCTACAAATCATGTGGATTTGGACCTTCAACCTCCTTGCCAATCATCTTAGGCTGTGATGATGTTCATTAACTGCCCCCGGCTGTGTTACCCAAAAGCATCATAAGCCTACAAGTAGATTATACAGACTATTAGAGCCAATTAGATGTCAGTGGTGGTTGTTGCTCATGTTACAAAGCTCAATGAAAATGAAAATGAATGATTTCTGATTTGTAAACGCAAAATGCTCAGTATGTGCACAGCCCTTTACTTGCAACTTTAAGGAATCTTTTCATTAACGTTTATCAGGGACAGAAGGGACACTTAATGCATATCTTCTTAACACATATTGACCATTGCTAAGTCATTACACTATATTTGAGATTTCATTCATTTTAGTGTGAGACAACCTTTTGAACATATTGGTGGAAGTTTTGGCCCATAGTTCAACAGATTATGACCTAAAAATGCACTAAAATTCTAGTTAAGAGTGATCTATGTGCTGGTTTGTAAAACAATCAGTTAACCATCACACTGGTGTTTAATATGTGTATGACTTCCCAGAATAAATAACATCATTTCAAAATTATACATTTTTCATTGAATTATTTCTTTAGGACTCTAATTTGCAAAATGTTCAGGAAACCATGCTGAATTCACAATAAACATGGATAACAGTTTATAATAATCCTCAAATTGCACCCATAATTCCTCTATGTTGGAAAATGTTTTCAAATATGTTCCTTATTATTTCTATCAGGGTTCGGTTTCCCAAGGCAGTAATATTAACAAATAAAAAAATGCATCTATAGCTATATAACAAGTAAAAACTAAATGAACGACAGCCACGGATAACGCGTAAATCTATTAGCCTACTTGCACAGAGCTTTTTCGTTTCTTCACAAGTCTATCAGAGAGAGAGAGGACAGAAGAACTGTCAAAACATAAACGATATTAATACATTTTGATTATTGCAGTCTTTGTACAAAATGATATCCGATAATAAATCGCCTTGAAAAAGATAAATGCATATCACTCAGACGTGACAGACTTACACTTATACTTTATACGTATTTATTACTTTATTTATAGTTATTCTTAATTAAGATACTTTTACCAGAAATATGTGACCCTTCCCATGAATATAGTTATCTTGCGTTACGCGTGTCATCTTCTTCTTCTTTCAATGGCAAGTTCAGATCTGCTCCAGTCAGTCACAGATGTCACATTTGGAGAATTGTCGATCCTCTTATAATCATCTCATCTAATCACGTTCACGTTATTTTAAGCCAAATGTATTAATCTCTATGCAGTTGAACATGAACATTCCTGAAACTTAGCAATATAGGCATAATTTATTTTGTGTGCACTAATACCTCGACAGATTACATGCGATATTTATCTTTAGTAGCCCCTTTTTTCGTACTAGGGAGACAAACTCCCTGAGATACAGTATCGGTTTTGTTCAGCCCATTTGAACCTGACAGCTCCTGTAACAATTTACTTCTACATGCTAGTCTGGGAAAACCTGAACCCGGCCTATAGTTCAGATCGCGTCACAAATGACACGCGCACAGCCACGCGCGTCTGATTGACCTTCTCATCAGAGACATTACTGGTAGAGAATTGCGTTGCAGTTACATCATGATTTATGTGCTGATTAATATAAGAAGATTCTCGGAAGGAAATGTTCAGTATTAGTCTGACGCAACTGTGATAAACCTACAACAAACAACAACAATAACAATAATAATAATAATAATAATAATAAAAATGTTGTGGGTGTGCTATGCAGAAACAACACCTGGAAGGATTCAAACCTGCCTATAAGACGCGCTTCCTTTATTGAGAGAGTCTAGCGTGTCGGTAATGAGACGTGCCGAGAACTTCAAACAAACGGAAAAAAAATAAATCCTAACGGATCTCTAATACAAATGAGGGAGAGAACAAATCAATGTGTTTACTGCGTGCATCTGCCTTTTTTTGCAGTACAAAAAAGTGACTTCATAATCGACTTGACACATGCAAAAAAAAAAAAAAACTGAAGCCACAAGACAAATGATAAAATATTTCCAACACTATTAACCTTACACTACTACACATTGTGTGAATGAAAGTAGGATAAGGGCGATAGATAAAAACCGTGCAGAGACAGCAGTAGGACTCCGTGGCACTCGGGGAGATTGATAGTGCGCGCTGAGTTCGGGGCAGGGCAGTCACTGTTTTAACCCTCTGACTAATCCTACACTTTATCACCATGTTAATGACGGAGAGCGCCAAAGAGGGAGGAGAGCACAAAGGAGAGAAGGGTTAAGTAGGTGTGTATTCACCCGAGTTATTAGCATATGCTTGAGGAGAGAGCCAGGAGAAAGGAGCGAGATGGAGAGGAATAGGCTAGAAAGGTTCTACGAAGAAGTAAAGGAAGGGGATGAGGGAAGAGCGTCAAAGACAGGCGTATAGGCCTGATGATGAAAGCTTGATTAAAGTAAACGAGCTACCTGAGCCCTGGACTAACCTATGTGACGCACACTGGCAAGAAGGGAAGAGACGGATGAGGAGGAGGATGGAGGGAGAGCATAGAGGAAAGTTCAGAGTGAGAAGTTCAAAGTGACGTATCCTGACTGACGTCGAAACGAGAGAAAGGACAAGTTGCCAGAAAATTAAAGTTTCTTTTTTTAAAAAACGAATTGTTTAGCATTAGAACAGAAAAGATGTTAAACTCTTGTTAAAAAGTCCTTAAATTTCATAGAGGCACATGCAGAAGTTCGAAGTTACTGTAAGAATGCAAAGAAAAGGCCGTTATTTTGTACCGCTCTCTTGTTTTTGTACTTCTCTTATTAATTCAGTTAATCACGAGACCTTTTTATTTATTTATTTATTCTTGCCACCCTCTTCCCTTTTTCATCTCTCTCTCTCCAACGATTATCCTGCCGTCTAATTAGAAATCGATACTGTGAAGCCGGCGGGTATTTGCGATGTGTTTGTGAATGTTGAGAACAATTCCCTGGACAGAGGTAGATAGAATAGGAAGAAAAGAAAGCGCGCGCGGGCACTCACACATACACGCACACACCACCACTGCCGAACAGAGACACACTTACGGCTTCGAGCTATTCGTTTTTTAAAAAGCTGGAAAAGCACACACTAAACAAGAACAGAAAAGAAGAGCTTTCCTTTTCTGCGCAAGGGACTGAGGCATGGGGTTTTTATGCAAATAATGATACGGGGCTTGATGGTGCATGTGCCGATAATGAGAAGTTGCGTCATAGAGGCTATACATGTAATCTGTACCAATTAATAGCCTACACAGATAGACAAAAGGGACAGTGGAAATGATGTCATTTAATAATGCATTACATTTAAAGAACTTACTTGAACTTAATGCCCTCGTATTTTTAGTACCGTTTCCGTTATACTAAAATTAATAATTCGCCTATATTTATATAGATGAATTAATAATTGATTTAAGTGATTGCACAATTTTGGTGTATTATTTCGTTTTGTATATATTATAGTCATCATCAGTGATAGGGGTCATAGCTTCTTCCCCTCCCAATGAGATGTGATCTGAAGTCTCTGCAATCCAGGAGACGGAGGCGACGGGTTAGCGCTATTATTGCGCTAGCAATCGAAGTTAAACTAATTACCAGCTCACGACACCGATGTGGAGAAAAGAAACAGAGAAAAGAATAGGACCGCGCACATTTATTAGTTTAGCTCGCACCGAATCCGTTTTTCGCCAAGGTTTTCTCTTTATTTGCTCCCACCGTAATGTGTTTGTGTCTGTCCTTGCTTGTGATTGCTATGTCCCTTTTGCAAAATTGTTCTCTCTCTCTTTCTCCGTGGGGAAATGTCGATTTAGATACTATGTAGCACTTTTCACCCGAGTTGTTTGTTTAAAAGCAGAGCCAGCCATCCACTATTACATTATATTTCATCAACCTATCCGGTAGGGAAGGCTGATTTCTCTACATTTCTCGTGTTCAAGTTTGAATCCGTCCGTGTGCCTTTCCACTTGAGCCTCTCATTAAACGTCGCTCTCTTTTACTCCCTCTCTCTTCGCCATACTCCTTCTCTCTCTCTCTCTCTCTCTCTCTCTCTCCCTCATTTATACGCGCCTTGCCCATGGCTATATGATCGCAAAAATGTGTTTACAAAACTCGCTCTAGCACAGATCAAACCGCTCCATCGAATCAAAGAGTTTGAAACAGAGACAGAGGGAAAGAGAGGCTGGAGCACAGGGAATATGAGCAGGGGCCCGTTCGTCTGTAATCTTTAAATTCTCTATGTGTGAGCCTGTTTGTGTGCGTGTGTTGGTTTCTGTGTTTTCATATTTTTGAATATGAGGAGATCAGCAGGGGCTAAAAAGAGATTGAGTGTCCAGCTTGGATATTTACTTGCTTTGGCAAAAACAAACGAATCGTAGGTATCGAAACGAACTTTGTATTACACAAACAGGAAACAGAGCATTAAATATTGATTAACTTTTCTTTGTCAGCAAGAATTCTGATTGCCATATTAACATGCTAACTGCATTGCAAAAAGTGGTAAAAATGCAATTGTTCCTTTAATGATGTTTCTAATTTATCTAACCCTAATTGTGTGTGTGTGTGTGTGTGTGTGTGTGTGTACATATTTTTCTATCTCGGTGGCACTTCAACCTGAATGCACAGACTCATGGGGACTTGTGTCACCTTGGGGACCTAAATTGAGGTCCCCATGAGGAAACACGCTTATAAATCATACAGAATGAGTTTTGTGAAAAGGCAGAAATGCAGAAAAAT
Source organism: Rhinogobio ventralis (assembly GCA_039654625.1). Lineage (NCBI taxonomy): Eukaryota > Metazoa > Chordata > Actinopteri > Cypriniformes > Gobionidae > Rhinogobio > Rhinogobio ventralis. The sequence goes on from CM077201.1 coordinate 19,279,425, forward strand.
GCAGAAAGTTTTCTGTGATGTGCAGGTTTAGGGGTAGGGTTAGTGTAAGGGAATAGATACAGTTTAAAAAAAATTACGTCTACGGAGAGTCCCCACAAAGATAGTGAACCAGACATGAGTATGTGTGTGATCTAATTTAGTCAGGTTGATTTATATCAAATAATATTTTTAACTTGAATAAAACCAGTTATTTTATGTTACCACACAAAGCAGATTATGTAAATGAAATGTTTAAAATCCAAGGACATACTTTTTGTAAAACTGAATATTCATTCATGTACTAATATATAAATGTTGACAGAAATAGCTGTGCATAGCTGTGATGTGAGTCTGTCACAGATGACACTGTGGGAACACAAGAATGAAAGCAAAAATGCCATTTCAGACTGATTCTAAATTAGGTATCATACATTTTCTGATGCATAGCAACAATGATTAGATTAATCACAGTTTTTGCATGGTGCCTGGGTGAAAAGTAAGCAGTTATTAGAAGGCTGCAACAAGAAAGTGAACAATAAGTTAATTAGTAGTAGTTTGTTAAGCCAACATAAACTGAAGGTAAGGGGACAGAAAAAATGTGTGTGTGTGTGTGTGAGAGAGAGAGAAAGAATGAAGGGGTAACGAGAGATGAGGGGGCAGACAGACAGGCATGTGGAGCGATTATAGCAGGGTTTATGTATGAGCTATTGATTGAGTCGGTGGTGACTTCTTGAGTGGTTAATTCGGGAAGTGAGAGCGATAGAGAGAGTAACTCACTGACCAGAGGGAGGAGGGATAAAGAGAGGGGGATAGCAAGTAGGAAGAAATGCGCAATAGTTGTAGCTTCTGTCCTGTAGAGTAGGCTACATGTATAAGACATATGAAGGGCACATAAAAGAGCAGGATTCAGGTTGCTTCTTTTTTTAAACTGATTTAATGGAGAATCATCTGGTGTTCAAATGCACACTTACATTGCTGTGATCTCAAGACCTTGAGCAGTCTGCACTTCACTTCTTCACCACTCTCTCGTAAATACTTAATTAGCTTTCCACGCATTTTAAATTAACATCAAGCAGAGCCAAAATGTTCCCTGGTGCACCATTTAAACAATAATTTGAATCAGAATGAATGTGTCTTGGATTTCCGCGTTAAATTGATTTTTAAAAATGCACAAAACCTATAACAAAACATTAAGATTAAACTCACTTGTGTAGGCTAATTTTTTATAGGCCTATAGGTCTACTGGGGGAAATGAGTGAAGATTGAGAGATAATCTACAGTAAATGACTGGTTTCTTTTTAAATATTTGATTTTGTTTGGGAGTTTCATGTAGGCTATGCTGCATAGGCTGACTTGCAGTACAGCGTCATATGCTGACATCGCTAAATTAGCCTATATTGTTTGTGTTGTTTATGTATGACAGGGCATAATACTACCTGCTCATTGAAGGAAAGTAAACAATCGTTGACTATAGGCTACGTTATGATGTCACCTCACAAGACGATGGCAGACGTAACGAAGTACGAGCGGCGCGCGTTTGTGTGAAGTTTAAGGTCCGCTCGCTCTCCCGCGCATTTTCCTCTTTCTCTTCCCTTCTCTCTTCCCTCTCGCGTAGGTTTTGATCTCTCAGCCGGGAGATCAAAGGCGCTCTCTGGCTATTAGTCAGCGAGAGCCATTGATCCCACATCGATCCACGCGAGACACAGCCGCCCCGTGAACACCGTACGAGGCTCCCCAAAGCTCTTCCGCGCGTCGGGAGGGAAAGCGAGCGAGGAGAGAAAAAGAGCTTTAAGGGGGGCGATGTGTGTGTATATATTTCACTGGCGCGGGCAGAACCAAGCTCGAGCTTTTTCTTTGCCGCGGGACATGAAACAATGAGGCTCGAGCCGGTTTTAATAAAGCGCGCTTTCCCTCCTTTCAACTCTGGCGCGAGGCGGACGAGTCGGCAACGGAGAGCGATCGATAATTAATGACGATGAATAATTTAACCCTATCGATTGATACTTTTTCCCCCTTCTTTTCCTTGTATCTTAAGTCCGATGCTCTATAAGAGATATCATATCGCACGCTCGCTCCTATCATCGCTCGTAAAGTTGAGCAAGTTCTGTTCCATCCCTCTCTTCTTTTTTTTCACCAAGTTTCCCCAGCTTTCTCATTCGCAAGTGCTAAGCACCGCCAAAACTTAACTTTCCAATTATTGGGTTTCGTATCTAAACTTTGCTAGCGTTAGGAAAGATGGTCGCTGGAGAGTAGTCTAACACGGGGGTGTTACGTCTCACCCACGTCACCTTACCAACTAGAAATTAGTTACAGGGTGAAATCACTATCATGCATGACCACCCTCCTGAGGTGACAATAGAAACACTGTGTGTAGAAAATATATATAAAGCATTCACAGGACAAAAATGATTTGATGTAAGTAAGTGTAATTTCATATCCAGTTTGATTTGTGCTTAACAATGTTAAAAGACAGAACTGGAATCATTTGAATCACATCTAATATATTTACACAATATTTTCAATAACATGCTGCAAAATAGGGCCATAGGCTGACATTTTCCACAGCTGTGAGAGTGACACCTCATCCCCTAATCTTATAGCACAATCTTATTGCCTGTATACAGATATATATAAAAATATTCGTTAAATAAAGTTCTCAGAATTTTGTGAGCCACCTGAAAATATTTCATTTCCATGTGTTTACATAGGAACTGTCATTTTTGCCTCGTAGTGTGCACAATTTGTCAGATGCGTCCCATCTCAAGTTCTCCATCTTGACCATCTTTCCCCTTACCCCTCTCTTCCCCTGCTCTCCCTTTTTCCTTTTTCATAACAAACACACAAGCCAGTCCTTCTGTTCTTTGACCCTGAGGCTGTGCAGACTGTCAGAGTAGAGTCAAGAGAAATCGAGAGATCGAGAAAAAGTAAAAGAGGGAAAGAGGAAGGAACAGTGGGGGGAGAAAAAGAGAGAGGGGCGAGGGTGCTCAGTAAGTCCCTTTTCAGTGGCAGAAAGATGACACAGATACAGAGGGTTTGTTTCATGTCCTGGGAGCAGAGAGCGAGAGGGACGAGCCTGGTCACATTCCCTCATCTCTGTTTCAGAACCTTGCTGTCGATCTTTTTCACAACTAGAAACAATGTCTACCATCTGTTACTCAATTCTTTCTCTTTTCCTCTACTTTTTAGTCCACTTCTGAACCTCATCTTTTTACCATTTTATTTTGTGGTCCACCCATAACACAAAATTGTTTCCAGCAGGCCTGTTTTATCGAAACATTAATGTGTAATCAGCAGAGCTTTTCACAAAATATAATTAGTCACAGGGGTAAACGTGTTAAATCTGTAGGGCATGGCTATTCCATAATGAATGAGTAATCAATGCCTGTGTTTAAATGCAATAATGTTTATAAAAGCACACTTATTATTTCATACTTAGTGTTTTTGTGCTATAAGATTAGCGCAAATAATTTTTCCATGGCATTAAGCTAGAATTATTTGAATCCCCACACCATTACAAAACATAGATTTACTAAATGATTAATAATGATTTAACACATATGGTCAAAATATTGAATATTAAACCATGAACTCTGCTTTACATAAATATTAACAGTAAATAATCCAGATGAGCAAGCTAAATTTATATATATTAGTATATATTAATTAATATATTAATCATTATTAAAGTTACATTTATATCACTTAAATATTGCTATATATATATATATATATATATATATATATATATATATATATATATATATATATATATATATATAATTATTTAAGTGATGTAAATGTAACTTTCCCTCATACATACAGTATAGATACATTTATATATATTTGCATGTATATCATTTCTATAAAAACTAATTAGTATATATTTAATTTTAAATTAAATTAAATATATGCAGATATATATTCATTTTCTTCCACTTTTATTTACTTTGATCACCATATTTTGTGTTCATATGCTCACAGATGATATAATTGTGAGTTTCTGTTAGTTTGTGACCTTGATGTGATTATATGTATCTGTCACAGAAGATTTTACTTCCTCAAGAGTGCATTTGAGCATGCTGGGAAAGGTGTTACTTTGTGTTGCCCTGTCCATGTGCATCTTTTTTTTCCTGAGTTTTTTTGTTTGGTGTGTGTGGTTGTGCACTCCCTGAATCAGTGTCTTCATATCTAGGAGATTGTGAGAAGATGTATTCCCTTGGCTGCTAGTTATAATGTTTCTGGGGGTGATAGGGAGAACTTGAAAGCCCTGTGCTGCCCAAATCAAAACTAACAAGGAAATGATGGGGGCTCCTTTATCTCTTCACTGGCCTGGAGGGGAAGAGCAGGGCAAAAGAAAGAGATCGAGGGAAAGGGAGGTGGGGGTGGGGGGGCATCCTGGCTTCCTCTTTGATTTGTAAAAAATGCATTACCTCCGAAATCAAACGGAAAATTACTGAGCGGGAGCAAAACATACAGAGGAGAGAAAGAGAGAGAGTGCAGTTAGGTGCACGGGCAGGTAAGGCTGGGTTTTCTTTGATCGGATAGGCTGGCTGATAGGTACTGAATACAGATTTCACAAATGAATTCATTTACAGGTGTGATCTGGACTGCAGTTGCACTGTGCTCAATCGTATTTAATAGTGTTAAAGTAGTATCTATTTTTAAGTTGATAGTCTTGTATAGGACTGGCCCAGTAAGACAAATCTTAAAGGTGAGCACAAAGTCTGAATCTACATTTTTATATGCCCTCGCAAAGCTATCGAAACAGGTAAGTAAAAACAGAGCCAAGTGATTTGATTTAATAGCTTTCTGTACTTAAGAAATAACAACAGATGAATGTTACGAAAAAAGAGCGAGATGAGAAGGAGATGGTGCGAGAGTGGGGGAGAGCAAGTGGACAGTCCAAAGAGTAAAAGCAACAAAGGGTGTGTGTGTGTGTACTTGTGTGTGAAAGAGAAGTGCCTGGAGTTAGCAATAATAATTTATACAAACACACCTCAATAATTCACGTTCCATTTCAATGCTGGAGGGAAGATCCAAAATTCACAGAGCATAATTAAATAGAGTGAGAGAGGAGAGGGAGAGAGGGAGAGGCCAGCATTAAAGATACCCTTGTACCGGCTCCTTCTTCTTCCCGAGCTTTGTAAAACAACCTTTATGAAATTGTGATGGCTGAGGAGAGATTGAACTCCTCTAGCCATGTATACTGAATTGCTGCATGGAGAGATGGATCTTTACTGATGCTCCCAGTTGATCTGATAGCAGATGCAATCTTCAATGATTTTTGATATCCTGCTTTGAAGTTATTTGTATGAACACATACCCACTGTAGTGTGTTTATTTCCTTTTGCTGCAACGTGAACATTTCATGCTGGAAATGAAGTTCAATTGCAGCGCATAACGTGTGGAAACTGAAAAATGCTTAAATTATTATTATAAAATATCATGTCATTTTCGTATTTTGATCTTTATTACAAAACAGGTACCTGTGAAAACCTATGGACTAATTGCTTGAGGGCCTCACACACAGTCATAGATGTTCAACATGAGACGGCGTCTTTTGAACGTTGCTCTTTGTGAAAAAATGCTCAGTGATCTTCTGCATGGCTGAAGGGACAGCCTTCGGCAACCATATTTAAAGAAACCCTTCAAATAAAAAGGCATTGATTGATTTCAGAGGCCACTGGAATGACATGCCCTCATGGTTTACAACAGCATGTTCTGACACACTGGTGTGTAGTGGGTGAAATGAGTCCACAAGAACGTGACACATATTTGTGGAGTCAAAGTATTATGCTTTAGCCTTATGTTCTGTGGTCTAACCTAAAATGGTTCACGCTCAGATTTTGTTGGTTTGTGTGTGAATGCAGGTGTAGTGGAGGTATGGACTGTAACTGTGTTAGTGACCTGCTGCTCACGCCACCCGTCCCAACCCTCTGGACACCAGGTGAGACACCGGAAGAGGATTTTTTTCCCCATCCAACTTAAATGTCTTTTTCTTCACCATCATGGTTTTGTATGACAGGACAGTAGAAACAAATGCATAGATGTTACATTGATCTTACAAGCAACACTCTTAAGCAAATTATTACATGAACAAGAGTTCCAACCAACAGCATGACACAATATGTTATTATACATAGTTAATATTAGGCAACTTACATTTTAGACACAATATTTCCAGTTTCATTGTCTGTTTTTTTGGTCCGGCAATGAAAATCATTCCAAACTAAGCTAAGGCCTAATCGACCGCTGCATCTCCTAACAACCCACAGTAGTAGTGTTTCGTTCCTGAATAAATCAGTGTTTTGAACAAATTGGTTAAGTAAATTATTCACTGACTCACTTTAATAGGCTGGGTACTAAACCTTAGGCAGCTGACTTGTTGCCTTGCTGCCATATCAGGCAATGACTTCAGGCAGTGTTTGTGCAGGTATTTCAGTGGACAGGATGTGACACAATCATTGGATTCGAACATGCCTTGTTGCCTTCCTACCTCCGTTGTTTGCCAGCGGAGGCAGCATTTTTCAGCTTTCGGATGCAGCCAAAGTCACTTTCATTCCTAAATTAAATCAGTGTTTCGAATGAATCGGTTCAATGAATGATTCAAATGACTCACTCATAAAGACAATCATTTGTCGCCACCTACTGGCACAATGATGTAACTTGCAAAAAGAATCCCTTAAAAACCCCAAATACTAATGCATAGACTGACTTTGCATAGATAGTCTCAGATACAAACAGTAAAAAGTCCCAGAATGCAGCTCGGCCAATCAAATTCAAAGTATAACTGTTGTATAAATTCAATTTCCATTTCCTGGTTGTCATCACAGGCTGTTTGCCACAGTTTGAACAATAATCTACATGCACACCCTTCATCAAAGTTTCATCAAAATCAATTAAAAAAAGAAAGTTCTCTTACCTATACTTGTTTAAAACACAGGCTAACTACTCCCTAGGCTCAAAATACCCTATTGAACCACCCATCGCCTCATCAGTTATTTAGACAGGAATGCTCTTAGCAAGTAACAAAACCAACAGGCCTTATCCAAATCCTTTCACTTACTTGGCTCCCTCTCCTCAGGCATCGCCTTCCCAGACTGGGCCTATAAGCCAGAGTCAAGCCCAGGCTCCAGGCAGATCCAGCTGTGGCACTTCATCCTGGAGCTGCTGCAGAAGGAGGAATACCAGGGGGTGATTGCCTGGCAGGGAGACTATGGTGAATTTGTGATCAAAGACCCAGATGAGGTGGCAAGACTGTGGGGCATTCGGAAGTGCAAACCTCACATGAACTACGATAAGCTCAGTCGAGCACTTAGGTATGCACAGAATGTGTGTTTCATATTCAAATGATTGTTTTTTGTGTTAATGCATGATTGCTACCTTTTATTGTTCTCTCATGCAATATGTATATTCTAGATGATGTGCTTTGTTGAGTACACAGTGTGTTTGGCTATTTCTTTTGTGTGTATGTGTTTTTATCTTGCATCTTATGGGGGAAAAACATCATTTATTTTGTCCTCACATAATATCCTGTATAATACCCTTGGCCGCTCCATGCTTGATGCTTGATAGTATGTGGATATTTTAAGTGCTGCCTTCCCTCCAAAGAACATCAATATAGTCCAATTTGTGGAATCTTTGAACATCTAAATGGATTCTGGATGTTCTCCGGCGAGAGGCTCATATAAAGAATACTTGTCGATGGGGATTTTGAAATTAAGTCTAAAATTGATTCGTATCGTACCAAACTTATATCAGATATCTTTTCAAACTCCAACATAACTTTTAAGGTTTCAACTTTGACCCTGGTTGAAGCACTTTTGCTCTTATTCATGCACATATGCGTAGCCATTTCTCATTCCGGCTTTTTTATTGCTCTGCTCCCCTCCTACCCTCCCCCAGCCTCCCTTTAATAGATGCTGTCGCTAGCCGCTAATTGTTATGAATAGGCACAGGCCATAATTAGCCTCGTTGATTAGCCTTGCTTAATTGCTCAATTAAGGGCCACAATTGCCACATAAAATAAAAGCTTACAAATTATTGCGCCGGCAGATTGCATCACGGGAACTCGTGTAGGCTGCCGGACCGGGTAAAGTGAAGTCAAGCATAAAGTGTGCTGAGATTAAAGAGCCTCGCTCTCATGCACAGGTGAGCATCCTCAAAGCGTTCTGACACTCGTGATGAGCGCAAACGGGTGATGGTCAGGAGGAAAGACTCTGTATAGATCCATCTCTTATTTCCAACTGAGTGATACACCGTTGTGTGATGTTGAGGGAAATCTAAGCGGTCATCACTGTGCAGAACAGGCAGCTGACAAAGCTGGCATTACCAAATGAAGGCCATGACCCTGGAAAATGTTTCAGTTGAGTTGAAGGCAGCCTTTTCCCCCTTTAAAGGCATAGTTCACTTGAAAATGAAATCTTCATTTATTCATCCTACTGTCGTTTCAAACCTGTATGGCTTGAAGAACAAAACAACTTTGGGCCCTATTGTATGCACAAAAACGACATTCTTCAAAACATATTTTTGTTCCAAAAAAAAAAAGAAATTCATACGCTGTAAAAAAAATTGTTGTTATCACAACTTTTTATCATTTGTCAAATCAACTTAGATAATTAATGTGGTTCAGATAAAATAATATTTTGAGTTTCTGTTTATTAAACCAATCTCCTTTGTTGTATTAACTCAAAATTTTAAGGCAAACAGGTAACTTTAATTTTGTAAGTTAAATCAACAAATTTTTTTTTTTTACAGTGTACAGTTTTGGAATGAGGTACATTATGATAGAATAAACATTTTTGGTCGGTTTTATCCTGTAATTCAAGCATTTATTCTTGTATTCACAGATGCAATTGTGTTTTCCTCATTTTAAACATTACTATTTTATTGTGTTTTCTGTTGTTCTCCATCCTGCAGGTACTACTACAACAAACGCATTTTGCACAAAACTAAAGGCAAGCGCTTCACCTACAAGTTCAACTTTAGTAAGGTGGTTCTGGTGAATTACCCGCTGCTGGACATGGCCAGCTCTCCGTTCCTGCTGGCCCAGAACCACTTTAATGGAGGAGCAGCCACTCCGGACTGCAGCCCTGTCACACCCGAGGTATGAGGGAATAAATGCATCACATGTATTTGGTGCAGTGTGATTACAGAAGCGTAAAATCAACAGAACAAACAATCTCAATATAATGAGAGACAGGAATGGACCGCCAGGTATAACAGAAGAATGAAGTCAGACAAAAACCTGAAGGGCTGATGTGCTCTGTGATAATAACAGCTCTATTGCTCGTGTTTAATGATTGATGTTTTTTTTATCCATACTGTATAAGGCTTTCTGTATTAGCTTTGATGTGAGGGATCAGGTTATTGATTGTACAGAGTCAATCAGTATGTAGGTATCTTTTTTGTATTTATTGTATGTATTTTCTGTAATTGCTCTAGTATTGGTGTTTATTTGTCTGTTAAATTTTAACTAAAATAGTTATCATCTGAATACCAGGGGCAAAGCAAAAATGTATATGTCCTGCTTGAATACAAAGAGTCTGAGAATAGGTTTTATCAATAAAGGTTTAGTCAAACCTGAAATTCACTTAAAATATGCTCCTCAAAAAGGTGGTACATTTGCTACACAAAGTAACTTAAAAGTAGTCTGATAAAATTCAATAACAAATTATTATTTAATAATATTATTTTTATGAATAACTTGATTTTACTTTAGTCTTACAAAGTATATCTACCCAGGTCATTCTATGAAAAAGTTGTCTTGACTAGAGGAGACTGAAGGAGAAGGGAAAGATCTAGAGGTGAAGAAGAAAGTAGAGAGAATGTCACAGATGGCGTTAAGCAGCCTTAAAACAAAAGAAGACATTATCCCTTTCCTCTCATCCCAGTCTTGGAAGTGCACTCATCACTGCCATTGATTGAAAATGAAAGACATGTGAGAAATGAAAGAGAAGGTGGGGCTGTCAGATCAGTGCCGTGTAATTAATGCGGTTTGGTTAAGCAATCCAGATTATGTAGCTTCAAAATACAGTCCTGCCTTTCTCACTGAAAAGAGAAGAGTGACAGAAATTATTGATCACCTTCATGTCACTAATCATAAAAAAAGAGAAAATCTTTATGGCATTCATCTGCTAAGATTCTTGCAATGACTTCCAGGTTTTCTTTATTGAGCTTTATCCCCCACCACCCTTTTCTAATCTGCTCCCAAAAGCCGTTCCACATTTTGGGAGGTAAAAACCCTGGGATCTCTTTGTGGCCTATACTATATTAATCTTATGAAGTATTTTTTAAAAATCTTTTATGTATTATTTTTATGACTTAATCTGATTATCCAAATGTTGTGCAGCACACAAACATCCCAATAAAATGGTTAATAAAACTGTTAAAATTGACAAAATTATTATTTATATTATCAATATTGTTATATATTAGTGTAATATACTGTATATTATACTATAGTATATTATTTTAAAAAGCTAGCCTGTCATGTCATTTATTAAACTAATTCTTCTCACTGTCTAATGATTCTCACAAGCTGTCTTTTCACTATCCCATCTTTCCCAGGCCCTTCAGTCTTTATTTCCTCGTTTGCCTGAGTCGGGTCGAGGGCCCTCTCTGTTTGAACGCAGTGCAGGGGCCCCAGGGCCTGATGGGGACAAGCTGAGACTGGACGCTTTTCCTTTCCTCGGGTCAGGTGAGACATAAATTAAACAAATTTAACAAAAGAAAAAGACAAAATTATAGATTATAGATTAATGTTAATTAGGGAAGGTTATTAGCTTTTCAGAGCAGTGAAATAAAGTATATAAGTGTGTTGAGTTCAGATATACACTCACCTAAAGGATTATTAGGAACACCTGTTCAATTTCTCATTAATGCAATTATCTAATCAACCAATCACATGGCAGTTGCTTCAATGCATTTAGGGGTGTGGTCCTGGTCAAGACAATCTTCTGAACTCCAAACTGAATGTCAGAATGGGAAAGAAAGGTGATTTAAGCAATTTTGAGCGCGGCATGGTTGTTGGTGCCAGACGGGCCGGTCTGAGTATTTCACAATCTGCTCAGTTACTGGGATTTCGCACAACCATTTCTAGAGTTTACAAAGAATGGTGTGAAAAGGGAAAAACATCCAGTATGCGGCAGTCCTGTGGGCGAAAATGCCTTGTTGATGCTAGAGGTCAGAGGAGAATGGGCCGACGGATTCAAGCTGATAGAAGAGCAACTTTGACTGAAATAACCACTCGTTACAACCGAGGTATGCAGCAAAGCATTTGTGAAGCCACAACACGCCCAACCTTGAGGCGGATGGGCTACAACAGCAGAAGACCCCACCGGGTACCACTCATCTCCACTACAAATAGGAAAAAGAGGCTACAATTTGCACGAGCTCACCAAAATTGGACAGTTGAAGACTGGAAAAATGTTGCCTGGTCTGATGAGTCTCGATTTCTGTTGAGACATTCAGATGGTAGAGTCAGAATTTGGCGTAAACAGAATGAGAACATGGATCCATCATGCCTTGTTACCACTGTGCAGGCTGGTGGTGTAATGGTGTGGGGGATGTTTTCTTGGCACACTTTAGGCCCCTTAGTGCCAATTGGGCATCGTTTAAATGCCATGGCCTACCTGAGCATTGTTTCTGACCATGTCCATCCCTTTATGACCACCATGTACCCATCCTCTGATGGCTACTTCCAGCAGGATAATGCACCATGTCACAAAGCTCGAATCATTTCAAATTGGTTCCTTGAACATGACAATGAGTTCACTGTACTAAAATGGCCCCCACAGTCACTAGATCTCAACCCAATAGAGCATCTTTGGGATGTGGTGGAACGGGAGCTTCGTGCCCTGGATGTGCATCCCACAAATCTCCATCAACTGCAAGATGCTATCCTATCAATATGGGCCAACATTTCTAAAGAATGCTTTCAGCACCTTGTTGAATCAATGCCACGTAGAATTAAGGCAATTCTGAAGGCGAAAGGGGGTCAAACACAGTATTAGTATGGTGTTCCTAATAATCCTTTAGGTGAGTGTAAGTGATTAGTTCACACAGTTAGCAGTATGTTCTTGACATTGTTAGTTTCTATTTGCATTTACACCTGCATTTCTCTAGCACTTCCTCTGCGAGTGCTACGGTATCATGTACATATTGTTTTGTATTTTTCGGATGTTCTGAATGTACATTGAAATATCAGTGTATCAGAATGTATGAGGGCATGAGTATGTCAGTGCGACTCCCCACCCCAAAAGACCCAGCCAAACATCCCCACCACCCCCACCACCCCCACCCCCACCCCCACCTCTCCCTTCAACTTTGTTTGTCCTGAGGTCCTGTTCCACCCTCCTCCTCTTCTTACCCCTCTCTGCCTCCCATGTGTACCCCCTGTCCTAATCCCTTCCCAAGCAGGAAGGCCCTAATTGAGGGTGCAGGCTTCAGTTTGTGGCCTGTGGGCGCCCATTACTGTGTTTTCATAAGCAAGTGAGGCCTGCCTGACTGATTCAATATTCATGTGTCTGCCAGCTACTCCTGGCCCAACATACACACACACTCTAGCACTGTCAAATTAGCCCTGCATAGCAAATAACACAGAGAGAGGCTGTGGAGAGAAAAAAGAGAGGGAGAGAAAATGAAGTAGGAAAGAAGAGAGAAAGAAAGAAAGAAGTATACTGTGAACATGGTAGAAAATGAAGAAAAAGTGTTTGTAACGCAAGTGAAAATTTGGTGAAAAGCATGTTAAGTATTAGGAGTGTGAAATCAGTCATATCAACTCTTATTTCATATCACAAAGGATCTGTGAAAAAATAACCTGGCTAACATCTAATTTCTGTTTTATCTTACATCATCATATATATATATGATGTATGTGTATGTGTCAGTATTTTTTAACGTAATTATTAGGTAATTGCTCAAATTATTGAGCTAGTCAAAGTGACAGTAAAGACATTTATAATATTACGAAGGATTTCTATTTCAAATAAATGCTATTCATTTGAACCATCTATTCATTGAAGAATCCTGACACAAAAGGCTTCACAGTGTCCACAAAAACATAACCACAACACAACTGTTTGTAACATTAATAATAATTTTTTTAATAAAGTGTTTTTGATATTCAAATCAGCATATTAGAATGATTTCTGAAGGATCAGGTGACACTGAAGACTTGAGTAATGGCTGATGAAATATTACTATATGATATACATATATAAAGTTTTTTGAATAATGTCCTTCTAGTTTTCCCTCTGAGAAAGAGTTGCCTTGCATTCTCTGTTCTCAGTCATGTCTCTAACATCTGAACTTAAACATTAACACTAGTTTCCGTTTCATGTTTTTCAATTTCTCCCACAGGGGCTCCTTGTTACTCCAAACCTCCATCCCTATTGGGTCCTTACCCACGGAACCCCTCTTTTGACTACCCCTGGGGCTTCAACCCCTACCTCCCAGGGGCCTTTTCTCTAAACAACTGTCCCAAATTGCCCCCAGGCTCCCTTTACTCCTCACATTTCTACCCCAACCCGCTCCAGTCCAGCTTGTCTCAGCTACCACACCCCTTCTCTTCACTCTTACCCCCCGGAGACACGACCGGGGCAGAACGCGGCCAAACGGGAGGAACTAATGGTCAGCCCCCCAGACTCTGCATCCCACCGTACCCAGGGAGCTTGCCACTGGGTCGGACTGAGCTGGGGAACGGGGGTACGGGTGGAGGCGACCGGGAAAGAGGGGAGACCAACACCAGTGTCACAGGTGGAGGTCTTGGTTTAGGGTTAGGCCTAGGATTGGGTTTGGGTGGTCTCAGTGTGGGAAGCGGAGGAGGAGGCCGTCAAAGCCCTTCCGAGCGGAGAAAGGGTGTGAAGCAGGATCCAGAGTCTGATTCTGAGCTGGAGATAACAGACCTGAGCGACTGCAGCTCGGAGAATGAGAACGAACCAGACTTCTCTCTAGGGAAGGAGCCAAGGCTGGGTGGTCGCTCACACCTTCTAGAGGCCAAGTCCGGGGGTCTCGGGGGAGTCCTGCCCCCTCTCTCTTCTCTTTCTCCTGTGTCTCCACATCCCCTCAAAAGTCTGGGACCCCTGACTCCTCCACCGTCATCCCTCCCTCCATCCCTCTCTCCCTCCCTCAGTATGGTTGACCGGCACAGGGAAACAGAGACAGTTAAACTTGCTCACAGTTAATATGTTCTGTTGTGTGTTTTTTGATGTCTTGCAGGTTCTCTTTCTCTTTTTTTCTGTCTGTGTATTTGTGAAATAATGCTGTATATTCCCATTTCATTTTTTCCCTTCCTCTGTTCCGGAGTCCTCCAAAGCCACTCATGCAGTTCCAATATCAGAGCTTTCAATTTCTGTTTTCTTCAATTTCTGTATCATACAATGAGACTCTCAATGCAATCTTAGTTTTTTGTCATTCTGAGAGTAGCGCAGTACACACACACAAAAAAAACAAAACAAAATAGCTTTTCAGATTAGAATGTTTCAATATCTAAATAATTCTCATTTTCCAGTCTCCGTTAGGAAACAGAGATATTTTATAGCCAAGACAGCACAGTAATGGAATATGCACATCTTTTATCACCACTTTCTGAATTGCACTGCATTCTGGCCATGCTGAGATAGGCAGTAAGTTTGTTCTGCTCTGTGTATTTCACAGACTTTTCCATAAGTTAATGCTAAGCTCTGCAATACAGTGTTCAGCTGAACAGTGTAAAACAAGCAAATTGCAATAATGGCAACACTGATAGTAATTTTAAGGTGATTCAGTGTTGCAGTAAAGCACTTTTGTTTTATTGTGCTGATTCAGAAAAATATATGGTCAAACATTGCCATCTTGTGGTTATATTTTTCAAAGCCCTTCATAGTTTTTTAAGACAAACTTTAAATTTTAAATGATTTATTTATTTATTATTTATTTATTTTAACTTTCAGATTTCATGTTCAGTCTGTGTCTTTTTTTTAAACGTTCAAAAACTTTATGAGCCTAAGAATGAGAGACCGAGTCAATGCTGCTCATGTCAGTGAATATTTAAAGTTTGTATCTATTTCATTGTATATATTTTATTATTGTGTACATTATGTTTAATTACTATTACTATATGGGATAGTTGTATTGGTGTCATTTTACTCTCTACGGGTGATATATGAGACAGGGAAATGGATAAGTATATGTGTAGTGACCCAAAGTTGACTAAGAAGGGGCAATTGTTTTTCATATTGCTCATAAGAGTTTAGACAGGGAGGTGTGCAAAAAAAAAATTTCTGCTCCCTCTAATTGTGCCCTGTGGAAATTTTCTCCAGATAGCTCAGAAAAGTAGATGACCCTACTGGACTAAGTTATGCCGCTAGTTTCATATTTCAATAATTAATTCACCCAGTGGTGATGTACTATAATTAATCAAGTGTGAATAATATTAGTTGCAGCATCTGCTCATTTCTTTAACCAATGTTCATTCTAATGTTTAAGTTTGATATATGAACATCCAATCTGAATGTAAAGACAATGCATAGGTGCAGAATGACACACATTGATGAATGGATTTACCATTTAAAACAATTCAGACAAGGTGAGAAAAAAAGGGGCCTACCCAGAACATGTTTAATGCAAAGGCAAAATAAAAGCAAGGTTTTACCAAACGTGTGCAAACAATATTTACGGATATATTGTTACAATTCTTTGGAAAGTTCTCATCTGATTCTAGATAAGAATTTGAAGTAGTTGTTACATGAGAGTTGGTGCCCTTGACTTGCCCGTACTAAAGGAGATTTCATCTGTACATAGAACTTTGTGTATTTGTGTGTACACATTGAAAAGGAAAAAATACCATTTACCTAACAGTAAAGCTTTTTCTTTGTTTTATTGTGAAATTTAAAACAGAAAGGATGACTAGAACAAAAAATGAGCAAAGAGTAATATCTTCAAAAGCAATAAACAATATTCTTGAGATTCAGTTGTAAGAGTGTGGATTTTTCTCTGGCGTTCAATAGGTCTATGTGATTTTAGATTTTTTTTAAAAATGTGTCAAAAGTTTCATGAGCTACATCATGTCAGGTACCAAACTCGCGGCCTTTCTGAGATGAATTATGATGAATAAACAACTAGAGACCTATAGTCCATATTTCATGTCCATACAAAATCTATATGAGTGCAGTATATTTCAAAAATAGAACAAAATGCAATCTAGGATAGGGGAGTTCACGCAAGGTAGGCCACCCCAAAGACAGTCTTGGCTCGGGTTCATATTCATAAATCGTGAATAGTAATGGAACGGGGATGCGAACACGCGTTCAAGAGCCCTGAGAGTCATACAAATGGAGGGGAACAAATTTAGTGTAACACTGAACGGAACCATACGGGCATACATGAAAGATATTTGGACGTCTTTCGGCCTCTGGTGGTCGCAAGTCACACAGGAAGAGGCAGTGGACGGCGAAAAGTTACGTTTCCAACGCAAAAAACACATAGCTTTCTGTCGAGTGCACTTAGGGGTTATTGAACATATTGAATAATCATCTGCAAATTAAGAAGAATGATTTAGTCCTGCTTTTATATCTGCTGTCAAACGTCGCGCGTTTGTATTTGTCTCTACTTCCGCGTACAATGTTTTTTTTCAACGACATACGACAACTTTAGAACAGGAAGCCTTTCAGAGGCGCTTGACACTTCATCTCACCTTTTAGAAGGTAAGTTTTAAGCTTAAACATCTGGATAACAGGGTCTGTTTTGGTTTTGAGACAGTTTATTATTTTTCTTGTGCGCAATGATGTGATTTGTCATCAGAGGGAGCTTTCGCATGCTTGATTACTAGCATGATCCGCGAGCGATCCGATTTTGCCAGTTGCTTTGCTCAGCGAGAGGAATGTTGTATTTGGCCACAATGTAACCTTTGCCAGCATTCCTAATATTTCCGTCGACCCGCGCCTCTATTTTTCAACAAACAAACAGCGACGATAATGTTTGAAGCTTCTCCGCGAGATGAATGAGCAAATAAAATTGATTCCGATCTTTGACAGCTAAACAATTTTACATCAAATGTCTCGACAAAATGTTTTGCAGCACATGCAAAAGCAATGTCAACATAACCACCGTTTGCGCTGTTATTGATATTCAGCCTGATCAGCAATGACATGGCGTTAGCGCTATACTGCAATTAATTTCATACATTTATAATAAGCTGATTATATCAGCTGTAGTTAGTGCTAGACATGTAAGGAATGCAGGTAAAACGAGTCTGAATTGTTTTGTAGCCTATGAATTGTATTATCTTAAGCAATATCACACGAGTAGCGAGCGATAGCATGTTGTACTGCATATCAGCACGGCTGTAATTCCGCACGATTACGATTGTCATATTGATTTTATACAACAGTTCAATACACAAGTAGCTACTATATATTTCTTCTCCGCCAAATAAAATAGTTCTAAAATAAACCAGACCAACAACTTTTATATCTCCAACCAACGAACAAACTGAAAGTCTGGTCTGGATCAGCATTTATAAGTGGATTTCCCCTCCTTGCTCCAGGCCTTCTGTAATCACTGCGCTGTTGTTCCACCCCGTGTTTTGTATGCCACTGATGAGAGAAACCCAGTTGAAGAGAAAATAATGCTGTAATGACTTCTAAAACCTTCAAATCGCTGCAAGCAAAACCACCCCGCTCCTCTTCTATTAGTGAGAGAAAACAGCAACTTCAACTTTTAGAAAACTTGCTCCTAGCTTTGTTTCAACTTTACACTACTCGCATTCTTCAGTCTTTGTCCCTGTGCTGTTATATTAAATAACTACACTCTTGAAACACCACCCAACCTATCAAATTTGAGCCAGAAATTGCCTGCTATATAATGCCTTTATAATAAGCCCTGGCAGGCAGAAACAAATAGGGATTATGAATTTTATTCATATACTTTAATAAACCGAGTACAAATTGTAGCCCTTGTACTTGTCCATACATAAAGTATCTTTAACTTCAGACTCAGTTTGTTTTTGCAGGCGTTATATAAGCGAATGTCAAGGTAAATTGATGTAAGCCATTGTTTACATTTTATGTTTGGCTTCCAGGTAATTCGTTGTGTAGAAAACCACTGTAGTCCATTACATTTTTGGGAAAGGAGCACTTAAGAAGCATCGTTAGTCTTGATGTAGTTCTTAGCTACGACCGTCTGACAGCTAGAGTGAACTGGGATTAGATTAGTTTAACCTTCATGGAGTGAGCCTTGTTCATATTTATTGGATGCATTTGAAGAGAAATTGCAGTCATCAGTTAACCTGCCTGTATTTCTCTGTCAGCTGGTAGTACTCGGATTTCATCCCACTGTTGTTTTATGTAAACATTCTCATTGCTTGTTTTCTTGATGTTGCTGCTTTTTAAAATATTCAGACTATTATTTGTATTATTTGGACTAAAATGCACCACTGTATAATGTATAATCCTTTAAGAGTCTGTTCAGATTATTTTGTTATAGGACTAACATGGAATGGCCAAACACAAGTGTTGTTGTTGTAGCTGTTGTGGTTACGTTACTGTAGTAGATCATAATGGAAAAACAGGAAGACAACACAGTTACTTAGTTGCAAAAAAGTTTTAGGTCAACAATAAAGAGCTTTAGGCCTTTTTGGCTTAGATGGTACAACCCATCACAAAGAGATTCCTAATTACTGTAGTTCAGTGGAAAAGCTGGAATGATTATGTTGTCACGAAAGCCAGTTGGATTGGCTATGTACACAATCTGCAAGATTCAAACTAGTTTGTATTAAAAATCTCAAAGCAAACATTCCAATCTAGAATCTGTACAATCATCCTCTTTTCCGTGCAATAGGTCACCATGATTTTGCCAAGTAAGACATGTTCCTGGATCAACATAGAACCTGGAACAACATTCCTGTCTGAAAATGTAGTCCTAACCATATCCCTACGCCTAAACCTAACCCTACCTAGTACCCATAACTTATCCCTAAAATCAGAGGGAAATGATAGGTGAATAACACTAATGTAGAAGAACCTAACCCTGGTTGTAAGCCTAAACTGACATAAACTGTAAACTTGTCCCTCAAATCTGGTTGGTTGATTGGAATGTTGTCAACAGTCAAACAGGACAAAAATATTGATACAGGAACATGTTGCACTTGGTGAAATCACATACTGTGTGCAATATCAATTATTAAAATACAATAGTGTATTTTTTATGTTTTTGAAAGACATATCTTATGTGTTGTTCACCATGACTGCATTTATTTGATCAAAATACAGTAAAAACAATAAGATTGTGAAATATTCTAAACATTTAAAATGCTTGTTTTCTATTTTAATAGATTTTAAAAGGTCATTTATTTTTCTGAATTTTCAGCATCCACATCCACTCTTCAATGTCACGTGATCCTTCAAAAATCATTCTAATATACTAATTTGATGCTCCAGAAAAATGTATTATTATTATCAATGTTGAAAACAGTTGTGCTGCTTAATATTTTTAATACTTTTTTCGCAGGATTTTTTGATGATTAGAAAATGATTATAGAAAAGAATAGAAAGAACAGCATTTATTTTAAATACAAATCTTTTGTAACAATGTAAAAGTCCTCAGTCACGTCTGCTCCAAATGCATCCTTGCTGAATAAAAGTATTAATTAAAAAAAAAATCTTACTGACCCTAAACTTTTGAACATTAATGTATGAAAAACACTTTACAAATAAATATATTTTAGACATGATCATATAAGTTGCTTCAGCTGTTTAGATTAGTACAAGTTAGGTTTGTCAATACCAAGTAGTATCGCACTACTTCTTTTATCGTGTGGATGTGGACTACAAATGACCCTAAATCTCTCAAAAGTCAAGAGATCAAGAGTCAAGTCAAGTGAACTCATATTCAATTTTACATTTTTATATTTCTCTTGTATTTTCTTTTTGCCTTTTAAGATGCTGTCAAATTCTTTCATTGTGTTTTATTCAATTGTGCGCCGTTACGGGTCCTGTGTAAATGGCACCTAAAATACATGCCATTTATCTTGAGTATTGCATTTGAAGCATGTATAGCATTAGAATACTCTACCATGCATCATGGTACTATCGTTTTGAAAATACTGTGGAACTGCCGGTATTTCAAGGCTTGGGCATCACATTACCACTGTAGCACTTGTACACCGTGCAATAAGTAAGTGCTTTTCTCCCAGATTTGTCATTTGAGTGGATAATAACTGAAACAATGGGGGTGCCTTACCACTTCCTCTTCCTGTCCTGACATTGCTCGTCTCTCTCTCTCACTCTCTGTGACTTTCATACAGAGAGGCAAGTACAATCTTGTCTAGACTATCGCTACTGACTCTTTCTTTTAAAGGAATGCAGACCATTTAATTTTTTCACTCTACCTGCAATGGTTATTATTATTATTATTTTTTTTACATTTGATTACTTTATTCAGTTTTTTTAGTAGGCTGTTTCTTGTTAATATTACTTTTAGACCTACAGTACCTGTAAAACTTAGTGCTTTTTTCATTTGTATCTTTGTTCTATTGTATATGTTTTCGCCATTTCTTGTAATTATTTCTTATTCAATTATACTGATTGTTTACTTGTCTTTTTACTTTTTCACTATATTTGGCAAAGTATTTTTTGCTGTGGTATTTAAATAATTGAGAATTGTACAATTTCAATGTCATCTAAATGTTGGGATCTTTACAGCCTTATTTCCAGACAAATTAACTATATACCATTATCATGATATAAAAGACTCATATCATGATATTAGACTCATATCGCCCACCCCTATTGGGCCATATTGACTTTAAGTACACTGTTTTGTCAAAAGTATTGGGACACCTGCCTTTACATGCATATGAATTTTAATGACATCCTATACTTAATCTGTAGGGTTTAATATGGAGTTGGCCCACCATTTGCAGCTATCAACAAGCTATTACAGCTTCAACTCTTCTGGGAAGGCTTTCCACAAGTTTAGGAGTGTGCATTAAGAGTTCCTTTCACTAAAACTAAGGGGCCAAGTCCAACCCCTGAAAAACAACCCCACACCATAATCCCCTCTCCACCAAACTTTACACTCGGCACAATGCAGTCAGTCAAGTACCGTTCTCCTGGCAACCGCCAAACCCAGACTGTCCATCGGATTGCCAGACAGAGAAGCGTGATTCATCACCCCAGAGAACACGTCTCCATTGCTCTAGAGTCCACCACACCACAGCATCCGACGCTTTGCATTGCACTTGATGTAAAGCTTGGTACATACTCTGCAATAACAAAGAAATTCGTTCGTTTTCTCGTTCGTTCTGGCCAGTACATTCCATACTTCACGAGAAAAGCAGCTGCCGAACATCTCCTTTTCTCCGCATTAACCCCGCCCACTTTAAATTTCTGACCAATCACACAATAGTTCTCGGACACCCACAAGAAAAAAGTTCTGCTCAGATGATGTGTCGAGAACAAGCTGCAAGAACTCCCAAACCAGGGCTGCGAGAACAAAATGACGTCGTTTTTTCTCTGTTCTTGCGGAGTAAGTAACGGTCTTAAGGCTTGGATGCAGCTGCTCACCATAGAAACCCATTCCATTAAGCTCTCTATGCACTGTTCTTGAGCTAATCTGAAGGGAGACTCATTCTTTCACAAATGTTTGTAGAACCAGTCTTCATGCCTAGGTACTTGATTTTATACACCTGTGGTCATGGAAGTGATTGGAACACCTGAATTCAATGATTTGGAGGGGTGTCCCAATGCTTTTGGCAATATAGTGTATATACACATTTTTTTCCGTACATGTGGAAACAACATATAGTTGAGTACATCTTGACAGAATTCAAGTACCTGTGCCTGAAGGCACATAACGCTGTTTAATTTTTAATATGAAAAAATCTGTCTTGAAAAAATTATGGGACAAACCCTAGTATGTTTGTGTATGCATGGATGTGTGTGCAGCAGGTAAGAAAATGTGAACACGGTGAGGTAGTTTCTTGTCGCAGAAAATAAAAAAATTGTTATTAAATGTAGCTTTAAATGAGCTAATTTGGTTTTCTGGTGAGTTGAGTTAGCAAATTTCTACTTAAAATGAGACATCAGAAGGCCAGTGCAAACAGCAGCAGAGTGTCTTCTGTTTGTGTGTTTACGCAGTGACAAAGCTCTCACAGTGTGCTGGGGATGTGTATATGTGTAATGTGATGTTTTTGGCATGCTTTGCTGAGGCAACAGAAACTGTTGGTGTTCTCTGACCCATTAACAAAGAACCCTATGTATTGCCATGAGTAATAGTAGTGGCGTATGTCTGGGTAGGAGGTATGTTTGTGGAAGTTGTCAGTGGATGTATTCGCAGTGTGAATTGTGGTTGTATTTTATTACGAAGCAAAGGTGTGTGCGGACACTTTAACCTTATCCAGATGCAAAGGTGTGTGAAAAAGTTACTTGTTACATAAGTGGGGAATATAAAAGCTTAAAATTAGCTGAAAGAAAGAGTGACAGATGCAGAGTCTTAAAGAGAAGGTATAATTGAGGATGTGTCTTTATATGAAAAGTAAAATAGACTAGGGCCTATTGAAACAAGGAAATGGATAGTTAAAGCTGCAGTCCGTAAGTTTTGCCTCTTTGTCGCTATCTCTGTTTGAAATCTGGAATTGCAGTTAGTCGCGGAATGATTATCTTTACGTGGGTTGTGGATCGTCACGGCTCCTCAGCGCGGATGAATATGTTTTGAGGAGTAATATGTGTAGGCTGTCACCGCACAGGTGTGGATACTGTACTTCGGAATTACAGATACTATACTACGTCTTAGAAGTACGACCAAAATAATAAGTTTCACCAGAAAATGTCATCTGAACAAGTAAGTAACATGTCTGCCACTTTTGTTCTGACTAAATGAGGAAAAAAAGCATAAATAATGTAACAATAAATCACCCTACCAACGGTGATTAAATCTAATGATCGATTAGCTCATAACACATCAAACCGTGCAAATTATTAGTATTGTTATACCTTGTTCTCAAATTGTTAATGTTAACAACATCAGCATTGCGTGACTATGTGTATTTAGTGTGTATTAGCATTACCTGTAGATTTGAATTTCTGTACAGTCTAATCTTTTGCTTTTGACTACGGGTGAATCTCCAGTTGTCACTGATTGCTGTTTGGACCTTTCTGGATTACATTCCGCCATCAAAATGATAAATGTAATTATTCCAGCTGCTGTGAGGAACATGCGATACTGCTACTAGCCGGACTCCTCCTTTATGTATATACAGACATGACGTAATGACGCAAAGACATGCTCGAATTTCCCGCGGAAATCTACCAGTACCACTCTAATTACCACGCATTATTATAAGCTTACCGTTGTAAATCGGGCTAAGGTAAGGGGATAGTTTTGAACACTGGCTGGTTATGTACTTGCTCAAAATTTGAATTTGGATCATTTTTTACCAAAAAAAGTTACGGACTGCAGCTTTAAAGAAGACAAATTCTTCAGGGATAATTTTGATACCCAATTTCCAGAGATGTGCGTGCCATAAACTTTAAAAATGGTGGAGGTTAGAACGATTACTGCTGTGACTGGTATTCTTTATTATTTTTTTTTCCACAACCACTACATTGCCTTGTCTTTAAAGTACTGCATATTTACATGTATGAATAATTATTTGAAGCATATTGTTTGTTTCATACACACTGAAAATAGACTGTATTTGAAGGAAATTCCAGAATCGTCAGATGTATGTTTATATGGTTGTCATCGAATGGGACGCTAAATGTCATTTTGGCTTTAATGAGATTTTCCCAATTAATAGACAATAATAAACCTGGTGTCCTCCATGGTTCCTGTTCTTTCCAACAACAAAGCACTTCAATGCAACGAGCTCGTAATCACGACTTCAGAAGTAAGAAAATTTCGATTGGCCACCAGCACCTGCCATTTTAAGAAAAAGCTGTGTACACACACACAGATTATAGCCTATATACACAGATCAGGCATAACATTATGACCCCCTTCCTAATATTGTGTTGGTCCCCTTTTTGCTGCCAAAACAGCCCTGACCAGTTGAGGCATGGACTCATCAAACAAACACCTCAAACTTGTTATTCCTGAACCATTTTTGCTTTGTGGCATTATCCTGCTGAAAGAGGCCACAGCCACCAGGGAATACTGTTTCCATGAAAGGGTGTACATGGTCTGCAACAAGCTTAGGTAGGTGGTATGTGTCAAAGTAACATCCACATGGATGGCAGGACCCAAGGGGTCAGCATGGGCACCCTGACTGATTTGCGGCTATGCAGCCCTATACGCAACAAATTGCGATGCACTGTGTATTCTGACACCTTTCTATCAGAATCTGCATTAACTTCTTGAGCAATTTGAGCTACAGTAGCTCGTCTGTTTGATCAGACCACACGGGCCAGCCTTCGCTCCCCACTTGCATCAATGAGCCTTGGCCGCCCATGGCTTTGTCGCCGGTTCACCACTATTCCTTCCTTCGTCCACTTTTGATAGATACTGACCACTGCAGACCGGGAACACCCCACACGAGCTGCACTTTTGGAGATGCTCTGACACAGTCGTTGAGCATTACAATTTGGCCCTTATCAAACTCGCTCAAATCCTTACGCTTGCCCATATTTTTCCTGCTTATAACACGTCAAAATGTTCACTTGCTGTCTAATATATCCCACCCACTAACAGGTGCCGTGATGAAGAGATAATCAGTTATTCACTTCACCGGTCATAATGTTATGCCTGATCGGTGTATTTACTCCACAAACTAACTCTACGAACATGATAGATGGCCCAGACTGTGATCAGTTGGATTAAGTGATCGAGTAGGAACAACACATGATTTAATCTCACAAAAACATGATGGTGGTACTTAAAGCCTGAATTGCTGAATTTTCGTATTGGTCAGAGGACATGATTAATTGTGTAATTTAAACATTTTTTTTTTACAGAAACAACATTCTTTGTTGCAGTTTCTTTACCACTTTGATTTGACCTAGAACCTAGGATACTTTAAATTGTTTTTAATCCAATATATTTATATAATGCAAACAAGTTTTGTCACACA
Source organism: Rhinogobio ventralis (assembly GCA_039654625.1). NCBI lineage: Eukaryota > Metazoa > Chordata > Actinopteri > Cypriniformes > Gobionidae > Rhinogobio > Rhinogobio ventralis. The sequence goes on from CM077201.1 coordinate 19,304,452, forward strand.
CATTTTACTTTTTTTTAACTAGATTTATCATTTAAAAAAATGTACTATTTATATATAATTTATTTATTTATTTTTAAATGGCACATAGCACCACAAATTGTTCCATCTCTTTGTGGTGATACATACTGCATTTCATCAGAAACTGCACCATACACAAAAAAATTGCATCAGAGTCTATGATCAAAGTTTTATTGGACGAAAATTGCAACAACAGACCATACTGCAGTACTTACTGGCAGTGATTGCACAGTAAATGTGCCATTTACTGCTACATTCAGCAGTTACTATCATCACTCTCGCCAACTCTGGAGCATTTATGATTCCACAGTATGGGCTAGATGGATCTACTCAGATTGCCTGCACTGGACAGCAGCTATATAGTGGATTTGCCAAGTTTTGCAAAGTTAATGGCATATAATCCTTGAGATATGTTCATTAGCTTAAGGCTTTGGATCAACTAAACGATTTGCATTGTCTTTATATTGTTTCTCTGATATCATGTGCACCATATTTTTGCTGCATGCTGGTTTGTTATAGTGGTGTCGCCGTGTACCTGCCCCTAAATTTCACTTACAAGCCAGTTGGGCTTTACATGTTGTTCATTGTCCAAAGTGTCCAGCATTGAAAATACAAAAACAAAAGTCATTTATTCTATATTTCCATTTTGTTTTCATTCATATTGTAGTGGCCTTTTTTTTTAAAAGGGCACTACAATATGAATGAAAACAAAATGGAAATATAGAATAAATGACTTTTGTTTTTGTATTTTCAATGCTGGACACTGTGTATATACACTCACCTAAAGGATTATTAGGAACACCATACTAATACTGTGTTTGACCCCCTTTCGCCTTCAGAACTGCCTTAATTCTACGTGGCATTGATTCAACAAGGTGCTGAAAGCATTCTTTAGAAATGTTGGCCCATATTGATAGGATAGCATCTTGCAGTTGATGGAGATTTGTGGGATGCACATCCAGGGCACGAAGCTCCCGTTCCACCACATCCCAAAGATGCTCTATTGGGTTGAGATCTGGTGACTGTGGGGGCCATTTTAGTACAGTGAACTCATTGTCATGTTCAAGAAACCAATTTGAAATGATTGGAGCTTTGTGACATGGTGCATTATCCTGCTGGAAGTAGCCATCAGAGGATGGGTACATGGTGGTCATAAAGGGATGGACATGGTCAGAAACAATGCTCAGGTAGGCCGTGGCATTTAAACGATGCCCAATTGGCACTAAGGGGCCTAAAGTGTGCCAAGAAAACATCCCCCACACCATTACACCACCACCACCAGCCTGCACAGTGGTAACAAGGCATGATGGATCCATGTTCTCATTCTGTTTACGCCAAATTCTGACTCTACCATCTGAATGTCTCAACAGAAATCGAGACTCATCAGACCAGGCAACATTTTTCCAGTCTTCAACTGTCCAATTTTGGTGAGCTTGTGCAAATTGTAGCCTCTTTTTCCTATTTGTAGTGGAGATGAGTGGTACCCGGTGGGGTCTTCTGCTGTTGTAGCCCATCCGCCTCAAGGTTGTGCGTGTTGTGGCTTCACAAATGCTTTTCTGCATACCTTGGTTGTAACGAGTGGTTAGTTCAGTCAAAGTTGCTCTTCTATCAGCTTGAATCAGTCGGCCCATTCTCCTCTGACCTCTAGCATCAACAAGGCATTTTCGCCCACAGGACTGCCGCATACTGGATGTTTTTCCCTTTTCACACCATTCTTTGTAAACTCTAGAAATGGTTGTGCGTGAAAATCCTAGTAACTGAGCAGATTGTGAAATACTCAGACCAGCCCGTCTGGCACCAACAACCATGCCACGCTCAAAATTGCTTAAATCACCTTTCTTTCCCATTCTGACATTCAGTTTGGAGTTCAGGAGATTGTCTTGACCAGGACCACACCCCTAAATGCATTGAAGCAACTGCCATGTGATTGGTGGATTAGATAATTGCATTAATGAGAAATTGAACAGGTGTTCCTAATAATCCTTTAGGTGAGTGTGTGTGTATATATATATATATATATATATATATATATATATATATATATATATATATATATTATATTATATTATATTATATTATATTATATTATATTATTTTATTTTATTTTATTTTATTTTATTTTATTTTTTTATTTATTTACATTTTCCCACTAATAGTCTTCGTGATAGTTTTAGTTAACGATAATAGCTTTATTTGGAACTAGGTACAATTCAAAAGATGAAATTAATAGTTAAAATCCATGGAATTATTCATTGCCATCCCTGTGTTGTATGTTTGATGCAAGGGCATATGCCAGAAAATGATGTGGTATTCCAGGATCCTCTCTCAGATGTTTGGGGGTGAGACGTGATGCAGGCGGGAATCGCTGAAGAGAAACGAGTTGCAGTCAGGTTGAGTCAGATCGCCCAGGGTGGAGTGATGAACTGACAGAATGATGGATGCAGTGACAGGACTATGGAGGGGAAAGCAAGCAAGGCTGGCGGAGGGCAGGAAAATGATTTGATGTGGTGAAGCCAGTGTTCAGATCTAGGAGTTGAGCTACAGAGTGATCACCTGTCTCCATTGAGACGACTTGTTTTGACCGAATTCTAGCATTTTCCTTTTTGTACTGGCACATTTTCAAGAAGTACAGATATAGTCATCTCTCAGGCTTGACTCAAAATGAAGGTTAAAATTGGATGATCTACCAGTTAAAAGGACTTCATAGTTGTTTCTGGGAGTGTGTTTTAGGCGTATAGACTAAATGTGGTTGGCTCCGTAAAGAGGGTGGGTTGATTCCTGGCTGCTGATCACAGTGCTGGAGCTTCCTGGCATTCCCTGCCCCTCCAGCGCTCGGCTGTTGGACACAAACACAACATGATGTAAAGTTCCTGAATAACTGTGCTCCATTCAGAGATGTTCAACGTGAGAACATACATGGACACGTGTACACGCTGAAACACAGATGCATACTCAGACGTTAACTCATACTCACACACACACACACACACACACACAAACACAAACTCGCTGAATCCCGGTCGGCATGCCAGTGGTGGAGCAAGTCTGTTGGGCAGCCGGACAGGCCAGGTTTGTGTGCAGTCAAAGGGCTCTGTGTTTGAAGCGGGCTGATTACTCCCTGGACTCGCAACCCACATTTGGAAACAGTTAGAGGGAGATTGCAAGCTGCCACAGCTTCTACCAATCAATGCTGCAGTGCAGCACTGGTTTACTCGCTCAGCATTTGCACCCATTGGACAGTAGTGTCCTGCTTAGCCCCCAAACCCTGTAATTCTCATTCTAATTGTGACCTCTTAAAGGATTAGTTCACTTCAAAATGAGAATTTCTTGATATTTTACTCACCCCCATCTCATCCAAGATGTTCATGTCTTTCTTTCTTCAGTCGAAAAGAAATTAAGTCTTTTAAGGAAAACATTTCAGGATTTTTCTCCACACCATTGACTTCCATGGTAACCAAAATGTTGAAGGTCCAAAGCAATATCAAAGGGCTTCGAAGGGCTTCAGAGGCTCTGTGCGATCCCAGACGAGGAATAGGGTCTTATCTAGCGAAACGATCGGTCATTTTCAACAACAACAAAAAAAAAAGAATATACTTGTTAACCTAAATTGCTCATCTTGCGCTGCTCTGCGACGTGCCAAGGATTGCGTAATCACGTCGAAAAGGTCACACTAGACGTAGGCAGAAGTACCACCCCCAGGTTTACAAAGCGCACATGCGAAGACTGATACAAACGTCCTTAAGCAAAAAAAAGGTAAAACGATGTCGGACGATTTTGAAGTTGTTGATGGAGTGTTTTTTGGTAAAGGCCGTTTGTATTAGTCCTCGCACGTTCGCTTGGGGTGGTACTTGCGCCTACATCTAGTTTGACCTTTTCGACGTGATTGCGCAATCCTTGGCACGTCGCAGAGAAGCGCAAGATGAGCAATTTAGGTAAAAAAAAACTTTTTTTTTAAATGACCAATCGCTTGGCTAGGTAAGACTCTGTTCCTCGTCTGGGATTGCGCAGAGCCTCTAAAGCCCTTCGAAGCCCTTTAAAATTGCATTGATTTGGACCTTCAACATTTTGGTTGCCATGGAAGTCAATGGTGTGGAGAAAAATCCTGGAATGTTTTCCTCAAAAAACGTATTTTCTTTTGGACTGAAGAAAGAAAGACATGAACATCTTGGATGAGATGGGGGGGGGGGGGGTGAGTAAAATACATTTTCATTTTGAAGTGAACTAATCCTTTAACGGTGTCATATGATGATAACTTTGGCAGATGTTTGCAAAAGGGTCTAAAATGTCTGTAATAAAGAAATAAAACGTTTGTATACCATTTTAACTCTTTTCCTGCCATTGACAAGTTTTTATGGCTTTCCGTGTTTTCACTGTTATAAGGTAGGGGGCACTGTTACGCATCTTCTGAAAGAATAGTGAATCTCCTGATCAAAACCCAGGCGAAGAAGATGCAGTAACAAATGATAGCATATGTAATCATATGCATATGTAAAATAATGTGATCATCAACATTAAACGGCATATAAATCAAAAAGCCTAATTTTACTGAATGAAATGTCGACCCAGGAAGTGCTATAGGACTATGCAACAAGCTTTGGGGGTGTTGATAGACTCGATCTACTCCATCTGTTTTGATCATCATTCTGAATCTGATCCAGGTGTAGTCTTTATCGAAAACACAAAAAAGAATGCATGAAACTAGAATTAAATTAAAAAAATGTTTTGCTTAAAAGCAGAGGGTCTGTTCTTTTATTTGTGATATATTGCATGATCAGATATTCATGCAACAAAATAATATGACATTTTTGTGAAAATGTAAAAAAATGCTGGCGGGGAACAGACAACTTAAAAAAAAAAAAAAGTTAAAGAGTATTTTAAATTATAATTTTTTTTTTTTTTTTATATTTTAAAATAATCTTGAAAATGGCATTACAGTTCTAAACCAATCTGCAAGGGTCTGCTTAATAATGGCTCGGTCCCAAATGGAAACCTAAGCCTTCACAATTTTCCTCCGAGTCCACACTTTCGTGACGCGGGCTCGTCAAAAGTGCGCATCGAGGATGCATATCTGTTAGGGATAGGCATTTTTGCCAATTTTTCATTTTGAGTACTATTAAAAAGTGCAAAATGGAGGTTGAACGAAAACGGGAAGATGGAAAGCAGTAGATCTAAAGGAGGGATGCAATCGGAAAATTCACAAGCTTGCCAACCTCATGCAACAGACTGAAAATGTGTTTTGCCTTCCATCACAAAGGAAACATTTGCCAGGGAACAGTGTTTCTCATTCTTTTTCAGGTGCTTTTAAAACTATGAATGCCTCAAATATTACAGATGGCTTAAAAATGCAGTAGACATAGATATGCTTGAAATATGTCCTGTTATATGTCCAGGCTACTGTATAAAACACCCAGGGATTGGCATTTTAAGAAATTTAGTGGTCTTGATTACCTTTAAGTGTGTTCAGAACGCATGCCTCTGGGATATTTCAGGCAACGTTTACGTCTATTAGCAGTGATGGGAAGTTGGGGCTATAGAAAGAAAGCAGGAGGGGATAAAAGTGCACAGCAGGGTAAATAACAAGCTTTTTCCTCCTCCTTTTTCCAGAATTAATGGGGTTTCAAGCATTCCTATTACTAAACTTGGGGATAGACAGAGAGTTGAAGGAAGAAGTAGGAAGTTAGTTTATGTGTGTAAAGAATGTTGAAAAAAAGTGTATTATGATTTCCACAAAAATATTAAGTAGCACCACCATTGTTTTTAACATTGATAATATTAAGAAATGTTTCTTGAGAAGCAACTCAGCATATCAGAATTTTTTCTGAAGGATCATGTGACACTGAAGAGTGATGCTGAAAATGTAGCTTTGCCATCACAGGAATAAATTACATTTAAATTGACATTACCTAGATAAAGGAAAACAAATTAAAGAAGAAAGAAGTTAAGGGAGGAGAATGTGTGATGTTTTGTTAGAGGTTAACACCTCTTAGTCACACATCCTTACAGTCCTTTGCTCTAAACATTCTGTCACGGTGTTTATTCCTCTCTCTCACTCTCTCTTTGCTCTTCATGCTCACATGGTCAGTAAGGCCACATGCCTGTACACCACCCTTTCTCTGCTCTTATTGGAACGACTGAGAGAAGCTCCGAGATCTCTAATCTCTTGCAGTGTTGAAATACCACACAGTCCAGAGAGAATCAGAGAGAGAGAGTGCAATCATTACATACTTTTGAGGAGATAGCGATAGACCTCATTAACCCCACCTGTAACACCCCAGTGGCTCCACGGACTCATTCTTGGTAAAACTGAGAAGATGCACACCGTCTCTTGCCACCATGCAGATCTTTCTCTCTCTTTCTTGAAGAGAGTGTGTTTAACTCTCACTGATTGATCTTGACAGCTGTTGAGATGATTTATTAAAAGCTGTAGGTGTTTTTAAATGTCTTTTAGGTTGTCATTTATCAAAATCACATTTTAGCATGTAATCTGAGTCATACTGAAAGTTCATGAATTTTGCAGTCCTGTCTCAGTAATGATTGTGATGTCTAGAACAGTTACGACTTCTATCGTTTTTCTACCCACCTTTTTTTTTCTGTCAGTGCCTCTTTCCTCTCTTATCCTCCATAATTTTTCTCACTTGACTTGTTTTTGCTTAAATAAGGTTACATATGTTTTTTTCCACTCTTGTTTCCACATGTATGCATGAGTGCATTCATCTGTTGTTGTCTTCCTCTTTTTATTATTTTTTATTATTTTGCTGATGTTGTGATGTTTCTCTCTTTGTCACGAAAAGAGAAAGCATGATCGCTAGCTGTCTTGCACTTTTATACTCTTGAATAAGATACAAAATAGAGCCATTCTCTAGCAATAGATACGTTACATCTAAATGAAATTAACAGAATTTCTAAATTAGAGTTTAAAAATATTTGTATGTCTTTTTTTGCTACAATAATTTGAATGAATCAGTTGAACAGATCAAAATCTGGCTTTGTTTTTGTATTATTTTAATGTATTTTCTATTATTTTACTATTAATTTATTTTATTTTGGGGTTTACAGACGTGTACTGCGCACTAGCTACTTTTTATGCTAGATTAATTTTAAATATGATACTAGTTTATCTAACATTTGTAATAGTTCTCACTACAAATGAAAACATATTTGTGCATATAATGCTTTAAACACCATTTGTGGAAAGTGCCATAAATCTTTTCACCTTTCTCTTTTTCTTTCATGTGTCCTTGTCTCCTTGTCTTTTCCCTTTGTTTTATGCACTCTGTTACTCTGAACATGACTTTTGCAGACAGGTTGACAAAAAATGGCTCTGATCGTTTCCTGAGGAAATCACACCCACTTCCTCCCTCTCTCTCTCTCAGTCTCTCTCTCTTGTCTCTTTATGCTTGCCTGCACTGTAGACGCAGCTTTTTGGAAAGCTTTGAAGATCTCAGAGACTTGGCTGATTAAAGCAACTGATAAAACCTGAACACAAACACGGCTCCATTAGCAGTTATTTTAGGCCTTTGCTATCGCACTGCTTCAGTGCAGAGGCCAAGGCCATTGTCCCAACAGTTGCATACGGTAGTCTGGTATGCAAAGACATCCCCCTGTTATCTGCTTTTTTTGTCTGAAAGTTGGTGCACTTTCTCTGCGTAACTCAATGCAGTATACAGTAGCCTAATGCTGGTATTGATGCTCATTGAGATTAGATCATAAGAAGCCTTTGTTTTATATTGGAAAGTGAAAGACAAACACATTAGCAAGATACTGAGCAGCGAACAAACAATCCTTTTTGAAACCTCTCCTGCAGTAAAGATCTCATATCTATTATTCTGAAGGCGGAGGATAAGTCACACACAACAAATAAACTGAACTATGGATCTTTTGACCATAGAGAACTGAAGTCACTGTTGTTCATTCAAAACCATCCTCATTGATAGACCGTATCTGGCTTTAGTTCTTCCACATCGGGCTATCTGTTATTGATTTATTGGCTGATCCTGATGTTGTTGTTCTCCACTTTATATACTTGTTTCAGATGGCCCAATCTGCCTTGCACATGGCAGTGTGTTTGTATGTGCTCCACTTTGTGTTGTATTGTTGACAAAGGATGCCATTCTAGCTTTTCATGATGTGTTGTCTTTGCAGGACCTTGGTTTAACAGTGTTGGTGCAAACTACGACAGCATGGATTATGAAGACGCCCAAAATGGGGTAAAGGCATCTGAAACTGCTTCTATTTGTTTGTTTCCATTCGTTCTTGATGTTCTTATAAGTGCCCTGCATCTGATTGGATAACAGAGATGGCGTAATACGTTTCCACCATTATTACCAGTTTCAGGGGTACCAGGGAATCTGGAAAACTACACAGGGAAAAAAATAAATAAATAATAATAAATAAAAAAAATATATATATATATATATATATATATATATAATTGCAATTTAATTATTATTAAATGAATTATTTAATGCAATTAACAAATATTTGAATTTAATAATATTTTTCTCATAATGTTAGATTAATCATTTCTTTTTGCTTTAGTACAATGAAAATATAAATGTAAATTTTAAGTTCTAATGTTTTTTATGTTTTAATGTTCACATAACTGACTTACTGGGACAGGCCAGGTTCAGAAGTATTTACATAGGCATATTTCTTTTATAAAATTGACCATAAACAAGAATTGTGAAATTAATGAACTTTTATCTGACCTATTACACTTTCTCTTTGACCTTAATGACAACTAGATGGACTATGCATCTCTTAAAAGATATCAAGCAAAGGCACTGGGGTTTATGCAAAATATAGAAAGCCTTTATTTCATCATGGCTTAGGCATTGAAAACAAGTAGAAAAAATGCACACTGATGCGTTGCGGCTAATACGCCTTCATCAGGGTGTCTATATTTGATCATTAGGACTATGCATCTCTGTTGGAGTACACAGACTATTTAAACCATTTGTACATGAAATGCATATTATCAAAGGGGTAGTGAGAGAGCTTATATTTGTGTTATTAGAACAAATTCACATCAGATTATGGACAAGGAATACACTAAAATACAAAGGCATACACTGTCTGACATTACAGCTGCCCAGTCGCAAATGTTTCTGAATGCTTAATAAAATCAGGAATGTGCTGTAGTAGGTGGGGCGGCACAGCTGACTCTTCTCTGAGTGTCTTGTGCAATGAGTTACACTCTTCCATATTCTCACCACCCTGAAGGGAGTCTGACCTTTCAGTGGGGGTTTAGCAGAGTCTGGAAGTACAATGGTAAAAGCCCTAAACGTTGTAGTCTAGCAGAAATATGGGACTCTATCCCTCTCTAGTGAATCTTACTTCAGGTTACACTGTTACGGTAGTAGGGGGCAACAAATGATGGCTTTATGAGTGAGTCACTGAATCATTCCTTCAACCGATTTGTTCAAAAACACTGATTCATTCAGTGCCTAAAGGGAAAGTTCACCCAAATATGTACATTCTGTCATCATTTTTGTTCAAAACCAGTATGACAGTATGACATACAGGTTTAGAACGGGAGAGCGGGTAAATGATGACAGAATGTTCATTTTTTGAGGAGCTATCCCTTTTATTGTTTAGTAAACACATGCACATTTGATCTGCGATTTAAAACATTTACACTGAGAAACCATTTGCTCTATTTGTGCTTGTAGTATCACAATTACTTTTTTGTTTCTACTGAAGTAAACACTGTTAGTTTGTTGAATGGCTGGAGTTGGACTTGTACAGGGATTTTCAGCCTCTTTCCACTGAGTTATTATTGCACAACAACGACAGAGGAAATTTGTTCTCAGCAACTCTCACAGTAGAGCACTGTTACATTTACAGCCATTGGCCAGATGCGTTTGCCGGTTTATGGAATATTCCTCTGATTCAATTTAGTTTCTTATCAACAGGTAGAAATAAATATAAATATGATCTCTTGCCTTTTGTGAAAGAATGAGCTTCGTTTAGGTGGTGGAGGATGAATATTAATTCACTCTCCTCCATGTTAAATGTTCTCCTTGGCTCCCTGAGCTCCGGTTCAGAGCATGAATCTTTTAGTTTAGCCTCAAGTCAGAATATTTGTGGCAGCTACTCAATGTTTTCAATTCTTCAACTTTAATTAGAAATGATCTCATAATGGCAGTATATTGTTACATGCAGCATTAACATTTGTTAAGGGCTTTGTTTTTAGTCATTTTTATAGTGTAGAGGGAACTGTTCACTTTTTTTAATCTCATCTTTCTCTCTCCACAGCGCGGGCCGTCAGGTGCTCAGAGTTCGAATCCAGCAATGAATATAATTGGAGCAGAGGATGAAGACTTTGAGAATGATGAGCAACCTGTGAGTGATACATTAGCTCAGAACCAGTAGGGAATGGGAATATGGGAATATTCCACTTACTTAATGATTCTTTTAAGACATTTGAGGTAAAGGTATTTGGAATATGCATTAAATTTAACAAAATTGACAGGAAAGAAATGTATAATGTTAAAAATAAATGCTGCTCTTTTGAACTTTCTGTTGACCAAAAAATAATTTATGATGGTTTCCTTAAACATATATTAAGCAGCAGAACTGTTTTTAACATTGATAACCATAAGAAATGTTTCTCGAGCAACAAATAAGCATATTAGAATGATTTCTGAGGATCATGTGAGACAGTAATGATGCTGAAAATTCATCTTTTCTATCACAGGAATGAATTACATTTTAGAATATATTAAAATAGAAAACAGTTACTTGTAATGTAATGATATTTCACAGTATTACTAATTGTATATTGGATTAAATACATGCAGCCTTTGTGAGCATAAGAGACTTCTTTAAAAAATAAAAAAAAATCTTGCCGAACTGTAGTTTTTTTAATTCATTTTTTAAATTAGTTTTTATGTAATCACTTTTATTCTCAGATGGTGGATGATCAGCGCAGTCACTTTAACAGTATTGAGCTGTTGAAGTCCAGGCCCACCCACCTGCTGGTCTTCGTTCATCATGTCATGTTACAGTTTGACTGTGCACCTGTGGTGAGAAATTACAGAATATGTGTCACTTTTTTTTTTTGTCAGTCCGCATGCATGCACTTACTTTAGTATGTGAGGCTCTGTGTGTTTCTTACATTTATCTCTTGTTCAGCTATGAATGTTGTGTGTGTTTAGGGGGTTGGCTGTCATGTATGTACTAGTATTCAGATAAAGCCCTTTTCATGTGATTTTAAAGCATGAGTATTTCTTCCTTTGTTTGGCATGCAGCCAATGTGATCTACCCCAGGTACCGTCTCCCAAACCCAAATCCTTTATCTCTTTCTTCATTTAACCTCAAAACTGGTCAGATAGGATACATCTCACAGATGATAATGTTCAGATGAAAAACCTAAATTAGTAGGAGTAAGACATTTCACCCTATATTGTTTTCCTTTTGTGTACCTTTAATGTATTATTGAGTTGGACCAGTTATGTTTGGTTTTTAAATCCAACAGGTACTATATTGTGTTCATTAATTTTAGATAGGTCCATTTGTCCCTGTCATTGCTCCTGATACTCTTTTCTCACTGCTCTAAAAGAGAAATTTTGAAATATTCAGTTGCTTCTCTATCCAGTCAATAAAGTCCACGTATAGGTTAACATAGCACACATCACTATCCCTCTATTTTTGGTGTCTAAATCTGTCAGTTTGGTTTTTTCTTTAATCTCCCTCCTTCGTTCTCTCTCTCTTTCCCCATGTCCTAGCTATGCTACCTTCATGCTGACCTCTTCAAGAACTTCAGTGCCAAAGACACAAAGAAGCACTTTGGGGAATTCTACAACACTTTCCTTGAAAAAGGAGCGGTATGTGAACAAGAAGAAGAACAAGCTGTCAAGTTTGTTTATATCTTTACAAGTTTTCCTCTTTGTTCTGTCACAACTTTCAGTCCACCCCTCGTTTTATTGTCTACAAGGAATGCTGGGGAATTTTTTTGAAGTTGTGCTTTATTTATCAGACAGATGATCTGCTGTCCGTCAGTCTTAGCTTTGAGCTTGTTGTCGTTCAAAGTGGAGAAATGGTTTTTGTTCATTTGTTTTCTGAAATAGGCAGATTAAAGGGTACATAAAACAATCTCATGTTAATCTTAAGTACCTATAGAGTAGTATTGCATCCTTCATATCTTCGAATAGTCTTTAGTTTTATCATATTTATAAAAGACAGATACGCTGTACCGATTCTTTCCGAAAACAACCGAACTCGTGGAGGTGTGCAGTGGGTGGAGCTGAAGAGTCACGAGCATCCGCGCACCTATGACACACACACACAATACATCATGGCATTATCCCTGGATAACTTTAGATTCACTATACGTTTGTGTTGTTTACATTATATGCACTTACACGCTGATTGCAACAAAACACAGACATTTGATGCAGTTTCACTCACCGCCTGCGGTTTCAACTCATGACCGGCGGGAACAAACAAACACACTTGCAGAACTCCGTTGCTGCTCCGGAAAAACAAACTGCATCCACGGTTTCCTTAACGCTGCGTTCCTTGGGAAGCTGAACAAGGTTATCTTTCCCTCACAACCAAAAACACACTTCTTTAGTGACATTGTTGATTTCGTGGTCTAAAAAAAAAATGACAGCGCTGCAGACGGCTTCCATAACCTGAACGAAGCTCGATGATGGGCGTGCTCTTGCTCTCGCTCTGGTTGATGTGTGCACACGCTCATCCTGGAGAAGTGCCCATACAAGGAATTCCGCCCTTTATGACGAAAAAAAAAACGAAAAAAAAACGTTCCGAAACTTGTTTGAATCCTGAAGGAGTGTATTTGAAACAGAAATACACCATCATACGTCCAACTCGTTTTTTTAAATGTTGGCCATGTTTAGCATGAGAATCCAACTCTTTAACAGTGTAAATAAGTCAGAATGCATGACATAGTATTAGACCCCCTTTAACATAAAATGGAGTGGAGCAAATACAAGAGATTTGTAAAGAAATTTCTGATGAAATTAGAAAAATTTTTATTATTATTATTATTATTATTATTTATTTTTTTAAATCATAAAGAGTCATTTTTAAAAGGTCAAATGTTCAATGTAATCTTTTAATTATTATAAGGTCATAAAACAGCATGAATAATAGTTCTAAAGTAATTCACAGCTATTTAAAATGATTTTAGGTTCTTCAATTTGTATCATATGGCTTTTAATTTGCTTTAATTGGACTGTATTGCATTTACAGTCATGAGATTTTTATTTTTTTAAGTGGGTTTTATTTTGCAGTGAAATAAGTAAATGACTGGATTGCTTCTTAATTTCATCATTGGTATGAGTGATTTTTTTTATGGTTCTTTATGACTATATTTTTTAATACCTCTAATATAGTCATTAGAGATGGACAGTATGTTACCCAGTTCTTTCTTTTAATTTCTCATGATCCTGTATATCAGGTCATTTCCCCGCTCATCTTTTTCTCCCCCAATCCATCTCTGTTTAGCCTTCATTTCATTGTATGAATTTTTGAATGAATTTTTTGAGTCTTTGTCCTTTTCCCCCAGTCTGTCTGCATATCCCTTCTGTCCAATGTAACATCTTTCTTAGTGTGTTCTTTATCCCTATTTTAGACATGTTCTCCTTTACTGTCTCGTCTTAGTGTTTGTCCGACCCCAACTTCCTGCTTTGGGTCATGGGAATGACCTCCCCTGATGAATGACTGAATATTTCGTTTTTAAGTTTTAAGTCTCTTTTTCCTATTGGATATTTTACTCTGTGCACATTTCTTTGAGTTGACATCAAGGTTGTGGACCTGTGGATTGAGCTTGAAACTAAATAATAGAAAGTAGTCATCTGGTTATTTATATTGTTGTGACCTCTGGTGGTGCTGTGCTGAATTACATTCTACACTGGAGGACAAAAACATCACCTTTTAAATTGTATAGCTATTAATATAATGCAACAGATTTTCAGAATTTAATTTATTTGTAAATTATGTATAATTATCCTTTTATTTTGTATTTATGTATTTCTATATATAACAAATTCTTACTGTTGGATTTGCATTGGAAATAACACATTTTCTCTTTTCATTCCTTCTCTCTTCCAGATTCTCAAAGTATTAGTGCCAAATAACTTAGCATCTGAACTGGGTAAGGCCTTCACCAGTAAAGATCTTCTCTCTTCTTCTCTCACTGCACCTAATGTTGATTGTTTCATTAAATCCATTTGCCCCTCTGTCTCTTGGCTGTGTTCCTTCAGATCGCTTGCGTCCAGAAATTTGCAGCGAAGATCAACAAAGACGTTACATTAATGAAGTGAAGTTCACACAGAGTCCAGAGATACTCCGGCAGCTTGAAGACTTTAGGTGAGTCAGTGACCAGTGAGTGAATATCAAAATGAAGTGAACCTGGAGTACTTTACATTCGCAATTCACATTATATTTACATATTAGATAAAAGCTAAAAAATGTCAGGCTCTGGTAACAAGTACTTCTCTATTCCAGTACCATACTTGTCTTTGTTTCCCTCATTAGGCAGAAGAGGATGATGGGAATGACTCCCAATGAGCGGGAACTAAGTGATGTGGAATCCCATCGTCCCACCGACCGCATCCCAATGGAGATGAAGGAGAAGGCTGTGGCTGAATCCTTGCTGGAAAAGATGGTTGATGCCAAGTAAGAGCTGTCTATAATAACAATCTTATTATCCCATATGTAGTTTTACCCCCCCCTAAAGTACCGGTCTAAAGTACCGTGAAGATTAGTCCGGTGACTTTCCAGTTCCCACTGGATTTCTTCCTCCGCATATAAGCTTAAATGTTGTGGATTTTTAAATTATTTTATCATGTTTCCTGAGGTGTACTTATATTGTAAGTATGATTTTTACATCATAAAATGTCATAATTTAGAAAATAAAAGGCATTTTTCTATCCTGATTTTTAACCCACTGTTGTGATTGGCTGACATTTTTGCATTTGAAATGCGTATTACATGTGGAACCTTCTCGAATACTTTTACTACGTTTTTTTTTTTACTATTACAGCTGTCAAGATTAACGAATCGTGAAAGTGTTGACTATAGCATTATTCACATGAAATGCTGCAGTGATTAGCATTGAGTAGACAGACAGTCTGTTTATCGCATGAATGCAGTGATCTCGTCATTGCAACGCGATTTCTCTCACAAAATGCTTTCACCACAACTAACAGCAAACACGACATCGATATGAATACAGTTAGAGCTTCGTTGTGCAGCATAACAGCGTCATTCATTATAATGGAAGTTTGGGCATACTCGCGCCGTTTGATTGACAGCTTCGAACATTATAAATTGAGTGTTTTTTTTACCGCTTTCTGTAGTTAAAATTTTTTTCATGCTACTAAGGGAAACTATGTGAAGTTGATCGTTTAGTCACTGGCTTGATTCACTTATGCATAAACGGTATTAAACGATTTAGAAAGAATCTGTGTGAACTTGAATAATTAGCTACACATCAGAAATCACTGATCACAGATCAGGCATTAATGAACACTGTTACTTACTGTTTCTGGCGGTGCTGTCGAATCCATATCGTAAAAGTTTGTTTCTAAAGCCTGTGCTGTAAAAAATAAACTGAATCCATTTTCTCCAAATTCTCTGGGCGGGCAAAGCAGAGAATGGGGAGGTAAGCTTTCCCCGTATGACGACATATAGGGAAGATTCCAGATCGGCCCATCTGAGCTTTCATTTTCTCAAAGGCAGAGCAGGATACCCAGGGCTTGGTTTACACCTATCGCCATTTCTAGCCACTGGGGCACCATAGGCAGGCTAGGGGAACTCATATTAATGTTAAAAAACCTCATAAAGTGAAATGCCATGGGACCTTTAATAAAGCCTGAACCTCGTCGCCAATCCATCGGTCATATATTTGTAAACACCATTGTTGATTCAAATAGCAAACAACTCTTACTGCATGCACCGCAACAGACTTTTGAAAATGGTGTTTAAAATAAAATGCTGCATGGAGTCAACCAAGCATGCTGCATGAACTCAAACAATCATTCTGTTCACCGCCCAAGTCCCACCCCCAAAAGTTCCTGAACTTTGAAAAAATACTACCTTGCGGATGCTCTAGTCTTATCTAAAACGCAGAGCCAGACCTTTACTTTTTGCTGCTCTCCGTAGTGCCTAGCCTATAATCCAATCCTGATTTCTGACTGTCTGCTGTTTGACTTTTGTGTTGCCCTGCTAAGTGAAAGACCATCTTTGCAGTGGGGAAGAGGATCATTTGCCACAAACAGTTTTCTCTCTCTCTCTCTCTCTCTCTCTCTCTCTCTCTCTCTCTCTCTCTCTCTCTCTCTCTCTCTCTCTCTCTCTCTCTCTCTCTCTCTCTCTCTCTCTCTCTCTCTCTCTCTCTCTCTCTCTCTCTCTCTCTCTCTCTCTCTCTCTCTCGATTTGATTAGATAGAATACAGCTATTGTCAAATCTGCATTCACAGCGGATCAGTCTCTGTCGATATTCACTCACCGGCTGCTAACTGATGCCTATTGAATGTCATACTGCACAGGATCTTCTTGCTGCTGGGCTGTTTGACCCCTTGCAGTGAATTCTATAATAGTCATATCAGAATTCACTCCACTCACTGTTGTGCTTCATATACAGTTCAATTAACTCAGAGGACCAGCTGACGTATCCATTGAAGTTTTATTATCAGCTCTGAAATTGATCTTTTGTTGTGGGTTAGGGCCTTTCTTCACTTAAACTAAATGCAGTTTAGTCACCTTTTGAAAATGTAAGGCAAAAGTTAAAGGGATGCTTGCCTAAAATGAACATGTTTGAAACCGCTATGATTTTTTTTTGCCTTCCGTGGCATGCAAAAGGCTATATTTAGCACAATGATCAGACAGCTCTTTTCCAGGACAAAAAAAAGCTAAACAAGTGTAGTCTATATGATTTGTGTGCTATATTCCTAGTCTTCCGAAGTAGGGATGCACAGTACATCGGTACCATATTGGTTATCTGCCAGTATTGCTGATTTCTTTTTTTTGGTATTGGTCAATATTGGATATTTAACTGTATATGCTCAGTTCCCCTATTGTTACATCTTTTTTATACTGTATTATAATGTTTTGATGCCTAAATTGACTTTTAAAATGATTTATTTGATAATTTTTAAAAGTTTACGGTCAGTAAATTTTTTTTTTTTAAAGAAATAAGCATTTTTATTCAGCATCAAAAGTTATAATGTTACAAATTATTTCTATTTCAAATAAATAAATCTCACTGACCCAATGGTAATGTATGTAAGACTTTCAAATGGTAATGTATGTACAATATTGTTGTTTTCATATATGTAGTTAGGAACTTGTGTGGTTATTTTACTGTATCGTGTGCAGCGAGTGCCAGATTTTCCCTGCTGACTTTCATTGTGCAGAAATAATTATCCTAATTCAGACTGGCAGAGTGTGCAGAAGAGGCAAAAGCTCAGCAGTCTTCTCCTGTCTTACTTCCTGCATGGGGTCCTCACTTCTCATGGGGTGTAATATATTAATGCCCCATTCACCCTTTAATGTGAACCTACTGCACTCATCATCCCTTTGCGATCCCTGCCAATTAAAGCACCCAAGTTGCTTTGCTTAAAGTAACAGTTCACCTAAAAATGCATCCTTCCTATAGTTAAAATGATTTTACAAACCTCAAGCACACAAAACAGTTCTGTCTTCATTTTGCGTCAAGCATGTCTGAATATAAAAACTAGAGAGTAAGATGGTGATTCAGTAACTGCTCAGGTAAGGATTCATCAAATTTATTCAAAGTGAACACTTGTGAATCTTTTTGGGTGGCTCATTAAAATAACTTGCCATTTGTATAGTAGCTCTCTTGACAGAAAGATGTGTTTTCCTGCCATTATATTGCATACAATTTGGATGTCTTTATATCATAACATTCGATTCAGACTCCAGTCAACTCAATCGTGAATCCTGCAATATGGTATGAATGCTCTGCCTAGTCACACCCTTTATTTCTGTTAAAAACATACGCCATGTTACAACTGATTCTGCATCAAAAAAAGAAAGAAAGAAAAGAAATAGTGGCAAACAGAGAGGAAGTGGTAGAGAGATGGAGTCAGAAGTGCCACGCTGGCAGGAAGTCTTTGCTTTCTGGCTCTCTGCCAGAGAGAAATATGGAAAGAGGGATGAGACTGGGGTCAAGTTTAAGGCTGGCCGAGAGAGGAAAAGACTGCAAGGGACAAAAGCCGGTTTGCAATGAGACAGAATAGTTAATGTATACCAGATCCACCAGGTTAAAGTGATGTTGTAAAGAGATATAGAGGCTGCATTGAAAAAAATGCATGTAAAACGTCTTTACTAGAGCATTATTAGAGACATAATGTGTCCTCAGAGACTTCACACAGATTCTTTTTATGTCTAGTCTCAAAATGGCTATTCAGTCTTCATATTCACTCACACAATCGTCCTCTGTTTTCTCAAACACTGTCTGCTTCCTCTCGCACAGTTTTTTTTGCTCCCTCATTCATTCTCCTCTGTCAGTACAACAATAATGACCTCACTTACAGATGCTCTCATTGGATGCACTTTTAATTTGAGAGGCGGGTCAAGGTTTTTGATTGGCTAGGAGCTGGGGATTCCTTATCGCACTCCTCCTTTTATATTATCATAGGAAAACACTAGGATCTGATTTCCATGTTCTTGCATGCTTGTTGCATCAGCCAAAAACACAGTTAAATAGTAAGTTCCGTCGCCGGGGCACTTACATTGCTTGTGGACATCGCTGTAGGACAGCATCAGTGCCTTAGGAGAGTGCCATTAGTGCTTGCAGTTTGAGAAGATAGTGTAGCTCAGACTTCTAGACATCTAGTTTTGAAAGAGATCGTTTCACTGAATTTTATTTTTGCATAATTTTGTCTATCAAAATCTGCCTGGATTGCAATTTTTGATGCACCACTATTTTTTTAGATCTTTTTTTTTATTTTAGTTTTCTTTTTATTTCATTTGCAAGTGACAGAATATGTTCATTAGTTTGAATTCTACAAACAATACAACAGTTACTGTCATTTTTAGTCAGGAAAAGTGTGAGCACTTCAGATTCCACCGTCCTAAAACAGAGTTAAAATCTGGTCGAGAACGAGGAAGAAAAAATGTTACTTAACTTTAAACGGTGAGTCCTTTAGACCAGCATTGTGCTGCATTTTTCCTTTGATATCCCTCTAATTATTTCTGTTTCACTTTTTGCAGCCCCTCGATTGTTGCCGACAAGGACAAAGGGTGAGTTATCTTTTTCTTCTTTTTTTCCTACAGTAGTCATTTGCATGTTCTTATGTGTTTATTGTTGCGTTGACTGGTTTGTAGTTTTGTCACATTCTAACTATAACTATTATATAGTCACTTTTTTATGTAATTGTAAAATTATTTATATTTATTTTTCTGTAGTTGTAATCCAATTTTGTTGACTGAATTTTTAAGGGAATGTTTTAATGAAAATATCAGTCATTTCTAGCAGTTTAGTCAGTTTGATTTTATTTAAAAAAAAATAATTTTTAATTAATGCATTTATTTAAAAAAAAAAAAAAAAAACGGCTGAAGTTGAATGGTGCGTAATGTGTCCGTGAGAGAGGCTGTTGGTAGATACTTTCACCTACTGCATTTGTTCATTTTGTCATGCACAGATGTATAACTTCATCCATCTGTGCATGAGACAATGGACATGCACACAGTCTCCTCCTCCAGACTTCTGTCCCTCCCCTTTTCAGCCCTCCTTCCCATCCCTCTTCTCTTTCTCCTCCTCCACTGGGGATTCTGCTGTTCTTTTTAGAGTGAAGGTAATGGCTTGATGCCAATTGAAGACCCCACCCCCAACAGTCAGAGGAAAAATACCTCTATCTACATACAGTGGCTTACTGTAATGGTGTGACAGTCATCATTTATTTTGTATAGTAAACTCTGAATGCCAAATATACACTACCATTTAAAAGTTTGGGATGAGTATGATTTTTTTTTTTTTTTAAAGAAAGTGACTAAAGACATTTATAGTTTTACAAATATATTTCAAATAAATACTGCTGTTTTGAATGTTCTAATCATTAAAGAATCCTGAAAAAAAAATATTCCACAAAAATATTAAGCAGCACAACTGTTTTCAACATTGATGATAAGAAGAAATGATTTTTTAGCACCAAATCAGCATATTAGATTGATTTCTGAAGGATCATGTGTGACGCTCAAGACTCAGCTTTGCCATCACAGGAATAAACATCTGAGATGGTTTGAGTTCATTCACGAGAATACAAAATTTTTTCGAACTACCCTAAAAAAACATAAAGGGTGACAAAAACCATAAGTGTCATGACTGTTTGCAAAATTACATTGTTGAAGTGATGCAGCCAACACATTAAGCTGTAAAGTGACTTTTTTCAAATGTCAGTACTCTCTATAACCATTTCTGTTCTTTTCTTCCTTCAGTAACTCCATCTTTGGAGCAGTGGCCTTCTATATGAAGCACCTTGGCGTCAAGACCAGAGCACTTGACAACAAGAAGACTAAGTCAGGATGGCGGCCCTCTGTCCCTTCTGTGTTGAAGGTTAGATGACATACTCCATAGTTCATTAACATAACATATAAATTTCTCTGTTTTTCACTGTATGGACTGTATTTGTATTATCTTGTCTAATAGTGCTGTTTCTGTTTGTGTTGAACAGCCGTGGGGAACTAACAAACCCAACAAAAATCCAGCAAAACCAGCTGCATTCATCCGTACGTACTCTACAGAATCCCCTCATTCCCCTCCACTCAGAACAACTCCCTACTTACATCACACTCTCATTGACCAAACCTTTATTATTTCATTGTGCTCATCGATTTCCATTCTGCCATTTACACTAATTACCCATAACATCTCAGACACCTGCTAAGATAATTGAAATCAATGTACACAAAAACAAGAAGGCCCTTCTGTAGTTTATAGCATGAGAAACATTTTGACTATATTCATTAAAATACCTGCAAGATAAAAGATTGATGTAGAATTTTTAAAGGAACTTGTTTGTGTTGCTATGTTTTCCTCTTGCAGATGATGGTAAGCAAACTAGATTGGACTTTGAAGGTATTATGGTCTGTTCTCTTTGTGTAGATCCTCTCTTTTTGGATGGTACATTCCCTTGCTAATCAAATCTAATGCATGTTTGCATGTTCCACTTCAAACACATGGGTTTGTCAGTAGTTTCCGTTTCTTTATCCATCCATTTAGCAAATTTTATATGGTTTTCTGGTTGAGATGACTTTGTTGTGATGGTAATGCTTGCTTACAAATCTTCATGATCTTACCATTACAATATACCAAGGGTGACGTATTCACCAATAGATTATACTTTGCACTGTTTTCGTGTGTGATGTTTGTCCGTGTTTGGTTTCGCCTTTTACTCTTTTTGGTATTTTTGGGCTTGGCGAACCCTGGAAACCTCTCTTCCCAAAGAATGACTAACACTGTTGGATCAAACTCCAGATTGCCCCCTTCCCCTTCATCTAGTTGTCATGTTTTCTTGTTAGAACCACACAGAGATCATGTCCATGTTTAATAATAGTTTATAATAGTGCATGATTGATGTGCTGCTTTCATCTCTCTCTTTCTGTTCTCTCTTACTTTCTCTTGGTCTAGTAAAGCAAATCAAACAAACTGTCCCACCTCATCGACCGTCCATAAGTGATGGCAACACCACTCCGGGGCGAAAAGCTGGTGTGGCAGGGTCAGGTAGCACCCATGGCTCAGAGAGCAGTGAAGAGATGATCATCAGCGTGACTCCCAGCCCCGACTCTCAAAGTGACATGGGTGAGGATCAGAAAATGTCTCATACATGTTTTAGATTTAAGCACATTGGACATCTTGGAAATCAACTAACATAGTATGTTTGAGTCCTCTGAGATATATATGAAGGTATATGAAAACAGTTCATACAAATCTATACTGCAACCATACATGTTCAGGGATGCAAGGGTATTAAAAGTGTGGCCGATTAAGGTAGGGCAGGCAATTGTGGAGAGACTAGCAGAGCTAGGAGTGCTCTCCAAAGCCACGCCTCCTTCAAGACGTACCATGGGTGCAGCAGGCACAATATTACGCAGCGCCTGAAAATAGTCCCCAGCACGCTCCCCTTGCAAGCAGGTTGTCACGTTGGTTATGTTGACAGAAGTTAGCCTATTTTCAGGTGCTGCGTTTATTATTGCGCCTGCTGCACCCATGGTACGACAGCAAAGTTCTTTGATTATTACGCAGGAATGAGAGTATAGTCCCTAGCCATATCGGTCCAGAAAATCGCAACTTTTCATTTTCCGTCGGTCTTTGGTCATTTTTGAGCGAGATGCAAATGGCCTAATCAGATTGAATGATCTATGTTAAGCTAGTTCTATCGCCAGACCCCGAGATCGGCTGAATGGATTCGAAATCGTAAAACTCAACTGTTTAACTCTAGGGGAGTTAGAAAATGAGCCTATTTTCAAAAAAAGTGGTGTGTTCCTTTTTAAAGGGGCTATATGTAGAATTCAAAAACTCTTGTTATTAGCGACACCGTTGGCCGTTAAGTGAACTGCCGCCAGCAACTTATTGCTTGTGCTCGTACTCATGCACATGTAACATACAAGAGACTGAACATGATTCAATGCCCTGATATACTCAAGTATATATTTTTCTCTCATTCTTCGCTTACAAAAAAGAAAAGTTGAAAATGTGCTTCTTTGCAGCGATATACTGTTAAAAAACATCCAAAACGCCATCCACGCTGCTGACAGCAATGTTTAGATAAAATGTGCAAATATGTTCTGTGTGTTTTCCTCTCAAAAACTAAATAAACACACAGCTAAGATGATAGCGATATGTGTGCACCAGCTCTGCGTTGGCATCATGTAGACAGATGTGGTTATTAAAATGAGTTATGATAGTTTGATTATAAAGTACGTTTTGAGACTATCCATCTTTTTCCTATGCCCCATAACACTTTGCACTAACTGTAAACAACCAGGGAAAGTTTCACTCTATGAACGCAATAATAAGCATTTTCAAATACTGGGTACAATGAGATGATATTTGTTCTGCTCACCCTTCAACCATTGAACATTTTAAAAGTGTGAAAGCATTAACAAATTACTACAACAGACTATGAATAACCCCAAAATTATATCCGCAGCAATATTACGGACTGTTAAATATCACTGTAGTAATATACGTCTGTATTATGTAACATACATTGCCTTAATCAAAAATGTTCATTAACCGGAACATTGAGTGATAATATTTCAAAGTGATTTCTGTCATTTTGACAGATAACAAATATTGTATTTACCTGCTTTAGGAACATTTCAGTAACCACTGTTAATAGGGATTAGAAATGAAAAGGAGACACGATTACATTTTAAAGCACCTGTGTAAAAACAAACCTAGAAAGAGATTTGAGGATTTGGGGACAAACACAAGAGATTCTTGGTGCATTACAGTGAATCATTCATGGGATATTACAAATTAAATGAGAACAGACCACAAATGCGCAGTAAATGTTGTCTTTTTTTCATACTGTTATAGCGAAACACAAAGGGAACAAATAAAATAATCAGGAGGAAAAGAATGCAGCGACTGAAAAGAGCTCTTGCCATAGATATTCTTGTTATACCATGTCACATTAAAATACCAAGTGTTACATTATTCTCCTGATGTCTGAAAATAGAAAAAGGAAATTTTACAGCTCATTCAGTCAAACTTATTTGTAGCGCACCCTTATGATTTGAAATGATTTGAGTGGAATCTAAAGTCATTGGTTGAGCTTCCCCAAACCGGAAATGCCTCCCATAACCTAAAATGCAGTAGGCTCGTTAGGAAAAAAGGTGGATAGATTATACAGATCTATGTGAGACTTAATCTGAATTAACATTGACATTATAGTACAGAATAGCTTTTTCGGCATTGTAAGCATTCAATTCATGTGTCATTAAATGGAAGAGAGGCTGTAGGTACATCACATCCACTTCCAGAGTCCTTCACATAAAAATCAGTCTACAGTCTTTCATAGCCACCTAGGATGTTGGGGAAGGTCTCACTTTTTAGGTTTTGTTACAAGCTGTTCAAACACTGGCAAAAAAAATATGTGATTGATACATGAAAATTCTTATCTATAGCTCCTTTAGATTATTTTTTTAAATATTAACATTTAGTGAGCATTAGATGCTGGAAAAAGTAATGAAAATGTACAAATAAAGGAATTGAGTGTGTATTATTTTAGTAATATTTATATACTGTTATAGTATTGTAACATGTAGTTCTATGTCTGTGTAGTTTCATTGTGTTTCAGTTCTGTTTTCCCTGTTCCCATTTTGCCCTGTGTTCCTGATCATTAATAATCTTTCTGGCAGTTAATTAGTTCCTGCACCTATTTTGTTTTACCTTGATTATGCCCCTGGGCAAGACACCCCAGGTGAATAGGGTAAAAACATTAAGTAGAGATCGATATAATATAATAGATATCACCATACTTGCCCAGTTGATTTGATTACATTAAGAATTGTGAAAAACATTATTACAAGGTTTCTGAAATGTTATGTTTAAATATGCAAATTAGGCATTATCTAATTAAATATTCAATAATTTCTAGAACAAAAATCTGAACATTGGATGAAGTCAGGTTCAAAATTCTTGTTCTATTTTTATGACATTGAGTTAAAGGTTTTTACAGAGGGGATTTTGAATATCTCATTTTATCACTCCATAAATCAGAAAATACTGTCAACAGCAAGACATTTTTTTTCAAACCCCTCTGTATAAAACCTTAAGAATATAGATGGGAATAAAACTGTAATATTTAAGTGCTGCGGAAGTGGAGATTTCTGGCTCAGTGCATCATTTAACTCATTTTGAGAACACGTCCTTTAAAGATGTGTACTGTAGTTGAAATCTACAGACGCTAATAGATAACATGCTATAAAAGATATACTTAAAAGTGTATTTTGGATGTTTTTTTCCCACTAGTCTGAAAAAACACTAAAAATCCAAAAAGCGCAAAATCTCAAAATTGACAGATGCATGAAAAACTGTGTTTTTGCCTGAGGTGACTCGCATTGACCTCAGTTTCCTTTGTTTTATGGTCTGGTATTGTCTTTATTTTATGTGGTTGTGTGTTAGTTTGCTCCTGCAATCTCCTGTATGTTCCTTTGTGGATTAATAAAGAAGTGTTTGTTTGGATTCACCTGCTTCATGCTATTACTACAACGTATTA
Source organism: Rhinogobio ventralis (assembly GCA_039654625.1). Taxonomy (NCBI): domain Eukaryota; kingdom Metazoa; phylum Chordata; class Actinopteri; order Cypriniformes; family Gobionidae; genus Rhinogobio; species Rhinogobio ventralis. The sequence continues at coordinate 19,329,689 of CM077201.1, forward strand.
TAATTAATATTACTATTATATACTATTAAAATATATTCTTTTTAGCTTTTAATTTTATATTTTAATTTTTTTGTGATTTTATGTGCTTTTCTGTTTTATTTTGAATTTTTTTATATTACTATTTAAGTTTTTAAAAAAATTTTTATTTCCAGTTAATTTTAGTGCTTCCACTTCCATTCAAAGGCCACATTTCTAATTTTCGTGTCAATATCAATGAAGTTGATGCCAAAAACAAAACAAAAAAAAAACGTAATATCAGCCAATAACCGATATGGTATATATATAATATATAATGATACCTACAGTAGATGCAGTGTGAAACAAACATGGACGTTAATATTATTGAATGTCCCTCTAGTGTTTTATGTGCAGAAATTATCTCTTTCCTCCTATAGGTGTCAATAACAATCGGTCCGACCCCAAACCAGTCTTGGAGGGTGGTGATGCATCTCCTGTCAGCACTGGTGGGGGTCTCACCATCTGTGAACCTCTCTCTGTCATTGACATCCCTCCAGAGGACAGTCAGGATGGTGGCAGGTAAGAAAGCTGGAAAAGAAATTAGGAGAGTATATAAAGACAACACATAAAACATGCAATAGTGCAAGTCACGATGAAATAACCAAACAGACAGCCTACTTTTATAACTGTGCAGAATTAGTTACAGTCTTACTTTTTACTATATAATTAAGGGAGAATGGTAAAACTCCCTGTCTGCTTTGTCCTGGGGAGCGTGCTGTATCCCTCCTGTGCTGCTGCTCCTGCTGCTGCCCGCAATATACGCTACCCTCCTTGTGGACAGCAAAGACCAAGACGATCCCTTACTGCGCATACCGTCTCCCTCCCTTTCCCCTTCTATCCTAACATCCTTTTTCCCACTACTCTCTTTTTTTCTCTGCATTTTGCTGCCTCATTTTTTTGTTTCTTGTTGTCTGTTTATTCCTCGTCCCACACGATGTACTGCTAAGTCATTTTTGTAAGCTTTCAGTTTACTCGTCCCGCAGTCTTCCTTCGCAGCCGTCCAGCGCTGTGTCCTGCAATGTTGCGCCAAGGCACAAAGCTATCAAAATAGGCAGCTTGTAATATTTTAGCAAATATTACGACCACCCAACTATTTGGAGAGTTATGTTTTTGGTTCTGTATTTAGTAGGTTGTTATTTAGCAAAAGCTGCCATCCAAAGTTACTTATGGAGCACGTATGACAGAGAACATTTTGCTGGAGCAACCTGTTGCTATGCGGTATGGTACAATGGTGATAGATACTTGAGGGAATTGAACCAGCAACCTTCAGGCCACCAGATTTTAAAGCTGCTTTACTTATAGTATATGGCATAAAACTAGCATAACTGGATTAGCTGTGCATTTTTATTTTGCTCCTGCAACTGTCCTTCATGTGGAAGCATTGTTTGTTGCTGTTGTCAGTTGTTGTACACTCTGTCTCGCTTTGTTGTTGGCCTTTAGATTCGGTTTGCTTTGAGGTTAGTTGGTTTATAGTTGGAAGTTTTGGTTTGGTGTATGTTGATAAATGGTTTGTTGTCAGGTATCCTGTTAACTGTTCGCTGTCCTATGTTTTTACAGAAAGAAGTCAAGGTGGGTCTGCGCGAATGTCTCTGGGATTTTCTGCCAGCCTAAAGCTGCTACTGATCCACACATGCTCTCTTACCAAACACAGATGACATTACGTATTATAATTCATATCATAGAAATTTTGTAAAATTAGTGGCATGGTTTTTTTGTGCTTTAGAGTCACATACAGACTCACACAGACACTCACTGCATGGCTAAGTATGGTTCTACTCTGGTTTTTGGGCTGTAGGGATTCAGGGCTGAAGCATCTTCTTTTTTGGAATGCTTTGCACGATTGGACAATTACCTGCCATGAGTGTTTTAGGTGTTCAAATGCACTAAGATGCTGTATATGATACTTTTAGAAAGAAATGGTGATGTTCTTCTAATGTGGATCCCAGGAGGGTTTTGACTGTTGGGAATGAATGAATCTCCTTGATGAACTAGTTAATAACATGTTATATAGTGGTTTTAACATCATTTGTCTTCACATTTCACTCTCTGTTTATTACTTCATTATTGTTAAATTTTATATTTCTATCATCTGGTCCTGTTACCTTTGATCTGTGGTGTCTAACCTCACTGACATCTGTCTGTCCTTTCCACTGTTTTTTTTTTTTTTTTTTTTCATGCACTAAAACATGTCTAATACTTCATTACCACTTTCCTTTCCACTCTTCAACCTTTACATTTCCTTTCTTATCCCCCCCCCTCTTCTTCCTCTTTTTCCTTTTCTTCTGTTTCTTTTTTATCCTTCTTGTTCATTCCTGTTCTTACCTCTTCATTTCCCCTTTCCCTTTCTGTTACTTTTCTTCCTCTTGCTTTTCTTTCCTTTCCCCTTTTCCTTCCCTCCCTTTCCTTTCCTTTTATATCTTCCTTTTCCCTTTCCTTTTCTTTCATTTCCTTTTTCCTTACCTGTCATTTCCTTCCTTATTTCCTTTCTTTCTATTTCCTTTTTATTCTCTGCCTTTTTCCTTTCCTTTCCTTTTCCTTCTTCATCCTCTTTTTCTCTTCAACCCACCCTCTCTTGGGTGTTCAGGAATGTGCGGCGCAGCGAGAGCCTTTGTGTGGAGCGCCGTCACTCTCGGCGTGGTGGCTCTACCCGAGCCAAGCAGTCTCGCTCCAGAAGCGACGTGGACCTACAGTCAACTTCCACTTCCCACCCCCTCTCACCCTCCCCACAGCATTCAGTCCCGTAAGGCAAAGACTAACTGTCACGCACACTCAGAAATACTTATATATACACCGTCCACAGGAGACAGCAGCACAAGGGGCTTCTCAGTAACTCATAGAGTTCAGAGATTGTGATCATCACTACCATAACTATTTTCACAATGATTAACATGTATGTATCCCTTTTCACTTTGTTCCCTTTATTTGTCTCTCTCAGTGTGGAAGGTGGATTGTTGCCCGATGGCCCCTTCACTGGTCCAGCTTTTGGCCCCTTCCCTCAGCAGGAGGAAATTGAGCCCCGCCTCCTGGAGCTCGAGCATGACCCGCCCAACTGGAGGGAACTTGCTCCCCCTGAGAACCTGAAAAAACTCAGCAAGAAGGAAACCAAAAGACAAGAAGTCATCAACGGTAATAGAAGCAAGAACATTGACAAAACTGAGAAAAACACATGTTTAAGTGTCTTATTGTTTTGTTGAATTTGCTATGTAGCAAGGTGCAATGATGAAAATTTTCTTTCTGTGTCTCTCAGAGCTGTTTGCAACAGAGCACGCTCATGTTCGTATGCTGAGCGTATTACAGACCGTGTTTTCTCGTCCACTGGAGAGAGAAGAGATTATGAGCATAACTGAGCTGGCCACCATCTTTCCCAGCCTCGATGAGATCATAGAGATGCACTGTATGCAACTACCTCAAATGCATTAATACACCGAAATCGGCATGGTTCTAAAATAATTTGATTGCCCGTCAAGTCTTGTATACAGAAATAGTATAAATTCATTCTTTTTTTTAGATGCTTTTTATGAGAACCTCAAAAAACTGCGGCAGGAAGATGATTACATTGTCAAAATCATAAGCACACCACTTCTCAACAGGGTAAGTGGCTTAGAGTGTACTAAACGACAGTTTTTCTTGTTGTTTATGAACACTGGGTCATTCAGCATTCTTCTTGAACCTGTATATCAGCTGTTACACAAGTAGACATGTCTTTATCTCTGTAGTTCAGTGGATCAGAAGGAGAATGGTTTCAGAAGCTCACTGCACGCTTCTGTAGCTACCAGTCCTGGGCTCTAGAGCAGATAAAGAGCAGACAGAAGAAGGACCCCCGTTTTAATGCTTTCATTCTGGTACGTTTACACTTAAAACACTGTTGTCCATGTTATTGCTAGTAGTCGAAAGACACACATGGATTGTGATGGGTAAAAGTTTTAACAACATTTTCTGGAGACTTGGCATCTTGTAGTCGTTGTAGTCTGAGACAAATTTCCCAAAAACGGGACAATAAAGTCTATATTAAAGTCATTAAAGTATTCTATTCTATTCTATTCTAATCTCAAAATGTCTTTTGGTAAATGGATTCTTTTGTGTTTGTGTTGTAGGATGCAGAGAGTAAGCCACAGTGTCGGAGGCTACAGCTGAAGGATATCATTCCTACAGAGATGCAAAGACTAACCAAGTACCCTCTTCTGCTGGCCAACATTGCCAAGGACACAGGTGTGTGTTTCAAATTTACTTTATTTCTATTAAACCTTTTGTGCAAATAGTGCAACCTATCTCATCTGCCACAATATTGTATTGTCATAAATTTTGCTTAAAGGGATAGTTCACCCAAAAATAAACACCCTAAAGCCATCCTAGGTGTATATGACATTCTTCTTTCAGACAAATACAATCTGAGTTGTATTAAAAAAATGTCCTGGCTAATCCAAGCATTATAATGGTTTACGAAGAAAGTAATGCGTCTTGCAGTTCAAAACGCTTCCACTACGTCCGATGTCATATGTCACGCCAGTTATGTTTTTTCCGTAAGTTGAATACGGAAGGCGGTCTGACGAAAGCTAGATATTTTCATTTATAACGTGTTAAATACACAAACGCTTTGCTTCAGAAGGCCTTTATTAACCCCCCGGAGCCTTGTGGATTACTTTTATAGTGGATGGATGCACTTTATTGGGCTTAAAATTTTGGACTGCCATTATAATACTTGGATTAGCCAGGACATTTTTAATATAACTCCGACTCTGGTGAGTAAATCTTGGGGTAATTTTCATTTGTGGGTGAACTATCTTTTTAAGGCCTGATATACTCATGGCAAAGTTCTTTTTCATTCTTCGCTAGGGGTAAAACGAAGTTTGAAGTACGTGAGCAGCGATATACTGTTTTGATTATACACTGCTGAGAGCGACGATTAAATGAATATGTAAATATGTAATTTATATAGCACTTTATACAATTGATTGCTTAAAATCAAGCCGCTTTACAGTATTAAACATGAAAAACAGTGTCAGTGTCTCGTTTAATCAGAAGTACAACTTAATTTTCTACTATAAAGCAGCTCTCCAGTGTGTTCATGTTTTTACTCGCGGATGTCTGACCTCGACGGATTAAACGGGAGAAATGAACCAGAAAAGGTTTCATGTGCAAGAAGGCAGAGCATCCATGCACACCTACTTATTATATAATCGCCGTAGAATACTTTTCCGGAAAGTTCTCTTTGGCAAGCTGTTTCGAACTCCCAAAAGAACTACAAATGAAGTTCATTTTGGCCTGAATTTATTTGACATGACGTCACATCAGTTCATTCTTCGATTTCGCTTGAAGTATATTGGGTCCTTTAATTTGATTGCTTAATCAACATGTCATGTAATTACATCAGTTACAACTGTTTGCAGCACTAACAATACTGCAGTATATTAGACAATAAAAGGTAAAGTTTATATCCAATGTCCTTTTCTTTCAGAGAATGAAGCAGAAAAAGAGAACATTAACCAAGCAGCTGAATCCTGCCGTAAGATCCTCAACCACGTCAATGAAGAAGTCAAACTCATGGAGAACCTGCTGGTTAGAACATTCAGTACAAGTTCCTTTAAAAAAACAGGGTCTATTAAGGATGTGTGGTTTGGCATTATACAGGCATTACTACATTCCAGCATGATGTGATGTATGTATTTAGTGTGATATAAAATTGCTCATACTGTGACATATGTTTAGACATACCGCCCACCCTATATGGATGGTTTAAGCTTAATTCATAATTTCTAATATACATTTTCCCTATCACCTTTTTTTTTCTCCTAAATATCCGCTTATCTTTCAACTCAGATTTTAAAAGACTACCAGCGCCGGCTGGACACCTCAGGATTGAAACCCAGTAATGACCTCTACAGTGAGTACAAGGTGAGAAATATCTTGACGTCTCATGTATCAGTTACGTTATTAATGAAGGCACTCTCAGACTGGTATGATATCCATTCTTTTCTCTATTCATCAGAACATTGATCTGACCTCCAGAAAGATGCTGTTTGAAGGACCTCTGACATGGAGGGTGACCAAGGAGAAAGCGATCGGTAACCCGGCAACACATTCCCCAATTTTAAGAGGTTTTTTTCGGGGCCTGTTACTCATCCTAATTTTGTGTGTGTTTGCAGATGTACACTGTGTGTTGCTGTCAGACCTGCTGGTCTTGCTTCAGAAGCAGGATGATAAGATGGTTTTGAAATGTCAGAGCAAAAGCAACATCGCCGCTCAAGAAGGCAAACTGATGCTGAGTCCAATCATCAAACTGGAGTCTGTTTTCCTCAGAGACGTGGCCACTGGTAAGTGAGAGTTTCAGTGAGGTAGCTTGTTGTTTTCTTTTTTCTTTTTTTTTTTTTTAAACCTATTTTTTATTAATGATTTTCAAGAAAAAAATTTAAATAGTTGTTACGCCCCGTCTAGAATTAAAGGACACAACATAAAAAAGTGAAAAGACTTCAGACTGAAACTGTAAAGATTTTGAAAAATGATTGAATGCTTGAATGAAAAATGGATTTTAACTTTAGGAGCTGACAAGGCCAAAAATATCAAACAGAAAAGCTAAACAGTATTTTTCTTTAACTAAAACTAATTCAGAAAAGCATAAAAAATAAATACAGTTCTAACAAATAGCTGTAGTTATCACAAAATGTCCAAACTAGTCAATCACGCAAAGTATCTTTCAAGCAAAAAATTACTCAAAATCATGAATACACACAAATACTAGCTAACATGATAGAGATTAAATTAAAAACAGCAAGCGAGCAACAATGCTGACGATAGAAGTGACAATGACAGGATGTTTTATAGGCCTACAGGTGTAGTAGTAATGTGTCTGCAGGAATCAGTCTTCCTGGACAGAATACACACTAAACACTTCCCTCAAACAAAACACAGAGATAGACTAGAGGGTTATAACAATAGTATTATGGAAATACAGGAAACATATAAAAAAATAAAATAAAATAAAAAGTATAGGTTTACATACACAATGTCATTGAATATTGTTTACATTATACTACTCCATCCGTTTCTCACAATATGTTAGTAATAGATACTTTTTAAGCCTCAAAATACAAGGCAATCCTTCCAAGCTTGTTGCATTCTGAAGAACGTGAGGTTGATATGCAGTTACTTTCGTTCTTTCCATCAGACCCGAAGGCCCTCTATGTCATCTTCACCTGGGACAGCGGAGCACAGATCTATGAACTAGTGGCTCAGTCCGTAGGGGAGAGGAAAAAGTGAGTATGTGAACCATATAAAGCCACTTGTATGGAACGCTTGCATGAATGACTGACAAGCAGAATATATGAAAATGTGCTTTTGATAAATCAAGATCCAAAGCATGCAATTTGATCTGACACTCACAGTCTGTTTATTGCTCCAGTTGGACAGAGGCGATCAAAACTGCGGTTGATGAGTTGAAGAAGAGGGCCGGGAAACTGGATAGAAACAGAGGTGGCAGCACGCCCAGCAGTGCCATTGGACCTGCATATAATGCGTGAGTGTGCTATTTTGGCAAATAGCAAGGCTCCATAAGAGAATATGAGCATCCTTTAAGGGTTGGCATCCCACTAGCCTACTCTAAGCCAACTTCATTCATTAAAGTTCTTTCAATTTCTCTTCTCCAGTTTGCATCCTCCTCTTAGCCCCACTGAGAATGGAGGAGACCTGCTGAAAAGTCGCAGTGGTGAGATTTTTGGCTCTTGGAAATGGATATTAAGCCTAAATGAAGTCATTTTACAGTGTTATTTTATTGTGACTGTGTGTTTTATTTCACCATAGCGCAATTTAAAGACAGTCTTACTGATGAGAAGGGTAGAGAAACTGATCCTTCACTCATAGACTTCCTAGTGGCCAATGGCTTTGACCTGCTCACCCACAGCCACGCCCCTCCAGAGAAGTCCGCTAATGGTGCTTTGGACGAAGGTCAGTATTTATGAAATTTTATACAATTCTAACAGACTGCATTGAACCCCTACCATTTCATTCCATACTTAATATTCTTGCTTGTATTCCTCTCTCAGTCATGTATTTGAAGAGGCTGTTGGTTGGCAGTATTAGCTTGTCAGATGACTCTCAGACTCTTGGAGAAAATGGAGGAACGGCACCTGAAAACCAGGAGGCAGATGGAGTTCTGTCATCAGGTACTGCACACATATTGATTTAGGTTTTAAGCTGAAGAGGTTCAGCCTCACAGTTAATCATCAAATACAGCTGTAATCCCTCCTAACCAAACTCTTCAGAAATGTAATGAATCCTATTCAGGTCTGTGATGAATCCTAGTAAAAAATGTTGCGCTATAAGATTTTATATATATGTATATGTATGCATGTATGTATGTATGTATGTATGTATGTATGTATGCGTGTGTGTGTGTATATATATATATCACTTACCTAAAGGATTATTAGGAACACCATACTAATACTGTGTTTGACCCCCTTTCGCCTTCAGAACTGCCTTAATTCTACGTGGCATTGATTCAACAAGGTGCTGAAAGCATTCGTTAGAAATGTTGGCCCATATTGATAGGATAGCATCTTGCAGTTGATGGAGATTTGTGGGATGCACATCCAGGGCACGAAGCTCCCGTTCCACCACATCCCAAAGATGCTCTATTGGGTTGAGATCTGGTGACTGTGGGGGCCATTTTAGTACAGTGAACTCATTGTCATGTTCAAGAAACCAATTTGAAATGATTGGAGCTTTGTGACATGGTGCATTATCCTGCTGGAAGTAGCCATCAGAGGATGGGTACATGGTGGTCATAAAGGGATGGACATGGTCAGAGTCAGAAACAATGCTCAGGTAGGCCGTGGAATTTAAACGATGCCCAATTGGCACTAAGGGGCCTAAAGTGTGCCAAGAAAACATTCCCCACACCATTACACCACCACCACCAGCCTGCACAGTGGTAACAAGGCATGATGGATCCATGTTCTCATTCTGTTTACGCCAAATTCTGACTCTACCATCTGAATGTCTCAACAGAAATCGAGACTCATCAGACCAGGCAACATTTTTCCAGTCTTCAACTGTCCAATTTTGGTGAGCTTGTGCAAATTGTAGCCTCTTTTTCCTATTTGTAGTGGAGATGAGTGGTACCCGGTGGGGTCTTCTGCTGTTGTAGCCCATCCGCCTCAAGGTTGTGCGTGTTGTGGCTTCACAAATGCTTTGCTGCATACCTCGGTTGTGGTTATTTTAGTGGTTATTTCAGTCAAAGTTGCTCTTCTATCAGCTTGAATCAGTCGGCCCATTCTCCTCTGACCTCTAGCATCAACAAGGCATTTTCACCCACAGGACTGCCGCATACTGGATGTTTTTCCCTTTTCACACCATTCTTTGTAAACTCTAGAAATGGTTGTGCGTGAAAATCCCAGTAACTGAGCAGATTGTGAAATACTCAGACCGGCCCGTCTGGCACCAACAACCATGCCACGCTCAAAATTGCTTAAATCACCTTTCTTTCCCATTCTGACATTCAGTTTGGAGTTCAGGAGATTGTCTTGACCAGGACCACACCCCTAAATGCATTGAAGCAATGTGATTGGTTGATTAGATAATTGCATTAATGAGAAATTGAACAGGTGTTCCTAATAATCCTTTAGGTGAGTGTATGATATATATATACACACACACACACACACACACACACACACACACACACACACACACACACACACACACACATATATATATATAATATATGTATAATATATATATAATATATGTATAATATATATATATATATATATATAATATATGTGTGTGTGTGTGTGTATATATACATATACATGTGTATATATATACACACACACACACACACACACACACACACACACACATATACATGTGTATATATATATATCACACACACACACACACACACACACACACACACACACACACACACATATATACATATATATATACACACACACACATACTATATATATGTATATGTATGTGTGTGTGTGTGTGTGTGTGTATATACGTGTGTGTGTGTGTGTGTGTGTGTGTGTGTGTGTGTGTATACACATGTATATGTGTGTGTGTGTGTATATATACACACACACACGTATAATATATATATATATATATATATATATATATATATATATATATATATATATACACACATACATACATACACACATACATACATACATACATACATACATACATACATACATACATACATACATACATACATACATACATACACACACACACACACACACATGCGTATATATACACGTGTGTGTGTGTGTGTATGTATGTATGTATGTATGTATGTGTATATATATACATACATACATGCATACACACATACGTATATATACATATATATATATATATATATATGTATATATACGTATGTGTGTATGTATGTATGTGTATATATATACACACACACATACATATATACATACATATATACATACATATATATATATATATATATGTATATATACGTATGTGTGTATGTATGTATGTGTATATATATACACACACACATACATATATACATATACATATATACATACAGCTGTAATCCCTCCTAACCAAACTCTTCAGAAATGTAATGAATCTTTTACACTACTCCTACCCCTAAACCTACCCATCACAGAAAACATTCTGCATTTTTACACCCCTTAACTGTCACCCCCCTTTTTGAGAATAGATATGAAAATCCAAACTTGCACTATCCAAACTTAAATCGCTGTAATTTAAGAATGCGTTGGAATATAGACCTATAGTTTGGTCTTGTTTTAAAGAAGACACCCGGCAGATTATTGCTGAAAGATGAAAGTATGAAAAAGTTATGGAAGTTTAAATTTACTGTAAATTAAAAATACTTTACTAAAAATATTTTATTTTATATAAAATGTATATTTTACTATGTTTTTTTTACTATAAAATTACTATAAAATCAAAGCCATATGTCTAACCAAGTTGTGTTCCAAATTTGAAGTTGATATCACAAAAATTGAAGTTCCCATGAGATTTTGTTTAGGTGCTGTACCAAAAATAGCCACTGGGTGTCATCCACATTCAATAGATTTTTTTTTTTTTTAATGCATTTTCCTGTAACAAATTACTAAATTTCTGTCCAAATATCACTTCCATCACAAAACAACCTTGAGACTCAGACATTTCCGACGATATGTGTTTTGTCAAGATTAGAAAAGATTTTGATTTATAAAGTAGTTTAAATCAATTTTGACTGATATATTTCAAATGTTTATTTCTTTTCATTTTGATGATTATAACTGACAACTAAGGAAAATCCCAAATTCAGTATCTCAGAAAATTAGAATATTATGAAAAGGTTCAATATTGAAGACACCTGGTGCCACACTCTAATCAGCTAATTAACTCAAAACACCTGCAAAGGCCTTTAAATGGTCTCTCAGTCTAGTTCTGTAGGCTACACAATCATGGGGAAGACTGCTGACTTGACAGTTGTCCGAAAGACGACCATTGACACCTTGCACAAGGAGGGCAAGACACAAAAGGTCGTTGCAAAAGAGGCTGGCTGTTCACAGAGCTCTGTGTCCAAGCACATTAATAGCGAGGCAAAGGGAAGGAAAAGATGTGGTAGAAAAAAAGTGTACAAGTAATAGGGATAACCGCACCCTGGAGAGGATTGTGAAACAAAACCCATTCAAAAATGTGGGGGAGATTCACAAAGAGTGGACTGCAGCTGGAGTCAGTGCTTCAAGAACCACTACGCACAGATGTATGCAAGACATGGGTTTCAGCTGTCGCATTCCTTGTGTCAAGCCACTCTTGAACAGCAGACAGCGTCAGAAGTGTCTCGCCTGGGCTAAAGACAAAAAGGACTGGACTGCTGCTGAGTGGTCCAAAGTTATGTTCTCTGATGAAAGTAAATTTTGCATTTCCTTTGGAAATCAGGGTCCCAGAGTCTGGAGGAAGAGAGGAGAGGCACACAGTCCACGTTGCTTGAGGTCCAGTGTAAAGTTTCCACAGTCAGTGATGGTTTGGGGTGCCATGTCATCTGCTGGTGTTGGTCCACTGTGTTTTCTGAGGTCTAAGGTCAACGCAGCCGTATACCAGGAAGTTTTAGAGCGCTTCATGCTTCCTGCTGCTGACCAACTTTATGGAGATGCAGATTTCATTTTCCAACAGGACTTGGCACCTGCACAGAGTGCCAAAGCAACCAGTACCTGGTTTAAGGACCATGGTATCCCTGTTCTTAATTGGCCAGCAAACTCGCCTGACCTTAACTCCATAGAAAATCTATGGGGTATTGTGAAGAGGAAGATGCGATATGCCAGACCCAACAATGCAGAAGAGCTGAAGGCCACTATCAGAGCAACCTGGGCTCTCATAACACCCGAGCAGTGCCACAGACTGATCGACTCCATGCCACGCCGCATTGCTGCAGTAATTCAGGCAAAAGGAGCCCCAACTAAGTATTGAGTTCTGTACATGCTCATACTTTTCATGTTCATACTTTTCAGTTGGCCAAGATTTCTAAAAATCGTTTCTTTGTATTGGTCTTAAGTAATAATCTAATTTTCTGAGATACTGAATTTGGGATTTTCCTTAGTTGTCAGTTATAATCATCAAAATTAAAAGAAATAAACATTTGAAATATATCAGTCTGTGTGTAATGAATGAATATAATATACAAGTTTCACTTTTTGAATGGAATTAGTGAAATAAATCAACTTTTTGATGATATTCTAATTATATGACCAGCACCTGTATATGATATGAAAAAAAGGCAATAAAAAAAAAGCGCGCCAAGCGTCCCACAGGTGGGACGGTGACCGTTAAGGGAACATTGTTTAGTATGTTTTTAAAGCTATTTTTATTATGAGGACACCATGTTTACATTGTAATACCAGTGTAATACCCATGTCATTATACCCATCATCATATATATATATATATATATATATATATATATATATATATATATATATATATATATATATATATATATATATATAATATAATATAATATAATATAATATATATATATATATATATATATATATATATATATATATATATATAATATAATATAATATAATATAATATAATATAATGATGATGATCTTAAGTGGAACTTATGCATTGTATAGATTCCCAATGCCTTTTTCCCTCAGTGGAGGAATCCAGAACAGAAGGAAGAACTGAAGGGGAGGGTGGGACAGATGGAGGGAGTAAAGGAGAAGAGGAAAAAGGGATCAGCGCTCCTCTCGTGCTGTCTCAGGAACGCATGGAGGAGGTGCAGAGGAGACTGCAGGCTCTCGAGGAGCAACTGAAAAGACTGCAGGTGAGGAGGAGTCAATTGCATTTGTGAAACAGAACGGTCAGTTCTTCAGCTCGTGAAGAGGAGGAGAGAAGTAAATGGGATTCATCCAAGTGAGGGGAAGCTGAAAGAGGTGTCCTTACTAATATGTATCTCTGGTGTTATGTTTGTTCTCAGGCTGTTGAGGAGGACCATTATAAGTTGCAAGAAGCTCTTGCTAAATATTCACTTCAGGGTGGCCATTTCAACTGAGAAACATCACAACCTGCTGTTACAAGGTACGACCACATACTAAATATATATATATATATATATATATATATATATATATATATATATATATATATATATATATATATATATATATATATATATATATATATATATATATATATATATAGAGAGAGAGAATTTTTTATTTTTTTTTATTTTTATTTTTTATTTTTTTATATTAATCAACTTCATATAGTGCCATTCTGTTATTTGTAAGTAATGCAACTCAGTTTCTATCATCTGTCCTTTTTGCCTTCAGATCACTGTATGTGCTGGACTTCAGACTTGCTTTCGGGGGATTTGCTGATTGACTAATGCTGCCTGAATGTTCCTGCTCTATCTCATCTCTCTTCTCAACTGTCCTTTCAATAGATTGACAGCAGGCCTCCAGCAGTTTCCATGCCACTGAGAAATGAAATGAAGTGGGTGTTGAGAAATTATAGTGATCCTTGAGCATGAATGAGTATGTATGTGTTTCTGTTGAGAGGTGTGAGAGAGAGTCTTACCAAAAAATGCCAAAGAAATGTACAACACCTAGAGAGATATCAGAGCGAAACGCTAAGTGTGCAAGTGGAAGCATTATAACATGTGCACACACACAAAGATTAACCTGTCTAAGAATGTCAAAAGTAATTTAGTACCAAAAGACTATCTATATTCATAGAAAAGTATAGTTGCATCTTTGTGAATGCAGTCTGACGCATATGAAGCCTGCTCCTCGGACTGTAATTCAGTCAGGTTTTCAATCCGTTAATTCAAACAGATAATGTGTTTTTTTTTTTTTTTTGCCATTTCAAGATAATGTTTGCTCTTCCTAATATTTATTACCATACTAAATTACATGCATTTCCAAAAATTTGCAGAGTCTTTGTAGCATGCATTGGCCAAACTGTAGTAAAATGGAGAGTAAAAGCATAGGTAATTCGTTTTTTTTGTTTTTTCTGTTTTTTCTGTTTTGTTTTGTTTGTCTTCTTATCAGAAGATTACTCTATGAATGAGAAAAAAATGCTAAGTAGGATAGATCAATGGTTGAGAAAGTGAAGTAGAGAGGAGGTTTGGGGAAGCTGGGCTTGCTTTAAGTTAAGTCTAAACCCTCTGTAGTGAAACCAGGCAAGGTTTTATGTTGAGAGATGCAAGATTTGACGTGGCAAGTTTAGATGTTGAGAGATGTCATCAGGGTTTGAGGAAGTATGTGTATGTTACGTAGAAGTTTGAATGTAACTAATGCATACAGACCAGCTTGTAGGTACATCCACTCATTGGTGGTGTTATACAAATGAAGCATGCACAATAACATTCTTTAACCCAGGTGTTGCAAATAGTACTGTGGTCATTCTACACAGATCCGATGATAATCATCACACATTGCCTATTTGTGAGCCTCTATGCAAATTCATGAGGTGTGGCTATAAAAGGCTTCAGTCATTTCGTGCATTTTCTGTTTTTTATGTTCTACATTACAGTTACAAGTTGGATGCAATGGATATATATTACTGGTTTGCATTTTATTTCTGGAATAACTTGTAATTATTTCTCAGTTATTTTATTTTAGGGAGTAGTTTTCTATACAAGCAGGACCAAAGAGATGATAGCGGAATAAGTTTAGATATGAAAACATGTAAGTTGGAATGACATACTCAGTTGAAAGGTCGCATTAGCTGCTGGATCAACCCACAAAATGGTGAAGTGGATCGATTGGCTTGTAAATGTGATCCTATTTTAGACAGAAGGAATTAAAAGTGAGAACTGTCAGAACTGAATTGCTATATCAATTATAGAGCAGTATCCTGGATTTCATTATCAGTCCATGTTTTTCAGCTTTAGGGACCAGCTTGTTCTCTCCTGCTCTCCTTATCTTATTAGGAAATCAGACCACAGACGATCAGGCACTTGCAGGGGCTTAAAAGTGTTATATCTCAGAGTTTGGAGACAGGACCACAAACAGTAGGTTTTCACACCAGTACTGTAATTGTTTTCATGTATTTATGATGCTACTGCAACACCCCGACCAACTGTCAAATTATTATTTTACCTTATTTGTTACATAGTGCGATTTATATTCACGTTTAAGTTCTAATTGTGTTGTTTATTGTGATATATGTAAGGCCTCGTTTCCTTTTCCCTCTCTTTTCTCACCGGTTTACCTTTAACACAGTCAAAAGACTTACTGTAGGTCTTATAGAAAAGTGGATTATCAGAACAACTCGCCAGAAGACTGGCTAGCAGTGTTGTTCCTAGTACATGTCAATCATACATTTTTCTTCTTTTCTTTCCTTTTAGAAGTAGCCAATGATAATGCTTAAAGTTTGGTAATGAAACTATCATGGTGCGAGATCTGTTCTACCCACTTGACTTTCCTACAGTCCTTTTGCACAATTGTTTTTATTCACGATTGCTTGAATGGGTGGTTCATTCATTCTTTTAGATTCTGTTGTTTTGATTTTCTTTGAAAACTATGTAATTACAGTACTATGCATTGCCTATTATAAATAAGGGACTGAGAGAGACATAAAGTGCACCCTTAACTAGACTACCTATAAAAGGCATTCACTTTATGGCAGGAGCTACAATTTAAACTCAATTAGAAAGTCATTTTCAAACTGAACCTTTCCTATCCCTATTTACTCTTTATAATGCGCAAGACAGGGTTTTGGGTGTGGTCATTTCTCTCTCATTCCTTAAGCATTTCATGTGTATCTGTCACATATACGTATATATAGTGATATATCTGTATGTTTACATCTATTTATAGGGTGCCTTGTGCAAATTGGGTTTGTTGCCCTCTCCTCATTTAGCAATGTTCAGTGTTAAATGATTATCTGATATTTTGCTCCATCCCCTTGTTCTTTAAAATGGTTGAGTGCTTAGTACTGAGTGCTCTTTGTTAGATCTTTTAAACCCTCTGCAATCTATGACTATCTTTTATGTAATTCTGTGTACAGGAGTCCACTTGATACAGGCATTCCATGGCTGTCTGTTTATATAATTCATTATGCAAGGACTATTCTGTGTATTTGGGCTTTGATTTTATATGTAAGTTACATAAGAAAAATTTAGGTACGTTTTTTTTAATTATTATGATTCTTTTCTTTCTTATTTTTTAATAAATGATCAAAAACAACAAGCTTTTATTGTCCTCATTTTCAGAAGCATTTGCTTGATATTAACAGATTACCCCATTATCCAAGAAAAGAGAATTGTGTGTGTGTGTGTGTGTGTGTGTGTGTGTCTGTCTGTCTATACCACAAACTGAAATAGAAGAATGGGTGGGTGTAGATGATACAGGAAAGGAAGACAAACACTCAAACAGTAAATTTACTTGCAAGCAGCAGTAGGTTTCTTCAGCTTGTCTGGTTTATTGGAGAAAATGGAGTTCGGACTGGTCATTTTTTTGTGTTTCTGGGCAGGTGGGTGTTTAACGTACATCTGATGTGTTTATGTAGTGTTGATTTTAATGTGGAATGTTAATATTTGTTCAGCATTTATTATGACTAACTGGTTTTAAAGTAATCTGGGCTCTCTTTGAGCACAACAAATTTGAAATCTAAATGTACAGTTTTTAAAAAGCATACCATTTGAAAATGATTAAACTTTTTTTTTATCTTCTACAAAAGAACAAAGTACACAAAATTTCCATCTGCACGTCTGTGTTCTGCTTCAGTGAAGCTGATTTCCTCTCAGAGCAGCTGTTGCAATTTGTATGTTATTGCTAGCAGTGTGTGGATTTTTTTTTTCTTTCAATGTTAAGGGTCTAATTTAATTTTACACTGTATTGTGTAGCTTTTCACTTTATGAACTGAAGTCTTGTCTATACAGCATTTTGTTGGTGGGAAGTGTACGGTTTAGCTAATAGATTTAAACATGCTGATATCATGTGGATTGAAGTGAATGCCCGTTGGGGGAGTAAAGCTGTAGCCCATAATAAGCTGCTTTGATATAAGAGGTTTTTAATCACTTATGGCCGTATCTCAAAGAAACCCCCACTGTGGACAAGTCACTGACTGTTTTAAACTTGAATACTTTGTTCTGCTGTCTTCCCACCCTCAATTAGAGCATATTATTCTTAACTACTATTACTTTCTTTCTTTTTTTCCTCCATAAGCTGTTGCCAGTGCTAAAGTAGAACATCCGAAATTGGAGGCGGATGAGCCGTTTCAGCGTGTGGCCATCGCCCATGAAGTGACAGTCCGCTGCTGCTACCGTTGGACGAAGAACCCCCACGTCACCTGGATTGTGAATGTTCACATTATCAATGGCACCTCACTGATCAGATTAGTCGATCAGTCCGAGAATGTGACTCACAAGCAAGTGAATGAAGCAGATGGCGTCAAATGCCATTCGCTGGTTTTCAAGAGCGTCCAACTCAGTGATACCGGCCTTTACCAGTGTAAACTGAATCATAGCTCACTTCACATGTTTTCCCATGGTACCTTCCTTCAAGTGTACAGTGAGTCAGATCATAGTTATGTTTAAGTGTACTCAATTTTATTTTTTAAATTTCCATCACAGAAAACATTTTAGGTAATATACACTACTGTCTGTGAGATGTTTTTAATGTTTTTGAAAGGAGACTTATGCTTGCCAAGATCAAATTTATTTGATCAAAACTATAGTAAAAACAATTATATTGGGAAATATTTCATATAGTTTAAAATTACTATTTTCTATTTTAATATATGCTACACAACCGTTTAAAAGTTTGGGGTCTGTAAGATTTTTAATGTTTTTAAAATAAGTATTTTATGCTCAGCAATGCTGCATTTATTTGATCCAAAATACAATAAAAACTGTAATAATGTGAAATAGTATTTCAATTTAAAATAACTATTTTCTATTTGAATTAAAATAAAATGTATCGCTGTGATGACAAAGTTGAATTTTCAGCATCATTAGGCTACTCCAGTCTTCAGTGTCACATGATCCTTCAGAAATCATTTGAATATACTGATTTGGTGCTCAAGAACATTTATTATTATTATCAATGTTTCCACAAGAAGCACAACAGTGATACATTTTTTTCAGGATTCTTTTCTAGAACAACATTCATTTGAATGTTCCCAAAAAAATCTCAATGTAAAAGTGCATTTTTCATTAATTTAATGCATCCTTGCTGAATATAAGTATTAATATCTTTAAAAATGTGCTGCCCCCATTTTTTTTTTACAATAATCTATACTGTACTGTATATAACCATGCATTTTGTTATGCATTGTAATTTAATATTGTACATAATTTGTTGGAGGCCCACTATTTATTCTTCATTACATGAATAGAATATGAAAGTCATAAACTTAACAATGCAAGCACTCAAGCTCTCTAAGAGGCTGTATTGTGCAGTAATCCTCACATATCATTTAATTGGCTGAGTTAGGCAAATACAAATAGCCCATTCAATGACATAAACTCAAATTTTACTCATTCATGCTAAGTTTGTGTTACTTAACTCTCCTTATGTGTACACAGCAAGATTTATTGTCAGATAAAGTAAACATGTCAGCTCTTTTGGATCAAATTGTTCCCTGAAATCTTCTCAAGACAATGGTCCATGGTCAGTTCGACTTGCAATGATGTGCTTTTGTCATTCCTAAAAGAAATCTTGATGGGTTAAGACATTTATTTATTTTTTTTTAGAACCTTTGCACAAGACCTTGAACCTCAGTGAGAGTGTGAAGAACAGCATCATTACAGCTGAAGGGGTGTTGCTGCTGCTGTGTGTTCTGATCCCTGGCACTATGCTGCTCTGCAAGGTCAGACATGTTGATTTTACATATTAAATGTGTTCCATACACCATATAAAAACATATTTGCACCTCATCCAACAGTAAACAAACATATAAAGTGTTTCCATGAAGATCACAGGTATGCAACTTTTTTTCTCCATAGTCGAAGACATTGAATGAACTGAACAAGAAGAAAGTACAGGAGGAGGAGAATATCTATGAGGTATGTCCATTTCTACTCTTCTTATTACTAACATGCAGCATAATTACAATTCACATATCCATCCATAGGGTCTAAACCTGGATGACTGCAACTCAGCTTACCATCAAATTCAATGCTCCAATCAGCAAGACCCTTATCAGGATGTGGCCAGCTGTGGAGAAGACATTCAGTTGGAGAAGCCATAGCTGGATCTGAAGAAACTGGGAAAGGGACCATTTAAAACATCATAGACAAACAAGGATAGGGTGAACTCTGTGTATTATTTGTGATAAATTGCTTAATTGGCATTTTCAGCATTTCATGAGCCTGCTGTCACTATGTCTGCATCTGTCTAATAGTTTGAAGATAAGCTTGTTTGTTTCTTGCAGTGGTAAATCGAATATATCTGCTAATGATTTGAATAAATTGTATAAAACGTGTTGCTTTGTGTGGATTTTGATGTATGTCAGCATTTTAAGGATGTCCTGAGGAAGATAGCCTATAATAATATAAAAGTATAAATAATAAACTAATTATTATTATTTAAAAAAAAGAACGGGGCTCCACTGGATACTCAAAGTGACAGTTAAATAGGCTAGAAATAGCCTACAGTAGACTAGGGATATTTATTTATTTATTTGACGTCACACATGTTGTAGGAACGTCACTTGGCTAAATATGGGCAGCATGATGGGCGGTACTATGAAGTCAGAACTATGTGATAGGTGCTTTGAGTATCCTCTGACGCGTTATTGGCTATATATTTGATTGTGGGCGTGGCCGTCTGTTAGGTATGTCCAGACAGAACAGAGGTGGGAGGTAATGATTGATTCTTGTTTGAGGAAGATGGCGTCTGCAAAGAAGTCTGGGAGCGGTGTTCTTGAAAAAGCAGTAAGCAGGAGGCGCTCTTCAAAGCACAAAGAAGTTCCAATAGGTATATTCTCTTTTAATAAACATTACTGCTTTTTTTGTTACCGTACAGGCTGTCGCTTGTACGGTAAATGACATCCGCGCTCCCGGTTAGATAGTTTCAGAAGTGTCAAAAAGAAGATTAAAACCCGAACGCTTAGTGTGTACAGTAATGCAGGACCAATGTAACACACCGTATGAGCACTGGCATTTTCTTACTAATATGTAAACAGGCATTTGAAATCTCTCAAGAGTCTGTAGCTCTAAACCAACAGGTTTTAATCACCTTTTATGGGGTATTTTGTGTTATACAATACATCGGCTACGGTAACTGTAACACTGTAGCTTGTGTAGTGTATGCATTGATGACATTTCCACGTAAACAAATTGCATTGTAACAAACTGTATTAGATTGTAATACATTGACATAAACTGTGCTTTATCTGTTGTTAGACAGGAGAAAATATACGTGTGAATGACGTGAGTATTTGCCTAAACTTTCCTAAAGTACATCAGGACATGCCTTTGGGATGCATGACTCTTGAATGATCGAGAATGTTTTTTTTTAAGCTTAATCAAAGTGAAGATGTTCTTAAACATTTTTTTTCTGTGGAACACAAAAGAGGATATGTTGATAAGTCAACCAAACTGTTTTGCTGACTACTGACTTTCATTGTATGGACAAAAACACTGAACCATGTGTCAAAATATGTTCTTTTATGTCCCACAAAAAAAGAAAATATAGGCTTGAAGTCATACAGGTTTGAAGTGACATGAGGGCGAGTATATATGATGACGGAATTTGCCATTTTTGGGTGAACTATCACTTTAAGAGGATTGTGAAGATGTGCTTTGACCATCTGTTATCAGAAAACACTGTGGTGCAAGGAGTTTCCTTGTTCTCTCTGTTGCAACTGCCAGAGCGTCACTGATTTGCTATTTAACACATCACCATTTTAACTGAGTTCTCAGATATGCAGAAGAGTAGTATGAAAATATTTGTAGTCTTGTACATTCATATGTTGGCCATATCAGGCTGTTTACATTATGTATTTTTGGTATAAGTAAATTGTTTTACTCGCTGCTGTCATGTTTGGATGAGAGTGAGAGGAAACTCTTCACTGATGTCAGGGCCAGTGCATTGTTTTTCTCTTCCTGTTGAGATGATTTGACCACATTTACAAAATAATCTGGGACAAAGGTCTGCTTGGATCCTTCCATTGTCCCTTACTGCCAGCCAACTGAATAAAGGATGTGGTTCTTGATGCATGTAGAAAAAAAAGAGAAGGTTCGGATCTGGTTTATTTAGCTTCTTGTCTTAATTTCCCTACCACAAATATTCTTAGTAGAAATGTGTGGTCCTTGACCCATGAGGATGGGAAATGCAAATTAACTGTAAAAGCATTTTGTAGCTTATTCGAAAAATAAGCTTGGTTTGTACTATACAAAATCAGAAAAATTCAGATTTGCCAGAAACTAATCTCCAGGAATGTCCTTTTATAACCCGAATAGTGTGGACATTTTGCGTTACATTTGAGTAATGTGACAAACTTGTATTATATGTATTAAACTATTATGAGATACATTTCTAATTTTCTTCTATTTATATAAATGGTATATTTCTCATTTCTAGATAGGTCAGACATAATTTAAACGTACATAACTTTTTTTTTTTTTTTTTATTCCAACAAACAGTTTGCCTTTTGAAAATGTATGAAGTAATTTCCCCTTAAGAATTCATAGCCATATGATTGGGTCTATAACATTCATACCAGTGTTATTGCTGCCACGCCATTAAACTGTAAAATGCCAAAAAGCCAAAAAGTAAATGCACACCCAAGCTAGGGCAGCACTCTTAAAGCCCATTCACACCAAGAACAGCAACTATTATGATAATTATAATGTTAACTATATCAGCGTCCACACGATAACACTGTTCATTGTAAGCATGTACTGTAGTTTTGTCGTCTGATGCTTTAAATGCTGGAGCTCTTTAAAGCGGAATGGATTCTGATTGGCTGTCAATTTATTTATCATTCATTAGCTGAAAAAAAAAAATCGAAAGTGTTACCACGATATAATTTCTCTGTGCCGTTATCATTATAGCTGTGGTGTGGACTCTACTATTCTTTTATATTTAGAATGATTTGTGTTTAACTATAATCTTTGTCATTATCATTATAGTTATCGTACTTCTGTGAACGGGCCTGTAGCAAGGAAAAGAGAAAGGTATTCAGGATTGCGATTGTCAGAATAATAGCTTACCAATATTTCTGAACAGTTCCCCCTCACTACGGTATGTCACAAGTTTAAAAGAGACCATTGAGGGGATTCTCCATCCAATCCTGATAATGTAATTTATGTTGACAAACAAAAAGTATTCATAAATATAGCTGCAAGGATTTTTTGGATTTTTTTTTCAAGTCACATATAGAAACAAAGTGATAAGCTAAGCAAGCATGGCAGAGAGCATCAGAACAGTAGAATAAAATGCTTTTCAACATCTTCTTCTGCCGTCATTTACTCAAGGAATATTATTAAAACTAATGTAATGATACAGACTAATACTAAAAACATTGCAATTATGGGAACAATGGCAATTTTATCTCCCTTTATGGCAAAATGTCATTCAACGGATATATTTATGTAAAAGTGAAACAATATACTTATTCAGACCTGTAATTATTAAAATATATAAAAGAATATGTGATCATACTACATTTTATTATATTTTAAATGATTATCACTTCCTTACAAAAACTTCTTGCTGACAAATTGGTAAAACCTAGTGGTATGAAGTGTAAAAATTAAAAAATGACAGTGAATTAGTATTTGAGGGCTGCACTGTAATCCTTAAATAGAATCTGTTAATATGTCATCAAATGATTCCTGTTTTAAATATGCCTAAGATTTTCTGATACATAAATATTGTTACACTGAATTACATTTTAGTGGGTGTCTTCTGTAAATCAGTGGTAAAATGATAAAAAATGTATGATAGTCGTTACTTTTTGCTCAGAAAAATATAAAATGACACAGGACACATTCTAATGTACAGGGGAAAAAACAAAATTCAAAGCTGTAATACACATTTATTTTTTGATGCTTGAAACCCCTGTTTCGTCTTTGACCCATAAATTCTTTTTTCTCAATTTAAAATGAATTGTGATGCCTAAATTTACTTTAGCATTATAATAAATATTATTAATTTTTTTATTTAAATTATTTTTAATATTGTCAGCCATAATGTGAAAATAGTTTTCTCTATAAGCTAATAGTTAGTAGTTATCTGTATTGATATTGGTGAGTTCCTAGTTATTGAAGGTAGTAATCTTGCCATATGACATCATACATACAACCATTGCCAAATGACATAAATGAAGTCGCTATGTAACCCACAACTTTTGGTGTAGCAATGACAAAAAAACGTTGTGTCTGTCTGGACCAGATTTGGATCATCCAGTTAGGGTGAAGGTCACTGGCCAGTGGCCACCCCCAGCTGATACAACCAATAGAAATAAAGGTTACTTTAGGCAGTTGTGGTGGGTTTGCATAGGTAGAGTCCAATTGGTCTTAGGACACCATTACCCTGGATCCTTTTAGACAGAAAACACTGTGTGTGTGGCACATGAGTGCATGTTACAGTGAGTAATTTGTTTTCATTGTACACTGGGTGAAAAGCCATCTCACCATAACAGAGGGACAGTTGGTATGGGAGAAAATAACAAATCTGTTCTCTCCAGGGAATGAGAGGAATGAAAATAAAGGAAGCAGGAGTTCGCAGTAAAGAAGAGGCGATAAAATAGAAAGTGACAGAATGTCATGTCGTGATCTGAGGGGACGAACAGGTGGGAGGGAGGGTGAGTGCGAGCGTCCAATCGAAACACTCTATCTTACTGTCTTCCCCTTTTGTTTACCTCCCCCTTCCCATGTCTCTATTTCCCTGGATCCATGGCTGTGCTGGTATTGAGGGGACAGGACGCACAAGGACTCCAGCATGAGTTCAGAAGAGGGTAACATTCAAATTCTCCAGGGATCCATCCCTGTGTGTTTTTGTGTGTGTTTATGCTCTGTTTTGCATGTTTCTAGGTTGTAGATTCTCGCACTTAAGCTTTGCTTTACCCCGTTGTATCCCTTACAAGTGTCTTGTTGCTTCTCTGTTGTGGGTTGTGCTGTATGGTTTAAGGGTAAATTGTAATCATGTATTTTATCGCAGTGTCATTGAAAAAGCAGGTGTCCTTGCAGTTGCGAGTGTCCTTGCAGTAGTTTTGCTTAGCTGGTTAGGCCAGGCTTTGGCTGTAGAGATGTACTATGTTTAAATTAATTGAGAAGTTACCTATTTTGCAAAAATGAATGATGATCACATTCAAAGTAGACAGCGCTGGGTAGGCTTTGTTTTTCTGGCTGAAGATGTTTTTTTTCTTTTCTTTGTTGTTTGATTTATTGATCCATTGGGATTGTGGTACTAATTGGAATGAACAGTGTTGATTGATAAATGTTCTACTTACCATCTTCTGTCCAACAACTGAATTTGCCAGCAGTAACAAATAGGGATGTGTGCAACGACTAATTTCATTAACGTTTAAACAGAAATTTTGGAACCGACTAGTCAACTAATCAAACTGTTTGTTACCTGACTTGAGTGTCCAGTTTTGAACGTTGCTTGTGTATGAAAAGTGAAGTGTACACATGACAGGTGGCAAAATCGCAAGAAAAGCTTGACGTGTACTGACTACTATACATTATTTAAGTGTATTATCTTCGTTGGGATGATATAGCAACTGTTCAAGTGTCAAGTAAGTTTCATTCATAATGTTTTTACTTTAATCCGATATAAAATTTCATACCATATTGTCCTTCATAACCGATAGTATAACAAGCCTAAGAAAACAGAAAAGTTTTGTGTCGGCTGTCAAAATACTCACCACACTCGTCTTTCGAGTGGACATTTCTCTGAACCCGCCGCGAGATAAAACCAACGCTTGCAAAACTTGAAATCATTTTGTTTTCTGCTCCATATATAGCTACACTTTTCAAAATAAGATATTAATTTTAAAATCTAACAATAGCATGATGGTAATTTAAACATAGCCTTTGTAAAAAAAATATAAGGCAAAATATTAGGGCTAAATGTCAACAAAAAAAAAAGTAGACAACTAGTATTTCCAAGTCGACCGTATCATTCAATCGACTAGTTGACTAGTCTGGCACATCCCTACTTGCAAATATACAAAATTTTGCAAGAGATATCTGCAGCCATTGCAGGATATTTCAAAAGAAATTAATATATGTATTCAGATAGCCTTTTATTGATCATCAGAAATGACATTTTGACTTAACTTAAAAAAAATTGCCTTAAGATTAACTAAATAAACTTCATGTGTAATTGAGAAAAAAATTAAGTTATGTGAACTTGACAATTCCACAGCTTAATTTTTCAATTACACATGAAGTTTATTACTTAATTTTAGGGCAATGGGTTTCCGCACTTACTACTTTTAAAACATCTTACAGACCCCAAACGTTTTAATTGAAGTTATTAGTCTAAATGAAGTGAAATGTAATGTATTTATACTTCCATTTGTTTGGGGATTTCTAATAACTTAACTCATATTTAACCCGCAACATTAAGGTATTACAGTTTTTATAGATTTGTCAGCCTTTTTCCTTCATAAATGGGTCAAGAGCCTTGAATTCTTAACTTCAGTGTTTTCAGGTGTCAGTGTGTGTTTTGCTGTGGTAAACCGGTGCTGGGGAGTCTTTCATTGAGTTAAAGGATTGGGTGGTAGGTTCTCTTGTTGCACATGTTTCCATAATTAAAGATTTAGATAACCTACAGGCATGAAGTTTTTTTTAGTCAGTGCTCTAGCTTCTGAACTGAACCCCATCACAGAAATGAAAGTAATTTCTCAAACTACAAAACTCAAACTAGTTTTATGATAGTTGTTGGTTTATTGTCTCTCAATGGAAGCAGTTTGAGCAGTGACACATTAACATACTTTGTTTCCCATGCAGATTAGGACACTAATCTCTCTGGGTCTGACCTACAGCCTTTAGAATAAGGACAGGGTACAGAAATGGAGAAGAAGAGAGGACAATCCTTTTTGAGAGAGGAAGATGTACTGTTGGTTTTTGCCAATAAAGGGAAGAGATCACTGCCAGTTTGAAGGATACTTTGTCAGTTGAAAAAGGGAGAGTTTGGAAAGTCTGAAAAGAGAATGACTGGACATGTGATGGGAGGGGTTATCTGGAGTAAAGGGCAAAAAGGAAAGAGCTAGGTCTGGTTTAAACCCACATGCGTAGCAGATAAGAGTTATCTTGGGAATTCAGCTCTAAATAACCATGGAAATGTAATGCATGTAAGAAAAAAATGTTGTCTGAACTCATTTTGCATTAACAAAGAAAGCACTTTGGATTCAGACATTCAAAGCCCAAATCTTTTTTTCTGTTTGTAAAAAAATCTTGCCACCACAATGTAAAGTAAGACAAGTAAGTTTGTCTTTAACCGTTGCTTAGGTTTTGATTACCCTTAGTTACGAGGCAATGCCCTATCTTGGATTATATACATGATAATATATATGATTATATAATTATATAAACAAATAATGATTATGCTCAAGATGTATTTGCTTGTATTTATCATTAAAAAGTAGTGCTGTCAAATCGATTCATCGCAATTTAATCGCATCTAAAATAAAAGTTTGTGTTTACATAATATATGTGTGTGTACTCTGTATAATTATGTATATATAAATACACACACATGCATGTATATATTTGAGAAATTTGTGTTATATTTATTATTATATATACACTCACCTAAAGGATTATTAGGAACACCTGTTCAATTTCTCATTAATGCAATTATCTAATCAACCAATCACATGGCAGTTGCTTCAATGCATTTAGGGGTTGTGGTCCTGGTCAAGACAATCTCCTGAACTCCAAACTGAATGTCAGAATGGGAAAGAAAGGTGATTTAAGCAATTTTGAGCGCGGCATGGTTGTTGGTGCCAGACGGGCCGGTCTGAGTATTTCACAATCTGCTCAGTTACTGGGATTTTCACGCACAACCATTTCTAGAGTTTACAAAGAATGGTGTGAAAAGGGAAAAACATCCAGTATGCGGCAGTCCTGTGGGCGAAAATACCTTGTTGATGCTAGAGGTCAGAGGAGAATGGGCCGACTGATTCAAGCTGATAGAAGAGCAACTTTGACTGAAATAACCACTCGTTACAACCGAGGTATGCAGCAAAGCATTTGTGAAGCCACAACACGCACAACCTTGAGGCGGATGGGCTACAACAGCAGAAGACCCCACCGGGTAACACTCATCTCCACTACAAATAGGAAAAAGAGGCTACAATTTGCACGAGCTCACCAAAATTGGACAGTTGAAGACTGGAAAAATGTTGCCTGGTCTGATGAGTCTCAATTTCTGTTGAGACATTCAGATGGTAGAGTCAGAATTTGGCGTAAACAGAATGAGAACATGGATCCATCATGCCTTGTTACCACTGTGCAGGCTGGTGGTGGTGGTGTAATGGTGTGGGGGATGTTTTCTTGGCACACTTTAGGCCCCTTAGTGCCAATTGGGCATCGTTTAAATGCCACGGCCTACCTGAGCATTGTTTCTGACCATGTCCATCCCTTTATGACCACCATGTACCCATCCTCTGATGGCTACTTCCAGCAGGATAATGCACCATGTCACAAAGCTTGAATCATTTCAAATTGGTTTCTTGAACATGACAGTGAGTATCTTTGGGATGTGGTGGAACGGGAGCTTCGTGCCCTGGATGTGCATCCCACAAATCTCCATCAACTGCAAGATGCTATCCTATCAATATGGGCCAACATTTCTAAAGAATGCTTTCAGCACCTTGTTGAATCAATGCCACGTAGAATTAAGGCAGTTCTGAAGGCGAAAGGGGGTCAAACACAGTATTAGTATGGTGTTCCTAATAATCCTTTAGGTGAGTGTGTGTGTGTGTGTGTGTGTGTGTGTATATATATATATATATATATCACACACACACACACACAGTATATACATGCAATTTTTTATTAAATATATACATGAATGTGTGTATTTATTTATATATATATATATATATATATAAAATAATTATACAGTACACACACATATTATGTAAACACAATCTTTTATTTTGGATGTGATTAATCGCGATTAATCGTTTTGACAGCACTAATAAAAAGCTGAAGGTTTGTTTAAGGTCCTGCTATTCCCGGCATTGCCTGCTGTTGTGAAGTTGCTTGTGATTCTCTCAGTTGTTAGGTCACTGAGTGCAACAGATTGACCTAGTCACCTGTCATAATCTTGTCACTGAGAGACCTTACTCACCTGTATTGTCTCTGTATCTGGCATGTCAATCTTTATCAGATAAATGTGCATGTATGAATGACTGTATATAGCTGGCTGATGGCCACCCGTCACTGTTACTCAGCATTATGTCCTGTGATCTTGTCCACAGCTTCTGTCCTTTGTAGCTTGCTGCACTTACTGTAGAGAAAACAAGCAACAGTAGTTTTCTTAGCAGTCAGTGTCTTCAAAATGAATGTGTTGTATTGTAATGTGTCCTGATGTGTTCTGCTCTTAGTTGTGTAGTTGTATGATAGTGGTAGCTATTAGCTAAGTATATTTTTATAGAGACTGGACAGTGAAAATATTTAAAACAGTGTTTGTCTTATTTTACAGTAAAAACATTTTGACATCCCTAAAACAATACATTTACTTAACAATTGCTTAAAATATTAGTTGTTTTTAGAGAATATATCTTTACTCCCATATTTTTTAAAGAAAAAAATCTACTGTAATAACATTTATTGAGGTTTATACTTAAAACAGGATAATACACTGCAGTTCAAAAGCTTAGTCAGTACATTTTATGTTTTTGATGCTCACCATGGCTGCATTTATTTGATCAAAAATACAGTAAAACAGTGATATTGTGAAATATTATTACAATTTAAAATAACTTTTTTATTTGATATTTTTTAAATATCCTTTCATCATCAATGTTGAAAACTGTTGTGTTGTCTTTTGAACTTTCTATTTATCAAAGTGTATATATATATATATATATATATATATATATATATATATATATATATATATATATATATATATATATATATATATATATATATATATATATTCTTTGATAAATAGAAAGTTCAAAAGAACAACATTTATTTGAATTTTTTGTAACAACGTTCAATTTAATGCATACAATATAATACAACTTTTGTCAACCAAGGTTGAATTTTGAAATTTATTTCACCACACTAGCAATACAAAACAAAACTATGGAAGCTTGTTTACGAATTAAATATAATATTAAAAGATAATTGCGACTTTTAATTGTGAGTTTACATCTCGCAATTCTGACTTCAGGATTCAGAATTGCAAGATATAAACTTGCAATTGTGAGAAAAATTTCACACGCAATTCTGAAAAAAAGTCAGAATTTTTCAATTAAAAAGTCGCAATTACCTTTTTAATTTTTTTTCTGTGGCGGAAACAAGCTTCCATACAAAACCCATACTATACAATACAAATGTTTAAACCACCACTGACACACACAAACAAACAAACAAACAACCATCTCAGGCCATTTAACCTTATAATTTTACTGAATCCTTGCTGAATAAAAATATTAATTTCTTTAAAAAAAAATCTTACTGATCCGAATCTTTGAACAGTAATATCTTATGAAATTTTGTTTCTCACACACATTTATCTTGTTTTAAGGATCTTTAGATATTGTACTGGAAACAATACAAAGTATTGATGAAGAAAATGATTTTCTGAAGTGAAGTACTTCGGCTGAGGCATTTCCAGTTGATTGATCTATAAAATGTTTATAGTGCTATTTTATAACCAGACTACACAAATGCTTGGCTTTTGTCCTGAGCTTAATCGCTTTATATTGGCTTAAAAGTATTTCAGTATATGTGCCAATTTGAAGTAATTGTTGTGTCCTCATCCCATCCGATCCCCTTTAGTGATGGACACCAAGGCAGTTTTCACTGCCTTGTTTGACGTGTGTGAAGAAAATGCCGCCTTTTTCTCTGGGGCCACAAAGGGCCAAGCCGGGGATGCAGCTCAGCGTCTGGTGGATGCCATGACCACCATCCAGGAACATGCCCGGAGCCTGGAGCCTGTCATCTCTGGATTTGCTGCCATCTACCACCATTTTGACTTTGACCCTCATATCCCAGCCAATGGATATCGCTCCCTTGTTAAGGTGCTTTTCTGACTGTGTGTTTAATGATTTTAATGAGTTAGCTTGAGGGCAAGAGATGTCTTTCCCACCTGCCTCTTTCAGCAGTTAGTCATCACAGCTGGTTTATGTATTCTGCTTTTGTTAAGCTCATTTCTGCCGAGGGCATGTTTCAATAGTCCTTCTGTGCTTGTCCTTTCTATGACTTTGTTTCTCTGAATAAGCAGTTACATTGCACTTCCTTTCTCCTGCATGATGCATTTGTGTATGTTTCCTAGCACACACCTCCATTCATCTCACTCTGTCATTCTCTTCCTTAGGTGGTGCGCTGTTGCCTCCTCCACATCATCCACAAAGGGCGCTATATCACATCCAACAGGCGAAGCATCTTTTTCCGTGCCAGTCACAATGCGGCAGAGATGGAAGCATACTGTAGCGCTCTGTGTCAGCTCAGGGCGCTGCTCTATCTAGCTCAGAGACTGCTTCATGACAACAGCCACGGCAACCTCTTCTTCCAGGAGGAAAGTGGCCTCAGTCAGAGCTTCCTGAGAGAATACGCCTCCATGCACAAAGGCTGCTTCTACGGCCGCTGTGTTGGATTTCAGGTGTGTTTGTTCAAGAGCGCATGAGCTTGTGACTCACAGGATTCTATCGACAAATGATTATCACGTTTCTACAAGATAAGATAAGATAATTAAGACAGGTTTTCCCATACATGTTTTTATAATAACAACAAAGTCATAAACAGCAATAATTACATTTTAATGTTTTCTCACACACACACACACACACACACACACATACACCGATCAGGTGTAACATTATGACCACCTTCCTAATATTGTGTTGGTCCCCCTTTTGCTGCTAAAACAGCCCTGATCCGTTGAGGCATTGGACTCCACTAGACCCCTGAAGGTGTGCTGTGGCATTTTGTCAATCAAATCTCTGACAGATTCATGGTCCATACATAATTATAAAACCAAATGACAATGATAATGGTATTTAAACCAATCAGTTTTCCCAAAATTAGTTACAATAATTAATTAAGTGGGAGAGTTGTTATCTTCTCAAAATATGTAATCATGGGTTGCCAGGTGTTTTAGAAGTTTTGGACCGATCCTTTCATTAAATATTTAATTTTCTCTCATTTTAAATATGATATCAGGTCACATATCCACATTGAAGCTTTAGGCGGGTTTGTTGACTTCCACTCCAATAATATTATTCTTCTTGCTAATAAGGTGGCAAAAGCAATAACATTTTTGACCTTATTTGTCAATGCTACTCCATGTTCTGGTACTCCAAAAATAGCAACTTCAACACTGGGCTTTATATCCAAGTTAAAGGCCTCATTTAGTGTTAAATATATATATTTAACACTAATACTATATATTTGGGCTTGTCAAAAGCTGAGTGAGCAACTACTGGACATATATATATTTTTTATATATATATATATATATATATTGACTTTAAATTGTATAAGACTGAGGCGTGCATAAGAGTTTCATCTATTTACTCCATTTAGAGCCTCATGCCAAATTTCATCAGGTATTTCACTTCCTATGTCCTTTACCCACTCACCTCTAATTCTGTCAATTAAACCATTATTTGGGGACATGACTATCTTATATATTAATGCAATTTGACCTTTAAGAACAATACAGGGGCGGACTGGCCATCTGGAGCACCGGGTGTTTTCCCGGTGGGCCGCTGGACAATGTGGGCCAGCCCGTTGCTATTACGTAGCCTATATCCTTCCCTCAGCCCAGACGAATGGCCCGCGCGGCCCACTTGAGGCAAAACTCTAATCTATTTAGCCTGATCAGTGTCAGTGGTCTAAAAGTGCTCGTCAATGTCAAAATGTTTGAGATATCCAATCAAATCGAAGGATGCAAGATTTACTGTCCACAGAAACCGAGCAGCACTTGAATGCAAGCCGAGGTAAGATAAACAGCTGAACATGACGAGTCAATACAGCAATATTTCCCGACTGTTAACGATTTAAAAAATGTATACGACGGAGATTAATTTCCAGGGATGTAAACTACTGCTGACCTTTTCGAATTACTCAGATTTTAATACCTTTTACGTTATTCGTCACACATTGCACAAAGAAACATTAACGAATTTATGAATTTATTTGATAAAAAAATACAGTAAAACCACAAATATTAAGAAATATTAACACAATTTCCAATAGCTGTTTACTATGAATATATTGTAAAATGTAATTTATTTCTGTGATCAAAGCTGATGTAAGCTGCTATGCTATATTTTTTTAATATAATATTTAATATTAATATAATTTAATAACTCTTTTCCACAATTTGAGCTCTATTCCATAAAAGCTCCTGAAAGGACACATACTATAACCACTAGAAAGGCACTATAAAACAGTCCACATTCTGTACTACATTCTAAGTCTTCTAGACCATAATATTGTATATGGACTGATTTTATGGTAGGTATTGAACTTATTGATATTAAACTTAAGTGTATGGAAAAGAGAATTCAAAATTAAAAAATAAATAAATAAATAAATACTATTTGCAGCAGGAAAGACAAAATATATTAATATACAAGTATGCCAGTTATTCATTATGATAAGCATTTTAATAAAAAAAAATATACAATTTATATTTCTGTATAAATCGCATCTATATGTTAGTAAGTGGTGTTTAAAATTGCTCTGTGCATAATGAGCTGGTAGGTTTATGGTGAGGTGTGTTGCAGACCGGGTGTGATGGGCCACTTTGTGCCAGAAAGTCCAGGGCCACTTTTTTTGCCCCAGTCCGCCCCTGGAACAATAGGAGACTGTAAAATATCCAGTAGTAAAGTAGGTGGCAAGTCAGGGAAAGTTGAGCTCTGAGCTTGAATAAATTGCTGGACTTGAAAGTAAGAAAGTAAGAGAGGTCATTAAAACTGGTAAAAGTGCTGTTTATATAAAAATCACTACACTTGGCCAAGCATATCCTCTGCCACTGTGCATACGTATAATCTATTTTGCCAGCAGGAAACAAATGGTTATTACAGATAGGGCTTAGCATAGAAAAGTTGCTGAGTTTATGCCTTTGTCTACTCTAAACTGTGACGTAAATTATTACTTTTATTTAGCAAAGATGTGCTAGATTGATCAACAGTGACATTTACAATGTTATAAAAGATTTCTATTTTAAATAAATGCTGTTTTTTTTTTTTTTTTTACTTTCCATTGATCTAATAATCCGGAAAAAAATTATTGTGGTTTCTACAAAAATACTAAGCAGCACAGCTATTTTCAATAATATTATATAGATAATATTAAGAAATGTTTCTTGAGCACCAAATCAGCATATTAGAGTGATTTTTGACAGGTCATGTGACACTAATTGTAATATTTCACAATATTACAGTTTTTACTGTATTTCAACCTTGATATATCAAGTAATTTTTAAATATTTTTTTCTGCTTTATGTTTTAATGTTTTAAGGTGAATATATTGTTCTCTTTCCTTTTAGTTTACTCCTGCCATCCGTCCATGCCTGCAGTCAATTGCTATTAGCCTGGTTGCATTTGGAGACAACTACAAGAAGCATCAGTCAGGGATAGGTCAGTAGAGCAGTCACATTCAGCCTGGTCTGATAAACCTTCCTTTATGTGCGTTCTGATTTATGGGAACAGGCCACTATTTCACACTACTTTTTGCGAGTGTCTGCACAGCAGGTTTTCCTCTTGTGTTAATTTAGGACACAAAAGTGCAGTTGTATATACTGACCTGCAGAGGCATTCTAATATTGTTTCTTGTGCTCATTGCTGCACCCTAGGGGAGGCAGGAGATATTGCACCATATGGTGAGTAGCTCTCACAGAGGGCAGTATGGATGGGAGAAATTAGTTTCCTTCCCAAACCTGTCATCCATTCTGCTAGTAGATAACCTTTTTCTTCTAAAGAGATGATTAGTGCCTGTGTCTGCTAGGGGTGGGCATCTTTAGGCCCCTCTCGATCCTGTCTGATTCCGATTCTGGGAATCACAATCTAATTTCAAAACAATTCTTGATCTATGTTTTTTTTCTTAAGAAAACAGACCTTTACAGACTTTGAATATCAAATTTATGTGTGCATTTGTATTAAATTACTTGTATAATTATAAGTGCCCTACTTAACCGCTTACAAGGAGTTGTGCACATGAGCATTTAAAAACAGCTGTCTGTTGATAAGTGGGTTTTCTGTGTCGAATATACACTTACCTAAAGGATTATTAGGAACACCATACTAATACTGTGTTTGACCCCCTTTCGCCTTCAGAACTGCCTTAATTCTACGTGGCATTGATTCAACAAGGTGCTGAAAGCATTCTTTAGAAATGTTGGCCCATATTGATAGGATAGCATCTTGCAGTTGATGGAGATTTGTGGGATGCACATCCAGGGCACGAAGCTCCCGTTCCACCACATCCCAAAGATGCTCTATTGGGTTGAGGTCTGGTGACTGTGGGGGCCATTTTAGTACAGTGAACTCATTGTCATGTTCAAGAAACCAATTTGAAATGATTCGAGCTTTGTGACATGGTGCATTATCCTGCTGGAAGTAGCCATCAGTGGATGGGTACATGGTGGTCATAAAGAGATGGACATGGTCAAAAACAATGCTCAGGTAGGCCGTGGCATTTAAACAATGCCCAATTGGCGCTAAGGGGCCTAAAGTGTGCCAAGAAAACATCCCCCACACCATTACACCACCACCACCAGCCTGCACAGTGGTAACAAGGCATGATGGATCCATGTTCTCATTCTGTTTACGCCAAATTCTGACTCTACCATCTGAATGTCTCAACAGAAATCGAGACCCATCAGACCAGGCAACATTTTTCCAGTCTTCAACTGTCCAATTTTGGTGAGCTCGTGCAAATTGTAGCCTCTTTTTCCTATTTGTAGTGGAGATGAGTGGTACCCGGTGGGGTTTTCTGCTGTTGTAGCCCATCCGCCTCAAGGTTGTGCGTGTTGTGGCTTCACAAATGCTTTGCTGCATACCTCGGTTGTAACGAGTGGTTATTTCAGTCAAAGTGGCTCTTCTATCAGCTTGAATCAGTCGGCCCATTCTCCTCTGACCTCTAGCATCAACAAGGCATTTTCGCCCACAGGACTGCCGCATACTGGATGTTTTTCCCTTTTCACACCATTCTTTGTAAACTCTAGAAATGGTTGTGCGTGAAAATCCCAGTAACGGAGCAGATTGTGAAATACTCAGACCGGCCCGTCTGGCACCAACAACCATGCCACGCTCAAAATTGCTTAAATCCCCTTTCTTTCCCATTCTGACATTCAGTTTGGAGTTCAGGAGATTGTCTTGACCAGGACCACACCCCTAAATGCATTGAAGCAACTGCCATGTGATTGGTTGATTAGATAATTGCATTAATGAGAAGTTGAACAGGTGTTCCTAATAATTCTTTAGGTGAGTGTGTGTATGTATGTGTATGTATGTGTGTGTGTGTGTGTGTGTGTATATATATATATATATATATATATATATATATATATATATACACACACTGCATTCCAGAAAGCATAAAGTATGCTTTCGCACAAAGAGAAAACTCGTGATTGCCCTTGTATTTCATTTTAACACCTTGTATTTCGCTCAACAAACTTAATGCAAGGTTATATACTTGTTCAATGGTTTTTGATGTAATTGGTAGCAAGCACAATATATCTCTAGTGCAGGGGTTCTCACTCTGGCCCTTGAGGTCTACTTTCCTGCAGAGATTATCTCCAACCTTGATCAAACTCACCTATCTGTATCTTTCTAGTAATCATAAGGAGCTTGGTAAGTTTGTTCAGGTGTTGTTCATCCGGGTTGGAGCAAAACTCTGCAGGAAAAAGTATCTTGAGGGCCAGAGTTAAGAACGCCCACTCACAAGTGCCATCATGCATATGCAGGGGGAAAAAACGAAGCTCTGGATCGATTCTGAAGTTTTAAAAGGGAACCGTGATGCATCTGAGAATCTATTTTTTTCTCAGATGATCGACGTCACTGTTATTTGTGTGTTTCTCTTTCATCTCTGTATTACTGTCCAAGTATGATGCCCTGGTGTGATATGCCAGTTATGTAGGCAGGCATTCATCTAACTTTCTATTTGTCTGTGTTTCTCTCAGGTGTAGCAGCCAGTTCTTTCCTCACCTCTGGGAAGTATGCCATTGACCCTGAACTGAGAGGTCAGGAGTATGAACGCATCACTCAGAACCTGGATGTTCATTTTTGGAAGACATTTTGGAACGTTACAGAGACTGAAGTTTTATCAGTTAGTATTACCATCTGTGTGTTTTATTATATTATATGATATTATATGATATTATATTATATTAGAACTGGGGTTAAAAAAAGTGAATGCAAATTAACACTGGGCACCAGCAAAATGTGAAATAAAATTAAATAAGGCTCAAAAAAAAATTTCCGCTGGGATTGACAAAATATATTAATTCTGTTTATGCTAGCTGAATCCCTATCACAACTAAAGAGGACCTAAAAATCCACTTTCAAATTTAGGCCCAGTGTGGATTCAAATAGAACTGGATTCATTTTTACATTTGGCTCAACTTAGAAATCTTTTTTTTTTCTCTCTCTCTCTTTCTAAACTTTCTAAAGTTTAAACTCATTCCAAGGATACTGACAGCAGAGTGTGGGCAATACATTTTAGCCATGATATCTTGTTTTATAACGTAGTTCAAATTGCATTGACAATATTTGTCAAATATTCCCCTGAGTTATAAAACTCTACTGACATCTACTCCTTGCACCAGTGTCTTTTTAATATACTCGACAATCTTTTCTACAGCTGATCAGATCAGATTATAACCTGTCTAAATTCTCATATTGCAAAGTTCAATGCACATACTGTAGGAGTGAAACAGAAATTAATCTGTGCTTTGTCATCTCTCTATCTCTCTTTCTCTCTCTTAAGAGTCTGATGTCTATTACGGCCACTACAGTGAAGGTGAATCGAGCTATTTCTGTGCCCCCTATGCCCTTTGACCTGCCATTGGTGGCAGATCCCACCCAGACGGTGACCGTGTCTCCTCCAGCAGCTCATATCGGCCCAGGGCTTGTGCAGATGAGGTTGATCTCATATGAGCTGAGAGAAGGACAGGTACAACAGTTTATACTGATGTCATTGACAGTCTTAATTAGTCCTGAATGATAAACATCTCTCACTTATGTTTCTTCCTCCTCCTCTTCCTCCTCCTCAAAGAAGCTCAAGCATGAACTTTGCATTTGAATCATAATTTGAATTTCATAATTTGACAGTAATTTTTTTCACTCCACAATAAATAAATAAATATGCACAGATAGCAAGGAATTCATAAAATCACAGCCAGTCATATTGAGGTGTGCTAAGTGCTTAGCTAAATAAAGTGGTTGAGCTTTTATCCTTTTATCTCCTTTTATCCTTTACTTAAAGCCCTATAATTCCTGATATACCTCTCCGTGTCATGGGAGGACTTGAATTGGTTGCAATATACACTCACCTAAAGGATTATTAGCAACACCTGTTCAATTTCTCATTAATGCAATTATCTAATCAACCAATCACATGGCAGTTGCTTCAATGCATTTAGGGGTGTGGTCCTGGTCAAGACAATCTCCTGAACTCCAAACTGAATGTCAGAATGGGAAAGAAAGGGGATTTAAGCAATTTTGAGCGTGGCATGGTTGTTGGTGCCAGACGGGCCGGTCTGAGTATTTCACAATCTGCTCAGTTACTGGGATTTTCACGCACAACCATTTCTAGAGTTTACAAAGAATGGTGTGAAAAGGGAAAAACATCCAGTATGCGGCAGTCCTGTGGGCGAAAATGCCTTGTTGATGCTAGAGGTCAGAGGAGAATGGGCCAACTGATTCAAGCTGATAGAAGAGCCACTTTGACTGAAATAACCACTCGTTACAACCGAGGTATGCAACAAAGCATTTGTGAAGCCACAACACGCACAACCTTGAGGCGGATGGGCTACAACAGCAGAAGACCCCACCGGGTACCAGTCATCTCCACTACAAATAGGAAAAAAAGAGGCTACAATTTGCACGAGCTCACCAAAATTGGACAGTTGAAGACTGGAAAAATGTTGCCTGGTCTGATGGGTCTCGATTTCTGTTGAGACATTCAGATGGTAGAGTCAGAATTTGGCGTAAACAGAATGAGAACATGGATCCATCATGCCTTGTTACCACTGTGCAGGCTGGTGGTGGTGGTGTAATGGTGTGGGGGATGTTTTCTTGGCACACTTTAGGCCCCTTAGCGCCAATTGGGCATTGTTTAAATGCCACGGCCTACCTGAGCATTGTTTTTGACCATGTCCATCTCTTTATGACCACCATGTACCCATCCACTGATGGCTACTTCCAGCAGGATAATGCACCATGTCACAAAGCTCGAATCATTTCAAATTGGTTTCTTGAACATGACAATGAGTTCACTGTACTAAAATGGCCCCCACAGTCACCAGACCTCAACCCAATAGAGCATCTTTGGGATGTGGTGGAACGGGAGCTTCGTGCCCTGGATGTGCATCCCACAAATCTCCATCAACTGCAAGATGCTATCCTATCAATATGGGCCAACATTTCTAAAGAATGCTTTCAGCACCTTGTTGAATCAATGCCACGTAGAATTAAGGCAGTTCTGAAGGCGAAAGGGGGTCAAACACAGTATTAGTATGGTGTTCCTAATAATCCTTTAGGTGAGTGTAGATGAGTAAGATGTAATGGTGTTTAAAAAAGCCTACTTGACTTTGCTTCACACCCTTTGAACACCTATTGATCCAGCTGAGGCATAAACGTGTTTAAGAACCATGCATCTGTAGTGTTTAATTACACATCTCTTGTCTAAATGAGAGTTTACATCTTTGTGTGGGGCTTCAAAGAAATTCAAATGAAGTATTATTCAAATCAGGAAGTTGTGATGACATTTTAATAGGTTGCTCTTTATTGTTCTGGTGCTTATAGTCCATTTTTATTTTTTATTTTTTATTTTCTGCCTTCAGGACAGTGAGAAATTACTAGCACTGTGTCGCTCAGAGGGGGGCCCGATATCTCTTTCTTTGGGCCTAAAGCCGAAGCGCAGTCCCCCTTCCCCATGGCTAGTGTTGCACTTCCACGGAGGAGGCTTTGTGGCACAGACTTCCAAATCACATGAGGTATTTTTTCGTCTCTTCTCTCCTTACACTTCCTATATGACCCCTTTTTCATCGTACTTTAAATCATGCAGACCTGTCACTTTTAAGTCATGATTTCCACCTGAAAATCTTATTAATTTAAATGTAGGAAGCAGAATAATATAAAGCCTTGGGGTGGTAATAAATAATGAAATAAACATAACCCATTGCTATATTTTATATATGATTTTAAAAAACAGGACAGTCCCAGTTTTGATGTCATTTCAACCACAACCATTTTCCCTGAATAATTTTTATTTATAAAAGAAGTATTTGTGTTTACTAATGTGACAACAGTGTCTTGATATGAAAATGAGACCAATGATGTATGAAGAAAAATCTAAGTAAAATCACAAATGTTTTTTGTTGTCATGTCAAGCAATAATTTTGTCAAATGATGCAACAATTTGAAACTATTATGTAATTTTTTGTGTGTTTAGGATACATAAAATGTTAGCTGTGAAATTAGCAGTAGCAAAATAAAGGTTTAAAAGTGTAAAAGTGTTTTATTCCAAATTTTCATTTCTGTTATTGCCATTTCCAACACAGAATGTAATGAAACATAATATGTTGGACCGTTTTAGTGGACAATTAAATAGTTTATAAGAAAGGTTATTTTCACAAAGGTGCCTATAGTTAAAGAAATACCAAAATGCTACAGACTACAGTGCATCTTTTACCGTTAGATTCACCCCAAGTAACTTAAGTTGTTCATGGCATATTTATTTTGTCTTTAGACATTGACTGCAGTCCCCCAGGATCCCACTTCTATGTCTGATTATTTATTTATTTAGTGGTTTTAATAGTGCCTTTTCTTTTCACTATTATGCAGAGCAGCTTACTGGCAAGCAATATAAGATATTGGTCATTTGCATTTGATTGTGCCCTGTGTCTTATGCAAAGTATAAGACTTCTGCTCTGTTAAAGTATCATATTATCACTGCACTCATGCAAAATTCACACACACACACACACACACACTTACCAGCGGGAGCCTGCGTTCTCGATACAATGCATTAGCTGCTTGAACGAGCGCCACTCAACAATGGACACGTTGATATGAGATGTAACTGGCAGTCAGAGCAACATGTTGTGATGCCTGTCAGCACGCATCATTTCTTTAAACTACAAAACAAAACTGAGAGTGAGAACAAGAACAAGAAAAAAAGACTGAAATATCTGAAAAGAAATCTGCTCATTCCCTAAGTGTTTTCTCTTAATGCTTGGTGGGGCACGTTCAGATGGATATTCAGGGTGACAGAAGCTATTTAAAATGAACATTTAGCCTAGGCTCTTATCAGCAGTTACAGTCACATTGAAACCAATGTCTTAAAGCTGGAAACTACATGAGGTCAGAATTCAAAGAGGAATTAGGGGTGTGAGCTGGGTAAGCAGTTCAGGATTTGAAAATGTTGATCTTTGCCACAATTAGCAACACTAGAACTACTTAATTGACTTAATGTGAAATAAAGCCATAATATAAATAGTCATAATATGTACTACATTGCAGGAAAAATACACTACTTGTTCGCTAATGAAGTACGCTACAATTACAATTTGAACATATTACATCTGACATGTTGGCATTATCATCAATTGCAGCCGTGACACCATTCCCTGCTATTTACGAATACGTAACACACCTCATGTAATATTGTCCATTGGATACACACTTCAAAATCTTGGTGGGAAAGTAGGTAATCTGGGTATTTTTACATACTGTATGCCTACTGAATGCTGTATTGCACATTTGATGTATTGCTTTTCTCATACTATCTAGTAAGTAGGTAGCCATATTCAGACTCTATTGAGGATTTGGACCCATTTGTTCAGTTAAGGTCAGCATGAATTGGAAATTGTAACACAATTTTCTTTCCTATTGTAATGTATTTCTGAGTGAAATGAGAAAAAATGTAGAAAGTGTAGAAAGTGGGAATTGCAAACTCTGAATGCAAGTTTGCAGTCAGTTGTGGAGTGACAGGTTGCTGGAGGGGAGGGATTGAAAACGTATGGGCCAGCCCCTGTACCAGAGTACACATCATCAAAGAAGAGATGTCTTTTCAAGGGGGTAGCATGTTAATGTTTTTTTATTAAAAACATTAACATGAATTAAAGTAGGGCTGAACGATTTAGGAAAATAATCGAATTGCGTTTTTTTATTTATTTAACCTCTTTATCTTCTGTATTATTCAACAATAAATCATTTTATAGTAATGGTAGGAATTTTTAGGCACCTCACGATCCGATTCAAAAACAATTTGAACTTGAACTTTTTTCTTATACATTAATCTTATTAATAAAACTTAACCTTTTTTTATATTATTATATGTAACTTTTTTAAATAATTACACATTAAAAAATTTAATTAAAACAATTGCATATATAAAATAATATAGCTGCAAAACATAAAAGCTAGTAAATAATAAAGAGGAGCAAAAAACATATTACAAGCAATGAACAGAGTACTTTCAGTATTTAAGAGTATCTGAACTGTGTGTGATTTTTCTCTTTCTCAGCTTTACTGTTGCTTGATTATTAATGACATCATAGACAGCGGGAGATCTTCACTCACACTAATGCACAGATCTCTTTTGAATTATAAGATGTGGTTCGTACTCTCTGTTTAATTCCTTAAGACATTACCGACTGACTGTTTACATTAATTTTGCATCATACAGGCATTTTGAGAAGCGCATGCGCGAGCACTCTTCACAAAGCGCGGCGCGAGCATTTGAAATTGAAAGCCCTCTGTCAGTGAGTTTCCTATTTTTAATAAATAAGGGCACTGCATTCCAAACGACATAAATGAAGCCTTCGTAGAGCATTTGTAAGGAAAATACCGTCGGGCGAGAACACACACTGTAAGCGTAACATCAAACTAAGTGCACGTTTCTCACGGCGCATATCCTGTGCAGTGAAGCCCGCAAATGTCATTGTAACTTTCCAAATGTTAAAAAAAATATTATTTTATGGTTCGAGTGGTGTGTGAGAGGAAATGAAAGCAAGCTGAATACGGGTGTTTCTAAAACGTGACCAGACTTTTAATAGCAACCTTTGCGGTTAAAAAATCTTGTTTTATCATATCGCGATATTATCGCCTAATATAACCCTAAATTTAAAGCAATGTGCACTAAAAAATAATTTTGATGCTGCAACATTCCATAAAAAAAATTGTCAATATTGATTTTGACATTAAAAACCAAACAAATACCATGGCCCCTATCAAACGAGAAAAACAAAAGGAAGACATAACTAAACCTGAAAATCCTGGTGTGAATTTTTTGATGTTGTCTATGATTTCTAATCCCTAAAAATGTTGATTTTTTTTTTTTATTATTTTTTTTTTTATTATTTTCTCTCTCTCTCTCTCTCTCTAGCCATATTTGAAGAGCTGGTCTCAAGACCTGAATGCCCCCGTCCTTTCAGTGGACTATTCTCTAGCCCCTGAGGCCCCGTTTCCTCGGGCTTTAGAGGAATGTTTCTACGCCTACTGCTGGGCCATCAAGAACCATAACCTGCTAGGTGAGAAGAATAGCCCTTTCTTTATACTTCCTTTATCAAACGATATCTTGATTCGTATTTGTTGTGATGATACGGAAGTAGCAACAGATGCATACATTTGAGTGTAACGGCTTATCAAAAAAGAAAAAATATTGGCCGGGGACTTGGTTCTATCCATCGTTTGTTTATTGGATTTTGGGATGTCGGTGTTGCATTGAAAAGTGAAGGCAGAACGTGAGCTTGCAGGAGAGGGGTTTAAGCAAACTAAATGATTAGAGAAGTCCTGCACATGTCACCCGAGAGAAGGCTTTTGTTTTCGCCAGATCTTGCCGCTTTGTCATGCACGACTGCTGGTGGCACACATCAAGCATGATTTTGTCTTTTCATGGTTGACATTGACCAATTGGAGGTGATTTTATTTACTGCCAATAAACCGGCATTTAGCTTTTACGTGGTCCTTTCAGCTTTTATGAGTGCACTCCAACCTACATATAAATAAAACGAGTTTCATACAGAATGTCAGAACATGTTTTGTGGAGAAATATTTTATTTTATTAATTTAATTTTGTTAGTTTTATTACCACTTCAATGAAACACTGAATACAACATTTATAGTAATTGCATCATCCATCTATCAGACTGCATTTAAATTATTAATTTCAATTTTAATTTCTATTTTTTTCAACATTGTATGATTCAGTCACTTGATTAGTCCTTAAGAAAACTGATTAAGGTACAAGACAAGTGAAACTGGCTGACTTGATGATCTGTCATACTGTTGTACTGTGATGGTGTCGAGATCCCAGAGGGAACAAAGTTGCCTATTGAAACTCAGCTCACACTCGGTCTGACTATATAGCAGCGTAAACATATTCATCATTCAGTGTTCTCTCACCTCCACTATCTATCTCTGGATCATGACGCAGATCACGCACTTCTAATAATTCTCTTTTGGTGTGAAAACCACGCCACAGCAGTAATAAAAATGTGACCTCATTTGAGAATTATAGAGTGTATTTATCTTCCTGATTCTTTTTTTATTTTTTTATTTTTTATTTTTTTTTATATATTGCTCATTACTTCATTTTCTGCTTTGCGCATCCTTCCTAATTCTCTTCTGTTGGCCCCTCTCTTCCTCAGGTTGGACCGGTGAGCGTGTGTGTTTGGCCGGTGACAGCGCAGGAGGAAACCTGTGTGTGACTGTGTCGATGCGGGCCGCTGCTCACGGCGTGCGCATGCCGGATGGCATCGTCGCTGCGTACCCCGCCACCCTGCTCACCGTGTACGCCTCGCCATCCCGCCTGCTCACACTCATAGACCCTCTGTTACCCCTCAGTGTGCTCTCGCGCTGCCTCAGTGCTTACGCAGGTCAGTCTGGAACCGTAATAGATTTTCTGACAAATAATGCTGTGTTGTGACTTAGGTTATTAGCGAGCTGGAAT
Organism: Rhinogobio ventralis; assembly: GCA_039654625.1. Lineage (NCBI taxonomy): Eukaryota > Metazoa > Chordata > Actinopteri > Cypriniformes > Gobionidae > Rhinogobio > Rhinogobio ventralis. Next base: position 19,374,492 of record CM077201.1, read on the forward strand.
GATCAGGTCCGATGCATAATTTATTGCTGGTAAAAGTTTAGCATATTCACAATTTAGGGGAGTGTAGACACATTAATGATGATGAATGATTTCAACAAGTAAAGTTAAGTGAAGCCACACACGTCAGGAATAGATTAATAGGTTTGTATTTTGTTATAAATGATTCGATTAGTAGCGTTTTCAGTCATAGTAATGATAAAGTCAAATCAATGGCCCACGGCTTGTATTGTCTTTTCTCTGCAGGTGAACTGTAGCAATGTTGTATTTTATTTATAGTAGTACTGGATATTTAAAGTGATACAGTATCTAAAATGGTGCGATTTTGATATTTTCTTTATTTTTTAATTCATTTTACATATAATAAATAAAAAAAAAAACATTTTTATTGTTATAAAATATGATATTGCATTTTATGTTTTTAATTTAATTTGAATTTGTTTGTTTGTTTATATTGATTGATTGAATCCTACACATTCGATGATCCCTACTGCATATTATTTGCTTTTCCCCCTTTGTACTTCTCTGCTGTGTGTAGGCACAGATCCACAGGTGGAGAAGCAGGTGGAGAAGGTGAGCACTTTGAGCATGGTGAGGAGAGATACTGCCTTGCTGCTCCGCGACTTTAAACAGGGGGCCTCCAACTGGATCCATTCTCTGCTGGATAGAGGGAGTACAGGTACATGTATAGGGCTGAAATAGAGCATATTCTGTACTCATTGTGCAGAGTGTGTCTAAAACGTCATTATCAATTTGTCATTTTATGATTATAATCCCTACACACACTGATGATGATGCCTTTGTAATAGTGCAGCTGGCTAATTATTTTAATTAGGTTTAAATTAAGGCACACAAATCCCCCGTAGCACTCTGCTTTGCTTGATATAATTGGCTCCATGGTGATAATAGCCATTTGTTCAGAGCTATATGTGGTAGCTTCTGAACTCATTCTCCAGCTTGTGGTGCATGACCCACAGATGGTTTTGTGGAAAGCAGTCCTTCTGAGCATGTGCTGACTGAATGCTTCTGAATGGAGGCCCTGATTCAGTCTGTATCCGTCATCTAAGCGGGCTGTTAAAGCATACCTGGAAGGCTAATGTATGCATGGTCCTACAACCCAATTTTCTTTTGTGCCACAACTCCACAATTCCTTCCTCTTCTCTCTACAGTAGTATTAAAGTGATAGTTCACCCTTAAAATGAAAATTCTGTCATTAATTACTCACGTTAATTACCATGCCGTAAGACCTTTATTCATCTTCGGAACACAAATTAAGATATTTTTGATGAAATCCAAGAGGTTCTGACCTCTCCATAGACAGTAGTAAAAACATTGTTAAAATAGTCCATGTGACTCCAGTGGTTCAACCTAATTTTATTAATTTTATTTTATAATACATTTTGTGCGCAAAAACAAACGAAAATAACGACTTTATTCAACAATTTCGTTCTAGCCTGTGCCAGTCTCCTAGACAATTTACGTTGTAAAAACAGTGCAGCTCCCACGTCATCATCATGCGCATGCGTCGTGGTGCTCACGTGAACCGCATCGGCTGCAGCATCTAAATTGCTGTCTATGGAGGGGCCTTGAGAGCTCTCAGATTTCATCAAAAATATCTTAATTCGTGTTCCGAAGATGAACGAAGGTCTTACGGGTTTGGAACAACATGAGGGTGAGTAATTAATGACAGAATTTTTGGGTGAACTAACCCTTTAATAACTCGTTAACCCTTTGGCCTCAGTGATCTTCCCCATGATATTCCAACAACAGTAGTTCAGCCCTGCCTCCCATTCTTCAGTTGGTTGCTACCAATTACTATTTCAATTGTTTTAAAATTGTTATAATTTTTTTATATTTGCTAAAGATTACATAAAACAGTGTTATTAAATATGTTATTCGACGACAGCAAAGGTTATCTAAATAAGCGAGCACAGTTAAATATACAATATTTAACTAATTTAATTAATTAAAACATCTCTAATATTGGCCAATAATAGATATGGTACTGATATGTTTTGCATTTCTAATAAAATTGTCACAAATGCTCTCTGACTGTATCTGCATTTTTATTCTTTTTATTATGGTTTTGATTGCATAGTCGCACAGCTGGACTGAAAGGCTGATAATAACCATCTCAGACAAAGCCCTTTGTAATGGCTTCACATATTGCATTGTCAAATGCTCGTCGGTTTTTAAGTCAATGGTTTAAATGGGCTACTATCAACCCCAGATCTCATATCATATGAGTTCATTAGCTCACAAAGTGAGAGAAAGAGTAGGGCTGTGCAGGATGTCAATGCAGTGTGGCTAAAAGGCATCATTAGTGTGGTGTCACACACAACACAAAGCATTCTAATTGCCTCATGATGTCCATGAATTCATTATTCACTATACCAGAATAGCTGAGAATAGTTTTTCACAAGATTATGGCTATGGGCAATATAGCTGTGTTGTGGCTGGTCAGTTGTTGTGTGTTAATATCTGTTTGTATGGTAGTTTGAGGGCCTTAATATTTGTCTGTTTAAAGTCTGTTTAATGCCACACACATGCACTTCACATCAGATAGTCACATGCCTTACCTCTCCCTGGCAACTGTTTCCTCGCCAACAGCCTCCACCAATGTCTGTGTAAGGGTCTTTGTAATCCCCCACCCCTGTTGCTTAAAATTCCTACTCTCTGCCTATTTGTACTCCTTTTACATATTTACTTACTTGCTCGTTTTGCCATTCTGCATATTTGCATTAAGAAATGTTTCTGGAAGCATATCTGCTCTCTATAAGATTTCAGTTAGGAATTTCCTCTTTTCCTGATTGCTTAGAACTTGCTTTTGGGAATTCAGGATTACCTTCGTTTTGTCGCTTTTGTTTTTCCACCATCACAATTTGGGCCTGTTAATATCTAATGTAGATGTTATCTAACAAAATAATAAACGGGAGTGCAACATCAGTCAATACATGTGACTTTAAAACATCCACATCACCAGGATGACCTTGAAATGACATTCATTGTCACTTACCTCTAAAAACGACCTAAATATCTCCCCTTTTTTCTTTCCAGACTCCGTGAGAAAGAGCGTTTCAGAAGCGTCTCTGACCTCTCCTCACACAGACCCTCCGGTGCCTGCCAAGACGTCTGAGTACTCCCAGGGGAAAGGGTCTCTGAGGAGCCAGACATGCCAGGACTTGGGCACCCATGCTAACAGCAACATGCAGAAAAATGGCAGTGAGACCGCCAACCACCTTTGCACCACCACAGCCAACCACAGCTCCATCCTTGACATCACTCTGACCCCCGAGAGCAAGGTACAGCTCCTCATCTTGTGCTTTAGAAGGGTTTAATCAAATTTCTGTTTTCGTCGTGTTCCTAAAGCTCCCGTGGTGTCGAAGGTCTCTCTTTTACAGATTGCAACAGTGAGTCATATTAATCATCCGGCTGATTTGCATTCTACTAGGGTGCCAATCTCTGCTACACAGCATCCATCAGGCTGTTTTTCATGGCTTTATGAGTATGTGAAACATATGCCAATATTTGCGCTGACTAATTTGCACTAGAGTGAGAATGACCTAGCCTTCAACAATTAAACAGTGATGCTTATATCATAGTCAAACATAACATTTAAATAACAGACAGTCCCATTGTTAGTAAGAATCTGGTATGTGTGCTGAAGTGCAGCACAGATGTTTGTACAGAGTATCAAATTGCCATTGGTGGCAGAAAAACAGGAGTTTGTTATGCCATAATTAGCATCAGAGTCAGAGCTGTGGCAGAACGCAGGGTGTCTAATGCACAGAATTAACTGGCCTCTTAACACTGCCTGATTTTAATAGCTTGCAATAAATTGTTGATCTGGTTATTTTAGTCTGGTACTGTGTGCAAATAAATTGCATAGCTTTTTTTTTGATTCTGCACAATTATTTCACTGTATTCCTCTCTGTCTGGCTTAGTGAAGTGACAAAGGGTAGTGCTGAGAGTTGCGCAACTCTAAGAAAGTTCAAAGAGTTATGCTGCAATGATGTCATTTGGATTTTGCATGCCATTGTTCAAGTATGTGGTAAAATCCCACAGAGAATCCCATGATACGATGACGTCAGATACGTGAATAATTGCTGGATTTGAAATGCTAATTTTTACTGCCTGGTTCAATGAGTCTTCTCAGCCTCTCCTGAACCCATTCCCCATCTCCGTTCCTCTGTTCCTTACAAATACCCACTACCCTATATAATAAATGAAATAAAAACATTTTTTATCAACTTTGATGATAATAAGAATGTTTCTTGAGCACCAAATCAGCATATTAGAATTATTCCTGAAGGACTGTGTGACTGAAGACTGGAGTAATGATGCTGAAAATTCAGCTTTGCCATCACAGGAATAAATTACATTTTAAAATACATTGAAATAGAAAACGGTTATTTTAAATTGTAATATTTCACAATATTACTGTTTCTGTATATGTGCTGAAATAAATACAGCTTTGGTGAACATAAGAAAATTAAATAAATGTTAAAGTCTTAACGACCCCAAATTTTTTACATAATTAAAAATAAATAAATAAATATATGACCAGTGTGGCCCATAATGCTCATTATGCAGTAATATATTAAATTACAGCTCAGGTAATGGAGGTTTCACTTTGTTCATCTGCCAGGGGTGAACCTTGTTGCCTCACGTTCATATCTTACTGACCTCCATTTACCTCCACCTCCCTCCTAGCCTGAGGACGTGAGTTTCTTCCTTTGCAAAGAAGTGGATCCCTCTGTGTCAGAATCCTTTTCTGCTGTGGCCATTCCGCCCCCTGGTGGTGAGGAGGACTCTGAGCAACCCCGGGAGTTTCCAGACGGCTTTGAGCCTCTGCGCTCAGAGCAATTAGCAGAAATGAACGTACAGAGTTCTCCCATTGTCAGAAACCCCTACATGTCCCCCCTTCTGGCTCCAGACAGCATGCTAAAGGGACTACCTCCCATACACATAGTGGTAAGAGTGACTTTTTACATTTGATGAGTTTAAGATGTTCTAAGTACTTCATTTTAGGATAAGAAAAAACATTTTAAATGTAAGCACATTTTGCCCTATGTCTGAGACTCTTCTTCATCCCTCTTTTCTCAGGCCTGTCATCTGGACCCCATGCTAGACGACTCTGTGATGTTTGCCAAAAGGCTGCGAGATGTCGGTCAGCCAGTGACCCTGTGTGTCGTGGATGACCTTCCTCATGGCTTCCTCAGCCTGTCACAGCTCTCAAGGGAGACTCGAGAAGCTGCTAATGTATGCATGGAGCGAATCAAGGATGTCTTCACCACAAAAGACCCTCCGCCAGAGATGCGCAAACACCGCAAATTGGAACGGACCAATCAGAAGCCTTCTGCTTCCAAAAGAGACCACATTCAACTTTCGCAAGTGACCGTGCTGGAGGAGGAGGGGGTATCTGTTGAGGGAGAGGCTTGTGTTGTGGATGAGGAGGGACTTGCTGGTTTTTACCCTCCCACTAAATCTGAATCTGAAAAGATTCCAACTTAGATTTTGGACTGGTTTTATTCAGAAAGATACCAAAAGAGAGATACATGTTATGTGAATAACATATTGTGTGAATGATTAGAGTATAGAGAGAAAAATAAAGTAATTAACCGATTATTAAATGATAACTTATATAAGAGACCATTTAAGTATTTAGTTATAGAGAGGAAAAATATCAAATTAATACACTTCTAGCTTTATTATTCAAATGTGATGGCGTACACGTGCACTCCCTTTAAATCTATTTTACCACTTTGCCTTTTGTTGCGTTATACCAGCACAAAAACTAATATCCTGCCTTGTTCTACAAAAACATCCCAGCACATAACGTCATTACTACAAATGGATGTATAAACCCAAACCTCACTCCTTATAGCACTAAATGTTCTTATACAATAATGAAATCTGTCTACAAACTGTGATTCAATATTATACCTGTGTGTACCAGTTTATACTCAGATAGAATGCATTGCTGCTAGGCATCCTGGGGCTAAACTGACAAAAGCATTTATTAATGGTTGAATTTTTTTCTTTATAGTAGCTTTTGAAATATTTATGACACTGAATTATAATATGGTGTTACTGTGTATGTTAATCACCCTTTATTAATCTACCTGCCTCTTGGCACCTAGAGGACGTCCTGTGTGACTAGCGTTTAAATGGGATTTCTGATGCTGCTTTGTCCTCATAGCGTTCAATGATTATTAAATGCAATTAATTGCGATCGAGTTTCCACAAGCGTTCTGTGGAAGAAAAGCTCGTTACACAAAACAATATCGAATTTATGATATAGTGTTACTTGTGTTTTATGGTGCCCAGTCTTGCTATATTCAAGATAATAGTCTATTTTGCCACTATCATATATTATCTTCGTAATGGCATGGAGAATTGTTTGTCTGTAAATGTTTACTTAAAATTGCTAGTTCACCCAAAAACAAAATTTCTCTCACCCTCAAGTTGTTTCAAACCTGAATGACTATTTCTTGAAGAACGTTACAGCTATTTTTGCTCAAACAATGAAAACCACAGGGGTCCAAAACAAACCAACATGGGACCCTATTGACTTCTATTGTATGAACGAGAGAGGAAAAACACAGAAACTTTTCAAAATATCTCCCCCCACCCTCCACAAAACAATGAAAGTCATTCAGGTTTGGAGAGTAAATAATGCCAGAATTTTAATTTCTTTGGATGAATTACATCTTTAAGTCACTGGTGGCGCCAAAATGACATATTTTGACTTAAGATTTGTTTATTATAATCATATTATAATCACATTATTTATCTGTTAGATTAGATTACTTGTCAAAAAGACAAGAATATATATACTGGTTTGAAAACTGGACAAGAGCTTAGAGAGAAAAAAACATGGGCTATACCTCTTCATCACTGCCTTTCCCACTTAGTTGGCATGTCAGCGCAAGCTTCCATTATTTTTCCATCTCCCTCGTTCCTTCAGTCAGTTTGTTTCCCTCTTGTTCACAGTCGTGTCGTCTGTCCCCGTGCATGCTGACCCATTTTGAGCACACTTTTCAATTCTCACCCAGGCCGTCCTAGAGGTATTTTAAGCAGATTCCCTTTACACCAAGCAACCTTGAGCCAATGAAATCTTTCAGCCTGCACATGTGTGATACATACCGCTGTGATAGCGTGTCTCTATTTGAATCAGGTCTCCTCTCTCTCTGGCACTAATTGACTCTATTGACTCTCCGAAACAAAATTGCTAACATTGTGGCACTCCTCAAAATGTATTAGTGCTGTATGGGAGGTTTAGACCTATGTGTGCAAAGCTCTGCTATGTGATAGTGGCCTGACCTCCCGCAGTGTGTTTATATAGTGCACATATCCTATTTAAAGTATTGTGGACCTTATTGAAACAATGATGGGTTATAATTCCATTTGCTGTCATTTTAAGATTTGCTCTGCTCAGCGGCACAGCACGACATGTCTTTTGGGACCGTATATATCCTCGGCAAAGGCCTGGTCCTTATCAGTGTATCTATGATTGGAATAAGCCAGAGCTGGGAGAAAACAATGCTCCATCTACTGCTGATTGCAGCATTTGAGAGTCAGTTTCTAAGAGTGTCACGATATAAAAAGATTTGCTTGCTTGCTCTTTTCACCGTGTCAAAGCTGCTCCATTCTGGAGACTGATTTGAAATGCCAAGTCTTGATTACTCTGCAGTTTATGTTGTGATTTGTATGTTACACTTACTTGTCTAGGTATTTTTTCAGATGCTGCCTCTTTTGGTCAGCTTGGTTCTGTATGAGCATGCAAGTTGTGTTCAGAAACTGTTTGTTATAGTTGTGTCCGCTCTGCATAGAACCATTGTGCTTCTAGATTCTATTGTGTGTAGTCCCTTCATGAAACCATGACGAAAACAACCAGAACTGGGAGAGGAAAGATAAGACACTCTGACGCCCTCTGGTTATCCGTTCCAGTTGAGTTGTCACTGTAAGCCTTTATTTTTTATTTTTGGTAGGACGATGTAACCTTGAATGCGCTTGAGCATTCCCACCTTGTATTTTTTGTGTGTGTGTGTGTGTGTGTGTGACTCTCAAACTGCCTCCCTCAAAGAGAGATTACTGATTCATCTCAAGGGTGTTATATAAAACACCATGTTAATTTAGTCCTCTGTTTAAACAACCATACCTGCACTTATTACTGAAGTGTAAGCAGCCAAAACCGTGCTGCATCATCTCCCCTCAGAGGCACCAGTCCACTGAGTCGTGTCATTGCATTTTCATCTGTTCTCAAGAATTGTAGTCAATCTGTCACTGACTTAGACTTTTAATCAGTAGATTTTTTCATTGTCTCAGAATGGAGGTTTGTTCAAGTGGTTTTGAGCTCCTGTCCTCTTGAAGTCCACCGACGGTGATGTTGCTCACTTTAAAAGAGCAGGCTCTAATGACCACTGCAGTATCATTTGTGAGGGTGCTGATGTCTATTCTCTCATTTTCACTGCCGTCACTGAGTGATACAAAATCCAATGAGTGATCGACCGAGTGATACAAACTGCACTGTATGTCCCAGGCAAACTTTCTCACGTTCAGTCAGACCTGATGTTTTCAGGACAATCTCAGCTAATAAGCACTTTATAGTTCAATGTATTGCAGCATCATGGGGTGGCGTGTGAGGGAGCTTTCAGGTGCCCTCACAGCCATTCAGGAACTGAGAGTTATCTTCTTTGTGATTTTGATTCTGTATTAATAATAATAATATTTATAATAATTATATTTATCATTATTATTATTATTATTATTATTATTATTATTCCTCATGTAAAGACACCATAAGTGCAAACCTGTGTATTTGGAATGTACTGTATATGCATAGATGACATTTATTGTATAGAGAGACCACAATTATACTCTTACTTTTTTTTTTTTGTCGACAGAGTATTTTGAGACTTGTGAGGACTGTAGGAATGTTACAATGATAAATGAGAGTAGCTATTTTTCTGCAGTATGTATTTTCCCTGTGTCGATTTATATTTTAATAAATATTTTCTCTGCATCTCTGCGTTTACCTTGTGACTGTTTTTAGAACGCAAAAACATGGCTAATAATTTTGTAACGGAAGGGGTTAAAACGATAAAAATGTGTCTATAAGGAATAGCCATTTGTGTAATGTTATGTCGCAATAAAATATCGGCAGCGCGCGTTTCACGCTTTCCTGGCAAAGCGCGTGCGATACTAGGCGCGCTCCCGGCGAAAATTCTGGGGGATACATACGTTTGAGGCGAAGAACGAGGACGCGCGTCTGGTAGCCACAGTAGGCAAGTCACCCCCAGCCTTCCTGCTCACACTATAGGAAGGAGAGCGCAGAAACGCTACGGTGGACAGGTGAAGATGGAGAAAGTATTAGGACTCGCCGTGGTATCCAGTATGTTATGTGTCGGCTCGGTTTTGGGGAAATACGTCAGAGGTATCGTCAACACAAAAGAGGTGACTATAGTGTTTACATTTTATTATTATTATTGTGCTGGTAATGGTTCTGAGTTTTCCAGCGTTCTTCAGCTGCGCATCTCCTGATGGCTGTTATTAATGGGCTCTTATAGCAAGTGTGCACTGACGCCTCTGCATTCGCGCGCATCTGGAAGCCTGATGCTTTAATGTGCGTTGCCAAAATCATTACACCCGCCGCTATTGAGCCGATGAAAGCTTAATTTCTCCTCAGGGCACGTTAAAAACACATTTTAAACGTATTGCCGAAAACCAACTTACACCCTCCCATCCGCTTTTACAGGTGTGTGTCTGTCGACCAAGATGCTCTTCTGTGTATTAGACTATGGTTTCATTACGGCATTGTAACATTGCATTCATCGCATGCTGATGTTTGTGTCCAAACTGATTTTAGGTTGCGTTTATAAAGCTGCAGGGGGTGTGTGATGTGCATTCATGTGCATGATACTGATACACCTAATTCAAACAACAACTCTGCTCAAAATTCACGTGGAAATAAGGCACAGCAGACGATTTGTGTCACTGCTGTTGAAGTGTGTCCATATTTGCCGTATGTCATTTTCTTAATTTTAATAGCTAGCTATTGGGTAAATTATTTGATTGCAGTGTGCCTTGTGGGAAACACTGGCTATTGTTATTTGATGGACACAGTTCAAAAAGTAATGTTGGCCTGAAGCAAACAGTGAGACTGATTGTGCTGCAAAAAGTAATTGCAGCACTTATTTCATAAAATGGATTTAATGAACAAAAATGAAGAAAAAACAGAGAAATGAAGGAACCGTTAGCTACATTTATCCATAGTACAGCCTATAGCATAGAAAGAACTGCTTAAAATTTTATTACTTAAAAGCTTCCATGGATAGCCTACTTCTTTTGAATTTTTACACAGTGTAAATAATACGGGTAAGTTAAGTCATTAAATCATGATTAAGTAGGTTTTTGTTTCTTCCATTTAAATTTGGCATTTGTGGATGAGCTCTGTCTTCTGTTTGCTGCGAGTAATGTAGCGACAACCTGTTCCTGCCTGTATCCAAGTGCTGAACCTGTTCTGTTTTGGGTCTCTGTATAAGATGATTAAACAGTCCATTAATCTCACTTCTGTTTATTTCCTTACAAGGTCGTTCTTTTACACTGCCATGCACACACCCGTACATACGCACACACATTACTGGGAAGTTTTATCACAATAAAGGTGTTTGGTGGTGTGAGGTGTTTGCCCCTTTAATCAAAACATAAATTGAGACAAAAGAAAAAAACAGCATTGTCCTTTATTTTTTTTCCTTTAATCTTTAAAACATTAAAGGAAAAGCTCCCTCCTCTGAATTGAATCTGGCCAGAGGGTTGTGCAGGTAACTGCCTATGGGTAACTAACACTGCCACAGACTTATAAGACTCTTTCTTGGGGAACTCAGGTCAACGTGTTGTGTGTGTTAGTGTATATGTGTGTCAGCACATGTGAGTGTATTTATGTGTTGCTCCGTTGTGTATCTTAAGTAATGAATCATTTAAAAGCCCAGTGGACCTGGGGTGACATGACTAGTTGATTGGTAATTAATTCTTAATGAGGCGAGTCGACAGAGATCCGGAAAGACGGTGAGAGGTGAGGCCACCACTGATTCAGTGAAGTGACCGGATACTGCATCTGGGTATAGTGTTTGATTAATGTAGGGTCTGTGTGCCGTATCTCTCATCCTCCCTGATTCAATGACTTTGTATTACAATGCAGTATCTGTGGGGGATAAGACGGATGGCAGGGATCAATAGTGACGCTTTTTATGGCCTATTTTGCATCACAACACACACATTCTGTTTTGCAGCCAGCCATTATACGAGTTTGAGTTTGCCCTTACAAACAGATACACAATCATCTTAATCTTCTCAAACATAAGTTAAGCTCAGTCAAAAGCATTTGTGGCAAAATGAACAAAAGTTTGAACTCATCCCTTGTTTTCTTTTTTTTTTTTTTAAAGGCAAAAATCAAGGTTATGGTGCAGCACTTACAATAGAAGTGAATGGGGCCAGTTTTTGCAGGGTTTAAAAGCAGAAATGTGAAGTGATTTCTATACTTTTATAAAAGTACTTAAATTAGTTGTTCTATATGGAGCTATAAAACTGTTTAAATAATCAATTTTACAAATGTTTTATGAAGTTAGGCTATTATTATGTAATATTAATAACAATATTATTGTACAATAATAGAAAAACACTTTTTTTACAGTGTCCATGTTACATGTACTTTCTGTAGTAATAGTAAATTATGCATAATTACATGCAACTAACCCTAAACCAAACCCTAACCCTATAGTATGGTGTTAATTAATATTACTCAGTACTTAAATGTATAATTTCAGTGAAGCAATTCATATTATTATTGCTATTACATTGTCATAGCAACGTAATAGTAAAATTGGATATAGATTTACATAGAAAAGGTTGGGAAGCAACACACATACTGTATTGTTCACGTCTCGCAACTATAGTAGCTATTTTAACATTTACGTATTGGTCCCATTCACTGTAATGTTTTTTTTATTTTATTTAAATAAAACGAGGAATGAGTCAAAATATGTTTTTGTGGTCATCAACATTACACCACAAATTCTTTCAATTGAGCTTAACTTGTACTAAACCCTGAATATTGCACCACTGCATAAGGTACGGGAGAGAACGAGAGGATTTTTTACATGCATAAATACTTCTGGCTGTGCAATCACATAGGAAACGTAACAGATGGGAATGTGAATAAGGACAGACAGAAAGAAATACAATGTTGTGAAGTCCTTTGGTTTTAAACACCAGGATTACTATAAGGGAGTTTAGACCGAGTCGGGCCTCTACTGGTTTCTATAGTAGCTGCAAAGTGCAGTATGTGTCCGTTGCCATGACAATAGTACTAAGATTTTTGTTTCAGTGAAGGCTTTTTTTTTGAGTGGGTGTTTGTTTAACTGGCTGACTGACCATAGGTGCTCTTTTACGTGTACTTCTATTTTAGAGAGACAAGGTGGTCTTTCAGAAGCTCGGTCATGTGATGCCTGGCTCTTAATGGTTGTTTGGGCTCAGTTCTGGGTCAGAGAGTCTTAGGGCTGCTGTCTGTATTGTCAAGGAAACCTGTTGTTATAGAAACCACCAACTGCAGACACTGAAGGGGAAGTTAATATGGACAAGGGGCTGAAAGCTAGAGCGCACTTAGTGCCATTTTGCACTTCACTGACTGCGTGTATGTCTGTCAGCGTAAGTTTGAGAGAGTGTGTGAGATGAAGCCCAACCGAAGTCTTGAACACTGCAGGAACTTCATTAACTCTTCAACTATTACCATATAATGTGATATGAAGGTCTTTAAACCGTTATCAGTGCATTAGATCAGACTTCTATTAGAGAAGATTGAATTTGTGAATTTATGTGGTGTAAAGCTCAGGGCTTGGAAGCAGAAGATCACTACAGTGTTGTTGAGCAAGCCTCAGGAAAATATTCTTCTAATAAATGTACTGTAAGGTGCTTTGTCTGCTAAATGATGTCATGTCTAGATGGTGAGGCCGTTCTGTGAGTTTCACAAGGTTCGCGTTTGCTGCTAGCAGGGGTACGGTTGCTGCAGGACTCTAAATAAACAGTGCCTGAATGTAGGGCTGCCCGACTATGGCAAATATCATAATCATGATTATTTAGCATGATTTTTGGTGGGTGGGTGATATTATCAGCGTCTTATTTCATGATATGAGTAATGTTAAATGTCAGTGAAATTTCACAATTATTGATATTTCAGCAAAAGCTAATACTAGGTTAATTAATGTAAGTAAAATGTCCTCAAAACAGTTACAGAAGACAACAGTCAGCAATACAATAAGAGCAAAGAAACTAAATTACAAACAAAACCAACAAATAATACAACAGAACAAAAATACAAATTAAATAAACTTTAGGTTTTACAGGAAGACGTACTAACAGTGGTAACATTGGCTAAGTAATAGCCTACAACAGAAATTGAATAAAGTAATCAAATGTAAAAGAACACTGCTGTATACATTAAATATGGACTAACCTTATTTAAAACTGCAAAAATTATTCATTCAAGAGCAGTGAGTGATTTTATCTTTGTCTTTTCTTGTTTGATTAACATTAATGACTGCAGCACATTTATTATGCTGCTGTCACTTTAAGAGCTGCACAGATCCAATATACTGTTACACACACGTTTCAAACAAGTTTACATTCACTTAAGACATAAACGACTGTGTTTACGAGGTTACTTACCAAAACGGCATTTCAACATGTTTGTGTGTAGGCTATTTCTTCGCTTATGCGCGTTCGGCCCCGACTCGGAGCGCACGCACAGGAGACCAGCTAAATTCGATTAATTGCACAGCCCTACCTGAATGTTGCTAGTAAATCCCCAAAATTAGGATTGAATAAAATGAAGGTTACCATCCAGACGCGGCCACTATGCTTCCCTATACTTACCCTCCCCTCTTCTCCACAGGACTGGGTTTTCCTTACAAGGTTTTGCTTCCTAACCGATTTTGGCCGACTGAACTTTAAGTTCCGATACCCCAAGGTAAGATTAAAGACCTATATTTGAATTTTTACTCATGACGGATGTTGTACTAACTAAATCTCCAATATTTAAAAAAATGCATGATGCAGTGGATACAAAAAGTCCTAGGACAGAAGATGCCCTCGCAATTTAAAAACAAGAACACTATAAAAAAACATCTACAGAGTCTAACCATTAAATTATGTTGTCAGTCTGTGCCTTTCTTCTTTCTGTATATGTCAGTCACTTGGATCATTTTAAGATTCTAGGTGGTATAGAGAGTCCAAGTATTAATCTCTCCCCCTCTCTCTATCTATCTTTCCATCTATCCTGTCTTCCTCTCCCTCTCTCTATGTCTGTTGCTCACTGAAAGTCCCGATGCTGTCAGAACATATTGCTCTACTTTGATGAAAGCTCTCAGTGGCCATCTGTGTACAAGAGGCCGGACAAGGTGAGACACACACTGACAGACTTTGTGTTTGTGTGTGTGAAAATATTAAATGTACTCACAGACTGCATGTGTGTGTGTGCGTGAACAAACAGAGAGCATGAGCACGAATGTGTGCGTTACATATCAGAAGTCGAAAGTATATGAGAATTAAAGGAGAAATGTCAGCAGTGCTCTGTGGATTAGGAGTCCAAATCCAGTCTTCAAAAATAGTGTCAGTGCATGTGCGTATTTAAATACAGCACATTTTCTTTCCCTGTGGAAGGATCTGCATTGCGGGACTCTTATGAAAAAGTGCTCGTAGGAAGCCCCTGCTCTTCATCACACTCCTCCAGTCATAATCTGCTACTTAGTACTTCAGCTCTTGATATTGTTATAGGGTGCCTGAAATCCCACGGAGAGCATGTTTGTTAATGGAGGGTTTATGTGCTCTACAGGATTGCTACCTGAAAGAGTCAGTGCTGAGGCCTGAAAATAACCAGGTCATCAACCTGACCACCCACTACACCTGGTCTGGCTGTATGGTAAGAAACAAGCTAGTCTTACATAATTAGTGTGCACAACCAAACACTATTGCAAAAATAATGTTTTTCAATGGTTTTCCAAACACACTGCCTGTCTGCCAATGGTTGAGCCAACTCAAACAAACATGATGCATGCATATTGATTTGTGTCTTAATTTCAGTATGTCTCCCCATGTTAAACTTGGATAGGAGAAAGAAAGAAATTACACACATCAAATTATAAGAGAATATGCTGTACAATTATGCAGTGAAGAGCTGCTTCTTTTTGTAATCTTTTGTCTTTATATCTGCCTCTATCAGGTGGAAGGCGAAGGTAATGAAGAGATGCTGAGTTGTGTAGGAGGTCGAAGTTTTCGTTCTGTCAGAGAGAGATGGTGGTACATTGCGCTCAGCAAGTGTGGGGTGAGTGCTGATACAGTAAACAATATGTAGTAGCTAGGAATGTGCCTGAAGCGGAATACCTTATTCACAAAGGCATGATTAATGACTTCACAATGAATAACTAATTCTACTGAATAACACGTTAGACTGATTATGCAACAAGGGCAAAGCAATATTTTTAATGAACATATCAAAAAACATAATGGTTAGTCTGTGAAGCCAGGATGACTAAAGTGGTGTCTTGTGAATGAAAATGACAATGGTGTGAAATTGTCTGAACACGGATGGCCATGTTGCTGTCTCCTTTTACAGTTTATCTGAACATAAAAATAAGATACTAAATTATACATATTTTTTACCTTTGAAAAATAAAAGCTAACTCAAAATGTTAATAAATATTATAAGTATCGGTATATAAAAAATATTTGTATTTTAGTTTGATCATTTAACATTTATTTATTTTACACAAAGGTTTTAATAAAAATTCATTTTATGAATTATGCAAGGTATATTTATTAAATGGAAACTACAAAAGGAGTAGAATTATTTCTAAAGTTTTGACGCACTTCCAGTTGAAGCCTGCCCTCAATTGATTCTATCAATTGAAAAGACAATAGAACAAATTCACTGCTTCAATATATGGCATGTAAGAAACATGGCAAGTGTTTATTTGACCTGGTTTTAAGGAATGTGATTAAATGGATTTCTTGATGGACAACGGGGCTTTGGCCCTGTTTACACCTGGTATTAAGATGCATTTTGGTCGATCAGATCACAAGTGGATGACACTAAATACAGGTGTAAACGGGGTTTAAAACGTTTTGAGTTTGCCCACTTTCGACCACTTACAGAGGTAGTCGAATACGCAGGTTTGGTTTAAAGATGAAAAATGTACCAAGTACAATGTTCTCTTACCATTCCTGATTTCTAACACACACTCACAGCTTTTGTGGTGGCTATCATAGCTCTCAGTATTTTTTTTTTCCGTTTTTTACCAACAGTTTTACCATTGTCTTCTTTCGCATTTATATGTACATTTCATGAGCTTATTTCGTCCATTAGATTGAAAGATCTGAAAAAGCCCATACATTTACCTGTCCATAAACCCTCCCCTCAAAGAAATCAGGACAGAAGTGGTTGAAAGTGGACAAAAGAGACGGATTAACCAGGTGTAAACAGGAATGTTTCTCCCTCGTCTACTTGTGATCCGAACGACCAAAACGCAGGGCCTCAGTGCTGAATTGGACCCTCTACAGGAGGCAGTGAGTGATTCTTGTTGTAGCTGTTTAAAGTGATGCACTTGTAGTGTTGAAGAGGTACACGATGTGAAGGATTTTAGCCAGATAAATGTGGCAAAATGTAAAGGGTTGTTTCATGGATGGAGGCAGGCTGATGGACACAGTGCTAAATCCTGTTGGACTGAAGTAAAGCACCATCTTTGAGCAGTGAGCTCTCAGCTCTGTCCCTAAGGGAGCTTCTCTGTGCCTGCTGCCAATTTCTCTTCTCATCTCCCTCATACTTCCCTTCTCATTGGCCAGCCGTATACCACTGTACCTCGTAACTTCTGTTAGAGTTTTTGATTACTCACTTAATTCTTTCATGTTCATTCACTTTGTATATAACAGTCTTTTCTCTGTCCCTCTCTAGCTCTGTATCTTTGTCCCACGTTCTCTCACCTCTCCATCTCTGGCCACATTGATTTGGTGATAGGGCAAGCTTCACACCTTTTTGGAGTGAGGGAAAGGGAATTGGTTTTTCCTTCCAAGTGAATCAGAGTGTTTCTCTTTTTATTAAGCCAGGCCGAAATCCTCTCAACAGCTAGAAACTGTGCTGCTTTGAAGTCTTTTATAGCCCAAAGATCTATTTGTGCACTCAGTGGTCTCTGCAGCTCCCCACTCACTTTTTTTTCTCCGTTTTACACCTCCTGCTTTTCCCTCCTCTGAATTCCCATTTTTTCTCTTTTGCCATGAAACACAGGGAGATGGGCTGCAGCTGGAATATGAAATGACATTAACCAATGGACAGTCCTTCTGGACCCAGCATTTCTCTGCAGATGAATTTGGTAAGACACAACTGAAAGAGAGAGGAATTTATTTTGTATTGTGTGAAAGATTGGCAAAATATAATCATTATACACTCACCTAAAGGATTATTAGGAACACCTGTTCAATTTATCATTAATGCAATTATCTAATCAACCAATCACATGGCAGTTGCTTCAATGCATTTAGGGGTGTGGTCCTGGTCAAGACAATCTCCTGAACTCCAAACTGAATGTCAGAATGGGAAAGAAAGGTGATTTAAGCAATTTTGAGCGTGGCATGGTTGTTGGTGCCAGACGGGCCGGTCTGAGTATTTCACAATCTGCTCAGTTACTGGGATTTTCACGCACAACCATTTCTAGAGTTTACAAAGAATGGTGTGAAAAGGGAAAAACATCCAGTATGCGGCAGTCCTGTGGGTGAAAATGCCTTGTTGATGCTAGAGGTCAGAGGAGAATGGGCCAACTGATTCAAGCTGATAGAAGAGCAACTTTGACTGAAATAACCACTCGTTACAACCAAGGTATGCAGCAAAGCATTTGTGAAGCCACAACACGCACAACCTTGAGGCGGATGGGCTACAACAGCAGAAGACCCCACCAGGTACCACTCATCTCCACTACAAATAGGAAAAAGAGGCTACAATTTGCACGAGCTCACCAAAATTGGACAGTTGAAGACTGGAAAAATGTTGCCTGGTCTGATGAGTCTCGATTTCTGTTGAGACATTCAGATGGTAGAGTCAGAATTTGGCGTAAACAGAATGAGAACATGGATCCATCATGCCTTGTTACCACTGTGCAGGCTGGTGGTGGTGGTGTAATGGTGTGGGGGATGTTTTCTTGGCACACTTTAGGCCCCTTTGTGCCAATTGGGCATCGTTTAAATGCCACGGCCTACCTGAGCATTGTTTCTGACCATGTCCATCCCTTTATGACCACCATGTACCCATCCTCTGATGGCTACTTCCTGCAGGGTAATGCACCATGTCACAAAGCTCGAATCATTTCAAATTGGTTTCTTGAACATGACAATGAGTTCATTGTACTAAAATGGCCCCCACAGTCACCAGATCTCAACCCAATAGAGCATCTTTGGGATGTGGTGGAACGGGAGCTTCGTGCCCTGGATGTGCATCCCACAAATCTCCATCAACTGCAAGATGCTATCCTATCAATATGGGCCAACATTTCTAAAGAATGCTTTCAGCACCTTGTTGAATCAATGCCACGTAGAATTAAGGCAGTTCTGAAGGCGAAAGGGGGTCAAACACAGTATTAGTATGGTTTTCCTAATAACCCTTTAGGTGAGTGTGTGTGTATATATATGTATATTATAAAGTTAAAAAAATATAACTGAAATATGATCTTAGTATATTTATATTTATGTATTATATTTATATTTGTATATTTTAATATAATCCTCTTTCCAAACCAGTGTCATTTTTCTTCTATAATGAAATTGAATGGTGACCAGGGGTGCCCATACAATTTTGCACTATATTCCAAGGACCAGATTTAATAACAGTTTGTGCCAGTGCAAACCCTCTTTTGGCATTAAAAGACTGCTGTCAGGATTTACTAAAGACACGCAGTGAAAAATTTGCGCTGAAAAGGCGTGGTCAAAGTTATTTTTGTGGCTGACCTTATTGTATATGCATTTGTAGGAGTTTCTCTTTCAGACACAAAATTTATAAGAGGAGAGTATTTAAATGAATCATTCAAGGTGATTTACTAAGATTTGCACTCGTTAATTTACTGGTGTTTGCGCCATTATTTACCGCCCAAAGAAAGCATGTCTTAAACTTGTAGATTGCGTTGGTCATTGGAAATGATCCGGCTGCATCTGTGTTCTTTAATTTGCGCTTCGTCAGTAGATCATGTGCATAACTTTCCAGTCCCATCTGCACTTTTTTGGAATTGTGCTCTCACGCTAATTTGCCCTGTTTAGTAAATCTGGCCCCATATCTTCTGAAGTGATTTGACATCTTTGTGTGTATGTTTTGTTGGAAAAGAGCAGTGTTAACATTCTGCTAAACCTCTCCTTTTGTGTCCATTGAAGAAAGAAAGTCATAAGGGTTCGGAATGAGAGTGATTAATGATGAATTCTTAGGTGAAATCTCTCCCAAGAATTCATGATTAAGTAATTAAGACATTCATCATGCTTGCACTGTGACTGAATGCTATTCTTGTTTTGTTCTGTTTCAGGCATCCTGGAGACAGACATCACGTTCTTGGTTATATTCGCTACGGTGTTTACTCTGTCTTGTTATTTTGCTTGTGAGTTTCCATGTCCTAGAGGTATAAAAGATTTCAAATACGTTGGTCTCAATACATAATTTGTAAGTCTTATTATTTAGTGTTAAATTAAAGGATATTCTTAGCCATCATCCAGATAAACAAACATAGATACTACGGTTCTTCTCTTTTCTTAGTCCCTCAGTTTAAGTTATTAGTTTCCTCTGAATCTCTCTCCCTCTGTGTAATCCTTTAAGATAATTTAAAGGGAAGACAGCTGCTCCATACAACCTATAAGATGTTTATGACTGCAGCTGGAGTGGAGGGTGAGAAAGGCCTCTGAACACACTCATATAGATAAACACTAGCACACACTTTTATGACACTGGTCTTTGCAACACTGGATGCATAACAATATCTCTTGTGTCATCCCTTATTTCTTTCATCCTTATCTCCTCCTCACTTCCTCTGTGCTCTCACTACTGCTACTTTGACTTATCTCTCTCTTCTCTCTTATCTCTGGCATCCTTTCTATCTCTTTCTGATTCCTTCTTCTCAGTTTTAAGCCTGCTCTTCTTTTGCATTTACTGGGGCCTTTATGCCAGGGATGGCGTCGGGAATGGCAGCCTCAAGATATTAGGTGAGGAAAGCATGCTCATCATCGCAAATTATACCATGGTCAGTCTGAATACTCTATTCTGATTTGCTGGAAGGTGTGCAATAAAACCATTTAATGCACCGGTCAGTTAAATCACCATTCTATATTAATGTGCTGTTTTTTTTTGCCAAGTTTCCATCCAGTTTTGTTATTGGCAAAGTAATGCATAAAAAAAGTTCCATCCAATTGGTCTTTTACAGATAAAATGGTGTGCGTAATGACGTCGTCCTAAAAAAAAAACCCATGTCGAATACGTTTTGTTGTACCGCAAAAAAAATCAGCCCTTGAGCCGTTTCCATACATAATTTAATTATTATTATAACTGTTGGGTTAGTTGCAAAGTTACGTATAGCAAAGACTTTATATACAGGAAGACGTGCACTCAATCACTTTCTTCCATTCAATTACTTATAAATTGGAGAAAGTGCAATGCCCAATATGGTGAATAAGCCCCGCCTTATAAATGAAAGAGCCAATCATGTTTTGTAAAGTCATCGTGTCACTGCAGCTACTGTTAGAAGCTCCGGTTGCTATAGAAACAGGCAGTGTTCTGAGATGCGCTTAGGACTGCGCATGCGCATTAGCTTTGTCCAGGCTGAATTTTTTTTTTTTCTCTCTAAAAAATAAAAACACATTTTTTGTCATGATTCGAGCATTAGAAACAAAATTCATGAGACAGTTGTTGTCAGATTTCATTGGTTATTTCAAATATGAAATTTAATCATAAGCTTGGCGAACAGTTTTGGAGAATTAGATTTTTCCCGTTCAAAGAGATCGGAGCTGCACTTGCATGCCCAAGAGGCGTTTCAAAGATGGCCACTTTGAATATATCCCTTCATCAAACTGCCGCAAATGAAAGTGAAAGTTGCAGATGATCAATACACAATCATCATCATTAAAAGTAAAGAAATTAAATGATCTTACCAGTGCTTATGCCACTCTCTCTCCTATTGCGGTCTTTGATTTTGAAATTATCTGATGATCAATAAAATGCAGCTCATATCTGTTGATTTCGGTGATATAAACTCCATCAAAGCTGCATATAGCACGGGAATTGAAACGGATTTATATCCGTTTGTGGAGACACATTTATGTGACCAAGTTTAAATGGAACTTTTTGGGACTTTAGCTTATTCACCGTATCCCCCAGAGTTAGATAAGTCCATAGATACCATTTTTATCTCCGTGCGTGCCATAACTCTGTCTGACGCACCCACCACTAGCCTAGCTTAGCACAAAGACTGGAGGTAAACTGCTCCATCTAGCCTACTGCTCAATAAATGACAAAATAACGCCAACATTTTCCTATTTACATGTTGTGATGTGTATAGTTACATTGTGTACTAAGACCGACGGAAAATGAAAAGTTGCAATTTTCTAGACCGATATAGCTAGGGACTATACTCTCATTCCTGCGTAATAATCAAAGTCTTTAACAGTGTAAAAAAACTCAGAATGCATGAAATAGCATTATGCCCCCTTTAAACAAAGAAAAAAAATCGGCAGCTGGTATCAGAAATAGCCAATTTGCTTGTAAAAAAAAAAACTCTGAATCGGCCATGAAAAAATCTATAGGTAGATCTTGCCTTTCAACAAGGCTGAGGTCAGGGATCTTTGGCTTGACCTGGTCTAAAGTGTTTTAAGTCTGTTTTAAGGAACATGGTTTTGTAAAAATATTTGAAGAAACTATGGCCAAATCAGTGACCAATCAGAATGAAGTATTCCAGATAAATACTGTGCTAAACAATATTACAATACAATATCTAAACACACTTGGTTTTAGCATCACACATTTGTGTGTGTGTGTGTGTGTGACTGGATTCATTCTTAAAAGCTGACCTGATTCATAACCTACTTGTGGTCACCTGTGTAACACTTTGTGGCTCTCTCCCTCTCACCAGGGAAATTACTCTTTTCTGTGAGCTTCCTGATTTTCTTGCTCATGCTGATTCTCTTGGGAAAGGGATTCACAGTCACCAGGTAGGAGGCCTTACTTCTCACATAATGTGGGTAATGACTTACAAGGCTAATCATGCAAATGTGACCCAGATGTCAAGACAATTTTGTATCCAAATTCCCATGCTTTCAGAGTATGTACTAAATTAAGTGATGAACGTACTTCTTAACTGTTGATGGGGATGTTCTTTAGGTATGCAGGTGATACTACATTTGCCAATTGGTCTTTTGACCCATGTTTTCAAAGAAAATGACATACAGTAGTGATAATGTTTCTCTCTTTTTTTGCTTCCCAGGGCAAGAATAAGTCACAGTGGCTCTGTGAAACTGTCCATTTATATGACAGTGTACACAATCACCTACATCATTCTCTTCATATATGAAGCAGAGGTAAGATCTGCTTGCCTTTATCTTTTTCTTTTATCATATGCTGAGGGTGGGCAATTTGCTGGATATTCATAATATAGAGTACACTACCATTCAAGAGTTTGGGGTCAGTACATTTTTATTTTATTTTTTAAGAAATGTATTTTATTTATCAGGGATGCATTAAATTGACCAAAAGTGACAGTAAAAACATTACAATGTTAAAAAAGTTTTATAGAAATATAAGAACATTTATATTTCAAATAAATGATACACTCTCAGAAAAAAAGGTACAGCGCTGTCACTGGGGTAGTACCCTAAAGTAGAAAGGTACATCTTTGTACCTTACTTACCCCTAAATGGTACATATTAGTACCTTAAAGGTACATGGTAGTACTTTAAAAGTACATATTAGTACCTTTTTGCTTTTGTACCTTAGGGTACTGCCCCAGTGACAGTGTATTCTTTCTATTAATCAAAGAATCCTGAAAAAAAGTGTCATGGTTTCCGAAAAATATTAAGCAGCACAACTGTTTCTTGAGCAGCGAATCAGCATATTAGAATGATTTCTGAAGGATCATGTGACTGAAGACTGGAGTAATATTAAGCTTTGTCATCACAGGAATAAATTAGATTTTAAAATTAAAGTAGAAAACTGTTATTTTAAATTGTAATATTAAAATGTTTTTATTTTTTCCAGCATAAAACAACTACTTTCAAAACATTTAAAAAATACTATTGATCATAAACTTTTGAACGGTAGTGTATTTCTGATGGTTTTGCTGGCAGTACAATTGAGCAAAATTAAATAAAATGAAATGAATGCAATTAATTTTATCCTTTTGTCCATTATTGAAAAAAAGTGTTTTTATTGTATTTGAATTTTTGCATTACATTTTTGGAATATAATTTGATACAATGACTATTTAATTGAAATGACTCATATGAAAAAACTTTTTTATATTTTAAATATGTATATATTATATAAATGTATATAAAATATTTAGGTTTATCAAGATATGTTTTTGTAGTTACAGCCAAATAATACACTGTAAATAACCATACCAGAAAATGTCTATTCATTCATTGCCATATTACTTATTGTGTAAAACTCACCATCTTTGAGCACTACCAAATGCAGTTTTTCATGCTGCACCCGAGAACTAATCTGCTCTATACATAATGTAAAGCTGTGAGATGAAGTTACTCAGCACGAGCATGTCGTTCTGCTGTAGCGTGGTGTAATGGAACCCGACAGATAAATAGAGTGAGGGAAAGACAGGTAAAGAGAATGACCCAGATAAGCTCTTGCAGTATCATGGAAGAGCTCCTGTTGCATCCTGTGTCAGTGTCACCCTTTGCTCTAATGCAGCTTTAGAAGTTTGGATTTGAGGAATGTTCTGCCAGTTTCCACTTATGCAGCCTAACAGATTGTGCCATGGTCGGATTTAAAACCATCAGTCAAACAGATGGGATGCCAAGGGGCGATGATTTCCCAGTTTCCACTCCCACTGCGTGTGTGTTTGTAGTTCTTTGATCCAGGCGAGGTGCTGTATGCTTATGACAGCCCTGCAGGATATGGTCTAATGGGTCTGCAGCTGCTTGCATACGTATGGTTCTGCTATGCTGTGCTGGTGTCCCTCAAACACTACCCTGAAAAACAACCTTTCTACATCCCCTTCTTCACTACGTACACTCTGTGGTGAGTTCTGCAATAGAGATACCATAAACTGGAATAAAATCTAGTGTACGTAGATATACCAGAAGCTATATATTTTTTTCAGTGGTGTGCTTAATTTACTCGATGAAAAAACATTGACATTAAAGGGCAAGAGGAAACATAAATTGTTACAAACATACCATTTTGATATTGTTTCCATTGCAACATCTAATGGCTCTAAAAACCCTCCCATTTTAACATGATTGGTTAAAATCCGCATGAAATAAAAATTTACCCTGAGTTATTGATATTTTTGTGAACGATTCATCTGTGCTTGTTTTATTTATTTATTACTTCATATTTTTCAATCAAAATGTCAACTCGATCTTCAGGTGAAATGACAGACTTCTCTAGTCACGTTTGCAGAACTTCTCCAGTCATTTAGTTGCTTAAACTCTGTCCCTTTCTTACAATCAACTGTAAGTTCGCATTCAGATCTGCCTCCATCCAATCAACAACTGATGGATAGAACCATTAAGTTCCACCCTACATTTTTTCTTTTTCAATATCCGTTTCACTCGGATATATGTCACAATATGGATATTTGCGACTTAATAGTGCCTTAAACATAATTTTTTGTATAGTATGTTTTCATTACATGAAATACAAGCTTTGGAGTGAACTTTTCCAATGCAAATATTTAGTTCAACACCTCACACAAGTTTTAGTTGTGCCTCAAAATACATACTATACACTGTATGAATTTTATAAGGTTATTTTGTTATCCAACACTGAAGTCTGATGGCCCCTCCCCCTCCGCTATGTGAGGAAAGCTGTGACAGTCGAGTGCATGAAGTGTCCAACATTCCACACTTCATTTTCGGTTTAAGTGCATCATCTGTGTATTTAAAGTGCACTTTTTCATTTTGAAATTTTCAGTATAAATGCACTACTCACTCTATTAAAACGGCATAGAATAGAGCACAAGAACCCAAATTAGGACGCACCTCTTGTTTGAGTGCAGCACTGCTAATAGCAAAAACATGGGTTTGAATCATATTTGGTGCCACCCGGTGGACATTTCACATGTAAATCACAGTAAAATGTAGCACATCAAGGTTTGCAAGAATGTATATGCAAGTATACATATTCATGAGACCAGGCTGAAACTGTAAATCACAGTAAAATTGTAGCACATCAACATTTGCAGAAATGTATATACGAGTATGCATATTCATGAGACCAGGCTGAAACTGTTCATCTCTACTTTGACTCAAAAATCTTATGGGTTATAGTTCTCCACAGAGTTTGTAAAGCTGTAAAGAAGACAGTATAAAGCTGCTGTTCCTCTTTTCATCCATTACTTTTTCACCCATAGGTTTTTTGCTGTGCCAGTCATGGCTCTAATTGCCAACTTTGGCATCTCTCGCTGGGCCAGGGAAAAGATTGTTAACGGCATCCAACTTGGCATCCATCTCTATGCCCATATCGTCTTCCTGGTAGGATTTTTTTGTTGCTGTTTATTGCTTACTTAATTTATTTAAACAAATATGATAAAACACCCCTGCATGTAACTAATCCTATCATTCTAGGCCATCACGCGTCCGTCAGCAGCCAATAAGAACTTTCCTTACCACGTGCGGACGTCACAGATAGGAATCCTTCTCTCCAGTCCTAAAGGCATGGCGGGCACAGAAAGCTTCCCTCATCATGCTTATGGGAATAGCTCCTTCCTGGGAGACTCTCAGCCAAACTTCACAGAGCTCTTCTCCATCCACTCAGTGAGTATCAAATGTTGTAGATGGGAATGAAAAGACTAATTCAAATATGAGTTGAATATAAATTAACTTAATTTGATGATAATATATTCAGGCTGGACAGCTTTTCAAATGATTGAGCTACACTCTTAAAGGGGTCATGACAGGGATTTATTTATTATTTTAATATGTTCCTTGAGGTTCACTAATAAAACTCAAAGTTTCTTTGCAAGCTCTCATTACACTGTGCCTCGATTACAAAACAAATGACTCTGAATAAACATATAATTTTCCGACACGATCTGGGACGCCATTAAAATAAACCATCCACTTGGAATCCTTCTGAAGTCTCTACAGTGACACAAAGCTGTTTAAACTGGACACGTCAAAGCAAACGTTTTTTCACTTATCCATTTGTCCTGTTGTCGACAGACAAGTATGAAACTGAACGCACATCTGTATATTGTATCCAGTGTAGACAGCGTCAGTGATTATAATGGGTTCTATTCGCATTTGAAGCAACACAACGCTCACAACCAGTGTATGCAAATGTCAGCCGTCAAGCAATTGAATGCCAGTGGGCACGGCCTATATTTGCTTGTGTGACGTCACAAATCCCACAATATTCGAATGAGCCGTTTTTGGAGCTTTGTTCTAATGAGGAGGACATGTTTTTTAAAAAACAAGTGTTTTTTGCTAGTTTCAGCCCGATGCAATTATCATTTTCACGTCCTGCACCACACTGTTTAAAAAGCAAATGCATTTGTGCTCATTTGTGCGCCCATGGGCATGCTGGTCTGAAACCGAGGTGTGTTCAGGTGCATTGTTGGCACGTTGCTATTTTAAAGGCAACTGAAATAGACTGCGCAATATTTTTTTTGTTATTTAAAGGGCGTGTTAGTAATATGCGCCTATAGGTGGGTCCACAACTCGCGTCCACTTTGCTTATTACACACAAAGGGATACGCAGCAGCACACAAACATTTTTAAATATTAAAAATAAAAGGATTCCTCTCTGGAGTGTTCAGTCTTTCCGTTCAATCCTTTTAGACCATGCGCCAGGCGCCGACCATTTTTCCCGTAGTTAAACTAGCAAAAGTGGATTCGGACACGCCCTAAGTGCACTTGCGGCATGCGCTTTAGACCATGCGCTCAAATAGTTAAAATAGGTAAAATAGATCAAGGCAAATTTCATTTCTCATGAACTTTTTTTTTATTACTTTTTTATATAAATCTAAATAACTTTTTTCCACTATAAAGAACCTTTTGTGGAATGGAAATGTTCCATGGGTGTTAAAGGTTCTTCATGGAACCATAGATTCCAATAAAGGTCCTTTATTTTTAAGAGTGTTCAATCATGTTATTTCTTATATGTCATGTTTCTCTATTGAGGACCCTGTGAAGACGATAGAAGAGACGGTGGCTCGGAAGGGACAGGAAGTGCCAAGGAACAGCGAGCACAAGATCATCACCACAACGGCAGATCTGTCGTCTACATTCTCCCCTCTTCCTCCTCCCATACCACCACGCAACTCTGCACACTCTCCCCCTCCTCCTAGATTAACGTCCCACTTCACAGAGTATTTTAGTATGCAAGGGGCCATGGGGATGGGTTCCAATGCCTAGAGCGGGCCGTAGAGGAACAGGCCATGCGGAAACATCTACGAGGTGGAAAAGAGTTCAATATTTCAATAGATTAGGTTAAGGCAAGCGTGAAAAAGCAAAGCCATTTTCAAAAAAGTTACCAAACATCCATATCTTTGAATTTGTAAAGAGAAACGCAAGCTGCTGAACGTCGAGAGAGAGAGAGAGAGAGAGAGAGAGAGAGAGAGAGAGAGAGAGAGAGAGAGAGTGGGACATAACCTGCTCACACTGCTCCTAAAAAATAAGAAGCAATAAATATTTCAGTGAGTTGAGAGTCACTGGAGAGAGATAATATACAGGCAGTGCAATAGAGTGACAGTAGAAGACGGTGAATCTAGAGTATAGATATTTCAAGCTTAATGTGACAGTAGGATAGCGATGTGTACAGTAACAGTACAGTGAGCTCTTGACATTTTTTTAATGTTTTGTTCATTTCAAGTGGTGCCGTTAATATTTGTATTTCCTTGCCATTTTAATGCAACAGAACCAAGTATTCATCTCCCTCACTAATTTCTTTTAATGTTTTTTTATTTACAAATTTTGTCTGTAAAGTGGAGATAATTTAGGGTTTATATATTTTTATTCACATTGAATACAGCTAGAGACTTTGCAAACTGATGTTAAACTGCAATGGCAAGTTAACTGTGGAACAACTAGGCAGTATTTGTATACCATGCATGTTTGTGCTTTGTCTACATTCTGATATATTCAATGTAATTTTGAGTGTACCTAGTTTTTACAACTAGCAGTCTTATTTTTTTATGCAGTACACACTGTTTATAGCTACAGTACGTAGAGAATATTTAACTCAAGCGGACGATAAATGATGATGACATTCTCATCTTCATCCTGGTCTGTATCGTCTATTCCATAATAGCAGTTTAGTTCAGATAATACAGTGCAGGGGTTTGTGGAGTTCAGATTCAAGTTCAGCAAACTTTGTTATACATTTGTACATGTAATAACACTCACAGCGATTATGAAGCGGATACTTTTATTCTGTCTGTGAGTAGACAGAAGAATCATTCAGTCCACTGGTTTGTTTACTTGAGGGTCTGATGAAAATATAGCTCTACTCTTACAGAACCACTTTGTATTGACTGCATGGAGCACTTTACTGTTTTTAAACACTTATTTCGTTACCATCAGAGACCCTTGAAAATGCAATAGAGTGAATGACAAATGTACAGGTAAAATGGGAAGGTTTTATCTGTCCATTATCACTGCTGTATTTGTTTTATTTAAAAAACAAAAAAAACAAGCTGTGGGTCGTATTTATGTTATATATATGAACATATCCTATATAATCTCCATCTGAAATTGACCGGTTTTAAATCTAATCCTATAAGTTATGTACATAATGACATATTTATATTCAAAATTGTTTTTTAAAGAGATGAACCATACTTGAAGAATCATTAAAGATAGGTTCTTGTGGTTTAAGATTTGTTTTGTATTAACAGATGTACTTGGGCCTGAAACGCTTGATTTGTCAGGAAGCCATTAGAAAACGTTATTCTAAAAGGCTTTGCCATGATTTTTTTCCATCTCTTCAGTGAGTGTGCACACCTAGAGGAGCGAGCACACTTTTTGAATGTATGATTGATAGATAATAGCACATCACATTCGGGAGCACAGAAAGATTCAGTTAAGCACATTTCTGTTGCACTGTTCATACTGAATGCATTTTAATAGTGTCAAATGACTTGGCAGTGCATACCCTTTTTGCCAAATTAAAATGGTCTGTTTTACTACAATGGCTTGTTTGTTTCATTTTGCAGTTAGATTAGCAATGAAGCTAGCTAATTGTAACCCTGCTACTCTAAAGAACAAACAACTCCTTGAACTATTGTCATGGGACTGAAAATCAGTTTATAACCATGTAGTCTCACATCCCTTCATTCATCAAAATGAATCCTAGATTTTATAATATTTATAATCAAAATCTGACCCTTTTTATATCCGAGCTTGTTGGCCCATGTTGGGATGCAAGGAAAAAAATATGAGAAAATAAAAGCAGGAGGTTGCACCCAAACAAAGAGGAGCGCTTTTAAACATGAATAGATTTAACCAAAATAATATCTTAATACAAGCTTTCATCCTGTATTTTAATAGAAACAGCCATTTCTAAAAAATATATATATATGAGTTAAATACTTATACAGCCAGATAGTTGACATGTTCTGCTGTGTAAAATACTATACAAATTATTTTAAGTCTTTTGCAATGTGTCTAGCATTACTTTTTTATGACCATTAACTGAGAGAGATATGGAATATATATACTTTAATTCGCTTGTCACACAACAGGACCACCTGGAATGAATTAATGAAGACAAAATGCTAACTGAAAATGTTTTTTTTTTAAATCATCTGTTTGAGACAGGACGCTAGACACACTCTTACACAGTCATATACATTTTGAATTTAAAATATTGATTCAAAAATGTCAGGTAAAGTCAAGTCAACTTTATTTATATAGCGCTTTTTACAATGCAGATTGTTTCAAAGCAGCTTCACAGTGTTAAACAGGAAAATAATGAACAGAATTTGATTCGGCTGTACAGCCGCTCTGGAGAAAACGGTGATGTCATCAGCTCATTTCAATTATCATATATATTCAAGTAATGTAGTTGATATAATTTAGTTTAGTAATTAAATTTATTTGGATATTTATTTGAAAATTTTGTGTCCCCAACTGAGCAAGCCAGAGGCGACAGTGGCAAGGAACCAAAACTCCATCAGGTGTCCTAATGGAGAAAAATAAACATTGGGAGAAACCAGGCTCAGTCGGGGTGCCAGTTCTCCTCTGGCCAATTAACAAACAGTGTATGTTTATTATTTTGGCAGCCTTATAGGTCAGAAGTAATATTAGATCGGATTATTCGAAAGATCGGAGGCATCACACCGGGTTTATTGAGGATGGCGTGTCAATTAAACAATTATTAAATAGGAATATTCGAAATATCGGAGTCATCACGCCGGAGATGGATCCATTGAGGATGCCATGTCGATGAGCAATTTCAGAGGGTAGACTAATTGACACGGTCTCTGCAGACACTTCAGGGATGCGTTGGTAATGTCTGGGCGCTGGTCCACCATCTGATCTGGATACGGCCCGGATCCGGCTGACTGCAGTAAACCTCGGGATAAACAGAGAGACTAACATTAGCGTAGATGCCATTCCTCTTATGATGTAACGAGTACATCAGGTGTTATGGGAAGTGTTCCCGGTTCCGGCTGACCTAGTTAATGCAGCCTAACAATTTGAATAAAATATAAATTAAAAATGTTTTATGTGTATGCCATAGTAAAGAGATGTGTTTTTAGTCTAGATTTAAACTGACAGAGTGTGTCTGCTTCCCGAACAATGCTAGGAAGGCTGTTCCAGAGTTTGGGTGCTAAATATACGCAATAGACGTGATGGAGTATAATGCGTTAAGAGCTCGCTCAAGTACTGGGGAGCTAAACCATTTAGTGATTTGTGAGTAATTAGCAAGATTTTAAAATGTATGCGATGTTCAATAGGGAGCCAGTGCAGTGTTGACAGAACCGGGCTAATATGGTAAAAATGTCATGGACATGTTAGGCATCAACCATACACAAATAATACATTGGGAACAAAACAGATTAATTAAACGTATACTGGTTTATTACATGAAATAATGTACAAATACAGTGCAATATTATAAGTCCTTTTTCTCAGTGACTATTTGAGCTTTTTCTTCTCGGTATCCTTGGAAGTTGGTTTACCAAGCTCAGTTCACTGACACGTTTCACAGGGAACAGGGGAGGGAAAGGGTTGCCTTTGTACTCCAGGACAGCCATGGCTGCGCGGTCTAGATTCTCTCTGTTAGGAATGCGGGCTATGCGCGTATATCCACCTGTCTGATTCTCAAACCTTACCGACAGAACTTTGAAGAGTTTGGGGATCAAATCTTTTTCCTAAATGGAGAAATATAAAAATGTTAAAAATACAAATCAATGTAGATGTGCTTTACACTTGATTGTTAGAAACACTGTTAGAAGAACATTGTTAGAACTTAAGCAATGAATGAAAACTTACCGTTAGCCAGAAGTCAGCCATTTTCATGGACTTTTCATTAGTATCTCCCTTTTTAGCATAATCAATCAACTAAAAAAAAACAAAAAAAACAGAAATGTTAAAAAAAATTTAAAAGCCAAAATAGAAACAAAATCATTCAAAACAATAATCGTTTTAAAGAATAGATTGTAATTGATTTAACGATTCAAACAGTTGATGGGACCCTAATTTTGTTTTCCATACTATGGAAGTTAATGAAGCCCATCAACTGTTTGGTACCATATATTCTTCAAAAAAAGAAACCCATACAGGATTTGAACTTCAGGGTGAGTAAATTATGACAGAACTTACATTTTTGGGTGAACTATTGCTTTAATAATTTTTTCCCTAATTGTTTAAAGAGTTAACTCCACCTGAATTGCACTATTTTGGACAATTTAGCTTAACCTCAACATTATAATATTTTTTTCATCAATATTTCGTAATTGTTCCCTAAAATGCAAAGCAACTAAAGAAAGAAGTTCATATTCTAATGGGGGATATCATGGCAACCAGAGCAGAAGAGTGACTTTGAGAATCAAAAAGTCCTAGATGAAAAAGTTTGATGCCTTTTAAAAACTAGTCAAACATGTCCCTCAATGAATAGAAAGCAAGGTACAGAAAACGTGTAGCCTACTTGTACTTGCCTTTTCAGCGTAAAAGCGAACTTCATCGGCTCGGGCTCTTGTTGTCTCGATTCTCTCGTGTCGAACCAGACCAGTGAGTATGTTCCGAAGCATGTTGATTCTGGACTCAGTTCCGAGTCCCATCCGACGAGCCACTCGGCCATGGGAAATCAAAGCCCGCAGGGTGAGTCGCATTGCAAGAAGCGATGAAGGACACTACTCCAGAAAATAAATCCCCTTGGTTACACAACGTTAAATATATTGCAAAAGTAAATAAAACTGTGATCAGTGACTGCATCCACTGTACATAAACAAGCGCGTCTATTTCGTCTAGAGTATAAGGTTGTGCGTTCAAATGACAGCACAGCCGCAATACATGTGTGATGGTACGTCGGTCTGAAGCGTCCGGAATGAAAAACAATACTTGAGTACGGTTCCGCATGCAAGTATTGACAAAAGCAATTACATCAAGCACTAAATAAGGTTAAATTTTACCCCTTAAAAGCTGTGTCTGTGTGTGCAAAAGGCCTCAATGAGTAAAAGCTTAAACCTTAAAAAATATGTTTTTAAAATAACCCTTTATCTGATGAGGTTAAGGATGCAGATTATTGATGCAAGATATGCAATCTTGTTACAATGTTATCCTTTGGCTTTGTGTACAGCTTATTTTAAACATTTAATCAGCTCAGAGACAGGAGATGAAAATGATCTATTTTGACTTAAAGTGGCACATTTATATAACACTAGTGTTAATGTGTGTTGTTCTTGATACAGATTTTGTGTGAAAATAAATCATAAAAGTGGTTTATTTTATTTAAAAATCGTAAAAATGTATGGGGTGTCAAGGGGGGCCACACATGGGGTAAAAGGCTCACCAGCATGGGGCAAAAGGCACACAGTATTGATACAAATACTTTTGCTAAAATAATATGTTTTTAATAATGTCTGAGTTAATACTTGTTCAAAACAATCACTTTAGCAACGTTTGAACTATTTTCTGTTTATTTTGATGAATAAAATAATTCATTTTTGATCAATAAATATGCTGTCATTAAAATATGTTAATATAGAAATATATCTGTAAAAAATAAATATAGAAACAAAATAATTAAAAAAAAGTAAAGATTCTGAAAGCATTGAAGGAGATTCCTTAATAATTTAATATAGATTTATAGTAGTAACAATAAATTATATTTTATTATATGATATGATTAATATCACATTTTTAAATATGATTGTCATTATAAATATGGTGATTATCTCTAAGGTGGACACCCAACTTAATATATGATACTTACAATCTGAATCTAACCATGTCATGTCAACAAATGGAAAAGTCAGCCAGCTGTTTATTATCATGTTAAATATGGTGCCTTTTGCCCCAACAGCAGGGGTGCCTTTTACCCCAAATACCATACTTTTACATATACAAAACTGACAAATATTAACAAGACCTTTGTTTCAAAATATATTCAATAATTTTAGCAATTCTTATTTGCTACTTAAATCTACAACATTTCTAAAAACATCAAATATTAGATCAAATGAGTACAGAATCAACTTTGCGCTGCTGCCTGAGATCGCATCAAAGATCAGACAAATTTCCACGTGCATCCTGAAAAGCCGTTGTTTTGGAAAGTACTGAGGCAAGTTTTTGTGCCATGTAGTGGTTTAGAGGAAAATAAAATCAAAGGAGCCTTTTACCCCATGGAGCCTTTAGCCCCGATGTACCTTATATTAAATATTTAAAACTTTATGTATGAACAAAAATGTTCCATGGGTGTTAAAGTGCTACAATGTATGAATGTGCTACATAAATTACAGATTTGCTTTAAGCTGCCTGGTTTCAACTGCTGGTCCCTGACTTTGATTGCCAAGCGCTGCATTTTTTGTGGAGGTGACTGGTCCGCATCTACATTGTCCTGTTGAAGGAACAGACATAATCATGTAACACTGACCAGATTTAATAAGTGATTCTTAGAGAAAATCTAAAGACATATTGCCTCTACAATGTCAATATGAGAGTTCTATAAACTGAAAAGAAAATTATACTAGTCATAGATTAAATTATTGAAGTGTTTACATTTTTAAATCTAATTCAATTTTAAAGAAAGGAGGAAACTAACCAATAATCTCTTCTGGTTCAGCTGGGACCTGGGACCTGGGCTGAAGGCTGCTCTGGTCCTGGTGTGAAGTGCTTATCTGACTGGTTCCTCAGTTTACGATTTAGCTGTACCTTCTTGTCAAATTCCACACATATTTTATTTTGTGGAGGTCGCTGACACACACATACATTGTCCTGTTAATAAAAACAAACATAATCATGTTGAGCAGGTTTAACGGGTGCTTTATAGTCTAAATCAAAAGACATAATTTTCTATCGTTTTAAAATATAATATAAGGATAATAAAAGGATTTTGAATAGAGGACCTAGAAAACATAGTAGCATATTTGAAGTCAATGTTTTAATTTTTGTAATAAATCTGAAAATAAGTAAAAATGAGAGATGGAAGAGACTTACAGATGCTTCTATGCTCCATGGGCACAGACTCTTACTCTGACTGGGCATGGGTGCTCCTTGTATGGAAGAGGCTTGGGGCTTCTGCTGCAGCAGCTCCTTCCTCAGCAGCTCTGGGATCTTCAGATTTCTTTTCTCTGGGATCTTGTCAGGGACAGGTGCTCCTGCTTCAGTGGCTCTGGGATCTTTAGCTTTTGCCTTTTTGAGGTCTTGTCAGGCATGGGTGCTTCCTGAAGGGAAGAAGCTTGAGGCTTCTGCTGCAGCAGCTCCCGTCTCAGAGGCTCAGGGATTTCTCAGGCTTCTCAGATGCATCGCTGAAGACCAGGGATGTGGGGCATGAAGTTTCTCCTGCCTCCACTGTTCCACACCACAGCCCTGAGGTGAGGTCCCCATACTCAGGCTACTCAGAGATGGGGCAGGAAACCTCCATTATTGCCCACCACTGCCCTTCAGCAAGGGCCATGATGAGCTCATCTGAGAGTTTAGGAGATAAGGACTGCTCTTCTGCACTCTCAGGAAAACCGGTGGGCATGGTTGACATACTCATGTTGATTTTGGATTTGATGGTGAGAGAACTGAACAATACTGCCTTTGTGCAATCTATATCTGTAAAACACTGTGAAAGAAAGTGAAAGGGAAGAGATGAGTTGAGTAAACATATAAGAACCTGAAACCTGATTGTCTTAA
This sequence comes from Rhinogobio ventralis, assembly GCA_039654625.1. Lineage (NCBI taxonomy): Eukaryota > Metazoa > Chordata > Actinopteri > Cypriniformes > Gobionidae > Rhinogobio > Rhinogobio ventralis. The sequence continues at coordinate 19,410,081 of CM077201.1, forward strand.
TTCTCCAAAAAAAAATAGTTTACAGTGTATGCCCAGTGGCTGTCCGTCAGAAGAGGCATGGGAGGCAGAGAGCCTCCTTCAAATGTATTCAAAATGAACAATAAGCTGAAACATTTAATTTTTGTTTTTAGCAATTTAACTACTAATGTGCATAACTAAGATGCATATAATGTAAACATATATATCTTTTTCTATCATGCCTTGTAGTCAAGGCAAATTTTACTGACTGCATGAATAGAAGAGGATGACAATAAAGGCTCCATCCATACTAAACTAACCAATGAGAACAGATAATGAAATTTACATTCTTCTCCAAAATGGCCATTAAAGGCATAAGGTGGCTAAATTAAAAAGACTCCTTTTGCATATGTAACCAGTCACAGTCAGAGGTAACCATTAAGGCCAATCAGCTTTCAGCATCAGTTCAATGTGTCATCAGATCTGCTATTGGTTGGTCAAAGAAATATAAAGGATCTCAAAGCAAGAGAGATTGAAACAGGTCAATATAAGAATTTATCATAATAAAGGAGTGGTGGAGTTCCTCACACAGACAAGATAACGATAATCTATGGGGCTCTCCATTTATGAATAAATGTTTAAAATGGTCATTGTTTAAGTAGATTCTTATCTGAAAATATTTATTAAAATTCAAATCCCCAAACCCTGTATAAAAACATACTCACGATCACTCGCTACAAAATGTTCTACAGGCATGTGGCAATCATAATGACATCACAATAATGGAGCATGCGCTTAAAATGGATTTAAGCATTTTTAATCCATGATTGTTCATAAACATCTGTTTTATTATTTAAAGGCATATTAGCCTTTTTTTCTTTCTTTCTTTTTATACTTGAAGTAAAGCTGCGCATTATAGAATGCTTGTTAAGCAGAACACTCAACCAACATAATAAAATCACATTTGCCCTATGCCCTATGTCCAAAACTTTACAAAAAAGATTAAAAAAAATATAACCCAATGATACCGGGAGACGCGCCATATATGGAAAGTGTTCAGGAGGCATACTATAAGGTTTTGCGAGAAAGAAACCGTATTATTCAGTCAAAATACTGAGCTCGGCCTTTACTCTGTGCGCGTTCCTGTGAGTACGTGCGAGCCGTCAGCAGCCACTCGCAATGTTGTCATGACAACCGGTACAAAGCATTCACTTCAGGAGGTATTATTGTATTATTTCTTATTATTAACCTTATAGAAGAGACGAGACGAGAGACGAGAGTCACGTTTGTTTCTATTGAGCCTGATTTCTCCAAATTGATTTAATTTACTTACATTAATTTGTTTGTAAACAGAGGTCTGACTGGGGTATAGCATATATTAGGCTACTAGCACAAACTGCGTTCAATATGGAACGCCACTTTGATGTCATAAATGCTCTATAAATATTAGGCTATATCCTATGATAAATGGGCTAAATTCATAGCAACAATGTTCTTTCAAAACATTTAAACAGTTTAAAAAAATTACAAGTTAGGCCTATATTGTCACGGTCACCACCTCATCACTACATTTCCCATTATCCTCCTCGGCCCTCACCTGCATGCAATTCACAATCACACACACCTGCACTTACCTTGCGTTACTTACCCTGTGTTACTTACCCGAGCCCAGCGACGTTACCTCCGTTGTCCCTCCTGATTCTGTGTCTCCAGTTCGTCTCTGTCTCCCTAGTGATGGGCAGACCAAGGCTTCATCAAACACTGAAACAGTTGAAGCAAATGTGCCGTATTGTGTCGAAGCTACGAAACAATTCGACACCCGTCTCCATGGCGACCCCTGCTGGTCAGAACAGTGTAAATGCAACAAAAACATATGCCAAACATTCATAAAAACACCTTTTACAAATCTATTGCAAATGTTTTAAAGTTAAACCTTTCAAATGCAATTAACTAATATAATACAATTAAATATTAACTATCTATATGTTCTTTTATCAATTGTCAGGGCTTGTTTTGTCTAATTAAAACATCAGAGATCAGATTTTTTTTTTTTAAACATAGGCCTATGTATAACTTTGAGAGAACATTGCCAGAATGTTAGCCAATACTCTGAGTAACTTCGGAGAATTTTCCGTTAGCTGGGATGGTTACTTAACATTTCCTTTGTTAAAAAATGATTCTTGTCTTTTTATGGAATAACCGTGTCTTGATAAATTGTTTGTCTTGATTATTACAAATATTAGAAACTTTAACTTGTATCTTTAGATTCCTGTAATTTTTTATTGCTTTGCTTTGCTAAGTAACTGTTTGCTGAGAGCATTGTACATTTAAATCTAAGCCTCTTAAAGTACTTACAGCAATATATTCAGTATTTATTCACAAATACGAATGAAGCACTTGGAGAAAGCAGGATATTTTTAAATGCTTTTATTTTCACACAGGTTTTAATCTCCAAAATAAAGAAAAAATGATGGATTGCACATTTGGAGGCTGTATGTGACTTTTGATCAGCTTTAGTTGTTTCTCATGGTATCGGCGATCCATTGGCTGAACATGCAGACCTTGAAGAAATAAGAATTCATAGAAGTCATGTAATTCCTTCATATAATACCAAACATATTGCTTTATAACTAACAACAACCATATTACCTTGCCATAGACACCAGGATGATTCTTCTCAGCACAGCCATAACCCCAGGACACAATACCCTGCAGCTCATTGTTGCACACCACAGGGCCACCAGAGTCACCCTGAAAAACGAGAAAGATAACCGCTGGTTATTATTAAGATAGTCTCAGGTAATATTTGTGTGACATTTCTTGTCTCATCATCTACCTGGCAAGAGTCCTTTCCTCCCTCCAGGTATCCAGCACAGAACATGGTGTTGGTGATCATGCCAGGGTAGGAGTTGTAACAGTCACTGTCGGACAAGATGGGGACCTCCAGACACTGAAGCTTGTTGGAATCAGCAGCTGCGAAGAAATGAATAAAACAGCAAAAGTGAGGGAGTTAACTCAAGTGCTATAAACATCAAGTGTTAAGGAAGTGACATCATGAATTCAGTCACTCACTGGAACTCATGGTGTTTCCCCAGCCAGTGACTCTGCACATGGTGCCAGCGGCAGCACAGCCGTTCATGGGCAGGGACACAGGCTGCACATACTCATTGAGGGTAGCAGGCTTGCTAAGCTTGATCAGCATGACGTCACTGTCAATGGTCCAGGAGTTATAGCTGGGGTGGCGGATGACCTTCTCAGAGGAGATGAACTGCTCAGAGCCCTCAGTAACTGCGATATTGTGCTCACCCATACGGACCTCCACACGTCTGAAAGACAAAAATACTGTTCATAACTGAGGAAGCCAATGGGCCGGAACATGAGCTACTCTATGAAGACGCCACTTACGACTTGTAGCAGTGAGCAGCAGACACAACCCAGTCCCGGCTGACCAGAGAGCCACCGCAAAAGTGGTAGCCAGCATTCAGAGACACCTGCCAGGGCTGGGAATAGGGTGTGCACTCATATCCCCCAACAATCTTGTCATCCTCCAGAGCAACTATATACAATGAGAAAGTATCATCAGCATTGACATGTAAAATGTATGAAATTCATAATTGCTATCATTGAATCTTTACTCACAGGCAGCTCCAAGGAGCACAAGGAACACCAAAGACTTCATGACTGCTGATTGAACCTGTTCGATGATGGTTTCGCTCCTCATTCGCTGTATTTATGAGACTGTCAGCCTATTGATCCACGCCCAATGGTCTGCCATTGACCAATCAGACCTATCTGAAGTCTGATAAGCTATTCACTATAATTGTTTTTCCATGAGGAAATACAGTATTAAAACTTAATTACTTGAATGTTAGAACACTATATGGTAGGGGCTGTATTGGAATTCTAATATCACCCACTATACATACTCTAAAAAATGCTGGGTTGTTTCAACCCATGTTTGGGTCAAATATGGACAAACACAACCATTTAAACCAACAATTGGGTTTGTCCATATTTGACCCAGACATGGCATTTTTTTGTGTATAGATAATGTAAATGAACAACATATATTGTTTTTTTATGCCTACTTAGTGTATATTCTCAAAGGTAAAATGTTTGTCATATATTTTCCAAAATATAAAGCCAAAACCTCCTTAACTTGACAGTGAAAAGCTACCGAATACGCAAGTAATAACATTCTGAGAAACAGAATTATATTTTAAAGTGCTGACAGTGTGTAGATAAGACATCAGTTTTGGATAGAAGCAGGGAGATCCAGCAGCTGTGCTGTTGAATATGTAAGCTGTTGACTTTGTAACCTTGACAGCAGGCTTCTAAGTTTTCAACAGCTGTCCATCTTCTCACCCAGGTTTTACATCTGTACTTGTCCCTGACCGTTTCACAATTTCGTAATTGTTCCCTAAAATGCCAAGCAACTAAAGAAAAAAAGTTAATATTTATTCTAAAGGGGGATATCATGGCAACCAGAGCAGAAGAGTGACTTTGAGAATCAAAAAGTCCTAGATGAAACAAAGTTTGATGCCTTTTAAAAACTAGTCAAACATGTCCCTCAATGAATAGAAAGCAAGGTACAGAAAACGTGTAGCCTACTTGTACTTGCCTTTTCAGCGTAAAAGCAAACTTCATCGGCTCGGGCTCTTGTTGTCTCTATTCTCTCGTGTCGAACCAGACCAGTGAGTATGTTCCGAAGCATGTTGATTCTGGACTCAGTTCCGAGTCCCATCCGACGAGCCACTCGGCCATGGGAAATCAAAGCCCGCAGGGTGAGTCGCATTGCAAGAAGTGATGAAGGACATTACTCCAGAAAATAAATCCCCTTGGTTACACAACGTTAAATATATTGCAAAAATAAATAAAACTGTGATCAGTGACTGCATCCACTGTACATAAACAAGCGCGTCTATTTCGTCTAGAGTATAAGGTTGTGCGTTCAAATGACAGCACAGCCGCAATACATGTGTGATGGTACGTCGGTCTGAAGCGTCCGGAATGAAAAACAATACTTGAGTACGGTTCCACAAAAGCATTGACAAAAGCAATTACATCAAGCACTAAATAAGGTTCAAATTTACCCCTTAAAAGCTGTGTCTGTCTGTGTGTGTGCGCGCGCGCAAAAGGCCTCAAGGAGTAAAAGCTTAAACCTTAAAGCTTAATGCTTAAAAAAATATGTTTTTAAAATAACCCTTTATCTGATGAGGTTAAGGATGCAGATTATTGATGCAAGATATGCAATCTTGTTACAATGTTATCCTTTGGCTTTGTGTACAGCTTATTTTAAACATTTAATCAGCTCAGAGACAGGAGATGAAAATGATCTATTTTGACTTAAAGTGGCACATTTATATAACACTAGTGTTAATGTGTTTTGTTCTTGATACATAAATAAAAATACAGTTTATATTTTATTTTTTGAACTGGCATGCACAGGTGATCCCTGTGTAGACCTGGCAGCCATGGGTCCTCCCTGTGTAGACCAAGAAGACATGAGTGCTTCCTGTGTCTTCTTCTGCCTCCACTGCTCCGTAGTCTTCAGTGTTGCATCTGAGAAGCTTGAGTGCAGAGACTGAGCCTTATCAGATGCATCACTGAAGACCAGGGATGTGGGGCATTAAGTTTCTCCTGCCTCCACTGTTCCACACCACAGCCCTGAGGTGAGGTCCCCGTACTCAGGCTCCTCAGAGATGGGGCAGGAAACCTCCATTATTGCCCACCACTGCCCTTCAGCAAGAGCCATGATGAGCTCATTTGAGAGTTTAGGAGATAAGGACTGCTCTTCTGCACTCTCAGGAAAACCGGTGGGCATGGTTGACATACTCATGTTGATTTTGGATTTGATGGTGAAAGAACTGAACAATACTTCCTTTGTGCAATCTATATCTGTAAAACACTGTGAAAGAAAGTGAAAGGGAAGAGATGAGTTGAGTAAACATATAAGAACCTGAAACCTGATTGTCTTAATTAAAAAAAATAATAATAATTTAATTTTTTTTTACAGTGTATGCCCAGTGGCTGTCCGTCAGAAGAGGCATGGGAGGCAGAGAGCCTCCTTAAAATGTATTCAAAATGAACAATAAGCTGAAACATTTAATTTTTGTTTTTAGCAATTTAACTAAGATGCATATAATGTAAACATATATATCTTTTTCTATTTCTATTTTTCTAATTTTACTGACTGCATGAATAGAAGAGGATGACAATAAAGGCTCCATCCATACTTAACTAACCAATGAGAACAGATAATGAAATTTACATTCTTCTCCAAAATGGCCATTAAAGGCATAAGGTGGCTAAATTAAAAAGACTCCTTTTGCATATGTAACCAGTCACAGTCAGAGGTAACCATTAAGGCCAATCAGCTTTCAGCATCAGTTCAATGTGTCATCAGATCTGCTATTGGTTGGTCAAAGAAATATAAAGGATCTCAAAGCAAGAGAGATTGAAACAGGTCAATATAAGAATTTATCATAATAAAGGAGTGGTGGAGTTCCTCACACAGACAAGATAACGATAATCTATGGGGCTCTCCATTTATGAATAAATGTTTAAAATGGTCATTGTTTAAGTAGATTCTTATCTGAAAATATTTATTAAAATTCAAATCCCCAAACCCTGTATAAAAGCATACTCACGATCACTCGCTACAAAATGCAAGATACCTCTGCACTCAAATGTATACTCATCAAACGTTCTACAGGCATGTGGCAATCATAATGACATCACAATAATGGAGCACGCGCTTAATAAACTCAAGTGTAGGGAGATCTATTGCTGTTTCGTTGGATTAAAACTTTAAGCAGTTTTAATCCATGATTGTTCATAAACATCTGTTTTATTATTTAAAGGCATATTAGCCTTTTTTTCTTTCTTTCTTTCTTTCTTTTTATACTTGAAGTAAAGCTGCGCATTATAGAATGCTTGTTAAGCAGAACACTCAACCAACATAATAAAATCACATTTGCCCTATGCCCTATGTCCAAAACTTTACAAAAAAGATTAAAAAAAATATAACCCAATGATACCGAGAGACGCGCCATATATGGAAAGTGTTCAGGAGGCATACTATAAGGTTTTGCGAGAAAGAAACCGTATTATTCAGTCAAAATACTGAGCTCGGCCTTTACTCTGTGCGCGTTCCTGTGAGTACGTGCGAGCCGTCAGCAGCCACTCGCAATGTTGTCATGACAACCGGTACAAAGCATTCACTTCAGGAGGTATTATTGTATTATTTCTTATTATTAACCTTATAGAAGAGACGAGACGAGAGACGAGAGTCACGTTTGTTTCTATTGAGCCTGATTTCTCCAAATTGATTTAATTTACTTACATTAATTTGTTTGTAAACAGAGGTCTGACTGGGGTATAGCATATATTAGGCTACTAGCACAAACTGCGTTCAATATGGAACGCCACTTTGATGTCATAAATGCTCTATAAATATTAGGCTATATCCTATGATAAATGGGCTAAATTCATAGCAACAATGTTCTTTCAAAACATTTAAACAGTTTAAAAAAATTACAAGTTAGGCCTATATTGTCACGGTCACCACCTCATCACTACATTTCCCATTATCCTCCTCGGCCCTCACCTGCATGCAATTCACAATCACACACACCTGCACTTACCTTGCGTTACTTACCCTGTGTTACTTACCCGAGCCCAGCGACGTTACCTCCGTTGTCCCTCCTGATTCTGTGTCTCCAGTTCGTCTCTGTCTCCCTAGTGATGGGCAGACCAAGGCTTCATCAAACACTGAAACAGTTGAAGCAAATGTGCCGTATTGTGTCGAAGCTACGAAACAATTCGACACCCGTCTCCACGGCGACCCCTGCTGGTCAGAACAGTGTAAATGCAACAAAAACATATGCCAAACATTCATAAAAACACCTTTTACAAATCTATTGCAAATGTTTTAAAGTTAAACCTTTCAAATGCAATTAACTAATATAATACAATTAAATATTAACTATCTATATGTTCTTTTATCAATTGTCAGGGCTTGTTTTGTTTGTTCCATGGATGGCTCCGCTAAACAGGCCAATAAGAGAATTAACTACTATTATTACTTTTAATTGTACTAATGTCTAATTAAAACGTCAGAGATCAGGTAAAACCCACAGACACTTGTTCAATGGTTCTCAGTGACTGCTCATGATTCATGGGTTCACAGAGATCATCGCCCCCTAGCGGTGAACCATTGACATTTCGAAGCGTTTCGAAACAGTTATGACGTAACGAAGCCTCGTTTACTGAAAATAAGTTAACGTGACTTTGGCAGTTTGATTCACGCTCCGAACCAATTGATTTGAAACAGAAGATTCGTAAAGCTTAATGAAGCAGTGTTTTGAAATTGCAATCACTAATCCCTCCATTCCTCAATCCCTTCACCGAGGTGTGTGCTCCAGCTTCTCCGCCATCCACAACCTCCTCATCCACCTATCCAACTCGAATTTTTTTTAAGTCACCTTTAAATGACTTGCACAGCTACTTTGATTATTGCCTACTTAAACATTTAAGGCAGCAACTGAACTTAAGGTTTTAAGGTGGATTTTTTTACAGTGCGATTCCATGTTATACGGAATGGTTAGTAAATCTACCTCAACACCCATGTGAGCAATTATCATTAAATCTAGCCTAAAATTTAATCTAGTTAGATACAATTGAACTAAAACGAAATGAGAAAGATGTTAAAGAGTAGCCAAACTAATTTTAGTCACACAACACATCACTGTACTAAGATTTTTTGTTTTGTTTTTGTAAACACACAACAAAACATAGCCTACATTTATTAAATGTCATATTTATCCCTGCTCTCCCCTATGCAATCTGGTAATATTTCTCTTAAGAGAGGTCTATGCTATTTCTTTCTTTAGGTTCTTCAGTTGTTACAGAAACAGGTTAAATATGAAGAACATTGATGATTTATGTTGACGGCAAAAATACGTTCTAAGAATGTTTTGCTAACGTTCTGATGAGGGTATTAATGGGATTGTTAGATTTTTTTGGGGTTATGTGGAAACATTACTTTTGAATGTTCTCTAAACATCTGTAACAAGTAATAACATTTACAAATATTAGACAAACTAAAATGTTTCAGAAAAACATGACCATGAGCGATGAGACCAGATAACTTTGAACTAACATTCTATTAATGTTACTGGAAGTATTTTTTTTTTTAAACATAGGCCTATGTATAACTTTGAGAGAACATTGCCAGAATGTTAGCCAATACTCTGAGTAACTTCTGAGAATTTTCCCTGTTAGCTGGGATGGTTACTTAACATTTTCTTTGTTAAAAAATGATTCTTGTCTTTTTATGGAATAACCGTGTCTTGATAAATTGTTTGTCTTGATTATTACAAATATTAGAAACTTTAACTTGTATCTTTAGATTCCTGTAATTTTTTATTGCTTTGCTTTGCTAAGTAACTGTTTGCTGAGAGCATTGTACATTTAAATCTAAGCCTCTTAAAGTACTTACAGCAATATATTCAGTATTTATTCACAAATACGAATGAAGCACTTGGAGAAAGCAGGATATTTTTAAATGCTTTTATTTTCACACAGGTTTTTATCTCCAAAATAAAGAAAAAATGATGGATTGCACATTTGGAGGCTGTATGTGACTTTTGATCAGCTTTAGTTGTTTCTCATGGTATCGGCGATCCATTGGCTGAACATGCAGACCTTGAAGAAATAAGAATTCATAGAAGTCATGTAATTCCTTCATATAATACCAAACATATTGCTTTATAACTAACAACAACCATATTACCTTGCCATAGACACCAGGATGATTCTTCTCAGCACAGCCATAACCCCAGGACACAATACCCTGCAGCTCATTGTTGCACACCACAGGGCCACCAGAGTCACCCTGAAAAACGAGAAAGATAACCGCTGGTTATTATTAAGATAGTCTCAGGTAATATTTGTGTGACATTTCTTGTCTCATCATCTACCTGGCAAGAGTCCTTTCCTCCCTCCAGGTATCCAGCACAGAACATGGTGTTGGTGATCATGCCAGGGTAGGAGTTGTAACAGTCACTGTCGGACAAGATGGGGACCTCCAGACACTGAAGCTTGTTGGAATCAGCAGCTGCGAAGAAATGAATAAAACAGCAAAAGTGAGGGAGTCAACTCAAGTGCTATAAACATCAAGTGTTAAGGAAGTGACATCATGAATTCAGTCACTCACTGGAACTCATGGTGTTTCCCCAGCCAGTGACTCTGCACATGGTGCCAGCGGCAGCACAGCCGTTCATGGGCAGGGACACAGGCTGCACATACTCATTGAGGGTAGCAGGCTTGCTAAGCTTGATCAGCATGACGTCACTGTCAATGGTCCAGGAGTTATAGCTGGGGTGGCGGATGACCTTCTCAGAGGAGATGAACTGCTCAGAGCCCTCAGTAACTGCGATATTGTGCTCACCCATACGGACCTCCACACGTCTGAAAGACAAAAATACTGTTCATAACTGAGGAAGCCAATGGGCCGGAACATGAGCTACTCTATGAAGACGCCACTTACGACTTGTAGCAGTGAGCAGCAGACACAACCCAGTCCCGGCTGACCAGAGAGCCACCGCAAAAGTGGTAGCCAGCGTTCAGAGACACCTGCCAGGGCTGGGAATAGGGTGTGCACTCATATCCCCCAACAATCTTGTCATCCTCCAGAGCAACTATATACAATGAGAAAGTATCATCAGCATTGACATGTAAAATGTATGAAATTCATAATTGCTATCATTGAATCTTTACTCACAGGCAGCTCCAAGGAGCACAAGGAACACCAAAGACTTCATGACTGCTGATTGAACCTGTTCGATGATGGTTTCGCTCCTCATTCGCTGTATTTATGAGACTGTCAGCCTATTGATCCACGCCCAATGGTCTGCCATTGACCAATCAGACCTATCTGAAGTCTAATAAGCTATTCACTATAATTGTTTTTCCATGAGGAAATACAGTATTAAAACTTAATTACTTGAATGTTAGAACACTATATGGTAGGGGCTGTATTGGAATTCTAATATCACCCACTATACATACTCTAAAAAATGCTGGGTTGTTTTAACCCATGTTTGGGTCAAATATGGACAAACACAACCATTTAAACCAACAATTGGGTTTGTCCATATTTGACCCAGACATGGCATTTTTAGAGGCATTTTTTAGTATATAGATAATGTAAATGAACAACATATATAGTTTTTTTATGCGTACTTGGTGTATATTCTCAAAGGTAAAATGTTTGTCATATATTTTCCAAAATATAAAGCCAAAACCTCCTTAACTTGACAGTGAAAAGCTACCGAATACGCAAGTAATAACATTCTGAGAAACAAAATTATATTTTAAAGTGCTGACAGTGTGTAGATAAGACATCAGTTTTGGATAGAAGCAGGGAGATCCAGCAGCTGTGCTGTTGAATATGTAAGCTGTTGACTTTGTAACCTTGACAGCAGGCTTCTAAGTTTTCAACAGCTGTCCATCTTCTCACCCAGGTTTTACATCTGTACTTGTCCCTGACTGTTTCACAATTTAAAAATGTAAAACATTTTAAATGTATTAGAACAGGATATTGTTCTTAGAAATATTTCTCATGAACTTCTAATAGTCCTTCTACGTCCATCTAACAAGCATACAATTATATTTGTGGCCACTTTTTTTTTTTCTTGTGAAATTTTATTACTCATCAGTTGTCTACTGTCATTGATTTCATTTTTAGTTGGCAAACAAAATAATTAATGTTACTGATACCTATCATAACCTGTATGTTTAAAAAATATGCAATTAATATTTGTGCTTCATGCAATTTGTTGTGCCGTTTTCATGCTAATCTTATTAACTTTAGATTATATTATCTGTGCAATATAGAATATAGAATATATAACATAATAGATATCAGAAAATCACTACATCAGAAAATTACATTAAACATTTTTGAACGACTATTAAAAGTTCAGGGTAACTTTTGCAATATCTAACTTATGAAGTAATTAATCAATGAAAATAAAAATAATTAATTAAAAAGGAAAAACAATAAATATATAAATAAATAATACATAAACTTTAGATTTTGCATTTGACTGAAATTGCATTTATTTTTAGCATGCTTAATAGAGAGATATAATCATCCTGCATGTGATTTTTTTCTTCTTTCAATTTGGTAAACTATAGGCTATGTGACTTAACATGACTTAAACATGCTATCGAAAGGTTCTTTTAAAACACTTTTGATCCTGGGGAGAGAGAGTAATAAGATGGAGCTTCTGTCACTTTGATTTATTGTCCCCAATAAAATATTGATTTACGACTATAATGACCATACCAGACGTTTGACCTCTGTTTCCGGAAGTCATAAAATGTTATGACCTTTGTATGAGTTCAGCAGGTGTAGGTTCAATTTCCGGAGGTGGGTGTTTGTGTTTACTTAGGGGGCAATATATTTTTTATGTGATCAGGAAGGAAATGTTCAGGGGTGTTTGTGTTTACATTGGGGCCCATATGTTTTTTTGTGCTCAGGAAGGGAATGTGCAAGGGTGTTTGTATTTGACACTGTATATTTGAGCTCTGATTTCAGGGCACGTTTGCAGGCCATGTGTTGACTTCAGCATTCTCAACATCCAGGCATTTGTCTGTGAATGAAACAATACAAATGAGTTTAAGAAAAGTAACAAGGATTGAATAAAGTATATAAAATAGTAAATATATATTAAATAAATTATATGTTAGGCTTAAGAGACCCTGTATCTGTATGAGCCAAACAATGAGTTTAATAACAACATTATTGATAAATAAAGTAGATTTTAAAAAAAAGTAAATATATGAAATAAGATTAAATAATATTTTAATCTAGGGGTTAAGAGAGCATGCATGTCCTTAATAAGTTGATTGAACTCAATTGATTTGAGTAAACTATATAGTATACTAACAAGTATATTTGTATGTCTCCCAAAACTTGTATATTTAAGTTTACTTAACTTGGTGCTCACGTTTATATAATGCACTTAAACTATTAAGTTTGATTTTCTTAACTTTTTTATGTCAACAGGTTCCACGTAACTGGGTTATGTTGAATTTAATTAACATTGTTTATTTCAGTGCACTTAAATAACACTTTTTCAGGTTAATTCAATGTCATTTAGTTAAATCAGGTTAACATGCTTAATTTTGTCCAAAACGATTAAGTTCAATTATTCTAAAATGAATATCAAACAAAAAACAGAACAAGTAATCCAGTTTAATTGATTATTTTTATCTAGTGAAATACAATTTTTACAACATTTACAAATGCTATCTAACAGGAAAACCTTTTACAAAATCTTATTGGCTAGCCAGAAGATGGTTTAGTTACATGCCCAAAGTAGTTGTTTTTCTATTATTAAAACAACTTTAATTGTTATTAGCAGGTCCTCACCCCAAGCACATACTCTACACTTAAACCTCCAAAACACTATAACATAACACAAACTTTTAAATACCAACATAACAAAACATTAAACATTAAAAAGTCTCATCTTGTTAAAAGTTCTTATTTTGGACTGTAAGCTTTGTGCAAACATACCAAACTGAAACAACAAAAACAACAACAAAAAAACATACTGAACAGCATATTGAATGTCTTTATTGACTTAAATGAAACGACATTACAGTACTGCTGTAATGGAATTGGGCCACAACCACACTGTACAGCACTGTAAAGGTAGTAACAGTAATAACAATATCCCGCATCAACTAATGTGCTACAGAAATTGTAGAACTCTGTGCACTTAATTTAAACATCACACTTTTTAGCCTGACACTTATGTTCATATGTAGTGAGCATGTAAATGTAGCAATAACTAAGTTCTTATTACATTTGACTGTTTAAGCTTTGGGCAATCATACTGAGCTGAAATAAAACATACTGAACAACATATTCTATGTCTCTGAAAAAAAATTCACAATACTAATGAAATACAGTACATACTATACTGTAATGGTAATGTAACTGGGTTACAACCACAACTACTAACTATATCAATGGACTCTATGCACTTAATTGAAACATACTTTTATTGGAGTAAAAAAAAAAAAAAAATGATACTAATATGTACTGAGCCGACAATACTAACAATGCTGACACAAGTCTGCAACAATGAGACAAACATTTTTCTAAACCAAAAAGCTGGTTTGCCAAAGACTAGCTTCAGATTGAGGGCATCCCGTCCATTGACATCAGTACACGCTGATTTCTCAAACATACGGTCAACAAAATGATGAAAATATCGTTATTATTTTGAAGGGACAACATTACTAACTGGCCTCAGAAATAGTTGAATGTTCTTTCTCACAGAAACACACGATTACACTATGGTTAAGCAAATTAACTAATATGTTTCAATATTACAAATCAAATAAAGAATCATTTGATATCTCAGTTATACCATCACAAACCCATCAATAAAAATGTTGTTAATTAATGGCTACATTAGTTAGCAAAGTTTCACATGTGGCGAAAAGGACCACCTTTTGCAAATATCCACCAATCAGTGCAATTGTTCTCTTGTTGCCAGGCAGAACTCCTTGCATGGACAATCACATCAAAGGAAGACCAGAGTAAGCTATTGTAATTATGATTTTGAGTTCATAACACTTGAAATCTTAAGTTTATGTATTTTGTAGTTTAATAAGTTAAACTCACTTATATTTTTGAGTAAAGTAATATTTAGTCAAGATTACTTGATTGTTTAAGTAAAGACAACATTAGGGTTTACAGTGTATAAATTAGTTTAAGAAAAGCATTACTGATAAATAAAGTATAGTTAAAAAAAAAAAGCTTACCCAGAGTTGAATTGGGATGCATGCAGTTCAGTCGGTTGATAAATTGATCCGCCCTTTCCTGTTTGGGGAGGTCTGTCATAGAAGTGTATTTGGTTTACCATGTGTTGCCGCATATCAAACAATTAAAAGTTAGTTAGATGGCCTCCTCTAAAGTTTTATTATCATGTGATCAAAGTTAAAATTTTCCATTCTTCCTTCCTTCCTTCCTTCCTGTCTTTCTGTGAGAAAGGATGTTTTTTTTGTTTTTGTTTTTTTAAGTTGTTTGAGGGGAAATTACATTATTATATTGCAGGGCCAACACCTCTACACTGACCAGTACTGTAGATCAATAGAACATGTTAACACCCCTTGAGTAAGCGGAAAGTGTCTGTGACCCGGTCTGCAAAACTACAAACACATTATATGCTTTACACTCAGTCTGCATTTGTAAAACAAACTTTTTGCAAATCGCTAAACACAGTTTTCTACATTAGACACATCACTCAAAACTAGCAGTACTTGCGTTTCATTTAGAAAACACCGCCATTTAAATTCCACAGTCTTTTACTGATTATAGGTTATAGGTTAATTGAAAATCAAAACTCAATGTTTTCAGAAAGAAATACATTATTTTTTACCCCTCTTGCATATCTGTTTATAGTATAAATACCTAATTTGATCACTTAGAAATCAAAACTCAGTGTTTTGAGGAGCAAAAAAATGTCACCCATGCCTTTCTGTTTATTTTTGTAAATGTATACTGAATATACATACGTTGTCACCTTTATTTCTGTAGCATTTATACAATACAAATAGTTTAACATATTCAAATTCTGCTGTAATGCAGCTCTAATATAAGTCAGTTCAGTGTTATTGATTCAGTTCAGCTCAATAACTGTAAAGTACATTAATTGTACAACAATTGTGCATGCATACTGAACAAGCAAAAGACACAATAGAGACATTTTTTCACATCCGTGTGAAGTTTATTGTGACTAATCATTTGAGGATTATGTGTAGTTACTAAACAAAAAGACATGTTGACTAAACTTTTGTTTTATTCTTTAATTTATTTAAAATAGCCTGATAACCAGCATTGTTTCTTCAGGGGTGATCCGTAATGTACACAAGTTGTTTCTACACATGAAAACTCTTTGGATGTGTGTGTGTGTGTGTGTGTGATAATTATCACTTTAGAACATATTTTAAAATCAAAAGATTTACCTCAGGTGTTTAACAACCACAGGGAATACTCATGAAAACTAATCTCTGTGTATTTTTCTCACCTAAAACACAACATTTGTTCATACCAAACAAGTACTGTTTTACACATGTTGACTATCTGATTAAGAAATGAAGTGATAGTCTTTCTATTTGATAGTTTTGACTAAATTGATATTTTTAGTGTAACGTTCCATCTGTATACGATGTGGAAACAAAAACAAGCCTATCAATTAAGTTACACATTACAAGGCAAGGACGTCACGGACACATTATTTTCTTTGTACGAGTCTCTAAACACGACTCCAATAAAAAAGTAAACTTGATCAATAGTTGTTTTAAGTGAGAGGTCAGTTGATTCAAGTCGTTTTATTTTCCCCCGCTTTCCTCTTTTAGGCGTCTGCCTTTAGGTTTGATCCATGAAACAGGCCCAACTCAATAATCTCAATCTCAATAATTCTTCAATAATCAGCAGAATACCAAAATTGTTTAACAACTCTTAATTTTTTACAATTTTAAATATATGTTCAGCTTAAATATTAGCATCGGTTCATTTCAGTTGTTACCAAATGCTAGTGAAGAGATAATCTACAGAATGTCACAGTCACATTAGAGTCTGGATTCTAGTTTATAGCAAACAATGTTTGTTATTACCAGTGATCGTGTTCCTGGCATCGGCACACCGCTGTGAGTATACATATAAACCAGAAAGTTTTTGACTATGACCAAGAAAACCAGACCAAGAAAATGAGCATTTAGTTGTAGCTGTATTGGGGTGTTTTGTGTGTGTGTGTGTGTGTGTTTTCTTACACTTTGTCCAGAAAAACCCAGCTATGTTTCCTAGAATCTGCTGTCATGTTAGTGAACTCTAGGTGTTCTCTGTGTCTCTTTGTTCACGTGTTCCCTGTACATTTGTTTGCTTTAATAAAATGGTGACTTATGGTACAGACTTAATAATGGTTTATTCAAATTGTAGAATATTGTCTGTATATTTTTGAAAAACCTTTAAAATTATTATTGACACATTGCGTTTTTAATTTTACTCGTGACAATTTAATATGACAATGTCAATAAAAGTATTTAACTGGACATCTTTGGTAAAAGTTAACTTAAAGTATGCACAATAAGAAATTCCATCCTATCTGCTTTTTTGTTTTTGTTTGTCCAGTTATGATTTGTATATCATAACTGGATTGAGTTCTCTCTGGGGACATATAGGACTTTTACATGCGGCTACTCTGCCTCTACTTCTGCATCAACAGCAGCAGCTCAAACGTATTGAAAAAAATATATAAAAGAAAGACTGAAACTGATAAGCATTTTAAGTAGTAGATCTCTGAGATATTTTATCTTATTTATATTAAAGATTTTAACATCTATGTTTGAAATCACTGAAGATGATTATTTTATTATTATTATTATTTACCTCCTAAAGAATCAGGGTTGCAAGCTGTGTAATACTGTTTGTAACTAGCTCAGACATGCTCATAAAATAATAACAAGTGATTGAACCTTTTATTTTTCAAGAAACTGTTTCTGGACCTTGATGGACTTAAGCTCTCTCCTAAAGTACGTTCTTTGAAAACAAACTGCTTTCTTGACATTAATTTTTTTTTGTACTGTGAATGTTCATTTATCTGCCTTGTTGACTTTTTTTTGCGACTGGAGAACTCTGCCCTTGACAAAACCTGTGCCCTGTGACATCCAAAATGTTCATTGTGTGCAACCTTTACGTTTACATTTGTATTAGTTGCATGCACATCTCTTACGTGGTATTAAAACAACAGAGTTGATAATGAGGGATGCCATCATTTGATAACTGTTTTGAAAAAATATTTTTACATTTACAAATTTCAGAATTTGTATTTCAGGTTTTTGTTAGTTTAAAAGGCTTTCCAAATGTATTGATACTGAGATTACGCTATCTATGCATAGAACTGTTCATTTTAGAGTTCTAATATGTGTTTAATATGTCACTGAATGCGGATGTTTATCATTGCTCAAGCTGTTTAAACCTTTAAAGTGATTATAAGCATTATAGGTTTCTGTAAGTGCTTGCTATTTCTTCTTAATAAATGAGGCTTAACTGCACACTTTATGAAGGGACATAGACCAAACAGATTAAACATTACAGATTTTCAAATAACAAATTAATTAAAAAAATAAATCAAACTGCACATTGTCACAGTATTATTTTGTCATATTATAAGAGTAACATTTAATTCAATTTTAAAATAATTACCAGCACGGCATAAAACAAGTCAAACGTATTTAAAAGGGCAAATGATTTTACTTAATTATATTAATTACATCAGATTAATTAACAGTAAGTAAAAATTACTCAATATAATTTAACAGGCCAAGATATATATATTAATTTCCATGTGTGTAAAATTTACTTAAAAAATATTCGTGCAAAAACTTGCCAAATAAAATTTTTGTAAATTCTACTTATTGTTTTTCTCAATGTATTGATAAAAATATATAAAACAAAGACTGAAACAACTTATAAGCATTTTAAGTAGCAGATCTCTGAAATATTTGATCTTGTAAAACATGTATGTAGTGTTAGAAATGTAGTGTTAGTCCATTACTTGGACATACAGTAAAAATAGGACTCTATTGCTTCTTTAAATATTTAAGAATATATTTCTTTAAATATATATATATATATATTTTTAAATGAGTTGAATCTTGTATAAGTTGAAAATAGCTTATTTTGACGAGTTAAAGCAATGTAAAACATATGATGTCATAACTTATTGATCATATAATTTTTTACAGTGTACAGAGGAAGAGAGTGATAATGTCTGGGCGAGGGTGAGGAGTAGTAGGATCAGGACAATGGGGGAAGGAGAGGTAGAGGAGAGAATGTGTGCATTCTTGGCAACGTGGCAAACATCTAAAAGTGATTGAGAAGTCAAACAAAAGATTCTCCCCCGGCCCTCCTCCGGGGGAAGGAGTGGTGCTGCAACCATCTCCTGAAGAGCCGTCTCCTCCATCTCTGGGTGGCCCGTCTCAGGGTCTCTTACGACAGCGCTTGCCACCTGGCTTGGCAGCGACCTGAGCGGGCTGGACGTCCTTCCCACGGCCGGCTCCACGCCTACGCCCGGGTGGAGGCTGCTGCTGGGCTGGGGCGGGAGCTGGGGCGGGAGCGGGGGCGGCGCCGGGTGGACGTCCTCGGCGACGGGCAGGCGGAGGCGCTGCGACAGGATGTGTTTGATCGCCTCCGTCTGCTTTTGGGCGGCCGAGAACTGCTGGGCAAAGCTCTCGACCGCGTCGCCGAACAACCCGGCCGAAGAAACGGGGGAGTCCAGGAACCGATACTTGTCGGTCTCCTTCATGTCGGCCAGGTTGAGCCAGAGATGCCGTTCCTGGACCACTAAGGTGGACATCGCCTGACCGATAGAACGGGCGGTGACTTTCGTCGCCTGGAGGGCGAGGTCCGTCGCCGTCCGGAGCTCCCGGAGGAGCTCTGGGTCAGGCCTACCCTCGTGCATGTCCATGAGTGCCTGGGCCTGATGCACCTGGAGTAACGCCATGGCATGCAAGGCGGACGCAGCCTGGCCACAAGACCTGTAAGCCTTCGCAGTCAGACTGGAAGAGAACTTACAGGCCTTGGACGGGAGCCGCGGGTCACCGCGCCAGTTGGAGGCGGTCGCCGGACACAGTTGCATCGCGATGGCCCGCTCCACTGGCGGGATTCCCACGTACCCCCTGGCTTGCCCGCCGTCAAGGGTAGTGAGGAGGGAGGAACCACCAGGTCTGTTTCTGGCACTAAATGGTGTCGTCCACGACCTGGTGAGCTCCTCATGCACCTCCGGGAAGAAAGGCACCGGGGCGGGACGCTGAGAACCAGCGCAACCCGCCCCGAGAAACCAATCATTCAACCTAGAAGGTTCGGGACGTGGTGGAGGGTTCCACTCAAGCTCGACCTTTTCGGCGGCCCGGGAAAGCATAGCCGTCAACTCGGGGTCCGACTCGGCCGTTGCCACTCTCCCAGAGGGAGGCAGTACAGCCGAATCTTCATCCTCCGAGGACCGGAACTCCCCCTCCGATGCAGCGATCGACATCTGTTCGTCTACTGGAGCCCCGAAGGTCACCACTGGACGCCCATGGGAGGGGCCAGCGATTTCCTCCGGAAGCCCTACCGGCTGCGGCGCTTGTGAGGGATCAGGGGCCTGCGGAGGCTGGCTCGGCGGGTTTGCCCTGAACGTAATCCTCAGGTCACCCCGGCCATCCGTCGAAGTAGGTCTATTCTGCTGGGCAGGAATAGCACTAGATCGAGGTATGGGTAGGGGGACTCCACCTTCCCAAAGGTAGGCGAGTCTCGACCTAAGCGCCGCAATAGTCATGTTCCCGCAGTGGGAACATGAACTATCCACAAAAGCTGCCTCAGCGTGCTGAATGCCCAGGCACGTGATACAGCGATTGTGACCGTCAGCGGGCGACAGGGAACGACCGCATCCAGAAACGCACGGTTGGAATGACATCTTGAAAAAGACGCAGTGTCACACCCGTGTTGCTGTTTTTGTGAGGAAACGCTCTTTTAGTGCTGAAGCACCCAGGGAAGACCGCGGCAGAATACAGGAGATAGTGCAGCCTGTATCTGCTCTCAAGTGAAACGCTTCACGAACCAGCATTTTTTTTTTTTTTTTTTTACTGTTGCTGTGAAAACAGCAGTTGGTTTCTGCTTCCAGCAGCGGTGAGCCCGCGGTCGCGCTGTTTTGTGCCGTCTGACCAGCACAACAACGATCCTCAGCCAATTCTCTCTCTGTCTCTGTCTCTGTCTCTGTCTCTCTCTCTCTCTCTCTCTCTCTCTCTCTCTCAATACAGGCAATCTGTGCTTCATCAACGCCGTTCGGCTCCGAAGTGAATGACAACAGTGCGCTGCATTCGCTTCCGCTTTATACCCGCGCTGCGGGGCGGAGCGCGACATGCAAATCTCGCACGCCAATAGTCATTGGCCGGTTCTCTATATCTCGAAGCTGATAGGGGCTCCCTGAAGTGATCCCAATTCGTCGGTGACGTCCGACGTACGTCGAACGTGACCGACTGAAAGGGAACTGTGTTTAGCGATTTGCAAAAAGTTTGTTTTACAAATGCAGACTGAGTGTAAAGCATATAATGTGTTTGTAGTTTTGCAGACCGGGTCACAGACACTTTCCGCTTCCTCAAGGAGTGTTAACATGTTCTATTGATCTACAGTACTGGTCAGTGTAGAGGTGTTGGCCCTGCAATATAATAATGTAATTTCCCCTCAAACAACTTAAAACAAAATAAATTAAAAAAAAACATCCTTTCTCACAGAAAGACAGGAAGGAAGGAAGGAAGAATGGAAAATTTTAACTTTGATCACATGATAATAAAACTTTAGAGGAGGCCATCTAACTAACTTTTCATTGTTTGATATGCGGCAACACATGGTAAACCAAATACACTTCTATGACAGACCTCCCCAAACAGGAAAGGGCGGGCCGGCCCAGCAGCCAAGCTGGAAACGAACTTCATTTTCAATTTATCAACCGACTGAACTGCATGCATCCCAATTCAACTCTGGGTAAGCTTTTTTTTTTTATAACTATACTTTATTTATCAGTAATGCTTTTCTTAAACTAATTTATACACTGTAAACCCTAATGTTGTCTTTACTTAAACAATCAAGTAATCTTGACTAAATATTACTTTACTCAAAAATATAAGTAAGTTTAACTTATTAAACTACAAAATACATAAACTTAAGATTTCAAGTGTTATGAACTCAAAATCATAATTACAATAGCTTACTCTGGTCTTCCTTTGATGTGATTGTCCATGCAAGGAGTTCTGCCTGGCAACAAGAGAACAATTGCACTGATTGGTGGACATTTGCAAAAGGTGGTCCTTTTCGCCACATGTGAAAATTTGCTAACTAATGTAGCCATTAATTAACAACATTTTTATTGATGGGTTTGTGATGGTATAACTGAGATATCAAATGATTCTTTATTTGATTTGTAATATTGAAACATATTAGTTAATTTGCTTAACCATAGTGTAATCGTGTGTTTCTGTGAGAAAGAACATTCAACTATTTCTGAGGCCAGTTAGTAATGTTGTCCCTTCAAAATAATAACGATATTTTCATCATTTTGTTGACCGTATGTTTGAGAAATCAGCGTGTACTGATGTCAATGGACGGGATGCCCTCAATCTGAAGCTAGTCTTTGGCAAACCAGCTTTTTGGTTTAGAAAAATGTTTGTCTCATTGTTGCAGACTTGTGTCAGCATTGTTAGTATTGTCGGCTCAGTACATATTAGTATCATTTTTTTTTTTTTTTTACTCCAATAAAAGTATGTTTCAATTAAGTGCATAGAGTCCATTGATATAGTTAGTAGTTGTGGTTGTAACCCAGTTACATTACCATTACAGTATAGTATGTACTGTATTTCATTAGTATTGTGAATTTTTTTTCAGAGACATAGAATATGTTGTTCAGTATGTTTTATTTCAGCTCAGTATGATTGCCCAAAGCTTAAACAGTCAAATGTAATAAGAACTTAGTTATTGCTACATTTACATGCTCACTACATATGAACATAAGTGTCAGGCTAAAAAGTGTGATGTTTAAATTAAGTGCACAGAGTTCTACAATTTCTGTAGCACATTAGTTGATGCGGGATATTGTTATTACTGTTACTACCTTTACAGTGCTGTACAGTGTGGTTGTGGCCCAATTCCATTACAGCAGTACTGTAATGTCGTTTCATTTAAGTCAATAAAGACATTCAATATGCTGTTCAGTATGTTTTTTTGTTGTTGTTTTTGTTGTTTCAGTTTGGTATGTTTGCACAAAGCTTACAGTCCAAAATAAGAACTTTTAACAAGATGAGACTTTTTAATGTTTAATGTTTTGTTATGTTGGTATTTAAAAGTTTGTGTTATGTTATAGTGTTTTGGAGGTTTAAGTGTAGAGTATGTGCTTGGGGTGAGGACCTGCTAATAACAATTAAAGTTGTTTTAATAATAGAAAAACAACTACTTTGGGCATGTAACTAAACCATCTTCTGGCTAGCCAATAAGATTTTGTAAAAGGTTTTCCTGTTAGATAGCATTTGTAAATGTTGTAAAAATTGTATTTCACTAGATAAAAATAATCAATTAAACTGGATTACTTGTTCTGTTTTTTGTTTGATATTCATTTTAGAATAATTGAACTTAATCGTTTTGGACAAAATTAAGCATGTTAACCTGATTTAACTAAATGACATTGAATTAACCTTATGTAAAAAGTGTTATTTAAGTGCACTGAAATAAACAATGTTAATTAAATTTACTTATTAAGGACATGCATGCTCTCTTAACCCCTAGATTAAAATATTATTTAATCTTATTTCATATATTTACTTTTTTTTTTTATCTACTTTATTTATCAATAATGTTGTTATTAAACTCATTGTTTGGCTCATACAGATACAGGGTCTCTTAAGCCTAACATATAATTTATTTAATATATATTTACTATTTTATATACTTTATTCAATCCTTGTTACTTTTCTTAAACTCATTTGTATTGTTTCATTCACAGACAAATGCCTGGATGTTGAGAATGCTGAAGTCAACACATGGCCTGCAAACGTGCCCTGAAATCAGAGCTCAAATATACAGTGTCAAATACAAACACCCTTGCACATTCCCTTCCTGAGCACATAAAAACATATGGGCCCCAATGTAAACACAAACACCCCTGAACATTTCCTTCCTGATCACATAAAAAATATATTGCCCCCTAAGTAAACACAAACACCCACCTCCGGAAATGGAACCTACACCTGCTGAACTCATACAAAGGTCATAACATTTTATGACTTCCGGAAATAGAGGTCAAACGTCTGGTATGGTCATTATAGTCGTAAATCAATATTTTATTGGGGGGGTAATAAATCAAAGTGACAGAAGCTCCGTCTTATTACTCTCTCTGGGGTAATTTCAGATTTTTGACCTTGCACAGTTATAGCATGTCTGTTAAATGAAGTCAAAGGCATCTGCACTGGATATTAATTACCAAGACTTTGACTTTGGCTATTAATCATTTAGTTCACCTTCGTTCATTACAGATTCATTGCAGATTCTTCCCTTAAGAATTATTGTAAAATTACAACATGCATAAGACATTGGAGAATTATTTTGTTATTTAATACATTACAAAATATTGAAATCTAAACCTCATCTCAGAATCAGGTAATTTGACTTTTAAAAAGTTAAAAACATTGTTGCTGAAAAATACCTTAACAATACTTATCTATATACATAACATATAGTTCATCATTTTTGTAGAAATGGCTATATATAGTTTTTAAAACTACATAAATATAAAATATATTTAGTTTATTAATGATCCAAATAACTATAGAAGTATAAAAGACTTTAGACTACCAAACATGTGGATCCAAATTTGTACTATATGCTGGGAAACACCCATATGCTGTTTTTAGGTCAGAGGAAAAATCCAAGGACAGAGTGAAAGACAAGATCTCTATATTTAAATTACTGTACAGTATTTACCCCTGTACAAGTGGCTTTGTATTGGGAGGCAGAATTCAGTCAATTTAATGCTTTCAATATTAAACCAAAATTTCAGTAGGCCTACTCAGTCTTTTCTTGTCATTCTCTAGTATCCAGGGACATTCTTTCAGAATATCTTTTCTATTTTAATTGGCCATTAATTGTAAAATTCGACTCTCCATTAGACCTCAGGCAGTTAACCTAACATTTAGGTTAATGTTTACATTTTACTTTCTCAAAAGTGCTATTACCCAGAGAAGCATACTGACAAAGAGCAAATATTCTTAAATCCTAAACTCTCAGAACATAAATCAAGGGATTCATAGTATTTTTTAATATAGCCGATATATGAATTTGCTCCTCAACTGATTGTGTGGTAAAGGGCTATTCAGGCCTATAGTTTCATGTTACTCAAATAAACCTATGTTATGCATTATCTTACAATTATGCTTAATATGGATGTCAGTCAACTTACAGTTGCAATCGAAACTATTCAACCCCCTTGACCTCCCAAGAACAAAATTGTATGAAAACAATTCAACAAAGGCATCAGTAAACTATTATAGAAAGTTTATTCATTCACATTTGAGTGATTCTGAGAACATAAAGTTGATGAGAAATTGTTTAAAAATCAAATTGGCTCTAAACATTCGTGTTCAAAATTATTCAACCCCCAAAAGTCAAATTTTGTGCAGAATCTTTTATTCTTTATAACCTCCAATAAATGCTGCCTGTAGGTGCTTAGAAGCTTCTGTTACCTCTCTACTGCAATCTTGGCCCATTCCTCGCTTGAAAAAGCCTCCAGATCACTGATAATCTTTGGTTTTCACTTTACCACTGCTTTCCTTAAATTCCACCAAATATTTTCAATGAGATTTAAATCTGAAGATTGTACAGGCCACTGAAGAACATTCTACGACTGATCCCTGAACCAAGCTTAAGTAGTTTTGGATGTATACTTTGGGATGGCTCTCCTTCAGGAAAGTCCATTGATCATGAAACTTCAGTCTCTGCACCAAAGGCATCACCATCTTTGCCAAAATGGCAAAATGTCCTTAGTACTGTCAAGATTTTCACTTCCTGCAACAGCAAAGCACCCCCATAACATGACTGGGCAGCCTTTAACCATGGACATGGTGTTCTTCTGCTCATAAGCTTTGCTTTTTTTGCACCAGGCATACCGCTGATCCATGGGTCGAAAAAGTTCATAAAACATTCTTCCACAGGTCCAAAATTTAGCATATTCATTTCAGCCTTTTATGTTCTTCTTGGTCAAGAGTGGCATTCGGCAAGATGTTCCAACATGAAGGCCATGCTTGTCTAGTGTTCTTCTTACACTCTGCATTGAAATGTTTTTTCCTCACTAGGAACCTTTTAAGACTTTGGCAGTCAAGTCACCTTTATTTATATAGTGCTTTTTACAATGCTGATTGTTTCAAAGCAGTGTTAAACAGGAAAATAATGCAACAGAATTAGATTCAGCTGTACAGCCGCTCTGGAGAAAATGGTGATGTCATCCAGCTCATTTCAATTATCATATAGTGTCAATGCAGGCAGATCAGTAATATAGTTGAAAATTTAGTGCCCCCAACTGAGCAATTTAGCCAAAAGCCAAAGGGGACAGTGGCAAGGAACCAAAACTCCATCAGGTGGCATAATGGAGAAAAATAAACCTTGGGAGAAACCAGGCTCAGTCGGGGTGCCAGTTCTCCTCTGGCCAATTAACAAACAGTGTATGATTATTATTTTGGCAGCCTTACAGGTCAGAAGTAATATTAGATCGGAATATTCGAAAGATCGGAGGCATCACGCCGGAGATGGATCCATTGAGGATGCCATGTCGATGAGCAGTTTCAGAGGGTAGACTAATTGACACGGTCTCTGCGGACACTTCAGGGATGAGTTGGTCATGTCCAGGCGCAGGTCCA
This sequence comes from Rhinogobio ventralis, assembly GCA_039654625.1. Lineage (NCBI taxonomy): Eukaryota > Metazoa > Chordata > Actinopteri > Cypriniformes > Gobionidae > Rhinogobio > Rhinogobio ventralis. Next base: position 19,436,562 of record CM077201.1, read on the forward strand.
CCATCTGATCTGGATACGGCCCGGATCCGGCTGACTGTGGTAAACCTCGGGATAAACAGAGAGACTAACATTAGCGTAGATGCCATTCTTCTTATGATGTAACGAATACATCAGGTGTTATGGGAAGTGTTCCCGGTTCCGGCTGACCTAGTTAATGCAGCCTAACAATCATTTAATTGATTTGAATAAAATATAAATTAAAAATGTTTTATGTGTATGCCATAGTAAAGAGATGTGTTTTTAGTAGAGATTTAAACTGACAGAGTGTGTCTGCTGCCCGAACAATGCTAGGAAGGCTCTTCCAGAGTTTAGGTGCTAAATAGGAAAAGGATCGACCGTCTGCAGTTGATTTTGATATTCTAGGTATTATCAACTGGCCTGAGTTTTGAGACCTGTATGAGATAAATGTATGTATGTGTAACAGCACAAGCTAATTCAGTTTTGTTAAGGAGTTTCCAAAGGCTTAATTGTGTTTTAACACAATTTTGTACCATACCATTCAAATAAGTGACTTAAAAACAGTAGCGTTGAATAGGGGTTGAATAATTATGACATAGCTGTATTACAAAAAAATCCCCAAACTCAAAAGCGTTACATTATATTGATGTTATCACTTTTAATTTGCCACCAAATTGTTATAGATACATTTTTTTTTTTAAATTCTGTATCTTTAGAAAAGCCCACATTTTTAAATTATTACTATTATTTTGATTGCAACTGTATGTAAAATAAGTTGTTAAAAAATAGCATACATATGTTTCTGTTCTGTTCAGTGTACATTACACAGTATGGTATGCAGAAGGATATATTCCATTAGCCGTCTGTCAGGAAAGCCTTTGGCAAGCAGATTATTTGCATTTTTATGGCACATTTTTGTCACACATTTCTTTGAATATGCTTATGAAGTCTGTATGGAGTGAAATTTACTGTATGAACTCTCTGTTTCCCATGGAAAGTTCTCCTGTCTGAGACCAGTTAGTTCAGATGTCTTTGAAACATATAAGTCATGCTGCAGGTGTCAGTAAGTCTCATCTTGAAATGTATTAAAGATGTGCCTAATTCTGAAATGGTGAATTCTGCACTCTGAAAGACAAAATGTTGTATCTGCAGTCTGGTCAGAATCTCTTTAAGACAGTTGGTTCATAAAAATTGATGGTTGTGGCTGCATGGATTTTTTGCCTGGAAATATTGCTATCAATTTAATAAAAACAAACCACGACATAAAGATTAAAGTCTGGCATAACTTGCAAATAATAGTGTTAAGACGGCTTATATGGAGACATCTATTTGTATTTACACAATCAAACACACTTACATTTACTCAATAATGTCTGTGATAGTCTGTGATAATGTTTTCCGCACTATAATTTTTAAAGTAAAAAATGTTTAGCTCATTATATTTTTATTCAATTAATTGTTATTTGTTGAGAGCTGCCCTTTTGGGAGATGTGATATAGACAATTTCATATAGGCAATTTCAGTCTTTCTACTTAAAAATATCATGTTTAATTCACTGTAATGTGATGCTTGCAATTTCTTTGTAATTAATTGTGAAATTTACTAGTAATTTCAGAGTAAAATTTATTCTACACCATTTCTTCAGTGAAGTAGATTTTTTTTAGCAACCAAGTGTCGTTATATCTGGGTTTTCTTGTTGTGGATTTTTGTCATTTTAATTTTTTTTGTTCTTGATTCTGGCCTGCCTTCATTTTTTATTTATATATGTATATATATAAATACACTATATTGCCAAAAGTTTTGGGATGCCTGCCTTTCTGTGCACATGAACTATAATGACATCCCATTCTTAATCCATAGGGTTTAATATAGAGTTGGCCCACCCTTTGCAACTGTAACAGCTTCAACTCTTCTGGGAAGGCTTTCCACAAGGTTTCGGAAACCATTTTCTAGAATCCTTCTAAGCACATTTGTGAGGTCAGGCACTGATGTTGGACAAGAAGGCCTGGCTCGCAGTCTCTGCTCTAATTCATCCCAAAAGGTGTTCTATTGGGTTGAGGTCAGGACTCAAGGCCAGTTAAGTTCCTCTACACCAAACTCGCTCATCCATGCCTTTATGGACCTTGCTTTGTGCACTGGTGCACAGTCATGTTGGAACAGGAAGGGGCCATCCCCAAACAGTTCCCACAAAGTTGGGAGTATGAAATTGTCCAAAATATCTTGGTTTGCTGAAGCATTAAGAGTTCCTTTCACTGGAACTAAGGGGCCAAGCACAACCCCTGAAAAACAACCCCACACCATAATCCCCCCTCCACCAAACTTTACACTTGGCACAATCCAGTCAGGCAAGTACCGTTCTCCTGGCAACTGCCAAACCCAGACTCATCCATCAGATTGCCAGACAGAGAAGCATAATTCGTCACTCCAGAGAACACGTCTCCACTGCTCTAGAGTCCAGTGGTGGCGTGCTTTACACCACTGCATCCAACGCTTTGCATTGCACTTGGTGATGTAAGGCTTGGATGCAGCTGCTCGGCCATGGAAACCCATTCCATGAAGCTCTCTATGCACTGTTCTTGAGGTAATCTGAAGGCCACACGAAGTTTGGAGGTCTGTAGCTATTGACTCTGCAGAAAGTTGGCAACTTTTGCGCACTGTGCGCCTCAGCATGCGCTGACCCTGCTCTGTGATTTTACGTGGCCTACCACTTCATGGCTGAGTTGCTGTTGTTCCCAATTGCTTCCACTTTGTTATAATACCACTAAAAGTTGACCATAGAATATTTAGTAGTAAGAAAATTTTACGAATGGACTTATTGCACAGTTGGAAACCTATCACGGTACCACGCTTGAATTCACTGAGCTCCTGAGAGCGACCCATTCTTTCACAAATGTTTGTAGAAGCAGTCTGCATGCCTAGGTGCTTAGTTTTATACACCTTTGGCCATGGAAGTGATTGGAACACCTGAATTCAATGATTTGGAGGGGTGTCCCAATACTTTTGGCAATATAATGTATGTATAAATGCTTTGTGAAATACTCCTAAAATTAGCACTAACAAGTTAGGAGCTAATACAAATTAATATGACCCCAAATATTCTGCATCCTCCAAAACGCAGTGCTCAACCCACAAGATGGGGAAATGGGCCTTAAAACAACAAGCACAGTACGTACAAATAAACAGTGCTGTCATTGGGTTCACTTTAAAACTTAGTGAATTCCCCTTTGAGGTTTTCATTTCTGAGAATGGTCAGTTCAGATTTCAGCACATCTCATTCTTTTACAGTTGTTTTAGCAAAGACAGGGCAATACTTCTCACAAGGAAACAGCATCAATATCTGATCTAATTATAGAGCTGTAAAGTTTCCATTGTGTCATGAGATTAGATATAGTACTGTTTTGATTAAACTTTAATTGTCATTATTTAATTATTAATTATTGTATTTTTTATTATGAAGTATTGCTAAGTGGTTTAAAGGGATAGTTCACCCAAAAATGAAAATTCACTGTTTATTTACTCACCCTCAGGCCATCCAAGATGTAGGTGATTTTTTTTCTTCAGCAGAACAGTAAAGAAGATTTTTAGGTGAAACCATGGTCCTCGGTGATTCATATAACGGAAGTCAATAGGTGCCATCACTTTGAGATTCAAAAAAACATGCAGACAAAACAAAATTAATACCTGTGGCTCCTGATGATACATTGAGGTCTTAAGAAGTGAAACGATCGGTCTATGCAAGAAACTGTACATTATTTACAAATTTTTACCTCTAATCCACAGCCTTGCCAAACGGTCCTGAGCGCGTTCACAGCAGTCTGTAGCACAAACTTCCTGGCGCATAACGATATGCGGAAGTGACATCACATGTGAGATGATACAATAGAGTGGTGTAGGTATGACACCACTTTGTAGGCCATTTTAGCACTTCTGGTTCTATCGTTCCGAAGTCAATGGGTTTTTTGAATGGGGTTTTGGTTAAATGGCTGAAATAAGGTCTGTGGTGAACACAAGCTCAAGAAACTTTCACGTTTTACTCTAAGACATAAAATACATCAATATTACCCCACTCGTTACTTTTTGAAGCTGTAATGTGTCTTGAAAAAGACGGTTGCTAACAAGACTAAATAGGACTATATAGGCTGTCGAGGAGATTAAACGTCATCAGGCCGAACAGGTAAGGTCAGTCCGGTGTGATGCTAACTGGCAAACGATTGGCCTACAAAGTGACGTCATACCTGTACCATTCTATTTGTTTACTACAGAGAAGGAGCAGTACGAACATCTAAAGCTGTTTAAAAGTACCGGTTGATTTCAATGTGAGGTCGCTCCCGCCTCGAAACTTTTTATTCCAAAGTTTCTGGGATGCAACTGCAAAAGCCTTGCTCGAGGGACAATAAAAAGTAAATGCTCAGCGGACCTAAGTGGCCTTGATGGATTATGTGGCTGTATTAAATCAGAAAGATATCTTGGTGCTAGTCCATTTAATGATTTAAATAAAACAACTAAAACAAATCTTGCTGGCACGTTCCTGTTAACGGACGAGCAGCAGCATTCTGTACCATCTGCAAATGTGTTAGGAAGGACTGGCTAATACCTACAATAAAGGCCATTACAGTAGTAGGTCATTACAAGATTGAATTACTAAATTAATCTGTTTTTCCAGTCATTGTCCATTATATATGTTTTTTTTTTACAGTGGGATTCACATGCAGTTTTCTAGGGTCCAAATTCCATGACTTCCGTTTTCCCTTCATTGAACTTTAAAAAATGTAAGGCCATCCAGACAAGACAGTCCAACAATGGTGCTATGGAGTTTGCATCTTTCTGTTTCAAAGGCACATACAGTTGTGTATCATCTGCATAACAATAAAATGAGATGCCATACTTCCTAAAAATGGGCCCTATAAGGAAGCATGTATAAGGAGAACAGGACAGGCCCAAGAATGGAGCCCTGAGGGACTCCACACAAGAGAGATGCCAAGGAGGAAACAAAATCCCCAAGGCAGACAGACAAACTTCTGTCAGACAGATAAGATCTAAACCACTCCAACACAGCACTCTAAAGACAACAAAATTCTCAAAACAAGAAAATCAAGATGTTATGGTTTACAACAGAGGTCTTTAGTTCCAACCTGCTTCAGCACACCTGCCTTTGTATTTTCAAGTGATCCTGAAGACCTTGATGAGCTGATTCAGGTGTGTTTGATTAGGGTTGGAACTAAACTCTGCAGGACAGTGGCTCTCCAGGAGCAGGATTGAAGATCTCTGGTCTACAGTGTTGTCAAATGCAGCCATATAAGATCTAGGAACATGAGAACAGCATAATTAGTGCCTGTAACAGGTCATTAAAAACTCTTTTTTTAATGGGGATTTAAAACGAGATTGAGGCATTGCCTCCCATCCCAGGATTGTCAGTGGCCTGTGATTGTGGCATCATGAACAAGTCTTCACCGGCTATGGCTTATCAAATCAAGCCCTAGAGGTGCTATCAGAACGAGTGAACAAACCTGTGGAGCATCTGCACTATGTGTTGCCCACTACAGGCGGAACCTTTGCAATGGGCTGAACTGGAGTTGATTTATTATTATTTTTTTCCCTTACGAAATTGTTTAATGCAGCATTCTATATGTATATAGGTGTGTTTGGGTTGTTTTAAATGTTTAATTTTTTTTTTTTTTAAATATCATAGTCGTTTGTGGTGGGGTAAATTAAACGCGATATGCGGTGACGTCACAATCGTGTTGCATTGTGGTATATGAAGCTGCCTGAAGTGTACATATGAAGTAGACTCGCTCCCTCTGTCAAAATCGAAGGAGCGAGGGTCTGTCCATATAAACTTCCCTTGTCCACTACACGAAGTGGAATGCACTTCAAAATGGCGGCGGGGATTCCCCCGAGGGGAAGTGCTTAGGGAAGTTAGCAAGTGCGTGTCTAAAAGTGGAGTGGAACGCAACACTAGTTTGGACTGCTCTCTCACTGAATCATCTGAAACAATTTCTCAGTCAGTGAAATAAACAGACTGTATTGAGAGAACAACACAGGGCCTCGTTTTTAATAGTGTTCCTAAACATGCGCTGGATGTCTGACAATTTCGTTGCTTTTTTGCAGTTTTCATATTTAAAAGCGTTTAAGACAGAGTAGGCTTTACTCGTTCTGCAGCACTGATGCTCCGAAAGGTGCGTAATAGTTAGGCTATGTTAAATAAAAACCCTTTTGTGCGTACCGTCAGATGAAATGCAGGCGTCCATGCAATAAATGCACATCCTTCAATGAGCGCATATTTCTAGTGTAGACTATTTATTTGATTCAAGTTTAACCCATTTCCGAGGCAGCCAAAATCAGAATTTGAATTAACTGAATAAAGCTTTCTATGAACTTGACGTGCGATGCCGCGCTGACTGACATGTATGGGCATGAATCACTGTCACACAGTCTCACGCACAGAGAAATATTGTAAGTTACTGCATAATGCATTTTTAACAAGCAGAATAATACAGCATCATGATACACAGTTTTAGCTATGTCTTTTAACTATTATAGTATTTTGAAGGACAAAAACAAACTTTAACTATTGGCTTTTACATCAAGTCAGCTGTCACTTTACTTTGCACGAGGCCCTGGGGAGGCGCGAGGCCCTGTGCAGTCGCACACTTGGCACAGCCCTTGCGACGGTATGCTTGGTGTGAAGGAACAACATGATAAATGTTTACTTTTTGTAATGCTATTTTATTGTACGAAAGGTGGGGTGTAGATGCAAAAAAATGTAGATGCAAATATGATTCCGGTCTTATTGGTAAAAAAATAAAAGTAGTAGTAGGTTGGAGTAGTAGGTTGCCTTATGGGAGTGGAATCAGTTCAGATCAGCTGAGTAATACTCACTTCATCTCTGCAACCCCCTGCCGTCCGACACTTTCGCTCGTGAAATAAATAATGGCTAACTAAAAAATAATTACCATCGGCTTCTGCTATTTTTTTTCTTTTGTGTGATACTGCATCTCCGCGAGTAGATGTCAGCGCAACATTAAAAGAAAATACTCAATGAACTAAATGTAACTTAAAGGGATAGTTACTCACCCTTAAGTTGTTCCAAACCTCTGTGATTTTTTTCTTCTTCTGCTGAACACAAAAGAAGATATTTTAAAGAATGTGGGTAACCAAACAGTTGATGGGCCCCAATGACTTCCATAGTATTTTTTTCCATACTATGCAAGTCAATGGTGTCCAACAACTGTTTAAAAATTATTTACCCTCATTCTTCAAAATACTTTCTTTTGTGTTCAGCAGAAGAAAGAAATTCATACAGGTTTGGAACTTGAGGGTGAATAAATGAGGACAGAATTTTCCTTTTTGGGTGAACTATCCCTTTAAAAACACTATGAAAAATCTCAGTGTATGAATATTTAGGTTTTTAATTAAGTTTAAAAATTATATTGAAATATTTAAAATTATATATTTTGTATTGAACTGGTCATAAACTGCACATTTAAATTACACAAGAGTAACCTTGAGTGTAAACAACTGTTCGGACTGACCAGAACATCATAAGATAAAAGACTGAATTTATAATAGTAGCTACAAAAATATTGTCACTATTATTGCAAAACCAACAGTACGAAAGTTTGTTTATGGCAGACAAAAACATGAATGTTTGCTGATATTTACAGTTGCTTTGCTTTTTCAGACTCATCATGTTAGATGAAGTCAATGTCTTTACGGACCCTTTCCTCAAAATCTACACGAATCCTGATCAGATAGCTGTGACCGATGGGCTTACTGAATCCTTTTAACGAGGACATTGTGTTGAGAGAGCAACAGAGAAACACAGAAATCCCTAGAAATCATCCAATCAAAAATCTGTAAAACTATGGAAAAACAACCATCCAAACAACAAACTTGTTCAGTAAAGGACATCGTTGAATCAAAACTTAATGGTGTGAAGGAAAGACAAAGGCGGAGAAAAAAAAGGTAAATGATAAAGAAAAGCACGCAGAGAAAGACGTTATAAATATAACAAATGAAACAACTGTAAATAGATCAGAAGCTAAAGTGATACAGAAGGAAAAATGTCTTGAGGAGCAAAATAGGCAAACCAAGACTAGAGATCGACGTGAAGTGACCACAGAAAAACAATAAGTGAAGGCTGGTAATAAAGAAGAACAAAACGAACAAATCTTAAACAAATATGAAGGTCGAAATAGACCATTTACAGGACCAGCATGATGCTATAATGGAAAAAAATAATTTTGACACAAAAGCCTTTTAAGACTAATCCCAGTGAACTACTGAACAAAGTGGACGCTAAAGAGCAAAATGACGAGGTAAAGAAGATACAGAAGCAAGAACTGCTCATTGGAGCACTGTGTCCAGAAGCCAATAACTCACAAGTGTAAAGCAAAAAAGAATCCGTGTTTTAAATCAGAAAGCACTGAGAATAGGAAAAGTATAAAAACAACGCCTAACAAGCAAGAAAACGAGCATTTATATGAAGTGCCTGATGATATAATCACTAGTTCTGCTGAATACATTCATGAAACAGAACGAGTGAAAGAGCAACTCAAACATCTGGACAACATCACACTTCATATTGCTGTTACAGGATCAACCGGAGCAGGAAAATCCAGCTTTATCAATGCAATGAGAGGTCTTCAACCCGATGATGTCAATGCAGCTCCCACGGGAGTGACTGAGACGACAATGACACCAACGATGTACACACATCCTACAATGCCCAATGTAAAACTCTGGGATCTGCCAGGGACTGGAAGTCCCAAATTCAAAGCCAAAAAATATCTAAAAGAGGTAAAACTTGAGACCTTTGACTTCTTCATCATCATCTCCTCAGAATGATTCTCTCAGGGAACTGAGGTTACGTTAGTAACCGAGTAGTTCCCTTTCGAGACTAATCTCGTATTGCGTAGCTAGCTGCGCTATGGGAACTCAATTTAAAATGCTGTGCGTGCTTTGAAAACTTTGTCCCATATTTATGGCTTGGGGAGAGAGCCCGAGGCTCATAAAAGAGAAAAAGTATGAGACCCAAAAAGAGGCCAACAATAGTGAGCCTCATATAAGGGTATATATAGGAAAGAATATTCCTATGTAATAAATCCATATAAGAACTAGACCAGACAAAGTCTTATTAATATTGAAAGCTCACAGACTGAAGCAGTTCGAATGGGGAACCTTTCATGGCCTCTAAGACCGTGGAAAGGTCCCATATAGGAACTGAAGGGGGTCGACGCGGTTAGGTTCCGTGCTGTACACCAGCCTGAGAACACTGACCATTTCAGAGCGTAAAGCCGCCTGGTTGAGGGCGCTCTAGCTTCAGAAATAGTATTCAGCACCCTTTTAGGGATGTTCCTGGATATCCGTTGATCGGCCACACATGAAGGGACCACAAGTCGGGGCGGGGATACCAGAGCTTCCCCTTCACCTGCACGAGGAGGTCTCTCCTCAACGGTATAGGCCATGGGGCTGTGTCTAGCAGCTGAATCAGTTCGGAAAACCATACCTGGTTCTTCCATAGCGGGGCTATTAAAAGCACTGCGCACTTGTTCTCCCTGATCCGTTTGATGACCTGAGGTAACATCGCAACCGGAGGGAAAGCATACAGCGGGCGGCTGGGCCAGTCGTTGGAGAAGAATGTTGGGCAATGAGCATTGTCTTCTGAGGCAAAAAGATCGATCTCTGCTTTGCCAAAGATGCTCCAAATCAGCTGAACCGTCTGTGGGTGAAGAGACCATTCCCCTGGGGGAATGTTGCCTCTGGATAGCATATCTGGACCCTGGCACATGCTGCAGTTTGTTTGACCTGAGTCCACCCTGGCGATTTATATAGGATACCACCGACATATTGTCCGTTCGGACCAGGACGTGGTGATCCTTTATGTATAGGAGGAAGGCTTTTAGCGATAGAGCGACCGCTTTCATTTCTAGACAGTTTATGTGCAGCCATTTCTCAGAGTCTGGCCCAAGACCGGAGACGGGCCTGTCTTTGTGTAGGGTGCCCCAACCTAGGTTGGATGCATCTGTCGAGATCACTTTCCATTTCGAGACCGTGCCCATACTCACACCCGACTGGTTCCAACTGGCCCAATCGCCACACACGGGCTGGAGCGTGAGGTTTTAACCAGCATTGGAGGGGACGCATGTATAATAGACCAGTTTGAGCACTGCAGATGCTGAGGCCATAAGACCTAACATCTTCTGAAAACGTTTGAGAGGAGTGTAAGTGCCAGCTTTGAATGCCGCCGCTAGGTGCTTGATGGTGAGCGCACGCTGTAATGTAAGCCGTGCTCTCATCCGTATTGAGTCTATAACATTTCCCAGAAAAGCAATGTTTTGGGTGGGAGACAGCACACTCTTGGCAGTGTTGATCCTGACACCCTGACATTCTAGATGGCTGTAATATGAAATATGAAAGAAAGACTCGCTTATCGCTGGGGACACAGCTCCCTTTTCTAACAGTTTCAATACTTTGGTGCGAAGTACATGACTCACGTCGCTATTCAACAATGTCTTGACCACGGCGTGAAAGCACGAGGGTCTGTGAGCAAACTGTAGCGAGTAACTACAGTTACTCGCCAGGGCATGGGTTTCCCTTTGGGAATGTTTTTAATGTAACACCCAGCAAAATGACTGCCCCCTGTGTCTAGATGTAAACAGTTGTCAATCTAGCGATCTATTAGACAAACTAGCTTCAGGTTTTCGCCGGGAAGAAACTAGGCTGGCGATTGGTACATATGTTGGGAGGGAGTGCTTTATATGGGTGAGGTTGTCGGCAGTATGGATTCAGCAGATTCAGGGGAGAAGATGGCACCCATAAAAGGCACCCAGCCGGTGATCTGACAAGGGCGTTTGTGCGAAGCTGATGAGGATCCGAAACGAAACCGGCATTCTGTTGGAATTGGATTTCGCGATCTCCACAGCTGCCGCCGTTGTGGAAACACGGCTCCGATGCCGTCAAGTTAAGTGCTATATATGTCTACTTTGTATTTCAATGTGGTGGGAAGATTGACTGCCTGTGACTCCCCTGATCTGTACGTCATTGTGAGCTTCTCTCATATCTTGGGTTCTCTGCCTCACTCCCTTCGTCAGTAGAAACAAAAGCTTTCTGTGTTCCCTTGGCCTGACTGCTCTTCTGCTCTCTTAACACAGCAGCTAACCAGCCCAACTTCAGGGAGACGTTTGCCTGGATACTGTTCGTTTTCCTTGGTCACAGTGAGTTTACTGTTTGAAGTATCCTGTTTCTTTGAAGTGTTCACATTGGGAAGACTCTTGCTGTTTGAAGTGTACACGAGTGCTTTGACGGTTTTGTATTGTTTGGTCTGCACCTAGGCCACTACAGTTCCAGATGATCAGTCACCTGTGATTTGGGCAGGTTATGTTGGTAACTTGAGTTAACCCCGAGTGTTATAAACAGCGGCTGCCTGGATACTAACTAGCTTTCCATTGCCAGAGCCCCTGCTGGAGAGAACAAGAACTTGCTGCGCTGATGCTAACTAGCCGTCCACCGCCCAAGCCCCTGCTGGAGAGAACGAGAAACTGCTGCCCTGACGCTAACTAGCTTTCCTTTGCCAGAGCCCCTGCTGGAGAGAACAGGAACTTGGTGCGCTGATGCTAACTAGCCTTTCATTGTCCACACCCCCCCGCTGGAGAGAACGAGAAACTGCTGCGCTGACGCTAACTAGCTTTCTACTGTCCAATCCCCTTGCTGGAGAGAACGAGAACTTGCTGTGTTGATGCTAACTAGCTTTCCATTAAAGCTAACCCGTAGCTGCTGCCCTGCTATCAACTATCCTCCTATTTCCTAAGCCTCCTGCTGAATCATACTTCTGTGTGATTTTGTGGCGCTGAATTAACAGTGCTTATGTGCAAGGGTGCATACTGTATAGTGGGCACAATGCCTACAGTCATAACATGGTTGACATTTTACGATGACGCTAGGCGCTGGACAGCGAGTGCGCTGTGACGTAAGCCATGCTCTCGACGTCTCCAGCCATCGGCTGGCTTGAGTAGAAAGTCAGTGTTATTTCGAAGGGGATTCTGAGAGTGAGACACGTGGGGAGAGCTCAGACGTGGCCTCGCTCATCTGCTCTGGCATTCTCTGTCCGCGGCGCTTCTTTCTGTGTGGCCCGAGCGAGAAAAGAGAGAGAGCAGAGGGAACAGCGTCCTCATTGAAGCTGACGAGTCGAGTCTGCAGGGTCGACAGCTTCATTTCGTCGCACTCCGGGCAGCCGCCCTTAGAGAGTGCAGCTTTGGCGTGGTCACAGCCTAAGCATGATGATCCCCTCCGAAGAGAGGGCCTTTGAAAGGATATACGAGGCATTTGAAACAATGCCTCAGCTCTTTTGTGAGTGTGTGTGTTGCAGCGCTGATGCTAACTAGCCGCCCACCGCCCAAGCCCCTGCTGGAGAGAACGAGAAACAAGCATGCTACTGCGGCAATATGTGATGCTCGTGACAATCTGATGTCTCGAGTGCCTTTGGGTCTTGCTCCCTGTTTGTGCCATCGATTAGTGTATTGATCAGTTACTTGTTTCTCTACACTCATTTTGGCCTGTTGAGGAGCAGTAAATTCATGGGACTCACCGGCTGTGTGCTGAGGGCGTCCATGACGAAGCTCTGCTGTGTGATTCGTCTGATTTGGTGGTTCCGCAAGTAACTTTGTTTCAAGAACTGCAATCCTTTGTAAAAGTCTGTGGCAGTTTGTGCAGCAAGTAGATTCCTGAACTAGAAGAAGCATTTTCTTATCCTTTTGAATGTAGGCAGCTGTGTTTTCCCTTCTCCGGAATGTAAGCTGATGGCAGTGGGAAGCTGGTCGGATAAAATATTCCACTTTTTTGTAGTAATCTTCCAGTCACCAGAGTTTCTAATTTTATCATTGAAGTCAAGTTTTGTCGTTTGAGCACTGTGCTGATTTGCTGAAGTTAAAATTATAAGATAAAATATAGAAGCGATAGAGCAAAGCGCGGAGCAGTAAGCAAGAGCGTCCGAACAGTAGCTAAACAGGAAGCAGTGTATAGTGGAAGTGAGTTCTTAAAAGTGCATGAACGTGTTCTTAAAATAAAACCTGTTGTTAGTGGTGGGAGAAACGAAGCTTCGCAAAAATTCACTGTTTCGAAGCGTACGAAAACGCCACACACTGATGATCCCTGCTGGTCAGAAAAGTGGAAATGCAACAAAACACATTTTACAAACACATTGCTAATGTTTTATTCAAAGTAAAATTTATCAAATGCAATTAAGTAGTCATCTAATAAGATTAAATATCAAGTGTCTGTGTATGTGTTCTTTTATCTATTTTCAGGGCTTGTTTTGTTTTTTCCATGGATAGCTCAGATAAACAGGCCAATAAGAGACTATTAACTACTATTATGAATTTTAATTATACTAATGTCTAACTAAAACGTCTACAAATGCATAAAGAGAGATCAGAGATCAGGTAAAACCAATTGCGGTCTCACTCTCACGCTAATTTTTATTGTGTAATTTTTAAGTGGCTCTGGCCCTAAAAATAGTGAAATTACAAGGGGAAATACATAAGTGTCAAGAAGTCGGACAGTCGAAATATTGGTATTAACATACAGGAAAATGTGTAACGGAAACAGGTAGCCTAAATAAAGTTTTCTCTAAAAGTGGATAGAAAATTCACAGAAGAAATAATATCCTGCTATTTTCAGTCTTTGAAGCACACTACCATATACAAATCCATGTAATATAAACTGCATCAATAAAAACTCCCCAAAACACACTTTATTCGTAGCCTACAGTCTTTTTTTCCCAGAACGACAAGTCTGGTAATTTTGAGTTTAGGCTACTGGCTGATTTCAGGAACGAAGCGAACAAAACCATTAAATAAATGGCCACTCTGGATATCCGAATTACATGTGCCTAACAACTTTTTACCATAGTTTTTTTTTTATTTGCCAAAAAGAAAAGAAAAAAAGAGGCTTGTGAATAGCGAATGGCAACAAAGTTCCCTTTCGAACGGTCAGTCGTACAGCTCGCCAGCCTCGATGCATCCCGCCTCTCTCTCCCGCTCCGCCTCTCTCTCCCGCTCCCCCTCTCGGGCCGCCCTGTGCCTTTTTCACTCTTTACCACTTCTCTCAGTCCCCTCTATTCAGGCGACTGGAGAGGTTCACCATTGCAGTAAACGAGCCTGTTATGAAGCACGCACGCCTGCACACAAAACGCTGTATTAACGGTGATCCTAATAAACAATTAAGAGTTTTTTCCTCTGTTATGACTGTAGGCAGTGTGTCCCTTACACACTGCCTACAGCGCTACAGAATCACTCAAAAGAACACAGGAAGCAGTCCTTACAGGCTGGTCAGGAAGAGAGGAGGGTTGAGTCCCGCCCAGGCTGGTCCGCCCCCCAAAAGACTTAGAGTTCTCTCCCCACAGCCCGTTTTAGTTCCGGCCGGGGAGAAAAATGTTGTTTTGAATGTTGTGAATGTAAACTGCGAGCCCGCTCTAATGTGTGCGTTCAATAAAAAACATGAATGTTAATAAAAAAAAGTTTTCTTTCTCTTCCACACCACACGGAAGTGACACTATAAAACCACTATAAAACAGAGGCTTGGAAAGCCATCCCCGGTGTGTCACAGTGGGTTATAAAAACAATTCAACGAGGTTACTCGCTCCAATTCGCTCGCAAACCACTTCGTTTCACGGGGCATAACACACACTTCGGTGGAGAGCAACGTAACTCACGTCCTCAAAACCGAAGTAGAGAGCCTATTGATGAAAAAAGCTATAGAAGCGGTGCCTCCAGCACAGAGCGAGTCAGGGTTTTACAACCGCTACTTCCTCATCCCCAAAAAAGATGGCGGACTCAGGCCCATCTTAGACCTCAGACATCTGAACAAGGCTCTTGTCAAACAGCCTTTCAGAATGCTGACATTAAAACAGATCATCGCGCAAATCCGCCCGATGGATTGGTTTTTCTCAGTGGATCTGAAAGATGTTTACTTTCATATCCAAATTATCCCCCGTCACAGACGTTTTTGAGATTCGCGTTCGACGAGAAGGCCTATCAGTACACAGTCCTGCCATTCGGCCTGTCTCTGGCCCCCCGCACTTTCACAAAGTGTATGGATGCAACTCTCTTCCCCTTGAAACAAGCGGGAATGCGCAACTACCTCGACGACTGGCTCATCCTGGCCCAGTCAGAGGAAGAACTAAAATCTCACAAATCAGTGCTACTCGGCCATCTAGAATGCCTGGATCTCAGAATAAATACAGCCAAGAGCTCATTGCTTCCCAGGCAGAGAATCACCTTCCTGGGAATGATTTTAGACTCGGCCCAAATGAGGGTGTGGCTGTCAAACGAGCGCGCTCTGACTACACAGCAGCTTGCATGTTCGTTCAAAACGGGAACCAACAGACCCCTGAGAATTTTTCAGAGAATGCTAAGCCTTATGGCATCAGCTTCCCCAAAAAAATAAGGGGTTCCTCCCCAAGCGTGGCATTCAGGCCAGCTTTGGATCAAAGTGGGCCACGGCTGCATCAAAGCCCTGGCCCCGTGGTCAAATCCCCGCCCCTACGAGACAGGGATGAGCTTGGGGACATTTTCCAGACGAATGGTGGCCACCACAGATGCCTCCAACACGGGTTGGGGCGCTCTGTGCGAGGATGAACCGGCCTTCGGCTCATGGTCGAGCACGGAGTCATGGTTGCACATCAACTGCATAGAGATGTTAGCAGTAGTGCTAGCCCTCGAGACTTTTCTACCACGTCTCTCAGGTCACCATGTCCTAGTCCGTACGGACAACATGACAGTGGTCTCCTACATAAACCGCCAAGGCGGGCTCAGGTCGAGATGGCTCAACCAACAGGTCAGACATCTCCTCCTATGGGCAAAAGGCAAATTACATTCACTAAAAGCAGTGTATGTGCCAGGCAGACTGAACCAGGGAGCAGACATGCTCTCCAGGGGCCTCGTGTCCCCAGGGGAATGGACCCTCCATCCCCAAATGGTTCAAACAATATGGAGTGTTTTCAGGAGGGCAGAGGTCGACCTGTTCGCCTCCGAAGACAACTGTCACTGCCCGATTTATTTTTCAAAGAGCAAGGATGCGCTGACCCACGAATGGCCCAGCTGCCTGCTTTATGCTTTTCCTCCAGTCCCGCTCCTTGCTCAGGTCTTAAAAAGAATCAGGGAATGCGAGCACACAGTTCTGCTAGTGGCTCCACTTTGGCGAACCAACCACTGGTTTCCCGAGTTGATTCAGCTACTATCAGCAGCCCCATGGCCAGTTCCCCTGAGGAAAGATCTCCTTTCTCAGGCGAACCGGACAATCTGGCACCCCCGACCCAAACTGTGGGCACTACATGTTTGGCCACTCAAAGAGTGTCCTGAGCACTATCAGTGAAGCTAGAGCTCCGTCTACTAGGCATCTCCTATGCCCTTAAATGTTCAGTGTTCTCTGACTGGTGTTCAGCCAGGAACCATAACCCAGTGTCATGCAAGATATCACAGATACTCATTTTTCTACAAGAGATGTTGGATGCAGGATGCACTCCATCCACACTCAAAGTCTACACGGCAGCTATCGCCGCATCTCATGCACCGATAGCTGGCCAATCAGTAGGCAGACACGACATGGTCGTAAAATTCTTAAAAGGAGCCAGGAGGCTTAACCCTCCCGCCCTCGAACGGTGCCAGCCTGGGACCTTTCATTGGTCTTACGAGTACTAAAAGAACCTCCCTTCGAACCGTTACGGATGGCCGAATTAAAACCGCTTTCGCTGAAAACTGCCCTGCTATTAGCACTGGCATCAGTTAAACACATTGGTGACATTCAAGCGCTCTCTGTGAACGCGTCATGCCTAGAATTTGGCCCAGGTGATTCTAAAATCATCCTCAAACCGAGACATGGCTATGTACCCAAAGTGCTTTCAACACCGTTCAAAGCAGAGGTAATCACTCTCTCTGCTCTCCCCCCCTCTGAGAATGGGAGACAGTTTCACCTGCTCTGTCCAGTTAGGGCGCTTAGAGCATATTTTGAGTGGTCCTCCCACTTTAGACAGTCGGAACAGCTCTTTGTAAGCTTTGGTGGCCGCACTAAAGGACTTCCGGTCACCAAACAAAGCCTAGCCAGATGGCTAGTGGACGCGATAGGAGCCTTCACATGCTTCAATGCTTTACAAAAGTTTTTTCCTTGTAGTTACTGGCCTTTATGAGCCCAGTACGCATTATAAAACAACTTTTTGATGATATTCTAATTATATGACCAGCACCTGTATATACATATACATATACATATATATATATATATATATATATATATATATATATGTACATATACATATACATATATATATATATATATACACTCACCTAAAGGATTATTAGGAACACCTGTTCAATTTCTCATTAATGCAATTATCTAATCAACCAATCACATGGCAGTTGCTTCAATGCATTTAGGGGTGTGGTCCTGGTCAAGACAATCTCCTGAACTCCAAACTGAATGTCAGAATGGGAAAGAAAGGTGATTTAAGCAATTTTGAGCGTGGCATGGTTGTTGGTGCCAGACGGGCCGGTCTGAGTATTTCACAATCTGCTCAGTTACTGGGATTTTCACGCACAACCATTTCTAGAGTTTACAAAGAATGGTGTGAAAAGGGAAAAGGGCAACTTTGACTGAAATAACCACTCGTTACAACCGAGGTATGCAGCAAAGCATTTGTGAAGCCACAACACGCACAACCTTGAGGCGGATGGGCTACAACAGCAGAAGACCCCACCGGGTACCACTCATCTCCACTACAAATAGGAAAAAGAGGCTACAATTTGCACGAGCTCACCAAAATTGGACAGTTGAAGACTGGAAAAATGTTGCCTGGTCTGATGAGTCTCGATTTCTGTTGAGACATTCAGATGGTAGAGTCAGAATTTGGCGTAAACAGAATGAGAACATGGATCCATCATGCCTTGTTACCACTGTGCAGGCTGGTAGTGGTGGTGTAATGGTGTGGGGGATGTTTTCTTGGCACACTTTAGGCCCCTTAGTGCCAATTGGGCATCGTTTAAATGCCACGGCCTACCTGAGCATTGTTTCTGACCATGTCCATCCCTTTATGATCACCATGTACCCATCCTCTGATGGCTACTTCCAGCAGGATAATGCACCATGTCACAAAGCTCGAATCATTTCAAATTGGTTTCTTGAACATGACAATGAGTTCACTGTACTAAAATGGCCCCCACAGTCACCAGACCTCAACCCAATAGAGCATCTTTGGGATGTGGTGTAACGGGAGCTTCGTGCCCTGGATGTGCATCCCACAAATCTCCATCAACTGCAAGATGCTATCCTATCAATATGGGCCAACATTTCTAAAGAATGCTTTCAGCACCTTGTTGAATCAATGCCACGTAGAATTAAGGCAGTTCTGAAGGCGAAAGGGGGTCAAACACAGTATTAGTATGGTGTTCCTAATAATCCTTTAGGTGAGTGTATATATATATATATATATATATATATGTATATGTATATGTATATGTATATACAGGTGCTGGCCATATAATTAGAATATCATCAAAAAGTTGTTTTATAATGGGATTTTTATAATGGGATTTTCCTTAGTTGTCAGTTATAATCATCAAAATTAAAAGAAATAAACATTTAAAATATATCAGTCTGTGTGTAATGAATGAATATAATATACAAGTTTCACTTTTTGAATGGAATTAGTGAAATAGATCAACTTTTTGATGATATTCTAATTATATGACCAGCACCTGTATATACATATACATATACATATTGATCTATTTCACTAATTCCATTCAAAAAGTGAAACTTGTATATTATATTCATTCATTACACACAGACTGATATATTTTAAATGTTTATTTCTTTTAATTTTGATGATTATAACTGACAACTAAGGAAAATCCCAAATTCTGTATCAGAAATTTAGAATATTGTGAAAAGGTTCAATATTGAAGACACCTGGTGCCACACTCTAATCAGCTAATTAACTCAAAACACCTGCAAAGACCTTTAAATGGTCTCTCAGTCTAGTTCTGTAGGCTACACAATCATGGGGAAGACTGCTGACTTGACAGTTGTCCAAAAGACGACAATTGACACCTTGCACAAGGAGGGCAAGACACAAAAGGTCATTGCAAAAGAGGTTGGCTGTTCACAGAGCTCTGTGTCCAAGCACATTAATAGAGAGGCGAAGGGAAGGGAAAGATGTGGTAGAAAAAAGTGTACAAGCAATAGGGATAACCGCACCCTGGAGAGGATTGTGAAACAAAACCCATTAAAAAATGTGGGGGAGATTCACAAAGAGTGGACTGCAGCTGGAGTCAGTGCTTCAAGAACCACTACGCACAGACATATGCAAGACATGGGTTTCAGCTGTCGCATTCCTTGTGTCAAGCCACTCTTGAACAACAGACAGTGTCAGAAGCGTCTCGCCTGGGCTAAAGACAAAAAGGACTGGACTGCTGCTGAGTGGTCCAAAGTTATGTTCTCTGATGAAAGTAAATTTTGCATTTCCTTTGGAAATCAGGGTCCCAGAGTCTGGAGGAAGAGAGGAGAGGCACACAATCCACGTTGCTTGAGGTCCAGTGTAAAGTTTCCACAGTCAGTGATGGTTTGGGGTGCTATGTCATCTGCTGGTGTTGGTCCACTGTGTTTTCTGAGGTCCAAGGTCAACGCAGCCGTATACCAGGAAGTTTTAGAGCACTTCATGCTTCCTGCTGCTGACCAACTTTATGGAGATGCAGATTTCATTTTCCAACAGGACTTGTCACCTGCACAGAGTGCCAAAGCAACCAGTACCTGGTTTAAGGACCATGGTATCCCTGTTCTTAATTGGCCAGCAAACTCGCCTGACCTTATCCCCATAGAAAATCTATGGGGTATTGTGAAGAGGAAGATGCGATATGCCAGACCCAACAATGCAGAAGAGCTGAAGGCCACTATCAGAGCAACCTGGGCTCTCATAACACCCGAGCAGTGCCACAGACTGATCAACTCCATGCCACACCGCATTGGTGCAGTAATTCAGGCAAAAGGAACCCCAACTAAGTATTGAGTGCTGTACATGCTCATACTTTTCATGTTCATACTTTTCAGTTGGCCAAGATTTCTAAAAATCCTTTCTTTGTATTGGTCTTAAGTAATATTCTAATTTTCTGAGATACTGAATTTGGGATTTTCCTTAGTTGTCAGTTATATTTATCAAAATTAAAATAAATAAACATTTGAAATATATCAGTCTGTGTGTAATGAATAAATATAATATACAAGTTTCACTTTTTGAATGAAATTAGTGAAATAAATAAACTTTTTGATGATATTCTAATTATATGACCAGCACCTGTATGTATATATGTATATATGTATATATATGTATATATATATGTGTACATATATATATGTATATGTGTGTTATGACGTGTCAATAACTCTAGTCTTGGGCCCCTTTTAATAAGTGTTCAACCTGAGGGAGTACATGTCATTGCGCTTATTATTAGCACGGCGGGATTGAACAGGTTCCCATGGCATCTAGAAGACGCAGTACGACTGACCGTTCGTAAGGGAACGTACTCGGTTACTTACGTAACCTCGGTTCCCTGAGATAAGGGAACGAGTACTGCGTAGACGGCCGTGCAATGGCGCTAAACAACAGGTGATCGTCGCTTCAGTCGATATAACCTGATGTTTTAGAGCATTACAGCATACCTTATGGGCAGATGCAACGCCCATTTGGCGTGCTTTTGTGCGCCGCTTCGCGGGATTTGTGCCCATTGGTTCACTCAGTTACGCTGTTCTGCCATTGGTTCATGCAGTTCCCACTGGCCAGCCAATAGCGTGCGAGATGTCTCGACACTGTTTTGACTGGGCAGTAGCACTGCGTGATTTTACAAATGCTTCAGTATTTAGAGAATAGATTATTTCCCAATGGCGTCTAGAAGACGCAGTACTCATTCCCTTATTTCAGGGAACCGAGGTTACATAAGTAACCGAGTACGTTTTTCAGTGCAGCGATTTAATTGGCCATAGCATGGGCGTATTTCATCTAACAGTTGAACAAAAAAATTTAATCTAACAATTAAACAAAAAAATTCTCAAGGGCAATTTTTGAAGGGGACACAAATAATACAGCCAAAATTGTACTTGTAAGGATATGGCGTTTTGGTGCACTGAAAAGTCTTATGTCCGTTTTTCTTTTCTCTGTCATTTTATCTGACCAACAACACAAATCAATAGTTGTTTAAATAGTTCTAATAGTAGTTCTAATAGCTGTTTAAAAAGAGTTCTCTCCCACCGAACTTGTGTGTGTGTGTAGGTGAGGTGCGTGGTGGACCAAATCACTTTGAGGCAAGAGAGGGGGGACTCAAAATGTTTCTAAACTTAAAACGCTTTTTTTTTTTTTGCGTTTTTGTTTTTACTGTTTTACTACTTACAGAATTATTTTAAGTATATATCATTATATTATTTACAATAGCCTACACAATGTGTTTTTAATTATAGTTTTAAGGGGGACAACCCTCAGATGGGACCGCCCCCCCACACACACACCTACATTAGACACATCTAAAATGAAGAAAGCAGTTCTTGGAAATCGAAACTGAAGGAAATAGCTCCGTATTTGGGCGGCCGTTTTCATTTTTTTCATATTGATATTCAGTTTCTGTCTGTAGAACTTTTACAGCGTTTTCTTAAGCCTCTCCTGTAACTGAAGACAGTGTGTGTCACTACTGCTGGAACCAAAACGTTAAAGTAAGTATGCTATAATTATTTTATTTTGTTTACTTTCATTGTTGAATTAGGCTACTTTATAAGTCGCCAAAAATACTACAATCTTTACACATTACATTTATGCTGCTGAAGCTAATTATCAATTTTGTCTGATTCCATAATGTCTATTTTATGAGTCATGGTTAATTTATTACCATGACATACAGGGCAGAAGAGCTCACAGGGAAATAAAAAGTTAAAAGCTCTCCACACAAAAAATTAAAGGTGTGGTTGATCAGCTTTTTTCGAAGGCTTGATTGTGTTTATGGGGTGCAGTCTGACATGTGTTCATGCTTCGTTTTTTTAAAAACGCATTATTTTTCACATAATTTAGCTTTATTCTACACCACTATGTCCCTTTTTGGAAAAACGGCCGGATAGCTTCCTGGTTCTATGAAGCCCCTCCCTCAGAAATACACAGTGGGCTCAGATTGGTTAGCTGGCCCAGGGTGTTGTGATCATAGACTGTAAACAAATATGGACGTAGTGTCTGTGACATCACCCATAGGTTTCTGAAGAGAGTTTTTGAAGTCACTTCCGTATTGGCTTCAAGAAAACTGAAGGATTGGTTTGTGATTCGCTAACCGCATAGTGCACATTGTCCAGAAACGTCACGCCCCTTACCATTATGGTTAGTTGCATATGCTCAGGTGTATTGTAATAAACAATGGCGTCAATATTGCCTTATCAATTTGAGCCCGAATCAGACACAGAGAATATTAGTGAAGAGATCGAGCAGAACCTGTGCAAGAACTGTTACAGGACGTTTCAAAATGGTATATTTTTTTGTTTGTAGTTGTCTCATACTTTCAGATACGCTGTTATTTGTAAATGCTTGAAGGGATTATTTGGATTACAGACTGAGGATCTATAGTGATCGCTACTGACTGTAGAGCACCGTTAGTTTTGTCTTTGTAGAACGAGTGTAGCCAAATATCTGTCGCCAGAACTATGAGCACATTACGAAGACTAATCCATGGCTTTACTACAGTAAAGAACCATGTTTACACAGAACCATGTTTAGCGTGCCTGTAGCCAAGCGAGCATGTGGGTAAACACTATAAAAGCTCTAAGCATTTGTCCATCCAAAAAAAAAAAAAAAATCGAAATATTGAGAAAATCACCTTTAAAGTTGTCCAAAATAAGTCCTTAGCAACGCATTTTACTAATAATAATGCATTTTTTATATATTTACGGTAGGAAATTTACAAAATATCTTCATGGAACATGATCTTTACTTAATATCCTAATGATTTTTGGCATATGATTTTGACCCATACAATGTATTGTTGGCTATTGCCGTGCGACTTATGACTGGTTTTGTGGTCCAGGGTCACATTTATTAAAACAAAGCACTTTGTGTTAAATGTGAATCCCATAACAGAAACTATTCAATGATTATTGTAATAACAGGAATGAATAGCATTTAGACTTCAAGAATAAATGTAAAAGAACTTCTATTTACTTAATTAATTAATTTTTACAGTTTAAAACATGGAAACTCAAGACCCTGCTGTTGTTGAGGCAGTAAAGGCATCAGGCGAGTCCACCCTGGAAAAGGCAACAGCAAAAGCTAAAGAAACATTTGACCAGTTGTTAAATGTCTCACTTAACATCGCCGTGACTGGAAAGACAGGATCTGGGAAATCCTCCTTTGTAAATGCACTTAGAGGTGTAAGTGAAGATGAGGATAGAGCAGCACCTACTGGAGTCACAGAAACTACAATGGAGGTCACCATGTATGAGCATCCTACAATGCCAAATGTGAAGCTCTGGGACCTGCCTGGAATAGGAAGTCCAAACTTCAAAGCAGATAAATACCTTAAAGATGTCAAATTTAAGAACTATGATTTCTTCATTGTCCTTAACTCAGAAAGGTTCATGCAGAATGACATCATGCTGGCTAAAGAAATAAGAAAACAGAAGAAAAACTTTTACTTTGTTCGTTCCAAGATTGACAATGACATCAGAGCAGAGGAAAAGAAAAAAGGATTTGATGAGCAGAAAGTTCTTTCCATAATAAGAGAGGACTGTCAAAAAAACTTAAAAGAATTGGGAGACCCCAAAGTTTTCTTGATATCGTCTTTTGACTTGGACAAATATGATATTGAAATGCTTCAAAACACTCTCGAAGAAGAGCTTCCAGACCATAAGAGATCTGCTCTTCTACAAGCCTGGCCAGTGTGCTCCGCAGCATCTCTTGAGAAGAAGATCAAGATGTTTGAAGGCATGATCTGGGCTGCATCTCTTGCCTCTGCTGGTATAGCAGTGATCCCTGTGCCTGGTCTATCAGTAGCATGTGATGCAGGCATGGTGTTGATTTTCCTCACAAGGTGCTACTATGCATTTGGTTTGGATGATGGATCACTGTCAAGGCTTTCGGAAAAACTAAACAAGCCCTTGCTGGCACATCTGGCCAAATCAAAGTTTGCTTCTGCCATCCGTGAAAAAACAATGGCCAGGATACAAGTCTCTGTTTCACTTGCAACACTTTCTACCATTGAATATTTTGCAAGCCTCCTTCCAGTTGTGGGCAGTGCTGCTGCTGCAGGAATATCATTCGGTACTACTTATTACCTCTTGAAAGAAGGATTAAATGAATTGGCAAATATTGCACGAGAAATTCAGAAAAGAGGCGGAGCTGGACACACTATGCAGTAACTCGCAGATGTCCTGAACATGTGTTTCCTTAAGAATGTATAGGGTTTACATTGATTTTATTGGTTTGTTTCATTTCTATGGAGCATGTAAACATTTTCTGTTTTTGTTATGGAGTTAATGGCCATATTATGTATGTTTGTTATGCATATTGATGATTTCATTAATACTGTCAGTAATACTGTATTCAGGGGAAACGTTGTTTAAAAAACTCTTTTATTCAATTTAATGTTTAGTGTTAAACAATAGGCATGTATTTAAATAGTTCACAATTTGTGTTACTCTGAAATTTTTCTCTGAAATTTCTTCAAAATT
This sequence comes from Rhinogobio ventralis, assembly GCA_039654625.1. Classification (NCBI taxonomy): domain Eukaryota; kingdom Metazoa; phylum Chordata; class Actinopteri; order Cypriniformes; family Gobionidae; genus Rhinogobio; species Rhinogobio ventralis. Next base: position 19,461,258 of record CM077201.1, read on the forward strand.
TTCAGTCACAAATAATGTATTTGTTATTGTATAATCAAATCTCATACAAAAAATAAATACAAATGTTTATATACCTTTTTGTGATAAATGTTTGCATATGCAGTTGAACTGTACACCCAATGTTTTAATATTTCTAATAATTAAAATTATTTTCAACATTTTCCTGAAGAGTTATTTATGGAAGCCTCTGTCCACTTCAGAGTAAAAAATAAAATAAGGAACAAAAACACATTGTGATATACATATACAATCTCAGTTAGGAGATATAAAGACGCATTGTGAAAAATAAAGTTTAAAAAGTTAGATGTGAAATATGTCCATGTTATGAATTTAAATTGAGTTAAACAACGAGCACACCCGGGCCCTTAAAACAGCAGCCAGAAAAATGGAGCGCAGCTGGAAGAAAACAAAACTGGAAGTTTTTCGCATTTCGTGGAAAGAGAGCATGATTTCATACAGAAAGGCCGTAAAAACTGCTAGATCTGCTTATTTCTCGACTCTCTTAGAAGAAAACAAACACAACCCTAGGTATTTATTCGATACAGTGGCTAAATTAACCAAAAATAAAGCTTCAACTTCTGATGTCTGCCAACAGCACAGCAGTAATGACTTTATGAACTTCTTTACTTGTAAGATTGATAATATTAGGAAAAAAATTATAACCATGCAGCCGTCTACTACTGTATCACATCAGACAGAGCATTGTAGTGTCACTGAGGAAAAATTACATTCATTCACTGCTATAGGAGAAGAAGAATTGGCTAAACTCGTTAAATCATCAAAATCAACAACATGTATGCTCGACCCTATACCGACTAAACTACTAAAAGAGATGCTTCCAGAGGTCATAGATCCTCTTCTTAATATCATTAATTCATCCTTGACTTTAGGATATGTACCGAAAACTTTTAAGTTGGCTATTATTAAACCACTTATTAAAAAACCGCAACTTGACCCTACAGAATTAGTCAATTACAGGCCAATCTCAAATCTACCCTTTCTGTCAAAAATACTAGAAAAGGCAGTGTCCTCACAATTATGCTCCTTTTTTAGAAAAAAATGGTATCTGTGAGGTTTTCCAGTCAGGATTTAGACCATATCATAGTACTGAGACTGCTCTCATTAGAATTACAAATGATTTACTCTTATCATCCGATCGTGGTTGTATCTCTCTGTTAGTGTTACTCGATCTTAGCGCTGCATTCGATACCATCGACCACAACATTCTTTTGAATAGACTCGAAAATTATGTTGGCATTAGTGGAATTGCATTGGCATGGTTTAAATCATACTTATCTGACCGTTTTCAGTTTGTAGCAGTAAATGAAGAGATCTCACACCGATCACAAGTTCAGTATGGAGTACCGCAGGGCTCAGTGCTAGGACCGTTGCTCTTCACCCTGTACATGCTACCACTGGGAGATATCATTAGGAAGCATGGCGTTAGTTTTCATTGTTATGCTGACGATACTCAGCTCTATATTTCTTCACGCCCTGACGAAACTTACCAATTCACAAGATTAACGGAATGCATAGCTGATATAAAAAATTGGATGACTAGTAAAAAATTTGCATTTCCTGCAACTTAATTCAGAAAAAACTGAATTTTTAATTATTGGACAAAAAAACTCCACATGTAGTAACCTAGAATACTGTCTAACACTTGATGGCTGCTCTGTCAAGTCCTCGTCGTCAGTTAGGAACCTGGGTGTGCTCTTTGATACCAATCTCTCATTTGAAAGCCACGTTTCTAACATCTGTAAAACTGCATTCTACCATCTTAAAAATATATCTAAATTACGGCATATGCTTTCAATGCAAAATGCTGAACAGTTAGTTCATGCATTCATGACCTCAAGGCTAGATTATTGTAATGCTCTACTGGGTGGTTGCCCTGCTCGCTTAATAAATAAACTGCAGCTGGTCCAAAACGCAGCAGCTCGAGTTCTTACTAGAACCAGGAAGTATGACCATATTAGCCCGGTTCTGTCAACACTGCACTGGCTCCCTATTAAACATCGCATACATTTTAAAATCTTGCTAATTACTTACAAATCACTAAATGGTTTAGCTCCCCAGTACTTGAGCGAGCTCTTAACGCATTATACTCCATCACGTCTATTGCGGTCTCAAAACTCTGGCCAGTTGACAATACCTAGAATATCAAAATCAACTGCAGGCGGTCGATCCTTTTTTTCTATTTAGCTCCCAAACTCTGGAACAGCCTTCCTAGCATTGTTCGGGAAGCAGACACACTCTGTCAGTTTAAATCTAGACTAAAAACGCATCTCTTTACTATGGCATACACATAAAACATTTTAATTTATATTTTATTCAAATTGTTAGCCTGCATTAACTAGGTCAGCCGGAACCGGGAACACTTCCCATAACACCTGATGTACTCGTTACATTATAATGAGGAATGGCATCTACGCTAATGTTAGTCTCTCTGTTTATCCCGAGGTTTACTGCAGTCAGCCGGATCCGGGCCGTATCCAGATCAGATGGTGGACCAGCGCCCAGACATTACCAACGCATCCCTGAAGTGTCTGCAGAGACCGTGTCAATTAGTCTACCCTCTGAAATTGCTCATCGACATGGCATCCTCAATGGATCCATCTCCGGCGTGATGACTCCGATATTTCGAATATTCCTATTTAATAATTGTTTAATTGACACGCCATCCTCAATAAACCCGGTGTGATGCCTCCGATCTTTCGAATAATCCGATCTAATATTACTTCTGACCTATAAGGCTGCCAAAATAATAAACATACACTGTTTGTTAATTGGCCAGAGGAGAACTGGCACCCCGACTGAGCCTGGTTTCTCCCAATGTTTATTTTTCTCCATTAGGACACCTGATGGAGTTTTGGTTCCTTGCCACTGTCGCCTCTGGCTTGCTCAGTTGGGGACACAAAATTTTCAAATAAATATCCAAATAAATTTAATTACTAAACTAAATTATATCAACTACATTACTTGAATATATATGATAATTGAAATGAGCTGATCACCGTTGAAACATCACCGTTGAAACATCACCGTTTTCTCCAGAGCGGCTGTACAGCCGAATCAAATTCTGTTCATTATTTTCCTGTTTAACACTGTGAAGCTGCTTTGAAACAATCTGCATTGTAAAAAGCGCTATATAAATAAAGTTGACTTGACTTGACTAAACCATGCAATGATTTATTATAAAAGATTTATACATTCTATAATATTTTGTTTGTGTTTTACAGTAGGCATAATGACAGAAAATTCTTCTTCTGACATGGATTTGTCCGGAGCTTTGCAGAGACTGGGAGAACATGACCCAAATGCAGCTGTTGCAAAGGCTAAAGAACAAATGGACAGTCTTGACAGTGTGACTCTGAATATTGCTGTAACTGGGGAAACAGGAGCAGGAAAATCTGCATTCATTAATGCATTTCGAGGTCTGGGTGACGATGATGACAATTCTGCACCAACTGGAATAACTGAAACCACAAAGCAAATGACCATGTACACCCATCCCACGAAATCAAACATCAGACTGTGGGACCTGCCAGGGACTGGTATGCCAAAATTCAAGGCTAACCAATTCCTCAAAGACGTTAAATTTGAGACATATGATTTATTTATCCTCATTTCCTCAGAGAGGTTCAAGGAAAATGATGTCTTTTTGGCCAAGGAGATCCAAAAAAAGAAGAAAAGTTTTTATTTTGTCCGGACCAAGATTGATAATGACATTCGCTCAGTGGCACAGAAAAGAAATTTCAATGAGCAGCAGGTACTTTGCACAATTAGAGAGGACTGCAACAGAAATCTGAAAGAAGTAGGAAACCCCAAAGTGTTTCTGATATCCTCTTATGACTTGGGAAAATATGACTTCCAAGACCTGGTAGATACCCTAGAGTTCGACCTTTCAGAACACAAGCGTTTTGCTCTGGTTCAGTCTTTGCCTGTGTGTTCTCTGGCAATGCTGGAGAAGAAGAAAGAGGCTATGGAGAAACTTATTTGGCTTCCAGCATTGGCTTCAGGTTTGGGTGCCTTTGTCCCTGTCCCTGTGTTATCGCTGGCCATTGACAAGACGGTATTGACGAGCTATCTCATAGGTTGTCATTACACTTTGGGTTTGAATGAGAAATCACTCATCCAACTGTCAGAGAGAATGTATAAGCCTGTCCCACAGCTGCAATCAGCTATAAGATCTCCTGTAACATTAGCAGTGGTAAACACACTGGGGATTAGGCCTCGTAGATCAATGACAAATCCAGTGAAAAGCTTAGAGGATATCCTAGATGGTAAATTTATTGTAACAAGTTTTCTGAATGCAACTGAGGCCTTCAAAACGACATACAATGTCTTGAGTGGAGCTCTAAATGAAATGATAAATGACATGAGACGGGTTCTCCAAGTGGCAGGTTTGGATGAATAAGATCAAGCTGGTACAGCAAAGAGATGTTTACCAAAACAGTTTATGTTTAATCAGAACATCAAAACTTAGTTTATTAGCCACAAGTTTACACCAGGGAATTTGCACTAGAGAGTTATCCATAAAAGGAAAGTGGAAATAGAAAGTTATAATAAATATTGTCCAGTAATATTCTTTATATTTTATCAAGGTGAATGTTAAATGGAATGGAATATAGAATAACATGTATTTTAAACAAAATTGGTTAAATTGTGAAAATGTGGGAATCTGGTGGTTTGTGCAAGAAATTTACTGTCTAATCGTTTTATTGTGCAATTTTGTAAATGAGGACTATTAACTTCACTGAATGTTTAACTTGTTTTACAATGTAGAAGGGCTTTATACCAAGGGTCAGGATCAAGGGTCTTTACAGTATCTTCTACTAAACAATAAACCATTTCTGTATAGATATAGAAATAGTGTTTTAATTAGTGTTTGTTTTATGCATATTGTTAATGAAATTACACTTATTGATACAAATGATAATAAAAGACACAGTGGCTTTTGACTTTCTGGATGTGCTATATTTGTATGAGGTGGGGATTTGCATTTGTTATCCAAAATGTGTGTGGTTTACTATAAAAAGGGGCAGAAAATATGAAATAATAATAATAACCACAAAGAATAAAAATAGATTTTTATATTAACAAATGTTGTGATTGTCAGCCATTAGCATTTTTATTCCATGGTCACTGTAAAAAGGGAACGTGCAGTTGTTGCTTTAAGAAGATATTCTGATTCTGCCAATAAAATCTAATTTTGTTTTTCTAACCTACTTCAATCAATTTTATAACATAAAACAAGGGAAAGCTGTTTTTACTTAATTCAGTTACATTGATCCAACATACAATTTCCAATAAAGCTCAGGACGGACACGTGCGCACCTGCTCCTTGCTGCTTCATTGAGAAATTATGATTTGGGGTTATTATACACATTATGTTGCATCAAAGTGAAAATCGCCAATGGACAGAGCTACTCTTCAGCACAATGGTAACCACAACATTTAATAACAGAAACTCCTATGTTTACCATAACTGAACATTAAACCAACATCTTTCCCTTTACTTAAAAACACATAAAATAGCACTTAATCCCTAAATTTATTCCTAATGCAGTCCCTTGCAAAGCATGCTGGGAACTACAGATCCACTGCCCAGGGCTGCATTTCTCAAAAGCATCATGAGCTATGTTGATCGTAGAGACCATTGGTGGAAAAGACTCTTTTGGTAAATGCAGCCCTGGGTCAGTGTTCAGTTACGTTTAGAGTTGTTTCTGTTAGTGAATGTTGTGGTTACCATTGTGGTGAATAGTAGTGCTTGTGCTTAGGCTATGGGCACTCAGTGTTCTATGCTAATGTCAGTACCGACTCCAGTCTTTTCTTAGTGGTTCATACATAATGCATAATGATAAACAACACTGTTGACCCAACTAAACTGATTTATTTTAAATAAACTAAATTATTGTGTTAAAATGTCTTCAATTGAGTTAAAGGAACACTCATTTTCCATCTCCCCTAGAGTTAAACAGTTGAGTTTTACCGTTTTCGAATCCATTCAGCCGATCTTTTAGCATAGCTTAGCATAGATCATTGAATCTGATTAGACCGTTAGCATCTTGCTCAAAAATGACCAAAGACTTTCGATATTTTTCCTCTTTAAAACTTGACTTTTCTGTAGTAACATCGTGTACTAAGACCGACGGAAAATGAAAAGTTGCGATTTTCTAGACCGATATGGCTAGGAACTATACTCTCATTCCTGCGTAATAATCAATAACTTTGCTGCCGTACCATGGGTGCATTTTCCTATTTTCAAAAAAAGTGGAGTGTTCCTTTAAGTAAGGGTAATTCATTATTTTTTTAGTGTATTTACATCAATGTAGAAAAAAATGACTTTCATAATATAAAACAAAAAAGAAGATGTCAAACTTAGGTAATTTTACCTAGCTGGAGAAATCAGGTTATATCTACTGACAGTTATGCTTCAGTAAAACCTTGTTTTGTCAGGTTGGTTGAATTCAGTGATCTTTAATCATTTATTTCATTTCAACAAAACCAGTTTTCCAGGTTGGTTGAATTCAGTTATAATCAGTAATCTTAAAACATTTATTTCATTTCAACAGAATCAGTTACTGTAGATGTTACCACATGAAGTACATTTTGAGTACAAGTTGAACTGACTAAACATTTTTTTTTAGTGTACATTTTGCTTACATAAATTTAAGCTTTACTGTTTCTTTGTTGAGGTTTATTTTTGGGCATATCATCAGCTATGACACATTTATAATTTATAAAGCCTATTGAAAAAGTAAAGTGTGACTAAGGGTGTCACAGTAAACAAAAGATTAGTACAGTGAGTATCACTGATACCTAGCGTGGAGTCATGAACTATTTGTTTGTGCTGTTACCCATAACAACATGAAACATAGAAGCTGATCCAGAAAGTGCACATAGCATGATTCTTACTTAGGGACAAATTACTAGCATCTATTAACATATAGTTTCACTCAAATCTAAACATTACATTATAGTATAACTAACCAGTCCATTATAAACTGTTTTATGGTTTGCACAGGGCCATAACCACTAACCACCATAGACATTGAGGGGGACAAGTCCCCCTGAATAATTAGAAATGGCCGAATTTAATTGAATTATGCCATTTTGAATTGAAAATATGCTATAATTGTTTATATGATCCATGTCATTCATAATGTGACGAGACAATAAACATTTTGCATCTTTGATAAATTAGACATACAAATAAGAGCAAATGTGTGCATATTTTTAAATAAAATATTATTGTAATACAATATTCAAGACATGATTTCGGCCTTAGGTTTGCATAACAAGAGAAGTGTCATGAACCTTTTATTAAAAAAATAGTCTCTTTTCTGCCAGACAGTGATCTGACAATCTGCATAGAAGTCCCTATCTTCTCTGCAATAATTTGGACAAAACAATCTGAGCAAAATGTGGTACCTCTGAATCAGAATATTCAAAGCCTGTAGACTATAATGACAATTTAAATAGAGACTTTATTTTACAGTGCTGTTTCGTATAAACATACTATTTACTTATTGTAGTAATGACACTAAGTAAGTACTAACCCTGAACCTACCCCTAAACCTTAACTTAACCAATGTTACCAGTAGTTACCTTACACTACTCAGTACTTTTGTGGTAAGTAAACTGTAAGTACATTAAAAGTGCATGTACTGTAAAATAAAGAGCAACTCATTTCTGTTTATTTTTAGCGAATTAAAATACAATATTAAAACATATGACTTGAGATCATTTTGATCAGTGCACCAAGCGCAAACCATTACCATCAGATATAACTCATTTTATAGTAGACAGGATACTTCTGATCACCAACAGTTTTGAGATCAGTTTGCATTTTCATTGTTTCAAAGACACAATCACAGTCAACTATACAGTATATTAAAGCATTATATTTTATATTGCTTATATTGTATATTTTAATAGCTTATTCCATTTGCATATTATATTGCACACCAGTTACAAACAAAAACGGTATTAAGCAGAAATATTTGATAGTAAATTAAATAGAAATCAATCATTTTAAAACAGTTTATCACTGCATCACATCTCATGTTTCTGTGTTATTTTATTTATGTTCCTTGACTATTCTTGCTATATAATATGCAAAAGCACTTGTCCTGACAGTGTTGAGGTCACTGGACAATGCACTTTCCAGGCCTACAAAATCAAATGCACTTCTGTCTAGGCTGTTGATGAGAAAAATCTGTTGTTCAGACAGTTTTGCCATCTGAAGCTCTTGTGTATATTGTGCCCGTAGCCCATCAAGTATCTCAGTCTCATCCCAGCACAAATCTGTTTGCGTCTGTAGATGACAGTCTACTTTGGTTTGGACCAAGAGGTAATGCTTCCTTAGTTCTTCAATTGCTTTGGCTAGTTTTATATGCCGTGCTTTCTGCCAGTCTGATACAAGGATGATATAGAAGTCATAAAAATTCAGGTCTTGTTTCATCGCATTCATTGAGTAATCCATGACTGCCTCTATGCCTGATACATCCCAGAACCGGACATCTGGGTTTCCAGGACTCATTGCTGGGTTGCTGATGGATGCTGTTGCTGCACCACACACCTCATTCTCAAGCCCAATTAAGGCATTTACTAGAGTGGATGTTCCAGATCCCGTCTCACCCAAAACTGCAACATCTAGCTGAAAGTGACTCAGGGCCTCTAGTACAACACTGACTTTTGTGGCTCCAAAGCCTGTGCGCGTGTACATATTTTGCAATGTTGTGATGTCGTCAGCTTGAAGTTTCCCAGTCTGTTGGATGTGGTGTGTAGCATTCCTATAGTAATAAAAGTAAAGTAAGTAATAAAGAAATATCAAGGAAATAAATGATAGGGGGATGTGACATTCATTCATTCCTCTCTATTAATTTATTCAGAAATACATTAAAAATGCCAGTCAAACATTCAAATACTTCAATAAACCTCATCTATGATGAGGATGTTCTTAATTTCTGAATTACAATAAGGGTATGTTATGCTGTTAATCATGCCAGGTCAGTAGTTGACAATGTCACTTTGTAGATAAATACTACACGCCTATAGACTGAACACATAATACGCATGCGAATGACATCCCCATTTTCACAAATTTGCGCTTCAGTTTTTTACATGCAAATTATAACGTTATCGTTTTCAAAAACTCAGGCCGTCAAACCGCTCTTGAATGGCCAAAACGCATACAAAGTTTTACGTTTTTATTTGAAAACGGTGTCGTGTAAACGGCCCCTCAATTGTGATATTTGATTTTGGATATAAAATCAAATATATCAGCTGATACCAATGTCCTGATATAATAAAGAAAGAAAAAAGGCTCATTAAAAAAATTTAATTCTTGAAAAACTTAATGGTTGCACTTTAATTTAAGGTGATGTCTTTACACGTACTATAGTAATAACAGTAAATTATGCATAATTACAAGTAACATCACATTAATTACATTACTCTTTCAAACTATTAGAATTACCAAGACAAATTACTACTGTTTTGAACAAGTATTTAGTTACAGTACATACTAACCTTGCTTTCATCCAACCTCCGTGAAACATCTTGTCCAGAAAACTTGAAAATACTTCTGCTCTAAGCTGAGAAACCTCATCCTTAAGAGTATCCGTGAGCTTCTGCATCTCATAATTGTGTGTGTCATGGGCTGAAACTAGGAACACGTGGGGGTCCAATTTCTTCTCCCTCAGATACTTCTCACAGTCTTGTCTCAGTTGATCCAATGCACGTTTTTCAGAGAATTTGCTTTTCTTTCTTTGGGATCGCATATCATTATCAGCTTTTGTTCTAATAAAATAAAATGGCTTCTTTCGTTGCCCAATTTCGTCAATCAAAAGCATGTTGTTTTCTCTGACTCGCTCTGATATCACAACCATAAACATGTCATATAGATCAAAGTTCATTGTCTTTACATAACTCTTGGATGTAAAGGAAGGGGTCCCCATCCCTGGAAGATCCCACAGTCTGACGTGTGGAAGATTTGGATGCTGATACATAGCTGCTTGCTTTGTGGTTTCTACAGCTCCAGTTGGAGCCGCCCCTGTGTCATCAGGATTCAGTCCAAGGAACACATTGATAAGAGAAGACTTTCCTGCACCAGACTCTCCAGTCACAGCGATATCTATCTTAAAATGGTCAAAAACCTCCAAAAGAGATATAAGCTGATGGGGAATTTCCTCTGGTCTTTCAGAAGCAAACACATCCTTGATTTTCTTGAAATGATCTTCTTGAAGTTTTTCTGGCATGTAAAATCTATAGAAAACATGATATTCTGTCAACATTTTATGCTGTAACATTTTTTTTATTCCATATAACATTAGCCTATTCCATCATCGCACATTTGGAGTGTTTGGCCTCCTGTAGTTGGGGGACCAATGAACTACACTGTAAAAATGAAAAGATAGCCTACTTGAGACACTTAGGGGTTCTCTGTAGAAATCTCTCGACCCTCTTTTAAAGGTGTCAGTCTCAAATATGCATGTGAATATTAGTGAGGTAGGCCTATCAATCTGAAAAACTCGAAATGGTGGCTCAAGCGTCTTTTTTTTTTTTTTTTTTTTTTACAGTTTACGGTTACAGTTACAGTTACAGTTTTTTAATCAATGTCGGGAATGTGTCGTGTCCAGTTCCAGTGAAGACAGTATCACTGATTATAATAGTTATATTGTCTTCTATCGCGTAGAAAAGTTATTTTAAAAACACATCTCTCTTTTCGCTGCTGCGTCTCGCGTTTTTAAAAGCAAATTGTGTGCGTTCGTGTATAATTGCTGATAAAGATGACTTTCTCTTGAACTGAGCGCTTCTGAATTTGGAAAATGGAGCAGTGCACTGGTCAACTACACGGTCGTAGGCTCGTAGCCTATACGTAAAGCACACACACAAAATAATAATAACATCGCATCGATATGTAGCGTTGATGTTTTTAAAGAGATTAATCGTCTATCATAAAAGAGCTTATGAAAAATAACCATGGTTTTATTATAGTAAAAGTGTAGTAACCATGGTTTTTTGGCTAATTGATTACCATTTATATAACCACAGTTTTACCACAAATACCATGGTTAAACTATGGTTAGAGTAGCAAAACCATGGTTAATTTGTAGTTACCATGGTTTAACTTCAATAACCATGGTTTTTTGGTTTTATTTGTAGTAAAACCATGGTTCATTTTCGTAAGGGTATCGTCTATGTCTAACTGCCTACCAGGAAATGCAGTTGAAAGCCACTTTTAACACAGCAACTTTGACACGTGCATAACGTTTACACATTCAATTTCAACACTTATTAATGACAGTTTTTCGGCGATTGGTAAACTCACTGTCTTGCGAAGTAAACCCACTCACCCATTATTCATTGTTGTATGCTGTCGATTATCCCGGTTTCAGTTTCCACGAAATCCCAGTGAAATCGAAAGTAAGGTATATGAGTAAAAGTATTAACAAAAACAACACACTGTGATAATTATCAGGCTTTCTTGACTATTTACTTTTAGAACTGCGAAAAAAAGGACGACTGTCTTCACGCCGAATAATCAAATGTATCTAAACAAGGGTAGGAGGGGGGGGACGACGTAATGAAAGCTAACTGCATGATGCCTATGCTATATAAATGATCGTTTAACTATTAAATTACTCAATCGTTATTTCATAGTTTTTGTAACGTTATTTTTATTTGGTGATACTGCTGCATGGAGGTCGTGATTAGGCATAGACCTGTTTTCTAGCAATATCAGATGTTGTATTATAAAACGTTTATTGTTGTTTTGAGTCATTATTTGGAAAAGTAATTAAAGCAACATCTAATTAAACAAAAATTCCAGTCACAGCGATATCAAAAACCTCTAAAAGAGAAATAAGCTGATGGGAAATTTTCTCAAGGCTTTCAGAAGCACATCCTTGGTTTTGTTGAAATGATCTTCTTGTTAAAATTCATATTCCACGGCAACAAATCATATGAAACACATTTTAATTGAATGAAGGAAACTGGAAAAATGCATTCAGATGAACCCCAATCACTTCTGAACCAACCAAACTACTTCAGTATTTGAACACAAATGGAGTTCTGTCTCAATCCAGCAGAGGGCAGCAGAGACAATTTATAGATCATTAAAGGGATAGTTCACCCAAAAATGAAAATTAGCCTATGATTTACTCGCCCTCAAGTCATCCTAGGTGTATATGACATTCTTCTTTTAGACGAATACAATCAGAGTTATATTAAAAATGTCCTGGCTCTTCCAAGCATTATAATGGCATTGACTTGATGGGTCGTTTTTTTAAGTCCATAAAAGTGCATCTATCCATCATATAACTGCTCCACACGGCTCCGGGGGGTTAATAAAGGCTTTCTGAAGCGAAGTGGTGCGTTTGTGTAAGAAAAATATTCATATTTAAAACTTTATAGACTAAAATAACTAGCTTCTGGCGGTCAGCGAGACGCAAGTCGACTTACGGTGAAAGAGTAACCCTTGACCCTTGACGCATGCGTATTGACGAACGCAGAAGTGCAGAGGATAGAGCAAAACAAAAAACTGGTCATGAATTAGAAGTCTTAAACGAGAATTTTTAAAGAGAAATGGCGGAGAATTTCGATAGAAAAAGGGCTTGAGTTTGTTGCCCAGCCCTATCCACGAGACGCGTCAAAGCTCGCGATGCTCCTGTACATTGTGTCAGGGGTTACTCTTTTAGTGCAAGTCGACTTGTGTACTGCTGACCGCCAGAAGATAATTATTTTAGTCTATAAAGTTTTAAATATGGATATTTTTCTTACACAAACGCACCAATTTGCTTCAGAAAGCCTTTATTAACCCCCCGGAGCCGTGTGGAGCAGTTATATGATGGATAGATGCACTTTTATGAACTTCAAAAACTACCCATCAAGTCAATGTTATTATAATGCTTGGAAGAGCCAGGACATTTTTAATATAACTCCGATTGTATTCATCTAAAGGAAGAAGAATGTCATATACAACTAGGATGACTTGAGGGTGAGTAAATCATGGGATAATTTTCTTTTCTTTTTTTTTTGGGTGAACTATCCCTTTAATTACTCACCCTCATGTTATTCCAAACCCGCAAGACTTTTATTCATCTTTGGAACACAAATTAAGATCTTTTTGATGAAATCTGAGAACTGTCCCTCCGTTGACAGCTACACAACTGACACTTTGACACTTCAAAAAGTTAATAAAGAGAGCATAAAACTAATCCACATGAATTGAGTGGTTTAGTCCAAATTTTCTGAATTGACTTGCTTTATATGACGAACAGATTTAATTTAGTCTTTTATTCACGTATAAACTTTGATCAGCGAACATAACTATAAGCTCAACCGAACCTGCTTGATGTGCGAGAACAAACCTCATTGGTTCTTGCGGAAGCTCAAACGTGCTGCGTAACACATTGGTTCTCGCACATCAAGCAAACATGCTTGAGCGTCCATTTACCACAATTGATGTGTGAGTTGATGAATGTTTATATGTGAATAAATGTCTAAATTCAATCTGTTCAGCATATAAAGCGATCGTGTCTCTTCAGAAAATTCATATAGATTTGTTTTATTATCTCTTTATGAACTTTTTAAAGCATCAAATAGTTGCATAGCTGTCAATGGAGGGACAGAAAGCCCTCATATTTCATCAAAAAATATCTTAATTTGTGCTCCGAAGATGAACGAAAGTCTTACAGGTTTGGAACGACATGAGGGTAAGTAATTAATGACACAATTTAATTTTTTGGGTAAATTAACCCTTTAAAGGCACAATATGTCATTTTCGCTGCTAGAGGTTGCTTATTCATAACAAAGGTGTAGCTTGATGATGCCATGAATGAGGGTGGAATCATGGGAGTTGTTGTCTTCACCTCCACTGCTAATGGAAAGGACTTGGGAAGAAATCATGCTCGTGGATGAGCGAATGCATTAAAGTTTTATTCACATTATGGTGGTATGAAGCAGGGCGGACTGAGCACTGTGGGAGCAAATGCTAATGAGAGAGACCTGCATTAAACACTGGTCTTGAGACCAGCGGAGCTTTTATTATGCTGCATTCGGCCGCTTCCGCTCTTTTCGTTGCATATGTGGGGTAACATGCATGGGTTTCACATGGTTAAAACAATCATACTAAATACATTTGAGTGTGTTGAAAGTTTTGTTATATAAGTTATAACATTACTCTGTGCATTCGCTTGGTGGCTGGTATGAAAGACTGCACATTGCAGTAATAGATCAATATTAGAATATCATATTAATAAAAGCTGGATGACTAATGACTGTTTCTAAATTACATTTAATTACATACAATTAATTTTAAAATGTATGATGGAGAAAGCTATAGTTATCCACTTGACAAAATAGTGTTGTCTCTGAGGCATGGTAAAACATGGTACACATGGTAAAAGAAAACAAGTGATGCAAACGATAAGACTAACCGTGTTGAGCTGTTTAACAATGATTAGTTTTCTGTTGATGAATGTATCCAAACAGTTGCTCACCTGTCTAATAAAGCACATAATATACTAAAGCGTCTTTGTTCTTTCCATGGTTTCTACGAAAGTAAAACTGGAAATCAAGAGTTGCACGGATATGACGTCATTGACAGGCGACGCAATGACATGGTCTGTAACGCTGGATAAAATTGCTGATTTCTCTGGATCATTGTTTGAAACGTTTGGGATAATGTATGTACACAAGTCAACTAAATATATAACATTGTTCTATTGTTTTTTGGATATTTTCATGTAAAAATCCTACATATTGTGCCTTTAATGAGGGTAACGCCAAAGTATGGAACAATTGGCTGTTATAAATTACATTTACAGCCAGAAAAACACTGTTTTTATTGTAAATTCCAGCTTGGCAGGTGGTTTAATTGAGACAGACTTGGTGCCAAAAGAAGATATAAAAGCAAAAAGTATTCAATGTGATCTATCAAAACAGTGCTTTTTCTTTAAACATTTAGTAGGCATGAGGTAGAATTTAAAATGTCTTAAAATGTGTGAGCATTAAAGGAACACTCCACTTTTTTTGAAAACAGACTCATTTTCCAACTCCCCTAGAGTTAAACAGTTGAGTATTACCGTTTTCGAATCCATTCAGCCGATCTCTGGATCTGGCGGTAGAACTTTTAGCATAGCTTAGAATACATCATTGAATTGGATTAGACCATTTGTATGTCGCTCAAAAATGACCAAAGACTTTCAATATTTTTCTTATTTAAAACTTGACTCTTCTGTAGTTATATTGTGTACTAAGGCCGACGGAAAATGAAAAGTTGTGATTTTCTAGGCCGATATGGCTAGGAACTATACTCTCATTCCTGCGTAATAATCCAGGAACTTTGCTGCTGTACCATGGGTGCAGCAGACGCGATGATATTACGCAGCACCTGAAAATAGGCTAACTTCCGTCAACATAACCAACGTGACAACCTGCTTGCACAGGGAGCGTACCTTGTAAGTCTCTTACAAGTTGTAACCATGGAGACATTTGTGAGAGAAGATTCAGAAGATATTTACTTTGGTGCAGATCCTGAACAGTATCTATTTGAACCGGAATACACTGAAGATGAGCTTTTGGAACGTGAAAGGCAAGAAAGTGTGGCTGAACAGACTGGGGCAGAAAGGAGGAGGAAAGCAGGTGCGAACCTTTACAACGCACAGAACCATGGCTAATCGCACAGGTAAATCCACTACCTAATTTGCCGGCTGCAACTCTGCAACTACACAAACTAAGGCTGAATCATTCACTATTCCCTATGTTAGTCCACTAATACAGTTCACTTAAAGGAGTGAATGAAAACGAGTGAGTGAATTCGGACAGCCACTGTGTGTACATAGGCTGTACACTCGTTATTGCGTTGCAATGTGGGATTGAATGAGTGCACTCAATAACGTCCACTATGGTTTCGGACACCACTACAAATGGCTGTCCCCTCAAATAATGCCCTATTTGAGGGTATAGTGGGCGATTTTGGATTCAGCCTTACTGCCGGCTAGTTGGAAGTTACCTAGATGGGGACTGTTCTCAGGCACTGCGTAATATCAGTGCGCCTGCTGCACCCATGGTATGGCAGCAAAGTTCTCTGATTATTCCACAGGAATGAGAGTGTAGTTCCTAGCCATATTGGTCTAGAAAATCACAACTTTTCATTTTCCGTCGTTCTTAGTACACAATATAACTACAGAAGAGTCAAGTTTTAAATAGGAAAAGTCTTTGGTCATTTTTGAACGAGATGCTAATGGTCTAATCCGATTCAATGATGTATGCTAAGCTATGCTAAAAGTGCTACTGCCAGATCTGGAGATCGGCTGAATGGATTCGAAAACGGTAAAACTCAACTGTTTAACTCTAGGGGAGTTAGAAAATGAGCCTATTTTCAAAAAAAGTGGAGTGTTTCTTTAAGATGTGTTTTCTGTTTTGTCAATGCAAAGATCAATCGAACTAACATTCCTATATACAGTACAAGTCTGTTCTGAATCTGGTGGATATTAAGTCCCTTGAATCCTTTTGGTTGTCCAGTGTTGACAATATCACACAATTGCTTTGTTTTGCTAATGTATTTTACAGTCTGAAGTCTGAGATGAAATGTTGCTGTCAGGATGAAGTGTTTTCTTGAGTCTCCCCATGACAGTGTCTTCCTGAGAGAGATGCTGAATCAGCCACATCTCTCTCACTCTCTTCTTCTTCCCTGTCCCTTCTTTTCTCTCTCCTCTTCCTTTTTACAGTTTCTGAAGGCCCTTCCCAGGGCACCCCACCTACGAGAGTTGGGGAATTTAGTTTTCATCAGATATGGCTTATACTCTACACACTAAAAAATGCTGGGTTGTTTCAACACGTTTGGGTCACATATGAATTAACCGAACCGTTGGTTTAAATTTTTGAACCCAATGGTTGGGTTTGTCCATATGTGACCCAAACATGGGTTAAAACAACCCAGCATTTTTTAGAGTGATGTAACTTCAAGCCCTGCCACCAGATGTCAGTACAACAGCAGCAAAAGTCATGCCTGGTTGTGTCACAAGTATTCTGAGAATAAAAAATGATCACATTATAAGAACACATAGGTGAATCAAGGATAGTTATGGTACCCACTGTTTCTAACACATGGCAAAGAGGAGGGACGGAAGTCTTCCAAAAGTTCCTCGCTTCTAAATCCAGTTGGAATGGGCACAGAGAAAAATAACAGATAACAGATAACAGAAACAGCAATTAGCCATTATTTTTCATTATTATAATTTTTGGCGGGGGGTAGGGGGTTTAATATTACTATATATGCTGTAAAATATTGCTTATTCAGATACTTTCTTACCTATCTGAGGAAGTTTGTCTTAGCATGTTTTCTGACCAGGAACTGTGTTTAACTTTCTGAGGAGAAAACAACTGATTTTCATGAAAACGTACTCAGTTACTCACGTAACCTCGGTTCCCTGAGACAAAGGAACGAGTATTGCGGAGTGAGAAAACTCCTTTTCTCGAAATACTGAAGCCTTTATAAAATAACGCAGTGCTACTGCACAGCCGTAACAGTGCTGAGGCTTACTCGCACGCTATTGGCTGGTCAGTGGGAACTGCACGAACCAATGGCAGAGCGATGTAATTGCGCGAACCAATCAGAGTGGAGCCTGACGAGCTGAGCGCAGAGCCCGCCAGAATGGGCGGGGCATCTGCCTATAAAAGAAGCTTGCATTTGCATTTGCATTCAGGTTCATTCGATGATCGCTAGTCGTATGCGCCATAGCACGGCCGTCTACGCAATACTCGTTCCCTTTCGAACGGTCAGTCATATTGCGTCTAGCTAGACACAGTGGGATCCTATTCAGTCACAACGTGCTATGATGAGCACAACAACATGTACCTTTACTCAAGCTGAGACACTAGTATAAGGGTCCCAATTTATTGACATATTGTGTAAGGGGCAAGCCGTTTTTAAATAGGGACATCATCATAATGAGGGGCCCAAGTGCTTGCAGTGCAGGGACATATGAGGTCTAGACCCCTAAGCGCTAACTTGTGAAGGGCTGGGCTCATAGACCTCCCTTTTATACAGAAAGGACACTTGCCTGCAGAGCAGGGACTTCCAAATTGTAAAATCTGGCAAAGGTAGTCTGCGACAACCAGCCAGCCGCTCTACAGATATCGCCAATAGATACTCCGCTTGACCACGCCCAGGAAGAGGCCATGCCTCTTGTGGAGTGAATCTTGACACCTATAGGGGAATTGCAGGCCCATAGAAGCGTAGGCTAGAGCGATAGCATCCACTAACCATCTGGATAGTCTTTGCTTCGTGACCGGAAGCCCTTTGGTGCAGCCACCGAAGCTTACAAAAAACTGCTCCGACTGTCTGTACTGGGCGGAGTGCTCAATATATGCTCTTAGAGCCCTGACTAGGCAGAGCAGGTGACTCCGTGGAGGGTAGAGCAGAGAACGTGATCACTTGTTCTTTGAACGGAGTCGAAAGCACTTTTGGCACATAGCCGTGTCTTGGTTTGAGGGTGACTTTAGAGTCAGCCGGGCCAAACTCCAGACAAGAAGCACTCACGGAGAGCACATGCAGGTCACCAACTCGCTTTACTGATGCTAATTCTAGCAGTAGTGCAGTTTTAAGCGAGAGTGGCTGGAATTCGGCCGTTTGTAACGGTTCGAATGGGGCCTCTTTCAGAGCTTGAAGGACCAGTGATAGGTCCCAGGAGGGCACCGTAGGAGGCTGTGGGGGGGTTAAGCCTTCTGGCTCCCTTTAGGAAACGGAAAATCATGTCGTTCCTGCCCAACCATTGGTGCATGAAAAGCTGCGATGTCTGCCACATAGACCTTCAGCGTGGATGGAGTACGGCCTGCATCCAAAAGCTCTTGCAGGAAAGAGATTATGGGTCCTGGTTCCTGGCTGAGCACCAGTCAGAGAACACAGACCATTTAAGAGCGTAGAGGCGTCTGGTAGACGGCGTTTTAGCCTCGATAATAGTGTTCAGGTTGTTAGCTGGAAGGTCCTTGAACTCCCATCGAGGGGCCACACATGTAGTGCCCACAGTTTGGGACGGGGGTGCCAAATCGTCTCATTCGCCTGGGAAAGGAGATCTTTCCTCAGGGGAATTGGCCATGGCGCTGCAGAGAGCAGCTGAATCAACTCGGGGAACCAAGGCTGGGTCCGCCAGAGAGGGGCCACTAGTAGGACTGTGTGTCTGCGCTCCCTGATTCTCTTTATGACTTGGGGGACGGGCAAGACCGGGAAAAAGCATAAAGCGGGAGGCTGGGCCATTCGTGGGCCAATGCATCCCTGCTCTTTGAGAAAAATATTAGGAAATGACAGTTGTCTTCGGAGGCAAAGAGGTCGACCTCTGCCCTCCCGCAAACATTACATATAATTTGAACCATTTGGTCCATTCCAAATCCAAGGACACAAGGCCTCGGGACAGCATATCTGCTCCCTGGTTCTGTTTGCCCAGCACATGCGCCGGCCTTAGCGAGCGCAAGTTGCCTTTCGCCCATAGGAGGAGACCTCTGGCTAGTTTGTACGTAACGATCTTAGCCCGCCTTAGCGATTTATGTAGGAAACCACTGACTATACGGACCAAGACATGTTGACCCACTAGACTTGGCAGGAATGTCTTGAGGGCCAGCACCACTGCTATCATTTCGAGGCAGTTGATGTGCAACCATGTCTCCGTGTTCGACCATGAGTCGAAGGCCGGTTTGGCCTCGCACAGACCCGTGTTGGAGGCATCTGTGGTGACCACCATTCGTCTCGATATTGTCCCCAAGCTCACCCCAGACTCGAAGAGGCTGGGTTTCGACCAAAGGGCCAGGGCTTTGATACAGCCGTGATTTACTTTGATAGAGAGGCGGTCTGAGCGCCAAATTCGGGAAGGAACCCATTTTTTCAGCCAGTGCTGCAGGGGACGCATGTGAAGCATGCCTAACCGACAGCCACGCCTTCATCTGGGCTGAGTCTAATATTGCGCCCAGGAAAGGGATCCTTTGCCTGGGGAGCAGCGAACTCTTGGCTGTGTTAATTCTGAGACCCAGGTATTCTAGATAGCTGAGGAGCACAGATTTGTGGGATTCTAGTTCCGCCTCTGACCGGGCCAGAATGAGCCAGTCGTCCCATTTGTCTCAAAGGGGAAAATCCCGCATCAATGCAATTTGTAAAAGTGCGAGGTGCCAGGGACAATCCGAATGGCAGGACTGGTAGACCCTCCCGTCGAACGTGAATCTCAAGAACGGTCTGTGACGGGGAGTTATCTAGATATGAAAGTAAGCATCTTTCAGATCCACTGAGAAGAACCAATCCATTGGGCGAACCTGCGCGAGGATATGCTTCAACGTTCCGAAAGGCTGTTTGATAAGGGCCTTGTTCAGATGTCTGAGGTCTAGGATGGGTCTGAGGCCGCCATCCTTTTTGGGAACAAGGAAGTGGCGGCTGTAGAAGCCCGACTCGCTTTGGGCTGGAGGCACTGACTATATGGCCCCTTTTTCCAAACAGCTCATCACTTCAGAGCGGAGGACATGAGACACGTTGCTCCTTACTGAAGTGTTTGTTATGCCCGCAAAGCGGGGTGGTTTGCGAGCAAATATGAGCGAATAGCCTTGCTCTATTGTTTTTATGACCCGACGTGACACACCGGGGATGGCTTTCCAAGCCTCGCCCCGGTTGGCCAGGGGTATCATAGTGTCGTGTTGAGCTGGGTGCTGACCCTCATGTGGTGCGGAAGAGGAAGAATGCTCTTTTTTTGAGTATTTATGTTTTTTATTGGGTTCGCTATAACAGCGGTCGAGTGCAAGGGAGAGTGCATTAGAGCGGGCTCGCTGCTTGCACTCGCAACAATAACAACAACATTTTCCCTCTCGGCCGGAACTGAAACGGGCAGTTGGGGGGAAACTCTGAGCATTTTGGAGGGCGGTCCGGCCTCGGTGAGACTTAGCCTTCCCCTCTTCCTTCTCTGCAGATTAGGACTGCTTCTTCTGTTCAGGGACCAGTGTTATCTTTGGCCGGGGTCCCTGACGCTTGGGTGCGAAGCGTTTTGCCTGACTGGGGCGTTGCCGCTGCTCAGGTGCTGGCCGTGGCTGAGTGGCTGCAGGCACTGGCTTTAACTGCTGCTGAGTCTGCATTCAAAGAAACAGAACTGGACCGTTTCTGCAAAAAGTGTTGAATGCCCTGGGACACCTTTTGTGCTGTGGTGAAGCGCTCTGAGAATCCATCCACAGCTGGGCCGAAGAGGCCAGTGGGGGAGATTGGTGTAGGAAGGAAGGCGGTCCTGTCGGCCTCCCTGATCTCCATTAGATTTAGCCACAGGTGCCGTTCTAACACCACAAGGTTGGCCATGGTTCTGCCTATGGCCTGGGCAGTGGCTTTCGTGGCGCGCCGGGCTAAGTCTGTGGCGCTGCGGAGGTCGCGGAAAGCTTCTGAGTCAGGTCCAGTCTCATCCATAGCATTGAGGAGTTTGGCCTGGAAAACTTGTAGGACCACCATAGAGTGGAGAGTGGAGCCTGCCTGGCCAGCAGACATGTAGGCCCTACCCGCCAGGGCTGAGGTTGTCCTGCAGGGCTTGGACGGGTGTGAAACTTTGGCTTTCCACCCTACCGCTGCAGGCAGGCAGAGGTGTGCGGCCACAGCTTCGTCCAGCGGTGGCAGCTTCTCATACCCTTTTTCCTCGGTGCATCAATGGTCGAGAGCGTGGTCAAGGAAGATGGACGCAGGTGTGCAGAGTAGGGAGCTCCCCACGATTTAGCCAGTTCATCATGGACCTCCGGGAAGAACGGTGCTGCCCCCACTGACGCCGAACTCATCCACGTCTTCACAAAAGCCCAGTTGAGGCCTAGCTCAACGGCTTTTGTGAAGACGTGGATGAGTTCGGCGTCAACACCAGCCTTGGAGTTGCTGTGGAGCTTAGATGGCAAGGGGGCAGGGTCTTCAATGGAGCCCGACCAATCCTCGGCATCTGATGCCGCTATTGACACAGAGTCATCGTGTGGCTCCTTGTGTGGGTTATCCTCAGACCCGCCGAAAGAGACGAGACCCTCGGGGTCGAGTGGAGGGTGCCGGTCTGATCGGGAGAACATGACGGGTGAAATATCTCTCTGTGGAGACAGTGAAGCATGCAGGCACTGGGCCCACTGACCAGCTAATAGCCTCAGCACTGTTATGGCTGTGCAGTAGCACTGCGTTATTTATATAATGGCTTCAGTATTTTCGAGAAAAGGAGTTTTCCAACTGCGTCTAGCTAGACGCAATACGACTGAATGTTCGAAAGGGAACAGTCAGTTTGAATTGACTTATTAACTACCAAGAACCATGCACTTAACAAAAGTAACAATTTCATTAGGTTACCAACCACAAAGTGGTTTAAAAAACAACACGTAGACAGACCTGTGTGCCTGTGCCAAAGGATCTGGAGCGTGGTTTGGGAGAGGGACACGGGGACAGTGAATTTATTTTGGGAGGAAGGGGTGGAGGTAACAGACTGGAACGGGGAACTTGATACTCCTCCTGTGATATCTGTAATAGTGAGAGAGGAATGAGATTAACCAACCATTAAAGTCAGAGTAAATTGAAGAATTGTACAGACTCAGGAAAATACACTTACATTCACATTTATTGTCTAAGCAGGCATTTTCTTAGCAAAGCATCTTGATACATATGATACAATACATTTTGGAATTATGGACAATTAATTCTAGCAATTAGGGATAAGCCAATAATAATTTTTATATCATTGCTACTAACCGATACATGCCCAATATTAAAATTCTATACTAATTAATACAAATAAAATGTTAAAACTAAAATCAATCATTTTAAATGCAACAAGTACACTCACCAGCCACTTTATTAGGTAGACTTGTTCACCTGTTCGTTAATGCAAATCAGCCAATCACATGGCAGCAACTCAATGCATCTAGGCATGTAGACATGGGGCACATCTCAATCAACTCCCTAGTTCAGTAGTCATGGCACTGATCAGGGAGTTGGCCTTTATAAGGGCTGTCTCAATCATAAAAACCTTGCTCCCTAAAATGCACCGCAAAAAAACAACTGAAGACAACTCAATAAATATAATTACACACGATAGAAGATTGGAAAAGACAAACCATTTTTTATTATATGTCAGTATTAACACATTGATAGACAGGTAGGAAATTGAGTAATCACTGTCCCAATGTGTAGTAAGCAGGGTCCTTACAGTGCCCGGATTCATGTATACGATATACTGATTCACGAGCTTAGGAGCTCATTGAGATGTACCCATGGTCAAGACAATCTGCTGAAGTTCAAACTGAGCATCAGAATGGGGAAAAAAAGGTAATTTAAGTGACTTTGAATGTGGCATGGTTGTTGGTGCCAGACAGGCTGGTCTGAGTATTTCAGAAACTGCTGATCTACTGGGATTTTCATGCACAAACATCTCTAGGGTTTACAGAGAATGGAAGAGAAAATATCCAGTGAGCGGCAGTTCTGTGGGCAAAAATGCCTGAAGTCAGAGGAGAATGGCCAGACTGGTTCGAGCTGATAGAAAGGCAATAGTAACTAAAATATCCACTTGTTACAACCGAGGTCTGCAAAAGAGCATCTTTGAATGCAAAACATGTTGAACTTTGAAGCAAATGGGCTACAGCCGCAGAAGATACACTGGGTGCCACTCTGGTCAGCTAAAAACAGGGAATTGAGACTACAAACCGCATGGGCCTCACCAAAATTGAACAATAGAAGATTAGAAAAACGTTGCCTGGTCTGATGAGTCTTGACTTCTGCTGCGACTGTTCCTACTGAATAAATGGTCAGAATTTGGACATGAAACAACATGAAAGCATGGAATCATCCTGCCTTGTATCAACGATTCAGGCTGCTGGTGGTGGTGTAATGGCGTGGGGGGTATTTTCTTGGCACACTTTGGGTCCCTTAGTACCAATTGAGCACAGTTTAAACGCCACAGCCTACCTGATTATTGTTGCTGACCATGTCCAATCCCTTTATGGCCACAGTGAACCATCTTCTGATGGCTACTTCCAGCAGGATAACACGCCATGTCACAAAGCTCAAATCATCTCAAACTGGATAGTGAGCTCACTATACTCAAATGGCCTCCACAGTCAACAGATCTCAACCCAATAAAGCCCCTTTGGGATGTGGTGGAATGGGAGATTCACATCATGGATTTACAGCTGATAAATCTTCAGAAACTGCATGATGCTATTATGTCAATGAGGAATGTTTCCAGAACTTTTTTGAATCTATGCCATGAAGAATTAAGGCACTTCTGAAGGAAAATGGGGGTCTAACCCGGTACTAGCAAGGTGTACCTAATAAAGTGGCCTGTGAGTGTAACTATAGGCATCAAAAAATTTTAAAGTATGAAAAAAGGATATTCATTTTGTTAGTGTTTTCCAAGATTAACTTTAAGTGAACTTTAGATGATGGCAACAGTAATGTAAATGTTAAAACAGGAGAAAGGTGCATTCACATTAAATATCCTATAAATGTATACATTTCTAATATCAACTGATATAACCGATATAGTGCAGATACTGTGCTTTCCTAGTTTAATCATCTATAATCTAGCCATTACACTGCTGTATATTTATATAAATACAGTACCTGTTTGTTTAATGTAAATGCATTTTGATTGAATGACAGTGTGAGGTCTAGAATGTGAGGTGTGAATGTGGTTGATAATACAATAATGCAAACAATGCACAATTAATATTTAAGAACATATGAGTATTGAGTAAACAAATATTCAATGAAATTTAGATAATATAAGCAGTCATAAAATTCAGTAAGGATGTGTTTCCTGATGCCACAATTATGCACTCTCACCTTTTTCATACAAGCCAGTTTTTTCATTACCAGCTCTACATCCTCATGATCCTCCTCCTCATCTTCATCTTCCTCCTCTTCCTCATTTCCCCCTGCCCTCCTGTCTCTTACTGGCAGGTAGGGCTCAATGAGGATGGACTCCGTGCCTCTGATGTCACAGCGGCAGTAGGGGCATGTGTGTCCATCTGACTTCTGCATATTAGAGGGAGTGACACAACTCAAAACGCACATTTACCTACTTATCTAATGCACAGGGCACCAAAACCATGGAATCAAGTTTTTAGTTCACAAAGACATACCACAAGAAAGATTTGATTATCTCTTGCATCTTACGAGAATGAGTTGCACTACTCTTTAAATATGTTACATTAACTCTAGAGCTGCATAAATGCATCACATCCTCATTCTAAGGTAAATGTTATCTCACCATGCATTGATGTGTGACTGTAAACTTGAGAGATGTGGGAAATCAGTCACACACGCACACATGCAACATTGATGCTTGATCAAACACAGACAGGAAGCTTGAGCCAAAAAGTCAGGTCATGCTGCATGACGCTGTTGCAAACACTATAATTCATGCAGTGCTGCTTTCTAAATGACTTAGATTTTTGCATGTATTTAATTATCAGTTTATATTATTGGTTTATTGATATTAAAAGAATTATACTCTAAGGAGTTCTATTTATAATGTTTATATATTTGCACCAATAAGACAAAATACAATCATGTAATCATGTATAGCTGTTCTGAATGTGGGTTTTTTGGGTGTAACCTCACCACCATAATTGCTCATGAGTGTCAATCCAAGTGTGAATGGGAGATTTGAAAGGTTTGAGCACAATAAAAAAAGAATATACCTGCCAGCCTGTCAAGCAGGGCTGACACAGCAGATGCCCGCAGGGCTGAATGCGAGTGTCCTTGTCTCGTTCAGTGCAGATTTTGCAGAGCTGAAATGTGCTGCCAATCTCACAGTATAACTCATACTGCTCCTGAAGAGAAAAAGTAAAGACAGAAAAAAGACCTTGCATTAGAGACAAAAATGCAATTGCATTCAAGAGATAAAAGAAATTAGCAAATCAGAAATAAATCTGAAACTCTAATTTATGAACTTTAAGTTACCTCTGTGACTTTGACTCGACCCTTGTGAGCCGGACTGCACAGGCTGGTGAGGTCAGGGTTCACGTCACGCCCATCAGGGTATAAGTAGCTGCAGATGTAAGTAGTTTTTATAAGATTAAGATTATATTAACATTATGATGACAGCTTACATTTCATTGTGTATTTTTTCTTAAAATAATACACACCAGCCCTCCCTGAAACCTTGTATGAGTGCTTGGAAGAGAGGTGTATTCTGGGGAATGGTTTGCACAATGCTGCCATCACTGGTCACATGACCAATCGCCCACTGACCCATTTGTGTGCAACTGAGACGGAATATGTAGCTATGGATGCACAGAGAGAGACAATAAGAGTTTAGATCTAAACCATATTAAGTCTAAGTAAGCATCCTATAATAAATACTTCATTATTTTTAACCCTGATATTGTCTGCTGCATGTCTCACCTCCCAGGACGATGTCTGTAGTGCTCCAGTCGGGCCCTGACCTGGTCGTAGGTGAGAAACGCCATGTATCCAGGGTGAGTTACTGCTAACTGATTCCAGTTCCTTAACAAAGTTGACCAGGGCTAAAGGGAGAATTGAAGATTAAAAAACTTTATGTTTTGAAGTGATTACAATATGATAAAGAAAATGACAAAGGACCAAAATGAGGAATGAAAGGGCCACATGTTCTACTGCTGGAACCTTTAATAAATAGAGTACAAAATAAGGCCTGAAACTTGCATTTTATATAAACTGTTTTATTTTCTATTCAATTTCTATGGGGTTTTCCATTTTGCAAAATTAAATAGATAAATTTGAGCTTCACAAATCAGTTTGTGTAATAAAATGGTGTAGAAAGGGTCTGAATAATGTTATTTTAAGGAATTTGTAAATAATTTGAGACAAAATGTGTAACAGAAATAAATACTATGTTTTTTTGTCATTAAAATGTGTTAATTTTTTTTTTACTAGAATAAAATTAATGCCAATATAATATAATGACAAGATTTGTGCATAATTTAAATTTTTAGATAAACTCAAGATCAAAATGGTCAAACAGGCCAAAATGGCCATTTGATGTGGTTAAAATTATCTATGGTTACACTTTATTTTAAGGTGTCTTTGTTACACTGTATTTATACATTTAAGTACTAAGTAATATTAAGTAACTACATGTACTTACTATAGGGTTAGGATTGGGGTTTGGTTTAGGGTTAGTTGCATGTAATTATGCATAATTTATAGTTAATACTATAGTTACTACATGTAACATATGTAACAATGACACTGTAAAATAAAGTGTTACCTGATCGACTTCACTTAAAATAGATTTATTTTATATTATTTATTTATAGTTTATCATACATATCTAATAAGTTTCACACAAAAAAAAACACATTAAAAAGTAGCACTTTATTTTACAGTCCTGTTCCCCATGTACTTACACTGTAAAAAAAAATATAGGATCAATAAGTTATGACAACATATGTTTTTAAGTTAATTTAACTCATCAAAATAAATTTTAACTTTTTAATTTAAGTTATACAAGATTCAACTCAAAATTGTAAGTCAGTTTAATGTAAATTGTAAATAGTGAGTTGAAATGACTTGTACTTTTATGTTGCTTTAACTTAAAAATGTAGGGCAGCAACTGAACTTAAGTTTTTAAGTTGAAATAGGTTTAAGTTTTTTACAATGTACTATGTACTTAATATAGTAATTGTAATAACTAGGTACTAACCCTGAACCTACAGCTAAACCTCACCTTAACCCATGTAGTTACCTTATATTACCCAGTACTATATTGGGTAAGTACATTGTAAGTACATGTAAGTGCACATACTGTAAAATAAAGTGCAATAAAAAAAACACCATATATACCATATTCATGGAATGTGCCTGTTTTTTTAAAGAAGTTTTTAAGTATTTTTAAGAAGCATTTGTTATGTGAGCAACCAAAGCATATTAGTATCTCCTTAGAAGTTCTCCTCAAGCTCAGGATACCTGAAAAAGCCTGGTGAAAATATCAAACTCAAAGATGGATATGTGATCGTTACAAGTGAGATCAACTGTGGACTTCAAAGCCATGGCCTCCATTCCCTCTTCGAAGTAATGAACCATCCTCAGCTGCTGTTTAAAAATGTTCCACTGCACTATACACCTAAAAGAAAGAAAGAGAGGGAGGGAGGGATGATTGTCCAAAAATGGATGCATAGGGTTTAAGTCTTTAATGCACATTCACTCAATTATTTTTGTCATACTTGTGTCCAAAAGCCTTCCTCCAGAAATCTTTGGCCTCTGTTTTTGTAACCCTATAAGTGTCACCCTTAAATCGTCCCCCAGGAAACATATTTCGTAGTTCGTTCAACATGTGGCTGAACAGAAGTGACAGCTTAGTAAGATTTCTCCTGAAAGATAAAACAAATTAAAACGCAAGATTTAAAAAATAATAATAATAAATAGGTAATGTTTTATAGTAACTTTCATTAATAAATCATTAACAAACATTATATAATGCTTAACAGATCATTAGTTAATATACACTCACCTAAAGGATTATTAGGAACACCATACTAATACTGTGTTTGACCCCCTTTCGCCTTCAGAACTGCCTTAATTCTACGTGGCATTGATTCAACAAGGTGCTGAAAGCATTCCTTAGAAATGTTGGCCCATATTGATAGGATAGCATCTTGCAGTTGATGGAGATTTGTGGGATGCACATCCAGGGCACGAAGCTCTATTGGGTTGAGATCTGGTGACTGTGGGGGCCATTTTAGTACAGTGAACTCATTGTCATGTTCAAGAAACCAATTTGAAATGATTCGAGCTTTGTGACATGGTGCATTATCCTGCTGGAAGTAGCCATCAGAGGATGGGTACATGGTGGTCATAAAGGGATGGACATGTTCAGAAACAATGCTCAGGTAGGCCGTGGCATTTAAACGATGTCCAATTGGCACTAAGGGGCCTAAAGTGTGCCAAGAAAACATCCCCCACACCATTACACCACCACCACCAGCCTGCACAGTGGTAACAAGGCATGATGGATCCGTGTTCTCATTCTGTTTATGCCAAATTCTGACTCTACCATCTGAATGTCTCAACAGAAATCGAGACTCATCAGACCAGGCAACATTTTTCCAGTCTTCAACTGTCCAATTTTGGTGAGCTCGTGCAAATTGTAGCCTCTTTTTCCTATTTGTAGTGGAGATGAGTGGTACCCGGTGAGGTCTTCTGCTGTTGTAGCCCATCCGCCTCAAGGTTGTGCATGTTGTGGCTTCACAAATGCTTTGCTGCATACCTCGGTTGTAACGAGTGGTTATTTCAGTCAAAGTTGCTCTTCTATCAGCTTGAATCAGTCGGCCCATTCTCCTCTGACCTCTAGCATCAACAAGGCATTTTCGCCCACAGGACTGCCGCATACTGGATGTTTTTCCCTTTTCACACCATTCTTTGTAAACTCTAGAAATGGTTGTGCGTGAAAATCCCAGTAACTGAGCAGATTGTGAAATACTCAGACCGGCCCGTCTGGCACCAACAACCATGCCACGCTCAAAATTGCTTAAATCACCTTTCTTTCCCATTCTGACATTCAGTTTGGAGTTCAGGAGATTGTCTTGACCAGGACCACACCCCTAAATGCATTGAAGCAACTGCCATGTGATTGGTTGATTAGATAATTGCATTAATGAGAAATTGAACAGGTGTTCCTAATAATCCTTTAGGTGAGTGTATATTCACATAGCTAAAAATATGAGATAATGTGCTTGTTAATGTTTACTAATATTACTGTACCTAATGCACTTTTTTACATTTACAAATGTACAAACACAAAAAGGCATTTGGTAGCTATGAGTTGATCCAGATATTCAACAGAGAACTGAATATAAGAATAAGTCCCACTTTATATTAGGTGTCTTTAACTACTATGTACTAAATTGTTAGGTACAATGTACTGATGGTGTTCATGTTAAAAGTGCAAAACACTTTTGCTGTTATTGAGGTGTGATACAGCTACAGGACAGGTTTGCTGGTACGGGTTAGACTGGGTAAACCCAGCCTGATCTGCCGGCGATTTGATTTCGCCCTGCAACTCAGTCTGGAAACTTGTACATTAATTTCTACTGCTTTTGTTACACTTTTGCGGGAAGTGTACTGGCTTATTCTGGCTTATTCACCTGGCGCGCTATTGGCGGATTTAACACGATGATGATAGAGAAGCGATGGGTCGTTGCTTGTTGATCACGCCTCTTGTGGTCTGATTGGTTGAAGGACTATCCAATTGCGTACAGAGTCATTTGAATTATGCTAATTTATCATGCCTCTTGTGCAGTAGAAAATACATAGCAGACTCCCCAGACCCATGTTCAATCTTAAATTAAGCTTCGTCTGGTGATAGCCAGACAAGGTACGGGTAGGTTACAGGCTTGGTTAAAGGGTCAACAGTGTACAGGGGTCAGTCTGATAAGGGAACACGGTTTTGATAAGTATTTTCTTGAAAAAATGTATTTGTTTTCTCATGTTGATGTATGATTCAAGGAATATCCTGTTTAAGTATATAGTATACTAAGTGCTGAGGCAATAAAAACATGTTTTGCACCTAAATTACAATTATGTGGTGTTGCTATGTCTTTAGCAAGCATTTAGCTAAACTTAACCCTTTAAACAAATGTTACAGTAGCTAAAAGTCCAATGCCCATAAAGTTACTAAATGATTAGTAAACATTTATAATAATTTACAAATAATAGTTTAAATTTTAGATTGGTACTGCAAAAACATGAACAAATAATTAATAAATGATTTGTAAAAAAAAATACACAACAAACGAAGACCAAATGTATGACCTTTAAAGACTATGGTTATAAGTTAATGAATAATATGTTAACATGAATAGTGTGTGACATGCTTAAAATTACTTATTAAGACAAGTTGTTAATTTTATAAAAGATTTTTACAACATTTGTAAATGAAAAAAAAAGTGTATTAGGTAATATAAGAATAGAAGTTTAAAAAAATGTGTTGGCATTTTATTTACATTAAATAATGATCTGTTAATCGTATGTAATCTTTAATACGTTTATTTAAACATTAACAAGTATGTTATCGCATAGCTATTTGGATATTAACTAATGATCTGTTAAGCATTATATAATGTTTTATTTAATGTTTATAATGTCTTTAAATCATTGTAAACCATCTGTCAAAATCATTTGTAGATTTTTTAGTGCATGATCATATGAATTGAAAGTTTAATGACATTTGTAAGCATTTACATTTACATTAAATAATGATCTGTTAATCATTATATTATTATGTCATTAGTAAACATTAACAAGCACGTAATTTAAGCTCATAATTAAAAAAAAAACAAGCACTGTATTTGTATATAAAGTTGGCAAAAATACTAAGTGCACAGGAGAGCTAATTTAGGCACATATGATGATTGTTGGTTGATATAATGATATATCATGTCATTATGGTATAATCATGTCAACAAGTTTATACACAACATATTCCTGCATGCACAAACATACACCCCAAAAAAAACTGGCATAAGCACAACACACTCTAAGTACTAGAAACAGGAAGTAGTACTTTGATACATCCTGTCCTGAGAGTTTGTGGTGACAGAATGTTCCATTACTAATTGATCAAAGAGGTTGTCACGGTAACATCAGCATCCTCTACACAGCACGGCACAGATCGGCACCCTTCATCTGTTATACTCTTTTTGTCCAAGAATCTGCAAACTGATTCTTTATAAAGAAAGCTGTTCCTTATAAATTTATAAAGATTTATATTATATTAATTATGTTACATTATATTATATTAAAAAACACAGCAGGGCAATCTATTTAAAAATGTTGTAGTAATGTTTGAAGAAAGCACTGCTTCAACTTTTCACTGTAATATAATAATGATTGTGATGTTTAAACAATACATCTTCATGTAATTGACATTCATTGAGGGTATTTCTGTTTGACTGTGGATAATGTTGCTTAGTGTGTTGAGATGCATATGCTTAAAAAAACTGGCCAACCATGGCTTGTATGCAACAGATTTTTCCACTCAGACAATATGACCGCTTAGTTTCTACTTTTATCTCTAGCTTAGCCACAAAGCCCTCAGTGCACCGCTTCTTAGGCTTGAACTTTCCTTTAGTCATGTTCTTAAATTTTCCACCACACATTTACACTGTCCTGTCCACTAACCATGTTGACATGGTTTCAGCGTTGCCAAGCAGTCACAAACTAGGTGAAATTAGCTCAATTTACCCACATGTACTGCAATAGGTTTGTGTGGTGATTCTATTCCCTTTAATAGTCAAATGAATTGGTCACAGGAACGATATGTTTCACGCTTCTCACTTTGAGGAATGGGTATGAACTGTATCTATTTAAGAAATATATTAAACATATGGTGATCAGATTATGTATGTGTCAAAATTAATGTGTGGACATCCTGGTGGGGACTTCAACCTGGATGCACACTGACTCATGCGGGGACTCGTGTCACCGTGGGGACCTACATTTTTTTGAAATTGTAAAAATTCAGAAAGTTTTGTGTGATGGGTTTAGGGTTAGTGTAAGGGCATAGAATATACAGTTTGTAAAAGTATAAAAACCATTACGTCTATGGAGAGTCCCCACAAAGATAGTGAAAGATACACTGTGCGTGTGCGTGTGTGTGTGTACATGTTTTTCTATCCTAGTGGGGACTTCAGCCTGAATGCATACAGACTCATGGGTACTTGTACACTGTGGGGACATAAATTGAGGTCCCCATGGGTACAAAAGCTTATAAATCATACAGAATGAGTTCTTTTGAAAATGTAAAAATGTAGAACATTTTGTGTGATGGGTAGGTTTAGGGGTAGGGTTAGTGTAAGGGGATAGAATATAAGGTTTGTACAGTATAAAAACCATTACGTCTATGGAGAGTCTCCAGATAGATAGCGCGCCAGACTGTGTGTGCTGATTTTGCAGAGTTAGAAGCGTTCCTGGTTCAGCATATTTTGAACCCCTAAACCTAAACCTAACCATAAGTTATCCATAAAATCAGAGGGAAATGATAGGTGAATAACACTGAAGTAGAAGCACATAACCCTGGTTGTAAGCCTAAACTTTACATAAACTGTAAACTTGTTTCAGATCTGATTGGTTTGGAATGTTGATCCAGAAACATGTTGCACTTGAAATCAGGTTCTGCTACATGGCACAGTGGTACAGGTTCCTTTTATATCATGTGTTTTTCTACACTACATTTCTAGTTGTGACATGCTGTGTGAAACATTTATTACAATATTTTATAAAGTGACTGTTCTGTTGTGACTTGTAAGAATCATTATTTAACTTCACACAGAAGAGAAGAGAAAACAATTTGCAGACCTTGCGAACAAGCCATGTATTTACCATTACTTGAAGATAAATGAAGAGTAGACTGAATATTATCTATTGGGTCTCAGGGATTTTAAGTTATTTCAACTTGACATATTATTCGAGGGGTATATTTCACTCTATCTTTTTCCCATGCATAAATAAAAAAAAAGAAGAAGAAAGAAAAAGAAAAAAGTTCAGTTTTGTGGTCAGGAAATAAACAGAATGGCCACTGCTGTGCTGAAACAACAATAAACTACTGGCTTCCATTGCTAGAGGGAACTTTCCTCCATTTCCATGATAATGCCTCACTATACACACTGGTCATTAGTAGTCACAGCAGACCAGAAACTTGGTCAAGACTAAATAGGGACTGCAATCTTTGGTTGCTTAAGATTGAAAACAAGCCATTTTGTTGCAGTCAGGTTGTTGGTAAGGTATACCAGGAAATTAGTTTCTTCCCTCGCAAAACTGATGTACATGACCCTCTCCTTATACATGCATGGACATGTACGTTTTCATATTTACATTCTTTTGGCTGATATTTTTGCCATGCATGGTACTTCTGTAGTATGCAGACATTTCACATTAATAAAGTGGCCTTTTTTTTTGATGACTGATTTAAACCCACACTGATTCATTTCAATGAGGTTTAATACTTTTTGTGTTTCTGCCTCTTCTTCACAGTGTTTATTGAAACATTAACAACCATAGAACCATGAGAGGTTTTATTAGAAAAGGTGATAAGCCCCTGTATTAAAGTACACTGAAAAAAAATAAATCCGTAAGATAACAGAAAATGTACTGGCAGCTCATTACCCGGACATTATCCAGTAATTTTACAGACATTTCCGATAACCCTAAAACACAACTTGAAGTGCAAAATTTAAAATACAGGTAAAACACCTGTAAAAAATAAATACGAAAAAAAATCTGTTAAATTCATACAGTACATTGTGCTCTTATTTTACAGATTTTTTTAGAGCGTATACTGACATTTATATCATTTATTTTATATTATTATACATTTCTACATACCTAACCTTACAGATTTAAAGTTTTTATAAAAGATTTTTTTTAAAACAAACATGAATAATTTCCTTTACTATCTATATACTTTTTGTCTGTTTTTGGACTTTTAACATCATTCTGCCGACTTTGATTGTCTTTGAGATGTTTGAATGTGGACACCTGAAGAAAACACAACTGTGACCAGTGTGCAAAGACTAAAAACTGACCTCCACGTTGCTTGGCTTTGTCTTACCTGTAGCTTGATGTTTCTTCAAACATCTTCTCCTTGCCATCTTTGAACAGCAGCACAGCTCTATCTGTCTTGTCCAGCAAGTGTCGAATATGGATCCTCAGATAATCCCCCTCATCCCCTCGGGGCACGGCCATCATTGACCCCCTGTAAGGAGCCCATACTTCCGTCAGGTGGATGGCGGTCTCCGACACCAGCTCGGGGAGGAACGGCGGACTGTTTTTTAGACCCAGCCTGGGATCGGTGCTCAGTTTATGCAGTTTGTCCAGTCTTTTGAAAACTTTATCGAGAAGTTTGCGGTCTGCACTGGTGGGGGACTGAGACATGGATTGAGAAGCGTCAAGAATTTGACTTCGGCCTGCAAGTCCTGAACGCCAAGCTGTTGCCATCATAGATGAGATGTATCCAATGAGCCACACGTGGAGTGCTAGTCAGCCTATGTTAATCTTCAGACATGTGTCTAAATCAACAGTTGTCTAAGATAGTGTTGAATCCACTCACTTCCTTCACACAATTAAAGTGTATTTGACTCAGTTGTCCTCTTGTATGCATGATACAGCAATTGATGATTGGTTGATTCTATGGAGAGTGTTGTTTTTAGCAGAGCTAGCATTAAAAAATGAAAATCTCTGAGGCTATAACTTATTAAACTGTCAGATACAATAACAAGTGGTCAATTTGCTCCATTATTCTCAGAAAAGATACCTATTTTTAGGTAGAGGGAATTATCTGAAAACCACTTCCCCGGTAAGTCTTTGTCCTTTTATCACTGATATGATATAATGATGTATAATGATGCGGCTGTAATTGTGATGATTTTTAAATGAACTGTCATCTTACCACTGCAAAACTTTCCATATTCCAGTTTAAAAATCTTTAATTGTCCATATCAAGGTCCACAGGTCAGGTCAAGTCTGAAGAATTGAAGAGAGTCATTTGTCACCATTGCCGATATACACATGCCTTTCACAAGATACATTCTTCACGAGCAGAACAAGAGCTCACTTATTCAAACAACACACCTGCTACACCTTACAAAAAGTATGCAGGTTGGTGCCAGACGTCCTCAAAAAAATGTGCTATTGCTCCGTAGAAAAAAAAAAGTCCAAGTTCATGTGTCCTTTTGCCATGTCTCCATTACAAAGACGTTGCAAACAAGCTAAACGAAACCCTAAAACATGAATTCTTCAGATACTAATTATTGCTCTCAGATCTACCGGCCTCCTGCTCCGTCACTCCACCCAGACAGCCATTTAGTGCTCTTGCTCTGTCATTATCTCTCTCATCCATACGGTTTCTCTCACCCTGATTGTATCTCTGTCCAAAATTTTGAAAAGGCACTTACACTCACGTTGGTTGAGGACAGGAACTCAGCTGCAGGCATTCACCTCTCTTTCTCCCTCTCTCTCTCTCTCTCCCTCTCACTCTCTGATCAGTTTCCGGGTAGCTAAGAGTCAGACAAACAGGTTTGTTTTCTTTTGTGTCTGTGAGTGAGCTGTGCAGCATGGGCTGTGTGCATTTGGGCCGCTGTTTGAATTGTGACGTATTGTACAGACCATGTGTGAACAACTTCCTGAATGCATAACAAAAGACTACAGAAAGAGGGAGAGATAGAGTTTCTGTGCTGTTGTAGGTTTGGCCTTAAAATGACCATTACATAAATGAATTAACATTAAAACTAATACCATATTGACTCTTTATGCTATGATGTTAAATATATCTTCAATATATATGTATATCCAATGCCTTTAGAATAACATAAAATAAAACTAGATAAAATAAAAAAACAACAATTCTAACACAAATCAAAGACTAAACACATCCACACAGATAAAAAAAAAACACAAAAAAACGATTTAGAGACTTTGATATTAATCTCATACTGACAGCTAGTATTAGCACACATTGTCTTGAGATTTAATTTGATTTAAACAGTTGGCTCCTTGTGGCCCTCTAATGGACAATTATTGAACAGGCCTAACATAAGCTTCTCTAAAAAAAATTGTTTAACTTTTACCATTGTAATTTTTATTTCTTTTTAGTTTGTCAACTATTATATTTGGGTAACTAAATTTTTCGTCAGGAGCCTACTTAGTAATCATTATTCCCTATTTTCATTAATTGTAAAAAATTTTTAAATATTATATACGATTAAATAATTCCCTTATTTTTTCATATGGATTTTTTTGTGTTTTTTTTCTGTTACAGTGCATAATCCAAATATAGCTATGAAGCAAATTCTTTATATGTTATCAATATGTGTAGACACCAGCAGAGGGCACTGCTTTACAGCATTTCATCATCAACCAGAGGACTGGAATGACAAGAGTCCAACAGCTTTTGAAAAATGTCTAGGATGCTTTTAGTGCTTAATTAACTCATGGGTAGCTTTGACGATTTTGGTCCCATGATACATAATTAATACTTGCATGAACAAATTGATTTACTATAGGCTTGACTGCATAATCCTGAATATGTGACCCTGGACAAAACCAGTCATAAGGGTCTTTTTTTTAATTGATGAGCTTTCCATTGATGTATGGTTTGTTAGGATAGGACAATATTTGGCCGAGATACAACTATTTGAAAATCTGGAATCTGAGGGTGCAAAAAAATCTAAATACTGAGAAAATCACATTTAAAGTTGTCCAAATGAAGTCCTTAGCAATGCATATTACTAATAATACATTTTTGATATATTTATGAAATTTACAAAATATATTCATGGAACATGATCTTTACCTAATATCCTAATGATTTTTTGCATAAAAGTAAAATAATTTTGACCCATACCATGTATTGTTGGCTATTGCCACAAATATACCTGTGCGACTTATTACTGGTTTTGTGACCAGGGTCCCATATGTACTTGAATGCAAATACTATTTTTTTCTTCTTCTCAAGACTAATATGGTTGTAATGTATAAATGGCACATATAAAAGGAGCATGTCCCAGAAAAGGTGTCTGTCTGCCCATATTATGTTAGTAACCCCATCTTTAAAAAATGGTCTATAGATCTGATTATTTAAGATAATTTTCTTACCTTCAGAGGTGTAAACTACCTGAAACCCATACTGAAGTAAAAGTACAGATACCTTAAAGCGAAATAACTCCATTACAAGTTACAAGTCACAAATTCCAATACGACTTGAGTAAAAGTCTTATAGTATCTGATTTTATCAGTATTTTAGTGCTCAACATCTAAGAAACATGCCAGTGAAAATAAGAAACAACTGATTTGTAAGATGAGAAATCATGTTTTATCAGAATAAAACTGAACACCTTTATATAGCAATAAATCATGGTCAAAACAATAGCCTCTTAAATGTCTACAAACTCTCAAGTCTCAGTTAAGCTCAAGGGCACAAAAAGGCCATAAGTAAACCAATTTTCTTCAAAAAGGTCTTGTCAATATGGTGGATAAATAAAATAATGTTAAGTAAAATTAAATAGTCAACTTGCACTGGATCGGCTGGTTTCGGCTACAGTAATGACCTCCTCTTATAAATCAAACAACCTGTGATTCTCAACTGCCTGTTAATGCACACTCAATCGCATAAAGTAGCCTTGTTGACAAGTTTGAGTGAGTAAAGGCAAAACGCACAAGATATAGTACCTTCAGTGCCCTTAGATGGCGATATC
This sequence comes from Rhinogobio ventralis, assembly GCA_039654625.1. NCBI lineage: Eukaryota > Metazoa > Chordata > Actinopteri > Cypriniformes > Gobionidae > Rhinogobio > Rhinogobio ventralis. The sequence goes on from CM077201.1 coordinate 19,499,475, forward strand.
AGTTTATAGCAGAAACAAACTGCTGCAGAAAAAGTTAGGTACCATGCAAAATGTAATGTGTAATTGCATTACTCATCTTAAATGTATTGGAGTAAAAAGTACATTTACTTATTAAAAAATGTAGTCAAGTAGAGTAAAAGAACTTTAATATATTTGACCCTCAGTAAAACTACAAAGTAGCCAAAAAGATACTTAAGTACAGTAACTAATTAAATTTACTCAAAAACTTGACACCATTGTTTACCTTAGCCTTACAACCTACAAACACTGTAGTCATTGTAAGCATGTACACTCCCTTTGGGGCCCGTTCTGCCTATATATTAGCACTTATCACTTTTCCTGCAAATGTGCACCATGTAGCCAATAAGAAAATACAACCCTAAGAAAAAGACGAACACCCGTCCTTACAACACAGAAGAGCACAAAAGATAATACAATATCAGCGTACAATATCAGCTTAAAAGAATAAAACATATAGGCCTACAATACATATGATTGTCCAAAAATAAATTTGAAAATTTTTTAATACAACAGTATGTATTCCTTAGTCTTTTTTCTCTCTAAGAAAGCCTCTGTGATTTAAAAAAATCACAGAGATTTTGTCCCTCTGTGATTTAAAAAAATAATAAACCTAACATTAACCTATCTTTAAATTAGCTTTTTGTAGATCTTCAGTTGGCCCATGGGAACTAAACTGGCTGTGATTCAGCATTTGGACGGTATTGTCACCAACTGACAAGTTCAGACCCACCATGGACTCTTGGTGTTTTGGGGACTTTAAACACCTATATTTTTTTTCCGTTTACCGTTCCATACCCACTCAACCCCACAATGAAGGAAAGTCCCAAACTGGCCCAGGTAACTCCAAACCCCTGGTGTGAGGAGGAACTAAGGCTAGTGGGGTGTAGGTGGAAAGAGAGTGGAATGACGTCGATTTTTATTTGTCACATAATCTGATATCTGTCTCTTTTTTTTGTAAGGTGTCTTGATTCTACATAGTGCTAGATCAGAAGGCTGATGCTAATGATATCAAACCCCCAGCTAACACAAAACACTGTCCTAACGTTAGCACACAGTTCTTATTTTCTTTCTCTCTTTAAAGGGATGAAAGTTGAAAATGAAAGTTTTGTCATTACTTACCCTCAAGTTGTTCCCAAAAAAAAGTGAGTTTTGAACACAAAGGAAGATATTTTAAAGAATGTTGCTATAGCTAATCGAACAATTGACAGCACCCATTGACTTCCATAGTAGGAAAAAAAATACTATGGAAGTCGATGGGTGCCATCAACTGTCTGGTTACCAACATTCTTTAAAATATCTTCTTTTGTGAAGAAGAAAGAAACTCATACAGGTTTGGAACAACTTAAGGGTCATTTTTGGGTGAACTATCCCTTTAAGAACCAATTCCTCATTTAGGAATGTTCTCTTAAGGTTCTATTTTGTAACCAAAAACATTTTGGTTTTAGGAATTGCTATGCATCTTTAAGGGATCTGATCAAAATGGGGGTGCTTTCCAGATGTGAAAGCCAGTAATTTGTTGTTTTCATCGATATGAGTCATAGGCTAAATCTAATCTCTAATGTAAGAAAAGGACCCTATCATATCAGTTCAATCAGTCACTAATGATCCGCTGACCCAATGTGAATGTGGTCAAATACAGGAAGACAAGAGGTCGAGCCTGGCAGGTTTCCCGACAACAGCTGTGAGGGAGATCCCCGCCGGAGATCCAGCCCGCTTCCTACCAGGCACCACAGGGTGAAAAAAAGAAGAAAAAAAGAGTAGTACGACTAAAAGGAAAGCAAAACTGCACACCTGTTATTCAACAGCTCCCGACACATTCAGCTGCACTAAGAGATGAAAACACACAGGCTAGAATTCAATAGCCAGAAAAGAAAACACGCCAAGCACCGTCATCGAACAACAAAACCGAAACCGATTCCTATACGACGTATAAAAGTGATAATAATGCTAAATACAAAGTATCCTACTAATAAATAGGCTAGTTTTGTTTAGTTTCTTAACTGCACAAACCTTCAGCAGAGCGTTTAATTGTTTCGCAAATGGGTGGCCGTGGCTTGCGAACGCTTCAGTTATAGCAGAAAGGGAAAACCCCAGTTCACTCACCCACCTACTTCCTAATTTGAGTGAATGAGAGAGGGAGACTCTGTGAATTCAGTTCAGATCATAGACACATCGAGCAGCACAGCGTAGAGGTTATCATCATGACTGCAGCGCGTGATCAATAATAGCCTAATAATAATAATAATAATAATAATAATAATGCACATGACATATTGTCATTGCCCTAAAATTGCATTATTCTAATTGCATGTGAAATTATTTAGGATGCTTATTCAGTGCTATATATTTTTTTAACAGAACATTTAATAGAAAACTGTGCATAAGCGAAGACTATGAATTTAAGTGCTTCATCTTGAGCAAAGTGTAAGTATGTTGTTTAATCTAGGCAGCAAGAGGTGATAGTCATCTTGGGACCGAGTCAAGTTAGTCATATTGACATAATGTTAATAAAAGGATTCGTCTAGGACCCTTATATCGCCTACCTGAGGACAATGACCATGAGCGGCAGTAATCACACGGTGCGATCTGTGCCACTGGATCTTACCAACAAAACCAGAGAGCGTGGGAGCAGCGCGCAGACGGGAGACCAAGGTCGCCCTAAACACACTCCAGAAAGACAGGTGAAACCGGCGCACAAGTGCAGAAATGGACACGGAATTCTTCCTCCTGAACCACGGGACAGTTGTGATGGATCATTTTCGCAGACGTCTCATACAGACGATGGGGATGACAGGGGAAACAGGACGCGTGAGGGTCCCAAACAAACCCGAACTATAACACCTAGCGTGAAGTGCAACAATCAGACGGACGCTGCAGGGAAGCCGGCAGATTCCTCATTTTACAAGCTTCCGATAAGGAAACGTCCTTTCCCTCTGGATGTGGATCGTGATGCCAGTGGTCCAAGAAATATTCCAAATAGCCCGGGTGCAGAAAAGTTAAAGCACTCTGAAGGGGGTCGAATCACAGATGCACCGCGGATATTCAATGCAATTCCTAATATCCAGAGCGTTAATGACCCTCAGTTCGTGCAACACGTAACACCATATCGTAAGTTTACAATATGTTTATTTTTATTGATCACCCACTTTATATTTTAAGTGCAAACTTGGATGTCTTTGCGCAATTAAGCTTGTTCATAATTGATGTGTCATTTTGAAAGTATGTGTGTCCGTTCGTGGGGAACGCGTGCGTCTGTAATATGATTGCGCAGTCATGGTCAGTCCAGACAGCGAACCGCAGTCAACGCGAAACCATCGAGCTAATCAGCAGGATGTTTCGTTCAGCAGCTTTCAAAACGTGTCAGTGGGTTAACACATGCAGGTGAAACCGAGGAGTAGCCGAATACATAATGTTTTTTTTTCAGTGTTACCAAAATTGTAACATAATGTCCATGTAGGCCTATTACTTATTAAATTAAACATATACATGATAAATTATGTGCATAAATGTATGTCAGTGAAATGACCTGTCCCACACCATGTCATTTGTCATGTTATTTCTGTTTTGTTTTTTTAAAGTTGATAAAAAGCTTGTGAGCTGTTATATGTGTGATGTTATATAACTTCACAACTCAGATTAAAATCTAGATGGTGTTGGGTGGTGGCCATATGATAACCCCTTTAGCTAATTTCTAATTAGTTTAACTGACAGTGTTACATCCTACCTCCTTTTACACCATCCCTCGGTCTCCTTTATACAGATAATCTAACATACAAATAAAAATCTACATAATTATGCTGAAAGCACCACACATTGGCATGAATACATTATTGTAAGTGGTCTATTTCTTGGTCTTGTTAGTGTGCTATGCAGAACTATTTTTAGAACTTATTTTGTCAAAAAGATAATCTAAACCAAATGTAGCCTATCCACACTGCAACTTTCCAAAATCGATTCCAAGCGCATTAGCTACTTATAAGCAAACATATCTCTTTTTACTTCTAGTTGGTAAAATGTAAGGAAGTTGCAATGCAAAAAACTGCTTTCTATACATGGCTACGGTCCTTTTTTCATTGTGGTCATTTACATTTTTGGAGCGCTGGCTAACTCTTTAATGAACTCTTTTTCATCAATGTTGGTTTGAGATGCATGGTTGTTTTGATTAATATTAATATTTCTTCTCTGAAGTTATACCAGGCCATCAATTTTTCCAGTGGCCTCGGCAATACATCAAATCCATTGCCACTCCGGTTCCCACTCTTTCGCCTCCTCCTCCGTTGGAGAGCGCAGATCGGCTGCTGGCAGATATTGCCGTGGCAACATGTCAGGATGAAGATGGTGACACGTGAGTCTTTCACCCTTTCATGAGGTCTCATTTCGTGGTATGATGTTGTCTAAGAATTGATTAAAGGGATAGTTCACCCAAAAATGAAAATTACCCTATGATTTACTCACCCTCAAGCCATCCTAGGTGCATATGACATTCTTCTTTCAAACAAATACAATTGGAGTTATATTAAAAAATGTCCTGGCTCTTCCAAGCATTATAATGGCAGTAAACGGCAGCCCAAAATTTGAAGCCCAAAAAAGTGTATCCATCCATTATAAAAAAAAAAGTTCTTACAGATTTGTCTTACAGAAACCCATCGAGTTGCTTCAGAAGGCCTTTAGTGACCCCCGGAGCCATGTGGATTACTTTTATAATGGATGGATGCACTTTTTTGGGCTTCACATTTTGGGCTGCCATTTACTGCCATTATAATGCTTGGCTTAGCCAGGACATTTTTTAATATAACTCTGATTGTATTCATCTGGAGAATGAAAGAAGAATGTCATATACACCTAGGATGGCTTGAGAGTGAATAAATTATGGGGGGGAAAAATATTTTTGGGTGAACTATCCATTTAAGATTGTCACAGGGCCATCATGCATTTCAAGAGAGGATTTTCAGCAGGTAAAGAAGTAGATCAGACCATATTTTATAATTTGTACTGTATATTTAAAGGCACAATACGTAATTTTCGCCGCTAGAGGTCACTTATTCAAAACAAAGGTGTAGCTTGATAACTATAGTCGGTGGAAAAGAATCCGACGGGACTGAAATCATATTCATGGATGAGCTAATGTATTAAAGATTTATTAACGTTACTGTAGTATAAAGCAGGATGGGGCAGAAAGCCGTTGGAGTGAAACAAGGCCGCTGGAGCGTTTGCTAATGAGAGACAAGCGCGACACATGGCTGGAGAGCAGTGGAGCTTTTATTATGTTGCAGATGACTGTTTCCACTTCTTCTGGTCATGTATATGTGGGGTAACGCATTGCTGTTTTATCATATTAGGTACATTGAGTGTGTCGAAAGTTATGTTATAATATGTTATAATGCTACTCTGTGCGTTACTATGAGACACTTGTTGCACACTGCAGTAAGCTAGATCAATATTAGGCATCGTAAAACATGGTACTCAATGGTAAATCTTGATGGTAAATCAAGAAAACAAGATTTAAACAATAAGACTAACCTTGTTGAGCTATATAACAATGATTAGTTTTCTGTCGATGAATGTATCCAAACAGTTGCTCACCTGTCTAATAAAACGCATAATATATTAAAGCGTCTTTGGTGTTTCCATGGTTTCTACAAAATAAAAACAGAAAATTGAGGGTAACGCAGGTATGACGTCATTTATAGGTGACAATCAATTGTCCTGGTTAAAATTGCTTGTTTCTCTGGATTTAAGCATTCTTGGAAACATTTGGGATAATGTAAGTGCAAGTCAACAAAACACAGTATATAACATTGTTCTAGTGGTTTTTGGATATTTTAATCCAAAAATCTTAAATATTGTGCCTTTAAATAGTCAGATTCATTGTTAAAGTGCACATGGGTTTATTATTAGTATCTATCAGTGACATGTATTTTTTGTTTGCTTTTTGGAAATTCCAGATTGTCCTAGATATGCCACTCTGACTCTTGCTTAGTCATCTAGAACAAAAAGAAATATTCTGAAGTCATAGATCCAGGGTGTTTAAAAATATGTAGACGTGCCTTCTGTTTAAGTTGAATCACATGAGACAAGATTTTGGTAGGGAGTCATTGTGACCCCTGTTACCCAGTACATTTCATCACAGTTGTTACACTTCCTGTTCAACAAGATCACTGAGCCCACCAAAATCATCTTATCTGATGATGATCAACACCAAAGAAAGCGTTTCTCTGTTCTTTGTGTGTGTGAGAGAGAAAGGGAGACTAATTCTGGAGGAGGGTATGGCTTGTGGGTATGTGTATGAGTGATTTGAGAGAAACTGGTTTTCGCTGTTTCACGTGCTGCTGTTTCAGGGCTTGGTTTTATGAGTGTGGCTGGTCATGGGGATGCCAGAGATTAACATTCTGGCTCCCCCAGGCTTTGGCATAAACACAAATACATGTATGTGTTACTGTAATATCTGAACCTTCACTCAGTATGAAATATAGTTTCTCATGTGAGTGAAACTTCTCCAAAAATGACACCTGGTGTCACGCAATATTGATATCAAGGTTTAGTCAGCAGCAGTTAAAAACATTGCTGTGAGCTTTTAATGCTTAGTAAGCAAATGAAGCCGATTCCCTTTTTGAGAAATGGAGCACTGTGTATTTTTACTAACAAAATATTTATTTGACTCATCCTGCATAGCTTCATAAAACCTATCCCATATAGTTACTTAAAAGGATAGTACACCAGGATTGACCACTATTTACAATGACACTAATAATTCTTAATTTCTGATAGGAATGCAAAATCAATCTGTAGTTAATATTTTGAATTGAATAACGAGACACAAACCTGTACATATTCAATCGCGTTTGCTCCCATTTATTTTTGATCACAGTGCTTCAGTAGCCTACACAAGGCTACAAACTTTTAGTCCGCATTTGGAGAAATTTGTATTCAAATGTTTACCTCATATTTCTTTCAATAGAATACCATAATTTCTTAATGACTCATAGAAAGACGATTCTCTGCTGATCCATTAATCAATATTGCATGATAATAATTCTTATCTTACGATATCAGCAAACTTCTGCGTTCTGTCTCATTATACATGTATGCGTCAGTTATTATATATAATATCTCCAAAAGGTCACAATAGAGTGAGTTTTGAGCAGAAACATTGTATTAATCTCATACTGGCACTCTGAAATAGATGCGGCTGACTTTCTGAAAAGCTCTGCATGGATTGAGGCGCATGAAACAGGAGACGCTAAGCGGGAACGCTAACAGTTAAAGTCCATTTCTGATTTTATTTTTGTTTGTATTGTCATGTTGCAGCGTTTTACTTGGCGATGTTGTAAGGGGGCACCTTGCACCTTGGGTATAAATTAACAGTTAAAGTCCATTTCTGATTTTATTGTTGTTTGTATTGTCATGTTGCAAGGTGACCCAGCCAAATGTATGTGTAAGTTTAAAATAACATGCAAACGATGAGGTGAACAGTTAGGGTGAACTGTTCTTAATAAAATGTTGTGGATATTTTCTAATTGGTGATATTTGTTACCACATTTCTTCCCTGAACTGATACGCTGCTTACATTTTTAGCAAAGTTTTGGTTTCCAGTAGATCCCTATTTCCTGGTTTCTGTCTATTGTTTGCATGTACATACTGTATGTAAATCATGCTATTAAATCAACTGCATTTATACAAACAGAAAAACAACATTCTTTATCTTTATTTTTCTAACACACTGCCCTCCCCCTTGTCTGTACTCTGTCCTTGCTCTTACGTCAAAGGGCGTCTCGTGCTCTCACCTTGTTTTCTTCTCAGCACTTCACAGACCCTCATTTTCGGGAAAGCCTGATGTGAGTGTGAGTCTGTTGTGTGACTGTGGTTTTTTCAGGTGTCTTTCTCTCTCTCTCTCTCTCTCTCTCTCTCTCTCTCTTTCATCTTTTTTTTCACTGCCTTGTGTTTAAAATGAATGGGCTCAAAAACCAAAACATCCGCTCTTCACTTCCTCCTTTACCGCTTTTTCTCTGTTGCTTATCACTCCCTCTCTCCCCCTTTCGCTCTGTACTGTAAGCTTACATCCCTTTGCCATTTCTAAACTTCATACCCACTTTCTCCTCCTTCCTCCTCTTTTGTAGTCTCCACATTTGTATGAAGCACCACAAGATTGCATGACAGGTCATGCACGCTTTAAAAGGATAGTTCACCCAAAAATGAAAATTCTGTCATCATTTATTTACCCTTATGTAGTTTCAAACCTTATAACAAGCTTGTGACTTTCTTCATTCTGTGGAACACAAAAGAAGATATTTTGAAAAATGTCCATACAATGAATGGGGTCCAATTTATATTTTTGGACCCCATTGATTTTCATTATATGACCAAAAATCATTTCAAAATATGTTCTTTTGTGTTTTATAGACTTGGAACGACACGTATTTATTTTTCTCAAACAGTAGTGTATGCTTTTGATTCTCAGGGAATGTAGCATAGAAGTCACTTTGGCTAAAAGTGTCTGTCAGATGTATTGATGTAGATTTTTAGGTTGTATGTGATGTGAAGGCTGTTTTCAGCTCTCGTGGCTTTTCAGAGAACAATAGAGCCTTGACCCAGGGTTATTTTCACTCACCTTGCTTGTAGGAATTTTTATAAGAGTGGTTGCATGTATTTGGCTCAGGCTGTTTACTTCTTAGCCTCTGAGTTTGTTTGCTACAGCAGCAACAGTGTGCTACAGGGGATGTTAGAGGTTTGTATTTCTGGGTTGTACAGGATGCCACACATGCGCCACTGCCCCGCTATAAGCCCTTCATCTCCTTCTGGTGATGTTCAGGTTCCTACGTCAGTCTCAGCCCGGGTCTTATCTGGGCCTGCGGTCTAACTAACTCTCAGTCACTTCCAGGAACCCAGAGAGTTTCATCTGTTAAAAAGAAAGAGAGAGAGAAACTAAAGTCTGACCTGCAGTATAAGTGACAGCAAAGCCAGTGATCATCACACAGAGAGATATGTGACAAGAATATAAGATAAATGGCCAATTAGTTTACATTAGTATGTACATTAAATGACATGTTTTCATTTGATGTGTTTATGATGGGTCTGTTTAGTCAAAACACAAAAGTTGGCTTTTCTTTGTCAGCCACAAAGTGATATAAAATATAAAGTATCTCTGACCGATTTAATGAAAGAATACCTGTTTGTTTGTGGTTGTTGTTGTTGTTTTTGCTCTATGCATCAGGGGTCTTCAACCGTTTTCAGCCCAAGGACTCCTTGGAGAATATAGATGGAGGGGGCTGTCTTTTGAATATTGTATAAAGTATTTAAGCCAGACTTAACAGTAATATACCATTTTAATGTATTTACTCACTTTGTTATGTTTACATTGCAAGGCCATTAAAATAATCAATCCTTATTTTTTATGGAATATTGCAGTGCTCTTCCTAAATAATTCATCCGTGCTCATCATTATTCAATCAAAATCTTGCAGCGACATCTAATCTCTTCTCTTATGATGTGTTATTAAACTATTAAATCACAGCAATAGTAAACGGTAACCATCCAACGATCCAATCAATGGACAAAATCAAGTCCCGCCCTACATTTTTTCTTGTTTAAGAAGTCCTAATACAGAAAGCCATTGCAATATCTGTTCCATGACGACTTTAAAAACCCCTGTATTAATGTACTATTCCAGCACTTACTGCAAATGCAGTATATGTTGATTTTTGCAGCTCTACTTGCAGTTTTGATACAAAGAGAGAAAATACAGCCCAGTCCTGCAGATTTACCTTATAGAACATTATGAGGATTAGGCCCTTCCTATCGGAGCATGCTACACAACTCCTAGTCCAAGCTCTTGTTCTATCCAGACTAGACTATTGTAATGCTCTCTTGTCAGGCCTTCCAGCATGTACTGTCAAACCTCTGCAACTGATCCAGAATGCTGCAGCAAGAGTGGCCTTTAACAAGCCAAACAGAGCACAAGTCACACCTCTCCTCACAAAATTTGCACTTGTTGCCAATTGCCGCTCACATTAAATTCAAGGACAACCACTGGCTCTGCACCCCTATACCTAAACTCGTTACTCCAGACCTTTGTGCCATCCAGAAGCTTGCGTTCTGCAAGTGAATGCCGCCTTGTGGTGCCGTCTCAAAGAGGCACAAAATCACTTTCACAGAACTTCACCTGGACTATTCCCTGCTGGTGGAATGACCTGCCTAACTCAACCTGAGCACTAAAGTCTTTAGCCATTTTCAAGAAATATTTTTCGGCAACACTTGACCTATTAATACTAACACTTACTATTAATAAAAAAAACTTGCTACATGTACTGTGCTAGACTAACTGGGATTGGTCACAACACTTTCATATTGTTGCCATATTGTTAGTTTGATTGCTTCTATTGCTCTCCTCATTTGTAAGTTGATTTGGATAAAAAGTCTGCTAAATGATTAAATGTAAATGTAAATATTTCTTTCCATATTTAATGTGGCCTTTGCACCATGATGCAGGATAGTCTTACTTGTTCTGTGTAAACATTTCTCAAACCTGATAAAGACTCCTTGATCTAAAACAGGGTCTTGTCACAAGGGCTGAACACATGGCCCTGATGGCAGAACTGAAAAAGCATGAGATTCCCTGAAGTACGCTGACATTGAGCTCACTTACAGGAAAGGAGGCAAATAAAGAAAGAATTAAGCTACTAACAATCTCTTCTGCTTTCTTATCAAAAACCAGGCGGGTCATAGCCTGAGTCTTGTATTCATTTTGACTAAATCGCTCTTCTCTTCCTCTTTTTGTTTGATGCTTTATGGAGGACTTTGATTGTATGGTGACTATTGATCCAAACAGAAAGTCACACCTCAGTATGTCAGGTGGTATTGTGTGTGAACATTTAAAACTGGTATTTTTTCACGTCACCTGTTCCAATACATGTTCTTATATACTTGTGCTTATATAGTATTTGGTTTCCTTCTCTTTGTTTATTTCCAAAATCTTGCCACAATGTAATAACCCACATGAGGCAATTGCAACAGCCCTTTATAGGACAATATTTACAATTATCACTAGGAACACTGTCTGTGTTCCGACTTTATTCATCCCACAATGAGTCAATATACGAGTCAAAAGACAATATAAACAATGAGAGCCACTGTTCTTCTCGGTTACCTTTTTTCTATCTCTCTTTTTTTTATTTTTCCCATCAGGGCCTATTAACATTCTTGCCACATTCCCAAGAACTGTTTTATAGTTCATAATGCAAGAAATGAACATTCTACATTGATGTCTGCATTGATAACAACCCTAAGTGTTAGTCGTGCTGAAGAGTGTTTTAAAATTATAATATCTTTTATCCTGATGACTTCTGCATGTTTGCAATGCTTCAGATATTTGGTTTATAATATGCAGTATTATACGGCCTTATGTGTTGTTGAATTCTGCACATATTATTGATTCCACTGTTTTAATATTGTTTTGAATTTTATAGTGATTAATTGGTATGTAAATGGAGCATTTTGTACTCTTGTGTTGTGAATATATTGTGCTTGTGTTTTAAGTCAGTACAAGGTTATTCTTTGTAAATTTCTCAGGGTTTCATGGGAAGTTCTGCTAGAGGAGTCTGAAAAGCACAGAAAGCCCCTAATGCAACAGTTAATATAATGATAATTAGTATTCAAAACAGAAAGAACGGTGCCATTGTCCCTGAGGGCAGGAAGTGACTTCAAACCAAAGTAGCTGTTACTGGAAGCAGATTTAGAAAGAAGAAAAAAAATAATTTAAAACATTTCATGAAGAGTCCCTCTCTCTTTCTCACACACTGTTTTCTTCCTGTTCCCAAACTTTGACTTCTACACTCTCACCTCAGAGAGGCTTTCTGTGAAATGATATGGAGATAAGCATTTCCCTGTACTCACCAACAGTGGTTGCATTAAAAGCCACTGTGTACAAGATGAGTCATACATATGATTGTTTCACAAACCTTTAGTCCACCAGGTGAAGTGTCATTCAGTCAACCTTTTGAACTTGTTGGCTGAGTTGTGCGGGCCATTAAAAAGACAGTCAACCTTGTATTGTTATAAGAAATGCATCACTATACATTTTTATTGTTACTAGTTTTGTTTGTGTGGTTTAATGCTAATGCATTTACAGGACTATGCATGCTGCTTTTGCAGTGTTTAGGTGAATAATGCATGTGTGTATTATTTGCAGACCTCTTCACATTGCTGTGGTCAAGGAGAACATCCAACTGGTCAATTGGCTTATTAAAATATTTCGACGGGCACACAAAGACCTGGACATTTTCAATAACCTACGACAGGTACGTGTATACAAACACAGCAAAAAAGGCAGCGTTTTACAATAAGGTTTTATTTGTTAAAGGGATAGTTCACCCGAAAATAAAAATTCTACCATCATGTACTCACCCTTAAGTTGTTCCAAACTTGCTTTCTTCTGCTGAAAAGAAAAGAAGATATTTTGAAGAATGTCGGTAACCAAACAGTTGATGGGCCCCCCATTGACTTCCATAGTATTTTTTTCATACTATGGAAGTAAATGGGGCCCATCAACTGTTTGGTTACAAATATTCTTCAAAAGATCTTCTTTTGTGTTCAGCAGAAGAAATTCATACAGGTTTGGAACAACTTGATATGGAAACCGGTTTCCACCATGGAATAAAAAATTCTCACAATCAAAATTGCGAGACATAAACTTAGATATAAATTATTTGTGCATGTTATTTGTGCAAACACTTAATTGTGTTTATATCTCACAATTCAGACTTTTTTTCTCACAATTGCGACTTTATATTACGCAATTCTGAGAAAAAAAAGTGAAAAAGTTGCAATTATCTTTAAAAAAAAATGATTCCATGACGGAATGAATTTTTGGGTGAACTATTCCTTTAAATTATTTAAATTATTATATTATTATTAATACAGTTAATATTAATATAATTATTAATACAATAAAATAGTTGAAATATTTAAATTATATAATAATACAAAAAGTATTTAATGCTTAATTAAAACATTAAAAAATACTTAAAATCAAGAAATCAAAACTATTATTTATTTTTCTTCTTAATAACAATTGTTTCTGTTTGTTTTCCAGTTTCTGTTTATAAAAACAAGCAGCTTTGTCACAATTATAGCGGAAATACTGGAGGAAATATTATTGTAATATTGTAATTGTAAAACAAAATTGTATTGTTAGTTAGTGAATTGGTCTTTGCAGCAGGGTGTAAAGGGAAAGAAGGGAATTAATGTTAGTGATTGTTGGATTAGGGTTTAATACACTAAAAGAACACCGGGCTAGTTAAACCTGAATTCTTGTCCCTGTGGGGCATGTTGGTTAACTGTAATTTCCACAAATGTGTTCTTTACTGTTACATGATACATTTAGCTTAGGTTTAAACAGAAGAGGAAATTACTCCTAGGGCACTGTTGTTCTCAGGCAGTGCCACCGTACTGTTTGTGGTTATTTGAGCACCTTTAGAAGTCACTGGCCTGCCCACTTGTGTGCTCACCACATGTCCACCACAACACACGCAACGGTCGCAACCTGTGTGCTCTGCTTCATCTTGCTCCCATGTGTCAGCAGCATTGTGAGCGCACAAACCTGTCAGACTGTTCCCAGGCTTTCACATCCTGCTCTTCTCCTTTTCTGTTTGCATTAACCCTTACTTCCACCACTGTCACTCAGCAGCATTATCAATTACTGCTATTGCATGTCTAGCCAGACCTCAAAAATCACCTCAAATTCATGTTTAGGTTTCACTTGACGTACAGACGCACTCTTTCACACACACAAACACGAATGCTTGTACATTCACAGGCAGTCGGCAGTTACCAGAAGCTGCGCACGTCTTAGCCGCGGGCTGAAACTTGTTTCTGTCAGATTGTTGAGGTTAACTTTTGTGTTATATCCTGTGTACAATTCTTATTTCCCCAGAAATGTGAACTGAACATTAGCATGTCTTTGAAGCTTAGATGGAGTTTTGAGTAACTTTTGTTGCAGCATTTGTTGAATATTACTGTTTTGGTGTTTCTAAATCCAAGATTAGTGAGTGAATACAATTAATGATGTGATATTATAATGGCAGGTAGACACACAGCTGACTGGTACGGTACCAAGGAAAGTGTTACTACAGCTATCATTATTACTACCACCAGATATTGTACATGCTAGAATGAGTTATATCGCCATAGTTCCAGTCCTCACTTTTGTAAATCTTGTCCTCCCACATGTCTGTCATGACCAACACTGACACTGACATTTGAAATGCACATGAGAAGAAGCATGCAGTGTGTGTGTGTGTGTGTGCACATGACAAATGTGTTTTGCATATTATCAGTCAAGCAAGACCACAGCTGATGAGTTGTTTGCATGGCCTGTCAGTGAATTCAGTTTACAGGAGTATTTATGCTTTTATACCAGTATGAGTGTATGTGCAAACACAGTTTAACCGGCTGCTGTATGCATCTGAACTTAAGTATCCTCATTCCGAGAAGTCACATGACCCCCTCACACCCTGGGTTGTTTCTCAACATACCTTATGTTGAGGTTTGCAGGGTATTAAAAGGGACTTTCCCTTTCTCTCTCTCTCTCTGTCTCTCTCTCTCTCTCTCTCTCTCTCTCTCTCTCTTTCTCTCTCTCTGCACTCTTGTAACATGCTTATCTTTTTTTTACCCTGAATTATAAAACATTCCTGTCTGCTTTTACTAAGAGTAAGAGACCCTTAGATATCTTCACAAAACGAATGAAACATAAGTTAATTATGCCTAGCTATATTAGCATTCATTTCAAGCATAAAGCAATATCATAATAATCAATAGTGCCTGTTTACTTTCTTAACACATGTTCCTGGTCTTATTGTGAATGCTTTGTTGGTGCATGTTACTCCAAAAGAATACCTTCTATTTTTAATGTCAAAACTTGCTCCTGTCAATTTACGTAATTTAATGTGAATATTAAACAATAGCCAAATAGCTACCTTGCTTAGCTTGGTCACACAACTCCATTGACTGGTTTTAGAGGGATTTTGCCCACTTTTCAGAGGGTCAGGCTGGGAGACCAGATAGTTAAACCCAGCTGAACACCAACTATGCCAGGCTGGAAGACCATCTTAAACCAGCTAAGACTAGCAATTTTAGGCTGGTTTAAGCAGGATCTTTCATGTCTTTAGCATTATTTTAGCAAACTCACATTTTAGATCTGGCTATTGGTTAATGTTAACCAACATACAAATTTACCTTGCTGAAAAAAACCCAACTAAAACCTTAATAATAAAGCCTAAATTATTGTGCTGGTCTAAGCTGGTTTCTCAGCCTGGTTCGACTGGCTGGTTTCAGAGGGGTTTGGGGCCATTTTGAGATGGTCAGCCTGGAGCCCAGGCAACCGATTATTCTAAAACCAGCTGAACACCAGCTTGGCCAGGCTGGGAGACCAGCTTAAACTGCATAATACTGGCAGACCACCTTATACTGGTTTACCCTGGATTTTTCAGGTATTTAGCATTTAGATCTGGCTCTAATGCAATTCCCCATGGAAAATACAAAATTAATCTTTTTGTTGCATGCATTGAGTGCGCTGTTTATTTTTCCTGTCTTTTCTTGTCTGTGTGTTTTTGTTTCAGCCCCGTCATCAATGCTAAATCATGCAAGATTTAGTTTTAGTTTGCTAGAGTGTGTTTTTGGCTCATGCATGTGTCATGAGTCTTCCCCTCAGTCCCTTTCCTTATTCATCCAACATTCCCCTTTTTTTCATTCTTTTTTTCTGTGTTTACACACAGGAATGTGAATCTAAGAACACACTGCAGGGGAGAGGAAAGGGATTTTCCCTTTCTGATCCATCTCTTCCCTTCATCGCTCCCTTTGCTTGATCATTTCCGGCTCCTCCTTTCCCTTTCTCTGTCTCTCTTGTCCCTCCTTTTCTCCCCTCATGCTCTTCCAAGCACTTACAGTTTCTCTTTAAACCTTTATTGGTGGTTTATTGGTCAGTTTTTGCAGGTTCATTGGAAATGTAAAATGAGAAAGGTACTATTGCACTAAAATTTCTCTTCTCAATGTAATGTGACGTCCTTTCTTATACAGTTTCCTGTTTCAGGGCTTGCCTAAAGAGGATGTGAGTGTTTTATCCATCACTGTTCCTAAGTTATATTTGTAGTGATTGATCTGAGCACAAAGAAAAACCCATCAAATTTTATGTGTGTGGTAACATGTCTTTTAGCACATACACACAAAACTCGAGTGTGTGATGCTTGGTGAGTCAGACAGGATTCAGGGAAATAGGAGAGTTGTTTTCATAGGAAGGGAGGGCTAAAGGCATTGTGACACCAGAGGAATTTCTGTCTTCATTCTCGCTGTACTTTTTTTCTTCTGTGCCTTACTGGAACATCCTCCCTCCAGTGACAAAACCAACCCCCCCCCCCACACACCACCCCCGTATGCTAGCCCAGAACCAACTTTACCTGCTAGCAAGTCTGAACTGATGCTAATCTTTAGCGGGTATCATTAAAAACCACAAACCTCTCTTTATCTTTCTTTCAATCTTCATCTCTGTCAACAAAACACACACACTATAGATTATTTGACTTACTATACAGTTTTAGCCCCCTATATTAGCAAAAATGCTAACCTCCAATGGATATATGAGTTTATTGTATGTCTGAATGCAAGATCTCATGTAATTTTGCTTCCTTCGCCTGAGGTATATACTTACATTGAAGGAACTAGTGCTGTGTGAATCTCAGTTCTTATCAGTCTTTTTTTCTTTCACTTTATTGTTTAACTGCTTTCAACAATGCTAGTTCTGTAGAAATGTACCTCAGGTGAAGGAAACGGAAAATTACTTGTAACATTTCACTCATGCGTACACACCAAGCAGACACGCAAACTTGTTACAGTTATGTCAGTTAATGTAAAATTTAAATATTTATTTTATATTTTTCTATAAATTTTTCACTCTACTTTAATCAGTTTATAGTACATAGCGCTGTAACCACCATAGACATTGTAATCAAATATGGCCAATCAAATCAAAGAATGCGGGCCTTACTATTCACAGAAGTTGAGTGCGAATTCCAATAGTTTTACGATAGAAATGTTAAACGATTGGCAGTAATATCCAGTGATGCAAACTACTATATGAAAATATTGGCAATCATTTACGAGATTCATGCATTCCATAATTGAAGTGACAAGAAAGGAAACATTAACAAATCCGCTTTTAGCATATTTGCATACGATAAAGAGTGGATATGTGCATGTTTACGCCCTTAGTAGTAGTTTGTTTGTGTGTTAGATAAGTTATTGCATAGCTGTTCACAAAGGGCCGTTAGCCCTGTTTTATCTCATTTATTATCTCATCAGATCTGTGGAACTGAGCTTTAACCTGTTAGACAAGTTTCAGGTTAGCAGCTACGGTTACAGGAATTCACTCCAGGATGTGACTCAACCTATTAGCCCAAATAAACCTAAACACCTTATCAGACATCAGAGTGGTAGATTTTCGTGATACACTGCTTAAATATTGATATGCAACAAGAGTTATGAGAGCTTTGATCATGTGGTCTAAATATAACTGGCCCTAAATATACTGTGGATTTAATTCAACTCTCTTTCTCTCTCTCACTCTCTCAGACACCATTGCACTTGGCTGTAATCACCCATCAGCCTATTCTGGTGAAAGCTTTGCTGGATGCAGGATCTGACCCTGGAGCTCTAGACCGTAATGGACAGACAGCGCTGCACTTGTGCTGCGAGCACATAGATGTGAACTGCTTCTTTGTCATCATCAGACACTACACCCAAAACTCTTCGAACCACCTGGAGATCAGGAACTATGAGGGTGAGTGCTGGACCTACATCTAGATGGGTATATTTATTGAATTACATACATATTTTTTTTTTGTAGCACAATTGGTCTCAGGGAAATGTTATTTCATAATTAGATTAAGCTCCACTCCTTAAATCCACAGAGGTGGAGCTGGACTTTGAATGGATGTGCTGACACTAAAGCTCTCTAAACTATAGGGTCCTGTAGGGCCAGCAATATGAGCAAATACATAACTGGAATGAACATTTATCCTGTTTGTTTCATAATTCAACACTTTGGAAAATTATACATGATATCCTCAGAAGGAGACTTTTTTGCTATGTGCTGTCTTCCACTGGGTTGGGGTTGCAGACAGAAAAAGAGCCACTGGTCATAGATTTACCTGCATGAATGCAAGATTATCTTTTAGATTATTTTTTCTCATCAGGAAGGAGGGTATATCGCCATCTAGCTTTATTTGTGGATTTTGACACAATAATTCCCTCTTTAAGAGTACACTACTTCTGTACTACTTAATAAAAATTAAATTTTTTAAGTATGCAAACTAAACAGTTTTATTTTATTTCATTTCAGAATATTTTATTTTATTTTCAGAGTTTCAGAGGATTATCATTTGTCCTAAACAGCCTTATTGGTTTAGGTATTGGCTTCATTCATGTGTAAGAAATGTAAGATGAGACATTTCCTGTTGCTGTCATGATTCAAAAAGTCCCTAGAAACACAGAGAGGACGTGTTTTGTTTGTGTATTGTTGAAACATGCCCAAACTCGCTTCATTGGGTCATTCAGATTACTACATGAACATTTTGTTGTTTAATATAAGGTCTGACGCCCCTCCACCTGGCTGTGCAGAAAAAAGATAAAACATTGACAAGACTCTTGTTGGAGAGCGGAGCTGAAATCAACGCTGGGGTCAGTGAATTTGTTGTCATTTACACTACTTTTATGCTTTTTATGTGATACTATCTCTGCAGTATCTGTGCAATTAGTTGTGTATTATGATCTCAATGGTTTATTGTTTATTGTGTCTCTTTTCCTTTTTAATCACAGGATAATAAAAGTGGTCGCAGTGCACTGATTCATGCTGTAGAAAACAACTCTACTGACATGGTCATCTTGCTGATCGAGGTCATCTTTCACTTCACACGTCAAATCCAATGAGTCAGCTGTTCAGCTGATCATTTTCCTGATCATCACTTTTGTCTGTTCCTGTCATTTCTATCTTGTACTTCTCTGTTCGTGAGCACAAGAAAGAACATTAATAATTATGAGACTGAAATCTTTAACTAGTATTTATTATTACTCAGTGTTTGTCTGAGAGTGAATGAGAAGCAGTTATTAGTGTTCAAAATGTCTTTTTCTATGTGCTGTGTCTTTCAGAGTGGGTGT
This sequence comes from Rhinogobio ventralis, assembly GCA_039654625.1. Taxonomy (NCBI): domain Eukaryota; kingdom Metazoa; phylum Chordata; class Actinopteri; order Cypriniformes; family Gobionidae; genus Rhinogobio; species Rhinogobio ventralis. The sequence goes on from CM077201.1 coordinate 19,518,696, forward strand.
GATGTGAATGCACAGTCTTATAGTGGGAACACAGCCTTACACATCGCCTGTGGCAGAGGTCAGATAGAGATTGCCAGGGTCTTGCTGAAGAATGGAGCTGACAGTAGTCTTAAAAACAACCACAATGACACCGCAATCATGGTAGCAAAAAACAAAAAGGTAAGAACTGAAAGGATGGCAGTGGTGCATTTGAAAACATGTGCTGTATATTTATTACTCTTTCAAATTCTGTATTTATTTACCAAATAAAGTGTTTTTTTCCTATTTATCAACATCATATTTTAAAATAAATGAGAGAAAATCACCAAGTCTTTCATTATAATAGTTAATAAAGCCAGTAAAATATATATATGTAGTATGTGAACACTGCCAACAAGTGGCGATTCACAAAACTTTCATTGCTCAGTTGATTTGCATATGAAACATACACCTTTTACCAGTCAGATGTATCACCAAAGATAAATTATAGTTGCATGGAGACCATTTCTTGTAAGAAATAAAAACAATAAACAAAATAACATTTCATATTGCAACTTGTGATTTAAAATCTCTGAATTTTAAAGGGATAGTTCACCCAGAAATGAAAATTACCCCATGATTTACTCACCCTCAAGCCATCCTAGGTGTATATGACATTCGTCTTTCAGACAAATGCAATCGGAGATATATAAAAAAAATTCCTGGCTAAGCCAAGCATTATAATGGCAGTAAATGGCAGCCCAAAATTTGAAGCCCAAAAAAGTGCATACATCCATTATAAACGTAATCCACACGGCTCCTGGGGGTTACTAAAGGCCTTCTGAAGCAAAGCGATGCGTTTGTGTAAGAAAAATATCCATATTTAAAACTTAATAAAGTAAAATATCTAGCTTCCGCAGACCGCCTTCTGTATTCAACTTATGGAAAAAGCATAACTGGCGTATGACTAGAACTAGTAAGTGTTTGAACTGCGAGAGGCGTTACACTTCCTTTGTAAGTTGAATATGGAATGCGGTCCGCCGGAAGTTAGATATTTTACTTTATAAAGTTTTAAATATGGATATATTTCTTACACAAACCCATCGATTTGCTTCAGAAGGCCTTTAGTAACCCCCTGGATGCACTTTTTTGGGCTGCCATTTACGTTGCTTAAATTGCAAGTTTATATTACTAATGGGATTAATAACATTTATCATATCTTTACTTCACTTTGTCACACATTCAAGCTCTATTCATCTGTCAATTTCAATGCTACATTAGCATTAGCCTTATTTCTGTGTCATTCCACTTCAGGCCTTCAGGCCACTTCAGTTTAAAAAACAAACAAAAAAACAACAACATTAGCCCTATAATCCATCAATGTGTGTCACCATAGCTTCTGTAACTCATCTAAACAAGTATTTATGTGGTTTTGTCTTAAGGTGTCTGATGTGCTGCGTGGGAGGGGCACTCGCAGCTGTAATGGGAAAACGCTACCTAGCAGCAATGGTAAGAGTCTCTCTGAAATTACAAGAGTGAAATTATCTCTAAACACCTCAAGTAGGCCATTTAAAGTTTTTTGTCTTTTTTTTCCTGTTTAGGCTCTTTGTCCCCTGGCAGCTCCAACCATTCTCCCCGGATGACTCCCACTTTTCAGCGCAGTACGTCACATTCTCCTGTGACTCCAAATTTACCACGAAGTCAGTCAGTGGAGAGCATTTCAGAACGTCAATCACCGATGAACAGCAATGATAAAACACTTCTGCAAATGTTGCCTCAGACACACCATAATATAGCAGTAGACAACAGGGCAGGCTATGGAATGGCACTCCATCCTTTCCAATATCTGTCACCGTCTGGGTACGACCAAATGAAGCCCACTGTCTCTCACATCCAGAGAAGGACTCTAATCGCCTCCCCTCTTTACTATCCCCCTGGTATTCAAAGACCTCCATATTACTCAGATGCACAGATAATCTTACTTCCCAGTATCCCTGTGCCAGTCACATATGGCTCTCCCTCACAGGGTGCCATTAACCAATCACGGCCATCCAGTCACAGCAGTGACCAATCAGACATGTCTACTGTGAGTGTAAACAGTGAAGAAAAAGGTGTGAGTTGATAGCAGCTAGATATTTAAGCAGCCAGACATCTTAAAGGGATAGTTCACCCAAAAATGAAAACCTGTTTGAATATATGTAGTAACCAAATGGCTTTGGTGACCATAGACTTCCACTGACCCCAAAATAAAAACATTGAATGTTCACATGAGGGTAAGTAAATGATGATTTTTGGTTGAAATGATTGCTTTCAGTGGTGTTTGAATATTATTTGTGGTTAGATAACATACTGACTGATTTCTACAGCATGTACACTCACCTAAAGGATTATTAGGAACATGGCAGTTGCTTCAATGCATTTAGGGGTGTGGTCCTGGTCAAGACAATCTCCTGAACTCCAAACTGAATGTCAGAATGGGAAAGAAAGGTGATTTAAGCAATTTTGAGCGTGGCATGGTTGTTGGTGCCAGACGGGCCGGTCTGAGTATTTCACAATCTGCTCAGTTACTGGGATTTTCACGCACAACCATTTCTAGAGTTTACAAAGAATGGTGTGAAAAGGGAAAAACATCCAGTATGCGGCAGTCCTGTGGGCGGAAATGCCTTGTTGATGCTAGAGGTCAGAGGAGAATGAGGAGAATGTGAAGCCACAACACGCACAACCTTGAGGCGGATGGGCTACAACAGCAGAAGACCCCACCGGGTACCACTCATCTCCACTACAAATAGGAAAAAGATGCTACAATTTGCACGAGCTCACCAAAATTGGACAGTTGAAGACTGGAAAAATGTTGCCTGGTCTGATGAGTCTCGATTTCTGTTGATGGTAGAGTCAGAATTTGGCGTAAACAGAATGAGAACATGGATCCATCATGCCTTGTTACCACTGTGCAGGCTGGTGGTGGTGGTGTAATGGTGTGGGGGATGTTTTCTTGGCACACTTTAGGCCCCTTAGTGCCAATTGGGCATCGTTTAAATGCCACGGCCTACCTGAGCATTGTTTCTGACCATGTCCATCCCTTTATGACCACCATGTACCCATCCTCTGATGGCTACTTCCAGCAGGATAATGCACCATGTCACAAAGCTTGAATCATTTCAAATTGGTTTCTTGAACATGCCAATGAGTTCACTGTACTAAAATGGCCCCCACAGTCACCAGATCTCAACCCAATACAGCATCTTTGGGATGTGGTGGAACGGGAGCTTCGTGCCCTGGATGTGCATCCCACAAATCTCCATCAACTGCAAGATACTATCCTATCAATATGGGCCAACATTTCTAAAGAATGCTTTCAGCACCTTGTTGAATCAATGCCACGTAGAATTAAGGCAGTTCTGAAGGCGAAAGGGGGTCAAACACAGTATTAGTATGGTGTTCCTAATAATCCTTTAGGTGAGTGTATATGTTTCTAAACATTTTTCAAATCTTTTCAAATTTTTTAAAAAGTTGATTCTGATGAAAACTAATAACATGTAACTGTATATTTGTGTTACCAAGTGTTTAGCTATGTAATTGAAATTATTATGGTGATTTTTTAAAGTATTTTAAATAGCTATGATATTTATACTTCAATAGCAAGACAGCAGAATTATCTTCTATTTTTTCCTGTTTTCATTTGTGGTCTTCTTTTGTTTACCATGGAGTCTGTTTATTTATTGACAGCATTTTGGTTTTCCCATGTTCAGATTTTCCAGATTTAATTACCCAAATTCGTATGACAGAAAATCTCTATTCGCATTCATGTTTACAAAAAATTAATTGTCAAAAATTTTATTTCACACAATGAGGCCCTCAAAGGGGTATTATTCGGGTACACACATGACAGCCAATATCAACCAAGTACAATGCCTAGGTCAGGATAGTTTTATCTACAACTGTTATTTTTGTCAAAGTTAGCATTTTGATATTGAGATAATGTGTGCATGTTGATAATGCCATGTACACCAAAATTTTGACTCGTGCCACTTTTATTTTAATGCAAATCTTTGAATGGCAGCTTGAAATCTCTGTCTGATGAAGTTCTGTGATAAATTATAAGTTTTGACTCACTGTCCAGTGGCTTAAAATGGACAATCCTGTAAAAAGCCAGTGTGGAGAAAAGGTAACTGTGGTAAATGGAGAATTAAAACCATTGCCAGAATGTTTAGAAACTGTGATTAAAAACGATACCGACATGAATTGCCATAAAGGTACTTAATGGTGATATTGCTGGCATTTATGTGAATGTATAAATTGTGATTTTTATATGAATATGTGAATATAAGTGCAGCAATATAAAGTAACCTAGTTTACTTTGAATAAAAAAAATACATATTTTTATACATATCTGTGCATTCCATGACTAATATTTGTATAATACAGTAGCCTAAATATATGATTTTTTCATCAACATTAAGCACTTATGAAACAACAACGAAAAAAAATTCAATGCTTTTTTTGTTATATGAAGATCACATTAAAACTGTCTTAAATTTTTTTCCATGCCTTTATATATATATTTTTTACTACTTTTCTACTTTTTGTGTATATGTGTATGTATTTATTCACCTTTTGTCCAGACTCAGACTTTCAATATTAACATAAAAAACATATTATTTCATGTTTAAAACTAATGATCTAAATATACATAATGTCAATATTTATTATTTATATCAGTAATTTTAATATTAACATTTTTTTAAACATGGCAAAACATTTTATCCATAACTAAATATTTGGCCTTGTTAGTGAAGCATGTTTGATATGAAATATAAAACTTTGTGGTGGGTGATGAAAATAAAGAAAAATCTATCTCTTTTGAACTGAATATGTTTATGATGCGTGAGAAATGTTTCTGAAAGTCCACAGGCACGAAAGTGTACATATAGAAGTACGGGGGTAGATTTGCTAGCGGTACCGCCCACCAAATTCAAACTCTGTCATCTGATTGGTCGGTGTCGATTTTTCGATGCGTTTACGTCCTTCGAGATCAATTCAGCGCACGGCCATGTTAAATCTCTAGACGGAAGAGACAAAAGCCACAGCAACAAAGAATTTCTCAAGAAACGTTCGAAGAATTAATCAAATCCACGAAGATTCAAATCCTTCAAAACTAGGAGGTAACATAGTCAAACGTGAATTTAGTTAAATTAGACATTTATCTTTCCAAACGTGCGCAGCGTCTCTCTCTAGCTCTCTTATTAGCATTTAGCTAAGCTAACCTGTCTTAACAATGTACCGCTTGCAGGTTGAGCTAGCATGCTGTTTAATAGTATGTTTTAAATTTAGTTAACATATCTCAACTCAGGAAACAAAGTTCACCCTGTCCCCAGAAAAACGTTTTGTGCTGAGTTGTTCTTATATAATGTTTGGAACTATATTCGCGAACTCTTTCGTTGAATGTGAAACGAGAAAACTTTGTCGATAAACCACCTTTGTGGTGCTTGTCGGCTAGCTCAGTTAGCTCCGCTAACAACTCCTGCCGCTCGTTCATATGTTAGCTTCAGAGCTTGTCGTTAAACCTTTAGCGATTTAGTGAAGGACTGTAAATCAGATTTGGATTCCGAATTGTCATACGAATTCCAACTTTTAACAAGTGTTTGAAACGGTTAGCTAAACGTGGGTGTCTTGCTAGTTAGTGTATTGAAAGTGAGGTAAGTTTTTAAAGCAGAACCGTACTACATGTTCTTTTTTAATATGATTTGAACACATCTGTTCATATGTATTTAAAGAGAAACTGTGAAACTAGCCCTTTGCTTGATGCCAGAAATAGTCTGTCCTTGAAATGAAACTCCTTTTGTTTTATAACTTTCATATTTGGCAGGTGTTCCAGAATTTCCTCCACTGAAGTGTTCAGGAACTGTGACAGTAAAGTGAGGAGAAACGAGACATCGCAAAGCCAAGAGTGGAAACATTTATGGACTTCTAACTTAATTTTGGACTCATAATCCTGCATTGACTTTCAGTTTGAAATCCCTCAGTGTCGTTGGAGTTTTTCAGCAGGTTAAATAGGAGCAAGTAACACTGAGCAAAGTTTGAAATTCCTCATGACGAAGAGAATACTAGAATCTTAAGAGCACATTAAGAACCTTTAGCTGAGCCTTGTGCTTTTGAATGTAAATACTTTATACATTTTGGATACCAAAAGGAAAACAGAGGGTACTTAAGGATTTCTGCAATCCAGCTGTTGAAAAAAAAAGTGAATACTTTGTCATTTTTCAGGGATAACGTAAAAGTGACTTTTGATAGGCATTAATAGATTTTTGCTCACTTGCATTTTTGAAATCCTTGTGCAAGACTTGAATTTTACAAGTACTTGTTTGCTAGTTATTTTGTAAGTTGACTCTAGGCTTGTGATATATTTATTCATATAAATATAATTTTCTCCTATTTTGGGAGAGCTTATTATAAATAAATGTTATACGACAGGCACTCTTCTTTTTAAGAGGTCTGTACGTACCGGAAACTGTTTACACAAAGGCGCATTGAGCGTAACCGTAAAACAGTTTAACAAATAGCTCAAAAGTAGCAACAAAAAAAAGGTTAATTTGATTGAAACAGTTGAGGAAAACATCTGACAATGGCTACAGCAAGAACAGAGATCCCTTCTTCAGTCATGCCAATGACCAAACAGAATGGACAGTCCAGGCCTATGACCCTCCAGTCAGGATCACTTACTTCCTCAGCGCAGTCAGGAAAAACACCTTTGATGCCCCAGAAAGGAAGCAGTATACCCCAAAGCAGTGGCGGTATCAGGTAGTCACTGTTTAATATTATTTGAAGAGTCTAGTCATTTTTGACATTGATTCATCATATTAAGCATGTTAGTTGTTGTTTATGAATAAAATAATTAAATCTTGTATAAAGTCCAATTCATTTTGTAAACTTTTTTTTTTTTTAGGTTTGGAGATGACTGGAAGAAGTGCCTGCAACTTCCACCAAAAGACATGAGAGTGCGAACCACAGTAAGTTGTGAAACTTGTTTCTTATTAGATGGTTATTTTGGAATGGGTTGCTGATTTCCCAGTTTTTGACTTGGTATGCCCTATTTTTTGACAGGATGTGACTGCAACCAAGGGGAACGAGTTTGAAGATTACTGCCTTAAGAGGGAACTGCTGATGGGTATATTTGAGATGGGCTGGGAGAAGCCTTCCCCTATCCAGGTAGTCTAACCTGTCTACAGTTACAAACTGGTCTCTTTGCTTGGCTTATGCCTTGTAAGGCATCTTTACACAGCAAATGCGGCACAGAAACCAAATCTGAAGCTGCATAAAATCACAAATATGTGCATTTACACCGTTTAGACCGTTTATTGCTGCTCTGAAGCGGCATAAATGCATTTACACAGGAATTAAAATTGTGGGAAACAATGCTTTGAACATTACTATTTTAAAACTACATTAACAAAGTGTTATCAATTAATTAAAAAAATGATGAAATAAAATAAAAATATGGAATTTTAAATTAATTTCCTCTGCGTGCTATATATAGGCGCTTTGATGTTTGTCACAATTCTGTACTGATAGGCTATTGCAGGCTAAGGTAGAGTTATTTAAAATTTCTTAATAAAATTGTGCTGGATGGAACAAATGCTATAAAGAAATTATCACACCGGGTGGATCACTGCAGGATTAAAAGTGGTTGAAAGTTTTTTCAAAGAGCCAGAAAGTCACTTTGGAGCAGTCACAACAAATGGACAATGATAGCGTTTCAGGTAGGACAGCAGATATATCAGCAAATATCGCTCTCAAAGAGATTATTTTTGGAATATAATATAACAATGCACAATCACAGTGACGGCGACTAGGTTAAGCATTTACATTACAGTAGCCTATCTGAGGGAAATGTTGCAGCGCGTTGACCTGCCAATCTCTTCAAAGGAAGATTACAAACGGAAAACACCAATTAATTACACACAATGATTGTTATTTTGGTGGTTTGCTTGACGATGTGAGTACAGTTGTTTTTTTTCTTTCACTTTAATGATAGACATTTTTTAATTTGCCTAAATGGAGCTATTCCTATATGTTTTGTCTCCCGCTTCTTGATCCTCGTGCCACCTAAGTTGACATTGACATGCGGTTGTCATGACAATGAGTAGTTTAGGGCCGCACAAATTCGCGTTTATTTACACTGAATCAAATCTGTTTCGGAGTCGCCTTTGATACTAGGGGCTGAGGTGGGTCAGACCCGGCGTGTTTTAAGTTTGCTTTTATGCAGCGTTGCGTCTTTACACAGAATTGAGCAGAAACGGAGCCTTAACTCGGCTGTGTAAAGATGCCTTTAGAATGGCTGTCAAATGAGATTTATCTATCCCACATTGTCTGTCTTTGTAGGAGGAGAGTATTCCCATTGTCTTATCGGGGAGGGACATTCTCGCCCGAGCAAAAAATGGTACAGGTAAAAGTGGAGCCTACCTCATCCCCCTCTTGGAAAGGATTGATCTGAAGAAGGACCATGTTCAAGGTTTGACATGCAATGAATAAATTATTTATAAAATTCTGTACATTACATACACTACCATTCAAAATTGAGGTTATGACGTCTCTTATGCTTACAAAGCCTGTATTTATTTGATTAAAAATACAGTAATGTTATAGTAATACTTTTGCAGGTTAAAACATTTAATGTATTTTTAAATGTTATTTATTCCTGTGATGGCAAAGCTGAATTTTCAGCATCATTACTCCAGTCACATGATACTTCAGAAAGCGTTCTAATATGCAAGTAACATTTCTTATGATCATTGTTGACAACAGTTGTGCTGCCTAATATTTTTATGTAAACCGTGATGCATTTTTTCGGGATTGTTTGATGAACAGAGTTTAAACTGCTCTAATTTAAAACAGAAATTTTGTTACCATGTAAAAGTCTATAACTCAATTTTGATCAATTTAATCCATCCTTGCAGATTAAAAGTATTAATTTCTTTAAAAAGAAAATCTTGCTGACCTCAAACTTTTGAATGGTCCTGTGCATATAAATTTTATTTTCTTTCTTTTTCTAACTTTATCTTAGCCTTAGTGATGGTACCAACTCGTGAGTTGGCTCTGCAGGTGAGCCAGATAAGTATCAACATGAGCAAGCACCTTGGTGGCGTCAAGGTTATGGCTACAACAGGTGGCACCAACCTGAGGGATGACATCATGCGTCTTGATGAGACTGGTAATCGGATTTCTCTAACATCCTTGAGAGTTTCCCAAGTTTTAAACCATTTGAAGCTAATTGAGAATGAAAGAAAGGGTTATAAAATTGAATGAGGAAAAAAAAAACTTTACAGTTACAAATGGCAGCCTTGCAGGCACTCCTCGTGTAAATTCTTCAGTGAGAAAAGTTTGAGCAGAAATTTGCCCAAATGCGGCGTTTCACTCTAAATGGCTTGATTTGTCGGGACGTCACACCTACTTGCCAGACCACAGTCATTTGAGCAATTCTTAAGTTGTGCTTCCTTGTTCCTTAACAATTTTCCATAAGGTTTTTGTTATTTTCATGTGATTTTGGCTATTTTTATATCAATAATGGATGTTTACATTATAAATGCTAAGCAGGTGTAGCGATTAGCTCCATATAAAATGCTAAATAAAACATGTTTTAACATATGAATGAAATCCCCATTAGATTGCGACAGGAAGGTAATTCAAACACTCTGTTAAAAGTGAGTTTTGAGTGAAAGTATCATTTTAATCTTTTAAATTGTTATGTAGCTTGATGCTAACTGTAGCTCTAATGCACCTGTTGCGCCAGGAGCTATATCTATTTTACGATCTGTTTTGCTACAATAATTCACTTAAGGTTCCAAGGACATGCTTTTAGTTAGTTTTTCTAAAAAGACTACAGATAATGTGTGGATTACTGTAAAGTGCTGTTAATGGACATGCCTTCATGCCAGAAAAAAGGCTGTAATGGCTGAATACAAACAAAATAACGATAAAAGAATGAGGAGGATTAAGTCTCATACTGCCAGAAGTGTGAAACATGCGATTGAGAACAATAGAGCAAGTTCACCTCGCCAGACATTAGACAAAAGACTGGAAATAGGTGTTTACAGGGCAATAACATATTTAATTAGCATCATCATCAGCCTTCTGTAAAAACTTCCCAGACAAGGTCTTACATTATTATTCGTAGGATGCATAATTGTAGAGAGATCATCTTCAGATTTGAAATGAAGCATGACTACACCTGTGGCTTTACTTTAGTTGTTATACTACATTAACATAATATTTTTATACATTTAAAAATATATTCTTAATATTTTTTTTCTTTTTATGTTTGAGCCTATATATCTCCATATTAATAACAGTCTGAGTAATTGAGTCTTCAGCTGTAAACTCTCAAGTGTTGGCTTTCTAAATATATGTTGGTTATGTATCTATTCAGAATGATTTATGAGCAGCAGCCTTTTTATTCTGTGTATGTCAAAATGCCCCACTTGCCAAAATGGGTTGTGACAGGCAAGGGGTTAAAATATGAAAATAATGTTTATAATATGAAATGGCCAAAATTATTTAATAGGTTATTTATTTGATATGTTGTATTTATTGTGCATCATATCACGATTATAGTGACCAAATTATCACGATTATCAATATTATCACGGTTTTGTTCAAATTAAATGAGTGTTCAAAAAGAACTCTAGCACACACTGAAAACATTTAAACAAGTTTTATATTTGAAAATCCACAAGCAACAAATAAAACAAGCATGTACTAAATTGGACAGAATACTTAATATGGTCGTGTAGGAACTCGGATTGAAGTATGTTCCGTGCATAAAACAAGCCTAACTTACTGTTAAAGATTGCACACATGTGCACCGTACTGGAAGCCCTATACCGAAACAGTTCGGTACGAATACGTGTACCGTTACACCCCTAATGAATATACATTTATTATCCATTAAATGTCACCCATAATAGTCTTTTTTTGAACTTGTTCGTTCATCTTTGGCTCAAAGCCACTTGCTCTGAACTTTTCTTTGTGGAAGCTTCATGTTCATTTCAAGCGAGTGAGAAAATATTTAAACTCAACTTTGTGTCCAATTGTAGTTTTGGTATTGAGGTCAAAGTCCAATTGCCTTGCGTTCGCTATACACTGAAGACGACCTTGCAGATTTGAAGTGTTTGCCCCTATTGCAGCGACTTTCTTTTTGCTTGTTCTGCAGACAGGGTGACCATCTTCGATTAAATTTCCCTCAGGACTTTTGTAAAAGCCAAAATATGACCACACCTCAGATTTGGTCCTTTTAGAAGACTGAACAATCCCCCAAGCGCTGTCATTGCCTTCTGCCATTTCTTCTCGTTAAAAAAACAACGTTGCACGCTGCATCTGCACCAGACTGATGCTGGCTGGACAGGATTTACCGCAAGTTTTCAAAATTGTGATAATCAAACACGGTTTTAATAATTAAATTTAAACTATATTACTAACCGTCAGTACATTTTATCGTGGTTCATCATGAAACCTTATTGGCCGCTACTTATATTATGCTGAAAAGGCCAGTTCAGCAATAAGATCGCAGCACATCTCGATTCTCAAAAGGATGCATTCTGTGTCCTTTCGAATTTGTTCTTTCAATGTAGCCTGGCAAGACTGGTCTACACGAGAACGCAAGCCTGTTTTGGGAATATAAAAACAGCCTTTGATAAGTTGGTTCAGGTGTGTTAATTAGTATTGGACCTAAACTGCAGAATAGTGGCCCTTCAGTAGCAGGATTGGACACCCCTTTTATAATATGGTTTTCAATTCTGATCCTGGGCGCCCTCTGCTTTGCACATTTTGTATGTCTCCGTTATTGGAAACACACTCAGTTAAGTTCTTGTAGCTCTTTCCGATTGAGCCGATGATCTGAATCAGATGTGTAAAATAAGTGAGACCTACAATATGTGCAGAGCAGTAGGTCCCCGGGACCAGGATTGAAAATCACTGATATACAGAGCCAAGTAATCATGGCAGTTGAATTTTCATTTATTGAAAAGAATTTGGATGTTAAATGCACATTCAATGATGAATCTCTTTCTGTAAATCTTATTAATTTTTTTCTCTAGTACATGTTATAATAGCTACCCCAGGAAGAATCCTTGACTTGATAAAGAAAGGTGTGGCCAAGGTTGACAAAGCTCAGATGGTTGTGATGGATGAGGTGAGAGAAATAATGCAAAAAGAGCCGATTTCCACCTAAGCATCTTCTCTAAATGAGTGCTAATATGATGAAAGTACATGACGTCTGATTCGTTCTTCACAGGCTGATAAGTTGCTTTCTCAAGACTTTGTGGTGCTTATTGAGGACATCATCAGCTTCCTGCCCAAAAACCGTCAGATTCTTCTCTATTCTGCCACTTTCCCAATCAGTGTGCAGAAATTTATGGTGAGAGATTTTCTAATCTGTGTTTATAATCAGCCGAGACTTTTTGAAGCCAAATGTCTTGGATTTAATGTATACAATGTTTTACTACATCCAGATTATTTCTCATATAAATTAGCTTTAACCATGCTAATGACTCTCCCATTGTGTAGTCCAAACACCTTCAGAAGCCATATGAAATCAATCTGATGGATGAGCTGACACTGAAAGGCATCACTCAGTACTATGCCTATGTGACAGAAAGACAGAAAGTGCACTGTCTCAACACACTCTTCTCAAGGGTAAGCGGACATTCCCTCCAACATCTGCTCTAGATTCGACTGCTATTTTGCAAGTTTTCCACTTGTATTACTCCAAAGCTTCTTTGGCACACTACATTTGAGTTACTGTATTATCTTAAAGCCTTTTTGAACGCTTTGGCCTCACCTAGGGAAAAAGTAATTTCATTTTCTTTTATTTGTATTTATTTGATCTCTTTTTTCCTAGCTCCAAATCAACCAGTCTATCATCTTCTGTAACTCCACTCAAAGGGTGGAACTCCTTGCCAAGAAGATCACACAGCTTGGCTATTCTTGCTTTTACATCCATGCCAAGATGATGCAGGTCAGCTTCAGAATGCAGCTACACAATTCAAAAGTTATTTCATATTTTATTCAGCAAGAAAGCATGTTATAGATAGTGACAAATCTTTTGTAACATTATAAATGTCTTTGCTATTTCAATTAAATGCTGTTCTTTTGAACTTTCTATTCCTAAAAAAAAGTATCATGTTTTTTGCAAAAATGCTAAGCTCCACAATAGTTTACAACATTGATATTAATAAGAAATGTTTCTTGAGCACCAAATCAGCATATTAAAATGGATCATGTGACCCTGAAGACTGGAGTAATATTTTATAGTAATTATATAATAGACATTTTATTTTAAATTGTAATATTTAAGAAATGTATTTGATCAAATAAATGCAGTCTTGCTGAGCACAAAGAACTTCTTTCAAAAACACAATCTTATAAACTCCAAACTTTTGAACTGTAGTGCATGTTCTTATAATGTTGTGATTTTGTGTGTTCCTAAATTCTTTTTATATTATTACAGGAATACAGAAATCGTGTGTTCCATGACTTCAGAAATGGACTGTGTAGGAACCTGGTCTGCACAGGTATGGATAGCCACATTTGCTGCACTCTTCCTGTTTTCAAGGGATTTTCCTAAATGTTTCTGAAACCATTTTGGTGGTGTTTTACCTGTCACAGATCTTTTCACAAGAGGAATTGACATCCAGGCTGTCAATGTAGTCATCAACTTTGACTTCCCCAAAAATGCTGAGACTTACTTGCACCGTATTGGTCGATCAGGTAACCATCAACATCAGATTTTTAACTGATTCATTATTATTATTATTATTATTATAGGGTTTCCATTTAATTTGTGTTAATTGAATTGTTATTGGGTCTACATGTGGTGTATTTCAGTGTTTTCTCTCTCTGTTCTCAGGTAGGTACGGTCACCTGGGTCTGGCCATTAACCTGATCACCTCAGAAGATCGTTTCAACCTAAAGGGCATTGAGGACCAGCTGATGACTGACATAAAGCCCATACCCAGCAGTATTGATAAGAGCCTGTATGTGGCAGAGTTTCACTCCATGAACCCTGATGAGGAAGAAGCTGCTCACAAAGCCGGCGAGCTTAATTAACCCTTACTGGTAAGAAGGCCATGTCCTAAATGACCTGATCTGAAGCCCTTTAACTCGTTTATACAGACGTGACTACATTTAGTTGTAATGTACCAATATCTCTTTCTTTCAGGAGAATAAAGGGACCAATGCTTGGCATTCTGCACAATTTCTACTGAAGACAGACGCAAAGATGACTTTGTTTTTTGTTGTAGTTTATTTTCTCACCAAATGCTTCAGTGGTCTGGAACTGCCATGGTAAAATGTGATCAGCTGCCACAAGTTTAGGGGTCAGTATAAGTCATTCGGCTTGTTCTCTATGGACTCACTGAGGCAGCTTACCCTTTTTCCAGTTGGAGCACAATAAGCCACTGTTCTTTGGACCCAGAGCATTGGCAAAGACCATTCACCATCCATAACTGCTGTTCATGAGGATTTTGCCCCCTCTTTTATTTACCATAACAATAAAAATAGAAAATACTGGCAGGAGTTAGTGCCAAAAACAAATGCCCAAGCTTTACTAGGAGTACGTTTAGTGCTGCCTATCCATCGCCTAATATGAGGTTTTTTGTGCATTTATATAATGAGTTTTACTCTGAGCTTTACAGTTGATCAGGGAAAACTAGGGAGGTTTAACACATTCATAATGGTCTTCTGTTGGTTTTTTACAGCCTTGTGTGTGTAAATATCATCTTGAGAGGCTTGTCCTTTCTAATGCAAACAGACTTTTTCTTTGGCTAACTTTTGACCACCGTGTCATCTTTCCCAAAACATTTTGAAGACATCCAATCCTTTTTAAAATTCAGTCTCTGCATTGCCAGTCTGACTTCAGCCATCTCTGTCTCTCTAAGTGCCTTAATCTATATACTTCCTCTGGGTAGGAGGGAGCACTCTATAGGTGCACAGTGCAAAAAACTCTGCTTTGGTCAGGATTGTTAGTGGAAGAAATTGTTACCAGCTAGATTTAGACTTCTCCAATACCTCAAATCCATAAATCACTTGTTCTCTATTTGACCCACCAGTTTGTTGGTAGTGAACAGTACCTACCTCAGCATTGGCTGGGTGAGCAATAGATTTGCTTGTGTCTGACAACCAGGTATCCCAGCTCAGATATTTGGTGAGGCAGGACTTGAATTTCAATAGTTCTGCCTTCATTTTTTTGAAAAATGGCAGACAGTTTGGGTTCATCATTATACTTTTTTTTCCCGTTACATACAGTCGGGTTTTATTTCATTAAAACCATGTGATTGATCAGATTCAGTTTTTCCCCGGTGGTGTCTAATGCACAGAAAGAATAAAAGTAATGTCTTTTACAACATATCAGCACAAATGCTGAGATGAAATGGCAGCTGTAATAAAGTTGGTAGCTCTTGAAGTATAAACTTTTGTCCCCTGTTGTATGTGTTGAATTGTGCTCTCTGCCATGTGTTGTATTAAGTAGAAGATGTATGTTTTACTGCGAGGATTTATGGGAGAATGGCCAAAGCTTTTTGCTCCAAATGTCAATGCCAGCCTATTCTTTCCCTTCTCTTTTAAACAAAATAAAGTCCAGCATATTCTCCAAATGTTTGTATTCTCTTCTAAGTTCTATCATTTCAGTGACCTTATTGGTATGGAATAAATATGCTTGTTAATTCATAGTATAGGCAGCTGAATGCTTGAACGTTTGTTGCCTAGAATTTTGTCGTCTTTTTTTTCAATTTGGATTTAGGTTGGTTTTTAAGCTATTTTCTATTATGTGCCTTGAATCTCACCACCATTGGATACATTTATAGCTCACTTACATAATCCATGTAGAGACATGATAACGCAGCCATTTATTTCAAATAAAGTAAGCTATACATAAGACAGTTTTACACACACGCATCTTCCTATGATGTTAAAATTACGTTTTTAAAGTCACAAATTTAAAGTGAGGATACACTACATAAACTCTTTAATTTATATCTTGTTCTGTGAAGCTTTTTACAGAATGGAAAAAGCCACATGACTCAGCCCACACAATATCAAGGCTAGCAAACTGAACAACCAGACAACAAGGGCAAGTTTAAGAAAAGGGAACAAGCCGCCAATTATAACATAAACTGTGCTGTGGGGCTCTTTGGCTGAAATGGAAGAAACATTCCAGACATCAATCTCTTAAGCACTTCAGCCTCTTTGGGAGGCTAAAGAAAAGCCACTTCTGTGAAAGATCAATATCAGCTCCTGCCTGAGGCCATGTTCTCAATTTTTTAAATTAAAGAGTGTATCAATTTAAGTCAGTATCACTAGAACACTTTTGAGAATAAAACCTAAAAATACAATTTAATTAATGATGAATATATAATTGTAATGTAACACATATTTTCTCACAATTCTTATGATCTTTCCAGATGGAAACTTTGAACTAGAATCAGGGCTATCTAAAACTATTTAAAAAAGTACATTTTCATTACATTAAATAAAATAAACATTAACTGGAATACAATAATAATAATATATATTAAAAATATTGTAAACTTTATTTCTAATGTTTAATTCTTCTGTTTTAAAATCTGAATGGCAGCTGTTAAAGATAATAAAGAGATTCTTATGACCACTAAAAAAAAAAAAAAACAGCCTGTCTATTTTTAATGCCAATGTTTACAACAAAACATGCATGAATAAAATGTACAGCTCATACCCTTGAAGTGTAACTTGGAGGAGTGTACAATACACGCCACGAACCGTCGTATTTCCTTCCCCGATTACCTCACAAGGACGCCATATTCAGTAGCCAATCATTAGACAGTTGTTGTGTCTTTTATCCAATGATCTATTAATACAGCCGGAATGGGCTGGCCAAGACGTCGGTTACGTAGTCTGTCATCCTACCGGTGCCTCACAGCCGTATAACTGGACTGCATTGCTAAACGTGAGTATAGCACGAGGCCTGCAAATAGTTACATAAATTGTATTCATACGCTTGCTATTAATTAGTCCGTCATGTACTGATAGAAACGACTGTCCAGCTAGTATAGAATAGAGCTCCTTTCGCGCGTCTCATTTAGATATGTGCCAGTTTTTTTCTACACGTTAGCTAGTTAGCTAGCATTAACCTTAGCTTACCTGCTATTTAGCCAATGAGGCGTGAATGAAGCTCCACATGCTAGATTGCTAGTGCACTAGTTTTCTCTAGTGAGCCAGATTCTAGTCGTTGCTGTGCACACAGAATTGGTGTTCATTACTAGGCAGTCGCAGCTGAACTACTTGCTAGTTGCCTAAACCTGAAGTGATCAAGATTTTCAGTTGGCAGTTAGAAACAGAAATGTTGTTTACTGACGGTATTCTTTCGATTGTAGGAACGTGACCTTTTGCCCTATGACTGTTGTCAGTGGAAGTAGATTATCCTGAAGTTAATGAAAGTGTTATGACATTTAACGTTATTTCAATGTTATCATACTGTTCATTTGTCCTTCAGCATGGGCAGTGTGTTGGCTGCCAGCTCACCAAACCCACCCCCGGCCTCAGGGGGTGGCAGTGCCCCAGGGGGCGCAGGTCTAGTGACTGTACCACCAGGTTTCACCATGCCCCCAGTGTCTGCAGTCCCACCCTCCTCAGGCACACAAGGGCAGCCCGGGACAGATGCAGAGGCCTCTCTCTCCAACCCCGGCACATTTGAAGAGTGTCATCGCAAATGCAAAGGTTTGCTAAAGGTTCATTTTCTTGCATTCCTCCTGTGGTTCCACAATCTATGTTCTGTTTACTTAGTCTTTTTGTCTGCTTTTCAGAGGTCTTCCCTGTGCAGATGGAGGGGGTACGCTTGGTTGTCAACAAGGGCTTAAGTAATCACTTCCAGGTCAGTCACCACAGTATGAATGGGATTTGCAAGCTCTTGAATAATATTTTTTTTTCTTTTTAGAATTGAAAGTTCAAAGGACAACAATATATATACACTACTGTCCAAAAGTTTGTAATAATTAAGAATTCTTAAAGCTTTTGAAATATTAAAACACACACACACACTCTCTCTCTCTCTCTCTCTCTCTCTCTCTCTCTCTCTCTCTCTCTCTCTCTCTATATATATATATATATATATATATATATATATATATATATATATATATATATATATATATATATTTCAAAAACTTCCAAAGATGAATTTTCAGCAGCCAGTATTCAGTGTCACATGATCATTTTACCATACTAAAACGAAAGTGTGTGATAAGGTATGTTAAAAAAAGACAGAGAGAGATATTAATACTTTAATTAGCAAGGATTAATTAAATTGATCAAAGTGAAAAGACATTTATAATGCTTCAAAATGTTTCTTTTTCAAATAAATGCTGTTCATTGAACTTCCTATTCAAAGAATCAAAGAAAAAGTTTAGCTGTTTCCACAAAAATATAAAGCAGCAAAAAATGTTTTCAACATTGATAAGATCCATTAATAATAAAATGTATTAAAATAGAAAACTTTTCTTTTAAATTGTAATATTTCATAATATTACTGTTTTTACTGTATTTTCGATCAAATAAATGCAGCATTTGCGAGCATAAGAGACTACTTTAAAAAAAATAATAATTTAATACTTTTGACTGGTAGTGTATAACCTCTTAATTTACTTCCTCAGGTTAGTCATACAGTTACTCTAAGCACCTTGGGGGACTCGGGTTACAGATTTGGAGCCACATATGTGGGCAGCAAGCAAACAGGACCTGCAGAGGTGAGCACCTTATTTGCATTTTAACTGACAGATAGATTTTTGATTTTCTGACAACCTCTCTTTTTTTTTCTTTTTTTTTTATCTGCCCCCTCAGTCTTTCCCGGTTATGGTAGGTGACATGGACAACACAGGCAGTCTAAACGCACAGATCATTCATCAGCTGACCAGCCATGTTCGCTCTAAAGTGGCTATTCAGGTATGTACAGCTTTGCAGTCATGTTCGCTGGTTGCAGTCAGAATTATAAGGAAATAGAACAATTTATGGTCCAGTAGATCTTACACATGGAATTGTTTTTAATGCGATTAAGACTTGCTGTGAAAAATCATTCCTATAATTTGGTTAGAAGAATTGTATTGCTTCTTGAGCTTTAAGAAGTCTAGATGGCTTAATGAATCTTAAAATACTGCTGATTTTTTTTTTACTTGTTCAGAAAATCAGTGCTGAATAGTGTACTGTTATTAATTGCCTGACTAAATGATGGGTTACAGACGCAGCAACACAAGTTTGTAAACTGGCAATGTGATGCAGAATACCGTGGCGATGACTTCACAGCTGCTGTTACCCTTGGCAACCCAGATGTTCTTGTTGGATCTGGTAACAAACTTGCATTCGCTATTGACCATGACTGTCAAGCTCAAAATGACGATACAACATTTTTTTTTTTTAACACTGTATTCCTAATACAGACTACAGTTAAAAAATTTGGGGTTCGTAAGATTTAAAAAAAAAAACATTTTTGAAAGTAGTCTCTTATTGTCACTGACACTGTTTATTTGTTAAAAAAAACATGTAATATTGTGAAGTATTGTTTAATACTAGGGGTGTAATGATACACTCATGTCGCGATTCGATATGAATCGCGATACTGAACTCACGATACGATATGTATCATGATATTTTAAGCCAAAATCAAGAGGGTTTTTATTTATTTTAACTGTTTATTATTTTATTATTATTATTATTATTATTATTAATAATAATAATAATAATAATAATAATAATAATATTATGATTATTATTATTATTATTATCAGAACTCACAAATATTCCCCCATTGCATCATTTCATTATACATTATATTAAATTTTATATATATATATATATATATATATATATATATATATATATATATATATATATATATATATATATATATATATATATATATATATATTTAATTAATTAATGTAGTAATGTCACTCTGTTCCCCTCACGCATTACTTGTGCTTTCAATGCAGGCAGCATTCTCTTCCGCTATGTCCCACCTCTCCTGCTATTAATGCACTATACATATAAGAATAAACCATCTAAAATGCTTTGAATAATAATACTACTAAAACCAATTGATTTAAATGAAATTGCGCTTTCACTATAGGGAGTGCTGCTGTAAATGTTTGCGCTTTGACTTTGAGGAGTGTCATAACGGCAGCGCGTGCGCTTCAGATGATCAATGCAATCAGTCACAGTTCTAATCGCAAAAAAGCGTGTCAAAATGACTATTCCCAAACTGTAAATGTTTAGCTCATCCAAAAATTTTAATTCTGCATTTACTCACTCTCATGTTGTTTTTGCGCGTCACGCAATCATTTGAACGTCCGTGTTTACTACAGTATGTGCGTCGTGGTAAATCTGTTCATCATATAAAACCATAGTGTCTCTTTAGAAGACTTGTATTTGGATTAGACACTCGATTAATTATTTTTATGATGCTTTTATGACATTTATTGGATCTTTTAAGTTTGAGAGGAATGGACTTTAAATGGGTGACATTTTTGGATGAATTCTACCTTATAAATACAGCAAGTTAAGCCTTGGATAAAACAACTCTATATCGCGACTCATATCGTTTACATCAATGATGCATCATTGCATTTTATATCGCGATATATATCGATTAGCGATATATCGTTACACCCCTATTTAATAGTGTGTCAGTCAGCGCATGCACCGCATTTTCTTTTTCACTGCTTTTTGTGCTTAATAGCAATTTTTAACATCGAGTCCCAAATTTGCGATCGCCCCCTGAGAGACGCTCTTTATATTCTCATTCATGCATTTCATTACTCTAAAGTGTCAACAGTACTATATATTTACATACCGAGATATACATGATATAGCAAAATCTCTAACAATAGACTTTATACTGTGGTAACGAAATATATTGTCATACCGCCCAGCCCTAGTAGGAGCTCACGTTCACATTCATGTTTCGTCTGATAGGTATCATCGTGGCGCACTACCTCCAGTCCATATCTCCTGCTTTGGTATTGGGGGGCGAGCTTGTCTATCACAAGAGACCAGGAGAGGAGGGCACTGTCACATCATTAGTGGGCAGGTACACAGGTAATAATTTCCAGATCATCCTTTATCACATTTTATTCAAGGTCTGGCAAAAATCATAATTTGATTAAATGTACTGATTGGACCTGCTACCTTTTCATCCTCAGGTAGTAACTATGTCGCCACGTTGACTGTTGGAGGAGCTGGTGCACATGCGTCATACTACCACAAAGCCAATGACCAGGTACTTCATATATAGATGTATTAAATGACAGATGTTTTACTCAAGATAATACCATTGGTCTGTTAAACTCACTCCTTTGAATCTGAAAACCTCCCACAGCTCCAGGTTGGGGTGGAATTTGAGGCTAGCACACGGATGCAAGACACAAGCATGTCGTTTGGTTATCAGTTGGATGTACCCAAAGCAAATCTGCTGTTTAAAGGTATTGGAAGGCTTTTCTTGAACTGTTAGCATTCAAAAGTTTCATAACTTTTATATTTTTATTTAACTGAAATTGTGTACTATAACTAGCACTGCACTGTTTGATTATTTCCTATTGTACAAACTAATATTGTTTATTTAAATATTATTTTTAAATAAATAAATATTTTATATAAATAACGTTGCATTTGGTAAGGAGAAAGGGTCCATTAGTGATTGTGATTTAGACTTCATTGAAAGTTACATTGCGTCTAGTCTCGCGTAGCCAGACCTTCAGACTGACGGCAGAAGGTCTGGACTCTATCGCAGCTTTCATTGGTCAAGGACCGCCCAAAAGGACGCTTGACTGACATGTAATGCAACCAATCACAGTTCGTTTTGTCCCGCATCATGTTTATGGGTGTGAAAATGTAAAGTTGATGTCCCTGCAATAACAGACCGCCGTGCATCTATAAATTATTCATTCAAGAACGTTGTGCAAGATTACTGCAACAATGGAGCCGTGAACTTCACATACTTTTGAAAATCCAGTGTTTAGTTGATCATGGTAAGCGCTTATTGTCACAGTTGTAAACACGACGGCGTTCTTCCATGAGGGAGTTTGCCGTCACAACATTTGTTTCTAGGCGGACCATTAAAGAACGCAACACACTCCGAAGTGTTTCCAGATAAGTGTGCCATATGCATCAGACGTTCAGACTACTTTGCACCATTAGATTGCAGCAAAGACTGTCTTTGAGTCAGTAACAAAGACTTTTATATTAAAAGGGACTGAAACACCTGAAACAGATGCAACTTACAAATGCATTCCTTAGCGTTGTCAAGAGAAATCCCCTTAACTGTTAAAAAGGACAAAGACTTTCCTCAGCAGACATTCAAACTTATTTTGTGATTTTATGAATATGAATCCGTGGTGGAAAAGAGGGTTTTTAAAGACACTCTGTTGTTGCTTATTTACACACTTGTGCCTTCAAACTGTTGTATAAAAGCAACATCACACAAATAGCTGTGGGATATTGCTCTCTATCAGCATGGCAGTGATTGCCTATGGCTGAATCACAGCCGTGCTGATATAGATCGATATTGCACGGCTACTCATGTGATATTGCTTATGTATATATGTGTATTTACACATGCATGTAAGGAAACATTGCTGCACTTCACTCTGAAACATACAGCGCATATATTTATTAAACTAAATTACAACCTTTGTGATATAATCTCATTAAGCTATATTGCGTTTTTGGTTTTATTTCACTGAATCGTACAGCCCTACATATTCCAAGCATATTCCAGTTTTGTTCCACTGTTAAGCTTACCTCTCTTCTTCAACCTTGTTCTTCAGGTTCTTTAGATAGCAATTGGGTGGTGGGAGCGACACTGGAAAAGAAGCTGCTTCCCCTTCCTCTATCATTAGCTCTATGCGCCTTCCTTAACCACCGCAAGAACAAGTTTCAGTGTGGCTTTGGTGTCACCATCGGATAGAAGGACCGTGGCGATTTCAGAATCTCAACAGATACAACCCTCCACCACGCTTGGACTGGTGCAAAGAGACATGGGGACATGGACCAACACTGAAACGGACTCAGAGACTCCCAGTATTAGTGTGTTGAACCTTCACAAGGATGGACCAGGACTAAGAGCTCGCAGGACTGTCCAACAGAGCTCTCATCAATCTCAATGTTCCGTTATCTGATAAACAGACAGTCACATAAGGTTTGTTTTTAAATGCACATCATGTGGAAGAATGTCCGATGCATGTAACATTAAAGGTGTTTTGGAAGAAAGTATGTATCCGCATTCAAAATATGATTCATTCAAATACAGTCAGTAAATGTGGAGATGACTTTGTTTTTTTTTTCTTTGAGACAAAATAATTTTTTCTGGCTTTTACACATGACGGTTTTCTTAAGGGCAAAATACATAAATTTTTTGATCTATTAACATAAACCACTTGTTTTGGTCTATATAAATGTGGTCAGCCAGTGTGCTCATTTTTTTACTTAATGTTCATGTAAGAATTAAAATAATTTAATGTTCAATAATATACTCCATGAAATGCTGTTTGTGATATCAGAATTATGAAAATTCAATGCATGGGAAGCTCTGGGTTTAAGTGACACGTTGTTGGAAGTCGGTGTCCCTTTTGCACGGTTTCACAGACAAGGATTAAGCCTAGTCCCAGACTAAAATAGATATTTAAGCTGTTTTAACTGAAAGCAACTTGGACTGACATATCTTAAAATATGTCAGTGCCATTGTTTTGTCTCTAGATGCACACCAGTAGTTTTTTTTCTAAGGCACATTTATAAAAGCTACTTAAATGGCCTACTCCTGGCTTAATCTAAGCCCTGTCTGTGAAACCAGGCCTTAGTCTCATGAAATAACTAGTTACACAGAACCGTCTGAGACTTTTGACCATGAGATCCTTTTCCTGTGTTTATCTGTTGGGGTCTTACGGCCAAATTCGAATGCTGGTTTCATAGTGGTCGGGCGTAACCAGACTGTCCTTTTTTTTGTCTCAATGTGTCAGTATGAATTTTCCACAGAATAATTTCCAAAGTTTGTATTATTTTAATTAGTTGTAGACAGTTAAAATGTTTTTGGGGCAGTCAGAGTTGGAGCAGATATAATAAACCTGTAAAATTTAAGATGATTTTAATCCCCAGTGGAGTTTTTCATGTCTCATACTGATTTCATGTCTTTGTGACATGGTGGAGTAATAAAAGACAGGCTTTTGGCCTGATTCTAATGGATTATTTTACAGTGCAATTGTTGAATAAACATCTGGTTGTGAATTGAGTTCTGAAAGGAAGCAGGTTTTTATTGTCATTGACAGATGAAAATAGTTTTACTCTCATTGACTAATGACTGCAGGATAAGATGTAGAGTTAATCTGAGGTTTGACAGTGAGGAAATATGAGAAGGAACAAACATTTCTTGTTTATTAAAAAAAAAGACAGCATTGGCAAGCATAGTGCATTTATTTTACAACCATGAACTGCAAACGTGTTATATATTAACTGTAACACAAATTAAACTTTACAAAAAAGCCTCCAGTTCCAGATTTCAACATTTAGGCAAACTATTTTACCATTTCAGACAAAACTAGGAACATCTGCGGGACTGATTTAGTCAAATTAAGTTTTTCCGCTCTGTCTCTTGTGGTTCTGGATCATTCTCTTCATAACCAGGTCCAACTCGAGGTCTGACTGTTTAACATCCGTGTTTCCACAGCCAACCTTTGGACAGCTGTGAAAAATAACAGAAAAGTTGGTAACGGGCTGTTCTATACACTACTGTTCAAAAATTTAAGGTCAGTTTTTTAAAGAAATTAATACTTTCATTCAGCAAGTGTAAGAGTATGAAGAGTAAAACAAATATTTATTTACATTTTATTTTTAAATTTAACTTCAAGTTGGCACTGGCTGGTGGCAAAATATGGAAATGAATTACGAATAACTATACTTACTTGGGACAAGGTAAAGACAGAACTAAGCAGTGGCTACATACCGAAATTTCTTCTTATTTTTGTGCTTGGCTTTAATCATTTCAAGTACTGCCCCTTGGTCATAGTAATGATTGCATTTCTTGTTTTTCACTGGATTGACCATCTCAACCTGTCAGAACAAGATACGGTAAAATGACATTTCTGTATGTTTATTATTCATGCAATTCAAATAATACACAAAAACACCCCCACAAATGTGAACTTTTAACTCAAGAGCTATAACATCTTTGTTATGTTTCCACATTGATTATGTAGAATTATATTCACCTGGGTGAGAGGGCAGATGAAGTTCGTCTGGCTCTGTGTTACAGCAATGTCCTCATCCAGTTCCTCCTCTTCGTTCTCAGCTACAGTTTGACCTGCTGCATATACATATATGTACAAATATACATTAAGGAATGGCATCACTTATGACGTGGTTTTTGTGAATGCTGTACTGCAAGAAGTGTTGTGTGTCCCACCTTGCATGGCATATTTCCTGACATTGTCTTTGAAGGCAACCACCTTGCTGTGCCTTTGCAGGTCTGCATCTGAAACTCCGGCCATTAACTCACTGAAACGGCCCTTTACAGAGTTTCTCAGATTAACCATGGCCTCTGGAGGTTCATGTCTTACCTACAGAACATATGAGAGAAAGCTAGGATGGCTCAGTGGGTGAATCGACAAAGACTTTGTGTCAAAATGAAGCACCAGCAATAGTCAGTAAGACAAACCTGAGCAGTCATCTCATCAACAGACTCCACAAAACAATTGATTTCTCTGTCCAGTCTGGAACACTCCAGAATCATCTCCTCCAGTTTCTTCAGAGCTGGACTGTTATCCATACCTGAAATGAGATGAAAGTAAGGTACATTTTGAAAAGTCTGAAAAAATATATAATATTTGGGATAAAAATAAATATATAAATATAATAGGCATAAAGAGATTCATCAGGCTTATGTATATTGTGGATATTATTAAAATCAGGGATTTACACTACCATTTAACAGTTTTTTGTTTCTAAAAGAAGATTAAAAAAAATAGTAAAAACAGCAATACTGTGAAATAGTAATACAATTTAAAATAAATGTTCTATTTGGATATACTTTAAAATGTAATTCATTCCTGTGAAAGCAAAGTTTTACAGTCTTAAGTGTCACATGATATAGCTGTTGTAAAAAAACAAAAAACAGTTTAATTGCAGCTTAACACTGGCTATGGCAAGCCGTTTTAACTTTTATTAATTCCCAGGATATTAATTCTTGATATCAACAATTACATTTTCACTAGTTAAAATGCTAAATCTTGATGTCAAGAATTTATATCCTGGGAATTAATAAAAGTTAAAACGGCTTGCCATACTGGCTGCTCACCTTGTGCTTCGACTATTCCCAGCGCAACGTCCGATATCATGTCCATACAAGATCCAATATCCGCTTGACATGACTTAAGAGTGGATAAGGTGGACTGTACTGAGCTTAGAGACATCTCTAGAAGGCATAGATAGGACTGCTGGAAAATAAACAAACATACAAAGTTCAACACACAAACAACTTTATCATTCACTTTCAACAGGAACTGGAAGGAACATTTAATCGATAGTGCACCGAAACAAAAAATTATTTCACCCACCGTCCTGTTTAAACCTGTATGACTTTCTTTAATGGCACACAAAACAGATGATGGACAGAATGACAGCTTTAGTCACTTTTATGGAAAAATATATAAAAGTGGTTGGCGGCTGAGCTGACATTCTGACGAACATCTTTTTGTTAAACCTCAGCGGGGAAAGCAAGTCATATAGGTTTGACACAACACGAGGAGTAAATAATGACATTAAATTGTATTATTTAGTGAATCTCTTTAACAAAACGTATTAGCAACTTATTGACCTAAGTGGTAATAGCATTTTGAAACTTATTTTTACAAACATCATAAAAAAATCGATACGAAACCTTCACTTTACCAAAAGAAGCGCCACTAGTCGTTTCCGGTTTCAAAATGCATTGAATGACACGTCAATATAAAAGACTTCTAACGATTTCATGATCATAACGTAGTCTTAAAATACTGCACATGATTGTGACAAAGTTTGTAAAAAAAAAAAAATTATAACGCTGATAAAACGCTACATTTTCAAATATCCGCATTTTATTTATATTCGAATAAATCCCATATTTATTTGCGTGACTGTTAATTTGACAGTCAAATTGAACGGAAACTCGCAACAAGGACGCGTCTGTACGCGGCCACGTCATGTAAACTAAACTGGGAAGGAGTTGCGTACACCAGGGTAACCAAAATAGAAGAAGACTGAAACAGCATTTCTGCGTTGTGATCACAGATTCGTCTGTTGCACCTGCTCGTTTTCCAAACCTGCATCGGCGGAGAATCGACAGATAATCTACAGGTTCTTTAATCATATGGCAAGATGTCAGATATCGGGGACTGGTTTAAAAACATCCCTTTCATCACCCGTTACTGGTTTGCTGGCTCAATTGCTGTGCCGCTAATAGGAAAGCTGGGATTAATCGGTCCTATGTATCTTGTGTTATGGCCGGAGGCATTCTTTCATAAATTCCAGGTAAGTTTAGATTAAATTAAACCATACAGAGACTTTAGACAACAGCGGCGATGACAAGGCCTTGTAGGCCTCGTCTGAAGTAACGTTACACAGATGTCCACACATGGGCTACGTAACGTTACAGGAGAACTGTGCTGTAGGAAACGGTTGTAGTTGACGGTTTGTTGATCAGTCTATAACGCTGTCTATAAAGTTTGGTTGTGCACACGCTACTCATGATTGCCTGAATTACATGTTTTTGTGTTATAATATTTTGTTGTAAATTAGGAAGCTAGAATGTTAGACATTTAAAGGTTGTCGAAACGAATAGGAATAGTTCATGCGATGTTTAACGATTATGCAGAATTGAGAATCTTAAGAGGTGGCAAAACCGTAACGCATGGGCTATATGTGCATCGACAATATCCTAACATATTTAATCCCACCGTCCATCTGTCAAATCACCATTCAAATTGTTATACTGGAGCTATATTATAGTGTTGAATGGCAGAAAACGCAGATTGATTTAAAAGTTGCGTACCCACAGAAAACCAAAATTCGTAACATTGAACGCGTCCCAGCCTGGTCTGTGCTTAACCAATGAAAGCTGAGTACGCGTCTGGACACTACTTCCGGGACAATACGACTACCAAATTATATATATATATATTTTTATTTAAACCTTCTTCTTATTGTGGAGTCAAATATTCTAACATTATTTACTATATCTAATTAGAAAATATTTGAGTTTTGCGAGAATATAATATAAATAATGATGTTCCACATTCTGGAGGTCTGCTTTTCCAATGCCTAATTCTGACAGTAATGCCTAAACTGTAAGATATTAAGCTTTTGAAAAATTTAAAAATATGTAATTAATCATGGTCACTCATTAATCATTAGATATATAATATGTATTGTTTTCGGTGCCAGTCATTTCCACCAGGTGGCGCAAAGCTATTTGTTTGTGGGCTAGAAGTGTAAAACAACGTGATGGATGTTTGTAAGACTGGGGTCTGTGGAAAAGTTTAGAGTAAAACAGTGAGGGGGGGGAAGAGATGAAAGTAAATGAATAAAATCTTTATTAAAATAAATAATTTCTTGAAAAAAAAGCCCTATTTAATTAAAATAAACAAATATATACTACATTTAACAGTGATATGTTTTCCAAATAATATTTTACACATTTATAATCTTACATTTTCACAGTATAAGTTGGATCTTGATGCATGAAAAATGTATAGCTGCCTTGTTTAGGATGGGGGTCCATCACATGAGTGGGTCTGTGGAATGTAAAATATTGAAACCCCCAGTTTTAAAAGCTGTCATGCAAACTGTCTAGTGGGATAATGCATTATTCCCCTAAAGTTATTTCATGTGGAATACCTGGAAACCCACATCACACAATTTAGTAATTGTGTGGCATTTAGCGTGCATCACGTGTCATTATGTCCTTACCAGTGATTCTTTTTTTTTTTACTGACAGTTATTGGTTAATGTAGTTTGTAAATGACATCAATATTGCTTTTAATCTGTTTCCCATGACATCTTTTTGTGTATGATGCATCTGAAATTAATTTAACCTCTGCTAATGGCTAATTAACCTCTGATTCATTTTTGTAGCTGCAATTTTAGTTGTAATTTAGGTACTTAGACATTGAGGTCCTATTCATATGGTGTTTCTGTGATTTATGCTCTCCTTGTGTATGAACATGCTGTTATGTAGGATACAACTCCTATCTGCTTACTGCTGGCTAACAATTCATGACCTCTATCCTGTCAGTACAGATTTCTTCTGGATTATAGTGCAAATATATGCAGTAAACACAAGCTATAGAGTGAGGAATAACACGGGACAGTACAGATAAGCTTTGAAGAGTGTATATTGCCAAGCCAAGGGCAACACAAAGCTTTTTGTCAAAGTGATCCGGTGCTCACATTGGCACATTTGTCTTGTGAAGGAACCATTTAGCTGTTGATAATCGGCCAAATAAACCTCTCCCCGTCCTCTTGCAGCATACCAATCCTGCTGTGCTTTTTAACCCACTTTTCTCCGCGCTGCAGTGTACAGAGGTCACCTCTCCACACAAGTGAGCTGGCGTGATTTATGCTGCAGTGCGCGAGGGGGCCGTTGGACTGCCTGGCTACCGCAGAGCCGCTTCAGACGCCAACATCAAAGCATTGCTGCTCAGCGGATTCACAGTCCCCCAGACCGAAAAACCCTGCTAGCTCAGAGTTTCTGTGTGTGCCGGAGGGAGGAGAGAAAGCACTAGAAGTGAGGGAGGGATACAGGGAAAGGGAGGAGGATGAGACGTGGATAAAAAAGTGTGCATGTGCATGTTGAAAGAAAATTAAACACCGGAGAGTTTAAAAAAAAAATTGTGCAGGGGTGTGTGTTTGTTGTTTACTGACAGTTTTTCTAGCTTGGGAATTACAGAACAGATCTTGATAACAGACCAAATGAGTGTCTTTTCCTCTCAGAGCGTGATGTCTGCTGTAATGGCTGCAGTCGTGCTCCGGCACATGGATAATGAATCAAATCTGCAGTGCAAGCATGGAAGCCACTCTGTTTTATCATAACTTTCAGGCAGTGCTGGTGACTGCATACAAATTGTGCCTGCCGCTGAATAGTCTCAGTGCCTGTTGGTATTCTGTACTTCTACTGCAGTTTAAATGTCTTGCATCTAGGTATTTTGTAAAGGAGATTATCAATGACTACTTTGATACATCTGTTTTAATAGGCCAGAATCAATGGGCACCTCCAACGATGATCTGCGTCAAGTCACTAATAATTTTTCTGTGCTCTCTCAACAGATATGGAGACCATTATCTGCAACGTTGTATTTCCCAGTTGGCCCAGGGACAGGTTTTCTCTACTTGGTTAATTTGTATTTCCTCTACCAGTACTCCTCGAGGCTTGAAACAGGTAGCTTCTGTTACCCTAAATATATTTAGGGTAATATACCTCTTTAAATAAAAATAACATCTCTGACTGGACTAAAAAGTGCGCATAGTATTCTTTTGTTTAAGCTGCGCTGGATAATTCGACAGTCATCTTAACTGCAGTTACGTCATCTGCAGCTTTAAATGCTCAAGCTTTTTAAAGTTAGATGGATTCTGATCGGCAGTAAATGTTATGGAAAAGCTAGAAAAAATTTATCTTAATGATTCCAAAATACAATTTCGTTATTGTAACAGCTGTGGTGTGGACTTTCTGTTCTCAAAGAATTAGTATGATTATCAAAACTATAAAATTATCGTTGTAGTTATCACCCTTTAAGTCCCACTCACACCAAGGTCGATAACTATAATGATAAATATAGGGGTCCAATAATAATAATAATAATTGATATCAAAATAAAGGAAGAACTTTTTAGCTGGTCATGGGGTTTCAAAATGGCGCCCCCTTTGTGACAACCGCTCCATGTAAAATAATAGCTTTTATTAGGCTTCTCATATAATTGTCTTCAATTCATTTTAAATATATTGAGTGAGTATGCCTTTAATGAGAGTAAATGAAATGATGAGGTGACATTCCATACTAATCATCATCTCTTCTACCTTTCACAGGAGCTTTTGATGGAAGACCAGCAGACTACATGTTCATGCTTCTTTTCAACTGGATTTGCATTGTTGTATCCTTTCTGCCATGTGCACACTATACAGTAATATTTTAAAAGATTAAATGTCATTCAGTTCAGCACAAATATTATTCAATGTCATCAAATGATTTGCATCTGTGCAGCGCATACACATTAACTGTAAGTTAGTAAAAGTGACATGCTGAATTCAGCATTTTAGTATATTGCATTAAATGATTTAATATTTTCTGAAGTTTTTTATGCTATGCAACTTCCGCACAGCAAGCAAAAGCTTTTCTAGGAGGCATGTGCATTTCCCTTTAACATTTATAATTCAGATAACAGGCTTAATGATGGACATGCAGGTTAGTATGTTCCCCCCCTTTGATCCCTTTGAATTTAAACTATTTTATTATCTGTTTTATTGCTAGGTTGTCTGTTAAAAGTTGATCTGAATCACAGATGCTAACACTCTAACCTCGCTGTTACATCAGGGACATTTCACACTGGTAGTTAAAATAAAAAAAAATCTAATTTGATATTGAGTGTAATAATATCTTGACTTTTATGAAATAATATTTTTAGTATGTACTACCATTCAAAAGTTTGGGGTTGATAAGATTTGAATATTCTTATGCTCACCAAGGCTGCGTTTATTTGATTAAAAATACAGTTATATTATTACAATTTAAAATATCTATTTTCTATTTTATGTATTGTAAAATACATACCTGTGATGACAGCTGAATTTTCAGCATCATTAGTCCAGTCTTCATTGTCACATGATCCTTCAGAAATCATTAAAATATACTGATTTGCTTCTCAAGAAACATTCATTATTATTGTCAATATTCGAAACAGCCACACAGCTTAACATTTCGGTGGAAACTTGGATAAGGATTTTTAAGGATTCTTTGATAAATAAAAAGTTCAAAAGAACAGAATTTATTTGAAATATAAATATTTTTTAACAATGTAAAAATCTGTCGCTTTTGCTTTTTTTTTTGCATCCTTGTAGTATTCATTTCTTAAAAAAAAAAAACGATATATTATTTTGAACGATGGTGTATTTTCTTAATGTGGAACTTTTTTCTTAAAGTGTATTGGGGCAGTAGTAACACACTTAACAACTTGCATTAAACTATGGTTATGGTATTGCCATATGCTTCTTATACCAAAAGAAGATCAATAGATTTAGAGGAGTCAGTTATGGAAGAAAATGGAGAAAGAAAAAAAAGCCCCTTCCTCCCTTACATAATCTTTTAATCATTAAATTGCCTAAAAAGCAAACAGGTTATATTGTTTATATGGTCATTAAATTAATACATTTAAAAATGTTTTTGTCTTTCTAAAAACGTGCTACTTCATCGAATGACAACCTTTCGTGATCTATCACTATTCTTCTGCACTCCTGGAATTCCCATGGAGTTAATTAAGCTTTTTATTGTAATATATTAGTTGTTTAAGGGACCGTTGCATGACACTTAAAACATGTTGTGTTAATTTTTGATTTCCCTATTTATTTATTCATAAATATTGGGTTGCTTGTATTTTGCAGCTCCTGATGATCCCTTTGATCATGTCTGTTCTGTATGTCTGGGCTCAGCTAAATCGAGAAACGATTGTATCTTTCTGGTTTGGCACCAGATTTAAGGTATTCAGTCCATTACTATAGTAGGTTTTATATGAAATACAGATGTGTGTTTTAATGCTCCACGCTAAAACCTGTTAATTTTCACACTAACACAGGCTTGTTATCTCCCTTGGGTAATTCTGGGATTCAACTATATCATTGGTGGCTCGTAAGAATCTTTTTCCCCCACACAGATTTATGTTTCATTTGATGTAGATGCTGCATAACGAGTCATCACAGTGGCTTAATAATTATATTCGTTTTTCTTTTTCTTCAGTGTTGTCAATGAGCTGATTGGGAACTTGGTTGGCCACCTTTACTTCTTTCTGATGTTCAAATACCCCATGGACCTAGGTGGCAGGTCCTTCCTGTCCACCCCACAGTTCCTGTGAGTTTATTGGCAGCACAGCTTGCCTCAATTTCCTATTATGAGTCGAGCAATGCTAGTATGAATGAAGTGTCTGTATATTAAATATTTAATTTATGAATCCATAGATAAATGTAAGTGATAAGGTTTGAAAAGCCCTAAAACAATCTTATGATACTTTATTGTCATATTATTCCTATCATTTCCTTTCTCCCTCAGATACCAGATGTTCCCAAATCGACGAGGAGGGGTGTCTGGATTCGGCATTCCTCCAAGCAGGAGACCTATACCCCAAGAGCAGGCAGGAGGAGGAGGAGGAGGCGGTGGTGGTGGGCGCCATAACTGGGGTCAAGGCTTTCGGCTGGGGGACGACTGAAGCCTTTGATTCTTGCGTCAATGGATAAATACAGAAACTTCTAACATCAATGCTGCAGAATATGGATTTTATATGTTTTGGGGTTCATTTGCGTTGCTTTTCTTCTGACCCGCAAGGAAAAGTGACTGGGGCTCTTTCCCAGCATTACATGTTGTCCTCTTACTCTCGATGTCATATCACACTGTTATTGAGTTTCACAGTGTGTACAGAAACTCTGCAAAAATATGTGCTGTAGCAGAGTTGGTGTTGTAGGAAATTCAGGGGACTTTGATTGTGTTTCCCATAATATGACCACATCATTCAACATATGCAGGCTTCATGTTATGTGCACAGTCAAATGTAGCTGATTAATTTCTCTATGAACTGTTCAGTGTCGATTGTCTGTTAGCATGGTTGTTTAGGAACGGTCATGGACTTTAAAATCCTAAAATAGTTTTTTGTTTTTAAATCACCTCAATTGTCTAAATTCATTTAAATTTATTGTATTTGCGTTTGTCAATTAATTGAATTACCCATCAGAACATGCAGATGAAAGTGCTGTGCATATTTCAGTCTGTTTGTTACATACATTTAGATGCATATTTCCATGTTTTATAAATTTAGATGCCAGCCTTGAGTAGTTAATCCATTTATCATGCATTTTTCACACTCATTACTGATGATCAAACTAAGTTCAGTTATCCTGTGATACATATACAATATTTTACTTACTAGCAAACAGAAACCCAAGTTTTATTATTTGTACACTGGAAGTTATATGTATGGGCTTTCAGTGCTATCATATTTGATTTATGCACTAAACAACACATTGATTTATTATTATATATGTCCCTCAACGCATTGTTTTTATAAAGGTGCATATGGTATATAATGGTGTGATACAGTCACATTAAAATGATACATGGTGATTTTGCCAAAATCCTTGTCAAATAAAATTTACTACTGTTCTAAACAAGCTTTACTAAAATGTTCAGTTTACATTTCTAGTGCTTCATTATTGCCATTTCATTGAATGCATTTTTGATTACTGATGCTACAAATAAACAGCAACTGTGCTCACTAATTTGAGAACATTGATTTCAGTGTCTTAAGGGACACGCTCAGGATACAGATGCCTTAAAGTTGCATTTAAATTTTTCAGCACCCTAAAATGGAAAGCTCCTGATGAAATGAAGCCCCCCCCCCCCCCCCCTTTTCTTTAAAAAAAAATGTGTACCATTGAGTAAACAATGAAACCCAGAACAAGCTTTCAATCATTTGTGTTTTATTGAATTACAGCAGACTGGTTCTTATAAAGAGCAAGCAGGATTCTTTGTAGCAGTACAGTATTCCTGATACATGTCTGAACATGACACTAAAGCAGCAGCAGGAAAAAGAAATACACTTAAGCGAGCTGAAAGCAGTTCACAGCTGAGTAGTGGAAAAATTGAACTATGCCTTGGATACCAGGAAAAGCCAACATGATAAGTATAATTTTGCAGTTACTGTAATATTGCCAAAAATTAGCCTATGACTACAAATAAACATGTGTTGTGTATTACTGTATTGTACTGATTTCAGTTTTGATTATGTCCACCATGTGGCTCTGTCCCCTTGGCGATAAGGTACAGTATGAGAATGCAGGCAATATGTTTATGGTCCAAAGAAAAGTCCATAATATCACCTTGTTTTCTGGAATGAGATGGTTTTTATTGAAGCACCGCTTGTGTGTCCACTTGAAATATTAAGTGCCATCATGGACCACATTGTGTTTTATAACAGCTTCACCAGCAGGTGGGTTGGTTTTGTGTCCTCACAAAAATGATTGAACATTCCATTATAAGGGTCAAGGGAAATGTCTTAGGACTCCTATTATAAATGTAACAAAAGTCTCATCTTCAAAAAATTTTACAAATCTGTTTAAGTACAGAAAAAATATTTACAAGGGCCCTTTTAAAAAACAAACACATAACAACAAAGCAGTCAAACTTTGGCACTCCATGGTCACTCTCCGGACAGTGTTTCACAGATGCTCCCAGTCCATCTTGTCTCTGATAACCTCAGAGTCCAGATATGAGATCATTGGTTCCATACACAACGACAAAGGTCATTCCTTAATCATCAGGCCCATCTAGTTCAGTCATAGCAGCCTGTTTTCTTCTGCAACAGAACAAGCAACAAATGCCACTTGACTCATAAATTATGGATGGAGGCAAAAATTGACACACTGCCCCCTTCCCAACAAAATGTGGGCTCTGCCCTCTCGCTCACTTCTAAGGGCACTTTTTCTAAAGGCTAAATTACAGACTGCCGACATCCTGGGTGTCTTACAGCCACATCTGCTACATTATCACAAGAAGCAGCTATTACTCTGTGAAAGCATCTCTCTTGCTCCTCCATTCAGAACATCAACCAGCTAGTTAAAATAAAATAAGACTATTACCTTTACAACTTCATCCCGTCACTCTGTGTTCTGCTGACAGTACTTCAAGGTCTCGTGCCACTTTCTGTGCATCATAGTCTTTGCTGTCAATGTCAGCTGCCAAGGAAACCCACCTCTTACCATCTACATTTCCCTGTCCATGTTCCTTGCTCTTGCTGATATCAGGCATGTTGTGGCCCAGTTTACTGGTGAACCATTCTACTATGTCCTGGTTGGTTAGTTTTGGCTGCTCTGCAAGCTTCTCAAAACCCTCCCCTTTTTGTACCTTTGCTTCTTGAAAGTGCCTTTGTAGGACGCTCTGTGTCTGATCTGTGATCAACAAGCTGCTTTGTCCATTCGGTCTTTTGTTGCCAAGACTTTGAAATTGCTCCATCCAATCCAAAGTTCCATTCTTCAGAGCAGATCTGTTGTCCTTAAACCAGCGGACAATTTCGGTACGAGCTAGCCCTGTTTGGATTTCTAGTTGGTTGTACTCCTCTGGTGAGGGCCACTGGGTTTGTGCAAACACGTCTTTAAGAAGGCAGAGAGACTTGCCATCAATGGCCTCTGGACACACTGAGGATGTGAGAATGGGAAGAGGTGAGTCCCTGACTCTGCTGTCCTGCTCATGGACTCCATTCAATGTCCCCCTTTGAAGGTGATGTTCCAACCTTTTCGAGCCCATCGAGTTGAGCAAGGCTTGCTCCAGGTTGTCACGTAGTGCACGGCGCTCTGTAAACCAGCAATCGATTTCGTTTTTGGAGAGCCTGGTGTCCGCCACAAGGTGCTCTATCTCAGCCTGGGTTGGAAAGCTAGTCCTTTGGAAACTCTCCTCTAACTTTTTCATTTGCTCAGAGGATTTGCCTTTAACTCTCTCTAGTAGTGGAAACTGTGTGGCGACAGGCTTATGTGGTTGGCTGTCCTTTGAAGAGAAGTCTGTTTTAATCTGTTGCACTGCCTTATGGTTTCCATGGCGCTGATCGCTGAACCATTTTTTGATCTCTCCCCAGGAGAGGCCAGTTGTCTCGATGAGACGATACACTTCTTCATCATCAGGAAACTGGCACTGAGCATAGCTAGTGGTCAGCTCTCTGATTTGATCAGGGGTTTTCTCACAATCTGAAGAAAGACTTGGTGTTGGAGAGACAGACTTTGGAGTACTCTGTACGGACTGGATTATTGAAGGCCTCTTTATCTCTGGGGCAACCAGTGGTGTTGTGTGGGGCCTCTTGACACCCTGTGCTATTTGATTTGCGACTGTTAGTGTGAGAGAACTGGTCGCATTTGAGCCATTGGCAACTGATGCCAACACTAGGCCAGATTGTCCAAGGACATGGCAAGGGACGGTCTGGATAAGGGGCTGTGAAGCTTTAGTGGACTGAGCTAACTGAGCAGGTAAGACAGTGAATGCTTGTTGAACAGGCTGAATCGTTCCATTGAACATTTTCTTTCGTGCTTCCTCAACTTCCTCAGGGGACCAGCTGATACCTTGTTTTAGTCGTTGGGTAGTGAACCACACTTTAATTTGTTCTTCGGGGTGCTTGGAGGCTGCAGTGAGCCAAGAGAGCTCTGCTTGAGTAGGGTACGGAAACTTGTTGAAGGAGGTGATGAGGGTCAAGTTGCCATCTAACGAGGGGTTGTATTTTGAAGTGTTCAAGGGGACGGCGATTTTTGGTACTAAGTTGTAGTTAGGTGGGCGTTGCAGGGATGGCATTATATGAGAGAGGCCATCTTTAAGTGTTGCATCTGGGATTATCACAGTCCCATTCACATTCACTGCAGTAATTTGCTTTTTCGGGAGATCTTGAGCGAGTTTATCCAGCGGACTATCGTCTTGCAACCGTAAACTGTCTGCTTTGGACTTACCCAGCTTAGTAGTAGTGGATTTGCTTGACGGATAAGCAGTAAAGTCCTCTCCCGACTGAGGGCTGGTTGTATCATAGATGACTGCACAGTTTGAACCTTCGATTGTCTGTTCTAGAATGGTCTGACTGTTTAGCTTAATTCTCTTGAACTTGAAGTTGCTCTCCCCGGGATGGCACTTCTCATTGTGTTCTGTCAAAGAATCAAACTTTTTTGTGTTGAAGTTGCATACTGCACACAAGTAAAGTGGGTTGAGTATAACATTGGGGTGGTTGGAATCAACATGGTCTTTGAACTCGTTGAGGTTTTGTGTGGAAAAGGGACAGTATTTGCACTCATAGCCTCCCTGGAGTTTCCTCTGTGGTCGTGTTTTCACTTCAGGTTTCTCCAGCTCTGTTGCTTCCGGCATAGAGTTCACAGAACTCTTCCTATCTGTCCAGTCCTCACTAGAAGACACATGTGATGATCCATTCTCTTCTGTACCATCCACAGAAGAATCCATTTCTTCTGGATCGTCTGCAGTCACCAAGTCATCCGGTCGGATCATGCAGGGAGTTGTAGACTTTCTTCGACTAGCCATGGTCAGGGAGTAAGACGGTACAGTGCAGGGGGACTCTGGTGATGAGCAATGGACAGGTCTTTGTCTGGTGGAGGATCGGTAAAGGATGATTCAGCTGACTGTGAATGTCAGCTCCAATGGAAGACTTCATGAGACTTCATCCCAGACCACACAATCTATTAAAAAAAGAAAAGATACAAATTAAACAGGACATATTATCAAGCATTAGAATTAAGGTATAATCTAGGTATGAACTATACATAAACACTGGGGTGCTTAAGGAGGTCAGACACAGGACATGAAGAAAACAAAGATTTTCTATAAGTAGGCTTTATTTGAGCCGTCAAACCACAAATAGATAAAATTATTATTGAAACATTAGCTATAAACAAGGTTTCGTCTACAACATACATGGCCTTTGCCAAGATTTTTTTTATTTTTAAGATTTTGTATAGGTTCAAACTTGGAAATCTTGGAATTTTGAGCAGTCCCCATCAGGATAGATGACAAACATTAGCTGCGGTGTTTTTTAAAAAGAAAGTAGATTTAATTTTAGGATACTGCATGTTGTGCCTATTACATCTATTGTGTGACCGCCTTTAGATACTTCATTAGTTCATGTGAAAATGCAGTTTTTCCAAGGCTCCAAAAATAGGATAAAATGTTTGTCATTGCAATGTGATTAGATAGACGTCTATCAACACAAAAGGTATCAGCTTTTAATAGTTGTTAATTGTCACTTCAGGTGCAACACAGCTTGATTTAGTGTAAAAATCATTCAATTTAAAGCTGAAGTGTTAAGGCTCCTGCATGAAAGCATTCAGACACACACCCTAGTGCTGTGTATTAAATTAGAGTCATCAGCAATATGGTGGTCAGTCCAGATGGGAGGGGAAAAACATCCTGTGCTAGGCCGAACTTGTCCAGTCCAATAATAGCCTTCCTCAGGCCTGTGGTGCCCTCAGCAGATCTCAGTACATTGGAGACTGATTAAATATGGATGGGACCCTGAGCATCTCATATCACAGCCTCAACTCACTGTGAGAGCACAAGTATAATGTAACCCTGGCAATTATTTTTTTCCCCTTCTTTGAGAAAACCATGCTAAGGGCATAAAAGGACAAAGTTCACAGAAGAAAGAAAAAAAATCTGACATTTAATTATTAGGCAAACAGCTTTTATGAACTCATATTGAAAGACAATTCAAAAAATAAACAGGATTGTATAATTTATTAGTATTTATATTGATTGTGTTTCTCATTGCAAACAAGGAATAGAGTACATCAAACATGATACAGGTAACATTTTTAACTATTTTTAACTCATATTTTGGTAAAAGAGGTTCTGCTGTATAAACAATAATAAATATAGGATATAAGCAGCTACACTGAGGAAAAAAGATGGTTGCATCAAAAGATTCACCTAAACCAGTACATTTATTACCTCATGAATATCACTAGAAAAGGAAACACTCATGCACACTCTGAATTTTAAGCGTTTGCCAAGGGCTTACAGCCAGTAAAGAATAAGAAAGCATGAGACCACGTAAGTTATGATCACAATAGTGTTCAATTTAAAGCCATTCAAAAAGAAACATTACTTGGCCTCAAGTCTCAATAGTCATTATTGACAAAAAAAAGAGCAATTGTTATGCACTTGTGGTTAAGACTATGCTAAAGGCAACTCTTTTCACAACCTTAGAATTCCAGTGAAGGGATGTGACAGTGTCTGCTGTCTACTGAAAGGACCTCAATATTAGAGCAAAACAATTCTCAAACAATACAACAAATTCCAACACTTGCTCTCTTAATTGAACTTTTGTCATTAAAATAGATCATGATTTAAAAATAATTAATCATGTTTTAAATTATGAAAGCTCAGAAAAGCATGCATTAAAAGGTATTCTAGCTAGTTTATCGTAAAAAAAAAAAAAAAAAAAAAATCTAATGTAAAATAACACTGTATAGCTAACAAAAGTTATTCAGTCAAGAGCAGCAAATGATTTTCTCTTTGTCTTTTGATTAGCATGACAGACAGCAGCAGGTTTATTAGGGAGGTTATTTAAGAGCCTATGCACGGGTTCAACCAGAGCGAATGAGTGAGTGAGAGGAGGCGGGTGTGTCTCAATTTGCCATCGGAGAGAAGAGAGAGTGTGAGCGTGCAGCTAGTATCGGTGTATCGCAGAAAAGAAGAATTTGAACCCATCCAGATATTTCAGTATCGATACATATCTAAATAATATTTTTGACAACACTAATGCCGATAGTTTTAAAGTTATAAAAAAATAAAATAAAAAATAAAATCCGCCGATAAATATCAGCAGGCAATACATTGGAGCATCACTACTACAAAACCATTAACACAGGCTGGCAGTGGTGTTCAGCAATAACTACAGTTTCTGTAAAACACTACTGGTTGTTGCAAAACAGATTTTGGTTCCTCTGTATGGATTCACATGCATGTTTGCAGGAGAGGATGTTGCTGTGGCGCTGCTGTGAAGGGGCGGAGACTGAGCTCTGTTAATACTGTGGAGCACAGTGGGGGGGGCTGAATTTGGGATTGAGGCAGAATTAATTTAAATCTCATCAAATGGGGCTCTAGAAGCCTGCAGCACTGCACAGATGTACACTGAGTGCTATTTTTCATGACAATACTGACAAAAAGTGTTGAGTGTAATTGGTAGATCACACCCCCTTCAACAATTTTAGACTCAAAATGCAGCCACTACTGACTCTTTTTGAATATTAGGATGAGGTGGCAAAGGTCTCTGAAAACATCAGGATAGACACCTGATGCTGAACAATATATTAAATCAATAAACAGTAGTACTGTGCCATATATTCTATTTCAAGGCTGTAGTAATAAAAACTAAACATTGTTTAAGAGAGAAAAAAATAGTTTAAATGAGGATGAGTGTGAGAATGAATTACTTGTTTTACAGTAGTAGAATGATAGAGCTCAGAGTAAGGAAAAGTCCTTTGGGTAGGTGTCCAGGCTTTCAGTGATTTGAGGTACCAAGGGACAGGCCTTGAAAAAGCTGGACTCATGCGTTGCCATGGAAACGGCCCAGCAGCAGGTGGGAGGGATTTTCTCCACAGAGATCCAGATGAGGAACGTTCCGCATTCCTATTTTTGGCCGAGCCTGTTCTTTCGGGGTGAAACCCACACTGAGAGATTGTATTCATCGTATTAATTCTAGATTTATATACTTGTGTATATGCTGATAAATTTTTTTATGAATCAGTATGAGTGGGTGCATTAAATTATGCTTATTGAGAGGAAGCAAAACTAAACTTAAAAAATGCTAACATGTGCATCTTGTTGATACTGATTTATTTATTACAAAAATAAATGGTTGCAATTAAATGCATAATTTCCTGACACTTTCCACAAATTGATTAGTATGAGAAGTCTTATTTTTTCCCAAGAAAACGATTGGTAAAAGGGGTTGTCAACCTCAGACATATTTTGTTTTGTAAAGTTTGCAACTTTTTCAACCCTGTTACCAAAATATCAGACATGTCTTACAGTTACATTTTTTTCCAGTAATAAACGTGGAATAAACTAACATCAAAATTAAGCATCAAGTAAATGGCCATTATGCTGTTACTCAGTAGGGACTAGTATGTTTGGGACAAAAATTGCAGTGTCAGGGTTGCACACAAAATATGGGATACAGCTAAATATTAACCTTTTATGAATTATAATTATTTACTGATAGCTTTGATTTAGCTTTAAATTAATTTAATTTGTGATTATGACAAAATGACAGTTGTATGATTTTAATTGTTAGATACAGTTAAAGGCCTACATCACTATTTGTACAGACATTTGATGCATTTAAAACCACATACTTTTCATGCTAGGTTAATCTAATTTTAAATAACCTATTGTCTAACAGGTCTACTTACTATAAAATAAACTCTTCCTCTATGCTTTGAAAAAAGGTTTGAAAAATGGGACACCATATACCACAGCCTATGTTGAAATTTCCTCATGTAGTTAGACAAAAGAGGGACTCTTTCTGTGACCCAAGAGGCCAAAAAAGTGCCATTCAGAAGAACATGATCTGAAATCAATTACCAATAAAAACAACACAAAACAAAGGATTTTTAAAAATCAGAGTGAATCAGTTTGAAACGGCACCATTATGCAGGGAAAACCATGCTTAATTTTGACTAAGTAACCAGAGACAGAGAGGGCATGACATTACCGCTGAAGCCATCTGTGCCAGGCTGCTCAGCAACATACAGTGTCTTCAAAAGATACC
The DNA here is from genome assembly GCA_039654625.1 of Rhinogobio ventralis. NCBI lineage: Eukaryota > Metazoa > Chordata > Actinopteri > Cypriniformes > Gobionidae > Rhinogobio > Rhinogobio ventralis. Next base: position 19,561,250 of record CM077201.1, read on the forward strand.
AAATCTCTGTGGCCGACCACTAACTTATATGGCTGCTGTCCCAGAGAGTTATGAAATACTCATAAAAAAGGGTCACACTGAGGATCAAGAGATCAGGTTCGGATGAAATACTTTGTTAAATAAAACACTAATCCGGTAACACCGGCTGGTTAACATGACTGTGTATCTATAGTACATTCACTGGCAAATGTTTTCTTAGATCAACATTAAACAGATTTTAATAATTCTAAAGAGCCACTATTGATCTGTTGACTTAACATTTATTCAACAGTTCGGAAATGAACAGCAACATTTGTCTTCTCTGCTTTGTCTGAAATACTCCTAAAACAATAACAAAAATACATTTAGACAGATTCTACGCCTCTGATGAGGTCGACAACTGGTTTATTAGACTCATACCATTGGACACTGATCACTGCTGTCATCCATCAGTGAGTTTGAGTCACAACACACAAGAGGGATGAATAACAGATCACACTAAGATCTAAAGCTCTGCATGACTCCACAATGACACCAACACAACCATTTTAGGGATGAGAAGAAAACTGGAAGTGGGAGGTAGAAAACTGACTGTGAATGAACTTGGGTCTCTTTTTGTTTATAGATTTCCTCATCTGATCTAATGCATTCCAACATGCTGATGTGAACGAGAAATTAAAATCACAATTGTCTTGTCATGCAATGAATGCCATAGCTGACATGAGCTCTTTTTAAGGAAGCACAATACATTGCTACCATAATCAGTCATTATCAGCCATTATTAGAGATTGTTTTAATTGCTCAGTATTGGTCGATATTGAATATTTATTTATACACAACCATTTCCCCCTATTTTTACATTTAGATTATATTTGCCATCATTTAACACTCAAAGTTAATCTTTAAAAATATGAATAATTTAATCATTTTACACTGTTAATCTAGAAAATATCAAAATACAGTCAATTATAATGTTGTGATGTCTAAACTCACTTGTATAATTTTAATTGATTGATTTTTATTTTATAGTATTTTTAATTTGTTTAGACAAAATATAGCCTAACATTTTTACGTCAGGAATTTATCACTTATCAGACATAAAAATGATTCTTTATGTGTGTCAGTCATAATTTTAATATCAATGCAACCCAAGATCATTTGCATCTAACCAAATCATTTTGAGTTCTTTGTGCGTGTGTGTATGTATTATGTGTATGTTTATATATTCCTGGGGCCTGTACCATGATGGTAGTTTAACAAACTCAGGGTTACAGGATTAGTTTTGAGTTGACAAAACCAAACCAATCTTTTCAGGCTTTGTTGGTCCCATGATGCCGATCATCAGCTTTCTCTGTCAACTTTGATCCTGAGTTTAGGAGTTTAGCTGTGACATCAGTAGTGAACAGCCAATCACATGCTGTGGATCAGTGAAACTGATTCACTTCTCGCGAGAGAAGCAGCGAGATTCATTTCTCTCTTCTGCAGAATATTACATGATTGAAAAATATTAAGAATTTAAACAAATTTACACAGCAAGAAGAGCTGTCTATGAAAGAGGACAACCTAAAGAAAATCTTATACGTCAATGTAAATAAAAGTTATATAGAGAGAATTGAACATTTAAGCTCACATGTAGTAATTTTTATAGCTTTATTCCTTTATATTGGCTATTTATATTAATTTAAACAAATTGCCTATTAATGATTAACTAAAATAATACATGTGTAATTGATTAAGGGTATAATAAATACATAAATAATATCTAAATCATTCAGAATTATTATTATAAATAAGCATTGTTAAAAGCCAGACACTTTAGTCTTTAAAAACCATTTGCTATGTAGTGACCTTTCATTTGGAGTAGAAAAAGAGGGAGTGACTTTATTGCATCAGAGGTGTGTCACTTTGCTCACAGCTGATTGGTCCAATTTCAGCTTGAGATCTCTTATCCAGAACATAACCTGCCCTGGAGTAGGTTAGCCGTGGAGCACAAGTTACTATGGATATGAACACTGCTAAAAGCCAAACCACTTTAAATGGTACCTAAAACCCAGGATTGGCACAAACTAAGCTTAAACATATCTGGCTAGCCAGCTAAACTGGCTTCATGGTATAGGCCCCTGCTGTCTGTGTTTTTAATGTTAATCAAACAACAAAAGACAAGGAAATCACTCACTGCACTTGACTGAATAGCTTTTGTAACTAAGCTTTATTTAATTTCTACAGTGAAGATTATATGCACTGTTGTTTTACATTTGATTATACATTTTTTTGAATCTGAAAACTACTGTTAAATACCTGAAAAGCACCGTTTATTTTATTTGTATCTTTGCTCGTTTGTATTTATTTTTGCTGTTGCTTATTTTCTTTATTTTTATTTGACAGAAGTCCTTTTTTTCCCTAAACATAGCACATACCGAATCGTTCCGAAACCGCAACCCTAAAACCGCAATAAAACTGAGTAACTTGAACCGTTACACCCCTAATATACACACACATAAATACATTATTTCTTTCTTTCTTTCTTTCTTTCCTTCCTTCCTTCCTTCCTTTTCATGAACTAAACTCAAAGATCTAAGACTTTTTCTATGTACACAAAAGACCTATTTCTCTCAAATATTGATTACAAATTAGTCTAAATCTGTTAGTGAGCACTTCTTTTTTGAGATAATCCATCCACCTCACAGATGTGGCATATCAAGATGCTGATTAGACAGCATGATTATTGCACAGGTGTGCCTTAGGCTGGCCACAATAAAAGGCCACTCTAAAATGTGCAGTTTTATCACACAGCACAATGCCACAGATGTCGCAAGTTTTTGAGGGAGAGTGCAATTGGCATGCTGACTGCAGGAATGTCCACCAGAGCTGTTGCCCGTGAATTGAATGTTCATTTCTCTACCATAAGCCGTCTCCAGAGGTGTTTTAGAGAATTTGACAATACATCCAACTGGCCTCACAACCGCATACCACATGTAACCACACCAGCCCAGGACCTCCACATCCAGCATCTTCACCTCCAAGATCGTCTGAGACCAGCCACCCGGACAGCTGCTGCAACAATCGGTTTGCATAACCAAAGAATTTCTGCACAAACTGTCAGAAACCGTCTCAGGGAAGTTCATCTGCATGCACGTCGTCCTCATCGGGGTCTCGACCTGACTGCAGTTCATCGTCGTTTCAGACTTGAGTGGGCAAATGCACACATTTGATGGAGTCTGGCACTTTGGAGAGGTGTTCACTGTACAGGGCAGATGCAGGGGTTAAAGCAAAAAAAATCCTGCACCTGAATTTTTTCTGGGGGGGTGGGTGGACAAATACAGTTATTTGGCAAACAAAAGAAAAAACAGTATGTGAAAAAAAAATTTTTTCATTTAAACTAACTAATGTATCTGCCAGGGGCAGAGCCAGACATTGTAAATATTCGGGGCTTAGCCCAAATCTAGTTTGTCCAATGACATTTTAATTTGGCTTTAACAGCTTTACTTAAAAGGAACGTTGTTTTACTAGGCAGGAGTAAAGTTCATAAAAATGATCATTTTTTCCCACAGGATTTTGTAAAGCTATGTTAGGTAGTCATCTGTCCCTCTAGGGGGGTTCGGGGAATTTTGCACAGTTTAAGGTTAAATGCATCAATCTGGTGCACTTTGAGTGCTCAAAAATAAGAGCTTTAACCCATGTACAGTGTGCAAATTGATCCAAGAAAAAGCATTGACTTGTACCTGGACATTAAAGAGGTCTCATAGATCTTTTTAGTTGTGATATAAATCTCAGTCTACATTACATTGACACTGGTGTTTTAAGATGCCAAACAATTATTACAATAATATAGTAATAATTTCTAGAATTATTCCTATGACAGTAATATCCATATATTGTAAAACAAATGCACTGTAAAATGAAAATTAATATTTCATAAGTATATTTTACTTTACACTACAGTATAGGGAAATTGCCGTACTTTCATCCTAATTTCTTCACTTGCAGGAGTGCAAAGTGCGCGCAGCACAAACAGACTCCCTTAATTAAATCACTGTCTTTTGTTGTTTCATAAGGCATAAATACAAAATACAACATTAGAGACCTTTTATGTTAGGCTATGTTTTACTTTTTCGGTTCATTATGAAACAGTGGCGGCACAGGGTCATTAATGGGAAACAAACAAAAAAAAATCCCAGGAATATGGATCAAAACAGGGCAAATACATTAAAGAGACTTAGCAAATATGACTAAAGGTGGAAACTGTCAAAAAACGGCAATCAAGGAATTAATTGACTTAACCCTCAGAAAAACATAATTTTCAAATGTCAACAGTAAGAATAAACCAATTTAAGTGCAAAAAGTAACAATATAAGATTTCACACACGTTAATTCACACCACTGCCAAAATTCGTCATTCATTGATACTGTATGATAATCCGGCAACAAACAAAAAAAAACAATGCGCTTACCTTTGTGTTGCGCTTTGACAGAACTATAGTAACGTTACATTGTTAAGTACATAGAACATCACGCACTTATCACAGTCAAAACTGATTAATCTTTGATTCAAACCTCTTTCAGCAGCTGTCAGGGACGAGTAGAGCGCAGTCTGGATGGTTTCAAATTTGCAGATGCCCTGATCAGTGTTCACATGATGATGGACAGGAGTCATAGTCATATTCGATTTCAATTCAAGCCATTCAACTGTGCTCTCAGAGTCTTCGAGTCAACATCTCCCACCACAGGTGTAATCCACGTTGGATCACTCTCCCACTCTTTACTGTAGATACAACTTACTGTATTTATGCCACTTTAGCATAGCGATCACTTGAATATACAGCTACAAGTGATCGCGCTAAAAACCCGTCAGTTATGAATGAGTGTGTCTGCCTGCTAATCGGCTGGAAGTGTGTGCTCGTCGACAAGGTCAACACCAATGCCAGCTGACTCTGTGTGTTTCTCTCAAACCATTTGAATGCACAGAGATACTGTGACGAGATCCTGAGGCCCATTGTTGTGCCATTCATCCACGACCACAACCTCACGTTGCAGCATGATAATGCACGGCCCCATGTTGCAAGGATCTCTACACAATTCCTGGAAGCAGAAAACATCCCAGTATTTGCATGGCCAGCATACTCACCGAACATGTCACCCATTGAGCATGTTTGGGATGCTCTGGATCTGGATCAGCATGTTCCAGTTCCTGCCAATATCCAGCAACTTCGCACAGCCATTAAAGAGGAGTGGACCAACATTCCACAGGCCACAATCAACAACCTGATCAACTATGCGAAGGAGATGTGTTGCACTGTGTGAGGCAAATGGTGGTCACACCAGATAATCATGCTGTCTAATCAGCATCTTGATAAGCCACACCTGTGAGGTGGATGGATTATCTCGGCAAAGGAGAAGTGCTCACTAACAGATTTAGACAGAATTGTGAACAATATTTGAGAGAAATAGGTCTTTTGTGTACATAGAATCTTAGATCTTTGAGTTCAGCTCATGAAAAATGGGGGCAAAAACAAAAGTGTTGGTGTGGTCCTGGTCAAGACAATCTCCTGAACTCCAAACTGAATGTCAGAATGGGAAAGAAAGGTGATTTAAGCAATTTTGAGCGTGGCATGGTTTTTGGTGCCAGACGGGCCGGTCTGAGTATTTCACAATCTGCTCAGTTACTGGGATTTTCACGCACAACCATTTCTAGAGTTTACAAAGAATGGTGTGAAAAGGGAAAAACATCTAGTATGCGGCAGTCCTGTGGGCGAAAATGCCTTGTTGATGCTAGAGGTCAGAGGAGAATGGGCCGACTGATTCAAGCTGATAGAAGAGCAACTTTGACTGAAATAACCACTCGTTACAACCGAGGTATGCAGCAAAGCATTTGTGAAGCCACAACACGCACAACCTTAAGGCGGATGGGCTACAACAGCAGAAGACCCCACCGGGTACCACTCACCTCCACTACAAATAGGAAAAAGAGGCTACAATTTGCACGAGCTCACCAAAATTGGACAGTTGAAGACTGGAAAAATGTTGCCTGGTCTGATGAGTCTCGATTTCTGTTGAGACATTCAGATGGTAGAGTCAGAATTTGGCGTAAACAGAATGAGAACATGGATCCATCATGCCTTGTTACCACTGTGCAGGCTGGTGGTGGTGGTGTAATGGTGTGGGGGATGTTTTCTTGGCACACTTTAGGCCCCTTAGTGCCAATTGGGCATCGTTTAAATGCCATGGCCTACCTGAGCATTGTTTCTGACCATGTCCATCCCTTTATGACCACCATGTACCCATCCTCTGATGGCTACTTCCAGCAGGATAATGCACCATGTCACAAAGCTCGAATCATTTCAAATTGGTTTCTTGAACATGACAATGAGTTCACTGTACTAAAATGGCCCCCACAGTCACAAGACCTCAACCCAATAGAGCATCTTTGGGATGTGGTGGAACAGGAGCTTCGTGCCCTGGATTTGCATCCCACAAATCTCCATCAACTGCAAGATGCTATCCTATCAATATGGGCCAACATTTCTAAAGAATGCTTTCAGCACCTTGTTGAATCAATGCCACGTAGAATTAAGGCAGTTCTGAAGGCGAAAGGGGGTCAAACACAGTATTAGTATGGTGTTCCTAATAATCCTTTAGGTGAGTGTATACATGCATACATATACACACCATATGGCAGAGGTGTAAAGAGTACCTGAAAACCATACTTATGTAAAAGTACAGATACCTTAAAAAGTAAAAAAAATAACTCCAATACAAGTTACAAGTCAGCAATTCCAATATGACTTGAGTAAAAGTCTTAGGCCCGGTTTCACAGACAGGGCTTAGATTAAGCCAGGATTAGACCTTAGTTCAATTAGGACGTCAAAGTAGTTTTATAAATATGCCTTACTGATGTGCATCTTGAGACAAAACAATAGCACTGACATATTTTAAGAGAAGTCAGTGCAAGTTTATTTCAGTTAAAACAGCTTAAACATGCATTTTAGTCTAGGACTATCTTAAGTCATGTCTGTGAAACTGACAGCTAAGAGACATGCAAGTGAAAAAACAAGAAACAGTTGATTTGTGAGGGGAGCAATCACATTTATTTTCTAAGTGAAAAACGAAACACCTCAAAATTGCAATAAATCAAGGTTGACAACAGCCTCTTAAACATCTACAAACACTCAAGGCTCAGGTAAGATCAAGTGCCAAATAAACCAATATCCTTCAAAAAGTTCTCTTCAATATGACAGATAACGCAAATAAAATTAACTAGTCAATGCCTACTTGCACTGGATGTGCATCGATATATGAAACACCTGCGATTCACAACTGCCTGCTAATGCACATACAATCGCGTCAAGTAGCCTTGTTGACAAGTTTGGGTGAAGAAGGGCAAAAAGCTCAAGATATAATACCTTCAATGTCCTGTAGATGGTGATATCACTTCTGTAGCAGAAAAAGTTAGGTGTAATGCAAAAAAATAAAGAGTAATTGAATTAGTTTTCACAAATGTAATGGAGTGAAGAGTACATACTTATTCAAAAATGTAGTCAAGCAGAGAGTAAAAGTAGCTAAAACTTCGATAATCAGTAAAACTACAAAGTAGCCAAAAAGTTACTTAAGCACAATAACTAATTACATTTACTCAAATACTTTACACTGTAAAAAAAATATATTTTGAAAGATTGTAGAAATTGACAATTACATATTGGCTCAATAAATCCCCATGCAAAAATATGCATCATAGCTTAAGGTCTGTGTTGGCTGAACAAGTCATCCATCCAAAAAACTGTATACGCATGCGCAAAATGCTCCTGAAAAAATCTGTTGGAATGAAGAATTCAAATGCGCGGGAGAGCAAGCGGAGCAGAACCAGCCGTTGCTGAAGACCGAAACAAAACATTCCCAAGAGAACACCGTTTTCTTTCTAACATTTGTTCAGTATCTCACTATGGGACCACCTCAGGGCATGACCGATTGCGGAAGCACAAACAACACCACCACGTCTGGCAATCATGGCAGACCAATCACTGCAGCAATCAGGGAGTCCCGCCTCCCTGTATATAAAACCATTTCGTCATTCTCGCTCTCTTCCCCGTGAAGATTTCGGAAGCTGTTCTCAGCAGACTTTGGGAATTATTGCTCAACAGTTTACAGACAGAGCCGCAAGGTAACATCCAAAACGCAATATATTCTTAACGTTTGAGTGAGTGACTTGCTACTTAGAGCAAGATAACTAACGCGTCAAGGCGAGTTTTCGGCTTTAAGTTTTCTTTTTTTTTTTTTTATTTATAGCACTCACCATGCACCAAAAAGAAGGAAAAGAGCTCTCCATCGCAGCACAGCTCTGTACTAGTTGTCACGTTGTGGTGGGCTTGCCGTACGAAGAGAGTGCAGGCTTCATGGCCACTGCAAAAGAGGCGGAGAGCCCTGGAGGAAAAGGCCGTCCTCCTCATCCGTGTGCTTGTGGAATGTGGATTTCTGCGAATGATTCACATGGTCTCTGCATCTCCCGTTTGGGCACTAAACACGCTCAGACAGCGCTGTCCAACCCCAAGGGCTGTCCTCACTGTGAGATGGTCTCGGTTAAAACCTGAGAGCGAAGGCTTCGTGTTGCAGTAGCTGGGAAGTCGGACCCATGCCTCTCTGCTCAACCCAGAGAGGAACCGATGCTGATGTATTGTCCACAGGCCACCAGCTCGTGGGGTGAGATGATGGAGAAGGTGTAACCCGTCCCCCGCTGTTCGGAGATCCATTAGCGAGAGAGGAAGATGATGAAGTACTGTCGAGCATCCTCGAGGACGAGGATGACGACGTTGAAGATGCTATTCTTCCCCCGATGCAGTTGCGTGCGCCGAGTGCACAGGACGAGAGCTCACCCTCCCCTGTGTAGATGGAGGCAGATCTACTCAAGGTCTGTCGCAGGGCCACAGCTAGACTGACAATCGACTGGCCATCCCAACCAGCAGGTCAAGGAGCTGTAAGAGACTTGTATGATGGAAAGAGACTTCCGTCACGTCTCCCTCCAGCGAGGCAGTTTATTCCAGCCGTCCCGGCTTGTGTGGCTGAAATGAAGAGGTTTTGGGATAAGCCTTTTTCCCACCGAGTACCTGTCAAGGGCTTCTCGAGGCTGGATGTTCAGGGAATGGAGAATCATCTGTGGCGAATCATTTGCACCCGAGTCGCAGGGCAGCACTCTCTTCAGCCGGAGCCTCGCTGCCAGGAAAATGGGTCATCAGCTGGACTCCGGTTCTCCCAACCCAGCACTCTGGGAGGAGATATGCGTCATTGCAGATTTAAACCTGCGCATGTCCCGCGGAGCAGTTCAAAGTTGCGGTCGGAATATGGGCTTAGTGGTTGTGGGAGAGAGATATCGCTATGTCAGAGAGGCCTGACAAACCCAGCCAAAGAAAAAGTGGAGTTTTTGGATACCCCTATCGCTCCAAAGGCCATGTTCGGCGCAACGGTCTCAGCTATGCATCAACAAAATACGGGAAAAAGAGGGAGAAGCATTCGAGGTCTCCCCAGAAAGCCGGCAGCTCGCCCTTATCACCAGAGCCGTCCGAATTTCAGGCCTTCAGGTAGAGGTCATTCTGAATATCAACCTTCCCATCCTGCTCCACCACAACAGCCAGGAAGCACAGGCCCTCAGTCAAGCCCGGTTTTGTGAAACCGAAACAGTTGTTCGCAGCCACAGCAGCGAAACACCGGTTGGCCACCCCTCAGGGGAACAAGAAGAGGCGGTCAACGGAAGAGTTTGGCAACAAGAAGAATTTGGAGACTCAGGGTTTCTCTGTCCCATCCCTTCAAAACAATTCCTTTTTCCCCTACCACGGGGAAACAGAGAAGGAATTTAAATGTGCAATGGGTTTGTGTAGACAGTTCAAAGTCCAGTGTTCACAGGAAAATGGCCCATGTTACTCTGGTGCCCCCCAAAGAATTGTCTCTTCCTCCACCTAAGAGGTTTGTTCTGAGGGAGGAAAGAGTGCACAAGTTTGGGTGCACAAGCATCCCATTACATATAAAGTTTTCTCTGTCGCATCCAGGCCAAGGGCTGAGGGCGCAGAGTGGGATAATAATAAAAGATTATCACAAAAAAATGACGAGTATAACACCTTTACTGGAGCATATTCTCCCCCTTCGACACTAGAGTGTGCCACAGTACCGCTAGTTAGCGAAGCCGGGAAGGGCTCACTCGCTGCTCAGGCAGAGAACTGGTGCGCATGCGCAGTTCATCCCTGGGTTTCAACCACGATAGACAGAGGATAAAGACTTTAATTTGCTGTAAAACCTCCTGTGTTCAATGGAGTGGTAATTTCAGTGGCCCAAGGAGAAGCAGCTCAGGTTTTAGAGGAAGAAATATCCTCTTTAATGAGAAAAGGAGTATATAAGAGTGATTCCAACAGAATTCGGCATATTCATAAATACATATTCAAAATGCTTTCGAACTCTGGGTCTGGCCCGTGAGAGGCTAAATCTGAATACAGCTGGGTTACCTTCGAAAGTGAGAACATTCAAAACGCGAGGGCTGCCTTAACGCGTTCTTTATATGATCTCAAATAGAGGGTGTTTGAGGGCTGGTGCGCAGATAGGAACATCGTTCCTTTCTTGTGTTCAGTTTTGGATGTGCTGTTTTTTTTACAGGACCTTCTAGATAAGGGCAGAGCCTTTTCTATGATTAAGGTTTATCTGTCCACTGTCTCGGAATGTCATGTGGGTCTTAACTTGGGTACTATCGGCCAGTACCCTCTCGTCTGTCGATTTCTGAGAGGGGCACGTCGGTTACACCCAGTATCAAAGCCGCACTGGGACTTGTCCGTGGTTCTGAACGCGCTCTCAAAAGCCCCTTTCGAGCCCATTGATAAAATTGCCTTGAAGGTACTTGCTTTAATGATGGCTCTGTTACTTGCTCTCACTACAGCAAAAAGGTTGCGTGAACTACATGCTTTATCAGTTCACCCTTCATGCATGATATTCGCTATGGGTGGTCAAAAAGTCACTTTTAGAACTAACCCTGCGTTTGTACCCAAAGTGTTTTATCATATGTATGTTCAGAGAACCCGCTCACTTCGTAAGAGCAATCAGCTATTTGTCTTGTGGGCTGACTCTTACAGAGGAAGACCTATCTCCCGTCAACGCCTTTCTCACTGGGTGGTGGAGGCTATCGTATTATGATGTTACAATAATGTAAATTTAGAGCCCCCAATAGAACTACAAGTGCACTCTACTAGAGGCATGGCTACTTCCTGGGCTCTGTTTAGAGGCATCTCTATTCAAGAAATTTGTGCAGCAAATGTTAGAAAGAGTACGTTAGGTTACTGACGTAACCTCCGTTTTCTGATAACATGAAGTGAGGTCTCTCACAAACATTGCCCTCATTGCCTGACCTGCATGAAGAAGAGATATGCAGTGAATGACGAAATGGCAGGTAGCTGCGGTTTATATACAGGGAGGCGGGACTGATCGCTGCAGCGATTGGTCTGCCATGGTTGGCAGACGTGGTGTTATTGGTGCTTCCGCGATCGGTCAGGCCCTGAGGCGGTCCCATAGTGAGATACCTCACTTCATGTTATCAGAGAACCGGGGTTATGTCAGTAACCTAACGATATTCATCGTCATAAGTTTCAAGACATTATGGTGAGTATGAGCACTGAACTTATTCTCTAAAGTTTTGCTTTAGGATGAAGTTTAAAAGGCATTTTGTAGAATCGCAAGTTCATGCATTCATTGGTATCATGATTTTGTTTTCCCGGTTACCACATAATTATCTGATGGTAGCCAATAGTTTTATTTTCCTCATGTCATACATGTATAAAATAACAAGTAATAAGTAATTTGTGTGATATGTGCGCCATGCGACCGTTAGATTGCATTTGCCGTTGGCATCTTTCGGGGCTTATTGCCTTTTAATATAAAACCCGTCAAGCTCGTGATTTTCTTATTCATCAATTAATTTTTAGTAGCGCTTGTGTCAGTAACTTTAAGTAGTCCTGAAAGCTGGAAATATTTACATACCACAAAATAAATGATAAAGCAAAATCTACATTGACTGAAACACGTCTCATCCTCATTCTATAATTAAGTAACTTGTGTTCTGTCACTTGCCAGATGCAGGGGAACTTTTTCATTAAATGTTAGTTTTTATTTGTATTTGCAGATTTTTAATCTATGCAGTGCCGCTTTGGTTATCCTGTTATGCAGAAGACTTCTTGAATGTATCCAGTGTTCCTTATTTAAAATAAGGCATTTTCACCAAATATCCTGTGTTGGAATTGATTAGTTAATAAAGTGATGTGATAAAATGTCAAACCTGTTGTCTGTGTTCTGTATTTTGCTTAATATATTTATGTTTTTCATACATTTTTTTCTTTTGGGATAGTGAGAAATAAACTGCTGAATAAATAAATTGCTACTACAATATAAAATATTTAATTGGACCAACAACACGGTTTGGTAAACTAACATTTTCAATTGGCTCAACATATTTCTGATTGAGACAATGTTAGCAGACTGTTGCCACAATTGAAAAAATTCAATTCACAGAAATTAAATTAGGCAGATTAAAAAATTTAGATGTGATCAGTCACTAGAAATGTTTGTGTACACCACTGCTATCTGGCATGCAGAAGTGTTAGTAGCATTGTGGGAAAAACATATTGCAAGCAGAGAACTGAAAATAAGTGAGATGCCTGAAAGAGAGGAGTGGGTCAATTCTTCAGCTTTGATGTTATAATTTTGCATTAAAATTGACTCTCTTTTCATTGGTACAAGCATATCCCAAGCCATAATCTGTCTCTCTCAAAGTCTGAAATCCTCTAAAGGATGAAAACTTATTTAATTACATAGTATGACTGATTTATTCAAGTTTTGTAAAAGAGGGCACTAGAGGCATGGTTTATCTCTGCAATACAAACATCCCGGTTATGCTCAGTTTGGACTGAGCATATCACTGTATCATCATCACAAATATTTTTAAATTCGCAACCCACCTGTCAATGATGGTCTTGCCTTTTAGAGCACAATATCTGTAAGATCCTATGTGGCAGGTTTTCCTCCTCTGCCACCTTTTTTTACCCAGCTTCTTTTCACCTATAAAAAAGGAACAGTGGGATTGTTATCTAGATCTTAGAAGTTCATCTAAATGCCAACATTTTTTTAAAAAGGCCTCAGAGGCACTGGTTCAAAAATAATAAACTTTCACTCCAAACTACGAATAGACTGAGTGACACTCCTCATGACTGATATTGCGTACTGCAGACCCTTAATTTTATTTTCTCCATACACTGTAAGTTACAGGTTAGATTGATAAAACAAGCATGAACGAACAAACTAAACATTGTCATGTCTCTGATGGAGCAACACCATCTTTCACAGTTTTTATAACAGTTCAGCTAATCTAAAAATTATACAACAGCTCAGACACAAGGTGAATGTAGTTCAAGTCAGCTGAGGATTTACAGACTTCAAAATGTAGCTGCTTGAAACAAGCGAAGCTTGCACACAAATAAATAACCTTTAACACACTTCTCTGTCATTTGTTACAACTATTTATCATTCTACTCCTTAATATTATGGTCAGTACAGTTATGCAGTCTCTCCATTACACCTCCAAAAAGCTGGGTCACGACTGTAAAAGTAGGGCAGAATATTGGCAACAGAGAGGCAGCTCAACAGTGAGCGACTGCAAAAAGTTGAACCCTTTCCCCCAGTCAAGAAAACAACCTTCTCAGACTGATTGTTTTATTTTCTTTAGTTCAAGTAAGAATCTGCTATGCTGAGGCACATCTGCATTGAAGCCCAGCTGCTTTCACTGCCACTCAACATCGAATAATCATAATCATAATCATATAGGAGTTTGACTGCAAGATATGACATGAATATGATCATGCATAGTGATAAATCATGATTTGATGTACTCATTATGCAGCAGTCTTAGAAGAAAAGAGAGCAGGATAGTATGCCACCTTGAACTGCAACTTCAGCTGGTAGCACACATCAGTTCTGAGTCTCTCTTCCAGTACATGAATGCAGAATGAAATTAATAGCTTTAGTAGTGATGACTAATAAATAACCTGGCTCCAATGTGAGGCCAGACTCCCTCACAAAGAGGCTCTGCTTTCAGTGGAGTTACCACCAGCACCGACAGAGAACACACAGCTTTCAAAGGAGCCCAGCCCACGGCTGTGACATCAGCGACTGCCGGCTTAGTCACCGACAGCACGAGCTACGAGGCAGAGGCAGCAGCAACCACCTCCTCAAAGACGTCATCTCCTCACGAACGCGGGCAGCCATTTTGAATCCAGCCAGTCACCTGGCACAAACCGCATTTTGCGCCAGAGCAACTCATGCAGAGTTGTACTTTTGATGATACACGTCACTACTTTACAAAAGTTGTCTTAGTCTTGGTCCCATGAATAAACATTTGTAACGTGAGATGTTTCCATACTTTGGCCCACAAGGTGAACGCAAGTCTATTTTTGCCAGGCGGAGTGAGAATGTTTAGTTATTTCAAAATGGCATAAATGCAGAATAAACTTGTGATATTAATGAAACTGCATCAGAATGGCACAATGGGAAAAACACCTACGAACACACAAGAATAGCTGTTTCCTCAGTGTGTCTATATTAAAAATATTCTGTTTAGTTCTAAGCCAATTTCTAACGTTAAGACAAATATCTAATCAGATTAAGAAACAACATAGTGAAACATGGTACTAATTGATCAGCAAGTAACTTATTTAGAACTAGTCAATAAGCCAGAGCAACCAAAGTGATTTTCTCTCATTTGACATTATGCTGAAAAACTAAATATAACATTTGATTATAATGTCCATGATATGATGGAAGCATGTGGTGAAAACACAAGCAGCGTATTTTACGCAGAATAATATGAGATTCAAAGGAAGGACATATATTATTAGCTTAAGAAAAACTATTTATATACTATGTTTTAGAGGCACAATAGAAGTAGCAGCAAGATCTAAAGATGCAGATGCCCTTCTCTCTTCAATTTGACTTTATTTAAACTCAAGAAAACCATCTGATAAAACTGCTGGTTCTTTTTCCAAATCACCCATTAAACCTTATAAATATTCTAAAAGTGATTTTCCAGCTACATCAGACTACCTGGTAAAGTAGGAAAGACCTGCTGGTCATAAGTAAACAGCCAAGGATGACTGACAGATGGGAGATCGGTCTCTGTACATCATTTGGAATTCCATCTGACTGGACACTGAAGCAAATATCACGTGTAGGCCGTTAGTTTTACACACTTGAATCACCTGACAAGTCCTAGGAATATTCGCCGAGATGGTTTACGATACATCAATCGCATGCTATATTAGGAATTTTAAAACAACTCACTTTTTGATTAGTATACTCGGCTTTCAGAAATGCACTATACAGGGTGTTATGGCCCTCTAGTAGTGTGCTGTGGATGCGAGCGTTTTGGGAACTATCACAGATGTGAACACAGTGCTGCAATGTGGCTCGCGTCTAATGCGTGTGCCATGCAGTATGGTCGTGGAAGGCGTCACCACTGCCTACATCATACGACACCAAGCCGAAATCAAAGTAGTTGCGTGCCATGCTCACTTCATACAAGTGCATGAATTAACCATTCTTAGTTCGAAATATCATTCCCAATGTGGTTTACAATTGAGAAGAGGGTTTTATTGAGGCAGAACAGACTCCAATAAAAAAAACACTTGGACCGACGTAACGCCATGTCGACATTGGTAGCCATATTTTGCTGCTTATTTCGACAGCAGTGAAGTAGACATGTTCTCGCGCCCATTACCGCTTAACTTTAACCATTCTATGAAACTTTCCGCAAGCCACACCAAATCACAGCGCTGGAAACGTTAAAACTGAGGTTATCGGGTCAGGTCGATGCGGTTATTCTGGCGCTCACTTTCTACGATATGCCTTGGGCAAACAAAGTTCAGCTGAAATAAACAACTGCCATCAGAAGCACTTTACAGCACGTTTCAGTCAACTACTTATTGTGTGTATTCAAACGCGTCCGCAACTTTAAGGTTTGTTTGCTAATTTTCCAACCGACACAAATAATTCAGCCATTCTTACCTGCCCACCACCAACGGAAAACGCTGGGATGTGAGATTAATGACAGCTAGGGTCCAAAATTGCGTACTTTTCCACGTGTACAACCAATAGAAGCGTACGATTGTAATGATTCTGCCGAATCCTAAAGACAACAGCCGAAAAAAATTGGCGATCACAGGGGGATCTACGCCAAAACCCACATGATCAACTACGTCAGCAGACGTATTTGCATACGATACAAGACGCCGTTCCATCCCGACTTTGGGAGTGAATTCTTAAAAGCAAAAAGTTCGAAAATCGCCAATGGCAAGCGCTGGCTTCGAGTGCATGAGCAGTAGTTCACTTCGCCCCGTGCTTCCTTCTTTGAGATGATTAAACCACTGTTGTTTTGACGTCCCCTGCGTGAGTTTGGATCACAGGTCATTGAATATTAAGCACTCTGGCGAAGGCCAGTGGCTGAACGGTTTTCTCTCTCGTTCTCTCGTCTCTCCTCCCATCCTCGCCTCTGTCCCCTCTCTCTCGCCCTCCCTCTTCGCATCCCCTCCCACGTTTAGCCTGTACTGTAGCCTTGCTATGGCTGTGCATCAAAACAAACAGGCCAACTTGTAAAACGAGACACATGAAGAAACTCGTGCAAGAATATCGACATTGCTATGGAAACCTACCTAAAACTACCTTGCAGACATTTTCTAAGTTTGTGACAGCTCGCGCCATACAACGATAAAAGCCGGAAAGACTAAAATACACGCAAAAAAAACCACGAAAATAAAAAACAGTAACAGATGACAATTCTTTCTTGGGAAAAATGCTCGACTCTCTTTTTGAAACCTGCGCATGCAGCAGTGGGTATGAATCCTGCTGCAGAAGCTTATTAATTATTCATTAATCAGGACCGATCCGCCAGTGGTTGGATATATTTACGTACAGATAAGCAGCTCATGAATTATTAATTCACATTTTCTTGATCTTTGTTTTTTGTCGTTCATTTTAACTTATGGACACGTGTTTTATTCATGACTCAGGTAGCACACCTGCACATTTAGTTGTTGGCCATATATTTAACGCCATCTACAGGAAATGCAATGTAATTTTAAGATAAAAACGGAAAATGTAATAGTAATTTTCTGCCAGGACATTATCCAGTAATTTTACAGACATTTCCATTAACCCTACAACACAACACAATACGACGCGTAATTCAAAATACAGGGAAAACTACTGTAAAAAAAAAAAAAAAAATACAGTGTAGTTCTTGCTGACAGAATGCAAAGTGCAAGTTGTTAGTCAAATTTCCCATAGATATCGCTGTAATAATTATTGTGGAAATATTATGAAAAAAATAATTTTATCAATTAATGTTTTAATATTTGATTATTTATTAATGACACAGTTTTTATTAAAGTAAAAATTTACCCAAATATGGAAAATAAATAGTCCATTTGTTTCAAGGTAAAGTTTAGCAGAATGTACACACTTTTTTCCCATATAGTGAAAGGGGACCAGGGGCCATCCAGCTCCAAATAATGACAAAAAAACATCATAACAGTAGCGCATACTACTTATGCACTATATTTCAAGTCATCCAAATTCATACAATTGCTTTGTGTGAGGAATATGTCCAGATTTAAAACTATTTTTTGATGATTCTATGGTGCCTTTTGTAAATTTTGGAGCTTGCTTATTTTTATTGAATTGGAGAACATGGTGGTGAGTAAATAATAACAGAACTTTCATTTTGAGGTGAAGTATCTCTTTAATTACATCACAAAAAAGGTTGTTTTCTAGTAAAATAAAGCATTTTTTGGAGACAAGTGATACATTCAGCATATAAATAAATTAATTAATTAATTAAAATGATAAAAACAAAAATCACTCAGTAGAAGTACCTATATAATGTCAATGTAAATTGTAAATTTCATTCATTCATTCATTGTTCGAATTACAAAAAAAAATCACACACACGTGAACTTGGCTCTCATGAATGTGTATTGATTTGATGGGCTAGGCAAAGTCCTGTCCCCCAGGAGACAAACTGATCGGGAACAGACTTTGCCCTGCACAACTCACAACAGGAAGCAGAGTGGTGCCAGACTAACAGGTAAGTGGCGGTTCTAATGTTAACAAAATTTAACAATAGCATAATGCCACACTTGTGTATTAGATGGAAATTGTAACAATTTTACATAAAGAGAATCCTGTGTGGATTACGTCTATCATGAAAGCATCAGTTTCAGAGTTTGTAATATTTACTCTCGATTTTCTAAAATAAGTGTGTCTATACTTAGGTTTGTTGAGAGACACAAAATGAACACACAGCAGTCTCCCCCTCCGTACAACCCCTATTACCCTCCGCAATATCCTAATGCAACGCAGGGCAATTCTGGGCAGCCCACCGCTGGCATGATGCCCCCCATTGTTGAACATGTCAATATGGGGATTCCAGACAGCGATCCCCCAGAGTACACCCTGGGCTTTGAGAACGAGAACTGCTTTTCAGATGCAGTCATAAGAAGAGGTCAGCTGTGCTCTCTTGAAATGACTTCCATCACTTAGTTATGTTATTACAATAAGAAAGAAAGTCTTTATATATATATATGTTTTTCTTTTTTTTCTTTTTTCTGTGTTAAAACATAACATACTCAATGTTTCTTGATGTACTAAATTAGGATTTTTTTTGTGTGTTTGTATTTACAACAAGACAAAAATAGATAAAAAATGTATTTTCGGAAGTAAATGGAGGTCAATGTCATATACATGGGAATGGTCAATGCTAAAAACTTACTTCATGTCTACAAATGTGCTTCCTGTAGGTTTCATAAGAAAAGTGTACTTGACACTTATGGTTCAACTATTAATAACTGTTGGAATCATCTGTGCTTTTCTTTATTGGTGAGTAGACTGGTATTTATGTTGCCACACCTATTAATTTCAATTCAAACAACAGATAATGAAGTGTACTTAAGTGTCACTTAATAGGCTTGAGCATATTAGACTTACATACTGTACATTTATAATGTTACAAAATGTTTCTATTTCAATTTAGTTTCTATTCATCAAAGAATCCTGATGTATCACAGTTTCCACAAAAATATTAAGCAGCACAACTGTTTTCAACTCTGATAATATTAAGAAATATTTCTTGAGCACCAAATCAGAAAATTCAGATAACTGCCTTCACATGAATAAATTGTATTTTAAAATATAATAAAATGTTATGCCCCTAATTTTTTTAAACAGTAGCGGTGTATATATTATTAATGTATTCATACTTTTTTCTTATAGGGAGACACTCAGTGACTGGGTGAGAGACACATACTGGTTTACCTACATGATGATGTGAGCTCTTCTCTTTTGTGTGTTCTGCATGTCCTAAATAATATGCATATATTCTGTTCAACTGAATATATGTTACACTGACTTCTTTTGTTTCACAAGGGGTGTAACATTTGCTCTAATCATTGTGCTCATCTGTTGTGGTGACATCCGCCGGAAAGTTCCCTTAAACTTCATCTTCCTAGGGCTCTTTGTAAGTAAATCACAGAACCACTGTAATATTTAATTGTGGTGAGCATTAAATGGCATCATTTTGTAAACGCTATAAGTGTTGTTTTCTCATACAGACAATTGCAGAGGGCCTTCTCCTTGGATCAGTTGTAGTGTGAGTGAAAAGCATCATTGAAATGGATTTAAACGCACTTCAGTTACTCAATTAAAAAATTTAACTTCAACAATTGAAAAACTTTAGTTACGCAGCCAGTGTTATAGTAAAAAGTAATTTATTTTCAGGTACTATTCAGCAGAGGCAGTGCTCTGGGCAGTGGGTGCAACTGCTTTGGTGTCTCTTGCAATGAGTTTGTTTTCATTGCAGTCTAAAGTACGTCATTACAAAACTGCAGTGACATCAGACCATATTTACTGTATTACTAAGTTTAATAATTAAAATTAACGATTTGTTTAGTTATAAAGTATGAAAAACTGGCTTTGCTTGTTTTTAGTGGGATTTCACAGCTGCTTCAGGAAGCATATGGGCAATAGGCTGGACACTGTTTTCATTTGGATTGCTTTGTGCAATTCTGAGATCGCAGGTAAATCCTCAACTTCCTTCTCTTATCAGAAATGCTTACTTGTTTATATTCATTCATGCAAACTTTCATTTTCCACAGTATTTGTACATCCTTTATGCATCGTTGGGAACTTTGGTCTTCTCTGTGGTAAATACACTTCTTTCTTAGTCTTGCTTTATACGTTGAAGCCTTGTCGAACTATGTAAAGATAAATAATCCTTATCAAGGTGTACTTCATGAGTCAGTCACTGGATATATAGTGTAGTGCAATAAAGCTGGCACAGTATTAATATTATGTTCTGCCAGCAATCTTTTATTTTAATAATAATACTATTTTACTGCTGTCATTATCTTACTGTCTCTCCCTTTTGTTCTCTATTCGTAGTACCTGGTGATGGACACACAACTCATACTGGGTGGAAAGCACAAATACAGCATCAGTCCAGAAGAGTACATCTTTGCTGCTCTGAACTTGTACCTTGATATTATCACAATTTTCTTATTATTGCTTCAATTAATTGGACTTTGTCGTTGATGTGGTTTATGAACATCATGCTTTCTGTCCTACTCATTACCTCACATAGGCTCTGGGTTTTGAACTTTGGAGACACAATATTACCCTCATTTTTTAAAAAACATGACTCCATAGTGTTTCTGTACCATATTAGAAATTAATTATTGTATTTAAATCAGTAAAATAGCAAAATAATAGCAGTAAAATAACAGTTCAATAATAAAATAGCTATTGAATTAAGTAAAATAGCTATTACATAGTTGTGAGTTATTTTAAAAGTAAATGAAGGGCAATGTGATGTACATGAAATGGGTTGAGACCCCCAAAGTTAACATGACTCCATCGTGTCTGTAACATGTTGTAATAAATGTTCAATGTCATGTTGCTGTACTTTAAGTTAAATTCATTAAAGTGTCTACTGTTATCCATTCGATATGATTTTTTAATAATTTGAGAAAACAAAAAATGCTAGAACAAATGCTATTTTAAGGGGGTGACCCATCTTACCATTCCTTTCCATCAAAGGCATACTTAACACCTCTAGGCAGAGAGTTAGGAAGTTACGCTTTTGCTAATGTCTTCTGTTACTTTTATTATGCACTACGAAATATTGCCGGAAGTTGATTAAATCGTCACAAAACAAAAGTGTCATGGCGGAGTTAGACAAAAACGCTGGGGATAAGGAAAATTCGTTGGCAAGAAACAGTAGAACTAGGGACGGCGAAAACATGAACACACATATTCACAAGCCCTGTTCTCAGGGCAAACAAGACACCTCCACTGCTGTTACCACCACGGAGTACTGCGAAAAATTACAGGAGTGGATGTGGCAGTACTACTACAGCTATATGAACTGGCAGAGCTGGATAGCCATGTCTGCGTTTTCCTTCCCACCGTGTTTCCCAACACAAGGAACAAATGAAACGCCAGGACCGACGACATGGGGTACAGATATGTCTAATGGAGACCTTCGCAATTGGTTTAGCAGCCCGTTTGGTTTTCCTACTGCAGGTGCGAACGCAGCGGTTGCAGCTGCTGACGCGAGCGGACAGAGTTCTCGAGCTCCTGCCACAGCGCCTGCGCAGCTGCCACAACAACAACCACAGCAACCTAATGGAAATGCTCAACAGCCAGGTATATATATAATTAATAAATCACCTGTTAACTTTCTTTGTTGTTAAAACGGCCAGCTGCAGTATTATATTCATCACAAGCGTTGAATATGACAGCTCATTACTTTGTGTATAGATGTGAACGAGCCTCCTTGGACTTTGTGTTTAAATTATGCATATAATTTAGTTTCTACGTTGGAATTAAAGAGTATTTCTTTAACATGGTATTGCAGACTTTTAGAAATATGCTTTTCTCAAGCTCAGGCACTTTGTCTATTATTATGGTCTAAACTGGATAGAAAGTTAGCTGAAATTTGTTTCGTGTTGCATTGACATTTAATTCAATGTGTCAGCTTTAAGTTATTTGTAACCATCTTTTAAATGTTATTTTTGTAGTTTTAACTAACATGATAGAATGTTTTATAGTGAAACAAAACTTATGAAAGAAACACCATTTCCTCTTTATAATTGGCAGTTTTATGTTAAGTTAGTGCATGGATCTAAGGGACATGGCTAAAGTGGCAATCTATGCTCATATTAAAGTAGTGAAATCACCCCTATGTTCACTTACTTGTTATTAAAGAAAACTAATATTGTTTACGTCTTTAAAAACATAATGTACTTCGTAACTAGAAAGATCCAGTTTACTAAAGCAGTTCATGTTTATAATATTTTTTTATCTAGGTAGGGAATATTATATCCCCTCTCCTCTGCAAAGGTTCTTGGCAGAAATGGTGGATTTCTTCATTCTTTTCTTCATTAAAGCTACAATTATCCTCAGTATTGTCCACTTGAGTGGAATGAAGTGAGTCTGAAATCTTTTGTTCATATTTCCTTACATATCACTTATGCTGTATTTAATTAAACAAAACATTATTCACTCTTTGTCCATTTAAAATCTCATTTTAGGGACATCTCAAAGTTTGCAATGCACTTCATTGTAGAGGAGATTGATGAGGACACGTCTATGGAGGAATTGCAGAAGATGATGCTTGTGGCTCTAGTGTACAGGATATTAGTTTGCTTTTATGAGGTTAGTTCAAATAATTGAATTAGGCTAATCTGCTGAAATAATTCATGAAGACCTGCATAACTGTTTTTGATTGTTTTCAGATCATATGTATTTGGGGAGCTGGTGGGGCGACACCAGGGAAGTTTCTCATCGGCTTACGAGTGGTCACATGTGACAGCTCTGTCCTGGTTCAGCCAAACCGAGTTCTTGTGGTACCAGCGACAAACGTCACGCTTTCTGCGTCAGTGCTGCTGTTAACATCACTCTTTGTCATTTAAAAAAAAAAAGAGAGATCTTGTTCCAAAATTTCTTATATTATATTATGATTTTTTTTTGTAGGTCTACGGTGAGAGCGTTAAACAAGAACTTCTCCATCGCTTTCTTTTTTCCGGCATTCATCACACTTCTTTTCTTTCAACACAACAGGACTGTGTATGACATTGTGGCCGGCACCATTGTGGTCAAGAGAAACAGGCTTAGATGACTTTGTCATTGAAGTCATTATCAACCCGACTTTGTAATGCAAAAACAAGCTCATAGACAAAGGAGAGCAAACCAGCTGCAGTGACACATACTGAACTGAACTAAAGCTATTGACCTCTCAGTGAACTGCCACTTTAAGAGCTGAACACAATATTTCCAGTATTTCTCACCCATCGCCTCTGGACATGAATTGCTTTCTCAGAAGTATTTTTAATCATTTCTGTTGACATCTTTGAATATTTTTCTTGTGCCAAAGTAAGATAATTTATAAATGTGCATAATACTTGAACTTCCTCTGGTACATGCATTTCATGCCTAGCTTTCTCTCTCTCTCTTTGTTAATGTGTGTGGAATATTGATTGGAATATTTACTTAGAATATTCTTTGACTAATGGAATTTAAGCAGGAATTAACATATTTCTCCAAATGCAATATAGTTTGGTTATAGATGCTAATTTACTCACTGCATTTGTATTTCAGATGAATGTTTTGTTCCTAATTACTTATCTCTATTTTATGGCCTTTAAAAGCTTGAAAATGCCGGGAAAACATTTAATTTGTACAGCTGAGCTGTTTTGCATACTGTAATTCACTGCATGCCTTCTTCAGCTCTGTGTTCTGCACTATCCTGAGCTGCTGAGTTGATTATTTCAACTTGAAATAGCCTCATTTTTAATCAGTTGTTAGTATGTTATTCCTTTTGGATTGTATAGATATGGCCAAATCAACAAAAAAAAATCACTTATGTCCCAGAGAAAGCCTTCTGTGTTGTCTCTGTTCACGGATTGACTGTTTATACCAATAACAATCTTTTGAATAGACATGTTATATGAAGGAATTTACAGCACATGAACAAGGTGCTGAAATCTGAAATCATCAAGGTTATTTTCTAAAAAGAAAATCATTCCACATAGTCAGCATTTGAATTGCACAAAAATGGCAAAATTATAATATAGTGCATTTGGTGAATATGGACAAATTGTGTCAGCAAATATCTGAATGTCACTTTTAAAACAACAGGGCTGCAAAATATTACAATTCTGAGCGTTGTGGATACATATAAAGATAACCAATAAAGATAAAGTTACATTTTTATATTTACATTTTATTGGCCAATAACAGATTTTAAACATGTATACTCTACTAAACATTTATTTAAAAATCTATTAATACTCAATATGGTGCTAATAAATTGTGTATTCTTAATTTTTATTTAAATAAGGAAAACTGCTAAAATATCTAACTTTGGTATTAGATAACAATAATTGAAGCTGGGCCATAACCATTTGTATTGTATTTGTCACATCCTTGATCTGAAAAAAAAGTACGGTCTTGCATGGAGGAAGGATTTGTGGTATCTGGCACCTCATCAGTTGAAATGAGTCACCAGTAGATGGAGTGAGAGCGCTGCTGACTTACTATAGTGAAGTAGTAATTTCTCATGGTATGTTTAAAGAAAGAATGTTTATGAAACGTGGCTTCTGTTTAGTTGTTTTAATGTTTAAAGTGCTCAATATAGTAACAGCTATGAATTTTGTACAATATTATACTGCTCAGCTCCCATAGCGTTTCGTTATTTTTGTTGCATAGCAACATTCTGTTATGCTAGGGTGAATTCAGGTTGATTGGGACACTTTTTCCAAGTCATCTCAATGGCAAAATGTTCCCCAAAAGGAAAATTCTGTAATTTACACACATTCACGTCATTCCCAACCTCTATGACTTTCTTTTTTGTGTAACAGAATTATATTTTGAGTTGGGGGGTTTTGGGGGGTTACCAACATTCTTCAAAACATTTTATGTTTTTAACTTTTACGTTAAACAAAGAAATAATATAATCATATTGTATTGTAGTAGGTAATATCCTGCAGTACATGGAATTAGCTTTCACCTTCAAGTCATTCCAAACCTTTATGACTTTCTTTATTCTGTGGATCAGAACAAGATATTTCAAAAAAGGACATTTGTAACACACATTGAAAGCCAATGGTGTCCAATGTTGTTTGGTCCCCACTGACTTTCAAAAATCTTCTTTTCTGTTCCACAGAAGAAAGAAAGAAAGGTTTGGAACAGCATGATTGTGAGTAAATGATGACTGAATTTTTTGTTGTTGTTGTTTTGGGTGAACTATTCCTTTAATGGATTTGCGTAATAAAATAGCAGTTTAGTGAAAGTAAAACTTTCTAAATTTTTGTGAATTAGATATGGACCAGAAAACGCTTTTGTATAGCCTATGTCCTACCCATGAAAACCATAGGTTAATTACAGCAAATAAACAATAGTCTATTGTTGATTGTATTGTTCAAACCTTGCTTTCATTCATTTCCTTTGAAAAACGTCAGGGCATAGGCTTCCTCTGCGAGTGATCTTCAAAGGTTGATTGTGTTGGGACCTACAGATGGTTTTCTCCAACACAGACCCTCATCGCTCACTCAGATATTTTCTCTTTTCTATCTCGTTGACCCTGCTACCTTGTAAAACCCTTTTACTATCAGAATGGTACCACTGATGTTGCATTGCAGTTATCAGTGAGTAGTGCTCAGCCACGCTCGACCTGACTTTATCTCACAAGTCAGATTGAGCACGCTGTGCCAACTATATGATGGCAGTGTGAATAATGGCTCTGTGTGGGGGACACCGTTCAGCCTCATGCTGCTATTATGATTATGTTGACTTACATAAAATTAAAAAAACAAAAGATCCCAGAATCATTCTGTAGAAGGATGTCAAGCTCTAAAGTTATTCATCAGGTGTGTCTCTGATCTGGTGTTTTCAAAAAGCTGTATTCGTGTTAGCCTAAGTTTTTGTGTTTTTGAGTTGTCTGAATGTTGAGAGAAAGAAAGGACACAGTCAGCCTCCAAGGCATGTTTTCAGGGGCTTCCAAACAACAAGCTGATTGGCTGATTGAGCAGCACTCTGTCATTAATTGGTGATGTGTTTTGCTTTCTATAGTAATGATGTCATCAGTAGCCAATCAAAGGCCATGGTGACTGTGATTGGTGTGATCTGATTGGCTATTCAGTTGGAAATAAGATAGGGTTGGGTTTCTCATCATCCAAGACTGATGTTCACTCTGAGCTTTTGCAAAACGAGTCTGCTCTTCCAAATCGATAATCAAAATGACAATAGCAATAAACAGCGCTCTCAAAAAGCGATAAAATCCTCATTGGAATTTTGGGGTTCTACAATGTTATCCTGTCCTTATTACCTCGAGACTGCAGCATATAGTGTTGAATTGTAGCTCAATGTGGTTGCCTAGTGCTGTTGAGATTTCCTCTGCTTGAGGCTAGAACAAGCAGTGTATTTTGACACAGAGCATCCATATTTGGTCCTCAAAAAAACCACATGTTTGCCATACAACATTGTAAGCATGCTTTTCATCAGAATTCATGTGATACTGACCCAAATTTATGTTGTTCTTCTAATCTCCTCATTTTGCTTTTGTTTTGTTATTACCAATTGAAGCATAGGAGGCATTGAAGGAAGTGAACATATAGTGAAACATGAAAAAGAAGTGTAGGAAATTACAAAATATTTATTTGAAATAACTCCCAAGTGTTTAGGGCATTGTACAATTATAAGTAAAATCATTAAAAGTACTTTTTTTAATTAGTAGGCCTATTATTGTTGTTGTTTTTAAAATTATTATTTACATAGGCTACTATAGAAATGTATTGAAAATGTACCAAAAAATATATAGCATGGCAAGGATGGCAAAATTAGTCAAACATATGATTCTCTGTCCTTACTGAATTGCTCATTTTGAGGCCCATCTTCCACTGAATTTAGAACAGACTGTTATCACAGTTCAAAAGTGCTGACCAACCTTATCAATGTTCCAGTGTCTGTCTGTTATGCAATTAATGTTGAACACCTCCCAAGTTTACATGCTGACAGGCGTCTAACGATGTCTATGAGACTCATGACTCTCTGGCAGACGTTTTAATTAGTGATCCAGCTGCAGGAGAATGGCGACTTTAATGTCCATTATAATGGAAGGTACTGAGATGGGAATGGATGGGGTTTTTCAAATCTCAAAGGGGATTGCTTTGGCAGTGACACTCTGGGAAATGCAGCAAAACATGTCTATTTTCCATGCTGGACTCTGTTATATGATTGTTTTTTAAGCCTGTAATTAATTATTAATGAACTGATTTTCAGGAAAAAGTCTGAGTGGGGGCTTTATTCAATGGCAGCTGCTGGTAAATCAAAGGATTCATAGCTTGCCAGAGTTTACGGTATTGTGAAAGATAGGTTACAAGATTATAGGGGACGGATATATAGTGCTTGGCTAAACAGCATGATTAACGTATTCAAATACTAGTCCATTCCACTGGAAAGTTGTGCTTACAGATAATTTCCTTGACCTTACAGTCTTATTAGTTTATAACCACATATGTTTGAATGAACATTTGTTGACATGTGGCATTCTTGAATCTGGTCCACATTCATTCAGCTAGTAGTGAACTCAATCAAGCTGTACAAGAGCGAAACTGTCTGCCCAGCAACAGTATCAGTGTTTGCTAAACAATTCAATCCTGACAAATTCACAAAACAAGGAGCTTGTACTTAAACTGAGGTTTTTGAAGGGGGAACTGTGGAGATTTTCCTTTTTGGAAAGAGTGGCCATTTCACATTTCAATAGGGTTTTTTGTTTTTTAAAGCAAAAGCTGTCTATCTTATAATATGAAATGTAGTTTGCAGTATGAATATGATTCACAGGTAACCACATCTCTGTTTTAGGAATACAGCAATATAAAAACTCAATTTGGAATGGATTACAGATTGTGAAGCAAGAATTTTCGCATCAAAAAACCTGAAGAGTATTTATTGTATTTTTAGTAAGTATAACTTAGAATTAAAGGTAGGGTAGACAACTTCAGTGCTACTAGCAATAGCAATTTGAAAGCTAGCTTTAAAAGCATAAGATCCCTTCTCTACTATATAGTTTACAAAAAACAATACGCCAACAGAGTAGTAGCCTATGTCCGTATTCAAAAAAACAATATGCGAAAAGTCCCTGGATGAGCTACTACTTCCAATGAGATTCAATGGCCACTTTACTATCCCATGAGCCCACAGGAGGGGATTTATGAATGAAGGTGAAGGGACGCAACAGACACTGGTAGGTCACATGATAAAGACAACATGGCGGACGTAGTACGTCCGGATTACATTCATACTACACGTATTCATACCATATAGAATGTTCTTTTTTAACGGTTGCGAAGTAAATTCAAATTGATTAAGTTAGGCCTACCCCTCTGGGCCTACCTACAGTACGCTATTTCGGACGCAGCGCGCTCCCTCCAAAGCCACGCCTCCTTCAAAACACATGAATAAGTTACACAGGAGAGTTTGCAAAGAGTCGAGAGAGAGAGAGAGAGAGAGAGAGAGAGAGAGAGAGAGAGAGAGAGAGAGAGAGAGAGAGAGAGAGAGAGAGAGACGGTGTTAAATTACCTCGTCTCAAACCACATAACATTACAATAATAATGAACGTTAACAACTAACATAGCTCTTACTTGTATCACCTGGCTGCTGCAGATTCATTTCTGTATTGATAGTGTTGACATAGAAACGCATAAATCCGAGTCTGAGGACGTGAACAGCTCCGGGTACAAGGGTTGCCATCTCGTAATAACGGTTACAACATGCCTTGAACGCAGCATAAGATCGTTGTTTTGGTTCAGGATGATCTGTAAAAGATGACCGCTGTTTGTTTACAGCTGATGACCTCTGCTCGAGCAGGATGCATGGAAGTATGGAATATGTTGACAAGCAGGTAGGACATCATATCGGACCAAATGCAATGATTGGACGAAGACTTCCGCAGAATATATATGTACATGTTTTAATATTTAGACCACTTCTATTATTGATTGATACCAGGATGTGAAGTTTCAAACAGTATAACAAAAAGTGTTTATAAAGCAAATTGCCTCCCCTACTACCTTTAAAGTACAAAGTGACTTCATTTTGAATGCATTGTAGTAGTTGTTTGCCAAGCTCATAAATTAATCTGTCTATAGCAGAGGTGGCCAAATCAGGACCCACTAGGTTTGGGCATCTAATGATTTGGCCCGCCATACCATTTCACATTTAAATTCATAATTTTTGCATTCAAATGAAGAGAATAGTAAATTTAATTTAAAAAATAATAATAATACATTTGATAGACATAATTTAGTTGGATATATACAGCTTTTATTTTTTGACCCACATGCCTCCATCAAGTTTGATTTTTGGTTATGTGACATACCTGGGTATTGTTTAAGGGTAAGTAAGCGGATAACCTCAACTTTCGGTTAAAAAAACGGAGGTAAATTTGAGGATATGTTAGTAGAGCAGGTTATGTTCCAAGGGTTAGTTTGCTTAGGAGGTATTCAGATGCATGTAATATAATAAATAGAGTTGTATTAATATAACTAAATGTGTTATACAGTTACAGTTATTATATACAGTATTATATATTAATTCTAAAGCACTATTATAACAAGGTAATGTTTAAATGTTAATTCAATTCAAATATATTTATTATTTATTTTATTGTCATCTCACACATGGATCTGCATTCAATTAATTAGCATCAAACAAATATATAATCCAATATAATCAGTGAATTGAAGCATATGCTCAGTGAATAAAGATTACTTATTAAACAAAAAGATGTGCACTAAGTAGGTTATGTAAATCGCCATTAAACAAAAGAAGGAAGTAGTATAGTGCACTTGTCCATTTCCATGGTGACTCGTCGATTCGTCGCTCTGTTGCGAATGTCTTGTGTATTCACGGTTAACATACTCTGAGTTGTCTGAACTTTCTCCTGGATGTGTTTTTGGAACCTGCATACCTCGTGTAAGCAAGGTTTGGGTTAATCAACTGGGAGTTCAGGGTATATATGACGATAAGTTAACCTTGCTTTCTGGAATACCCCCCTGGTCTATAGAAATAATGTTGCCACACACAAAAAAACACCCAGAGATTTACAGTGACATGACCAAACCACATTTTGACCTCAGTGTTTTCACAAAGAGAGAAATTAGGCAGAAACAATATTCAAAATAATATCTTAAAGCCGTAAGATATAAGGGGGCAGGAATAATTTGTATTAATTAATTCTTTAATTCCTGATGATGTTTTTTTAGTCACTGGAAACTGCATTTATTATGCATTAAAAGTAAAATTCAACTTTTGTAGAAATGTACAAATGGTAGCATTTATCAAATTTGTTTTGCAAAAAGCAAAAGCGAGTAGGAAATCCATTTTCACATGGTTTGCTCTAATTCCACATTTAATTTTTATGCGTAGAATTAACCATTTTCCAGTACTGTTGCGGTGAAGCAGTGACAGTGATTAGAGATGGATACTCTAGTAATGGCTTTATAATAGCTTGGTTTTAAAATTGCTGTTTGTGTGTTTTCTTATGCTTCCTCTCTCTGTTAGTCTGCCAAAACCACTTTTGTGGCTGCAGTGCCCCTCCCTTGCCCTTAGTTTTAAGCCTTTTGAGTGTCTGATAAAGAGAATGTTATTGCATTCCTTACTGGAAGCCTCAAATATCTAGTGGCCAGTCTGGGTTTTCACTTTTATTAAGCATTCAGCAACTTTGACCACTGAATTTTGCCCTCCTTAACCCCTTGGCAATGGTTAAAGAAAACAAAGATGATGTTCTTCATGTCTGTGCTTGTAAAGTGGTTGAGCTGCTCCATTCTTGTCCTCGCTCCTTGTGTTGTATTCTCAGCAGAAGTGTGTAGGCCAGAGCTATTTTTGGCTTAATGCTTGAAATACTGGCTCTGAAAGACATGGAAAAAACATTTTACTTTCGGAAAGATTTGGCTGTCTGTTATTGTGGTCAGCTCTGTTTAAGAATGGACTCTGTTACTCAATAGAGTACTTGAAAGTTGAAAACGATAGTTGTTTATGTCTATTTTGCAGTCAGTTGGGCCTTGCAAGTACACCAATATGTCATATATGTCCTGAACATATTGTCCATTAATCATCCAAGTATGAGAACTATTTATTCCTAGAGTGTCTGGTTGTAAACCTTTCAGAGTTTAACCTCACCTCTTGTCAAAAGTCTGCTGATTTAAGGGCGCAACCATTTTTGCTGGACACAAATAGTGTTAAAATGTAAAATATATAAAAGCATTTATGTTCACATGCGTACATACACATTCACATAATGCATGACTCAGAGACAAATTCTCAAAGTGGAAGCCTTGAGAAATTTGTAGACCTTGTCCTTGTTACCTCGGCAACACAGGTCCTTGCATAATCTTCCCACATGCTCAGAGATGGCATAGTACCTACTAAATCAAGGGACTTTCCAGTTCAAAGATCACTCATGGCACTGGACTGGATGCCTTCCATTAGAAAAGTCCCCTTAAAGGGAAGTCAGTTCACTCAGCGGCCATATTGGCAACATCCTACAAAAATAGCTCCTATCTACAGGAATAGGGAGAGACTGAAATCTTTAAAACGGATTGTCAAGATTTCACTTTAATAACATGTTTCAAATTAGCAATACAATTAGATGATTATCTTCGCTGGCTTCAAATTAAAAATATTCCATACAAAATCATTTAAACTGTAAATTAAATTACATTTACCAATTAATAATGCCAATTAAATGTATTTGTTAAATTCTGTGTTAAGTTGGTTCTCTACATAATATTTTATGTTAGCTTGTGTCCACTGCAATGTCCATATGTCAGAATGAGTCCTGTCCCTCTTATAGGGTAAACGTACCTATTAAGCTCAACAAGTACCCATTAAGCACACTACTATCTTTGAAAATATTTTTTTTTTTTATCATCCTACTTGATGTCTTAACCAGTTGATGTGTTTGTTACTATATACCTCCTGTAATTTAATCAGACCATTGCACACTGAGATATGGGTATTCATGTGTTCACACTGTCAGGTGGCCATTTTGAAAGCTGTCTGAAAACTTTCACCAAAAGAGGAGCCCCTTAAATGTGCATTTTTTAGATGTTAAGCCTTTATTTTGGATAAGTATAACTTCTTATTGCAAAATTAAGAGATTAATGTTTAGACTTTTGCATATTATAACCTGGAACCTGGATGTGGGAAATAATGACAGTTAGATCCAAAAGATAGTTTTAGCAACATAGTGCAGGTGCTACATAGTTAGCTTACTAGCTGTATACGATTGTGTGCTACACTAATATATTACTTCACAGGCATTACTGGCTTGTACTCCAGTACAAGTTTAAATCCATTATATTATAAATTTACAGTGTATTGATGTTCTGTGGTTTTACACTGCTGTAATTTTTAAAGACTTCATATTATTGTAAGGTGAGCTTAAAGGGCGCACTAGTATGAAAATCACAGCTTCAGTGTGATATAAAGAAAAAGTATAATTTCATAGATATTTTCAATAATAGCGGTCCATATTAAAATATGTATGAACTTAATACATGATCTAGATTATTTATTTAGCAAAATTGTCCTTTTAAATTTAATTTAATAATATTTATTAATATTTGTTTTTTTTTGCTGTTCCAATTAAGCTGTGTCCTCCCTTTAAGCTCATCCACATTGAACGTCTATGTAAATAGTTCATAAACAGACTTTAAATATTAACTGATGGTTGTCACTTCAAGTTAATCTTTAAAAAAAATGATTCTTTAAAAATGTTGTTTAAAATAAACAAGAATTAAACAAAAAAAACATGTTGTGAGCTTAATGGGAACAGGGGTGTGCTTAAAGGGTACAAACATGTACCCATTAAGCACAGCCAGACTTTTTGCATTTTTATTGATGTACATCTTAATTGAAATGCCTTTGTCATTTAAAATAAAATATTATTGTGTGAGAGATTAATCTTTTATTTTAACATAACTTCTTACTGTGCCTTAACATAACCAATACCCTGTGCACTAAAATGTCTCAATGTAGACTTTGGTGAGCTTAATAGGTACGTTTACCCTACATGTCTGGACATGTTAGGACATGTCTCCCTGTCTCTGAGAAATTTCGGTAAGGGTGAACGTTCTTTCAGTGTGAAGACTGATCAGGTGTCAGTCCTTAATACAGCAAACAGAACAGTAATTATGGAATTATGCAATGTGGTTTTGCTCTAGGGGTTTGCAAAAGTGACTGGATGTCCGTGAGAAGAAAATGGACCCGATCATGAACCATTGTGAGTGCATTTCCTTTTTGTGGCGCATCCAACTTTTCTTTCACTGTAGTTATGTCTGTTTAATCTGAGTTTTATGAGGCCTGAGAGTGAGGGCAAAACTAGAAAAATAAGAAGAAAAAGAAAGAAACAGAGAAACTAGCAGAAGACTAGCATCAGAGACAGAACACTTCATTGCTCTTTCATCTCATCTCCCCAGTGACTGGTTAAGGCAATACCTCAACAAACAGTAACATAGCAACTCTTCCAAAATCTCCTACTATTACAAGGAATGGCGATATCAAAGAGTCTCTCTGTAGGGCTTTGTAAGGTTTAGTCTGAGCCATCCAGAGTGAAAACAGTACAGGTATTCTCTGAGTCTTCCTAACAGTCTCGGCCGAAGCTGCCGGACACCTGTTGCCTCTGACAAGAGGAAATAATAATGTACAGAATTGTCTTAGAACAGTTGCTTTTATGTGGAAACTTTCTTTCAGAATTCTTTGATGAATAAAAAGTACAAATGAAGAATCTTATTTAAAACAGAAATCTATTGTATCATATACTGTCACTTTTGATCAATTTTGCATCCTTGCTGATTAAAAGTATGTATTAAAATGTATATAACTGTCAATTAAATTTTACATGTGTTTTTTACTCATGTAAACGTATAATATTTAATAATTTATGTTTAGATTCTAAAATCTTGATATTAGTGACACAAAAAAAGATTAGGATTCCTCAGTATGTCCAGATCAAGGAGACGACATACTGAGATATGTTCATTTGTGGGTCAATGATTAGCTTTGAGAAGTCTATGTTTAGTGTGTTAAGTTGTCCAAAGAGGAGTTTTTTCATATGGTGGCTTTGTATCTGTCTGTGGCTTGGCAAACACAACCAATGCAGTGCTAAGATCTGCTCAGAGAGAGTAAACCAGGCCAGGCTAATATTAGAGGTTACATATTGCTGATGGCTTTTTTATGTTCCCAGCATTTCTCCTTGTTGACAGCAACGTGTTTCAAACACAGGGTGTTTTCAGATCTTCTCAAGGTTGTGTGCAAAGATAACATTTTTGTATGTGAGCGTGTATGTGATGGAACGAGTGACTATGTATTTGCATGTGGTTCCCCCCTGAGGGTGAATTGCAACTAATTTGCATGCTTAATGCGGGAGACATATGGGTTTCTATGTTTGTGTATGTGCTTATATGTAGGTGTGTTTTGCATTATAATAATATATGCTTGTTTTTGGTGTATTCTTCTGGTGTATTGGACTATGAGTTGAATATGTCAGTAATTGTGCAGTTCTGGGAGTCTAGTCTATAGGCTATATGACAATGAAACATTAAACAAGAATTTATCCATTAGAGAAAATTTAGTATATGTGCTACAATGGTTATTTATACGTTATTGCTTTAAGTTTATATCGCACAAAACCTTCCTGCATCGTTTCCTATATTGTCAGGAATTGGTTTCCAAAGAAATAAACAAACAGGATTCATGCACTAATGTTAGTAAAACGTTCTGGGTTTATTTCAGGGCAGGCTTATATAGCCCAATGCAAATGTGCTTACTCTCATCACACGTAATGGTGGTGAGGCACTAAATCCACCGAGAGAAACTAATTAGTTGTAGAAAGAAAGCAAAACACATAGAAACCCTCACAAAGACTCTCTCAAGAGAATTCCATGGTCTGTGGTGTGTTTGTGTTGCTCGCAAGTGCAGTGGTCTACGTGAGGGTACGTGTTTCTTCTAGTGTGCTCGGTCCCTTGCTCACAATTTTTCTTCCTCCCTCCCTTTCCCTCTCCCTTTCCATCTCCCTGTCCCTCCCTCTCTCTCTCTCTCTCTCTCTCTCTCTCTCGCTCTCTCTCTCTGTGTGTGCGTAGTCTGGGCTCCCTGCCAAGTGGAGTGTGTTTTTTGAATGAATACCTGATGAGGCTGCTGAGGCTGACTGGGGGAGGAGGAGCCGTGTTCTCTAGAGCACTGTGTGTGTATGCGTGAAGAGCAAAAAAGAGAGAGAGAGAGAGAGCTGGCAGTCAGTTTGCCTTGCATAACATACGCTGTAGCTCTCACACGTAGGGCTAGTGAAACAGCGCAGACGAGGGGACTTCCTTTACCCTCGGCCCACCGAGCAATTCTCGAAGGAAGTGGAAGAGAGTGAAGGCAGGGGGGAAGATTGGACATGGAAGAAGACATAAATCAGAGGACTGCGTGTGTGACCTGATAGCAGAGCTAAACCTGGACAAAGGACAGCTTGCCAGTGGGTAGAGTGAGTTA
This sequence comes from Rhinogobio ventralis, assembly GCA_039654625.1. Lineage (NCBI taxonomy): Eukaryota > Metazoa > Chordata > Actinopteri > Cypriniformes > Gobionidae > Rhinogobio > Rhinogobio ventralis. The sequence goes on from CM077201.1 coordinate 19,596,878, forward strand.
CACTCGTAGTGCAGAGAGAGAAAGAGAGAGAGTTGTTAAAGGCTCCCCTATAAAGAAAGGTAAGGCATCACCCTTAGATTAAATATTTGATTGGTTTTGAATCATACATTCTTACTGCACACATTATTCTTTTATTCCTAGAAGGAAATAAAATGTGCATGTATCTGAGAAATGATTGTATTATTATAGCTAATAATGACCAATAGGCTTTGCAGAAATAATTGCAATTCTGTGCAAATGTTTCTGTGTTACCCTGTGTGTTGTGTTCTTTTGCTTGTAGGGTAAGAGTAGAGAAACAAGCTTTAGTCATTGTAAAGGCAGCAACAGCTCTGTTTGGATTCATGTCTAGCTTAGGACTCCCTAGACTGCCTCTTAAAGGGACAGGCGCCCATATAAAAGGTCGTTAAGTGCAGAAAGGAGCTGCTCTCAGGCGCTAAATGGACATGAGTGATAATCCTTTGAGAAGATAGGCATGTCTTTTTGAGGAAAGATGTTAATATGAGCATTTCATTTTAGAGAAGTTATGTTTGTATTTGTATACATGATCATTGGCACTGGTTCAGTCATCTCTAAGATGACATCATTGAAAAAGGTGTCACAGCACCATGCAAGTAATGTGTTCCTGAATATTTTGCATGCATAGAAATGACTTTGTGTTACAGTACATATCAAAATGCATGTACATGTGACTGTTTATATGGCAGATAATGTGAAATGGAATTATTTACATTCTGATGTCTTTGTTTTGAGCAAAATACTCAGACATCTTACATTAGTATCTCTTTAATTAGTGTGTTAATGTGTTTGCGTGGGTTTATTGGTTTGAATGTGTTGCGTTGATGACATTTGAACTGCAGCGGGCCTGCAGAGTATGAGATCTGCTGTTAAAGAACTGGAAGGATACTGCAAGTTGTTAATCTTTCTGGCTCTTTGGCTAGCCACACTGTAAGCAAGTGTGTGCAAGCGTGTTTGTGTGGGTCAGGTTTTGCCTAGGACTAGATGTCCCTATAAGAATAGTAAAACCTACAACTGAAATCACCTACTATGATTTATGTAGGCAATTAAACAATGTCTAGTTGAGCTCTAAAAGAAAGATTTCTGGGGGCTAAATGTAGGGTTAAGGGATATAAAATATATTTAGCTTAATTTAGTAGTCAATGTAAAGTCTCAATGAGGTTCTTACAATAGAAAATCCATCTGTTGTTGTCATGGCACTGTTGTCTACAGCTCTGGCACTGAAAGCAGAAAGAAAACAGAAATGAAGCATCACTTTTATGTCTGTGCAGCTGTATTGCCTTGCAGGCTTAGTTTGAGTTAGCTATTTTGAATTGTGGGTGTATTTCAGTTGTGCTCCCTGCAAATAGACAGGCAAATATAACACCAGGTAAGAGAGAAGTAGTGCATACAGACACACTCAAATAATGTGTGAAATGTAAGTATTCATAAAACTTTCTCCTCTAATCTGTAATGTAATTTCTCCTTTACCTGTATATATAAAGGTACCAGCAACCTTGCATGCAAGTATACTAAAAGCCCATTCAAATATTACATTCAGAATTCTTATAATACCTCTATTGGTTGATTGGGCTTGATATACACCGATTCAATCTCTCATTAAAGCATTTATACAATTGCACAAATTACTGTCTATCTGATGAGGTTAATGGTAAACAATATTGTCTGCCTGCATTGTTAATTTTTGTATTTTTCCTCCAGTTTTAGGATGTCACCATAATGTTTGTTATGGATCCCTGTGATTGCATGAAATGATACAGGGGAATGCAGTCATATCTATGTGATGTTTTTAATTTATTTTTGTTGAACAGTGTAATACTGTGATCTGTGTGATCACTACCATTCTATTGTTCTTTGATACGAGCTCTCTGCACCAAATCACATATGCATAAGTGCGTATCAGTCCAATGGATATGCTGATGTGTACGTGTGCGTATTGTGTTCTGTGTACAATAGACTGAAGCATTTAATGGCTGTGTGTGGTGTAAGCTGTAGCAGGGGAAAGTAGGACAGTGATTGGTGCAGATCTACTGTGGTGAAGGGATCTCTCCCTCCCTCCCTCTATTCCCCCCTCCCACTCTCTCTCTCTCTCTCTCTCTCTCTCTCTCTCTCTCTCTCTCTCTCTCTCTCTCTCTCTCTCTCTCTCTCTCTCTCTCTCTCTTCTCCTCTCCACTGTTACACTCTAACTCAATAATCATGCTCGCTTGCAGGCAGAGCTCAATGTGGGTCAGGAGAGCCAGTGTTCTCTCTCTCTTTCGCTGTCTCCCTCTTCCTTCATCTTTTTCCTGTCCACACACTCTCTCTGCATGTTAAGTTTACACCCTGTGCTCTCTTTATCCTGTGTGTATATGCAAACATTATGAGCTTGAGTCTGTGAAGCATGAGGAGGATTTGGATTTACATTTGATGATGGAGCCGTGTTCACTGTAGTCCCTGATAGAACAATCAGTTATCACTTGAGTAAAATATCATGAGCATTACTCAAAATGCATTACCATTCTACTTACTGAATGAACACATTGACGTTGTCTTTTTCACTAAATTGATAAAGTGTGGTTTACACTGCTATTACATGGAATTGAAAAGGAAGTCAAAGTGGTGAGTGGAAATGGTGAATGTTTGGCTGGGTTAGCATGGGCCAGTTAGCCCCTGCTATTAGCATATTACGTAAAAATGTTCAGTTCCTAAACAAATTCAAGTATGTGCCATTTCAAACTATTTCTTTATTTGGCACTCATAACTGAATTGATGTTATTGTAAGGTCAAAAATAACAATATAATATGCTACTTTTAGGCAGATAGGTTTGAGCTAGTTTCATAGAATCAGTGCGTAAATGATATTCATTTTTGTTTTTTGTCTGTCTGATGAAGGTACGGACTTATAACCATCAGTGAGAGATGATTCCACATGAAGCATATGGATTCTTTCATTACAAGAGTCCTGACAATAGGCAAGACTATGGTAAAAGCGGAGCAAAGTAACAGAACAATGAAAATCTTGGCAACTGAGTTCTACTTTGCACTCTAAAAAATCCTGATCAAAACGAGTGGGTTAAAATACAGGAAAAGTTCCAAGATCATGAAGTCTAACCAAGAGCGCTGTAATGAGTGTCTTCCGCCGAAAAAGCGGGAGATTTTAGCTCTGGAAGAGAAACAGGTGCTGGTGTCAGCTGCTGTTAGTGAGAGCCAGAGTGGAGAGAATTTGGCTTGGCTAGCCAGTGTTGCTACCATGGCTAGCATGGCCCACATCCCCAACAATGCAGGCCCATCACAGAGCAACAGTGCTGAGCCTGACAGCCCCCCACCATCAAATAACGCTCTCACTGTGGTGACGGAATATCCTCCAACTACTACATCTGCTGGCTTTTCATTCTCTTCCAATAGCTCCACATACAGAGGAGTCTTCTCTGGGCCTACCGTGCTAACAGCCAATCCTACGGTTCTCTCCACAAGCCTTCCTCAAACCATAGGCTCCGTCCAATACACACAACTTCCCCCAAATCTCCAGCTCATAGGGCCATATACAAGTTATATCTCTTCACAGATTGTGCCATCCACATCCAGTCCAACACAGCCACGGAGGACACCACAAGAGGTCTTGGCCACAACAGCTGTCATCTCCCAAGCATCCAGCCTTGATTCACAGAGTCATCATGTGATTTCTTCTATATCAAATGTTTCCCACAGTCAATGCATTCAGGTAGAGAGTGCACCTTTGGGTTTGGCAGTTTCCTCCCCTTCTGTCCAACTGCCCCTTCAAATACATCCACACTCAACTGTCCTTGCCCCTCATGCCCTGGCTCTCACCCCCTCTCAAGTGGTTCTACACTACACCGATGGCTTCATTGCAAAGCAGCCAGACTCCCATCCCAGAGAGGTGCAGAATGGTGCACTAGGAGAGGTTACAGTGGTCAAGCACAGTACTACTATGGCCAAAGGGATCTCTAGCCAACCAGAAGGTGACCAGAGCCACAAGCAAAATCATAACCTGGGCCTCCAGACCCAAGCTCAGGTTTTGCTCCCAGCAGACTATAGCACTCATGACAGAGCAGGACTGCAAACATCACTGATGTTGGTATCCAGTAGCCACATTGCAGCAAACAGCAACTCTGAGCTCCAAAGTATCATGGGTAAGGACCACTCATCTTTGCACCTTGCTGAGAGAGGAGGTATCTGCCTAGGCAAGCCAATGCCCAGAGTGTCCGCTCTTACTTCCTCAGACAGCCAAGTTTCTCCAGCCTCCACAATGTCCCAGCACACACTCCTGCAGGCTCCTCACAACACTCCCCAACAGGAGCTCTCCACCAGCCTTTACCCTGCCACACAGCTCCCAATTATTGGCTACATCACCAGTGCTTCTGGTGGACCCCAGCAAGCAGTAACTGGTTATCAGAGCAACCTACCACAGCATGTGGTGATCTCAGGCAACCCCTCCTTGCTCATTCCGGTTAGTGCCACTAACATCAATCCCTCTACTGCTGAGACAGAGGTCACCCACTGTTCTGTCATCCCTAGTTTAGCCAATACATCAACAGCTCTGCCTCAGACCTTTATAAATACATCCCCACCTGCAGCTGCAGCTTCAGTCCTAGCCAATGGTAAAGACATCACAGGGTCTGATGGACGTCATGCTCCCTGTCCCATGCCAAGTCCAACCCAAATACAGCTGCCTGTTCTTTCAGCCAGTGTAGTGGGATCTCCGGTCCCTGTAACACCTCCAACATCTACAAGTCCTCACAGCTCACCATCATCACCATCAGCCGGCCTACCACCATTCTTCATGAAGGGCTCTATTATCCAGTTGGCAGATGGTGAGCTGAAGCGTGTGGAGGATCTGCGAACAGAGGACTTTGTGCAAAGTGCAGAGGTGAGTGGAGAACTGAAGATTGACTCCAGCACTGTTGAGCGCATAGAGTGCAGCCGCACACCCAATGCTGTCATCATACAGTTCTCGGTGGGAGAGAACAAAGCCCAGGTGAGTCAGTTTCTTTTTAAATCAAGCTCACTTACCATGTTAGCGGTAATCTTCGGTAGTGCTAAATGAACCTTTGGAACTAAAATATTATTTTTGGTTTTCTCTATTTTAGGTGTGTGTAGAAGTCCTCGTGGAATACCCTTTCTTTGTGTTTGGTCAAGGTTGGTCATCCTGCTGCCCTGACCGCACCACCCAGTTGCTAGCGCTATCCTGTGCCAAACTCTCTGTGGGTGATGTTTGTATCTCTCTCACCCTTAAAAGCCTAAAAAATAGCATTCAAAAGAAAAATAGTTTTTCAGAGTCTGTGATGAAACACAACAACCCTTTGAAAGCATCCAAAAACAATGGGCCCACTGAGGAAAGACCAACCCAAATGGAGGATCTTAAGAAAGGACACAAAATTACATCAAGAGTGGAGAATAGTGTTGAAGGAACACTGGTTGAGACTTCCAACCAAAGAAATGTCTTGACCCTCTCAGAGAATGGTGGCATAAATCCTCAGACACTGCTGAACCTAAACAACCATGCAGAAAAAACACACACATCTAGCGTCGAGAGAGCAGTTAGCCGCAAGAGGAGATGGTCTGCCCCAGAGAGAGGAGAAATGTGGAGGTCGCAAGAGGACCCTCAGATTTTACCCAAATTTCCCTTCCTCCCACATCAGCTAAAGGTCAGCATTGAGGGCCGCTCCAGCACAGGTTGCTGAAGGCCTTCTGAACACCATAGAGCAGTGATAGGGAGTTGATTTCTAACCAAGAAATACATCACTTAGCCTTACTTGATTTAATTTGAGAAATCGCATAAAGTTGAATAAAATTTGTTTTTGCTTGGTGTCCAAGAAAATGCTTTTGCTTCAACCACAAAGACTCTTTCAAAACTTTCCCCATCACTGCCATGGACTCCAAGAGGGACAAGGAAGAGCAGATTTTCATTTTGGTACTTTGCTTTTTGTTACTTTGTGTTGCTTTCCTATGACATTCATATCCAGGTTACTGTAATGTTATATCTTTTTACACAAGAATGTGTGTGATCATTTGAGTCGTGTCATATGTAATATTAATCTTTACACTTTCCTTTTAAATCAGGTGGACATGACAATTTTGGGTAGTATATTGCAATGTCCGACCATTTTTTTTCTCAGCTTGCTACACATTTAGTGTCTAATTTAGTCTACTGTTGTTTTTACTGAATTCATTCGTAATCAGGGCCTTATAAGGACCGTTACAAGGAGTGATGGCAAAAGGGGAAAAGTGAGATATGTCAATCTCCCGCTTATGATTACAAGTGATTTCGAGTTATGCGAACAGAAGCCACCTTCCACATGTTACTGCCCCATAATCCTGTGCTTATATAATGTCAGCTGAGAATGACAGGCTTTGCTCAAGTGACTACTTTGAATCAGATCTAGGTCAAGTTTAGCATCAAGATACATTGAATGTTTTATCCTTATATTTTAATTCAATTGATGATAGTCTCCTAGATATGCAATACTGAGCTTTCACATACCTCATATGTGCATTTAACAAATAACCCAATCAGATTGCCTGATCGGATCTGTGAGTGAGAAAGCGTTAAAGAAATCTTCACATTGTCATGTGTAGAGAAGTCTCTGCTCAAGTCAGAATTAGCACTTTAAAGAAAGGTTAAGGGAAGTTGAATGAATGAAAGGATGGAAACATTCCCAATTCTATTTTGTTACTACAGCAACAGACAGTTTTGAGTGCTGTTAGTAATTTTGTGCTTTACTATCCGTTTTATGTGCAAAGCACTTCTCATTTAGTATTTTGTCTTCTTTACACTATTTGAAGTATTGTGGGCCTTTCTCAGTCCAGCTGCAATAATGAACTCTCTGTTAAAGACAATATAATCACCATACATTGAAAAACAAATCGACGCCGCATTCTTGATGTTTAAAACAAGCGACTTTTCACAGGTTTATCCCCAATAGAAAGGGCCTTTTTGTATCAAAACTTGTTTATATAAGAAATTTAGTATCTAATGAAGTTAACAAAATTATATAGATAAAAATGTATCCAGATATAATAATTTAATTCTCAAGAATCTGAGTCAAAGGAGGATGCTGTGCTTTGTTCAATATGTTTTGCTAGTGAAAATCAAAATTTCCAGTAGGCAAAAATGGGAAAATATGGTTTGTGAAAAGTAGACATGGTCTAGGATATTTTAAATTGACTATACTTCAATTCCTCACAGCCTAATTTGTTTTTGCATCAAATTAAATATACTACTCAGAATAATGTATGTCAGCCACTGTAGGTCTCTTTTAAAATTTAGATTTCTTCATAATTAGCAGTATGCCACTAATGGCCTAAACACGGACAGTCTTTGTATGTTCTCTGCAGAGAAAAAAAGAAAGAAAGAAAGACAGAAAATGATGAATGTTGAGACACTATTTTAAATTTTAATATCTCTTTATCTTTGCTGTGCTGGTCATGCTAAACAAATTTAAAGGAATTAATTTAGTACACTGCAGATAAGGTAAAAGTTTTTCTATGTGACAAATATAATTGCTATATTCCATAAATAAAATTTTTTGTTTTTGTTTTTGTTTTGTGCAAAACAGTCACAAAATAATGATCTAACTCCACTGACTGCTGTTATAAATTCAGAAGAAAAAAAATCTTGGAATACATATAAGAATTTTGCTATTTGCACAAATAGACATTTTGAAGAGTAAAGTCGAGTGTATGTGTGGAGTCTTATAGTTAACACTTCATTTTGCCAGCTCTGTGGGTCACCTAAAAACTATAAATTTTGATATGTGTGGTCATGAGTGTGAGTTTGTTGACTGACTTAAAAAAAGGTATTGTTATATTCAGATGGAATCACAATAGACCTCATATTGTAGACGTAATGCTTGATTGCACATTCAGTCCAATTTGGATTTGGAATTTATGCACTTTTGAAGAGAGAGGACAATGAAAGAGAAATGAAAAGGATGGTTGATTAGTAACCTCACATAGCTACAATTTGTTCGATACAGTCTATTGTGATGGTGATTATTGGTAAGGCAGTAGAAGACTCAGTGCTATGACAATAGACTAGAAACCATTACAAAAGTGTCAATGTTTCTGGATTGATGTTTGTTTCATATGTATCATTGTTCTCTCTTTTCTCTTTTTTTCCCTGTGTAGCTATGTACATTTAAACCTCAGTGTGTTTGTGCACTGTTTGGATAACTTTATCGAAGACAGTCAGGTTTCAACACTGGTGGCAACGTTCTTTTATCCAGTGTGTGCTTTTCTGTTTCAACCTAACAACAGTGATTTATTATCATCTGCATCAAATTAAAACCTTATTTTGTTTGTTTGTTTAAAAAGAAGGCTGTCAACCACTTGAAGGCATAAAAACAGTGATTTATAGTGAAACTGAATTCTCAGGTTGAGAAACTGGCCCTAAGACTGTTTCTGTTCCTGTATTACTTTTTGCAAAAACACTCAGTTACACACAGTAACAATGTTACAAATGAAACTGGAGTTCATTTTAGCTCCAGTGCACTCATGGGAAGTCACTGGCTGACTATTGTGCCCTCTGCAGCCCATCACTGTACATGCACCCAATGTATAAAGAAGGCTAACTTTAACTAGCATGATAATGTGTTGTGAGTGTAGCTCACATGCTTGCATGCTTGCTATTGAAAATCTGTTCATATGAGAAAATAAAACAGTCTGGTGTATGTACAAGGTTGGGTATCAACAATATGGCTTTATATGGCTGTCCAAATGACGGTCAGAATTTGTTTTATGCATATGCCTCAATGGTCCATAACCAGGATTAGCTCTAGCAATACCACAAGGCCTCATTAAGGGTTGGAAGACCAAACTTGACGTCTAGAGATTGACCTATAACATACGCAGTCACTGATCCCATTGTTTGTTTTTTAAATATTATTTTACAGGAAGTTCTAGATCTTTTACCTCCCGTTAAACCTCAATCGCCAGAGTGACACTTATCTTTAAAAAAGAAGAAAAAAGCACATAACTGATTTCTCATTTTCTTATATATTTGATGTAAATGACTATATTTGTGTGATTCGTTGTACCTGTGATATTTTTCTCATTCTTTAAAAAGCTCCTTTTCTACAAACTGACAAAAAGCAATTAAGACGGAAGTCAACCTCAACTTTTCTAACTGTAGTGTGTTTATGTGAACAGAGCATCCAAGACTGTTCAGTGAAGTCAGTGATCATTTCTTTGGTGGTGCTTGCAAGTTTTTGTAGCTGTTTTGATTTTTGTGAAATGGAAAGGAACATCGGACTCGACTTTTGGCGAATATGTCAATAACTTCCTGTATAGTACAAATCTATTGTATCTGTATAATCACTCTAATAAAATACTGTGCCAATTTTACTTGCCTCTTTCCTTTGATGATCAGATGTTTTATCTGAGACGATAAACTTGAAACTGAAACAGGTAATACGTTTTGTAAGTAACCAGTTTTGACTGTCAGGCCACATAAAGATGCCTTGAATTATTCAATGGCGAAGACAAGGTTGTGCTTGACCCTTTTAGAAAGCCTCCTGAGATATTGGCTTTCTGACTACATACTCTATAAATTCCTCATACATGCACACGGTAGCATGGTAGACGTGACATATCTACCTTACATAAAAGCCAGCCAATACATAACACGTGAACACACGTTCTCAGATGTATTGATGTCAAGCTTGAACCAGAAGTATAGCTTGACATGAAAAAAGCCTGTGACTCAGGCGAAATTGTGCAAGAGTTATGAACTTTGGGTTATAGGTTTGTCTGTAAGCATATAGTTAATGCATAGCAGTGTTCTTCATGTAGAACATTCTGTACCTAGTTCCAGGCTTGCAGCTGACAGACCCTCCCAATCTGGGGCAGCAGAGACAGGGCATTGAAGAGCGTTTTTATTTCCTGAACATTAACTACTACCTTATATCATAATGTCTTTCTCAACAAAATAAGATTCATATTCTGCATAGGCTACTATATATAGTAAGCAATATCGCACAAGTTCTGTTGTTTAGCACTGTTGTATGAACAATTTACAACATTTCAGTCATGACAACTCTCAGGATAATTTCTAAAACAATTTATTAATGAAAATGAAACCCCCTTGAAACAGATCTGGGCAGGTGGTGCTGGGGAGGTGAAGAGCTAAAAGAGAACTTGCATAGCAAGTCGTGCATTCGTTTGATGCGTTGAGGTTATATAGGGACATGATAATGAATACTTGAAATCGATGGGCTGGGAACATTATGTTTGGTGAACCAATCTGAAGTTCCGAACAGAAATATAGTTTCATGGCTGAACTATTCATTTCAATAAACAAGAAGTAAATATTAAGTAACTTACATTTTAGACATAATATTGCCCATTAATTTGTCTAATTTTGCTCCAGCAAAAAATTGTTCTACACGAAGCCACGTCAGAATTAACCGCTCAGTATCTCCGAGCAACAAACAGTAGCACTGTTTTGTTTCTAAATTAAGCAGTGTTTTTAAACATTTCAGCCCGATGCAGTTATCATTTTCACGTCCAGCGGCATGTTGTTTAAATATCAAAATGCACTCGCACCCATCTGTTCACCCATGGGCGTGCTGGTCTGAAAACAAGGTGTGTTCAGGCGCACTGTTGGCACATTGCTATTTTGAGGCAACTGAAAACGACTGTGGCATTGATCAACAAAAACCTGGTCTAAAGTCAATAGCACAGTATTTTTTGTGTTATTTAAAGGGCACATTAGTAATATGCACCTATAGGCGGGTGCACAACGTGCATACACTCTGCTTATTACACACACAGGTATACACAGCAGCACACAAAACATTTTAAATATAAAAAATTAAAGGATTCTTCTTTAGAGAATTGTTTAGTCTTTCCGCTTGCAAATTCTGCCATGTAAATAGTGAATCCGCCATGGTGCAAACACAACAGGCTTTTAAAGGGAATGGGAGATGAGACTGGTTTATTGCATGTTACGCCCAAAACACACCCATGACTCATTAAGAGACTAGGTACAAACCCTTTTGGACCATGTGCCTGGCGAGCCGACAGTTTTTTCCGTCGTTAAACTAGCAAAAGTGAATTCGGACACACCCTAAGTGCACCTGGGCCATACTTAAAATAGGGCCCTTAAGGGTTAGTTCACCCAAAATTTAAAATTAGCCCATGATTTACTCACCCTTAAGTCATCCTAGGTGTATATGACATTCTTCTTTCAGATGAGTTATATTAAAAAATGTCCTGGCTCTTCCAAGCTTTATAATGGCAGTGACTTGTTGGTTAGTTTTTGAAGGCCATAAAAGTGCATTTATCCATCATAAAAGTGCTCCACACGGCTCTGGGGGTTAAAAAAGGCCTTATGAAGACAAACTAAAAGCCTCTATGGCAGGGGTTTTCAAAGACAGTGGGCCTCCCTTATAACACAACATAACACATTTGAAATTGTATTTAACTGGCCAAGCTCTGTAAAGAAGCACTGTCAGGTATTTGCTATACGGTTAGTAGTTGTCTTTACTGTACCTGCCTAGCCACTTCAGAGTCATGATAACATTATATTAGTTATAACCTTTGCCATCATTTCTGACACATCAGACACTGTACATATCAGTACTGTAATACGTACAGTATGTCACTAGTTACACGTACAGTATATTGGTACAGTTATACGTGCAAAATGTGAGTCTCATTACTTTACAATGGGACTCTGTACTGTACAGCAAGGTTCATAGACTGGACCTCTGTTGGAGAGATTTGGTTGATATTCCCTGAGATTATGTTAAGTTTCATCAATGTTTGCTTGTTCAAACATTTAAATATAATTTGAATATTTACAAAAAATATATATAATACAGCTAAATATGAGTGGATCAAGAGAATAAAAGTGTGTCTAGTTACAGTTTGTATGTAACCAAGGGTACACATGGATATGCACTGTATATACTGGAGATTGAATAATCTATCCTAGAATTAATTCAACAAAACAAATATAAAATACCAGGCAGGTATTAAAAGGTGTGTAAAAGCTCTTTATTCTATTCGGATACAGATTAAATACATGTCAGTATAAAAGAGGACAGAACTCATTGTTATTTGGACCTTTTTGTAATATAGTGCATTAAAGGCTTATTATGTCAATACTGCAGTAGCACTAGAAAGAAACCCCTTTCATGTAATTAAATGAAATATATTGTTTGAAATCTTTGTACTATAAAACTGCATACACAAACAGAGACAAATATAAAATAAAACTTTAAAAATCTGTTGTGATAAAGAATATAGTTGATGTGGAGTGTTAACTACATTTGTATTTACTTTAAAAAAACATGTGCATCTGATATAGTATATAAAAAATTCATAGGTAATGTTGCTGTGTACCACGCACATTATTCCCCTCTCTGAATGACCTCCAGTGTAAACGGTCGATTCATTTTTATGCCCGTAATGTGCATACTATGAAAAATAACAGTATGATTAGCAGTAAACATTAGTCATCATTTTTTGAGGTACTTCTGGATAACCGGTGCAGTTCAGCTTACTCATTAGAACCACTGAATATTTTCTCATAACATTTCCTCTGTATTTTTAAATAGTCTATGGCCAATAGTGTCCATATGCGGTATGCAGGTGTTATCCATACTACAGCTGGCAGGCATTTTCTTTATTTGCACAATTCTCTGAGATGGCAGTCCCTCTGGGCACACTAAAGGTAGCAATTTTTGCCTCTTCCAGGCCAAGTAGACTGGCACAGGTGGGTAAATAGACATGCTGAACACGGTCCACCTCTGAACGGCAAACTGGGCAACACTGATAAAAGAGGAAAGAAGGTAAAATATCATAAATGTTAACAACTTTTATCTCTATAATTATATATATGTATAATTATATATCTATACCTCTATATTTTTTCTTTATTGTTCATGTTAATTATGCAGGTGATGTGTCATTTTTACTGAACTGATATAACAGTTCTGTGATGTCAGAGGGTGAAATTCAAAAGGTCATAGAACTGCTGCATAACGAGAATGTCTGATTATCAAGATCTTCAGCCTGAACAGCTGCTAATGGTTGACGGCACATGTCGAGAAATATGTTAGGAGGGTAACCAGAGGTTATGTAAACCTAATAGTGTAAGTTCTCTTAATCATTAACTTAACTGGTCAATTTAGATGACGATTTCTAAGCATGAAGAAAAATCACACTTTGATTTTATTTTGTAATGAATGTTGACTATGCTGAATGCTTATTCAAGAAAATACAATACAAATCTAATAATTTTTTTCCATATTTAATTTATATATGTGACCCTGGACCACGAAACCAGTAATAAGTCGCACAGGTATATTTGTGGCAATAGCCAACAATACATTGTATGGGTCAAAATTATAGATTTTTCTTTTATGCCAAAAAACATTAGGATATTAAGTAAAGATCATGTTCCATGAAGATATTTTGTAAATTTCCTACAGTAAATATATCAAAAATGTATTATTAGTAGTAATATGCCTTGCTAAGGACTTCATTTGGACAACTTTACAAGCGATTTTCTCAATATTTAGATTTTTTTGCACCCTCAGATTCCAGATTTTAGTTGATAGTTGTATCTCAGCCAAATATTGCCCTAACATACCATACATCAATGTAAAGCTTATTTATTCAGCTTTCAGATGATGTATAAATCTCAATTTCAAAAAATTTACCCTTATGACTGGTTTTGTGGTCCAGCATATACACACTCTAAAAAAATATTTTCATGATTTGTTATCACAACTTTTTATCTTTTGTCAAATCAACTTAGATAATTTTTGTGATTCAGATAACATAATGTTTTAAAAATTTCAGTGAACTCAAAATTAAGGAAATCAGGTAACTTACTTTTTTAAGTTGAATCAACAGTCATTTTTTACAGTGTAGTAATGATGTAGTAATGATGCAATAATCACCTGAAGTTGGCTTGCGCAGTTATAGCAGCAGAACATGTGTCCACATGGACAGAAAGCAGCATTGATCTCCTGTTCGCAGCACAGAGCGCAGGTCAGGGCATCTTGTAGCATTTGGAGCTTCTCCTTCAGAACGTGAGTTTCTCTGCAGCCGACGCACATTCGCTTCTCCCTTTCAACTTTTGTCTGCCTCAGCGGTGAGTGACTGTAACTGTCTCTTGGGCTCCCACATCCATTCACAGCCATCCCTGCATTGAACAGGGCTCGCCGGGCACGGTCATACACTTCTTTGGATGTGCGCTGGATGTCAAAGATGTACCTTTTACCAAGGTCAATGCTTTCGTTGAGGAAGAGGGAGGCCAGGTGACCCTTGAAGTCACGGCTATATTGCATCTTTACCGTGCTCATTACGGTGTCACACCTGAAGAATTAAGTTCAAATTGTGTTAAAACATGGGTATTAAATTGTTTTATTGTTCTAAAAAATTTATGTATTAATCACTAATGGAGCCCATAAAGATTCAGCATTGCTCCTTTACATTAGGTTTAAAATTGAAGCAAATTCAGTAATGAAACAGTTGAATTATTGTTAAAAAAACAAAAACGAAAATAAAATTAAAAAGTAGCATAACTGTGAAATCAAAAACTAAACTAAAATATTTTCCCATTGCTATAAAAAAAAACTAAAATACATGTTGTATTATAAAATTTTAACTTTTAGGTCTTGTCTGCACTGAAAAATGCTAAAACTAAATATAAAATAGAACTAGAATAAACTCTGAAAACGAAATTGAAACTAACAATGAAAACTAAAGTGAAAATGCTAATTTAAAACAAAATAATAAATTCAATAAATTTAATAAAATAAAAGAAATAAATTCAACATTCAAAACAAGAACAACCCTGGTTGAACAGAATGAACAGAAACAGTAAATGCATAAATAGTTTTTTCTTTTGAAATCCCTTTACTCAAGTAAGTCTAATAGAATTATAACCACCTATAGAAGGCGTGAATCTCTGTGATAGCACGATATAGTCCATTGGCAGCACAGGGACTGATGAACTTAAAAAGGAGAACCATACTGTCCCCACTGTCCTTTGTGATGGTCACATACACATTCCTTCCAGACTGAGTGGCCATTTGAATGACTGGGTATATGATTCTGAAAAAGAGAGACATTTTTAATCAGAAATCATGGTATAGAAACATTTATTTAAATCTTTAAATGACCTACTCAAATAATATTTCTTATATTTGTCATATATGTGTACCTTTCAATAGGGGTGAAATCTGTTTTGCAGACAAACAGGCCCTCAGGTCCGACCCCAATGAGCAGCTCCTGTCCCTCAGAGTCACGCGTGGAGTGCCACTCGACGCCATAGTAGTTGAGGGAGGAAACCAGCTGCAGGGCTTGATATTCTGCCGAAGCCTGACTAACACCCTCCAACGCCTTATGCCTCAAAAAAATACTATAAAAACATGAAAGACACCGCTGTTATTCCACAAGACTATCTGAATCACTTCCTTTTTCTTTCTACTGAATTCAGAGAAAGAACTAGTGTTATTTAGAGGAAGAGCAAATGTTATTCTGACTGAGAATATACACTTCCCAGTGTTCTTACTTGCTGATAGTGTCATGGCTAGGCTCTTGACCATAGATCTGGGAGTAGCAATATTTGGCTGTGTTATGGTTGTAATCTCCAAACTCTGCCTGAGCCAGTAGTGCACTGAGCTCGATCGCCTGCTCTGCGTCCAATCGCAAGCTTCCTTTGAAAAGCTCCTCCTTCACATGCATCAGAAACAAATGCCTGCAAAGCAACAGCAAATACAAAGAAAACATTGAATAAATCAACTTTTTGCAACAAAACACTGAAGTCTATTCAATGAGGAACAAGAAGCACATTAATCAAGTCTATATACTTACACGCTAATGTATATTATTTTCCTAAATTGTTTTCATATGATAAATAGATGATGTATAGAATATAGACATAGAAAAGGGCAAGAAAAAAGGCAAAAATAGTCTAGTTTGGCAGAAACCCTATAGATGTGGACATAATCATAAAGCAAGGTTTAGCTTCTGAGTGAAATGTGCTGAATCGTCAGTAAAAAAAACTTTAGTGCCCTAAGGGAAAAGAGAACTTTCATAACTCCACTTCATAACCCTACTGTATCAGATTTTATACGTGAATTTCTAAGGCCTCTAAATTATCAACATAATCAAAACTTTGCTGAAAAACCTGTTTTATACAATATTCTACATGCTTTCTGCCATCTGCTTGATAAAAAGTCCTTGTAAGAATAACTTTTATATTGTTAGTAATATTTCAAGATGAACATTTACTGGACTGAAGCAACTTCAGGATTATTCGATTATATACACATATTTTGTTTTTTAGAAAAATCATGTTAAAATGTATGTATTAAATTTGATATAACAGGCTTTTGAGAAAAAAATAATAATCTCTCGATCATCACTGTATTGCATTGCATTATATGTTTTAAATATAATCTTACTAAGACACGTTATTGGACGATATAGAGTGACTGATATTATATTATATTATAAACTGATATTTATATGCATTTTATGCAAGTAGTTCTTACACTGTAATAAAAATCTCATTGATTTACATTATAAGCTAACAGAATTTAATTTTACTTTTTGGCCATATAAATAATAACATCTGCACCAAGTTGCACATTTTTGTTTGGACCTCTGAATAAAACTGATGTGTGAGTGCCATATTCTCACTATATCATATACTATATGGGCCAAAAACCCTGCTGTATCAAATATGATACAAAACATAAAAAAAAAAAATCTACCTTTTATTTCTTTTATATTTTTTCTAAAATTTTAATAGGGGACAGTGGGGTAAGATGAGCCAGTGGGTAAGTTGACTCACCCCCTTTATCTTGGCAACTGTACACTTCATTGACTGTACACTTCACACCCATAATTTCTGCCAGACTGTGAAAAGGAGAAACACATGGGAGGAGTGGAAGGCACCCATTTACTAAACTGTTTTTGACTTGTCAAAGCAAAATTTTAGCTTAACAGATATAATGGCTGTTACAGCAAAGCAAATTTGTCCAGGTCTAAAATATTTATGATCTATATTGGTGATTTAGCAATGTATAAAACCATGCAAATCATTCAGCTAAATATTGGTAATGAATTGGTAAGCTAGCTAGTTTTGTCCAAAATGGCAGCTATGGGGCAAAGTGAGCCAGATGCTGAGGGGTAAATTGAGCCAGCATTTTAACTTATCCCACCATAAGGCACTGTAGTTAAGTTAAATATCTGAAGTATAAACTGGTATAATTTCAATGTAATGTTACACAACTGGTTTAGTTTATTATTTTCTTTGTAAAAAAATAGTTTTGAGTTTATTTGATAGGAACAATGTACAAGTACACCAAATCCTTCTCTGGTAAGAACCAGAAGATGCTTAACCATATTCATTCATTCATTCATTCATTCAAATTTATTTTTATTTTATTTTTATTTAATTTTACTCAACAAACTCTGGTTAGTCTGTTTTTGGGAAGGTTACAACTTTGGAGTTCAACATATTGTTTCAGAAATGCAAACAATAAAAGACATTGAAATTTCAACTTCATTTGGTTGGTTTTATGTTGTTTAAGTTAGCTTTAAGAAAGGAAATATGACTATTTGTAAAAGGAAATTTAGGTAACACTTTACAATAAGGTTTTATTAGTTAACATTAATTAATGGTGCAGATGGTGCAATTTACCCACTCACTCGGATCAACTTAGCCTTAACCTGGGGTAAATTGAGCCATAGGAAAACTTTTTTATAAGAACCCATGTTTTCAGAACCCTTTGTCATATATGTACAGATACGTTGATTGTACTTCTGCCTTATTTTCTCTTATCTTGAGGACCACATAAGTAAAAATGGCTCAACTTACCCCACTCTCCCCATAACTGTTCCATCCACTATTATTTAGGCTTTACATGGTTAACTAAGATACTTGTTTGTGTAAATACTATGAATATTTAAAAAAAAAAAAATAATAATTTCCATTGTTTATCTAAAAAAATGAGCTGGCTTGAAGCCAGGTTTACTCCGCAGCCTAAACCCAGTGAACTTTAGTAACAGAAGTAGACTTGTGACTTCTGAAAAATATTTTTATAACTTCACATAAATCACTTGTACATGTGAAAACAGTGAAGAAAGAGTATAATACATGTTGTAAACTGTGAACTGTAATGCAGATCGAACCTATTGCCAACGATGGGTATTGCATCACAAAAATAGTCTATTAGCCATGTATTTCAATATAAAACAACAAAGTACACAGCCTCCACTTTAATAGTTCATCTGTTGTTAGAATCATGGATTTAAAGACTGAGAAAGACTAACAAAGGCTGGCAGAGAGGGCGCTGGATCTTGTCCCACCATTGTATAAGATTATGTAAGAGGCAGAATCACATTACAGCACGTTTCAACTCAGAATCAGACATACTGACATCTCCCCACCCCCACAAACAGCCCTCATCAGACGTGACCGAACAGCTACACAAGTCTCTAGGTGGGAACACACTGTACTGCCATTGTATTCACAGCACTTACTTTTCTTGAACTTTAGGGAACATTTGTAAACATTTGAGCTTCCAAAAAGCCTCCAGAGAAATACTATTCACCTCAGCAACAGCTACATGAGGCACTCCCTAACTGAAAGAGTGCCAGTTTCAAGAGCAAACATGAACACTGGTAACTCCCTGCCACAGAGTCAGAAAGATATTATATGAAAAGATGCATGGGAGATGTGGGACAAAGCCAGGGTAAGAACACAAAATCGCAGATGCATACAGCATTTTGAACTGTCACTTTAAGGAGCTGCTTCCTGTTTGAGCTCATGAGAAAAACAACTAAAAAAACAGAGCTGTTATCCACGTGCCTCAAGTTCTCCAGACTGAGCAAAAATTTGAAACCTCAAAGATTCTGCAGCCACAGAGAGATCCTGTTTTTTCAATAATGGAAAAATAATATATGCACAAACTGTGAGCACTATGATAAAATATTACAACTTATATTCACTTAGGTAGAGTTTCACCTGGTTTGCTCTTGCAGGATTAGATGCGGTTCAACAAAGAACTTCACTCGCAGTCTCAGTCTGCAGGGAGACAGGCAGTCCACTTGTTGAGAAATCCTGTTTCTGAGATTCATCCATAAAATCTCTCCCTTTGTACCAGTGAACTGAAGTCCAAAATAATCTACCTCTATGATTCCCATTTTCCGGCATATCTGTAAATTAAAAACAAAACCATGAAATGGTTATATATGTGTGCTTATAACCGAAGAATGCTGGGTCTTGGGCTCTTTGCACCCCCCCAATAAAGGTTGCAATAAAGAGGCAAAAATAAATAGGCTAGTTAAAATAATTTATAATAAAAATAACTATTTAAAACAAGAATTATTTTTAAACGACAGATGAAACATTGAAAAAGCATGAAACATTTGTGTTCTATACATTAATTTGGCATGGCAATCATTACATTTGCTGTCTTTTTATATGATGCTAATGAGCCTTAGTGCAAATGTAGATAATGTAAGAATGATTGAATAACTTTTGCAACCTAAACTCTCACACTCACCTTATTGAGAATGTCCTCTCCGTTTGCTTTTGGGTCCACCTCCACTTCCAGAACCACCGAGTCGGGACGAGTTATGTGGCATAACATAGTGAATGCAGTTATTGTTTCACACACAGTCCAGGATAGCGGAGAGAACGACCTGCAGCTAACTCACTCGTACCCCATTGGAAAAAAGCGAGAGGAGGTTTATGAAGCCCGGCTCTAACTCACGGATCCGCCTCTCCGTTATCTGATGTTCGATTCGCGAATTGTTCATTTGAACCGGTTCTTTTTTTAAATTATTTATTCGAACTGATTCGCAAGGGCTCTGTACCAAACAAGTCAAGTAAGATTGTCATTTGTGTACAAATTACGTTTCTCAACACGTCTTGGTAATTCACATAAAAGCATTACATTTTAAATATTCTGTTTCTCTACAGGTCTTGGTGCTAACATAAAACCATATTGTACACACAGGACAACAAGTGACAAAATAACACATAAGGGGCATATTACAACACCAATACAACAATATGGACATAAAGACAGCATGATAATAGGCATACATTATGATTTAGGCTACTGTACACTGTAAAAAAAAATCGGTAAAAAAAACAAACAAACAGATAATGTACAGAAAATTAGCAGTACATTATCCAATAATTTCCGTTAACCCTAAAACATAAAAAAATCAGGTAAAACGTCTGTAAAAAAAAAATGAATACGGAAAATTCCATCAATTTAATATAGTATATTAGCCCTATTTTTACGGCCTATTTTTTGAGTGTAGCATGTGATATTCCGTAATGAATTGTGTGTAAAGTCATTACATAAATGATTACCTTTGCAACATTGACTGTTATTGAACTGAATTGAATCCACATTGAACTGAACTGAGCGGATCTGAATAATGACACTTCTGTAGAGCCGCACTGCAGCTGAAATTGAAGTCGTTAATTCATAATTAATTAATTTTGCAAAATTAACACTGTTATTTTCCTGTCTATAGCCTTCTGTGAAGGTGCAGGCCCTGGCTATGTGTATGGTATAAAGCGCTTGACTGTGAAACCGGGGATGAATGTGCTAGGTTATGTCAGATAAAAAGTAAAATCACATTTATAGGCCTAGTCCCAGACTAAAATACATGTTTGAGCTGGTTTAACCTTAATATCTTAAAATATGTCAGTGCCATTGTTTTCCACACCTGTAATGTTTTTTTGTTTGTTTTGTTTTTTTCTAAGGCACGTTTATAAAAGATACTTAAATGTCCTAATTGAACTAAGGCCTAACCCTGCTTTATCTACTGTCTGTAAAACCCGGCCATGAATTCTTATGGGAACTGGTGATACGTTTTCTGAATCGGTTAATTTAAACGATTCGCACGAATGAACCGATTCGCTAAAATGAATCAGAGAATTGCTGAACAACCCTTCCTTCTGTCACTTTTACTCAGTTAGGGGGCGTGTGTTTAACTAGTACAGGAAGGACTCACGTTAGTGCGGCTGTCTGACAGACGATGCTGAATCACATTTTCTAACTTTGGTTACAATTGAATGTGATGTTAATAATACAGTGATCCAGATCTATTGTTGATTATTGAGGAGGTAAATAGTGGCTGGATGAATAAGCCAGCTACTATATTCCTCCAGACAGACATTGTCCAACGGAGCAAAACCCACAACGGGACATTAGGATTCTGACAAAGGATGACTGAAGCCCTCGTGAAAGACTGTAAGCACAGACAGATCTAACCTAAATGTCATCCATCAAGCCTGTGTAACATTCGAGGAATTAAAGCAGCTCAAGGACATGTTTGAGAATTTCAGAGAGAGACTGCAAACGGTGCAGCAGGACTTCACATCAGGGTACGTATGCGCTGCCTGGCTACCTTCGTACTCTCCAGAGTGTTAATAAAGTGTTGAGATAGCAAAATTAGATGACCGTTAGAGCTTGAACACGTATTACACAATACTGACCTAACTTCTGCTTTGGCTTCTTCACGAGAGTGTCAGCTATTCAGCAGAGAGCCAAGAAGTGGATGCTAGCTAATTAGCCTGCTAATCATCTCAATTACAGCCAAGAGTGTAGTTTGTTTTTGGCTTAATATTCACACAACAAAGGCTGCAGGGTATTAAAAGAAAGAAAATGTATTTAATAACGTGTATTTGTTGGAAGAGGGACATGAGATGTTCAGTGCTGCCAAGTTAGCCGAATGCTAACAACTGCAATCTGGAATTGCACTAATAACTTCCAGCTGACTGTCATGTGATGGGCGAAACAACTGCGTGTTATTACATTTTCTCATATAAAACTTGTTTAAGAAAATGTAAATATTTCCACGTGACACTGGGTGCATGTTTTCAATAACGGTAATAAACGGAACAAACCAAAACATACGATTTTAACCAAACAATAAAATATGGTAGTTTTGTAACTAGGCATATTATTAGGATTTTAGGATTTTTACAGTGTCATGTTTCAAAACTTCTCAGAATCAAGACCCTGAGTGACAAATCCAAGGAGGCGAAAGTAAAGAAAAAACAAAGGTAATGTGCTCTGTTTTTCTGGACAAACACACACACAAACTTGTTTATATATCATGTAGATTCACCATAGGCGTAATGGTTTTATACTAGCTAATGATATTTTTTATCGCCTAAACATAACATTCACAGAAAGTTTTCTGCATTTTTTTACTTTTTTATTCAAAACATCATTTAGTATGATTTATAAGCTGTTTTCCTCGTGGGGCTTGACCAAATGTTCCTACAAAGTTAAAAATGTCAGGTTTTACTGTCTTTGAGGATGTACATATATTTGATGTCATATATTCTCCCAGAAGAGATGAGCACCTTCCTGAATATTCAGCTGGAGTCGAGTTACTCAGTCGGTAAGTTACATTACTTTTTTGTACACAATCATATCAGAAATGTCAATGATGTCAAGGTGTCAACAAAAATGTCAGTGAAATGAGATCCAAGGAAATATTTTGATAAATATCTGAAGTTGATTAGCAGGGCTCCAGACTAACTTTTTGCCTTGGTTGCTCTGCTTCTCCTAACCTTTTATTTAGGTGCACCAGCACAAAATTTAGGTGCACCCAAATTTTTCCCCGGCTCGCTTCACCTTTAACGCCGCAATTTCAAGGTCACGTTTTTATCACGCTCCATATACATTCATATATATTATGTAAATGACAACATAGTATATGCATTTACACAGGGATTAAAATCATGGGAAACAATGCTTTGAACATTACTGTTTTAAAACTACAGTTTTAACAAAGTGTTATAAATTAAAAAAAAAAATTAAATAATAAACAATGAAATACAACTCATAATAAATAAAAATACGGAATTTTTCATTTACTCTGTCTGCTATATAATGTTATATCACGCTTTGATGATTGTCATAATTATGTGGTAACGTTACTGATAGGCTATTGTAGGCTAAGGTGGCCTATAGTTGTTTATATTTCTTAATAAAATTGTGCCAGCTGTGAAAAAAAAAATAATGAAATTATGAATTATTACGGGTAGATCACAGCAGGATTAAAAGAGCCAGAAGTCACTTTGCAGCAGGCGCAACAAATTAACAATGATACTAACGTTAGCGTTTCAGGTAGGACAGTAGATATATCAGCAAATATCGTTCTCAAAGAGATTATTTTTGGAATATAATATAACAATCCACAATCACAGTGACGCCGACTGGGTTAAGCATTTACTGTATCTGAGGGAAATGTAGCAGCGCGATCTGCCAATCTCTTCAATTGATTACACACGACGAGACTGTTATTTTGGTGGTTTGCTTGACGATGTGAGTACAGGACTCTTTTACTTTAATGGTTATTATTTTAATTTGCCTAAAACATATGGAGCTAATCCTGTTTCTATTTCTTTTCATTGTTCGTCGTCTGTTTTCTTGTGTTTATTTTGCTGATGCTGATTGCCGTAACTGATTCTCTGGTGCTCAGGTCGCAATTTCAATCACTCATACCTGTGTTTTTTCAAAATGTTTGGGCTTTTTCTTCACCAGATATGAAGACACTTGGGTCTCCCTTCATAAACGGGGTAAAGAGTGTGCTAAGGCTGGGGAAGTAAGTTCACACATTTAACTCTGTACAGGTGACTTATTTGTGGTGCTATAAACATGGTAACTAAACCCTGTGGTCTGTCAGATGGTGGACGGGGAAGTTGTGATGCTGTGTGCACACTGGGAGAAGAGACGAGGAGCAGTGCTGGAGCTGCAGGAACAACTGCAGCAGATCCCTGCTTTCCTCTCGGACCTCGAGAGTATCACCTCACGTATCGGTGAGACAGTCACAAACAGTCATTACACATACAAATTTTAATCAATGACAAATCAGAGTTATTCATACAGGGATACTTTATATGGATGATGTTGGTAGAGAAGGAGGTTATTAATATTACTTTAGTTTTAACTGTCATGTCAGTCAAACCTTCCTCTCTGACATAGTTTTCAAAACTTGTTTGCAGACATCCCATTCTGCAAAAACTTGTATCCAGGAGATGGCACAAGCCCCAGCTGCCTAACACAGGTTCATTCATTTAATAGTATTCGTGCACCGAAAGTGAAAGTGATGTAGTTGAGTGTGATGAAAAAAGAGGCGAGGGTCTTCACAAAATCCGAATGCAAGTGGTCACAGAATACACATTTAAGACGCATGATAATACCAGGTGTATCGTTAATGCATCTTGGCTGACCACTTGTGATCGCCCTGAAAATGCATCTGAATACCAGGTGGAAACAGGTTTTTTCTCTCGCTCGCTCGATTTCCGGAATACTTAATATTATTTGCGGGCATCAGGGAGTCGCTATCACTATGCTGGAGAGTCCTGGACCTTTTGGGAGAGGTGGGATGTCTGCATTTGTACTTCCATATATTGAAACTTCATCCCAAGCTCGCACAATTTGTCCTGACTTACCAAACTGGAACATGAGCTGCTGAGAAGGGGAGAATTATCAGTGAATAATCACTTAAAGGGGTACTTCACCGCTGGAAAGATGAACGTGTATTTAAATTTGGTCATTTATGTAGTAGAAATGTGAAATAATTTTAGAAGTTGGTGCCTTCTAGACTAAGAAAAGCCAGAAAATGTATTTTAGGCTTATGTGGATGAAAGACAACAACTCCCAGAATGCACTTGCTTCGCTGCCCTACGAGGCCACTCCCACCGGTTATATCACTTGCCCAACGCGGCACCACCCCACCGTCGTTTTTCATTTTTATAGTAATAAAATCATTTAGTTCAGTTAGAGAACAGACACTACAATTAAAAACTGAACGTGTCTGCTCAATACAGCATGAGCCGAAAGAGAGTCGCCGCACAGACCAGCAGCAGTTCATTCATCACGAGAGCGAAGAGCTGACAGAAAGATGATCGCAGAAGATTTGGTTTCAAAGCGAAATGTAAAAGCGCCTATTTAAGTGAGTTTGTTATTGTACCGTTTTGTTGTTGTGTTTTTCATTAAGAATAACAGGCTAATGAACCCACAATTCAAGCAACCCGCACCCGAATTGGCGCTAATTCAAAACGAAACTAAAATGAGCACGGTCGCCCGGCATTCATTTACGGCCGCATTGTCGTTCATTCACGGCCGCACAGTCATTCACGGTGTGTGCGCACTGTCGCATTTCAGTTCATGCCTATGGAAGCTTAACTTTTCATAGGAATTCATTGAAAACACTCACTTTGCTCCGCACTGCTCCGTTATGAATGCCCGACGGCCGTGTACATTTACATTCTGTGAGTGAGATCCCACCCCTATGGGCGGGTTGAAAACATGCGGAACTAGCTCCTACTACTGGCTGTAGTCTCTAGCCTCTGGCCAAAAAAGCCTCCGATGCCGCAAAATGATGATATTTGCGTCATTGGAGGCTTTTTTCCAGGGGGATATGAGGGGGGAAAGCATGATCATTTGAATATACTACCGGGTTTCTACTCATGCAAAGCTTAATGCTAATCGCAGAAGTAACCCTTTCAATTTATACAAAGCTATCTTGAAATAAAGTGAAAGTCAAATGGACTACTTTTATGATATCAGTGCTTATTGTACATCTCATGTGGCCTTAAATGGAGCATTTACTGTGATGGTAGAGAAATATGATCACCTTGACTGCCTTTGCAGAGCGTTTGTCTACACACAATACTACACATTCTGTGTGTAACTGTGATACATGGTGGTAATGAGAGTGATTCCTGTGGAGCTCCATCTGCTGATGTCATTCGTTGTTGTTAATGCCGTAACATTGCACCTTTTGGCTTCAGTCCTGAGACTTGGCTCCCTTACAAAGTGTATTGTGCAAACAGACTACACAATAGCATTCTAAAGTTGCTCTGATTGTTCAGTTGTTATAATCTCTTTTGTAGTGTTGTCTTTTGTAGTGTTTTGGACAAAAGGACTTTTTTGTGAAATATGCATCTGTAGTGTAGATCAAATAGTAAGTTTGTTATAAGTATGTGTAGTCCAATTGTCATCTGAGAATCAGGTTATGCGCTTCAGATGATTTATACACTACCATTCAATAGTTTGGGGTCTATAAGATTTTATGTCTCTTATTCTCTTATTTGATCCAGAAATGCAGTATAAACCTCAATATTGGTCAATATTATTGCATTTTAAAATAAAGTTTTTATTAATATATTTTAAAATGTAATTTTGTTCCTGTGATTCCTTACTCCAGTCTTCAGTGTAGGGTTGGACGATTAATCGAAAACCGAAATTCAGAACCTCTACCCGATGTAATTTTCCCATGTCGGTTATTTCGGTTTTAGTCACGTAACTCCGCCCTGTCAGTCACATCAAGTGCAGTTTGCAGGCACACGAAAAGATTCAGGAGCAGTTATCTTTGTTTATACAATCTGGATGCTCAGAATTACTATGGTAATTGCATGTTTTACATAGTTTATCCACTTCAGCTCTGCAGCATATTTTTTTGAGAATTAGGCATATCTGAATTTAAAAGAGCGCCCTACCCACATACATTGGAGTAAATTGATAAAAATTATCTAATTTTACAGAAAACACTGTAAATTTTAACACAGAGGTGGAATATTGCATATATTCTATTGTATTTATTCACAATTTTATGATAAACATATATAAAAAGTCATATTTTGATTTATTTTTAATAATTTGTTATTTGAAAATCTGTCATTTTTAATCTGTTTGGTCGAATTCAGACCTTATTATCTGTTTCTATGTAACATAAATGCAAAAGTGATTGTGTTATCAAGCTGAGGTTCTAAGCTTTCAAAGATTAATATATATGTCTAGCTTTGTGCTGCACAATTTACAGATTTTTTAAATGATTATGATGATGCAATATTGACCGATGGGTTCGCGGGGGGGCACAGAGTTGAACTGGTTATACAGGTAAGTTAATTGCCGTTCTTATATGCGCTGCTACACGCACACACAGACGGGTGTGCGCAAGCCCCGAAGCCAGATCCCTTTCACTTGCGTCCTCATGAAGTTTGTCAATTAAATGCGTTTAAAGGCTTGCCAGTTCGAACATTCAAGCGATTTTACACTAAGAACAACAATATGGCAAACATCTCCGTTCAGTGCTTGTGAGCTTTTTTCTGTAACACAGAGAGCTGAGTTGTCATGTCTCTGACTGATATATTGTGACACAAGAACAATCATAAAGACAATAGCTCGCACATCATTTGAAGATTGCATGCAGAGAGGACGCTGTCCTGTGATTTATCACTAAAGTAGCTTAGAAACTCAACCGTTATAGCATAGATTTGTCTACCTTTGAAGTAACTACAAACCACAGCTTCATAATTAATAGAGACAGTATGACTAATTCACACACACAATCGCTCTCTCATTATAGGCCACCTATTGTGCCCCTTTTTACAAGATGTAATATAAGTCTCAGGTGTCCCCAGAGTGTGTCTGTGAAATTTCCGATCAAAATTCCTAACAGATAATTGAATATACCATTTTGAAAATGCCAATTTTTGGGTTTGAGAAAGATGAGCTGTGTGTGTCTCCTTTAAATGCAAATGAGCTGCTGCTCCCCACTGCAGAGCCTTCACAGCTCGTGAACACCAGTGAACATGCGAATGAAAACTGAAACATCATACATCTGTTTGGCTTTGATTATCATCTCTATCGCGGACACGCTCACGTGACATTGCAGTTCCTCATTATCATGAAATATCATCTGCATGCGTTTTAAAGCCATATCACTCAACCTTACAGTCTATCCTCTCAAGAGAGCTGGATGTCGGTGCGTCCGTGAGTAGGCTATTAAACTAGACTAGTTCTCTTTCATGTGTTATTGCGATTAAACTGTCAAATGCACACAAGGTTATGTCAGAAACACACAAAGTTCACATGAAAACAGTTGGTTATGTTTGTGCATGTATGCAGCAAGTACAGAAATCCCATGTGTATATTAGATCTGTGTAACGTTACTAAAGTGAAAGCAGTGTAATATGAAGTACCTAGTGCAATATCTGCTGTTAATATGAATCAAACAACAAAAGATAAACAGAAAATCACTTACTGCTCTTGACTGAATGAACTTTAGTAGCTTTATTAAGAACACATTTCTTACTTGAATGCTGCTGTTAAATTCTCTGGCGAGGAGATAAACATGACGGACTTTGTTCAGCTCACTGAGGGTGGGGTCTGTGCTAATACGGTAGTGTCCATCAACACTTGTGGGTGGGGCCTGTGAAATGTGACGTCACTTTGCCAGGAAACGGCTTGTTCTGAGACACTGCTTATGATTTATGGGAATTTTAAAAAAAAAGGAGTGGGTGGATTTTACCATTATAGGGTGGTTGTGTACACACACTGCCAACACATTTATGTTCAAACACCATGTAAAAGTGAATTTTGCATAATAGGTGCCCTTTAATGCATTCAAATAAATGTAAAAGGCCTAGTGACCTACTGTGCTAATTTATCTGTATCTGATGTACAAAAAAATTAAATCTGTAAGAAATGTTACAACCCATACACAATAACTGCTGAAAGTGAGCTGTTTCCCTAAAGTATTTTAAAATCACAAATAAAAATTCACTTTTTCATTAGAAAAAAATATCCCACCTTTAATAGTTGAACATATTTACAGTACAAACCTTATCAGTTTAGTGAACTATGAGGGCAAAAAAAGGAAAGCAAAATAACTGTTCATTAATCGTAATCGAGGTAAAATGTTAAATTAATCGAGATTTAGATTTTAGGTCAAATTGTTTCTGCCCTACTTCAGTGTCACACGATCCTTCAGAAATCATTCTAATATGCTGATTTCCTGCTCAAGTAACTTTTTTTTTTATTATTATCACTGTTGAAAACCGTTGTGCGGCTTAATATTTTTGTGGATGCATTTTTTCTGGATTCTTTGATGAATAGAAAGAACAGCATTTATTTGAAATAGAAATTTTTAGTAACATTATAAATGTCACTTTTGATTATTTTAATACATCCTTGCTTAATAAAAGTTTTAATACTGTACTCTATTGTACTGTATGTTTAACTGAAAAGTTTCAGGAAATGTAAGCAATGAATTTCCAAGTGCAAATGGAATTTCCATACTTGTTACATTGGTTTGCGGTTTTATTAAGAAGTATGAATTGGCCAAGTGTAAATACCACCACTTCCACCACCATCTTTCTAATGTAAGCAGATATGAAATAAGGCATATCACATTCCCTCTGAGAATCCAGAGCTCAAATTCAGAGAAATTCATGGATTTATAGACACTTTTTAGTGTTGCCACTTGGTGGTGTTATGTAGCTATATAAAGTTCTGCCTGTGTGCAACTCACACTGACAGCAAACACCTATATTATCATTCACTGTTTATTCATTTGTGCTCATTTTGTAGTCTGTAATGTTGTGTATGTATGCTAGTAGCACATGGATTCAATTTGATAGGATGCACACATTATAGGGGCTTTGGTATTTTTTACTGTGCATTATATTTGCTTTAACATGTTATAAACATCTTTTAATCTTCCATGTTTTTGCACAGCTCACCTGGAGGCTGATTTTGAAGAGATGGAGAGTCGTCTGATATATCTCGAGGATTTGTGTGCTCAGTGTGATCATCAGCGCTACAAGCACTTTCATATCCTGCAGCTGGAAAACTACAAGAAGAAGAAAAGGTAAAAGCATTGTTTATTTGCTCTTAAATAAAGACCCCAGACAGTTTAATGTGTCCATTATGTCTTTTAGCCAGTACTTTTCCTTTCTGCTGTCTTTTGTCCCATTGGCAGACTAACCAGCCCTATATATCAGAAACCCTTTGTGCAAGCTTTCTGTAGGGAAGATAGATTGGGATTTAGGTGCATAACTAGTGCATAAATGCATGGTTATCATAGCATCAAACACCCGTATCATCACAGGCATTTCCCATTGAGCATTTGCTCATTGAGAGATAACTCTTCTGAAGGCATGCTGTGATTAGGACACGCACTGTGTGCTGCATTTCATGGTAATTTGATCAGCTCACAGTCACAACAACTGCAGAACACGAAGGATCTGTCCATCTGCCCCTTTAACTTAATGAAAGAAACGAAACATAGCTTGTCATTTTGACAATATTTTGCACCCTGGCAAAGCAAACATATTTGGGCATCTGTATTGAATAAGAGTTTGTGAAACAAACAATGCAACACCTGCTGTTTATCATTACAGTGAAACTGCACACAGCGTGTTTTGCATATTTCACAGAATCATTGAATGAAAGCATGTATATGTGTTGTGTGTTTCTTTTGATGCTGCATGCTCTCGCTGTTTGAGCCTGTAGTTAAATCATACATCTCTGGCTTTGCCCAGTGAGTTGGAAAGCAGCTGGGCTCAGTTCTCAGTGCCCTTCTCCTTCTGCGTGTGGGTATTCATTAGTACAAACAAATGCAAAAGTTGTCAGCTCCAATGAAATGCTGCAGCCTCGTTTTCTCGGGAATCCGTGCCTGTTTTAAATGGGGCTGACTTAATGTGACATCTGGTGAGATCTTGTGCTCTGTATGTATTTGTTGTATATGTAACTCTTTTTTTTTATTTGTTTTCTAGGAAAGAGCTTGAGTCTTTCAAAGGTAAGAAGGATAATTTTTTTTTTTAATCTCAAAGAGCACAATCAGTCCAACTCCACAGCTTATATATATATATATATATATATATATATATATATATATATATATATATAATAATTATAATTTTATTTTATATATATATATATATATATATATGGTGTGAAAAGGGAAAAACATCCAGTATGCGGCAGTCCTGTGGGCGAAAATGCCTTGTTGATGCTAGAGGTCAGAGGAGAATGGGCCGACTGATTCAAGCTGATAGAAGAGCAACTCAATACAACCACTCGTTACAACCGAGGTATGCAGCAAAGCATTTGTGAAGCCACAACACGCACAACCTTGAGGCGGATGGGCTACAACAGCAGAAGACCCCACCGGGTACCACTCATCTCCACTACAAATAGGAAAAAGAGGCTACAATTTGCACGAGCTCACCAAAATTGGACAGTTGAAGACTGGAAAAATGTTGCCTGGTCTGATGAGTCTTGATTTCTGTTGAAACATTCAGATGGTAGAGTCAGAATTTGGCGTAAACAGAATGAGAACATGGATCCATCATGCCTTGTTACCACTGTGCAGGCTGCTGGTGGTGGTGTAATGGTGTGGGGGATGTTTTCTTGGCACACTTTAGGCCCCTTAGTGCCAATTGGGCATCGTTTAAATGCCACGGCCTACCTGAGCATTGTTTCTGACCATGTCCATCCCTTTATGACCACCATGTACCCATCCTCTGATGGCTACTTCCAGCAGGATAATGCACCATGTCACAAAGCTCGAATCATTTCAAATAGGTTTCTTGAACATGACAATGAGTTCACTGTACTAAAATGGCCCCCACAGTCACCAGATCTCAGCCCAATAGAGCATCTTTGGGATGTGGTGGAACGGGAGCTTCGTGCCCTGGATGTGCATCCCACAAATCTCCATCAACTGCAAGATACTATCCTATCAATATGGGCCAACATTTCTAGAGAATGCTTTCAGCATCTTGTTGAATCAATGCCATGTAGAATTAAGGCAGTTCTGAAGGCGAAAGGGGGTCAAACACAGTATTAGTATGGTGTTCCTAATAATCCTTTAGGTGAGTGTATATATGTGTATATATATTTATATTTATATTTATATTTATATTTAGAAATTTAGAAATTTCTGTTTATGAAAGAATGGATAGAAAGAAATGTATAAAAAAAAAAGAAATTTCTCTATAAAATATAATATAATAAAATATTAAGTAGCACAGCTTAGTGCTGGGCGGTATACCGGTTCATACCGAATACCGGTGTTTTTTGTTGTTGTTATGATATGAATTTTGATTATACCGCAATACTGGTTAAACAACGCTTAAACAACGTTCGGAACGCGGCGCAGCGCGACACTGTTTGAGAGGGGTCCCGTTTCACTGTTGCACTGTAGTGAGGACACAGCTGAGATTGCATTACAGCGGAGTGACAGTAAAATATGGTATTCTAAGTCAGTCTACTGCAGTATTTCCTCTCTCAATCAGTAGAAAATGCGGTTAACACCCGGTCATGAATAGGGGAAAAAAATACCGTCATATACCGCAAAACCGCAAATACTGATAAATATTTTTGGTCATACCGCCCAGCACTAGCACAGCTGTTGTCAACATTACTAATAATAAAATTACTTGAGCAACAAATCAGCATATCAGAATGCAAAAAAAAATTTGCCATCACAGAAATAAATTGCATTTGAATATATTTTAAAATATATTAAAATAAAAAGCAGTTATTTTAAATTGATATAATATTTGACAATGTTAGTGTTATGATTGTATTTTTTATCAAATAAATCTGTGGAAAATTCTGAGTGTGATCTACTGACGACGCTTAAATTAAAGAACACAGACGCAGCCGGATCATTTCCAATGACCAACGCAATCTACCTGGTCTGGTCATGGTCTGGTTTAAGGCTGCTTTTTTTGGGCTGTAAATAATGGCGCAAACACCAGTAAATTGACGAGTACAAACTTTTGTAAATCACCTTGCATGATTGATTTAAATGCTCTCCTCCCATAAATGTTGTGTCTGAAAGGGAAACTTCTACAAATGCATATACAGTAAGGTCAGCCGTAAAAATAACTAAAATAACTTTTCAGTGCTGATTTTTGTCTTCAGTAAATCCTGACAGTCGTTTTTTAACGCCAAAAGAGGTATGAAAATAGTTCAATAAAGAGAATGAGTCATTGACCACTGACACTATAAAAAGAGTTTTTTAATTGTGATTTAAAGGCAGAAACAGAAGTTCCCAGTTTAGTCTTCTTTTTTTTTTTATATTATTTTAGTATTTTTATTTACATCATGAAGCTCATTTAGTGCTCAACAATGAGAAGAACTGTGTAGTAATTACCCAGGCGACACTAATTAACCTCAGGGAGGCAAAACTGCTCTAGTGAGTGGATGCTGCTGTCTTTATTTGGTCTCATGATGCCATTAAATCCACACTGACCTCCAAGGGAGGCTGCCTGCTCCATCTGTTCATACCTACCGTCCGGTGAAAATGACATCCACTTTCATCATCGTAGCTCCTCAATGTATCAGTTAGAGATGTTGTACTAAACAGAAATTGCCTTTAGGCGGATATGCATCTTTGTCCACATATCCGTGCCTTTTATCTAGAGAACATTTAGGTCATCTGAGTGTAGAGGTTATTTTGTAACTGATGAAAAATTAGATGTTAAGAATAAGGATTAAACTTTTTTTTTATTTTTTTAAAAATTTATTTTATATCCTACAAGTGTCTATGTCACTGCAAAAGTGGTAAAGACTGTTTATAACACTTCCTTTGGTGCGTAGGTGGTGTTGCTTGAGATCGGCTCGCTGTTTGTGTGGGCAGTGCGCTTCAAGACTTTAAACCTCATACTTTTTTTTTTTTTATTAGATTTTTTTTTTTTTATAAATTTATTTTAGTTTTTAAAATGATTTTTTATGTTTTTATTAATTCATTTTTCCCGTCTGGACAAGGTAGCTGTGGTTTTGTACTAGTATGTGTACTGTAAAATGCAACACTGATATCTATGAAAGTAGTGTGTGATGTGTGTGATGTGCTTCTGTGTCAGATTGTAGTGTTTTTGGCACTAACTAACCATTAGTGATTACTAATGATTATTTACAGTAATGTTGACGTTATTCATGTTCTCTATTTCTCTGATTGTATCATTAATCATATGTGTAGTTGAGTGTTGTATAAAGTATACGATCGGTTGATTAGTCCCAGATTGTAAAGCGATGAAGGCAAATATTTTAAACAAAACTGTTTTCTACAGACATTCACCCCTATAACAGGATGTGAATGGTACGTTCCCTGCTTTCCTCCTCACTCCAGCTGCATCTGTAGCTCTGTGTCCCTGAGCAGGCAATGTCTTAGCATTCCTGGCCATAGAGGAGCTGCTTCTGGAATAAAAACGGCTGCAGAATATAAGATGTTCGTTTAGCTGTTCTTCAGCCTCACTTTTACTGCAGTCTCAGGCTTAAGTCCTGGTTTCAGCTCATCTGCACTCTTCAAGGAGAAATACAAAATGTCCACGTCGGGAACTCTGGACAGCAGCTTGAGAGATTCTTGTAGGTTTCTAGACACTCTTTTTTTAATTCAATATTGAGTAGATGGTTGTAAGGTTAATTTAATGTGCTGATGTATTGCAGTTCTGGCTGTATTTTGCAGTCATTGTTTTATATCTTTGGGTTTGGCAGGCTTTAGTAATGGAATTTCAGCACAGCTTAGGATGTCTACTGTGGCTTTTGTGTCTGTATGCCTTTTTATTACCAGCCATCATAATGCAAGCCAATGCAGTGCATAGAATTATATTTTTTATAAAAGACTGGATACATCAGATTAAGAAATGTTGCTGTAAATCTGTTCGAAAGACCTCCTTGCCATGGCGTTCTAGTTATTAATTTTAAGTTGGGGTTATTATTCCTACTGTTCTATGTGTTGAGAGCATTGCTGTAACATGACAATTTTTTAAAGAGCCAAAGTACTGGTTGTTTAACTTGTTTACCCTCAGACCATTGTGCCAATTGGTTAAATATTGACATGTAAATTGGGTTGTAGATCTGCATCCTCTAGGTGGCTCATGCATTACAATCTTGTAAAGTTATCTCAGAGATTCAGCATTCACTAGAAAGTATGGAACAGCTGGAAAGAGGGATATTATATTGTATGAATCTCCTAAAAGTTGCATATTAATAATACCTTAGAGTACAAATACATACCTTAAAGGGGTCATGAACTGGCTTTTTACGTTTTTTTTATACTGTTGTCTGAGTCATCTTATGACGTTTGCGTGGTTTTTACATTCAAAAACATCATAATGAATAAGTTATAGGCTATTTTCTACCCTGGTTTTGAGCCTCTTTCATGGAACGCTCGGTTTTTATGGGCGTGCCGCATTCAAGACTAGGAAGTAAACGCCCACTGCTATGATTGGATAAATTTTGCATATTATAATGAGCTTCGACTCCCTGTGAGTACACGTGGGGAATTGTTTTGAAAACATGTGGACAGCAAACGAAATGATTCGGCCACAGGGCTCGCAATATGTCTTTATCAAACAAACACAATGATTTATCTCTCATCCACCCACAATTAATTGGAATGTTATTTTGTATTACTTGGCCCGCCCGATTGATGGATATAACCACAAACCACATCACTAACACACACACACACACACACACACACACACACACACACACAAACACACACAAGTACG
Organism: Rhinogobio ventralis; assembly: GCA_039654625.1. NCBI lineage: Eukaryota > Metazoa > Chordata > Actinopteri > Cypriniformes > Gobionidae > Rhinogobio > Rhinogobio ventralis. The sequence goes on from CM077201.1 coordinate 19,632,222, forward strand.
TGCATCAGCAAAACTTCACTGCAGACAAATCAGCATGTTCAAAACTTCCGCAATTGTATTTTTCCTTCAAAGTCAAGAGAGTGAAAAATGCAAGAAAGGAATGTTATTTCACTATTTAAGATAGCCCTTCATTAGCCCCGGGATGTTGGGCTTTGCGATCCCTGGCCCATACATGTTTGAGTCTGATCCCGAATCGCAGGACAATGAACCAACAACACCTCAAATACAAAAGATACTCTAGCCTGTAACAGTGTGGTAAGTTGTGTTTAGTTAGACACATCATCAATAGATATTAAACGATCTGTAGCAATGCAATAGTCACATTATAAAAAAAACATTTTTTACTCATATCAGTGTGTTGCATCATTTCTGTTAGATCCAGAAGGCACAGTATAGTTGTTTTAATCTCATTCTGTCTGCAAATCCAGTCTCTTGTTTACAAACGAATCCGTGGTGAAATGAAGGAACAAACGCACAATGTCTTCCCCACGTGAGCTGGAACTTCATTAAAAAATAAAGTTCAACCATGCATTGCTAATATTGGTATCCGAAGGAAGCTTATGCAACATGTTTATTGCTTGGAAGTTCGATCTGGTTTAGCTCCACATAGGCCTATGTTATTTATTTATATCATGTCACACGCGAGTCGGTGGGCGGGGCTACAGAATCAGGCGTTTGTCTTCTTCAGTCGATGTGGCGTTTCACTGTACTCTGATGTCACGGGGAAGCACATTCGCAGATCGATCATTAGCAGAGCCAGCTGTCAATAAAAGCTTTTATTTAATTTAATTAAAATCTTGATATTTGGTGTGTATCGAATATTTCCATATCGATATTTTGTCCCAGCCAAGCATGTAATGTGTAACAAGGACACTGTAAAATAAAGTGTTACCAGCAAAGGTTCTACTGAGACAAACCAGAGACTATTTCTAGCTCATTGTCCATCCTAATAGACTGCGGTTGGGCAGATGAGTGATCTTGAACCACCCATGTGTTGAATGAACTGTCAGTCCAAAAGACAGTTCATACATTCCTCTGTCTCTTTCCTCTTCCTGTTGCTGGATTCTTGGGTTTTGTTCTGTGTGCGGAGGCAGGTCAGCTCATTAGAATGAGTCATTAACCTGTCTGGCTCATGGGCTGAACCTGCATTGCTATCCGCTGCCAGATGCTCCACTGATTAGCTTCAAGATGCCCCATCTCTAATATGTGTTTCTTTCACTGCATTTTCCTAATGGAAGATTGATAGAGTTTTTATGAACATTGTCATCAGTGTAATCTGGCCATATTCACAGTGAGCAGACCATGAAACTGTGTTGTCGAAGTCATAGCTGTGGTTCTGTCCATTGGCCCTCATGAACATTCTTAAAGTGGGTATGAAATGGAAGTTGCAATTAATTTATTAATTTTTCCCTATTGTGATGTATATCTGAGTGAAACGGCTTCTCGAACAAGAAAAAATGTAGGGTGAAATTTGATTTTGTCCAATCAATTTTTGTTAAATTATTTAATGGGTTGGTTTGCTATTGGTCAATCTCATGTGATTGACAGGTTGTCCTGCCCACATCAGAGAAGAGATGTCGTTGCAAGAGGGAGGGGAAGTTATTTTTATTAAATATTATGAAGGCACATGAATTTAAAAAATGTGCATGGATAAATCATTTATAATAAATACTGCAATATTCCATTTCAGTTTTCCATTTTAATTTCATGGTGACTTTAACATGTTTCCCTGTTTTCTGAGGGATATGTTTGGAGGATGTGGCAAGTGTGATCAGAGAGCCTCGGGCTCACCCTGTGCTGTCATCTATCATTAGCTGTCACGGAAAATGTGACGTAAGGCACAGCTTAGCTCTGCAGATCTAGTTCTTTTATTCTATATCCATGATTTAGTTCCCGTGGACATGGATTCTTTCAAGGAAGAAAGCTATCTGTTAGCATTGCCCTTCATCTTAATGGCATTTGCTCAGATGGCGTAGGACCCACCCACCCTCACCCCCCAAGGTAGTATGGCAGCTCATGGGCGCTCCGTTCTGCTGTCAGGGTTTTTTGAGCCAGTCACCTGAACCTCAAGTGCATTAAGTAGAAAAAGTAACTATCTTCATGGGGTATTAAGAACAATCCCAATCCCTTCACGGCCTCAACGTCAAAGGCAGCAGATAGGGAAAAATATATATCCATTTCATGCCTTTAGAGCTCTCCAAATAAGTTAAGAAAGGTTGCATCTATTATAACTAATATATATGTTTGTGAGGTTCTTATCAGTCAAAATATGCGGCTGCTTTTGAATGGCTGTCAATTGTCAAAGGAGAAAGATGCTTTTCACAGCCAGATGGCGTCTAACAGGCTAAACCTTGACCCCTTGGTCAGTGCCATGCTTATATGTGGCTGTGTCATTCATCATGTTAGTGATATTTAAAAAGAGAATAATAAAGAAATGAAATGAAATTTCATGTTAGTAAGTATAATGCATTGAACCTGCACCATTGCAAGTTCCTTCTAATGCTTAAAGCATTAGCCTCCCCGTTAAGAGCTAGCTTGAATGTATTCCATTTAAAAAGAGAACAGCCATTAAATAAGGTTGTCACAAATTTAGACTTGTCTATGCAAGGCTACATATTGGAGAGTCAGTATCATTATTTTTTGGGGGTTTTTTTGCGCACAAAAAGTATTTTCATCGCTTCATAAAATTAAGGTTGAACCACTGGAGTCACATGGATGGATCATGTGACACTGAAGACTTTAGAGTAATGGCTGCTGAAATAGAAACAATATTTTAACAGTCATTTTAAATTGTAATAATATTTCACAATATTACTGTTTTTGCTGTATTTTTGATTGAATTATTCAATCAAAAATACAGCAAAAACAGTAATATTGTGAAATATTATTATTATTATTATTCAATAAATGCAGCCTTGATTATCATAAGAGACTTGGGATAACAATGATTCTACTGTGAAATATTGATTTGACAAGCATGAGGGGCTGAAGCAGGTTATTAGCGCAGGCGGCATCAGAGGAGCGTGTCAACCAGATATCATTGCTAATGTCATGAAAATACATGCATACATATTCAGTTCATTTTAAATGTGCTTGCATCATCTTCATTTACATAGCCCACTTTTGCAAGGCTAATGTTGTGCTGAAATGGGCAACATGGTTTCCTAGTGAACATGTTTAGATTCAGCTCAGCACTTTTTTTCAACACTGCTCAACCAGCATAGTTGAAAAAGAATATGTGACAGGACTGTGGTTAACACCACATCCTAATAACAGAGGCGCACTTCACCACTTTTTCCAGAATACACAGGATGACTGTAGACAAAGTCTGCACTATTTTTGATCTTTCTGTATGCATACTTGCATGCATTAAAGGTTTCTCCAGCACAGAAGGCAATTGGTGACCATAACTTGAAATATTTAGTCTTTAGGGAGTTTTAGGGGAAATATTTTGCATAATATCACATTTTTGGTGGTCAAATCAACCTTTCATTCTGGAAGTTGCATTTAGGCTGTGACACCATAAGCTTTGACAGGATGTTTGTACCGGATCTATTTATGCATGCATCACACCCATAAACACCGCAGATGGTGGCATTCAAATAGCATCGACAGACTTCCTGCTTTTTAGAGAAAAGAAAGAGTATGCACTTCCTGTGAAAGATAAAGAATTACTTTGCACATCTTGTATCACTCGCAATAAGCACACCCACTCTCGTGCCGCTCAAACAAAAGAAGCGTTGCATTCTCTGCCACCTCTTCTAGAAGAACATCACACGCTGCGGTAAGCTAGCATGCCGAAAAGACATTTGTGTAGGATCTTCATTGTTGGGCTGTAGAAAACATTTGCAATGGTCTTGGAAAATGAATAAAAATGCATTTAATTCCAAAAATGTATAAAAAGATGTATAGCAAAGGTGTATTAAATTGATCAAAAGTGACAGTAAAGACTTAATTGTAAAATGAAAAAAAATCAATTTAAAAAATAAATGCAGTCCTTGTAAACTTTATATTCATCATATAATCCTGAAAAAAGTGTTTCACAAAAATATTAAGCAGCATAACCATTTTCAACTGATAATAATATTTGAGCACCAAATCATCATATTAAAATGTTTTTTGAAGGATCATGTGACACTGTAGACTAGTGAGGAAATGGCTGCTGAAATTCAGCATGCCATCACAGGAATAAATTACATTTTAAAATATATTCAAATACAAAAGTGTTATTGTAATATTTCACAATATTTCTGTTTTTACTGAATTTTTGAGCAAATAAATGCAGCCTTGGTAAGCACGAGGCGTTTTTCTTTTGAACAGTAGTTTTTAGAATGTTGATATGTTGAGAATTATGAAAAAGATATTAGTAGAAGATTGTTATACTTTTTTCCACAATGGTGCTGTGGCATCAGTAGGCAATGGCCATTCAGATTGTAAATGCGTTTCTACTAAACTTATTGATATGAACACAAACATACAACTTTGTGTTTTCACTCTATATGTAGTGAAAGTAAGTGTTATGTAATTGCTTCATGCAAGTCTTCTCTGAGGGTGAATCCACTTCCCTTTCCAGTTTATTTTATGCTTCCATCCCCCATCTCTCTCTCTCTCTTCTCTCTGTCATTTTGTAACCTACTTGGTGTTTTATGTCTCTCTTTAGCGGAGCTCGATGCAGAACATGCCCAGAAAGTGCTGGAGATGGAGCATGTGCAGCAAGTCAAGCTAAAGGAGCGACAGAAGTACTTTGAAGAGGCTTTTCAGCAAGACATGGAGCAGTACCTCTCCACAGGATACCTCCAGATCACAGATAGGAGAGGTCAGTTACCTATTTTATAAGGACCACTTCTGCACATACTTGTTCAAACACCTAAAATTGATTTGTAATGCTCTCAACAATGCTATTCATATTTTCTCGCCTCATGTAGTGCAATGTGTGTTTAGTGGCTAATAGCAAATGTAAGACAATGTTTTAGCAGTCAAAATGCAGTTCTCTTTTTGATAGTAACCTTCAGGACACAGCAATGAAACAGTTTGAATCACAGCCGCTCTATATGATGTGCTGCTCACGGCTCTGTCCTTCTCTTTATGAATATTTAAACAAGTTAAATGGGAGGTTAAAGAGCATATGCAAGGATGTTGATGGTCTTCTCTTTCCTCTCTCCTGCCTTAATGCTGCCCTGATGTGTGAGGTATGGTTTCCCATGCATCCCCCATTCTTCAGGACATCATCTTTGTCCTAGCCTGTTTCGTCATTGTGTCAATTCATTAATTGTACTGTGTTGTGAAATCTGCTTCCTGAACTAAATCTGCTGTTCTGTAGGTTTTAAAGCGATCAGCTGGTTTGGTGTGTGGGTTCACAAAGTGGAAGAAGTAATTATGTTTTGTTTTCTTTCCTCTTCTGGGCCAGATCCAATAGGCAGTATGTCCTCAATGGAGGTGAATGTTGATCTGTTGGAACAAATGGATCTCACAGATGTGTCCGACCACGAGGCTCTCGATGTCTTCCTCAGCTCTGTAGGTGAAGAGAGCAGCGCTCTGTCTCCTGACACAGGTCGGTTGTGCTTTTAATGTAACCTGATTTCATTTGTTTCTTTCTGCATTTATTTTGGTGCTTACAGAAAAACACAAAACAAAGAACTACTGTGACGAATTCAGAATCAGAAACAGAATCAGTTTTATTGGCCAAGTGTGCTCACTCACACAAGAAATTTGTTGTGACATTGGAAATTGTGTTTCCTGTGTTGTTTCATAACACACTTTTGTGTCTAGATAAGGACAACACATTCTGTGTTCCTTTTAACTCAACCGGTGTGTTATTCCTCTTTATACAGAAAGTGTTGAAATCTTTAAATCTGTTATAGTTACACAATTTGTCAAATATGTTATTTTTGTTCAATTTGAACAAAACTTGTTTGCAATAAAAACGACATGTAGTTTATATAGAATTTATTAACCCTGCATTTACATAAAAAGTAAAATTTCAACATTGTTGATTAGTAATTTAAACGTTGTTGTTTGAGTGAAAGTGCTCTTGAAGGGTTAACAGATAATCTCAAAGTCCCCCTGTAGTCAATAATTTAATCCCTTAAAACTAACAAAATGACATACTTGAACGTTTTTCCCTGTGAAAAAAAATTCTTCATGTCAGTGGAGAAAGGCATATAGTTCATCGCACCATCGTAATATACATCATATACATAATTCATCTGCTATATTGCTAAAAGTACCCGATTTTTCATATCAACAGAAAAATATATTTTATATTTTTTTATATATATATATATATATATATATATATATATATATATCTTTTTTTGCTTCGCAGCATAGTATGATGATATGCTAAAAAATTCATAATTAAATTGATTACTAAGCAACCACTGAATGGAACACAAATTAGGTATCATTTTAAAGCTTAGAAACTCAGTTTTTAAATGCATCTAATCAACTTGTAATGAGTGCTAAGTAGTCGCTCAAAACCGGAGTGTACTGCAGGTGGGTGCCACCTAGCTATGAAAAAATAATAATCACATTTTTCATAACTACTGCATTGATCAACACAAAATAGGTGTCTGAACTTTACAATTAATGTAGCAAATTTGATTAACTCCTAAGTAGTTAGGAGAGAGTTATTTGCCGATTTTAAAAAAAGAAAAAAAAGTTTTCATAATTTATGAAATACTTTTTTTTTACTATGTACTGCAATGTCAAAAACATCATACAGCTCAGATAGTCATGTGTCATTTGAAGGGTCTCCCAGAGTGGAATGCAACATGGAATACGAATGCAGCATTTATAATCACGTTTTCGCTTGTAACTTCATGAAACATGCTCTGATTGTGGAAAACTCACCATAATCTGTCACTTAAAGATATTCTCTCATGGAGTTATAACACATAAAAGCCCACAGATGCACATGTAATTAAATAAAATCAAATTTAGTTTTCACGTTTTACTCTTATAACTTTATGAAACCTGCACAGATCGTAGAAAATGGCCCATCATTAATTATAGTGGATGCTCCCTATTGAAATGAACCAAAATCAACATAATCCATTGCGTTGATCATGAGGTCCTGTTCCTCATGGAGGAACAAGAACTTTAAAAATGCCTTCCGGGTGTCAAGGGCTAAACAAAAAGGCTACCTTGGTTCCAAATGCTGTAACTTTTGATTCCCTTATGCTATCGCCACATCATTTTATCCGGATTCAGCTCACATATAGGGGAACTTCACCAAAAAAAAGAATAAATACCTTATTTCCTTCCCGAGTCATTGCATGTCAAATAAGAGAGATATGTAAAAATTTCCCTTGAGCACACTTTTTTTTTCTTTTATTTTTTCTTTTGTCTTTTATCAGCAGTTTCTCAGCATGAGAATGTCCAAATGTAATGAAAAATTACATATAGCTATAATAGCTACCTTTTGACTCTCCTTGATATAGTTTTTGAGTTATGAGTCTTTACTTTTGTGTATGTCACTCAGAAAAAAACAACTAAAAATGCACTTGGGGCTTAAGGGTTAAAGATCTTTGCATTTGTAATATTCTGGTTAATTTGGTAGTTTTCAAGTTTTACCTTATTAAAGCCATTGCACACAATACTGAAGATATTTCCTCTAGGTCAGAGCAGAAAATGCAAGAAGAAAGTGCAGATTTTGAGCTGGAGGACTCTCACTGTGTCTCTCATGGCATGGAAGTATTCAGGGTCGTGACTGCACTTTAGTGCTAATTAATCTTCTGAAATAGATGGTGTGACAAATTTAAAACTTGTTCTATCTGTTCAGCAGGTGGCCCAGCTGTGGAACCTGTCTCATCCCCATCAGACTTTAGCCTGAAGGTGCCCTCACAGACAGAGCAGCGGCAGACCGCCTCCTCCATCTCTTCCTCCTGCACCGACACCATCAGCGGCGTGACCGAGGGTCCGGATGAAGAGGATGGCAGTGAGGAAAGCAGCAGCGGAGATTCCCCACTGGTCCAGTCAGATGAAGAGGAGGTACATGCTGACACAGCCCTCATGGGCCTCCCAGAAACAGAGACACTCAAAAACTCAGACGACAGCGACACACAGGCCCCCTAGTGGCCGTGCACGGGGAAATGCACTCGCTGAAGTTGGTTTCTGGAGATGAAAACCTGTTTTACATCAGTGCCCAGACAGGAGTGCTGAAGTCCAGCCAGATGTTTTTTTTCATGGCTTAATGTGACACTTTGAGATGAAGGTTTTGGAGCCTTGTAGAACACTGTTTGTGCTCAGCCTTGAGAGCAGCTCTTTCAGACTGTTAGCACTGTGATTTTTGTTTCATTCTTTCCCAATACAAATAAACCAACACAATGTATGATACAATTCTTCGTATTACCTGCTGCATCAGAATTATATAGAAAATAATAAACATTTTACAGTGTTCCTGCTAATATCACTGATGTATGTTGCATGAGTTTGTAATGCAGAGCTCATTTTTGAGCTGACTGAAATAAAACATACCTTGAAATAAGATGGGCCTCATGGACATTCTCAGTGAAAGACTGATAGTTCAAATCATAGTGATCTAAAGAAAATATCTTCCATCAAAGATTTCACAGTCTCTGGTATAAAAATAGCTGGGAACATTTGGACCATCTGTGGTTACAGAATTTACAGGCTCCCTGTACAGCAAGCTGTTGCTCTGAAACCCTGTCCTGTTACCTCTGGGGAAAAATACTAAATTATCACGGTACCTGCAGTGAGAATCAGGGTTTAAAAGAAAGAGCATAGTCTGACTGCATGGGCTTTTGATAAGGAATGTTTCTAAGAACTAGGATTGTTCTGCCGTTATTAGTGATGTACACTACTGTTCAAAAGTTTGGGGTCGGCACAATTGTTTATTGCTTATGGTTTTAATTATAATTCTTTTAATTTAATCATTTAAATACTTATGCTCACCAAGGCTGCATTTATTTAAAAATACTGTATAAAAAAAATAAAAGTAATATTGTAAAATATTATTACCACTTAAAGTAACTGTTTTCTATTTGAATATATTTTAAAATGCCATTTATTCCTGTGATGGCAAAGCTGAATTTTCAGCATCATTACTCTAGTCTTCAGTGTCACATGATCATTCAGAAATCATTCTGATTTGCTGATTTGCTGCTCAAGAAACATTTCTTATCAATGTTAAAAGCAGTTGTGCTGCTTAATATTTTTGTGGAAACCGTGATATTTTTGTCAGGTTTCTTTGATGAATGGAAAGTTCAAAAGAACAGCATTTACTAGATTTTTTTTTTTTAAACAATGGACAAGTCTGTACTGTCACTTTTGATCAAATTAATGCGTCTTTCTTTGCTGAATAAAAGTATTAATTTCTTTTTTTTTAAATTACTGACCCAAAACTTCTGAACGTTAGTTCTAAATACATATTCAAATATACAACAGCACATTTGATAACATTAGTCAACATGAACTACCAATAAAAAAATACTTCTAAAGCATTTATCAATGTTCATTTCAACATACACTAAGGCATTATTAAAATCAAAAGTTATATCTGTTAATATTATATAATAACCTGCGCTAACATGCACAATGAACAGTTGCATTATTTTAGATTTTTTTATTGGCTTATGCAGACTATTTTTTTACATTTAGATCAATTGTCATCATATGATGTTCAAAGTTAATCTTTAAAAACATTAATAATAATTTAATAGCACTGTTAAATGTAACCTTCAAATCTAAAAAAAATTTATAACATTTTCATACTGTACATCATAATGTTGTGATGCCTATAATAGCATTTCAAATTATTCATTTTGTGTTTTAAATTTGTTTTGCGTATAATTTTTGTATGCAAAATGTATAGAATAGAATATGGAAAAAATAAAATTGATTATTATTATTGTCCTTAAAATCAAAATAGTCACTGTTTGCATCTCCACAAAGAACATGAGGCCAGTACATTTTTGGAAGGATTGACAAGTGATTTATTTATTAAAACAAAAAATACAAACCTGAAAAGTAAAAAAAAAAATAAAATAAAAAAAGTAACCAAAAATCTCCAATGGAATGGAGGACTGAGTAACAGTGCATATAAATAAACAGTACAAGGATCAGGAGGATTACTGTATAAAATAGGGTGAAAAGGATAACCAAAGGGGAAAATAAATTTTTTTAAGGCCATAAAAAGTATACAACCACATTTTGGAAACACCGTTCAGTTTTATTTTAACCTTAAATACAAGTCTGTCATTTGGAAAGGGGCGACTACCATGTTTGATTACAGGACTTTGATACAGTCAGTGCAATGGGTAGCTAGGCCTACGACATAGTTTACTTTTGGGTAAAAGATTTTTCCTTTCAAATAAAAAAAGTAAAGCTAAAAAACTAGGGATCACCACTATGACATACTTCTCAGTGATTTAAGCAGCACTTATTTTTTGTATGTTTTTTGTAGCAACCCTGTTAACATCTAATTTATATCGATGAAGAAACCAATGTAGAAGTAAGGCTTTTTCTTCATCTCGACTTTCTCATCCAAACCCCTAGAGACCCGAACTCAAAGGCTCAATTTACTGGCATATAAACATATTTGGGGCTTTTTTTGTTGTTAGATATTAGTATTATTTCGCAATAATATTCTATGAAAACAAAAGAATATTTAAAGATTAGATTCTTAATGGTAGAACAGGTTTCAGGAAACACTGGTAACCAATTACAAATATAAAGTCAGGGAGACAAAAGTTTGTGGGATAAAAGGGAAAGTGCATTTACAATTGAAATAGTAACTTTAAAAACAAGTACAAACTGCCTTCTGCATTAAACTTGTCATTTGTACTCCAAAGATTTTTAGTAAAAGGCCTCAAAATGTGCTTTTAAAAGTGGGGAGTCTCCAGGTGGGAATTCACGAAGGAAATCTCTGATCGGTGCTGTCAGAAATGATTACGGGCTCCTTGACATGTCAGATCTATGTAAAAGTGTCAAGCCTGTACACTTTGTTTTCGTAGCTGTAGAACCGAAATGCCAGTAACTACGATACATGTACCATCTGACGTGTCGGCTGTAATCTTACATGTTCGCTCTTGTTCCGGACAGCATTAAGACGTAATAAACATGAGCCCAAGAGACAAACAGGCTGTAAGGGTGATGGAGAAAAGTGTCACTACAGCACCAGTTAAACACAAATGATAGGAATAGTATAGGATATATTTATATCTATGTATACGCATATCTATACTCAATTTAATGCTAAAACAACCCGAAAATACTCATCTAAAAACCAATCTCAATACTAGTGCAAAATGTTTCGTGCTTGTTGAATGAGACCCAATAGTCTTATGTCAGGTGCCCCAAACAGTTGTGTATTCGCCCCCTTGTATTTGTCGCAAAACACGATGTAACATTTAACCTCCGTACATTCAATATATTGGACTAACCAGCCAGTAACTACATGTATCTGTAATACAAAAGTGCAATATAACAGCTTGTTGTATTGATATTATACACTAGGTACAAAGAGTATTGAAGAGTGTTTGTACACAAGTATTAGGAACACCTGATATAAAAGGAGACCCGGAGGAATGTCGCTGACGGTCTGGTCTGGTTAGGAGCGGCCGCTGCTTTTTGTGGCAGAGCTGGATAGGGGGACCAGTGCGGAGCTCTTGTTTCTGGGGCTTCGCTTTGCTGGTGTCTTGCTGGGACCGACGGCTTTCTGCTTCACTCCTCCCTTCTCCAGTGCTCTGCCACACACTCGAGTTACCAGACTGTTGATCTGCTCCTGTGCAAAATAGCATGGGAGGATTGATGTTACACATTTACTTTAAGACATTAAACAGATGTACCAGAATAGCATATTATTCATAATCTGCAGTATACTGCCACTAAAAATACAATGCAATGCAATATGATGTTAGAAAATAGATTTTTAACATTGTTATTCATTATCAGACTGCCAAAACATTTCACAAATTTTTTTTCTTTTTCTTGCCACTGGCTGAATTTAACATGGAATGGAATGAAGTCATGTGACAACAATAATTTGAAACTAGTTATCCAACAGTATAAAATTGATGGTCGATATTCAATTTCAATACTATTTTGGTTAAAGGTCCAGTGTGTAGTATTTATGAGGATCTATTGACAGAAATGCAATATTATATTCATAACTATGTTTTCAGTGGTGTATAAACCCCTTACATAATGTACCGTTATATTTTTATTACCTTAGAATGAGCCATTTCTATCTACATACATCGCGGGTCCCCTTACAGTGAAATCGGCATTTTGCGCCACCTTGTCTCTACAGTAGCCCTAAACGGACAAACTGCTCTAAAGAGCGCTAGCTACTCTCTGCAGTCTCAGACGACAACATCTTTGTCCTGTGTCGGCCACCGTAGCTTCGAAAGGGAGGGGTGAGCGGTGGGTGGTTGCAATTTGCAACCTCACCACTAGATGTCGCTAAAATTTACACAGTGTACCTTTAAATAAATGTATTAATTAAAATCATTTTAAATACTACAAGTAAATTTATGCATTACAACATTATAATTTCAAATAAATGCTGTTTTGTTTGAACTTTCTATAAGACATGTAGCAAATCAGCATATTAGAATGATTTCTGAAGGATCATGTGACACTGAAGACCGGAGAAATGATGCTGAAAATTCAGCTTTGCCATCACAGGAATAAATGTACATTTAAAAAAAAAATAATAATAATACAAAACAGGTATTTAAATATTTAAAATTAAAGCATATAAGACTGCTTTCAAAAACATTAAAAAAATCTTACCGACCCCAAACTTTTGAACAGTAGTGTATAATGAAACAAAACAATTTACAATGATTGATTTTAGTTTCTATTTTGTTCTCATTTGAATTCATTTTAGTTTTTACTTTTAATATGATTCAATATTACACACTACTTGCAAAAAGTAGACATGTTTGGAATAGAATTAACTGTACAATACTTATCAATACACTCGCTGTATACAGTAAAGTACCTCAGTGTAACGAAACATCATTTTCAGGCCACGGGGGGACCTGCGCTTCTGGATGTATCGAAGAGCACATTCCAGACAGAAAACCACATTATCACTCTCATGAACAACCTGTTAAAGAAGACACAGGGAGAGATTACAGCATATATGCTAATATGACTTATTACAACATATCTAGAACAATTAGCCTGGGGAAATTCCTTCATAATTTAAGACAGACCACTCACTTAGTAAAAGGTACTTCAACTCGTGGTTATACCTTCATACATATGTAGAATATAAAGTGAGGAGTATTATTGTAAATTTACCATGGAGAGGTAACACAGATGCTGGCACACTTGGCAGCGCCTGTCAGCCGTGTCTTCTGTAAATCTCAAGCGTTGCTGCTTCTTCTTGTCTGCATGAGACTCGCAGTGTGTGCCGTAGCGCGCAGACAGACGGAGCCCGGCCTCGAACAGATCCCTGCGCTGGCTAATCTCTGCATCCCTGAAAGTACAGAACAGGAATTTATGGACAGTTTCTGAGATTCAGCCTCAACTAGCACTTAAAGATCTTTTAATTCTCACTATTAATTTTAATAACACTGTTAAATGTAATCAAAATGAATAAACATTTTTCAAACGGTACATTAGAACGTTGTGATACCTTAATTCGCTTGAAACATTTAAAACTATAAATTTTAGATTTTAGTTTCACTGTTTTTATTATTCTCAAAATAGTATAGAAATTTATATAATTGTGTATATATATATATATATATAACATTTATAGTTATTATCATTGTTATAACAGTTAATATTTTGGTTTAGATTTTATTTTTATATTGTTCTGTTTTTGTAATTTTGTTTTTGTCTTTTTTATTGATGTAGTTATTCATTTTTAGTTTATTTAGTTTAAATTATTTTAGTACTTCAACTTGAAAAGGAGAAATGTTGAAATAAAATAAGTTTTTTATTTCATGATTTCATGATTAAAATTTTTGTTTTAGTTAACAGTAATAACCCTGATCTGTATCAGAAAGATAAAAATATGAATTTTAATATTGATGAACCTCTAAAAACTTTTTTTCATTAAAATACTAAACAGTATTTTCATTAAGTAAATCAATTTAATGAGATCAATTCTCTTATGTCATTTGTAATTTTTGAAAATCTTAATGCATCTGTTGCTCCATATCTTCTTCCTCCATAATAAACAATGGTCATCAAAGTAGGAAATTCGATTATGGGTGAGTTTCTGCCAATTTAACTCAAAGGATGAGTTTCAGACAGACCTGAGATCTCTGATGAGACTGGAGACTGCATTCATGAGCTGCTTGTTGTCCCGCTCAGAAGTAGCGATCTGGTAGAGCAGTTTCTCTGTGGAGAAAGGCTCCTCTATACGACGCCGTTTAAGGTCCTGTAAAGCAAACACGACACACGAGCGTGAAAGTCAGAGGAAGCGCCATAATCCCACAGGACTTAGGCAAAACCTCACTTACAAAAATACAGCTCTATTTGAGTTAAACCAAGCCAAGTTCCAGCTGGCTTTGTCCGTCCGTGCGTCGAGTCTCTCACCTTAGCTGCCTCGTAGCCCAGTTTCATCCACTGGGGGTTGGCGAAGTGCACTGTCTCTGAGACACTGTAGCCACAACACACCTTAGACACAAAGGTTCCTGGGAAACATACCATGAACTGACCACTCTGTTGCACTGTCCGGTACACTTTCACCCCCTTTCGACGGAGCACCTCTGGAGAAATCTGTAATGAAGATGACGAGACAAAAGTGAAATGATCACGTGAACATCCCGTCAAACCACATTCTCATTTTTAGTGAATTTAATGGGACAGTTCACCAAAAAAAAAATGTTTTGAGCTATCTACAGATCATAAAAGATGATATTTTGAAAAGTTGATGCGGTACCAAAATATTTAAATGTTGTCATTAAATTGTGAGTTTTATGCAAAACTCAAAATCTGATATTTTGAAACATATCGGTATTTTTGTCCATATAATGAAATTCCAGAAAATGGAAATTTTGTCATACATTTTTGAGTTTTCTACAGAACACAAAAGATGATATTTTGAAAAATGTCTCCATTAAATTAAAGTCAATGGGGTCCAATGTTGTTTAGGGTCCCATTTACTTTCATTATATGGACAAAAGCATTTATTCAAAATATCTTCTTTTGTGCTCCAAAAGACATGAGGGTGAGAAAATTAATAATTAAAATGTTAATTTTTGGGTGAACTATCACTTTAAGAGAAACCTAAGCAGTGTTGAAGTAGGTTACACTTTATTTTGAGGTGTCCATGTTACAGTGTAATTATACATTTGAGTACAGAGTAATAATAATTAACTATATGATATGTACTTACTATAGGGTTAGGATTAGGGTGTGGTTTAGAGCTAGTTGCACGTAATTATGCATAATTTATAGTTTTTACTACAGTAACTACATGTAACGTGTAACAAGGACACTGTAAAATCAAGTGTTACCCAGAATCAATGTTCAACTCTCACCATAATGTTCCTCTCTAGCATCTCCAGCCCTGGAGTGCCGTTAGCCTGTAGCAGTGTGTGTACTACTTTGTCAAGTTTTGATTTCTCTTCAGCTGGAATACAGTACCTGAAGAAAAGAGACACATTTACTATGGAATATGCCATTGGGTTCAGTTTATACCAGCTGTAAAGGATGAAGACAAACTCTTTAAACTCTTACCAAATGCAGTCAGCACCAGTGTGTAGGTAATCGATATATGGAAGGCTGTTCTGGTCCCGACACCAGCATGAGGTAGAAAAAACCATGCCTATGTTCAGCCAGGGTATGGTCACTCCTTCATGCAAACACAAACAGAACACACTGAATGCCCACAGCTTTGCAAGCAGATACAATATTCAAACCATTCTAAATGATCTGGTATGGGGATATAAATTAACCCTTGATCATCAAAGTGTTTCATTGCACGCATGAAAGTTTCATTTTTCAGAAAAAGCTTGGGACGTTACCTGGCACAGCACCAAGATGACGTAAGATGGATCCTGAGTTATTGGAAAGGACAGTAAGATTCCATCCATGCCTGAGTACAAGACAAACAAATCAAAGGCATGCAAACAAAAATTTTTTTTTATTATCTAGACTTTACAATAAGGTTGTATTTTTAATAAGTTTAATGATGTTAATTTACACATATATATACATATTTTACTAGGGATGCACAATATATCTGACAATATTGAATATTAAATTGTGCCTGCTCATTTCCCTTATTTTTATACTATGATTTTAAAGTTAATCGGTAACACTTTACAATAAGGTTTCATTAGTAAAAATTTGTTAATGTATTAACTAACATGAACTAACCATGAGCAATACATTTTTACTGTATTTGTTCATCTTTGTTAACCTTAGTTAATAAAAATACAGCTGTTCATGGTTTGTTCATGTTAGTTCACGGTGCATTAACTAATGTTAACAAGATTTTAATAAAATATTAGTAAATGTTGAAATTAACATTAACAAAGATTAATAAATGCTTTATACGTGCAGTCCATTATTAGTTCATGTTAACTAATGTAGTTAACTAATGAACCTTATTGTAAAGTTTTACCAGTTAATCTTTAAAAATACAAATTTAAATTAGGTTAAGGTGTGGTCAAAATGATTAATCATTTTTTATACTATACATTATAATGTTGAGATGCATGAATTTACTTTAAATGATTTATTATAGTGTCTAATTAAAAAAAAAAACATCAGTGAACTAAAATGAAAATTATATATAAATAATATAAGAATATAAATAAAATATAAAAATATAGTTGGTAACTGATAGCTAATGCATTAAATAATGTTAACATATACAACCTTATTGAAAAATCCTTTTTCTAAACCCTTACTTTGAAAATGGCTCAGACTTGCCCACAGGAAATCCACTCCCATGAGTCTTTGTGTCAACTCTCCCACAGTGCACAGCAACATGGCTTTCCTTTTCCTCAACCAAACTCCAGTACTCCTTCTGTAGCAACAGAGTTAGAAGAGGGCATAACATGACAGGAACAAATCACTGATCCCTGCTCATCAAAGAACTACAGCTTGTCCACATGAAGATATACCTCAACTTCAGCAGTGTCTGGCTCTTTGCTGAAGCACATGTTCATAGTATTCCTGGCTGCCCTGTAGAATGTTGTCAAAGAGAACGATTTCCCCTGAGAATGACAGACAAGCACTGAACATCTACAGCAAAGACTGATGCTTAACAAAAATATTTATAAATATTATTGTATACATGCATCCCAAAGGTAAGCAGATATACCCTGTATATGCACTTGTGTTGTTCATTTATCACCCCTTCTTCCTCCCCTCTCTTCTCTAGTCTTCGCTGCCGGGTGGTTTTCGCCGTGGGATCCAGCTCTCTGAGGTGCTCGCGTGTTCCGCTCCGGTGCAACGCTCCATTCACCAGCCCATTTTTGGGCTCGCAGCGTGGAAGCAGAAGAGCGGCATGCTGGGATATGTCTCCCTGGCCCTCTAGGGGCCCACTTCTTCTCTCCAGGGTGTCCTTCTCCGCCATCACTTCCTTCTCCAACTGGGTCCTCTGGGCTGGTGACAGGGAGTCGTAGGAGAGCAGGTACTGGCAGTACGCCTCCTGGAGCTTGGCCAGCCGATCTTGAGCTGAGCGCGGGATGCCCAGGAGATCGGCGAGCCGGCCCCACGTCTTCAGGTCTGTCACCTGCTGCATGCCCCCCATCTCATTAAGGATCTGGAAGAATCTGGCCAGGTCAAGCTCGCAGCCGCCTAACAGGAAGCAAATAGGTCACTAGATATTGTGGTCTCCTTAATTTTGCTTAACTTTTATCTCTAAATATGTGCACACGTTACCCATTAGTCACAGGCATTCAAACAGCTCACATTAGTGCCAGACTGGTCACTGTTTAAGTGGCACATTGAAACTAAAGAAGGATTTGAGTTTGGCACGAAGGCAGCCGTGCCGATGATTTTCGCCAGACTGAGCCATCTATCTGAGTCTTGGCTCTAGACGCACTGTGTAATCTCATCAAAGGAAGCTGCCCTCGCGAACATGAGCTCACTAATCTGTCCAAACTGGACAGGTCAGTGACTGAATGACCAATAGATATCCATTTAAAATATAGTTGCGCAGCCTACAAGTGAAAACAGACGAGATCCTACTTATCTGAATGTTAATACAGTATAAAACACACCTCTTACTGTCTGAGCTAACACATGAATCCAATTAACTTCAACTGAAGTTTGGATTTAACAGAGACTTTGATGTAATGCAATATAAGTATGAATATATCAGGCCCTGTGTAATATGTTATGTCTTTGACCAGTATTAGGAAAGCTATTTTGCAACTGCAGCTTCTAACTACATGCAAATCAGAATTTGAGGTAGTTTCACTGCTAGTAGCAAAAGTAGCTAACTACACTGCAGTTTCTTAAAGGGATAGTTCGCCCAAAAATTCTGTCATCATTTACTCACCTTCAAGTTGTTCCAAACCTGTATAAATTTCTTTGTTCTGCTGTATACAATGGAAGATATTTGGAAGAACCAAGTAACCAAGCAGATCTAATTGAATGTGATGATCTAATTAATAATTAAATCAGATTTTCTGGCACAAAAAATAGGGTTTCGTTATGAATAAACATCTTATTCGGGGTGACAACATTTAACTTAAACCAATAAATTCACACTAAACAACTAAAATAGAACCTAATTAAATGAACATGAGTATTTGACATACATTACTGTTTTGCTATAAAAATTATTCAGAACAAACTGACTTGGAATAGGATGAACTAGACTTTCTAATGCTACATTTGGAAGAGAGGAGTGTTTACGACAAAGTGATTCACTAGAATGAATCATAATTTTAAATGTTTCAAACTAAAGCCGGGGTTTCATTAACTGGACAATACTTCGATTTTTACCCATCTATTACGAACTGATTCACCACAACGAATTAAACTTTCCAATGGTACATGTGAGAGAGAGGAGCATTTAAAGGAATAGTTCACCCATAAATGAAAATGATCCCATGATTTACTCACCCTCAAGCCATCCTAAGTGTATATGACATTCTTCTTTCAGACGAATACATTTGGAGTTGCATTAAAAAAAATAGCCTGGCTCTTCCAAGCTTCTGAAGTGAAGCAATGTGTTTTTATAAGAAAAATATCCATATTTATAGCTTTATAAACTGTAATCACTAGCTTCCGGTGAGTCTAGTTCCAGTGGAAGCCGATGCATGACGTGTATTGATGAATGCAGAAGCGCAGAGGATAGAGCAAAACAAAACAGCGGTCACAAATTAGAAGTCTAAAACAAGAATTTTTAAAGAGAAATGTCGGAGGATTTTGATATAAGAGAAGAGGAGCTTGAGTTTGTTGCCCAGGCCTATTTGTTTGAACCGTGAGAGGCGTCTAATCTCACTTAAGCTTGTGCTACTTCTACAGCCTACATCATACGTAGGGTCAGAGGTCACTCTTCCGCCGGACGTTACTGAAAGCAAGTGATTATTGCCTCGCTACAGAAGGCCTTTATTAACCCCCTGGAGCCGTATGGATTACTTTTATGATGGATGGTGCGCTTTTTTGGGCTTCAAAATCTCAGTTACTATTCACTTCCATTCTAATGCTTGGAAGAGCCAGGATATTTTTATATGCCTCCGACTGTGTTTGGCTGAAAGAAGAAAGTCATATACACTTAGGATGGCTTGAGGGTGAGTAAAGTATGTCATTTTTGGGTGAACTAACCTTTTAAGGCAAACTGATTCACTATAAGTTCAAATGCTACAATTGATAGAGAGGACGAACAGACTTTCCCATGATACATATGAAAAGCTACACTACTTTAAATAATGAAAAGCTGAGCTTATCTCAGGCTAGTTAGTAGCGTTGCTACTTTTAATTTGTTACTCCCCACCACTTAGACTTAGTCTTAAACAGTCAAATATTCCCACCAAACTTTGTTTTGGATCTTCAGCACTTCATACCTATAAGTGGAGGCTCTTCCATATTAATGCCTTGTGTCCGCAGGTGTCTCCTGATGCAGGCCAACCGCTGTACATTCGGGCCCCAGCGTCTGCCCAGCTTGTGCACATGCTGCACGTACGAGACAAAGCGCATCTCCTCTTTAAGCTTACACTCGGGACGCCAGCCCACTGGCGGAACAACCCGGTACATCCCAAATGTCTCTGCTTGCCCCTGTACACACTCCATATAAGCTAGCGGGTCGTGGAACTCACGTGTGCTGGGATAGAAAATGGGAACCTCTGTGACCTCCGCGCTGCGCCGGCCTCGCTCTTTAGGCTCAGCTGGGTTGATGGGCTCAGTCGTATTAGAAGGATTGCCTTGTTTTAGAGCATTGCTTGTTTTGGGGGTCTCTGATAGTTTGGGGGAGTTGGCTGGTTTCAAAATGTCTCGTGTTGAGGTAGTGGGGCTGTTCTTGGCCAGAACGGTGGCTTTACAGTGCATTTGTTTGGTGAACATGAGCTTCCCCGCCGTGGCCCGTTTGGGCCGCTGCGATCCTGGTCTCACCGGCGTCTCCTGAGCTGCTTTCCTACTTCGCGTCTCCAAGGGAACCACTTGCACTTTGGCCCTCTTAACCTCGACCTCTGCTCCAGTCAGACTAACCCCGGCTAACTCCAACTGCCTCTTTGACTGTCTCAGTCCGTTTCGTCTGGGTGGGAAAGTGTCCGTCCCACACAGCCTTCCAGCGATTGCTGGTGATAGCACCTGTTTTTGCATCTTGGCGTGGCTGGTTTGGGCTTTTCCTGAGTTGGAGTGCGTGTGGGTGTGGCGTGTGTGTGTGTGATTGTGTGTGTGCGTGCTCAGGCTGAGCTTGGCCTCTTTGAGCAGTCTGGCTTTGGTGTAAGTCACGTGGCCCTTGGGGTATTTCACAGCTTTGGTCGGGGGAGTACGGAGTTCTCTCGTCTTCCTAGAACTGATAGCGGAGGCTCCCGATGTTCCGTTCATTTTGGGGGGCTGAGGGATGACAAAAAAAAAAAAGACTTATTTTGTTATGTCATTTATTTACACTGTGTATATATATATATTTACACTGTGTGTGTATATTATATATATATATATATATATATATATATATATATATATATATATATATATATATATATATATATATATATATATATATATATATACACATATATATACACACACACACACACACACACACACACATATATACACAACATATTTCAATTTTTATTTTATCTGGTTTGAAACACATGTGACAAGTTCTTAGAAATTAGAAAATCGTTTTGTACACATGTTGGTTTTATATGGTTTAAAAAATACATTTTATATACTTTTCAAGAAAAGTTTAAAATGTCTCTAAAATGACTCTAAAATGACTGGTTTAATCATATTTTTAAAAAAGTTCATAAATATTACATCTTTGGGGAAGCACACTACATTTCAAATCCTGGACTAACGTTTCCTTGTCAATTTATCTGATATTTTAAGAAACTTACTGACAGGGGTCTTTCTTTATGATATAATTTCCAATGTACAAATATTCATAATATAACAATAATGTTTTTCAAATATTATTACTTTTTAATAATAAACAAATATTAGAAAACACATTCAAAGTTTTCTTGGTTTTCAATTATTCATTTTTTTAATAGCTTTTTCCCTATTTATTCTCCCCCAAAAATATTCAAATTAATTTCAGTACAGAAATTAAAACAAGCTCATCACAGAGGAGAGTAGTCAAGTCACTGTATGTAAAAACTGCAATTTTAACATTGAATATGAATAGAGTGTCATGTCATTGACCCTAATATTTACATTTTTGCATTTGACACGTTTATCCAAAATAAATTACCTATCATTCAATCAGTACACGCATTCCCTAGGAAACATGGAATCATTGTCGATGTTAGATCCACATGCACCTGTTTGAGCTGTAAACACTGTGGTTTGCAGTGCCACAACATGAGTTTGGTGTGGGACTAACTGTTTGCTCTTCTTTTACTGACCTAATGTGATTTGAAGGCAAGGGCTGAGGCTGTTGTTGTACAGTAGAATAATACATTACTTCCTAAAATGTAATGCATAACAGCAAACTCCAATTATTCATTCTCAGAGTGACCACATTCTTCCACTAGGGGGCTCAGTGGAGCAGTTCTTTCATTCTTTAGGGAGCTCACGCACGTGACCTGGGCCATGTACTATGTTCCATCTGCATGTGGTGGGGGAAGGGAGAAGATTAATTTGTCTCAAAAACCAAAGTTCTTGACAGAAACCACAACAGATCTACAAATGGTCCACCACATAGAGAGACAGTTCATGTTTACAAAAATGGGACACAGTCCAGAGTATGTGGTACTTCCACACTCCACTGGTTTTGATTGTGTGTGGAGAGAGTAAGGGGGGTTGGGTGGAGGAGAGATGACATCATGTGTTGCTATAGGCCTGCTGCAGGATAGTAGGGAAGGGTAAAGCTAACCGTATGTTGCCATAGAACGCTCTGGCAGGAGGGGAGGAAATTTTTATGAACACTCACAAATTGGTCTACATAGTCTCTATTATCCCACTGTTCCGAACTGACCGAATTAACTGGAATATAATGTTGTAATGTGTGTGAAGATGGCACACAGTATTTCTTGAAAGTAGAACAATTTTTTTGATTTTCAATTATTCATCATTTACTTACAGTAAAGGTCATTCAGAGATCAGCTAAGCATATATTGTGGGGTATAACAGCAACTAATATCAGCATATGAAAATAAATCTTAGCACAATAATAGATTATAAAATCTGGCTATGTAGCTCCTACAAAGAAGCAGGTTTTCAAGGTATAAATACAATGGTGTATGGACCTGTATGATGTCATAAAGGGCGGAATTCCTTGTATGGGCACTTCTCCAGGAAGTGTGCACACATCAACCAGAGCGAGAGCAAGAGCACGCCCATCAACGAGCTTCGTTCAGGTTATGGAAGCTGTCGGCAGCGTTGCCATTTTGTTTTTAGACCACGAAATCAACAATGTCACTAAAGAAGTGTGTTTTTGGTTGTGAGGGAAAGATAACCTTGTTCATGATCCAGTGTTAGGGGACAGTGGATGCAGTTTGTTTTCCCGGAGCAGCAACGGAGTTGTGCAAGTGTGTTTTGTTTGTTCCCAGCATTTCGGTGACAAATGTTTTATAAACAAGGCCCAGTTCTACGCTGGATTTGCAGATCGTTTGAAACTGAAAGATGGAGCAGTCCCAGCGATAAAAGATCCTGGTCATGAGTCGAAACCACAGGCAGTAAGTGAAACAGACAGTGTTTTATTCGCAATCGGCGCATAAGTGCATATAATGTAAACAACACGAATGTATAGTGTATAAAAAATTATCCAGGGATAATGCCATGATGTATTGCGTGTACGTGTGTGTGCTTGTGACTCTTTAGCTCAGAGTCGGTACAGCGTATCTGTCTTTTATAAATATGATAAAACTGAAGACTCTTTGGAGATATGAAGGATGCAATACTACTCTATAGGTACTCAAGATTAACATGAGATTGGCAGAATTTGTGTGCGTGTTATGTACACCTTAAGATCTCAATTTGAATGTTAGTTTCTCTTGGAAGCTACAACTTTATTGTGGCAGACACTATAGTGGTTTTGAACATGTGGTCAATTTGTCTGCTAACCAGTTCAAGGGATTGGGACGTCTGGATAATGTTTGACAGATGCTGACTAAATGGTTTACAGTTGACCAGAGAAATGATAAACAACATTTCTTTTTCTCATGTGAATATTAGGTCAAAATTATAGAAAAAGAACATTTAAGTTGAGATCCTGAGACAACAATACAGGAAAAATATGTGATCTGAACAAAACAAAACAAAACAAAACAAAAATCCAGCCTTACCTGTTGTTTTTGTTCTTGTACAGCCCTGTTGGGTCGTAGATTGTGTGTAGTGGATGTCCTAGATGATGCTACAGAGTTCTTCTCCTTCCCATGGACCCTGTCTTTCCCTCTGGCCCTCAAACTGCTTCCACGTTCCTCAGCAGCTCGCGTCTGCCCGTTAAATACTGGAAGAGGAGAAGAACACAGCACATATCTAATTTAAAGTCATTTAGCTCACTTTTTTAGTGTATGTATGCATACTTAATTTCTAAAATTAAAAGAAAAACACAAAAAAGATACCACGTGTATTTATTTTGATGCATTTGTGTCTATTTTATAGGATGCATTATGGGTGCACAGTGGTTATTATACACACTGAACTGATTTAACCATATTGTTTCCCTCCTAGGTGAACTAAACCAGGTGATTTAAAACTGTAGTGGAAAAAAGACCCAGTTTTGAGGCTTTCTGCTGAATGGTCCTGCTGTACCTGACTGCCCTGCGTTCTACTTTCTGTGCGCTTGACTTGTAAATTGCTCTTATAAAAGAAGACTGCCAAGCAGCTAACAGAGTCGGCATAGAGGCCTCGTCTAACACATGAGAATTTATGGGATTTTAAAGCTCAAATATTGTAACAGCAAAGCTGCTTATAGCTCTCACACTAACATCAATAAATCACTGAAACCCAGTAACACAAATGACTGAATAGCACAAAAAATGCTCACTTTGCCTTGCGTTGACTGTAAGAACAACTTAATATTGCATGAAAATCTACTATAACAGATTTTCATTCTTCCTGAGAGCCACACACATTGAAGTTGGACAAAAGAAACAAAGTTTTCAAAGTTTTGAGCCTCCATTAGCTAAACAGATGGTGAAGTGAACAGAGAGTCCAATGTTAGCAGTAAAACACTAAACAAGTATTAAAATGCTCTTTGGGTCACTTTACTAAATGAAAGCTTCTAGAGGGACCAACTTATCATTCAAACAGTTTGGAGCTCAGCCAATGGCACGCATAAAAGTGTCATATTTAGAGTGGTTCATGTACAATATGTAAGTAGACATGGTTCTTGTTTGATTATAAAGTATGGATGCTCAATATGACTCCCAATTTTATTAGGAAGCACAGAGAGTTCTCTTTCAAGATTTCCCACATACAAGTATGACACACTGTGCAGAGACTGGATGTAGAGCAGCAGAACAACTTCTGCAAAAACTTGATCAGTGTTTCACAGATCTCAACATGATGGGACACATTTGAGAGGAATAATCTAAAATAAAGACCTGCAAAGCTGTTTCCAGTTTTAGACACAGACACTGTGTTTATCCTTAAGGTCCAATCTGACCTCGAAACCCCAGCGAGGTGACGGTTGTA
Organism: Rhinogobio ventralis; assembly: GCA_039654625.1. NCBI lineage: Eukaryota > Metazoa > Chordata > Actinopteri > Cypriniformes > Gobionidae > Rhinogobio > Rhinogobio ventralis. Next base: position 19,657,428 of record CM077201.1, read on the forward strand.
TGGGTGTAGTTTGTCAGGAGCTCCTCAGACATGTGTCGAGTATGTGGAGAAGTATTGGGTTACTGAGGTGTCAGATTACACTGCAGATTTTGCTGACTGGGTAACAGGGTCCAGTTACAAACCCAAAGAAAGAAATGGGCCAAGAACTCAAAACACGAGGATGTAGTGGCGTTCACTTTATTAAATGGAATCTCAGCTAAATTCAGCTTGGCCTGTTTTATTCTGTTAGCTATAATTAGCAAATCTCAAGAGAAATAGGAAAATGAGGACAGTGACCAATGGAGTCATTAATAATAGATATCAAAATTAATGTGAAAATAATTATCAATACAAATATTCATAAAAAATATGTAATATATAACATATTTGTAGCACAACTTATTTTTTAACACTTACATTTATACACTTGTATGAAATATTTATTTGTAAATAAAATCAAATCAAATAAACATACATGTAAAATTTGTTCTACCATTCAAATGTTTTGAGGTCGTAAGATGTTTTTATTTTTTGAGTCTCTTATGCTCATGCTCATCAAGGCTGCATTTAATTGATCAAAAAAACAACAACAGTAAAACGGTAATATTGTGAAACATTACTACAATTTAAAATAACTTTTCTATTTGAATATATTTTGATATGTGATTTATTGTTGTGATGGCAAAGCTGAACTTTCACATGATCCTTCAGAAATCATTATGATATGCTGATTTGTTGCTCAAGAAACATTTCTTATTATAATCAATGTTGAAACCAGTTGTGTTGCTTAATATTTCTGTGGAAACAAATATTGTTTTCAGTATTCTTTGATAACTATAAAGTTCTAAAGAACAGCATTTATTTGAAACAGAAATCTAAAATTATCAATGTATTTACTGATAAAATTTAGTGCATCCTTGCTTAATTAAAGCATTCATTTATTTTTAAAAAAATCTTACACCCTCAACTTTTAAATATATTATATTATATTATATTATATTATATTATAATCACGTCTTTTCTTTTTTCATGTGTGCATAGTCAGACATTGGTATAGAGCAAATGTAGTCAGTCTGACAGTGAGGGCTGTGTATAGTCACGGCTCATTAACTGTATGGTGTGGAAAGAGGCATGGCCATAACTCACCTCACTGGGGTCCTTAAATGGAACCAAATGTCCAGCCTGTCTGCTACTGGCAGTGCAATAATACACTACATATGCTACACAGTAAAATGGACTGTAAATTGCTATTTTAAGTAAAAAGGATTATAAAACGCAAAGCAAGATAAAGTTTATGAGAATAAGTGTGTGTGTTTGTGGTTATTCACACACTTTAACTATCCAATGGATGGAGTGTTTCAGGGGTGTAAGTACCATGACCGTTGACGATGCATTTGTTAGGTCCTTTGCTCTTGCATGGAGTGGACTGGCAGGAAGCAGGGGCATTGCTAGCACTGTCCTCTTCCTCTTCCTCGTCCTCTTCCTCATCTACATCCTCATCATTTTTAGCACTACCAAAGTATGTCATGTTGCTGGGCAACGCAGCAGAGCCTGAACCAATGAGAATGAGGATAAAGACAAAATGAGGGAGTGTTATGCAGAGAGAGAGAGAGAAAGAAAGAGAGAAAGAGAAAGAGAAATACAAAACAGAACAGTAGTAATGGCTACCAGCTGAGATCAAAAAAAGATTCAATCGCCACATATCTTGCTTTGAAAAAAAAAACAAGATTATCTTTAAAGTGATAGTTAACCAGAAAAATAAAATTGTTATCATTTAGCTTTCACATGGAATGTTTTTGTTCACACACTACCGTCCAAAAGTTTGGAGTCAGTAAGAATTTAAAAAAAATTTTTTTTTTTTTATATTTAACTATTAAAATTAAATTTACCAAAAGTGACAGTCTTTTTTTTTTTTACATTCTATTCATAAAGGATTCTTTAAATTGTATGTATCTCTGGGACGTCACTGTGTCACTATGTCACTATGTCATCACTGTTTCGACAAAATCATTTTTATATTAAGCTGCACAACTGTTTTCAACAGTTCTGTATTTTACATTTTAAAATACAAAACAAGTTAACAAGTTATATATAGTTTAAAGTTATTTAAGTTATTTGAATTTTAATATTATTTTACAATATTACTGATTTTACTAATCAAATAAATGCAGCCTTGGTGAGCACAAGAAACTTTTTTTAAAACAATTTTTTAAAATATATATATTACCAACCCCAAAGTTTTGAACAGCAAGAGATAAGAGCCTAAAACTCTAGTTTGTGTATTTGTGCACTGTGCAAAGCTCCTTATCCTGTTTAACTTCACTGTCCCAGCACTGTAAGAGAGAGAAGTTAATTGTGACGGTAGAGTGGTCCAGTCCAGTGCTCATCGCGTGTGCTACTGATCCTCACTGAAGGGTTCAGTGCTCACAATAGAGAGCCTGTTCACAAGCTTTATTCCACATTCCCTCAATAGGCATTTATCTGCACCAGAGTCACTGGGTCCATGGTGCTCGCATGTGCCATAGCATGTGATTATGTGTGTGTGTGTGTGTGTGTGTGTGTGTGTGTGTGTGTGTGTGTGTGTGTGTGTGTGTTTGTGTATACGTGTATATATGCACCCGAGGAGGGGGTGGGGAATGGGGCCAACTGGAAAGAAAGAAATAGAGAGGAGAAGTGGCCCGGCTGCTTCTGAATCAATCCACTTCTCCAACCACAATAACCAATAGAGTGTTAAATTTATATTGCAACCTGGTCATATCTGCCATTATTTGAGATCAATAGAAATGAACTATGTGAAACCTTATTAGCAACTGGTTATGGACGGCAAGCTGTAATATCCAGGTGAAATGAGAGCTGAGCTGAATTGTGAAAGAAAGGATCTCTGGGCCCCCTAGATAACGGAGAAAGGCTCTTTAGGCCAGTCCTCCATCATCAAGGGTTTTAATAAAGGCTCCTGGGGGCTTTGACCTATTGGTTATTGTTCACATCTCAAGAGGCAACTGAATGATTCTTCGATTCGTCTCTGATAATGCCCGAGGATTTTGAAGAGCCATTTCAGAGCGAATATTAAAGGGGGCATATTATGCCCCTTTTCACAAGATGTAATATAAATCTCTGGTGCCCCCAGAATGTGTCTGTGAAGTTTCAGCTCAAAATACCCCCAGATCATTTATTATAGCTTGTCAAATTTGCCCCTATTTGGTTGTGAGCAAAAACGCTCCATTTTAAATGCAAATCCCTTTAAATGTCCCTTTAAATGCAAATGAGCTGCTGCTCCCCGCCCCCCTTCCAGCAGCTCCTTTACACAAGCTTTGGATACAATGTCAACAACAAAACGAATCTCACTCAGCCAAAATGTCAGAAATAACCAGTTGTGGAGTGCAGCCTTACATGTTTGAACCAGAGTTAGACACAGATGATAGACTCAGGAGGTTGCAACTTTTAGACTGCACCTGGACTTTTCTGAATGGTTAGTGGATACATTTATGTAACGTTAGTTGTTGTGGAGTTACGTTGGTTCAATTCATCGACTAGCATGTACCATCATGTTAATCTATAAACTGTTGTATAGGTGCTCGTGTGGGAATGTAAAAAAGTCTGTCACCTGACTATACAATGCATAATAAATGTGCGCTTATGAATTACGCAGACGGTGAGCGTTTTCAGGATAAAACTAATGACATAGCTCTAGTCTCTGTGACTACAGTCAGAGACTATGGTAACTTTAGCCATATTAGCCGTACAGAATTCTAGAAAGCTCATTCAGAAAGGAAATTTGCAAACATTCACAAAATATATAGTGTCATCCTTACTTGTTCTGGATATGAAGTAAGAGCATGAAGCGTTGGTTTTGACCCATCCTTCAGAAACAACTTTTTCACAAATCCAGCTTGTACTGACCCTCGTTGGTAAAGCAGTAATGTGTACAATTATTTGCACAAAATATATAATTATATACATTTTACCGACATTTTTCGGCACATTTCCTTCAAAAATGAAATTCATCCACAGTGTCCTCAGTGGCTCGGAGGCCGGGAGTCTACGGAGACTCGTATGTTCGTTGGTACATCCAACAACAGAACATTTGTAATGTTTTTGGCGCAGACATTGCAATACTCTAGCTAGTTACAGCGAGTAAACAGAAATGGCAGTCTCTGTGCTTCTCACTCAGGGGTGTGTCTATGCTAAAAGGGCAGATCATCAACAGTCATGGGCGGCGTTTCCCTACTCTTACATAGGAGTAGGGAGAAATGTAAAACAACGTGTTATGAGAGATTGCTAATGATTGATGGTTACGGATTATAAAAAAAGTATTGGGTGGATTTTTACCATTATAGGCTGCACTGTAAATTTTAACAAGTTCAGTTTGGAAACCGATTGCCTTATTTTTGCAAAGCAAACTTAAAGGGAAAACTGAAGTTAATTTAATAATCAGCTAAAAGTAAAGCAAGCTAACACCTCCCAAGTAAATTAAGTAACAAATACCAAGTTAGTTTAATGCCAATTCTAGTTAACATACTAATATTTTCTAATCTTACTTAAGATTTAATAGTAAGATTACTTGAGTAATTCATGCAAACATCTTAAATACTATTATTCTCAACATAGTTTTAATCTGTCATTTTCAGCTATGGCGACTTAAAAAACGATGTGCAACTAAAACTATGTGCAATCGGTTTCCACATTTTCTTCAAGTAAAGTGAACTTATTATTAGCATTGAATGCACTTAACACTCAATTAAGTAAGCTTAATTGCATCAAGTTGTTCTTACTTAAACCATTTAAGTTGTCAACTTAATTCTATCTGTGATCTGAGGAAGTGTACTCCCAGAATGCATTGCGGCATGAATAAATTAATTGCTTTGTTTTACTAATTTTGTCTTTATTTTACTATTTGTCTTTTGTCAGTATAACCGCCATAAAGACAGCAAATAAAATTGTAATGGTCTTATTAAGTAAAAAAAAAAAGTTTATGTCATAAGTGTTAGCAATAAAATGTTAAAAGATCCTTATTTGACATGAAATATAGTTGTGTTATATATCATTAATTCATTCATTCATTCATTTACACACACACACACACACACACACACACACACACACACACACACACACACACACACACACACACACACACACACACACACGTATATAATATAAAATGTATTTCTTCCCTTCCTTCCTTTGAAATCAAATCACTGTGATTTCTTGTTGCATCGCTGCATCAATAGGAAGAGAATTACAATCATATAAATGAAGTTCCAAGTGGCCAACCAAAGGGAACACTAATCACCATAATGGTGAGAAATTTTAGGAAATCAACACAAATTTATGAAGTCAACTTATGTGACGTTCTCCCAAAATTTTTAGTTGTATTGTCAATAACATTCAAGATGACTGGAAAATGAGTGAAGGCAACTAAGGAGAACGATGACTGCAGAAGTGGAGGAAAAGTCTATAAAGAATTGCCCCGCCTTTTTTTTTTTTTTTGCTTTGGCAAAATGGTACTCAAACCAGTCATGTAATGTTTACTTGGGTTTTCTGAGTAATGAAGACATAACTATTTAAATAGTTCAGATTACTAAATTGTTTTAAGTTCGTTCAACATATTATTGGACATTAAGTAAAGTTAACTAAAAAGTCTTAGTAAGAACAACTGTTGGATTTTACAGTGTTGTTTACACACACTGTGGACACACATCTGTGTTCAAACACCTTATAAAAGTGAATTTTGCCTAATATGTCGCCTTTAATGAATGTGATTTTCATCTCACAATACTACTCTACAGTAATACAGCTGATGATTTGATATGATAAAGTATTCGACTCTCACTTTCATTAATTAACATGAATAATTTTGGAATCTGCAGGAAAGAGGTCCATGTTTAGTCCAAGTATCCTATTATTTTTGGAAATAGTCGGAACATCATTCACTACTCATGTCGTCCTCTGATATGAATTCTTCCTTGAAGCAAAGTGTGACTTTGCTTGAGGATTTTTGTGAACCCGAATCTTTTTTTACTTCTGTCCCTTATGGGCTGATGGAGAATGAGAAAAAGAGAGAGAGAGAGAGAAACAGGCTAAAAGGGGCACAACAAAAAAGGGATTTCAGTCATCTCATCACTAGCTTGGTTGGAAACAAACACTTTTGCTGTAATCAGTTATGACGTGTGCATATTAATATATATAGAGTACACCTGATTTGGGTGTCATCAATTAGTAAAACAAAACATTTTCAGCAGCCACATGATCCTTCAGAAATCATTCTAATATACTGATTTGATGCTCAAGAAATGTCTTTATTATTAATGTAGATTTTTTTTGTGAAACCATTTATTTGAAATGGAAATCTTTTGTCCAATTCAAAGTAAATGTCTTAAAGTAAATGAGTTTTGAATATGCTCAATTATTTTCTATCAAGTAAATTCACTGTTTATTAGTAGTTTAAGTAGGAGCTTTTAGAAGCAGGCACCAAAGTTAAAAAATAAAAGATTTTAATGCACATTGATAAGCGACATCTGTGCTTCCCCACTCATGAGAAACACCAGCCGCCACTGCGTCTGAGATATGGCTTAAATCAGCCTTGACTTATCTGACACTACAAGCTCTGGTTATATTTTAAAAATCCATAAACTGATCCACAATGCCACTCTCACATTTATGTTTGCTCTCAGTTCTAACCCAATAATGAAAAGAGGTTTGATATGATGACAGGGACGAATGGAGACTGGGAAAAGATGTTCTCATTTACATTCTTTATGTTTGAAAATCCATTAACCCACTTTGCCCTCAGCCAAGAGTCCATGGCAAATCCAATCAGTCTGTTCACTGTCTTTACATAGTCGTATGCGAGAAAGAAGAGAGATGGAGAAAGTCAACCATTTCAAAGGAGCCTGATAAATGTAAGTGACTGGGAAGGGAGAGAGAATAAGAGAAAGTATGATGTTAACTCAATTTGTGTCCTCTATGTTTGTTCTGCCAGTATAGATGAGATTAAAAAAAATATGACGAAGGACTGGAACAGAATTTATAGCTGTCACAAATCCAGACTGTGGTGATAACATCATTGTTTATAAATGCACAAGTTTACACCAGCCATTTATGCTTAATTGCTTGAGTCCTGACACACAAGGTCATGTAAACACCTTAAACTGCCCTTTTTAATCAGGTAAATGTAAAATTGTTCATTTTCATTTCTATTAGATGTCTATTTTTTATTTTTCTAAAGCTAAACTGACCTGGAATATTCTGTTTGCTTAACAGATGTTAAGGTCAACAAACATGCTCCTAAAAAAACAAGCAACCTACATGTATAAACCAGCATCTAAATTAGATTTCTAAATAATTCTCCCTATGATCTCTAATAGTATAGCTCCATCCACACCAAATCCCATTGGACCATAGTTCCATTCCACATGAATATTAAACATGCAACATGAACAAGAAGTCCCTCATCTACTTAAACATTTTTGGGAGCTCTTCATCTTTGACTTGCTTACTGGAAGAAGGTTTAAAATTGAATTGAAAATCTACACTGGGAGAACAGCCAAGACACAAACACTGTAAATAACATCAGCACACATGAGAGAGTCACACAAATGTTTCCCAGCAATAAACGAAACTCCCATGTGAGAATGTGAATGTGCGCTGCCCAGAGGCAAAGCATTATGGAGTCTGTAAACATTGAGAGAGTTGAGAGAGCGAGAAAATTAAGACTGACAAAGACAGAAGGAGAGCAGACCCACCTCTTAGACAAAGGAAAGTGAGGAAGTCTTCAGTTTTGGGTTTGCGTCTTGTGAGATGGTTGAGCAGGGTGGCTGGGCTTGGGGGCATGGCCTCCAGCACTTTCAGCGGAGTGGCATTGGGAGAACAGGGATGAGACTGAGCAAACTTCCTCTGAGCCTGCAGTCTTGGCCTGGTATGAGAAACGGAATATAAAGGATTAGTTCTGTTAGAAATGACAAATGTGATTATTTACTCATTCTTTATTTATTCATCATGTAAGTTTGAAGCCTTTTATTTGGTCGCTCTTCTCTAAGCAATTACAATGAATGCAGATCAAGCTTTCTTTTTCCCTTTTATGTTACACTAAAGAAAGTCATGGGTTTTGAACAATATGAGAATAAATGATTGAAGTTCAGTTCAAGCTCTTTTTTAAAGATACTTTCATTTGATGCCTCGTGTTTTATTGAGACCAAAACACTGTGTAGGTGACTGGCACAGACTAGAACGAAATTGTTGTATAAAGTTGTTGTTTTTGTTTGTTTTTGCACACAAAAAGTATTCTCGTCACTTCATAAAATTAAGATTGACCCTCTGGAGCCACATGGACTATTTTAACAATGTTTTTACTACCTTTCTGGACCTTGAAAGTGTTAATTATATTGCTGTCTATGGAGGTGTCAGAAGCTTTCGGATTTCATGAAAAATATCTTAATTTGTGTTCCGAAGATGAATGAAGGTCTTGCGGGTTTGGAACGACATGAGGGTGAGTAATTGATGACAGAATTTAGATTTTTGGGTGAACTAACCTTTTAACCATCAGGACTTCCATTTTTGACCAGCTACAACAGTTAAGTTGTACTGGTGAACAGTGTGGATCAGCCTAGAATTTAACTTTATACTGTATCTCTTTGGCAATGAAAGTTATAGAGGGGTATCATTTAATTTAAGTGATGCCCCGAGCCATTGTCAAATCTGTTATATTCCCACCTAGTTCAATCATCATGATATATTCATCAGTGAAACCACATTTCATCCATGCACCAACTTAGAATGACACAGAACCACAACAAACTGTGCTGGAAATCTCACAGGGAAAAGGCTCAGTAAACTCACCTCTTCCTGACAGGCCCTTCTATTGAGTACTCATGGCTGCAGTCTTTACTCTGAACTGCATGTTGTGTCCTGTCTGACTTACAGCTTCCAGCAAACAGCCCGGCTTTAGGTCCAGAACCATTCAAATGACCATTTGCAAAGGAGCCTGGGAAAGGAGGTGTGAGACATATGCACTTAAATACTAGAGAAAACAATTTCCCTCCATCCTATCTAATATTATGACATTTTTTCTGTTAACAAATGAAATAAACAAATCTGAAGGGTGTAGCATCCACAACAACTCTTCAGTGCCTCTGAAATAAAGAAGAGGTTTGAAACTGGATTTTTCCAATCCTTCAGTCTGCAGCGAACAAACACAAGTGGACACTCAGACTAAGTGCACACTCAGAATAAACTGACAGGAAGTAGGGAAAATTACAGTGCCTAAAGTGTCCTGTTACAATTATCTAAGGTTTCAGTAATGTTAAGCAGCCAAAAATAAACATGTAGTCTATGAACTGAAAATACAATATGTGCATAAGTTATTGTCTGTCCTCTTAAATCATACAACATTGAGAGTAATAATAGCAGATCTATCAATATGTATGGGGCCCTATGAAAAACATGAATAAAATAATTCTAGAAATCTTTAGTATTACCTTTAGTGTTAATGCTCCTAAATTATGGAATTTGCTTCCCCTTCCACTTCATAATATATCATTTTTGTATACCTTCAAGACTCAGCTAAAACGTATCTATTTAATATGCATTTTGAATAATGTGGCTATATAAGGCCCGTGCTTGTATTGTGTATGTGGGTGTGCAAATGTATTGCATAGAAATATGTAAAGCGACCTTGAGCTATGGAAAGGCGCTATATAAATAAAACTTCTTCTTCTTAGTAAAAATATAAAAGTTAGTATTAGTGCACAAGATGTGACATTTACAATGCAATTATCAGGAACATAATCTGACGAGACCAGACAATGAACTGAAAGAAACACAGAGAACCATTCAGTGAAACAGGTGTAACTGATAATCAAATCAAAGAAGAACCATGGACACAAACTGAAACACAGGAAACTGTGCAAAACCCACCTTAAAAACCTGATCACCTGTTTATATATATATATATATATATATATATATATATATATATATATATATATATATATATATATATATATATATATATATATATATATATATATATATATAACAGGAGTCAGGGCACAGAAGACAAAAAAAGGCAGGGAGGATACGACTGCGGCAGAGGCCAGGAAGGAGTCAGTGGTAGGAGGAGCCAGGGCAGAAGCCCCAGCAGGAATCCCAGAACAAAAACCCAAGGTGGAGTCGAGGGAGGAGCCATGGTGGAGACCTAGCTAGTGAAACCAGGGGAATGACTGACTGACATGAGGCTGATGGCGATGGAGACTCAGTTGGAGTCGAAGAGCCGATGAGACCAGACGAGGTTCAGGAGACCAAGGCGGAGCCATGGGGATGAGCAGCTGAGGTGAAGCCAGGTGTGTCGTGCGCCCAAGTACTGAGGTGAAGCCGGAGGGAAGGAGGAGCACAGCGGAGCCAAAGGGATAGGAGGGATGAGTCAATGACGAAAGGCCCGTAAGTCCATGGTGATGGCAGAGCGACGACTGACCACTGCGAAGCTGGAGGGACAAGGAAGCCCGGTGCAGCCATATGGATGACGGTCCCAGTAGCTATGGTGGAGCCAACAGGTCGACGGGCCGAGGTGGAGTGATGGGCTTATAGGTTCTAGGCAGAGTAAACAGGTCGACAGTCCACAAAGCACCGGGCAGGCAACATAGGCCTGAACAGGGCTGAAGGACTGGTCAGTGCAAACAGGGGGTTAATAAATGGCCTTACTGGCTGATAAAGGGCAGGTAGACTTCTTATTAATGGCCCTTTTGGCCGACGCGGAACAGGCAGACATCTCAGGAAAAGCTCTCTAGACTTGGAACAGGCAGAAGAGGTGGGAGTGGGAGGCAGGGCGGGAACATCAAAGACAACAATAGCACAGTGCTGGGCGACGAAACAGGCTCTGTGCAGGGCGACGAAACAGGCATTGTGCTCTCTTCATACTCCTCAAACAATATAAGGGGTGATGAGTTCAGCGCACTTACATCCACCGTAGTTGAAGGGACATGGCTCCATTCCATCCCCTCGTATTCCACCAACATATACACAGGCACAGACATTGTTGCTCACACACCTGGTCAGACTTTTTGTCAGGTTTGGGTTCCAGGATGATCTTTGGCTCAGGCATTACCTCTGGCACTGGCATCGTGGTGGAGTGGCTGCTGGTTTGGTGGCTGCGGATGCAGCGGGTGCATTGTGCACGCAGGTGCGCTGAAATCCTCCTCTCTCTCGCCGATGGTGAAGGATCCATTTTGAAGTAGCACCCAATAAACGAATTCCTGGATGTTCCACATTTTGGTTGCAAAAAGGAGCAGGATCTATGTGCAGCAGATTTTAATAACTCAATAACAATACAGAGGTATCTAGGCAATCTCAAAGAACTGGAACAGAACAGCCACATAGATGATAATGAACAAAGGGCAACTGAAACAGAGTTATATATACAGAGAAACACTAGAGACTAAATTATATAATTAACTAGAAACAGGTGTAACAGACAAGGCAAATCAAACATTGTGGCAACAGAAGAACAAAGACAAAGGAAACTGAACTGGGAACAATGCAAAACTAACAGAATAATAACTCAAACAATGAACAACCATGGCAACAATCAGAGTAATCAAACAAGCAGGAAAACAAGAACCTGAGAAAGGAATCATGCACAAAAACATGAACATAACCATAACAGTGTTTTATATTATTTAAATGTTTATATCACCGGCCACTTTATTAGGTACACGTGTTCAACTGCTTATTAACACAAATATCTAATCAGTCAATTATATGGCAGCAACTCAATGCATTTAGGCATGCACCTATGGTCAAGATGATCTGCTGTTCAAACCGAGTATCAGAATGGGAAAGAAAAGTGAGAAAAAGTCACTTTGAGCATAGCATGGTTGTTGGTGCCAGACAGGCTGATCTGAGTATTTCAGAAACTGCTAATCTACTGGGATTTTCATGCATAACCATTTCTAGGGTTTACAGAGAATGGTCAGAAAAAGAGAAAATATCTAGTGAGCGGCAGTTCTGTGGGAGAAAATGCCTTGTTGATGCCAGTCAGAGGCCAGAGGTCAGAGGACAATGGCCAGACTGGTTCGAGCTGATAGAAAGGCAACTCTTTTTCCACTTTGAGCACTGGGTGTGGGGGATATATGAGTGGCCAAGTAGTACCAACTGAGCATCGTTTAAATGCAACGGCCTACCTGAGTATTGTTGCTGATCATGTCCATCATTTTATGACCCATCTTCTGATAGCTACTTCCAACAGGATAAAGTGCCATGTCACAAAGCTCAAATCATCTCAAACTAGTTTCTTGAACGTGACAATGAGTTCACTATACTCAAATAGTCACCAGATATCAATCTAAACTTTGGGATGTGGTGGAACGGGAGATTCGCATCATGGGTGTGCAGCCGACAAATCTGCAGCAAATGTGTGATGCTTTCATGTTAATATGGACCAAACTCTCTTAGGAATATTTCCAGCATCTTGTTGAATCTATGCCATGAAGAATTAAGGCAGTTCTGGAGGCAAAAGTACCTAATAAAGTGGCCGGTGAGAATATGCTATTTTACATTTTATGTATTTGCAAAAGTATATTATTTCATTATACCTAAAAATCGTAAATAAAAGTGTGTTTGATGTTTTTCCAGGGCATTAAACGATTTCTGTCAAGTGAAGTGAGTGAACTTCAACAAAATCTTGTGAATCAGAATGCAGCTACTAACCGCACAGGATAACGTCACGCATTCTAATTTTTAGAATTCTCAAGGATGCCTTTTAATTACAGAGAATGCGCAAGACTCTCTGAAATGCAATGCGTTTGATAACAAACCAGTTCCAAAGGAATACTTAAGTGTTATTGAAAGCATATAAAGCAGTGAGCTCATGAGGTGTTCTGTTCATGCCCTTGACATTCTCCGCGAGATGATGCACTGCACCATACACAGCCAGGCAGGTCACTGAGTTCACCCCATTAGAGCGCAGTGATTTGAGAGTAGTGAGAGCGCTTTGCAGCCCCGGCACATGAAACCCATACAGAGAGGGCATTATTCAGGGCATAATTTACTTTGCTCACACATTTTCAGTGCAATCATGGCACAACAATAATATTCCTAATGGACCATTGAGAGGCTGAGAAAATAAGGAAAAGTCCCACGGTGCCAAGTGTCCCCCTGAGTGTCACAGCTGGCTGCAGACACATGAGCTCAGCATCTAAGGCAAAATAATTCATCAAATACCAATGCACCTTTAAAACACCACATCGAACTGTACGTTTCAATGTATTTTGGTAGGAAAAAACATTTGAGCCTGTAAATTGATCAAAATGAAGAACAAACTTACATTTATGTAACAAAAAAGACCATCTTTTTTCTTTTTCTTTTTTTGACACATTCAATCTCTGGATTATTCATAATAAAAATATCTCAGCAAAAATAAAACTGACTTTGGCAATGCCAAAACAGCATAGAACATCTGCACAGGATATGAGTTTATATATATGACCAAGTTGAAGGCTTAGCTCATGAATATTAATAAACTAATATGCCTGGATGTGCTAGAAAGATTACCTATAGCAAAGTCAGCATGAAGTTAATTAATATTCATGTGCTCAGTCTTTGCCATATGGTGACATCACCACCTATCCATCATCTTAAAACTCAGTCTAGTGCCACTGTTAAGGTACGATATTCTCAACATATTATTCTCTAAAGGGGTTTAGAATGGAAGCTGAAAGCAGCAGCGTCAGATGTCACAGAAATGAGTTCTTTGCTGCAGCTGTTCTAAAGGTCAGTATCCATCTGTAGTCTAAATCTCTGAAGATGAATACTCACCATTAACTATTTCAGTGCCATTCTCCACTTTGCTCTTCTGAGCCGTCTTAAACTCTTTAAGTGAGAGGTAGAGCACCCGGCGGACCACTCTCTCTTCCGACCATGGGATCCCATCGTTATCATCCTGCAGAAATGAAAGAGTTCATTTTAGAGCTCTAAAATGAAACAAACGACCTAAAGTCACCTCATAAGAAAAATAAACAGCTCTTTAAAAAAACTGTTTTGGAATAATTAATCAAACAATCGGAAAACCAGCATGATTTCATTATGTCAAACAAATGAAATGATAAACACTGAGCGTAGACAAGGAAAAAAAACACAGCAAAGCTATACAGACAGAGGACTATGCTATAAATAGTGCGGTTGGCTGCAGTTTCTCAATCCCAGCACATGTCAGAAAGCCTTTTATTACTGAATGCTCCAAAAGCAATCACAACAAATGTTAGCATAACATTTATTCCTCATAGATTACCTAATGTGCTGTAGTAAGACATCTCTGTAGGTAGCTGAATGACCTCACTGTTCTTCACATTTCTCTCAAAGCCTCAAAACAAGTCTTTCATCCAATAATGTGATCTCTTACAAACCTTTAAATCACTTTAGAATAACAGCTCATTGCCTTAGCCTGTCCCCTTCACCATAAATGGGGTAACAAGCCAAGCTTGTTCTCAATCATGTCCCCTAGTGTTGCATTGACACTAAATGACCCAACAACAGGCTATTCACATGGGTAACAAATACAATTCTTCAGGGGGTTTTAAAGTCGGCATGAAGTTGTGATAGTCTTTTCTTTCCTATTGTGATATATATATATATATATATATATATATATATATATATCTGAGTGAAGTTGCTTCTGAAAATGGGGGGCGGGATTTGATTTTGTCCATCAGGAAATTGACTGGATGGTTGTGGTTTGCTACTGCTGTGATCTCATGTGAGTGACAGGTTGTCCAGCCCTCATGCCAGTAAACACATCATCAGAGAAGAGAAGAGATGTCGCTTCAAGAGGAAAAGTTATTTTGATTTAAGATTACGAGGGCACATTAAAATAAAAAAATTTAAAATGATGTGCACAGATAAATCATTTATAAACACTGCAATATTCTATTTCATGGTGACTATAATGCCACAGATCCCCAAAAAATATATTTTGAATATAGTATGAGGATGTGTAAATTTTTCTTATTTAGTACTGCCCTTCAGAAGCTACATAATATATTTCTTTTTCTGTTTCTCAGAAAACAAAATAAGTACAATTTACCCTGATCATCCAATTTAAAAAAAGTTTACATCCCTTGGCACATTAATGCATCGTGTTGCCTTCATGAGTATCAGTGAATGTTTTCACTTTTTGTAATAGTTGTGTATAAGTCCCTCCATTGTCTTCAGTGTGAGAAAAAAAAAATTATATATATATAATATAATATATATATAATATATAATATATATAGCATGACAGGCCAAAGGCCATTCACAGAGGAATGTTGTATAGTCGTCACTGCAATCAGCATAAGAGCAGCATGCTTTCATTAAACTTTTTCTATTTTACATATGTGATGTATTGTTATCACTATAAATGTGACTTATTTTAGCTAACTGATCCTGAGAGCAAGATTCGTAATCATGCTGCACTCCCCCCAGTGAAAGCAATGTGAAATACTTGAGATGATTAGGACGATGTGAAGTGCTTGACCCCAGCTTAGGGCCTCCTCATGGCACACGAAGAAAGTGGCACTGGCTAGGGAACTTCTAGTCACCATGGAGACGGTCTTCCACAGGTCTATTGTGGCGGTCATGTGAAAGTCCCTGTCAGGGTGAACTCAAAACGATATGACATTTCACGAGCGAGCGCCAAGCTCTATTATTTATGAGATTATGCAAGTAGGGTCCCACAAAAAGAGACACTAGAAAGTGGAAGTCAATATCAATAGACTGCTAGAGAGAAAAGGAAATCCTTGTCCTATAATACGAAACCCCAAAAATCTCTGTATTTAACATTGCGGTTTAAACAGTGCATAAGCAATAGGATACTATGAAGCAATAATTAAAATTTAAAAGATATCAAAAGTCGGCCAGGCAGTTAAGGAGGAACAACTGATGAGTTTATTTTAAATAAATAAATAAATAACTTAAAAAGTTTGGGGTTGGTAAGATTGTTAAAAGTATTGTGCAAGTTTAAAATAATTGATTTCCATTTTAATATATTTTATAATATATTATATTAAATATATTAAGTTAAATTATAAAGTTAAATGTAATTTATTCCTGTGATGGCAATGCTGAATTTTCAGCATCATTACTCCATTCTTAAGTGTCACATGATCCTTCAGGAAACATTCTAATATGCTGGTTTGCTGCTCAATAAACATTTCTAATTATTATCAATGTTGAAAACTGTTGTGCTGCTTAATATTTCAGCACTCTTGATCAATAGAAAGTTCAAAAGAACAGCATTTATTTAAAATAGATTTTTTTGTAACAATGTAAAAGTCTTTAGTGTCACTTTTGATCAATTTAAAGTATCCTTGTTAAAAAAAAAAAAAAATTCTACAACAAAATAGTCTAAAAAAATAAATAAATAAATTTATTTATGTATATATATATATATATATATATACACACATATATATATACACATATATATACATATATATATACACACATATACATATATATATATATATATATATATATATATATATATATATATATATATATATATATAGTATATTTATAGTCTATATACAGTTAACCTCACTACAGTGTCACCTAGGATGCAGCAAAGACGAGGAAGAGGATCTAATCGCAGCAAAATCAAGGTTCATTAAACACAAACTCAAAACACTCAGAAAACAAAGAAACCGGTATAACACGACGTAGAACAGACAACTGAACAAAGGAAACTGAGGACTTAAATACACAGGGGTAAACGAGGAAACTAAATGAGCAACAGGTGATCTTATTTAGTGGATAACTGGCGCGCACAAGGAAAAATGCAGGGAACAGAACAGAACCAAACCGAAAAACAATGAAACTAAGCAGAACAAAGCATAATCCTGACAGTGCATTACTGGAGGACAGACGCACTTGGATTTATGGCTAAATTCACTGTTTCTATGCCAGCGCAAGGCCCGTTGCCAATTGCAGAATGAAATTTGCTTACTTGATGTTTGTAAATTGACAGTTAAGTGAATGAGTCTAGGATATCCTGGTCCATTATTTGATCAAGGAGCCCTGACACACCTCATAAAAGAAATGCAACAATATAATTCCACTATTTTCACTAAACATGCCTGGTGTGTTTATACATAATCAATGCACTAATGTACAGTATAGAATATATACTATTTAAGGTAAGATCTAATATCAATACATTCATCACAGGTGGTGCATGAGCCCAATATCTCCAAAATCAATTAAACATAAGATTCATGTTGCTCATTTAACTGTCATAATTAGTTCCTCTGTGAAAACGGCCTCATATGCATCCTCCTTTTAACCACATTAGGTTGCTATTTGTGTCTGTGTATGTAGCTCAGGGAATCTCTTACAATTACACCAGCATCTCTCACCACACACATCTCTAAGTCGTGTGCTGGTTTTTATTACGCTAACAGCAACCATGTCAATTATTGATAAAGGTGTATTGTGTCTGAACTCATGAGGATACGTCTGTCAAAGCAGATCCGTAAGCACAAAGCAGATCTTTCATGATAGCGACATATATCACATATATATATACACGCGTATATATACACACATACATCGGTTGAATTGGAGGACTTCACAATTGTTTACAATTGGAGTCTATAATCCAAAGATCAAGCGAGGCATCAGGATAACAACAAAGAGCAAAAAGCAAACAACAGAGGACAAAGTCAGAGGAATAATGGCAGAATAATAGTCTGCAGGCTGAGGCCTGTTTAATTCTAGTGTGTGGGTTTGATTTGCATACAGATAACTTGTCAAACGCTTTTATTAAACATGATGGCTTTAATGAGTAATTGCTCCCTTATGGATCACACAAACTTGAATCTAAAAGCAACTAGTGTTATAATCAGGAAAACAATCGAAAAGCCTTTAATCTTTACCTAATGTTTAGCACAGACATTGATTCAGACAGAGCATTAGTTGGGTCTGCGAGCGCTGCTTCACACAGATCAAATTTAAACAGGGCAGCAGGAGCAGACGGGCTGAGGGCCATCCTGCCAACACATCGAATCTGACCTTGTTTACCCATCTGTCTCAGACCGATCACTGGTCACTTACACACACACACACACACACACACGCACAGCTGACTACTACTAATTTTAACAAAAGCAAGCTGGCATGAAAGAAAAAAATATATTTATTATTTACCCAGGACCAACAACCTGACATTAAACCAACATTGACTGGCCTATCAACGCGGTACACGCAGGTGTTTGATTGTAAATGATGACTGGCTGCGCTCTCAAGAAATGTTCACTCTGATAAGCTTCTCAAATAAGCCATTCAACAGCATTCAATGTCACACCTACTCCATTGATAACATGAAAGCTTTTCACTTCTGAAAAGCTACACGAACTGGAAATAAATTCACAAAGACAGTTTTCCTCACAGTTGAGAAAAATATATATAATATATGCATAATATATCTGCCCTATATTGGTTATCAGTTTTTACAGGTAGATTTTGGATATTTAATTGTTGCATATTTTAAATTGTAAGTGACATTTGCCATCATCTAGCACTAACGACCTCTGCAATAATGTAACCCTTTAAAAGACATTTCCATTTAAAAGTGAATGTCGGAGTGTGTGCATGCACTCGTGCATAAAAATTAAGTTCATATTATCCATCTCTATATTTATTTATAATAATTATTTTTAGTATCTGTTATCATTAATGGGATAGTTCACCCAAAAATGATAATTACCCCATGATTTACTCCCCCTCAAGCCATCCTAGGTGTATATGACATTCTTCTTTCAGATGAATACATTCAGAGATATATAAAAAAAATTCCTGGCTCTTCCAAGCATTATAATGGCAGTTTACTTGATAAAGTTTTAAATATGGATATTTTTCTTACACAAACCCATTGATTCGCTTCAGAAGGCCTTTATTAACCCCCTGGAGCCGTGTGGATTACTTTTATAATGGATGGATGCACTTTTTTGGTCTTCAAATTTTGGGCAGCCATTCACTGCCATTATAATGCTTAGAAGAGCTAGGATATTTTTTAATATAACTGATTGTATTTGTCTGAAAGAAGAATGTCATATACACCTAAGTTGGCTTGAGGGTGAGTAAATCATGGGGTAATTTTCATTTTTGGGTGAACTATCCCTTTAAACCTTTACATTATGCTGTTGTGAGATCTAAATTCATTTATAGAACACTTTTTAGTATAGTTTTTTTTTGTATTTTCAAAATATATATATATATATTTTTTTAAGTAGTATAGATTTAAAAGATCGGCCATTTATCAGTGTTTGGACATAACATCAAAATAATTCTTTGCTTATTTGTATCAGCCAGAATTTCAATATTGATGCAGAAGACAGAACACTTCAACAAACAACAAACAACAGAACAACAAATCTGCTTTAACCACAACAGTGTGACAAATTGCACAAAAAAGGTGCACATTTGCATCTGCAAAAATCTCTTTGTTAAAGCCCATTATTAATTCTCCCAAAAGTGCATAAATAATAACAGAATACTTAGTCTTCTTCAAAAAAGCTGCTTTTTTTGTGCTTACATTGCAAATAAATGTTTTGGTCTTCCCATGGTTCAGCACTGTGCCACACAATCTTCACTGATTGTACAAACACAAAGGACTCAATGCCCAGGGGAGTTCCCACAAGCCTGACTGTGGCGTTGCATCCTAGAGTTTTGCTTATCAAGGACACTGTGTTTTCAGTGACAGCACCCTCTACACATTCACCTAGCTGTGAAGACAGATTGCTGCAGATGGAGCCAAGGAAGCAAAGACCCACCCAATGACAATCCCCTCTCCTGCCATGACAACAGGAGAATGCCGGTGGCAAACCTAGCCGCTTTACCATTATGCACTTCCCTCCCTCTCTTTCCATAGACATGAGCAGTATGCTTGTACTGGGATGAATTAAAAGTAATTTAAAACTCAATGAGCTACTACCATGCATGACAGCGGTATGAAGTCTCAAGAGACAATAGACGCTGGAGTCACCTTGCACTGATTCTCACCCATGCTTCAATACACTAAACGCAGCCATATTTGCTCATCATCTAGTTTGGCTGAAGCCTTTTAATACATCAAATTGCTATTTATGACATCTATTGTATTATCTCTATGTGAAACAAATTAAACCGCCATTAAAATCAATAGACAAAAGCCAGACACGTTTCTTGATAAAAATAACTTTTGATAACATTGCAGCAATAATTGTACACAGTTCAGCAAGCCTATTCTGATACAATATGTCTCCTTGGAGTTTGGGATGACTGCATCAATTAGTGCACAGCTGGACATGTCTGAGAAGGAGGGATGAAGCAGCCATTACAAGCTTCCTCCTGTTTTTACATCATCCTTTGTTTTATTTGAGAGTTGTAACACAGACACAACATTTCATTACACAGATAAAATGCAATGAGGCTGTACAGTAGTAGAGGACACAAGCGATATTAATCATTTCCCTTGCTGATTTATCAACTCAGCTGAATATTATCAAGTGGTTTAAGTCTTGACATTATAAAGATGGATGTGTCTCATATGAAAGTATTCAATAAATTCAAAATATTATTAAATAAATAAATTGAATAATAATCTTAATATGTAATATTTAATTATATGTAATATGTAAATCAGGGCTTGACATTAACACCCACCAAATGCGGGTGGATTTCAGTAGTGTTGTGTAATGCAGTCACTCCTACTAGCCACTTTGGTGGGTAAAATTTTATATATAGCCTACACTTTTCAATTACAGTCTTTTAAAAAGGCATCTGAAATAATGTCGAAAATATAGATTTTTTTTAATACATATTGATACTGAAACGCTTCCAATATTTATTTTCCACAGAATAGATACACTGTACCAGCTGCACTTTCTCGCTCTCTCATCTCTCCAACAGTGAGTTGACACATAAACCCGCCTCTTCTTACACACTTGTTTCGTTTCCTAATATTGTTGGTGTTACAGGGCTTGAATTTCGGTGTGGGATTGTGCATAATTTGATTAATTCCCGCAGATTTTGTGCTCACACCCAAAGTGCGTGCACATCTTGAATTGTTTTCGCTGCCTTATTGCGCTTAAATGGTCAAATACACACAAAATAATATCAAAACGCCTGTCTTGGCGAATAATCACGTAAACACAGTCAGTTATGTTTTAAGTGAACGTAAACAGTTTTCGAAAGAACACACGTGTAACAGTATAATGGATCCGAGCGTAAGGTCTTAAAGTGACAGCAGCCTAAAATACCTGCTGGCAAATTATGAGATAATGATTGCGTTTTCATGCACGTTCTTAAGCCGATTGCGCTTAATAAGCCGACAACGAACATGGTCATGTAACCCGTTTTCTTTTATCGGAGTAAGGTCATAAACGGCTTAAGCATAAACCGGTCGGAACAGGTGGTTTTTTGCCTCTTACCCCGATTTTGCGCGGCATGTAAACGCATTAACCTGCTTTCTGTCGGCTTATTGAAGCGCGCATGTGTGATAGGTGACAAAAACGCATATTTAGAGCAGATTTAAATGCATCCAGACAGAGCGGGTGTTTTGCATGAAAGAAGGAAATATATCACAAACGCAGACTCTTTTAAGACCCAGAAAATTGTAAAAATGTGTTCTCATCTCATGCAGCAGAAGTAGAAGAGGTTCAGTCAAAACGCTGCATCTGTAACTGCATGAGAATAATAATTTATTTTAAAAAATTCCCACTGACACGTTGCAAGCATTATTTAACATCACAACTGACATAACATTTGGAATACTCTGAGTCAGATACGGAAATTATTATTTTTGATGTCACTACAAGGAAATAACCTGGTTTATTAATAAAGTCATGTAAACGCTGTTTACTTGCGTTGTCAGCTTACTGGTGTGCATGTAAACGTGCTCACTGTTAAAAATTTCTAAATGGCAGTTTTTCCCTCATGGTATCGGTCAAAATTGTAGCCAAAACTACTAGCCAAAGTGGCTGGTGAGCAAAAAAAGTTAATTTCAAGCCCTATATGTAATAATAATAATATTTAATATATTAATTTATCCATTACTCCAGTCTTGGGTGTCACATGATGTCTATTATTCTGTGTGTGTGTGTGTGTGTGTGTGTGTGTGTGTGTGTGTGTGTGTGTGTGTGTGTGTGTGTGTGTGTGTGTGTCTCATAAGTACTCAATACGTAAAAAAGAATTAACTTGTACGTGAACAAATGAGTCAGCATGTTCAGCAGTACATAAATCATGTCAATTCTTTTGCTACTATGTTAGATTACAAATTTGATCTTATTTAACACTTTATTTTACAGTGTCAGCGTTTCATATAATACGTGTTACTATAATTAATATAATAACAATCAGCTCTACAAAATAATTACACAGCAAGTTCATGTAGTCCATTAGTATTATTCATTACAGAGTAAAATGAACACTGTAATATAAAGTGTGACTAAGTATTTCCTTAGGCCCTATATTTCAAACCACATTAGCAATCATATATCATATGAATATAGACCAAAACTGCACTGAGACATAAAAAGCAATCCGGTGACTGAAGTGAAACCACACTGTGATGAATTAAAACACCATTTTGTCGCTGTCAGTTACAAAAGGTTAAAAACGAGAATAAAATAAATCAGAAATTAAAACATTATAATGGAAATAGATTATCATCACCCTTATTTAGGATTAAACATATTTTTGAGTTAACAGCCTGGCTTCTTACCAGTTAAGATGATCCACTAAACCAGTTATTCAAGATTTACAATAAGAGTCAACATTTTCTAGATAAAAGAAAAAAGGTTTAAAGTGTACACCTGAAATGAATTAGTGTTTGTAAATGTAGCGCTAACGTAAAATGGATCAGTGTAGCATGGGCTTTAGTTCTCCATTACTGTGTGAAGCAAACTGATGCCAAGGATGAGTCTGAAGGAGCTATCAAATATCTCTGACTGCTGAGGCCAAAGAAAATGTGTGGGACACAAGAGCTTCCAGTTTAGATGGCCATCTCTGGCATGTGAGGCAGGCCTGTGCTCACTGTAAACACAGAGTGATATATATCTGCCAATTTCTGCTCTGTTGTCACATTAAATAGATTTGTTTTCACATATGGTGCTTGGGAGAAAGCATGAAACAATTTCTTACAGCCTTCCTCATTTCTACAGCCTGTTCATTTACACTACACTTCAGTAATGTTCCAATAATCCACAGTAATAATGTGTGTTGTAACCTCACCTAATCCTGAATGACATTGTGTAATATTCTTGAACAGAAAGAACGAGATCTGATCGCACAATGGGAAGGATCACAGAGGAGTTACTGTGTAAACATAGGCCAGTTTACAATGGAAAGTGACATATCAACTCTACTGCTGATTCATGCAGTCCTAATCAAAAATCTCTTGATCCCCGTGTCGATTTACTAACCGACCATATCCGGTTTGGCAAAAGAGAAGAAAGAATGTACAACATTCTTAGTTTCAATGTGCTATTTATATTCATAGCCTTGCGTTTTCAAAAACAGTAGAGGTTTTTAGCATATTCATAGAATTACCTTCATATTTAACCCTGATGGGTTGCAACATAAAGTGTTAAAAGTGTGTTTGTGCTTGTGCCTTCACGTCTAAACATCTAAACGACAGCTGTATTTGATCCACAGGATTGCAAAGCAGAGAGCTCCATACAAAGCTATCATCTTTAAACGGATCATTCCCAGCCTCATACAACCAAACTGAATGTTCAGAGCTTGTACTTCAAACCATGTGGCAATTAAACATCAGGGGTCAATGTAAACAAAGACATCAGACTGCAACTGAATGACATAGCAACCCTCAAAGAATAACTGAATATTTGAATACTTTTCTGTTAACCCATTTTTGTATATACATTTATTTTCTTTCTATCTTTTTTTTTTTTTTTTTTTTGCCTGAATCTGCTTTAAACCTAGAAATGTATGTCAAGGTTGTACCCAGACAAGGTTATATTCAAAGAGTAGGCCTATAGATCAGTGGTTCCCAACCAGGGGTCCAGGGCCCACTAGGGGGCCTCAGCAAGTCTCCAAGGGGTCCTCAAGGTGACTTCAATTATTCAAAACACTGCAAAAGAAGCATTAAAATAAGCCAAAGCAACTAAAAAAAAAAGAAGATATTTCTTGATTACAGCATGTATGTGTTTTTGTTATTTTAATTCATTTTTGTCTATATCGTTTTTATTAATCTTTATTCAGTTATTTTAAAATTTTAAAATGAGAAATGTTGCCGGCAACTAGTTGAAATAAAATGTTAGTATTTTGTTTATTTATATTATATTAAATTATAGTACAAATTGGCATTTTATTTAATATTTTATTTAGTTTATTTAATTTTAATTGCAGCATTTTTTCTGGAATAAAACGTGATAAAGTGACAGCAGAATGGGCAGGAGGGACAGTTTAACATATATCTTAGCAATAAATGGGTCAGTCTGCTTACACCATCTAACCAGTAGGAGGTCAGAGACAGGCTGTAAACTACCTCAGCCCCTACCACAATACAAGCATCTTGTGACATTGAAAAACCGACCGACCTACACACACACACACACACACACACACACACACAGAATGATGACCGCAAACACACACACGACCACAAACTGACCACGCTAGTGTAGCCAGACGGTCGTCTACATCGACTGAAGCTACTATATGACAAAACTGACATTGGAAATCAACATAGCAACATGTCACACACACCGGAAATGCGAAACGTAACAAGGTACACTTCAAAAGCCCAATGCGTTATTTGGGTCAACAGCACGATTCACATCGGCCAGTCTGTCCTTAACCTCCAATTCAAATAGAAGATGGTTCATGGACTGGTCGTTTATAACATCTGACCTAATTCTGTCAACAGACCTGACGATAACATAACACAGGGGACAACAGCGATGTAATTAATGCAAATTACGAGGCAGCTGCCACTGAATACGATGGTCACGCAACGAATTAAATGTCAAATTTGCACTTACAAATTTCTTTTGAATTATATTTCTCTTCGGCCTTTCCCTACTCATTTTGCCTTCCAGACTGAATTCATTAAAGGTCAGACGGCCACATCAATTCTGATTTTAAAAAATCTTTTCGTTGTTGTAGCACGTGATTATTTAAATCCCTGGTAGCAAAATGTCGAGGTAGGCAGAGAATGTTGTATCCCAGTCGATCGGCGTAGCCTGTCTTCTTTTCACAGCTCAAGACAAGAAAGAGGTACAAGAATCCAAATCTAAAGATCCATGGCGATTAAAAAGGGTCTGTGTAAAAAAAACAACGACAACATATCCACCGAAATGCGCCGGAGTAGCCAATCTTCCATTTGAAAGCTGAACGGCGTATTGTCAGGGCTCCCCGCACCACATTCTTGCAGTCAAAATAAAAGCCAGCTTCTGGCTTCCATTCTCGTAGGTTGTAATGTATCGTTTACTGTTACATTATGCGGGTGCAAAACAGTCAAACACACCAATTTGAAAAATCTGGAGTTGGGTTTTGGCTGCCGCTGTGCTCCCTCATATTGTGTGAACTCAATGGCATCGATGTTAATGCGACCTAGTGGCGTCTTTCATAGGAGGCTCCGTCCTATCATTCATCCTCAGCAGGTTTAGTGGTACATTTAAAACAGTGCACGAATCTTTGCTTTTAACGTCTTTTAGCTCTCTGAATAAATATCACGAAATATTTTTTTTGACTGAGCTGCCAATTACTGATTGTAAGAAGGTGCAGAAAAACGAAGATGCAATATAGCTCATAAATCCCTTATGTAGACAAAATAAACAGTTTAAGAGTCCTTTACATGTTATTTGAATTGTCATGAAGTTTAGGTGATTCACATTTTCATAAACAACATTAGAGCAATGTCACTCATTTGTAAACAATGAAAAATAATATTCAGAATTTAACACAAATCACTTGCATGTGTCTTGGTGGAGAGTCAAAATGCAATGACTGACTTTGTGTTACAAAATAATTTATAACAAATAGCATCAAAATAATGATCCTACAGAAATATAAATTCCTTCCGATTCACATAGGCCTATATGGTTTATGAGCGCTTTCCCTATACATTTTCTTCAAATATTAGCAGTTGCTAGTTCTGGAAACCCACAGCCCAGAATGCATTGTACTATGCCAATGTTGGTGAAATCAAGGTGTCTTTAAGGATTATAGCAAACCCCTCTCTGTGATAATCCAGGGATTATTTCTAAAAATAAACCCTGATCAGCAATCCCAGTATATGGGGATGAAACTAATGGGGTATTTTTCCCTATTACAGTATGAAGTGTTATGAGTGACATTCATTTGAATTAGACAACAGGGAGAACTGCTGTGGAAATCAAAAGCAATGCATCGTATTCTGTTATTTTACAAGTCTGTTGTTTAGATTTACATTAATTCATTGAGGACACGTAAAAAAAAAAAGCAATTTACAAATAATCTACTGCCCAGTTACAAAAAAAATAATGTAGAGCAGAAGTAAAACATTTGAGAAAAAGCTATATATTATATATATTACATGTTACTTTTAAATGTAATGCATTATAATATTGCATTACTTCCTAAAACAAAGTAACTAATTGAGTTACTTAGTTACTTTTTATGGAAAGTAACAGTGTTATGTTACTTTTGTGTTACTTTTTCTCACCTGTGCTTGCTTGTTTGCTTTTTAATAACATGTTGGCACATGTAAATGTGTTGTTAGAAAAATAAAAGTAATGTGTTACTTTACTTGTTACTTGAAAAAAGTAATCTGACTATGTAACTCGCGTTACTTGTAATGCATTACCCATTACCCATCAACCATATAATGCTTAGAAAACTGTACAGGCTGTTAATGAGTTTCAGTTTTGGCTGTATATGGTTTTTGCAATATCCTTTTCTTTGGTTTTAGAATCATATTTTCTTAATTAGTCGAAGTCTTTTTTTTTTTTGTTGTTGTTGCTGGAAACAGTGTAAGATGGGATATTCCTGTGACTGTGAGGCTGAATATCTGCTGAAGTCTGTTCTTTGTCTTTCTAGCAGGATGAACATTATCATTCAGCCCGAGCCTGAGGGCAGATAGGCCTCTTTAATTGGAACAGTGTTAAAAATAACCTCAAGAGGTATCAGGGGCATATCACAGCACAAGTGCCCATTTCATTACACCAGAGACTTTTGGCCAGAGTTGTAAATGCCAAAGACAGGAAAAGCAAACTGCAAGAAGTTGGTAATGGTTTTGTTTAAATGATTAAACCACAAAGTACCACTAGAGAAAAAAAAATTGTGTGTAAAAGATGTGTTTTATATTTCAAAATGTAATACTTCTGGACTATTATGTGAGATAGCAGTCATTGAATTCATGAGGATACACTGAAATTCTTGTGCATATGGCTGATGGCTATTTAAATTTTCTTGTCCATTGAGTTTGAATAAAAGGAACATTGTTGTACCCTTATTTTTGTTAAATCACATGAGCCTATTAAAGTCTGCAAAACAAGAGCTTTTCCCATTTAGTTCTTAAAAAATAGGGTTTTAAGTAGACTATGAATGTTGAAATAATGGGCCACCCTGCTGGCTGTGGAATCAGTTCATCACTTTAAAACATGCCTGTCCCTGGGGCAGAGTCAGAGATAGGCTAATTGTGAAGCACTAGACTTTGAAGAGAAGTGCTCAGCAGAACAGAGAAGATTTTTGGTTGATTGCCAAACCAAGCAAACTCTCAAGGAAGTAGTTTTCATTACAAAGAAAGGACACAATTCAAGTTGGTAGTGATTGATCTGCTTAAGTAGATCCACATATGCTTGAAGGGTTGGTCAGATGTTAAAGGAATGTACTGAAATAACAAGATGTTATGACAGTCTAGTTTCTTTGGATTATTTATTTATCCACTGTTATCAATAACTAATAGGTTGCCCTTACACATATATGAGAGATTACTCAGATATGGACATTTATTGTGGCATACCTTCAAGTGTAACAGATGGACAGGGTGTTCAGCATGAATCCACCAGGCATCATTGTATTAAAGAAGCCAATCCTAAAATACCCAAATAAATGAAGAAATGATGATGCACTTTGTTTGTTAAGACAATACATAATAGCTCCGACATTCCTCTAGTTTCCTGTATAGTGGAAATGAAGACATATTTACTTGCTTGAGTTTCAGTGTGTTGAGATATTTAGTCGTTGATAATGCTGAACCTCTACACATGGATTTTCGAACAGATGGAGGCCACAGGAAACCTGGAGCTCTGTTGCAGCCATTAATAGCCATCTACTAACTGTTGTGGAATTAATGCAATGACCCCCCAGTACTGTCAAAGCCTTCAACATATAATTTATGGCCATAAAATGTTCCTATTTGGGCAAATTCACCTTTCATGTGTTGGTTCATCATCAATATAATTGTTATAGTGTTTTGAAACTACTGTCGTTATAAGAATTTGTGAATGAGGGAGTTTTTGACAATATTAATGATTAATACTTGATATTTTGTAGTGGGCTTATTAATAAATCTACTATTAAACATAGGCACAACAATGAACTATAAACCAAAAACATGTTGACAAAGCAAAGTCCTTAAAGTGTTTGTGATCAAAAGA
The DNA here is from genome assembly GCA_039654625.1 of Rhinogobio ventralis. NCBI lineage: Eukaryota > Metazoa > Chordata > Actinopteri > Cypriniformes > Gobionidae > Rhinogobio > Rhinogobio ventralis. The sequence continues at coordinate 19,686,017 of CM077201.1, forward strand.
AATTTACAATACACAGAAAATCAAATCTGGAAATAATATTGTGTACAAGTAAAAACACGAAGCACATGTCCATCAAACAACTGCATATGAACTTAATCTTGTGACAGAAATGGGCGACAACTGAATAGCCTACGTTTCATGGGCTTCTAACGCCCCCTTCTGGTTATTTGAGTGACTAGCAACTATTAAGTCTCAGACGATAAAACATGAAAACAGATGATTTGGGAACAGTTTTAAGTAGGTTTCTCTTTTTTTGGCAATCATCTAATTTTTTGAGACTGAGAGACGGTACATAATAATGATTTACAGGAGTCCACCTTTGGTCTTAATCGGTACTTGATTAACCATGTCTGGAATACAAAATTTGTACAAAAATGCACATGACAATCAGACTCATCCAGGGAACATTCCGACTGCGATCGACTGTCACACAAGTGGTGAGAAAGAATATTTCAAATAATATGTTTAAAGACGAAAGCGTTAGTCTATTATTTTGTTTACAGAGTTTTAACTTAGCCCATTTATGCTAGTATGCTATTGTCACAGGTTATGGAGAAACCGTGCATATTAGCCACCACACTTGGAGCACCCGGAGGAATCTACAAGTGTTTTGCACCTTGTATCGAGAAACACTTCACTATAATCCCATATGAGAGGTTTGTACAGAGGAAAGAAGACTTCGCTACCAAAATCCAGGCACTGTTTGTGTGGGGTGGAGCAGCTATTAAAGTTGACCAAAACCTGTTACAGTCTTTGCCTAACCTCAAAGCTGTTGTTAATGGTGGGGTAGGAGTAGACCACCTTGACATTCCTCTGATAAATAGCTTTGGAGTTAAAGTTTGCAACACTCCTCATGTGGTGGATAATGCCACTGCAGATATTGGCATGAGTTTGATGTTGGCATCTGCAAGGAAGATTGTTGAGGGTGAGAGGTGCAGTTTCCTTTCTATTCTTTCTTCCTGGTTTATCATATTGTTCACTAAATCCATTGTGATTTTTATTTTTCTCTGCAGGGCACACTTTTTCCAAGTTCCGGGAATCTGATGATTTTCCAGAGTCCTCTCTGGGTACTGATGTTAGCGGGGCCACCCTGGGCATTATCGGCATGGGTAGAATAGGATACAAAATCGCCAAGAGAGCTCAAGGGTTTGAGATGAAAATCCTTTACCACAATAGGAATCGAAGGTGAATCTGTTGGACTTTGAAATATTCACTCTGCCACTAAAACTTACCAGCTTGAATAATTAGTAAACTCATTTTTTGTCCATTTTCTATCCATTTAAACATAGTGGTTAGTCATTGTTTTAAAATATTTTAAAAAGTCACTGATTTACACTACTGTCAAAGTTTGAGGTCAGTAAGATTTCTTGTTTCAATGAATGGACCTGACAGTGAATACATTTATAATGTTACAAAAGATTTATTTGGTAACACGGTAACACTTTACAATAAGGTTCATTAGTTAACATTAGTTAACTACATTAGTTAACATGAACTAATAATGAACTGCACTTATAAAGCATTTATTTATCTTTGTTAATGTTAATTTCAACATTTACTAATATTTTATTAAAATCTTGTTAACATTTAGTTAATGCCCCGTGAACTAACATGAACAAACCATGAACAGCTGTATTTTTATTAACTAACGTTAACAAAGATGAACAAATACAGTAAAAATGTACTGCTCATTGTTAGTTCATGTTAGTTAATACATTAACTAATGTTTACTAATGAAACCTTATTGTAAAGTGTTACTGGTAAAATGATAAATGATAAAATACATAAATGATAAATACAGTAACAAATGTATTGCTCACGGTTATTTCATGTTAGTTAATACATTAACTACTGTTAACAAATGAAACCTTATTGTAAAGTGTTGCCATTTCTTTTTCAAATAATTGTTCTTCTTTTGAACATTCTATTCATCAAAGAATCCTGAAAAAATGTATCATGGTGTTCACAAACATATTAAGCAGAACAACTGTTTTTAGCATTGATGATAAGAAGAAAAAGAAGGAAAAAACGCTTATTAGAACTATTTCTAAAGGATCATGTGACACTGAAGACTGGAGTAATTATGCAAAAAATTCAGCGTTGCCATCTCAAAATTAAATAACATTTTAAAATATATTACAATAGTAAACAGTTATTTTAAATTACAATATTTTGAACATATAAATGCAGAGAATAAGAGCATCTTTTGAAAACATAATCTTAATTTTCACAGTGTTATCCCACTGCAATAACTCCTTTCAATATAAAGTGTGAAATTAAAATGCTAGGTAACATATTTACTAAAGAGAATATTTCATTATAATGCTTGTATACAAGATTGCCTTAAATCAGGGGTGCAGATTCCTGGAGGGCCACTGTCCTGCAGAGTTTAGTTCCAAACCTATGAAAACGAAACCAACACACATACCTGTAGTTTTCAAATAAGCCTGAAGGACTCAATTAGTTGGATCAGGTGCGTATAATTAGGGTTGAAGCTAAAATCTGCAGGGCTGTTTTCGATTTTCGCACCCCTGCCTTAAATTGAATTTCACAGTGTTTTATGTGTTCAGGCCTGAGAGTGAAGAAAGAGCAGTTGGGGCCACATATTGTGCAAGCATGAAGGAGCTGCTACAGAGGTCAGACTTTGTCATGGTGGTGGTCAATCTGTCCCCTCAGACGCACAAACTGATTGGTGCCAAAGAGTTTGCCATGATGAAACCTAATGGCACCCTTATCAACATTAGCAGAGGTAATGTAATAGGCTGGAACAAAGCAGTCCAGTTGAAAGGGAAACAGTATTGTTTGAGACCTACTTTTTTTTGTCATAGGCTTGGTAGTAGACCAAGATGCTTTAGTGGTTGCTATCCAGAAGAAAATGATACGAGCTGCTGCTTTAGATGTCACGTATCCTGAACCATTGCCCAGGTTTGCTTTGCTTAGTACACGTTCGTTTAATTGCACTTGCTCAAGTCCCAATATTTAGGATTGTATCACTGTTGTAGTGTAAATGATGATTCTTTATGTACAGGGATCATCCCCTGCTGTCCTTTCCAAATGTCATCGTCCTGCCTCATGTAGGAACCCACACTGTGGAGACGTCTCAGATCATGGTGGAGAGGATGGTGACCAATGCCTTGGCCGCTCTAACTGGAGGCCAGATCCCTGATGAAGTCAAGGCATAGTGCCAGATCACAGAGCCATCTGTCCCTCCTTTGTTTTTAACCAGCAAAACATAGAAAAAACTTAATGGAAATGTTAATCATTTTAAAACTGGATAGCAAAATGTAGAATGTAATTGTAGATGGGCTATTTTTCAATGTGTCACCTTTTAAATGTTACATGGATACTTTATATGTTAATGTCACATAAAATAATAAATTGTTAAACTGAACAGCACAGTATAAATGAATATATTTCCCTTCAACAAAGTCTCAAAAATTCTGATTATTAAAAAGACATAAATCTCAGTAACGTATGGTGACTTTTTATATTGAATATGTTATGTGAATGAATATTAAAATGTAAAATGATATTTTCGTATTTCTTTGTTACTTATCTGCATTTAATAAATCTTAGGATATAAGCCTTACATCTAGGCTATACGTGTGAAGTGTTTGAAGATTGACTTCAAAATCAGATTATATATATATATATATATATATAATCTGATTTTTAAGCCAACCGGCTCACAAATAGATATTGCATGTTAAGTGATCATAAAGAAGAAGAATAAGAGACAAATAATCGCCTGTTGTCAGGAAATGATGTCGTTGTTCCTGTGCTGTCTCGTGTTTTGCCAAGACATTCGTCCTGCTTTCCGCGTTTTCAGTGATGCGGACACGTAACGCTGAGCTAAACAAAACTCGAGTGGTTTGCGAATAGTGGGGTAGTTATCCGAGTTATCGCTTATCCGACAACATGAACCGGGCACTTAGAAAGTCTCAGTCTCTGCGCAACTGTTCGGTTCTCGAGGTGAAAAGTAAAGTAAGTTAACATGTAGCTTTCTTTCATTCAGATTACTGATCTCTATTCTGTATCTGTCAGTTATTATATTGCAATGCAGTTTCTTTGATGTTGGCGGTATGCATTTCTTTTATGATACATTATTGAAGTAGCCTCTCTTTTTGGAATTTGTTGTTTGTCATTCAGATTTGAAATTCATTCAAAGAATTCTTGTAACATATCTTACATTTATCTCTGTTTATCTTGCCGCTTTTATTTTTAGTATTATTAGACTGAGAGGAAGTACCTTTGTAAACAAAGACTTAAACAATCAAAACCTGTACAATATCCAGAAACGGCTCACTTCTAAAATATGTCCATTGTTTCAGCTGATTGAACACAGTCCCAGGTCACTCACTGCTTCTAAGCTCACTAATGAATCATATGTTGACCAATTTGAAACCCTGTATTTTCATGCAATTTCATTCATGTGCTTTTTTCTCTACAGTTTGGTGCAGAATTCAGGAGGTTTTCCCTGGATCGTTGTGAGCCTGGCAGGTATAAAGACTTCTACAGGCTCATTGTGCGTTTACATCACCTATGGCAAATAGATGTCCTTATTGGTTATGCAGATGTCCAAGGAGAGCTGTTGCCTATCAATAATGATGACAACTTTTGCAAAGCTGTGAGCTCCACACATTATTTACTACGTATCTTCATTCAGCTACAAGGTACAGAAAGGGAAGCTCATGAATATATCTAATTTTCTTTATTCTCTGCTCCACCCATCTCACCTCACAACAAAAAAAATATCATAATATGATGAATGTGACATAGGGCGCTATTTTCCAAACACATAACATGGATATAAATTGTGTTTAGTTCTTATTAAAGATTTATTTTCTGCATGTAGATAAATTGTAGATATTTAATCATATATGGAAAACATGATTTTAAGACCATAAGGCCTTCAATCAAGGCATTTTATTTAGTTTCTTGTTGATCTTCGTGAAGAAAAAGGAATAGAAAAGGTAAGGAATTTTTCTAGTTGGAAATCATGTAGGCCCTACTTGAGTATAATTGCTTTGTATTCCCATGTGGTGTGTTTGTTTGCCAGATTATCTTTTTGCTTTCCGTCCTAGGTCATGTGATCTCTACCAGAGTTTTTAGAAGTTCTTCAGTAATTTGGAAATAATTTTGCTAATAAATTAATGTAAGAATAAATATACACAAAGAGGAATTAAGAAGAATAAATAAAAAATACAGATATGAATAAATAATAAGTGCTAAATATAGTGAGAATTTTTATTTTTCTTATAGGGAGATTATTCAATAAAGTTTACTTCATCTGGACATTTGTTTGTCTACATATTTTAATATTTTTTTTTAATTGGACTGACTTGGTCCTCCATAATTAAAATAGTGTTTTACATGCAAAAATAAAATAAATAAATATGCACAATTAAATATTTAAATTTGAGTCAGAATACATTTATGATAAAAATAAATTAATAAAAAGTTTGATTACAATAATGAAATAATTAAAAAATACAATAATGAAAAAATAAACAAAAATAGATTTAAATAAATAATACATCTAAGAGCACAGTTCTATAGTGAGTAGAAAAAATAATGCAATGTAATAGATACTAAATATTTTCCACATAACATTTCCCACAATTGTATATTATTTTTCAACAGCATAAATTAGGTCTTTATAAATGAGGTTTAGAATTAATTCTGTGATCAGAAAGTCTTGATATAATCAGATCTGGGTCTGTGATTTCATAATTTTTTACAGAGGAAGCTGATCAGGATAACGCAGTTGCTGATGATGCGACAAAGCGAAAGAAATCTGTCAGCCACAGAAAACCACCATTTCAGATCAGCATGCCACAGAACTTCCGCCCTGTTTCTTCCATTATTGACGTAGACGTTATACCAGAATGCCACCGAAGAGTGCGTCTGTATCGCCAGGGCTCGGACAGACCTCTGGGCTTTTACATTCGTGATGGTACTACAGTCAGGGTTACTCCTTATGGTCTGGAAAAAGTTCCAGGCATCTTTATCTCCCGCATAGTGCCCGGCGGACTGGCGGCTTGCACAGGACTGCTAGCCATTAATGACCAGGTCCTGGAAGTAAATGGTATTGATGTTATGGGGAAGACTTTGGATCAGGTAACCGACATGATGATTGCCAACAGCCACAACCTCATCATCACAGTGAAACCTGCAAACCAGCACAACAACATAAGGCGAAAAAGCTGCATTTCCTCAAGCTTGCGACACTATTATGATAGTCCGAACTCTGTAAGCTACCCAGGGCTGCCTATGATAATGAAAGCTTATGGTTTATGTACTGGCTCTGAGAGCGAAGAGGATGCAGATGTGGTTGTCGAGAGCCCTATCAAACACCTGTCCCGGCAGTTTGGTGCTTCAACCGCCTCTTATTCTTCTCCACCACATGTTAATACTTCCTACCGGCCCCAAGTTTCTGTCAGACGGCCCAACTCGCTCATTTCAGCAGCGTCCTATCACTCTCAGCCTTGCCTAACCTACACAGCTCACAATGACCACAGCCTCCCTCTTCACTGGAATCTAAGCGTCAAGCAGCATTATGGCTTTAATCCGGCCATCAGACAGGAAAGCTGCAGTACCCATGACATTCTAAACACGTGGCACGTAGATCTGAGTCGCCATTTACTGTTGCCCCAGGGGGCAATGGAGGAAGATGGAATTGTTGTCATTTTGTAAAAGATAAACCTTCTGAAACGACACCACCCATTTTAAACCCTGCACTACAATTTATAAATAACTACTTTTGCATGTCATGTGCGTGCTTTACTTGCATGTCTTGCAAGTTTTTACTGATAACTTTAAAGATTACTATAGATTCTATATGTTAAAGGATCTTTTTTATGCATCATCAAAAATGTTTTAAAGGTGCAGTGTGTAATATTTATGAGGCTCTATTGACAGAAATGCAATATAATATACATATGTTTTCAGTGGTGTATAAAGACCTTACATAATGTACCGTTATATTTTTATTACCTTAGAATGAGCCATTTCTATCTACATACATTGCGGTCCCCTTACAGTGAAATCGCCATTTTGCACCGCCATGTTTCTACAGTAGCCCTAAATGGACAAACTGCTCTACAGAGCGCTAGCTACTCTCTGCAGTCTCAGACGACGACATCTTTGTCCTGTGTCGGCCACCGTAGCTTCTCTATGTGCTTCGAAAGGGAGGGGTGAGTGGTGGGTGGTTGCAATTCACAACCTCACCACTAGATGCCGCTAAAATTTACACAACTTCACCCTAAAACGTCTCGGTTACGTCCCGTTCCCTACTCAGGGAACCAAGGTTACATACGTAACCATACGTTCCCTTTCATAGGTTCACTCAATGTTGCGAACTGTCGCTATGGAAACGAAATACCATAACGCCTTCACATACCTAAGATTAGCTGGAAGACCGTGGAACGTGTCCGCTCAAGCAGATAAAACCTGGAAGCCAGGAGCCAACTTCACGTCCAGACCGTAGAACTTGACAAAGGTGTTTGAAGAGGACCAACCTGCCGCAACACAAATATCTTCTAAAGAAGAGCCCTTAAAGAGAGCCTGGGAAGACACCATTCCTCTGGTCGAATGAGCGTGTCTCCCTAGAGGCGAAGTGAGTCCACGTGCCTCATAGGCCGCCGAAATAGCCTCAAACACCCAATGGGACATTCTCTGCTTAGTGACGGCAGCTCCTCTGTTTTTACCGCCAAAGCACACAAATAATTGTTCCGATCTACTGAGCTGTATGGTCAATGTAGATTTTCAATGCCCGCACCGGGCAGAGACCAGGGGGTCGCACATCACTTCCAACCTCTGTGCCAGGAGGGGAAAAAGCGACCTTCGGAATATAACCTGGCCTTGGTCGCAGCAAGATTCTAACCAGTCCCGGAACAAAGTCCATACAAGAAGGACTAATAGACAGGGCCTGCAGGTCCCCTATCCTCTTCAGAGAGGACAAAGCCATCAGAAAAATGGTTTTAGAGGCAGAAATGTTTCTGCCACCAGCTCCAAAGGCTCAAAAGGATCACCTGTTAGTCCCTCCAGGACGACAGAAACTGGAACTGTCCAACTGCCTGATCGGGCTGACCCCCCATCCCGGCGCTGGGGGGTTCAAACGCCGCCATAAACGGGCCGCACACATGTGACCCTAAGGCTTTTTCCTGAACTCCAAAGGCTAGAACGCGCGGAGTGTCTGGTATGATGCTCGTCGATGGGGCCCGGCCTAAAGCTGCCCGAGGCGCATTTAGCGGCGGAACAGCTAAGGCCGGAGCCAGGAGGCCACAATGAGAGAGGCGAATATGCTTGCGTGGTTCGTCCAAAATCTCTCCAATGGAGGGCCTGGCCCCCGGGGACGAGTAAGCGGTTCAGGAATTATTCTTGGGGACCTGAGAACGAGAGGCTTTGGCCGTCGAAGTCAGGTCAATTCGTCTGCGTTGTCGCTGGCGAGCTGGTGGGCGAGTCCTAGGACCCCAGTCTCTGCGGGGGGTTCCATAGGCGAAGGTTCATTTCGCTGTACCTCACGGGGGAGCTGGAGGGAGGATGAGTGTGAACGAGCCGGAGGCGGTTACCGTTCGAACTCCCTGGACCTACGCGGGATGAGTTGGCGAAACACGGCGGACTGTTGTTTTGCCGCTCTAAATTTCTCGACCACCGCAATCACAGACTCTCCAAATAGGCCGTCATTGGAAATGGGGGCGTCTAATAATAAAAATGTCTCTTTTTCTTTGATGTCAGTAAGATTGAGCCAAAGGTGGCGCTCCACTGACACCATTCCCGCCATGGACCTGCCTACTGCGCGGGCGGTATGCTTGGTAGCTCTCAGCGCCAAGTCAGTTGCCCGTCTGAGCTCTTTAACGGCCTCAGGAGTCATGTCTTCTCCCTCATCCAACTCTTTCAGTAAGTCGGCTTGGTAGGCCTGAAACACAGCCATAGAGTGAAGGGTAGCTGCTGCTTGCCCAGCTGCCATGTAGGATTTTCCAACCAAAGAATACGTAATCCTGCATGGTTCGGAAGGCAGCAGGGGGCGTGACTTCCAGGATGGAGCTGATTTTGGCGCTAGATGGGCCGCGAGAGTCTCTTCGACGGCCAGCATCATCGATTAACCATGACCCGCCATTTTAGAAATAGTTGCGAAATCCACGGCCGCGGGATTAGTGATATGTGCCGATATGTGCTGCTTCCAAGACTTCGAAACCTTGTGGTGGAGGTCTTGGAAGAGGCCTACGGGGCTGGGTTGGTGCACGACTCATAAAAAATCGTCCAGCTTAGATTGGGCCTGATCTTGCGCGGAAGGAACAGGGTCGTTGCCGTCGCAGCTTTCGGAGGCGCAGACGTGACCGGGGAGAGAGAGAGAAAGGGATCATAATCCGTCTGCTCAATCTCCATGTGCTCTGGCTCGCCAATGTCATCTCATGCGGTGCCTCGGTGGCCGCAGAAACGGAGAGGCGGTGATTAGACGGGCGGCCTTTAGTAAAGGCGGCGAGCCTCGAGCTTTGATAGGCCGTTAAGCGCGGTCTGGGCATGCTTAATGCCTAAACATAGCATGCACCAGTCGTGAGTGTCTCCTCCTGCAATGAACCTGCCGCACGGGTCGATGCATCTCCGGTAGCTCATCGTGTCTGCTCTGAAAAAGGGTAGCTAAGAACACGAGAAAAGCTTTCCAACGGGCTAACAGAAAGATCCGCTTCCTGAAGGAATGAAATCTGATGAGATGACGCCTAGTGCGCAGCTATAAGCATACATGACGTATACTTAAGGCGGCGCTAAGCGTCACTAGCCAATCAATTGGCGTGATGGTATAAGAGCTTCAGCCATAGCAACGGTTCGCAGTGTTGAGTGAACCTTTGAAAGGGAAATTCAAATTTTGTCATCTTTGACTCACCTTTATGTCTTTCCAAACCTGTATAATTTTCTTTCTTCTGTAGGACATAAAAGAAGATATTCTGACAAAATCTTGGTAACCAAACGTTTTGACCATTGAATTGATCATTGAATTCTTAAAATAAGAAAGAAAATCATACAGGGTTGCAACAACATTAGGATGAGTGAGAATTTCCATTTTTGAGTGAAATATGCAATAAATAAAATGCATTGGAAATTAATTTTACATTTAATTAAACAGTAAACCCTTCTCAATTAAACTAACACTAATGAATCACTTACAGTTAATTGCTATTAAAGGTGCACTATGTAACTTAAGTGCACTACATACATTGTTGTACTTAAGTGTTTTTTCCGCTGTGTGTAGCACACGGTTTCTTAAATGTCATTATATTAGCAATATCTTAAGTAACCACAAAACCGATTTCAATACATTGGATTGCACACAACAAAATAAAGTTTGTTCAAGAATTGTGTTGCATTAGCTCATTTTAATTAAGGAAATGGAACAAACAGCAATTTTTGAAAAAAAATTGCATTTTTGGAGGTGAATGTCTGAATTCCTTTAAACATTGCATTGCATCATGATCAAATCAGAGAGGCTGTGTTTTTTTTCTATACTGATTTTTAGTTAATTATGTAAACAAACACATAAAATGAAAAAAAACATTTTTTTTGACAACATCTCAACTGTGCCTTTTAACAGTATAGCATTATCATTGTTTTAGGGTTCTGGGACCCACACAGACCACAGGATGAGCTCCCCCTGCTGGCCTCAGTAACAGTTTTTCAGGGGCAACCTTAACTTTCCCAGGAGGAGGCGAGAGCCAAAGGTTCCCATACAAAGCATCCCATACATCCATTTTCCAGTATTCAATACTTCACTTCAAATACATCATAATTCAATTCAAAACTTTTGAAAATCACTATAAGCTGTGAAAAAAGTTGAGTCTTCCATGCTGACTCATAATCATGTTGATTTCGTTCTTCAGTTGCTCAATGGGAATTGAATGGGACATCCTGCATTGTGTTGATCACTTTAGCAGAACAACACTTGTCAAGTAAAGCTGACAAGATTTTTATGTCATTGAAACAACTGTTAAATTAAAGGAATAGGTCACCCAAAAATGAAAATTCTGTCATTTTTCAATTACCCTCATGTCTTTCCAAACAAGTTTCTTTCTTCTGTTAAACACAAAACAAGATATTTCGAAGAATATTGGTAATCAAACAGTTGACTGTACCCATTGACTTCAATAGTAGAGATACTATGGAAGTCAATGGCTACCGTCAACTCTCTGGTTACCGACATTCTTTAAAATATCTTCTTTTGTGTTCAGCAGAAGAAAGAAGGGGGTACAGGTTTGGAACAACTTATGACATAATTTTTCATTTTGGGGTGAACTATACCTTTAAGTTCAAGTGATTAGCCTACATGCATTTGGTAAATAACATGGACAAGAAAGGATTCAGTAAAACCCACAACAGTGAAAGTACTTTTTGATAAAGTTTAATGAAATTTTCACATTTATTCTCAAACTAACTATGTGACGATAGGGGGGCCATTTTGGTCCTTGTATCATGCATTCACTGGGTCGTTTGGTGACATCCATGTTCCTGATACATGGATATGAAAAGTTTTAAATTGAATTGACTTGCTGTGGCGACATCAGCACTGATGCAAGAGACCACCTATAGCTACTGCAACAGGTAGCCACTGCATATTATAGACAGCAAGCAACACTCCCATTTCCTTCTCATCATTTATCATAATGTCATACTTTACTCCATCAATCCATCTCCCCATAAAAGCATCTCTGAAGGTGATGTACCACAGGTGTGTCAACATCACTCACAGGTGAAGAACAGAGCCATGGTCCTATGGTTCATTCTGATAACTAATTTCATGGCATTGATCAACTTTGTAAGATCAGCCCACCTTTCTCCCATTGGTGGTTCTGCACTATGCAATATGTAAATCAGAAAACGTCACTTCCCGTCTTCCTGTGCGCCATGTTTTTCAGCAGGAGTGGGGTAGTGTTTTAGTGAGATATAATCAAAAGTGGGCAATCCTGCGCTCGGTTCATATTTCACCAGACGATCATCAGTGCAATAAGGAACGCGGATTGAGCGCAACCTGGATGCTTCATAAGATGAAGTAACCGATTCCATACTGCGCGCCTTCCAGTGACGCCGGAAGAAAACGGACGCACGCAGACATCCATCCACTCAATCGCAGCTCTCTGCCAGAATATTAAAGGTAGACACAGGTTTATAATACACCCTAAAATACAGTTCGGATTAGGAATGACATGCGTAGCTCTTTCTTCCGTACTACTTCAAAGGCACGACTGGGTCAAACAATTATGATGACATGAGGCTGGTTTAAAAAAAACATAGACATGGTTACAACTAGCTAAGTTATGTTTATTATAACTATGTTATAGGCCTCACTAATTTAGCTTTATTTAGAGTTCTCTATAATCTGCATTAGATAAATAGACGCAAAATAAACAGAATTTGGCGTTTGAATGAGTAATGTATTTGACAAGGTATTCAGAAACATTTTGTTTTAATTTACAGGATCAGCAAAATGTATCAAATTCCAGTGAAGAACCTGACAAAACTCAGACGACCAAGGAAACGCGTCAAAAGTATTTTGTGTGACATCGGGATGCAACAGTGCCAAGACTTAATGGAGGTAGATTATTGTATTAATGATGTTTGTTTATAACAATGCTCTATTGAATGCATGATTTTGATTGGCTCACGGATGTTCCGATGTTGATTATTCGTTAACTGCACTATATTAAGTCATTCTAGGTCTTGACTGCATTACATTTCAGTGTCACTCACTTCACCCAATCATTTTAGTTATTTCAAAGAGCCTTACAAACTGCAAAAGAATAGGATAAAGCAAAGATACTGACAAAAAAATTACCATTTAAAATGTTCAGAAATGACTAAAGTTGGAATGTAACGGAAGAAGCAATAGGTCATTTCTTCCGTATTGAAATGGGTTATTGAAAAAGAAAAACAAAGTAGGGCGGGGACTTCTATGGTTCTATCCATCTGTTGTTGATTGGATGGAGGCAGATCTGAATGCGAGCTTGCAGTCGATTATAAGAAAGGGATGGGGTTTAAGCGACTAATGGAGAAAACTTGATTAGAGAAGTCCGGCATGCATTACCAGAGAGTCTGATGTTTCAGTTAAAAAAATGCATAATATTTTGCTTATTGGTTGATATCAGTGAAAAAAAAAAAAGATCAGTGTCAGTCAATAGGGAAAATTAAATTCTGCATGCTCATTTAAAAAAAATCATTAATCTGTCTTTTATACTTTCAGTTGCCTAAATTCACATGTAGCATCTAAAACTTTTTTATTTTTAGTCTGTTGCCTTTTTTAAAAAAAATTTTACACTATCAGTGTTTCTTCACACGAATATCATTATGTCTGCTAATTAAATTTTCTTTGTTTCCAACAGACATATAAATGTTTTGATGCTGGCGATGCAAATTTTGACAACACAGAATGGGATGATTTCACTGATGGTCATGTTGGGAAAAAGAAAAAAAAGGTGACTTGCATTATCATCTGTTATGCACTGTAAAAATGTTTTAATTGTGATGTTATAACATTCGTTTCCATGTTTTAAAAAATATTTGCCATCACTTTTATTTGACTTAATAATTTAAGGTAGCAATTAAACTTTTCAGTTTGGTCAAAACACACTTCTTTAGTGACATTGTTGATTTTGTGGTCTAAAAACAAAATGACAGCGCTGCCAACAGCTGCTGTAACTGAACAAAGCTCGTTGATCTCTCTCGCTCTGGTTGATGTGTGCACACACTCATCCTGGAGAAGTGCCCATACAAGGAAATGCGCCCTTTATGACGTCATACAGGGCCATACTCCATCATACGTCCAACTTGTTTTTTGAAACTTTGGCCATGTTTAGCATGAGAATTCAACTCTTTAACAGTGTAAATAAATCCGAATGGATGAAATAGCGTTAGACCCCCCCTTTAATAATCCCATATGTATCTTTTTATTTATAATAACAGCATATTAACAACAGGCAAAATAAATGTACAAGTTTACAAGTTTAAGCATTCGTTTTAAACTACAGTTTTACAAGGTTTTGTGGTTTAATAGATTGAAGAGAGAATGGAATACGCTGGATTATGGAATATTCACGAGACTAATGATGAGCATAGACAACAGAGAGAGAATTAAATGAGCTTTTTTTCATGTCCGTTTTATTTAATTCACGTAAAGTTACATCTTTATTGGGACATGACTGATGGATTACACAACTCTGTTTCAACTCAGTTTCTAGTCTCTATTTTTAGCATCGAGTTTAAACTACATAAGCATTTATGTAACTCATTTGTGATTTGTGATTTATATCTCATTTGTGCATTAATGGCTGTTATGTTATAAAAAGTTTATTAATTAAGGAAGGCAAGTTATTTTACCTTTGAACACATTTGTTGACTCTTCTTCCCTCAGACGCAGTGCTTTAATGGCAATCGCAGTGCTCATTTATCAGTGATTCCGATATTACAAAACCGATACCCGATTATGGGAAAATGCTTAAATATCGGGGAAAATACCGGTAAAACTGATTATCGCTAATATTTTTACACTGTACACACCAGGGCTTATAAACGGACAGCATTTCTGTTTATTCTGCAACATTACAGTTCTGAAAATGCTTGGATTACAAAAAGTACCGGTTAATAACGTTATTTATTTATTTTTATTTTTTACTTTTTTTGCTTTTACTTTATACCAGAGCTTGAATAGAACTTAATGCTAAATAGCTTTATACTAGAGCTTGTGACTAAACCTCATAACTCCAGTGGATCTTGGCAAAACCTCATACAGTAGCTCCACCCGCCTCAATCGTAAATGAAGTGCTGCACGCATTTTGGAGACCATCTCTGCTTGTTTGCAGTGCAAGGGTAAATAAAGAACTGGTTCTTTGAATAAGTACAACTTTTTCATTATTCAAAAAACACAATGTTTGTAAAGGCAAATGTTTTATGTACAGTAGGCTGAGAAGATTGTGCATAGCACTTCATCAAATGTATTAAACAACAGGAAAAAATTTGCGCCCGCATAGCTACAATAAACTCGTGTAAGTTGACGAAAACTTAATGTTGAACTTACTGCCTCAGATGCGGACGTTAATGACTGACAAAACACAAATCTCCAACATTTGCTGGTGAAAAACCTTGTAACTCCATTTGAGTTGGATTTTGGGAAAATGTTTAAGGGAACCCTGGGTATTAAGACTTGTATGGCTTAATATAATGTAAATGATGTCTCTTACTGAAATATGTAGTAGAAAAACCATGAAAGATTTACGTTATTTTAAAAATCCACATTGTTTTATACATATTTTGGACAATGGGGGCGACATTATTTTAGGTGCATGGTGCATTCTGCGTCGATGACGTCAAATGGTTGCATTTGGTGAGCTACTGGCACCACCTGTTGGCAAAAAGGCAGAAGGGCGAAAAAAGAAAACCGATTTCACTCGTTATCTGGGGTATTTAAACTCCTTGTGGGGAAAAAATCTATGGTATGGCATTTGGTTTAAGCAGGGCTAAAGTGGGCCAAAGTGGAGAGAACAAAGACGCCGGTCTTAAGGACGTATTATTCGTCCACAGGCATCTTCCCATTCTTTTCTCCTCTTCGTATCGCTAGGAAATCAGTGAAGACTTGCATTGCTTCTCTTGTTGCCCTTCGACTGAAAATTACAACCAAAAGCCACACAATGTGGCATCGTATCAGTATTTTATTTTTTATATTATTATTTGTGTTGCGGTAAAAATAGCAACAGGTAGCTCCAGTAGCTCACCGAGTGCAACCATTTGACGTCATCGACGCAGAATGCACTGCGTACCTAAAATAATGGCGCTCCCCCATTGTCCAAAATATGTATAAAACGATGTTGACTTTTTTTAATTAATGCAAATCTTTCATGGGTTTTCTACTACATATTTCAGGAAGAGACATTACGTTAAATTAAGCCATACAAGTCTTAATACCCGGGGTTCCCTTTAATAATATAATGACACGCAAGTGTCTGACCATACATAAAACCACAATACTAACTTTGACAACATGGTGTTTAATTTAGTTAAACGCTGGATGCGTCAATGTCACGTTTGTATACTTTTGATTGCCAAATTAAAATATTAAACGGAACGATAAAATAAAGTTATTAACTGGTTAATGGTCATTTTAAATAAGTGTTTCTGTTCAGAACAATTAAACTTGATTTTGTTTTTCGTTTATGTTCCTGTTAAGTTTCCGGTTTTTGTTTTCATTCCTTGAACCAGTAGAGCCCTGGTACACACTTTTGATAACCATAAGCCATATTAATCATGATATTACTTTTGTCCCTTAGTATCCATACCGGAGCCAAACTCTGTGCTGCAGTCTGTGTTGGTACTCCAGCCGGTCAGTTCCCACATTCAGAAGTCACATCCATCGCTGTCACTGGAAAGATCTGGATGTGGCCTGTTTGTTAATGTGCCCCTACTGCCCATTTGTCAGCTCTCCGAAAGTCACAGAGCAACACATTCAGTTTTTCCACATGCTGCCATCAAAAGCCCATCGTATTTCTCTCCAAAGCAACCCCAGCCATACTTTGGCTCACACACCGAAAACTGTGTCAGTTACAGTCTCAGCTGATGCCGCCGATGACAGATACACCTGCGCAACCTGCGGCTATCATGACTCTTTACTATACGTGATGAAGAAACACGTCTTGGTAAACCACTATGCTACGATGCTGGATCGCTTCTTCGGGCTCGGGTCAGACAGTACACAAAAGGCTGGTGGTGTGCAGATACGTGACGGCTCACCAGTGAAATATCATTGCAAAGTGTGCAAACTGCCAGCAGAGACCATTGAACATTTACTTTATCACATTTTAAGTTCAGAGAAGCACAAGGACCTGCACTGGCAAATAATGCCTTGTATAATCGAAAAAGACTGCATGAATCAAATGACCGGATTGCAGAATCTGCTAAGCCTCGCTCCAAAAGCGATGCAGCAGGTCACGTTACTTGCAAGACCGAATTACATGGCCCAGCAGATGCAACAAACAAATGGAAATGGTACAGTTCTTCTGGCCGGCCCAAGCAACACGACAGCTTTGTTTTGCTCTCCTGGTGCAGGGCAGATGTTTCTGTCTCCACAAACACAAGCTTTACTGTCGGGCACAACTGTGGCTGCGCTTCAGAATGCCCAGCATCAGCAGTCCCCCGGTGGGATGCCGCAAGTCCTGCCTACCTCTAGAGGTAATATAGTGATGCCAAACATGTCGCAACGTGCACCCACGGTACCCATCACTATGTCCATTCCCAGGCTACCACAGACCCAGCAAGCACAGCAGGTTCTTCTTCCACCTGGTGTCCAGGTCAACCTCCCAGGCGATATGGGTGGACGTCCACCAATTCTTGTTACTCAAGGTCTTCAGCTGAACCAGTCAGTTCCGAGAGCTCCTCTCATAACCTCGCAGTCTGTGCGTCTCATTCCCACAGGCAACAATGTCAATGGCGTTCCAACATACACTCTTGCACCCGTTCAAGTCACCGTTCCTGTCCACGGTGGTCCCACTCAAGTGGTATTGACGCAAAACCAGATCAGCCAGCCTTCAAATTCAGCTGTGGTGCCCGCAGGTCTCATGCCTACAATTCAGAGGGCGATAAATAGAAATTCAACACCAAATGAGCTGGCTGTGCTCGCACCGTTTTTGAAGAAACATGATGACCACACTGTCAAGTGCCTGAGGTGCAAGATTTTACTGACTGAGCAGGGTATTTTCCAGCATTTGTTGCATGGCTTGAAGTGTCTGTTCTGCCCTCAGATGTTCTACTCCTTCAAGCAGATCATGGAGCACACTAATAACGAGCACAGTCTGAAAATCAAGGAAAACCGGCATTTCATAAAAGAACATTTTAATCTTGACTGTGATGATAAGGGAAACCTCATGTTCAACACTTTTAATCTGAACACAGATGTGCCCAAAGATCTTCTTGACAACCGCGAGCTTAACCTTGCACTGGTTACCAGCTCTCAAGATAAGCTATACATCAAAATGTATCCAGACAAGGCAGAATACGCAACCACGTTGAAGGTGGCACCTACCGCCTGCCCATTTTGTCAAGTAAAGCTCCAGAACTCTGAAGACTATGAGCTCCATCTGCAATCAAAACACCACATCGTTCCCACCATTCATGCAATACTAAAAACACCTGCTTACAAATGTATATATTGTTTTGGGGTGTATGCCGAAAAATCAACACCGAAAACCATCTCCATTCATGTGCAACGGTGTCGTTGCGCTCCCAAAGCGGTCAAGGAAGCAGAGAGGCAGCTGAATCCAGATACAATGGAACACCTTGATGGTGATTTATGTAGTTCTGTTCAGATGGCCAGTTCTTCAGACGCTGCTTTTCAGGGGGCTCTTGAATTTGCAAAGCCAAAGAGAGAGGAGAGAGTGCCAAGCACTCCGAAGAGCAGGAGAAGGAACGCAAAAGTTCCAAAGGTAGAAGTCCCTGAAACTCCAGTTGAACTCGTCTTGGAACCAATGGGGATGGAGAGGACATCGTTTGAGGACAGAAAAGACTTCCTTTCGCAGTACTTCCACAGAAAGCCATACGTGACGAAGACCGAAATCGAACTGCTCGCTTCCCGTTTGTGGATAAACAAGGCTGACGTAAAAGCTCACTTTAACAGCAAGCTCACCAAGTGCTTGAAAGCAATTCAGAAGAAGAGGGTTTGTGTACGTCTTGGGTTCAAAATGATTGAAGTGAACAAGGTGAAGCACAACCTCTTCATTCCGGAGGTAAAGCCTGTAAAAAAAAAAGATGCAGAGGTGGTGAAACATGACGTCCTTGTTCCAGAGGTAACTGTTAAAATAGAGGATGTGAATGAAATGAAACATGACCTCTTAATCCAAGAGGTAACTATTAAAAAAGAGGACACGGACGCAAATGAAGTGGGACATGACCTCTTCATCCAAGAGGTAACTGTTAAAAAAGAGCACGAGGTTGTGAATGAAGTGGGACATGACCTCTTCATCCAAGAGGTAACTGTTAAAAGAGAGGATGTGAATGAAATGGAGCATGACCTCTTCATTTCATAGGTACGGCCTCTGTAAAAAATGGCTAAACATGTTTGTTTGATTGTTTGTATACAGCATGTTCACACTAGGATGTAAACCATTGCAAACTGTTTATTTAAAATTACTTGATTTACACATTTATAAGATGGTTTGCCTCTTGGCATGGTAGTCTATGGAAAAAGGGGAACCTACAGCAATGCTGAAAAGATTCTACACTTTACATTTTTGTATTTTTGTTGTATATAGTTCATATGATGATGATGTTAAAAAAAGTTTTTTTATTACATATCTTTATTGCAAGAAAAAAAACACTCAGTTTCCCATCTTTTATATTAAAGACACTTGTATTATACATTTGGGGATGTCTAGTGAAATAGTTCTGCATTTAACATTTTATATTAGAACTGTAAAGGAAATGAAGGCTTGGCTAATTATTACTACTAACTGGCAAATTAGGCAGCATTTCATAACTGTATCACCAAAAGGGACACTTCATGGTGTTTTCATGTGTTTTTTTTCTCCATATAAAACACTGTAATCATTTCAGACGTGAAAAAAGACAAGTGCCTCTGTGTCCTATTTAAAGTTTGCAGTTGTATTTGCCTCTTGGAATAAACGTGACTAAATATTACAGCTGTGTGGTTTACTCGATATAAAATTCTTAGGTGTAGGACTTTTCTAATGTCATTAATTTGTTGGTATTTTATATATTTAATTGGTCGATTGATGTATATTAATTGGTACACATGATGTATATTACACAGTCATAACAGAAACAGATTTTTTTATTGTCTGAAGAAGAAAGTGCAAGTTGCTAACAAGTCACTATATAAAAAATACATCTATCACAAGGATGCAAATGCTTGAGGAATCAGACAACTGTTATTGTTCGTAAACAGATAAAAACACATTCTTCAAAATTCATATTCGAAAAACTTAGAAAATACCCATGAGAAACTACTAAGAGAACCATAGCAAATAGAGTTCAACTGTTGGGTTATGGAAGTAAAAATCCCATTCATTTTCTCCAAAGGGAATTGTTTTTGAAACAATTGTATATGTTTTAGTTGAAGCCATCAGTCTGCATTATATAAACTTTAATCATATTCAACAATGGAAATCCTGGTAAAGCACTACATTACCCATGAATCTGCAGAGAAATCTCCACCTCCTCACCCAAATAGTCTTTTTGTTTGATTTTTCAAATACAAATATTTGCTTCAAATTAAAGTTTAGGATTTTGTTTCACATTGTAGCTTGTTGTCTTAATCTTAAAATAAAAAAATAAACACTTCCAGAACCAAAAGGGGTTGCCCTACAAATTGACGTCATAAGTGCGATCTGTCAGCGTCGTCGATCGACTCCATCTAGATCAATTACTTCACCCTTCGCCTACAGACAAACGTAGTCGATGCTTCGTGAGTGCAAAGATAAACCAAACTTGTGATCATGCTAGCTGTCAAGAGAGTTCTTGGCTATAAAGAATGCGCAATCAGTCGATATACTGCAATAACAAGCTTGATCTGTAAAACGACAGCAGGACATGAGACACAGCGCTTGTCCTGGTCTGTTATGCTTAAAGAAAGAAGCATTCATAGTTCAACCCGTCTGTCTGGAGGCAATAAATTAATGAAGATGCTGGCCAAAAAGAAGTGAGTCTCCGTTTTGCATAATTGATAAGTACAAAATTAAAAAGTTACTGCATGAGTTACATTATCGTTCTTTACAGGAGAAAACAGTGGTATGAGTCTCCTCTGCAGGTAAGAATTTTTTTTCTTAATGTATTTTCGTTTTCAGTATTGTATACTCTTTTGAAATATTATAAATGTTAACAATAAAGCTGTGTTTAATCTGCAAGCAGAATGACTGTACACATTACCATACTTGTCGTTTGCACATTTTGCCCACCCAGGCCACAGCGCTTGTTCAGCCTGGCTTTCTGAAACCATCAAAACGAAATAAAGAGGACAGTGTTCGTGTGAGGACTC
Organism: Rhinogobio ventralis; assembly: GCA_039654625.1. Lineage (NCBI taxonomy): Eukaryota > Metazoa > Chordata > Actinopteri > Cypriniformes > Gobionidae > Rhinogobio > Rhinogobio ventralis. Next base: position 19,707,039 of record CM077201.1, read on the forward strand.
TAAACAACATCATCTACAAAGCAGTGACAGACTTACTGAGCTCCTTTGAGGTCAACTCTGAGATCAGTGCCTATAATGTACAGATTTCCAAGGTAGGATGTGCTCTTCCTTCAATAATTATTATACCTTGTTCTATGTTCAATAATTAAAGGCATAATTGACACGTAAATGAACGTTCTTACATCATTTACTCGCCTGTATGACTTTTTTTTGGAATACAAAGATACTCTGAAGAATGTCAGTATTATAACTTTTTTGGTTACCCTTGATTTTCATTGTATTGACAAAAAACAACACCACATTTCTCAAAATATCTTTCATGTTCCACAGAAGAAGAAAAAAGTAAAACAGTTTTGGAATGACAGAATTTTCATTTCTCTTTAATTATTAAACCTAAACTGTGTCTCCTTGTCCATGTAAGGTTTCACTACCACCAGATTTCTCTGCATGTCGAATATACTGGAAGACAAGTCTGTCGGCTGAGCAAGACAGCCAAATTCAGCAGGCTTTAGACAAATGTGCTCCTCGCATACGGTCTGTCTTTTTCTTCAAGTCTATATTACTTTTGTTTTAACAAGTTGAAGGGAATAGAATCATTTGTTTTTTTAATATTATTTTTCAGGCATCTTCTCATCTCTCACCAAATCCTTGGTAGTGTTCCTCCCTTGGTTTTCATCAGAGATAAACAATATGCTGCTGTCACTGAGGTAACATCACATATTAATAATAATATTAGTGGTGCATGAATTTTGCAGATGGTATAGCTAATGTGTGTTATTGATCTGTCCTTAAACAGATTGAAAACCTTCTCAAGAAAGCAGATTTTGGTCCAGATGAAAATAATATACATTTATCCATCAGTGAAATTGGGTAAGAAGAATTTAGTTTTAATAATACCGAAATTTTGGATGAAATTCTAATTTGTTTAATCTTCCAAAGGGCCAAACTGCAGCCGATTGAATCTGGAGACAAGAAAAGAACCGTTTTGTTTGGCGTCAATCACGATGCTCTGCACAAACAGATTGAAGCCTATAAACGAGAGAAGGGGGCGAGAGACTCTCTCACACAGAGTCCTGCTGCAGGAGGACTAACACAAGAGCAGCTGGACACACTAGCAGATATTAGGAAGCAGAAACGCATAGAGAAAAAGAAACAGAAATCTAAATGGATGAAGGACGATGACATCACTCCTAAGGATTTCCTCTTGTCCAGAAGCCTTCAAAAAGAGGACAAAGAGGAGCAGGACAGTGACGAGGACAGCCTGGTGGATAGCCAGCTCTCAGAGCTGATAGAAGAAGACGACAGGAGACACTGAAATCAGATCCTTTGGTCACTTGCAATGTTATGCTGTTTAGTGTGGTATGTAAAATAAAAATCTTCACGTTTTGGAAAAAAGTAAACGTGTATATTTTGAAAGGTGGTCAGTTTTCAGTGGTGTTCCTATGTAATACAGACGACAGGAAAGATCATCAGTAAGGTAAAGCATTTTAAATTACATTAAAACCAAGAAATGGTTATATAGCAGACCTTAAATTGCCTAAAAATGAACATTGTCATCACTTACTCACCCTCATGTAATTTCAAAAGTGTAACATTGTTATTTTTATATATTTGTCCATACAATGGACGTCAAAGGACTCTTGGTTCCCAATGTTGTTTGGTTCCCAACATTATTCAAAATATTTTTTGTGTTCTGCAGAAGTCATGTACACATTTGGGAACAGTAAGATATATATATATATATATATTTTTTTTTTTACCTAACTTATATGGAGCAAGGATGCATTAAATTTCTCAACAGTGACAGTAAAGATTGAATGCTGAAGTGATATTTTAAATAAATGCTGTTCTTTTTGAGAGCATATTAGAATGATTTCTGAAGGATCATGTGACACTGAAGACTGGACTAATGATGCTGAAAATTCAGCTTTGTCATCACAGGAATAAATTACATTATAAAATACAATAAAATAGAAACGTTCATTTAAATTGTAACATTATTTCACAATATTACTGTTCTTACATTTTTTATCAAATGCATCCTTGGAGAACATAAGAGACTTTAAAAAAAAAACTTTTTGAATGGTAGTGTAGGTGATGCTGTATTGTTACAAAGCTTTAAAGTGAGTTTCATGAAATCACAGTTATGTGAAGTGTGTCAATAATACACAACACTACACATTAAACAACTCAAGTTTACTATTATGATAGCCATACACTGTATGGGAGTCTTATAAAAAAAAGTGTGGAGAAGGCCAGAGTCACACAGTAACTCTTGCAGGCAATGACAGTACAAGGAATAAACTATTTCTAAAATAGCTCTGCTTCATGTGTAACAGGGTTTATCTACTGTGAATAGGTGTCATGATTTTTATAAAGACTAAAGACCTTTTTACTCCCAGGAAAAAGATCACCTATTTTTTTTTTTGCAGCACACGGCTATGACTATTCACTGCTACTGTTCATTTCAGATTATTTACAACTGTGCAAGTTGGGTCCTATAAACTATAGGTATTACAGCAATAGTCTGTTCAAGACTGGAGTAACAAAAGGGGAAAAAACACTTAAAGGCATAGTTCACACAAAAATGAAAACTATCCCATAATTTACTCTCAGCCTGAAGCCATCCTAGGTGTATATGACATTCTTCTTTCAGACGAATACAATCTGAGTTATATTAAAAAATGCTCTGGCTAATCCAAGCTTTATAATGGCAGACCAAAATTGAAGCCCCAAAAAAGTGCATCCATCCATTATAAAAGTAATCCACACGGCTCCGGGGTGTTAATAAAGGCCTTCTGAAGCGAATTGATGTTTTTGTAAGAAAAATATCCATATTTAACACGTTATAAAGTAAAATACTTTGCTTCTGGCGGACTTCCTTGTGTATTCAATTTACAAAAAAAGCGTAACTGGCGCGTTTTAAACTGCTAGAGGCGTTACACTTTCTTCGTAAGTTGAATACGGAAGGCGGTACACCAGAAGCTAGATATGTTACTTTATAAAGTGTTAAAGATGGATATTTTTCTTACACAAACCCATCGATTCACTTCAGAAGGCCTTTATTAACCCCCTGGAGCCGTGTGGATTACTTTTATAATGGATGGATGCACTTTTTTGGTCTTCAAAATTTGGGCTGCCATTCACTGCCATTATAATGCTTGGAAGAGCCAGGACATTTTTTTAATATAACTCCGATTGTATTCATCTGAAAGAAGAATGTCATATACACCTAGGATGGCTTGAGGGTGAGTAAATTATGGGATAACTATCCCTTTAAGAGCATTTGAGCTAGGCAGCTAGTAGTTTTAAACCCCTCTATGCATGGTCTTTATATTCTCTATACTGTGGTGGTCTCCTCAGTTTGCACTGCCTCCTGAACTGCTTCCTGAACATAGACTATGAACTGGGATGCGTCTTCACCCTGTGTGTACACTGTAACAGTTTTGATGCCCTCCATGTCATCGGAGGACACCACTAGATGGTGCTCTTCTGCCAGGCCTACTGTAGCCTGCTGAAGTGCATCCTGGATCATCATTGCATGATTGGTCTGCGGCTCCTCCTCCTCCATCTAGGATGATGAGATTAAATGTTAATGAGTCATTTCAAGAAGAGTCCAATTTTCTTTCATCTTTGAGATTGAGAAAAGCTACTAGAGATTGAAAACATGCCATAACTTTCTGAGATCAAAATCCAAAAAGAGCATTTATTGAAAATGAAACAGCAAAAACGCCTGACGTCAACTTAACATGACTGTCCACCTTCACATGTCAATGATTCATACTGGGTGATTAATTAAATCCAATGATAGAAACGAGCAGCTGACGTTTATTTTTAACAAGGTCCCTGAACATTTCAGTCTGACTTTTTTTAATGTGTTTTTTTATGGGTTTATGTAAAAATATTGGACCATATATTAGACTGTTTAATTCTAAGGCTCAACGAGAAAACTAAATAATGACAGGTTAGGGTAATTTTTATTTACATTACAAGTAAACCTCAGGGGAAAAAAACAAAAACACATTAACATTGAAAAGTTTGGGGCCAGTTAGATTTTTCACATGTATCTTATGCTCACCAAGGCTGCATTTATTTGATCAAAAATACAGTAAAATAGTAATACTGTGAAATATTATTACAATTTAAAATAACAGTTTTATATTTGAGTATATTTTAAAGTGTAATTTATAGCTGTGATGGTAAAGCTGAATTTTCAGCATCATTACTCCAATCTTAAGTGTCACGTGATCCAGCTGAAATCATTATAATATGCTAATTTGGTCCTCAAGAAACATTTATTATGATCAATGTTCACATCATTGTGCTGCTTAATATTTTTCTGGAAACTGATTCTTTTTTTTCAGTATTGTTTGATTAACAGAATGTTTAAAAGAACAGCATTTATTTGAAATATAAATCTTTTGTAACATTATAAATTACTTCACTGTCACTTTTGAACAACTTAATGTGTCCTATAAAGTATTAGAAAAACCAAAACAAAAAACTGACTCCAAACTTTTGAACAGTTGCATATGTTTTGCCCCCTTTAAATTCATACAGTATACATATTGCGTAACACACATCTATCATATTATTATAGGGTAGGGGCATTACTGTCCATAAAAGTGATACCAAACTTACCAAGACAATAAACCTGACAAAGCAATAATCAATAATGATATAGCAGAGAGTGATATATTTGTGAACTCAATAAATTGATAGATGATATATTGTGATCGCTTGCATTACACAACAGCAGCTCTCCAGAAGTAGAGAGGTCTGTCAGTACATGAATGTGCATATTAAACGTACCTGCTCTACAACAGTAACTGTACCGGGAGCCATGGCAACCACCGAAGCCACAGTGGCATCATGATTCTCTGAGCCCAGTTCAATGATCTGCTGGAGGATGTTGACAGATGCCGGGTCTAGTCTGTCTCCCGCTGCCGCAGACACAACACCTGAACACAACAGTTGAGTTTAGAAATGAACTTTAAAGAAACTAAACCATTGTTCCTGAAATTAAGCAACTGTTTCTGACCATTTTGTGTATTAAATCGCAGGTCCTGCAGAGCAGATACAGCAGTCTCAGTTCCTTGAGGATCGTCGGTCTCAGCTATATGAAGGTACTGCATGGCCGGCTCCTCTACTGACTCCACCACCTGAATGAACACACCAATAAGATCACAACCAAGTCCAGTAGCATTTAATTGTAATGTTAGGAATATGTCATGAATTAAGGAAATTTAACAATTATTCACCAGGGTATCAGTAAGAAAATTTATTAAGAATGTCAGGGTCAAAGAATGTAAGTGGCTCCAATAATTTGCCTTTTATTTGCAAAACTATTAAAAATGTTATTAATGATTATTCTGTCATCATTTACTCACCCACATGTAGTTCCACACCCATAAGACTTTAACCTTCGAAACACTCAAAACACTAATTATTAAGATATTTTAATGAAACCTGAGAGATTTCTATCCCTCCATTGATTTAATCCAAGTCTTCTGAAAAGATATACGTTTTAAATGATGAACAGATTTAATTTAGGCTTTTATTCACATAAAAACATACATAGAGTGCATCACATATGGTAAACACGGAAGGTTGTGTGTGTGTGTCACGCGGTAGAACAAATTCGTTATTTTTAACCTTTTTGTATCTTCTAAGTTTTGGTTAAAAATAACTTAAAGGAAATTTCTTTCCTCTGCTGAACACAAAATAAAATATTTTTGAAGAATGTCGGTAACCAAACAGTTGATTGACTTCCATAGTATGGGGAAAAAATACTATGGAAGTCAATGGGGCCCATCAACTGTTTGGTTACTGACATTCTTCAAAATATCTTCTTTTGTGTTCAGCAGAAGAAAGAAATTCATACAGGTTTGGAACAACTTATGGGTGAGTAAATGATGACAGAATTTTCATTTTTGGGTGTATTATCCCTTTAATTTGGGTTAATATGGGTTTGAAACGACATGAGGTTAAGTAAATCATGACAGAATTTTAGTTTTTGGGTGAACTAACCCTTTAATATAAATATTGTATTAATTATAAATATTATTGTACAGCACTGTGGGACTTCTATTGTTGTTTATGCATTTTATTAATAAATATCACTACTAAATTTCACACATCATGTAATTGGAATGGAGACTCACCTCCCACTGATTCAGACCCAGACTGTCAGTCTCCACCACTTTGAAGCCATGTTTGCTCTTCAGGTGTCTGTTCATTTCCCATTTAGTGCCATAAACGTAATTGCACACAGGACATTTGACTCCACCTGATAACATACACACACACTTTTTATTTACTGAAGCTGTTTGAGGCAATATTGAATGCCTAATATACACAACAATGTATATATTAGGTAGCTAGGGTAGTTTCTGGTGAGGAAGGACTTGCCTTGCTCTGTGACAGTTTCAGAAGTGGACGCCCCTGTTCCAGCATTGATGTACTGCACGTTGGGATGTTTTTTGTTATAGTGTCTTTTCAGTGAACCTGAAATGTTGCACGAGTAGTGGCAGTGTGCACAACGGAAAGGCTGTGAAAGGCAAAACATTGTGCTTTGGTGATGGTTGTAGGGCACATGACAACATAGAACAGAAATAGAAAGAAGCCTTTTGTGGTGTTACTTTGAAAGAGGCATGTTGCTCCATGTGACGAAGGAGATGCGGTCTCAGTGCAGCAGTGAAGTCACACTCAGTGCATCTGAACTGTTTTCCTACAAAATAGTTTAAAAAAATTACTTGCCATTTTTAATTGTTTGTGTATTAAAATAATTATTACAGAAATAATTAAAACCGCCGATGTTTAATGTAATCAAAATTGACCATAATTTAACGTTTTCAGTTCTTAATTCAGTTTCCTGCTGTCATTGTGCATGAAATTCATTGATGCATGAAAATGTTTACTTAGTATTAAATGAATAGTATATTTTTTCTACTGAATATAAAGAGATATAAAAAAAAATTGTGTATAACTAAATTGTGTATAATTATAATAAATAATTTCCACAATCTCCCTATACTGTATAGATAAAACACAGATAAACTATTCTTGAACATATGTACATTGCAAAGAATGAATATTTACAGAGTGTAAATAGATGAATATTTAGAAAAAAAATATGTTTATACATATTTTTTATAGTTTTCGTTTCACCAAGGATGCATTCAATTGAACAAAGGTTCAAAGGATTTCTATTAATCAAAAAATCTTGAGAATTTTTTATCATGGTTTTACATTACATTTATAACAATATAAAATGTTTCTTGAGAACTAATTATTATATTAGAATGATTTCTGGAGGATCATGTGACACTGAAGACAGACTGGAGTATTGGCTGCTGAAAAATTCAGCTTTGCCATCATCAAGTTTTACTGTATTTCTGGTCAAATGCATGCAGCCTTGGTGAGCATAAGAGACTTCTTTCAAAAACATCTTTTAAACAATAGTGTATAATTTACACAAAATTATAAGCATGTTTGGTTTTTGCTTGTTACTGTCACAATACATTTTGTAAATTTTTCATTCATCCCCTTGCAGTCCCCAGACCCTAGTTTGATAACCCTGTCCAAGTTCACTCGGAAATATGTCAAATTATGAAGGCTTTGTTGATTTTAACTAAATACACAATTCTAAATAACACTGCATGCAGTCTTAAACACAAAATAAGACTCTCACCGTCTGCTGTGTGCATGAGCTTATGACTTTTCAAAGTGCATTTAGACTTGAACTTTTTTCCACAGAGGTCACAAAGATGCGTTTTCTCAGTACTGTGTCTGTTCATGTGCGCTTTGAGGTTGCTTTTACTTCTTGAGGCATAATCACATTGTGAACATTTGTACGGTTTCAATCCTAGAGACACAAAAAGAACACAATCAGAACATTAAAGGCAGTTTATTTCAGCACATAAGTTCAACATATACATAATACATTAAGAAAAAGACCCACCTTCATGAGCCCATATGTGCTGCTGAAGATCTGCCCCATTCCTTGTGAAGAAACAGTCACAGTATGGGCATTTGGAAGCTCGTTTCCCGATCACTCCTTTCACATGTACACGTATTCCCAACGCTTCCGAAATGTAGTTCAACGACACATCTATCATATATAGTCACAGCACATCCATTACTGTAATTCAGAGCTCTCGTGCGACATTTCAGAGGGTTTGATTTGTGCTTACCTGGATGGTTGCTTTTGATATGAGCTCTAACTTTGTCCTCAGGAACAGACTCTTGACATACCGGACATGTAAAACTTCTTTTGACCTAAAGATGAGAAATACGATTTGATAAAGAAGCCATTTCGCCCATATCTCAAGAATAAACAGATTACCAGCACTCACTATGTCCGAATGGGTTTTGAGATGAGCCTGAAGTTTGTATTTGTCAGGTGTACAATACTGGCATCCTTCAGAGGGACACTTCAGCAGGATGTCAGAATGCCTCTGGATGACATGCCGCTTCAGGCAGTTTTTAGTGATGGAGGAATAACTGCACTGAGAACAGTAATGGAGGTGCTCTCTTGTGTGCGTTCGCACATGTGTGTTATAGTGCACCTGATACCAGAAAAGCTTACCTGTTGAGGAAACATTACAGAGAGTTATAGAAAGTCTAGGGTTGGAGATGTTTTTAAAAAAAAACATTGTGAGATTAGATATTCATACCGCAGTATTCACATTCAAGGTCTCCGTACACTTTCCGAATCCGTTCAAACACTTCCATGTTAAGCTGTCGTTTTTGCATCTGCTCTATAATCTGCTTGAAAGCAGATATTTCTTCTTGCTCTGAACTGAGCAAGTCCTCATCAGTGTTAGTTTGAGGAACAATCGCCTCTTCCTCGTTTTGAGGAAACGTTTCCTTTGATATTAGCTGCTCGGCGTGCATTTGTGCTTTTTCAGGTGTCAAAGGTGCGGTTTCTCGAGCAGGATTCTGCTCTTCTGTCACACTATGCTCCATTTTAAGTTGATCATCTTGAAGTCTTTGCGTAGTTATCTCATCTTCACAGGCCATCTCTTGTGTTTGTGCTACTGCTATGCTATTCGTAATGGTATTTTCGTCTTGTGAGTTTTGTACAAGAAGATCTGACTCGACCACTATATTTTCAGAGCACTGAGTTTGAAGGTCCTCCTGAGCCGTGCAACTTATTTCTGCGGTTAATAGCTCCTGGGCGTTGAGCTGCGACAGCTCTTCTGTGATCTTAAGCTCATCCTGATTCAACATGTCCTTCTGAATGTCATCACCTGGTTTAAGCAAGCAAAAGCTTGACTTGATGGAGTCTGCAAAAGCTGAGGGCTCGTCTGATTCCGGGTGGAACTCTCGAAGATGTGACCTCAGTCGCACAGAGCTGACAAATTTTTCCTGGCAAATGGCACACACGTAGATGAAGGGATGCTTTCGGATATGGGCTTGCAAGGCTTGGAACTTGGTCGAGCCGTGATCGCATAACTCACAGCCGAAGGGTCTCTTGTTGCCATGGACCATCATGTGACGGTCGCGCTCAAGCTCGTTTTTGAACTTGCGGTCGCATATTTGACAGTTGTACAAAAGCTGTCTCTTGCCCTCCCTGGTCTGGAGGCTGTACTCTTCGTAGGAGTCCTGTACTTTCTTGTCGTTCATGTCGTGAGTCTCACGGATGTGTTTTAGAAGGTTCTTCACATCTGAGTATTTCTTCTTGCAGAATCGGCAGTGCTGCTTGATCTTCTTGTGCACTCTCTCCACGTGCACTTTCAGGTGGCCTTTACTGAGGCAATTAAACGAGCACAGCTCACAGCTGAATTTCTCCCCGGTGTGTTTTCGCATATGAACACTAAGATTGGCCTTTATAGCGCTAGCATAGTCACACTGCGTGCACTTGAACGGTTTCTCATTGGTGTGGATTCTTAAGTGGGCCTGCAGTGAATGTTTAAACTTGAAGACTTTATTGCAGAATTCACAGGTGAAGATTTTAAGCTGCGTCTGTCCTAACCTGTGTTGACAGATGTGATTTGTTAATATTAATGTACCAAAATAATTCCACAAGATCAATACAAAATGCGACAACTTTTCTACAGGATTATTTTTTCATGACAACTTCTTCAGTTGGTTATGATTATTGGTTAGGGATTTAGGGAGAGGTTAACCCTCATCCGTCTCTCACACTCTGTAACGAATCAGTCCCTTGCAGTGACCCGAAGCCCTAAAATTATACTATTTTTTAGTCCAGAAAGCTTTTTTTTTGTTTTTATCATATTTTTTTAAAATATTTTTTAATCAATAAATAATATAATGTAAGCGCATTCTTTGCATTCTTTCAATTTAAATTCTAAATAATTCAACATTTCATGCATAACCGTTAATTCAGATCAGAATCTCTCACATTGGGTGTCTCTGCCGACCTCTTGTGGTAAAGAAATAATATAACATGATAATTCATGACTCTTGCCACTAGATGGCCTTATAGCTCTATATGGAGCAAATGAGCTGTTCAGCTGGGTCCTAAAATTAGTTCTTGAGTTTATCTCTTCATTATGCATTCAGATACACATGTAGACATTAAAAAATAATTTTTTGGCAAAGTTTTGTTTTAATTTTAAGCATTTTTTTTTATTTTTCTACGTATACTGAAGGATTCCTTGCATTCCATTCATTCCTAAGGGGGTCAAATTGACCCGTGAGGGACTTATTTGTTACTTTTTTTTATTTCAACCACATAAACTCCTCGGATCCAGTCAATTTTTTTGTGTATTCATGGTTTAAAAATTTGTGTCGGGTCAAAATGACCTGAGGGATGGATGAGGGGTAAATAAATAAATGAATAGTCATTTCTAACAATTACATAAATAAAAAAATCTATTTTTACTATAGAAATGCCCATGACTTTATGGATTTTGTTCATTTCCATGACTTCTCTAGGCCTGGAAAGCACTATTTTAAAATTCCCTGATATTTCCAAGTTTTCACACGTCACATTAGTTGCTTCCAAAGTAATGCAATAACAGTATAATTACTATATTAATATTCTGTCCTTTGGTGCTTTGGTCTTTGCTAGATTAGTGAATCTAAAGTTTTACATTTTAAATAAAAAAAATTAAAAAACCCAAACAAACCTGTTTGATTTGAGGGGCGCTTCATAAGCAGCTTGCTGAATAGCATATTCCTGGTATCCCCTTTTCATCACAGCCTCCGGGGAACCTACAGCTGCATTGGTCTGGGTGGATGGTTCAGCTGGAGCTGCTTCAATAGGAACTATCTTAGAGGCACCTGCAATGCACCCAAACTTACAGTTAGTTTAAATGTTTCCTTCAACTTTTACAACACTTGACATCACATGTATCTCTCACCAGGCATGGCCTCGTGACTAGTAAGGACCACACTAATAATAGGGTTTTTGTTGCCGCTTGCTGATTCAGGGTCCTTTGCACTGGACACCTTATCTGTCCGCATAGCTCGAGCTTTCTTTGGTGTCCGCTCTTTGTCTTCCTCTCCATCACTGATTCTGTTTGCATCAGTATTATGACCTAGTCAATAAAGTTGACAGGTGAAACAAACTTGTGACATTTCAGACAGTACAAAGAGTTTTTAAACATAAATTTATACCATTATACTCTTCTTCATCAGCAGCCTCTTTCAGTCCTACAAAACAAATGTGTTTGGAAATTTGTCGCCTGTTGCTGAACATGCGATTGCATTTCTTGCACTCCAGATCACTTCCATTCTCACTCTGCTCTTCAGCTACTGCCACTGATTGAATGTCAGTGGACTCTTTCTCCTGCTGACTGGACGTTGTTTTCTGGACCTTTTCTGGTTGGACTTTCTTAGTGGAGCCTTTTGGTCTTCCACGCTTTCTTTTCACAACAACATCTGCAAGATAAAAAAAGAAGACATTCTTGCCTTCCAATGTTTAATAATAACCAAGCACCTGTGATTTTTTGTTCAAAGCTGCTTACCTGAACTCTGTGGCTCCTGAGTTGTTAATGGCTTGAGTGCTATAATAAAAGTATCAGGATCACCTCCTTCATTGGAGTGAGTCTCAATGACGTGAGACAGCAGCAATGGTTTACTGGGAGAGAACAAGTTGCATATTTTGCACATGAAGACTGATGCACCATCTGTGAATACAAAAACAGTAGGTGAATTCTTCATTGTTTATTTTTGTATATTGTTTTTTTTTGTTGTTGTTGTATATGTGTATATTGTTATTACCTATTTATTCGTTCTATATTTTATTATTTTTATTATCTGTGTCTTGTCATTGTTGTTCTGTTTGTGCTGTGGAAGCTTGTCACCAAAACAAATTCATTAGATGTGTAAACACCTAACAATAAATATTTTTCTGCTTCTGATTATTAAAGGATCTTGGATGCATGAAATTATCATTTTAGATATATGTTTTGTGAAAACAGTATCAGAAATATGTCATGTGATTTTACAATTAAGTTATAAAGTCTCTTGCACAAAGAAAATTAGGTTAGTCTTTAAGTCCTAAGATTTATCATGTATCCTTGCAAAAGTACTAAGCAATTTTAATCGATTTCCAATTATTTATTGTCTCCACCATAAGTCTCAAATCTAATTAATATGTAATATCTAATAATATTTATTTCCAATGATGTATTATGTGTCTTCAGCCTAATTCTCAAATATTAATAATTTTGTTTTGAAATTGTGGTGTTTTAAACAACCTTTCGTCACAGAATTGACTGGGGTAATAATGAACGAGCGTCAGGGAGCCCTTTCAAAATAAGAGCGTCTAAATGTTGATTTTTATACTCTGACAAATCAGGAATTTATTCATTACACTGATATTAATAATTGTTCATTAGTATTTGCGGTTTAGTATCAGGTCATTACAGTGTTGTTCAAATATCTGCAATAGTTATCTTTCACAAGATGCAATAAATGTCATGTAACAATACATTTGATATACCCGTTACTAAACTGCATATCAAGACTTATTTTCAAAAGCAAATAAGTGTCGTGCAGTGTTTAATTACATTGTTACAGCGAGAATTTTTCCAAAAGGGAACCAATAACATCCCCTGCCATCTGATTTTTGTAAACACGAGACCAGTTTCGTGTTTTTCTCTTAGGCACTGGTAATAGTTTTCATTAAATAAGATAACGTTTAAATCCAGAGAGCTGAAAATGGCGTTATTTCAACAACGAACGTTAAACAGTAGACTTAAAACTTAATATCGATATAAAGCATTCTTTGGCAAAAGTTTTTTGCTGGTTTAAGTGACTAGTTTTACCTAATTTATTTGTTTCCTTATCGAATCATCGGAAGGAGCCGTTTCTTCGGAGCGCAGTTAGCCTAATAATGATGTTTTTTGCTTACCTGCTTGCACTGGATCCATTCTGTTTAAATCAGTAAAAGGTAAAAACCACGCGAAGATGATTTTGATCTTTGTTTTTATTATTATGGCGCAATTTAAATGTATTCATTATACTTAAATTACTTCTGCAGAGGTTTCTGTCGAATCTGCGATAACAAATATGGCGGATGGATCTTCGTCTACAACAAGCAAAAAAAAACCAACAACAAAAAAAGTATCCGTGAAGCAGCGCGCGCCCCCTGCTGCCTGGAGTTCATTTGAAATCCCCCGATAGAGGTTAAAGTCACAACTGTGTTCTTGTAATAAGTAATATGACATACATACATTTTTTTTCATTTTGTGAATATAATAGTTAAACCTGAATGATAATGAGATGCCAACACTTTAAAGGCCACTGAATATCATTGTGTATATTAACCACAGATCAGTGATAGCAACTCGACACCTTAACCTGTGAATTAATTAAATCAATAATAATTAATATTATTAATTAACAACAGCTATAATAATAATAAACATGAAACAGAATTTAATGCGTTTATTTGAGTACAGGAGAAGTACAACAGAGGGGTCAACAAAGTAAATATGTTTACTTTTATCAGCCCTTAGCCTTCTTGTCTCCTTTCAGCATTGGTGTTTCACAATTAAAGTAAAGTATATGCTCCAGTCAGTCACAGCAAACACCCTCCTCCCAGCCTCATTTACAGAATACAGCTGAGTGTAGGATGTTTACAACGACTACATTGGAATATTACTACAGAAAACAGTAACAGATCCAGGTCAACTCATTAAAAAAAATTAACATGTACACATCATTGTTATTAAGTTATAATTGAGTTGTTATGTAACATTTAGGGCGCAGTGTTGTTTAATTACACGTATATTCCAGATCAAGACGAAAGAACTGGGCGATGGCAGCAAACATCCAACTGAAAGCTTGTCTTACGTATAGCACAGCTTCCAGTCGGGGATGTTTACAGGCATGAACAACCAGTTAAAAACGTAATGCAAATTAATATAATTCATCCGAATGCAAATTACACCAATCTACGAAAAGCCTGGAAATGAATGCGGTGATTTTGCTGCCCTCTACGGTCCTCATGAGAAATGAAAATACAGCAAAAGCCGAGTTGAAAGTTAAAGGTCCTCTCTCCTTCACGTCAATGACAAAGGGACCGCGATGAGGATGAAGACATTGCAGATTTGAACAATGTCAAGGTCTAATCACAAATATTTGATGAAAACAATCACAAAAATAAAAGTCTTTTTAAAGATTTTCCATCTTTAAAACAAGTTATCGAAAAAAAACCAACAACAAATGGAAGTGCAGTCTCTCCATATGAGCATCACCATAAATAACAGCCATATACGACCCGAGTTTGAACCAAACAAAATGAAAAACACTCGTGTTTGCAGACTGACATTGGTTCAACCTTGTTTCTCTGCTTGGGAATAAGAAAAGCGGTGAATTTTGAGACAATCTCGACTACAATATACCGTACGAAAAGAATGGTAATAACAATAAGAACTTGCACCAAGTAAGCCTGTGTTGCTACCAGCTACCAAGTTGCTTGAAGAGGAAGCAAGCAGTCAAGCCATAGCTGCACTGCATTTTACCCTCGCAAAAGCGATCTAGAGCTATCCAGGCGTTTTGCTTGTATCTAATACAGCACTGATAGTTAGCAAAAGTCATTCTGTTTCGAAACGGAACAACACAGCACGGCTAACTAACGGCAGCTATGCTCTACAGCTTTGCTCCAATTTACAGACAAAACTAGCATGAACTGTCCTTCCCGCCGCAGCAGTACCTCGTCACATAAGGGTATCCTGTTCAATTTAGACAAAGCACCGCCGTTCAAGCGATAACGCGATTAAACCACAGTTTATTACTGTGATTTCCTCCGGCTTTTGCTGCAAAAAAAAACCTTTAGTCTCCGCCATTCCGAGCCTGTTTCCTTCCGTCTCTGGCTTGTCTTTAGTTTGACCTTTAGTTACCCGACACTAATATTGACGTAATTGTCATGGTAACAGGATCCCGCCTTCTACGTGCGGCCGTGTGCGTCCATGAAAGTTGCTGATGATGGAGGAAAAAAACCATGGATGACAAGGAATCTCTTGTCATTGTGATTAAAGATTAAAGGTTTAATGCCACGAAAACAGCGTGGAATAATATGACAGTGATATACAAACTTTTTTTTATCACCCATAATTTGGACAAATAACTGCTCAAATGAAGATTAAAACAACTTTTATTGTAAGTTCACACTTTACGGTTGCTTTTATGCTCCAGTTGGTATTCAATTATACACACCTACATTAAAGGTCAAAGAAAGTCACATTCATAAGCTTTGCTACAATACATTTTTACATAATGGTCAATACTTTATCCATGTATCTCAATATGACCCTTTACTTTCACATATTTTAGTTGACGTTATAATTCAGGCTCCATTGTTTTGATACAGTATGATCACAGGCTCACTCCTATATAGTCACTGCAAGCCATAGATATGCATTAGCTCAAGCCCATTCATTTCTTCACCTGTGTGTGTTTTGGAATTAACTTTTAGCACTGGAACAGGAGATATTGCTAATTAACACCAATGCTATAAATAGACTTTTGTAGGCAAAAGAAAAAAGACCTGCGATCACAGCAGTGTGGATGTGTGATACACTCACTTACATCAAGCATCTGTTTCAGTGTATCTTTACTTGTTTCTCACTGAATGTAATTGTGTATGTCTCAGGCAGGCAGCTCCAAAGCACCTTCTTCCTCTCCATCCCCTCGGTTGGCACGAATCTCCATGAGCGTACGGGCAAATTTGCTCCAGTCGTCTGTATGTGGCACGGCCAACTGCTAAAATAGAGATACAACCAACTTCTGCATCACATCTTAAAGGTAGAACAGAATTAGTGACTGCTGAAATTTGCATACTGTTTGATCTGTTTGTGCATTTGACTATGACTATGAATTCATCCAAATATTAGTTCATGCACTCATGATGTAGGTGTTATTACCTCTCCCACATCATAGATCCAAACACGACCCTCTGAATCACCCACTGCCACCTCTCTGCCCCCTGATGCCCATCTGACCCGGTTCAGGGCACATCCTCCCTCCACTGTCACACTTGCCGACGGCACCTGGTACACAGAAAACTTGTTACAAACTTCCATACAATGTAAATGTAATAACATTGTATGGAAACATGATTCATCTAATTTAAATCAAAGCAGACAAATATGAAGTAAAAGCAATTTGCATGCAAATATGACAAGGTAAACCCTCCCGCCCCACTCCACACCACACACACACCACCTTTATTTTTGTTTTTGACAATAGATGTCACTAAATCTCATCTTAACACATTAATTGAATGATAATGCTATTATTAATTTATAATTTACCATCATGATTTAACATTATTTATGTACATGATACAGTATTATTAATTTATAATTTATAAACATAAACATTTATTAGATTTATTCCAGCTGAACAGTTTAGGTTAAATTATATATATATATATTTTTTTTTTATAGATAGAAGTGATCTTTGAATTAATTTTATGTTGGATATTACAAGTTTTTATGTCTATTTGCTAATGGAGGATTTGTAGACACAGCAATTCATTAAAATTTTTATTTTGAAGTGAAAATCAGCCCGTATATAATTTATAGAATTATATAGTGTAATGCAAATGCATCTTTCTGACTGGAATTCTGCTATTTGATTTGCCATTTTTAAACTAAATGATCAAATTGCATTTATAATTGCACTCAAAAATTTGAGGTCAGTATTATTTGTTGTTTTGTTTTTTAAAAGAAATGAACAATTATATTCACAAGTGACATTAAGACTTTTACATTGTTACAAAAAATACTATTTCAAATAAAAATTCTGTTCTTTTGCACATTCTATTCATCAAATAATCAGGTTTACTACATTAACTGTAGTAAAAAATGTTTC
The DNA here is from genome assembly GCA_039654625.1 of Rhinogobio ventralis. NCBI lineage: Eukaryota > Metazoa > Chordata > Actinopteri > Cypriniformes > Gobionidae > Rhinogobio > Rhinogobio ventralis. The sequence goes on from CM077201.1 coordinate 19,724,337, forward strand.
TTAAGCATCATATTAGAATGATTTCTGAAGGATCATGTGACTGCTGAAAATTCAGTGTGGCCATCACAGCAATAAATTATATTTTAAACTATATTAAAATAGAAAAGAGTTCTTTTAAATGGTAAAAATATTCTTTCTTTTTTTTTACAGCATTTATCATCAAATAAATGCAGCCAAAAAAGACCCCAAACTTTTGAGCATACATAGAATATTTCATTTTGTATTTTACATTAATAATACAAAAAATCAGATGACATCTGGGATAAGTTTACCTTTGGGTTCTTGCCCCAAGTAGGGGTCATCTTATACTAATACTTTATGTATGTAATGAATGTTCTTAATAATACAGAAGATAGAATGACTGAGTAAATAATGTAATGAGTTGTGGTGGCCTGACCTCTGTGTAGTTGTTGAGATTCCAGAGGTCCAGACGACCATTGCCATCGACTGTAGCAAAGAGCGCTGGATGCACTGGAGACCACATGACATCATACACATAGTCTGCATTGTCTTCAAAAGAATAGAGGGGCTTGTTATGCTGTCAGAGAGATGAAATAGTTATATTTATATAATGCTAAATGATCAAAATACATATAGAGCAACACAAGTTCCAAAACAACTCTTACTTTAGTTGACCACAGTTTGACTGTCCAGTCAAATGAGGAAGTGGTAAAGAGATGAGAGAAGTCAACTGGACCCACAGCGTTGTGGCAGCTGATTCCAGTCGCAGGCCCCTGATGCCCATCGAACATTTCACCAATACCAGCCTTACTGCATGGGACAAGTTAAACAAGTTTAAGGTAATAGTAAAGTCTATTTAATATTCACAGATATTATTTAAAAAACAGTTGACCCAATTATTAAATCAGAAGGTAAGGCAAGACAACACTTAAATTAAGCATAAAAAGAGTTTTCAATCATAATGAGTGTGTCACAGGAAGCACCGACCTTCCATGGCGGGATGCTGTGTAAACTGTGCCCTCCTCACTTCCTACCACATAGTTATTCACGTCGCTTGCAGGGAAGGCCATGCAAGTGACTGCCACAGGCTTTGACTTGTTGTAGATCAGCTCCATACTCTCCTGTGAGTAACAATAGACATGTAATGTATTGTTCTATATCAGTCAAATTTTCCATCTGTTTAAATGTGTTATATCTGGACACCTGAGGCTGTGAGAGCATGTCCAGACTCCAGGAGCACATCTTGCCATCGGTGGATACTGTGATCAGGTTGTTGGCGTTTTGTGTTCCGACCACATTCACACAGTATACAGGATGCTAGGTAAGATAACACATTGAATGAGTAATAAAATCCATAATATATGTGACAGTTTTGACGTCTATATTATTTTAAGGAGAGGAAATAAGAATATTTAAAACAAATAAGGGATTGCCACATAATGAATTTTTTTAAATTGTCATCAGATGCATTTTAACGTTACATGTTACTTTTAACAGAAAGTCTCTCAGGAATATCTTGGTGTTGAGTTTCAGGGTCACCTCTTTGACCTTGGTGTTTTCAGCTCAGATGATTTTTCAGCTTCAGCCATTTTACCATTAAACTACCATCAAAATGAATTAGGTTAAATATGTAGGCTAACCAGCATACTAATATAATATAATATAATATAATATAATATAATATAATATAATATAATATAATATAATGGATAATAAGAATGGATAAAATAAATCAAAATTGATAGAAAAGACATTTCTAATGTTACAAAATATTTATATCTTAAAATCCTGGTCTTTTTCTATTCTGAAAAAAATGATAATAATATTGATAATAATAATAAGAAGAAATGTTTATTGAGCACCGAATCAGTATATCAGAATGATTTCTGAAGGATCATGTGACTGAAGAATGGAGTAATGATGCTGAAAATTCAGCTTTATACAGGAATGAACTAATATTACAGTTTTTACTGTATATTTGATCAAATAAATGCTGCCTTGATGGCATAAGAGACTTCATACTGACACCAGACGTTTGAAAGGTAGTGTATATATTTATATATTTTATTTTTTTTAACTGTGATTGGTGCTCTTACAGTGTGTGCAGTAGCAGACAGGGGCGTCCTTTGCACTGGGGTCCTCCTGTGACTTCGGTTGTCCCACAGTGCTATCTGTCCTGAGTAAGTGCCTCCAATCACCAGGTTGGGATGAAACTGAGCAAAGCCGACTGACATCACTGAGGACTACAGCGGAAAGTCATAAAATGCATTAGTAATTACTTGCACCAATTTTAAACTTCCTTTGCTACGTTTTGGCATAGAGGACGTCAGTTCGCCCTCCATCAAGGTCTATTTGCACAAAGGGAGCATACAGGCAATAAACTGAACAATGAGAGTTTATTTATCAGTGACAACAGCGCAAACACAGAATGATGACGCAGACAACATCTGAAAGTTGAACTCTATTGTTTGTGTATTTTAATAATAGCAATTCAATTTAGATTATGTCTTTTCATTAAAAGCTGATTACGCACACACATGCTCAATATATAATAAAAAAATGTTATTAAAGTATATTGAAATGTAGCTGGAAGGAACAACATTCAGGTTTTTAATTGGGAACAATGGGAATTCAAACCTGACAGTGGAATATGTACTCGGGGGTCGTCTTCTTAAACTTCATATTCCAGACCAGCACAACTCCATCTGGCTCATGAGGCGCATCCTCATTAGTGTTGTATGAGGCCACTAGCAATTCAGGATACTGCAAAAAGTATACTGAGAGTGTTATATTAGTGACTAACACATCTGCATGCAGGCATTGCTTATATTATTGCAATTTTAGAGTTAACTACTGTACTTTTTAATAAAGTACCTGTGGTGACCAATCTAGGGAAGTGTTGACTCGATGTTTAGTCCAATGCTCATCATAGAAATGTCGATTAAAAGACAGGTTTGATCCGGCTTGCATGTCCCTAATAACAAAACAAACCTTTGCATTATGGTACAATCATCCAAAGCAATTTACAGTAAGTTTCCCAGGAGTCACTTGAAGTTGAGTGCAACTCTTCAGTTTCTGGGTCACCTCATTAAACCTGATTTCAAACCATTAAACCACCATCATCCTAAAAAAGAGACCTTAAACAGACCTTTCTGGTACCATCTAATGAATAACTTTTTTGTAATCATGTGGGAATCTGTGTATGTCTGACTGTTATGTAAGCCTCCACTCTGACCCTTCTTTGTCCTCCATATCTCGCCCACTGTAGTCAAAGAAAATGTCTGTATCTTCGGCCAGCACTCGCTCCACTACACGGACGCTTCGGTCGATGAAAAACAGGAAATCCTCTGAATGAACAATCTGCTCTTTCTCCTCGTTGGTGAGTTCTCTAGGATGAACTAAGACACACATATTCATACAGCTCTGTATTATGTTACACTTCCTATAAATGTACTTTCTTTTTTAAAGAAATTGTTCTTGTGATTGTTCTTGCCTTCTTCGGCCTCCTGAAGCTTTTCCTCCTCTAACTGCTGTGGCACCGGCTCAGATTTGGGCACTGACAGCTCCTCATCCTCCACCTCTGTTGAAAATGTAAATTTTTTGAAACACCGAGATCAGCATAATGGCATTTGTTTAGTTGGCAGAGCCATTATATTCAGTTTCATATGTCTGGATATCCATCCTTATTATAATATAGAAAATAAATACAGCTCTTTACCCTCAGGCTGATCAGATGCAACAGGGGTCTGTGTCTCTTTAGAGTATGTCACCAGTTCTTTAGGCATGAAATCAATCTGAACAATTTTGGATGCTCCAAGCCTTTGCATCTTGCACCTAAGAAATCAACGAGAACATTTTAATGTGTGGTTATTTTTTGTTGGTTCGCCTTGGACTATTTGAAAGCATCAGTTACTTAATCCAACTAAAGATTTAAGGTGCGGTCACATAATGCAATTTTGTGTGCAAAAATGTTCCATTGTCAAAAGTGTAGCAATGTATGAAGCACTACTCACACACAAGTCATTTTCAAACCAAGAAGCTTTCTGTTGGTCAGCATGGCAAATTCGCATGACCAACTTGAACATGAACAAAATCTGTGTGGTGAACATTTTCGCCTATTGGAATGACTGGATTTCTTCCATGAAATTTCACCACTCAATGGTAAATGTGACTGCACCTTTAGGTTTTTATTTTAAATTTCTATGTTGAGACTCAATGTTTCCTGTATCATATTTGAGGGGGCAGTCTCACCCATGAACAGAATCTGCAAGAAGCTGAAGAGCTAAGGGGTCAGTGTCCCATTGCAACGTCCTAGAGAGATCAGAAGAATATAATGGTTAGGAGGGATAAGACCAAGAGCATGCATGATTAGGTCCTGCAGCTTCACCAGCAGTGCACAACCCTCTTGCATGCATGATTACATGAGATAACACACTTTATCTTGAACTGAAATCACATATAGACTTTGGCACCGTACTCTTGAACAGCTACAACAGAACCACATCCACTGATGGGTGATGCATCAACAAATGCCAGGATCTAACAATGACAACATCAACACTTCTCCTTACCGATATCTGATGTCCCCATCAAATATGTAGGGAAAAGGAAAAACATCAGACTTAGTCTTACATACAACAAAAACAAAAACAAACTAAACTAAACTAAACTAAACTATAAAACATAAGAAAATAAGAAAAAAATAAAAAATAAATAATCAATAGCCAAAATATTTTGATTTAAGAAATAATGCAAAAATTCCCTGAAATCAATCAAATGTCACATTTCAAGTGAGAGCAAGGTTGCATCGTGTTACCGTGATATATTGTTGCAGTTTTCATGTTTCAAACATAACTATGCAAAAAAGCATTTTTTTGCATTTATTTTTGGCCATATGACAGAGATCTTATATTCTATTTGTCGTATTTCTGTTTTGCATAAAACTGAAGAATATTCGGTACATCCTATACTGTATTCTAAAATGATCTGATATAAATTTTTGCATGGATTTTATTGAAAAGAGCTCAGGCTCATGTAACCAGAAGTATTAGGCTATATGAATATGCTTTTAAGTTTTTCTTGCCTCATGGCATTATCTTAACAATGTTTTATGTTTATTGAACACAATATACAGTCATTGACTGAACATTTGGGTTCGGTGTAAGCACTGAAAACATTGAGGTACCATCATAGTGAACGTCATGGCAACGTACAACACAAAGCAGGCTACCGCGGCAAACACTTAACGTAACGCGTAAATGCGCGTAACTAATGTAAATCAAGCAAGCTAGTATGCATAGGCCACGAAGTGTTGGCGAAACAACACATTAGCGGACCGGAGGGAATAATATGGATTTTTTTTCCAGAAAACAAAATAAATTCAAGCACTTTCAAGGAGCTGTATCTATGTATGTTTATTTTCAAAAACTTTCCAGGGCCTTGAATTTTTTTTTCCAGATTCACAAACTTTAAAGGATTTCAAGGACCTGTGGGAACCCTGGTCTTGTATGAGCAAATAAAATATATATAAATTAAACTGTGATCAGTCTTAAAGCTTACATCCTTTAAAACATTTTTTTAAAGCTTTTGATGCAAAGGACCCACAAATATGATGATCACATTGCGAGGGACCCCCTTCTTAAAATATGAAATCAGTTAGATATATATGATATTTATAAATAAAAAATACACATACTGTATGAGAAAAAAACATGATATGCAAAATGAAATAGGCTTTTAAATGATTACTATACTGAAATCAAAATAAATTGTCAAAATATTATCTGGAAAATATCTATTTGTATTAGTGTATTTGTTCTACCCATTATTAGAATATTGTTAGATAAACCTGAAGGGGAATTCACAATGACTGTATATTTTTTAAATATTCTTCTCCAGTAAACTTTGATCATTCTAAAAACATTCCTAAAAGAAAAAAAAAAAGAAAAAAAGCAAATATTTTTTCCTCCTTAAATTTGCCACAGATCCCTAGAACCTTGCAGAACCCAGTTTGAAAACCCCTGCACTAAAACACTACTTCCATATACCGTACATCCATATATAAGGAAATATATAAAAGTATTTCAAAATGATTTAAATGTTGAGATACAGTCTGGTGTGCAAACAATCACTCATGCAGATTTCATACCTTCCCACTGTTCCTCCATCTATGGACTCTTGACTTCCAGTTTCACTGGGCGGGCTCACTGATTGCGAAGAGGGAGACATAGGGGTTGGGACTAAATAATGAAAATAACAGGTATCCCATGTTAAAAGCTGCAGTGGCTGCACTGATGGCCAGCAGTGGCAGACACAGGCAAAATCAAAATGAACAGAATGGATTGAAATGGTCAAATCAAAGAGAAAAAAAAAATCCAAAAGGAAAAACAACAGGAGATATTGTCAAGCGAATTTCACTTCTCTCTAAAACGTTAGAATTTTGATATTATTAATCACCTCATCTTCAGATTTATAATGATTACAATTTTACATGGAATATCACCTTATAAATCTAATTCAAATACAGCCACAGTGTAAAAGACAGGAGTTCAATAAACTGAATACTGATTTGAATAACTTTATATTTGTATATTAATGAAAGTAATTGGTTTGAGGATGAATTCATGACCTATAGCTTAGTGATAAATACTACAAAATCTGATTTACATCTAGCAAAAATTTGAATGAGGACACAAGCCATTCCTGCGCAGAAGATAAAAAAAAAAAATTGTAGGACTCAAATACAGGCCAAAGCGACATGCCCTTAATCTATAAAAGAACAAAACTCTGTCCAAAATGAACCATACCCTCGAGAGAAAGAAGTATTGAATGTACACTTAATTGTATTGAATGTACACTTGAAATACTTCAAATAAAAAGTATAATTTTACTTACGTGTACTGTACTTAAAGAAAGTACACTTTCATGATTGTTTTTAACACACTTAGGTACACTTAAAAGTGCACTTATGTTTTAAAGTACTTATTTTGATGTGTTGACTAACATACTAAAGCATAAGTAAAGTACTTGATTATAAATTTAACTGTAGTGTGTTATTTGATATTTAATTTAAAGTTAATATATTTGATATTTGCTAAATTGCATTACAAACAGGGCTGGATGTTTCTTGACCATTTCCAACACTGATTACAAATGTGTAATTACAAATATATTTAAATACATGACATAAAGGTTTCAATAGAAATTACATTGAAGTAGATTTTAGATTACTATAAATGCTTGGCAGTACATTTAAAAGACAATAGAAGTAATTATGAAAAGTAATAAAGTCCTACTTAAGTGGGTAAAAAAACCTTTAACGTTCTGCTAACTGCATTTAATATAAATTATAACTATATTTTTATTTGATTAACATGCAATTCAGAGTCTGAAAACATTACATTGAAGTATATTCAATGTGTTTATTTTTTCCGTAATAACTACTCTTTTCAAAAGTACGGTATCCTAGTAGTTGTATTCTTTTTCACAAGGGTAGGGGGAGGCCCTATAGGATATAGCTCTAAAGGCTATAGGTGAAATATCATTTCAAAAATGCTCTTTTGCATTATAAAGACTGCTGATGATTCCTTTTATAATTTCGTTTAAGCAGGTGCCATGCACATTGACAAAGATGTATCTCACACACACATTATGTAGTATGTACATGCACAGACGGCTGTATGTTCTGTATCATATACCTAAAGGTGGTTCTGGTGAAATTCCAATGCTCTGCAGGAGAGCCTCTGTCTCTCTTCTCTTCCTGTCTAGGTCAGAGTCTTCTGACATGTTTTCAGTCCTCTGAAGCATCTCAGACTACATCACAGAACAAATATTTGCAGGTGATAAAATGATAAATGGTACACACAACAAATAGAGCACTTACCTCTTTCTTCTTTCTCTCTTCCTCCCTTCTTTTCTTTTCCTCTCGAATCTGGGCTAAGCGCTGCTTTTTGCGCTCAAGCTCAGCTTTCAGGTCACTTCTATCAGCCATCGTTGTGTCGTTCAGTCTATGTATAGTATGAACAGTTTTAATTTGAGTTAATTTAATGAAGTTATACATCCAGCTTAATTTGGTCGCATAGAGAAGATCAGCCTGTCTAAAGACCCATTAGTCTAATGCAGGGGGTTTCAAACTGGGGTCCAGGGACCCCCAGGGATCCTCCAGAAGGTTCTAAGGGGTCCCCAGAAAATTTCAGAGAATAAAAAGAAATAAAGTCTACAGAATTTTTTTTTTTATTTCTAAATGTTTCTCTCCTTTCTTGCCGTATACATTCCAGAATTGTATATGTTTGCTTTGTATCTTTAATGAGTTTTACTCACTATAGTCCCCTTTATCTTGCTCACTGGGGTTGTAATGCTGCTTGCATACATTTATTGTGAAAGTTGCTTATACAAATAACTTTTAATTGAAAATGTTCTTCTTCAGATTTATACATCCAACATTATTAGCCAAGTTGGGAAACAATATATTGTATTTATAATGTCACACTACTATTTATCTAACAGTTTAAATGTTTTTTCGTACATAAAAAAAGATGGATTTTAGGAAGGGGGTCCCTCATAAAGGTTCATCATATTTGGGGGTCCTTGGCATCTAAAATACAGTGACAGCAACTGAATGAATACAGAATACACTAAGACATTTAAATCTTTGTTGAATTTCCTGTACATAGAAACAATAATAATAAACAGCGATGTGGGTGAAAAAAATACATTATAATACATTAGATACTAACCTAAATATTCTGCAAAGAAAAATGACGTGACTCAGGTTCATAAATGCACTTGACTAACAAGAATTGACACAGCGAATTAAAGTAAAAACACAATCTTGTTCATTCACAAACGTTTGTCGTTGCATTTCAATGAATGAAAGCATCAATGCAGTCCTCAACAAAGCATCTTGTAGGCTAAATGATATTTTAATGTAATAATTTAACTATACCGTGTTCTTTATGTCGATCCAACCGGGTCAAAATCTGCTGCGCTCTCTCGCGTAAATACTTAAGTATTTATAAGTAAATAATAAGAGGCTAAATCTACACGAGCATCAACAGCTAAATGAAAACACAAAAGCATCACCAGTTCACTTCAGTCTCATCAGCATCCAAAGCCGGAAGTGCTTGATGCCGATACACGTCATAAACGCCTCCTAGCAACAGCGGGCAGCGCTTTGTCGTCTGAAAAAATCTAGTCTAGTTTGAAACATAACCGTAACCGAAGATTTTCGGTAAAGTAGCGTTTTTCCCCAGCAAGAATGCATTAAATTGATCAAAAGACGTTTATAATATTGAAAAATATTTTTTAGTTCAAATAAATGGCTTTCTTTTTAATTTTCTACTCAAAGAATCATGAAAAAAGTATTATATAATTTCCACAACTGTACTGTATTTTGTCAAATAAATGCAAGCTTGTGAAACATAAGGGACTTGCCCACCTCTAACCTCTACGCGTGTAGAAGCAGAATAGTGCTCAGCAAAATGTAAGTTAAATATTTAAACATAGCATTCATTACATTATCTGGAACAAACATGGGTCCTGTCTACACAAAGATTTATCTACATTCACACAGAAAATGAAAAGTAAATAAATACAATTAGAAATGGTTAAATTGCATTTCATACATTTTTTATTAAAATTCAAAAGGACACATTTTTTTATTTTTAAATACAAAAACATAAAAAAGATGATACAAATGACATTTACCTAAAAACAAATAACCTTAAAAATGTTTTACAAAATATTAAAAGCCAGGATTAGTGTTAATAAGCTGTGCAGGGTTCTTGTGTTTTCTTTCAGCTCTTCTTTAATGTGCGCCTGGTTCCACACACATTGGTCCTGTTCTGGTGGTGACTGTGATCAGTGAGAGTGTATGGAGCTGGTTGAGGGTGAGATGAAGTCAGTCGCTCTGGCCCTGGCAGCTAATTTCGCCCTCAGTTCTCTGATTTCCTGCATCAGCTCCCTTTCCTTAGAGTCAAGCTCCCCTCGGCCACGATCTAAAGAAACTAAGTCGCAGCACACAAGGAAGAGATGGCTTTCATCGCTTGTCACTTCATAATGTTTGGTTGTGACAGTGCAGCTCACAGTTTATACTAATAATACTCACAGCAAGTAGTATAATACTCACAGCAATCATCTGATAGAGTGTTCAAAGAAATGTGGGTGGTCTCACTCTGGGGCTTGTGCAGCAGGCCTCTGGACGAGCAGGGAGATCTGAGTCTCTTTTCCTTCTGACGATCTACAATCATACAAAAAGAATCTCCATAACAACACACAGGTGCTTAAGAAAACAGGGGGACACCTAGAGGGACGCAAACCAACCACTAGATAACTCAATTACCTCGTTAACATGTGTAAAGTTGAACAGACTATTATTTAAAGTGCCCCATTATGCTTTTTTAGATTTTACTTTTTTTTTCTTGCATATTACCTATTAGCTGTTTGTGAATGTAAAAGGTCTGCAAAGTTTCAAAGATTAAAGTGCAATATAAATGGAGTTATTTTCTCTTAAAAGAAAGAACCGATTCGGAAATGCCTGAAACTGTAGCAACTCAATGTAATAACTTCACATAAGAAGTATTACATTATTATTGTAATAATGTTCATAATGTAATAATTTCCTCAAAACGTAATAAAATATTGAGCTCATAATGTAATAATTTTTACATTATGAGAAATGTATTACATTATAAACTCACCAAAACATGTCATATTTTCATTATTGTAATAGCTTTTAAAACATAAAAAAATATTAGTATTCCCTTACAGTACATTTAAAAAAATATAAATCAAGTTTTAAACTACCTGTGAAATGCAACAGATTTAAATATTCATGCAATTATTATTATTTTTATTTAAAATTATTCCTTTATAGTACGTTTTAAAATCTAAATCCAGTCTTAACTTGCCTACAAAATCCACCAGATTACTGCTACTACTACTACTACTACTACTACTACTACTACTACTACTACTAGTAGTAGTTTAAAGGTGTAAAAGGTATTTATCTTTCGGTTTTACTTTTTTACAAAAAAAAAAAAAAGCCCACAAAACCCAACAGTTTTAGCAGGGATGTGTTGTACTGTATTTTTCAACTCACACACACACACACACACACACACACACACACGCATTCTTTAAATATGCGGTTCACGGGTACTCTCCATAGGTGTAATCATTTTTATACTGTACAAACCGTATCTTCTATCCCCCTACCCGACCCCTAAACCTACCCATCACACAAAACTTGTTTGTTGTTTTAAGCCATTTGGTTTACAAGGACACAGTGTGGAAGTGTCCTCATAAACCATGTTTATGTTGTAATACCCATGTCATTCATTACACACATTTGTGTCCTCATAAAACACATATACCTGTACACATACACCCCATTGGTATATTGATACTGTGGGTTTTTGTTTCGTTTTTAACACAGTGTTGGTATTTAACACTGTTTGTCATTTAACAGTAAGTATAACAGAAGTATAAATAGTAGTAGTCGTAGTAGTAGTAGTAGTATTAGGAGTAGGAGTAATAATAGTATCAGTATTCTGGTGGATTTTGTAGGCAGGTTAAGACTTAGATTTTTAAAATGTACTCTAAAGGAATACTAATGCTTTATGTTTAATAACATATAATATATTAACATATAATAAAAATAACAATAATGGTCTGAAGCACATGCCACAGGTGCACTTAGCGTGTCCGAATCCACTTTTGCTAGTTTAGCGATGTAAAAAACGGTTGGCACACCAGGCTATTTAAACAACGGGCACTGGATGTGAAAATGATAACAGTCTTGCAGTCTGGCTGAAACTAGCAAAAAACACTTGCGTCGGGTGTATGATGCGTTTTTCTGCATGTAAACCTATTGTACATCTAAAACAAAATTAGGAACCTTTAAAATAGCATAATAGGGGCACTTTAAACTGATTGTATCCTTTAAAATAAAGTTATATTAAAACTGTAACCATATCATGAATCCTTTATTACACTTTGTGAAAAGTATTTGTCTTAACTTACTTAGTGAATCCTCTAGATGCTTTTGCAGATTTCCATGATGTTGCTCAGTCTCTTCTGTTTCCTGAGAGATAAGTGACCTCCGTTGGGCGTTAACAGTGGCGGCCGCCCGTCTTTCCTCCTCCAGTTCAACTTGTTTAGCTACTACATCATCCCACTGAGACCATACCAAAATAATGTCATTGGGCTATTGAAAGTGAATTACATTTCTTATAAATCTTGTCTACTTGTTACATTAAAAATAACACTAAAGGTGTGGTCATATTTAACGATGTTAAATGAATTTTCACTGGGAAAATCCAGTAATTTCAATAGGAATCCACACGATCGGAAAAACCAACAGAAAGCAGTTTGGCTTGAAAGTGAAGTGCTTCACACATCACTACACTATTGACAATAGACCTTTCTTGGTCTAAAAAAAATTTCCCCAAAATCAAACCGCACCTTTACATGTACATTCTCACCTGCTTTCCCTCCACTTCCAGCATTAGCTGGACTATTTCATCCTCTTTAGCACATGTTTGTTTGCTGAGGTTCACAAGTCGCTCTCTTTGCTTCTCTTGCCTCTCCTCCGTTTTTTCCAAACACTTGATCACCTCGGCCTGCCAATCAGCATCGACTTCCATCTGTCCCATCTCTGCCAGAGACTCTTCCAGCATCTAAGAGTTTGAATTCTCATAATTAGTTTCATCAAAACTTTAAATTAACAATCAACTCCAAAACACAAGTCTATTAAGGAGAAATAAAGGAACTGCAGAAAGGAAACAGGAGCAGGGTGGAGTTAGATTACAAAGATAATCATATGCACTTCATGAAAACTGTAGTGAGACATACCTTTTTGTTTTTCTGGCTGATATCTTCATCCGTCTGAATGAGGTTTTGAAATGCACAGTGGTCTATTTCAGCTCTGTGTCTCCTCGCATCCACTTCCGCTCTCACCTCCTGACTCACTCGCTCTTGCTCTTTGGCCAGTTGCTAGTAGGCCAAACATATTATGATTAGCTTTGGATATGCACATCTCAGGAGTGTCTGAACCTGCTCACAGAGCGCCACCTTCTTTTTAGTTAAATTCCAACTCTAATTAAACACACCTAAACCAGCTAATCAAGGTCTTTAGGATTACTAGACACTTCCAGGTAGGTGTGTTGGGGCAGGTTGGAGCTAAACTCTGCATGAAGATGGCCATTCAGAAGGAAGATTGGACACTCCTAGTACATACATTTTGCAGACATTTGCCAAGAAAAAAAGTTTTTATAGGGGCCAACCTGTTCAAACAGTTGTCTCTGTGCATCCAGTTCCATCTGTCTCACTTCTATATCTTGAACAGCGGCTGCCGTCTCCTGATCTCGCAGTGCCATCTAAACACAACAATAAATGTAAAGAACTGATTTCTGAAGAATGATGATGCAAAATTCAAATAAAAAAAAGCTACAATATGATTAATTTACATAATCAAAAGTAAAGTGGCAACTAGGGCTGGGTATCGTTCAAAAATGTTTGATATCGATACTGATACCTTGACTTCGATACTGGTTCCTGAACGATACTGTTTTTGATACCAATTTCACCAATATTATTTTACCGCTTTAACAATATTACATTATCTCAAAAACAAGACAAAAAAAACTTTAATTTGTAAAAAAACTTTCAGTTTGTAGACTTTTTTTTTTTTACAGACTCAAAGACTATAGGGTACTGGGGGGCGGGACATATGACTCACACTCAAGCGCACATAAAGCTTGCCGCAAAAGTAGCCTAAATGATTGTGAATGTAAAAATAGTAAGGAGACATTCATTTTAATTGTTTAATAATAAACTAGTGTTTTCTGAGTCCGTGTCGGCTGCAAAGATGAAGTTGACGATGCTTACTTGTCATCTCCACAGTAGTGAACTAATTACATAATCAAAGTATTTGTTTTTGATTTGAATTAGTTCATTTAAAAAGTAGACATTTCAAGCTTTCTATAGGCCCGTTTCTCATGACTGTGAGGCAAGTAGCCTATATCCTGAGTTTCGGTTAATTTATGTGATGCTCTGCAGTACTTCTTCCAGTCGAACATGGAGCAACTTTCTGCCTCAAGTTTAGGTTATCCCGCGCACTGTCAAGTGCTTCAGATTTGTCGTGTTGTCGGTCTTGGCAGCAATTATCTTGTTGCAAATATTGCATTGTGAGCTGTTGGCATTGAGCCTGGTGAAATGTAGCCACACTTTTCCACATCTTTTACATCTATGTGGGTTGGGACGCTTACCCTCTAATTACACTGCACACATCTGCGGCGCATCATGGCTCAGACAAGGTTTTGTCCTCCTAATATAAACAGAAGCACTGACTAGAGTGGCCGCGATCAGCTCCGGTGGCCACATCGGAGCCCTAATGTGCCGCAGACGGGGTTACACACTACAGCCTCACGTGCGAGCCGTGTCTCAGGGCGTAACCGGTGTAAACTAGTGTTTTTCCACCACAGCCAATCATGCTACATGCTTATTGGCTCACTGACGTTGACGAGATTACCCCCTTAGGTATCAAAATTTGGTATCGAACGACAAGACCTTTTACGATACTCGATAGTATCGAGGCAATTCAATTGGTGCCTAAAAACTCGATACCCAGCCCTAGTGGCAACACATGAGTACAAAGCAACCTTTCTCTGAATCTCGTCATCAAATCTGTTGAGCTGTATTCTGCGCTGATCCTGCTGGTGCTTAAGAAAACGTCTTCTAGCAGAATCAATCAGATTGAGTTCCTTCACCTTCAGCTCACGCTTCATAGCAGCCAATCTGAACACAGCAATTTACGTCAAGTGAGTTTTGTGTGTGAGAAACGGCAAAATTAAATGTAATCAATAGTGAGAAATCCTACATAAGGAGGGAAATTGACCTGACTCTTTGTTGTGCAAGTTTACTCTCCTCTTCGTGTAGAATCCTTCTCCGTTGCTCCTCTCCTTGCAGTAGCAGCTCCTGTTGTTTGTACCAGGCCTCAAACTCAGCCTGCTGTCTGACCGCCTCAGCATGCAGCTGCTGAACTTCCTGTCTATATAGACAAACATAAGCAGAAACTTTTTTTAAAA
The DNA here is from genome assembly GCA_039654625.1 of Rhinogobio ventralis. Lineage (NCBI taxonomy): Eukaryota > Metazoa > Chordata > Actinopteri > Cypriniformes > Gobionidae > Rhinogobio > Rhinogobio ventralis. The sequence continues at coordinate 19,739,384 of CM077201.1, forward strand.
GGTGCACTAAATATGAAATACTCCAGTCATATCACTATTACAACTGAACAACATTTTGCACCTCTCCCTTAGATATTCCACTTCTTGTTGCCGGATCTTCTCACGTTCTTGGGACTGGTACTCCACTATGAAGGTGGGGTATTTGTTGAAAATGGGGTACTGCCCCTGTGTCAGCGGTTCAAAGTCACTCAGCGCAGAGCTAGGATGGACATCTGCAGGGGTGCTGTCCATCAACCGATAGGCTTCCTTCAGCATAGAACCGATGTCCAAACTATTCCGATGATGGAAAAAGTACTACATTGGGGAAGATTTCAACAAAATAAATAATAAATTAAATGCATGTAATGTATGCGTTTGTTATAAATAATAATAGTAATAATAAATTAAATAAGTATATTTACACATATTACGGTTCAAAAGATTGGGGTCGGTTTTTTAATGTTTTTGAAATAATTATTTTATGCTCAGCAAGGCTGCATTTATTTGATTAAAAAAAATACAGTAAACATATTGTGAAATGTTATAGCAATTTAAAATAACTGTTTTCAATTTGAATACATTTTAAAATATAATATATTCATGTGATGGCAAAGCTGAATTTTCACAGGTATTCTGTCTCACATGATCCTTCAGAAATCATTCTAATATGCTGTTTTGGCGCTAAAACCTCTCTTATTATTATCAATGTTGAAAACATTCAATATTTCTGTGAAAACCTGAATTTTTTCAGGATTCATGAAGAGAAAGTTCAAAAGAATAACATTATAAATGTCTTATCTTACTATACATTATCTTACTGACACCATATATTCGATTATTTATTACTATTATGTTTTTATTATATTATTATATATATAAAAATAAATGAAACCCCTAAATGGGATAAACTTGTCTTGATAAGCCACATTTGTTCTTCATAAAATATGTTCAAATGGGTGGTGAGCATAAAAACATCATAAAATGTCTCTAATAAAAGTTATACCTCAAAGTCCTTCTTGTCAGTACAAAGCAGTAGCGGTGCTCTGCAGCAGCTGACATAAGCCACCACAGCCATTATAAGGAACGAGGGATGATTTGAGAAAACGTTGTCAAACAGTTTTAGCCACTCTTCTCTCATCAGAACCTCAGAGAACAGGGTCTCAAGAAGAGGCCACACATACAACTGGAGAGGAAAAGCACATTGTGTAGGGCATTTGCTTCATCTTTGGCTTCAAGATAAAAATTCTTTGAAAGTCAAAGTCTATGTCACACAAACACTTGCGTCAACGTCTTTTACCTGGGAGGTAACGCCACAGGCAACAAAATGCTGAAGCAGCTCTTTATCATGATGGGCCAGCACATTCTCAGCCAGGCTCAGCACATTAAGCGGAGGGTTGGGAAAGTACTCAAACCAGTGTTGGCACCAGTTTACTGCAAAAGAGCAATACAAGACACTTTAAAGCATCTGTACTACAGACCGAATCATTGAATCTTTGCCAAAGAGACCAGTGTACATCATCCAACACCACACTACTGTCTTACAATACCTACCAATGACGGTGGCCACTACTTCAAAGCAGATCAGTGGATTGTTCTGGAACAGCTTGACAAATGGGAAGGCCAGCAGGGGGAGAAAATCAGTCTCGCCAAAGACGGCAGCCCAGTGAGCAAGAGCAGACAGCACTCTGCCAGGTTAAAATTAAAAGACAAATATAACTAATTTAAGATTTTGACAGCATTATGGTGGGAAAATCTATATGTCTACAATTAAATCATCAATTGACGCTGTGTCCACCTCTGTAGGCCTCTCTGTAGTTTGTGGCTTTTGATGGGGTACCGCTCCTGAAGGCACATGTATGCTGAGTGCAGGCCTTTGTCAGTCAGACTGCTGAAAGCTGCATGGTTCTCAGGAAGATGCAATAGAGAACGCCAAATAAACATCCTGCAAGGAAAACAAATATACACACACAAATAAACCAGAGACGCACACATTAAATACATTAAATCAACCAAATATCATTGCTTTAGCATGACACATTTATTAAATTACCTGTATTTGGCTGGGTACTCTCCAAACGCTCTTAGTAATGCTTGTAGTCTTTTCTTGTTAAGGCCATTAGGCAAATCATTCTACACAAAATAGATTAATTAGATACGATTACAATCAGGTTATAAGTTGGAGTAGGAGAATGTCTTGAAATGGCAAAACAGAAGGTATCACAGGACCCCAGCATCAATTTAATACACTGAATAAAAACCTCTTTGTCATCCAGCGTAGAAACAGCAGGCAGTAAAACTTTGGATTGTATTCTGCGTCCTGATGTTTTCACAGGACGCTGACCTGCCCCAGTGTGCACCTTAATTTTTGAACACAATCCCACATTGATGTTGCCTTTAGTGACCTGTTTCAACAAAGGCTGGGGAGGCTACACAAACAACCACTTGTTATTAGCATTCTGAGGAGTAAAAAAATATATATTATTCTTAACACAAACATATTATACTACCGTTCAAAAGTTTAAAGTAAAAGATTGTTTTATTTGTTTTAAAATAAGTCTCGTTGACCAAGGCTGCATTCATTTGATCAGAAATACAGTTGAACCAGTAATATTATTACAATGTAAAATAACTAATTAACATGACCCTTCAGAATTTATATATATATATATATATATATATATATATATATATATATATATGCTCATGTAGTATACTTGTTTCTGTTTGCAATATCCCTACTGTGCAGTAACATGGTGTGGTATAGCTGGGCTGTGCAACGCTGTTAAAATAACACTACCCTCTCGCTCACTGCTCTGCTCCCCGCTACACTCTGTTTACATGCTCTGATAATAATGGCTTTGTAGGACTATACATTATTTGGATAATTGGTCAAAAAATAAATCTGTTAAATCTGATTCTGTTGCATATAAGTGAATAAAGAATAATATATTGATATTTAATATTAAATATATTTCCTGTCCAATTTTAGTGTGTTACTTTCAATAAAAGTGTGGTTATTTTATTTTATTGGCTTGTATTTTTTTAAAGTAAGTATAATTAAAATTATTGAATATATATAAAACCTCAAATAAAAACTTTAGCCTACATTTACAACAAATAATTACCGGTAATACATAATTATTAATTAATAACAAAATATAAGAATTTACCTTACTGATTTCTGGGGTAAGACTTCTTACATCATAGATCTTAAGAGCACCGCTGTCCATCACAGCAACAATATGGTGGCCTTTAGGACAAATGGTTGCTGAGGTAATGGCATCCTCATAGGACCCTATTTCAAAGAGCTGCTTGCATGACTGAATGTTGATAAAGCGCATGACACCATCTTGGCTCAAAACGCCCAGAGTCTGAGGACAGAACATCACAGTATGATTATTTAATTAAACTGTTTTATGAAATGATTAAATTGGATCATAGGGGTGAACTTTTCAAGTAAAGTTAAGTAGTTATTATTCTTCTCATTGCTGAGCGTTAGAAAAAAATAAGAATTTATCTGTAACAAGAGTACAATATTTTGAAGTCTAACCAAAATAGTCCCATATTATAGAGTTAATTGAGGATACAGTTGATAATAAATACATTTAGTAATGAAGTAAATTATAAGGCATGATGTTAAAGTTTTTTAAGGTTGCAGAATACTGATCAGTACCTGGTTGGAACCGCCATCAAAACTATCCGCCAGGAAATCCAGATATCTTACTGTCTTGACATTTGGAGGCATCTGAATTACTCTCAAGAGCTGTCGACTCTCCAAACACCACAAGTGGACTAAGTTGGAGCGGCCAGCCGCAGCAAGTGTTTTCCCATCTCTACAAAGAAACAAAATGATTACATACAACACACCAGTCGGTGCTTCACCAGTTTTAGGGTTTAAGTATAACAGCCTTACTGTGTAACAGCATATGTCTTGTAGTGGATTCTGGGCCCATCCTGTGGAACAGGCAGCTGATACTTGCAAAAAAGAGTGTCGCTCTCCCAAGCAAAAATGGAGTCGTCACTAAAACAGCTGAGAATGGTGTTGCTGTGTGGGAGAAAGAAAACCTACAAACACACACATAGGAATGAGGGGCTGATGCAGAGCTGTTATGATGCTTAAAAGGATGATTCATCCAAAAAAGGAAAAATTCACTAATGATGCTCCAAGCCCATAAGACCATTTTCGAAACACAAATGAAGATATTTTTTAATGAAACCTGGTTTCTGTCTCTCCATTGAAAGTCTGTTCAACCCAAAACTCTGATGCTTCAAAGCATTCATAAAGAGATTGTAAAAGAAAACCATATAAATTGAGTGGTTTATATATACAGTAACAGTATATCATTTAATTTAGGCTTTAAATCCCACATTGATCAGCGAACATACATAGAGCACTCAAATATGGTAAACAGAAGCCTCAATGGTTCTCACGTGTAAAGGAAGCATGCTTTCCATTTTTGGGTGAACTAACCCTTTAAGGACGGATAAGCGATGTCTAACCTTTTGTATGCCAACTGATTGACGAACATTAAGCTTCCTTTTTCTCTGGAAGGTGTCAAGGTTCCAGAGTTGAGCGGTATCGGAAGAAGTGCTGATGGCGTAGCTGCCCGAACTGTGGACGGACAGGGAAGAAACTGCACCCTCGTGACCCCGCATCCAGCTCACTAGCTGTCTGGTGTCTGGAAACAGTAGTTTATGCTTGTCAGAAGAACAGTTAAATATTTGCAGGTTTATGTGAAAAAATATATAATATGTCTTACCTTTGTCAAAGCACTTAATGGAGTAATCAGCAAGAGCAACCAGGAACTCTGTGGTTCTTCTTAAGTTGAAAGCTAAAGCAGTGCATGCTTGGCCTGTTTTCTGGACCAGCTTGAATCTGCAGAACAATGACGTTAGAGACTATTACAGTAAACGTTTTATTATGATACAGGAAAAGAACATTTATGTAAAGTTACAGGGAAAATACATTCTATACCTGTTTCTGCTAATGTCAAACACATAAATATTGCCATGATGATCACCAGCAAGAAACGACTCTCCTGTGGTGTCGAAAGCCACTTGCAGGAATCGAACCGTCTTGGTTTGGCGAGCAGACGCGTTTCGGATCACAGTGGCCAAGACGCTGGAAATGCAGAAATTAATCTCTTCTCATTGTATAAAATAATTTGCTCCGAGCTGGTTATGTCAGACTTACCCATATTTTGTTGATACTAATTTTCTGTGCCATATTTTCCCATCTTCCCTGGACCCAATATCTGTAACTTGCATGTTTAGCATCGACTGAGACTCTCCCAACTCCTCCAGCAAACAGCCTCCCGCCTCACACAGGCATCACAGCGGGAAATTCAATGACTGCAACGAATTTCATACATTAATTAATGACTGCATGTCATACTCGTTATTGAACCTTAATCTCATATCAAGATTGACAGTAATAATGACAAAAAACGTTTATGCTAGTATTTGTTAAACGATCGAAATAAAGAACCAAGCAGAAAGACGCAAGTTTCAGTTAGAGGAAGTGACGCATGTAAACACTTGTTGGCATTATGGGTACTGAAGTCATTTTAAGGAAATGTCACGTGACCATACGTGATGAACAAAAAAGTGTAACAATAAAATCTGATTTAGCAATGGGTATTATAATTTTATATTTTGCAATGGTAATTTGAAATACAGAATATCTATACAAAAATACACATTTCTAAATATGTTTCAAAATATATTTATTGTAAAATTAAATAAGATCTATACTCTAAATAAATGTTTGTTTTTTTTACAATATTTATTTAATTTATAGCAGTCTGTGACTTTTTTCCCCCTGCTACAAATACCAGGGTAAAAATGTAAATATGTTTAAAAGGACATTTATTTAGAATGCATATACCTCCATTAATTTTGAAAACAATCACAGAAAAGCTTTCAGACAAGATGTCTGTGATTTCTTTACCCTTCTATGAATTAAATAAGTATCTTTAGAAGGCCAGTGGACACCTTTAATTTTGTAAAAGATATTTTGGTTGACATTTAAATCAGGTGGAAGACCATGGTGATTGCTTTATTTCAAATACATTTATTTCAAAATATGACTCCAAAATCACAAATGTGTCAGCTACATGCCTTCGTCATATAAAATGCCTATGTACAATACCTCACAGGTTATCACCTCGTAAAAATTATTAGCAATTTCCACAAGAAAAATCTACAGTAATACACTGAGAAGTTATTGCAGAATAACTATTGAAACACGAGAACATCCATCACAATGTCAAGACTGCATAACTTATTGAATGTCAGTCAACATATTTATTTTTAGATATTTCTGTTGAACAAATAAATATTAAAATGCCCATTAAAACATGAGAAACAGTCAGTAACAGTCATATTCAGAGCAATCAAGGCAGCATCAAATATAATGGCAGCTTCAATATATCAGTGTGTTTGGCAATACCAGTTGAGCACCTGAGCACTGGTCAATTTAAAGCACATACGCTACCAGTGTACAATCATAGGTCAGGCCCAGCAAGCCTAGCCCGGCCACCTCGGTCACTGTGCCACACCATCCCCCCTCACGGACCACGACCCAGTAACTGGGTCTTCCCTCCTGCCCACTATTTCACATCTTTTAATTGATCATATCAGGCTCAGTCTCTGTATCCTCCTCAACCTCCGAGTTCAAACACTCATTGACTGTCATACTGTTGTGATCCCCTATAATAACATACTCTATGTTGGATCTCTCCATGTGAATGCTGTTGCCACTTCTTGCGTCCTGCACTGGAATCAGTTCATCATAGCTCTGAGTGTCTGCCATTTCATCCACTGTTTGTAAAAAAAGAGAGAAAAAAAAAAGAAACATTTAAAATCAAATCACTAAATCATTCTCATAACAAAAAAAACATGATAAATGTACAATGTTAAAAATAAAAAGACAAATATAAAAATAACTGTATTAAAAGTGTGTATTGTACAATTTAATTTAACATAAATATAAAATAAAAAAATCTATTAAAAAAAAACAATAAACTGTAAGACATAACATATAATACAAGTCTACAGCGCTAGAAGAATTTGACCTATATTTCCTGCTGTAGAGCTCTTACCATTGATTGCATCATTCTGAGCAAGCAAAGAATGCTGGTCACAGGTAATACATTGGCTATTGTTGTTCCCAATAATGCAGTTGGTCAGGGAAGAGTTTTGTATGTTTATAATACATGGTGTAAATTGCACTTTTTCTGTTATTAAAGGGAAGACAAAAAAAACAAAAGACATCAACATGAGCAACCACACAACACATTGCATCAAAGGGATGTGGGACAGCAAAACAAAGCTCTTAGTCACTCACACTTTTGAGAAGTAAAGTGCGTGGTTTTCCATTGCAATACCTTTGATACTAAGTGTGTGACTGAGGAAATCTTGCAAACAAAAACAGGAAGTGAGGTGATCTATTAACTACTGAACAGGAACTGCTAAATAATTTCACTACCCTGATACTTACTAAAACAACAGAGCAAAGAAAAAGTAACAGTCTAAGACAAGGTACATCACCAATGAGGCAACATATGCAAAAATATCTACCTGAGGAAGGACTTTCCTCTATATGTTGATGGTCCTCATGACTAAATTGTGCTGAATGACAACAGATGCATGAAGAAAAAAGAAAGAGAAAAATAAATAATGAATAAACAATTCAGACATCGGCATAGATCTATTTTAAGAGATTTGATAGATTGTCCAACCTGGATATCCTGTAACATTCTCATACAACAACGGGTCACAAATTCCGAGGCAGCAGAGGAAAAAGCTGCATGCACTTTGACCTTTTTTAATGACAATTTGCATCATCTTGGAGGCCTTTTGCATATCAGTGGCCTGCGACGTGATAACCTGTGATTCATACGCCGTGATTGTACGGGATCGGTACAAGCAGTTAGACATCCTTTGAACTAAAATCCCAGTCATACACTTACTGAGGAAGCCCAAATATTTCTGTAATTGTTGATCTGTTGAGAAAGAGAACGAGAGACAATGGTTTAAATCACAAGAAGCTTCAAAAACAACAGAAATAATGTAATACGCCCAAAGATACTGGATGCATAGCCTACACTCTTAAAAATAAAGGTTCCAAAACTTGGTTTTCATACCGGTGCCATAAAAGAACCAATTTTGGTTCCTCAAAGAACCTTTCAGTGAATCATTTTTTCCCCTCAGTGTGAAAAACATTTAAAAAATCTAAAGAACCTTTTTCCACTATAAAGAACAATTTGTGTAATGGAAAGGTTCCATGGATGTTCTTCGTGGAACCACAGATGCCAGTAATGGACAAATAAGTTAAATACTCATTTTCTTTGACTTTAACATATTAGATATTGTGTAACAGTAATTTTCAGAAACTGCCCATCACTCTCAAAGAAAGTTGCTCTAAATGTAGTATTTAAACGGCATCAAAATATTCGATAAAAATAATACATTCGGAAACAATTGAAATTACAAATTTCAACCATTTTCACTTACAAAAAATACATTTACAAAAAAAAAAAAAAAAAAAAACGAATAGGTTGAGAGTAAATTGTTTTATCTGTGCATATAGCCTACAAATAAGTGTTAAACTTATCGTTCACACTGTATTTGCGTCATTACTGAATACGACATATACAGCTGAGCGATAGATTTGTTACGCTTCCTTGTAACATTCTTTACTGTTTTCCGAAAACAAACAAAAACACAAGCCTAAGTGACAGACCGAGATGTGGGCTATGAGAAACTTACCAGAGGGTATAACAACCGCGCTGTCCATCTATGAGTAATCACAAATAATGCCAATTGGTGATATGTGAAAACGAAACACTGCAGCTGCCATTGATAATATACGTAGGTGTAAATGCGCATGCGCTTTGAGAATGTAATTTCCAGATATGAATTCCCCCTCTTATGACTATGCCATTCTGGTTAACCGCAGATTTTAATGTCATGCGAACAACAACAGCAACATAGACAACTTTTTAATAATTAAATTTGTTCAACAAAAGCAATTCAGCGGCACTAATACACTGCATGTAGGCTAGTTTTCAATCAACTGAAAAGAAAAAGAGAGTCAATAATCTAGTTTAATTTGCGACTAATATAGCCGAGCGTTTAAATGAACTACACGTTATTTATCAACCATAAAGTCACTTTTGCACATTTGTAGCGCAACAGTGATGTACATCAAGCCGTCTAACAGCGTCACAAAGCTTGAACTCTATTGGTAGTGGCTGTTATAACAGGGAGGTTCCGCTGCCCTTGATTATGAGGGGCATCTCGGAGCCGGGTATAATGGGAGCAGAGCGTGAAAATATGAATATATGATCTACAGTCCACCGTCGTTTAGAGGCAAATTGTCGTGAAAATGAAGATTTGGAGCACGGAGCACATATTCAGGTAGAGAACTTGCGTTTAGAACGAATCTGCACAGATTCCAGCATCCTCTCTGTCATGATTTGCATCCCGATTAAGTTACCTTCACTGCTGCTGGGATCGGGAAACAGAGCAGCTCTCGTCCTTTTGACATTCTGTTTATGTAGCTTTTAAGCAATTTATTCTTCCACATAACACAAATCTGAGCATTAGTGGCTTAGGCTATATTCATTAATTTGGGCCTAACCGGTTGCTTGTCTGTTCTGGTCTATTACAATTATGCGCAATGTCGTTACTGCACTCAATGTTACTCATCACGCATGTTAATAACAAAACTCATTAAAAAATAGTTTTTTTTTTTTTCTGAAAATGAAATATTTTTTCCTCTGTAAATGTCTAATAATATGTGGTTTCCCTGTTGAAAAAAAACAGCCTAAGCTGGTTTGGTCACAGTCAGGCAGGTGTTTAGATGATGATAATAATAATAATAATAATAATAATAAAAAAAAACATCTGAGGAGAACACCTTAAATGAGCTAAAACCACCAAACTAACGTAGTCTTTTCCCCCCAGCAGGATTCACCCCAAAACAGAATTGTGCAAAACCAGTAGCCTATATTTTCTAGTTTCTCTTCTTTTTTAAAACATAGTCATTAGTATCATTCTAAAAAGATTCATTATGAAGAAATGAATTATCTCAAACAAACCTTTATTTCAAGATCCCAGCCTCTCTTGTGATGCTCATTGTTGATAATAGGTTGGACTACACTGGCAAAAATTCTTTCTGCTCATATTTAAGCTAAATTTCCCTTGAATGTGGTTTGCCTATGAGATCAGTACAGTGACGTTCCTCATAAGCCACTGTAAGCCATTGTCATGAGTTTTTGTCTGTATTCACACAGCTACCCATGGGAGACTGTGATCAAAGCAGCCATGAGGAAGTACCCCAATCCAATGAACCCTAGCGTTGTTGGAGTGGACGTTCTTCATAGGAACTTGGACACACATGGACGTCTGCACAGTCATCGGCTCCTCAGCACAGAGTGGGGTCTTCCAGGGATTGTCAGAGCGGTTAGATGATATGCTTCACAGTGCTAAATGTATTACATGTCTATTGGGTTATGTGGTCATAAAACACTGTGTTAAAGATGATGAAAATGTGAAAACAGTTGAAGCTCCTTATATATATTTTACATTGTACATTTTTTTTTACATTTAAAACACAAATTAAAGGTACACTATGTAACTTCCCTCTAGCTGTTAAAAAAAAAAAGCTGCATGCATGAATTTTTTTTGGGTTTTGCTTGAGCTCTGCATGACTGTGCGGATTAATATGGTTGTCCTACTGCTCTACTAGGCTTAAGAGATTTAACAAGTTTAGATGGAAAGGATCTCAAGCTGACTATGTGAAGACGTTACTGTAGCTATACCCATTAATAGACAGGGTACTTCCTTGAAAATAAATTCCAGCACAGTGTTACAACAACCTATAATGAAATGAGCCTTTACAATAGACAATGATTTACAATGAACTCTATTAGAGGGCTACATACGGCAATTTATCTGTTCAATAAAAAAACATACTCACCTGTTGAGTAATAAAAACACCATCTCCCCGTCACCTTTAAAATTTCAAATCCCTTAGTTATCACAATTTCCTGAAAAAGCCATGCCGATGTTAATTCTGGTTTTATTACGAGCTCTGTCGCATTCTCTTTTTGCCAGCAGACTCTCCTCTGTTGGGTGTTTTTTTTAAAAAGGGTTTCCTCTGAGGCTTGAGATTTAGCGGCTCCATTTCAAACTTTCCCGCTCGTTGTGACAACTAACCTATGCCACTCCACACCATACATGCGTCAATGTAGCAATTTTTCTCTATTTATGGATATGACTAATCATCATTTAAATTTTGTTAATTTTGAACAAAAAAGTTACATAGTGTACCTTTAAAACGTATAGCAGTATTTATTAGTTTAGCATAATGAAACTGTATTCTCTATAACAGTGGTTCCCAAACTTTTTGACTCCAAGGCCCTCCATTGTCCACAACAGTTTTCAAAGGCTCTATGACTTTTTCAGTCATTCGTGATTTACTAAATAAAGATTAAGGAAGAAAATAAAAATACAAAATATTTGTTACTTAATATTTCTGCTTGATAAAATATTTTTGTGCTTGGCATAACTATAGAAAAATGCATATTCATTATAAAAATGCCTGTGGAGTTATAAGATTTTATTAATTTACATTATTTTTCCTGATATTACACTTATAAAAGTAGGCTACCTCATATATCCAGGTTTTTCAAGACCATGGGAACCCCGGTTTTTCAAATATATATAAAGCAAATGTTGCTTAGGGTGTAATTTAAAAAAAAGGGTAGATTTTTAATTGTTTTGGCTTATTTCAAATAATGTTTTGTAATCTTGAGTAACATGAACTTCCATCCCTGATTGAGAACCACTGGTTTATAAAGATCTCAAATTTATTTTCTTAGATTTTAGGGACAAATCGAACCACCACGTATGTACAAGAACATTCCATTGTGGACCCAGAAGAAAAAAAAATGGAGCTTTGCTCAACAAACGTGAGTCTTTGTTTATCATCTATCAACTATTTTTTTACAGAAAAACTAATCTCACCCGATTATTTGATTAATAGAAAGTGCCTTTATTCATAACGTATTAAAGGGATGGTTCACCAAAAAATTAAAATTCTGTCATTAATTACTCACCCCGATGGCGTTCCAAACCCGTAAGACTTTCGTTCATCTTCAGAACACAAATGAAGATCTTTTTGATGAAATCTGAGAGCTTTCTGTCCCTCCACTCTCCCTCAATGATAAACAGATTAAATTTAGGCTTTTATTCACAAACATTGATCAGCGAAAATAAACAAAAGCTCAACCGAACCTGCTTGACGCGCAAGAACAAACCTCATTGGTTCTTGCGGAAGCTCAAATGCTGCGTAACACAAGAATGAACTTCATTGGTTCTTGCAAGTAAAGCGAACATGCTTGAGCTTCCGTTTACCACAACTGATGAGAGAGTTGATGAATGTTTATATGTGAATAAAAGCCTAAATTCAATCTGTTCAGCATATAAAGTGATAATGTCTCTTCAGAAACTTTTGACTAAACCGACATTTTGACATTTGACTAAAATGACATAGCGTCAAAGTGTCAGTTGCGTAGCTGTCTATGGAGGGACAGAAAGCTCTCAGATTTCATCAAAAAGATCTTCATTTGTGTTTCAAAGATGAATGAAAGTCTTACGGGTTTGGAATGACATGAGGGTGAGTAAATGATGACAGATTTTTTGGGTGAACTATCTCTTTAAATCTTCATTTTAAGATGTACTAAATAAATTCCTTTTTCATCCTTCAGATAACCCTGACAAATTTAGTATCTGTCGATGAAAGGCTTGTCTACACGCCTCATCCAGAAAATCCAGAGGTGTAAGTCAATTCAGTCATGAACATATTTTACTGAATTGTTGTTTTTGTCATGTAATTGTAATCTCTGCATTTCTATGCACATAAATGTAAACCATAATAATAGAAAGTAATCCAATAATCATAATCCAAAAGATTTTATGCTTTATTTTTGCAGCACTGTATTAACACAAGAGGCGATCATCACGGTGAAGGGGGTCAGTTTGAGCAGCTACCTTGAGGGACTGATGGCTCTATCCATGTCAGCTAATGCAAGAAAGGTAAATCTTTGTTCTGTATAATGTAATGAAAAATATTACTTTGATCAAATATCCCTGGAATGTCCCTCTCAACATTTTGCTGCATCACACGTTTCGAATCCTTGATCAAAGTTTGCTATTCTCTGCATAAATGGGAACTTAGTAGTTCCTATTTTCCTGGTGACACAATCAAAGAAGTTCCAAAAATAAGCAATTTAAAAGCACAGATAATGTTGTTTTGTCCCTATCTAGCTAACCCTGTTGTTTTTTGTGGATGTTTTTTTGTTGTAGTGAAGTAGTTTCATTTATAGTTTCATGTCTTTGGCAAACAATGAAAAACTGCTGGAGATTATTTTATATAGCATGCATGAAGTATGATAAGCATTATATAAGCCTCTAAATAAAGTATGAACCTGATAAGCTCTATTTTTGTCATAGGGATGGGATGCCATTGAATGGATTATTCAAAACTCTGAAAGGGAAAATGTTCCTTTGTGTGACCTGTGTTGAACAGGTAATGTTTCATGTAGCACCTGTTTTTGGATGGTACAAACCAGACATGACATGTAGCGGTTGGTTTTATCATATGCATTGGTAATAAAGGCTATTTAATAACTTGTTTAATAAGCAGATCAGACATATATGTATATAAATAAATGCATGTTTATTTATTTACATTATTTATTATTTTCATGCTGAGGCATAGATAAGCCACAAAAGGTTTTAAAAATATACATTATTTATGTATTTCATATTTCATAATGTCTGTTTCATGATAAGGCATACATTTTGAAATATACATGTATATTATTTATTTATTTTTTAATGCCTGTTTCATGATGAGATGTAGATAAGGCATAATTGTTTATAAAATACATATACTTTATTTATATTATGTCAGTTTCATTTGCGTTTTCAGAGCACATGAATAATCTTTCACCAGCTCTGAAACCACATCTGGCCCGCCTGACTTTTCCCCACCTCTCTTTGTGTTGATGTTTGTACACAAAGGTAGTCAAATGTGCTCATTTAGGCACATAAAATTGCACTATTACAGACAAGACTGTATGGAGTTTTGAATGTCGCTACAAAATATGTATGCACTGCACTGACTACCTCTTGTTTTAGAGTTCTTTTAATTCCATAACATGTATGAAGTGGATGTTCAGTTGTAATTAAGAACCTTAAAGTTCAGAATATCTATAAAGTGAATGAAATTTTTGGTGTTCTTACATTTTTTTAATCATGCGATTAAGGGAAATATCAGTTAATTTAGTTGTTTGTTTCAGAAAGTTTGCATGGGTAGTCTTAGAGTGTATAACCTATGAAGTCTAGCTAAAACTTGTAGGATTGGTACTATAACTTATCAAAAGTCATTTTGTAATGTTTACTCTAAAAAAAGTCCTATATTTAAAGGACGTTTATGCTGCGTTTAACACATTGTAAACATATTGTCCCATTTGGGAGGCTTTTAGTTTATTTAATGATATGAACAAATGTTAATTTATAGTTCATGTTTAAAAATAACTTATTTTTATTATTTTATTCTTATAATACTACTGTGATTCAATACGAAGGGCATGTTTGCTTTATTTTGTGTAAAAAATGTTTGTGTTTATTTATTATTAACTGTATATTTTCTTTAACAGTTCAATGTAACAAATTAAACAATTTAAATGGTTTGATATTTAAAAACAATGCTTGTCAAGGTTTACCAGTTGTTAAGGTCTTATGGAGCCACCTATTGGCGAGAAATTGTGGCAGCGAACATCTTGTGTGGTTTATTTTTTCTTTCTTTTTTGTTCGTCCTACCATTTAGATTTTTTTTTACTTGACTTCAAGACTGCCTTGTTATTGTATAACTATGACCTCTTTAATTATTTCTTTTCGATGAATTCTAATGAAATTATAATCGATGTTACTGTTAATTAAACAATTATTTTCACTAATCATAGAGATACAGGCCATAAGAAAAATGAAATAACCTACTTGGCATTGTGTAAAGTTCCTCCACTGAAAAAATAATGTCAGCATTTGTTCCCCAATGATGAAACACTTTCCAAGCAGAAGTAAACAAACTTAAGTTAAACTTGGTTTGTAATCGAGCCATCTAGCAATGCCAGATGAGTTTCAGAAATGTATATTTTTCAGAAATGTATATTTATGTAATATTTTAAGCTTTGATATTGTTAGAGACAGAAACATCTTTAAAACATATTGCCTGTTGTTAATTAAAGGGATAGTTCACCCAAACAATTTAATTCTGTAATTAATTACTCACCCTCATGTCGTTCCAAACCTGCAAGACTTTCGTTCATATTCGGAAAACAAATGAAGATCTTTTTAATGAAATCTGAGAGCTTTCTGTCCCTCCATTGACAGTCTTATGGGTTAGGAACGAGTTATTAAAGACAGAATTTTCTCTTTTGGGTGAACTATCCCTTTAAGGCACACCAGAAAGTCTTCACAGACTTAATGGTGGCTTCATTAGTGGTGCATGTAACATTTTCTCACATTTTCTGACATTTTAAAGCATCTGTTTTTCTTTGGTAAGGGGGCAAATAAGTCATGCATAATATATACTATTTAAGTATCGTAAATGCCATTTGTTCTTTTAATCCTATCCCAAATCCTGTTTTTTTTCTTCTGTATGGAGAATGTGGAATGTATTGCTTTTCAAGAAATAAAATACAATTTTAGAAAATTTATATTTTCTGTATTTATTTGAATGTTTATGCCATGGAGAGATATATGCACAGTGGATACAGATTCCATGAGTTAAGGGTTAGTTAGGTTAGTAGGGTTAATTATGCTGTTTACTGCTAAGAATGTCTTGTTACAGCAAACTATGCTGCATAAAAATGGCTAATGATATGTATATGATATATTTTACTATATATTTTAATGAGATCTTAATGTTAAAATAAAGCTAACCTAAAAATGATTGATACATTTTTAGTGCAGAATTATTAAGTGCTTTGTGTGATGCAATCATCGTTGGAACATAGTAGCTTTAAGTAAATTCAAGAACCCAATATTATAAAATATTTGTAGACCACAAGTTTAACCAAACCAATCACCACCAGACATATTCAACAACAAAAAAACACCACTTGTACACAAGGTGGCATTAAAAATCTTGCAAGGCAATTATGTGGTTGTGTTTTTGTGTACATAGCATATATAATATATATATATATATATATATTAGGGCTTTTACATCAGGGGCCTGTATCATGATGGTAGTTTAACAAACTCAGGGTTACAGGATTAGTTTCGAGTTGACCAAACCAATCTATTTAGGCTATTCATCAGTAGTGAACAGCCAATCACATGCTGTGGATCAGTGAAACTGAGATTCACTTCTCGCGAGAGAAACAGCGAGATTCATTTCTCTCTTCTGCAGAATTACATGATTGAAAAATAAAGAATTTAAACTAATTTACACAGCAAGAAGAAAAGAGCTGTCTATGAAAGAGGACAACTTAAAGAAAAATCTTACACGTCAATACAAGTAAAAGTTATGAAGTTAGTTTAGTTGCTATATAGAGAGAATTGAATATTTAAGCTCACATGTAGTAATTTTTATAGCTTTATTTATTGATTTTGAAGCTTATTTGTATAACCTTTATATAGGCTATTTCTATTAATTTTAACAAAGTGCATATTAATGACTGATTAACTAAAACGACATGTGTAATTGATTAAAGGTATAATAATTACATAAAAGATATCTAAATCATTCAAAATTATTATTATTATAAATAAGCATTGTTAAAAGCCAGACGCATTAGTCTTCAAAAACCATTTGCTATGTAGTGACCTTTAATTTGGAGTAGAAAAAGAGGGAGTGACTTTATTGCATCAGAGGTGTGTCACTTTGCTCACAGCTGACTGGTCCAATTTCAGTTTGCGATCTCTTATCCAGAACATAACCTGCCCTGGAGCAGGTTAGCCGTGAAGCACAAGTTACTATGGAGATATACACCGCTAAAAGCCAAACCACTTTAATGGTAACTAAAACCCAGGATTGGCACAAACTAAGCTTGAACATCTGGCTAGCCAGCTAAACCGGCTTCATGGTATAGGCCCCAGATGTCTGGTCTGCCAACAACCAAAATAACATTGTAAACAGAAATTACTGGTTGAAAAAAAAAAAATCATGCAAGAGTTGATGAATTACAGGAAATCTATAAATATTTTATTCATTGATTCCCATATAAATCTGAATTAATCATTCAGAAAGAACAATCTGCAAATAAACATCTTTTAAATTTGCTTTTGACCACTCAGAATAAGGCACCTTGGATGAGTTTATGCTTCAGAACAGCTTACAGTATACTCATGTATTTATTGTTTAGAAAAACAAGCATGTTTAAAATCACAAACCACTGAAAATATCAAATGT
Source organism: Rhinogobio ventralis (assembly GCA_039654625.1). Lineage (NCBI taxonomy): Eukaryota > Metazoa > Chordata > Actinopteri > Cypriniformes > Gobionidae > Rhinogobio > Rhinogobio ventralis. Next base: position 19,756,857 of record CM077201.1, read on the forward strand.
ATAAAAGTGAAAAAAAAAAAAAAAAAGTACTTAGAAAAAGTATTGCACACCAGTGTTAAGGCCATTTTGGTAAACATTCCCATTTCATGCACTTGCTAAAGCACCAATATGCTATCTGAAATTCAAACAATAAATGTTTGTGTTGCCAAAAATCAATTCTATATTACATTCACAGAAGAAACCAGGGCATCCTGACAGCACAAGGGCAACTTTTTTATGCATGTAGGATCATTTTAAATATCCTTTTTCTAATCCTCAATGTAACTTTTCTTTTGAGTAAACAAGATCCATGCTAAATAAATATAAATAAATCCTTTATAAATAAATGGAGCGTATTTTCCCCAACACAGCTTTTTAGTTTGTCATCTTACTAGTCCATTCCAAACTTCTCCACAAAACATTATGACACTTGCTTCTAAGGCAACCCATTCTTTTCTCTACCTCAAGTCATCCAGGAATCCTTTGCACTATTGACACTATGTACATGGCAGCAATGCAGCGCCCCCTAGAATTTGAAAAGGTTTATGAAACCCTGTGGAGACACGGGCCTGCAGCAGCTCTCTGGGTTATTGGCAGTGCAAGGATGGTCTGTATCCTGAAATGAACAGGAAAAATAAATTTGTTATTACCACAAAAATGGAAACAAGAGGTTGATATATTTTCAAATAAAATGTTAAAAGCTAGAAAGGAATCTAGTCACCTTCCAGAACAGGATGTGGCAATGTGTGCAGAACTGTAACGTGTCACTGTACTGTTCCTTGTGAGGGTAGCAACGGCACAACTTAAAGTACATCTTTTTCCATTCCAAATGTCCTTTATCTGACACCATTAGGCGCTTGCGGATCTGTAAAGAACATAGCAAATTACATAAAACAACTATAGTGTTTGTCAGGTAACGGAATTCATGAGCAGACTTAATATATAAACAATCACATAAATATGCAAGACTCATCTGGACCTTAATGGGTTCACCCAAAAATGAAAAATATTGTCATTACTTACCCTCATGTCGTTCCAAGCCTGTAAGACATACGTTCATCTTTGAAACACAAATGAAGAGATTTTAAATGAAATCTGATTCTGATGTCTGTCCCTCCATTGACAGTCTACAAAACTACCACTTTGTCGCTTCAAAAAGTTCATAAAGAGATTGTTAAACTAATCCACATGAATTGAGCGGTTAAGTTAAAATTTTCTAAAACTCCATCACTTTGTGATGAACAGACTGCATTTTAGGCTTTTATTCTCATATAAACATTGTTCAGCGAACATTAACAGAAGCTCAACCATACTTGCTTAATGTGTAGGAACAAACCTCATTGGTTCTTGCGGAAACTCAAATGTGCTGCGTAACACACAAGAATGAAACTTGATGTGTGCGTTTATGAATGTTTATATGTCAGCCTAAATTCAATCTGTTCATCACAATGCAATCAAGTCTTTTCAGAACATTTAGGCTAAACCGCTCAATTTATATGGATTAGTTTTACCATCTCTTTATGAACTTTTTGAAGCATCAAAGAGGTAGTCACAGAGACTGTCAAAGGAGGGACAGAAATCTCTCAGATTTCATTAAAATAACTTCATTTGTGTTTTGAAGATTAACGAAAGTCTTACAGGTTTGCGACATGAGGGGGAGTAATTAAAGAAATTTCATTTTTGGGTGAACTATCCCTTTAAGCATGTGACAAACATGTACCTGTCTGTCTGCGAAATGATACTGGCAGAGTTTCTTCCACAACAGCCGATCTTCTGCCAGCACACTCAGGTCAGGGCATACTTGACCCAGGCTAACCAGATCTTTTCCGTCTGAAAGACGGTGCATGATGTTAAGCTGTAAGCTAGTCGGCAGATCAAGGAATGTCATCCCTGTGTTTGTAGGCTGGATAAATAAAAAGAAGAAGAAAGTCTCGGTTTACCTTCATGATCTGAACAATCTCAAGGGATTTGTTTGCCAAGTTAAACAATATAAAGTATGTTCTGTATGCTATCCCTTTAACTGCAATAAAAACACAATTTTTTCCTTTGCTATATATCTGGAGCTTTTATACTCACCCTGTTGATCTGAATGTTGTCAAGCTGCTGTTGCCACTGTAGTATGTTCTCCATGCGGTACACCCAGATGTTGATGTTGCCCACTAGGACAGACTTGCCCATGTCCTGAACCAGACTGCACAAGGACGCATATAGTGTCTGTAGCAGTTCTTTAATTGGTCGAACATTTTGCTGATCCTCAAGAACTGAGAAAGAGTGCAAATGTTTAGTTAGTAACTGAACGTTCAAGGACGCACAACAACATGGGCCCAACAGTGTTGACAGAATCTGGTGTGTGTTACAGGATACTTTAAGCTCATGCCAGATGCTTTCATAACACACATATCAAAATAGAAAACCTTTCATTTATGATTAGGACTTTACATATACATTTATATCCTAAACTGAGGAGTAAGGAAAGTGACAGGTAAAGTAATAAAGTGGTTTAGGTATGACGTAGCCTACAAGTGAGCAATTTAGTTTCTCATAACAACCGGCACCTTTGTTTAGCGGAGATGACTTTTGGTTTACAATACGGCTAAGATTCCTGTTTGCGCTCTCCAGTGCAGGCAATTATAAAATTTCCATTCAGCTATGAGCTAATGGCCAAGCCCACCAAACTAATTTTGCTGTAAAAGATTGCAGACAACAGAATAAACAGCTATATAGATTTGCCAAATTTTGATCTCTTATTAACCACAAGAGAATTTCAGTACAAGCCTTGGGGTAAATAATCGGAGACTTTGCAAACATGTAATGTAAACAGACATTGTTGAAGTTTGACATTGGCTAATAGTTTTACAAATGAGATGGTGAAGATGCAAGATACTAGCAAGAAAGCTTACCTTTCTGCACAACCCTCTCCAGAATGTTCATGTAGTTTTTCTGTGCCACTCCACTCAGCGAAGGCAGTTGGGATTTGGCGATCAGCTCCAGCAGCTGAAATGTTAGACATAAATTTGAGAGGTCAGACACAGAGACTGTGTGTTCCAGCATTACTTACAGACTGTTATATTCCACTCTCTTCAGCCTTGGCAAAAACAAAGGGCTCAGAAATGGGACGCTCTCATACAAGCACTCTGGCTTATGTCTGTTTCAACAGTGTTGTTGTTTTGAAGTTCAGACAAAAGCGGGTAATCATTCCTTCAAACGGACTGTAATTTTACCGCAACTGTTTGTGCACCTTATATGCATGCCATCAGTTTGACAAGAGTAGATTCCCAACACCAAGTTCATTTTCAAAATTTAGGACAGCCAAGAGCAGATAGTGAGAGCAGAGTTGTGTTCTCAAAAGGCTGTTGTGTGGCATGACTGGCATGTAATATCAGCACAATCCACATCATGGAGCAACACTGACCCTCACTCAACCCAGCAACATGTGAGCATTTTCATTCTCCCCCCTTCCCTACAGCGAGCCTCTGATGAAAGATGTTCCAAGTGCCTTTATGTGGAGCATGAAAGGTAGGGGGTCTTTCTATTTTAATATATTTTAAAATTGTAATTTATTCCTGTGATGGCAAAGCTGAATTTTCAGCAGCTTCAGTGTCACATGATCCTGCAGAAATCGTTCTAATATGCTGATGTGCTGCTCAAGAAACATTTCTTCTTATTATCTATGTTGAAAACTGCTTAATATTGTTGTGGAAACCATGATACATGTTTTCAGGATTCTTTGATGAATAAGAAGTTCTAAAGAAAGGAATTTATTTGAAATCAATTTAATGCATCCTTGCTGAATAAAAATATTAAATTTCTTTGGAAAAAAAAAGCCACTTTACTAACCGCAATGTTTTGAATGCTAGTGTAATAATGTATACAAAAACTGACTTATTAAATAATATTGTTGATGAATTTACCAGCTTAAGTTTGTTTAAAAAAATTACTTAAAAAAATACTGACAAGACATGCAAAAGCTGTTTATATTACACAGTTATGATTATCAAAGGTAAATTCATTACGATAAATGACAGTGATATGACATACTATGATATTACGAGGTAAGTTGCCTTTATAGATCTGTTTTTCCATCCCTACTAAACCTGATCTCTGTAACGGAGCTCTAATGCAACTCCAGCACAAGGCCACACAACCAAGAGAAACTGCAAGATAAACCTGACACTACTGTGTCTCAACAGTGCCTGGAAATGTCAAGAAAAATAAATGAAGTGAATTTTAGTGACCTTCGCTAGAAAGTTCAAGTAAACAACTCAATCCTGATCCTGTTTACTTGTCTTTTGAAGTGATCGCAAGGATTCATGACCCAATTTGCCAGCACCTTAAGCTCATCATAGCTGACTCTATACTCTATACCACAGTGGAGTCAAGTGATCGGATCAGAATTCAGGGTCACAATGCAGACAGATGGGGGGGCGGGGGCAGGGGGGTGGTTAATGGCCACCTAAGTCACTTGACTTTCCGTTCCAGTTTCATAAGCTTTCTCAACCTCAGCTGTCTGTTAGGACACTCAACATCACACCGACCTGTGTTTATCTGCTCTTAGCCAATGACCTTTGCTTTCATCATTGGAACAAGTAGGTGAAATCAAGAAGAACGTCCAGTCATTAGTGACCTTAAACCAGAGGAGTAATGGCTAACTTGAACTTGAATTTAAGGCTGCTTCTTGTTTTTCCCATTACAAAAAACACTAACAGCAAACTCACACAGGTATGTATACAGAAGCAAAAACATGGTCCCTGTGCATTTGCCATGAAACTGCCCCAGAGGCCCTCTTGTCTGGTGTGCGATGATAAGAATGACAGTAGCAGATACCCAGAGCCCAAGACTTGTTAACCCTTTCTTCTTCAGAGACTGAGCCTGGCTATTGTCACTGTTTGCCCTGCCACAAATAGACGGGCGGAAACTCACCCTTACGACATAATTAAATCTCCTGGTGTCTTTGATGGCACTGCAGAAATCCAAGCGATTAAACGCTTCTCCAAGAGTACAATATCCATGACGCTGTGAGATAAAAAAAAGAAAGAAAAAAAAAAAGAAGAGGAGTTGACTACTTATTTACACAGAAGCCTCTTCTATCGTACTGCAGGAGATGATTACCAGGCCTTACCTCTTTGGTGCTTCCTTTGTGGACATAAATCCATTTGTCTTTGTGAAAATCTGCAATGAAGATATGAATCAAGATTTTTGCAGTAACAAACTCATTGCACTTTGAATCTTACAAAAATACGGTGATGATGCTTACAAGGAATTTTTGTGTTGTTGTTTAGCAAGTCCTTCTTTCGCTTCTTTGCAGCCACATCATAATTAATGCTGAGGATCAAATTCTCCTTGTCATGTTCTTCCTTGCAGTAACTGAAAGCAGAGTGAAGTTGTCAACCCACATGCTGTTTTTTCATGGTTTAACACCATGATGGGGAATTATACAACATATGGCCACTATCAATATGCAAATATGTAGGCCCTAAACCCAATTCTTGTCTGTAACTAGAGCAACAGTTTTAGAAACAGTAAATAGTTCCAGCATATGACCTGTTGTATTATTAGAAAGGTGATTAACAGATGATGAGTAAACACAAAGGCATTTTTATGCTTACAACAGCTATGTACTGCATGTCCATCAATTACTTAACTTAAAATTATTTATTTTTATTCGTCTTTTTTAAATGCATTTAAGCACATATTTTTAAATTACGCTATATAAAATATTAATATAAAAATATCGTATAAAAAAAAAATTAATACACCTTAAGCCATTAAACTTTCTGACTTGGATCAATAATTTTCCGTTGAATAAGAAAGGCTTCTGTTTATAAATTTGACGCAGGCTGCGTCTGCAGTAAACTACGCCATTTGTTTTATGATGCTATTAGTGGTGGTGAACAACGGAAAATATCAGGTCAAAGACTTGGCATGTACATTTCGAATCATTAAACACTGACCTCTTGCGTTCTGAAACATTGTTATTCGTCTCGTTGTCATCTTTCGTCGTTTTTTTCCAGCCGTCCTCTGTTTTTACCCAGCTTTGACCAGGAGACCGCCAGTCTTGTCCAAGAAACGGCATTGTCAAGACTCGAAAACCAGCGATAACGAAGGAAAACTTGTTAGTGTTAAACTTGAGAAGTTGTTAGTGATTTTCTCGCGTGTCGGCTGCTATATTAAATAAAGCTGTGAACGCGTCTTTGGTGATAAAAGTGCGCAGCTGTATTTATATTGTCAGGAGGAGAATCCGGAAATGTTCCTGGTCCCGCCCCTTTGGACTGCGTTCTCCAACACGTGCCTTTGTTTATCATCTTCCTTAATATTGCAAAACCTCACTAGAAACATAATCACACATAGAGTTCAGTACGCTGCAGGATCATCTTTCCTCATGCGCTTATTAAATGTCAGACACAAATGCAATTTAATAGTTGGTGGAGCCTAAGATTTCTTATTTTCTTGAGTTCATCTTGTGAAGCAAACAAGAAACCGAAGTGAGCTAAACAGACAGCTGACTTCTCTGTTGATTTCCCCTGATGAGTAAGATCACAACATTAACTGTAGCTACTCTTATATGCTTCATATAAATGAAAGGAAACTGTGAGATTTTGGATCAAGATGAAAAAAGAATTAGTTAATGTGTGTGAATAACATTTCCTCTTAATCAGGATATATAGACTATAGTGACTGTAAAGAAGTGGGTCAAACAAAGGCTGGTTATCCATTATGGAAAAGCATATATGTTTTTAGCTTTTTACTGAACTGCAAGTAACATGACCAGAGTCCAACTGACCTCCTATTAAGATAACACCATTTCGTAAAATGAAACTGGTAGAGAACCGCACTTCACACCATGATAAGGAAATATAATCTTTTTGAAGTTGATTTCATCAATAGCTATTCAATTTTGTTTGGTAATGAGTTGCATACTGAGCAAGAAATGTGACCCAGCTGCCCTACATTATGATGTAATGAGAGCTGATGGAAATGAGAAACTAGCAGCTTCCTTTTATCATTTAATCTCTTTAAGTCACACACAAGAGTTTCTCTGTGTTGATTGTTTGCTTTTAGACAGTTTAGTTCTTATCAGCTGGAAATGGTTGTGTGTAGACCAAAAGATTTTTAGAAGGTATATATTAACAGTGTTTTACACTTCCTTGATGCAAAACTAACACTTCATTGTAATTACCATGCAGACCCTCTGGTTTCATTTTACACCGAGATGTATATTTACTTGAGACATGAATGACACCTAAATAAATAAATGTGTCAACACCAGTGTTGGGGAAAGTTACTTTAAATTTACTTAAAAGTAATGCATTATAATATTGCATTACTCCTTTAAAAAAAGTAACTTAATTGCATTAGTTACTTTTCATGGAAAGTAATGCGATATATACGTTACTTTTTCTCGCCTGGACTGGGCTTGCTAACCAGAAATAAATTAAATAACAATAACACTCTTACTTCAGCAATAAAAACAACAACAAAAAACTAAACACAAATGTGATGTTCAAAGGGATAGTTCACCCAAAAATGACAATTTTATGTTTATCTGCTTACCCCCTGGGCATCCAAGATGTAGGTGTCTTTGTTTCTTCAGTAGAACACAAATTAAGATTTTTAACTCCAACCGTTGCGGTCTGCCAGTCGTATAATGCATGTCAATGGCAACATTTTAGAGTATGAGATCTATGAGAGTAAAAAAACATACACATACGAATACATATTAAACCCTGCGGCTCGTGACGACACATTGGTATCTTAAGACACGAAACGATCGGTTTGTGCGAGAAACCGAACAGTATTTATATGATTTTTTAGCTCAAATACAACACTATGTACATCATTTTTCAACGTGCCATTACTTCCGGTAGATGAGGTCAAAATACACGATATGGTGTAAAGATACGCGCGAGAGATCACTTCCGCCGTATGTATCCGATTAAGATAAGCCATATCGTGTACATTTGACCTCACCCACCGGAAGTGATGGCGCGCAGTGAAGGCTGTTGTACATACACTCACCTAAAGGATTATTAGGAACACCATACTAATACTGTGTTTGACCCCCTTTCGCCTTCAGAACTGCCTTAATTGTACGTGGCATTGATTCAACAAGGTGCTGAAAGCATTCTTTAGAAATGTTGGCCCATATTGATAGGATAGCATCTTGCAGTTGATGGAGATTTGTGGGATGCACATCCAGGGCACGAAGCTCCCGTTCCACCACATCCCAAAGATGCTCTATTGGGTTGAGATCTGGTGGCTGTGGGGGCCATTTTAGTACAGTGAACTCATTGTCATGTTCAAGAAACCAATTTGAAATGATTCGAGCTTTGTGACATGGTGCATTATCCTGCTGGAAGTAGCCATCAGAGGATGGGTACATGGTGGTCATAAAGGGATGGACATGGTCAGAAACAATGCTCAGGTAGGCCGTGGCATTTAAACGATGCCCAATTGGCACTAAGGGGCCTAAAGTGTGCCAAGAAAACATCCCCCACACCATTACACCACCACCACCAGCCTGCACAGTGGTAACAAGGCATGATGGATCCATGTTCTCATTCTGTTTACGCCAAATTCTGACTCTACCATCTGAATGTCTCAACAGAAATCGAGACTCATCAGACCAGGCAACATTTTTCCAGTCTTCAACTGTCCAATTTTGGTGAGCTCGTGCAAATTGTAGCCTCTTTTTCCTATTTGTAGTGGAGATGAGTGGTACCCGGTGGGGTCTTCTGCTGTTGTAGCCCATCCGTCTCAAGGTTGTGCGTGTTGTGGCTTCACAAATGCTTTGCTGCATACCTCGGTTGTAACGAGTGGTTATTTCAGTCAAAGTTGCTCTTCTATCAGCTTGAATCAGTCGGCCCATTCTCCTCTGACCTCTAGCATCAACAAGGCATTTTCGCCCACAGGACTGCCGCATTACTGGATGTTTTTCCCTTTTCACACCATTCTTTGTAAACTCTAGAAATGGTTGTGCGTGAAAATCCCAGTAACTGAGCAGATTGTGAAATACTCAGACCGGCCCGTCTGGCACCAACAACCATGCCACGCTCAAAATTGCTTAAATCACCTTTCTTTCCCATTCTGACATTCAGTTTGGAGTTCAGGAGATTGTCTTGACCAGGACCACATCCCTAAATGCATTGAAGCAACTGCCATGTGATTGGTTGATTAGAAAATTGCATTAATGAGAAATTGAACAGGTGTTCCTAATAATCCTTTAGGTGAGTGTAGATCGCATTTGAGGTAAAAAAATTATATAAATACTGTTCGGTTTCTCGCACAAACCGATCGTTTCGTGTCTTAAGACATCAATGTGTCGCCACGAGCCGCAGGGTTTAATATGTATTCGTATTCGTATTCGTATTCGTATTCGTATTCGTATTCGTATTCGTATGTGTATGTTTTTTTACTCTCATAGGTCTCACTCTAAAATGTTGCCATTGACGTGCATTATACGACTGCCAATCTTTATTTGTGTTCTACGGAAGAAACAAAGACACCTACATCTTAAATGCCCTGGGGGTAAGCAGATAAACATAAAATTTTCATTTTTGGGTGAACTATCCCTTTAAAGTCATTTTTCCTTATTCATATGGTTGAATTGGATCATCAAAGGTCAGCATTAAAGACGAGGTATATTTGTGTTATTTAACATTTATTGTTAATTATTGCAGATTTGCGTAATATTCTGAGTTTGCATTTCACTGTTTTTATTCATTTATAGGAATATTGAATCTGTTTTGAGCAAGTGAGTTAATTAAATTCATGTCTACATTTAGTCTGTAACTACAATAACCATCATGCTTACACTGCACACAACACCTCTCAACAAGAGAGGAAAAAAAAGAGGTGTCAGTCAATAAATGGAAAACAAAGTAACTTGCATTACTATTTGAAAAGGTAACTCAGATATTTTGTTATAAATTTAAAAGCAATGCGTTACTTTACAAGTTACTTGAAAAAAGTAATCTGATTACGTAACTCACGTAATGCATTACCCCCAACACTGGTCAACACTATAAAATATATACAAACTGATGGATATCTGCCTAAATGTTGTGCTTGTTAATGTTTTCTAAATTCTAGTGTGGAGATAAGATGTGGACAGGGGTCAGCATGGGCACCCTGACTGGTCTGCGGCTATGCAGCCCCATACCCAACAAACTGCGGGGCACTGTGTATTCTGACACCTTTCTATCAGAACCAGCATTAACATCTTGAGCAATATGAGCTACAGTAGCTCGTCTGTTTGATCGGACCACACGGGCCAGCCTTTGCTCCCCACGTGCATCAATGAGCCTTGGCCGCCCATGACCTTGTCGCCGGTTCACCACTGTTCCTTTCTTGGACCACTTTTGATAGATACTGACCACTGCAGACCGGGAACACCCCACAAGAGCTGCAGTTGTGGAGATGCTCTGACCCAGTCATCTAGCCATCACAATTTGGCCCTTGTCAAACTCGCTCAAATCCTTACGCTTGCCCATTTTTGCTGCTTCTAACACATCAACTTGGACAAAATGTTCACTTGCTGTGTAATATATCCCACCCACTAACAAGTGCAATGATGAAGAGATAATCAGTGTTATTCACTTCATAATGTCATAATGTTATGCCTGATCGGTATATATATATATATATAGGAATTTTGCACGGTAAGGAATATTTCTGTAATGTTTTACCAGACAGTGTTTGGAAGCAGAAATGAGCTTGTGTGTATTTTCATAAAGGGGGAGCAAACATCTTTTTCTTGAAACCAAAACATAGAAAATGCATTCCATGCAATAATTAAATGATCGTTTGAGATTCAACATGCACTCAGGCCTGTGATAAAGGTTTCAGAGAACATTTCTCAAACAATTTGTCTCCTCATCTTCTCACTACAGCCAATACAGCACTGATGTGTATATATACAAAATGTACATTTATTTTAATGAATTTATTACTTTTATCCAGAAGAATGATTAGTGATGTTATATAGTTTAGGTTTAATCTGATCTCCTCACATTTAGGAAACATTAACAAGCACAACATTTAAGTCAAGTCAAGTCACCTTTATTTATATAGCACTTCATACGATACAGATTGTTTTAAAGGTGCAGATTTACAGTGATAACAGGAAAATGATTCAGTGATGGTAACAGTTCATTTTGGCTGTACAGAAACTCTTAAAGAAAATAGTTTCATTTAGGCAGATATCCAGTATAAATTATGTTACTGTAGTCTAAACTTTGTTAAAATATGTTTGAAATGTTTTAGTAACATTTTGGAGTGAGACCCATTCCATTAGGTTTTCATTCCAAAGGTTTAACTGCACATCAGGAAGGCATTTGCTTCAGTTGCGAGGCAAATACATTCAACAACGTGACATTTGTTCCTCTCCGAAAATATCTTTTCCCAAGCCATGCTCACTGTTTCACTCTCAGCTCGGGGACAAGTGCTATGAGGGGATTTCCTAGAGATGGTTAGATGACAATCATATTTCCATTTTATGATTTAACGTGAAGAAAAGCTCAACATTTGTCTGTTGAACAAGAGCAAAACAAGTAAACAAAAAGGGATTAAATGTAATACGTTCATGTAATGAAGTAAATGGAACTGTCTAGAACTGTTTTTGTTTTGTGTTCATGTTGGTGGACGTGGCACATGATCACATACACTCTCTCTTGCTCACTAACACACCTGTTGCTGTTGCTCTTACACCAATTTCATCATTCCCTCATGTGAAATGTTTCAGTTTACATCCTGGACCAACACAACCTGGGCCAGCCACATGATTCTGGGGGTGTAAAGTTCTCCCTTGTTTGTTTCCCAAAATAACATCAGATCACCTATGGCCCCCAAGGACCGAATCCCATCATCTATAACCTTAAAGAACAAGCAGCACGCAATGTTCAGATATGAACAAGGCTGATGTAGCATAATCAATGCAAACCCCAAACAGCACATGTAGTACTATAGATCTCACAGTGCATTGGGTAATCGTAACATACTTTGTTGTTCACGTTTTACCATCCTTAATGTCAATTAATTAACAGAACATGATTATTGCCTAATACAAGATATATTATGTGTCTAATAAAAGCACATTGTCAAACTTATAAACATGTTAATGCTAGTTGATAAAGTGAATGGGTATTATATATATACCACATATCACAGCATTCACAATACAGTAGCAAGTCTCTTAATGGCTTATCAAAGTCTTCTTTGTAAATCACCGTTTCATGTCTGGGCATGCCGACACCTGTTACAGTCCAACTGAGAGTGACAGGAAGACATGTGAGACACAGACAGGGCAATAACACATACTCAGACACACATTTCTCTCACATATCTGCTGCCTTATGTCCTCACCTTCTGTGGCATGTCATATGATGAGTTTAATTTCTTATGATGTAGGATGATAAATAGGGCACATAAAAATATGATTTTAAAATGCATTTAATTTCAAATTGAATAGATATTACATATAAAGGATCAAATGAACAGTACAACAAATACATTCTATACAGCTAGATAATCCAACTTACAAATAACACACAAAAGAAGCATTATTCGTGTTTATGAAGCATTTAATGGTAAAATCATTTTGCATGTATAATTGTTACACTCAGTTAATTTTTAAAAGAATGTAAAATATATGAAAAACAAAACATGAATAATCAATTTACAAAATGAAGGAATGCGTTTAAATAAAAGTACACATGTAAACTAACAATGTGAAACTATTCAGTGTCAAGTGCAAAGTAATACAGGACAGAATTTAAAACTCTTCCGTTTCAAAGGTAATGTGCATTCTGTAGTAAACACTAATATTATTTAATTGTTCATTAAACAAGGTGATCTAAAAGACACTTGAAAATCAAGCTGAAAAAGTATCATACTTCCATCTGCTACATGGTCGGAGCTTAATTTGAAATAGCTTACATCTATTTGGCTATTTCAGCTATTTTAATGACTTTTAACACACACATTCAAAAGGCAACACGTGCAAACACAGACAGAGAGCTTAGAAAAATGTGTGCGTCTCATTGCTTTGCTGTCTTAATATACGCTCCGTTTTTACTCTATATTTTTCTCAGTCTGAGTATGGTTGGAGACAGACATACAGTATTTAAGCCTGCATGGCGTGACATTATCACAATAACACATTCACGTAGGCAAAAACTTATCAGAGAGATAGACCAGATTTACTGAGCCATGGTCAAATAGCTTGAATGGCAAAGTTCCCATCGACACCCATGAGTTTGTCTTTGGGTTGTAGAAGTCAAAGTCGTCTGAGTCTTCCACACTCTCTTGATTGTTAATGAAGCGCCCCCCCGTGACATAGATCTTGTCATTCACAACAGCAGCAGAGTGATGCATCTTCCTGGCCTTCATATTTTCACATTTCTCAAACCTGTTGGTTTTAACATCATATGCTACCATTCTTCTTGTATAGCCTGTTAAAAAAAAGAAAAAAGAAAAAAAGTTAAAGTTGGCATGAATTTGAGATCGACTTTTCTTCCTTATTATGATGTACACTACTGGTCAAACGTTTTGCAATAATTAACTTAAAGTCTCTTATGCTCACCAATGCGGAATTGATCAAAATGCTACTGTACAAGCAGTAATTTTGTGAAATATTATTACAATTTAAAATAGCTGTTTTCTATTTCAATATTTTAAAATGCAATTTATTCATGTGATGGCAAAGCTGAATTTTCAGCTGCGTTACTTCTGGAGTAAAACAGCCATTACTCCAGTCTTCAGTGGCATATGATCCTTAAAAAATATTTTTTCCTTCAAAAACCTCTTAATTATTCAAAAATGTTATGGTAGTGTATATGGTAGTGTATATGTATATGAAACGGCTTCTCAAACAAGAAAAAATGTAGGGCTTGACTTGGTCAAGAATGGATTGGATTGATCTTCAATAATTCGCCAAAAATTAAGAATGGTGAATTCTGATTTCATGGTGACTTCAAGACCAACTTGCAGGAATATTATATTCACAACTATATACAAAACCACAAACTACCCCAAAAAACATATACCACAAAATACACATACTACCACAAAAAAAACTTCCTTACCGCCTACAATGTAGATTTTATCATCGATCACTACAGCTGGTGCACAGACGTTCTTCACTGTCCTGGTTTCCATCCTATACCACAGATTCCTTCCTATGTGGTACACCTATCAAGAACAAACATCTTTAACCATTGCAAAATCATTGAAATTTGTTCTCTATTCAACTGAATCCCTAAAAGCCTGAAATATCAAACCTGGATCATTCGAACTGGTTTCTGCATGGCGTCTTCGCCCCCGAACACGTATATTCTCTGGTCATGTGCGGCTATAGCTGGGTGCAGAACTGCAGTTGGCATGGGGGCCATGGCCTCCCATTGGTTGAACATGGTGTCGTATCGCTCTACCTCATTGGACAGCTGTCCGTCAGCTGTCAATCCACCCAGTACGAAAATGAAATGCAGGTAGGTGGAGCTCTGATGGGCGTATCGAGGAGTCAGCATGGGTTCTCCCATTCTCCACTGGTTTGTTTTCAGAGAAAGCGTGTACACGATGTTGCTACTTGTGCACTGCCCTCCTGCTCTCACGGTTAAGCCCCCAAGCACATAAAGGATGCTGTGCATGCAGACATAAGAGGGCCGGTAAAGGCGCAGCGGGATTTTTGCAAGACACTGCCAGCAGCGAGCCTGCTCGTCATAGAGCAGCGCCTCACGAGATGTCCGCTCGCCATTCTTACGGCCTCCCACTACTACAAGTGCCTCCCTGCAGTTTTGCCGCCGTGGCACAGCCCAAAGGGACTTAAGATCACCAGGGCAATGAGTGCCAACAGAAAAAAGAAGGCGACGAACGGATTCGATAATTTCTATGCATAAAGAAGATGACTGGACTAGAGGGTCATTGGCGATAAACTGGAAAAGATAGGAGGGATGGACATGTCTCAGCCTCACGCGACGGAACAAGTCGTGGATAGTGCTACGTCTGGAGAACGGGTCATGGTGGATCCAAGCTAGAAGAGTCTCAAATACTTGCTCCTCCTCAACACACAGTTTGTCATCCTCCAAGTAGCTCACCAATTCGGGGAGCGAGAGTTCACAGAAGTCCTCAGAGACCACCACATCGGAGAAGCTCTTCATAGCCAGTTCTCTCGCTTTTTCCTGCAAGCTAGAGCAATGCAGGATTTCAGAGAGCCGGATCATGCTCAGGCAGTTGTCTGGACTGAGCTGGGTCTGCAGGAATGTTGAGCAGGCCTCAAAAAGCCTTCCATACTGAAGCATAGAGGCGGCTTGCATCAGAGGGAGAACCAGCTCCATGGTGATGCTGATGGACCCTGTGTAAACATACTCTACTATACCCGTAAGGATGTCATAAGGAACACCTTGGAGGTCTATCCGAGGCTTCTGGGTCTCCAGGAAGCAGCTGCAGAACATAGCGTAGAAGTAGGGGCTGCTGGACACCAGAACATTGCGGTGACATGGGATCTCCTTGCCCTCAGAGCAAAGAACAACATCAGTGAGAATTCGGTCCTTCCTCAAGGTGTTCAGCTCCAGGAGAATGGTTGAGATCAGGTCTTTGTCTTTAAAATGCAGGACTTCTGATATTGGAACATCTAAGCTGTGAAAAAAAAAAGAAAATGTTGTAATCATAACATATTTGATTTAATTAGGATATTGGATACCACAATGGCAAAATAATTTTTTCTAGTGCACATGAAAACTCTTATGGCAGCAGTTCAGATGCATTTCCTATAACCATTTCATTTTTAAAATCTAGTGATTTTGAAAATTATGTGGCATTATATTTGCACGTTTATGCATCTTTTAGCTTTTATACAATACACACAGTATTTATTACAGTATATATATGTATGTGTGTAAATATATATACACAGTATGTATATACACACACACACACACACACAGTATTATGTAATATAAATATACAATGACATGCTTGAACATGAGTGTGAAGTTGCATCTGTAAAAAACTCATATTGGTTAGATTTTTTTTTTTTTTTTTTAACTGCAATTGCACATTTTAAGAAATCAAAGGAATGGCAGAAAATGATTCCCCATCATCATACTTTATAGCCAGACAACACTTAATTAACTTAATTAATTACTTAATTAACAATTCTGCAAGTTCATCATCACACAATTTGATTAATCTTCCAAGACTGGAGCAGTGCAGTTTGCCTGAGGACTGACAAACAAACCAAAATGTCATGCAGTTATCGACCAACTACACAGGTGTTACTGTGCCTGCAGTCAAATTATCTGCTTGGAGACCTGATGTGTCAGCCATATCTTGCCTTACCTTGTCTCAGCTGATTTGAAGCACATTCTAGATGGTCCTGTAAATACCTATGTATCATCAAAACTCAAGCAGAGCTCAAACTCGTCCCTCTGTTTTCAAAAACAGATCACTTCTGAAAGTTGTTCACTTTCTGAGTTTGGCAGGTGGATGTTTATAGAGACTGGGGCGACCGCGGTATGTTATTTGTTGTTCAGAAATCCTTCGAGAGGCCTCAGTGTACATTCCAGTCTCCCTAAAAATAGAAATCTCTCTTCTCTGTCAGAACTGGAGCTAGTCCCGATAACACCTCCTCATGGTACGCCCTCAGCCCCTCTGTTTTTCCATAACACAAGTTTCTTCACCGTCATAGCGTGTCTGAATTGCTTCATGCTCCACAACGTGTGTATGTTTTTTTTTTACCGAGGCTGTAAACAACACCGCTGGTGCCCGAAAGCTATTCTAAGAGTTTTCTGTGTACTTGACCCCCGTTTCTAAACTAATCCTTCCAAAAGCCAGCATTGTGTTACTACAGCAGTCGTCATTAACACTGGGATGATGAAGGCTCAGAATGAGGAGACATAACAGCTAAAAGTTTTGAAGCCAAACATACGCAGGTATAAATTAGACAGCGCTGAGTGACTGGGTTATTGTTTGAACATAGTCTTGGGAATTTAGTGTCCTGCACTGTACGAAGTTGCATACATAAGCAGTAATAAACTGTTTAAATGTTCAGTAATGTAGGTACAAAAAATAAACAAATACTTTTTTTTTTATTTTTTATTATACTTATTAAATAGTTTAAACAGTTTGATTTACAATTTTAACAATAAGATCCTTTGCATGAACTACTGACGGCCTTCAAAAAAAAAGCGTTAGATAAACAGCGCCATCTAGTGTTAGTTCCCTGTAATGGGGCGTCTTGTGACCTGAAAGGCATTATGCAATAGTTGCACCTGTGCGGTCATCTGTTTCATATGTTGTAAGCTAAAATGGTTCTCATGTACCTTATTGTATGTTGTTAATACAAATAACAGTCTCAATGGACCCACTTTATATTAGGTGGCCTTAACTACTATGTACTAACATTTAAAATAATAATTTGATACAATGCACTTATTGTGTACATACATGTTTTTACATTGTACTTACATTTTAAAAATTACCTGCATGTAATTACATGTGTAATTAATTTCTGTAGTTACATTTATAATTACACAGTTAACCCTTCCCTTACACCTAACCCTACCCTTAAACCTACCCATACCACCACACCTGTCCCTAACTTTACCCGTATCCCACCTCAATAACAGCAAACGTGTTTTGCAATACAATATGAACACAATAAGTACATTGTACTTATTTTTTGATGTACGTACACAGTAAATAAGGCCACCTAATATAAAGTGGGACCGTCTCCACATTTGATCAAACAGAAAAAAATCAAACAGATAAATGTTCAAGATAAACAGATTTCATATCTAGAATCATATCAAGTTACTTTTAACAATCTTAAAAAAATAATCTAACAATATAATAGATATTTTTATTATTTTCAAAGCATGGTGTCCTCAAGCCTTGTAATCAACATTAAGAAACAAAAAAACAAAACTTGCTGCAGTGGCTGAGTGAAATAAAGATGTGATGAAGAAAAATCTGATCTGAAGATCTGAAATTTTATTTAATAGTTGAAAATATTTTCTTTCTGCATTTAAACTTGGGCTCTCTCTCGCTCTGGGTTTTGACTGGAATCAAACTATTCATGGCGCTTAGCATATAGCAACACCAATGCAAGAATTGATAATGTAAAACCCTGAACGTAAGTCGTTTTGGATAAAATCACCTGCCAAATACAATAATGTATTACATGGTATGATTCTGTTGGTATTATTTCACTGTCTACCCTATAGCATTGCCGTCAATGTACAAACCCATGAAACTCCTGAAACAAAATGATGGAAAACTAGAATGTCAGGTTGAGAAATTCATGGTAAACACATTTCAGCTCCTCCCTACCCATTGCCGGGCTAGAAATGAATGGCTTGAGTAATCCCTTTGAACTTCTATCACAAACACCCTTTGAAAAGATGGCAGGCAATTTGCCTATGATGTTCTGTTGCAGAGAATATTGGGACCTTAAATTCTCCAGAGCTACCCTTTATGAAAATAACTGTCTCTTGGTAGCAATCTTGATATGTAACCTGTCGGGAGAACTCTGCAGATACTTTACATTTCTTGCGAGGTACACAGCAGTGCTCAGATCAGCTCTGCTTTACAGAGTCTGTTGTGCATTTGGTAATTATCTCATGCTAAGCACTCAATTCCAAAGTGCCTGTGCCTCAGAGAGAGCATCCTCACTGATTAACCCTGCTTATCACTGCATGAATAAATTAAGGGTAAATAACAGTCAAACCAAGAGATGAAGGGTTATGACCTCTAGACATTTTCCAAAAACTTCTGCCATTTGTATTCCTCACTATTATTATATAAATATATTAATTTGATTGTTGTTCTATAAAATATTATATATAAAAAGCATATTATTAATTTGCGCCCCTATTTTTGAGAATTTTCTGAAAACGACATACCCAAATAAAAATGTCTGCAGCTCTTAAACCCTATGGTCTATATTCATAAATCTGGTCTTATTAAGACACTTGAAATTTTGTTACCCAAGAGTCATAATAACTCTCGAGAGTAAACAGAGTAAAACAAGGTAAAATATACATGTAAGTGACTCACGTTTTTTTAATTGAAATTCACTTTAATGTTAAAGGCCTGAAAATAACCTACATTTAAAACTGAATGTCTGATCATGTTTTGATTCAAATTTAAGGATGACACGCCCAAAAATGAAGCTTCTGTAAGCTTTTATGTCAAGAAAAGTCTAGGCGTCCTTTCAAAAAGGCCATTTATTTCAGAACATTTGTAATTGTAAAATGGTAGTTTTTCATTCAAATAAATCTGCAATAAACTGCTAATTATAATGGATATACAGTTACTGGAAAAACTAAAGCAACTATTTACAGAATTTACAAAGTGTAAAAAACACATTTAGTTGATAAGAACTGTCTGTCATTCAGTATGCGAGCTGCACTAAGGTGTGTGCGTAAACTGACAGACGCGCGCCGGTGTGAATGGAAACTGGGAATCGATTCCAAAAAGAAGCGAGAGTCGATTCCAAAGTTTGGAATCGATTCCATCGAGGAGAATCGATTCCACTTTAAGAGCCCTTTTCAGTTGAACAGAGTTTAGCTTTAATTTGTCTCTCGCTCACTAATAATGATTGGAAGTGCATTTAATTTCTGCAAAAGGTTCTTTCGGACAGTTAGTTTCAATGAACCAGTTAAAAATAAAGCAATTCAGAGGTTCTTTTGCATCATCGCGTAATGATGTCACTAGAACGTAATTCTAACTACTTAGTTTTATGGTATGCCACGCTGAAACATTAAAATAAAGCCATATGTGAACGTATATCGCTGATTATTAGCCTACCTTTCATTCCCTTAGGTTAATGGTGTTTATCGTCATTAATTCATTCTGTGATCCTACATCTTTTACTATATTTTGCACCCAAAAACTCCATAATTTTAGCTTAAATCGTGAAACGGTTATGTTGTCCCCAACGGTAGGTTTTGAGCGCTGCTTGGTCTACACGATAAAAGATGCAGATGTGAGGGTCTTATTTTCAATTTAAATAAAATGCAGTTTTTTTTCTTTCTATAATCCAATGATAATTCTGAAAGAAAATGCACCTAGAGCACAGATTAATGGCCGAGCCTACTGTTGCTATAGTAACTTTCTAGCACATCCGATTGACAAATAAACTGCGCACTCTTATATCATTGTTTTTGTTAATATTGTGGTTATTTTGCCTCATACATTCTGTGCAAAAGCACTTAAGTAAACTTTGTCATTTAACTTAACTGTGCATTTTAGATATGTCATGTAGTTTTAAACATGCAATAAATGCACATCCTTGAATAATGTGTATTCCTGTTTATTTATTAAATCGCATTTACTGCTGGGCTATGGGCAATTTCAGGAGCATCCATAATTACAATTTAAAATCAATCACAGTTATTAAAATGTATCTTCATTTTACAAATAAAGTTTCAGAGAAGGATACTTTCTACATCCTTATATCCTGCGGTCACTCCGGGACTAGATTCCTCCATCAATTTCGTATAAAAACAAGAATCGAAAAAGAATCGAAAACAACAGTGCGGAATCGATTCCGGAACCAGGAGTCGGAATCGGAATCGATTCCAAAAATTTCGGAATCGAACAGCCCTGGAAACGTCAGCACTAGTAGTATTCACCAATGCTGTTTACATAAAATTACGCAAGATGACGCTTTTTGATTACTATGTCCATCCGTCAAAACTTTGCTGGCAGGCATTGGCTAGGCATTGACTGGCTTTATCCAACGAAAACCCTGGGTGCAATGATTGACACCTCGCCAAGCCTGTAATGCACTTCCTAGATATATTGAGTCACCCAAACGCCTGTGATTGAAGGAGAGAGATAAGGGAGGGCTCATATTCAGCGGAAGAGTCTACACTACAGGGGAGATCGTCAGAATACTGATTACAATAGATATTTCATTGAAAATGGACATGATTGACAACTCAAAATGCTCATGCAAACAAAGGAGGATTTTCTGTTTCCCCCCCCCCTATTTTTTCTTTGTTTTGGATTAAAAAGTAGGATGCATTTTGAAGAGTGGACCCTTACAGTGAAATGTATGCTGGTGTTTCTTGGATTCGCCCGATCTGATCTGCACAATAGGAGATGAAAGATGAGTACTGCGTTTATTTTGTTCATGTTTACATGGCCGGTAATTTCATTTAACCCTTTCCTCTCTGGTGTATTTTTTGCAAAAACAATTTAAGAACATGAATCTTGAGTGTGTTTTAGCTTTTAAATGATGCATAGTTTGTGATAGTTGTTTGAATATTTTTTATAAAACAAAAGTAAATAAAAGTACAAACACACCCACTAACATCCACCCCCCCCCCCACGCACCCGTGCGTGCTAACAGGTTTTGAAAAATATATGAAATATTTTAATATTTTTTAAATAATATGATGAATTTTTATATACCTTTATATCTCATTTCTTATTCTTATAATCAACATATAAAAGGGCTGCATTTTGTGTGTTACTCCTGCATGTTCTATGAACACAAGCCTTTGTACATTAAAATAATTGACACTAACCACAAACAGCGCCTATTCATTACAAATTTCTGTTTGCCATGCATTATGAGAAGAACGAAAAGTAGTCGTAATAGAAAGAAGCACAGGTTTTAGGTATATCAAGGCACTATATCTGATGCATTTTGAAGAGCACTTTCATCTTTTGGTTCCCTTTATGGACTCCTTTGTGATCCTCCTCAAATGCTACAACAGACATTTCAAAAACAGACCACCATAAAACAAGAGCCTCTCTCTACAGCACAAAAGAATTATATTTGAGGACTATATTTGCATTTTTTTTGTGTAACATTGATCTGGGTAGATTCATGCAACAAGTGCTTGTGCATGTTGCTCTACAATATCATCATATTAGTTGGTGCCACTGATAAGAGTTGCAATGCAAAATGCAATATGTCCATAAGGAATTGCAGACTGACCTCTAAAAAATCAGCATGACAGTGATGCATTACATAGTTTACTTCGCTCATGCAGAAATTTAAGGGAACACAACAAATAGTGAGATAGCAAATTGGGTCAGATGTGTCAGATCTGAACGACCTAGTTCTTCCGGCCTTTTTTCTGATATGTCCTGGAGAGAATGTTCCACTTTCAGAGTGGCGGCAAAAGTTCTGATCACCATCACCACATAGCAAATACTAAAGCTTTTTCTTTGAAGTTCAGAGCAAACAAACCAGCTGTCATGTAATCAGCAGTCCGGTATGGCCATTTTATAGTGTTAACAAATAAAGAAAGAGAGAATATCTAAGAAAACCTTTGTGAAATTAAACAAACTGCTGGAACGTTAAAGGAACACTCCACTTTTTTTGAAAATAGGCTCATTTTCCAACTCCCCTAGAGTTAAACAGTTGAGTTTTACCGTTTTTGAATCCATTCAGCCGATCTCCGGATCTGGCGGTAGAACTTTTAGCATAGCTTAGCATAGATCATTGAATCTGATTAGACCGTTAGCATCTCGCTCAAAAATGACCAAAGACTTTCGATATTTTTCCTATTTAAAACTTGACTCTTCTGTAGTTACATCGTGTACTAAGAAAATGAAAATTTGTGATTTTCTAGGCCGATATGGCTAGGAACTATACTCTCATTCCTGCGTAATAAACAAGGAACTTTGCTGCCGTACCGCAATGATATTACGCAGCGCCTGAAAATAGGCTAACTTCTGTCATCATAGCCAACGTGACAACCTGCTTGCACAGGGAGCGTACCTTGTAACCATGGAGACATTATTGAGAGACGATTCAGAAGATATTTATTTTGGTGCAACCAATCAGAGCAACGGAGTAAGTGACGAGCGACTCAACAGAAGTTGTCAACAGAACTCAACCGCACGCACGCTAGAAGAAGTAGAAGAAGAAAATGAGTGTAAACCACTGATCTATATAGAGATCAGTGGTGTAAACGATCTTTGCCGGTGTTGTAAAAATAATTTAAGGATACACAGAGTACTTACCAACACGATCATCATTTTTGAGAGAAATAGTAAAGGTGAATGCATATACGAACAAGTTCTCCGTTTAGCATTAGAACAAATTCAACTCAAGCGCTCTTTGGTGACGTGGATGATTACGTTGCGTTACCTGTCCATCATCGTATAAAACCCGCCCTGACAATCTGATTGGTCCGAACAGCTCTGGTTCAAGCATAGTTGCTCCACAACGGATCAAGTCCAGACCGAACCTTCCCGACCTGGCATCCAGGCTAGTTTTAAATAGGAAAAATATTGAAAGTCTTTGGTCATTTTTGAGCGAGATGCTAACGGTCTAATCAGATTCAATGATCTATGCTAAGCTATGCTAAAAGTGCTACTGCCAGACCCGGAGATCAGCTGAATGGATTAAAAAATGGTAAAACTCAGCTGTTTAACTCTAGGAGAATTGGCCTATTTTCAAAAAAAGTGGAGTGTTCCTTTAACAACATTATATTGTCTAAAGCAAGGATTTTCAAACTTGTTGATGCTAAGGACCCTCAAACAATGATCTTTGTGAGAGATGCTGTTGATAAATATTAAGGCAGCTATATATTTTTGTGTGTAAAAATCTAATTATACTGTATGAGGAAAATATTAAATATATTATTAGGGCAACTAAATCAAATAATTGTTTCCGAAATGAAATAATTGGCTTTTACATTGTCATTAATAATTGTCACTAATACAAAATATATACACCGATCAGACATAACATTATGACCAGGTGAAGTGAATAACACTGATTATCTCTTCATCACGGCACCTGTAAGTGGGTGGGATATATTAGGCAGCAAGTGAACCAACACAGATGTATCATGTTTTATTTTACATCACGTGGATGGCCAGGTGCGTGTGCATCGCTTACCTGGGAAACACATGGCATTATGCACTATGGGAAGAAGTCAAGCCGACAGAAGCAGTGTGATGCTTTGGGCAATGTTCTGCTGGGAAACCTTGGGTCCTGCCATCCATGTGGATGTTACTTTGACACAGTATTCTCTGGTTGCTGTGGCCTCTTTCAGCAGGATAATGCGCCCTGCCACAAAGCAAAAATGGATTAGGAATGGTTTGAGGAGCACAACAACGAGTTTGAGGTGTTGACTGGCCTCCAAATTCCCCAGATTTCAATCCAATCGAGCATCTGTGGGATGTGCTGAACAAACAAGTCCGATCCATGGAGGCCCCACCTCGCAACTTACAGGACTTAAAGGATCTGCTGCTAACATCTTGGTGCCAGATACCACAGCAAACCTTCAAGGGTCTAGTGGAGTCCATGCCTCGATGGGTCAGGGCTGTTTTGGCAGCAAAAGGGGGACATACACAATATTAGGAAGGTGGTCAATAATGTTATGCTTGATCGGTGTATATACATATAGGTATTCTCTGGAAAAATGTTTCTTTTTTTAATATTTAGATTTAGGAAAAATATTATATAACTGCAATTAATGTCTTGATTTCTGACCAGAATTAATTATTACATTTAGTGAATGTGAACATAAAAAAATGTTAAACATAGTTCACTAAAATATATTAATTGCACACATTAAAAGTTTATTTTGTAAATAAATATATTAAAAAAATATATAATCTCTCTTTGTGACATGAGAGCTATATTTTGGTTAAAATGTCATGTACCTCTAGAGGTCAGTGCAGCTCAAATGATACTTATGAATTTACTTGGGGGAGGGGGGGGGGGGGGTGTCCTAATACAGGGAGTGCAGAATTATTAGGCAAGTTGTATTTTTGAGGATTAATTTTATTATTGAACAACAACCATGTTCTCAATGAACACAAAAAACTCATTAATATCAAAGCTGAATATTTTTGTATCAATATTTTAAGTAGTTTTTAGTTTTAGCTATTTTAGGGGGATATCTGTGTGTGCAGGTGACTATTACTGTGCATAATTATTAGGCAACTTAACAAAAAACAAATTTATACCCATTTCAATTATTTATTTTTACCAGTGAAACCAATATAACATCTCAACATTCACAAATATACATTTCTGACATTCAAAAACCAAACAAAAACAAATCAGTGACCAATATAGCCACCTTTCTTTGCAAGGACACTCAAAAGCCTGCCATCCATGGATTCTGTCAGTGTTTTGATCTGTTCACCATCAACATTGCGTGCAGCAGCAACCACAGCCTCCCAGACACTGTTCAGAGAGGTGTACTGTTTTCCCTCCTTGTAAATCGCACATTTGATGATGGACCACAGGTTCTCAATGGGGTTCAGATCAGGTGAACAAGGAGGCCATATCATTAGATTTTCTTCTTTTATACCCTTTCTTGCCAGCCACGCTGTGGAGTACTTGGACGCGTGTGATGGAGCATTGTCCTGCATGAAAATCATGTTTTTCTTGAAGGATGCAGACTTCTTTCTGTACCACTGCCTGAAGAAGGTGTCTTCCAGAAACTGGCAGTAGGACTGGGAGTTGAGCTTGACTCCATCCTCAACCCGAAAAGGCCCCACAAGCTCATCTTTGATGATACCAGCCCAAACCAGTACTCCACCTCCACCTTGCTGGCGTCTGAGTCAGACTGGAGCTCTCTGCCCTTTACCAATCCAGCCACGGGCCCATCCATCTGGCCCATCAAGACTCACTCTCATTTCATCAGTCCATAAAACCTTAGAAAAATCAGTCTTGAGATATTTCTTGGCCCAGTCTTGACGTTTCAGCTTGTGTGTCTTGTTCAGTGGTGGTCGACTTTCTGCCTTTCTTACCTTGGCCATGTCTCTGAGTATTGCACACCTTGTGCTTTTGGGCACTCCAGTGATGTTGCAGCTCTGAAATATGGCCAAACTGGTGGCAAGTGGCATCTTGGCAGCTGCACGCTTGACTTTTCTCAGTTCACGGGCAGTTATTTTGCGCCTTGGTTTTTCCACACGCTTCTTGCGACCCTGTTGACTATTTTGAATGAAACGCTTGATTGTTCGATGATCACGCTTCAGAAGCTTGGCTATTTTAAGACTGCTGCATCCCTCTGCAATATATCTCACTATTTTTGACTTTTCTGAGCCTGTCAAGTCCTTCTTTTGACCCATTTTGCCAAAGGAAAGGAAGTTGCCTAATAATTATGCACACCTGATATAGGGTGTTGATGTCATTAGACCACACCCCTTCTCATTACAGAGATGCACATCACCTAATATGCTTAATTGGTAGTAGGCTTTCCAGCCTATACAGCTTGGAGTAAGACAACATGCATAACGAGGATGATGTGGTCAAAATACTCATTTGCCTAATAATTCTGCACTCCCTATAGTCAGCACACATGTTTGGTATTGTGATTAGACAAAAGAACGTTTCACTACACTCAATATTAGTGATCACTAAACTACCTAAAAGTGCTTTCATGATTTTTTAAGCTAACTCGCAGTGTATTATGGGACAATACAGCTCTAATAATTAAAGAAAAACAATTATCAGCATAATTGTGGGACAATTGAACTGCAGATAACAGAGTTGCATTCAATAACATTAACAAACCTTTGTCATTTTCACCTCAACTTTTTTGTCACCTGACAATCTTCTCTGCCTTCTTTATATTTCTCTCTCTGCAGCCAGTCCAGGCGTTTGGTAGGCTTCATCGGCATGACAAACAGACACACGCCATGCACCTTCAGCAATAATACACCTTTGATGGCGTGCAGTTGCCTTTGGAATCCTAGAGAGAGAAAGAGGGGTCTTAAGGGGCTTACTATTAGCTGCTTAAAATTCTTCTGATGTAACCAGTGCATAGCCACTGGAAGAAAAAAAAACACACAGATGCATTCCCACTAGTGTGGCACTTTCACCCTATTTTGTTTACTCTTGGTGGTGTTGTGTTCCAGACATCTTTTTTTTTAACAGTTGAGGAAACTAAATAATGAGTTCTTTCACTGTGCGAGTCAGTGTGAAGGCAACGATATTTATCTTTATATCCTCAGCGGTGGCAGACAGCTTCATACGGTGTCACAGGCATACTGACACAAGGTGCCTTGGCATTCAAAATGGCCAGGGTACAGGCTCTCAGGTGAAGGAAACTTATAAAAAGATATATTCTTTGTAGAGTTCGAACACTCAGAGGAATTCCTGTGGTTGTGTTGGACCAATACTTAAATGTCAGGTAGTTGAAATTCCTCTGTTTACTCGCCAGGATAGAGATGAGGGGTGTGTGGATCTTTATAACACAAGGCTTCAGGGAAAATGTCACTCTGAAGACTGATTGCTGAATCATAAACGGAACCATTTGTATATGCAATTAACATAAAAGGCATGTTAACATAACATGCCTGTTTTTGGCACATGCAGAAATCACAATATGCTAATGAGATGTAATATTAATGCTTAAATATTAGGAGAGCAGGTATATTTGGTCTGAAGAGACTGTCAGGATTTTTTTTTATGTGGCACTGGGAGATGGATGCCTGGCTTGTAACTGGTGATATGCCTCAAGGCAACAGCCAGATATCCCCTCACTGGAGTACACGGCAGACTCATTGGCCAGCTGTTACCTTAGGTAATTAAGAGCTGAGGCACGCTTCTGGGCATGAGAAGACCCAGTACTGGGGGTTATGGACTGACAGCCAGAGGCTAGCTCTTTGGCAATCCACAACACAGGACTAAACACTGCAGTGGTTTACAGACCCTCCTGCACCAGACTGGATACCACAAGCTGAAGTACATCCTAGAAGATGCGATGATGCCTCTGTATTCGACATGAAGGACACAGTAATGGATTTTATTCAGGGTATAGACCCCATTATATAATTTTTCCCAAATGCAAACAAGGCTGTCTTGAATACTGTCGCTCACAGCTTTGTTTTAATTGAAGAAAAATTAAATATACCATCTACCCTGAAGCAGCAACATATTAAAACAATAGCAACAATATTACAATAAGACAGTTATTACATTTTGACATAATAACATAGGGGACATGTTTTTTATTTTTATTTAATGTTTGTAGTATGTGACCCTGGACAACAAAACCAGTCATAAGTCCCACAGGTATATTTGTGGCAATAGCCAACAATACATTGTATGGGACAAAATTATCGATTTTTCTTTTATGCCAAAAATCATTAGGATATTAAGTAAAGATCATGTTCCATGAAGATATTTTGTAAATTTCCTATTGTAAATATATCAACAATTTATTATTATAGTAATATGCGTTGCTAAGGACTTGATTTGGACAACTTTAAAGGTGATTTTCTTAATATTAAATTTTTTTTGCACCCTCAGATTCCAGATTTTCAAATAGTTGTATCTCGGCCAAATATTGTCCTATCCTAACAAACCACACATCAATAGAACGCTTATTTATTTATAAAAACCCTTATGATCCTTATGGTTTTGTGGTCCAGGGTCACATATATATTTAATTGCTTAATTTTTATATAATGTTTGTTTTTAAATATATTTGTAATGTCTAAATCCATAATAACGTATTATATAATGACTATTTTGTTGATGCACATGTCCACTAAAAACAGGGGTCAAAAAGCTTTTGGTTACAGTACCTCTTACCAGTAACACAATCGCTGCATTTGAAATTGAATATTTCCCTATGTCCGAATATTTATGTTGTGTCCCAGTTCGCCTACTTATACTACACCCTAAAAGTGTGCACTCTTTTTGTGAAGAAAAAGTACATACATTTAAGTGTGTAGCAGAAGAGTAGACGAGCTTTGGGACATATTTTCACGTCATTAAATTGCATCTTTAATGGGCGCTAGAGTTGGGGAGCTCGAGTCCAATTTTGAATGGGCTCGGACTTGTCACGTACTCGGGTGAATTTGTACTCTGAAAATATTCAGAGTGCAGTCGAGTCCATGTCATGTGTAACAACAAAACTGGCATAAAACTAAGATAAGAAATTATTTAACGTCTCCCCGCCTGTCATTTTACTGCACCACACCGGCAGGCAGCAGTAGCATCATCTTATGCTTGCAGACAAAACACACGTCACACACTGGATCGCAATGCGTGGCTAGGACAATGTCTTCAAAGTCAGCAATAATTTGTTTTGCTTATGAAAATCATAAAGAAGTTACAAGATCTGAGCTGTTTTCAGAAATGAGTTTGTTGTCATTCATAGACAGATTAAGCACAGTAATGAAGTTTGAAGCTTGTTGTTATGCCTAGCTGATAGATTTAAAGGGATAGTTCACCCAAAAATGAAAATTCTGTCATTATTTACTCACCCTCAAGTTGTTCCAATCCTGTATGAATTTCTTTGTTCTGCTAAACACAAAAGAATATATTTTGTAGAATGTTTGTAACCAAGTAGATCCAAGCAACCATTGACTACCGTAGTATTTTTTCCCCTACTTGGAACAACTTGAGGGTGAGTAAATGATGACAGAATTATTATTTTTGGGTGAACTATCCCTTTAACTCCATGTCAGCTCGAACTGAAGGACACAATATAGTGTGATACAATAAAACAGGTTAATTTGTATTTTCATGCACTTGTAATAATACAAGTTCTACATATCTATGTCCCTTCTATTCTTTGAAACCATTTTTTGATTGGAAACTAGTTGAGGTTCTGTTGACAAAATAAAAATTGCAATGGCAAGATGTAATAGTGGTATTTTTGTTAAATTTTATATTGCCATTGGTATAATGGGTTGGAAAGGTTAAAATATTAATAGAAGGTAAAAATTTATAATAGCAATTTCTAATCTTTTTTCAATTTAATTACTTTCTGGACTCCAACTCGGCCCCTTTTGGACTCTGACTTTGTTTAAGACTTGGAACTCGACAAAGGTGGACACGGACCCAACACTAATGGGCGCTCTGTCGCATTCTTAATCTGTCACTGTAAACTGGCCTCTCAATCATCTTGTCACAGTTCAAATCTCCACATTTAATTTAATTTAATTTCCTACCATATAGGAGAGAAAAGAAGTAGCACGTTGATCTGCCAGACGTGGGTCTTTCATGTGGAGAACTATCCTCATGTGTTTGCATAATGATGCATTTAAAAGTTAATGGCTTAATGGATCTTTATAAAAGTCCACATTGTTGTTGCAGATGACATATAATACAGATAACATTAAATAAATATTTTTTATCAGGTTAAATGTCGATTATTAGTCACTCAAACCCCTTTATCTAAACCTCTCTATTTAACAGTCAGTCACGCACACTCGGCATGTTTGTAATGATTTTGGACGCAATTGTCTACACCAGACATGCAACGCTTTGTCCAGTGCCGATAACCTCAAGCTGTTGCGGAGCGACGTGACACGACAACAGTCACATCCGGTGTATACTCTTGAGTGTAACCCTTGAGTTTATTAAAGGTGGGGACACATTTACCGTTGTAGAGCAAATTTTCACAGGCAAAATCCATTCATTTCAATAGAGTGGTGCAGGTATGACACTACGTAGACCAAAATGCTGAAGCGAGTTAGCATTTTAGCACTTCCGATTCCATCGTCCCTAAGTCAGTGGGGTTTTTTAATAGAATTTTGTTTAAATGACTGAAATAAGGTTTGTGGGGAACACAAGCTCAAGACACTTTCACGTTTTATTCTACGACATTCGACATAAAATACATCAGTATTACCCTACTTGTGATTTTCTCTTGATTTTTTTCTTACAGAGCTTGTTTTTAGCGACAATCCAAAAGCCTATGGGAAAATCTTGAACCAGTGTGATGCTAACTGCTGGTTGGCCTACAAAGTGGCGTCATACCTGCAGTCCTGCACCACTCTACAGAAATCCGTGTGGAATTTCGTGTGAGGGTGGAAATTTAGGTTGGTCACACAGATTTGTTGCACATCAATTTTTTCTTTGACATTATATGGAGGCAATCCAACCTTAAATGTCCAAATCCAAAGTTTTTTCTAATATATTCATTTAAAAATAATAATAATAATATACAATTATAACTCTATATTTAGTGTTATATTACCTTGCCATTTAACAAAAAATGAATTAACACTGCTGCAAATGCATGCTTCTAATACAGTGGCTGAAGGAGTGACGTCAAATTTCACATCATTCTTTCTTCTGACTGTGCAATCAGTCTCTCTATATTTCCCATCTTTTGGAAAGTTGTGGAAATGCTATAATGGATTTTTTTCTTTTGCTACTGGAGCAAATGGGAGTACAAAAATTATATTTGCGGTTGTCCTCCTTTTCACCCCTATAGAAGTTTACCCAACTATAACGACTTCTGCTTCTGAGAACCATGGAAATGTAAAAAGGGTCCATTATATATAATTTGCACCCTTTGTATAATAAGTAATAATAGATTTAAGATCTTAAAGAATTGATCTGTAGTATATCTAGTACTCTGTAGTATTCATCATGATATCTGAAAATGTCAACATGTTTGAGTTTAAAGTTCAGAGCCTATGTCACATAAGACGCTAATTCAATGAAAACCTGTTGACACTTATAATCTCTACATTGATTATAAAATATAAGCATCTGGTCAGAAAGGTATTTTTTAAACTGTAGACTCTCAGTGAGTGTAGTTCATTGAAAAGCATAAATCCGCTTCCAGTCTAAATGTGCGCTGTTTCTTTAACTGACCGTGCCTTGAGTTAACACTACCGTGCTCGCTACTATTTTACACAGAGCACTGCTACTGCCTCTGCCAGAACTTCAAAGAGCCCTGGCCATCATCCATTACTGGAAAGAGAGGAAATAAGTCATCAAAAGAACAATTCTTTACAGAAGACGTTAGCCGCAGGACTCCCCGTGGGTTCACCTCTGTCTGATGGGCTTCCCCTGTCTGGCCTCACACCAGGAAGTGGGCAGGTGAGACGCACCTGTTCGGAACGCAGACTGAAACTCAACAATATCTAACAGCTTGCAAACATTTCGGACAACTGTATGACATGTCAAAACACACATTAAGTAGTTACTCCAAACAGGTATTCGCTGATTAAAAAAAGAAGACATGGACTTAGAGCTGAACTGGGCTCCAAAGCCGGATTACGTGTTGCGTTTTTGAAATCCCGACCTATACAGGTGGGACGCAAAATTGTTCACAAGAGTTTCGGACATTGTTATGGGGAATCAAGTGGAGAAGCTTACCCATTTGAATTACAATGAATTACCCACGACTGACCCTAATGGATTCGACCCAGAGGACGACACTCCACGGATCGGCGTGTCTTATATTTTCTCCACGGATGACGACGAGCAAGAGGACAACATCGATGAGACGGAAAAGGACGATGTCAAACATTACGACTGCCGCAATGAATTAGAATGCGCGGTATATTATCGCGACGAGTGTATATACGAAAGAAATAGCAGGTTCGGCGAAGTGGGAACGCTGTCGTGCGAGAACTTACCGAAAAAGTGCAATCCCGGTGACCTGGTGGAGTTTGTGGCTATCGGTCAGTACCCGCACTGGGCGGTATGTGTTGGCGACCTACAGGTAGTTCATTTGCATAGAAACGAGATTAAATGCGACTTTCTTCTTGACGCAAGTCAAGGTAAATGGGGCAGAATTGTGAACGACCTGTATAAGTTGCGCGCGTTGAGCCCGGATGTTGTGGTGCAGAATGCCATGGAGCAAGTGGGGATGAAAGAGCGAGATATTTGCTGGAAGAACTCTGAATGCTTCGCTGCCTGGTGCAGGTTTGGCAAACGCGAATTTAAAATAGGAGGGGAGATTCGAATTGGAAAGCAGCCGTACAAGATGAAACTGCAGCTGTCTGGGAAGAAAAGTCACGTTTTGGACTTTCAAAGTTTAGAGGATTTGATCATGGAAAAGAGGAGAAACGACCAAATGGGAAGGGAAGCCGTCATACAGGAACTGGAGAATCATTTAAATGGCACAGAAGACACTGAGAATGATTATAATTGTAACTGTAACTGATGGATCAAATAGGGAGGTTCTCTAGTGGGCAAACAGCCTCATCATTGAGGATAGCCTATGGGCTTTATTTGTAATCACCTCAAGCACAGCGGCAGTGTTGCAATTTAATCTTTTTCTCAAGAGAGTTTTCTGTCAGCAGCACTTTTATAAATTGCTTGTTAGCAATGATAATCCTGGTGTTTTTGTATTAAGGACATGATCATTTCCTCCGTATTCAAATCCATGAATATGAAAATATGAAAGCCTTTCCATTTCACTTTATCATGATCTCAAGAATATGTATTCACTTGATGCATATTATTTCAATAAAGTCTGAGTGTTTTTTACTTAAGCACGATTTTGTTCTTCAACATAGGATTGTGATAGCCTATAATCAATACAACATTCTGTTAATCAGCTTCAGTTGCCTCATTAAGTACACATAAACCTATATATTTTTGCTACAGAACTTAGTATATATTAAAGCATCTGTTATTCATTCATAAACAGAGAAGTTATTTTCATTTTATATGCATTCCAGCGTTCAGTTCAGATTAACTCTTCCGTTTGATGGATGAAACTTTTTTTTCAGTCTGTTGATGGTGGCAGAGCTTTTAATGTCCAGAGTGGATTCCTGATTCCATTATATATATTTCATGAGCATCCAAGCAGTTAATGATGAAAAACACCCAAAGGGAAAAAGTAAACATTAATTTATGAATATGATTAAAATTGTAATAACCAAGAGTTTAAAACCTTAAGAAGAAAGGATTTCCGAAGATATATTTTGTGTTTTCACTGGGATTTTCATTATATTTTACTTATATAATTTTGAATGATGCCACATAATGAATATCAAATTAATAATCAAACAGTTGATGGGCACCATTGACTTCTATAGTATGGAAATAAAAAAAATACTATGGAAGTCAATGGGGCCCGTCAAGTATTTGGTTACCA
Organism: Rhinogobio ventralis; assembly: GCA_039654625.1. NCBI lineage: Eukaryota > Metazoa > Chordata > Actinopteri > Cypriniformes > Gobionidae > Rhinogobio > Rhinogobio ventralis. Next base: position 19,790,621 of record CM077201.1, read on the forward strand.
ACATTCGTCAAAATATCTTCTTTTGTGTTCAGCAGAACAAAGAAATTCATACAGGTTTGAAATGACATGAGGGTGAGTAAATGATGACAGAATTTTCATTTTTGGGTGAAATATCCCTTTATGTTTTGGGTAAGCAGAAACTAATTATTCTTACTCTCTTCTCTGACTTATGTTCATGGTGCCTGCATTTGCCTTTTGTGTTGTTTTGTTATGCCCATTAGGGATTTAATATAAATCTTTTCAATAAGGAAAAAAGGGGCCATATAAGCGAGAAATATGTGGTTTCTGATGTGTTTTTGTTTCGTGATACCAGACTTGAGATCCCCCCGGTTGGTAGTATCTGTGAGATAATGCTGCCTAAAGAAGGTTTTGTTTAGCCAGAAGATAGGATATACAGATCCGCTGGAGAAGTTGACTGCGCTCTTAAGATAAGATGTACAGATGCTCAGAAAAGATAACCGCTATTTTTTGAAGTGTTTCAAACTTAAGAAATCTTAATTAGATTTAAGTCTCAATTTAAACTAATTTTCTTATCTAATCTAATGTACTGACTGATTACACTCAGATGTAAGCATAAAAACGTGTTTTAAGCCAACGTTAATCAAACGTGTTTTAAGCCAATGTTAATCAAATAACGGTGCTGGTTTAGACAAATAATTAAGCTGCAAATAATGAATCTTATCAGTATATTACTTGTGTTATTAATTTGGCTCAGTATTCCTGTAAATGTGTGTGATGCTCCACAGGTCACACAAAAGAGACTGAACTATAAAATAGCTATTTTAAAAGAGTCTTTGCAGCTACAGTGATTGACATTCATCTCCAAATCCTCTGAGAATAGCCACATAAAGCTGTCCTCTCCTTTACCACGCAGTACATCAAACCCAGTATTGGGCCACACTGCTGTCTTTGCAATGATTGTATGGACTATCACGGAAATACTTAGACAACATGTAAACAAACTGCCCTTCTTGTTCAACAGGGTGAGATTTTCTGTACAAGACAGGACAGCATGTTAAATGACAAGTACAACTCATTACCCCTTTAGATTGAGTTGCCATTACTTCAGATATATGTTTTTTTATAAATGATGTTTTGACATCATAGTACTGTTAATATTATATCATATTTAGTAGTGTTACATATGCATTTACTGGTCAGAACAAGCCTATATCTTTACTCGGTTATAATGTGTTATCTTTCTAATCCCTTCTCTTTGCCAGGGCTTGTTGGGTTAGTCAGACTGTGGCTCTGACTCTCATACCCCCCCTCACTTCCATGGAAACATTAAGACTGTTTACACTAGAAGGTCTGGTGATAGTAAAATATGTCTGAATTCCAGGGAGAGAAAATGAGAGCAATCCATTCACTCAACCTGCTGCCCCTCTTCTAAACTGCTATAGCAGAGGCAAACAAGATCATCAAATATTTATTTTTTATAGTATATAGTTATATAGTATAATAACAGCATTTCTGTATAAATTAGTATTGTAAAGGACATGTAAAAAAATATTCCTACCTCTTTATTTCATTTCCTGTTAATTATTTTATATTATATTTGTAAATAGCACACCTGTACATACAAATTTGTATAATTTGAGTATGACTTATATATATATATATATATATAATGTGTATATATATATGTATATGTACATACCGATCAGGCATAACATTATGACAGGTGAAGTGAATAACACTGATTACCTGTTAGTGGGTGGGATATATTAGACAGCAAGTCAACATTTTGTCCTGAAAGTTGATGTGTTAGAAGCAGGAAAAATGGGCAAGCGTAAGGATTTGAGCGAGTTTGACAAGGGCCAAATTGTGATGGCTAGACGACTGGGTCAGAGCATCTCCAAAACTGCAGCTCTTGTGGGGTGTTCCCGGTCTGCAGTGGTCAGTATCTATCAAAAGTGGTCCAAGGAAGGAACAGTGCTGGACCGGCGACAGGATCATGGGCGGCTAAGGCTCATTGATGCACGTGGGGAGCGAAGGCTGGCCCGTGTAGTCAGATCAAACAGACGAGCTACTGTAGCTCAAATTGCTCAATAAGTTAATGCTGGTTCTGATAGAAAGGTGTCAGAATATACAGTGCATCACAGTTTGTTGCGTATGGGGCTGCATAGCCGCAGACCAGTCAGGGTGCCCATGCTGACCCCTGTCCACTGCTGAAAGCGCCAACAGTGGTCACACGAGCAGCAGAACTGGACCACGGAGCAATGGAAGAAGGTGGACTTGTTTGATGAATCATGTTTTCTTTTACATCATGTGGATGGCCAGGTGTGTGGCACCAACACATGGCACCAGGATGCACTATGGGAAGAAGGCAAGCCGGCGGAGGCAGTGTGATGCTTTGGGCAATGTTCTGCTGGGAAACCTTGGGTCCTGCCATCCATGTGGATGTTACTTTGATATGTACCACTTACCTAAGCATTGTTGCAGACCATGTACACCCTTTCATGGAAACGGTATATTCCCTGGTGGCTGTGCCCTCTTTCAGCAGGATAATGCGCCCTGCCACAAAGCAAAAATGGTTCAGGAATGGTTTAAGGAGCACAACAACGAGTTTGAGGTGTTGACTTGGCCTCCAAATTCCCCAGATCTCAATCCAATCGAGCATCTGTGGGATGTGCTGAACAAACAAGTCCTATCCATGGAGGCCCCACCTCGCAACTTACAGGACTTAAAGGATCTGCTGCTAACATCTTGGTGCCAGATACCACAGCACACCTTCAAGGGTCTAGTGGAGTCCATGCCTCGATGGGTCAGGGCTGTTTTGGCCGCAAAAGGGGGACAAATGCAATATTAGTTATAATGTTATGCCTGATCGGATATATATATATATATATATATATATATATATATATATACACTCACCTAAAGGATTATTAGGAACACCTGTTCAATTTCTCATTAATGCAATTATCTAATCAACCAATCACATGGCAGTTGCTTCAATGCATTTAGGGGTGTGGTCCTGGTCAAGACAATCTCCTGAACTCCAAACTGAATGTCAGAATGGGAAAGAAAGGTGATTTAAGCAATTTTGAGCGTGGCATGGTTGTTGGTGCCAGACGGGCCGGTCTGAGTATTTCACAATCTGCTCAGTTACTGGGATTTTCACGCACAACCATTTCTAGAGTTTACAAAGAATGGTGTGAAAAGGGAAAAACATCCAGTATGCGGCAGTCCTGTGGGCGAAAATGCCTTGTGAAGCCACCAACACGCACAACCTTGAGGCGGATGGGCTACAACAGCAGAAGACCCCACCGGGTACCACTCATCTCCACTACAAATAGGAAAAAGAGGCTACAATTTGCACGAGCTCACCAAAATTGGACAGTTGAAGACTGGAAAAATGTTGCCTGGTCTGATGAGTCTCGATTTCTGTTGAGACATTCAGATGGTAGAGTCAGAATTTGGCGTAAACAGAATGAGAACATGGATCCATCATGCCTTGTTACCACTGTGCAGGCTGGTGGTGGTGGTGTAATGGTGTGGGGGATGTTTTCTTGGCACACTTTAGGCCCCTTAGTGCCAATTGGGCATCGTTTAAATGCCACGGCCTACCTGAGCATTGTTTCTGACCATGTCCATCCCTTTATGACCACCATGTACCCATCCTCTGATGGCTACTTCCAGCAGGATAATGCACCATGTCACAAAGCTGGAATCATTTCAAATTGGTTTCTTGAACATGACAATGAGTTCACTGTACTAAAATGGCCCCCACAGTCACCAGATCTCAACCCAATAGAGCATCTTTGGGATGTGGTGGAACGGGAGCTTCGTGCCCTGGATGTGCATCCCACAAATCTCCATCAACTGCAAGATGCTATCCTATCAGTATGGGCCAACATTTCTAAAGAATGCTTTCAGCACCTTGTTGAATCAATGCCACGTAGAATTAAGGCAGTTCTGAAGGCGAAAGGGGGTCAAACACAGTATTAGTATGGTGTTCCTAATAATCCTTTAGGTGAGTGTATATAGCAGTCAGAGGAAATTTAAAAATTCCGTATTTTTATTTATTATGAGTTGTATTTAATATTTTATTATTTCATTATTTTTTTTAAATTAATTTATAACAATTTGTTAAAACTGTAGTTTTAAAATAGTAATGTTCAAATCATTGTTTCCCTTGATTTTAATTTCTGTGTAACTGCATATATTATTTTGTCATTTACATAATATATATAAATGTATATGGAGCGTGATAAATAGGTGACCTTGAAATTGTGGTGTTAAAGGCGACGCGAGCCGGGGAAATTTTTGGGTGGACCTAAATTTTGTGCTGGTGCACCTAAATAAAAAAGTTAGGCGCACCAGTGCAACCAAGGCAAAAAGTTAGTCTGGAGCCCTGTTCAGCGCTGGTTAAAACCTAGTGCTCCGGCTCGCGCATGGCGATCGGGCTACTTACGCATCAAAGTGAACCACGGCTGTATCAAAGCCCTGGCTCCTTGGAAAGCAGCCGACTGGTATCAGTTGGGTGTGAGTATAGGCACGGTCTCGAAATGGAAAGTGATCTCGACAGATGCATCCAACTTAGGTTGGGGTACCCTACACGAGGGCAGGCCCGTCTCTGGCCTTTGGTCAAGCTCGAAAAGACAGCTGCACATAAACTGTCTAGAGATGAAAACGGTCGATCTGTCGCTAGAAGCTTTCCTCCCATACATAAAGGATCACCACGTCCTGGTCTGAACGGACAATATGTCGGTGGTATCCTATATACATCGCCAGGGTGGGCTCTGGTCAAACAACCTGCACACCATGGCCAAACTCCTCTATCTCCTTTTATGGGCTCAGCACAACCTGTGTTCGCTAAGGGCAGCGCATGTGCCAGGCATTCTGAACCAGGGTCCGGATATGCTATCCAGAGACAACGTTTCCCCAGGGGAAAGCATCTTCGGCAAAGCGGCGATCAATCTTTTTGCCTCGTAAGACAATGCTCATTGCCCAACATTTTTCTCCAAGCACAGGGATGTGCTGGTCCACGACTGGCCCAGCCACCCGTTGTATGCATTTCCTCCGATCGCGATGTTCATCACAGGTCATCAAACGGATCAGAGAGAGCAAGTGTGCAGTGCTTTAGCCCTTCTATGGAGGAACCAGCTATGGTTCTCTGAGCTGATTCAGCTGCTAGAAACAGCCCCATGGCAAATACCGCTGAGGAGGGACCTCCTCACACAGGCGAAGAGGACGATCTGGAGTCGATCCCCGTCCCGACTTATGGGCACTCCATGTGTGGCCCATCAACTTATACCCGGGAACTTCCCAAAAGGGGTGCTGAAAACTATTTCTGAAGCTAGAGCACCCTCAACCAGGCGGCTTTACGCTCTAAAATGGTCAGTGTTCTCAAGCTGGTGTGCATCTCGGAACCTGGACCCACACTCGTGTGGAGTGACAGAAGTGCTCTCCTTCCTTCAAGAGCTTTTGGATGCGGGTCGCTCCCCTTCCACGCTCAAAGTATATGTGGCGTCCATAGCAGTCACTGGGGAGAAGTGACCTAATTGCGCGCTTCCTCAGAGGAGCTAGGAGGTTGAACCCGCCTCGACCCCCATCGTTTCCTATATGGGACCTTTCCACAGTCCCCCATTTGTCGCGGTGTTTAGTAGATGCTATCTCGCTGGCCTATGAGTCAAAGGGTCTTTGCTGCCCCTTAGGCGTCAGAGCTCATTCCACCAGAGGCATGGCCTCGTCCGGTCTGGTATTTATTTTAATACAATAATTAACAATGTATAACATAAACATATGTTCGTACACATTACATGACTATAAGGCCCGATTCTATCCGGTCTAGTCTTATCATTAAGTCCATATACAAATGTATAACACATTTGCTATAATAATAAGGCCCGACGCTGTCCGGTCTAGTTCTTATCTAAATTATATAGGCTCACTACTTGTCGGCCTCTTTTTGGGTCTCATAACTTTTACTCTTCTATGGGCCTTGGGCACTCGCCCCAGGCCATAGTATTGGACAGGTTCTTTTAAGCACGCACAGCATTTTAAATTGGGTTCCCATAAGCGTAAGCTATAACTTATGCATTACGAGAGTACTCTCGAAAGGGAACTTCTCGGTTACTAACGTAACCTCGGTTCCCTGAGAAAAGGGAGCGAGTATTGCGTAACCCGCCGTGCTATTGTGCTTAGATCAGGGGATCGCTTCAGTCGATTTAACCTGAATCCTATGGCATTACATGGGCTTTTATAGTCATAAGCCACGCCCATTTCGGCGGGAGTTGATGTGCTTTGGGCGCGAAGCGACCCGATTGGTTTGTATGCCTCAGCTGCCTCGCCATAGGTTTCATGCAGTTGCCGCAGCACAGCGAATCAGCGCGCTAGGCTGGTCTTTATAGTTATCTTTCTTTGTGTGAACTAATTCCCACGCCGCTTGCTGCAGTGTCACATTTTGGAACATAATTCTATTGCAACTATAGATTGCAACGCATGAGTCGATCTTGTATAGCTACTAGGCGCGTCTTAGTCCAGGTAGTTGAGTATGATTCGGGCCTAATGGTAAGTGTTTACTAAGCTATCTGCTATATTTCCATCTGTATGTGTTGTCTTTTTTAGATTTTGTCTTCCACATGGTTATTCTCCCTCAATTCTGTTCAATGTAATAGGTAAAGTCAAATACAAACTTTGAATTTGGGCTTATTTTTTTATAATTACAATTTGAAATCAGTGGAGCGTATGAGTGCAATTTCATGATTCTGAGTAAAAGCTATTTGTTTGCAGGACATATGGACAGACAAAGAAAGCCGTTCAGATGAAACTAGGTTAAACTAATCTTTTAATAATCTTACATCAGGGTTTTTTTTTTTTAATAGGATTTCAAACACTTTCTTTTGCTTCCTGTGCACTATTTACCCAAAGACTGGCATGCTTGAACTACTCCGAAAGAAACAGCAGGAACTTATTCAGAGAAAGAAACCAATTATTTTCTGAATTTGGTCTGGTTTGTTTGCTTAATTTTTTTTCTCAGTGTGTGAGGAAATCTACCATACATGTTTGAGTGTTTACATACTGTTTTCAACTTTTGATTCACATTTGAGCGTGCAGTATCCATGCTTTTTTATCTTCATAATTCTTTTCTGTTTGAAATATATGGAATGACAGACTGTTTGTCTTCATCTGCCCATCGTTTACGCTGTTGGTATGTGCTGGGCAGGACAAATAGAGGAGGAGTGTTGCATCTATCCTGACCTTGGCAGCCAGTTATCAGCTTCAGGCTTATGTAGCTTGATAATTTATCAGACTATCAAAATACATTCCTTAACTGAACTCACAAGCACAACAAATAGAGTTTAAGTCTTAAAGTAAAGTAGACTTACTCTGATTGCTTGTTCTGGCGAATGTATATGAGGTATACATTCATGTGGATGTTGGAATTTTAATCCATGGCTTGAAGTGGCCCAGGAATGGAAGAGTTATCCATATTATATAAAGCAAAACTTTATCGTTCTCTCTCATTCAAACACACCTGTAAATCTAAATGTTATCAAGTTTTTTTTTTTTTTTTATTGTTTTATGTACAGTTTTATATTCATTCTAAATACTATACACTAACCCAAAGCCACACCCCAACCCCAATTAAATGTCCTGTAAAGTATGTACACACAGATGTTTTTGAAGCTACACTACTGTTCAAAAGTTTTTTTGTTTTGTTTTTGTTTTAAAGAAATTGATACTTTTATTCAGCGAGGACACATTAAATTGATCTAAAGTGACAGTAAAGACATTTATAATGTTAGAATTTTCTATTCACCAAAGAATCCTGAAAAAACTGCACCACAATTTCCTCAACTGTTTTCAACAGGCTGATAATAAATGTTTATTGACCAACAAATGAGAATACTAGAATGATTTTTGAAGGAATGCTGAAAATTCAGCTTTGACATCACAGGATAGATTGCAGTTTTAAGTATATTAAAATAGAAAACAGTTATTTGAAATTGTATTAATATTCATGTTTTTACTGTATTTTTGATCAAATAAATGCAGCCTTATTGAGCATAAGAAACTAATTTCAGTTACATTAAAAAAATCTTACTGATCCCAGGTTTTTGAATATAGTGTATATTAGTGAAGACCTCTCACAAACAATTTGATACATCAATAGATTTCAGATGTCAGATTTTTACTACACCCTACCCCTAAACCAAACCCTCACAGAACCTGTTAACATTATTAGATTTAAAACAAGCCACAATTTGGCTGATCTTCAGCCTTTAAGAAAGTGAGACCACCTTGATAAGTGATCAGTTTTTAATATATTCAACTGTATGAGGGAAGACATTAAGTGTTTATATAGCCAAGCAAGCTTACACACACACACACACACATACATCTTTTTGCTTCTTGCAACTGGCTGGAATTATGGAATTATGGAATCATTCTGTGACCTTTTACTGAGCGCACAAGCCTTACTTAGGTTAGAAAATTAAACCTTTGTAAATCCCTTCCTGCATACTGATACTGAATTGCTGTTAGTTCCCCATTTTTTCATCTAGTTGCAGTTAGAGCAAAGCGCTTCCAGGTACTGGACTACTGTTGTCCACCAAAACACAGTTTCCCAAAACTACACTCACCTAAAGAATTATTAGGAACACCATACTAATACTGTGTTTGACCCCCTTTCGCCTTCAGAACTGCCTTAATTCTACATGGCATTGATTCAACAAGGTGCTGAAAGCATTCTTTAGAAATTGTTGGCCCATATTGATAGGATAGCATCTTGCAGTTGATGGAGATTTGTGGGATGCACATCCAGGGCACGAAGCTCCCGTTCCACCACATCCCAAAGATGCTCTATTGGGTTGAGATCTGGTGACTGTGGGGGCCATTTTAGTACAGTGAACTCATTGTCATGTTCAAGAAACCAATTTGAAATGATTCGAGCTTTGTGACATGGTGCATTATCCTGCTGGAAGTAGCCATCAGAGGATGGGTACATGGTGGTCATAAAGGGATGGACATGGTCAGAAACAATGCTCAGGTAGGCCGTGGCATTTAAACGATGCCCAATTGGCACTAAGGGGCCTAAAGTGTGCCAAGAAAACATCCCCCACACCATTACACCACCACCACCAGCCTGCACAGTGGTAACAAGGCATGATGGATCCATGTTCTCATTCTGTTTACGCCAAATTCTGACTCTACCATCTGAATGTCTCAACAGAAATCGAGACTCATCAGACCAGGCAACATTTTTCCATTCTTCAACTGTCCAATTTTGGTGAGCTCGTGCAAATTGTAGCCTCTTTTTCCTATTTGTAGTGGAGATGAGTGGTACCCGGTGGGGTCTTCTGCTGTTGTAGCCCATCCGCCTCAAGGTTGTGCGTGTTGTGGCTTCACAAATGCTTTGCTGCATACCTCGGTTGTAACGAGTGGTTATTTCAGTCAAAGTTGCTCTTCTATCAGCTTGAATCAGTCGGCCCATTCTCCTGTGACCTCTAGCATCAACAAGGCATTTTCGCCCACAGGACTGCCGTATACTGGATGTTTTTCCCTTTTCACACCATTTTTTGTAAACTCTAGAAATGGTTGTGTGTGAAAATACCAGTAACTGAGCAGATTGTGAAATACTCAGACCGGCCCGTCTGGCACCAACAACCATGCCACGCTCAAAATTGCTTAAATCACCTTTCTTTCCCATTCTGACATTCAGTTTGGAGTTCAGGAGATTGTCTTGACCAGGACCACACCCCTAAATGCATTAAAGCAACTGCCATGTGATTGGTTGATTAGATAATTGCATTAATGAGAAATTGAACAGGTGTTCCTAATAATCCTTTAGGTGAGTGTATGTTGTCAGTGCATTGGTAAACATGATGTAGCTACTTCAATTCACACCTGATATTAGTGTCTGCAATTTAGCAATGGGTTCAGAGGGAGTGTGTGTCACCTTGTGTGAGGTCTAGTCACACTCATGTTAGAACTCTTGTTGTGCAACTGTTTGAAACAAAGAGTTCTGAAAAATGCCAAATAATTCTCAGTAATCTGATGGTGACGGTGAGTGAATGTGGCGCTGTAAAAGCTTGGGTGCTGTAATTAGCTTCTGTCTTGTTATCTTCCTGCCCTCCTCATTGCTACATTAAGAGGCCTGATCGTCGAAGGGAGATTGGGTGCCCTGTCAAATCAAACAAACTCTCTCTGTGTTAGCACTCGGGTGGCTGGTGTTGATAAAAAAGCCCCATGCTGATGGGAGAGGATTCGCATAAACCAACACCAGCAAGTAGTGCTAATTCATCTTCACTGCTTTACCGATGATGGACAGAACTGGTTATGTAGCCTGAAAAGCTGCGTTCATTTTATTGATTTATTTATTTTTTGACATGAAATCACACTACTTTTTAAAAGTTTGGACTCAATGGGTAGCAATTAATAGTTTTATTCAGCAAGGATGCTTTAAACTGATCAAAATTGACAGTAAAGAATTTTAAATATTTTTTGTACAAAAAAAATCAAATAACTGCTTCCTGTGAACTTTCTATTCATCAAGTAGCACAATGTTTTCAACATTAATAATAATAAGAAATGTTTCTTGAGCACCAAATCAGCATGAATGAATGATTTCTGAAGGATCATGTGACACTGAAGACTGCAGTAATGTCTGATAAATTAGACAGACAAATTAGAAAAACAAAAATGTTATTTTAAATTGTAATATTTAACAATATTACTGTTTTACTGTATTTTTAAATAAATAAATGCCTTTGTGAGAATAACTAGTGTTGTAGTCAAGACCACCTTTCTCTCCACCTTCAGACTGACAATCTGTGGGCTTGACATCTGAGACTAAGACCACCTAAACCGAGACCAAGTCAAGAAGAAGACCACAGTGTGTTGAGTCCAAGAGCAAGGCAGGGCAAGACTAAGTCAAGAACAAGACCAGAATAAAAACAAGATATCATACAAGTACTTTTTATGCAATCATATCTTAAATTTTGGACTTTTGGGCATTGTGAGACAAGACCAAGACCTTCAAAAAATGGTCTGAAGACATGTTTGATGGCTACAACACTAGGCATAACATAAGAGACTTCTCTCAAAAACATTTTTAAAAAATCTTACAGACCCCAAACTTTTAAACGGTAATATGTTTCATTAGTTTGGGTGGGACATATTGAAGGACTAATCTCCCACCCCATTTAAATAGCCAGTAGGCTTTAGTTATGTAATAGCTATGCACCACGATTAGCTATTTTGCTAGTCATAGCAGATGGTATTGGGGGAGGGGCATTCTCATTCTAGGCAGCATTTGATTGGACAAAAATCTAATAAACCTAATAAAATAATAAGAATATATATATATATATGTTTGCATGAAAATTATGCATGAAGAAAGATGAGAGAAGCCAGAAGCAGGAGTCATAGCAAGTTTCAGTACATGGGGTCAAGTGAAATAGTCCACTCTATCAAAGTTTCTGACCCAATTTTGATTTTTCCTGAGCCAGTGCTGGGAAATAGATTGGATAATTTGATTCTGACTTGCCCTGGTAATTTTCCGCCTCTGTAAGTGTGTATTTGTAGAGAGCACTACATTGTTCACTGGCAGTGAGTAAAGGAGTGCTGTGTGACTAAAGTGCCAGTCAGAGTGAGCTGGGCAAATACGTGTCACATTGATGATCTTTGGCCTGAAAAAAGTCAGTAACAGGGTCATCCTCTTATCTTGTCAGAACACTGGGGCTTTGCAAACTGACAGGGCCTAAGGGGCATATTCAAAGTGGTCTCTCATTTTCCTGCTTCTCTTTTATTAAAGTTGTTTAAAGCATCCGTGGTAGGCTTGATGCAACGTCAGGACTTGTGAATCTCCAAAATCAGTGCATTTTCGTGATTTTATGATGCAGTATTATAAGAAAAAGGCACAAATTCATTGCATCCGAATCCTTCTTTCTGCTGTATACTGTTTAAACTGAGGCTGAGTTCTTCAGCACAGTGGATGGTTCCTACATAATGAGCGTCATCCACTGCCTCTGTTGCTCTGCATCATGGGGGCTCATCAATGGCTCACCAGTGACTGGCCACAAATTAGCCAGACAAGAAGCACATAGAGCTGAATGGCTGGCTGTGCTCTGGCAAATATGGGATTAGAGATGATTCAGGATATGACACAAAAGGGAAGGATGAGTGTCAGAAGCAGCAGGAAAAAAGAGCAATGGATGGATTTAAAACTTCATCTGATGCTTGTGCAGCAGGCCATATAATGTCATGAATGAATAGCTTGAAGTTTCATCATGACTCAGCATTGTGTCAGTCCCAGACAGATGGCTTTCATCAATAGCAAGTCGTAGGCCTGTTTAGTATTTTTAGAAGTAGGGGTGAGCAGGGCACAACCTAACACGGGGCTAGTTGTAACACACGTTTTAAATACTTCTACACATGCTAGCATGACGAAACTTAGTGTTGCCATATCAACACTATATACAGAAAAAAATTGCCCAAAATAAATGAAGACTGAGAGGAAGAACCTGAATTTATTTTAAAGTCAGAAATTATTATTTCAAGAAATTTACAGCATTTGTACTTGCGTGCCTATTTGTCTCCTGTTGAATGTCTGAATGTGTTTCTTCATCTATTTGCCTGCATTGTTTTGACCTATGCTGTATAGCTGTGTTTTGCAGCATGTTCATTGTCATACTTCTAAATTATTTTATTTTGAATTTCTAAAAAAAAAAAAAAAAAAATCTATATTAAATAAATATTGTATTTCATTGACCAAATATATTTTAGTTTGTCTTGGATCATTTTTTGATTAGATCAGATAACATTGTAAGCTGTCATTGGTCATGTTAAAACGTGCCCCTCACATGTTACAATATGCCCCACCTATGGGGCATGTTGTCACATTTCACTTCCATTCTTTTGGTGTAAGTAATGAAAGAAGTATACACTGTATTAATGAAGCAAGACAACATATTTGTACCAGACGTGTGAAATTAATTTAGAAAAAAAAGAAATACTCTGAACCCTAAGTAGATTTACACAAACTGAGAATGTCAAAAAGCATTAGGTCGTGCCACGCTCTCCCCTAAAAGTTAGTTTAAGTACTCAGACCACATAATGAAGAAGTGTTTTCTTTTCTGGCCTTGACTTTCTGAAAACTCAGATACATTATGGCAGAATGCTCTCGAAAGAGAATGGCTTTGACTGGTACGGTGCAAAAGTGTTCTTTGGCCAAGGAAATCCTGGAAACTCCTCTGATAAGATGTTTCCTGGAACAGAGTGTTGTGCACACTGGAATAAAGGAGGAGCCTTGGTTCTGTTCGTTAAAAAAAAAAAAATGATTCAGTGTCTCCAGGTAATATATTTATTTTGATTTATGACTGTTTTTCATAATCCATTATTCCTATGGGCATGTACAGCCTGTCCAAAATTAAATGCTCACTTAAACATATACAGATTGTAAATTTAAATTATGCAAAAAAACATTAAGAGGAGTCAACACAATGGCTCATTTACATATTTATAAATCTCTTTTTTAGGTAAGGCTTCGCCTCTTCTTGTGTCCCTGAGCTTTCCCAGCTATTCCCAACAATTGTCTGAAGCATTTTCACAAGGATACGAGGAAGGGTGTTGTACTTCCTCTTGTTCCTCTTATTGTACCCAACCTAAGCAGATAAACTATCCTTATCTGTACTGAGGATAATTACCATTTTGTAAACCATGTGAACCCCAAACTTAAATTTCTGTTTGTTTTATTATTTTACTTATTTATTAATTTCTTCTAAAAGCCAAGTCTGCTTTATCTCAGCTTGTTTAGTTAATACACATCAGACCAGTGCTTCGATACATTATATTTTTTATTCCACCATCTCTCACTAAGTGCAAATAATTCTTTCCATTTCGCTCTTCCTTTACCATGCCATTGAATATATAAAGATTTTAATCTGTCTTTTACTTGTGGGAGAGAGTTTTGATTGCTGTTGGGAGTGTAATGATCCCATGTAATTAGTCTCACAATAAATTGCAATAACACGTTGCACAGCTGGGAGATGTAGCTTTGTTACACTAGAATAATCTCCTTCCCTGAAAATGAAAGATTTATTTAGTGTCTGATACATGTTTTAACATTTGTGAAATATTATCATGTGAAACTGAAATGTATTAAGTTACCTACCAACACAACTGATGTCATGTTAAATCCAAATAATTGATTCACATTCAAATTGCATACAAATTGTACTTTTTACTGAACTAATAGTATCGGTCATAGGTTATATTTTAACTTGCATTTTTGGAAAACAAACCGAGCCCAAGGTTTTTTTTTCCAAGAAAAATGCTTTATTCCCAGTGGTTGTTAGCTCAGCAAATTTTTTCATACTGCTGTTCACCTACTTGTGTGAGGCCTATGATGTGATCGAAATTTTTATTTTATTTAGTCTTAATCTTAATCTTCCCAAATGTCCACACACACATAAAATCCTGAAGAGATAATGTGTGCTTTGAATTTCATGTTACAATTTACAAATGGTCATAAATGGTCAGATCATAAAGAGTATTAATTCTAAACAAATTCTGCAGGATTACAGCTATTTTAGTCAGGTGAACCTGAAGGACTCCTTTCATATCTCAGCTGCAAACAAGAGTTTAAACCCTCATCAGCAATGGAATTATAGATGGCAAAAAAATCATCAGGACAATACAGCTTATTATTCCTCTTCGTTAGCCTTTTTTCCATGAAAGGGGCATTTGTACCAAATTAGCATAATGTTATTGAAATGGATCTTTTTATTCTATGCAGCGATTTAAATGCACATTATCCATTTGAACTTCAGAGAATGAGCAGCAAATTAAAACTGGATCAGTATCAAGAGAATTCATAGCTATCAAATCAAAGAGCTGTAAATAATTGTAACTGAGTTATGTGTTCTTAAGTGTCTCCAGTTATCTCATTTGAGAGGAGATCTTAACACTGGAGCTGTGGAGATCATTTTTATGGCTGTTGTTAAATTATCCATTATATTATAAAAAATAAACCAGAATTAGAATCAGAAAGAGATTGATTGCCCAGTATATTTACACACACAAGGAATTTGTTTTGGAGACAGAAGAAGCTTCCAGTGCAGAGACAACAACAGTATAGATAGTAAAATAAGATACAAAATATGTGTGTGTGTGTGTGTATGTGTGTGTGTGTGTATGTATATATATATACACTCACCTAAAGGATTATTAGGAACACCATACTAATACTGTGTTTGACCCCCTTTCGCCTTCAGAACTGCCTTAATTCTACGTGCCATTGATTCAACAAGGTGCTGAAAGCATTCTTTAGAAATGTTGGCCCATATTGATAGGATAGCATCTTGCAGTTGATGGAGATTTGTGGGATGCACATCCAGGGCACGAAGCTCCCGTTCCACCACATCCCAAAGATGCTCTATTGGGTTGAGATCTGGTGACTGTGGGGGCCATTTTAGTACAGTGAACTCATTGGTATGTTCAAGAAACTAATTTGAAATGATTCGAGCTTTGTGACATGGTGCATTATCCTGCTGGAAGTAGCCATCAGAGGATGGGTACATGGTGGTCATAAAGGGATGGACATGGTCAGAAACAATGCTCAGGTAGGCCGTGGCATTTAAACAATGCCCAATTGGCACTAAGGGGCCTAAAGTGTGCCAAGAAAACATCCCCCACACCATTACACCACCACCACCAGCCTGCACAGTGGTGACAAGGCATGATGGATCCATGTTCTCATTCTGTTTACGCCAAATTCTGACTCTACCATCTGAATGTCTCAACAGAAATCGAGACTCATCAGACCAGGCAACATTTTTCCAGTCTTCAACTGTCCAATTTTGGTGAGCTTGTGCAAATTGTAGCCTCTTTTTCCTATTTGTAGTGGAGATGAGTGGTACCCGGTGGGGTCTTCTGCTGTTGTAGCCCATCCGCCTCAAGGTTGTGCGTGTTGTGGCTTCACAAATGCTTTTCTGCATACCTCGGTTGTAACGAGTGGTTATTTCAGTCAAAGTTGCTCTTCTATCAGCTTGAATCAGTCGGCCCATTCTCCTCTGACCTCTAGCATCAACAAGGCATTTTCGCCCACAGGACTGCCGCATACTGGATGTTTTTCCCTTTTCACACCATTCTTTGTAAACTCTAGAAATGGTTGTGCGTGAAAATCCCAGTAACTGAGCAGATTGTGAAATACTCAGACCGGCCCGTCTGGCACCAACAACCATGCCACGCTCAAAATTGCTTAAATCACCTTTCTTTCCCATTCTGACATTCAGTTTGGAGTTCAGGAGATTGTCTTGACCAGGACCACACCCCTAAATGCATTGAAGCAACTGCCATGTGATTGGTTGATTAGATAATTGCATTAATGAGAAATTGAACAGGTGTTCCTAATAATCCTTTAGGTGAGTGTATATCACGCTTTGATGATTGTCATAATTATGTGGTAACGCTACTGATAGGCTATTGTAGGCTACGGTAGCCTATAGTTTTTTATATTTCTTAATAAAATTGTGCCAGCTGGAACAAATGCGATAATGCCTCGGCCCGCATTGCAAGGTGTTCAATTAAGTTTGGGGACGGGCCGCTTTGTAGTAGGGACCTGGTTGCTCGGCTGGTTTGTGCTTGTGACACTGTGGGGACAGCGCACTAAGCAGTGGGCGCGCGCTCTACACTTCGAACTTTAATGACGCGAGCCGGCGAGCGAGTCAACAGAGGGGAATCTGTGTGATTTTGTGGCGCTGTGTGAACAGTGCTTATGTGCAGGGATGCATACTGTATAGTGAGATGAGAGTCTGTGGTAGTCCAGCCACAATGGAACTTAACCACTTTCTCTTTCTTCCTGTAGTTATGAAGACTTTGGAGGCTCGGGGTTCAACACAATTTTTGGGTCGAGGTCCCCTTTGTTCTGGCAGTCTATGGCGGCTCACGGAACGTGAACAAGGGCGCATTCTCGCTTCTGGACGAGGCTGAAAGACCAGCGGCGCTGCTTTAGGAGACTGATGGGGAGCATTTTGGTAGAAAATGGCGCATAGCCTGCAACGCCTTCTGTGCTTCGAACGCCTTCGAGCGTTCCGCGAACCCTTTCACCGCTGGGCCAAACAGACCGGTGGCAGAGATGGGAGAATCAACCAGAGATGGCACTCTAGCACAGTCAGGTTTGCCATGCTTCTGCCAATCGCCTGGGTGGTGGTTTTTGTCGCACGCAGGGCCAAATCATTAGCGCTGCACAGGTCCCTAAACGCTTCCGGATAAGACTCATCCAGAGAGCGGAGAAGTTTGGCCTAAAAACACTTGTAGGACCGCCGGTCAGAAGGCGAATGAGTTCAGAGTCGATGTTGGCTCTGACACCACTGTAACTGGCTTGGGTAGAGGGTGCGGGGTCAGCGATCGAGCCTGACCAGTCGTCACTACTGGATGCAGCGAGAGAAAGACTGTCATCCTCATCATCCTCCGCTTCCGGTCCGCCAAAGAAAACCGTACCGGCCGCTAACTGAGCGGGGCACTGGTCATCCTGGACGAACAGGACAGGAGAGGGAGAATCAGAGAGCGAGACACGCGGGGAGTTTCCCCGACGTGGGCTTGCTTGTCTGCTCTGGTATCGCCTGCTCCAGCATCCTCTGCACGCGGCGCTTCTTTTTGCGCGGCCCAACAGGGAGAGCTGAGTGAGCAGAGCTTTCGTTGAAAATGGCGAAAGTGCCATCACATCACACTCTGGGCAGCCGCCCTCACAGATTGCAACTTCGGCGTGTTCACGGCACAGGATTTAAAGGATATAGGGCTCGCCGGATGGCATAGCGGAACAGCGGGCTGAAGGTGGAGTCCAGCGAAGGCGGGAAACCGGCGTCCATAAACTGCGAAGCCAGTGCTGGTTGCGCTGAAGGCCTTTTCCAATGGCGGCGACTTCTGAATCTGGAGGTCAGCGAATGGTAAGTCCGCTGAAGGAGAATAAAATCTGAATCCTATGGCATTACATGGCCTTTTATAGTCATAAGCCATGCCCATTTCAGCGGGAACCTGATTGGCTCGTATGCCTCAGCTGCCTCGCCATAAGTTCGTGCAGTTGCCGCAGCACAGCCAATCAGCGCTCTGCTTGGGTTTGCTGTGCAGCTGCACTGCATTTTATATATATACAATTATAAGGATAATTTTTGGCTTCATATTCTCGAGAAAAGGAGTTTTCCTGTAAGCTATAACTTACGCAATACGAGAGTACTCTCGAAAGGGAACTATAATGATTAGTCCACTCAAACACAAGCAGTTATGTCGTCTGCCACTTTAAATGCTCGAGATCTTTAAAGCATAATAGATTCTAATTGGTTGTCAATGTTTTTAACATTTATCAGCTGGAAAAATCATCGTTTGCCGAATGTGATTCAAACAAATCCATTATCGTTATAGTTGTGTAGTGTGTAATTAATCGTTCTATTAATTAGAACTTACTTCCTTTCTCAGTTTCAGGCCAATATGGCAGTGAAACAGTTTGCAAATTGTAAAATCTAAAGCTGTAAAACAATATTGCTATCAATTTATAGGATTCTGTCATCAATTTCCCATCTGTTCCTATACTTGTAAAATAACACAAAACTGGCTTCACAGTTTGGGCTCTGGGTAATCTTATTATGTCAAAGCATTCAATTTTGCCTGTTTTTTTAACAGACTTGGCTGTTAGTCCAGCATGTCTTAGAACCATTGGAGAAGTAAATATGAATTTACTGGTACTTCAAGGTTTTTCAGAATATTCCCAAAAAAAAACATCCATTGTGTGCAAAGATATTAAATATTGAATATAAAATATTGAGTCTGTTGTAGATCAAGCACACATTAAGGTAAAGTGCACAGAGAGGAGCTTCAATAGGACATAAATGACATGATGAATGATAAATCTGAAAACAGACAAAGTTGGCCTATATGGTGAACGGGACAAAGGCATATAGCACACTGAGATAATAGTGCACTCTTGTGGACGTTTGAAGTGGTCACACACACTTAACTCTATGCCAAGTCAAGCACCCTTCAGTTTAATTTCCTTGATTTTAATATAGGCTAATAACACTTGACTTGCATAGACATAGAGCAACATATCAGCAATAGTGAAAATGATTATATGTTTTAGGATTTAAAGTTCAGGATTCAGGAAATTCAGGATATAAAATTCAGGACCTAAGAAATTCATCAAAAAAAGTCCCTTTTGTCTAACTGACTCACTGCAGTCATGCGATTTCTAAACAGGTCAGCTATGCACAGCGTCCACTTCCTTAGCCACTTAAAAAAACAGTGCATGATGGGTGTGGCTTCATCCATCTTTCTAATACATACTGTCTATAAAAGCAGACAAAAAATGATCAAAGGCCACACAATCAAAATAAAACATTTATTTCTATATAAAGAGCAAGGGAATTATATTCTGACAAAGATATATAATGAATAAATAAAATGACAAATAAAAATGAAAACAACTGTGACAGCTATATTAAAAATGTGGAATACAAATTCTTGAAGATAATTTAATTTCCATAAACCATGAAAAAATATTTATTTATTTATATTCTTGTTTTGTATGCACGCCACAACCAATCAAAAAGATTTAAAATTTGTTTGCATAAATCAATTACTATATAGCTTATTTAGGGTAAATACACATTTCTATGATACAGTTTGAAAACTTAATGAACCTATGCAATCTCCAAATATTTTTGGGGGTGTACACAACCCATTATTAACATTACATGTCACATGGCCACCTCATTTCCGATACTGCTGAAGATCACTGTATATATCTGATTGGACTCCATAAAGTTCCTGTCAAACCATGTCGAAAATTAGTACATGCATAAACACTTCAAGAAACCATTCTGAAAAAAATTTGATCAGATTTAGATGATTTGTGAGATTTAACCAAAATTGGTATTAAACTGCAAAATACTGATTTATTTTTAGTTTTGTAGTACAGTACATTAAATATATATATTTTTATATATATGCTCAGTTTACCTGATAAGGTGATTCCACTTCAATTGTCTTTGACCTCACTGATGGCTGGTGAGTTTTTGCTTTGCCTTAACATCAGAAAAAATTGTCATTTTGACTGGAACTCATTGTCGTGATTCTCTTATGATTTCTCTAACAAAGAGGCATACCTGACCCACAGCATCTGGTCTGTGCATGTAAACTGCCTCTCCTTTTCTGATGGGAAACAAAACAGTAGACTGAGAGAGCGATGAGAAGCGTGAGGATGATGTCACAAGTGATGATCCCAATAACCACCCCAATGTCCATCTGGTAACATGAACTGCAGTCTGAGAATCAGAAAACACATTGGCACATTAATGCACTAATACGCAACAAGAAGAAGTAGCTGAATTTCAGAGATCTTTGGAGGAATTATTACCTTGATTCCCCTCAACAAAGCCTGCTGATGAAAGGGAGAAGGAAAGTGAAACTTTTGTAATAGCATATTCTAAAATCAATCAACAGAATTGAAAATGCAATTTCCTCTTGATTACTTGCGATTATCACTGCAAGAACACATAAAACCACAAACAAAACACATACAAAAATAGATCTGCTATTCAGTTTTTCGCAACCCCATGAAACTGATACAGCCTATTTATATTTATGTTTATATTTGCTGGAACACTTAAAATGAATTTTCCTTGTTTGGTTTTTACAGAAAAAAAGATTCCATGCCATATCAATCAGTTAATGATTATGAATAAGATATTACATACAATATATACTTATTTAATACGTTTTCAATGTAGAATATATACATGACAAGAACAGATGCATGTACATGAATTGTAACCTACCAATATAATATAATATAATATAATATATGTGTATGAAGTCTTTTTATGCTTTATTTACATTTCTATTGTCTTGTTGAGTTTTATAGTGAAAAGTACGCCATTGAACCATTGAAAAATGTCCTAATTTGTGCTTCAAAGACATGGGAATATAAAGTATTACTGACCCCAGAGCTGACTATTTTAATGCTGATGATTTAAACCAGTGAAGAACAATATATACAAAATCTGTTTACCTAAGTTAATTTAAACTTAAAACCTGTAAAAGTTTGTAAAATGTACTCACCAAATAGTCCATTCATGGGGACCATTAGGTATAGAATCCTTCTCATAATGAGTGCAGGTTTAGAATTACTCAGGGTTGGTACAGCCCTGACTTGAGTTTTCTTTGAAAACACAAGAAGCCTTCCTGGCTGTGAGCTAAAACACCTTGAATACCAGAGTGAATTATATGGAAATTGCCCGTGTAAAAAATGTATGTGCTGATGACTTATCACCATCCATCAAAATAGAACCAAAGGATACTGGGGAGGAGCTACACGTGCTTGTAGCAAGTTATCTGAGGTAGTCTCTCTTCTCCCTTGCTCTCTCACCCACACACACACACACACACACACACACACACATACAGTATTTATGTATTTAGTATCTGTTTACATTTTATCCTGTCAATGTTAAAATATGTAGGCCATTTCAAGTCTTAAAGTACAGCATTAAAATACATTGCAAACTAAATCTGAGCATATACAGTTTATTTACATGACATTGAAAATGTCTTTTTTTCGAATGTCCTTCTTAGTAAATGTAGTTTCACTTCACTAAGATTAAGCGGCTAGTGAGAGGGACCTGAGTGTTAATGCGGTTAAAAGCCTCACTGCACAGGATGTGACTTCTAAAGCCAGTATCTGATCCACTCAAACAGGTAGAAAATAAAACCTATATCCTGTTCCATTTACATTACCACTTTATTAAAGAAAAAGTGTGTTTCAGTGATACAGGAGTGTGTACTTTATTCTCACCTAAAGACCTGCCCTGTTAAGTAGACAAACTAATTTATGAGATACTGTTCGGTTACTTCCTGAAGCTCAGTCTGACAGATATATTACCTTTGCCTTAAAGCACATGAGCTTTATAAAGATTAGTATAGTTACATGCATAATATTGAAAATTCTAAGAAAATAATTTTTGTTGTTTGTATTTATCAAGTGTATTTAAAATAATATGAAGATTTTAGATGCATTTCAATGGGCATGGGGTATGATACATTATTATATGCTATTATATTGTCGCTGTGTAAAGACAGCATAAACGTGTCTTTAAATTAAGACTTTAATCCATTTAAATGATTCCAAAATATAATTCACAAACAGCTATATCAAATAAGAGTGATCATCTACGTTGGTGACAGAAGTATTATGTCTTATTGAATGCAAACTGCAAATAAATGTAGAAATGTATGAGATGAAAACAGTTTTGTAAAGATTAATTTCTATCTAATTCCTCTTTTTTATTTCCTGGTGAAGGAGTCACAGTCTTGTGCTTGTTTTAGACACAGGAATTTCTGGGAGATTCCAGAGCACAGTCATTTGATACTTTTCATATTTAGAACAACACACAAAAAAGAACATGGTAATGTAAAAGCACACATATACAGCCAGGACATGCCTTTTTTCTTTGCTGTTATTTTGTGGGTTAACAGTCCCTTTGTTTTTTTAAAGGAACACGCCAACTTTTTGGGACTTTAGCTTATTCACCGTATCCCCCAGAGTTAGATAAGTCCATACATACAATTTTTATCTCAGTGCGCGCCATAACTCTGTCCGACGAACCCACCACTAGCCTAGCTTAGCATAAGGTGACCAGATTTCTGAAATGGAAACCGGGGACATTTCCTATTTGAGTGGTCAAAATATCAGCACAAAATGGGCGTGGCATCTTCCTTAAAGGTACGCTGTAATGCCCTAAAACATCAGATTAATCTTCTTCAGATCTCGGCCCTTGCTGATAAACTCTCGAAGCTACACCACCTTTCGCCGAGAAAAGACGAGCCTGCAGCGGAATCACAAGCTAGCCAGCCCAGACATCCTGCAACGAGTCAGCGGCCTGTTTCAGCGTGCTCAATTGCCAGCGGTCCTGTGAACTGTCGCGCCTTTTCATCATCATTGCAGTGTATGAGAGTATATTACGCAGGAATGAGAGTATAGTCCCTAGCCATATCGGTCTAGAAAATTGCAACTTTTCATTTTCCGTCGGTCTTAGTACACGATGTAACTATACACATCACAACATATATATAGGAAAATGTTGCCGTTATTTTGTTACTTATTGAGCAGTAGGCTAGCTGGAGCCGTTTACCTCCAGTCTTTGTGCTAAGCTAGGCTAGCGGTGGGTGCGTCAGACAGAGCTATGGCATGCACGGAGATAAAAATGGTATGTATGGACTTATCTAACTCTGGGGGATACGGTCAATAAGCTAAAGTCTCAAAAAGTCTGCGTATTCCTTTAAGGGGGGGGGGGGGGGGAGTGGGGGGTCGAGATCTGCTTGGTTAAAAACATTCTTTCAAATATCTTCCTTTATGTACAGCAGAACAATTAAATTTATACAGGTTTGGAACAACTTGAGGGTGAGTAAATGACAGAAGCAAATGTTAAACAACATATAAGATCAAATAAATTCACAAATCCACTTTTTAAAAAGATCTAAGATTTATTAATTGTTAAATTATATGCATAGAAATTATACAGCATACCAAACAGTGCAGCGGAATATAAGAACTCTGCACTTTTTGCATATTAAGATATGATATATAATCCAGAACAAGTTTCAGAAAGCTTGATCATTACATTTTAAAAGTCACTTAGGTGAAATAAAATAGTAGCGAGCCTGAACTATCCACTAGGTGGCAGTGTTTTTTCTTTCACTGCAGTTATTGCGGTTGATAACTACTAGATCGAGTTAACCATTTTAAAGTTTCCAGTGTCATTTTGTATGACAGATAACGCAATTTTGTCTTATTCACAAGGCAACTATCATTATGAACAGTTAAGAGTGCAGAGCCGTTTAAACTGGGCTAAAATGTAAAATATAAATCAAATAATATGTCGCATGATATGTCAATGAGTCTTCCATAGTTCATGTCAGTCTTCAAAAGATCCTCATGTTTTGCAGTTTGCTCTGACATTCATGTAGACTTCGTCAGCTAAAGAAACACATGAACACAAGCATGTTAAATGTCTTCTGTGCACTATGACCACTACAGGATTGCTAGAGAAAATGAGTAGCTAGCTGTGTGCGTAATTTCTTACCGTTTTCTTTCTTTTGTCTGCGCTTGCTGGCATACCAGTAGGTGGTAGTAACAATGAGGACCGTCACTGCAACATCAGCGAATATAATACCTGCTATAGCGCCAGAGCCGACACCATAGCATGAGGCTCTGTCTATGGGAAAGAAAGAATAAAGATGTATGTGAAATACATTCACGTAAAGAAATGTAAACAGGTACAAGATATTGTGCAGAAGTCTGTCGAATATCTATAGGATTTATATGACTTGTTTAAATGTAACTGGCTGCACAAAGCACAAAGCTCACAATATAATTTCTTACCTTCAACAGCACTGACCATAGCTTTAAAACGGTTAAGGAGAGAAAGAAACACATGTAATGAGGATAGGTCTACTTTTTATAGTGATGTAAATAAATCAACTGCACTGTTAACAAAATGCTGCAAGACAACACCATAGTAATTAAATGATGGCCACAATTATCAATATTATGCTTAATGTGACCTAAAACACCAGGCAAAAAATTGTGATGAGTGAAAATTCACACCCACACAAAACAAAAATGTATTTAAAAAATTGTAAAAACTGTTAAGCTGCACCCTCAGCAAAGTACGTCTAACAGGATATTGCTGCAAATTATGCAATGCACGGTGGTCTCAAACAACAGAAAAGGAATAGAGGTGGGGGAGAAAAAAAACTTCTCACCTACCTAACAGAGAGAGGGAAAAAAATGCAAGGCCTTTCTTTGTCATTTCCTGTTTAGCTCTTGGGTGATCTAGTTATTTCCCCTAACCAAAAAAGAGAAAATGTCCAAATATTAAAAGAAATATGCAAACAGCACCTATAATCAAACTAATATTCAAATGGGACATTCATATTATTAACTAGAAGTTAATCAATTTACGAGAAAACTGTACATTTAACCTGCAATGAAATCTGATAAGTCAAATGACAACAGTGAACTGTCGTAGGCTAATGCAACCGACTGTAAACTAACATATTAGTGCAAAATGTAACATTATAACAAGCGTTAGCGTTTGTGTCACAGACATTAATTAAACAATGGTGCATGTTTTTAAGAGCCCAGTTAAATAAGACGACACAAGACAACGCTTGAAACAATACTGCATTTATTTTATAATGTTTCGGCGTGCATTTTAAAAAGAAAACAGAAGCTATTTAAAACAACGAAGAGTCTCGCTTACCAGTGAAGTAAAGTGCAGCGATTCATTTGATCTTTGATGATGACATTTTGCTCATCGGTTAACCTCCACCCACTCGGTTTTAAAGTTTTTCCCTTGTGAGTCAGAGTTGGTTTAGCCAGTATGAACACCTCCCAAAAATATAGGCTATATGAGACATTTACTGGTAAATAAAAAATCGAAGTACACCCATACAGCATTGTCTATTATCCAACAATTTCACCTTACTCTTGGTAACAAGCCGTGTTCTCAGTGAGAAATGTGACCTTAATGTTATTTGTATTTAAATAAATACATATTTCACGTTGAGCAATACAGCATAAATCCCAAAGAACCACCGAAACAGTCTCAAATGACATCACATCTTAAAGTGACGGCAGCCGAGCTGAATTATATTTATTGTACACCAATATGTAGTTTCAAAAAAATAATAACTATAGTCATGAAGTAGGCTATAGAACACACATCCCTGTCATAAAAAAAGATAGTTAGGTTGCAGCTTCCCTTAACAAATGGCTTTTCTTCTTTTTAAATACCTCCTTACAAAAATTAAGAATGAAAGAGGAACAAAAGAAAACAAACCAATACAACTTTATACTTATACATTCAGTGAACCGACATGGATCCTTATATTCAACATCTCTGAAGTACAGAAATGCACTAAATATCAATTCATTTAGCATTTAGCAACATTACTGTTTCTACTGATATTCAAATATCTTTTATTGAATTTGCAGTGAAAATTACATTTAGTATTTGCATATTATTTTTTTCCACTTTTGAACATCAGAAACTCAACTACAGGAATGAGTAAAGAACAGAAGATATGGTACATAATGTCACAATCAGAAGCTGAAACTTTAAACCAGCAGGACCGATGTGCAAAAAAGAAAATTAAACTGCTGATCTAACACTACCTCAATTTCCCAAATAACCCTGAAATAAATATAGACGGAAAAAAAATTAACAAAAGAAAGCATATCTTCCAATGTCCCAATCTACATGTATTGTATCTTACACAACAATGCAGAAATGTAAAAAGATGCCATAAAAGAAATGTCAAAAGTGGAACACATTCAAAACACACTTGGTTTTAACATTCACCAATCTTTCCCAAATTTCCATTGGGTAAAAATGATTGTGACTCCTGTTTTGTAAGTAAATAGTATAATTAAAGATGGTGTAATATTCAATAATCAATTTAAAATAATAATTAAAAAAAAGACAGTAAATACTCCTGAACAAAATGTCACAACTCAGTACCAGATCGTAGTCTTTTTCTTGGTGGGCTACATGGAGGGGATTGTTCTGCAGTGTGAGAGGGAAAGTTAGTAGGAGAGCTCTCAGGACTGTCTGTGACGGCCGCATGCTTCATGTAGTGCTGGATCATATCTTTTTCAGGAAGGACTTGTCCACAAGTCACACATTCATGAAGCTCACCATCCAACATATCCACTCCGCTGTCTTCATCACCAATCTCCACTTCCATGCTGCTCAAATCCACATCTTCATTAATTTCCACCTCTACATCGAAACCAGATTCGTTTTGCCCCTGCAGACTATTTTCAGATTTGTCCCCCATCATGGTAAATTCCATTTGTGACTCTGCACACATCCTGTCAGAAGAATTGTCTTTTTTGAAGAATCTCTGATCTCTACTGTCCTGTGTATCCAGCATTTGCTTCTCTGATTTTCTCATGAAAGGCACACTAACTTCTACTTCTGGTTGGGAGGAGTTGAGGTCATTCAAATTTGAAGACTTTTTCTTCTTGTCATTATCATCCTTCTCCTCATTTACCTTTATTAGACATAATGGTGTCACAGGGCACGTGGGATTGAGAGATGCAGCATCTGATGAACACCCTGGATCCGTTTTTTCATCCCTCAATGCATTAGGTTTCATATTTGACTGATTTTTCTGCTCACTCTCCGCCTCTACTTGCGCAGTAACGTTCATTCCCTGATTACCTGCAGCCTGTTCACCTGCCTTTAGATTTTCTGTACTAAAAACTTGAACAGAACCCTGAACTTCTGAAATGGTCCACCTCTTCTTAGAGGAACTGTCATGACTTTCCACAGGATTGAGTGTATTTGAAGGAATGTTGGTTCTACAGGGGTCTACAGTGTCTTTCTCTGCCTCTTTGCTAATAATAGTGCCAGGCGGGACCACTGGCATGGAAATTACATGTGGAGCAGATGAGGGTGTTTCTAAGACCAGAGAAGATGGTAAAAAGTTTTGGGATCTCTTGGTAGGATCTGAGGTAGACGAGTACGGTGTAGTGGAAACTGGCACAAGCATAACTAAAGGCATCCCTGGAGGAGGATCTTTATTTAAGGTAAGCTTCCACCTTCCATCAGCAGGCTTATTCTGGTCACCTAATGGAACCACGTGGACCTCCTTCAAGCTATTGGAGAATGTGACAGGATTTGAAGCCTGAGCAATAGTTTGGAAGACTATGTTAGGAGCAATTGGTTTCATTATTTGTGGAGAGGGGGTTGGTTTCGGTTTGGGTTTCTTCACAGAAGCCTGTAAACAGAATTATAAGGGAAATTTTTTTCAACACATTTATATAACTTGAAGCTCTTTAGAGAAGGTGTTCTCAACATTTTAATATTAAGCATGAAATAAAAAAAATGCTGAATTAATTTAATATTATCATTGTATTGTATTTATAAATAAAAACAATAAATAAAAATTAACCTGAAAATATTTGACTTTTTAAATTGACTGTGTGTGTTTGTGTGTGTGTATATCTTTTTTCCCCCTATGGACTATTAAGTACTGTTAAATGTGTAAACCAGAACAGAAATGTATAGTTCAGTTTATTTATAGTGGTGTAACAATACATGAATACATTGATCAAATGACTGATGATATGATGTATCAATGCAACATGTGTAAAAAACTAATATATATATATATATATATATATATTTATTTATTTATAAGATGCACCTATATTTTGACACTCAAAAGCAATCACTGTTGACTGCTCTACATATTTCCGTCAAAGTGTGCATTCTCTTTGTGACCTAGCAGTACTTTCCTCAACTGCAGGCAAAAAAAAACTCAGACAATGTATTCTCTCTTGTCTGACTCAAGTCATTGGTGTAGAAGTATTTTGGATTTACAAATTTAAGAGACCACAGATGACTGAAAGATTTTCTTCACTGCATAAAAGCAAACTCGTTGCCTTTCCGTTCTGACACTGAAATAGGCTTTTCACATGCATAGCTACGATGAGTTTTTCATTTGTGTGTGGGGGCATTTTTATATCGTGTTATAGCGTGTTTTTCTGAAGGGAACGGACTGTCTTCAGAAGCGTTTCGATGGCATTTTCATTTCATGTTATTTACTAATAAAGTAGTGTTTATTAGTGCAGCTTTTGTGTAAAGTTTAAACTATGGAAACCAGTAGCTATTCCATAAGAGCCACCTACTGTCAGAGAGTGAAATTGCATTTTCAATCAGCCCGTTTTTTGGTTTGTTTTTTTTGTCAGAGCAATGCGTGTTATTTGGGATAGAGGATTTGCACATTTCAGTTAAATGTTCATGTTATGTATCTTGGTTGCATTTGTAAGTTAATAAAAAAAATGGTTGTGTCAAATAGGCACATTATACCATAATATCAATATATCGATCAGTATACCGCTGAATTTAATGGTATCGCAGCAAGTTGAGGTATCTGCAAATATTGTATCTCTGGCTTAGAAAATCGATGTTGGATTGTATTGTGACAAAACATCCGATTTACACCCCTATTTATTTATATAGCACTTTTCACACACACACACACACACACACACACAAAAAACATACTAAAGCTTTTTTTCAGAGAATAGTGTTTGAAATTTTGTATGTGGCAAGGCAATTTTCTTTAGAAGAATGCATTTATAATGCTGAATGAAATCATGTTAATTTGGTATTTATATACTAATATAGTACTTAATACTTTAAGTGAGGATTTTTTTCAGTCTTTATTTTAAATTTAGTTTAAGTAATTTTGTCATGTATTTTGCCATTTTTAGTAGTTTTGGTTTTATTCCTGTATAATGTTAATTTATTTTTCAGCCTTCAGCCTTATTTCAATTACCGAAAAAGGATTTTTAATAGTTTTAGATAATAACAATACTAGAAAGAAACACTTGTCAAACTCAGTGAATGTGAACTTTCAACATTTTTAAATATTACAATTTTTAAAATTTAAATGCCCATATGAAAAACCCCTGCTTTAAAGTACAGGACACTAAGTATTCTCACAATTTAAAAGAAAAAAACAAAAACCCTACACAAAAAAAAAAAAAAAAACTTACCACCGGTGGCGTTACCATTCCACATGTTTTCAGGTGGCTGTCATAACCCTGTTGATGCGGGAAGCCCAGGCCACAGTCCTGGCAGAGACATGGCCGCTGTGCCGCATGCCCTCCCATGTGTGACATAAGCATAAGTGACGAGCGGAAACCCATCCCACATTCAGCACATTTTAGGACCCTCTGGTGAGTGCTCCCATGCTTCTTTAATTCTTCAATGCTTGCAAAGACTTGGCCACACTCCATGCAGCGGATCTCGTCCGTCTTGGTAGGCAAAGCCCCTTGATGACCCCAGCATCCTGTGTCCTTCTTATGCTGGTCAAAGTCCTCTTGACTCTGAAAGAAAACCAAACACGCCATGCACTGGATGTTCTCCGGCTTACACTCGTGGCTGTGGTAGAGAGAGGGTAAGCGGAAATGACGTTTGCACTTCAGACACGTATACGGCAAGACACCCAAGTGAGAGAAACTGTGGCGTAACAGAGAAGCCTTGCTGGAGAAGGTCCGCTCACAGTCCGAGCAGGAGAAGATGCCTCTGCTGTGCCATTCCAAGTGACGGAGCAGTGAGTTGCGAAGACGAAAACTGGAGCCGCATTTGAGGCACAAATGTCGTTTCGCCTGTTGCCTGTGTGCTTCTACATGACTCTTGCACACATCTAGGTCAGTGAAAATCTGCTTGCAAAAATCACACTGGTAGAACTCTTTCTCAAAATGGTTAGTGTCCAAGTGCTGCTGGAGCTGTTCCTCGGTCTCAAAGATGGTTGAGCAAACACGGCAGTGGATAGAGGCCTTGTGCGAGTGGGAGCGAAGGTGTGTGCGGTAATTGACTAACTGGCAGAACTGCTTGCCACATTCATCGCAGCGGTAGGGGCGAACACCCGTATGCATATTTAAATGCTCTCGGAGTAAGAAGAGAGAGGAGAAGGTAAGATCACACACATGGCAGCGATTCTCTTCATTTTCTCCACATCCATTCGTCTCTAAAATTGAAGAAAAAAACATGCATCAACAGATGCTGAAAGGCCACTGGAATCATTAGTTAAAATGTAGAGCTGCGGAATATAGCCTAGTCATTTTTATGACGCATTGCGATGCTGATGTGAATGATTCTGCATCAATGCATAAAAATAATAGATTTTTAAAAAATTGTATAGGCCCATCATACATACTAATGTACTGTTTTATTGTAAACTAAAGTACTTACAATACAGAAGTTGTGAATGTCCTTCGGAAGCATAGCACTTGTGTCTAGCGTTTCAGTTTTTACAAAACGAACATGCATGAATGAGAAAATAAAGGGGACATGCTTGAAGTTGAAAAGAGTTATTAAGCACATTAAGCCAAGAAAAAGATCTCAATGCATTATTCGCTGACACACCTGAAGCGTGCGCACAGAATGTTGTCTGTCTTGGCCAGTATTCACGTAAATGTAGTTGGTTATGTCTTAAGGTAAAATTAAACAGTTTGGGTGGTGTGTAACAATATATGTGAAGGCTTGAAGGCCAAGTATGGTAACCTATACCCGGAATTTACACACATTAGTAGTGAATAGAGAACACACACCGCAAACCGTGGACACACACACCCGAGCAGTGGGCAGCCATTTTTGCTGCGGTGCAAGCCGCACAGGGAGCAATTGGGGGTTATTTCATTTCCTGCCAGTATTGAGAATCGAATCCGCAACCTTTGGGTTACCAGTCTGACTCTCTAACCAGATATCGTTTTATAATCAAATCATGAGGCGTGAAGATTCACACCTCTATTAGAATGGGATGGAAATTACCAACCAATCAGTGATATTTCACACCTTATTACCATTATTATCCAGAAAAGGTGTGTTTATAGAATTTTAGTTTATAAGTTTATAAAATTTATAGCTGTAAGGGAGTTACATTATAATATTTAAAATAAAAAGAACTAGTATATTGTACTTGTAAACAAAACATTTAATGTAAAGGATAAATATTTTTTCTGGCACATATAATTGCTTAAGATAAAATATTATTCTCACTATTTTGCATAAATTAATTAAAAATAAACAAAAAATAAAATCAATTATTTAAAAGATTTCTCAGTATACATTAATGTTAGATTTAGGATCATATTTTATTGTTGCCGTTTAGAGCTAAAGATTATCAGTGCTAAAGGTTTAAATTGCAAATCATTTGTTTATTTAAAAGATGATGTGCATTCCTAATGGAACTAGAACTTTTTTTGTGGTGGGGCAAGTAAAAAATGTCTGTTCCAGCAGTGCAAAATTCTTACTTTTGAGCTCTGCAAAATCTACAAAATACTGCATTAATTAAATCATAATCCATCATTTGGAAATTATACAATACCTGGCCAGGAAACATCATCATCTTCCTCAATCTCCTCAACATCATCTTCCTCTTCTTCTTCCTCCTCCTCCTCCTCCTCATCATCAGTCAAAACAAATTCCACATCCTCATCTGTCCTTTCTTCACCAGATACAACGTCATCTGTCATAAGACTGGAGGCTTCCAGGCTCACCTCTGAACAAATCTGTTCATTTTCATCATGTTTCTTTCCCTCTTGTCCACTTTGCTCTTCATCATTGTTTTTCTGTTCTGTCCCTTCTCTTCTTTCTCTTTTCCACGGATTACAAATGACTTTATCCTTCTTCTCTGTGGAAATTATTTTTGAATTACCTTGAGCAGTTTCCTCATTAGATGAAGGGTCATGTTTGAAGGGAGAGGAATACTGATGGTCCAGCAGAAAGCTTTTTTTAGCCAATGCACTCGGGACAATGCAGGCCTCTTCATGACAGTCTACAGGTACGGTCTCAGGTGCTGGCTTTTCAATGCTGTTCGGGGTCGGCAAAAATGTCTCCTTAACGCTCTGTGGCTCACAGAGAGGGAAATTCCAGCTTGGAAAACCCAATTCTGTTAGCTGA
Organism: Rhinogobio ventralis; assembly: GCA_039654625.1. Classification (NCBI taxonomy): domain Eukaryota; kingdom Metazoa; phylum Chordata; class Actinopteri; order Cypriniformes; family Gobionidae; genus Rhinogobio; species Rhinogobio ventralis. Next base: position 19,823,110 of record CM077201.1, read on the forward strand.
ATATCGAGGGTAAATTCTGACATGGTGCCTTGAGAAAGAAATAGAAAATACTGTATTAATTTAGGCAAAGTTATTTGGGTTTTAGTTAACATTTTGAATTGTATTATTATTATCATTATTATTATTAAAGGGTCACATTTACCACCTAGAATGATTTTTAGGGGCATTTCTAAATTTTTCATCCATTTATACCAATGCCATGAAATAGTAACAGGTTATTAAATTATAATTCAAAATAAATATAAATTATATTCTGACCCTGGGTGTAACATTGTAGTATTAGAGACAGAGAGGTCTTAGATCTCAAGACATAAACTGTCTACAACATTTATCATGAATTGCATTGCTGCATGACACAGTAACATTTGAAGCATTTTTGTTCTGTCAATTCAATCTCTACAGTGAATGCAGTAGTAAACTTAATTCATTCAGATTACCTAGTCTTCGACGAACATTTGCAAGCACTTCGCTCCAGGATCTACTGTTCAGTAATGAAACAATGAATCTCTGATCAAGCCGGGTTTATTAATTGCTCAACGACCATCTATTATGATAATGAAACACAATTGTATAATGCGAGATTGTAACTACCGCAAATGTCTTATCACGACTACGATAAAGCTCAAATTAGGCTGCATGAGCATGCAGAAGCAATAAGGTGAAATCAGCCACTGTCCATCCGATACTTCCGGTATGAAATACCTGATTGAAATGTTGATGTTGCCATCTGTAGGAGGGGAGCGTTAGTGCGTTCTTTAAAAAAAAAAAAAAGAATCAAAGCCTGATCAAAGCGAACATGTTTCCGTAATAATTTTGTTTCTCAGGTTGTGAAAGGGCAGAAATTAATATTATATATTTGTACATTTTCTCATTCTACTATGCAACGGCTGCGTTATATAGCGTTGTATGTAGCATATATTACTGAACTTTTTTTTTGGGGGGGGCGCATATTACTGAACTGACTGATCCATCCATCTATCAAAGAACAAGGCGCAGGCGCACACACCCCCGGTTTCACAGACAAGACTATCCCAGACTAAAATGCAATGTTTTAACGGAAAGCAACTTGTATTGCAATTGTGAAATCTGTGAAACCGGGCCATAACGTTTTGTCTCAATATGCAGACCAGTAATGATCTTTTTAAAGGCACGTTAATATAAGCTACTTGTCCTAATATAACTATAAAGTCTAATTTTGGTTTAGTCTAAGCCCGGTCTGTGAAACCGTGCCATAACTTTAATGTTGTCGTCGTCTCAGTTCTGTGTTTTTGTAACCCTACATCCAACCTCTAAAAATGAAATACTTCACAGTACCACATGGTGAGATCAGATCATATTGGTTCAGTAGACTATTATCTTACCTGTAGTTAAATGCTGCAGATAGATGGGATTCCTTTATCATCATACTTTATCGGAGTCTTCGTTCTTCTAAGGGTTTGTTGGTTGTCCAACAAACACTGTAACGTTCCATAGGGGACGGAGCTTTTTCTATAGCTGCTCCCAGGTTGTGGAACCAACTTCCAGTTGAAATTCGGGAAGCAGTCTCTTGGAATTTTTAAAAACACATTTAAAAAACAAACAAAACCTTATTGTTGATTGTGGTACTCATTGCTGGTTTCCTGTTTATTTTACCCTCCTTTATTTTTCGGTTTGATTTACTTTTTATTTTGTATTTTTCTTTTACTGTAAAGCGTTTTAAGAAGCTTCTTTAAAGGCACTATAGAAAATAAAGTTATTATTATAATACTGTCTTTGAGCAGTCTTTTTTTCTACTGGAATGCGAGATTCCCGCCTGGTTGCTCGTGCAAAAATCCACACAATGTTTAGGCATTCTTATGCTTTCTGAAAATTGTTAATAATAAGACATTTGCCCTAACTCTTTTCCATTTTAAACGTATTTAGTAGCCAAAATGTTTCTCTCACAGGAAGATGATGCACCGTTTCCGGTGTCACGGAAATCATACCCACCTTGATCAATAGCGCATGCGTCTCATTTCGAAGGCTGCGTCCTCCAGAGATCGCGTTTGAAGGCTGCATACGTCATCAAGGATGTCTTATTAAAGAAAAGTAACCGTAATAAAACTGACTGTTGGTGTAAAATACTGTAATTTATTTCTTATTTTGCAATCTAACTGTTACTTTTCTTAAATGAGACCACCTCGATGACGTATGCAGCCTTCAAACGCGACCTCCGGAGGACGCAGCCTTCGAAATGAGACGCAGCTAATGCCTGATAATAAACGTAACACGTGCAGAAACCACGTTTTAGCCAACCAAACAGCCAAAGACTAACTGGAACCGCAACGAAAGGGAAAGGTTTAGTCTGACCAATGCAGTTTTAGATATATCCAGTGTTCTCCTTCATGAACAATCAGTGTAGATGTAGATATATATATATATATATACTTGAAAATATCAACAAATGCAAATGCTGTAGTGTGCAAATAATTAATAGCAACACAGAAATCAGATGACATTCAAAACATTTTCAATTAATTATTCAGACATTTACTTCACTCAGAGAACTGTCTTAGTTGTGGGTAACATTTAAGATCAAGTCAAATGTCAAATCATACCAGTAGAAAATGAAAACATTTGAAATAAGATTTAGACAGATCTTATCAGAAAACAATCATTTAGTAAATCTTTCCACTCACCATTGTACACACTTCTATAAAATAATGTAAAAACAATAACGCATTATATTCATAGAAAAGACTTTAAAATTTTCCACAAAAAAAAGAAAAAAAGAAAACAACAATGTGAAGCCTTAGACAATATAATAAGGCTTTTCTGTGGGTTTCTCTTGATGGTATTAGTTACAACATGATTATCCCTACAAATGAGAATTCAATCGTGGTATGAATCATTTGTTACTTGCCATGCCAAAGCTATGTACAGACGTCAAGATACAATGAGGCACCCAAACATGGATACCATTAGTTAACCGTGAACACACTACCCCCTTTGGGTTTCCAGTTTTCAAATAACATGTTCACATAGTGTTGATCTCGAGCGTCACACAATTGAGGGATCCCCACTATGTTACAACTTCAAATCTAAAGTGAACCCTGTCCCCACCTACATTTCTATACACAAAAAATTTAAAAATCGAATTCGTCTTCTGTTAACATAGACCCTGAAAATTCTCCCAAACTGAATTATCTCTTTCCGACTGGCTTCTCTTCTTTTCCATGGCTCTGTTGATGAGCCTTCAGGTTACTTTCTCTGCCAAAGCTTTTCCCGCATGTGGGGCAGGTGTACCGACCAGCACTATGTGCCCTTGCCATGTGGGCCTCTAACTGCGCGGGTCGGTTAAAACTCTCCTCACACTCTTCACAAGGGTGAGGCTTCCGCTGCGTGTGCTTCTCTTTCTTATGTGCTCGAAGTTGCGTCAGGGAGGGAAAAGTGAGGTCACATTCAGTGCAAGGGATCTGCCGAGCCGGTTGAGGTTTCTTATCATCATTTTCTGCTTCATCATCTTCTGCCTTGGGCTCCTGGGTAGATTTGGCTGGGCGTCCTCTTCTTCCTCCTGTCTTCGATTCAGCTGTGGCTGGTGTTGCAGAAGCGTCTTCTGAATGGTTGGTTTCCTCAGGCTCCTCGGTCTCTTCCTCCTTCTTCTTTCGCTTCAGTTTCTTTTCACTGGCAGCTGTGGCCTCTGTTTTCGGCGGTCTCCCTCGACGTTTGATGGTGGCACTACCGTTGCAGTGCCGGTCACCTGCGTGGTTTTCCTGATGTTGCAGGAGCTCTGCCTCTTCTTCAAACCCCCTACCACATTTACCACACCGGTAGGTCTTTGTGGGATCCTCTGCCTCCTCTTCATCCAGGGGCACAGGGTGCTGGGCCAAACGATGGTTGCGCAAAAGTCCAGGGCTTCGAAACGTCTCGTTGCATTCTTTGCACACAAACTGACGTTCAGGACATACCTGCCGTCGATGCGTTGTTAACTTGTGGAAATAAAGTGATGCATGTTGAATTGTTATTAAACATAGGTTTACATTGACAATTATACAAAATCTAAACACAAGTGCGGCATATGTAAATCAACGGTACATAGTTGCTCATGCTCTTAAACACTACGATAACAATGACATAACATTTTGCAAAACATTTTAGTAACTGTATATTGCCTATTTTTGGTAATAAAGTAAAATTTTCTAAATGAATTAGAATAATAAATATTTAATGCAGAATTTAAAGGGATAGTTCACCAAAAAATTTAAATTCTGTCATTAATTACTCACCCTCATGTCATTCCAAACCCGTAAGACTTTCGTTCATCTTCAGAACACAAATGAAGATCTTTTTGATGAAATCTGAGAGTTTTCTGTCCCTCCATTGACAGCTACGCAACTGACACTTTGACTCTTCAAAAAGTTCATAAAGGGATCGTAAAACTAAAACATATTAATTAAACACTTTAGTCCAAATTTTCAGAAGTGACTTGATCGATTTACTTCATGAACAGATTGAATTTAGACTTTTATTCACATATAAACTTCGGAAAGAACCAATGAGGTCTTACGCGTCAAGCAGGTTCGGTTGAGCTTCTACTTATGTTCGCTGATCAATGTTTATACGTGAATAAAAGACTAAATTAAATCTATTAATCACAAAGCAATCGTGTCTCATCTGAAAATTTGGACTAAACCGCTCAATTCATATGGATTAGTTATACGCTCTCTTCAAAGTGTCAATTGCATAGCAGTCAATGGAGGGACAGAAAACTCTGTTTTCATAAAAAAAAAAAAAAATTCTTCCTTGACATTTGATTAAATAGTAATTAGTACACTTTTAACAACTAATAAGAGCTGTATTTTTACTAAGTATTATTATAATAATATTAATTACTAAATACACACTAACTTTTGTCTTCCAAGTGCATGTCACGTGACTTGCGTGATCGCTCAAGTTGCATGGTGGAAGGACAAAAAGAGCCAGTTTCCCAATTTAGCCAGGTTGGCACGCGCTGTATATCACTTCATATAAAGCGCAAGAGAAACTATGTATGCAACATTACATTGTCAATTCGTAAGTCATGAAATAAAAGTAAAGTACCAATAAATCACATAACTGGTTCGACGTGTGTGAGCTGGGAAGGTATGATGTCCATTCTATTCATCAGGAGCAGTTTTCATGTTTCATTAACAGTTCATGATGTATTGTGTATTCACCATGGTAACTGTTGTTTCCATAACCCCAAAATGCCACTTTATTTTCACTTTATGTTATTTTGTTTATTTTTAAATTAGTGTAACTGTAATAACAAAAACTGCTATTTTATAGCTTTAACTTATAGGCCTATTTATTCATCAGTATTAGTCATATTCATACAATTTATTTGTTAAGTAGGCTAAAGTGGGACATTACTTGTGTGTGTGTGTCATCAATTTATATGAAATAAATGTGCTTTTTTTTTTTTAAACATTATGGTAAATGGTAAAATGAGTAGATTATTTCTGACTAGTCTACAGTGGAGGCATTTATTTCATTTTAGTTTACTCAGGTATGCCAACTGCTCTAAAGAAAACGTGAAGCCAATGTATAAAGTTAATAAAGATTAAAGTTAAATTATTGTTGTTGTTATTATTAAGTTAAAAGTGAATCTAGTGTTATTATTGCTGGTACCCTGCCATGAACCCTGCCTCCACAGCAAGCAGAACTGAACCGTGGCTCCAAAACCGTGATATGAACCGAACCGTGGCATAGGTGTATCATAACACCCCTAATGGGTTTGGAATAGGAATGGTCAGGATATTTTCCCACTGGTTAATCGACGTGTGACAACACCGGTAATTTTAAATCGCTAATTTGAAAGCGAAAAAGTAAAATGAGCATATCCGCACGGGCATCCATAACAGGTGCAGAGCAGAGTGAGCATGTTCAATTATTCCTATGAAAGTTGAGCTTCCATAAGAATGAACTGAAAACACTTCCTCTCCTAATTAAAAACACAACAACAAAACAGTACAATGACAAACTTTCTTAAAAAGGAGCTTTTACATTTTGCTTTGAAACCAAATCTTCTGCAATCATCTTATCAGTCAGCTCCTCACTCTCGCGATAAATTAAATCTGCCTCCTGCTGCTGATCTGTGCGGCAACTCTCGCTCGGCTCACGCTTTATTGAGCAGACACGTTCTTTTAGTTGTAGTGTCTGTTCACTAACTGAACTAAATGATTTTATTTCTATTAAAAAAATCTAAACGAAGGTGGGGTGGTGCCACGGTGGGCAAGTGATGTAACACTGTCAACACCAACTATCGCAGCCTAGTTTGGAACGACATGAGGGCGAGTAATTAATGACAGAATTTTCATTTTTGGGTGAACTATCCCTTTAAGATACTTTTATACTTTATACTATTAAAAAAAATCTAACCAAATGGTCAGTATTTTATAAAAATATAATGTGAAATATAAAAATATAATAGTCATTCAAGCATTTTCAGTTCCATTTTATGTAAACCTCCTCTCACCTCTGAGAATGTGCGGAAGCATTCTTGACAGTGTGCACATTTGAAGGGCTTGTCCTCCTTGTTGTGGGTCGACTGATGTTGTGTCAGCTCCTCAGAAGAAGGGAAGGTTCGATCACACACGTAGCATGTGAACAGAGTATCGCACTGTTGATACAAAGGCAACAGGCATGTGAACATCCCTTTCAAACCAAAATTCAATGAATTTTAATTGAGTTTCAATGAACACAGATTCAGGTTTTTGCAGCAGTCTCTGCCAAGTGATTTTTTTTAATTAGTTATATTTATTAGTTTATTGCATCCACTATGTTAAAATTAAAAGAGAAGTACAGTGCAAATAACTACTCCTTCCTCTGAAAAAGCATCTCTTCCACCTGGTGACAAACTCACAGCAAGTCTGTCAAACAAAGCACACCTCACAATAGCTGAAACAAAACCACTTGATAATGGTAGGGTAGAGGCTGCATTAGCCAAAATAAATTTCATTCCTTTAATAACATGTATAATTCAAAGTACTTTCAGTCATTTTGACAGAAAAATCTGGTATCTGGTCTACTGGTGAAAAACTCAAAAACCGAAAAGTTTGACGAAATAAGAACATGATCATCAAACAAACATAATGAAGTGTAAAAATGTGTAGCCAGGGGTGTTAATCAGCTTCATTGAGAATAAGATTTACATTCAATAAACAGACAGTTCTCTCAGCTTTCCCATTTCATTTTCATTATTTCATTTTTTTTTAAAGTTTAGGTTAATGGACATCTGCACACTTCTGTGCAAGTCAGTGTAGCTAGAAGAACGCTCTAAGCAACAAGACACAAAGCAGCACATCCTCACTCAACAAGAGAACTGATACTAGCAAACTGAATTTAAAAACCATTACACCAATTTTGGAGTTTGCATCAGAAGGTTCATATTTTTAGAATAATGAATACATTAATTTTTGTGGATCATTTACATTTATTCGTTTCAGATGCTTTTATCCAAAGCGACTTACAATTAAGGAATAAAACATTTGATTAAACTTAAGGAGGCAATAAAAAGTAAAGTGCTAGCAATTCAAAGTTTCAAACATTGTCTAAAACAGTTTGTATGGTGAACTGAAGTATGACTATATCTAATCAAATCAAACTGTGAATGTTGTAAGTGACTGAATCCATATTAATCAGTGATATGTGCTTCTGTGATATCAAGGTAAGGCTTCAACTAACCTGCTGAAGTTGCTGTTTGTATTCTTCCCGATGACTCTTCTTCATGTGCCTTTCCTTAGCTTTTGAGTTGCAGAAAGTAATAAAACACTGGAAACACTGCAGGCTTTCATGCTGGTCTAAATACATAGAGAGAGAGAGAGAGAGAGAGAGAGAGAGAGAGAGAGAGAGAGAGAGAGAGTGAGTTTATAATAAATGTAAATACATAGTGTAACATCAAGACATAAAAAAACATCTAAAAGTATAACAGAAAAAGGATTCAGGAGTGTGGTGAGCATAACATGATAATATTAATCCAGTAATATCTGGATCCCGGGATATTTTAGTAATCCTGTTATTTTTTATTTATTTATTTTTTAGTGATCTTAGTTCCCAAGACTTAAAAGTGAATTATTCTATCCCAGATAGAATAAAAAATGCTAGCACACCATTCCCCATTACATTATTTGAAAACTGGAATAACACTGCAACAGGTGCCAATTAGAAACATGCATTTAAAATGAGGACGTCTTTCCATAACTGATTCCAGTACAAAATCAATGATTTCCCGTCACACTCACATGACTGAATGATAGGAGGTGGTGCATGGTCCTGAATGGAGGTGGTGTAGGCATCCTCTGTCTTCTCAGGGGGCAGTTCAGCAGGGGCAGCAGTCTCTCCACCTCCCATTACTATCTCCTCTATGTTCAGTATGTTAGAGTCCATTATGAGGGCTTAAGGATTCAATGTACACCCGCTGAAAATGTTATTGTAACAAAGAGACGATAGACAATTTAAATATATATAAACATAACTTACTAGTGTGCAAACATCACAAAATCCCATCACCCATTTAAAAAGTGCCACTCAGATTAATAAACAACGCAAAAACGTAACAGAACAGTTTCTACGTAACGTTACTTCAGTTTTCAAAATTAAGTTTTTACAAGACAAGTCAACTGAGCCATTAAACACACAACATAGCTGACAAGCTTCAAGTAAAATATATTTGCCTACCTTTTTACACGCACTAAGAACTTAAGATCACAGCAGTAGAAGAATATTTGTTCATAATATAAAAAATGGTTTCATTTTAGAAAACAGTGTTAGGATACCAAACGTCTCCAATCTTGCGTTTTAGAGCCGCCTACCGTTTGTTCGCATTAACTAAGCTATGCTAAGCTACACGCTACCGGCTAACGAGGCCTACAGGGGCCTTGAGCTTCTGCAAACTAAACCAATGCTATGTAGCTTACTAGCTCATTACTTCATGTATTGAAATTAGTCCCACTACCAGTGCGTCAATACCGCTGTCCAAAATAAACTTTAACGGTTTGAACGACGCAATGCTTTTCTTATTTTTTAAGCTGCTATTACATTAGCCCGCTGCTGAGTTCGAGGTTAAACTTGGTGTAGAGTAAAAAACCAAGTTCGCTAGCTAAAGCCGTTTCAAACAAAGCCCAAAAAGAGGGAAATATTTATATTTTTAAGTTAATTAAATCTGAGTATTAAAAACATAATTCAGCAGAATTCTTACCTGAAAGAGAATAACCTTTTTGTCTGGAGGGAAAAGGCATAAGCCAGACATACATATGAAAATAAAGGGGGCGCAAACGTGTAGTCAGTGACCCGCTGTTAGACTGAAAAAAAAAAAACCTGCATCACGTGCCACGGCGTCCGCTGTACTTTCCATTGTGTTCATAGAAGAGCAGAACAGGTATCCATATGCCTTGTTTGTCATTCAAAATAAGTCAATTAGATAACATTGTTAATTTTTCTAGCCCACATTAAAATAATTGCATATGCACTGATAATTACTATAATCTATATATTAGGTTGGTTACACATTGCATTAAAGTGTTTATCATAAGAAGATTGAGCCCATACTATAAAATGCTTTTATTTCATACAAATACACTGAAGATGATTTCGCAATGCACAATGAGCAGAAACCAATACAGTCATGGATTATTAAATGAAAACATCACATTCTAAACATGAACCTTTTCTTTTTAGGAAATAAAAAGCAAACAATTCATAGGGCATGTTCTACAGTTTGCTAGGTGTAAAATACAATAAAATACTATTCTCTGTGGAAACATGAAAAGAAGATATAACAATCACAATAAAACATTCATTATACACCCAAATGGGTTTAATTGTGTCCGCACAACTACACAACCTGGACAGGAATAGAAATGGGTGGCTCAGGGTTTGTCATGAGTCATGGTAAGCAATAACTTAATTAACCATCTTATTTATGTAAATGAGTAAATGTTAAAGTTTAAATGTTCACAGCTTGTAATCCTTATGAAGACCCCTGACTGTGAAACTTTAGGAAACAGTTGTGGTTTCGAGAAATGCACAGGAACACACAGCATTTGAGACAACGCACACGTGATGTTCTCTCACAGCCTCCAAATCTACACCTCCTGGCCTCCTCGCCCTCGGCCAGCTGCTCTGGCCAGTGGCCAAAGCCATCATGCCGTGTATGTACATCTGGCAAAGGAGTCTCAAGAACCTGAGAAGGTCTTGAGTCTGTATCTGGGCCGTGTAGTTTGGGAGCAGGAGGGCAGGGGGGTGATGAGTCTTGAGCGTCAAAGCCACTGGAGAGAATCAGTGCTTTGGCCACCTCCAAACGAAATGCCATAAGTGATAACAGATCTGTAATATGACTGTAATCTTGCTTATACTGTATCCATGCATTTACCAACACCAGATCGATCAAGTCCCAGAGAACAGAATGTGGCCAAGCACTGACTGCCGAGTTTGTGCATGGAGTACGATAAAGACTTCTCAAGTCACGGTTAAGATTCGCAGCTTTAATCGCTCGCTCAAAGCCACTCACAAGAGATGTTGAGCGCGGCTTCTCCTTTACCACTGCTGAAAGGATAAAGCCATGATGACATCTGAAAAGTTTGAGTTTTCCATCTGAGCTCACAAACTCATCACCTATTTGCCCTCTTGCCCCACCAACCTTGCCAGCACTTTGCACACCCGCCTCTAAAAGATGCTCTAGCATAGAAGGTGTGGAAAGCTCTGGTTTGCAAAGAAATACCATTCCTTCATTTCGGTCTTTACCCCTAGAGACCATTTTCTCGACTACATTTTCTCTATTGGAGTCATCTGCACTCAAGTTGAAGTCCACAACCAACCCTCCACCACTTATGACAACTGTGTGAAGTAATGAATGGGTTGGGTGTCTTTGAAAAGGAAGGGGGTACTGGTCGACCCCATAGTTTCCATTTCGCTTCAGCGCCTGACAACCGATTTGAACTCTTCTAATCAATGGCATTACCTTCCACAAAGGATCTGTCTTTGAGTTTGCACAATTATGTCCATCATCATTACTGTGCACTTCTTTACTCTGTCCTGGCTTGTCTCGATTACTTTCTTCAGACTGCTGATCACTACTTATCTCCATGGAAGCTCCACCAGAACTGACCAGCTTTACTTTACGAGTGAGCTCACAGAATCTTGAAAATGACATGGCATCGGAGATCAGAGGTACTCGTGTGCAGTCTTCCCAGTAGAGCTTTGTGCTGGGAAACTTTGTGGTAGGAAAACAGAGAAAGAGAGTCTCAGTTTAGTTTTATGAGCAGTTTATGAAAAAGTACAATGATAAGATGGTGACAATATAGTAAAACAATGTGACACCACTGATCCGACTAAAGTCAATATATTATTATATATTTAAATATGGAATATTTTATCATTTCATTTAAATGAACCATATGAAAAAAAATAATGTCATTTTTTAACATCACCACATATTTTTAACTTTGAACTTGAAAGTATATTTTCCACAACTTTTTGTATTTTTTTATCAGTGATCATAAATCAAGAGACAATTTCTGTGATGCAAAGCTGAATTTTCAGCATCACTATTTCAGTCTTCAGTGTCACATGATCCATCAGAAATCATTCTAATATGATTATTTGATGCTCAAGAAATAATTATGATTATTAATGTTGACATCAACAGTTGTGTAAAAATTTTTTTTTGAAAAATGGTCTAAATACAAAAAAATACATGAAAAGAAAAAAAGAAAATACAAAAATATTCATTTTAAATAGAATCTTTTGTAACATTACAAATGTCTTTACTGTCACTTTCCCAAAACAACCTGACCCAAAACTTTGAACGGTAGTACAATGTTGCAAAAGTTTTCTATTTCAGATAAATACTGTTATTTTGAACTTTATATTCATCAAAGAATCCTACAAAATGTTTTACACAACTGTTTTCAACATTGATAATAAATCATAAATGTTTCTTGAGCAGCAAATCATCATATTAGAATGATTTCCAAAAGATCATGAGTCATGTGACACTGAAGACTAGTGAGTACTGATGCTGAAAATTCAGCTTTGCATCACAGACATAAATTACATTTTAAAATATATTAAAAAAGAAAACAGATATTTTACATTTTAATATTATTTCACAATATTACTGTTTTTTGTATTCTTCTAAAAAACATAAAAAATCTTACAGATCAAAAACTTTTGAATGGCAGTGTATATACATGTTATGGTTATGACTAACCTTCAGAGTTCCCATTGCAATGTGGATTCCCACATACTGTGCAACCTCTTTTTCTGTGAAAGGGTTTGGCAGTTTTGATGTTTCCCTTGTGCAGACAGCAATTTCATTCCACGTGTCCAAACTAAAATACTGATTAAAATAGTTAATGGGCTTCCAGTTGAGCTGCCTCTCTGGTTCTGTGTGGCTTGTTGGAGAGGCACCCATGGTTCTAAAGAGGAGAGAAAAAACAGCTTTTAAAGACTGTTGACAGTATTTTGGCATACCTGGTATCTTATGTTACACCAACAACACTCACGTTTTGCCACTTGGACCACATCTCTCTGTGCCCTTTTGATGTACTGTACCATTAGACTGTATTCCATGGTAACAGGACATCACAATGGTTTCAGCTTCTGGTTCAGAATGGACATTATCGGCATCATCTGTGTCTGAATTCTCAGAGAGGAATTCTAGAAAGCTCTGGGTTCTCTGCTTTTCAGCACTAACATCATCTACAAAAACAACAAAGCGCATTCTCGAACTGAGTTCACAGAACAGACCACACATCAAAGCATTAACCTGGCTATTCTTTTATTTACCCTCTTCAGAGTTTGTGTACAGATGTTGCATGTCCATTTGTACAGAACCCACGCTGATTTCCTCACATTCTCCAATTCCAGATGAAGACCCTATGGGTCATGAGTGGGACTGATTAGTGATAACATGCAAAACAAATGTATTTGATACGGCAAATAAATCCAAATAAAATTATTTAAATATATTTTATAAAATCCAGAATTATCTCCCCCACCTGCAAGCTCCCCCGTATTCAAGCATGCCTGTTCTGCATGAGGAGGTTCCACTAAATGTTCCCTCTCTTCCTCCTTAACAGGGTAAAATATACATTGCTTGCTGTAGGTCTGCAGGGGCACTACATGAGAGTCAGAAGAGGTGCCATATCGGTTCTTATCTGCAAGAGGAATACAAACTTAATAGAAAATATTTTGCAGAAAGGGTTCCCCAGAATACATTTAGTAAAATACATTTACTTGATACTGCTGTATTAGAGACTAACAAATAATTAAGTTCTAATTCTTTGGTTAAAACTGACCTTGGCATGCAACACGGTGAGGATCTGCAGGCTGGAGTGCCTGGAACATCTCATTCGTAGTCAAGTGGTCTTCTGCTTTCACAATAAACATCTGTACTCCACGCATCGAACAACTCTCAGAAGAAATGAGACTGTGGTGAGCCAAATTTGAAGAACGTTCCTCTATTTTCATGTCAGAAGATGTGTAAGCCGAAGTCACTTTACTAGTATCCAACTTGGAATTTACCTTAAATGAGAACATTATGTAATTCTGATACACAATACACACATACCCATATACATGACACAATAAATAAGGGGTTTTAAAATTAATTTTAAAATGTTAAAGAACAACATCTAAAGAGTCTGAAAAACATGCAGAAACACTCACCCGTCTAATCCGACTCTGGGTGTTTGGAATTTCCATATTTCTCTCACGTGCCGTCAAGAATTTTTCCAACATGATTCCAGGAGAGCTGCCGTCTCTAACAAGCTCTCTAGATGTTTCAAATGATCCATCTTCAGAGTTCACAATGTCCATTACACTCGTGGTAACAGAGTCCAACTCAAAAACTACCTGTTCCTCAGGAGCCTCCTCAGAAGACGATGGTTGACAAGTTTCAGAGGCATTAACTCCATTCTTGTCAGTTTCTTTGTTCTTTCTCTCTGGAGCATCAAGTACACACATATGATAGAGCACTTGGCATTCTTGTGGATCCTTATTTCCTTCCATGTTTTTACTTTTGTTTTCAGTGCTAGCTCTTCTTCCAACTGGTCTCTTGCCCTGGCTTCTTCCAACTCCTTTCTTACCTCTCTTCACAGAATGTCCTCCTATCACTCTTTTATGATCATCAACTCTCCGTACAAGTACCTCTTCTTCTTCTTGCTTTATCTCTGGTTCAGTAAGAACTTTTTGAGTTAATACTTCAGCATCTTTTGTAGACTCTTGAGGCTGAGAACATGAATTGCTTTCTTCATTTTCATGCTCTCGAGAGACACCTGAAATGTTTTTTATCTGAGTGTTATGGTTCTCGTCCTCATTTTGGTCTCCAACCATGACTAAATTGACCCCTAAGGGCAGTTCTTCTTTAATTTCTTCCTCCAATGCATCTTTGATTTCAATGCAAGAAGTTTCTGTGATGGTCCCAACCTCATTGCTCCGTTCTGTTTCTGACACACACTCACTAGCATTTTCAGTTAGCTCCTGGGGCACGATATTTTTGACTGGGGCTGGGGTAGACATCTGTGAAGGGATCTCGCAAACTTCTAAAGGATTTTTCTCAGGAGGCTGCTCAGGTCCAGAAACAATTCCTTCAACATCTTTCTCTCCTTGTTGCTTTCCTTCAACACCACCAGAAGCAAGTGTCAAAGAAGGAGATGGACTTAATGCTGGGAACGATAGTCTTTCTCCCACAATCTCCCCCACCTCAGTCTCCATATCCCAATCTGTTGCAAACTGAATTTCAAAGACATTAGGTGAAATATGTTTTTCTTTAGGACCAGGTCTCATAACTCGTTTTTTAGCAACAACAACTGTCTCATCTGGGAAGGCCACCTTTCCAGCGGAGTGCCAGGCTGCCATGTGTTCCTGTAAAGCAGACACTTCTGAGAATTTCTTCCCACAGTCCTGGCACCCAAGAGTAAGTTGAGAATACGGAGGGCTCAATGCTATTTCCTGGTCTATTTTTGTAGGAGCTTTGCGTTTCCGTATAATTTTGGACTTTGTAGACACAGAACCATGGCTGTTCTCAACAGAGGGCATTTCAAAAGACAAGGGCTCTCCTTGATACTCCACCAATTTATTTTCAACTGATTTTGCCTTCTTTTGGTGTGCTACATTCAAGGATTTACTAGGTGTTTTTTTTGTTTTTTGCCGTACCTTTTTATCATATTTGTTTGGGGGTGATTTCTCGAGTTCAGTAGCATCCAACTTGTGTACTTTCAGTTGAGGCTGCTTGTGGCCTTTTAATAAGAGCAGAGCTTGTTTCTCTATGTGAGGCAGGTCTGGAACATCAGGTCTGGATTTTGCCTGTGTGACCTTATGCTTTGGTAATTTGTGGGTATTCTTCTGAAAATTAACATTTTGGGTCTTTCTAACCTTGGGTTTCTTGGGACAATCGCCTTCAGATGTTTTGCCCTGCTTTTTTTTCTTTTGCACAGGTACCAGTGTTTCATCTTGTTGGACCTCCTGGACAGACTGTGCCTTCTTGACCAAATTGTTCTGGTTCTTAATTTTTCTCTTCTGAGGTTTCCCTTGTTGTGTTGCTTCTGATGCCACCAAAACAGTGTCTATTGCATTATTAATTTGCCCTGTTGACTTCACTGCTACTCCTGAAGGACTTTCAATCTCCTTTACTTTATCTTTTTGTGCTTTTTGGTTAAAATCCAATTTATCATCATGCTGAAACAAAATAGGCACTTGGTCTTGATCACTAATTTGCTGGTTCTTTTTTTGTTTGGTTTTAGATGTTTTTATTACCTTCGGTTTAGAGGATTTTTTCTTCTCGCTTGGTCCAAATCTGACAACAAGCTTTTTGTTTTTTGTCTTTTCTTTTTTCTTAGTAATCACTTTTGATGAAGTATTAACTTTCTTGGTTGATGCTACCTGACCATCACATATGTTATTTGCGTCCTTAGTCTCTAGTTTGTCAGACAATTGTTTCTTAGATCTTTTTTTCTTTGTTGGATTTTTCTTCTGAACAAAAGGGCAATCCTGTAAATTGGCTCTAGTCTGGTCTGGTGTTGGCACAGAGCTTTGTTGAAAGTCAATTAAGGTGTTGTTCTGCACAGTGTTGAGGGAATCTGGCTGAGATTGTGGTTCCACCATGGATGGTTCTTTTTCTGACTCAACTTGGTCCTTTTGAGCTTGGATTTGCTTAAGTTTTTGAGGCTCAATTAATTTGCCTGTATCACCCGGTTCACTTAGCACCTGTGCGTCTGATTCCACTGACAAATCTTGAATTTTTGTAGGACATGCTGTCTCTGCATTGGCAACTGTCTTCTCAGATGTTACTGTGTCGACCACCACATTGTCCTCCTCCACATGATGAGAATTAGCTTTTTCAGGTTGAGGAATTAAAGGTGGTTCACTGTTCGTGTCCAAAGCTGCAATGCCTTGTGTGACTGGAATATGTTCCTCTGCTGTATGTGACAGCTCATGAACTAAGTCATTCTGTGGCGCTTCATCATGTAAAGGTGTTTGATCCAGCAAATTCGAAGTTTCAGTCTGTATTGGTATAAGTTCAAGGTGAATTTCATCCATTTGCATTTGGGCCTCTGTTTGTGTCAGTTCAACAGGTGCTACTTGGGTTTCTGAGTTTTCTGATGAAGTAATGGGTTCCTCTTGTGACAGCACAATTTCCTTTTGTTGCAAATCTCCTATCTCTTCTGACACTTGAAGATTAATTTGCTTTGCTTTTGATGGGCCTGTATAAGATTGCTCAGATTGTGTTGGCTGAATGGTTGATTGAGTAAAATTCACATGTAATGGTTGCATTAATGGTTGTGCATGGGGTAATCCAAAGCTTTGTGGCTGCAAAGGCAATATAACCAACTGATTTACTTTCTGTACATTTCCAAGTTTTTCAATTAGTCTTTTAATTTGCTCAGCATCCAGCTTGTCTATTTGCTGTGGTGCTGGTCCGACAGTTTCTATGAACAGAGTTTGTGGTTGTCCATTTGCTGTCTGTGTCATAGTAAGTCCGGGTTGCTTTGGTTGTGGCACCAACACAGTGCTACTTTGTGACTCTTGAGAGTGTTTATTTTTAATGTGAAGATGATGTGCTTTGGAAGTCTTGAAGACTACATCGCACTGTGAGCATGGGAATTTTCGCTCATTTGTTCCTGCAGAAAAACAAAATTAAAAGTATAAATAAATCAAATGGTCAGCACAGCAACATTCTCATTTAACAATCCTTCTAATCATGTTTGACCTCTAAAGTGAGTGATGAAAGCACAGATGAGCAATATATCAGTACAATATTGTTTATTAGCAGATATTGAAGTTTAAGTTATCAGTATTGTGTATATCATCGTATATTGGATATTAGGTTACGTCCAATTTTTAGTGTTTCCCTTTGAATTTATTTTGACAAATTAGTGTATCTATCTATCTATCTATCTATCTATATATCTATATATATATATATATATATATATGTATGTGTATGTATATGTAATATCAGCCTTTAGCGACAACATGAAACTGACTATGCCAATCTATGCTATAATCTCATTTTTAATGTCTACTCAAACGAAATAAAAAGATAAGATACAAGGTTTTAGTCATTTACCTTTAGTTCTCTTTTTCTTTGTGGTGGTTGAAGCATTTGTCTGGTCACCTTTGGTATCTTCTTTGTGATGTTTTTCTAAGTGGTTCTGAAGAGACTTGGATGCAGAAAACTTTTTACCACAGTGTTTGTGTGAGCAAACATACGGCTTTTCCGCTGTGTGTACCCGTTGGTGGTATCTGAGCAAAGTAAAGGTTTTGAAAGGCTTGTCACACTCTGAGCAGGTGTATCCATGTTTGCTATAGTGAATTTTTTTTTTGTGACTTGTTAGCTCACAGGATTGGTAGAAGGCCTCATTACAGAACGGGCACTTGAACCGCTCGTTACCAGTGTGTGTGCGTTGATGGGCCATGAGCTCTGTGGAGGAGGTGAAATGCTGATCACAAACATAGCAAGTAAAGAGAACATCTCCCAGGATGCACTGCTGATACTCTGCAGGGTGGCTCATTTTAAGGTGCCGATCTTTGCTTTTGGAGTCACTGAAGATGATGTGACATTCTAGGCATTGTAGTGAGAGCTGGGATGCTAGAAGTCAGTGTGAAAAACAAAACAATGCATATTAGAAAAGAACAAATAGCTAGAGCAAACAAAATTATACTTGACTTAAAGCAGGCATGAAACTTTTGTTATAGACTTTACTACAGCAATTGTGACTTTTTTTTCTAAGTAAAATGGCTATTGAATAATTTTTTTTTTTTTTTTTTGGAAAAGCGAGCATTGCATATTGGCATGGAAAGATTAGAAAATGATTGGCTTAATTGCAACAGAGAGAAGTGAATCTCATAAAGAGCTAGATATGACATTTAGATTAAAGATTATAGTCAAAAATATGTGTGTGTGTGTGTGTATATATATATATATATATATATATATATATAAAAAATGCACAAATGAATCCTTCAAAATAAGACCAGTAACATGCATTAAGGAAATAATATCAATTTTGATTTCATACATTTATAACAATGGACTGTAACAATGGCTTTTCTAGGAAAAAAACACATAAGGGTCAAAGAACTTACAGGTGAGAGGTATTACTTTGGCCATGTCGATTTTTAGAGGGTTAAATTTGTCCTTCTTTGGAGGGATGTTCTTTCTGTCTGCATTGTTTGCTGTACCTCCAGTTGATGATTTAGTGTTGGCACACATTTTTGGTGTTTCATTGGAGCTTATGGGCTCTTCAGGTGCACAACTTGCAGCCTTACAGTCTGATGAGCCTGATTCGTTGGATGCATGCTCACATTCCACTTCTGTCACAGTATCTGAACTCGACAGATTTGACTGATTTTCACAATGCAAGCTTTCAACGTCGGCAGTTTCATCTGTTTCCTCTATAACGGCTTCAGGTTGTGTGCTGTCATCTTGTGTTGCCACAGGAAAAGCACAGTGCTCCACTGTTTCCTCTACAGGGGTTATAGGTTCTATTATCGGTGGTACTGGGACATAGAGGTCCAGTTTCAACTCAAGACCACTGGTTTGACCTGTACTCTCTGTAGCCTCTATTCCATCTACAATACTATCTAATGGTGCTTCTAAAGGAGATGGGTGGTCTGAAAGTGAAAGGTGCTCATTGTGCAGATTTGCTTCAGGAGCAGATGGTTCACTGAGTGGCTCATTAGCATGTTCCATGATGCTTCACTTCTGATGTAAAACTCGATGTACAATTGAACTCAGATCTCAAAAGTACTCCTAAAATAGAAAGAAATGATGCAGGTTAACTAACAAAGGTAAGAGGAACACTCTAAAACATAAAAGCACATCTCATATCACAATGCATTTTTGAACTAACAAAAACGTGCCAAAATGGTATGATTGTACTATGTAAATATCATTAATCATTAGCATGGTAGAGAAAGTGTGTCTATTAAGCCCAGTCATAACTAAGTTTCTTAAAAATACTTGAACAGCCTTCTAATGAAGTGGAACTTTAATACACCTAAACATCAAGTAACAAAATGAAATTGCTTTATGTAATTGCAAACTTGACAAGATAATTTAAGCTTACCTGTTTTCTTAATAAGCCCACTACATATTTAAATGTAAATGCTTCACATTTGATTAAATAAACAATTCGATTTTGATTATTTGATGAATGATCTGCCTGCACAAAACTGCACAAATTTATTATAATTTTAATTATAATATTTGACATGCATCAGGATCCATTTAACATTAAACAAACATAAGTGGTCAAAATCAAAACATTTTATTTGAATGTTTCTTTAATATTTCTATAATAATCTGCCTGCTTTCTTTCTGCTACTCTCTTTTCTCTGGCTAAGCATCTAACTATATAACTATATAAAGATGCTGTCTGAACGTTGAGGTTGGTTGTCAGTGTATGTGTACATTTTTTTACAACTTTTTCGATGTCATTTCTAGCATTTCTATTGCTTATAACCAAAGCTTGCTCTATTTTGTTGTACAAAAGATCATTAAACTGTTATGCTGCCTCAGAAGTCTGTCTGAAATCAGTTTCGTAAAGTAACCTTCGCGCACAAACACTGCCTACAAAGTCATTGCCAGAATTTCTTTCTTCTGCTGAACACAAAAGACGATATTTTGAAGAATATGGGGAACTAAACAGGTGATGGACCTCATTGACTTCCATAGTAGGAAAAAACATACTATGGAAGTCAATGGGGTCCATCAACTGTTTGGTT
Organism: Rhinogobio ventralis; assembly: GCA_039654625.1. Classification (NCBI taxonomy): domain Eukaryota; kingdom Metazoa; phylum Chordata; class Actinopteri; order Cypriniformes; family Gobionidae; genus Rhinogobio; species Rhinogobio ventralis. Next base: position 19,843,339 of record CM077201.1, read on the forward strand.
ACTGATATTCTTCAAAAAAAAAACTTTTGTGTTCAGCAGAACAAATAAATTCATACAAGTTTGGAACAAGTTATTTAATAATGATGAGTAAATGATGACAATTTTCTTTTTTGGGTGAAATATTCCTTCAAGTAGCTAACCTTAAGTAACATAGATTTTGCAAACATATTGCCAGTTAATTTGTCCATAGGCATCTTTACACAGCTGGGTTAAGGCTGCTCTGTGGCTGTGCCTGCTTAAATTTCTCTGTAACGCTGCATACAAGTCAGAATTATGCCTGCCCTGACCCACCTCAGCCCCTAGTATAAAAGTAGCCTATACTATACAGTCGAAATTGCTTGTAATTGCATTTATGCTACCATTGAGCAGCATTAAACTTTCAGTGCCAGTCCAGAAGTGCATCTGTTCCACCTATGCAGTGTACATTTGGCATATTTTGCTCCGCTAACGAAGATAGTTCCGAAAAAGCAGAAGCAAAAGCAGAATTTAACTGTTGCGTCTACTCCTAAATTAATCTGCATTTTTGTTTGAATCAGTTGAATTAATTAATGTTTCAATTATTCAAAAAGATGTCCTCTTGTCGCCACCTACTGGCGTATCGATGTAACCTAAAGAAAGAGTCAATGAACAGTCCCCACCAATTACCCCGAGTGACAGCCTTTCTGGAACTCACACAACAACACATACAAGCAGTATGAGTGACACAAACAGTGAAAAGTGATTTTGGACTATACCAGCACTCTCAGCGTTCAAACTGTAACAAATTAATGTAGCATTCGTCTAAGTATGGTGCATGATACAAATAATCCAGTGCAAGTGGTTACTGATGTCACAAATATGCTGTCTATGAAGGTACATCACCACTAGGTTGAGAGACACAGCCCACTGTGCAGGGTCAAAATAAGCTAAACAACGAAGAAAAGGGAAGTCCAAATAAACACGACTACATGAATATGGCTGTTTACTCTCACTCGTGCAGTGGTTAGATCCTTCCATGTTTCGCTAATATGAGGATTTGCTGTTCTAACCCATTGTGTGCAAAACTGCCTGTTATATGGCGCGTGTCTGTGCGTGGTTGTGTGCACTGCCATTAAGACTTGACTGCATAGCGCTGTATTAACTAATATAAGCCCCAAACTCACCGATTTAGTTTTTTTCTTCCTCCCAGCATCTTTTCTACGCAGTATTTTCTTGATAACCCATTGGTTGTGCCTTTATCTGATGGGCTTTATGCGAGATCGCCATATCACAACACTGGGATGCAGGTTGTGTGACGTCACGCATATACTCTATGTGGGAGTTGTAGTTCACAAACATAGAATGTTGTAGTCCTTAAAATAAATATTAGTTCCTAAAAAAAAAAGAAATAAAACTGGTGGGGCAAAATGTATTGTATCAAGTTATGATATTTGTATATTCAAGATATTTCGTGGAAATCTGAGGATTCTATAGGACAGTCGCACAAGCATTTTATGAATTTTGCAAAATCAAAATTTATTGTGCAGTCAACTGACCAATGTTTTATGTACAACTGAATCATATATGGAAATATGGGTAATGCTTGGTAATAAAATTACTCATATTCAAATAGGATATCATGTTTTTTTTTTTTATCACTAGCGAAGGTGTCATAACGTCTACATTTTGTCAAAACAAAGTTTTCAGGGTTTTCAGAGTTTTATGGGACCAAACATGATTAAAAAAAACTTAAAGTCACCATGAAATCAAAAGGGACTATTCTTATTTTTTTTATGGAACATTATCTATTTAATATAAATGCTTTATCCATGCACATATTTTTTTTTATATATTCATGTGTAACCTTTAATCAAAATAACTTCCCCTCCCTCTTGCAATAATATCTCTTCACTGATGATGTTTACTGGTGTGAGGTGTTACGGGACAACCTGTCACTCACATGAGATTGACCAATTAGCAAACCGCAATGATCCAATCAATTCCAGTTGGGCAAAATCTGCCTTACATTTTTTCTTGTTCGAGAAGCCGTTTCAAGAAAAGACTATCGTAACTTCTGTTTCATGTTGACTGTCCATTTAAAAATAAAAGACAGAATCACTTATGCATGTCTCTAGCTAAATTTAATTGTAGATATTTCAGCCAGGTTCATCCTGTTAGCCAGGTTAACCCTTAAATGCATACCTCGGGTCTTTAGTGACCTGGGACGTCATTCACTACCCTCCTCCTCATAATTTTTTTTTAATTTAGACATCAAACTTCTTAGTATTCCTCAATCAATTCATTATAAAAAAAATTAACAAGGAAAAAAAAATTGTATCTAACGACCCGAGGTGTGTAACAGTGTAAGTATAGTTTTTCTGCACAGCAATAATTGAATCTTTGATGACTGAATAAGTGCAATTCCCATTTATTCCACAAGGTGGCGATGTCTGATACACAATGATGAAGTGACATTTCACTCATAGCTACTGCAGGCAGAAAACAAAAGAATAGGAAGAATCATCAGCAAAACTTAAAATGGCTCAGCTATTTACTGCAGAGCAAGTACTGAATGCAATCAAATATTAGTGTCACTGTCACTTGATGGTGGATCTGGTGAAGAAGCTGTCAGCGATCAAAATATTGATTTTAAAGATACTAGTTTTGAGAAAATGTTTGAGATTGCGAATATGAGCCAGATGCTGACTGTATTGGGAAATGAGCTCTGACGTGGACAGTGATGATGGTATAAAACATCTGCTCAAACTGAACCCTTCCAAGCTCCAAAAGGTAACAAAATATACTTTATTTTATTCTTCTGTAATTGTTACTGTAATATCAGGAGAGTTTTATTTTATCACAACAGGTAGAGATAGAGATCCAGGTCGCTAAAGACCTGAATATGTAATAATGATTGGCGAAACATTCATGCATTTAAGGGTTAAACAAACAGCTAGTTGTTAGCTATGATGTTATTGGCCCAGACAGTGTAGCGGCACACCTCAGCATAAACCCCAGGTTTGCCTTGTTGAGCACAGCCATAGCCCCATGAAACAAGTCCTTGCAGTTCCCCATTGCACACCACAGGACCGCCAGAATCACCCTAAGAAAAAAAAATGGAAAAATGAAAATAAAGTTGTGAGTGTTTATAAAAATATATAACAGACATAAAGATGAATCTGACATACCTGACATGAGTCTTTGCCTCCCTCCATGAATCCAGCACAGAACATGTTTTCAGTTATTTCGCTATACGCACCCTCACACTGCGCCCTTGACAATACAGTCAAATTCAAACATTGCAGCACAGAAGCATAGTCAACTGAAAAATAAATAATATGAAAACGATTAAAGCTTTTTATTTTTTACCTATATAAATTGTTGAATGTGATGCTTTAAGAACTGACCTTATGAAAGTTAATAAAGAAAAGTTTTATTACTTGACATCTCACCTCCACTGGTGATCTGATTGCCCCATCCAGAAACCAAGCACTGCTCCCCTTCAGAGGAGCAACTGGTTGCCAGGGGGATTGGCTGCACATACTGGTTGAAGACGGCGGGCTCTTTCAGCTTGATCAGCATGAAATCATTGTTATATGTAAAATCATTATAGTCCGGATGAGGAATCACTTTCTCTACCCCGATCCACTGCTCTGTGGATTCTTCAACTGATATGTTGTGTTTACCCAGGTGGACAGTAAGACGAGAAGCTCTATTTGACAAAGAACTCATATATTACTGGGCTCTAATAAAACTTTTATCAGCAATACTGGCTACCTAAATTACTTTTATGGATAGTCTCAAAGGGGTTTTATACTTAATCTCGGAGACATTATGTTAAGACCATTACAGATTATAAATAATATTGCACTAGTGTGCTAAATGGTAAAATAAAACGTCTTGATTACTCCTTGAATCTAGAAAAGAGGCCTTTTTTAAAACTGTACACTGTACATTTCAAATAATAGGCTATACAAAACTAGAGCTATGAGCTGACATTGGATGCCAGTGGTGGGTTGGTTAAAGGAACATGCCGACTTTTTGGGACTTTAGCTTATTCACCGTGTCCCCCAGAGTTAGATAAGTCCATACATACCATTTTTATCTCTGTGCGTGCCATAACTCTGTCTGACGCACCCACCGCTAGCCTAGCTTAGCACAAAGACTGGAGGTAAACGGCTCCATCTAGCCTACTGCTCAATAAGTGACAAAATAACGCCAACATTTTCCTATTTACATGTTGTGATGTGTATAGTTACATCGTGTATTAAGGCTGACGGAAAATTAAAAGTTGCAATTTTCTAGACCAATATGGCTAGGGACTATACCCATGGTACGGCAGCAAAGTTCCTGGATTATTACGCAGGAATGAGAGTATAGTCAATGCCATATCAATCTAGAAAATTGCAACTTTTCATTTTCCGTCGGTCTTAGTACACGATGTAACTATACACATCACAACATGTAAATAGGAAAATGTTGCCGTTATTTTGTCATTTATTGAGCAGTAGGCTAGATGGAGCCGTTTACCTCCGGTCTTTGTGCTAAGCTAGGCTAGCGGTGGGTGCGTCAGACAGAGTTATGGCACGCACAGAGATAAAAATGGTATGTATGGACTTATCTAACTCTGGGGGATACGGTGAATAAGCTAAAGTCCCAAAAAGTCAGCGTGTTCCTTTAATGAACCCTCATCTTTTAAATAAATAAATAAATAAAAGTAAAGATATAGTATACACTTACAGAATCTTGCAGTGAGCAGCAGAAACAACCCATCTCTCATTAATCACAGATGCTCCACACCAAAGTTTTTCATTATCATAAGTAAGTTGGACTTGCCAGGGTTGGGAGTGGGGCGAACATTCATAACCTCCAATGATTTTGCTACCTGTGCAACAAGCTGAAAAAAAAAAATTAAATATAATTTTTCAAAAGGTGCATGTTTCTGATATTTGTTTGTCTGTCATATTTATCATTTAATATTTAGTTAACATGTATGTATCAGTGACATACATTATCATATTAAGGGTAAAGACTATCTAAGCCAGTAGGTTATAGGTCAGAAAACAACTGAAATAATAATTAAGAAGCAAGATCTACATACCCACAGCCACTACCAGCAAAGGGAACACAATAGTCTTCATTGTAGTAGAGGAAAGAAGTGCTCACAATCAGGCAAAAGAAAGATTCTGCAAATTTCAGAAACCACAATAATGATTTTAAGTGATAATGCATATAGGATACACAAGGGGTTCAAAGGAAACAGAATTTAAATACACAGTGATATTAGTGATATTATTTTAAAGACATCTAATTGCCTTGAATGTCATCAAGACTGTGGTCACTGAAACATTTAGTTATCATACAAATAATTCATACAAAAGGAAAACTGCCAAGCCATCACGATACATCACTGAGTCGTGCACAATATAAACCCAACCGACAATACACAATGAAAAGACAAATATTGACAGTATTGTCCACCATAGTCTTGTTTTTTAAAATGTATTATTACCTTGCAATACCTTGTAGTCAGCTGAATCTTCGATGGCCTTGTCCAAAGGTGTAAATGAGCATATAAAAATCTTCCCCGCTTGAATGGCTTATATAATGCATATGAAGTCCAGACTCCCACTTTTTAAAAACCTCCCAGTCCCCCTCAGTTTCCTGTTCTTGCAAATTCTTTTTCTGTGCCTCTTCTAAATGCTCTTGTTCTTCATTGATGACTTGGAGTCACTAGATTCCCTGTCAGATGAAGAGGAGATATAGTTGTCATCCTCATCATCTTTCTCATCACCAATTTCCAGATCCTTTTCCCATTCTCTCTTCTTGATTAAAATCATTAATTGCCCCTAAAATATTTTTTGCATAACTGATACTGGATGCTTTCCCTTAAAATGAGTGTCCTTTCTCCCAAGAGGAACACCTTCTTCTTCGTTAAAACCTCCACCTTTACCCCCCTAGCAACTAGATTTCCAAGTTGTGTGAAGCAAAAAATAAATAATACTATCATATTTCTCTGCATACCAAGAATTTTTGGTTCCCAGAATGGACAATCTAGCATTCCCTGTTGATTAGCCAGAAAACTTTTCCCCGCCCTTTCTGCCTTCCTTTCTTATGAAAACAAAACGTGGTTACATTTGGGGAACATCTGATATCCTTTAATCTGTTGCTTGTCAATAATCAGTCTACAAACCCATTTTTGTTTTGTTCCATTGTTGAATTAATGATTAAAATGATCCAATCCAATCCTTATTAGGTATGCTTGATTAATTGTTCAATCAGAACAACAACCAAAAAATTAGCAGCGATAAATGTTAGTGTCAGATATTAATGCTCAAAAAGTCTTGTGTCATCAAGACTTTGGTCAGAGTGAGTATTTACACGAAAGGAATCCATGCAGGAAGTCATCATGATACATCCCTAAATATTGCACTGTATGATGTGTAGAATTTTAGGCACATGATGTCTAAAAATAAGCTTTTATCAAACTTCCCCTTTTGCATGCTTCATTCATTGATTGTGAATGTCATATGTCTTGTCTTGTGTAAGCACGTCTTGTATTTGTCATTTCTGGCCATGTGCTTGTGTTTGTCATGTTTGGTATGATGTCATGTCTCCAGTCTATTGTCAACCTCGCCCATCATGTTATTTGATTATTGGTTAATTTGCCCCACCTGTTCTCCCTCATTACCTGCCTTGTTTGTTCCCTTTATAATCTCCTTGTGTTTGCAGTCCTGTGCTGGATCGTTGTCTGATGTCTTTTGTTCCCTGTCATGCTTCTTGGTCCTGCGCCTTGTGTTTAGTTTATGTCAAGTTTGGTTCCCCCCTTGTGGGTATTTGGTTTGTTTTATTTTTATTTAATAAAGTCACCTTTTCTTCCTGCACTTGAGTCCTCGCTCCTTTATACTTACCTGTTCCTGACAGTGACGCTCAGACTCCCCAATGTAATGACACTCTCAGCTTACTGCTCTTGCAGTAACTGCTCTTCCACTTACTGTTCTTAAAGTTTCTGATCCTGTGCCTCATCTACAAGTTCTTGTTCATCATCTGATAAGGAGTCTGATGAATGTCAGGTGAATCGCTCTCAGATGAGTGCATCAATTACACTGCAGTGATCTAATAATACATTTACAACATATTTACAACTTTTAAGTGTAATTAGGATATCTGTAATATTACTCTAATTTCATCAGCCATGTTTCTTTCTTTCTACAACAATTATAGCAAAAAATTAGGCATTTCCCTTGAAAACACTTTGTTACTCTTACACTCGTTTAAGGACATACTGAGACCAGTAGTTCTCGTGTGTGTAGCAAAAAAAGATTTAAATGTTCAAAATCTCCAGCTGATGCTTTCCTCACACTGAATAAATAAACAAAACCCAAAAGTCAAATTTTTACTTCATTCATTCAGTTAAAAAATAAATAACTCTATTTTAAATAGACCTTTTCATTATTAAAGAATTTAAACTCATACAGTATATCATGTGTGAACAGCCATGTAATAAGCAAGGTAATGTACAATTAGTCAGCCATTATCTCAAAATAGACACTCCAGATTGGTACAGTATGATTTTTTATTTTATTTTGCAGTAATGCTTACTTATCTCTTTATTGTCTATTTAAATCCCCCCTGATGATGGTCAGCAAGATTTCTGATATCACAAGTTTGTGATTGTGAACACAAAGATTAGCAATATGACCCCTTTTTGGGATTACATTTTGGACTGGGAGCAACCTTGGCTAAAAAATCTCTTAAAATACTATATCCATATAAAACGAATGGACAGAAACACTTCTATCTGTTCCAAGCTGAATTTAATCACAGATATTTCAGGGGAAAAAATCTAATTAAAAGGTCCAACTTAGCTGAACAAATAGTTAATTGTTAGCTATGGTGGACGCGACCCAGTCAGTGTAACGGCACACCTCAGCGTAAACCCCAGGATAGCCACGTTGAGCACAGCCATAACCCCACGAAACAACTCCTCGCAGTTCCCCATTACACACCACAGGACCACCAGAATCACCCTGAGAATAGTTTGGAAAAGGAAAAGAAGAAAAGTGTGATTTTGAAAGAAAATATAAGCTATAACAAACATAAAAAAGAAGACTATGTCAATGACATACCTGACATGAGTCTTTGCCTCCCTCCATGAATCCAGCACAGAACATGTTTTCCGTTATTTGCCATCCATATGCACCCTCACACTGCCCCCTTGCCAGTACAGGCAAATTCAAACACTGCAGCACAGAAGCATAGTCAACTGGAAAAAGAGTACAAGAACAATGTTGAAGATTTGGATCTTGTTCATACCTAACTTTTGGACAAATCATCTAATAGCTTGTTTAAATATAAGCAATGCCACTCGTGCAAGAGGGCTTTTAAAGAAAAAAATTAATCAAACAAGAATACTGACAAACTTTGTTTTTTACTCAAACAAGCCACCACATAGTTTTCTGTTGCGTATCTCAGAGCAAAGAACAGTGGTGTTTCCTGAATGAATCAGTGTTTTGAATGAATTGGTTTAGTGAATGATTCAAATGACTCACTCATAAAGACAGTAAAAGCTGGAATACACAACATAACAGATTTTAAAACACTAGGCATTATACACTTGCGGACTTCGTAAATGGTTACATAGAAAACCTGGCATCATACACTAAACGACTGAGGATTACAAACTACCAGACTTTCAAGTCATTCTGAACACTCACACAGAAATGTGCCTTGTTGCTAGGAGATGCATTTTGCAATGCAGAAGTAAGCAATCTTCTCTGAATGTGTAAGATTTCCAAATTATTAGCTGATATAGGCAAATAACTACGAATAACAAAGTGCAGTAAATGGTAATCTGCACTACAAACAAGTGTGTTTATAATTACAACAATATATTAAAATATTATTATGAGAAATACCAGTCTGCAATATCAAAAAGCTGTTTTGTACAGTTAAAAATAATTGGAAGCGAGTGACACAGGAAGTAAAACAAGGTGAATAGCCTCATTCACTATTCCCAACATTACTCCACTAATATAGTCCCCTTGGATGGCATCTTCTCTAGCAGCTCTACCTGTTAAGTGTATATTGGTCGTACAGTTGTTACTGCGGTGCATTATGGGATTGAATGAGTGCACTCAATGTCCACAAAAGTTTAAGAGAACACCACAAATGTCTGTCACCTCAAAAAATACACTATGGTCTAGTCCCAAATGGCACACTTAATGTGCATTTGTGGACTTAAAATGGCCGCCGTGTGTGCATGTCTGTTAAGTCCACAAGTCTGTAGAGTGTCCCATTTGTCATTTTAGGTTTCAGAATTGTGCTTGCGAGCGGCCCTTTTGTGGTCGATGTGCGCCCTTGATGCTCATTTTTGCGAGCTCCGCAGCAGATTTCTTCCCGACAGTCAAAGCACCATTACGTCACAAAAGTGTAGACTCGGAGGAAGATCGCTCAGGGCTTAGGTTTCCATTTGGGACAGGGCCTATATAAGGGTGCAGGGAGCAATTTTGACCACAGCCATAGCCTGAAGCTACAAAAAAGAAGAAAGAATCCGTAGCTAGCCATACTGTGAAATCTGTCAACTTTTTTTTGCTAAAATCTGCTGACTGACTATGACTTTCGGAAACTAGCATCAACTCATCCAAACTGCAAATTGGGGCAGAAATCTATAGGCAAAAGTCATGTAGTGTATTCCAGCCTGGCATACTAATGAAACCTGCAGAAAGAGTCACTGAAAAATCTCCACCACTAATACACAGACCAACAGTCTGTCTGGAACACACAAAGAAGCAGTGATAAAATAGTTCCAGCACTGATCATTGGCCTTCGATCAAATATCATATACTGTCACCCAATCAATCAAGATCGGAACGAACTGTTTTATAACATGTTATTTACTCAGCCATCTCACCTCCACTGGTGATCTGATTGCCCCATCCAGAAACCAAGCACTGCTCCCCTTCAGAGGAGCAACTGGTTGCCAGAGGGATTGGCTGCACATACTGGTTGAAGACGGCGGGCTCTTTCAGCTTGATCAGCATGAAATCATTGTTATATGTAAAATCATTATAGTCCGGATGAGGAATCACTTTCTCTACCCCGATCCACTGCTCTGTGCCTTCTTCAATGTAGACATTGTGCTCTCCCAGGTGGACAGTAAGACGAGAAGCTCTATTTGACAAATAACTCATATATTACTGGGCTCTAATACAACTTTTATCAGCAATATAGAATTGAATGTGTAACTTTTCACAGCCATTGGTTTAAAAATCTTGCATCTGTTACATTTTACAATCATCCTTTTCAGTGTATAGCCTACATAATACACATAGGGTGGGTTGCACCAACAAGGATTAAATTAAACTCAGTTTAGAGCTAATCTAGGATTTGTTGATCTAGGCTTTATTTAAAATCGAGTTGTGTTGCACCACTTAATTTTAAACCCAGATTTAAAAATCGGGGATTAGAATTTAACCTGCGATTAAAACCTCCAACCTCCTCTCTGACATAAGATCTTGCCGATAAAGTAAATAAACTTGTCAAATGTCAGCTGTCTTTATAAAGCGTTACGTAGAGAGACCGTTACTGATCAAGCAGGCAATGAAAACATTTGTGATTAGTGACGGATCTGCATCCTGGATATTGATAGCAGGCGTAAACTCATGGGCCGCCACGACCCTCACACTCTGACGGCTCAATTCGCTTTATTTTTCATTTTTACTAGTAATAAACACCTCTCTGAGACCTGACGACACACCCACTGTTTCTATCTCTGTTCAATCATCTGTATATTTTAATTGTAGGTGCACTTTTTTTTTTATTTAAACCTCCTCGCATGTAAATTTAAAATGAATCCATAATTGAGATTTAAATCTGAGTTTAAAGTTATGGAGCAACAGAATTAAAGTTAATCTATCTTAAATATAAATTAAATCCAGGATCAAAAAGATGGTTTAAATGTAAACCTGCTTATTTAGTTTAAAGTTTGGTGCAACAGAATTATTAGATAAAACTTGATTTAATCTATATTTACGATTAATCCTGGTTGGTGCAACCCACCCACTTTTTAAAAAGTTGCTCTATAGGGAAAAGGGAGATTGATGAGGTTTAACATAAAAATATGATATACTCACGAAACGTAGCAGTGAGCAGCAGAAACAACCCATCTTTCATTAATCGCAGATGCTCCACACCAGCGTTCCCCATTATCGTAAGTAAGGTAGACTTGCCAGGGCTGGGAGTTGGGTGAACATTCATAACCTCCAATGATTTTATCATCTGCACTGCAAGCTTCATAAAAATAATGTTTAATTGTTCACAAAGTGCCCAAATAAAGCAAATCAAATCACTGTGTAAAGTTTGTTGTGTCTTTTGTAACTGATTACGTGAACTGATGTTTCTTTGTCATATTTGCTGTTTTATCTAACAACATTTTAAGTCTCATATTAATCTTAAAGTCTAGGCAGAAACCAACAACTGACATTATAATTAATAAGAGAGATCTACATACCCACAGCCACAGCCAGCAAAGCAAATACAATAGTTTTCATTGCAGAGGAACGAATCATAACTTTAGAGAGAAAACCTCTGCTACGTTCAAGAATTGCATTCATCTTTTTAAGGGATTTATTTAACATTGATACCTACAGAACAACCAATAAGATCATGGCAAATTATTCATAAGTGAAAATTAGCACCTGGGACAACAGTTCTTATCACACTGTTTTCCATGAACATGATAAAATCAAGGTAGTGCATATGCAGTACAAAGCTTAAAAAAAAAAAAAATGCTTTTATATTTTTAGTGAAGCATGACTTACGACCGCCAGTTATTGTTTACTTAACTGTTTAATCAACACAAGAGAAATTCTATGCTTAATAGCATGTGGTGTATTGATAATGCATTGACTCATGAAATAACAGCTTGAAAAACTAATCCAGTAACAAGTAACAATTCTTAACAGCAATAAAAACTATATTCGATAACAGAAAATAGTCCAAAAAAAGTCTTCAACCAACCAAGATTCCAGATTCAAGACACTAGAAAGAAACATGTCAAAACATGCAAAAAGCAGTGATAAATGTTAGTCAAATTCCATTGCTTACTAAATTAAGGCCTCGCAGATAACAGTGTTAAGCAATGAAGTACAAGGTCTCTAAAAGAAAATAAGGCAAACTTGTGATTAAACCAGCACCATCCAATCCCCCAAAAACTATATTATTGCATTTTAAAAGCATCTAATATTCTTGGTTGACATCAAGACTGACTTTGATCACTGAATCATTGTTATTGAGTAAAGAGTAAGTCACACAAATACCACATTAATAATAAGCATACTGTGTATCAGACTTCCCTATTTGCGTGCTTCTTATAATACATGTGAAGCTCAGACTCCCCAATGAAATGTACACCACATTCAACACACTCCCACTCCCCCTCAACCTCCTGCACTTGCAAATGGTCTTCCTGTGCCTTGTTTAAATTTTTTTGTTCTTCATCTGATGAGGTGTCAGATGAGTCACTAGAGTCAGGTGAATCACTTTTAGTTTTAGGTATTGTAGCCTTGTTGGCATCGATTTTCTCATCACCATCTTCTTCCTCTGGATCCTTTTTCATTTCCTCTTCTTGACTGGAAACATTCATTACTCCTAAAATTACTTTTTCCATAACTGACACTCGATTCTTTCCTCTAAAACCAGCATCCTTTCTTCCGGGGGGAACATCGTCTCCTTCTTTAAAGACCTTGAGATGTTTTTTTCCGATGGGTAATTAGATTTCCTAGTTGCAAGAAACTCTTGTGGTAAAGATCACATGTGTAAGGCCTGGCACCCGTGTGAACGTTGTAATGGCTCCGAAGTTCGGGTGAAACCCGAAAGGACTTCTGGCAGATGTTGCACATGTGTTTTTTGTTGTCATGGTCATGCAAGTGTCTTTCCAATCCCTCTGAATTTCTGAAAACTTTTGTACATACATTGCGCCAGAAGGACCTCTGCTTGTGCATTTCCTGATGGTTCACAAATGCCACAGCAGAGGCAAATGATTTATCACACCATTCACAGTGAAGGACAGAAGGCTTTTCAGGAACACACTGCTTACTTAATTTTAGATGAAGTGTGAGAGAGAATGGACGATTTAAAGTTTTCTTACTCATTTTACAGCGGATTTCAGGCTGTTGGGCTTTTGAAGTTATGTGCAGACGTGATTTCTGAAAGATTCCAGAATAGACCTTCCCGCAGACAGCGCAGGCGTAGACCTTGTTTGCCTGTGCGTACACTGGCTTTTCTTCCTCTGACAACATAGAAACACCAGGACAGATGGTGAAGATCTCAGACAGTTTTATCTGACAAGAACCATCAAAGGATGTATCTTTGTCTGTTTCTTTCACTTGTTTCTTCTTTGTAACATTGTCATTTCCATTAGAGACAGATTCCACCTGTCTTTTCTTGTTTCATCTCTTTTCTTTTACATGTCCACAAAGATGAATTCTGAAGGCCTCCCAGCGAGTGAACAGCTGCCCACAGTCCTGACATCTCATGTTGTGCGGCTTCACTGGAGAAGAAAGTTTCATGTCAGTAACACAAGACTATATCAATAAAAGAGCAAAACTAAATTTCAACATCTACTGCAACATTTTCTCAACTCAGTGTTTCATGATTTATCTTATTACAATAGTATTTGCACTAGCATACCTTTTGCATACATAGTTTATACTGCCTAGTATATGTATAGGTATATATATATATATATATATATATATATAATCTATTTATTTTATTACAAAGTTCCAGGCACATTATAAGTTAAAGTTATCCCACAAATACATTAACATTTTTGGATTTTTAGTTGTTGCAAAAATGGCAGTCAGATCAAGTTAAGAATGTGTTGGAAATGGAAAGTCAGTTTGAGAACAATGTAGAAAACACTATAACATGCAGTGTTCTTTTTGTAAATAGCATATTATGGCAAATGTAATGAGTCATCCAAGTGTCTCAAAAATGGTAGGATGTTTAGAATCACACACTACATACGGAAATGTAATATATGTACATACACTCACCTAAAGGATTATTAGGAACACCATACTAATACTGTGTTTGACCCCCTTTCGCCTTCAGAACTGCCTTAATTCTACGTGGCATTGATTCAACAAGATGCTGAAAGCATTCTCTAGAAATGTTGGCCCATATTGATAGGATAGCATCTTGCAGTTGATGGAGATTTGTGGGATGCACATCCAGGGCACGAAGCTCCCGTTCCATCACATCCCAAAGATGCTCTATTGGGTTGAGATCTGGTGACTGTGGGGGCCATTTTAGTACAGTGAACTCATTGTCATGTTCAAGAAACCAATTTGAAATGATTTGAGCTTTGTGACATGGTGCATTATCCTGCTGGAAGTAGCCATCAGAGGATGGGTACATGGTGGTCATAAAGGGATGGACATGGTCAGAAACAATGCTCAGGTAGGCCGTGGCATTTAAACGATGCCCAATTGGCACTAAGGGGCCTAAAGTGTGCCAAGAAAACATCCCCCACACCATTACACCACCACCACCAGCCTGCACAGTGGTAACAAGGCATGATGGATCCATGTTCTCATTCTGTTTACGCTAAATTCTGACTCTATCATCTGAATGTCTCAACAGAAATCGAGACTCATCAGACCAGGCAACTTTTTTCCAGTCTTCAACTGTCCAATTTTGGTGAGCTCGTGCAAATTGTAGCCTCTTTTTCCTATTTGTAGTGGAGATGAGTGGTACCCAGTGGGGTCTTCTGCTGTTGTAGCCTATCCGCCTCAAGGTTGTGCGTGTTGTGGCTTCACAAATGCTTTGCTGCATACCTCGGTTGTAACGAGTGGTTATTTCAGTCAAAGTTGCTCTTCTATCAGCTTGAATCAGTCGGCCCATTCTCCTCTGACCTCTAGCATCAACAAGGCATTTTCGCCCACAGGACTGCCGCATACTGGATGTTTTTCCCTTTTCACACCATTCTTTGTAAACTCTAGAAATGGTTGTGCGTGAAAATCCCAGTAACTGAGCAGATTGTGAAATACTCAGACCGGCCCGTCTGGCACCAACAACCATGCCACGCTCAAAATTGCTTAAATCACCTTTCTTTCCCATTCTGACATTCAGTTTGGAGTTCAGGAGATTGTCTTGACCAGGACCACGCCCCTAAATGCATTGAAGCAACTGCCATGTGATTGGTTGATTAGATAATTGCATTAATGAGAAATTGAACAGGTGTTCCTAATAATCCTTTAGGTGAGTGTATATGTCCCTATATTCGAGTAGTGATGTCATATATGTTTCATATAAGGCAATACATTATTAGCACATATATACATCCTCACAATATATGAATATATAGGTTTATACCATGTATGAAATTCCCATAGAAGAATTATATACATATATTAAAATTATTTATGACTTTTTATATGGTACATTATGTCTAATTTATATATGCAAGTTTATTTAAACAACATATATGCAAACATTCAGTATGCTTATATAGGATTTTATATGGATTTATATAGTTGTATACCATATATAAAATACCTATAGTAAAATTAGTATATATGCATATATTACAGATATTTATATAATGAATTTCTATATGGTACTGTGCAATATGTTAAGATCATATATGTAAACAATTTGTATAGTTTATTTAAACATATGCAAACATGTTGTATGCTCATTCTCTTATTAATTTTGGGCAATCTACACTGTCAAACTGTTTTTTTTTTATTTTGTTTGAAATTGGATCACATGAGTTGATGGCAAATGTTTATAACTTGTATTAAAATATATGTAGGCTAACAAATATATGAAGCCATGTTTAATAAAGTATATTTGTATAACTATGCAATTCATACATAACACAAAAGAATATGAGACAGACATTATGAACATTTTACATATACACTTTGTTAGGGTTCTGTTACTTGGATAAGGTTTTATTCTTGGTTTGGTGACAGCTCTGACACTCCTATTGTCTTCGCTTAGATAATGCGCTCGTTTGTCTGTGTGAATTGCTTTGTGTGGTGTTTGGATCCTGGCATTTCATTCTAGTCTACTTCAGACATTAATGCTCCATGCATATGTGCATTTATGTTTTTACTCTAAATGAGCATATTAGGATATTTCATATATGAGACATACAGTTGCAAGAAAAAGTATATGAACCGCTTGCAGAATCTGTGAAAATGGGAATAATTTTAACTAAATAAGAGAGATCATACCAAATGCATGTTATATTTTATTACTGTCCTGAATAAGATATTTTACATAAAAAATGTTTACATAGTCCACAAGACAAAAAAATAGCTGAATTTATTAAAAATGACCCCGTTCAAAAGTTTATGAACCATTGATTATTAATACTGCATGTCGTTACCTGGATGATCCATGGCTGTTTTTTTGTTTTGTGATGGTTGTTGTTTGTCCTGAGCAGTTAAACTGCCCAATGTTCTTTAGAAAAATCCTCCAGGTCCTGCAAACTCTTCAGTTTTCCAGCATGTTTTGCATATTTGAACCCTCTCCAGCAGTGACTGTATGATTTTAAGATCCATCTTTTCACACTGAGGACAACTGAGGGACTTTTGAACAGGATGATGTTAAAATTGTTCTTATTTTGTTTAAATATCTTTTTTTTTTCCATTTAGTACTGCCCTTCAGAAGCAACATAAGATACTTACATGTTTCCCAGAAGACAAATTAAGTACAATTTAACTTTATTTTTAAATTCAATAAGTTTTCACCACTCAGGTCTTAATGCATCGTGTTTCCTTCTGGAGCATCAGTGAATGTTTGAACCTTTTTTTATAGTTGTGTTTGAGTCCCTCAGTTGTCCTCAGTGTGAAAAGATGGATCTTAAAATCGTACAGTCACTGCTGGAGAGGGTTCCAATATGCAAAACATGCTGGAAAACTGAAGAGTTTGCAGGACCTGGAGGATTTTAATCAAGAACATTGGGCATTGGGCTGTACCACCAAATTGGTCCACAGCTTCTGTACCACGACTGTAAAGTTAATCAGTCATGTATAACAGTTAACATATCAGCTACATATTAATAAGAGTGGGAGAGGAGAGATTAAACGGGCTATGGCTGCATGAACATCTGCAAGGCAAAATAAGAGACCGTTTTCACTGAAATTATGACCAATGAATCAACTTTATAAGGAAATTAAAGGATAGTCCTTTATTAACAAACCAACCATAAACCTTCACATTCTCCACCAAGCCAAGACAACAAAATGGAATGTTAATATAACTGTTCAATTTAATATCACAAGGCGATTCAGTTGTTCAAATGATTTGCTATTTCTTTGCTTCATCATGCCATTCCTACACACAAATCCCTGCCTCTACTGAGCAGTTTGCAATCTTATTCATACATTCTTAATGTCATTAACATGACTTCAGGGCAATTACACAAGGAACGTATAACATTATATCTAGCAAGGAAATAATTGTCTGTGTGTTTACAACATTTTCAAGAGAAACATTAAACCCCAATTTTTTTAAGTTGAAAGATGAAATTTTTTTACAATGCAAACCAAAACCTAAATGCAACAGAAACGTGGTTTACAGTGAAGAGTGGTGATGTCAATAGCAATGACACTGGCATTACCGGATGCTGTACAAAACACAGATCAAAGTCTAGCATGACCACACATGAGACTTAAGCTGTAATGCTTAGAAAAAAGATCTTCAAGCTACTTTTTAGCACATACAAAAAATATCCAGCAAACACATTGGTAGTTTAAATTAAGTACTCTTTAAAAGTACAAGCCAGGTGATAGAAATTAACAGAGACACTAAATTGAGCAGTCAAAAAAAGAGAGAAAATAAATCTTTTTAAAAACCCTAAATAGATTGAAATGCATCAATGAGATGCTCTTGGAACACTTGCAGAGATCTACTGAGATTTTAAAGGGAATCATAGAAATTACAAGTAATTACAACACACTATTTGGTTTAGAGGACATCTGTAATAATGCCCTGAATTCAGCAGGTTACTTTTTCTCTTTACAACAATTTCAGCAAAAATGTAGAATTTAAAAGCTGATCGTGGCATTATCCTTTCTCTTTAAGCATACGGTTCTTCTACTGAATACCAACACTTACAGCAGGTAACAAAATCAATTACTAGTTAAATCAGTGCAGATGCAGTAAACAATGTACCAGATACCAATATCCATTTCATGCATTTTTTCACAAGTTTTAGAACCCACGTGCATGTTCAATATAATGCTGATGCAGTTCTGTTTCCTGTTGGAAGGAAATGCCACACTCAATGCAAGTCAGGTTATCAGCGCCTCTTACTTCGAAAGCTGAGCTATTGTCCTTTCGCTCTTTATCACCCAAGCACTCCTGATGGTGGTCTATAAGATTTCTGATATCACTAAATGTCTGTGAACACAATGAACAATGGTACGGCTCCTCGTTTTTGTGAAGAGTCTGGTGCTGCTGCAGCGCACGAGGTGACAAGAAGGTTTTCCCACATTGCTGACATTTATGGCTATTCGCTTGTGGACTTACAAGGGCTACAGGCAGATTGACTATAGACTCGGATCTGTGTGATAAGGCCTGCTGGTTGTCTGAAGGCCCAGGTGCCAGGGAAGCACTCAGTCTGTATCGCAGTTCAGTTGGGAGACGCCGACGTACTTCGTTGTGCCATGCGAGATGATGCTGCAGCTGGTTTTCAGTCCAGTAACCACGGCAGCAAAGAGCGCAGCAGTGCGGACGAGTCTTTGCCACCTCTTTATGAGCGTTTAACTGATCCTCACTGGGAAACGCTTTAGCACATTTATCGCATTTGAAAAAACATTTAGTAAGTTCAAAATTTCGACTGTGCTGTATGGGATCCTCCTCCGTAGATGCTTTCAGCTCTTTCTTATTGGACGTTTTACGAAGGGACCCTTCAGAAGCAAAGGGCTTTGCATATGCAGAGCTCTCTTCTATAGACGCAGTGGGTCGTTCACTAACCTTGTGGTGTTTCTGCCATTTATGCGCACGAAGGCCACGAATGTTCAAGAAGCTCTTAGCACAGTGGGAGCACTGGTAGTGTTGTACCTTAGTATTCTCTTGACTGGTAACATCAATTTTGGATGTGTAAAATTGTTTGATGGGTGGACCCGACTCATCTATAGAGAGGATTTCAGACTGTAGTTTCTCAGTCTCAGTAGGCTTGCTGTGATGGTCTGCAAAGTGAGTTGTTAGAAGAGACCCACTTGTGAAAGACATTTGACAATCTGGACAGGTAAAAACACTATTTGATTCAGCAACTTCGTGCTCTTTTTGGGGTTGAGCCTCCATGGGAGGGTGATGTAGTTGATGCCGACGAAGAACACAAAGGTAGAAGAATCCTTTCCCGCATATGTTGCATAAATAAGGACCACCATCCACACTTTTCTTTGAGCGTATCTTATTGGTCTTTGAGAGAAATCTGGCTAACTTTTTGTCCTTGTGCCATCGCCTATGTGTACCAAGAGCTGAATTGGTGCTAAAATATCTTCCACATTCAGCACAAACAAAAGGCGATTTTGCCAAACACTTCTCTGGCTTTACTTTGCCAAGCTTCAACGGCTTTGCCGAACTGGACTTCAGCTTTTTAGATTGGTGACCGTTACGATGAATTCGCTTGTGAAAGTTTAGAGCACCAATTACTGAAAAGCTTCTGCTGCAGTCTTTACATTTGTATTTCAAATCTGAAGCTAAAGGCGTTTTTTGTTCTTTTTTAGAATCAGTTGAATGAGAAGTGACAACATCTTCAGCTTTTTGTGAGGATGCATTTTGCTCCTCTATTTCAACTTCCCTCCCTTCTTGTGGAAATTCCGCATTGTCCTCTGGTTTTAAACAGTGCTTCTGATGATTTTGTAGTATCAACTCAGATGCAAAAAAAGAGTAGCATGTCGGGCATTGAGGTCGCTCAGTCGAGTCAGAGTCTATCAAAGGAAGGCCAGTCTCAAAGCCATGACTTTTCATGTGAAACTGGAGGGCCATGGCGCGGGAGAAAACTTTTCCACAGTCGGGACATTGGTAGGAGTTCTTTTTTAACTGTTGGACTTGATAGTCAAAAGATTTGACAGCAGGTTGGAGACTTGTATCATGGACAAGTTTGTGTTTAAGAAAACAAGCTAGCATGTGGTATGATTTGCCACAGACCTCGCATTTATGTTCCTCTTTAGAATTCATAGGGTGCACTCTTTTATAACCACCCCTACGACCCCTTTTCTTCCGTCGTATGTGACCGTTCTCAGTGTCGGGCATACCTGTGGGCCTTGTCTCGCCATCTGCACACTCCGAGTGGTTTTGTTTGTGATGACAGAAAGCTCCCAAAGACCAAAAACCTTTACCACACTTTTTACAGTGATAAACCTTTGGGCCCAAAAGTGACTTGGTTGGATTGAAATTCTTTGTCTTTTCATCTTTAGCACTGCCACAGCAAACCTTCTGATGGTTGTACAGACCATTTGCGGTCACATATCTCCTGTCACACTGCAAGCAAGCAAAGGGCTTTTTTTTTTTACTGTGAAGCTGTTGGTGAGAATGCAATGCAGACAGTCTGGAAAAACACATGCCACACTCTTCACATTTAATGTTGTTTTTCTGCAGATTTTCAAGTTGGTATGAAATAGACTTGTACGCTACTTTATCCTCAGGCTTTCCTGTGTTAATGCAATGAACACTCTTAGAGGGACTTTCGTGGCCAAAAACCTTGCATGCTAAAAGTTCCTTCTTAGTTGGTGTCACTACGTCAAACTTCTGCCTCCTATCTGATTTTTTCCCCATGCACCCCTTGTGCCAAAGTATGTGACAGCGCAAGGACAAAGCCTTGACAAACTTACGATCACAGTGTGGACAATTATACTTTGTCTCTTGAGGACAGCTTTTGCTCATGAGTTCCACATTTATTAATGGTTCATCATTTAAATGCTCATAATCAATCTGTACAATTTTGACATCAATCTCTGGATTCAACTGCAGGGAGGAGGTAGAGTCAGCTGTCTGATTCAAACTGAAGCCCAAGTCATCTTTTTCCTCTTGGTCTGATTCACACACTAACTCAAGATCAGGATTTGGATCCTGAGAGAAACCGCTGTTGTTCTCATTATCATCTGAAGCTGTGATATGGACAACTTCATAATCAACATCTATGGCTTCATACTTTTCTACTGTGTCGGTGCAGCTCAAATCATTTTTTTTAACTTGAGTGTGTGAAGTCTCAATAGAATGAAAAACAACACTGTCAGCATTGTCATTCTGGTTTGTTTTTACTGTGTGAGTGGCTGTGCTCATCTCAGGCTTCTTCTCCATGATGTCGCCGAAGAAATCAGTATGACAGAGCTGATGCGACTGCAGGGCGGATGCTCGCGAGAACCGACGACCACACTCCTGACACTCAAAAGCCTTCTTCTTGAGCTGAATAACTTGATGAAGGAATGATTTCGCTGGCAGCTCTTCACTGTGTGCCAATCGCTGATGCTTATTGTAAAACGTGAGGGAGGTGAAGACCTTGCCACACTCTGTGCATTTATATGGCTGGCCATTGCAGACAAGTTGTGCCCGTCTTTTATGCCAACGCTGGTGGCACAACAGAGCCACAGAGCTAACGAAGGTCTTGCCACATTCAGAGCAAACAAACGGACGCTTAATTTCCTCCTTCACCTTCCCTTCCGAACAGCTGGTTGAGAATCTCTGGTGAGTACCGAGGCCACACATAGTGCGAAATGTTTTGCCACAGACGCACTGAAAAACTTTTTGCTCATTCTCCTCAGGCTGTTCAGAGCTTGTGCCGTTGTCTTCAGTTTGACCAGAAGATTCATTAAGTGACAGAGGTTTCTCCGTTTCACAGTTTTTGGATTTCACCAGCTTTACCTCATGACAACGACGATGTGCGTCAAGAGCCGAAGCCCGAGAGTAACAGCGTCCACAGGTGGGGCACTGAAATGACTTTTTCTTTAGATGAGCAAGCTGATGAAAAACAGACTTTGAGGCCTGCTTATGTGAACGCTGATGGTTAAGACACTGACCAACAGTGGAAAATGCTTTACCACAATCCTTGCATTCAAAAAGCTTCTGTCTTACTGCACCCTCACCAAAGCCGTCACCTATCCCCTGTTTAATGACTTGATTGCGATGCTTCAGTTGATGGGTGAAAAAGCCTTTTGAGCTTGAAAACTTTTGTCCACACAGAGCACAGAACAAAGTTCTCCGGCCTCCCTCGGTTGAGATGAGCAGGTCATCCCACTGCGAATCTGTGTCCAGGCAGACTATGGGACCATCATGGATATGCTCGCTGCGATGCTCTAAGTAATCCTCCTTGTTCCCAAATGTCTCACTGCAATCCTCACAGCGAAATGGCCAATCCCCTAAAAATAGAAAGGGGAAAATGGGAGGTCAGGGCAAGTCTAGTGGTCAGAGGAGAAAGAAAAATAAACGGTGTATAGAGCCAACAAATAAAATTGAGAAGACTGAAAAAAGCCCCCTTTACTCCAAATGTTCAAAGAAAATAATGAAGAAAAAAAAATTTATATTAATAATCTTAAAGTGGGAAATATGTATTCATTCAGGTACATTTTAACAGTACAGAGTGAAGGAATAGGACAACCAACCAAAAAAAAACAAATTAAAATCGAATGGTTAATAATCTCTCTTATTGCTTGTTATAAAAAACGTTTAAGAGTGTGTATTACAACCACCAGAAATAATTTATGCATTACAAATTATCAGGGGGAAAACAGAAATACAATCTACTGTTTCTTAAGTAACTTTAGTTCTTAATGAGACCTAGACCAATATACATTCATAAAACTACAAAATAAAGGTTAGAATGATTTCATTGTTGACATTTGTACAAGGGTAAATTAAGTCAATTTAGCTGGCAGTTTTTTTTTTAAGAAACCTGTTGCCAAGTAACGACTGAACAAATTCGGCTTTAATTCGAATGATTTGTTCCACCTTAAATTATATCGCCCATGATATGGTCCAACAAGCCACATTATCATGACATCATTAAAATATTAAAATACACATATTATATAGAGAATTCATACACTGCTTAAAACAATATTTAATTCGCCTTACTCTTTATTCCATTTTGCACATGCGCAATTCAAAAGTTGAGCAAAGATGCCATCTACTGCAAAACAGCGATACTGCAATATAATTTAAGGTGGAGCAGATTATATGAATGAGAGTAGCCAACATCTCGTTGCCTACTACAATGACTGCACAGCTGGTTTAAAAATGACAAAGAATGTCTACTGGAACCGAAAATCTCACCGTTGAGAAATGCCAGCCAAATCAGCCAACTCTATACTAAGAAATAATGACAGGCAGCAAGCAGGACATGTTTAAAAACAATAAATAAATTCCTAATGGACATGCAGTACTGCTGCTGTTTGGTCATTCCCCATGACGACGCGTATCCGCTGGTGCAAATTAAGCAAGCTGTTTTAGAGCAACATATAAACCATAATAAGTAAAGTGCACGTCTTTATTATGTACAATTATATGAAAATGAAATATTATGCAACGGTTGTGTGTACATGACTCCTAAAATGTGGAAGATTGGGTTAATTTATTTTTTAGGTGACTTTATATACCTACTTGGTTTGTTTTCAAGGTAAAAGATAACTAGTAGCTAGGGACTAACTGATAGGTCGGTGTTGTCAACAGCAAAAAAAGTTGCTTACCTTCGCTACTTTCATCTTTTTCAGACGAGTCCTCCACCTCGTCCATATGTACAACTACACATTCATCTTCCTCCACTTGCTCTACTTTAATCTTCATGGGTGGAACTGCAGCATCGGCTGCAACAACTTCGGCGTTGTCCTGGGCTTTCAATATAGGGCCACGGGGACATAATTCTATTTCTCCGTCCATGTTTTTAGCATTACTGGCTTTGCTATTGCTCACTGGATCGATGTTTACCTCTTGGGCTGCATCTTTCTCATATTTAGAGGACAAACATTCATTATTTGATTGCAAATTGCAATCCTTTTCAGAATAAACCGCAGCCATAATGGCTCGAGCCTTTCCTCAATAGGAAAAGCACCGCACTTTTCGCGGTAAAGGACAGTGTGTTGTTGGGGGGAGGTAAACTTACGAATCCTACTATGGCGAAAGCTTAGCTCATGAATATTAATTACACTACGTTCCTTCTGACTCCATTACAACGCAACGTCTGCCTGAACAAATAGCAGAGCATATCATATAAAGTAATAGAATATAATAAGGATAATTGCGGATAATTCAATATTAATTTATAACAACTATTATATCTTTGTTAAATAGATATAAAAATAGTACGGCTTTTGGTAATGTATGGTAGAGATGTGAAAATAGGCGGGGCTTAGCAGCCCGGACGTTGTTTATAATTCGTCGGGTCCCTATGGGCGGGTCATGTGTCTATCGAAATTATAATATCCTTTACTAAAATATCCTTCACTGTGCATTTTCGGTTAAATTGTTATTGTATTAATCTGTGTCGATAGTGAAAAACGTTGTCCATTAAAAAAACAAACAAAAATAAAAAAATTTTTTATTAATGGTTATATAGAAATTCCAGGGGTGGATTTTTGTAGTCTACGTGTGAATGTTGTATATATATATATCATTGGAAATAATAGACGTAGACGATTATTCTAGTGTTTCATATATTAAATATGTTAAGATAACATATTAAGATAAAAACTTTCTGAGATTTGATTGTGGATCAATTGGGCAGGATGAATTTCAGGCGTTAGGCCTACGTGTGCATTCCACAGTAACAAAAGAATCCAGTTCCTACGCCTATAGGGTAGAACAGGGCTGTACCGGAGTACATTTGGCTGATCCTTACCGCGATCTCGGACAGCAATGCAAAGTTGATTAATATGATCTAATATTTTCTTTAAAATATTGTTTATGTAGCAAATGAGAATCAATACAATTATTGACTATATTTTGAGACAAAGGTCGCGTTCATGTTTTTCCAGTTTTGTTCAAGGTAAAGCAACTGTTTTTCAATAAATGAAGAATAGGGCCTATGTAAAAGTATGGTATTTGAGATAAAAAATCGCCCCTGCTGTTGGGGCTAATAATTAACATGATAATAAATGGCTTTTCCATTTGCTGACATGACATGGTTATTCAGATGGTAAATATCTTAAGTTAGGCGTCCTGTCCACCTTAGAGATAATCGCCATATTTATAATGAAACAATCATATTTAAAAATATGATATTAATCATAGGCTATAATAAAATTTATTGTTACTACTGTTTGTAATATAAAATTATTATGGCATCTCCAAAAATGCTTTCAGAATCCTTACTTTTATAAATAATTTAGTTCCTCTATTTTAAAAATGTAAAAACATATTTTAATGACAGTATATTTATTGAACGAAAATAAAATTCTTTTATTTATCCAAATAAACCTCATTAAACAGAACAAATCACTTTTATGAAAAACAATAAAAAACATATTTTTCTGCAATCACACACTATGGGAGTAGTAATTTTTTTGTGTGCATTTAGCCAATATATATATATATATATATATATATATATATATATATATATATATATATATATATATATATATATATATATACACACACACACTATTCAGTGTCTATACCTTATTCGTGTACGTTTAAAATATAAACCAACAAAAAGGTAATCTTTCTCTCTTTCGCTCTCTTTGTTTGCGTGTGTGGGTTGAACTATGGTTGGACTCACAATGTATTGTGTATTCAGGTTTCAGGTCTCTATCCCATTCATAATGAGGACGGCTGTCCCTATAATTTAAATGGCTAAATAAACATTCTAAACAATGAAACATTTTTAAAAACGTTTCCCTCCCTTTTATGTGAGGGTTTTGTTTAAGGGTGGGGTTAGGGTAAGGGGATAGGAAATTTCATTATAATGACACAAAAACCATCACGCCTATGTAAAGTCATCATAAT
This sequence comes from Rhinogobio ventralis, assembly GCA_039654625.1. NCBI lineage: Eukaryota > Metazoa > Chordata > Actinopteri > Cypriniformes > Gobionidae > Rhinogobio > Rhinogobio ventralis. The sequence continues at coordinate 19,869,265 of CM077201.1, forward strand.
GATATACGGGCGTATGTGTATTAATATACATTTTTGAGATGACAATGACTCTAGCCACGTAGGCACTTATAACATACACAACAGTACTACCGAGATACATATACTTGATTAGATCAAGCTGAAACCACTGGATAGAGGTAGTAAAAATCAGGCATTTCAATGACTTGAAACTTCAACACAGTTTTAAAAATAACCATATTGCTCTTGTATGGTATTATACAGTTAAAATTATGAAATACATGCACTTTATTAAATCTTTACATAAGTTTAAACAGCTATTGACTACATTATGAAATAGGTTTTTAAAAAAGCAGTTCACCTACACCCTTAAATCAGTTTAACATGTATTTTGTGACTTTAAATGAAAACGTCAAACTATTATTAAAAATTATTTTTTTATTCTAAAAGTTTAACAGTGAAAAAAAATCTAAACTTGAGAAAAACTGGCATACTATTGCATGCCAATTACTTGAGATTTTAAATGTAGTCAAATACATAAACTCATACATTCACTCATAATTAACATGTTTATAATTGGAGTAACAATGCTTACTAACTTTTAAAATAATCTGCACTCCTTATGAATCTGAAAAAATATCTGAGCTCAATCATACTCCATAAGATCATTTCTATATAATTTCAAAAAGTGGTTGACTATGAATTTAAATTCAATATGTGCTGAAGTTACATGAACACTGCAGTTCTTTTAAAAAACATTTTAACAATGTTAATTTAGTTTGTGTGGTTTATTGCATAATAAGGGTAACAAAGCACATGAAACTAGTATATAAGTTCAGCTGGAAAATTTAATAACTGAATAAAAACATGAATACATTTTAAATCTCCATGACACACTCCAGCAGCTTAACAGCAATATACAATACAACAGCAAAGAGACAGTCTAAACTGAGCTATTGTTTTGTGTGTATATCATTTCTAAAAAATCGAACTTAGACATCTCGCTGTGCATGTTGCATATAATGCATCTGTAATTCTAGTTCTCCAGGCAAAGAACAACCACATATCATGCACTGGAACAGGTGATCCGGGGCAAAAGGCATTTTATTCCCCATCTTGTGTGGATCAGTTTGTTGGGCATACTGAGGTAAGTTTGTTACTTGTGGCATGAGTGCCATCTCATTTATATTGCCCTGTGAGGTGAAGAAGATGCCTTGTGGTAACGGACCTGGAAGTTGCCTTCCAACAGAATGCATTGAATGTGGAGCAGGTAAATTTAGAGCTGGTGGAGGAAAAGGTGCTGAGATAAAAGATGGAGGCTTCGTTAGAGGAATCCGCTGGCCAGAAATTAGAGCTACGTGCTGTTGGATGTGGCCTTGTTGAACTGGTCCATTTACGAGGGTTTGGGAAACAACTGGAGCAGCCTGAAACCCCCACATCGGAGGTCTGTCTCCAAGAGTAAAATGAGCTGGTGCATACGGAATGTTCACTGGTCCCATCTGGTTTGGGGGAGTTGCACTAACCCAAGTAGGAGGTATTTGAGGCTGTTCCTGGAGTTGTGGCTGATGAAGCTGCTGTTGAAGAAGCTGCTGTTGTAGCTGCATTTGTTGTGGCAAGTGTTGGATTAGTCTGTTTTGCTGCTTCTCTAATGCATCCCCAGGTATTTCTTGCAAGCTCACAGTTGTAGACATTTCTAAAGATGTTTTCATTCCCCATGGATTAGTATTCGGTAGACCGGAAGCACCAGCGGATAGCACTATACCACCAGACTGACCCATCTCTGTTTTAGCCAGACCAGAGGAATTTGGCATTTGCAAATCATGAGTGAGTTTATCAGATTTGTTGTTGGTTGGTGCTTCCAAGTCAACAGTTCCTTTACCATCTTCTGATGAATTATTGAACAGCTCTGGATTAGATGTTTGCATTGAATCACAGAGCACTGGCCATTGCGACTGCTGCGGGTCTTGAATGGATCTCGGTGACTGCATTCTCACGTCCAGAGGTGAAGGCCTGTCCATGTGGTGTTGTGACTCTGAAGAGGTCTTCTGCAGAGTGGAGTTTAGTGTATTCACCCAGAGAGAAGGATGCTTTCCCTTTTGCTCTGCTTCAGATACATTTATCTCAGAGTAATGATTAGGTTGTGTTGACATGGGTACATTTGCTTGAGATGGCTGCTGGTGCATGAGCTCTGGGACACCCTCACATTTAGGCAAGATCGTCTTAAGGTGACTTCCTGGCCACTGCATCTGCACTGTATTAGTCGGCTGGGCTTCCAATGAACTCATGGGCTTCTGAGAGAGCAGCAGCTCTTCTGATGAAGGCGCCATTTGTAGCTGCCATTCTTGCTGCAATGCTACCTGCTGGGAATGATTTCTCGTCTGCAAGTGCTGAGATCTCAGCTGCATGTGTTCAGGTCTATTTGCATTGAAGCTACTGGATTGTTGTGAAACCACATTTGGCAACAGTGTTTCTGGTATGATTCTACCAGTTAGAGGTGCTGTCCTTCCAATGTCTCGATCTAACCTCGGCCTACCTCTCCTGCCAGTACTTATTCTACCTCTTTGAGAATGTATGGACAATGGATAACCATGACTCTGACCTTGCCGTTTACGCACATGAATCTTTTGATGCACAAGCAGACTGCTAAGCCAAGGGAACGACTTATGGCACTCCTGGCAGCGGTGGGGTCTCTCCCCTGTATGAGTGTTTAGATGGTCTCGGAGCAAGTAGGCCAAAGCAAAGCTCTTGTCACACAGATGACACTTGTAAGGTTTTTCACCTGTATGAGAAAGCATGTGCCGCTGGAGCTGACTTTCATCGCTGTAGCCCTTACGGCACTGCGTGCAGCGAAACGGTTTTTGTTGATGCAGCCGCTGGTGTGTTTTCATGTTATGATGAAACGCAAAATCCTTACCACAGTCTGGGCATTTGTATGGCTTCTTGCCGGTGTGGATAATCGAATGCTGCTGCAAGTAGCTACTAAATCTAAAGGACTTTTTACACACTTGACACTGGTAACCCTTGTTGTGTATGCGCATGTGGAGCTCTAACACTGAACGGTAACGAAAGGATTTCCCACAATCTCGACACCTGAACTGCTTCTTCTCTGTCTGGTTCTCCAAACCCCCTACTCCGGACATACTGTCAATATCTGCCTCATCCACACCAATATCCTGCTTTTCAAGTACCGCTTTAACCTGATTTGTGATATGTGTGGTGTTGATACCCAAAACGTTCGTCATATGTGTTTGTGAATGGGACTGCAGGAGAGATTCTGTCTGGAATTTGAGAGGACAATACTGGCATGCATGGACCTTATCGAATCTCTTGCCGTTACTCATTCTTTCATACTCTGCTTCATGGATCAACATGTGTGCTCTTAAATCAGATGCTTTATAAAAAATCTGAGGGCATAGAGGACAGTTGCGCTGCTGCTCAACGTTTGCGTTCTCTTTACCTACTTGCCCCACAAGCGATACATTATGGTTTGCAATACGTGCCTCAGACCTAGCTGAGATCTTTTTGTGTTGTCGATAATGTGCTCGCATGTTTTGTGCAAAAGCAAATGTTTTTCCACAGTGTGAGCAGTGGTAAGGCTTTCGGCCGGTGTGGAGATACTGGTGCTGTTGCAAAAGGCTGCTGTATTTGAAGTTCTTCCCACAGATTTTGCACATGTGTGCTCTTTCTTCCGCGTGCCTGCGTCGATGGTCCTCCATGACATAGCGATGCTTAAAGACCATACTACAATCTGGACACTCGTACGGCTTCAGTGCAGAGTGGGATCGTTGGTGGATATGCAGCGTCACCAAACTCTGAAAGCCTTTGTTGCACTCCAGGCACCGATAAGGACTGTCTAATGAGTGACTCTGCATGTGGGCATTGATGGACACCCTATACTGGAACTCTTTGCGGCACAGAGGGCAGCGAAAAGGCTTATCCACGGTCTGTTCACAAGCATGAAGCCTTAATCGCATCATTGTCGAGAAACACATACCGCAATGCTCACACACAAATCTCCTCCGTTCTTTGTACATCATCTTAGAGCATCTTGAATGTGACACACTTGGTTGGCTATTTTCTTTATGAATACTGCGGTGTTTGATGAGGTCACTTCGATGCTGAAAAGTGATGCCACATTCTTTACAAACGAGGGAAGCCTGCTCATCCTGATGCATGTGAAAGTGTCGATGCAGGTTGTATGTTTCCCGACGAGTGAACTTTTTACCACATTCATTGCATTCCATGCGGCTTTTCCTTCGCTTTACAGCTAAACCTTTCCCGTCACTCTTAGATTTATCTTCTCCTTCCTTCTCTTCTGTGCTGACCTTCTCAATGCTTTTGGTATCTCCTTTGTCCTCCATCTCCACTTCTGTGCTTTGTGTTGCCTCTCCATGAGACTTTGATTCTTCACTTACATTTGTCAACTCTTCATCTTGTTTTGCTGGGTATTCCTCCTCTCTAGTATGCTTTGAATCTTTGCTGGCATTTTCTAAAGTTTTGTCTGCCGTTTCTTTGTCGTTTTTTTGCCCTTTAGACTCTTCATCTTGTTTTGCTGCCTGTTCCTCCTCTCTAGCAAGCTTTGAATCTTTACTGGCATTTTCTATAGTTTTGTCTGCCGTTTCTTTGTTGTTTTCTTGCCCTTTAGAGTCTTCATCTAGTTTTGCTGGGTGTTCCTCCTCTCTAGTAAGCTTTGAATCTTTGCTGGCATTTTCTATAGTTTTGTCTGCCATTTCTTTGTCATTTTCTTGCCCTTTAGACTCTTCATCTTGTTTTGCTGCCTGTTCCTCCTCTTTAACAAGCTTTGCATCTTTGCTGACATTTTCTATAGTTTTGTCTGCCATTTCTTTGTTGTTTTCTTGCCCTGTGGACTCTTCATCTTGTTTTGCTGAGTGTTCCTCCTCTCTAGCAAGCTTTGAATCTTTGCTGACATTTTCTATAGTTTTGTCTGCTGTTTCTTCTTCGTTGTTTTCTTGTCCTGTGGAGTAATAGCAATGAAAACATTAGAAGGTAATTTGCGATGTAAACCCACAACAGGTAGCAGTCATTCAGATTTAGAATTGTAATAACCTATTTAAATGACTTCAATCTTTTAAAAAGGAGTAGGTTTTCTAAAAAGTCAAAAAAGCTATGAAGTACTATCACTGTTATTGCACAAGAAAAAAGTTACAGTTAATTTAACCAAATACACACTGACGTTGTGTGACAACATACTCATTAAAAAGTCTATTAGAGGCTTTTCAGACATTTATTAACAGTGACAACAATTAAACATATTGAAGCGTCTCAGCCTTAGGCTGTGCGTGTGTGCGGTTGGTGTGTGTGTTTTAGGTGCCGTCTGGAGAAGACGTGGTTACACACCTGACACTTGTTGGACGCAGAATTAAATATGGCTGAGACTGTTCATGGCGAGTGTGGTTCGGCCGTTTGTCTCCGGCATGTGTCCTGCCCGGCCCTGACACATCTCTTTGTTTATGTTAATTTTATGTTCGTTTTCTTGCGTTACAATAAATGTTTTGTTAAGAATTGACGCGTCTGGTTTCCTTTTCGTTGCGGCCTGAGAGCCGGCTATAACAAATGGGGGCTTGTCCGTAAATTAAAATGAATGCGTTAATTACGTTCTTTACGATTTTCGTTAGATTAATTTCAGGATATTGTTTGGGGTAAAGAAATCATGAATTTTGCAGAAGACGGACGCAGTAACCAAACAAAACCATTTGTTCACATTTTCATGGGTAAGTGACTTTACATAGGTGGTAAATTACAAGATGAGATTTAATTAATTCCTGTTAGGCTTTAGCAATGCTTAGCGTTGGTTTGTTGTTTTTGTTTGTTGTTTTTGTGCAGACTCCTGGGTTGAGTACACTGCCATGGTTTGTGGATTAGGCAGATTTGCTAATTTCACTACCAGCGGTATTTTAGTGTTTAAAGGTGCTCGGCTCTGGGGAGTTGCATGAAGATTAAGTTTAGGAAGATAGTGGGGTGGTATGGGTGTAGTTTAGGAAGGGAAAATTATGAATGAATGCTCATCTGTATTGACCACATTTATTTTTAGATGCCTATGAATTTGTGAATTTGTGAAATTCCAAATTAGAAATTATGGCATCCATTGAAGATTTTATTAAAGCGCCGTCGGAGGGATTATTAAATTCGCTGGCTAAAGGACAGTTGTGGGAGCTTGTGGAGTATTATGAGATTGGAGATGTAGATAAATGTAAAAAAAATGGTGTTAAAAGCAAATTTGAGTGAAAAGTGTTGTAAATGTTGTAAAGACTATGGGTGAGACTAAGGAATCAGTGGACCTTTTTTCGGGGTTATCTTTTGATCAAAAGAAAGAGATCCTTGAAATGCAGCAAATGCATGATCAAGAGATGGCTAAAGTAGTTAAAGAACGTGAATTTGAATTGGAAAGACTAAATATGGATGATTTGCTTAAACGACGCAAAATTGAAAATACTGCAGCTTAGACATTCGCAACAACTGGAAGCTGTCACGAGATTTTGAGTTGCAAGTTCAACGGTTAAAATTAATTGCTGAAGGTAAATTGCCTTCTGAAGGTGCACCATCAAGTGAAAGATTATCGCGTGCATTTGATGTGGTAGGTAATTTAAAATTGCTTCCAAAATTTAATGAACGTGATCCCGATGTGTTTTTCTCATTGTTTGAGAGTATTGCGGAGGAACGTAATTGGTGTTGGCAGGCAAACTGAGGTCATGAGGTAAAAAGATAAGAGTTAAAAAGATCTGTTCCCACATTATTAGTAGAGACATTGTCTACTTCTATAAATCCGCTGGTATTCCATGACTCTGTTATGGAATCAAAAACTCTAAAGACCGATTCTCATTTAAATTATGCTCCATTTATCACTGACAGTTTCGTGTCTTTACCCAATGGTATTGACAAAGTACCAATTAAGATTTTGAGAGATACTGTGTCATCAGAATCAATCATTTTAGAGTCTATCCTACCTTTTTCTGCCGCCTCAAGTGCAGAGAAAAATTTATTAATAAGGGGGATAGGGCTGCAGACATTGTCTGTTTATTTGCACAGAGTTAATTTGAAATCTGAGAGGTCTAAGGAGATCTAAAAATCTAAGGAGAGGTAACCATTGGAGTGCGTCCGTTGTTACCTGTTAATGGCGTTTCTGTAATTCTGGGAAATAATTTGGCAGGGGAGCCAGTGTGGAGAGATGTTGTTCCTCCACCTGTAGTTTCGTTGACTCCGTTGAAGGAGCAAACTGATGAATTGGTGTGCGATTTCCCTGAGGTGTTTGTGTCCTGTGCCATAAGTCATATTTTATCATCTGAATGTGCAGGAGGGCCAAAATTTGAGGCACCTGGGTTATCTGTCCTATTACTCGTAGTGAGTTAGTAGCTGCGCAGCAGAAATATCCTGTTTTACAAGCTCTGTTTGCTGTTGTAGTGCCCCTGAGGAGGTGGAGAGTGTGGCAAACGGCTACTTTATTCAGGAGGAGTTGCTGTTGAGGAAATGGAGTTATCAAAATGAAGATTCAGGCGGTGAGGCAATAATTCAGGTAGTGTTGCTGTATCAGTTTAAGGAGGTGGTATTAAGTGCTGCCCATGGTGATGTTGCAGGCCATTTGGGAGTGAAATAAACGTATCACCGGGTTTTGCGGCAATTTTATTGGCCTTGTCTTAAAAAATTTAAGCATTTATTAAAACTTGCCATACTTGCCAGATTGTGGGTAAACCCAATCAGGTTGAAAACCTGTGCCGTTGTGTCCCATACCAGTAATATATCAACCTTTCGAACACATAATGATTGACTGTGTTGGGCCGTTGACTGTGTTGGGCCTCCGTCTAAATCGAGTAACTCATATTTGCTTACAGTCATGTGTCAAACAACTCGTTATCCCGCGGCATAGCCCTTGTGTAAAATAACTACTAAAGCTGTGGTTAAAGCTTTGACATTTTATTTCTAATTTTGGTATACCTAAGATTGTTCAGAGCGATCGAGGGACCAATTTTATGTCTGGAATGTTTGCAGAGATTTTGAAACAGCTTTGTGTGAAACACAACCAGTCTAGCACGTATCATCCTCAGAGTCAAGGCGCATTAGAGCGTTTTCATCAGTCTCTGAAGTCGTTGTTGCGCACTTACTGTGTTGAATTAAACAGGGATTGGGAAGATGGGCTGCCTTGGTTAATGCTCGCTGCTTGGGAGGTGACAAGAGAGTTTTGTTTTTAGTCCAAACGAGTTAGTGTTTGGTCACATAATAATAATAATAATAATAATAATAATAATAATAATAATAATAAGTTTTATTTATATAGCGCCTTTCCCAAGCTCAAGGTCGCTGTACACAAAATATACATACACAAAATAAACATACATATACAATGTGGAACATAAACATACAAATATACATGGTGCGGGGACCACTCACAGTTTTGCAAGGTGAACTAAAGGGCAAGGAACCGCCTAAAAATTTGTCCGACTGTTAGTGGGTTTCGTTGGCGTTTGCTTCTTGCAGGACAAAAAGCGCGATAACATCTTGGGAATAAAAATTAAAAGATTATTTGATCGCCGTATGGAAGATCAAGTCCGGGCGATCAAGTATTAGTGTTGTTGCCTTACCTGGGATCTCCGTTTTGTGCAAGATTTTCTGGCCCATATACAGTTGTACGAAGGGTTTCGGAACAGGATTATATAATTGGTACTCCTGAAAGAAATCTAACCAACTTTGTCATGCTAATCTGCTTAAACCATACCACGCATCTGATACACCATGATGTGGACTTTGGTGACGCGCCGCCAATACGGCAGCGTTTTTATCGGGTTCCTCTTGAGAAACGAAAAGTATTAGAATCTGAGGTTCAGTATATGCTGGATAACGGCATAGCCCAACATTCCTTTTCTAGTTGGGCATCGTCCTGCTTGTTAGTGAAAAAAATCAGATGGTACACAGATTCTGTACTGATTATCGGAAGATAAACAAAATAACTAGGCCCGATGGGTTTCCTCTTCCCCGTATGGAGGACTGCAGTGACCAAGTTGGCGCATCCAAGTTCGTGAGTAAGCTGGACCTTTTGAAAGGATACTGGCAAGTGCCGTTGACAACACGTGCCCAAGAAGTAACTGCTTTTATTACGCCTTCAGGGTTATACTCGTATTCCGTTATGAGTTTTGGGTTTCGAAATGTGCTGGCAACCTTCCAGAGATTAATGAATCGGGTGATTCTGGGTTTGAAGGGTTGCGCTGTTTATTTGATGATGTTATTATTTTTAGTGATACTTGGGAGCAGCATCTTCAGCGTTTATGGACATTGTTTGATGCCCAGCCCTGACACATCTCTTTGTTTGTGTTAATTTTATGTTCGTTTTGTTAAGAATTGACGCGTCCGGTCTCCTTTTCGTTGCAGCCTGAGAGCCGGATGTAACAGTAAACCATTGTTTTGACCAACAAATATTGTAATTATATACTCTGACTTGACATTCATAAGAAATATGCTTGTGCTGATAACATAATTCAATCTTTCAACTATAATCCACATGTGCATTAGTGAGGTTTTCAATCTGTTATAGAGCAGCTATAGATAAAATAAGATGATACTAGAATTTTACTTTGATGGACAAAATGCAAAAAAAAGAAAAGAAAAAAAGATTCTAATTTAAGTTAAAAACCTAAATGCTTGAAACCCACAAAAGCACTGCTAGAAAGAACAAGCATCTGTGTAACTGAACATTTGATTTAAAAAAAACAAAAAAAAACTTAGTTACTGAGATATAGCCATGTGAACACTACCAATGTCCTCTATCCCCGTTTTTGAAAAGTGTCGTCCATGGACCCTTTTCTCAGACTGTGATAATGTGTTTCCACACTGCAAATCAATGTTTTTTTTATAATTTCAATTTTTGGCATTAAATTACAGAAAACTCAGTAAGTATAGTGTATTATAGAGTTTTACTCAGAGGAGTTTTACTCAGTAAATGTCATACATCCATGACATTTAATATTTTGTCTTCTTCATATATGTTTGTCTTTCTTCATAAAAAATATGAACGGAAATCAAAACCAGGGACGTTTCTGAAATTCGGTTGATTTGACACAAAATGGCCCTGCTGTGTGCGTGTTTCATAAAGATTCATAAAGTTTTCATAAAGATTTTTTCTTTTGCTACTGAGGCAAATTGGAATGCAAAATTTTATTTGTTCTAGTTTCCATTCACCACTGTAGAAGTTTACCCAACTATGATGACTTTCGATTCAGAGAACCCTGGAAATGTGAAAAGGGTCAATTTCATTCTCTGTAAGCCATGAACCAAGCCAACCAGGTACAAGATGAATCATAACATTACAAACTTTGATTTGAAGCAAAGAAGTATTTGAAAACCAGACAAAAATCAGGTACAGGACTGTGTGTACTTAACGGCTATAATGAGATAAAGAACTACAATGTCATGAAGTACTGTGAATGACATAAACAGATATTAACTGATTTAAAGTTGTTGATTATATAGATACAGTCATGCTCAAAAGTTGACATACCCCTTGCAGAATCTGCAAAAAGTACAGTACTGTCCTGAATAAGATATTTTACATAAAAGATGTTTACACAGTCCACAAGACAAAAAAAAAAGAAGCTGAATTTATAACAATGACCCCGTTCAAAAGTTTACATAGCCTTGATTCTTAATACTGTGTGTCATTACCTGGATGATCCACAACTGTTTGTTTGTTTTGTGATGGTTGTTCTTGACACCCTTGTTTGTCCTGAGCAGTTAAACTGCACAATGTTCTTCAGAAAAATCCAGGACAAACAAGGGACCATCACAACTTTTGAACAAGGTCATTTTTATAAATTCAGCTATTTTTGTCTTGTGGACTATATGTAAACATCTTTCATGTAAAATATCTTATTCAGGACAGTACTAAATAAAAAACAACAACAACATGCATTTTGTATGATCCCTCTTATTCTGTTAAAATCATTAACATTTTTGCATATTTTGCAAGGGGAATGTACATTTTTGAACACAACTGCACAAATATATTTTATTGCAAATGACGCATCATTCTGAATATGGGTGACAGTGGCAGGTATGTATATTAAAATGTTCTACTCACAATAAAAATATACTCTTTATATTACCTTATGTCAGAAAGGCTCTGAGGAACATGACTTGTTTCTTATAGAGGGTTTGTCTTTGTTCCACAGTTTTATTTTTAAATTATAACGGACACTCAGAAAACGCATTTAAACGAACTTTTGTGGTGTTGTGTGTAATTTTATCAAATTAAAACCTCTTAAACGAATCTTGATCTACAAGCATGAAAGGGTTAAACAAGCAGTTTTGTTTCTGATTGGGTTAGAACAAGCCAATTACAGAGTAATTAATTGCTGCCCTCCCCCCCAAAAAAAACGCTCCACGCGTTTCTGCATGATCTTCCCACGGCTGAATATATATGTGAAGCACAAAGTACTGTTTGCCCTTGATGCAAAGTTGTAGCCTACTTACCGATGTTTTCATTGTGCAAACGATCCGATGTCTCCCCGCAGTCCGTTCTGGGCTCAGCTGAAACAAGATCACCGTTTTTATTCTCGGAAACCTCATCCGTCTTTTGTTCATCCACCGTAGATTTCCAATGACATGAAATTCCTGATTCATCTTTGTTGCTTGGTGAAAGAGCAGCGCCATGTGGAGATGAATTTTCACTTGCTGGTGAAGACGGAACACCAGGCTCTGTCGTTCCCTTTACGTCGCCGCCTTGTGCACAAACCTCCGCGTCACAATCAGCGACTGTAGCAGATGCAGGTTGTAGTTCAGGTTTATTTTCAGCGAGTGTACCATTAATGAGTTTATTATCTACTGGTTTCTCGGATTCAGACAGTACAGTAGCCATTTTCACATATTTCTTTCTCTTTTCTCCACCCCTAAAAACATGGAAGCCAGCGATTGATTGGAAGCGTGTGTTACGTCACATGCGCTCACTGCGACTACATTTAAAGCGACACCTTTCTTTCGATAAACGTTGGTGGTTCCGAATCTGCATCTTAGATTTACATTTAGATAATTGTTTTATTAATTTAGCAGATTTATTGATAACCGTGGTCAGCCATGTAGCCTATGTACCTAATGTATTAACGTCCTTTTTGTGTAGATAATATTTAGTGATGAATAATGCATTTTTTAACTAATATAATTTTTTAACTGGTTTCTACAGAAAAATACAGAAACATCCGATTTTTACAAATATAGTAAAAACACAATTTAAAATAACTTTCTTTTCTAATTTAATTATGTTTTTAATATATTTTATTTGAAATATATAATGTATTCCTGTGATGACAGCTGAATTTTCAGCAGCCATTTCTCCAGACTTCAGTGTTACATGACAAACATTCATTACTATCAATGTTGGAAAAAAACAGTAATATTTTGAAATATTACAATTTAAAACAACGTTCTTTTCTATTTTAATATTGTTTTTAATATAATTTATTTTAAATATATCATTTATTCTTGTGATGACATTCAGCAGCCATTTCTCCAGACTTGTGTCACATGACAAACATTTATTACTATCAATGTTGAAAAACAATTGATTGTGATAATAGGAAAAAGGTGATAAATGTATTGATTGCTTTTATTCAAATTTTTTCATAGGCAGACATATTCTTCCAAGTACACATGATTTTTGTTAACATGGTGAAAAGTTTGCAAAAAGGTATATTTGAGCTTAGCTATCTTGCATTGCATGCAGAGTGACTGGGCAATCTTAGATCTCTACGTTAATCAGTAATTCTGATAACTGCATTTATTTCCATGGAACTGGAGAACTTCTATGCAATACAATGTCCTTTAAAACAGCATTTGGATAGATTTTCTTAAAACACCATTTTGCACTGATCTGCGGTGCTTCAAAGACTAAAAATTTATGTTAAGTTTATCATGCCACAGCATGAATACTGAAAATGTTAGGCCTGTCTAGAGAATATTTTTCTAAACTTATTATATATGAACTTGAGCAAGCAGATCCATAAAATGTCAGTAATTTACTATCAGCAACAAGAGTTCATAAGTCAATTTTGATATAGCTTTGAGCTGTTTGGTGTACACATAATACACTTTATTATATATCTGCAACAGGCATAACATAAAATGTGGCTGCAATGACATGGCACAATCTGCAACTAGTTAACCTTATAAAACATTGCTTTAAATAAATACATTAACTGTAACCCAATACAGTTTTTTTTCCCACATCTCACGGCAACATCAACGTCTGCGTCTTCGTCTGAGGTCTACTGTTCTGCCACGGCGTGGTTGTTGCGATTCTCCATTTATGTCAGTCGGTGGTTCAGTGTGCCGAGTACCATCTAAAATATCTGGAGGTGGCGGTAGAGGTGGAACAGTTGCTGGGATTTGCTGCTCTAGCTGTGGATGTTCCTGTGGCAATAACAGTTGCTGATAAGGCTGCTGTTGTGGAGGTTCCTGTTGCTGTTGATGCTGTGCAGGTTGCTGAAGTTGCTGTTGTGGAATTTGCTGCTGAGTCGGCTGATGCTGCATCTCAAGTAGACCCAACAGACGTTGCAAAAGTACATTATTCTGCTGCAAGCTGCTTGTAAGGGCCTCTTGTGAAGCCACAAGCGTTCGCATATCGCTTCTGAAGCCTTCTCCAAACTCGCGCAGGTTCTGCTCCATGCGATCTCCAAGCTGCATGGCTGCTTCTCCCAGTCCACGAAGTTCATCTTCCAGCCAGGAAGTGCGTGGTGGAGGGGGCTCCAGTGGGCCCTGGTGGGTCCCTAAGGATGGTTCTGGGCTTGTATGAGGGGTCCCGTTGAGAAAAGGCGCGCTGTAAAGGGGTGAAGGAGGTAGCCAGCGTTCTGATGTCGGAGGTGGTACTATTCCCAGACCCAGGCCCAAGCCCAGTTTATCCTCCATGCTGTTTTCCACACCCTCGCAATCATCTCCATCATCACCGTCTTGCTCACCAGCTTCTTCCTCCTTTTCGAAACCATCTCTTTCAGAACCATCTCCAACTGCAACTGAAACAGTGAAATATATATATATATATAAACATTTAATATTCCCATGCTTAAAGACTTTATTACAAAATAAAATTTGTGGGGTCACTCAAAACCTAAAGATGTTACCTGGATCAGTGTCTGACAAGCAACTGAAACTCGATTTTACTCTAGTGCTCTGCTTTTGACGAGACTGCTGGAGCCTGGGACTAACTTGAGTCTGCCTTCCCATAATTGCCGACCCTCTGCTGGATGGCAGGTAGCAGGTGCGATGCCTCGCGTCAGCCAGTCTACCACCATTACGTCTCTTCAGGTCATCCCAGCGTTTCTTCACTTCTCTTAGAGTCCGTGGTACTCTAGACACAGCATTGACACGCTCAAGTATCCCGGCCCAAATCCGCTCTCTTTCTCTGCGTCGGAGCCTTCCTGCAGGACCGAACAGCTCCCCCTCACACCGGGTCACCTCTGATACCAACACCTCCAGCTCTGCCCCGCTAAAGCGGCTCTTCCTTTTTCCTACGCCTCCTGCGGCTAATGCTGAAGACACACCCCTGTCTTTAATTCAAAGGCAAGTTTTATTTTAACACAAAAGTAGGCTTCTGCATTTATATTTAAAGGTGCACTCAGTCAATTCTTTGCTGGAAAGGAGCATTCATGTTTGCGGTTTCCAGATTTCAATAATTTGAAATCCCCCAATCAGAGCTTTTCTGTTAAAAGAACACGTATTCTATCCAGTGTTTTACTTAAAACTTGCAATCTGGCAACCATGTTCACGCGAGAGTGCACGGACGATCTGAAAACACCAATAAACAAGTGAGCTGCATTTCAGCAATCTCCATTTGAGATTTTATGATTAAATTAAAGTGTCATTCAGTCGGTCTGTGTTCCGTCACGATTCACGAGCCGCTTGTGCGACTAAATCTGCTATCAAACCTTCTCAGTGATGAACTGTAATAAATCCAAGCATTGATCTCTCGACTATTTGTGATTATGTTTGCTGAATAACTGCACTTATGCAACCTCTGTGTGACAATACAAAGTCTTTTGCTGTTGTTTTAATAGAAAACCATTAATGTGGAATTTCACTGTTTTAAATTTTTAGAGAAGTTTCTTATTTTTCCATTAGGCCTATATGATAAATAGCCTATATTAAATTATAAAACTAGATGAAGTAAAATAAACCATGCGTATGGGTTGACATTCTCTTGATTTGTGATTATAGGTGAAAGTGCAACAATTCTGATGAAATGTAAAAATACATTTGATGAAATTAACAATACCTGGCTCCCTATTACACATTGCATACATTTTAAAATCTTGTTGATTACTTACAAAGCCCTGAATGGTTGAGCTCCTCAGTACTTAAAGCGAGCTTTTAACGCATTATAGTCATTCACGTCTATTGCGGTCTCAAAATTCTGGCCAGTTGATAATACCTAGAATATCAAAATCGCCTGCAGGCGGTAGATCCTTTTCCTATGTAACACCCAAACTCTGGAACAGTTTTCCTAGCGTTGTTTGGGAGGCAGACACACTCTGTCAGTTTAAATGTAGATTAAAAATGCATCTATTTGACCTAGAATACACATAACACGCTATCACATTTCTATAAATTAAAATCAGTTAAAAGATTTTTAGATTGCATAAAGTAGGTCAACCGGAACTGGGAACACTTTCCACAACATCCGAGGTTCTTGTTACCTCATAAGAATGGCATCTACGCTAATAGTAGTATGTCTCATCCTTATCCTGAGGTTACTGTAGTCAGCCGGATCCGGGCCGTAGCCAGATCAGATATTGGATCTGCGCCTAGACCACAACACAGCCCTGAATATCAGCAGAGACCATATCAACTAGACAATCCCCTGTGAAGGCATCGTCGACACAACAGCCATTAACACAGATCCTCAGCACCACGAGAACCAGACAAGTCCTCTGCACAGACCCCAATGGCCAGCTTCGTCTCCATACCAGCGTGATGAATCTGATCTTAAAGTAGAAGGAATTGGATGAAATATTTTAAATTATACCAATCCACAATCTGTTTTCTGACTTGTGATGCAGCCTGGAATTAAACCACACCATGTTCGTTCGTTGGCCAGAGTAGAACTGGCCCCCCGACTGAGCTTGGTTTCCCCCTAAGGTTTTTCTTCTCCATTTTGTCACCTGGTGGAGTTTGGTTTCCTGCCACTTTTGCCTCTGCCTTGCTTTGTTGGGGACACTTAATATTCAACAATATTATTTGTCTGACTAAACTCACACCATCAGATGAGAACTGAACTGGGCTGGAAGATGACATCACTGTTTTCTGCAGAGCTGCTTTATAGCTGTTTTATATTATGTAAGTGTACATAATTTTGAACGTTTATTAAATGTATTATTAGTTACTATATTTCTAAAACTTTAATAACGAGGGGGAAAATTACAGAATGCACCTTTAAATATTACTCTAATGTTAGAAGTAATATTTCAGGAAAGTAAAATATTATTAAACATTTCCTACCAAACTAAATACTTACTTTGGTCGATTGGGATGAGTTCATCCGAAGACATTCCAGGTGCGACTATGTTGGGATGCACAACCACAACATTAAAGGGCAGGCTGCTAGGCAACCCACCATTTTGGTGGTCACAACTGGCCTCTGAGTCGTCATCTTCCCTGGGGAAACCATCCTCTGAAACCCCGCCTCCAAAGGGACCCTCTGGAGACTCCACTTTGATGTGCATGGGAGGTGAGTGCTCATACAGCAACCCTCCCTCCTCGTAGTATTCAGTCATGGATATGTTGTGTATTACAGACACACCAATGTGACTGGTGGACAGCGTGCCATTCACAAGGAGGGTAAAAAGCCACCATGCTGTTCCATGGCAAGGCATTCATTGCTTCATTGTAATGTATAACAAGGGCAGCCTTAATAATGGGCTCAGTACACAACTAAGTTACATTAAATAGATGCTAGCTACGGAACGGCAATAGGTTAACGTATCATTTTTTAAAGAAATTATGTGCATTTACACTAATTCTGCGCAATTATTGCGTTATTTTGTTGTCTGGATCTTGTATCTCTAAAACAAAAGCCTGTGGCTTTCGTCCAGAAGCGAAACTCGAAGATGTTCTTCTGATATTCTGTTATGTTTGACATTATGTATTTGTATGATTAATTACATGCACGTATCTGAGAGCTCTCCTAATGGACAACAATCTGGCAAAGACGAGGAAAAGTCCGAGGCTACAGAGGAGCGGGCGAGAAAACAAAAACAAAGAATGCATGGATAATATAGTTGGATTCACATTTAACTAATTGTTTAATTAAGGGAATATCTTAAATGTAAAGCCCAAAATTACCTGTGTCGCAGCAATGCGCATATATTCTGCACCACATCCGCAATGGATGCGCATTCCGCATAAATTACGTTAGCCGCCACTAGCTCTTCTCAAGCAAATACAGCCTTTCGTGGAAAAGTCATATTTGCGACGTACCGCATTACGAGACAGATTTAGTTTTTGGGGGGGGGGGGATCCGTACTCACACCGTCGGACTGTGATAAATGGCCAGAAAGTTTAAAACAACGCTAAACCGATTAAAGTGCATAGATACAAAGCTAACCTCTTAGAATCCTAAATGTACACAGAGCCCAAATCGTCGCAGGAATATGACATCACACAAAGATATTTACCGTGTAGCTTTATCTGAAAGTCTGAAACAAATATTTTATACATTAAAACGGAGAAAGTATATTTAAACAAAGTCAGTTATATTTATATATAAGTTATTAGTGTATATGTTAGGCTAAATTAAATAATGATAATAATAATAGTGGAAATAAAAGTAGCAGCTCTTTGCAGTCTAAATGAGAAACACAGGAGAAAAATGTAAGCAGCTGCACTCGATTTGAGTAATATAGCCGAAAAGGAAAAAGTGCTTAATATTGTTTCCAGTTCTCACATGGTAGCCTAGAAGAGTAGCCTAACATGCAATGGCTTGGACTAGCCTATTTCTATTAGCTTATCACTTGCTTTTGTTGCACATATTTGTTGATCTTTTTGGTTAAAATCAATCTTAATTATATAGCTGACTTATGCAACTGGACTTTTGACTCAAAACCTTGTAGTCACAGAGATAGGCCTATCTCTTGTGACAATGTCCCATGTGACAGCTAGAATGGTTTCCTAAAAGTGATATTGATGTAGCCTAATGAGTAAAAATTTTTTTTTACTCATTATAATAACAGGCAGACAATAACATATATAAAACAATAATAATACAACAAAAATACATCTATTTAATCAGATAATGTTTTTTTTATCCTCTGCATAGCCTTCATTTGCCATCTGTACTCTCCCACAAAAGCTAATGATTTATCTGTGACTTGTCTGGAATTACCAATGGAGTCAAAAATCAGACCAAGTTTCACCTAGCATCAACCACGAGTATAGTAACTTTTCTGAGAAAAATTGATAAGTGACAAGTCTGAGGCTTCTAATGTAATGCAATGTACAGTTCATAAACACATAGAAATATAAAGAAGACAGTCATTAAATTATGAAAAAGGGAGGTCATTTGGATTGGCTGTAACACCAGCCATGTTTAAAAATAAATTTTTGGTGACACCATGCATCAAAGGATTAAAAAACCTTAGATTTCTTACGGTCTGAGCTATTAGCTAGCATCTGCTGCTCACAATTGTGCAACAAAATTATTCTGTATCGTGCCTGTTAAATTATTTTTTTTTTTATATAACTGTCTGTCAAGCAATGTATGAGTGTAAAATGTCTGATTAAATATCTCAAAATTCTTTGATAGCAGATAAGAATTTCTGGTGACAAACACCTTGAATGGTTTAGCTGCCACTTGTTGATTCAGTTGAACTTTTCCCATGTCATGTTTATTTTAAGTCACCAGTTTGTATATATTTTGTAATATTTCGGAAAACAAGGTTACCGTCAGCCAAGATTTCAGCTTATTTTTATATAGTTATAGGAAATAATATAGTTACAAGGGGAAATTAATCAATGCCCACTTTCAATTAAATGTTCGTTTTTCACTGCAGTCTGAAATAAAGTCTGTGTGTTGTCCACTCAGTCATCTCTAATAAAGGTTTGTAAAATGAGATTTTACAGATTTCACATTTAAAAAAAAGAAAAATAAAATAAAAAATAATAAAAGAGCTCTTTGTAGTAAAACACCGCAGACTGTAACATGAATCATTGTTTGCAGACAATTGCAACTATGCAATGTAATGTATTCTAATTTAGCAAACAAAACAAACGTAACAATAATATTTATCATTATATTTAACATTATAACATGGGCAAATTTTAAACCCTTGGTATTGCATGTTAGTTTTCGAAAGATGAATAATATAATATTTTGACTGTTTTTTATACATATACAAATTTTTTACGATTATATATATATATTAAATAGAATATTATATTATTAACATTGTATGCATGTATGTATGTTTTGTTTTTTTCTTCATCAGTACTTAAAAATGTTTTGACAAGAAACAATAAAGTAGCACAGAGTAAGCACATAGTGTAACTCATGACAAATTTGACAAACTCATTACCCTTTTAAATAACCACTGCAAATAATTCCCTTTAGAAAATAATAAGAAATATCAATTAATTGAGATTTGTGAATATGCGTTGTCTACAGAAAATCTAAATCAAACCATAGGATTTCATAACCATATAAAAAGTATTTTGCAATAATGTGTGCTAGAAAGGGAATGTGCACATGTTGGAGTCACACACTGGTTGCTATTTAAGGCTTACATAATGAACCAAAATGTATGTATGTCCTTGGAAATTATCTTGAGCTGTGGAGTAGACAGAGTATAAAAGGTGGGTCCTAAAAGCATGAGAACACACCACTCAGAAGTCTCAACATGAAGGCACTCATTCTTCTGGCTCTGTTCGCTGTGGCTTGTAAGTAAAGGGGCAGGGAAGATTTAGATTGGAATTAATAGAGATCTATTTACAGTTTTTAGGGTTTTCTAAACAGAAATTCATCATGTAAAATATAATAAATGTTTACATTTATTTTAATGGATTAATTTATTTTTATTTTAATGTTCATTAGTTTTGGTAAAATGTATGTATGTAACAATAAAACCTTATGTTTACCCAGATGCCGCTCCTCTAAATGATGATGATGATGACAAGATCGTCGGTGGATTTGAGTGTACTAAGAATGGTGTTCAGTACCAGGTTTCCCTGAACAGTGGCTACCACTTTTGCGGTGGCTCTCTGATCAGCAACCTCTGGGTCGTGTCTGCTGCTCACTGCTACAAGTCGTAAGTCAAAGTCTATATATATATATTAATTTATTTATTTTGCATGTGCTTAAAATATATATAGGGGAGACCGGACTGGGAATTTGTCACAATATCTTAATAACTATAAGGTTTGACTTAAAAAAGTCCAATTGCACAAATGCTTTTGTCTTTGAATTAAGAATAATGTTTTTTTTATTTTTTTATTTTATGATTTCTAATATATAATGTAGGAAGTTTTAACATTTTAGCTTTGTCATGAATTATTTTGTGCTTCATAATTATTATTATTTTAAACTTTTTACATTTCACTGAAAGCAATTCAATAAAAAGTGTAATGGTAAATTCCCATTTGTTATGCCGTTCAAAAGTCTGGGGTCAGTAAGATTTTTTTTTTATACTTTTATTCAGCAAGTATGCATTAAATTGATCAAAAGTGACAGTAAAGACTTTGATAATGTTACAAAAGATTTCTATTTAAAATAAATGCTGTTCTTTTGAACTTTCTATTCATAAAAGAATCCTGAAAACAAATGATGGTTTCCACAAAAATATTAAGGAGGTTTTAAATTGTTTTATAAATGTTAATAATAATAAATGTTTCTTGAGCTCCAAATCAGCATATTACAATGATTCCTGAAGGATCATGTGACTGGACTAGAGTAATGATGCTGAAAATTCAGCTTTCCATAACAGGAATAAAATACATTTTAAAATATATTGAAATGGAAAACTGTTTTAAACTGTAATAATATTTCACAGTTTTTATTTTGGATCAAATAAATGCAACCTTAGTGAGCTTAAGATACTTTTTTCAAGAACATCTTACCGACCCCAAACTTTTGAATGGTAGGGACAATATGATCTGTTACTGGGGTAGAAATGTCCGACAGCATTATTGTAGTCAAAATTCTACCATATGTATCTATACAGAAATTACTTTTCAAAAATAAATCTCTCCTATAATAGAGGTACATAAGTGATAAATCATTAGTAATCACCTAAATTTCATCCAACAAAAAGCACATTTTATCAGGTTCAATAAAAAATGATTTGTAGATGTTAGAGTTTAACATTGAATGTTTTCTGTATTCTGTAATCACTTGCTTGTGTCTATTCTCAGACGTGTCCAGGTGCGTCTGGGTGAGCACAACATTGACGCCTCTGAGGGCACCGAGCAGTTCATCGACTCTGCTAAGGTCATCAGACACCCCAGTTACAACAGCAATACTCTGGACAATGACGTCATGCTGATCAAGCTGAGCAAGGCTGCTTCTCTGAACAGCTATGTTCAGACCGTTGCTCTGCCTTCAAGCTGTGCTTCATCTGGTACCAACTGCCTGATCTCTGGATGGGGAAACATGAGCGCCAGTGGAAGTGCGTGCCACTAAATAATATGGAATGAAACTTCATGCATAAATCATTAGGCCATCTTAAAATAACTTGATGTTTTCTTAGGCAACTACCCCAGTCGTCTGATGTGCCTGTGGGCTCCTATCTTGAGTGACACCACCTGCAAAAATGCCTACCCTGGTCAGATCACCTCCAACATGTTCTGCGCTGGCTTCATGGAGGGAGGCAAGGACTCCTGCCAGGTAAGATCACTGCTACACTTTTAATGTCATGCTAACAGATATATATAAAACACTTTTTGTAGCAATTATTGACTTCTCTGAAACACTTCTGGATTGCAGGGTGACTCTGGTGGCCCAGTGGTGTGCAACAACCAGCTGCAGGGTATTGTGTCCTGGGGTTACGGCTGTGCCCAGAGGAACAAACCTGGTGTCTATGCTAAGGTCTGCAACTTCACCACCTGGATCAGAAACACCATGAACTCCAACTAAGCTCCCATAGATTTTTGGGCCATGATCATGGCATGCTGCAATATCATTTGGCAAACTGTAATAAACATCTGATTACAAACATTAAATAATTTTCTTTGTATTATTTAGATTATAATTTAACTATGTTTATGAGATGTCTCTGTTTTCAGTTTGAGTTCCATATTATTATTAGTTAAATTGACTATTAATTGAATTTGAATGAAATATAAAATGTATTTAATTAACATTGAATAGATTTAATATGGATCTCTTTTTTTTATTTTTTTTTATTCATTTCGTACCTGAAAAAAAAAACTGAATGTTAAGTCCAAACAGCTAAGTATAAATGACATATAAGACTTGAGTTTGAGCAATATCATACAAGACATTTAATCTGTTATAAGCAACAGATAAAATTTCAGTTACAGCACCAACACCTACAGACATCAAAATCAAACCATAGGATTTCTAAATAAAACAATACTGTCCATTACAGGGAATTACTAGTCCAAATATTTGAAAATTTATTTTTAAAAAAAAATTATGTCAGTACATCAGTCATGATATCACATGAAAAACAAATACTCATATACAGCCAACACTTTCACTAGTTTCAGAAGTATGTCATTCCTAGACAGAAGTTCCTCACACACTCACTGAACAAAAGAGAACAACTTTTACAGAATATTCATATTTGTCCTCTGGCATGATCCAAGTAATGTCCATGCAATTCTACAAGGTTGGAAAAACAGGCGTTACATTCAGTGCAAACTAAGTTACCGGTTGTATCCTCTGTCTTCAATACAGACGGTGAACGGCTTGAACCATTTAATTCTTCCATGGTTGAAAAATTGTCCTCAGTGTGTTTTTTAACCATTTGCCTCTCATTATTCTGAGAAATAGGAAAAGAATGTGGATCTGATGACACATAAGCCAATGTCCTGGTGGTGCTTGGGACCTCCGTGTTCGGAGTTTTCTGCTGCTTTTGTAATGGATGTAAGCTTGAGGGACCCAAGTGTGACAGTGAATGAGGCATTTCTGCACCATTTGAAGAGGAGAATGAGAGGAGTTTCTTTTGTGTCTGATTATCAGAAAGGCAGTAGTTGTGGCTTTGACGCTGGAGGTGGTGGGATTGATGTTCCCCTGTTATAAGTAGCTGGTCTTTCATTGCCATTGGTTCTTTCTCTACAGGCTTGTGGCAGAGCTGATGGTGGAAAAGCATGTCTAAGTTCTCAAAACTGGCACTGCACGTACCGCACTCGTAGGGATGCACAACGGACTGCGGATCAACTGTGTAATGTGTCTCCATTGGATCATTAGAGCAGTGAACGACTCTGTGTCGTTTAAGAATGATCGCACTTGCGAAACCTTTTCCGCAAATATCACAAAGAAAGGGCATAGTTGAGCGGTGCCACTCTTGCTGATGATTTCTCAACTTTTGTGCATTTGAGAACGTGTGAGGACAGAAGGGACAAACGTGAGCATTAAGTTCTGGATGTTTCTGCAGATGTTTATTGTACAAGCCAACAAATCGAAAGCCCTGACCGCACTTGGGACAAAAAAAGCGTCCTCTTTTCTGTCTATGCAGCCGCTGATGAATCCAAAATTTGTTCCAGTTTTTAAACATCCTGTTGCAAACGACACAAGTGAAGCTTTGACCCCGCGAATGAGTGAGCATATGGGCTCTCAGCCTTCCTACATGCCGGAATACTCGACCACACCGTGGGCAGAAGTACTTTCTTGGATCTGCTTTTTGGTGTGTACTGTTCAGTTGAGATACGAAATAGCTGCATTTGATCTGCTGATTGACTGAATAGAGATTATTCTGAGAGTCATAAACAGAAGTGGCCATGACCTGAGGAGGGCAAGCAAGTAAAGAAGAGCATCTTTTGAACTTCCTCAGCAAGGAATAATCTTTTTCAGGAGATTTTACTGGACTTGCACTACGTATTTTTTGTGAAGCTCTTCTTTTCAAGGAATTTTGGGGGTGTGATCTGTGAGGGAAACTGTAACCAGAAGACTTGGTTTTTGTGTGCCGCATGGAAACGCAGTGCCTGCTGTGCGTATGTAGCTCTGAGAGAAGACTGAAGGTCTGCTTGCAGTAGTTACAGCTGTAACACTGGGTATCCTTGTGTCCTTGCAAATGTAATTCATACTCATCTCTGGTGCCAAAGCAACTTTTGCAAAGGTGACACCTGAAGCTGATAACACCATCCAATTCCATATCTTTCAACGTGGCATGTGGGTGTCTTTTACCTTCACAAGTGTGTACTTTTAATGGCCCGATCTGAGAAAATCCCTTACCACATTTTGAACAGAAGAAAGGCCTGATGGACCAATGCACTCTTTCATGGACACGTGCAGTGCACGCCTGAGTAAAGGATTTGCCGCACACCTTACAAGAGTATGGTTTTTCTCCGCTGTGAATACGAAGATGGATTTTAAGGACAGACTTGTAGCAAAAGACTTTGCCACAGATCGGACATGTTTGGGGTTTCCCTTTCCCTCTTCCTCGCCCCCTCCTCCTTCTAGGGGTGATTTGATTACTACGACACTCACTTTCCACTTTGTTGATCACGCTCACTTGGTTCATGTCTGCATTTTTCTCAGTCGTGGCTCTACTTCGGTCGTGGTATCTGTGCGCATGTTTCCGACTTTTGGATTTATGGACTTTGCTGTGAGATCGAAGGTTAGAGAGTTGAGCGAAGGCTTTGCCACAATCTTGGCATGTGAAGGGCTTCTCACCTGTATGGACACGCAGATGAATGATATACGCAGAGGCATGGTTGAACGGGCGCCCGCAATATTCACACTTGATGACCCGTTTCTCTTTGCGTGGCCGTCCGCGAGAAAATGAATGAAATCCACGTTTACTTTCTGTGATCTTCATATTGCTTGCCTCAGCACTGGCTTCGGTTGAAGGTGTCTGGTTATTCTCCTCTGAATCAGGCTCTTGTGTTTTCTCAGGTGAATGATCTACACGGGGATCATCCAGTGTTACATCGGTTTGGTTTAATGCGTCAGAGGGCAAGGCTTCTTGATTTTCAGTGTCGGAAATTTTTCCATCTGCAGTGTCCTCTTGGATTTGTTTGTCAGAATCTTCTTCGCATTGGCTATCATTTATAATAGGACAGGATGCATCACAGACAGCTTTCTCAGATGTTTGGACAGTTGAATGATGGGCTTCATTCCTGTCAGACTCTCTTTCAGACTGACTACTTGAGATTTCATCTGTTTGAACAGACATCTGAGTGTCGATTTGTTGTTTATTTAATTCTGCATTAAGCGGCAGTGATTTTTGTTCATTATCTGTGGTGCTGGAAAGACAACCAGAATTTGACTCTGGCTGCTCACGGTCGTCCAAACATTTCTGTGCATCCATATCAGCCTCTTTGATGGGGGTAAAATCAGAATTTAATTGCTGAGGATATGTATTTACATCTGCTTCACAAGAGCCCTTTTCACTCTCTTTTTCGTCAACATTACCGGGCAAGGACTCAGGTAGGACATTAGTGCCTGCAGGCGACGGTTCCTCCACTCTTCTGTTCTGGGAGCTTAATGCCAGACCTTTTGAAATGAATTCCCCCATTCCTCTCTTCACAGATTGTTCCTTGGTTTCATCCTCATCAGTGTTGGTTTCTTGCTTCTTATCCTCTCCTTTAAGCATGATGTGCGAGTCGCCTGCAGGTGCCTGAGTTTCCCCTCACTCAAGCTGAAACTAGACAAAGGAAAAGGAATGAATATGAATACATAGATAAGATATGGTAACACTTTAGTATGGGAAACACATAATCACTATTAACAACGACTTTTGCCTCAAACTCCAAATTTACTGCTTATTAATAGCTAGTAAGGTAGTTGTTAAATTTAGATATTGGGTATGATTAAGGGATGTAGCATAAGGTCATGCACAATAAGTAACAAACAGCCAATATCCTAATAATATGCTAATAAGCAACTAGCTAATAGCGAGAATTGAACCCTAAAATAAAGTGTTACCTAAGATATTAGATGTTTTGTCTCTAATAAGTTTCACATGCAGCCGCTTCACCGGTTATCCACATAATAGGTGGATATATTAATATTGTTGTAGTAAGTTGTAGTACAACATCAATGAGAAACTACATACTATTATATAAAGTCATATTTTATACATAATATTATATTCTTACTGCCAATTAAAAAAAAAAAAAATACTGGAATTTTGACTTTAATGGTATATGCCCAATTTCAAAAAGTTGTTACATCACATACAAGCATATTTGATGGGAAAATATTATATTCATAAATGCATATTGTCATCAGAAACACCCACATTTGTAATTTTCGACCAGGATATTGCCTCAATTTTTGTACATTCCAAAAAGTTTATTAATATAAAAATATATAAAACATAGGAATTTGATGAATAACTCATGATTATTTTTATACATTACGTTTTTTTTAAATTATTTTTTATGTTTATCCTTACTTATTACTGCCATCAAGTTTTTGTTTCACGTGTTTCTATGATTGTCAATAGTGGCTCGTGGTCCGTTCTTTTATTTGAGCGATTCATTCAAAGAACCGACTCCTAAGAATCATTCGTTAGTGAATAGAACTACAACAAAGAAACCAGATAAATAATGGTTGTCAATTTATTGTCGCCTTTTTTGAGTTCTTACCCAGTATTCGTATTTAATGATATTCAATTCTGACCGAAAAAAACACAACAAATAGGGTAAAAAATCCAGTGCCGCAGTAGATAGCGGTAGATTCAGAGTGATGGCGCTCTGCAGGCGTTTGCAAAGGCCATTCCTTCCATAATGTTTCTGTAATGCTTTTTTGCATGCGCTGTTACAGTCAGCCTTGCATCTCCAAATACAACAGAACCGGTCCTTTAAGACCGAGTTTATTTTGAAAAGCGAAATGAGCGTCTTTTAACAGGATTAATGTGTCCGTGGATTAATTCAACACGACCCGACGCTGGACTTAACGAATCTTTTAAAACACCAACACTAAAAAAAATTTACTAATAAAAAAAACACAATTTCAATGCAAAATTGCCCATCATTAGCTCAACTGCATAAAATTAGCTTCTGCCTCTACTTTGTAGAAAATACTTGCAAACAAGCAACACAAAGAAAGGCAACCAACCTTTCATGCTCTTTCTTTTCAGCACCAATGAACTACGATTCAGGAGGACTCATAAACTAAACAAATGGAGTTTCCTTTTCCGTTTCCGATAAAAGCCTCTTCGACGTCTTTCTGGATGTGTGGTTATGAAAAGACAATTACCCAAATATGTAAATATAATTATAATTTACCGCTCCCAGTGTATACCAAACCATCAATTACATACGGGTACGACTTTTATTAGCAGTTAAATAATAATAATAATAATAATAATAAATACAGCATTAAAATGTTTCAGAAAACAAATTGTTCACTGCAAAAGTTCCATTAAATAACAAAGCCGTAGAAATTATTAATGTTAGGTAAATGTGTAATTATTTAAATAAAATAGCCTATTTACATTTACAAATTCTAAACTGAAACCATAAATGATAATCCATTAACCATACGTCATGACAATGGCAAGTGTAGGGCTGATCTGATGTTGCACATTTAAACAGAACCAAGTATAATGTTGATTCAGGAACAGGTATCATGAACTAACAATGGACAATATATATGAAAAATATTTTTACAGAATTTTATTAATCATGGTTAATGTTAAATTATAAATGTAGTAATATTGGCCATTGTTTATTACATTCATTCATATTATAGATTATGAACTGATTTTAATTTAGTTATTGGTATGTTAAAATACATTTTATGAATATTTTTCTAGACTAATAAATGCAAAATAGACAAATTATGGTTCATTTTTTGTCTGCTATTGAATTAAATTAGCATATAGAACCTTGCAAATTTCCAAAATAATAACTAAATAATAAACCACAACTACAGAACTCCCTTCACATTTTAAGATTTTTTTGTATGACCACATATGACAGTTGAAAGACAATTGTGGCATTTTTGTGTCCTTCCCAAAGCTTTATTTTTGATAAATAAACTGCCTAAAGCAATTAATGTATTATAATTTGTTCAGTCCTCCATCAGTTTTACCACTTAATCAGTTTACTGGAGACTTAGAAAGGTGTCACTATTGTGTTTATTGATGCAACGTAGAACGTGTTTACATCATAATGTATTATTTACAGTACACTAACAATACACAATGGCTACATTAAAAAAGGCAGCAAACTACAGTTTTTTTTTTGTTGTTTTTTTTTGTTTTTTACAGTTTATACAGTGCATTCACCAAAAGTCTGTATTGAAAAAAAAAACAACTGTATTCAATAGATGAATTAAGGAAACCAATGAAATACAGAGTAAGCTGAATATGATATTAACAATACAACAAAAAATTGTTACACTACTGATCAGATATGAAACTTTTTTTTAAACATTTTAAACTATTCAAAATTATTTTTACTACTCTTTAAAAATGTACTCAAACTGCTGCCTCATAACGTCTTTTTTTACTAATTTTGATCGCATATGCAGCAATAAAGGGAAGCCGTAGATCCAACTTTTATGAATGCAGAAAAGGTATCGGTTTCTGCTCTAGATCATCTTCTGTGTCATTTGTTGTTGTTGTTGTTGTTGTTGTTGTTGATGTTTCAGGCACTGGCCCTAATATGCGGTGAACCCTTCTTGTGTGATTTTTAAGGGACACTATGTCAGGATAGCTGCGCTGGCAAATCTGACACTTGTATAGATTGTGTTGAGCCATTCCCCTCGACAGCTCAAGACCACCCACGATACCATGGACCCTCCTTCTGTGGTTTCGGAGGGACTGTACATCTGGATAGCTGCGTGCACAAATGTGACACTGAAACTGATTGGGAGTGCTGTTTTGCTCAGTTCCCTTTGATGGCTGAAACGCAGCACCAACAATACGATGCACTCTTCTTCTGTGGTTTTTCAACGATTTTATGTCATAATAGGAGCGGGAGCATATCTGGCACTGAAACTGGCCTGAACGGACCGGTTCTACGGTACCCAGATTTGGCTGTTTAGGCCGATGAACTTTCCTTAAGTGATCCTTCAGGGATTGAAGCTTTGGATAATTGCGAAGGCAAATAGGACATTGAAAAGGAGTAGCTGAACTGCTTTGTGTGCCTGCTTGAGACAACCGTTCCTGTGTGTCCTCCGCTGGCCTCATTCTGTTAATGAGTCCATGAACATTTCTTTTATGCTCCTCGAGTGCCTGAGGTGTTGGACAATTATGGTCACAAATCTGACACGTCACCCCAGCTTGCCTGCTGTGCGAGACCAGGTGTCTCTTGAGCCCATCTAGACAACTGAACCAACGCACACACACCGGGCATCGAATTGGTTTAAATGCGGGTTTACAGGTATTGCTTTGAATGTGAACTTTAAGGGTCAATGGGTTGTGGAATGTTGCACCACAACGAGAGCAGGTGTGTTTCCTCTGACCTGCAGTATCGCCTTTGCAACGTAACCGTATGTGTCTTAACAAGGAACTGCGGAGACTGAAGTTCTTTTTGCATTTATGGCAAGTCAATGTCTCAGGAAATGACCTATGGTTCACATGTTGAGGTGACAAGAGTGCAGGCAGTTGTGCTTTGTTAAGCACCGAAAAACCTGCTGATTGTTGAGGGCGATTCGGAGCATGTGATGATACTGTTTGAGAAAATGAACGAGGTTGTTGCTGAGAACCTCTTTGCTCATTTGCTGGGATTTTAGATTGCTTGTGCAATTGCTGATGTGCTTCAAAATCCATCCACGACTGTAAGTTCTCACCACAGTGTGGACAAATGTAGGACTCCTGCGCATGCACCTGCAGATGTTCGAAGAGAAGTCGAGGACAAGTGAACGAGGCTCCGCATTCGCACGTTACCCTTCTTGGGAGCACAGATGGAAGTGACATGATCCCCCAGTTTCTGCTACTGCTAGTATTTTGAGTGCTCTCCTGTTGGGCTGCTTGGTTTTCTGTAGATGGAGACAGCACAAATAAGTTTTCCTGAGCTGCAGGTGTTGTTTTAGACTCCACGGTTCTAGAACTTACTACTGAATCAGGTTTTTTTGCATGGCACCATTTTCTTCTGTGCTTATTTAAATTGTCTTTGCGGCTGAAGAACTTGCCACATTGAGGACATGGAAACCTTTTAATTGGCCCAGGCAAATCAGATGATGTATTTTCAACATTTTGCTCCAACTTTCTTGCCTCGCAAATCTTCAAGTGCTCCTTTAGTGTAAATAGGCGGGAGTAGCTTTTCTGGCACCCGTTGCAAACAAACCGCTTCACGCCTTTATTAGTCACATGCACCTGAAAACCATGACTAGGTACTGCTGAATTAATTTCCTTGTCCTCAGGTAGCTCTACAATGACAACATCCTCATCTTCATCACAGTTGTCTTTAGCCATGTCTGTCAAATCATCCTCATCAGAGTCCTTTTGATCGACATCTATTAGTATATCAATTTCAGCATCATCCAATGGCATGGTCCACTGCTTTTCAACCAATTTATCTTTTTCCTCTACTTTCATTTCAACCATGTTGGCTGGTACTTCAACAGAGTTTTCAGTTGGTTTTAAGTTAGAAACACTGGCAAAAGTGGGCTGAAGGGTTTCTGGCGGATTTAACTGATTCTTCAGCTGCATCTTCAACCCAGTCTGATTTTTCTTGTCAATAGAAAATTCTGTATTCTGTTCCTCCATCTTTATCGTCTCTGTGCCTACGCCAATATGTATATGCTGTGTTGACATTTGATTTGCTTTTGAGTCTTGCTTCGCTCTACTGCACTCTTCCATATTTTGGAGCTTGATGTGACCTTGGTTGCCAACAGTGGATGAGGATTTCAGAGAAGCTTTATAAGGACAGTTATGAATTTTGAGGCGGTGCCTCCGTGTGTAGCCACGCTTGCATAAAGAGCAGTAGAACATTTTTGCTACCTGTTGATCTGTAGGGCTGATCGGTGTCACAGACTTCTTTCCTGAAGATTGAGAGTTTCTAGAAACTGCGTCAGCGCAGACATGGTTTTCTGGGACGGAGATTACGGTTATCACAAACTCTTGGCAACAAAGACAAAACTTAACTCTCTCTTTCTTGTGCAAGGCATGATGCATTATCAAGCTGTCTACGGTTTGGAAAACCCGACGGCAGAGCCTACACTGAAGTTTGCCTTCAACGTTGTCCCGGCCAAAAAGTTTTTGACGAGTCTCAAGAACTACCACAGGGCAGAGGGTTTGTGTCACGGATATAATCTTCCCCTTCTTTGACAACATCTTTCCAGTTTTCACACTGACCACATTGTCTTTTTTCATATCTGATTGATTCTCCAGTGGCTCTGGCTTTGATATCGTCATGGCAGGTGTGGGTTGAATTGGTGCTCTTGGCGCAACTTTTCTTGGGGGCAAGTTCCTCTGTTTTATTTGGACGGGTTGTTTATGACTCATGTAGGCAGATGCTAGCATCTTCAGGATTGATTTCTTATTAAATGCAGTTGATTCTTCACAAGATTCTGGTGATTTCTCATTGTCATGCACAGAATGGTTTACCACGTTTAAAGTGTCCTTCTCAAGGATCTGCACTTGCTCTTCTCCTACCACGTTGGAGGATTTTAAAGTGTCTTGCTCAAGGATCTGCACTTGCTCTTCTCCTACCACGTTGGAGGATTTTAACGTGTCCATATAGAGGATCTGCCCTTGCTCTTCTCCTACCACATCGAAGGATTTTAAAGTGTCCATTTCAAGGATCTGCCCTTGCTCTTCTCCTACCATGTCAGAGGACTTTGAAGTGTCCATCTCACGGCTCTCCACTTGCTCTTCTCCTACCACGTTGGAGGATTTTAAAATGTCTATATCGTGGATCTGCACTTGCTCTTCTCCTACCACGTCAGAGGATTTTAAAGTGTCCATATTGCAGATCTGCACTTGCTCTTCTCCTACCACGTCAGAGGATTTTAAAGTGTCCATCTCATGGATCTGCCCTTGCTCTTCTCCTACCACGTCAGAGGATTTTAAAGTGTCCATCTCATGGATCTGCCCTTGCTCTTCTCCTACCAAGTTGGAGGATTTTAAAGTGTCCTTCTCAAGTATCTGCACTTGCTCTTCGGTTACAGAGTGAGATTCAAATGGCTTCAAGATGTTGCCTTCCATGTCTGTAGAGGATTCAGTCTTCTTAATATCAATATTTAAATTAGGTGGTACACATTCTGATTTTTCATTAGAATGGGATGGTGAGAGACTGTGAAAAACTTGGTCGGAGACAGGACGGCTGGAGTCTACTTTGCTATCTGGCACAATAGGAATCTTACCCAAATCTGATTTGTCCTTATTTTCTAGCCCATGTTGCTTTTTGTGGTCCTCAAGAGCTGTAAAACAACTAAACTCCTCACCACATTCACATATGTTTTGGGCTGGAGAGGCTGGTGAGGCCGACATTATACAGTGGTGTTTTTCAAGGAGATCTTTGCTTGCAAATAAGCTTCCGCAGCTGTCACAAGTAGGTAGTGTTGATTCTGTCTGGCAAGAGATTTCACTTGCATGAGTCGCTTGGTGCACCAGGAGTGATGCCAAATTATGAAACGTGGCTGAGCACGCCACACAACTGTACGTTTTAGGACTCCCAGCAGACTTTGTTTCTTGAAGTCCAAGCATTTTGCAGATGCCAGAAGATTCCTCTGCCGAATGTTACATTTAAGAAGTGTTACCAAGGTCTTTGTTATTGTTGAGTACCTCCTAAAAAAGAAAGCAAATAAACTAAATTAATGGCATGTATGTGTTTTCAATACAGGCATACATTATGTAATGTTATAGTTCTAGGCCTTGGCATGTTTAGGGGCCTATAACTTCAGTAAAAGACAATATACTAGCATCAAAAACACACAAAATATGTTTACATATAGTCCACAAAACAAAAAATAGCTGAATTTATAAAAATGGCCCCATTCAAAAGTTGATGTACCCCTTGAATCTTAATACTGTGTGTTGTTACCTGAATGATCCAAGACATGCATTAAGATGCATTAAGATTTAAAAATTTTTTTTTTGAAGATCAAGGTAAATTGTACTTAATTTGTCTCCCGGGAAATATGGAAGTATCTTCTGTTGCTTCCGAAGGGCAGTACTAAATGAAAAAAAGAAATGAAAAGAAAGAACAATTTCTTCTCTTAATGCATCGTGTTTCCACCTGAGCATCAGTGAATGTTTGAACCTTTTTTAATAGTTGTGTTTGAGTCCCTCAATTGTGTCCAGTGTGAAAAGATGGATGTCAAAATCATACAGTCACTGCTGGAAAGGGTTCAAATATGCAAAAGATGCTGGAGAACTGAAGAATTTCCGGGACCTGGAGGATTTTTCTGAATAACATTGGGCAGTTTAACTGCTCAGGACAAACAAGGGACTCAAGAACAACCATCCCCTGTACACAGATTCGCTAACGAATGCGTACAAAAAACCCAGCCATGGATCATCAAGGTAACAACACACAGTATTAAGAATCAAGGGTACATTAACTTTTAAACGGGGTCATTTTTATAAATTCAGCTATTTTTTGTCTTGTGGACTATATGTAAACATCTTATGTAAATTATATTATTCAGGACAGTACCAAATAAAAAAAATAACATGCATTTTGTATGATCCCCCTTATTTTGTTAAAATTATTCACATTTTCACAGATTCTGCAAGAGGTTCACAAATTTTCAAGCACCACTGTATACTGTATAATAAAAATAACAAAACAGTATTTAATATAGGCTAATACGTTCTCAATGAAAGGTACAGTCTATTGTCTATTTTTATACAAGCAGAACGTGATTAGCAAATATTATTGTTGAAAAGAAACCGCTAATGTTAAAATCTTGATATTCATGACAGAAAAAATAAAAAAAGTATGATTAAACGGTGTAATTGATTTTAGTACTGTTTTACTTTAATTAAAACACATATAAATACAAACATAACATTTCTAAAAACTCACTAAATACTTTTGATTTATGCTTTTTACAATCTCGTACATCCACATGTGTCATTAACCTCAGCGAGTACATGCATATTTAAATGAGAAAACCAATTTCTTCTCAGAAAACTCTGCTAGTACAAATAAAACTGCTGTGCTGCTCTCGTTTCGAAGTAAAGTGTTTAATTGTTCGCTACAAATAGCCAACGTTTCAAATGGAACAACAATAGAGGACAGAGAAAGAGGCAAGACGGCTCATAGCATGCTTCGATTTTGATAGGCCTGGCCGTTTCCAGTGGCTCTTTACTCAAATATGTTCAAATAAACACCATGTCAAAAACTAATTTAATACATAAATAAAACACATCACCAGAGTAATCTGCAGACCACTCGCTGATTTAGCTTTAGTAGATAATTTAAAGAGCGTGAAAATAACACAAACCATGCCAATAACAAGCACTGCAATGGATGCTGCAGACTTAGCACCAGACTAACATGTTTAACTATATAATCAGCCTCCAACATCTAACCGCGAACGATACCTCTTTACCAAACCAAACGTGCTTTATAGTAACATCTGTTTTTTTTGATATAGCGCGTGCGGAACATGTCATTCGTGTGCTGCACAGAGGAATTGAATGACAAAACCCGCTAACGAATGTATGCGTGAATAAAAACGAAGCATAACAAGTACTAAACAGCTATTGGCGTGCACTCACCTTGGGAAAGTACGATGTGCAAACTAGCATGATTTTAATCAAAGAAGTTATTTATTTTCAATCCGAAAGACGGTATGTATTTTGCAACCAGTTTCTGTATAGACATGTTATTCCCGCTGTTCACTGTAGAGGACAGTATATCTGAGCTCTCACTCCCACTCCCCACCATAGCTCCCCATTCGTACGGATTAAACATACCGCCATCAACTGGTGTGAGGGACCGGTATGGTCACCCTACAGAAATAGATCTACACTTTCCTCATTGGGCTAGATTAGATAAACACAATTGAACTGCATTAAGCATAATGCCTAGGTGATATGGAATGTAGGCCTACAATAGTTATAATCTTCATTATATAAAGGGCTACTATTAATATTATTATCATCATCAATCTTTAGACACATTTCTGATTTAAAGGGATAGTTCACCCAAAAATGAAAATTACCCCATGATTTACTCACCCTCAAGCCATCCTAGGTGTATATGACATCCTCCTTTCAGACAAATACAATTGGAGTTATATTAAAAAATGCCCTGGCTCTTCCAAGCATTATAATGGCAGTGAATTGCAGCCCAAAATTTGAAGACCAAAAAAGTGCATCCATCCATTATAAAAGTAATCCACAAGGCACAAGGGGTTTAATAAAGGCCTTCTGAAGCGAATCGGTGGGGTTTTGTAAGAGAATATTTAACACGTTATAAAGTAAAATATCTAGCTTCCGGCGGTGTTAAATATGGATATTTTTCTTACACAAACCCATCTATTCGCTTCAAAAGGCCTTTATTAACACCCCGGTGCTGTGTGGATTACATTTGTAATGGATGGATGTGCTTTTTTGGTCTTCAAATTTTGGGCTGTCATTCACTGCCATTATAATGCTTGGAAGAGCCAGGGCATTTTTTAATATAACTCTGATTGTATTCGTCTGAAAGACACCTAGGATGTCACATTTCTTTGTCTGTATGGTAATGAGAGGGTGTGTTTTACTTAGCAATTGAGCTCAGAGCTGAAGTGTAAGAGCTGGGAGCGACTGTACCTTCGAAAGTCACATAGGGAATGAATGACTTGGAGATGGGCAATATGACCAAAATCTGCTGAAAGGAAGCAGCAGGTCTATATTTTATTTTAAACTATTCCCAGCTTAAACTGGTAGCTGTGTTTTGGAACAAAGTAGCTGGTGCATGCCAGTAGACCAACTTCGGTCAGGAATAAGCCAGCTACTAGCTGACCATACCAGCTAGAAAATAGCTAACTTGTTCCAAAACAGAACAACCACCTTAAATGTGATTTTATTTAACTGATAACTGTTGATGGTCATGTGATGATTTCATAAACATCTTATTAGTTGAGATAGGGTTTACTAGAAACCAGTGAAATAATCATGCAGCAATATTATCTATATAATTTTGTTTTCGAAGAGGACACTAAAACATGAGAATTTTTCTAAATCTAAAGTAGCTGATGCAAGTTTCACTTTAAATGTTTACTGTCATACCAAGGCCAAACGCACCACACTCTGAATCTAAGCATACTTGAGTCAAAATGTTATGAAACAGATTATAGTTCTAAAAGAACCAAGTTATCCCTCATGTTATGTTGCAGGTCAATTTGACCCGTTTCGATTTTTGAGTTGACTGAAATGCTGATGAACCTGTTTTTTTTCTTGACATTTTCTCATTTAGAGTCATGAACATGCATGTAAAGTTTCAACATGCTGATGTGTTTTGACATATACACAGATAATTAATGTTACAATCTTGATGTTCATGGGTCAATTTGACCCGCATATTTTAATGTTCTAAGGCAACTGTACAGACCCAAAATAATATGATTTTTTAAAATTATATTTTATGTTGGTTTTTAACTACCTTGTGAAGGTACTTATTTCAATACTGAACAATATTTTGTCAGCCACAGATGGTAAACATTATCTATCATTTCTTTTTTCAATCTATCTGAAATATCATCTATGGTATTTCTCTTGAAATTTTGTTACTTTTTCTGATTTAGGGTGATGAACATGCTGATGTCTTTTTACATATGCACACATAATTTCTGTTCCATTTGTGATGTTTGTCGGTCAATTTGACCCATATAGGTAGCTATTCAAAATAACTGTACAGACCCAAAATACAAAAAAACTCTGTGTTGTATGTCAGAGCTCTTCAACTCTAGTCCTTAAGTGACAGTGTGTTGCTGAGTTTATCAACATTTTATTTATCAAAGTTTGTGAAAATAAAATGTTTTACCTGTAAACTGTTTGTCACACTTTTTGAGCATAGACATGAAAATTTATTTTCCAACTTAAATTGTTAAAAATCTTGAATACTTCAAAATAGGTACTTCACTTATGTTTGGTATCTTTATAAAGGTGAAACATCACAGATTATTGTAGAAGTAAAAAAAAGTTGTGAAAGTACAGTTTAAAAAAGGTTATAGAAGTTTTAGAACATTTTATATATAAAAATATTATTTTATTTTACAAAACACATTCAACTCAAAAACTTCAAGAAAATCAAAGCTAAATATCTGAACAAGTTGTGTGCCAAATTTTAGGCTGCTATGTATAAAAAATAAAATAAAATAAAAAAAACCCAAAAATCTGAATCTGGGTTTTTTTGGGCACAGTACCAGTTTTCCACTAGACAACATCCAGCCTCCACCGGTGACCAAGGACTCTTCGATTTCCATATATGGTTTGCGTGATCTGAACCATATTTCCATAATTCTTTTTAGAATATTTATGAAGTAGATATTTTATTCAGAAGTAGTTTGGGTAGCAATGTTAATATTTAATTTCAATTCAATCTCTAAAACCCACAGAAAAAAACATACAGAAATAACCAGGGCGTGGGTCACAGATTGGCACTGCATCACAAATGGAGAGTCTATTTCAAAGCTTTCAAATGATATACAGTTGGTCAAGATTACTTAGGTTAATTAGGTTTAGACTAAGACATTATAGTTAAAAATGTCCCACAGGTGTGGGGGAGGGGAAGGGGGGTTAAATAATTTTTATGAATCATAATTTCAGAAATGTATTCTTTGTAATGTGTGAAAAGTATTGACATTAAAAATTACTTATTTGTACCTTCTTTTATGCCTTTTTATATAGTGAATTTTTGGGAAATGGATTGAATCCAATTAGGGTCAATTTGACCCGGACCATAACGAATGTCCCTAGAAATCCAACAGAGCACGAGTGTTAAGTACTCTTCACCTGTAGATGAGATTCACAATGGATTGGTGAAATGTTAAAAGCTAAAAAAAAAAACCTCTATAATTAACTGAGAGATGCTGAGATTCCTACTCCAATGGCTACATAACCCTGATTGGTAATATTAAAAGCTGATTAATAAAAAGCTATAGGCCAGGAAGACTAATTCTTACATTTGGGCAAGAAAATTGAGCTCTCTTTGTTAATACATGTGGTGAACCCTGCTCAATTCTCTGTTATCTTAGGTTGGTTTCAGGCAGTTATGGATGGGTATATGGAACACACCTGACTGTGACTAGCAGGTTGGTCTCCTAGTGATTTAAAAAAATAAAAAAAATAATCTGCTGTTAGTTATAAAAATCTTTTTGACAGTTAGAGAATACCTGTATAACAATTGTTTATACTTGAAATAAAATCATTGATTTAGTGTGAATTTTATTGTGAGTTAGACTTCCTTAGTAAAACCTAACTTAAGTGGATAAAAAAAACAATGCTCAATGTGACCAGTTACCTCAAGTCATTTGCAAAAGTGAAAAATTTCTCAACAACAACAAAGTAGATGTAAATGTTTACTAGTTGAAGAAATTATCAACATTGCCATATAATACAAAAGTAAAACTAAACATCAGGTTTTTATAGCCATATATATACGTTTGCACTAATGTAGTTTAAACAGAAAGGGTACAGTATTTTTTTGTTGTTGTCAAGACTGAAGTTTGATGTTTTCTCCTTTTATTTTTTTGAAGTTAGAATGTTCTCAAAAAGATAAAGCTGGATTTTTATGAAACATAAAATACATGATTTTAACTCAAAAAGGCAATCACATCATATATAACTACTATGTGATGAACCCTTAACTTGACCTTAAATGTTAACACGTGGATAATAAAAAAAATTTAAAAAAAAAAAGTTAACATTACTATGAAATATTAACAATGAAATCTACAAATTTACTCTAACTTTCAAAATGATGTTTAAAAACACATGGCTAATAAATTTAGCAAGGTCAAAAATTACTTCAACAATGAAGGAATGATGCAGGATTTTCAACTATACATCCTTGTGAACTGTACTGTGGAACATTAACATCTTCAACTACTTCATTCATGCATATATACCTATAGTTCCATACATCATCTAGATTGCATATTAATATACACAGATCAGTCTGAGTACTGTACAAAGAGAATTTAGTCAGCAGTTCACAGAACTGTAGAACAGAGTACATTGTATGAACATTAACAGACCAATTCAGAACTACGGTAAAACACCCACGCCATATTTCAAATTGGATAAAAGCAGTTAGGCCCAATTAAAAAGAACAATGGATTGTATGTACAGTTTATCTTAACAAATAATGTTCAGAAAACTGAATGATTTTGAATAACCTGCATTGCAGGAAACTGAGTCATCAGTAATTCAACCTTTATTCATTCACTGGGCTTTGGTAGGGAAAATGGATTGGTGATTGGGACTGAAGAGAGTCTGCAGAAGCAGCAGCATGAGTCCGCTGATGCTCCTCCAAAAGATTTAGAAAAGCAAAGGCTTTGTCACACTCTGTGCATTCATAGACCACTTGTCCTACATGGGTTTCCTGATGCTTTTGTAACTGATCAAACATGGTGAAGGATTTATAGCACATATCACACCGGAACTCATTGTCCTGACTCAGACTTTGATGTTCAACATGTTTCCGTTTATGTTTTGCCAGATCATTTGCTGTAAGGTAGGTTCTGCAGCATATTGGGCACTGGTGTTGCCTTTTTGCATCATGCATTCTGCGGTGAGATATGAGATTCGGTTCTGTTTTAAAGGATTCTGAGCAAACATCACACTTGTAAGGCCGCTCACTGTGTATCTGCTGGTGCTGTGTAAGGTACCGTTTCTTCGTAAAACCTTTATTACAAACCAAGCACTTGAAAGGACGCGGATCCTCATGATGCTTTTTATGGTGCTCCATTAAACTGCTATTGGAGGAGAACCGTCTTTTACAGATAGGACAAATGATGAAGTCTTCTCCAACATCAACTTCCTCCTCTTCATCACCTGCTTGAAATTGAGTCCCTGAACTTTGCTTCTTAGAAGAAGAGACCGATGACTCTGAATGGCGCTTGTCTAAAAACATCAACTTTCGATTACTACAGTGGTGTTTGCGGAAAGCATCACTTCCAAGAAAGTTGTCTCCGCATTCGGTGCATTCATACTGTGTAGCAGCAGTCAAATGGCACTGTTCATGTTCGTCAAGGTCTTTCTTCGTGGGAAAAGTCATATTACAAACACTGCACATATGAGAATGAACAGAAAGGTGATTTGCGAGGTCCAATGCTTGGTAAAAACTCTCAGGACATATGGGGCACTGGTAAATTTTGTCACGCTTCACAGTTTCTACACGTATAGTCTTTTCACTGGTAGGAAAGTTACTGTCCTTGGAAGCCTTTTCATTCCTGTGGCTTCGTAAATGGGTGAGAAAAAGATGGTGGTGGGTGAAGCTCATGCTGCAATGATTACACTGATACGAACATGGTCCTGATAACTGATGGCTGAGCTGATGTTTTTTTAGGTGGGAACCATGCAAGAAATGCTTGTTACATTCTGGACATGAGTACGGCCGCTCTTTTGCTGGATTGCAGCCATGTTCCGAGAGCTGTTCTGGATCTGGAAATCTTATTTGACAAATTCCACAGCGATACTTGTACTGCTCAACGTTACTTGATGAAAGGCTTTTACTGGAGATGGCTGAAGTCCCTTGCTTTGTTTGAGGCTGTTGGGGTGGAATCAACGGTGGAAGCTCTTCTTGCTCTGTGTGCATCTTACGATGCTCCGCCCGACTTGTTTTACAGGAAAAGGTTTCATCACAAAGGTCACAGGGAAAGTTTTCATCGCGGTGTGTAACCATGTGCTCAGCTAGTTCCGTTGGGCGAGTGAAGCTCAGGTGACATTTGGTACAGCGGTGAGGGCTCTTTCTGATATGCGTTTGCTTGTGTTTGCGCAGGGTGAAGAGCGAGACAAAACCTTTACCACACATTTGACACTGAAATTCAGACTTGTGGCATCGCTGATGTTGTTGCAAGTTCGCTAGCTGAAAAAAGCACTTCCCACATTCCTCACACTCGAAGGGTTTTTCACCAAGATGACATCTTTGATGATCCTCGAGATTTTCTGATGTTAAGAATGTTTTACCACAAACATGGCAAGGAA
The DNA here is from genome assembly GCA_039654625.1 of Rhinogobio ventralis. NCBI lineage: Eukaryota > Metazoa > Chordata > Actinopteri > Cypriniformes > Gobionidae > Rhinogobio > Rhinogobio ventralis. The sequence goes on from CM077201.1 coordinate 19,910,430, forward strand.
AGTATGGGGCTGAATCCGAGTCATTGTCGCTGTCATCTTCATCTTCAAAATTTCTGTTGGACTCTTCCTTATCTGACTCTTGACTTACACTGGCAGAGGATTTTTTCAATTCATGAGTGAGGGTTTTGACTGAATCCCATCCATGTTTTACTCTGCAGTGCTTCTTGTATGACTTTTTTACAGTATAGGTTTTGTCACATGGTTCACACCTATATACTTCAGGGTGCTCTGTTCTTGCTTTCACACTAGGTTCTTTTGAGCTGGGCGGGTGTTTATGCCAATGAGCCATCCTTTGGTGAATTGTCAGGGATTTAGCAGTCCAAAACCGCATCTCACAACTGTTACAGACAAAGGGACGACTGGGGTCATGACAAGATCTATGGATGTCCAGGTCAGAAGGAAAACGAAACCTCTTGAAACAAATTTCACAGGTATTATCCATTTTTGCCTGATGTTGGATTTTCATATGCCTTTGCAATATACCAGCTTGTGTAAAGACTTTACTGCACACATTACATCTGTGGATATCTGATTTGCGCTCTTGATCTTCACGGCCATGCTCCTCTAAATGACTTATGAGTCTCAGTCCATCTGTAAAACTCTGATCACACTCAGAACACTGATACTTGTGAACAGCAGCATCTCCTTTTTCTGCCTCATTTTCCTGGTCTTGATCTTTACATGAGAACTTAGTCTGCAGTACTCCGGTTCCTGTTGTATTGGAACCCTTGTTAAATATTAACACAGTGTCATTTAGAGCGCAATCTAATTCTCCCTCATTTTCCAGGGCAGATCCATTATTTGACATGATTGTGTGACCCTTACATTTTTTCCTGTGTTTCTCCATCCTCTTTTTGGTCCAAAAACCAACATGGCATTTTGTGCAAGAAAGTGGGTATACGCCATTATGTATGCGCATGTGCATACCCAATCCAGTGCTCTTGGAAAACCGCATGTTGCACTGTGGGCATTTTAAAGGCTTGCTAAGGTCTCCGTTTGAACATGCACGTCGCTCCCTTATCTGACTGTTGCTTTCTTGGTTCTGACCATACCCCTCATCAACTGGCTCTTGCTTTATGACTTGCGGGTGACTTGATATCAATTGCTGTTGATCGTTAACTGACTCTTGTGGCTGATCAGATCTATGCTTTGCTAAAAAATGCTGCTGGAGCTGCGAAAACAATAAAAAACGGTCACTACAGTTAGCACAGGAAAAACCCTTTATCTTAGTGGGGCTCTTGTTTACCTCTTGAGAAGATCCAGATGATTTTGAGCTGACAACACAGGTCTTCTGGTGTACAGACAGTGCGTCCCGAGTAAACAGGTCACCACACTTGTCACAAAGGACTTTTTCTTGGTTTTCCCCCTTTCCATTGCATTTAACCAAGTGCCGTTTCAAATAGTCTGTTCTGATGAAATGCTCTCCACAGTTAGCGCAGCCATATGGTTTTTCTCCTGTATGTAGACGTACATGCACCTTCAGTTGTCCTGATAATTTAAAGCGTCGAGGGCAATACTCGCATTGGTATTTAAATTTATTCATGTAGTGCACTTGTATACGTTGCAGAAGTTTGGAAGTTTCCCTGCATGGTTGGTTTCGAACATTGTTTGTGGCAGACGGCACACTTTCCTTTGAAATCTTTTTGCATCTGATGGTGAGGTTGTGCCTTGCCAAAGTCTTTTTAGAACTGTACGTTTTGCCACATCTTTTGCAAGGAAAAGGTTTATCGGTAATGTGGAGCATGGCCATATGACGCTTCAGATCACTCTGGGTGGACAACCGCTTTAAGCAAACTGTGCATTGCAGTGGGTCACCTTCCTGTGTTGTGCTTTGGGAACTTGTGTTCAAGCTGTCGAGACTCATCTTTACAACTCGCACCTCAAGTCGCCGTTTTCCTCTGCAGCGGGCTTGGTGCAGTTTTAAATGATCATAGCGTGAGAAACAACTTTCACAAGTCTTGCACCGATATGGCTTGACCTCTGTATGAGTGAGGATGTGATGTCTTAGATTTCTGGCCCTCAAAAATGATTTTGTGCAAAATTTGCACTTCAATCCCTCTCCATTTTCCACAGTGTCCTCGTTCAGATTTTTTACTTCAGCAAATATTGATTTAATTTTCTCAGACCCTTTTAAACTTTCCAATCTACGTTCCTTAGAGACACCATCACAAAAAGCCTCATGTTGCAAGTATCGATCCTGATTGTCAAATTTCTGTTCACAATGCATGCACACATATGGGGCTTCCTTTGAATGAAGAGAGAGATGTTTCTGGAGAAAACTTCTTGTTCTAAAACATTTAAAGCATTGTGGACATTGCTGCTTAAACCTGCCCTTTTCCTTTGTACCAGTTTTGTTTTCGGTGGGTAGCTTGCCCTGGCACTGCTTTTCGTGACCATTTCTGTAGTTTTTTCTTGTAAAAATTCTCCCACATTTTCTGCAAGCAGGTTTTAACTTGTCTCCATTGCAGTTCTCCTCGTGCTCCTTAAATTTTCTTTTCCTGTAAAACTTCCCACACTTTGGACAAGGGAAAACTGTCTTTGCCAAATGGGCTCTCTCATGGAGTTTCAAATTGTTGGGAAAACGAAATGAATGTGGACAGTATGAGCAATTATAGAGTTTGTTGGTCTTGCTTAGTGCAGTCTCTACACTATGTTCTGCCTGTATTTCTTCAGCATCTGATGTCTGTAATAAAGGCGGTTGCTCCACTGTACATTTTTCCTGATGTACTTTAAGATATTCCTTTCTGGTGAAGTGTCTGCCACAAGTTAGACATGGAAAAGGCTTTTCACCAGTGTGAAGGCGGATGTGACGAATCAGCCCAGCACGATTCGAGAAATGGCGTTTGCAGAACTGACATTTGGATGCAGAAGGTCCAGGCATATGAGTTAAACAATGCTCACTAAGTGCCTTTGAGTCAGCAAAGGCTTGTTGGCAGAGAGCACATTTGAATTCCTCTTTAAAAGTTACTTCTACCTTTAGAGTTTTAGCTTGCTCCTTTGGAGGGAAAAGTTCCTTAAGTTTGCGTCTTCTCTCATGCACAGCCACGTGTCGAAGCAGAAATACTGGAAACTTGAACTGCAATGGGCAATCAGGGCACTTAAGCATGCCTTTTTTTGGATGGGACTGTCTGTGTTTTAACAAATCTCCAATAGATGGCAGAACTTCCCAACAGACTAAACACTGTACATTCCGCTTATGCACATTTTTGTGAGTCATTAGGTGTCCATGCCTGGCAAAATTTTTACCACAGTCTAAACAGCGAAAAGGTTTGTTTCCTTTATGAAGTTGTAAGTGCTTCTTTAGCGAGTCAGGCAAAGTGAAGGCTTTTCCACAGAAGCGACAAGAGAAAGGAAGGCTTGCATCCTTAGCAGCAGATTCTTTGCTAGTTGACTTTTGACTGGCAGATCTTGAACTTTTCAAATTGACACCATTACCATGTTTGGGTTTGATTGCCTTTTTGGCATTTGCAAGCAATTTATGCTTTGCTAGATGGCCGTAGTAACCAGACTTGCTAGAATACATAGATGGACAAAAAGGGCATTTGTACTGTGATGCTTTTTGTACAGGCATAGTCAAGGGTGACTCTTTGACCTCATTTTTGGTATTGATAACCAACCCTTTTCTTTTCTTTACGTTTCCTTTGGCTGTATACAGTTTGAGCTTAACACACGTTTGCTTGATGTGTCTATTGCGGTTGCTGGCCATGGTAAACATATCCTTACACAAAGGGCATCGATACTTTACACCAATCTTTCCTTTGCCTTTTTTCATGTATTCTTTGAGACACTGTTCACGCAAATGGCGTGTCCGATTGTAGGAGTACTTGAACATGCGAAAACAGATGGGGCATTTAAACTTAGGAAACTTGCTATCTGGAGCTGAAGATTTTTCACGTGGGACAATCTTTTGAGAACACTGCTCTCTTTTATGTTTGTTAAGATTCCAGGTATATTTGAATGCTTTTCCACAGTTGTCACACTTGAAGGGCTTCTCATCCGAGTGTGATCTAAGGTGTGCTCTCAGTTGTGCTCTAAGCCTGAAAGTCTTCCCACAAACATGACAATGCATTTGTTCAGGTGACTGGCTTGTCTTGTACACATCCATTAGTTTTATGTAGCAACCACGAAGTTCTTTGTTGGAGACAGCCGTTTCAACCAGGTCTGGTATATGCGTCTTTCCGAGGATTGATTCTGAATAGTCTGCACTCTGTAGAGAAGGGTCTAGTATCAAGGGTGTGCAAGCTGCTTTACGCTTGTGTCTTTGACATTTGTGAGCACTAGCAAAGTACAATCCACAACAGTCACATCTATGATGTGTGACAACTCTGTGCTTCAGCTCATGATCTTCAAAATAAGCTTGTCGAACAAAGGACTTCCTACAGTACCTACAAATGAACTTTGCTTTCTCATTTAGACCTTTATTATATGAGGGTGATGATTTTAACTTGTCATTAAGCTTTACTTCCCCACAGAAGTGTTGTTCTTCCAATGCACCACCAGTGAAGTGACATTCACAAGAGGGACAGTACTGAGATTTATGGAGAGAATGTGTGCTGTGGTAGTGCTCGATTAGCTCATCTATACTTTGTGTTGAATCTTGGCACTCAAAGCAATGGTAGTTTTTTCCATTACAAGTTCTTTGCTCAGTCGTCTTAAGGAGAACAACAGGTTGCAGTTTTCTCTTTTGGGTCTTGAAATATGATGAAGAATCTTTGCTTGCAATGGTGCTATTGTCAGTCCAACATTTGTGCTGTCCAGGATCTAAGGAGGTTCTGGATGTCTGGTCAGCACAAAGTAGTGGTGGAACTTTTGGTGCATCAGTTCCCTCATCCATCTGATTATTAGATTCAAAGGCAGTTTTTAGAAGAACTGGTGGTTCTGTGTGATTAAACAGATTGCACTCATCGACTTGGTTTACATGTGCATTTTCCTTGTGTTTCAGTTCCTCGATGTTCTGCGTTGTACTTTTTAAACCAAAACAAGACTCAAGGAATCCAAAACTACTCCGCTCAACTTGTTCATCATCATTAGGTGTGAAGCATTTCTGTCCTTCCAGCTGAGAAGAATCTCCATGGCCAGGTTGTGAGGATGTTTTTTTAGGATCAGGTTGGTTGCTTTCTAATTGACAGCCACCAAGAGAAACTTTTCCATGGCCAGATATCCCAGCAGTCACTTGAAATTCAGCTTTTGGAGATGTATTTTCAGGATCTGGGTTCATTCTATCCAATTGGTAGTTACCATGTGGATCTTTTCCAATGCCAGAAATGACAAATGTCTCCTCAAGCTCAGGTTTTGATGATGTGTTTTCAGCATCTGTGGCTGTCCTTTCCAATTGGCAAACACTTAGTGAATCTATGGTTGGGCAATTGTTTTCATCTTCATTAGAAGTGGATAAAGTCTCATGATTTGCATGATTTGAGGCACAAGTGGAACCACCGTGAGAGGTATCAAGTTCTTTGCTATGTATCGTTGTTTGATCCAAAAAACAATCCAAATCACAAGAAAGAATGTCCCTTTCCTCAATTTGCCCATCTTTTGACAAAGGCATCACACCATTTAAATTATCCACGCCTTGTACTCCTGTACATGGGTCCACAGAATTTGGTATGGTATGGTTTACATCATGTCCTTTGCTCTTACCCATGGTCACTGGAGGTCCAGTGTCCTGCTGTAGATTTATTTCACTCATATCCACTTTCACAGTACTATGGCAGACCTCAGCAGAAGAAAAGCCCATTGCATTACTTGAATTTTGGTCTCCTTCCTCTAAAGATGGTCCAGTCTGGTTTCTAATGTTAACTTCAATGGATGAACTTAAATTGCAATCAAGATTTTCTTCCGTGTCAGAACAGCTGCTAATATCTGAATACTCCACAAGACCAGCATCTGTCTCAAAAGCAGTTTCTAATACTGCCTCCTCAGAATGTGCTTCAGATGTGGACTCAACCTCTACTGAGCTAGGCAAGGGAAAGGATGGCATGTTATCCCCCGACTTATCTTGCTCAAGGTCACCTGAATGCATTGCATCTTGCCAAGATGATTCATAGCATGTGTCCTGCAGAGAACTGGACTCAAAGTCTTTCATGTCTGATTCAGAAATGTCTTGCAAATCCATCATGCTTGAAAAGTTTTCCTTTTCAATTAATTGTTCTATCTCATGTGCAAAGTTCTCCTCCGATTCCACTGGAATTCCATTACATTCCATAGTTCCCACAGACATTTCTGCTCTCTGGTTAGAAAGAATCTGTGCTTGCTGGAGTGCATTCCATTTTTGAGCCATCCTCGTTTTCTCCTCCAAAGGCTAGCTCTCCTTAAACTCTGAAAGACAAATGTCCATGTGATTACCAAAACAGCACAAATTTGTAAATAAAATTAAGTAAGATTAAATTAAATGCTCACCGCACTTATCCACTACAAATCAGTGGGAACATTATAGCTGATTTGCCCAAAGACCTGCATAAAGAAAAAAATAATAATTACTAATAAAATACTACTACTACTACTACTACGTAATCCCAAGGTAATGGAATCAGCTTCTCATTTACTTGGGTGAAGTCACGTGTTGCCGAACTGAATTGTGGGTTACATTGCGTTGTCACAACCTTTCAACTTTAAGCGCCAATCAGATTGCCTATGCAAATACCTTAGCGCAGACGCTAGCCAATAGTGTTCATGCAACAACGGAAAAGTAATGTGATTGGCCATTGTTACTATGACCGTTGCATCAGCACCAAGCTTCAGACATGCCCTCCGTCAAGCGTTGATGACGACGCCCCGTATGAATGCAGCGTAAGAGCTTTGCTCTTTGACAACTTTTGTAGTTCATCTCAGCTTTTGCAAAACTGAAGATTAGAGAAAAACAACTTGCATTACTGTTTGGCTTTTGAAGACTTGGAACAATGTGCCCTGTCATTCTTTTTTGTAATTTTGGAGTGTGACAGAACCAGGCCCCATTCACTCTTATGGCTAGTTTCCACCGAGCGGTACAGTACAATTCGGGATGGTAAACCCTGATCGGACTTGCATTTTCACCGCAAACAGTACCCTTACTTGATAGGCACGGTGTAATGATCAACGTCATTATCGAGCAAAGAAGAACGCGACAGAGTAAACAACAATAGAGGACATACAGCAGATCTTGTTCTTGCTTCTTGACATGTGGCTGTTTGTCACAAGAAAACAAGCTTTGTTTGAGCAAAGGCTGCAAGGAAAAAACACGGCCAAAAAAGCATGCGTAAGTGACGATTCTCTGTCAACATTCTTCAGTGAGTCTAACTCCACCCTTTAGGTACCAGACTACTGTGCTAGGCACCCCAATGGAAGGGTCCCAAAAAAGTGGTACAGTTCGGGATTGTGGTACCATTCATAACTTCTGACAAATCGAAACGGAAATAATTGCGTACTGTACCACTCAGTGGAAACAGGCCATTATTATATTCCCAAACATTTATATTAATGATTTTTCTATTTGTACAGGCTTTACATTTTTATTGCAATGTTGTAATTAGCAATTCATTTAATTTTACCTTAGCAGATTTGTTAAGTGACAGCATTAATATACTAAAAACATATCTACTAAAATTAATTAAGGGTCAAGATCAAGTTATCTGCATCTCATACACTGCATCAAGCCACTCCCATAATATCTGTCATCACCACCGTGATCTATATAAACATTATTTTCTTTTTGTATTATTATTATTTTAAATTATTATTCCCCCTGGTTCAGTAAGGAACTCTTGTAATAAAGTAGCAGTGTTTGGGACAGATTTTAAGTATCAACACTTTAAAAGATTAAAAAGATGCAATCTAATCCTGTTTACATGAAATAAGCCTGCTCCCGACCAGGTTTAATCTTACGGACCTGTTGCTATGACAGAAAGTCCAGGATGAGTGTCAAAGAACCAAACAATCCAAGATCATGCCAAATCGTCAACAATCAAATCCAGCTAACCGTGTTAGCGACGTATGAAGAACCACCCTGGGTTGTAAGCCAAAACTTGATAAACTGTAAACATGTTCTTCGAATCTGATTGTCCAAATCTGATGTTGATCCAGGAACATGTTTTACTTGGTGAAATTGCATTCACCCTGAAGATTCAGAGTTTGATGAGCCTGTATATTGGACATGCAGTGTGATATGTTTGGTATGGGGCAAACACGTATAGCATTTTTACACTGATAAGCTACGGCTTCCATTCTGAAAATATACTATTCAGTACCTTCTGCACTCTCAGTTCTACATTCAGTATAGCTTTAACAACTGACAATACCATAGAAGTGTTCATCATCAACCACAAATCTATTTATAGAAAGGTGATAGCATGGTTCTCTGTCAGCATATCTGGTGTTAAGTATATAACTGAAGCTCTGGGTAGATTTCTGGTACCCCTATTCCACTAGCATGATGCCACTGCCCAATCAAGAACCATTCTGCACATTCCCATGGAAGAATTGGTTCTTCAGGCCAGGAAAATTAGCTTGGCACCTTCAAAGGGTCTCAGGATTCAGAGGCCGGTCAGGGGCAGGGATAGTGCCCTTACCAAGAATGGTTTTCAAAAAGTACAACTCAAAAAAGCAACTCAAAACAAAAATAGATTGTATAAACCTAGGAACAATACTAAAGGAATAAGATGGATGCTATTATGAGTGCACCATAAGATCCAGTGTCTACATCCTGAGACATAGCACACCCTGAGAATTACCAATTTAATTTGTATTAGATAAGGCCAAGGGTGTCCAATCCTGCTCCTGAAGGGTCATCTTTCTGCAGAGTTCCAACCTGCTCTGAAATTTCTAATAATCCTGGCGACCTTGAATAGCCTGTTGAGGCACATTTCATTTGAGTTCGAGAAAACTCTTCAGAAATATGCATGTCCAAGAGCAGAATTGGACATCCCTGTATAAGGCAATACCCCATTTCCTGAAAGAAAGGATTAAGTGAAAAAGTGTCAGAAGTCCCAGTGTCAGTTGTATTCTCAGAAATTATGCTGATTTGCAGAACTTTGCATCATCTTGTACTGCATTGTTATCATACATTGCATTCATCATTTAACACATTTAGCAACATCACTTACCTCCAGTCCCAATGCCTGCTATACCCATTTCTCCCCCTCTCCTGTTATTGGGGGGAAATGGGTATAGCAGGCATTGGGACGGCAGGTAAGTGAACCTTTGCGTCTCTGCAATGACCAAAGATGAACAATAATTCTGGTTCTTTCTTCCAGATCTACCCTATTCTTCTCCTTTATGACCTACACCTGGAGTTCTCAACTCTTGCCCTCAAGATCCACTTTCCTACAGAGTTTAGCTCTAAACCTAAATCAAACACACCTAAACAAGATAATCAATGTCTTCAAGATTACTAGAAAGCTACAGGAAGCCGAGTTTGATCAGGTCGATCAGGAAAGTTGAGGGCCAAAATTGAGAACACCTGGGGCTGTATTCACAAAACATTTTGTCTTACCACTAAGGGCTCTCCTAAATAGCAGTAAAAGTTCTTAGGTAAGAGTTCCCTCTTAAAAACTATTCACAAAGCTGCTGAGACAAACTTTTACTAAAGAAAAGAGAAATCTTAAGCTAAGAAAAAGAGTGGGGCTAACCTTTTTGCTATGGATAATGTTAACATGCTTACTAACTATGCCCACAGTGATTGCCTGATAGGGGAGGGGTGTCTGTCAGTGATTTAATCATAGAAATATTGCAGAATGAGGTACCATGTTGCCATATTCAAATAAAGAAGTCACTAATTAATTGTCAGCCTCTTACATGTCTGCATTTTAAGAGAAAGCAGAATCCAAGCAACAAATTATGTTTTATAAACAATGTTCAGGATGAGCACATTCAAAAGATAATCTAATCTAATCAGCTGGAGAGGAGGCATAAGTTTTCTGCATCCCTCTGCCACCCCAACTTCTCACTCTTGGCTTGTTCCTATTCCCAGCCGAGGATATGGGGGAGTACTCTTGGTTTGGACTAAATTCCGAGCTCGGATCCCTCCCGTCGGAGAGCATGAGCTTGGAACCCTCCCCACGGACAGCACGCCAAAGATGCTAATGGCTCGTTTCCACTGAGCGGTATGGTTCCGTACAGTTCAGTATGCAATTTTTGCCGTTTCCATTGTCATAAGTTGTGAATGGTACCCCAATTCCGAACCATACCATACCACTTTTTTGGCACCCTTCTGTTGGGGTACCCATCACAGTAGTCCGGTAGTAAAGGGTGGAGCTAGACTCACCGCAGAACATTTATTGGTTGACATAACCATCACTTGCGCATGCTTTTGACACCCGTTTTTCCTTGCAGCCTGCAACTTGGTCTTCTTGTGACAGCCACATGCCGATAACCAAGAACAAGATCTGCTGTATGTTGTCCATTGTTGTTGTTTATGGTGTCACCTTCTTTGCGTGAAAATGACGTTGATCGTTAAACCACGCCTATCATAAAAGGTACTGTTGGCGGTGGAAACGCAAGCCGAGTCAGGGTTTACGGCCCTGAATTGTACTGTACTGTACTGTACTGCACCACTTGGTGGAAACAAGTCATTATTTTACTCTTTTACTCTATTCAATCATTGTTAAGTGTGAACTCATGGAAACAACTGCCAGAGGTAATTCAACATTATTTTCTTTATTTTCAAAGATTTCTTTTTTTTTTGTTGCCTTTTAGGAAATTCTTTTCAATGTTTTATTCTCCATTAATGCATTTTGCCTGTACATAAATTAACCTTTATGTTTTGTCATCGCAGATTAAAATCTATAAATCAATTTACTGCATTTATGAAGAAAAGGTTCAGCACCCAAGGCTCTATCACTTATTGTCTCAATGGTGTACAGTGTCTTTGGGCAGATTGCTGAAGTGGATTGCTGGCAACAGCCGTTTTAGGATTGTTTGTGATTTGGTCTTAGGTGACTTAGTGAGTGGAATCCTCTTGACTACCCCAAACTTTGTACAGATTTAGGAGCTGGTTGTAGTGTTAAAATGCTTTGTGAAATACTCTTAGAGCAAAAATTTAGGAGTCCTAAAATTAGGGCTGACATGCCCAGTATTTTTAAATCGGCAGTTAGAAGCTACTTTTAGCTTTAAGATGTTTTGTGAATATGGCCCCTGGTTTACACAAGATTAAGGGAAACCTATCAAAAACCACCACGTCACAACTCTCACTTCTCACAATCGGCAGTAGATAGTCTGACTCCTATAAACAGCCACAATCAAAAAAATAACCTACTCAACTGCCCAACTTACCAAAACACAAAGCTGGAATTTTAAATGCATAAAGCATTGACTGTTAACCACCTTGGACAAGACATGTACAAAGGCAAACCATCTTAAAGTTAAAATTAAGCTGAAAAACAAATATGGGACTAAGGAACTAAGGCAGGGATAAGCAACTAAGCTCCTTTTGGGATACTTTTCCACAGATTTTAGATCCAACCCTAATAAAACGCATCTACCTGTAAAATTAAATAATTCTGTGTTTTATTAGGGTTGGAACTAAAATCTGCAAAAATAGTGGCCTTCCAGTAGCAGAGTTTCCCCATCCTGTAACCAGGTACTTTTTAAAATAAACTTCAGCCACTCCATGCAGGTGCTACTCTGCTTCTCTACATTCAGGAATGGCACAATGTTTTTCGTAGAACCCATAGGCTTTCTTACACCTATTGTAAGTTAAATACTAACTAGGAAAAATCTACTGATCTTGAGGAAAAATGGACTACATTCACATCGGTCTCTGGGATAGGCAAACAGGTGTGACCAGCTAGGGCTGCGTTTCCCAAAAGCATCATAAGCCTAAGTACATTGTGGAACCATTGGCACCAATGGTCTCTATGATCAACTTAACTCACGATGCACGAGTACTATAAAAAAATTTTTTATAACCAAATGTCAATGTAAATTTCAGGGTAAGTAGCCAAAGCAACTCGCTCTCTGAACATAACCTGCTCCAGAGTCTTTTCTGTCTTACAGGACCATAACGTGCCACTTTGTCATCGAAGGCGAACTCATGAGTAGGATATTACAGACTTGTCTCACTCGAGAAGCGACACACCGCAGAAAACTTGGCAGAACACCTCCGAAGAGCAATTTGTAGTTGGGGTCTAGACAGCAAGGTCACTGCCTGCGTTCATGAAAACGCAAGCAATATAGTGCTGGCCAACAATGACCTACTCGAATGGGAGTCAGTTGCCTGCTTCGCCCATACGCTGCAATTAGCAATAATGGATGGATTTAAAGCTAACACCATGACACGGTTAATTGGTGCATGCACTAGACTGGTGAGCCATTTTCACCATAGCACGGTGGCAACCGTTGCACTCGAGAAAAAGCAAGAACAGCAAGCTTTGCCCCAACATAAACTTATACAGTCCTGCAAAACTCGGTGGAATTCAGCCAGCGATATGTTTACATGCCAACACGAACAGAGATGGGCTATTGCTGTTGTATTATCTGATAGATCCGTCACCAAACATTTAGAGGCCAGGACTTTGGAGTTGTCTGGTGAGAACTGGATGACCATTCGAAACCATGCTACCTATTCTGGAGTCTGTTATTACATTTATAGTGTTAATAAATAATATGATCATTAATCATTATCTGTAAAGGATTTAAATCACTAAATCCTCCACTATAGGCATTTCTGCCCAGAAGCAGGCAATTCAAGCAAAGTGGCTGAGTTCAAAGAAACGGTTGCAACATCACTGGAGAGAAGAATAGGTACTATGGATACGGAAAAGGCTGGAAGTATAGCATTGCCTCTGCACTTGACAAGCATCTTTGGTTTCTACAAGTGGACATGCAACAGACTGTGCAAAAAAATATCCCATCATTGTATCACAGCCTCCCATCAAATGATAATGAAAACAGTGGAACTGTTAATGAAGAACTGTAAAATGTGCCCGAGTTCACAATTTGGAGATGACTACGGAGAGTCCATGAATGAAAATGAGCTGGAGCTCCACTGGAAGAAGCTGTCTATCCCACTAAGTGAAGACCCATTTCGGTGGTGGTGCGGGATGGCCAGGCACTTTCCCAAGCTCTATTGGCGTACTTGTCATTATCTCTGCGTGATAGGCCTATACACAAAGTACACGTGATCATGTTTTCAAAAGCAAAAGTGAAAAAGCAAGCACATTCAATTCAAAAGCTGGTTCTAAACCCTTCGGATGACACATCTTATCTCTGAGAGTTACTGGAACACCAAATGGAAACAAAAAGAAAAGGCAACATATGCACACAAACATATGTGCAGTACAGAGTGGTTATCCCACTGTGATGTGACACATGGTTAGTTGTCCAGTACAGTTCCAATAACACATCACAGATGCCATTGAAGCACAAGTACCCCAATTACGTGCAACACAAAGCATTAAATTGTAAGTTTGATGAAAAATTGCTGAATTCTAAAAGCTACTTTTAGGCAACGATTAAAATAATTTACACAAATAAGCAGACATTAATATTGATTTACTTAAGTTTTTTATGCAAATTATGCATCCTCAACACCTTGATCGACCCGTTACAGATGTGCTTGATAAGGGCTGGAGCTACACTCAGCAAGATGGTAGCCCTCCATGGCAGTCCTGGAGACTGAACCCACCACTGCACATTTTAGTTGTCTCCATCTAAAAAACCTGAATTAACTCATCAGCTCGTTAGCATAGAATGTAAGACCCAAAATTGGTGTGCCCAATACCAGAGACACCCAAAATGTGCATGGGTAGAGGGTCTCTGGGACAGAGAAGCACTGGCCTAGACCAGAGCTTTTCAACTCCAGTCCTAGAGGGCCAGTGTTCTGGAGACTTTAGTTCCAACCTTAACCAAACACCCCAGAACAAGCTTAGTGTTCAGAATTAATTGCAAATTACAGACAGAGGTGTTTAATTAGGGTTGGAACTAAAGACTGCGAGACACTGGCCCTCCAGGACTGGAGCGTTTGCGGCCTGCATAAAATTGACGCAGTGTTACATATTTGGTGAGGTGAATGTAAGGCGCACGTGAGACTACGCCACAGGCTATGCATGCTACACACAGCCTACGCAGAAGTAGAAATCAGCCTTTAGTCCTCTAGAACAGGGGTGCCCAATCCTGTTCCTGGAGATTTACCTACCTGCGGAGTTCAAATAGAATCCTCATTCCAACACACCTGTCTGTAACTATCAAGTGCTCCTGAAGATCTAAATGAGCTGGTTCAATTATGTTTTATCAGGGTTGAAGCTGAACTTTGCAGAAAGGTAGGTCTCCAGGAACAGGATTGGGCACCCCTGATCTAGAAAAATCTTTTGATTTTATATGGAGCAGGCCACCCTCTCAAGTGTGGCCATCATGTTGGCATAACATGATCAGCTGTGTCATACATTTGACAGAGTTACTAATATTAGTAAATACTACTTCGTAAACATTAATAATATTACTTGCAACCAGTGCTCAAAACTATAGAATGCATAAACACAAAACAAGCAAACCTATCAAACTATATAACAGGAACAATAAACCTGCAGACACAATATAACAATGGAGCATGAGTTAAGTATATGCAATCCACAGGTCCAAACTAAATGAGTATGAGCTGATGCTGTTCCTGTTGGATGAAACCAACCACAATGATCCGCTGCTCCTATATCAGATCAAGGTTAGACACAGCACCATCAGGCGGCGAGTGTGAAAATGCATTGGTCACAGCTGCCACTGCAGGCAGAACTCACAACTGTCAATTCAGTGTAATAAAGCAGCCAGCCTCATAACACAAACACATAAAATAACGGAGATTTAAATTCAAGAATGTCCATTATGAATGTTTGTAGTATGAAACTGATAAAATGAATAAAAATCAACAAATACACAGAGCACATTTCCAAGAGCACTGACAGTACGATAAACAAGAGCCAGGTAAATTCCCCTACTTTAGTCTTTGCAGCCAAGGATAATTGAAAACACTAAATGAAAGTGCATGTGCCTTTTGCAAGTGCTGTGGAAAACATGAAATTCATGTGCAAGCTTGTATGCACACCTGGGACCTGTCCCAAATGGCGCACTATGTGCACTTGCAGTTTTGTGGACTTGCGATGACTGCAGCAAGTGTATGTGCAAGTAAAGTCCACGAGACCGTAGGGTGCCCCATTTGACATTTCTATGTTTTAGAAGGATGATCACAGGCATTTGGACCGCTATGTGCCCTTGATGCACACTTTTTTGCCATGCTGGCATTGACGCAGGTTCCATAGCAGATGACTACCTGACATTCTATAGGCTCCTACACAAACGTCTTAACAGGACAGGGTAAACAAATTAACCTAACTGTAAGATTATGAAATAATATTATCAGTGAAATCCAGTTAGCAACTGTCCTTTTGAGAGAACATTAAAAGAGACTCATTTATGGTTGAAAATACAATTTTCAGTGCAATGGCCCATGCTCTGAACCCTAGACAACAGAGGTGCCCCATAACCAGTTTTACAACAAAAATAAAGAAAAGCTCCAGATACACCACATGGTCAAAGGTATATGGACAACCCCTTTTACGTATCAGGTTTGGATATTCCAGTAAATTCTCTGAGGATAAATCGTAATACTGTTGCATATAATAACATTGTAGACACAGTATAGTAGGTGTGCCTAATCCTGTTCCTGTAGATCTACCTACCTGTGGAGTTCAGATCCAACCCTGAACCAACAAGATCTTAATGAGCTGGTTCAATTGTGTTTGATCAGGGTTGGAGCTGAACTTTGCAGGAAGGTAGATCTCCAGGAACAGGATTGGGCACCCCACTGCAGTATAGGATACCAAAATGATAATACCCCTGTGTACAAAGCAGGTATCCATAAAGAAATGGTCTAGAAAGAAACATCGTTTACTGGGTGATCAGAAACTTGGCCCAATTAAAGTAAGGTAATGAGATAGTAAAATATCCAGATCAACTAACTAAAGTGTAAAATTTTGGAAGACTTGGAGTTAAGCTTTTCTTTGAGAAAAGAACAAAGAAAGGCACTGAAGTCATTAAAATATAAAAGGAAGATGTGTTCAGAGTTTTGCTGACCGGATACGGCAAAAGTTTAATCATCAACTAGCTCCGCTTCACCTTCTTCGTTGCTCTGGTTGGTTGTAGCGCTATCCTATTGCGTGCAGAGGGAATTTGAAAGACAACCGTTTATCCCGCCCCTCGGATTGAGCCCTGCCAATGGTGTGTTCCCAGACCCAACATCTTGATGTGGGTCTGGCTTGTCAGGCTATTAATGAACAATTAATCTTGGTAAAGGTGTCATGAACTTGCAATTCACCCGTCGCCGGGAGTTTAATTGACAGGCGGTCTGACCAATCATAATGCAGAATCTGCCACTTTGACCGACAAACAAACCAGACAGGGGCATTACTAGATTAATGTCGGTGGACTTATACTTGGTGTGTGTTGACATCTTTCTATGGTTGAAACAACTTCATGTGCAGCTTGAACCGAGGCGCTACAGCGATCGGTCACAACACATTACAGAGCCACAAAATGGCATGATTCAATTTCTTTAAAAAAGGAAAAAATTTGAAAGATGAGACTTTGTTTAATTACACGCTTTGTTTCAAAAGTAACCTGCTCTGTCTTGTCTGTCAGCATTTGTCAGGGTCCTCTTTGCGCCACAATGTGTTTTTTACTGCTTGAGAACATGATGTGTTGCACCCACCAGTTTGTCACAAATGATGGCCTATTTGGCCAGCGCATTTTTATTTTGGTGCCTATATTTACAAGTTACAATACTCACAGATGCAATATTTTCACTGTGCAGCACATACCGAATTTGTCAGAAATGTCGAAAATGCAGTATAAACATATCAAAAATGTTTTACTTAAGAGCAATATACTTTTGTATTTTGTATTGTAATAATTCTTAAAGGCACAGTCATTAAGAATAATATCATTATTCTGCCTAATATCATTGTGCCTGCTGCACCCATGGTACAGCAGCAAAGTTCCTGGATTATTATGCAGGAATGAGAGTATAGTCCCTAGCCATATCAGTCTAGAAAATTGCAACTTTTTATTTTCCGTCAGTCTTAGTACACAATGTAACTATACACATCACAACATGTAAATAGGAAAATGTTGGCGTTATTTTGTCATTTATTGAGCAGTAGGCTAGATGGAGCCGTTTACCTCCAGTCTTTGTGCTAAGCTAGGCTAGCGCTGGGTGCGTCAGACAGAGTTATGGCACGCACGGAGATAAAAATGGTATGTATGGACTTATCTAACTCTGGGGGATACAGTGAATAAGCTAAAGTCCCAAAAAGTCGGCATGTTCCTTTAAAGTCACCATATAATAAAATTGGACAATTCTTTTTTTTAAATGCAATATTGCAGTGTTTATTATAAATTATCTATGCTCTTTTTTTTTTTTATTCACATGCCCTCAAAATCTTTAATCAAAACAACTTCCCCTCCCACTTGCAACGACAACTCTTCTCTTCTTTGATGACATGCTAAGGTGGGACAACTTGTCACTCACATGAGATTGCATCAATAGCAAATGACAATGATCCAATCAATTGCTGATGGAAAAATCAAGTCCTGCCCTTATTTTTTAATTGTAAAGCAGTAATTTTCTATTACTAATGCCACTGTTTAAATACACTTTTCGAAGTCAAAATCTGTTTAACATCTATGCATTTGCTTTCTAAAGCAACTTACATTGCATTCAAAGTATACACTTTATCACTTCATGCATTCTCTGGGAATCAAGCTCATGACAATTTGCATTGCTAGCAAAATAGTGTCCTATAATAGGGGGATTACAAAGATAAAGAAAGTAGTACATGACTGGTCATCAACATGGCAGCCCCCATGGGGTGACCCACTCAATGTGAAATAAATCAGCTTTTATTAGTATTCACCTCATGTACTTTTCATTTAAAGGCAATTTATTAACAAGGAAAAATTTACTGAGTGCACTTTTAAAATTGCAGTGACGGAAAGACCATTAAATGTTAGATTATTTTTTTTTTAAACAAAAAAATATTACCCACCATTTACACCAATAGCTCAGCACCTTTAGTGATTGGAAAGTATTCATTCACTATGTAAGAGAAAACTTCAAAATCTGCACTCTCCTTGAATTTTTTTTTAAACAAAAAAGACAAACCAACCATCACCACCGATGATACCTTATTTTTAACAAATAATCCTAACACTTGACTCGACTCTTCTTGATAGTCACATTTGGTTCTGAAACAGCACCTGTGTTTAGAATTGGACTAGTATTCTTGCTACCACTGTTGGTTTTAATATAATGGCAAATTGTATTGTAAAGTCACTACTAAATGTGAGAAAAAATTTGTTTTTAAAAGTGTAAATGTAATTTTGCCATCAAGTAAGATGATCAGTCAGCTAACCAGTGGTGTTGACCCGACAAACAAAGTTTAGCATTAATATACTACTCTATCACATTCAGTGTTGCCTTGGCTCATACACAAATGCCTGCATTCAAGTTACTAAAATGTTAGGCTCAGGTTTGATGACAGGGTGATGTGCATGCAGCGAGTATGCCACAAGTTACCTTACTAATAATTGTGTTATATAACACACAAACTTGTATGCTATATGAATGTGTATGCAGTAAAGTAAAAAAGTCAGAGTACTCAAAGCGTTAGCACGTGCCTATTATTTTGTAAAATAAAGACACGAGGAAGGTTCATTGACAAGATGCAATAACTTCACTCAATCCCACCAGTCAATCCCATACATCTTTATCTGTACATGAAAGCAACTAAACACCCATATATTCTATGAGCTAACAGTGTAAAGAATTAAAAACAGCCTACAAAATTAGTAATGTCAACTTACCCTAATATGCCAGTATACATTCCAAAAGCAAACTCGCTCCTGTGATCACCGTTTTGTCCTTTCACATACACACTGTAAAAAAAAGGAGGCTGACATCATTATCAAACATTTATGTCTATGGCGGGAAAGACTTGCACATAATACACTTATTTACACATAAAACAAGTATACAGAAGAGTCTGTTTACAATCACGAACATCTTAAACATTTTCAAGCTATACACACTAAATATATTATTAAAACATGAACAAACAAAACAGCTATGTTTAATAGGTTCACCATGGTAACATTCAACACTAAACGAGGTTTAGTCCCTCCTGACTGTGTAGTGACAACCCTGTGGCTGTTTTAAAGTGATGCAGATTTTTAGTTGTATCATGTCAACTAGTCAATAAATGATCAGGGGTGTCAAGTACAGTAGCATTATGTAAATATACAAATGTTCATAATTAAAACGATTATTGTTGCATTTTATTTGTTATTTTGTTATTTGTATAATGCTAACGGAGCAATCTGAAAGAGAAATGCACGGAGCTAAGCTGGCTGGCTAGGAACATGGAAGTCCAACGTCACAAAACAAAATGGGCTGCATGCTTGGCTTGGAACCTGGAGTACGAGCACACAAACAAGAACTAGCGATCCGAGAAACTACGCAAATCCACGTCTTAATTTGCGATGTAAATCTTATCTAATACATTATACACTCTTTGTATTATATTGCCCCGTTTAATTGTGTAGCAACGCGGTATCTCCCCATGAGTTTATTCCCCTGTAGAACGGCTCGTACTCACCGTCGTGCTCGGCTTCCTCCTGCTGTCGTTTTCCTTTGTAAGATGCACCTTCCCGTTGCGCAATGCGCGCATAAGATATCCCCAAAATTTCAATTCAAGTTAAAGATCGTTGGAACACTATTCGTTATTTTAAAGAATCATTACGGGTTTGATGTTAGTACGATTCGATGCACATTCACCAAACAATGTGGCTCACCCGAACCCGGGTTATTTCGTGACACTCGACCACTTGAACCTATGAGAAGACGGCTAATAGAGAGGGAGACCCGCCTCCAGTTCTACGGGGCCTCCATTTCAATGTCCAATGTGTGGAAGCATTTTTTGCGCATGGTATCTTAGGAACATACCTTAAAATGGCTGCCGATGTTGTGGGAGGTGCTTGTTATATTCCGTCGACCATCCTACATCATGCCTTTGAGATTGTTGCAGGGTGCAGTACCTTACAGTTTCTTGTCAAAGAACTTGACGTAGTCAGTTTACCTGGAGGTCCAACAATCCAAGCCACCAATCTTGTTCTTTAGTGTTGTAAGATATTTCATTATTACTATACTGTAGCAAAAGTGTCAGAGAACCGATTTTGGAGCCCACCACACCTTTGCACATGATAACCTACTGTAAAAGTTTAATAAGCAATGTGTACCGTTACAAAAACATTGTAGATTGGAAAAAGTCATTGTAACAAACAACTAATGAGATTGTGTGGTTCCTCTGGCGTATCCTGCTGAAAAAACCTAGGCTGGCTGTTCTTATTTGGTTTAAGCTGGAAGTAGCTGGTTTAAGCTGGTTTTCCAGCCTGGCCAAGCTGGTGTCCAACTGGTTTTAGCTTATCTTTTAGCTGGTTTCCCAGCTTGACCAGCTAAGACCAGCCTGGTCAGCTAAAAAATGTGTCCAAAACCCCTCTAAAACCAGCCTGGGAGACCAGTTAAAACAAGCAGGGTTTTTTTTCAGCAGG
This sequence comes from Rhinogobio ventralis, assembly GCA_039654625.1. Classification (NCBI taxonomy): domain Eukaryota; kingdom Metazoa; phylum Chordata; class Actinopteri; order Cypriniformes; family Gobionidae; genus Rhinogobio; species Rhinogobio ventralis. The sequence goes on from CM077201.1 coordinate 19,930,995, forward strand.
GTAAGTTTCACAGTGATAAATCAGATTAACATTGTGAGTCTCCAAAAAAATTCTGTCACGGAGAGCATCCATTCAATCTTTTCCTTTGTGCAAGATGTAGGCACAACTAATGCAAATGCTTGCTTTTTTTAACCCCAAGGGATGTCCTGGTAAAGATGCATAAATGCACCACCCAGAGAAAGGCTCCACTTTGTTCAGGGAGTGAAACAGCCTTTAATGTTTCAATTTCAGCCTTTAATGTTTCAATGTTCCCCTATACTCCTTGCTTCACCACTCTAACCATTATCCTTAGCTAAATTTCAATTATTTGGACTTAATCCCTCTCTTTTATTCCCAGAGTTGTACCTCCATAATACAATACTAGAGAGCCATCACTCATAGTGAAAGGGAGCAGTTAAACATGGAAAATTAGTCAAATCAAAACAACACATTGTGGCCACATATATTATAAACAGGAAACATATGTACTTTTTTGGTTGACAGAGAATCGTCACTTGTGTATGCTTTTTTGGCTGTGTTTTTCCTTGCAGCCTGCAGCGTGTCGTCTTCTTGTGACAACAGCCACATGCCAAGAAGCAAGAACAAGATCTGCTGTATGTTGTCCACTGTTTCGCTTTCTTCTTTGCGCGAGAATATCGTAGTTCGCTACATCACTCCTATCATAAGCATACTGTTGGCGGTGGAAACGCAAGCCGGATCAGGGTTCACAGTCCCGAATCGTACTGTACTGTACTGAACCGTACCGCACCACTCAGTGGAAATGAGCCATTAGGCAACCCGAGTTTGAGTACCGGCTTGAGCTCCTTTGCCTGTCCTGTTCCCCTCTCCATTGCTTCTTGTCTCATCTACATTATCCTACCTAAGGCATAAAAGGTAAAACAATATAACTTTAAAAAAAAACAAAAAAACAGTGTTGATAGGAATTACTAAAGTATAAGCCTCCATTCAGTTTGGGAGGTTGCTGACTTTGGTAAACAGGACCACTTTTACCAGTATACCTTAAAGGAGAAGTATGTAAGATTTTTTTTAAATGTTAAAATACATTCCCTTATCCCACTTTGTTAAACATTCAGCCCCCCAGGCACCATCTAAACATTCAGAGCGGTTTGCTCCGATCTGTCAGTCTCTTTCCAGCTCAACCAATAGCGTGAGTTTGGGGCAAGGCTACTATAGCAGGCTGATCCAGTGTGGGACAATGGCTGACATGTTACATGGGAAAAGACATTCTGCAGAAGTGCAAGCCAAATTTCACTGCATTTAGACCTTCAAAGATTAAACAGGTCATGAACACATCAAAGTGAGCAGGGCACTGCGATGCAACAGGCTTCAATATAGAGGTCTTCAACCCTGCTCCTTGAGGACTCACTGTCCTGCAAAGTTTATTTCCAACCTGCTTCATCAGACCTGCCTGTGTTTTTTCAAGCAATTTTGAAGAGCTTAACTAGGGTTAGAACAGGGGAGCAGGGATGATGACCTCTGCCATACAGCATCATAATGCACCCTTTCAGAAAGACAAAGTACCAGTTTATAATGTTTACTTTGACATGTCCAGTGTAAACAACTTCAAATAGTTGTGGTGTGTCATCATAAAATGCGCCTGGTGCACTCACGTTGAATGGGTTTATTATGAACCCAAGATGCTCGTGTTCGGTCTTGACAGAGGGTTAGCCTTCTCAATTGCTTACTCATAAGACATAGCAACACAGCTAAAAGTATTCCTAATATGTTGGAGCTTTATTGAAAGTAGCCTACTTTTACCTGTTGAGACATTCCTTTACAAGCACCCATAAGAACTGTATTTGTGATGTTTGAATTGGTGGAGGCACGGCACACGTAATGGCTGTTTGCAAAATATGCTGTATTATTGTAATTCCGCTAGGTTTCACTAGTGTCACAAAAACTTCATACTTCACCTTTAACAGAGTGTTGTCCCACTCACTTAAATGGTCATAAAAACAAAATTACTCAATAAGAAATATTTGAAATACACTATAACCGAATCTGGTGGAAACTTGCCCAGGTTTATTTTTTACATAAGACAGGGATGGGCAACTCCAGTCCTAGAGGGCCACTGTCCTGCAGAGTTCAGCTCTATCCCTAATCAAACACACCTGCCTGTAATTTTCAAGCAGTCCTTTAGACTTGTTATTTTTAGGTATGTTTGACTGGCAATCGAGAGAAACTCTGCAGGACAGTGGCCCTCCAGGACTGGAATTGCCTATCCCTGACATAAGACTATTAAGAAAAGGTGTTGTACAAGGAATTGACTCTAACTGGAGGTAGGGGGCAATATGCCAATGGACACTTGTAGCCTACAAGAAAGTTTATTTAAAAAAAATTCAATTACATACTCTCACTCAGAAAGGGACACACTGGCAACACATTTTAGTGATCAGTTTCATTCACCCCTGTGTAGCCCTTGAAAGGCCATTGAATACCTGTTATCCACAAATGTTTTGGAATACCAAACTCCCTTGTGATGTGCTTCTTGAACACTCAAGTCTGATCCCATTTTATACCTCAATCTGAAATATGTTCATATTATGTGGAAACAATATAAATGATTAAAGATCATATAGTATAGATTATAATACAATAATGTACAGATATGCAAGTGCTGTTACAACAAATAGCAAATGGTGATCACTTTTTATCAGTGGGCAGAACAGTGGGTGTGTTGACTACATCATTGCTTAAAGGGACTGTATGTAATTTTTTGACTGTACTAAACTGTAAAAAAAAAAAAATATATATATATTTTTGCAGACATTTAAGAAACATGCTAAGTTCACATAGTTAGTTTACTTTGAAATCTGAGTTCCGTGTCGGAATGTCTGTTTTTGTTTTGGTCCGTGTGAGCCCACCCACTGCCAATTTACCCAATAGTATTTTGTGTATTTCGTCACCCGGGTTGCCAGTTGGCAGAAAACACTGCACATTGCAGCCAGCAAACAAACTGGGTCAGAGATCATAGATTCTACCCAACCCAAAAAGCCTCTGCATCCATCTGAAAATCTCGATGAACGGGAGCATATTAAAACGCGGATAAATCAACTCATCAACTTACAGTGTTGCAAGTCTCCTCACCTTCCATTTTCAATTGCACTCGTTCCTGTTGCATTTCCTCAATTTGGCAACCCAAATGAGTCCAATATTTTGAATTTGAACTGCAGTATCCCTTTCAACCACTAGCTGTCATTATTACATACTGCACCATTAAAGAAGATGCGCAAGGAAAAACAGATTTCTACATAACACAAATTACCATATTAAAACGAGATATTGTTTGAGAGCCTTTAAATGGCTTCCTTATGTAGTTAAATAAAATAAAATAAAAACTGGCCTTTGCCTGATTTTATAATGAAGAAGGTCAAGTAACTCTTAAAAAAAGTATACTTATGCCTTTTTGTGTTTGGGTATTTGGGGTTTTGTAACAATCTTTCTAAAATCCCATCAAAGTTGAAGTGGACACAAAACAACCTATTTATTCCAGGTCAGTTATTTGATGTCAGAGTCGCTTCACTCATCTTTGGTTGCTCTGCTTCTGATAGATTAGCTGTTCAAAAATTCTTTTTGTTGACCTACCCATAATATAGGATAGAATACTGCACATAAGCATTTTAATTTCTTCATTCAGAGTAGGGGTGCCCAATCCTGCTCCAAGAAGGTCAATGTCCTGCAGAGTTCCAACCCTAATTAAACACTCCTGATCCAGCTAATCAAGGTCTTACGGATTAGTAGAAATGTATAGGCATGGGTGTATGAGCAGTTTGGAGATGAATGTTGGCCCATCAGGAGCTAAATTGGTCACCCAATTGGTCACAGCGACTTAATGAGAATAACATATGTAGAAGCAATTGATCCAAGGGACAACACAACAGAAGTATATCACACCAAACAAAATGTTTTATTAGGTTTTACAATAGTATGTTTATGCAGTGTAAGCGCAAAAACATTTTAAGTTCCTATAGAATGTGCCATTTCGTAAAGACAGCAAGGGATTGCATGGTTAGGGGGAAGGTTGAGAGTTCATTCCACCACCAAAAGACAGGAACCGTGTGAAGGTTTTAGGAAGAGACCTGTGAAACTGTGATGGCACCATCATGTGTTCTGACTGCAGGGGATGGGAGAATGCAGTCTTGGTCTGGTATGCTAGTATCAGAGCCTTGAATTTAATGTCGATGCCTATAGGCAGTGAGTCAAGAGGGGTGTGACGTGTTGCACAATTCTGTCTAACTGAAGATGAGAGGCTCTGATGCAGTTTGGATCATCTGCAAGGCTTGACAGTTGGAAGGCCAGATAGTAAAGCGTTCCAATTATCCAGGTTTGGGATGACAAGAGTCTGGACCCAGAGCTACACAGCATAATCAGATAGGTGTGGGCTAATTTTCTTTATGTTAAGGAGCATAAAGTTGGCAGTTATTGGGATAGTTGTAAACTACTACCCAAAGATGGCTGCTTTATGGTTGTTGAGTCTAACTATTTGATGTTGTTGTGTTCAATTGATGGCCTGGCTGGGATGTCAAGGTTGCCTTTGCAAGATTGACCTAGACATAACATTCCTTCATTCAATCCATGATGTCAAAAGCATCTAGTCTGAAAGACAGAATGAGAACATAGGATTGTCAGGCTGGAAAGACCAGTACAGCTGTGTTAAATGTATAGAAGAGGAGTGGGCCTCCAGAGTACTCAAGTGGTTGGCGGGTGTGATTCAGACACACTTCCCCTCCCATGAAACCTGGAAGAATCTGCTTGTAAGATAGGACTCAAAGCAGTTAAGAGCAGTACCAGTGATGCACAACTTTGAAAGAGTTGATAGGAGATCTGATGACGTCAAAGGCAGCAGACAGGTTAAGAAGATTGAGGACAGATGATCTCAAAGTCATGACAGTCATTCAGGAAAGGAGAGCATGATAGTGAAGAATGGTTGCATCCTGCAGGTTGTTCTGAAAAAGGAATGCAAAAAGTTGAACACAGCCTTTGCAGTGTTTTTGGACAGGGGCGAAATCAGAAAGACAGGCATGTGTTATATAATATGCATCGGTTTTTATGTACTATTTCAATGTACTACTACTGGGTTAAGTATTGGTTTGAGTGGGGTTACAGTGGGAATACCTGAACCTTCTTAAATGTGGCGGAGAACACTCTAGTGGACATGTTTATGATGTGTGTGAGAGATGGTTTGAGGAAAATAAGAATGTTCTAGGGGATATTAGCCGCTTTTCCACTGTTGGGCCGAATGGTTCTAAGAACGGTTCCAGTTGTATTTCCACTTGAGCCTGGTACGGCACGGCACAATTACAAACCGGCCACTTCATACATGCACAAATGGAAGAGCTGTCTCTACCATCTAGATATAAGATTAAATCTATTGCATATAAGCAGATGCATTGCAAAAATCCTTGAACTAATTCTGTATACTTGCCTTGAACACCTGGATGGTTAATCGGTCTACATTAGGGGCTCCTTTTTCCAACAAGCTTTTCCAGAAAATATAGAACCAGGGCTTATGCAATACAGTTGGATGTCTACAGTTGGATACTGGAATTCCTGACAAGCAGACCTCAATACATCCTCTATAGCCTGCTGCTTCAGTTCTGGACTATACTTATATGCCTCCTTGTTCACCTGTACAGCTATTCACAGCAGTAGTTAAGTTTGCCAATGGCATGACCGATTAATTAACCATAACAGTGAGTCATGCAAGAAAATAGGTGAAGGTCTTTAAAGATGCCCTTGAATAGGAAGACAACAGAACCTATTGCGATGGCTTCAAAGATGCAGAGGGTATAATTTCAATAAGGGTGCAATAACATTACCAGAACTACAGTGGAAATGATCAGATGGTTCAGAATGCTCTATTTGAATCTCTACTGATCTGAACTGGCCCCACAAAACTGTAGCCATTCTAAAAACATGTACACCAATGCCTGCACTTTCTAAAGAGTCTTAAAGAAATATGACATGATACAGGAGTTCCTCATGAACCAGAATACCATATAAAATATCCTCACTTGCAGTATGACTTTGTTACAGTAGAAGAAACACAACTTGGTGTTGTCTGCTGAACTATGTCTATGGTATCATATGGCAATGTCTAGTGTTCAGCACAAGATATCACCAATCTTTCTTAGACTACTCCATGGACAAGATAAGCTAGTAATATCGTCAGCAATGGACACTGTTGTTTTCTAAACAACTTCAAGTCTTTCAGGTCCTGTATACACTCGGAATTAAGGTTTTGCATTTGACCAAACTGTTGACCAAAATGGACATGGCAACACTGAAATAGAGTGCTCTGCGAAGAAGCCTTGCAAACATAAACAAAACATAGAACAGGTCACTGTAATATTACTTTGGTCAAAAATATCAGGTACCAAACAAACGATGAAGCTAGAACATTGCTATGGTTACCAAAGTGTCAATCAACGTTTGTTTCCTCATTAGGTGTACCCTTACATCAAAGAGTTTTCATGCAACTAGGCTTAGGTATAAATGATAATGGGTCTTATAAGTATAAGTATAATTTCTGGGTGTTTTAAAGGAACACTCCACTTTTTTGAAAATAGGCTCATTTTCCAACTCCCCTAGAGTTAAACAGTTGAGTTTACTGTTTTCGAATCCATTCAGCCGATCTCCGGATCTGCCGGTAGAACTTTTAGCATAGCTTATGATATTACACAGCGCCTGAAAAAAGGCTAACTTCTGTCAACATTGCCAACATGACAACCTGCTTGCACAGGGAGCGTGCTGGGGACTATTTTCAGGCTCTGCGCAATATCATTACACCTGCTGCACCAATGGTATGGCAGCAAAGTTCCTTGATTATTACGCAGGAATGAGAGTATAGTTCCTAGCTGTATCAGTCTAGAAAATCTCAACTTTTCATTTTCACATGATGTAACTACAGAAGAGTGTAGGTTTAAATAGGAAAAATATCAAAAGTCTTTGGTCATTTTTGGTCTAATCAGATTCAATGCTAAGCTTTGCTAAAAGTTCTACCACCAGATCCGGAGATCGGCAGAATGGATTCGAAAACGGTAAAACTCAACTGTTTAACTATAGGGGAGTTGGAAAATGAGCCTATTTTTTTTTTTTTGAAAAGTTTTTGAAAAGTGTTCCTTTAATATTTGTAAACATGGTAGCAGATGTGTCAGATGAAATGGATCATTTACCCATGACCATTACCTTATTTATATACCTTTAACTAAAACTGTAACTTATTTCTAATTGCTCATTTCAATGATAGTGTCATGTATAGACACACTATGCCAGTTTTTATTTCTGTGGTAGTTTCAATATATCATCTGCCATAGTTTCATAGTTTCAAAACATGGCTTGAGACCTGTGTTCTCTTCTTATGTGAATGCCCCCTAACAAACGCATCTGATTAGTATGTGGCAGACATAAACCTTGATTGAACCCACATCACTGGCTAAACTGAGATTTGACAACAAAGCAAGATTGAAGGGCTATATGTAACAGGAGTAATATTCAGTTGTTACGTAAAACAGAATCTGTAGCATGCTGTTGGTTGCCACAGAAAAAAACTTTGGCTTCTTTATTTAAAAACAAATGCAAAATCCATACAATTTTACTAATATAAAAAAATTAGTTTACATTTTTTTTTAGTCAAAGTTCAAACGGTATAAATCACATTATATAATATATTACTCCGATCAGGAATAACATTATGACCACTGACAGGTGAAGTGAATAACATTGATTATCTCTTCATCACGGCACCTGTTAGTGGGTGGGATATATTAGGCAGCAAGTGAACATTTTGTCCTCAAAGTTGATGTGTTAGAAGCAGAAAAAATGGGCAAGTGTAAGGATTTGAGTGAGTTTGACAAGGGCCAAATTGAGATGGCTAGACAACTGGGTCAGAGCATCTCCACAACTGCAGCTCTTGTGGGGTGTTCCCGGTCTGCAGTGGTCAGTATCTATCAAAAGTAGTCCAAGGAAGAAACAGTGGTGAACCGGTGACAGGGTCATGGGCAGCCAAGGCATATTGATGCACGTGGGGAGCGAAGGCTGGGTCGTGTATCCGATCAAACAGACGAGCTACTGTAGCTCAAATTGCTCAAGAAGTTAATGCTGGTTCTGATAGAAAGTTGTCAGAATATACAGTGCATCGCAGTTTGTTGCTGCAGAGCAGTCAGGGTGCCCATGCTGGCCCCTGTCCACCGCAGAAAGCGGCAACAGTGGGTATGTGAGCATCAGAACTGGACCACGAAGCAATGGAAGAAGGAGGCCTGGTCTAATCATGTTTTCTTTTACATCACGTGGATTGCTGGGTGCATGTGCATCTTTTAACTGGGGAACACATGGCACCAGGATGCCCTATGGGAAGAAGGCAAGATGGCAGAGGCAGTGTGATGCTTTGGGCAATGTTCTGCTGGGAAAACTTGGGTCCTGCCATCCATGTGGATGTTACTTTGACACGTACCACCTAAGCATTGTTGCAGACCATTTACACCCTTTCATGGAAACGGTATTCCCTGGTGGCTGTGGCCTCTTTCAGCAGGATAATGCGCCCTGCCACAAAGCAAAAATGGTTTAAGGAGCACAACGAGTTTGAGGTGTTGACTTGGCCTCCAAATTCCCCAGATCTCAATCCAATCGAACATCTGTGGGATGTGCTGAACAAACAGGTCCGGCTGTTTTGGCAGCAAAAGGGGGACCAACACAATATTAGGATAATGTTATGCCTGATCGGTGTAAGCATACATAAGCAGTTTTCCCAAAGAATAAGTTCTCTTAAAGGTGCACTCAGTAATTGTGATGTGCTGGTCTATATGACAGTCGCGCCAGATTTGACATCTTGCATAGTGAATGTAGCATCACCCAGTAGCAAAGGTTTTCAGTTGTATAAAGGTTTAAGCCATGGTTTAAAACAGGCAAACATGCATGTAACAGTAATAACAGGGATTACAAGCTTGTATTATTCCACTGGTCATAGAACCACAACTTGTCTGCAAGACTAAATTAATTTTTATTAAGCTTTTAAGATATTTTTTTTTAAAAGTACTAATAAAAAAAAAGTACATTCTTTAACTCTTCATGAGAACTAAGAGAAATCTTAAATGTCTTTGAGGGCAAGGGTCTTTGTATTCATCATAACCAATGTCAAAGAAAGGGATAACAATATTTGTATGCATAAATACAAAATTTAAAGCTTTGATGTATGAAAAATAAATTAAACAATTGCAAGGACTTAGAGGGGGAAAACAGAATTATCTTTATTTAAACAAGTTAGACTTGCACAAAATCTGTTACTGATGTATGAGAATAGAATTTTTTTTTTGCATCACTACTAAATAAAAAAAACAATTTGTACAAAAAAACAAAAACAAAAAAATCAAATCTAGACAATCAGTTATAAAAAGTATAGCTAAAATACCTATTTCCCTAACTGCACCATAGGTGTGCTCAACCTTTAGGAAAGACTTTTTGAATGACATGAGTAATTCCAGAAGTAAAAACTTCTGCTTTGTTCTTAAGGTTCAAAGTATTTTCAACTTAAATTCAGACACTCTGGTCATTATAGAGGTTCTTATACAGGCCCCTTTGGTTCGTGCATGCACATAGTGTCAATGCCTATTTTGAACAAGAATTTGAAGAGCACAACCAAAAATTGGAAAAAGCAAAAGAGAATTTGATGAGAAGTTTTTTTATAAACAACAAATGCAACACACAAGGAAACCGTATTCATTCAGTACATCTGAGAAGTCTATAGAACACTTCTAACGCTATAAAAGTACAACACTTAAAGACAAAAAAAAAGTGTTAATTTCTGTTTAACTATGAGCATTCTTACATTGCTGACATACATTATATCTTCATTATTGACACTTTTAATTAACAGGTTTGGCATTTCTACGGGTATTCCAGTGTCGCTTCCAACTTTGTTGCAACTATGTAAGGAGGGCCCTTTTTTATTTCCAAAAGGACAGTGCTGGCTTGAATGAAGACCGTAATGCCTCTGGGGTAAATCAGAACAGCAAGACATCTTCAAGCATCAATCCCTGACCTCTGATACTCATACATTTAATTTCAAAAGCATGAAATCTAGCATGAATCTCTGCTTTTGGTGCTATAACAGCCTCCACACTCTTCTGGGAAAGAACATTGTTGCAGGGACTTGCTCCAGAAACAAGAGCATCAAGGAGGTCAGGCAATGACATTAAACAAAAGAGTTCTCAATCCATTCTAAAGGTGTTCATTAGGGGTTAGGTCTGGGATTTGCGCATGTCATTCACATTCTTCAACACCTGAATCAGTAGATCATTTCTTTGTGCACAGAGTCATTGCCCTGCTGGAATAGAAAAGAGTCCTCACCATTGAAACAAAACTGAAAGCACACAATACTCTAGAATATCACTTTATACTTGAGAATTAAGATTTGTCTTCACTGAAATTACTGGAATAGCCAAACCTGTTAATTAGAAGAGGGTGTCCATATACTTTTGACCATTTTTGCATTTCTAGGTCTGAGAACATTCAGTAGATTCTTTCATTATTTCCGATGACATTTCATTATCAGCATTTTTATCAGGCTTTTCAGCATCAGCATCTTCTTGTTGGTTTTCAGAATCAACTACATTGGTCTCGGGAGGTTTTGTGCCATCATTCTCAGAGTCTCCTTTATGATGATTCTCAAGATGGCTATGTAAAGCAGAGAGGAATGTGAAGCGGCTTGGACAGAGAGGGCAACTGAGCAATACCTTGCAAGGACTTCGCTTGTGGAAATACACATGTCGCTTATAAACACTAAGTAGCCCAAAGACTCTACAGCATTCTTTGCACTTGTACTTCATCCTTGGTGTGTAAGTTCTCGTATATCGAGAACCAAATAACCGGTCATCTGCCTTGGATTCGGGCTGGTTTTCTTCTTCAAGATCCTCTTGTTCACTATCACTTTTTGTTTCTGCTGATGCTTTCGCAGGTTCCTGTTCACTGCTTTTAACCTCATGTTCTGTCTTTGACTCCCCAGAAGCTTTAGGTTGAAGCGCTGAACTGTGGTACATGGCCACATGCCTTGTGACATCACATCTTTGTGGAAAGTGTCTTCCACAATAAGCACAGGCATGCAAAGTACCCTTATGGTACCGCATATGACGAGAGAGACTGCTTGAGTGCACAAACACACGGTGGCAGAGTTTACAGGAGAATATTTTACCACCAAAATTGGATCTGTTCATTCCTTTATGTCTTCCTCTCATGCTTGGTCTTAGTGGCTGCTTTTGCTGTTTTGCAACCATTTGTTGCATTACACCATGGTACGGTTTCGTTTTAGCTGGTAAACCTGAAGAGTCCTTTACCTCAACCTCATCTGGATGCTGTGTTTTATGATGATCTCTTAAATCTGAAATTTGGTTGAAATGTTCTCCACACAGGCCACAACGACATGGCTCAACTGAATCACTGCCATTTTTCTTACTTTCTTCTTCCCCAAGTGATTCCTGTTCTTGTGTCACCTCAGTGGTTGGATTGGTGACACGAGAATGACTGTTTAGGTGGCTTTGCAAGTCAGACAACCAAAAGAAGCGTAAGCCACAGACTTTGCACGGATAAGACTTCTCCATGCTATTTTCTTGATCTTCTTCGGATCTACTCAAAGTCTTGGAACCAATAGATCCATGCCACTGTTTTTGGTGTAACAGTAAGGTCTCTTGTTTTAAGAATCGCTTTCCACAGTGTCCACAGCTATAAAAGCGTTCATGAGCATGGTTTTGAAGATGGCTCTGCAAACTCTCCCGGTCATTAAACACCTTGCAGCACAGGGTGCATTTGAACCCCTGCTCAAGGGCACGGTACTGCTGATGCAGTTGTAAGCTTTTTGGGGTTTTGAACATTTGTCCACATTTTTCACATTTAAACTGAGCATACTGCTTTTCTGGCATCTTGGATGAAGTCAAGGATTCTTGATTAGAGGGTTGGCACCATAATGACTTAGTTGAAGGTTTTCCAAACAAGAAAGTAAAGTTAGATAACACAGATCGATCAACCACAGTAAGCATTCCATTTTCATGGAGAGCAACCTCAATGGATGCGTTGATACAACTACCATTACTAATGCTTAAACCATCAGAGGAAAATAAGCCAGTAAGTCCATGAATGGCCATGTGTTCAACTAGTTTATGGTACTGACTAAACCCTTCGCCACACTCTGTGCAGATGAAGGCATCTCCCCCACCTAACTCTTGAGTAAAGCCCATTGGGTACGCCATCCTGACAAAGCCAAATGTAGATTCTTTTGACTAATAAATTTCAATGGTTTAGGAATCTAGGAACATGATTATGCGAGATGTTTAAAAAATATATTCATATATATGATAACTTGGACTATTGGAAATATTTTCCAGGAAAAAGAGTTTGAGACATCCAATCTCACCTCAGTTTAAAACAAAGCTAAGTTCTAATATGCATTTAATAAAAAAACAAAACAAAAAACACAAAAAATTACAGCATCTCTAAAATGGCAACTCTACCAACTTCAATAAAACAGAAAATTGCATAAAGGATTAAAAATCTATCCTTAAAAGTCTGTGTCAAATCAATCATCATCAACTCCCCAACTCTGTAGGAAAATGTGGTCTTTGAGCATAATGCAGTGATGTAAACCTCATTAGATATGGCCTGCCTTGTTTCAGGTGCTGGCTCACAATTCAGGTATTGCCATCTGGAAAAAAGGAAAGCAGAGGAAATGTAAGACAATTTAATTGCAAGTAATGTTTCTTTAAGAAATTAAAATAGTGAAAAAACTTTTGAATAATCTATTTAGGCTTAAGATGGTTTTGGGAAATGCAGCCAAGAACAGTTACTAAATCAACACCTACATGACCTAAATGAGCCATGTGTACTACCATTGTGGTGTTTGTGTTGGGGATTGGTATGGATATAGATTTTCCAATTTGTTGTGAATCTGACTCATAGTCTCTCAATTAAGATTCATTTGAGAACATTTCAGTTATAATATTCATTTTACTTACGAAAGAATCGCTCTCTCAGGTAATACTGTAAATTATGCAGAGAAAGTTGTTCTAACACATAAAAAAATGTGAATTTTATAAATTAACAACAGGGCCCAAACTGTTCCATTGCTGTTTATATTACAAATAATAACACCAATGATCAAAAACCAAGGCTGCTTAAACACCATGTATTCCCATGAAAAATAAATGTTTCTTTCAAAATAAAATTAAGGAATATTGACTATGTTGCTCGCAAATGAGATCATTAAAGAACATCTTTTGCAGAAATCACCTAATGTCTATGTTTAAGCAGCACATTCAGTATATTTCACAAAGATTGTAATATAAATATAAACCGTTGAATCAAACTCTTACACACTGTGCAATACATAGAATAAAACAAAACTTTAAATTAATCATGATTATGTTAATCTTTCAATTCCTTTGTTGTAAATGAAAACATAAGGTTAATACAAATTCAACAAGATGTAAAAGATGATAAATGTGAAGCAAACTGATGTAGGTATGTGTAACTATATGTAAAATAGATTAACAAGCTGTTTGCATAAAATATGGAGCAAACACTCACACTTAATTTGCTTATGTGAGACAATTTATCTCCACCAGTATTCTTTTGTCACAATTCTTCACTACACTTACATAAATCAAATGGTGAAACATACTTTTGACATCTTGTAAAAATTGTGTTTTTATCAAATAAAAACTAGGACTGTCACAAGTTTAAGAAAGTAGATTAGGAAAGTGATAACACTGCATTTTGATGCACTATGTACCATAATATTTCAAAAGTTAATTTGCCGTCTTTTTTTTGGTAACTGCGAATAGGGCTAGACCCGAGTATTCAAATATCTGTTTGGTGGGTTGGTATACGATTTTCAATTTTGGGATTCAAATATTAATTTTTTTACACTATAAAATCTGACGAAATACAATACTCTTTTTTTTACAATTATCTTATATAGCCTAGCCATTTTTAATAGGATGGACAGTGAAGGAACCCAACCTCGTTATACTTAATAAATATATTTGCTTCTTCTTAGCCCACTAAAGTGTTCCCTGCAACTGGAGTATTTTCTGTCTAGAGATCACAACTGCATGAGCTTGTATGGACAGAAGCGCATGCCTGAGCTTGTATTTTGGGTTGAGCTGTGTTGCTTTGACATTGTGTAAAATAGAATAATAGAAACAAAATGTATTAGCCTTTTTATCCATTATCAATCTAAATGAATCTACTGTGAAATATAGGAGCCAAAAAATTCCGAAGACCTCAGCTGTGTGGGAGCACTTTAAATTGAATGAAGACAAGACAAAGGCAGTGTGCCAAATATGCGATTTGAAACTGGCCTACCACAACACCTGAGTTCTGTTAGTACGCCTATAGCATATTGTTGGTAAAAAAAAAAAAACTAGCTGCTTTTATCCGCCATGTTAATCAGTAATTTTACACATGATAAAAACGTGCACTTAATTTGCTTGGAAAATATTTGCGAATACGACAAAAAAACGTTCAGTAGCCCAGCCAAATAATAATTTGTCTATATAGGAACTTCCTCAGTGCAGTGTCCGTTCTCGGAGCGTATAAACCCTGTCCGCGTGAGGCGCGTCACTTCCGGCTCGCGCTGTTCTGTAGTTTATTAAAAGAATACTAATTCTGTGTGTCCATATTGCACCAAATGGGTCCGCAGCAACACACCCGCCACATGAAGTCGATTGGATGAACGGTTCTCGACATAATCAAAATGCAAACAGACAGACACACAGAGATTCCTGCCTTAATTAGAGAGAAGAATATGTTCAGCCCCCTCCTTCAGAAACTTCGAATATTCAGTGTTGATTTCTACAGAAGCTTTGAAGCTCAAAAAAAATGGTATTCGACCAGTCCTAGTTTAAAAAAATCCTACTTTGGGTAAAACAGTGCTTGTTACTGTCACTTTTTACCTAAGCATTCCAAACGCAGTGGAGGAGGGGCGGGACAAATACTACACCGACCAACCATCCTACTTGTACAATGACTGAACAACAATGGAGAGGTTAATATTGCTGCTTACTGCATTTAAATATACATATTCTTCAAAATGAGATTAGTAACACGTTATTGCCATGGATATTCCAAATCATAGCAACCAAAGTGTCTCAGCTAGAAAATACAACTCCAAAGTGCTCTCAAGAGCCACCAGCTGGCTGTTTTCAGAAGAACACCAGGCATTATTTCAGCTGGCTAAAAAAGCTTTGGTGGACAAGTTAATATATACAGGCTTGTTACATCTGCGGCGTCTTTTGGTTGGGTTTTCTTTTCCCCTTTCTTTCATTCTTGGCTGTTATCACGTCAATCATCATTCGCCAACGTGGTTACACATGGTTTTTCTTGATTGCTTTTCTAAGTTTGTATTGTTTGATTATTTTGGGATATGACTCTACTGTTCATTCGAAATATCTTCCCGGACTCAGAGAGGAGGGATAGTAGTATGTCATGTGACCTACACAATGCAACACATTAGAGATTGAGTTTGTTTTTACACACCAGGTAAGGAGCGGATGCTACCCCATGTATCATGTTTGTTAGTTAGTGTTGTTTAGTTGTGGAAGATTTGTTTATTTTCGTACTTCATTTCTTTGTTAGTTTAGTACTTTAAATGGTTTAAGTTAGTGAATGTTTTGCTTTATCACCGCTCATTGTCCCTCCCTCCTGTGTTCCGTGTTTTTGTCTTATTATTTGTATATATATTCTGTAAATGTTTATTTCTTGATTCACTATTGCTTTGTAAAAACAATCGGGTGTTTTCCTTATGATTTTGAACTACTAAAAAGCTTAAATTCATACCCGTCTCTGCCTGATTCATCTCACCACACAAACCATCAGTAAATTAACCCGTTTGATTATTTTATTACTTTTCTTAAATTATCTAACATTTATGTTACATACCCTATCACCCCTAGACATATTAAATGGGGAGACATAACAGGGCTATTAGTCTCTTTAGCATTTATGCAATATACTGGAGCAAAACCTGAGAAGGGAGTCCAGAAGATTCCACAGCGTTCCTAGAAAACGTAATTTGTGTAGTTGTAATTCATAGGTGAGGATTATGCTAATTGTGAATGAGCATGAACACGTGGCCTATTTACAAATGATTGAATTCATTAACACACATTTAACTATCAAATCTGATGTTTACGAAGCGTTTGTGAATCCGGAGTTTTCGGGAAGGTCCATTTTATGCGCAAATTACTGTGCACATTGTGTGTATAAATGCAGTTATATAAATCAGATAATGGAAATGCAGAAATATAATGTTACTCTAGTAACCCCTGCATACAATGCAGCTGTGCTTATTAGAACAGTGAATTTCTCAGAAAGGATTCTGAGTTTGCAGGTGATATAAACACCATATGGTAACCTTAAAATCATCAACATTAGATCATTAGCAAATCACCAATCGCTTGGCATTAATCTGCAGTATTCATTGATTGCAAACTGCTCTGAATCCATGAGCCTGTAGAATTCACAACAGCGTCAATTATTTAAATGTATATATAAACGTGCAGTGCTTAGATTTAATGAAATCATTGCCTTTTGAAGTTTAATAATCAGTCACATTACGCCATGTCGCAAATCTTGTTTTTCCATCCCTAAATTTAAGACCTCTTGAAAAAAATAATAATAAAAAATATATACGTTTTGGTTGCACTTTATTTTACAGTAAGTGCACTTAGTGTACTTACCCAAGAATGTACTGGCCAATACAAGGTAACTACATGGGTTAAGGTTAGGTTTAGGGTTAGGTCCAGGGTTAGTACCTAATTATTATCCAGTTATAAAATAAGTACATTGTATGTTCATTAGGGCTGTGTGTTTAATTGCAATCGTAATAAAATTGCAATGTGAGAATGCGCAATTTCTAAACTGCAGAAAGCACGATTTCTTCACCACCCCCCTCACAGTGCGTGTCCACTGGCGTGGAACAGGTTGAGTGTTTCAATTCATTCCTATAGGAGCTGAGCTTCACACTCGCACGGAGATAAGTGTTGTGAGAGGCCAATAGTTCAGAGATGCTCAGCTTTATGCAAATATTAAGCGAAAAATGCAGGCGACAGCCAATCGCTATGAGAAGCAGGCAGTGACATCTGTCACCAATGTTTAAAATATGCTGATTGTCTTCACATTTCTGCTGCTTAAATCATATTTACACATCGACGCATTAAAGTTGTTATGTTAAATATTGCAGTTTGGAAGTGTATTTAATTGTAAATTGGCTGGCTTTGTTTAAATATTTATTAAAATGACACTTTACTTTGGGCATTTGGAAAACAAAGTATCTTTCCAACTGTAATTGCTTGTATATGTGATGATTATATTGCCTGTGTGCTGAACATGACTTATGACATGAAAGAAAGCACAGAAATCTTTGTCACTGTTCTAGTTTGTTATTTGAGAGAATTATTTTGGGCTGTTTCTTATTGTTTTGATGTTTACTCATTTATATTGTTTAACATGTCTGTTCAAGAGACATGTTGTTACAGCTTTTTGATAAAGCTCTAATTGGTTTCCTTTTGAAATAGGTTTCAAATTCTAATTCATAAACACCAAACTGCAATATTGATCAAAACATTGTGAAAATATTTTTGTCCATATCACATAGCCCTAATGTACACGCGGAACAGGATTGTAAATTAAAGTGCAACCGACTTTTCTTATACTATTTAAGATATTTAACAGTGTTCAAAGCATCACATTTTTAAAATTTCAGTACCGACTTGGTATCGCGGTCAGTACTTTTGACCACACTAATATAGACAAATATATATTCTTTAACATGCAGGGGCAGAATGGGCGTGCTAGTTGACGGTCGCCTGTAGTCCTTTCGGTGTGTTCAAGCACAGATATTTTCCCCCACATTTTTCCGACGCGACAACGCAGACGGCTTTCATCAGCAGTTCTTTGTCGTTTATTTGTAAATTATACACCACACACACTGTATTATGTGTCCTCGAAGATTTAGAAATATCGTAATTATGAGTTCTGAGCATATGAATGACTAAGCAACGTCATTTTTACAATGTATTTTATTTACACCAGACATGTTCACAAGTCCCTGCGGTCCAAGTCAAGTCGCAAGTCTTTAGGGTCCAAGTCAAGTCTTTGTTCTATTTTTAGCAATATTTTTTGTTGTTATAATTGTATAGACAAGCGTTACAACACAAAGAACAACATTTCCATCTGCGTGTCGTTTGTGGAAATGAGTCGGACAGGGTCATAAATTGCGTATGAAAGTGTTTGTGCAATCCAGATGCAAATTAACTTGGTAAATCTGGATTATATGCATATGTTAGCAAATAGCCTACTTTGGGGATAAACATGAAAAGGACATGGAAATGTGTGCTTCTTGAAAATGGACCGCAAGCAAGCCTCTGCTGCTCTGCAACACCGCAGCTTCCCTTCAGATTAATTGATTGCTTTTCAAATTAATTGACAAAGTTTTGTAAGGTAAGGCTTGACTATATTGTTACTATCTTGACTATATTGTCGCCTTTGGCTTGGCTTGCTCAGTTGGGGACACAATTTTCAACTAAATATCCAAATAAATTTAATTACTAAACTAAATTAACTATATCAACTAAATTACTGATCTGCCCATATTGTCGCTATATGACAATTGAAATGAGCTAGATGACTGACCAGTTTTCTCCAGAGTGGCTGTACAGCCGAATCAAATTCTGTTGCATTATTTTCCTGTTTAACACTGTGAAGCTGCTTTGAAACAATCGGCATTGTAAAAGCGCTATATAAATAAAGTTGACTTGACCTGACTATTTGTTGCTCATTTATTTAACAGCAGTTTTCTAATGTCTGATGAATTTGCGTGCCTTCAAATGCATCACACGCTGGCTTGGTGTGTTTAGAAATGTTTTGTGATATTTGCTGCTGCAGCACATATTTGTAAATGAACGAATAGTAAAAGGTGGTGTGTCGTGCTGTCATGTAGGGTAGCAAATAGAGAACGTAATCGGGAATGCCGTGCCAAAAGACTTGCATTTTTTCCACAAGTCTCAATCTTCAAGTCCATGTCAAGTCCAAGTCAAGTCTCAGGTCAGTTGTTCGCAAGTCCAAGTCAAGCCGCAAGTCTTTTTTTTTTGCGACTTAAGTGCGTCTCGAGTCCAAGTCGCAGACTCAAGTTTCCATCTCTGATTTACACAGTCGTATTTAAGTGGGAAACTCTGAATTCTTGATGATACACAAGTTGCTGGTGCGTGACCTTGAAAGGGGTATGTCGATTTGAAACATTGCAGGAACACTATTCTATAATATAGATAATACATTATAAAATCTCTATATATAGATTCAGCAAGCAAGACTGTAGTGAATGGTGCAAAGTTATTCACTAAACTTTTATGGTTTGCTTTATTTAAAAAACAGATAGTTGTAATCTGATGCATAAATAAAAGATAGAAATGAATAACTTTCATCATTTTTAATACAGATGTTGTTATTTGGCTTTATTGTTCACAGAAATAATTATTTAGTTTTGTTTAGGCTACTTCATGGTTACATTTCTGACTTGAATGTGTGATGAATGAGTTTCCCAGCCAGGTGCACTATAATGCAGAACTTCTTCGGTCCCACTTTTATATTAGGTGGCCTTAGCTACTATGTACTTACATTAAAAAATAAGTACAATGTACTTATTGTGTTCATATTGTATTGCAAAACACTTTTGCTGTTATTGAGGTGGGATACGGGTAAAGTTAGGGACAGGTGTGGTGGTATGGGTAGGTTTAAGGGTAGGGTTAGGTGTAAGGGAAGGGTCAACTGTGTAATCATAAATGTAACTACAGAAATTAATTACAGATGTAATTACATAGAGGTAATTTTTTTAAATGTAAGTACAATATAAAAACATGCATGTACACAATAAGTGCATAGTAACAAATTATTAATTTAAATGTTAGTACATAGTAGTTAAGGCCACCTAATATAAAGTGGGTACATTTCTTATTTTATACACAAGTACACAAAACAGGAACTCAGGAGTTCAACTTTTACTTACTGCAATCCTGATGTTTTAAAAGCGATCACTCCCTCTTTATGACAGCCAGGACAAACACCAAAATCTACACAGTACTTCTAAAGAAAAAAGACAAAAAACAAAAATGGTAAAGCTGGTATCTAACACAATTTGTACGGGTTTATCGTAGAACACAGAACAAGGGTCTGGCAAATTACCATACTCTATTAAGGAAACTTTTTATTAAAAAAAAACAAAAACTTTTTGACAGACCTCTTACATGATGACTAGAAAAGAACTTCATGCACAGACAAGAAACAACATAGCAGTACAGATATAACCTCATAAAGAGCTAACAATGATAGTTAGACAACAGACTGATGCTGAAAACGACATTAGTCTTACATTTATTTAGCAGACTCTTTTCAAAGCAACTTGTAAAATGTGTAACTTCATGAGCATTTTAACAAAAGCCAGTATTTACTCTAAACAATGCCAAACTATGTTATTGTTTACCATAGTATATTTCAATTAAAACAAAGATTAGCAATGATTGAGTGAGACAAAATATTTACAAGATGGTTTCTGCAAATACTCGTGGCAAGTGACTCTACCAAAGTAACATATTCTGTCTAGAACACAGGGGAAAAAACGCTTCAAAGTAGTTAACATTTTGTTTTCTTCTAATTTGAGTATAGTTGAGCTAAACCCTTCCGTCACAGCAGGAGAGATTAGATTCTAAGAGATCTTCGGTCACTTTTGACCAAACATGTAGTTACTTCATTTGCATTATTTAATTTAAAGGGTTAAGGCAATGTAGGCAGTCAAGCGACCAGCCTGCTTATCGACCTCAAAGGAAGACATACAATGGTATCTTTTAAAAAACAAAAAAAGTGAACTGGCGGTAAATGTACACATCTATAAGAACAGGGAGATTATGGGAACATTTACGTCTCAGACCAAATAAAAACAGCACCGAATTGCATACGCAACACCGTCACGTTAGTAATGCCACATTACAAGCCTAAACAACACGCTACGTTAGCAAAGTTGATTTGCTTGTAATTACATAGTTACGCTACCCAAGTAAAACCAAAACTGTTAGTTGGGCGTAATTTGGAAAAACAATTCCATGCTTTCATAACACAGTATCTACAAATAAAAACAAACACGTGTATCCGCGAATTACCTCGTCGAGTAATAGATGTCACTCTGAAGACGTCCAAACGCGAGTAGTAACTTTCCGTGTCCTTTTTGTTTTGTGCGTAGCTGTAATGAGGTCATTTGCGAATTCGATGTTTATTGTACATTTGTTTCGTTTTTTGAGCAGTCTACAAGATTAGTTGTTTGTATATCCCAAAGAGGTCTAAATCCTTGAGAAAGAAGCAAGAGAAGCGGGTGGGAAAGAAAAAACGAAAGCTTCCTTTTCGCATTCTTCTTCGCCTGAGGTTGGTTTTGCTGCATTACCGCCTCCTACTGGACTGGAGCGTAGAGCGCCCCCGACTGGGAGCACCTTGTTGGGAGAGGAAAATCTAAATCGCTGTTAATTCATTGCATATTAGGTACATGCATGTGTAATACTTAAATGTTATCTAAATCTGTTGTTTTTAGATAACTTGGTACTCCAGATGCACTCCAGAACTTCTGGAGTAGGCCTAACTATGCACTCCTGATTCTGTTGTAAAAAGTTCTGAAGTAAAAAGTACTTCAGAACAGGAAAACTTGTAGGCTACAGTACATAAAGCAGAGCCATATATGTTTGCCTGTTCTGGAGTACTTTTAGAAGATTTTGTAATGTGAGGCTATAACTACAGATTTTATTTTCTATGAAAGCTCAAATCTTTATCTTGCATAGTTGTCATGAAATACTTTGGGAAACTGATATGCCCTGCAATGCTATACCTATAAACAGCGTGCAGTACATTTTTTCTGTATAATTACACAGCTTTATGACTTTGAGACTACATTACATAGGCTATATATGCTTCACTAATTTTCAATACAACAGAATGAAGTGAAGACAGAAAGATCTTGTTTCCACCCATTCTTCTAAAAAAAAAAAAAAACACTGCCAAGTGGATTAGTGTCATCTACTGGACATGTAGTTACAGTGCATAGCTTTTAGTGATGAGATAGCCTAATATTCTAACTTGATCAAAGCATAATTCAAGATGATCTTGAGGGTCCATTTAATTGGTAGGTCCATTGCAGTAATGATGACGTGTGATGTGATGGTGTAATTCAAGTCATTATGGAGTCATTATGGATACCAGATCTCTGTGTCTGTAGTTAAGCGAAATGAGTGCTCTCCTGAAGGTTCAGATTTGAATCAAGCATCAATGCATTTTTATATCATGTACCGCCTTATATTCTGGAAATGTAGGGATAATTTAGTTTTGGGCATGCAAAAATAGTGCAGGTAGAGAGAACAAAGAATAAAAAAGTGTTGTGTCAAAGGTGTCATCAATTGTCATATGTCTCATTGTTCCTGAATAGCAAATTACCCAGAGGTAAATTAGAACCTCTTAGTACCTGTTTCAAAAACTGAAACTGAACAGACCATAATCTTTCATGAATCTCTTCTGAGTTACAATTTAAGCTAAAACAACTTACATTTTAAAATGTTACCAACAGTTTAAGTATGATAACACTTACTTGGGAATTGAAACAGCAGTATCTCCCATTCTCAAAAAGCATAGTTGCAAAGTTTTTGCTTTTGTTTTGCCTGCACTTTACATTATTATATTGCACAGTAACACTAAAAAAACAGCAAGAATATTTAATTATAGATTTAAATTACTGCTTTTACAAGGCTTTTTGTGGTTTTACAATTTGAGTGCAATATAGTCTTAAAAGAGATCCAAATTATTATATTTAGTTTTATAACTGACCTCTATAATTGAGTTTAAAAGCATAAAAAAGCATTGCACAAGATTACAGCTTTCCAACTGAAATATATCAAATGATTCTCAATATTTAAATTGTAATATTTTATTGCATTAATGTTCAGTTTTTGATTATATTGATAGTTATGTTGATCCAGAACTTCATAGACAACGAGACCTGTGTAAGCTTAATTTGAAAGTTTATTCAGCTTCAGCTTTATGGTTAATCTTTGAAATACATCAATAAACTTAATACTATTTTTATATGAAATAAAATATGCATTATACAAATATGTGCAGACAATAGTTACACAGTAAAGAATTAGCAAAAAAGCTTATTGCATGACATGCACAATTCATGAAAACCTTCATTTTAAATTGCTCATATGTGGCATACAATACCAAATTTATATTTGTCAAATACTTAATGGGTATATCATTAAATCTCTCTCTCTCTCTCTCTCTCTCTCTCTCTCTCTCTCTCTCTCTCTCACACACACACACACACACACACACACACACACACACACACACACACATTTACTTCTATTGTTTTTATATAATGATAGTTACAGAAAACACTTTATGCATTTTTACAATAAAGGTCACTGCTGGAACCCTATTGTACTTGTATATTTATACTGTTCTTAAAAATGAAAACTTCTCCAAAAGGAGGTTTTGGGAGTTTCTGTCAGATTTAACTCACTTCTGGGTACAAATTTGTCTCCAAAATATGGTTATGTAGGTACACACACACAAATGTAAATAATAATTCTGCATTACATAATTATTTCCCCATAACAGCAAGGCAGTGTCCTCATTTATAGCTTCAAACAAACTGAATTTCTTTTGATCCAGTTTCTTCAGGTTAATGTGTCTCACTTTTATTTATGATGACATTAAATCCATATTTAATAGACACTCTGTAAAGTCCTCCTTTAGAAAAAGTGCTTCATGTATGTTATACTGTTATACTTCCACATCAGAGAAGGACTTGCTCCCGTTCTCTTTGTTCCGAATGGTGGGCATTGAATTTGTGCAGGTATTTGTGCGTGAAACTTCCTCTGTGAAAGCGGTTTCCAAAACCTTCAGGATTGACTTGCGCACCTTGTCTTTAAAGTCTTGTCCCATGAAAACATACAACAATGGGTTCAGGCAGCTGTTTAGGAAAGCCAAACTGGTCGCAATGGGAATTCCAACAGTGGTGACATATTGCAGGCTGGAGCTGAATTTAGTTCTCATGTGGTTTACCATCTCAATAAGCACCAGGATATGGTACGGAGCCCAACACAGGAAGAAGGCAGTGATCACAGCAGCAATGATCTTGAAAGGACGTCCAGTTCGGCCAGACATTGAGCGGTTTCTTTGGAGACGGTGGATGATGACCGCATAGCAGGAAACGATGATCACAAAAGGCAGCACAAAGCCTATGAGAAAACGGGTAATGATCATGGCACGATGCCGTAAAGTACGGAGCGCAACCACCTCTGGTGTCTCATAGTCATCGGATAATGCAAAGTTATTGAAGCAGTTGATTATGTTTGGGCTGTGGTGGTCGGGTGCAGTGTCCTTGAAGACAAAGTAGGGTGAGCTCAACACCAGGGCGAATAACCAAACTCCAAAGCTCACCACAGAAGCACGGCTCACATTCCGATGATTCTGTGCCCAGATAGGACGCACCACGGACACACAGCGGTCAACACTGATCACGACCAGGATGTACACACTGGCAAACATGTTGAGGAAACTGAGAGTGCTGTTGAATTTACACATGAACTGGCCAAAAGGCCAGTGGAAGCCCATAGCCGTATAAGCCACGCTGAGTGGGAGGAAGGCAGTGAAGAGGAAATCTGCTACAGCGAGGTTCAAAAACCAGACCGTGTTGACCGTCCTTTTCATTTTGAATCCAGTTACCCAAATCACAATGCCGTTGCCCACCACTCCAAGTACAAAAGCCAGACTGTAGACTATGAGTGACATGATATTAAGAGATTTCGCAAGCTCTGTATGCTCATCATAGTCCTGATAATAGTCATATTCATACTCAGATGAGTTGTGATTGGGTGGGCTCTCTGTAAAATTGGATTGATCCATCATTGTACCTTCAAACCTGGGTTGACAGAACAAATATGGTATTTAGTAAATAATTATAAACCATCAGATATAGCTAGGTCCAATCTAGTAAGGAAAGAAATAGACTAACATGTTGTTCTGCTTTTGTCCACTGGAGGCCAGACTTTGAATAGTAAAGTAAAGCTTAGCCATACAGAAAAGCACTTTCTCTACTGTCTTAGCCATGTTACATTTTACATGGGAATTCTCCATCAATTAAAATCTAAAATATATTAAAATATATCTGCATTTTAGTGTTGTACAGTGAAGATGTGACATCTGTCATTAAACTGAGCTCATTTCAAAATGCCAATGTATTTTCTGTTTGTATTTTCTGCTCATTTGGCCAGATAACAGACAAGGGAGTGTCATTTTGCAATGAATATAATGCATTTAAGAATATAAGTAGATTCAAATTGTGTTAGACTAAGTAATATTATATGAAAAAAGAAACCTAAAACTGTGATTGATGAAAACAAATATTCCGTGCTAAACTGTCTCCAAAATGCTACTGTAGACCAGACTTATTCGTCATACACTCATTCGTTAACACTGTTAAAACATATAGACCTAAACGGTTATATGAACAATGCAAACGATACAAATAACTTAATCTCAGTTGATAACTATAGAAAGATGCTCAAATTACAGTAAAATATTCATACATAAAAAAAAAAAAATAAAAAAAAAAAAGATTTAATGACTCCTAAAAGTTGCATTTCACAATAAGATAATCATATTAAAGCGTGATGCTTACCTAGAGTTGCCTAATAAATTACTTCCACAAAATTCTGAAGAAAATATACACACCTGTGATTTGCGAGAGCAAAACTGCAATAATCTCTCTTGTTTCCTGTCGGGAAACTCAATCCCCTTTTGGGTGACGTCACACCACCACCTCCTCGTTTTATTCAGTTGTTGTTATCGCTTCTCCTTGTTTGTTCTACGCTTTATAGTATTTTTCTCGTAGGTTTGACCAAAGCGGTATGTTAATGTCCACATAGCTTTAATAATGTCAGGCTAACCATTTTTGGAGGTGACAACTAAGCTTCTTCTACGGGTTATAACTTGCCGAATATTTCCAGCATTTGAGAGCCATGGAATGAGTGCGGTTTGCCGTAGCCTATGCGGTAGCGCAAGATGCCATTCCTTGACAAAAACAGCATGTTAGGAGAAACGAGCTAGCTCTCATGTAAAATATCGAATCAAACGACTGGTCCGACAATTTGGTGTAGATATTTTAGTAGGCTATACACAGACAGTTGTATTTACAGTGGCTATACTTTTGTAACATGGGCTAAGATCCCCCCCTCTTAAGAACAATGTGCATTTACTTTTTAAACTGTAACATATGTAGATATAAGTTTAGCATGTACAGGATGATGATGCATAAGCCAATGTGTTATAGGAAATAAATAGAAACATTTGCCAATTTAGTTGTTATAGAACCAAATGTAAACCCCCTACCTGGGGTAAGAAGCCCCCACTTGCTAAACTTTTACAGAATGTATAAATTACTTTTAAGAGGTAAAAAGAGATTTATCTGAGAGGTAAAATTATTCTATGACTTATACAGGCATATGAATATTTACATATTTAATAGCCCATATTTTAATTGAAAAAATGTCACAATTGCAACACTATGAATGCAAATGTAATGATTTCACTCAACTAATCTATAGTTTTTAATGAAAGCAAAGATGTCTAAAATGTACATCTAATTCACGGGAATACTGAATAATAACCTGATTCATTACATTATTACATTTAAAAAATAATAACACTGGTAACAACATGCTACTTGGTGTCTTCTGTGCCAGTTCTTGGGGGGTCATGTTACCCCAAGGGTCTAATTTTATGTTTTTACTTCAAAATAAAACTATAACTTCACAAATCCAAAGCATTGATGTGTCCACAAATCCCACATTAACTATGATTTTCAACATAATAATCTCAAAACAGTTTTGACTGACTAAATCAAACTAATCTCACAAATGTTGATATTCAGATGAAATGACAAAATTAAAAATATCATAGCCATTCATCAAGTGTTGAGATGAGTAAACTTACCCCTACTTATATAAAAAGTCAATATATTTCCTGCATGGCCTCACCATAAATGTCATGTTTTAAATGTGCCATCAATCCATTGCCTTAAACTTCATTGTATGAACTTCTAAGCAAGCTTCCTTCTATTTTAATTATGCAGTAGCCCATAGTGAGCTTAATCTTAAACCATTAACACGTGTATGGACAGTAAAGGTATTGTTGTCTTAAACTAACCATAATGACATAAAATCACATGAAAACTTACATAATTAGTCATGAGACAAGTGATGATGCAAGCACACAGACCTCAACACTTGGTAAAATGAAACAGGACAAAGGCAAACATCAACAAACCAATCATTTTGAGTAGAATGACAAATACATTCTGACATATAAGAATGTTACTGTATGTGCTACAAAATCAACAGCAATGTAAATAAAACGGTAACAAATGAATTAGGCCCCTGTGCAACTCCCCCCCCCCCCCCCCCCCCCCCCCCCCCCCAAGAAGACTGTGAATGGGACTGAACCACAAAAAATTGGTTGAGATGCACATTGCATTCTGTTGCTAAAAGCAGTAGGTTGATTGAAACTTTTAGAATAGTAAGTAATCAGAAAATATACAATAATCAAATAAATAATTAAATAATTGCATTTTATATTTTCCACATATAGTGACACATATATAGTGATCAGAAAGACACCACAAACCATTATGCTTCCAGAATTCCATCTTCCAACAAACAAAGTGTATTGACGACTCATGTGGTTTTCCCAAATTGTTTTCAGTTTTATTCACTGGGCCAAGCAAAGTTTTGCTTGAGGTTCAAATACAGACCTTTGTGTTGACTGGTTAATGAGTGAATATTATGCACGTGTCCATTTTATTCTTCTCAGCAGGACAAATGACAAGTCTAGTCGCTGCATCTGTTGACCATTTACTGTGGTCACAGCTGCCCTGTGTATCATGGTGACTCCCTTGATTTGTCTAGTTATATTCAAGTCAAAACATGACCAGCAGCTTATAAATATTTTTTTTTTTTTTTTTGAGTGGGCATGGTTCCCAAGAGACTTGAGATTATTTATATGACACAGATACATTAAACACATCATTTTTGGTAATCATGTCATTGTAAAGATCTCAAGATAAAAGCTGAATCAGATCCACATAATCCAAGCCAAATATTTATGAGTTTTAAAAGAGGTTCTGGAAACATTCAATGCTGACACAACCTACAATAGGGTTTCTGTCAAAAATGGTCCTTTTGGCCAAACTAAACACTGAGATGAGCAGAGACAGTTTTGTGTTCTGCTTATTTTGGAATACAAACAATATGCATGTCATATCTCAAAGAGTATTGAGTGAATATGTGTAAGCGTGCTTGTCAAATAGGCACAAGCTTATCAAATAGCTACATTTATGCCCTTACGCCTAAAGTTTAGAAGAGGTTGTTTTACTTTAAGCGTTTTACCTTTTTGTTACATATGACTATGAAAGTGTTAAAGTTCCCTTTCAAAGTGGAACTTCAACGCTGCATCATGGAGTTGATGCTATGGGGAACACCCTCAGTGTGTCCGGTGTCTGAATACGTGTAACAAACACCAATTTATTGGCTGACGGCAGTCCATGACGTCACAAGCCGAGTGCCTGTGAGTGTAAGAGGGCACCTGCAAGACACATCATCAGTTTTTTTGTCTTCAGGAGCCACTTTGTTTGTATGTGTGTGTAAGAGAATCTGTTGGAGCATGTTCGCATTTTGAGAGAGCTGGATGCGCTCATTGTGATGCATTCGCAATAAGAGCTTTTGTTCTTGCTTGATTCTGTCTCAAGGGATAGAATCTAGCATTTGCATGGAGCGCATTTGGCTGTTGTGAGAGTTGGATGCACTCATAGCAATGCATTTGCAGTAAGAAGCTCTGCTCTTGCTTGATTCTTTCTGAGCGATGAGAATCAAGCGTTTCACAGAGCGTGTTTGGCTCTCGAGGGACCTGAATACATTCACGGTGATGTGTTGTGGGAAGCTCCGGCCATGTCTAACTCTCTCTTGAGAGATGCAAGTTAACCGTCTGTACCCCACAATTCGGGTCCCGCGTCTAGTGAGGCTGCAGGGTGGGATTGATCGTAAGGATTGTGGCGGAGCTTGCGGAGAAGTCTGATAGGTTTTTCCCCTTCTTGGGCTTCTCCTGATTGCTCCATTATTCTCAAATCCCATTTTGTGGATTTGGAAGCTGTTAAAATAGAGCAAAGTTTTCTGATCCAAATAGAGATTTATAAACACCATTGTAGGGTGAGCTCATGCCGCTCTGTGGCCACTTCTGACCTGGCTGAGAGCATATTCAGGTTCCATGTCTAGTTCTGAGGGATTAGATACAGAGAAAGAGTTGAGGCAGGTATTATTTTTAATCCACCTCCTTCCGCTGCCCTTCATATAAGTCTGTGAGCCTTTTATTTCTCCTAGATCTCCACATTGAGGTGTCGAGGTCATGGAGGAATCTGTATGCAGCTTGTATTAGTGTCTCCCATGTAGCAAACTATTTGCGTGTGGAGGGGCTGTGTGAGCAGCAATATGCAAGTATGCGCCGGTTGATGAGTTGCTTGCAAGCTATCTCTCCCTTGGTGCTGCATCCTGTTGGAAGGCTCCCGCTTTGCCAATGGAAAGTGAGTGCATTTGGCTCTCGAGGGAACTAAATGCCCACTGTTTTAAGCTGCGGTGAGGGAGCTCCCCTCCCAGTTGACTTCTTTTCTTAAAAAAGAAAAAAGGGATGGAAGTCAAGTGTTTGCACCTCGCGGTTCAAGCCCTGTGTCTGCTAAAACAGCACCACAGCTTAGATTGTGGGGTTGTAAGTGGGTAGAGCCGAGGCGGATGGGTCCAAGGTGGAGGGTGGTGTCCCCCACTCTGAGGAGGGTGTTGGGGAACATGTGTTGCGGGGATACCAGGCCTACATATCGAGTGGTGTTATCTTCTGAGACAGTAAAAAAAGCTGCGTAAGCCACAGATCTAGCCATCCTTGAGAGATCTGTGATAAGGAGACAGAGAAAACCTTTCTCCATGAAACTGTGTTCTCAGAGTGTTCTCACACTCTGGCCTCTTCAGACTGTCAGTGAGGTGGTCGTAGAGAAGGCTAGGTCTCAGTCAGCAGCTTTCAGGAGATATATCCCTCTCGGGGGTGGGGGTGTTTGTGAGGGTTGAAGGAGTAATATTAGAAGATAGAATAGATTGAAGTATTTCTCTCTCGCTCTAGGCTCCCCCCTCCAGCTTAGGTTGCTGAGGTTGGGGTCTGCTGTCATGAACCTGCGGTGTTCTATGAAGAATTGGCAAGAGGCAGACAGAGTAATATACATACATCTCTGTTGCCCTCTCCAGCTTGGAGATTAAAGCGGACTAGTGAGTCTGCCCGTTTCTCGAGCTGGTAATTGCTGAGGGACAACTGTTTTTATAAGGAGTGGTTGTGGTGAGATGACGTGAACCCTTGACTTTTGGTTTGTCCTCCTTCAGGTTTGACCGGAGGTGTTAGCAGTGAACTGTTGAGGCAGCAGCTTACTAATGGAGTTGTCGTGGTGAGATGAAACAACCCCTTCAACTTTAGTTGCCCTCCCTCCAGTTTGACTGGAGGTGGTAGCAGTGAAATGCTCAGGTAGCAGGCTATTGAAGTTGTGGTCGTGGTAAGATGATGTGACCCCTTCATTTTTGGTTGCCCTCCCTCCAGTATGACTAAAGGTGTTATCAGTGAACTGCTGAGGCAGTAACTTTTTGAAATAGTGGTTATGCTGAGATGAGGCTACCCCTACAGTTTTTGTCTTCTTCCACCTCAGCTGGTAAAACTGATGAGAGACATCCATTTTAAAAGGCTGGTCGAGGTGGGATGATGTAACCCCCTCACCTTCAGTTGCTCTCCCTCCATTTTCTGGAGGTGTTAGCAGTAAACTGCTCAAGGACTGGCCGCAGTGAGATGATGCAACCCCTTAACTCTTTAGCTGCTCTGCCACTTTTCAGAAAGTGGTGAGAAGTGGAATAGTGATGACACTGAAGGTTGTAGCCTGTAATGCTGAAGTAAGAAATGTAGCATTTTGCATGCTCCCTTTGGAAAGCTGCTTAAGTGCTGTACCAAAGACAAATCAATAGCTATTGTCACTGAGTATAGTACTTTAGACAGGGTATGAGCTGCTCTCCCCCAATGACATTAATGTCTTAAAGGGCCTGAGCTCCCCTTGGTTACTGGGAACACTGCATTATGAATGGAACTATGTAACTCATAACTCCCTCTGTTTTGTTTACCTCCCTCCCCAAATCAAGCATAGCGTTAGTTCTGGCAGGTCACATCAGTCAAGCTCTCATCAGCTGACAATCATCTGATCTACATATAGGAATTCGACGCCTATCACAGCATCCCAATATTAAGTTAATTCAGTATTAACAGCAGCTTTGTCGCATTGCTCAGCAGCTAATAACCTTCCTCCATCCCTAGCTCCTCCACTTGTCCATAGTCAGGATTTGGCATTCTGATATTGCTCTTCGAATCGGACTAATTTATCTTGAATTATGCTTTTACATGAAATTATTCTCATTAAGAACATTAATGATATCTACAAAACATTTATGTTGGTTCTGTTCTCAACTCCATGATGCAGCGTTGAAGTTCCACTTTGAAAGGGAATATCTAGGTTATATGTAAGCCTAATTCCCTGGGAAGGGGAACGAGATGCTGCATCTCATTGCCATGCATCGGGTTTGCCTGCATGTCTCCTTCAGAGAAAAGAGTTGATGACGTGTCTAGCAGGCACCCTCTTATACTCACGTGCTTGTGACGTCATGGACTGCCATCAGCCAATAAATTGCAGTGTTTGTTACATATATTCAGACACTGGTCATGTTGAGGACGTTCCCCATAATGTCAACTCCATGACGCAGTGTCTCGTTCCCCTTCTCAGGGAACCAGGTTTACATATGTAACCTAGACATTTTCTATGGATCTCATGGCCTAAGCTTGTGTAAAAAATAATTATAAATAATTAGTTATAATCATAGAATGATTAATAAATGATATGCATTCATACTGTAGCTTTAAACACTAAACGCAACTTGGTAGACCTGTTATGATGCCAGTTTTCCAGTTAAATCAGTTTTTGTTACCTAAAATGGATATAAATCCGTCCGATGGTTTATAGAACTTTTTC
This sequence comes from Rhinogobio ventralis, assembly GCA_039654625.1. NCBI lineage: Eukaryota > Metazoa > Chordata > Actinopteri > Cypriniformes > Gobionidae > Rhinogobio > Rhinogobio ventralis. The sequence goes on from CM077201.1 coordinate 19,963,222, forward strand.
ACATTACAAACTCACAAAATTTAGCGGTCTTCTAGTTGTCTTTAATGCACAATATACATCTGCACTACCAAAAATAACATATAATAATGGTTAATAAAAAAATTATACAATCACAGCTTGTTTGGACAACATATTCACATTGGTCAAAAACTGCAAACACAGCTTTGACTGCATGTGTAACATGAGAAAATCATAATCAGTCCAAGCTGTAGAAGGGTACCGTGTAGGTGGATAAGTGCTATGAGATTACAGTTCCCCTTCCACTCCTTCTTCCCATGGAGGTTCCAGAAACCGGACGGCTTCTTCTAAGACACACCCAACCTACAGAGATGAGGACGGGCCCTGGAACCCCCCTACATGCCTTCATTTATTATACGCCCTCATAGCAGAGACTTGCACGTTGCTGTGTGGGTGTATTGTGAATATTGGCAGTCAGTGTGTGAACCTTTTTCTGCATCTAAAGATCTCTGGGGTTCAGGATGAAGTGTTTGACCTGGACAGCTGTGAGAATGAAGCAATGATAGGAAACCATTATTACCAGCAGTCACAAACCCTTTGGAATATGTTTTGAAATGTTTCTGTATTTAATTCAAAATGTGAACCCACAAAGAACCTATAGATTTGAGAATTCATGGCCGGTTTCACAGACAGGGCTTAGGTTAAGCCAGGATTAAACATTAGTTTAATAAGGACATTTAAGTAAGTGTGCCTTAGAAAAAAACAATACTGGTGTGCATCTTGAGACAAAACAATGGCACTGACATATTTTAAGATATGTCAGTGCAAAATACTTTCAGTTAAAACAGTTCAAACATGCGTTTTAGTCTGGGACTAGCTTAAGCCTTATCTGTGAAATCGCAATTGCAAGAGGCATGACTGAATGTTTTGGTCATATAATAAACTCCAAATCTTATATGTGACCCTGGACCACAAAACCAGCCATAAGTTGCACAGGTATATTTGTGGCAATAGCCAACAATACCAATTGTATAGGTCAAAATTATCGATTTTTCTTTTATGCCAAAAATCATTAGGATATAAAGTAAAGATCATGTTTCATGAAGATATTTTGTAAATTTCCTACCGTAAATATATCAAAAATATACTATTATTACTACTTCATTTGGACAACTTTAAAGGCGATTTTTTCAATATTTAGACTTTTTTTACACCCTCAGATTCCAGATATTCAAATAGTTGTATCTCAGCTAAATATTTTCCTATCCTAACAAACTATACACCAACGAAAAGCTTATTTATTCAATTTATTATTTATTTATTTAATCTCAAGTTCAAAAAATTTACCCTTATGACTAGTTTTGTGGTCCAGGGTCACATATTTCATTCAAGTGCTTCAGTAAACACAGAATGCTACTGGTTATTAATGTGGTCTCTTTGTGCACCTGTTGATAATATTAATGGTCACATGATCCATGTGATGATGGCAGTAAAATTCTGCAGAAAAGCAAAACAGCATCAGTAATGACAATAAACAGAGAATTAAGCAAATGCACCCTGAATAATTGGGGAATATAGGAAAAGATTTATATTGGGCTTGGGGGAAAGATCAATGGAGAAAATTTAAGTGATATATTTTAGCATGCATACTGTCCCAGGGATCTAACAATAGCTAAAATTCTGGCCTAAAACATTTCAACACAACAAGATATAGCACCTTTATGACCTTCTTACTCATTGTATAACATTATAGGCCTATGTAAAAATATGAATGAATTATTATTAATTCACTTTATTGGGAAATAATTGGTTTAAAAAAACAGCTTCCTAACCCATAAAGAAGTATTTTTAGGATCATCTCTCATGGGGGTCATTCAAGGTTCTAGCGCCTGTTTGCATAAAGATCTCCAAATCACATTTTGTCTTTCAAATGGCTTATTATAAGGTGCGCACAAGACAGTCAATTTGAGCCCACAACCTAAATTACATGAATCAGAGACAGGGATTTTGCAATAGTCTATTTAAAGCTGGTTTTGTATACAAACATGCACAAGTGAGGTTGTTAGTTGCAAACTTGCAACAAACCCCTTAAGTTAAGAAAACATTTAGTTATAATTTAAAGTGTATTATCACTAACACCCTGCTATAGCCACCGGAAGTGATCGTCACGTCGCGTCGCGTCAAATAAACACAATAATTGATGTTGTCTACAGACGGATGTCCTGTTCTATTTCTGACATAATACATATGCTTGTGCTACTTCTAAATTCCAGATTTATCATTGTGCTGATCATTGGGATGCTCACTTTGGCGCGTTCCAGTAGACAGCAGTGCCAATGGACACGCCCGGTTCTGACAGTGTGTAAAGGTTTTCTTAACCTTCCCACTTTGGGGTTTACTGCAACCGGCTGCAGAACATTACTGATGAAAACTTTTTTTCTTTACAGAACTTTTAAATTCCTCTGACTTTAAAATTGATTGCACCCGTCTAGTCCTAAAAGAGCATAAGCAACCAAACAAAAAGGCATGTTCAATGCCAATACAGATGTGCGGAGGAAGATGAAGTTATAGAATGAAAAAAGACAGGAAGAGGGGAGAGGAGGAATGAGGGAAGGGCGTGGAAGCTTAAGTGATTAAATGCATCATTCGTTTTGCAATAGTGAGGAGCACCACCCAAACACTAATAAAACTGAATGTAAATTTTCCTTATTATGTTATTTTTATTGTGACTAATGTTGAGTGATTTCATATTGGGCAGCAGGGAAAACATGTGTTGAGATTTAAACTTTTACAGAGATTTGAGATTGAATCTCCAAGTGAGATAGAGATTGCACAATCTTTCCTATCCCATCTATAATCCCATAAATGCTGCAGTAAGACATGTGCTTTTATTTAACAATAAGTTTAGGTATTTTAATAGTTTACATTTTGCAATATCATACTATCAAAAGGTAAGAAATGTTGCTGATTCATATTTTTGTAGTTATGAAATCCTGAGCATAAATACATATTCATTTCTGTTTTAAGTTTTGCTTTTTTAATTGATTGTCCTAAGTTTTCCCATAAAGCTGTTATGAGTCATTCATAATGATGGTGTCTGCATGGGATATTAATAGATCCTATAGTTTGCGGGCACACAGGTCTCTCAAACTTGCAATTTGGTCAGCCAACATAAATACCAATTTGGGTGTGTAAAACAACTAGTGGGACTACGGGGCAGAGAGTAGGTTTGTGCCTGGGCTGGGGGCTTGGTTGGAGTAGATTCTTTTGTGCACATGAAGCCAGGGTGTGGTCATGAAATAAACAGATCCAAAGGGTTGAAAATGAACTTGCTCTGCTCTCATTTTGTGGCAGTGAAAAATCTAATGAGGCACTGTACAGATTTCCACCCTGTGTTTATGTAGCTGTTAGGGGAAAATCCTCACAACCCTATTCTAGTTCCAGCCCTCATTTTAGCAGAGCAAACATACTGAAATGAGAACAGAGACGATTTTAAAACTTTAGTTTTTTGCTGCAACCAGCTGGATTTCTTTTGGAAAGTAACACTGACCAGAAACCTCTTTTCCTTTTTTTCCTTTCTAAAATTAACACTTTTGTATGTGCTCACATTTATTACTCATTACAGATGCATGCTCCATTTTAGTATTTGATTCTTAGGTCCTTAATACTTATTTTTAATTAGAATAGTTTTACTGATTTTACTAGTGCATTAAATAAACAGTCAGTTACATTGAATCAACTAAATTGATCGATCAATGCATTGAATGAGAGAGTTGCAATTGATACTGTAACCACTAAAAGGCTTGTGCATTTCCCACTTGTCAACTTCAGGATTTTGTCTGGATGGGGAAGGCAGAGTGGGAGTGAAATCTGTGGTGCATTATAGCTGAGAGGTCAAGAATTTTGTTATTGAGTCAAAGATTTTCTCCCCACTTTTGCTTTGCCTGTCTGACCAAAAATCAACAGAGAGAGAATGCTGGAGTTCTCCTGCCAGACCCACATCCTATTACTTGTCTCAACTTCCAACCACAGTGTTTGTAACCAGCGATACACATATATAAGACTTCGCCACAATGGCAGCAAACAGGCAGACCGGTGTATAGATGTGAGAATCTGAAAGGCTTTCTGTCTAAAACAGCATTTTGGGATGTACAGAGACAGTGTCCCTTAGTGATAATAAAGAATGAATGAAGAATAAAGGCTCTTTGTTTTTCACATAAACACAACCATAAGAAACCACATGAGAAATGCACATATGCATTTTAGGGAGTGGAAAATCGCAGCCAGGCAACTGGCATATGGACAAAGTCAATAAACTTTGCCGTATACACACAAGAGAGGACAGTGAAATTTTGTCTTCCCCCCTTTTTTTTAACTTCCTCCATTGACCACATTCAGCAAACACTGTTTCATCATCTGAAAAAGGCATCTGTTGGGCACATGCTGTTTTTTTTTTTGTGGAAGCACTGAGCACTGAGCCATGTTCCAATTTCAGTTTCACATCTGTGATACACAGTGTCACTGGAGAGACAGTTCTTTTACACAACATGGGACATTTAGAACATCTGCAACTTTAAAATTGTCCAACATATGCCCAGTAACTAGGACCTTTGTTGTGGATTGAATGTGCATCTGTCCTGTTGCCTATAGTTCTTTACTGCCACTTGATTTTTCCTACTTGTTTTCACAAATGGTCCATTCGTACGCATGTTGTTTCAAAACTTTTTGTCAGGTACAGATGTGATATGGTTGAGTTTTGAATTTATCGTGCTTTTGGACTATATACAGGTGCTGGTCATATAATTAGAATATCATCAAAAAGTTGATTTATTTCACTAATTCCATTCAAAAAGTGAAACTTGTATATTATATTCATTAATTACACACAGACTGATATATTTCAAATGTTTATTTCTATTAATTTTGATGATTATAACTGACAACTAAGGAAAATCCCAAATTCAGTATCTCAGAAAATTAGAATATTGTGAAAAGGTTCAATATTGAAGACACCTGGTGCCACACTCTAATCAGCTAATTAATTTGAGCATTTCCTTTGGAAATCAGGGTCCCAGAGTCTGGAGGAAGAGAGCAGAGGCACACAATCCACGTTGCTTGAGGTCCAGTGTAAAGTTTCCACAGTCAGTGATGGTTTGGGGTGCCATGTCATCTGCTGGTGTTGGTCCACTGTGTTTTCTGAGGTCCAAGGTCAACGCAGCCATATACCAGGACGTTTTAGAGCACTTCATGCTTCCTGCTGCTGACCAACTTTATAGAGATGCAGATTTCATTTTCCAACAGGACTTGGCACCTGCACACAGTGCCAAAGCAACCAGTACCTGGTTTAAGGACCATGGTATCCCTGTTCTTAATTGGCCAGCAAACTCGCCTGACCTTAACCCCATAGAAAATCTATGGGGTATTGTGAAGAGGAAGATGCGATATGCCAGACCCAACAATGCAGAAGAGCTGAAGGCCACTATCAGAGCAACCTGGGCTCTCATAACACCTGAGCAGTGCCACAGACTGATCGACTCCATGCCACGCCGCATTGCTGCAGTAATTCAGGCAAAAGGAGCCCCAACTAAGTATTGAGTGCTGTACATGCTCATACTTTTCATGTTCATACTTTTCAGTTAGCCAAGATTTCTAAAAATCCTTTCTTTGTATTGGTTTTAAATAATATTCAAATTTTCTGAGATACTGAATTTGGGATTTTCCTTAGTTGTCAGTTATAATCATCAAAATTAATAGAAATAAACATTTGAAATATATCAGTCTGTGTGTAATGAATGAATATAATATACAAGTTTCACTTTTTGAATGGAATTAGTGAAATAAATCAACTTTTTGATGATATTCTAATTATATGACCAGCACCTGTAGAGAGACATTATATGGTATAAAAATGTCTCTACCAGCTTTTTTCTGAGTTGAATTGACAATTCAACTTTTGGTGAATTGGTGAATTAACTTTTAAAATTAAAGTTGGTCTATAGTGTCAATGAACACAATACACAAATACAATGAATTTAAACATTTTTCTTAATTATTACATGTAGATTCAAGCTCAATAAGCTCAATTTTCAAATGTAGCAAATAATGTCTATTTCTATAAAGTGTTTGGCACAAAACCTATCTCCACTATACTTCACGAAAGGCAACCCTGCTTTTTGTAACAAACTATAACTAAAAAAAAAACTTAATAGAGATCAAACATATTGTCACATATTCCCTGTGTGTTTGTGTTACACATACATTTATTCATTAATAACTATTATTTTCACATCATAATGAGTATTTTTCCACTGATGATATAGCAGATGCAAAGGCATGAAATATACTTTTGCCTTAATAGCTTGTTTCTGTCAGGATTATGTATTGTTCCTTTTATTTTATTTTGGTTTGGTTCTGTTCTGTTTCTGTTTCCCTGGCATTTGTATCCTGACCAGGGCTGTGTCCAAAATCACCCCCTATACCCTTAAATAGGGCACTATTTGAGGAGACAGCCATTTGTAGCAGTGTCCGAAACCATAGTGGTGGAACTATATTAGTGGACTAATGTAGGGAATAGTGAATAAGGCTATAGGGGGCGATTTCGAACACAGCCCTAGTTTCCCTGTGTTTGACTGTTAATAAGTTCACTTGTTGATCATTGAGTTTCTTTGTTTACCTGTGTATTTAAGTTTGATTTATTGCTTATTAAAGTTTTACTGCTGAAACTATATTCTGTACCTACTCACCCTTGCTAAACAGACATTATTATTAAGATCATGCACATATGCATTTATGGTAACACTTTATGGGGAACACATATTCACTATTATCTACAACTTTTGCCTCAATAAACAGTAAGGTAGTTTTTGTAGCGTTTAAGTTTAGGTATTGAATAGGATTAAGGGATGTAGAATAAGGTCATGCAGAATAAGGCATTAATATGTGCTTTATAGGTACTAATAAACAGACAATATCCTAGTAATATGCATGCTAATAAGCAACTTGTTAATAGTGAGAATTGAACCCTAAAATAAAGTGCTACCGCATTTATCATGTTTATGAGTGATTAATCTGAACAGCCACGAGAACCTGTCAGTGTCAGAGTCAGTCTCTATTCTTAGTGGCTCTACTAAATGTTGTACAATTTGAATTTATATTTTTATTGTAACGTCAACTTATTCCACAATAAGTTCAGTCTCTAAAAACATTTCAAGTATTGTCTGACGAAATGGATGTTGGATTATGGGGGTGGGGGGATCAACAGTTTAAGGTTTATTGGTTTGCACAAAAACATTTATGAAACCACTTCATGTCATCATGAGCAATATTTCCTCTTCCCGCTTTCTGTTACTCATGTGATTTGTGTTTTTTACAATAGGCCACATACAAAAAACAGTAAATAACCGTGCAGTTCTAAAGACAGAGGGAACCAAAAAAGACCATTAAAGAAAAAGCAAAATACCGTTTATTTTCATCATTATACCAATGCCCAGAACTTCTTACCATATCCTTTGAAGTTCAACAAATAAAAGCAAGTCAGCTGTGACTTAAAGAGCGAAGAGAAGAGAACTTGCCCATACTGGATGAGAATGTGTTATATTTAAAAGTTAAGTACCTATAATCAAGGGGTTAGTGAAATGTACCCCTACATCTACTTTGCTGTCTGCCACTGATAAACACTTTGACACATGTGTTTAGAGTGCCTGACAATCAGCTGCTTGAAATCTACAGCCATTACTTAATACTTGAATTAGCAATTGTACACACACGACTGATGTATTTATTTAGTGTTAGTGCAAACCCTCCATTCAATTTTACACTGAGACTGCTATCAGGAAATACAGAGGAAGAAAAATATTTCTAGAAATGTCTAAAAATAATGAATGCACTGTTGCACTTGAGTTGAACTACATGGTTTTCTATTAAATATTTAACATTTCATTAAAGTTCTCAAGAGCACCATGTGGTTTCTGTTTTTATAGGAATTGAAGTGAATTTGAAAAAAAAAATAATAATATTGCTTCTTCGTGTCGGAGAGCTCTTGAAGTGTTGTTCACCCACATTAGTCCTACACTAATAACCACCTGCTGTATTCCATAAGCTATACAGTTATTGTCATTTACCACAAATTAGTGTTTTGAAAGACATATGACAAAAATGAGATCACATTTTGAAAAAAATAGGCATTATTCACAAACTACCCATTAAGATGAATATAAAAGAAAAAAGAAAACCAACTGAGACTGACATTTCCTCAGTTCCTATATACATTTCTTGCTGACAAAAACATCTGGAAACCACTTTTGGTTGACTTTCATGACTTTTAGCCATCTGTGAAAATGCTGTATGTCAATGAGCTGTCTTTACCACATGGATGTCACATACACAGAATAGGACAGACAAGGTAATCACAAATAATAAGTCTTTATTGCAGATGGAAAGGAAGCAGAGTGGGGATTCAACAGGTAAGAGATATGTGCAGATGAAATGTCACTGAAGGCTTATCTGGTTGTGACACTGTGGTTTGTCTTGCAGATGGTGACTTGTGAAGCAGGCTGGTGCACAGGGATTCCAGAGTGATGATGATGGGGATCAGAAGACAGCAGACAGAAGACAGAAGATGGATAAAGGTAGGTACTCAGGTGAGTCATACAGCCAGGTTCTCCGGTGAGTCTGGATCAATAGGAAGGTATTTCTGGTGAGTATAGCGGTCAGCGTCTGTAGCTAAGATTAGTGATGAGACCAGACCCTGAAGTGCAGGGAACAGAGGCAGATAAAGGGTGAGTTGATGAGGGTGATGAGAAACAGGTGCAGGTGATTGGGAAAACCATGCAGGTGAGAGCCAGGGAGGATTCTGGGAAGTGTAGTGCAGAAGTGACATGTGACAGAGTGAGATGGTGTGGGAGGGTGGGCACCTTGGAGGCTGACAAGGGCGTGACCAGGTGGACCAGGACAGGGCGATGCAGGCAGCTCAGGTGATCAGGGCGGCTCTGGCAGCTCAGGGGACCCTGCGGAGCAGGCAGCTCAGGGAGCCATGGCGGCTAAGGCAGTCCAGGGAGCCATGATGGCTCAGGAGGCCAGGGTGGCGCAGACCGTTCAGGAGGCCAGGGAGGCTGGATTTGACAGTGAAGTGTTTCACAATACATTGCACATTTTTTCCCCTTATACTGCACAACATTCGTCAGGATTAAGTGAATACAAAAAGCAGTTGTTTATTACTATATAAAAGGTTACATAAAAACAGCTCCTAAAGTTCACAATTGCAGGTTACCACTTTTTATAGTGTATTATCATTATCCATCTGATTTATGTTAACAGTTTACCCTGAAATATTACATAAATAGCACAATGTTGTTGTTTCATCATATCAAACCTTACATAGACATGCATTAAAACAACCGTAATATTAACTTTTTTATTATTTATCAATTATCTTTAACATTCAATTTCCTTTTCTTAGAACATTTCACATCATAGTTTTCACAATCTTGCTACTTCCTCATAAAGTTTATGTCAGCTTTAACTATTAATAGTATTTTTACAATCTGTCGCCTATTCCAACTTCCCCAGCAAGTCAACTAATGATCAAATTTCTTGCACCATTGTGACAACAGCTAAACTTTTATACATATAGAGTAGTTTAAGTTTAATAAAATGCTACTCCTTCTATTTATAAATCCAAGTAAAAACAATAGCAATAACCCCATGAAGATATACTGAATCAACTGTGCAAACCAGACATTACAAAACTTGTTTAAATGTGTAGTTTGTTTTAAGCCAGGCAGTTTCACAAACCAAAATATGCTTTGCTCATTGTTTCATTGACTGCATTGTTTAATTTTCTTTATATAGCCTATAGTGTTGTTTGTTCATTTACACGTATAGAAAAGCATTCAGAAACAGAACGATAGGGGGCAACCGAGTCACCGAGAAAACAAGATGATGTGGTGCTGCCCTCTGCTGGCATAACATGGTGATGTAAAAAAAAGAGGTTGTTCTAAAACAAATTTGAAGACCATTTGAAATTTGAAGACCTTTCATACCTAAACCCCTAAAAAGGCCATCCTTGGAACTTCAAACCAAAATTAGGGTTATCCAGATAAACCATTTTTATAGTATATATTAGCCTAAATAAAGATTTTAGTCTCTGACACTCAGAAATCTATAACGCTGAGAAATGGTCAAGTGAGCAAGCCCTTTTCTCCCTTTTATTTCGGGGAACATCCCCGAAAGTAACAATGACAGTAAATGAACTATAATATTAGTGCGTAATGTGGCAGAAACCATGTGTACATTACTGGCTCGATTAATTAAACCTACGTTTGTAAAATATAACCTGCGCTAGACTAGTCAAGAACATCAGAGCAAGTATACAGACAAAAATGACATTGATCTCAGGAGAACACAATACAGTACCACAAGAGGGCCACATTCTGCTTTCTTAAATACAGGCAGGGGAGTCGTGTGATAATTTTATTTACTAAACAAACAAAACAGTAAAGGCCATAATTATCTCAGATAAATTGAGAGTATTGATATTTCTACAGAAAAACTTACCTAATGAGGAGAAGGGGTAGCTTATCTCTCTTATCATACATCCTTGTTTCCTTGATAAGATACTGCAACAGCAAACAGTGACATCACTGACTCAGCCCAGAAAGCATGTCAACACGCACATTTAGCACAACATTTTAAAAAAATATATATATTTATATATAAGGCCTATAGGAAGAAGAACAGAGAAACATTGAAATCGGTTTGGGAAAACAGCACCACAAGTCCTGTTTGCATAACTCCAGGGATTCAGAAAAAAACATCTATGCTAAAAAAGCATCAACTTACAACTCACAACAAACACACACACACACACACACACACACACACATATTGGGTTTCCATGTTTTATGGGGAAACATTTTCCTATCACAGAAAAGTTTTTACATTTTAAAAAAACATATATATATATATATATATATGGGAATAGTCATAGTTCACAAGATGTGCAGACTGTTGGTAATTAGAGTATCATGCACATTTTTGCACTTTTCCCCTTTTATGTTTAAAGATATATATATATATAATCTTTAAACATAAAAGGGGAAACGTGCAAAAATTAGCATGATACTGTAATTACCAACAGTCTGCACACCTTGTGAACAATGACTATTCCCTAAGATGCATTGAACCTTGCCAAAAAATAAAATCCTTAATGACCACAAATTAATGATGATCATCCATCTTCTGTAAACCTCACATACCCAACATTAAATGCAATGAGAGGAGTACCGAGTTGTGACATCTCTTGCGTGTGAGTCATGGATGGAAGTCCTGCAAGTGGGATGTGATCTGAGCTAAGGCACATTTGTAGCTCATTACACATCTACACAGGGATGTTCCCTGAGCTCAGAGCGAGCCTATAAGTTTTGAGGTCCTGAATGAACAGTTAGATCTCGAGGAGAGCAGGCCAAGGAAGGGGTGAATAAACCTGGGTAAAGATTTGTCCGAATAGGTATGTTAATAACAGCTAAATGATTTAATTCTATACTATTTACATGTGTAATTTTACACCTTATATTATGTGTAATTTAAAAAATTACACTCAAGTTACTTTACCTGATGTTTTTCTAGGTTTCCATTTTTGTTGATGATGATAAAATAGTGTTTTTCCTTCTAAAAGTAATTCTTTTTTCATACTTTTCTTTTTTTCACTAGTTCTAGCATTTTGATAATAAAATGGATCTCAAGCCAGTATTCAGGAGTTTTGGTTCTCTGTTCCGAACCATTCTTACATTTCTTTTTGCCCTCCTGGTCCTTGGGGTGATGTTATGGGCGTACATTTATGGTTTCCACATAGTTACATCTCCATATAACATCATCTCATTTGGTTTCTATGGACTGCTGCTGAGCTTCCACGTCCTAATTCAGAGCCTTTTTGCCTTTGTGGAGCATCGGCGCATGCATGCAAGACGCAAACCTTGCTCTTACACAAAATCCATCGGCTTTACTATATCAGCCTATCAGGAGGACCCTGCTTATCTCCGTGAGTGCCTTCTGTCAGTACGGGCTCTACAGTACCCATCCGAGCTGCTAAGCATTGTAATGGTGGTGGACGGAAACTCAGAAGATGACCGCTACATGATGGAGATGTTCCGTGAGATGTTTGCAGACCAGGATCCTGGGTGTTATATATGGCAGAACAACTACCACTCTTGGAACCCCACCGGCCAAGTAAAAGATGCAGCTGAAGCTGATGGTCCAGAAGGGAATGAGGGGGTTATGTTTGAAGACCCCCAGCGCTTGGAGGTTGAAGAACTCATTAGGACCAAGAAGTGTGTGTGCATCATGCAAAAATGGGGAGGAAAGAGGGAAGTGATGTATACAGCATTCAAGGCACTAGGGTCCTCTGTGGATTATATACAGGTTAGTGATATTTATAAGCACTCATACTAAGTACAAACTGAGCATTGAGTTTTAGTGTAACAAGAAACATGTATGCAAGAAATACTCCATCACTCTACTCCATTTTTTTCATATTCTACTTTTTTAATCAGGTATGTGACTCAGACACAAAATTAGACCCTCTGGCCACAGTGGAGCTCTGCAAGGTGCTGGAAAGTAACCAGAAATACGGTGCTGTGGGAGGCGATGTGATGATCCTTAACCTTAAAGACTCCTATATCAGCTTCATGAGTAGCCTGCGCTACTGGATGGCGTTTAACATTGAGAGGTCCTGCCAGTCCTTCTTTGACTGTGTCTCTTGTATCAGCGGCCCCTTAGGTAATACAGAACCTCTTAGACCAAAAGTTTATATGAATAAAAATTGACCCTATGTACTATGTATAAATGCATGTTCTTGGTCTTATATTGAATCATCGCCGGTGCATCTTATTTCAAATAACAACATTTGTCTTCATAATGTTTAATCAAAACATATTTAATCCAATAACTTGTGCTGCCCCTGAAACAACATTCCTTTTCTGCGGATGCCACTACAGGCTTTTGGATAGCCAAATTTCTATTTAGGCATTGTTTTAGCAAACTATTTCATTCGGTTCCATTTTAGTATATAACACTCTTAAAAATAAAGGTTATTTACTGGCGTCAATGATTCTATGAAGAACCTTTCCATTCCACAAAAGGTTCTTCATAGTAGAAAGGGATCTTTATATTATTCATATGTTCTTCACACTAAGAAAAAAAATGCTTTTTTAAAAAATGATTCACTGAAAGGTTCTTTGGGGAACCAAAAATGGTTCTTCTATGGCATCTGCGAAAACCACCTTTTGGAACCATTATTTTTGTGTGTAGCATGAATAAAATGTTTTTAAATAAGTACTACCTTAACTACCTCTAAGAAACCTGAGAAACAGTGATTAAAATGTTATTGTAGGAGTTTGAATACTCAGTTCTCATCTGATCTAGCGTAGTAGGCATATTTTAGTTGTTACTCTGATCTAAGTTTTAATATTTTGTTTGTGGAATAACTGAGTTTTATTATCTTTGCTTCAGGTCTTTATAGGAATGACCTGCTGCAGCAGTTTCTGGAATCCTGGTACAACCAGAAGTTTCTCGGCACCCACTGTACTTTTGGGGATGACCGCCATCTCACCAATCGAATGCTAAGCATGGGCTATGCTACAAAGTAAGTAGTTACAGTATGGCCAAATATGATTTACCACTGATGATTTAGAAGTAAAATCATGATCATTCTCCAATAACAAGCATGACATTCTTCTCCTGTCAAATACATCTAAACTGTACTTCAGAATCATTTTTAACAGTGAGTTTCTGTTCCTATAAGGTACACTGCCCGTTCTAAGTGTTACACCGAGACTCCTGCCCAGTTTCTGCGCTGGCTCAATCAGCAGACGCGTTGGACCAAATCATACTTTCGTGAATGGCTCTATAATGCTATGTGGTGGCACAAGCATAACCTGTGGATGACCTATGAATCCATTGTCTCGGGCATTTTTCCTTTTTTTGTCACTGCCACCATTATCAAGTTGTTCTGGACAGGCACTCTATGGGACATTTTGTGGGTTTTGTGCTGCATCCAGTTAATTGGTCTGGTAAAGGCAGCCTATGCTTGCATCCTACGACAAAATGCAGTGATGCTCTTCATGTCCTTATACTCTGCCCTCTACATGACCAGCCTCCTGCCTGCCAAATACTTTGCCATTATCACCATGAACAAAAGCAGCTGGGGGACATCGGGCCGTCGTAAGATGGTGGGGAACTACATTCCCCTGGCACCCCTTTCAGTATGGGCAGCCATCTTGTTGGGAGGCCTGGGGTACACGATCTACAGGGAATGCAATGAAAAATGGACAACAGATGGAAAAAAAGAAGAGATCAAGTTTTTAATATTTGGATCTGCAGCTTACGTGTGCTACTGGCTTGTAATGATCTGCCTCTATTGGATGTGGTTTCGGAGATTATTCCGAAAACGCTCACAGAGTTACACTGTGAATGTATAGGACAATTATTTCAGCACATTTTTTTTATTTATTTAAGAAAACTTGCACTTTTCATGGTATTTTATTCATAGATTGTTTTTAAACTTGCAATTTATTTATGACTTATTTTGTAAATATTAGTATTGCACATGATATGATGTCCATTAATACCATGAAACTACCTGTCTTTATGAAATACGACTATAATAAATGTGCAGAAAGAAATCGTATACAGTCAACATTTGATGCTCTAAAGTTTTAAACAAATATAGTCTAGCAGTGAACCTGAATATTACAGATGTTATTTTAGTGAGGGAATTGTAACATATCACTTTACATCATTGAGCTTACTGAAGTGATATTGATTTATTGTTGCGATAACTGAGGAAACACTAAGACATTCTGTTACACATTATTTATAGAATGCAGATAAAGAGATATATACCTGACACAGTGAACAGCACTGATCATGTGCTGCTGATGATATATTAACATTTGTTATTTTCAGAATGACTACTAACACAAATATGACAAAAATTTCATGAGATGCAATTGTGATGTGTGCTGATTTACAATGCTTGTAATTCTTTCTGATGTAATGTGACAGGGCATTTTGTTATCTTTTAGCACTTGAACAGAGTATGTTGAGTCAAAGTATTTTTTTTGCTAGCAATATTTTGTATGAATTTTGTGAACTCAAAAATATTTGTTATTTAAACAACACGTGAATAAATTATTTTTTAAGGTAAAATGTGCTGAACTTACTTCAAACATCTGTTTGACAAAATTATTCCACCATAATAATTATCCAATTAGAAAAACAATATGTAGTAGTGCTGTCAATCGATTCAGAAAATTGAATGGGTTAGTTCACTCAAAAATGAAAATTCTGTCATTATTTACTCACCCTCATGTCGTTCCAAACCCGTAAGACCTTCGTGAACCGCATCGGCCGCCATAGAATTTCACAGTTAATATTCAAATTGATGTAGAAACAGTATAGACAGTATATTTTAAATACTTGTTTAATGGCATCTTTTCATCACAGATACTAATACTGCTACTTATGTCTCAATGAAATCAATTTGTTTTTTCAATTGTAAACATCAATAATAGCCATTCAACATTACAGTGTAATCGAAAGCTATCAATTTTAACATTTATTAGGCTTCAAAAAAATATATAACAACTTTTAATTTAAGTGAACTTAAAACAATCCTCACATATACCCATAATAAAAGTCATATTTACCTGTGCTCTAACAGGTCTAACAGGTAGGCTAGGAAATATAGAAATTGAACAAAGTTATCAAACAGTCTGCACTGCATAAATTATAAATGAAATAGATTAATACTTATTAAAGCTAAAAGTTCTTTAGTCAAGAGCAGCGAGTGATTTTCTCTGTTACATTCGTTCTTTGAATAACAGTAATGGCAGACAGCATTAGTGGCTGCTGTCACTTTAAGAGCTGCCGCTGCTGCACATGATGTGGATCTCACACGCGTCCCATTTTCTCACAACTCTTTACTTTAAGACTCATTTGAACTATTTTTAAATTTAAGAGTGCATTTAACTCATTTTAACATTTTAACATTTAAGACTGCTCTTTTAAAAATACTCAACAAACCGGACATTTTGGCATAATTGTGTATGTTATTGTTCAAGCGCTGTCTGTACTGGCGCGAGTCTTTCCATGCGTCACAAAAACAGGACATTCAGCCAGGGCGTTCTCTTTTGTCTTGTCGAGCTTGAATTTGCATGAATAAGAGCGTGATCATATAATGAAACGCTAGACAAAGGATGACATAAAAAAACAGATGCTGCGTCAGTTGCATTAATACATTTTCTTTTTATAATTAATTGCATGTGTTAATGCATTAACGTTGACAGCACTAATATGTAGACAACATAGATTGAATATTTCTCATTTTGCACTGCTGGAATGATCTCAGCATTTACAGCACTTGTGTACAGTAAATAAAATTATTTGACATTTGTTGAAAAATTGTTTGTTATACTTTGATGGACAAAAATATATAAAATAACATAAAACTGATTTGAATTTGACTACATTTTAAACACAACATTGCATTTTCCAGCAATGTAGGATGTGGACTGGGGTGCACCTCTAAACACAGTTTTGCAATATATCTGAACGAAATACAGTATAAGGGAGGATTCCTTGACATTTGTACATCCAGACCACAGTTGACATAAATCAGTTTGAGTGTCATTTACAGCAGAGTCAATAACACTGTAGGATAACAGCCCACAAATAAGTTATGTTTGCTCATAATTTACCTATGGGATAATGTATGCATGATCAATTCAAAGTAAATGATTTACCCTTTTGTGTGATTTAAGGCATCAGGTCACATAAGACCACAGGGTGAATCAGAGAGGGGTGGGAGCCATTTGGGGGTAATTGTCTCATGGAAAACATTTTATGAAGAACGTATGAATGTTATAGCATGTTTAGACTGTTACCAAAGGCAACCAAGGTGGATCCCAATTATAGGAGGTTAAATTAAATTTTGTTTCAATAGAACTATAAACAAAAAACACAAACAACCAGAAACTTCGCTTGGCAAAAAAACTGTAATGATCTCTTTAAACCAATAAGCAATATACACTCACCTAAAGGATTATTAGGAACACCATACTAATACTGTGTTTGACCCCCTTTCGCCTTCAGAACTGCCTTAATTCTACGTGGCATTGATTCAACAAGGTGCTGAAAGCATTCTTTAGAAATGTTGGCCCATATTGATAGGACAGCATCTTGCAGTTGATGGAGATTTGTGGAATGCACATCCAGGGCACGAAGCTCCCGTTCCACCACATCCCAAAGATGCTCTATTGGGTTGAGATCTGGTGACTGTGGGGGCCATTTTAGTACAGTGAACTCATTGTCATGTTCAAGAAACCAATTTGAAATGATTCGAGCTTTGTGACATGGTGCATTATCCTGCTGGAAGTAGCTATCAGAGGATGGGTAAATGGTGGTCATAAAGGGATGGACATGGTCAGAAACAATGCTCAGGTAGGCCGTGGCATTTAAACGATGCCCAATTGGCACTAAGGGGCCTAAAGTGTGCCAAGAAAACATCCCCCACACCATTACACCACCACCACCAGCCTGCACAGTGGTAACAAGGCATGATGGATCCATGTTCTCATTCTGTTTACGCCAAATTCTGACTCTACCATCTGAATGTCTCAACAGAAATCGAGACTCATCAGACCAGGCAACATTTTTCCAGTCTTCAACTGTCCAATTTTGGTGAGCTCGTGCAAATTGTAGCCTCTTTTTCCTATTTGTAGTGGAGATGAGTGGTACCCGGTGGGGTCTTCTGCTGTTGTAGCCCATCCGCCTCAAGGTTGTGCATGTTGTGGCTTCACAAATGCTTTTCTGCATACCTCGGTTGTAACGAGTGGTTATTTCAGTCAAAGTTGCTCTGCTATCAGCTTGAATCAGTCGGCCCATTCTCCTCTGACCTCTAGCATCAACAAGGCATTTTCGCCCACAGGACTGCCGCATACTGAATGTTTTTCCCTTTTCACACCATTCTTTGTAAACTCTAGAAATGGTTGTGCGTGAAAATCCCAGTAACTGAGCAGATTGTGAAATACTCAGACCGGCCCGTCTGGCACCAACAACCATGCCACGCTCAAAATTGCTTAAATCACCTTTCTTTCCCATTCTGACATTCAGTTTGGAGTTCAGGAGATTGTCTTGACCAGGACCACACCCCTAAATGCATTGAAGCAACTGCCATGCGATTGGTTGATTAGATAATGGCATTAATGAGAAATTGAACAGGTGTTCCTAATAATCCTTTAGGTGAGTGTATAAAAACTGCTTAAATGGCAATATAAGCTAGATAATTTTATCCAGAACCAAACAAAAATTACCTACAAAAGTTTAAAGATACGGAAGTTACAGTAATAGTAACTGGGTGTCGAAAATGATTACATTTTTGCATTTTGCCATTTCCATTGCTGTCATGTTCATGACTTTAAAAAAAAGACAAAAAACAACTGACTTACACTACACTGATGACATCAGCATTTTGCTTTAAAGTGGGTGGAGCTACTCAGACACGTCACAATGCATGAAAGAGTGATGCAAATGGTGACAATGACCCCCTAATGTCATAATTATCATGGGAGGGTTTGGTAAATAATTATCAGTCATTTAATAAAACATTTATCATTGTAAGAAAATTACCTGCAAATATACGATCATGTGTGTTTTAGGTCATACAGTATGTTTAAACATGCAAGTTATTTATTGTAGTCTAGAACGAGTTTTAAACAGCCTATAGAATTGATTTTAAGCAAGACAGATAAAACACGTGGAAGCAAATGGTCTTGACTGAGAACTCTGCTGGCAAAAAATTTTTCCATTGTCCACTGTCAATAGTGATACACGAAGCACTGCTGACAAAGAAATCACTTTCAAACTAAGTAGCATTCTGTTGGTCAATGTTCCAATTTGTATGGAAAAACTTGAACCCAATGTGAATGGGGAAATGTTTCGTCCAGATTTCCATTGAAATGACTGGATTTTACCATTTTAACGGTAAATGGTACAGTAAAATAAGCACAATTTTTGGGAAATTTCGTGGGCAGAGCCACCTACAATGTTCTTCCCACACCCAAGAATCTAAACCAGTGGACTGGAGAAGATCCATCATGTCCTCTCTGTCAAACCCCAGCAACTTTAAGGCACATCCTTGTCGGCTGCAAAACAAGTCTTTCCCAAAGCTGTTACACCTGGGGGCACAATCAGGTCCTGAGACAACTGGCGATTATCCTGGAAGGAAGGAGAACCATCACCAATGCGCTCCCTCCTCCAAAGCATAGATTCTCAAAATCCACCGCCTTCATAAGAGCAGGACAACTTCCAGTGAAGCCAACTACAAAAATGGAATCAACCCTGCTGGACTCTGCCCGGGACTGGAAAATGCAAGTTGATCTAGACCGGAAGATCAGCTTTCCGCCTGAGGTAATCACAACTAACCTCAGGCCAGACCTGATCCTGTGGTCAGCTTCGCAAAAGTCCCTGTTCATTGTGGAACTAACTGTGCCATGGGAGGCTACAATTGGTGAAGTGAATGAAAGTAAAAAGCTGAAGTACTCAGACCTAGCAGCCGAAGTAGTACAATGGGGCTGGCAAACCCAGTTGCTCCCAGTAGAGGTTGGTTGTAGAAGTTTTGTAGGCTGCTGAAGGGGTTGGGGGTCAGAGGACAGGCCTTTTGACAAGCTGTTAGGCTGCTGTCAGAGGCTGCTGAGCAAAGCAGCAACTAGCTGTGGCTAAAACGGAAGGATCCTAAATGGGCTGTAAAATGACAAGAGGGGTAAAAGCAGAGGGAAGCGCACCTGGGACGCCAGGTGTTGCTGTTGAGCCCTTTAGAGATGTTGTGGATCTATCAATGAAACACCAAGGAAGGAGGGTGCCCACCTGATGACCCCAATGAAGTGATTACCCCTACCCACTCCAGATGTTAAGAAAGTGCTGATTATTCTAAAGGATTGCACTATCAAGTCCAATACACTCAACTGTCAATAGTGTAGTGATGTATGAAGCACAGTTCACACAAAAGTCCCTTTCAAACCAAGCAGCTTTCTAGCATGGCCAATTTGTTTGACCAACTTACAAACAAGCAAAATCTGTGTGGGGAACTTTATCACACTCACACGAAACTCCCAATCACACTGAATAAGCTGTGCTCAAACTAGACTTTGTGGATGTAACATTTCTTTTAATTCAGCTAAGAGGGTCACGCTGTGGCATATAAATCTTCAATTGATCACAAACCTTTGTGTGATATGAATTTACAGGTCTGAGTTCACCAAATGTGAACTTTAGAACATAGAAATGTCTCAAAGGAACGAAAAGTGTAGTGTGACCACCCCTTCACTATTGAAATGAATGTGCAACATCCAAATTAATATTCTATGTGGAGTGACTCTTGCGCTTTTCAGTAATGTATAATTAAGTTCTTCCGTTATTCTTTGTTTAAATAGTGAAATTCCAGTAATGGACCTGCCCTGTATCATTCTTACTCAACTTTATCAAGAGGTCAATAAAGCAGTTACTACTGACTTCAACCAGCGATTTTCCAACCAGTGGTTTCTGTTTTGTTTAGTCATGTTTTCTTTGGCCTGATACACAGATTGGTGCTGATATAAAGATTCAATGACCTAAACACTCAACACTCATCATGATTACTCTTGAGAAAAATTAAGAAACCTCCGTCTGTTACTGGCAGTCAAGCCATGGTAAAAATGATGCTTCACCCTCAACAAATGTTTGCAATTACTTAAATCCTGCCCACCCTGTCTCTTTTCCCCTCCTTGCGTCAGAGGGTCTACAGACCCAGACCGCACATCTGGGAATAATTAAAAGAGGAAACAGATTTCTCTGAGTAAGAGGAGCTGTGTAGGCCTCATACAGCATGTTCATGCTCCTGTCATTTCTGTTTCACTTCTCACACACTGCACTCACCACAACAAAGCTACATCAAAATAGCAACCACAAATGAATCAGCTTCATTGAAAAAGTAAATGCCTGTAACCGCCACCATTCACTGTACTGATATTCGTATACTACAACTATACTTCACGGGTTCACACTTACAAATAATCAGATAGAGTAAAGAGTATGAGTATTTGGCGTCCTGTTCAAGGAGAGGGCTCCGAGCTCGGTATTTTGGCCCAAACACAGAGTACTCCCCCCGTATTCCTTGCTGTGATAGGAACCAGCCAAGAGAGAGGAGTCGGGTGGTGGAGGGATGCTGAAAACTATATATATATATATATATATATATATATATATATATATATATATATACATACACAGGTGCTGGTCATATAATTAGAATATCATCAAAAAGTTGATTCACTAATTCCATTCAAAAAGTGAAACTTGTATATTATATTCATTCATTACACACAGACTGATATATTTCAAATGTTTATTTCTTTTAATTTTGATGATTATAACTGACAACTAAGGAAAATCCCAAATTCAGTATCTCAGAAAATTAGAATATTGTGAAAAGGTTCAATATTGAAGACACCTGGTGCCACACTCTAATCAGCTAATTAACTCAAAACACCTGCAAAGGCCTTTAAATGGTCTCTCAGTCTAGTTCTGTAGGCTACACAAACATGGGGAAGACTGCTGACTTGACAGTTGTCCAAAAGACGACCACTGACACCTTGCATATGGAGGGCAAGACACAAAAGGTCATTGCAAAAGTGGCTGGCTGTTCACAGAGCTCTGTGTCCAAGCACATTAATAGAGAGGTGAAGGGAAGGAAAAGATGTGGTAGAAAAAAGTGTACAAGCAATAGGGATAACCGCACCCTGGAGAGGATTGTGAAACAAAACCCATTCAAAAATGTGGGGGAGATTCACAAAGAGTGGACTGCAGCTGGAGTCAGTGCTTCAAGAACCACTACGCACAGACGTATGCAAGACATGGGTTTCAGCTGTCGCATTCCTTGTGTCAAGCCACTCTTCCAGGTCCCAGAGTCTGGAGGAAGAGAGGAGAGGCACATAATCCACGTTGCTTGAGGTCCAGTGTAAAGTTTCCACAGTCAGTGATGGTTTGGGGTGCCACGTCATCTGCTGTTGTTTGTCCACTGTGTTTTCTGAGGTCCAAGGTCAATGCAGCCGTATACCAGGAAGTTTCTGCTGCTGACCAACTTTATGGAGATGCAGATTTCGTTTTCCAACAGGACTTGGCACCTGCACACAGTGCCAAAGCAACCAGTACCTGGTTTAAGGACCATGGTATCCCTGTTCTTAATTGGCCAGCAAACTCACCTGACCTTAACCCCATAGAAAATCTATGGGGTATTGTGAAGAGGAAGATACGATATGCCAGACCCAACAATGCAGAAGAGCTGAAGCTGAGCTGTAAAGAAGACATTATGCCAAATACTTCATTGTTTTTTGTCCATATGTGGGGTCCAAACGTTTTGGAGCCGATTGACTTTCATTGTATGGACAAAACAGCTGAAAACATTGTTCAAAATATCTCATTTTTTCTTAAATTTCAAAAAAGTAAGTCATACAGGTTTGGAACAACATAAGGGTGATGATGATGATGAGTTTTGAATCCATTCTGTTTATTAGTTTACTAAAGATAACCATAAATAGATCCCCCTAAATATGTCTATTAGTCTACAATTTAGAATACATACAGTCCTGAATGTAATAAATACAATGTAAACGAACCAAGAATAAAAATATTTACATATAGATATTTCTAAATACTGATGTGACGGAGGATCATCAATTACTTGCATGTTTGGCCAGTCGAAACCCTTTTTTACATAGCATTCACATTACTTTTGAAACACCATTATCTTCTGATCAGAATTATGGGGTATATATAGACGCAAAACTAGCAAAGCAAGATCAAATATTTTTTAGGTGGTGTACAGTGTTTATAACATCTTGTTACTTAATGCCAAATAATTGTTTAAATCCTATTTTTGTCCATTTTGATCAATATGCTCTTAATATTGCTGCTTGCAGTTGGCAGATTGTTTGTTGTCACAGGATTGGCAGTTTCTATTGTTATGTAATGTGGTATTCACGTACACGAAGACGAGGAATAATACAAGGAGATAGACTTTAATGATAATAACTTGGAAACAGGAATAAACGCAGGAGTAACACACACACACACACTAACATTAACGAGAACTGACAAACACTGAGGGAGAACTGACTGAGCAGGAACCAAACAAAGGAGCTAATGGGGTAATTAACAGAACACAGGTGGAACCAAATGAACTAATCAGAACATAGGAAAACTGGGTCACAGAGAACACAAAAGGTCATACATGTTACAGATGTAACTTATTTTTTAAAATATCACTACTAGTAAGTGTAGTTATTTCTCTCAGGAAAACTCTTGAGAGAGAGTAATTACAAATCTGACATTTATTTAGCACTTTTAGAACTGTGTAATGGTTCTCTCAAGGGCAAGATATATATAGAAAATAAATATAAAAAGATAAATAGAAGTCTATTAAAAGATATTTACACCTACATCATATAATTCTGTATAAACGTATTTGTTGCATTATACATGTATTTAGTAATTTGTGATTAAAACTTGGCTGACAATTGTTGTCGGTTTTGTAGTTTAAAGCTCATTTTAACAGCCAGTGAATAGAGAAGCACTTTTTTAAAGCTGTACATAAAATCCTCAAACATAAAAATCCAGAGGCACAGGCAGGGATTGCATCTTTGAATTAAAATAAACTATTTTCCACTTTACGTTTACACCATGTAGTCATCTTTTTTGGGTGTTTTCTCTGCCATGACCTCAGCATTGAGTTGGCAGACATCTTATCTCAGAGAAGATAAAGAGGTGCCAAAGGAGACGAGAAGCAGAAATATGACCTGTGGCAATGATGATAATCAACAAAAGTCATCCCTAAAAACCTGCTTATTTAAATGTATTTGGAATTTATTAAAAAACAAAACAGATCTTTAAATCTGAAGCACTGTGATCCAATCCAGACATTGTAATAAAATTTGCTCTAAAACACACATTGTCCTAGCAAACATTAAGGAAAATTGCAGTGCTGTACAATGAAGTATTTCCCTCGCCCAGTTTGGACTTAATGAGTTGTTGGGACAACAGCAGCAAAACACTGAGTAAAGACTGTAAAAGGAGAAACGCCTTGAATCACGTCTGCCTATATTTAGTAGTATAAAGGAGGCTTTATAACATGAGGTAGTGGTACAGCCTCACTCATACGCTCAGATTCACTGCCTCTCCTATGTTCTCCCAGTCATTTTCAAAAACTCACTTCTATATAGTAATATTTAAAGTATGTTATTCCTAAATAATTTGGTCCTGATTCAATTGGGAATCGCCAATATAAGTTATTGCTTTTCTCATATTTAACAGTGAATCAAATATTTCTTCTTTTCTGTGGATTTAATTTCTTGGGCTGGATCAGAATGATTGGTCCCAATCTGATTGGATAAACAATACAGCACCCTATGGACAAGGAGAGATAAAATAAAACAATAAGTGAAAAATCTGAATTTTGAATGGAAACATGTCCAGGTCACATTTCATAATGTAACCAAAATCAAGACAAAATATAAATTAATCATATTGTGCATAAAGACATTTTTAGCAGGATTTTGTGCATAAGTCTAATGTTAGGACCACTAAGATTTTTTTGCATAGTGACATAAATTTCAAGACAATATCACAGACATTCCCTCCAAATCTCCATTACTGTAATGCAGAGTTTCCCAAACTGAGGTTTGTGATGGGTTTGTGAGTTGAAGAAAAGCTAATAATCGATTAAAGAATAAAAAGTAAAATTAAAATAAATAATTTAAAAATAAAAACAACATAAATCACTGTGGCAAGCAAGATGGGGCCGAGAGCCGTGGGAACAGAGCACCCTTGAGTCTCACGGAGGAGCTCCGGAGTGATAAAAGGAGGAGTGACAACAGTGAGGGACAAGAGAGGACCATGGGGGTATTCCAGAAAGCAGGTTATGTGTTTAAGTAAGCGGATAACCTCAACTTTCGGTTCCAAAAACGGAGGTAACTTTCAGGGTATGTAAGTAAGTAGCCATAGCAACTCACTCTCTGAACATAACCTGCTCCAGAGGTTAGTTTGCTTAAGAGGTATTCAGATGTGTGTTATATAATTAATATAGTTATATTAATATAACCAAATTTGTTATATAGTTACAGTTCTATAATATATAATATACAATATTATATATTCATTCTAAAGCACTATTATAACAAGGTAATGTTTAAATGTTAATTCAATTAAAATATATTTATTATTTATTTTATAGTCATCTCACACATGGATCTGCATTCAATTAATACATCAAACAATACAATCCTTATGCTCAGTGAATAAACATTACTTATTAAACGAAGAGACTGAAAAAATAAGTGCGATGTTCACTAAGTTGGTTTCGTAAATCGCCATTAAACAAAAGAAGTAGAGGAAGTAGAATGGCGTGCTTTTTCCTAGTGTCTGTTTCCATGGTGAATCATCGATTCATTGCTCTGTTGAGAATGTCTTGTGTGTTAACCAGGAACATACTCTGAGTTGTCTGAACTTACTTGTTTTTGGAACCAGCATACCTTGAGTAAGCAAGATTTTAGTCAATCAACCGAGAGTTCAAGGTATATGTGACAGTAAGTAAACCTTGCTTTCTGGAATACCCCCCAGGCCTGGGACTTTTTATTGTTGATTTGTGTTAGTTTAAAGGTGCAGTATGTAATATTGGCAGCTAGCGGTTGAAATGGGTACTGCAGTCCAAATTCAAAATATTGGAGAGGGTTGTTTCTCCTGCCTCCTTCTCCTCAGACTTGACGCTCATGTGGTTTGCCAGATTGAGGACACGCAACAAGACGAACGCAATTGACACTGGAAGGGGAGGAGACTTACACATACAAGTTGATGAGTTGATTTATCTGCGTTTTAATATGCTCCCGTTCATAGAGATTTTTAGATGGATGCCGAGGCTTTTTGGATCGAGTAGAATCTACAATCTCTGCCCCAGTTTGTTTGCTGGCTTCCATGGCTACAAAACACTGTGTTTTCTGCCAGCTGGCAACCCGGGTGTTGGGCAGCAGACGGGATCACACAGACCAGAACAAAAACAGACATTCCGACACGGAATGCACATTTCAAAGTAGAATAACTGGCTGTAGCATTGCTTTTCAGAGAAACAAGTATGTGAACTTAGCATGTTTCCTAAATATCTGCAAACATATTATGGTATTTTTATGTTTTTATGTATGTTACAGTCAAAAAATTACATACAGCACCTTTAAGCAGCAGTGGTCCGTGAGGGGCTGCCACTTTACTTTCATTTTGTTGTTTGTTTATTTTATAATTAAAGCATTATGTTGAATTCGTAGGTTCCCACCTCATTCTTCCCTGAACTAGGAACATTGCTACAATCACTTACAAAAACAATTAAATATTGTAATTGATTAAATATTTAATTTGTTTACTGGCATGTCATGTGGCCATCAGTGTTGGGGGTAACGCATTATTGATGCGAGTTACGTAATCAGATTACTTTTTTCAAGTATTGAGAATGTATTGAGAAGTAATGCATTGCTTTTAAATTTGCAGCAAAATATCAGAGTTACTGTTTCAAATAAGTAATGCAAGTTACTTCGTATTTTCCCAATTATTGACTGACACTGTTGAGAGAAATCAAGAGTAAAGTGCAGAGGCGCTGAGTGCGCTGTGTAAACAAGATGCTTATTGTACTTAAATAAATGTGAGTATTCAGTATTCAAAATGAATAAAAACAGCGAAAAGCAAACTCAGAATATTATGCAAACCTGCATTTAAATGTTAAATAATACAAATATTCTTTATGTATTTAATCTCAATTTATTAACCAATGTCTTTGCTGCTTATATTCGATGATCCAATTCAACCATACCAATAAGCAAAAATGACTTCCCATAACCAAACTTCACATTTGGCAGCACAGCTGAAAGGTTTGTTTGAGCTGCGCCCTCTACTGCACAGGCGTGCATTATTACATAATTTGCATTTCCTTCAGCCTAAGGATTATTCATTTCACTTTTGGTGTGAAAGGGCCTTTACATTTGCCAAACATAGAACTTTTGCAAATCCAGCCCAGGTGAGAAAAGTAATCTAACACATTACTTTCCATAAAAAAGTAATTAAAGGGGGGGGGGGGGCATTCTGACTTTACACTGTTGAAGAGTTGGATTCTTATGCTAAACATGGCCAAAATTTCAAAAAATTAGTTGGACATATGACGGAGTATTTCTGTGCCAAATACACTCCTTCAGGATTCAAACAAGTTTCGGAATGTTTTTTTCCGATTATGTCCCTGTATGATGTCATAAAGGGCAGAATTCCTTGTATGGGCACTTCTCCTGGATGAGCGTGTGCACACATCAACCAGAGAGCAAGAGCACACCCATCAACGAGCTTTGTTCGGGTTATGAAAGCCGTCGGCAGCGCTGTCATTTTGTTTTTAGACCACGACATCAACAATGTCACTAAAGAAGTGTGTTTCTGGTTGTGAGGGAAAGATAACCTTGTTCAGCTTCCCAAAGAACCCAGCGCTAAGGAAACAGTGGATGCAGTTTGTTTTCCCAGAGCAGCAACAGAGTTCTGCAAGTGTGTTTGCTTGTTCCCGGTCATGAGTTGAAACCGCAGGCGGTGAGTGAAACTGCATCAGATGTGTCTGTGTTTGGTTGGCAATCAGAGCGTAAGTGCATATAATGTAAACAACACGAACGTATAGTGAATAGAAAGTTATCCAGGGATAATGCCATGATGAACTCAAGATTAACATGAAATTGGCAGAAACTATGTGTGTTATGTTCCTTTTAGGTAACGTAATTAGTTAGATTTGTAGGGAGTAACATATTATTGTAACGCATTGCTTTTAAGAGTAACTTTCCCCAACACTGGTGGCCGTTAATCGATATATGAGAACTGTGAACATTCAAATTTTTTGGGGGAATCCCTGCTGTAAGACATTCTAATGTTTTACTTTTTAATAAAATAAAATAAAAATAAAATGAAATTAATAGAAATTAAATAAAATGGGAATTATAGAAATTACACTGAATAATTACTGAAAATTATTACCCTAGCATAAGGAAGACAAGCAGGAACATTGCAGTCAGACAGGTGGTGAGAAGGGCAGGACTGGGCACCCACAAGGTGAATGGATCCTTACGGGACAGGGGAGGGAACTGGCCTCCTGGAAGGAGGGCCTGTTCAAATACATCCTGTAGTTCTACATGGCCTAACTGTGCCAGAGGGATCACTAAGGTGGAAACCATAGACATTTGATACATAGGAAGTGAGATCAGTAATAGCAACAGCATAGGTATGTCATTCTTTTTTCATATGTGCTAGGTCACCTGTGAGGTAGTAGTAGATCCGGACAAGAGAGTGCTCCTGAGAGAATATTTCACACTGGTAGGTGCCTGAGTGCTCTGGCCGGGCAGAGGGGATAAAGTAAAGTGGATCCACTCCAACCGTGACCTCATCAAACCGATCCATCAACATTGTGCTCTCCTGTATGTCAAGTTCAGCGTTTGTAAGTACAAAAAAGAATGGGAACGAAAGGTTTGAGAATTCTGATCCCTAAAGTACTATCACATTTAGCAAGTGTGACTATATAAAAAATATATATAATTAGGGCTTTTTAAAAATGGATGGATGGATATATAGCCAGCCTGCAGAAACGTACTGTAATTGTGTCTGCATTTGAATTAAAACAAACAGATAAATAAATAAAACAAAAATCATGATATGCAATACTGTAATTTTGTCTGCATAAAAAATATTTGAACAATTATTGCTACACTCCCCTCTAATTTTGGTCAATTCTGCAGCAAACATACTACAATTTTGTCTGCATTTGAATGCAAAATGTAAAAAATTTATGGATGGATGGATGGATGGATGGATGGATGGATAGATAGATAGTTTCCTGCAGGAAACATTTAGTCTGAATAAAAAAATTTAAACGAGGGGAATGAATGAATGAATAATGAATGAGTAAATGATTGTTAGTGTTTTTTTGTTTTTTAAATAGTAATTATTATTCATTTTGCTCATTGGTCATTTTAAACTTTGTCAGCTATTCATGGTTTGAAGTGATTAACTCCTCACCATTGCATATCTCCAGACAATCTCTGCATCAGTGGGCAGCAGGAAAGGGACCTTACAACACATCTGAGTCCTGTTGTTCTCCTGTATAGTGATTTCCTTCACTGTAAAAGCACATACATTACACACACATACATACATTGGACACAGATCTGTAACAATTCACTTTGCAATTGAATGCCTTTTGTCAACAGAAGGACAGAGGCAGCACAGTCAGCCCACCATTCACCTAATTATAATATTTAAACAGAGCCTCTGGTGAGAGCAGCCAAGGAAAAGATACGTTAAGCAGTAATTGTAGCTGTGCTGAGTGGAAATGAATACCACGGTGTGGGAGAAGGCTTGCCATCTTAGGTGACCCATATGTGTGAAAGTGTGTCAATGCCCAAGGTTTCGTTTAACAACTTTGCTGTGCTCTTAAGTAGAGTTAAAAGCTATAGATGTCTGCGCTGTGTAAATGCTGTTACATAATTACAGAGGTGGTTCTGTCAGGTTGAGTTATAACATATCCATCATGTCAAGTGTGGAGAGTGTGGGTGTGTGGGGGGCTGGATAGAACTACATATCCTATTAGATTTAACAGAAAACTGTGCAGATGTAAAGGAGCCTGTCAACTCACCGGGGCAATCTAGCGGGAACTCACAGGAGTCATACTGACAGGTCATGCAGTTATAAACAGCACCTTGCGCCTGGAAACCTAAACAATACATTTTATCCCATTTATATTATAGTAATTTATTTTTATTGAAAATCAAAAGCATGTATGTGATGAGATCAGCACACTGATGGAAACCTTCAAACTTGGTTTCAAACTTTTTGGTGCCATGGACCCCCAAATACTGTAAGATGATCCCCTTGCAAAGGACCCCTTTTTTAAAAGAACGCGCCGACTTTTTGGGACTTTAGCTTATTCACCGTATCCCCCAGAGTTAGATAAGTTTATACATACCATTTTTATCTTCGTGCGTGCCATAACTCTGTCTGACGCACTCACCGCTAGCACGATGTAACTATACACATCACAACATGTAAATAGGAAAATGTTGCCGTTATTTTGTCACTTATTGAGCAGTAGGCTAGATGGTTTATCTCCAGTCTTTGTGCTAAGCTAGGCTAGCGGAGGGTGCGTCAGACAGAGTTATGGCACGCACAGAGATAAAAATGGTATGTATAAACTTATCTAACTCTAGGAGATACGGTGAATAAGCTAAAGTCCCAAAAAGTCGGCGTGTTCCTTTAAAATATAAAGGCAGGTACATATTTGTAATACAACATGTATACTGGTAATATAAAAAGTTGTGATTTCTGATCAGTGTTTAGACAGCAGAAATAAACAATAATAATGTCAGATTCTATCAATTTAAACTCTTTGTTATTATTATTATGATTCATTTCTTTTTTGAACCTTTCAGTGAACACGCTAGTTTAAAAACTGTTCTACCCTGTTCTAAAGAACCAACATAGAAAAGATGGAACATACATTTCTATGAGAACTCTAAAGATGGTCAGTGGTGGTTCTTAAGGCCAATTCACGCCACACTAACAGATGGCATCAATGCAGACAATCACCAGATTACAATACGTCACTTTTTAGACATTCCACGACCCGACAAGTGCCGATTCAGCATGTTCAATCTGCAAAAACATGCTCCGACAGACTCCGACAGGGGCAACACACTGATCTAACAAAACCCAACGAAATCAAGCGTAGCGCTAGTTTTGGCAGGTCACGTCAGTCAAGCTCACATCAGCTGACTCTCACACATCCACATATAGGAATACGAATATATGAAAAACATTCATATATAATGTCCATCAGTATTATCAGCAGCTATCATGTTGCTCAGGAGCTAATTACCCTCCTCCATCCCCAGCTCCTCCTCTCGTCCAGTCAGGATTTGGCCTTCTGATTACCCTTCGAATAAGACTCATTTCATGAATTATAATGTATATTAAAATATTGAACATCAATGATATCTGCTATATTTATATAATTTAATATAGTTAACAAATATCACACGAAGAGGAGTGCAGTGTTTCTCCAAGTATCAGCATGATAACAAATGTGATATTGATTTTATGCAAGTTTACTAAAGTTAATAATAAGTGACTTACATTTTAGACACCATATTGCCTGTTTTTGCTTTATTTTGCCAACAAAAATACTTCAAAACAAAGCCACAGGGCTGTAATTGCGTCTCTGAGCAACACATGGCGGTGTTTCCTTACATTGATCGAACAAATCAGTTGAATCAAAGATTAAATTACTAAGATATATTAAGATAGTAAAATGCTTTGTTCCTGAACGAATCAGCCGTTCGGATGAATCGGTTGAATTTCAATGACTCACTCATTAACTTGCTGCCACCTGCTAGCGGTTTTAATTTCACATTTAAAGTATCTTTTCATGTTTTAAATCATTTCAAATAACTGCATTTGTAACTGAAGGTTATTCGTTTGTCACCTCTGAGCTGCATTAAACAGTGTAAATGCATCTAAATGCCACTTCAGATGCAGCTTCTGTGTTTCCTTTCCATTGCAAAGATGAATTTTGTTGATACTTATTTAATTTGATTGAGTTAAATGTGTGTGTTAAACGCCTAAATATTCTCCAAAGGTTTCTGACAGTCTAGAAATCGGAAAGACCTCAAATTATATCACAAGCACTTTTTTTTGTCAGGAGGGTAGATGACATAGTAGATGTAACTCACCACACGGGGGGAAACATCCAGAGGCTGCAAGAAGAAAGAAAAAACATGTTTAGATACTGCAATATCCATGTGCAAGGAATGTACAGTTTAACAGTTATTAATACTGAAATTGATGGGTGAGTCAAGTTTTAAGGCTGGAGAAATTATTAAGATAAGAGAGAAATAAGAGGAAATTGTGATGAAACTTATAGAGAAAAAAGTGAGAACTGCAGGTTAAAAGATGAAGGTTCAGGTCCAGTATTTCATGGTTCACCAAGCAAAAGAAATGTTGATAATGTAAGTCTCACCTCTGGGCAGCCTTGAGGCTGCTTCAATGAAATTGTTTGCTGCTGCCTGTAACCTGAACTCATACACTGTATCTGAAAAAATGGGAGAAGGACAGAACCATTTAACTTAATTTCAATGATTGTATATGTCTGTTCTATCAGGCTCTCTACCTGATCTTTCATGTCAGTCTCGGTCTGTCTTTTCTGATTTCCCCAGTGTGAAATAATGGGCTCTCTAATAATGCAGTATCAACAACTTAATTATTGAACAATTGGAAATCACCTAACGTAAGCACTTCTTTTTTTAAACTTTCATTGAAAAAAAAAACAAACAATCTTTATTTTCTCTGAAGCAGATCAACGATATCAATCGATAAATTATTTTGTACTTGTATAGGTAAAACTTGTAATCAAACCACTAGAACTGACAGGTTTACAGCTTTACCACATCCAACTTATCATAAAATACACTGCATTTCTGGGTGCGGAAAATGTAAGCAATCACTTCACATTTGTACACATCAGTTTTCAGAATACATTATGTAAGAAACTGAGTCTCCAGGCCTGTTTATACTTGTAATCTAGGTACTGTTGGAGTTCACTGATAAGAGTATCCACACATTTACTATTTCAAATGAACCATGTCTGAAAGAGTAAATATTTATTCTGTTGTCTCCAGTTAAATCCTACAGGTTGTTGGTTATTATAGCCTAATGCATTGTAAAAGTTCTGTTCCCAAACAAACAGTTATCACTTTGCTGGATATATTTAGAAGAATTAATCTGTTACCATAATTTGTCTGCTCGTCAAATTCCTCCACCATAGGCATAATTTCAGCCATCAAGATATTCTTCAGCATCACGTCATAGCCTCTCCCTGAGAACCAAATACAAAACAATAAACTGTAAACCGTTTATTGTAAACCAACTGTAAACCAAAAAGTGCAAAGACACTCGGGCCTTGAGGAATATATCATGCTGTGCGGCGGTAACGTTGCCTACTCGCAGTCGCATATGCTTTAGCTGTGAGCCTACACTACAGCACAACTTCTCGTACGGTAGAATTGCTCAGTAGCATAACAATAATATGTGATTTTATAATTCTTACCTACTTTCCCTGCCTCCGTTACTCTCGGTTCATTGTTGAATATGCGATCCAGTGTTTTGAAACAAGAGTCTACATTCCTTATATTATATTGGGTAAGAATATGGCCCCAACACAAACGAAGACTGTCATCGACATCGATAAAGCATTGATAACAATTCAAAGCTCTACTAATAACCGAGCTGAAAAACAACAGCTTCACAATTAACACAAACATTTCTGTTTTCACTGTATCTGTTATTGTGTTCTTTCTTAACCTGAGAAGATAATATGAAACTAAACATCTTAAGAAAATTCAGTTGACTGATGACATCATCATGACAAAATAGCCTTAGCCCAGAACGGTTGAAACGGGTTTTAACTGCTCTGCGTTAGCCCAGCAATAAAGATAACATGATGGTGATTATTTGGTGATGATTTGTATTACAATTAAAATATAACTCAAAATAATAAATAAATAAAAAGCAAAACTCAACTTTTTTCCTAGTCTAATGCAGTTGATTTAGCAGAGGTGTCCAATGTCCTGCAGAATTCATCTCCAACCCCAATTAAACACACCTGAACCAGCTATTCAAGGTCTTCCTAGTCATACTAGAAACTTCCAGGCAGGTGTGAGGCAAGTTGGAGCTAAACTCTGTAGAACAGTGGCCCTCCAGGACCAAGTTTGGACACCCCTGCATTATAGGCTCATGTAGCTTTCTTAAAGGGATAGTTCACCCAAAAGTGAAAATGTACTCATTTTCATTTACTCACTACTTTCCAAACTTGTATGACTCCCATTGACTTCCATTATATGGGGGAAAAAATGGAAGTCTATGGGAACCGAAACATTTTGGTTCTTCAAAATATCTCATTTTGTGTTCCACATAAAAAATTAAAGTCGTACAGGTTAGGAACGACATGAGAATGAGCACATGATGGCAGAATTTTCATTTTTCAGTGAACTATCCCTTTAACATATAGGTGAGGCTAGTTTGTCTTGATCATGCAATGTCTCCAGACAAAAGCAATATATGCATGTGATGTTCATGGTGTTCCCCCACTATTTCTCCTAATTTACTCCAATTGTCTTTTCAAACCTCTTCCTGCTCCCATTATGCACCATTTTGCTGCAAAGAGAAGAGATTGGGAGTGTGTGTGTGTGTGTGTGAGAGATGGAGAGAGAGAATGAAAAAAGGGAGGGAGAGGGTGATGCCTGTGTGCCTGTTGATGGTGGTGGTGGGGTGCCGTGATATTGTAAATGATCCAAATTGACCGGAACAAAGGGAACAGAAAAGGCATTCTGCGCATGTGATCGATCACTGATCTCTGAGCAGCAGACGAAAGAAAGGGAAAAGATAAAGCATAAAATTACAATAATGAGACATTAGAAAAAGCGTAATTGCCATTCAAAACAGATAAATATAAAGGTTGAAACATACACAAATATGGTAGGATGGGGAAGGACTCCCAACATAGTCAATGTGTGTGTGTCTGAGAAATAAGCCCACAAGCTTATTGCATCCCACACCCCTCCCCCCCCAATTCCATCACCCCAAAACACCCTCTCCTCCCTCCACCCCCTCTTCCCTGTCTTTTCCAAAGTGTCGCCATGGTAACGAGACAGGGTGCCTAATACATGAAGTTAATATATTTCCAGTGGCAGGAGCGACTTGGGTACTAATGTATTCATCTGTCTCTGCAAAGACAAGCCAATCAATAGTGAGCAGGAGCCCCACCGCAGGCCTGCCAGAGAAAAGACGTTGTAGTCAGTCAGTCGGCCTATAAGCAATGATCAGAAGACGGGTAGCATTGCGCCACACTGTCCTGCGATGCTTATTCTACAGCTGGCCCTCCAACAGGAGGCCAAAAAGTCACAGAGGGTGTGCTGAAAAATGAACATATCATGGAGTGCCAGTGTCCCTTTTTTCCTGGCTTCATTTATCATTTGTGATTTCGAATGTGCGTCACGTGTGGGACAGTGACATTTTTCTGCCATACGAAATGTTATATTTTGGATTTATTGACAGCCATGATAGAAACCTTTGCATCTAACATGTTCCGACGATGCTTTGTGGGATGTTTCATTTCAATTCAAGTTTATTTGTATAATGCTTTTCACAATACATATTGTTTTAAAGCAGCTTTACAGAAAATGCTTGTTTCAATATACAAAATGAATTTGCCAAAGTAATGTCCATATGACAAGAGTATACAGCTATAATATAATACATGTTATGTGGTAAGTTAACGCTGTGTATTCATTTAAGCAGACACAACAAACATTACAACTGTAATGATTACATTATAAGGATTATATTTGACAGTTTTGTATGTTGATCCAAAGTTGGCATCATCTGAAATCTCTCAAATTTCTTTTGCACCAATTTAAAAGAGGACCATTGTTGGACTGCATTGCGCTGCTCAGATTCAGTTAAATTTTCACACTCACTTCATTCACGCTGTCAAGGTGGACAAAGAGCAGTAAACACATAATTGCATCAAACAACAAAAATATCTCCAGTGATACTTTGTGGGATGTTTAATTTCTCTTTCATTTATTTTTAAATAGCTTCATTGATAAGTATGAACAAATTATGCACACATGAAAGTAAGTAAACTATATTTAGAAACAAGGTACTATGAGAGCATCAGATATAGGGGAGAAGAGATGCGTATTGACATATATGGATAAGTATACCTATAAATATATCTGTCTTGTCTTGTATGTATAGAATGATACTATGAGTGTTGATAATATTATGGGGTCACCACCCTTGGCTGTCTTCTCATTGGATCATTTCTTTGTGTAGAACACAAAGCCAGCCAATAGGGTGTGTCCCCAGTAGTCACTACCTCAACTGGAGTACAATCTAATGACTTACAGTATAAAAACTGAATCTAAACATAAAACTGCTCTTTTCGGCATAATCGTCATTCATCGGGTTTTGTAAATACAGCTAAGAATGATTTAAAGACACAATAAAAAGGCAAATGTTTCTCCTTTGTTTGACTTGGGATGATGGTGCATGCAGCCCTGTTCCTGAGGACCTCACCTGTGACCTAGTTTGACCTCACAGGTTAAGGGTCTCAGGGACAAAGAGACATACTATGTAAAAAAAACCAGGACCATGTTGCTGGAATTAATGCACAATTACATCATGATGTCTTCAAAACCTCAAACATTTAAAGCACCTGGAAAAAAGGGCTCCGACTGCATTGCGCTGGTCAGATTTTCACCCTCACTTGGTTCTGACAGTAAGGGCACACAGAGAGCAGAAAACACATAATGTTTGCACCAAACAGTGTTGTGTCAGTCATAATAAAACCATGGGGTGTTGTTGATGGGTACTTTTACTGCAATACGTTTCACCGCAGAGGCTGTAAGCAATGGCATCATCCTCTGCACGATTCTACCAGGAGCAGTAGTAAAACCTCATCTGCTTGAGGAGCTTTTCCTTTGGAAACATCCGCTGACTCCTGAGACAAAGATTTCTCCGCAATATTACATAACAGCCAGGAGAAAAACTATGATCAAATAAAATGAACTTACAGTATAAAGTAATTCTTAGTAAACCATTAAACAAAAAGCCATTAATCATCACCAAAAACAGCCAGAGCCATGTTCACACTTGAACGGCACCTTCAGCTGTCACCAGGTAACATGAGGACAGGGCTAAATGGAATACCTACAGCAACTGTATATGGAGGTAATCCAATTTCCCCCCCAATGTTCAGGTGTTTGGTTGAAACCTGTTAAGATAAAAAATAATACAAATATGAATATATACAATGCAAACATTTTAGGAGGCTAAACAAGTGGTTAACTTAATATTAGATGGATGGTACACAGTGCACAAACTGCAAATGGGGACCCGATGAAGGTAAAATGGTGCAATAGTGCCCCTTCTTGGCAGACAGCTGGTACAACTGACACAGTGACAGTGAGTAGACACCAAACTGTTCAAATTCTTCATCCTGACAATCACCAAATGGGGAAAGATTACCAATAATGAAAATGTGAGTTGACAAACTGATTGAGACTAGACGGTTGTGGACATGCAATACTACAGACTGTACACAGTCGAAAATACTATGACAATAAAATATTTCTCAAACATCACAGTGTCATGAATTATGAAAACGACTGCAGCAGTAGTTAGACCCACAGTTCTATTGTCTTTTTAAAACATACAAGCGCACTTCAAAGCATCACTCTATCTCGCCATTAGAGAAACATCATCTGTCTTGCATACATGCATGTGCACAGGTGTGTCAATCACAAGCGCTACAATATTCTGTCTACGACAAATAAAAGCCTCTGTCGTGCCAAAAAAACGCATGATGATGTAGCAGAGGGCGAATGGCAAAAATCCAAAAGGAGATATACTACCTTATCATGGCATCTGGAACATGCAGACTTTGACATTGTCAACCTTTGCGGCGACAAAAAGTGCACGTCGACATACGAAGTCTGTTGAAAACTAAGCAAATAAGACCAACAAAAAAAAACAGCTCACATGCAGCATGAAGGATGCGGAAATGTGTCTGACTCAGAAAAGTTAAACCTGGTGAGACAAAGACAAAGTGAAAGAAAACGAGAAAATGTCCATCCTTTACCACTCTTTATAGGTCCAATCTAAGTGTCTGGTCGTCTCTCCCTCTTTCTCTGGAAAGAGAAAAACAGTCAGACAGCCAGTCAGACACACAGACAATGAGCTTACAGGCAGGTAGAGCAAAGACAATCACACTGATCCCATAGGTAGCACACAACCTACCTCCCCTATAGCAATCCTATAGTCTACAGCACCACGAGCCCCTCAGACTGTGTCCTATCTGTCAGACAGACACTCACACATTTTTTGCCTTTGCCTTTGAGTCTTCCATCACTCTGTCTCTCTTCTCAGCATCTCAAGCACTCACATCCCTTGTCCCCAATCTCAAACTCTCTCGCTTTTTTCCTCCCAATCCCTCCCTAACCTACAACATCCCTATTCTCTCTCTCTCTCTCTTTCCCTTGCTCACGTTTTTTCAGGCATCGTGTCTCCGTTACTACCCCTGCCCCCCTTCTTTCGCAGTCTGTGCACTCGTGTATGCATGCGTCTGAGAGAGGAAATGTGTGTGAGAGACAGAGGGAGCAGGGAGGGGGCAAAGGGGAGAGGAGAAGAGAGTCGAGAGTAGGAAGGAATGGGAAATGAAGGGGGAGGGTCAGAATCTCAAACAGGGTGAGAAGCCACAGAGCATCAGGCTAGCAAAATGATAAAGCGCTGGAAAATATTACTCCCCGCGTTTGCCGCAATCTTCTGTTAATCAATCTGCGGGTATGCCTCATCAGATTACGCTCAGTCTCCCTGACGTGCCGCACGGCCACATCAGTACAGCAAATCGGCTATATCTACTTGTGCACTAATGTGTTCACACAGTACGACATATATTTTTCATCACCCAAAGCGTTTGAATCCACTCGCATCAGGTTAAAATGGACATTAAAAGGATAGTTCATGCAAAAAAATATAATTCTGTCCTCATTTCCAAGCCTGCATGACATTCTTTCTTCTGTGGAACATAAAAGATACTTGAAGAAAGGAAAAATGTATTTTGTTCATTTAATGAAAGCCAATGGGGTCCAATGTTGTAGGGCCCAACAACACTGACTTTCAATGTATAGACAAAACATGCTTCAAAATATCTCTTTTTTGCATGTTTGGAACGACATGAGGGTGGGTAAAAACTGACAGAATTGTCATTTTTGGGTAAACTATCCCTTTAAAAAAAATAATAAATTGTCATAGACAATAATATTGTCATAGACATTGTGCCTAAAACTGTATTATCCTACACTTAATGTGACATGCGATAAATATGTGGTATCCTTTGGAAAATAATACTATATTCAATTCACATGTCACAGAAATGCATTGGTGTATATGTGTTTAAACAATGTATAATATCGCATTTATAGACATACACACTTATGCATGTGAGCATAATGGCAAAATCATACCCCATCAAGAGTTAGCTGGAAAAATCAAAAGTTAGAAGCAATTTCATCTGCTTAAAACACAAATTTCTATGACTAAATGCTGCATTGTCCTCGCATGGCCTCTTTAGCCGGCCACACTCCATTCCCACAGCCTCAGTGGAGGTGTAGCGTTTAAATATGATTTATGACATGCTGGTACAGTGAGTGGGGGTGGCTACTCATTTTGCTTTGAGAGCGAACAGTAACAAAGACAAAGATAGGCACAAATAGCAATGAGGAAGAGCTAAGAAGGAATAGCCCTTTTTCGTGCCATCGCAACCAACCCCTTGTTCTGGAGCCAAAATGTCTGCTGCAGACATTATTAGTACAATCTGGGATAAGGACGTTTAGACATTGATGCGATGGAACATGAAAAGGCCCACTAGTATGGATCGGCTGTACATTAGCTTTACAGCAGCTTAATCAAAGGGAATGCTTAATAACCTCCATTTCTACAATACAGTGGGATGGCAACAGCTGTTATTAGTGTTGCTGACTGCAGGCAGTCTAGGAGTTATTTGCAAAAAAAGTGTGCTTTATCTGATTCTCTTTTGTGTTCATGTCTATGCATCTTTCTAATGTTTTACGACTGCTCCAATGCTGTCCAGTGTACTGCATGCCTGCAATAAGGGAGCACAATAAGACAAAGCGCTGAGGTTCTTGCTGGAGGAATGACGTCACCGTGCTCGGTGCAGGTCTCCCCATTTCAGGGCCCGGATGGCCACACTTATAAGTCACTCTAAATTGAACCGCTCATCACGTGGCAAGACATCCGCTTCCTCGAGTCACCAGACAAATGTCAGGAAAATTTCCACTCAGGTTTAAGTTGAAGAAGGATGATTGTACCGCAGTATAGGAAAGACTGGGGCTAGTTAGGACTCTAGATAACATTATTTTTCAGGGTAGGTTCATATATGGATAGGTTTATATATACACTAGCAAAAGAAGTCTCTTATGCTCACCAAGGCTGAATTTATTTGATTAAAAAATACATTAAAAACAGTAATATTGTAAAATATGATTACAAAAAATTTTTTTTTTTTTTAAACATTTCAAAATGTAATTTATTCCTGTGATGGCAAAGCTGGAATTTCAGCATCATTACTCCATTCTTCAGTGTCACATGATCCTTCAGAAATCATTCTAATATGCTGATTTGCTGCTCAATAAACATTTATTATTACTACCAATATTGAAAACATTTATGCTGCTTAATATGTGTGGAAGCTGTGCATATCTTTTGTAACATTATAAATGTCTTTATAGTTACTTTTGAT
This sequence comes from Rhinogobio ventralis, assembly GCA_039654625.1. NCBI lineage: Eukaryota > Metazoa > Chordata > Actinopteri > Cypriniformes > Gobionidae > Rhinogobio > Rhinogobio ventralis. Next base: position 20,003,699 of record CM077201.1, read on the forward strand.
CAATTTAATGTGTCCTTGCTGAATAAAAGTATTTTTTTTATTTGAACTCTTGAAAGGTAGTGCATATATGAAAAGTGATGAATATAGAAATAAAATGTAAAATGCACCATTCATCAGCACATATTTTAATATAGTCAAAAACAATTATTAACAATTAAATTGTATAAAAAGTATAAAATATCAAATATAAGATAATCAGTTACAATGAAAAATTTGGATATTTAAAAAAATATCCTTGTGCTGAAAACACAGATCAACCTTTCATTTAAAATGTACCTTAGTTATATAGTATGTATACTAGTGTAGTTAAATTGTGTATACTGAAGCTAATAAAATAAATTGCATAAAAGTTATTTTTTGAAACCAACATACAAAACCACTGCTGGTAAAACACATTTCAGTAACTGGATTTTGGACTCAAACCTTATAGTTACTGAGATACATCCATTGAGACAACTTCCTGGTGTGACAACTCAACCACAGGACCACACAGTTTTAAATGCACAATCAAGCGTTTGCAAGCACATACACAACATGTATCATAAAAGTGGAAGTGGGTGAAGGGCATGAAAATTAAAGCAGAATATAAGGGAAGAACTGGTCCAGTCTGTGTCGCAGGCCCACAGCAATGAAGAACAGACACTGAAACATATCATTTTAACACATACCATTATGGTGTGTGAACTCAACACTGAATCCTCAATATACAACAGAAACTATCGACATCTGACCGCAGAACAACCTCTCAGCACACCTCCAGTAGGATATATGCTGATACATGCCCTTTTATAGGTGAAAGAGGAAAAAAGAGACAGAGTGAGGGAGAAAGTGAATAAAAAGAGAGTGAGAGAGACAGAAGGGGAGCAAAAGAGAGCTACAACGCAATGCGGATGCTGGCTGTCTGAGCCACCAGCCAGACACACAGGGGGAGATGGGGAGGAGGAGGAGGAGGATGGGGGTGACTTGGATGGTGATGCAGAGATAGGAGGCACAAACAAATAAACACCCAAACAAAGCTTTTTGCTTTGTTAAACGTTTCTGCTGTTTCGGAGTGAAAAAATGTTCACTCATAATTTCATATCAGTATTCCTCAATTAGAAATTACTTGGTTAATTTAGAAAATTAATTAGAGAAAATTAATCATTCATCTGTTATAAAATATGTAATCTAATAAACATTTAATTAAAAAAGCCTGATCTAGAAGTCTTGGGTATCAGACATATTTTATCTGAATGCCAGTGGCAATAAATCCAAACTGAAATGTTCTCTGCATTTCTATAAAGCTGCCACATACACAACACTGCATACCATTGGTCTGAGAAAAATTCTTTTTTATGAATGCATTGCTTTTTAATCTAAATATGATACAGACTATGAAGGGCTGCTGCTTTTGTGTTCTTTACATTCATCAGCCACCACCACCAGACAAATAATGGCAAGGCTCACTGATGCACGTGGGGAGCGAAGGCTGGCCCGTGTGGTCCGATCAAACAGACGAGCTACTGTAGCTCAAATTGCTCAATAAGTTAATGCTGGTCCTGATAGAAATGACTTCATGCAAACTACTTTAAAGTACCTGCTGCAGTAATAGAGTACAGGCAGATTTAAGCATCAACAGTCGAAGACCACTGAAAGTGCTTCTGTTTTGCATTTCAAACAACTTTTTCCTCATTACAAATGATATTACCCGCACAACAATTTGTGTGAAAAGCTGCAAATGAACACTAATGATCATGTTCTCCTGCATGATTTGACAATGATCTAAAGACCATCTTGAGCTTCAACAGAAGAACATCCAACTGTCTACAAGAGTTCACCTCACAAATTTGCATATTTGATTAGCGACCTAGAAATAGTGCAGATTCTTTAATATTTCAGATTAATTTTAGATTACATTGTTTTATTGTATTAAATTTTTTCAACATCCTACAACTTTGTTTACTTACAGATTTTAAATGAGAGTTTGAATCCCAGATGCTCAATCTGGGACCCCTAGCAGGTCTTTAAAGTCATATCCACTACATAACCATGCTGTAACTGAATCTTTGCTCCTGGCTGTCCACATGAGCTCATCCCATGCTGCTTCTGCCGTCATGGTGGGTTCTGATAGCCGTAAGCGTGCAGCCGCAGGGAAAGCTAGAAGGTTGTACAGTTATCTCCGGGCTGTTTATTATGCGAAACCATACAACCAACTACCTCACACCGCAACGCACATGCAGAGCCACATCTCTGTTGAAAAGCCCAGTAGAGATTGCAGAGGACCTTATTACTCCGTTGCCAGATAAACTGGTGCATTTTTTTTCTGTTGCCATCTTTACTATTACCATCACCCCCCCCCCCCCCCCCCCCCCTCCCCCTCCCCCGTCATCTCTTGAATGTTGATGTCTCAAACACATTTATATGCATAAGAAAGTTAATATATCCTCAAAATGTAGAAAATGGGTGTGCTGCCGGAGTATATTTATGACCAGTGGTGCTCACTGGAAACATGACAGGTAAAACGTATATAAAACAGTAAATTTAAAGGTATCCAAGGGGTTAAAAATGGAAAGTAGGGCTGTCAAACGATTAATCGTGATTAATCGCATCCAAAATCAAAGTTTATATTTACATAATCTATGTGTGTGTATTGTGTATAATTATTATGTATATTTGAATACACACACATACATGTATATATTTATGTGTATACTGTGTATATATATATACTCACCTAAAGGATTATTAGGAACACCTGTTCAATTTCTCATTAATGCAATTATCTAATCAACCAATCACATGGCAGTTGCTTCAATGCATTTAGGGGTGTGGTCCTGGTCAAGACAATCTCCTGAACTCCAAAATGAATGTCAGAATGGGTAAGAAAGGTGATTTAAGCAATTTTGAGCGTGGCATGGTTGTTGGTGCCAGACGGGCCGGACTGAGTATTTCACAATCTGCTCAGTTACTGGGATTTTCACGCACAACCATTTCTAGAGTTTACAAAGAATGGTGTGAAAAGGGAAAAACATCCAGTATGCGGCAGTCCTGTGGGCGAAAATGCCTTGTTGATGCTAGAGGTCAGAGGAGAATGGGCCGACTGATTCAAGCTGATAGAAGAGCAACTTTGACTGAAATAACCACTCGTTACAACCGAGGTATGCAGAAAAGCATTTGTGAAGCCACAACACGCACAACCTTGAGGCGGATGGGCTACAACAGCAGAAGACCCCACCGGGTACCACTCATCTCCACTACAAATAGGAAAAAGAGGCTACAATTTGCACGAGCTCACCAAAATTGGACAGTTGAAGACTGGAAAAATGTTGCCTGGTCTGCTGAGTCTCGATTTCTGTTGAGACATTCAGATGGTAGAGTCAGATGGTAGAGATCCATCATGCCTTGTTACCACTGTGCAGGCTGGTATATATATACACTCACCTAAAGGATTATTAGGAACACCATACTAATACTGTGTTTGACCCCCTTTCGCCTTCAGAACTGCCTTAATTCTACGTGGCATTGATTCAACAAGGTGCTGAAAGCATTCTTTAGAAATGTTGGCCCATATTGATAGGATAGCATCTTGCAGTTGATGGAGATTTGTGGGATGCACATCCAGGGCACGAAGCTCCCGTTCCACCACATCCCAAAGATGCTCTATTGGGTTGAGATCTGGTGACTGTGGGGGCCATTTTAGTACAGTGAACTCATTGTCATGTTCAAGAAACCAATTTGAAATGATTCGAGCTTTGTGACATGGTGCATTATCCTGCTGGAAGTAGCCATCAGAGGATGGGTACATGGTGGTCATAAAGGGATGGACATGGTCAGAAACAATGCTCAGGTAGGCCGTGGCATTTAAACGATGCCCAATTGGCACTAAGAGGCCTAAAGTGTGCCAAGAAAACATCCCCCACACCATTACACCACCACCACCAGCCTGCACAGTGGTAACAAGGCATGATGGATCCATGTTCTCATTCTGTTTACGCCAAATTCTGACTCTACCATCTGAATGTCTCAACAGAAATCGAGACTCATCAGACCAGGCAACATTTTTCCAGTCTTCAACTGTCCAATTTTTTGTGAGCTCGTGCAAATTGTAGCCTCTTTTTCCTATTTGTAGCGGAGATGAGTGGTACCCGGTGGGGTCTTCTGCTGTTGTAGCCCATCCGCCTCAAGGTTGTGCGTGTTGTGGCTTCACAAATGCTTTGCTGCATACCTCGGCCCATTCTCCTCTGACCTCTAGCATCAACAAGGCATTTTCGCCCACAGGACTGCCGCATACTGGATGTTTTTCCCTTTTCACACCATTCTTTGTAAACTCTAGAAATGGTTGTGCGTGAAAATCCCAGTAACTGAGCAGATTGTGAAATACTCAGACCGGCCCGTCTGGCACCAACAACCATGCCACGCTCAAAATTGCTTAAACCACCTTTCTTTCCCATTCTGACATTCAGTTTGGAGTTCAGGAGATTGTCTTGACCAGGACCACACCCCTAAATGCATTGAAGCAACTGCCATGTGATTGGTTGATTAGATAATTGCATTAATGAGAAATTGAACAGGTGTTCCTAATAATCCTTTAGGTGAGTATATATATATATATATATATATATATATATATATATATATATATATATATATATATATATATATATATATATATACAATTTATATTATATATAAATATATATTTTTTTCTTAAATATATACATCCATGTGCGAGTATATACACTGATCAGGCATAACATTATGACCACTGACAGGTGAAGTGAATAACATTGATTATCTCTTCATCACGGCACCTGTTAGTGGGTGGGATATATTAGGCAGCAAGTGAACATTTTGTCCTTAAAGTTGATGTGTTAGAAGCAGGAAAAATGGGCAAGCGTAAGGATTTGAGCGAGGTTGATCAGGGCCAAATTGTGATGGCTAGACAACTGGGTCAGAGCATCTCCAAAACTGCAGCTCTTGTGGGGTGTTTCCGGTCTGCAGTGGTCAGTATCTATCAAAAGTGGTCCAAGGAAGGAATAGTGGTGAACCGGCAACAGGGTCATGGGCAAACAGACGAGCTACTGTTGCTCAAATTGCTCCAGAAGTTAATGCTGGGTCCTGATAGAAAGGTGTTACAATACACAGTGCATTGCAGTTTGTTACGTATGGGGCTGCATAGCCGCAGACCAGTCAGGGTGCCCATGCTGACCCCTGTCCACTGCCGAAAGCACCAACAGTGGGCACGTGAGCATCAGAACTGGACCACGGAGCAATGGAAGAAGGTGGCCTGGTCTGATGAATCATGTTTTCTTTTATATCACGTGGATGGCCGGGTGTGTGTGCGTCACTTACCTGGGGAACACATGGCACCAGGATGCACTACGGGAAGAAGGCAAGCCGGCGGAGGCAGTGTGATGCTTTGGGCAGTGTTCTGCTGGGAAACCTTGGGTCCTGCCATCCATTGGGATGTTACTTTGACACGTACCGCCTACCTAAGCATTGTTGCAGACCATTTACACCCTTTCATGGAAACGGTATTCCCTGGTGGCTGTGGTCTCTTTCAGCAGGATAATGCGCTGGATGGATTCCCAATTTTACCAGCCACTTGTATTTTTACCAGCCACTTTTTTCAGAATTCAAATTTATAACAGAAAGTGCACTGGCATATTTTGAATTGCTTCAATACATTATTTTTTATTATTAATACATATTTTATTAATATAGGCAAATAAAAAGTGATGTGAAAAAATATGTAATTCGTTTGATCCATTTAACAATATGAGTTATGCTGCACTCATAGTTTTTTATTTATGTTTTCCTCCGTGGGTGCTCACAGGCGCACGGCCTTTTAAACAAAAAAGTAGTCAAAAAATGTTTGCATTTCAGAAACTTAGGAAATGGACAGTGGCCATCAACTTGATAATAAAGCCGTAAAGTAGGCTATCTTTTAACTCAGGACAGCGCCACTTCTCACAAATACAGATAGGATTGGAGATTAAAAGTTTAACTGACACGTAATCGAGCTCCGGAGCACCCACGGTATCGGCGCCTATCCTCACGGCTGCTAAAACTAGCTATCTGTCCATCACAAAACACAACTTCAAGTTAGCGCAGATTGCATAGAGCAGATATTGCCACACTCTGCTCCTGGGGTCCCGTCTTCGCCAGCTGTATGGCAGTGCACTTGATATGAGACTTGGATGACTCGTGGTCTTTTATTGCCTCTAATTTAAGGTTAGTTGTTCCTCTAACGTACAAATTATTCGCATTTTCTGACGACGCGTAGGTTCGACAGTAAGTACAGTGCATGGCCTGGTCGTCGAGAAGGTAGGCTAACCATTCCCTCGTTTTCCCTTCGTCCTCAATGCGCCACTTCTTCGAAAAGTACCATCTCTTTTTCTTTACTTCACCCTCAACAGTTTGTACATTCATAGCTACTGCTGACTCCGCGGCGGGCCTCTTAACACCGGGGATATGTCGCCACATTTTTTTAACCGATAATTTTCCTTTCGTCTGTACTTCAGCTCAGCTATATGCGTCACGGTCCATTCAGCGCCGTGACACACAGTGCTGAAAACCAATCAAATTAGTTACTCGACAAAAGTGCATTATTATTACTTAGCAACAGCATTCTTTGAGAAAAGCTGTCCAATCCGTTACAAGGAATGTTTTAAGTAGAAACCAATAAAAATATGTTTTACAATCCACCCGCCACTGTGGCTGGTATACAAGGCAAAGTCACCCGCCACTTTGAAAAAGTACCCGCCATTGGCTGGTGCTAATTTCCCACCCTGCAATGATGTAGTGACGTTTCACACATAGTTACCGTAGGCAGAAAATAAAAGAATAGGAAGAATCATCAGCAAAACTTAAAATGGCTCAGCAATTTATTGCAGAGCAAGTACTGAACGCAATCAAATATTAGTGTCACTGTCACTTGGTGGATCTGGTGAAGAAGCTGTCAGTGATCAAAATATTGATTTTGAAGATGCTGAAAATTCTTGTTTTAGGAATATGTTGGAGATCGCGAATATGAGCCAGATGCTGAATGTACTGGGAAATGATCTCTGATGAGGACAGTGATGATGGTATAAAACATCTGCTCAAACTGAACCCTTCCAAGCTCCAAAAGATAACAAAATATACTTTGTTTTATCCTTCTGTAACTGTTACTCTAATATCAGGCGAGTTTTATATTATCGCGACAGGTAGACATCCATCCATGTTAAATATAGATCTGGGTCGCTAAAGGCCCGAATATGTAATAATGATTGGCGAAACATTCATGCATTTAAGGGTTAAAGGGTTAAAAAAAACACTTCTGCATTGTGGAAGAACATTGTTTTCGTTGTTCTTAGGCTCTGTGTGACTGTGTGGATGAATAATGAATATGACCCTTCACAATAGATAATAATGCTTTACAATAAACTCTGTTAAAGAGCTACATATGGCAATTTATGGGCCTTATTTTAACGTTCTGAGCGCATGGTCTGAAGCGCATGGCGCAGGTACACTTAGGGCGTGTCTGAATCCACTTTAGCTAGTTTAACGACGGAAAAAACATTCGGCACACCAGGCGCATGGTCCAAAAATAGTCTCTTAATGAGTAATGGGTGTGTTTTGGGCATAATGTGCAATAAACCAATCAGAGTGTCATCTCCCATTCCCTTTACAACATTTCAAATCCCTCAATTCTCGCTATCTCCCGAAAAGCCAAGACAATGTTGATTCTGGTTTTATTACGAGCTCTGTTGTATTCTTTTTGCCAGCAGACTCCCCTCTGTTCCCCGGAGGTTCGAGATTTAATGACTCCATGTCAACCTTTCTCACTCGTTGTGACAACTAACCTATGCCACTCCACACCGTACAAAAACTTTTCTCTATTTACGGATATGACGAGACACACGCGGTCGAATTATGTATGTACGGGGTTTCATGCAAAACTCATCCCGTAGGGTCTAAAATATAAACCCTTATAATAGGCTTACCATAGGGAATCAGGCAAAAACACGTTTTGGAAGAAGGATTGATGATGTATTGACTCATTTAAAAAAATAAAAGAATTTTTAACAACAAAAAAGTTACTAAGTGTACCTTTAGTTATTAAAATATTTCTTTAAAAAAAAAATTAAGGTCAATTTATTAAAGGCTTTTCCCCCCATGAATTCCTTGAAATTTTCAAGCATACAGCATATTTATTTATTTATTTTAATAACAATGTTTGGGTATACAACACATACTAATGCATGTAGGCACAAATACCAAAAGCACCGTCAACAAACTCTCTTGCATATTTAGCAAACAATATGAGCACAAAACCCTCGTCTAAAGCACTTTACAATATTTGTTGTGGCATTGTTGCCCTCTGCTGGTGATATTGCGCACTGAACCAATTCAGCCCTGTCTCCTGCATTGTCTCTGCTCATTAGTGGCTTCACATAATACACACAAAGCAAACACGCAAACACACACACGTACGCACACAGTCTGACCTCCTTTGGTAAAACCACCCACTCTCTGCAACTACTAAAATATTTATGCTGCCCTGATAATATGTTTTCTTTTATCATCAACCCCTCATAAACTTATATAAAATATACTTAATATACATTATACATTTTTTTAATGACAACAAAATGCTACAAAATCACTACAATACCCTTTAACACATAAACGTGTGTGTGTATATGTGAAGAGTGCTGTGTAAATCATGCTTGTATTCCATCAGTCTAGACTGATTCTGCAGTCCTGGCAATATAGAGGCAGGAGTCTGTCTGCTAACAGAGAAGTTAATGCTTATTCAGCAGGAAAGCAGTAGTGTAGCACTCCTCTGAGACCTCTCATTTTCACACACAGACACCAAAAGCCTATGAGAGCCATAGGTTAAAGCTGTCTCACTTTGCATGCCGACTACACACTTTTCACAGATGGCATGCATGCAATGGAATGGAAATGTGTTTATCTACACTAGCATAAGCTGCTCTGTCTATAGCCTGGCTTCTTTGTGTTTGTTCTCTACATTTGTTTACAGTGCTGTGAATTCATCCAAGAGGTTTTAGCTTAATGAGTGTATAGGTTCAACTAATGAGTTTATAACCTTCTGTGTAGTTACAGATATGAATGTTAAAAATAAAAAAAAACAGGCTTAGCTCAATTAATTTGCACTTTCATAAGAAGCAAGAAATTATTTTATTTTAGGAAATAATTGTGTATGTGTGGGTCTCTCTCTTATGTGAATGTGTTAGCTTGTGTGGTTTAAAGCTAAAATGTATAATTCTCCACCACCAGCGTCACCAAATGGGTACCGTTGATATACTATTATAGGTTTGTTAATATTTTGAAATAGATTTTATTTTTATATTTTGTTTTCTTTTTAAATTGTATGATTTTTTCTTTTTTTATACACTTTTCTTTTATTAAATGTGTTTTAAAGAAGTTTTAGTTTTTAGTTTATTTTTGTACTTCAGCTAGCTGAAATGAAATGTATAAAATGTTTATATTTTATTTTAATATAATTTTTTAACATTTTATTTTAGTTAATGTTTATATTATTTTAAGTAATTCAATTTATTTTATGATTTTAGTTTTAGTTAATAATAACCGTCTTTAAAGCAAAACATTTCAAGCTAAATTTAAAAAAATAATAATTTAGTTAGGTTTCAAATGATAAAATAACATATGTATGCATTTTCTGGTTGAGTAATATTAGTGGAATATGTTCATAGTTAATCCGATAAAACTGTGGTTTATCTATGTTATATACTGATGTAAAAGCTGAATTTCTGTGGCCCTAGCGATATGAACAATTGAAGAAAAAAAAAACTGTTTTCAAATTTGTATCCCATACTCTCCCTGCCTGCCATTGGATAATAATCAGATAGTCCCGCCTCAGACTCACACCATTTTTTGAGCAAATGTTGCTTTGTCAAGCTGGTTGCTCTGCATATTAAAGGGGGGTAGGAGGAAGTATTTTAAAGGGATAGTTCACTCAAACAAACATTCTGTCATAATTTCTACCATCATCCTCATGTCGTTCCAAAACATCTATGACTTTCTTTCTTCCATGAAACCTAAAAGTAGATATTCAGAATATATCGTCCATATGCTAAAACCCAGTTTGGTTACAGTCACTCTTCAAAATATTTATTTGTGTGCGTGTGTGTGTTTTGTTGTACAAACTACACAAGCTCCACTTAAAAACTGCACAATATGTCAGGCAACCCCTGCATGTACCTCTATGAATCTGTATTTTTGCACAGAATAGAAAAAGATGATCGACACGTCAAAAACCTGTGACAATCCTGTGGTACGTTACCATGGTAATACTCAGGCCTCCTTTAGCGTGTTGCCAGGAAGATTATTTGGTTCTCTGTTCTTTTCGTCTCCAGACTCTTGCCCTTTTTACTTTTCTCTCACACCACCATGAATGTCATCAAGTTGCCTCCCTATTTCTGCCCCCGCCATGTCCCTCTTTCTGTCCCACTACTTTTGGATCACCTACGTCTCATCCGGTTCTCATTCTAACACTCTGCCTTTCTTCAATTATCAAATCCCTTTATTTTCCCTTCCTCTGTTGACCTCTGCACCCCCTTGTTCTCTTTTTTTTTTTTAAATCATGCATCGATCGCAACTCAGCGTCCTCCTCGCAAGATGCATTCCTGCTTTAATAACACCCCCTCTCTTCCAGTCTATAGTTTTTAAAATCTTATCTCTCCATGCATCTCTTCCTCCCTTCCCTGCACTCTCACTCACCCTTTCCAGAATCCTTACGGACACTTTCCATATAAATCCCAAAACTGGATAATGGAAAGGTCTCTGAGTGTTAATGTGTAACTGTGTGACTCAAGGTGTAGGTTAAAACGCATATGTGTGAACGTGTGTGCACTAGGGGTTGCACAGACAAGTCGACTAGTCAACTTTAATGCTCTGCCATGATGCTTTAAGTCTGACGTCAGTCGATGATCATGGCCTATAGAGGGCACACCAGGAAAATATATCTTTGAAGTCCACTTTGACGTCAAACAGTTAAAATGATAAGTAAATGCATACTGCAAGATATGTTTAATTATACCATCTGGATGCTCAAAATTTATCGGATGAATGCACGTTTTAAACAGCTTATTGTACAAGTTAAGTTAATCGCTCTTCTCCGCTGCTTCATTGTAACGCGCGCAGATTGCACACACAGAAACATTAATTAACACAGAAATGTATTGTCAACACTGTTCTGTGATTCATCAATAAAATAGCTTAGAAACTGAAAAGTTATAGCATATACTTCTTAGTAACTAAAACCCACAGCTTTCACTATTAGTAGAGAGACGCTGCAAGGTAGAATGAATTCACATGCAATTGCTTTCTCACTAATACATTCATATGTAATCTTCAATGTGCTTCTTTATCTAAATCTGATTAAGAACGAGCAGAAATCTGTGAGAAATATAATGACCCAAAGATAAAAGAACTAATGAAAATAAGCTGTTATGTAGAAGCAATAGCCTTGTGGACAGCGCTGTGTCATATTAAAGGGATAGTTCACCCAAAATTATCCCATGATTTACTCACCCTCAAGCCATCCTAGGTGTACATTACATTCTTTTTTCAGACGAATACAACTGGAGATATATATATAAAAAAAATTCAGTGAATGGAGGACGAAATTTTACTAAAATAACTATCTTCCGACAGGCGGCTATACGTATCGATTTACGGTGAAAAAGTAACCCCTGACCTGACGCATGACTTATTGACGAACACGTAAGCGCAGAGGATAGAGCAAAACAAAACACCAGTCACAAATTAGAAGTCTAAAACGATAATTTTTAAAGAGAAATGTCAGAGGATTTCGATATAAGAGAAGAGGAGCTTGAATTTGAGTTAGAGTTACTCTTGGCTTAAGTCGACTTGCGTAGGCCGTCTGCCGGAAGATAGTTATTTTAGTTTATAAAGTTTTAAATATGGATATTTTTCTTACACAAATGCATCGCTTCGTTTTAGAAGGCCTTAATTAACCCCCCGGAGCTGTGTGGAGTACTTTTATGATGGATGGATGGCATTCACTGCCATCATTCACTGCCATTATAATGCTTAGAAGAGCATTTTTTAATATATCTCCGATTGTATTCGTCTAAAAGAGGAATGTCATATACACCTAGGATGGCTTTAGGGTAAGTAAATCATGGGGTAATTTTCATTTTTGGGTGAACTATCCCTTTAAGCGTTCGAGTCTCAGTATGAGGTTCAGGCTTATTTGTTCATTAATAACGTTATCAGCGTCTAGTCGTCGTCGACTTGACTTTCATCACATAAATGTCAGCTTTAAAAATCGGAAGACATTCAACACCTAGTGTGCACCCTTGAACTTGATAAACTAAATGATTATCCATGATAGCAGGGAGGTTAAATGACTTTAAATGGAGTGTTTTTATACTGTATGCACTGTTTGACTAATGTAAGCCAGTAATGGGCTCCGTCTCCACCATAAAGGCAAAATTAGATTTAGTTAAATCTACTTAGTCTCACAAAAACAACAACAAAAAATCCTGACTTTGGCACTAGCAGCACAGCTCCTCAAAAACTGTAAAGTTAAATATAAAATTAAATACAATTCTCAAAAATCATATCACCTTTCCACACATTTTCTTCCTGGGCAAATTTCAGCAGTAATCCCTTTCTGCCTCTTTGCAAAACCTTCGCTACATTTCAAGGTGGCAAATAAAGTGGTTAAACGTGTTGCTATGGGAACACATTCCATGGCAACCCTGGGCAGCCCGGCAACGTGCCAAACGGTTGCTAGGGCAGAGCTGTCAATCACGTCAGAGGGGTTAGTGTGCATGCCAGGCATGTTGTTGGGACTGAGAAAACAGAGAGATACACACACAGCTCTGGTCAGCTGCAAAATATTGAAGGTCAGCTGGCATTGTAAGTGCACAATGGAATGCCAATGATATTCAGGAACAATCAGAAATATTCAAAGCAAAAAAGCTGACTCATAAGGAGACCTACAAACTACGGCAGGAATATGAAAGATGTTAAAGGGGTCCTTATTTTGCCCTTGATTGTTCAAAAAACACATTATTTTTCACATATTTTACATTAGTACAAATTACATTAGTAAAATGTGCTGTGATTGGCTAGCTGGCCTAGTGTGTAAACTCAGATGTAAATATTAAGGATGGCATCAATTTCAAACCAATTCCAGCCTGATGTCAAACAAGAGGATCGTGCAGAACGAATTTCATGCACGGACTTTACAAGCACAGATTTCACAGGACATTTCAGAGCAGTATGGTTTTTTTTTGTATACATTTTAGATACGAAGTTATACACCAAATGTAATATCAAACAAATGAGTTTTGAAAATGGGGTGGAAAAAAACACTGGGTCCTATCATACACTCAGCGCAATGCAACGCCAGGCGCAACGCAAGTGTTTTTTACTTGACACAGTTATCATTTTCACGTCCAGCGTCACGTTGTTTAAATAACAAATGCACTCGCGCCCATCTGTTCGTCCATAGGCGTGCTGGTCTAAAAATGAGGTGTGTTCAGGCGCATTGTTGGTGCTTTACTATTTTGAGGCAACTAAAATAAACTGCGCCATTGACCAACTGAACCCTGGTCGAAAGTCAATAGCGCAGTATTTTTTGTCATTTAAAGGGCGCGTTAGTAATATGCGCCCATAGGTGGGTATACAACGCGCGTACACTCTGCTTATTACACACACAGGGATACACAGCAGCACACAAACATGCCAAATATTAAAAATAAAAGGATTACAATGTAAAAGATTATTAATGTGTACATAAAAATAAAAATGCCTACATGTCATAATGGATAGTCATGTATTTAAACTGACTCGTCAGGTTGATGGTGTCTATATTTCACCATGTAAATAGCGAATCCGCCATCGCAACTGGCTTTTAAAGGGAATGGGAGATGACACTCTGATTGGTTTATTGCATGTTACGCCAAAAACACACCCATGGCTCATTAAGAGACCGGGTACAACCCTAGTAAATTCAGACAAGCCCTAAGTGCACCTGCGCCATGCGTTTCAGACCATGCGCTCAGATCATTAAAATAGGGCCCACTGTCTTCTCTAATGAAGCTCAACCAGGCCTTGTCCCCTTTTTTGTGTATTCCGTGGGCAGAGATTATTTAAATGAGTAACATTGTGAAAAAAATGTATAAGTGGATTCTGTTCCTTCCTTTGGAGGGGACTTTGATCAACATTACAGACTAACTAAAGTTGAAAAGTGAAAAAGCATAATAGGACCCCTTTAAGAAGATATGCAGAGGAACACACAACTGTCATAGAGGAACTGATAATAAACAATAACAAAATAACTATTTAGTGCTGCCACAAAATAGGCTGAGAGCAGGTTCTAAGAGTTTAAAGTTTAGATTCAAAAGTAGGTTTCAGCTTGAATGTGTGAGCACTGTAGGTATAGATAACAAAGGGCGGAGAATGATAGTGGGAGAGAAAAGTGTGGTTACCTGATCACGGACCAGCTGGTCTCCTTTCATCTGTATGTCGCATGAAGAGTGAACACCTGAAGTCCCTGAGGAGGACCAGAGCGGATCCAGGTCATGCATCCCAGCTTCTGAAAAGACAAAAGAGTGAAGGTTCAAAAGATATAACAAATACACAAATTAATAGCATTGTACTTACAGTGGCCACAGAAACTGTTTAAACAAAATCAAAAATGTTGCATTAATTTTCAAAACCTTTTTTCCTCAGAACTACACAACCAAGCTTGGGGTCATAACATTTTTTAAAAGAAATTAATACTTGTATTCAGTAAGGAAGCATTAAATTGGACAAAAGTGACATTTATAATGTTACAAATGATTTCTATTTAAAATAAATGCTGTTCTTTCTATTCATCAAAGAATCCTGGGGGGCTGGGGAGTATCACGGTGTACACAAAAAGTTTCACAACACTGATAATAATAATAAATGTTTCTTGAGCAGCAAATCAGCATATTAGAATGATTTCTGAAGGATCATGTGACACTGAAGACTGGAGTAATGATGCTGGAAAATCAGCTTTGCCATCACAGAAAAACATCACACATTAAAATATATTAAAATCATAGAGCTAAACAAATATCTTAAAATCTTTTTGTGGAATGTTTTGCTCGTAAATAGTCTCTTTAAAAACAATCCCACTTTGTTTTATAATTCAAAGGCATATTTATATATATTTAAAGGACTGAATTAATAATTATTATGCAACAAAATCAGCTTGAAGTTATTTTCTGCCTTTTGCTTGCATGCATGTGTTCTCATTTTTTATTTTTATCCAGACGCAGGGTTTTCCCCCGACGCATCATCTTACCCAGATAATTGTGACATCATGCCAAGAATGCACATAAGTGTTTAAATATAGACAAACTCCAGCCCCAGATCTCTGGTATGTATTTCATATTTTATGTCTGTTTTGACAGGCTTCTGTGTTCATCTGCATGAGAAAAAAAGGCACCCTTCTGCCTGGCAGTAATCTTATCTGCACACGGCATATTAAAAAGGTCACATACAGGTCAACGCTCACAACGGAAATAAAACCGAAATGAAAGGAGCCGTCAGAAATCAAATTAAGTTAATTTTCATCACCCATTATCTTCATTTATGTGGCTATCAGGGAGAGAAAACCAAACAAATTCTCTGTTCCAGGCCATTTTCATAGTCTAAAGCATAACGTATCTAACACCATTAAACAGAGCAACATAAATTCCCATGAGCTGTTATTCTGTTCCACATACTTTGTGTCCTAGGGTGAGAACAGAACCCACGCTAATCTTATCAGTCCTGACGAGGACTCACAGCGAGTCACAACAATTCTCAGAGGAGAGGAGGAAGCATGCTGCAGTTCTGGCTAGAGAGGATTAATTTCAAAGGCTTGTCAGGCCTAGTTCACTGAAGTCAAATGTAAATAGGACTTATATTATGCTCGATAGTCCTTTTACTATCCATGATTGCCAAAGTGGTCCTTCTATACGCATATTTATATGATTATGTTAATAGTTTGGTGGTATCTTTAGAGATCAGACGGCAGATCGCAGTAGCAATCTGTCAAAATAAACCACTGAGACAAGATGGTCTGTAATCACTTTTTCTGTCTTTTGATTGGTGGAGTATTATTCTGTTTTTCTCCATTAATAAATCTTCACCAAAACTGAAATCTACTAAAAATATACAGTTGACTTCTAAAACCAAAAATAACATTATTCATCAATGCTTTAGTCATTTGCCACAATAATTCAATGGTCAAAAGTGACAGTAAAGACATTTATAATATTACAAAAGATTTACATTCCCAATAATAATTTGTGCTGTTCTTTTTTAACTTTCAATTAATCAAAACATGTATCAGTGCGTCCACAAAAATATTAAGCAGCACAACTGTTTTTAACATTGATAATAAGAAATGTTTCTTTAGCAGCAAATCAGAATATTAGAATGATTTCTGGAGGATCATGTGACACTGAAGACTGGAGTAATGATGCTGAAAATTCAGCTTTGATGAAAGGAATGAATTACATTTTAAAAAAGAAATGTTAGAAATTTTTTAAATGGTAGTGCATTTTTTTTTTTTAAATCAAATGAATTATATATATATATATATTTATCCCATTACATTTTAATGAATTAACATCATTCATTTAAAGCCAAGTAAAATAAAGTGCTATAATTACCTCTAAAAGCATTTTTAAGCGACCAATCTGAAAAATTGTCCAATTCTAATCTTTCCACTAAGCATTCGTCTGAAATTTGCTGGTAGCTGCTCTTATCACAAGCACAAGCCCCGTATACACAAGGGACCTCATAGATCCTTAAATTTTTTTCCCAAGGCCAAACTGTGCCACGGATACATTTATCTGTGCCTTTTGTTTGTGTGTGTGCGCATGTGCCTCCCCATAACTGTGCCGGTACCCCTGCATACAACGAATGTATAGAACCTTTTGTACCTCATTTTTAGAGAGGAAATGTCGCTCCATCTTTCCCCCCTTGGTTGGCCCCTCACGGGTAATGCCTGATTGACCAAAGCACCTCTTAAAGGGGTCAAAGGGCAGACAAAACAGTCTGGTGTCATGGCAACCTGACTCTCAGCAACCAGAATGATAGGGAAGGCAGGGAGGCCTTTGAACAGGCTGTCTGTCAAATTATTCTCAAATCCCTCTGCTGGTTTTCAGATAGGAACACACAGACAAACAGCAACACACAAATGTTAAAGTGTGATGATTGACAAGCATTTTTTAAAGCATTAAGAGTAAAGAGAATAAAGACTCTAAATAAACAAAATAAATGTAGTAAATATAATATTTAAATGGCAAATATGATATCATATACATAACCAGCATACATCAAAAGTATATAAGAAAGTATATTCATCACAAAGCACATATTTTCACTATTTGCTTATTTTACTTTACATAAAGAAAGTGCAAAACTGTCAAATTTTCAGTATATTTTTTATTGGAATGCCATTTTCCCAGCATCAAATATTGTGCATGTGGCTCCTTTAACACAACCAATTGCATCATTTAATTATTTTATTTTTTTCTCTCACACTCACCACTGCATGATATACAGTTTTCCTATTTCCTGAACGTTAATGTCTTATGCTTCAATACTGACTTTTATGATCTAATTTATGTTTCTCTGCTGGTGTGCAGCAATATGTAATTTTGTATCACGCTGCCAAATAATGTGACCTCACAACATGTGACCAACAGTATGAGAGATGTTGTCAATTAATTCAGGAAAAAGAGCAGGAAAAAAGAAAAACAGGCTAAAGCTGTTGCAGAGTACATTTCCATTGACTAACGCTTACCCTAAACCTATTTATGCATGTCTATGGCAAGCAAGTGATCCCTCCCTAGATGGATTTGGGCACAGTACCGGGTGAGTTCACAGTTCTTTGTGTTCAGTGGATAAATGGAAGGCAAATGCATTCAGATCAATACTATGCCATGAGAGGGGCCCATGAGTGTGTGAGAGAGGAGGGGGAATTGGTGAAATTGGACAATGGAGCCACTGATTAATCATTCCTGTGCTGTTATTGACTTTCTGTTAAAGGGGTGAGTCAGAACCGAATTTATGTGAATGTGTGCGTGTGTGTGTGTGTGTTTACTTTCCTATACTTTGGGTACAAATTGGTTTGCAGTGTGAAATCTGATCTGATAAAACCTTTAAGGATGCTCTCAAAAAAATTATGCATACATATAGTAAATAATATATATATATATATATATACACACACACACACTATCATTTTAAAAGTTGGTAAGTCTCTTATGCTCAAAAGCTCAAGGCTCAAAAACAGTAAAAACAGTAATATTGTGAAATAATATTACAATTTCAAATAACAATATTTCAATATATTTTAAAATGTAATTTATTCCTGTAATGGCAACGCTAAGTTTTCAGCAGCCATTACTCCATTCTTCAGTGTCACATAATCCTCCAGAAATCATTCTAATTTGCTGATTTGGTGCTCAAGAAACAAAACAAAAAAAATTAATTTTATAAATTCAAAATTCAAAAGAACAGCATTTATTATTGGAAATACCAGTAGGCTATTGGTTGAGAAAAGCCTGCAAATGAAGAGAATTAAAGACAATGAATTATTGTGGCAAATGACTAAAGCATTGATGAATAGACGTTATTTCTGGTTTTAGAAGTCAACTGTATATTTTTTTAGTAGATTTCAGTTTTGGTGAAGATTTATTAATGGAGAAAAACAGAATAATACTCCACCAATCAAAAGACAGAAAAAGTGATTACAGACCATCTTGTCTCAGTGGTTTATTTTGACAGATTGCTACTGCAATCTGCCGTCTGATCTCTAAAGATACCACCAAACTATTAACATAATCATATAAATATGCGTATAGAAGGACCACTTTTGCAATCATGGATAGTAAAAGGAAAAGTCCTATTTACACTTGACTCCATGAACTAACTGCTGATTTGCTGTTCAAGAAACATTTCTTATTATTATCAATGTTAAGAACATTTGTGATGCATTAGTATTATTATTTTTGTGTGTGCATGTGGAATGATGAAAATTAAAAAGGAATAGCATTTATTTGAATTTCTTAGTAATATTATACATTTCTTTACTGTGACTCCTTGCTGAATAAAAGTATTAACTTCTTTTCTTACTGACCACAAACTTTTGAATGGTAGTGTATATATTAAACTTTTTTGTAAAAAAAAATATAATAAACAAAAAATATATATAAATAAAATGTATAATTTTTCCCCAAATGTAATTTTTATGTGAGATTTTGGAAGGCGTCTGAATGGTTTTTCACACAGGATGAAGAGTTTGACTGTGTGTTAACAGCACATGATAATGGGCATCCCATGGGGGGTTAAATACAGACACATATCAGCCTACCAGACACAACACAGGAGGTCGTCGGTCAAGAGTTGGGGGGAAGGGACGTGTCACATTTCCCTGGCTTTGACATCTGACCTTCCGGCTGTGACCTTGTACATTGTCTGAGAGGGCAGACGGAGCACAGCTAAGCACCAAAAAAATCTATGAAAAATTTCTGTCAGGATTTAAGCTTCTGACCAAGGCTGCACCTTAACACTAGTTTTACTTGATCTAAGTGCTGCGTTTGACACCATTGACACTATGGATCATGACATACTCTTAGATTGATTGCAAAATTACAATTAGCATTAGGTTGGTTTAGATCGTATCTATCTAACCGTTACCATTTTGTTTATTTAAATGTGGAATCATCCAAGTTAACGTCTGTCAATTATGGAGTGCCACAAGGGTCTGTTATAGGCCCTTTGCTATTTTCAATATGCATGCTGCCTCTTGGTAATATTATTAGAAAACATGGAATTGGTTTCCACTGTTATGCGGATGATACTCAGTTATATATTTCATATTTCAACTAGATGAAATCTCTAAATTATTCAAGTTGACAGAGTGTATTAAAGATATAAAATAGTGGATGACCAATAATTTTCTTCTATTAAATTAGGATTTAGGAGTTATTATTTATTGGACCAAAAACCTGTACACAGAATCTCTTAAAATACAATTTGCATCTAGAAGGATGTACTTTTACTTCCTCTACAGTTAAAGACCTGGGTGTTATATTAGACAGTAACTTGTCTTTCGATAATCACATTTCAAAAGTTACAAAAACAGCCTTCTTCCAACATGTTATCTGTTTCTGATGCAGAAAAGATAGTTCATGCATTCATGACCTCTAGACTGGATTACTATAATGCTATACTAGGTGGTTGTCCTGCATGCTGCATCCTCAAAAACAAGCTACAGTTAGTCCAAAATGCAGCTTCTAGAATTCTTAACAGGTCAAGAAAATATGATCATATAACCCCAACTTTATCATCTCTACACTGGTTACCTACTAAGTTTTGTATCGATTACAAAGTATTGCTACTGACCTATAAGGCCGTAAATGGTTTAGCTCCTGTGTATTTAACCGATCTTCTATCGCCCTAAAATCCATCACACTCTTTAAGGTCACAAAACTCTGGACTTTTGGTAGAACCTAGGATATCCAAGTCCACTAAACGAGGAAGAGTGTTTCTGCATTTGGCTCCTAAATTATGGAATAGCCTTCCTGTGGCTCAGACACACCAGTTTAAATCTAGATTATAGATGATCTCTTTACCTAAGCATTCACATAATTCACCTCATAACCTTACACTCCAGTTATATCAGATGAAATGAACATGATTATCTTTGCTTGAAATGTCAGCAGCTATGCTAATTATTTTACACTTGCTTTTCTGTCTCTACCTTGTGATGCCCATCCTGAGGTAAGTAGACGCCAGCTCCAGTTTGAATCCAGCCTCTTACGAAGATTTCAGATGCCCCAACACCTGTGAAGAGAAGATGGCAACACCTGTGAGGACTTCAGATGACGCCAACTCTGAATCAACATGCACCACTGCCAAATTTCCTACATATTGTAATCATTATGATCACAACTTGTAATAATTGCTTTAATGAGATCATTGTTTCTGCCTAAATGAATACATGATATTAGCTAACTGCATGATTTGTATTATCTAAGAACAGTACATTTTTGACATATGGACATTGCTTTGACACAGTCACCTCTGATAACAGATTACTAAATTGTAATGTAGAAACATGCATTTTTCTGTAAAGCTGCATTGAAATGTTATTTATTGTGAAAAGTGCTATACAAATAAATGTGAATTGATTTGATCAAATTCGAAACCTCCCTCACCAGAGGATGATGCTGTATGATCACTTGTGTATCGAGATAATCTGTGACTAGTTTATTGTTTAGCTATTTCTCTTGTTCTCTGTTAAACATCTCTTGCATTTTACTCTTGAAAAACATCTATTATGTCAACTTTAACCGGTTAACTGCACAACCATTCGTATCCACTGGCAGAAAATTAGGTCAGACTGAAATCTACAGCTTGGTGTAAAGCCAACAAAAACAAAAAGTTTATAGAGTGACTCTTTTTCCAGAATTCAAGTCATTAATGCACACAAATTGAGAGCATTTGAGAAGCTTTCATCACAGGAAATACTACTGCTGAAGTGCTATCAAAAATAGTTTAAGAGCCAAACATGCTCTCACTGTGACCAAACCAAACAGTGAAACTCAATAAATCATACTACAGCCCAAACCTACTCATCTTATACAATTTTTACCATGTTTTCTATTAAACTTCACCTTGAACTTGAACAATGCACAAGTGTTTATTGCTTGATCTGTTTCCTGACCTTTCTTTGCTCGAAGCAAACATCTTGAGGAGGGGAACCATGGTTACAGCTTTCATCTTAAAGTGTAGTTTCTCTACACTGCATGCACCCAAAAGCCACAGCTGTTTTTTAACCAACCATTTCATCACTTTCACCATTACAGTCCCTTAAATATTTTTCAAATGATTTTTAAAAAAGAAATATTTATTCAGCAAGGATGCATTAAAATGTTCAAAAAGAAGCAGTAAACTAATAATGTTTAAAAAATAAAATGCTGAATGCTGTTCATTTGAACTTTCTATTCATCAAAGAATCCTGACAAAAATGTATCAAGGTTTCCAGCAAAATATTAAGCATTGTTTTCCAAATTGATTTAATAAGAAACCTCTCTTGAGCAGTAAATCATCATATTAGAATGAAGACTGGAGCAATTATGGTTTAACAAACGATTAGAGTTTAACTTGACAATATGAAGGCCTAATAAAACAATGAGATGTCTAAGCTGTAAGGTCAAAGTTCTCCAAGAAGGAAATAGCATAAATCTCCATAGTTTAATACATTTTAAAACCATTAAGACAATTGTTAAGATTGTCTTCTCATGTAATGAAGCTCAAAGCTTGAGTCCTAGATTTTGATATTGCAACAATAAACGCAAGTCTAATAAATGTAGTTGATTAGCCAAATCTAAATATAACAATTTATCATTAATTAATTTCAGATGTTAAAATAAACCTAGTTTTCTTCCCCTTTTGAATCAAGAAATGGACTAAAATATCAATCGAATCCTTTGAGATGCTGCCTCTCTTTTCCCTGATTCCCAGAAGGGCATAAAGACACATATTGAGCTTTGGGGACAGAGTGTGACATAAATACAATTTTCTGGGAGCACACACACACACACACACACACCAACAAATAAGAGCAGGATAACAGCCCGGACAGTGTAGGATTAAAGGATAAGATAGCAGAGACAGGCAGGAGATAGGGATGCAGACAAGAACAAGGAGCAGACACAGATGGGAGAGAGAAAGGAAAGAAAGAGAAAGGTATCTCCACAAGAAAGACAGGGATACAACACAAATAAAAGAGCACAGAGGACACAGGAACAAAAGTATAATTGAAAGCGGGTCCACCCTGAAGCTGCAGGCCATATGTTCAACTGAATTTCTAAAGTTAAAACCAAATATCGCCCTGTTTTCGCTGGTGAATGTGTACATAATACCCCAGTTTGCATATCTTCACGCTTGTGAATCAGTGCATGTGGCTACCTGTGAGGGTTGATAAGTGCACATGTTGTGCATGGCATATGTCGTTGCCGCCTTGGCTATGTTTCCATATATTTCACTTAAATTTATGAATATTTAGTGAATAAACAATCCTAAAAGGATAGTTCACTCAAAAAAGCCAATCATAAAGTTTTGAAATAACATGATGACGAGTGTACATTTTATTTTTAGGTACTAGATACTTTTGGATGAGAAGAGCACATTATCATACCATTCAAAGGTTTGGGGTCGAAAAGATTTTCAATGTTTTTGAATCAAGTCACTTTTGCCTACAAAGACTGCATGTATTTGATCAAAAATACTGTAAACCAGTAATATGGGAAAATATTATAAATAAGACTGTTTTCTATTTGTATATTTTAAAATGTAATTTATTCCTGTGGTGCAAAGCTCAGTTTTCAGCATCATTACTCCAGTCTTCAGTGTCACATGATCCTTCAGAAACCAATAAAATATGTGATTTGGTGCTCAAGAAACATGTTGAAAACAGTTGTGCCGCTTAATATTTTTATGGAAACCATGAGATATTTTTTTCAGCATTCTTTGACAAATAAAAAGTTTAAGAAGCAGCATTTATCTATTTATAAATATACTCATTCTTGCTGAATAAAATAATACATTTATTTAAAAAAATCTTACTGACCTCAAATGTACTCCCTCTTTACTTTATCAGAGGTAAGTGAAATGGGCGGCATCTGGTAATAAGAAAGATCTTCAACATAAATCCTACACAAACACAAGCACCAGGCGGCAAGAGTGAAGTGTGCACGTGGTTACATTTATATAACACAAACACACACATACAGCCTTTCCTCATTTTCACCCAACCCCCTACACCTCAGTCGTCTTAGCAGGAGAGAGGGGAAACAAAGAAAGAATGAGAGGATGCGTAACAATTTCATGTTGGAAAAGTGAAGGTTGAAAAATGAAAATCAGATCTAGCTAAAGGAAAAGAAGGGAAGTGGAGGAGGTGAGAAAACAAGAGAGAATATTGCCAGTGAAGGAGTTTGCTGAGGCAAGCAGCAGCGCTGTGACCTACTAATGCAGAACTGAGGAATTCTCATTGCTGACCCAAAACACATTCCTCTGGACTGCAGATATTAACCCCCACGCGACCACTGTACGCACCCACATACATGACCGCTGTCCACACACTAGCAAACCTCACATACCATCACAGTCAAGACATAATATAACTGTCACTTGGTCATGCATACTAACACTTCTTTGCCACCTTGTGTAAACTAGCATAGCACGCGCACACTGAACACACAATAGCGACGGTACCATTTCTTCTCCAGCAATTTGTAAGTCAGCACTCCAGGTAAACACACAGTACTACAGCAGTCAGGCAACTGTTAATTAGCCTCATACTGTCAGCACATTTGACTATGCAGGTGCAGAATATCATCTGAAAAACAGCTCCACAGGAAATACTGCCTCTGAGTTAAAATAAATATTATTCTTAAAGGGATAGTTCACTAAAAAAAAATTATTCTGTCATCATTTACTTATCCTCATGTCATTCCAAACTTGTACGGCTTTCTTTCTTCGGTGTAACAAAAAAGAAGATATTTTGAAAATCTTCAGTGTATTTCTTGGCCACACAAGCAAAGTCAGTGTTCTGGACCCCATTAACTTTCATTGTGTGAGCAAAAATAGCTAAATGTTCTTCAAGAAAGAAAGTCATACAGATTGGAATTACAACAGTGTTACTTTAGTATTATTTCTATACTTTTATAGCATTCATTAATATTTTGAATTAGTTTTTATTTTCCAATCTTCATTTAAGTTTTAGTAATTTTGATATGTGCTTTTGACATTTTGAATACATTATAATTTTATTTCAGTAGGCCTATTATATTTTAATTTCATATCATTTGTAGTTTTAATATATATAATAGATTGAATAGCACTTCAACTGAAATAGATTTATTTCAGTTAGTTGCCAAGGCAAGTTTTGCATCTAATACTCATCTTGTATTTATTTGATTAGCTTTATTTAAATTACCAAAAATTATTTTTTATAGTTTTAGTTTCACTCTTACTTAACAATAGCACTGAATGGTATGAGGTATATGAGGAATTTTTATGGTAACCTATCCATTAAAATTTAGGATTACATTTGATGAAATTAAGTGACTGAAACACTAAACTGAAAAAATATACTGAATTAAGGTTTGCATTCAGCATCTCAGGAATCACTCAATGAGAGCAGCATTGAATCCTTTTTTCAATGCAAGAAAACAAGCCGTTTAAAGAAGATAGAAATGTTTGCTTGCCAGACTCTCTTTACAACTGAACTTTAGACCAGATCATTTTTCAGAAATGTACCAAAAAAAAAGTAAGATATATTTATCTCTATACACTCTATTTATCCACCTGTCATTTAAAAAAAAAAACATCCGCACTCCAATAAATGTCTTAATTCAGCCTAATTTAGATGGTGAAGTGGGCTGAGATTCGATGAAAGAGCTATTTAGATATGAGTCACTAAGGTTACCTAAAATGTGTACACAATATCTAGTAACCACTACAATTTAGGCCAATTAGAAGTATTTAAAGGTACATTTGATACCAGAAGAACAAGGCAAATTGTCATTTCTGTTCCATTATATGTAGACATAATATCTTTATACATAGGAGTTAAGGCTGAACGATTTTGGAAAATAATTTAATTGCGATTTTATATACCAATATTGCGATTGCGATTTAATATGCGATTATTTTTAAGCTCTTTATATTCTGTATTATTCAACAAAGACAAGCAATAAATCATTGTATGGTAGGGGTGGGAATCTTTATGCACCTCTCGATTCCAAAACAATTCTTGATCTTTTTTTTTCTTGTTTATTTTATTAATAAAACTTAAATAATAAAGAGGAACAAAAAAAGGTCTCTCACCGCCGCATGCGCGAGCGCTCTTCACAAAGCGCACGTCAGTATTTGAAATTGTAAGCAGCCTTCTGTAAGTGAGTTTAATATTTTTAATGTATAAGCCCACTGCATTCCAAACGACATAAACGATGCCTTCGTAGAGCATTTGTAAGGAAAATACAGGCGGGCGAGCCCGCGCACTACACGCACAACATCAAGCAAAGCGCGCGTTTCTCACACTCACAGCGTATATCCTGTGCAATGAAGCCCACGAATGTCCTTGTAATTAGCTTCAACCTTTTTATGAAAGATTATTTTACGGAAGGTTCGAGTGGTTTGAGTGTGTGTGAGAAATTGGAAGCCATCAGAATACGGGTGTGTTTCTACACACAAGCGCCATCGCGCATCCGTGGTTAAAACCTAAGCTCAGAATCAATCCAGAATCGTTAGAGAGAATATTGTCTCCCACCCCTATTGTATATATATATATATGACCAACAAAATATTACATAGATTAAACAAACTGTTCTGTTGCGTAGTGTGCCAAGTTGATGCTGCAGATCTGACTGCTTTGCTCTCGCGTGTCACGTGACCAGAGTGTAATCGCATCCTTTGCGGTTAAAATGCGGTTTTATCATATCGCGATATTATCGCAAATGCGATTAATCGTTCAGCCCTAAAGGAGCCCATAGGAATATAGTTTTTCGTTTTAATAACAAATGCTGATGGCAATATATCAGTCATGAAAATATTATCAGTGGAGGTCTCTGTGGGTTTTTTTTTTGTATTCACAGCTAAATGAATTTTCCACATTCTATTCCACAGTGAGAAATTGTAAAACAGAAGGCAGTGCTGATGTCAAACCTATTGATTTCCTGAGCACTTCAGTAAGGGCGGGCTCAAGCAATCTGAGACACTTGAACATATGGAGAGTCAATGGCCATTATACTGTTTTGTACTGGTAGTAGTATTCAAGACTGGAGGCTCAAGGTGATTTAGTTGATGTACTGAAACTGATGTGGTAGTGTAAAAAATGCACTTGCAGGCCAATGCAGAATTTCATTTGGCATTTGTCATTTGAAATGGAATAGAAGTTTTGAAACACTAAAAATAATAAAGAAATAAAATATGCTATTATTTAAAAAAAATTATATTATATTATATAGTATATTTACTATATATATATATATATATATATATATATATATTTTTTTTTTTGTTTTGTTATATATATATAAAGTTATAATATTTTTATGAGCTATATATATATATATATATATATATATATATATATATATATATATATATATATATATATTGTTATATAAATTTTATTTATATTGTTATATTGATTTATATTGTTAGAAAAGATTTTTATTTAGAATAAATGCTGTTCTTTTTAATATTTTTTTCATCAATGAATCCTGAAAAATGCAGGTTCCAAAAGAAAAATATATTAAGCAGCACAACTGGTTCCAACATTGATAATAACGGAGTATCAAATCAGCATATTATAATGATTACTGAAGGATCATGTGACACTGAAGACTGGAGTAATGGCTGATGAAAATTGGGGAAATTAACTAACTAACTTTAATAATAATTAACTAACTCTCTCCCATTACTACTTTTTATGAGCTTGCTTGTTTGTTTTTAATAACAAAAAATTATTTTTGGCAAACGTAAAGTCCCTTTCACAACAAAAGTGAAATGATCATTCGATGATCCAGCGCACACAACGGCTCTCCACTTACTCCCAATTTCTCTCAACATGGGGACAAGAGAGGTGTCTGTCAATAAATATGAAAACAAAATTAGATTGCATTACTTATTTGAAAAAGTAACCCAAATATTTTGTTTTAAATTTAAAAGTAATGCGTTACTTTATAGATACTTGAAAAAATCTGATTAGGTAACTCGTGTTACTTGTAATGCGTTACCCCAACACTGTGTGTATTATATAATACACTAACATAAATGCAACTGGAACATTCAATCCTTTGTGGTTTGCCTAACTCAGACCATGCAAACTTGAGAGAATCAGGGATGGGTCAAATATAATCCATATTCTGTATGAAACTATAACCTAAAACAGACAGTCGACCAAATACCCCCAAAACTCAATTTCCCCCCTTTGCGGTGCCTAGCTAACTGCCTTTGTGGTGCTGTACATAACTGACAGACGTTAGACCAGTGTTTTCTCAACATTTTTGACTTTCAAAGGCCAGTTGTTTCCCAGTTGTTCATGATTTACTGGAATGGATTAAGGATAAGACATGTTTTTAACATTTTTTAGAGCTTAGCATAAACAGAAAAAAATGCATATTCAATATAAAAATGCCCATGGCCGAACAATTTTTTAAATTAACATTTTTCCAGGTCTAGAAATCACACTTTTTAAATGAAGCTTCTTCATATATTAAGCCTTTTGAATTAAAATAAGAAATATCTTGTTTTTTAGTTGTATATTCTTATTTGAATTAATCATTTTAATTTATCTTGAGGCTCCCCTGGCAGGTTGCTGAGGCCCCCTAGTGGGCCCCGGACCCCTAGACTTATCTGTTCGCGCAGAAAGTTTTTTACATTCTCACATTTCTTGCATGGATTTATGGTGCGGATTGAGGAATAAAGTTATTTTCCCATTATTTTCTCCTTTATCACTAAACCGGATTGTCATCTGTGATTTTAAAACTTTTAGGCAGTAAAAGGAAGGAATGCACCTTTGCGATTAAATTATACACTGTAAAACATTTATGAAAATCTCATAGTACTTAAAAACACACCATTTTAAAGAACATAAAAGAAAAAAGTGACTAAAAATAAGAGTGCCAAAACACAAAAGCTCTTAAATTCATCTTTATAAATTTACGTTAAAAGCAAACATCTTTTTAGGGCTGTTTTTGACTGCTAAACTGCCATTACGCTTTTATATGTCGGCGGGAACCATCAGGTTAAGGGCAGTAGAGGAAAATCACCGTGGAGACAGCTAGGTATGCAGTTAGATATGAGATATAAAACACATTGGAGAGAGAGAGAGGATGGGATAGCACACGGTTACCAAATCATTTTTGAGAGAGGATTTACAAAGAGAGAGAGAAACTGTTCACTGTTGTATTAATTGGTTTGATAAACAAGCGTTACAGCGGTAAACCTTTTCGCAAGGGCGCAGACGGAGGAAGACAGACAGTGGGGATGAGGGGTGATGGGAGGAGCATGGTACGGAGAGAGAAGAGGGGACACCCCAATAAAAGGACTACGCTACATTTCAAACCGATTGAGATAAAACAAAAGTGCCACAAACCGAGGAGGCCAGGATTTACTTTGCTTAAAGATCACACTCTCTACAAGTGCATCAGTGCAGAACTAATTTAACTGATGCAAACCGTGAGTACTAAACCTTTTATGCGATCAACTTGACCAGGCCACATTTTAGCCTTTTGGAGGAGTCACGAATATTAGTCTATAATGTTAACAATAAAGTCTCGAACAGAAATACACAACCAAAGCTAATACGTGTCGCACAAGAAAACAGAGTGAACATGAGTGCTGCAGGGATGAAAATGTGATGGAAGAGGAAGGAAAAGTACTTAAAGTCTCCAAACAAACGCATGGTTAATTTTGCACATAAAGAAGCAGAAAGCGCAGTTATAAGCTAACAAAACACCCGGGAAAGATATTGGAACATATTAGCATGAAAAAATAGAAGAACCAGAATAAGACGCATGAAAATGAAGGCAAGAAATGACTAAAACAAAAGCAAAGTGAAAAGCAAAATACCAGCAAGTGTTGGAAAAGAACGGTGGCTTTCTTTCCCCCGATATTGCCCACTTCTAGGTCAGCCATCCCTTGTTTCTCCTCTTACGGGTTCCTCTCCTACTTTACTCTTCTCCCTCTCGTATTTCACGTTTCTGCCAGTCCACTCTCCTCAGTCCTGCTCTCTTCTTTTACCCCCTCCTTCCTTCTCTCTCTCTCTCCCTCCCTCTCTCTCTGCCTTTTCATCATTCCTCCTCACAGACACCACTCTCTTCCGCTTCCTTCCTTTCTTTATGGATAAGTGAAGAGAAGAGGGAAGGGGGAGGGAAACCTGCACCATAAAGAGAGCAAGACTCGTGCATTACAAGTAAAAAAAAAAGGGCCTCTCAACGAGAAACAGGCTATCCCAGTGTGTGAGACACAGCTGAGAGAGGGAGCGAGCCGCATTGAGCCGGTTTCTCTACCCATTGGGAGAAACAGAAATACTAGAGGCTCTTAAAGCGGTGCGTTAAAAGACAACCTGATGAGAGACGAGCTAGGCAGAAGAAAAGTGATGTTTAATAGTATGTGCATGTGTAGGAGAGAGTGAAGGATAGGAATACAAGACTTGAGATGGAGCGAGAGAGAAAGGGGTGTGGCTTCAAACAGAATATCTTAGTGGGTGGGAAAGAGGAGGAGAGTAGCAGTGAAGAGAAAGCAATAGGGGTGAATTTTTCTCCCTGTCGTCTCTTGTTCACTTTTTTTTTCTCATTCAGAATCAATGTGCTGTTAGGGATACAGCAGCATACAGATGACTTCTCTCGGCTTAGTTACCACACATTTTTTCTCAGCTCTTCCACTTGGTCAGGAACATGTAATCTTGCACTTGAACTTGAAACTCTCTCTCTGGTCTGCAAGCTGCAATCGGCCTCTCCCTGCCTGAGAACCTCCTGCAGGAGAAACACATGAACTGATTCTGGGGGACAAGAAAAGAAAAGTGAACACTGATACAGAACGATATCCTTACATGGCAGGTTACATTGTGACAAAATACCCCATATAGGCCTACTGACAACATGACCCACTTTTGGTTCAAAATAAACTACTTCCTCACCTCTTCGTTTTGTGCAGAAAGGTGACTCTTCAGATTTCAGAAACATATTCACGTGTGTAAGTTAATAGGGGACACGGTCTGGACGGCGTTCCAACACTGCTTGAATAGAACATGCAAGTGTTTCACGGTTTTTTTAATTAGACTCAAAACCGAAAAAACGATGCAAGACAATTGCGACAATTCTGTCATCATCAACTTGATGGTAGTTGATGTAAACAAGATGGAAATGGGGTTTCTTAACATAAAATGGCAAATTAAAGGTAGGGTAGGTGATTTTTTATAAACACTTTATATTGGTTGGAACTCTCTTTACATGATGGCAATCAATAATAGAAGCGGTCTAAATAATTAAAACATATAGCCTAAGCCTAGGCCTATATCTTATGTGGAAGTCTCAGGACCAAAAATGTTCGTCCAGTCATTGCATTCAGTTCGATATTTATTTACTTATTCAAAATAAGTAGGCTACCTCAAAAAATATGTGATTTCAGATGCAGCCAGACAGTCACTAAGCGCTACCGCCGCCTCCTCTTGAACCAAAACAACGCGCATATGCTGTGGTCACGCCATGTCATAATCTTTTTTTTTTTTATTTGAAGACATAACAAGTAGCCAACATAGCATAGCATAGAATAGTGCAATACAAAATGTGTCATTAATTGATAACAGGGAATTATATCGAACAAAATTATATAGTAATATTTTAAACATTTTAATTACTTTTTATTTTTTAACAATTTCAGAGAAGACATAAAACAATCTAATTCCACTATAAACATTGAAGATGAATTTAAGCATTTTTGTTTATGTAAATGAAAATTTGCCAGCAATATAAATAAATTAACAATGTATTCAAGACCTTTGTTAACATTGTTTACATAATACACAATAATATCCTTTAATGTAAAATAGTATTTCATCTTTACTAAATAAAATAAAAAATTCTGCCAATTCCCTCCAAAAACTTTGGATAATTTTACAATCAAAAAACAAATGAGTCAACAACTCATTCTCACTTTTACAAAAATAGCATAAATCATAACTTGAAACTAATGATTTATGAATGAATTAATGATTTATGACTAATGAACAGGGCATGCATAATTTATGCATGGTATGCATACTTTTAAAATGTATTTCTTTAGTTGTATTATTAATACAATATTTAAAGGGGATTAACCAAGCAGTCTTCCAATTAATATTATCAATATTAGTATTTAAAAAAATCCTCTAGGTGTTATTTGTTTATTTTGTCTTTGAAAAATAGTAGAAAAAATGTTTGTTATTGCATTTTATATCAAGCATTTCAACACTGTTTAATATTACTTTTGGTTTTGTCATTATAGAGCAGTGGTTGGCAACAGGCGGCCCGCCAGCAATAATATCTGCGAACTGCTGAGATTACAACACAACAGTTACTCACAATCAATTTGTCTTTAGTGATTCTGTACGAAAACGTTTTTGCAGCAATGTTTTATTTTGGGATGAATTGAGAGTTTTTAATTTGAAAAGTTCTCAAAGACATTCAAAAGAGTCTGTGGAATGGATCACTAGACACGCCTCTAAAATTAGAATATTACTTAAGACCAATTCAAAGAAAGGATTTTTAGAAATCTTGGCCAATTGAAAAGTATGAACATGAAAAGTATGAGCATGTACAGCACTTAATACTTAGTTGGGGCTCCTTTTGCCTGAATTACTGCAGCAATGCGGCGTGGCATGGAGTCGATCAGTCTGTGGCACTGCTCAGGTGTTATGAGAGCCCAGGTTGCTCTGATAGTGGCCTTCAGCTCTTCTGCATTGTTGGGTCTGGCATATCGCATCTTCCTCTTCACAATACCCCATAGATTTTCTATGGAGTTAAGGTCAGGCGAGTTTGCTGGCCAATTAAGAACAGGGATACCATGGTCCTTAAACCAGGTACTGGTTGCTTTGGCACTCTGTGCAGGTGCCAAGTCCTGTTGGAAAATGAAATCTGCATCTCCATAAAGTTGGTCAGCAGCAGGAACTTCCTGGTATACGGCTGCGTTGACCTTAGACCTCAGAAAACACAGTGGACCAACACCAGCAGATGACATGGCACCCCAAACCATCACTGACTGTGGAAACTTTACACTGGACCTCAAGCAACGTGGATTGTGTGCCTATCCTCTCTTCCTCCAGACTCTGGGACCCTGAAATGCAAAATTTACTTTCATCAGAGAACATAACTTTGGACCACTCAGCAGCAGTCCAGTCCTTTTTGTCTTTAGCCCAGGCGAGACGCTTCTGACGCTGTCTGTTGTTCAAGAGTGGCTTGACACAAGGAATGCGACAGCTGAAACCCATGTCTTGCATACGTCTGTGCGTAGTGGTTCTTGAAGCACTGACTCCAGCTGCAGTCCACTCTTTGTGAATCTCCCCCACATTTTTTAATGGGTTTTGTTTCACAATCCTCTCCAGGGTGCGGTTATCCCTATTGCTTGTACACTTTTTTCTACCACATCTTTTCCTTCCCTTCACCTCTCTATTAATGTGCTTGGACACAGAGCTCTGAACAGCCAGCCTCTTTTGCAATTACCTTTTGTGTCTTGCCCTCCTTGTGCAAGGTGTCAATGGTCGTCTTTTGGACAACTGTCAAGTCAGCAGTCTTCCCCATGATTGTGTAGCCTACAGAACTAGACTGAGAGACCATTTAAAGGCCTTTGCAGGTGTTTTGAGTTAATTAGCTGATTAGAGTGTGGCACCAGGTGTCTTCAATATTGAACCTTTTCACAATATTCAAATTTTCAATACTGAATTTGGGATTTTCCTTAGTTGTCAGTTATAATCATCAAAATTAATGTTAATAAATAAACATTTGAAATATATCAGTCTGTGTGTAATGAATGAATATAATATACAAGTTTCACTTTTTGAATGGAATTAGTGAAATAAATCAACTTTTTGATGATATTCTAATTATATGACCAGCACCTGTATTCTTTACAAACAGCGACAACTTCGTTGCAGATAAGGCACACCGGCTTTGCATTCACAAAACCAGGTAGGATGAACGCATCCATTCTTCTTTGTATGCCCTATTTTCGCTGTCAACTTTCCTCTTTAGACTCTTTGATAGTGCCATTTTCTCTTACCGGCTAGCTTAAATGTTAACATCACTCTGCACGCGACGTAATAGCGTAGCCTACCTCCAGCACGCAAACAATAAAAAATAATAATAATGCAGTTTAGTAACTTACGTGAGGATGCCAAGGAATAATTCTGAGTGTTAAAGCAGGCTACGTCAAAAAATTATTACAATAAGTTAGGCTCCATTGTGTAACAAGCCAATTAAAATACACATTTATTATTCACAATATGGAAAGAGGAAATAAAACATAGTTCATTAAGAGCATGCCATTAATGGGCTTATTCAAGTCCTCTTTTATTTTTTTGTTATTTTTATCCATTCCGCATCTCCAACATATGTGTGTTTTAGCAAGGTGGTCTGTGTTGCAAGTTGGTGAAGACAGGTTACGTGTCACTACTGCTTTATTGATTTATCAAATTTTTTAACAGAGTAACAGCTCACTACCAGTTACAAAAGACACTGTAACAGTATGTCACAGGCAATTCTAGTTGCATTTTTCATCAATTCATTTCTTAAATTATCCCTTAACTATAGACTTGGTGTAGCGTGGGGGCGGAGTCGGCGTGGGAGAAAACAGTCCATTCCCCCACAATGGAAATGCATGGTGTTAATCCAGTATAGCCTGTGTAGAATCACTTCTGCCGCTTGACAGAGCAAGATATATAGAAAAACTGAGCCGTATTGGGTCAGATTGTCTGTACAGTATGTGACTAAAACAACCCAACGGTATCAATGGCCAATTGTCATTTTCTCGTCAAAATACATGCTGCTCCCCCGACCCCCAAATAAGTATGACATTCCAACTTTATAAATAACCCAGTCTTTCAATGAAGACGTTACTTCAGTGTTCCTGAATTTAATGGATTAAAAGTATGTATTAGCCTACATACATATAATTTTTTTTAATATGCCGTGTGCAATGCAAAGGGCCTTTTTTTTGTATAAGTATGTTTGGGCTAGAATAGAAACATGGCATGTCAAACGTTAATTTAAAGCAGTACCACGTTTAACAAATATTTGTCAAAAGCCTAACATCCAGTGATATGATGCTGTTTGGCATCAATGACATGGGTTTAGATAAATTTTAGACATCCGTCAGTTTTCTGTTGTCTTGCATGCATGTGGCTTTATCTGTTTATTCATTTTTCTTGTTAGTACAGCCATGCACAAATTAATTCCTAGTTCAGCATTATATTACAAAGCAAATTTGGAGTTGACGTCAGTGTCACAATACTATTCTCAAATATTGACAATAGCAAAGTTTTTTATTTGGTTTTTAATAGCAACCGTCTTCAACCAAAGACTGGGTGATTTATGAAGTAGCCTTGCAATTATGCCATGTAATATTTGGGGGAGCAGCATGCATTTTGACGAGAAAATGTACAATCAAGTGTCGTACATGTTGTGACTATCAGCTTGTAAGCTTGAAGCACAAACATGAGCCCAGCCCTTCCCATAATGAAATAAATAAGACTTTTGAACGTTTTGTACATTAATAACCTCACGCATTATGTGGCTTTATGTGATCGCTCATCGTGAAAAACTGCTTTAACGATAAATTGATGGTATTTCTGACGCAGTTCGAGTCACATGACAAGTATGACTTTATTGGCGTTTTTGTTCAACAAATTTTTGCTATTGCAATTAACGAAATCCCTTTTTTTTTAAATCTTTACAATAATACCAGCATCATGTAGTGCAAATCTTTAATTGTAATGGACGTGTTGCACAGGCTTTCGGAATTGACGGACGGCTCCTTCTGTTTATTTGGCAGTATAAAACTTCAGATCAGGGTTTTTTAACTTACTAGAGGTGCAGAACGCCACATGGCAACTTTTCGGCATTGCACCAAGCAAAAATAAATCGTAATTATTATAAAGAGTAAAGATAAAGCGTCTCAAGGTCTAACCGCTTTAATTTGAATGGCTTGTTTTCCCCCACGGCATAAACGGATATAACGTTTTTGTGGGCATTCCCAGTAATGCCGACCTATGCCGATCTATGTTCTGGCCCGCCATCTAGTGGCGATTGTTTTTTTTTTGTGGCCCGATGCCAAACTTACTTGCTGACCCCTGTTATAGAGGGTATGCATTGACAACAATTTCCCGCCGGAACACGCCCCCTCAGCCGGGACTGAGTGGCAGAAGAGCCGCTGCATGACTGGAGTTAATAGGGGAAAACAAACGGTTATCAGTTTAAACTAAAGGTTTGACTCGATATAGTGTCCCTTTACAACTTACCAAAAATCCAGTGATCCATGGATATTGACATGCAGCCAGGAATCGTGTTTTCCTGCCATTTATACGAGTCTGATTTCGATACATAAATATTCACTGGCAGTCATCACAATTTCGAGAGTGAATCCCGCATGTATATGCAGATGGGCCTATGCTACGTGTATATGGCCGCTTGTCAAGAATGGAAAACAAAAGTTTTATTCAAATTCTGAATATATTATAGGCCTATTAATTATTTTATTTGTATATCGCCTAGACAGCGCACAAAGAGCGCTCCCTTTATAATCACTAAAAGCTGTCACTCATTCAATGAACGTGATCTCACACAGTTCCGTTACATTAATCAGTGAAGCGGACTACACAATGAATCTCTTATTTACATAATGTCTACACTTAGAGAGGATTAGCGCACGTGCAGACCAGAACTCAGCACTGGACAAAAACTTGAGCAGTGAGTGGATTCTAACTTCAACACCTGTGATTGGCCATTGCATGAAAAAATTACACACTATTATCAAGTCCGTCTCCCTCGGTCCGGAGGGGGGTACAGGGATGACCATGGGGTCCGTGGCCAAGCCGACCCCCCGACCCCCCCATGGTGCTGAGCCTGGTTTTGTGTGTTTTTCGCGGCATTCACGCTGAAAACCAATGCTGCCTCTCAGTCTTTTTGCCACTCAGTAGGCGTAACCGCAGGCACTCTGGCTGACGGTGACGTCACGTTCATACCCTCTATTGTAGAGTTATATCGAATATGACTTTTAACAAGCTAAATCATGGTAGAAGGAATAGCTTTAATAACACAATTAAATTCTTTAAAATGCATAGGGAAACTGTGGGTTTGCATGAATTGTTCTTAAGTTAAAAGATTCACATAAATATATCAAAAATATTCATAAGATGAATAATATCCTTGTTAAACCAATTCCTTAAAAATAAAGATTTATTGACCAACGTCATGTCGTAATCGTAATTACGAGATGGCAACCTGTGATGTTCTACCCGGAGCTGTTCACGTCCTCGGACTCAGATTTTTGCATGTCAACACCATCAACGCCGAAATGAATCTGCAGCAGTCAGGTGGTAAAAGTAAGAGCTCTGTAAGTTGTTAACGTTCATTATTATTGTAATGTTATGTGCTTAATTGAGAAATGAGTTAATTTAACGACCTCTCTCCTCGTTTTGTGACGATTTGCAGATTCTGTTGTGCGCGTTCATATGTTTTGAAAGAGGCGTGGCTTTGGGGAGCGCTCTGAAGGGAAGGTGAGATCTCATGTTTTCAAAGCTAACTTGCTATTGTTAGCCTCTTTAACTGAAATTTTGTAAACCACTAAATCATATCAAAGTAACCTACTTGAATCTCTTACACTTACCTCTCAGAGGACAATATGTCATATCAATATGCCATTTTTACCATGTGTAGTGTAAAATAAACTGCCTTTATATTAAATAGCGCCCTGCTTTGCAGAGTAGCCTACATATCATTCAAGCTCCACTCTTCACCACAATGGTAACCCCTAAAACAACCAACATAACAATAATTTCTAAATTCCAATATAACAGAAAAATAAATACAACCATCTTATCGCATCTTATATAAAAAAACATAAAATGACACTTAACTTCAACATTCAATCTTCTTATTTGGTCCCATGCAAAGCATGCTGGGAACTATAAATCCCCTGCCCAGTTTACTTGCAGATTCCATTTTACAAATATAAGTCGACTGCACACAAATTAACATTCAATGGTGTTGCATTATCCAGTTGTAATTATTGAACAAGACTCAAAATAATTTTGAGAGAAATCTTCACTTTTTCATACAATGAAATGCATGGTGATCAATGGCTGCCATGTCAGTTGGTGAATGAAGCCCCTCGCTTTGTGGGTGGTCTTCTCTCACTTATTTTGGTTTTATAGAGAACTAGGTGCTTGATGATTTGGCACAATTAACTGATTATGCTGTTCTGTTATTTGAACTTTTGCTGAAATGTCACAACTCCTATCACAACTGGAACTGACTCAACATTTTTTCTCACCACCACCACCACTTGTACCCCCAAAAATAACTATGATTACAAGCAATTTCACAAAATATTTGCATTTCAGCACATGTAGTTTCAAGTTTTTATTTATTTATATAGCACATTTAAAAACAGCAAACATGGCTGAGCAAAGTGCTGAACAAAACACAAGTTAAAGAGACAAGGGCAAGACCAAACATTTATGACATAAGCTCACAATGAATTAAAAGCTAAAGAAAAAATTTTTTTAAGAGAAGATTTAAAAACAGTTAAAGACTGTGCCAATATGATGTAAACCGGAAGGCTGTTCCACAGCCTAGAGCCGGCAATAGCAAAGGCTCTGTCTCCTCTATGCTTTAATCGTGATCTGGGGACAGATAAAAGTCTCTTATCACCAGACCTCAGATTTCGTGTGGACAGAGTAGCTCAGACAAATAGCTCGGTGCCAGATTATTTAAGGATTTAAAAACCAAGAGTAGAATTTTAAATTAAATTTTGAAATGCACAGGTAGCCCATGCAGCGATTTCAAAATTGGAGAAACGTGATAAAATTTATGTTTTCTTTTGAGGAACTTTGCAGCGGCATTTTGTACTAATTGGAGTCGAGCAATAGAGTATTTGGACATGCCATAGTAAAGAGAGTTGCAATAATCCAAAAGAGATGTAATGAGCACATGGAAAGCAATCTCTAAGGTTTTCTCCGAAAGAGACGATCTAATCTTAGAGAGAAGACGTAGCTGGAAAAAACAAGAGCTAATCACCGCATTTATTTGTTTTTTAAATTTGAGGTTCTGATCCCAGAAAACACCTAAGTTCTTAATGCAGGATGAAGTAAATGGAGCAAGGTAATCCAGGTCAATGCTTCTGCTCCCAGAATTTCCATGAGGGCCAAAGACTATAACCTCGGTTTTAGATTCATTCAGAAATAAGACATTTTGAGAACCACATTTTCACTTCATCTAGGCATGCAAAAAGAAACTTCAGAGCAGCATGTTGCGTTTCAGAGTTGAATTGTTTAGTTGAAACATAAATATGATAAATAAAACTATTTAACAAATATTTTCACATTTTATAATTGTATTTAATATTTTAATTTTCACAAGTTTATACTATAGAAATTATTATTATTATTTTACTTCAAATGTTTTACGTTTGTGCTTGAAAATAACTCTTACTATCCTTAATTGGTCATTTTGCATTTTAGGCTTATTTTAAGCAGGATCAGTATGTGTATTTTGCATATGTATTTGCTGCAAGTGTAACTGTTAAGGGTTTTTTTATAGTTCAGATGTGTAGTAATCACTGCTTTGTGACTGCGGGAGGCTCTGTTATAAAGCACATACAATTACTTAAATTTAACACGAATAGTTAGTATGTTACTACCTGATAATGATAATGGCGCTCTGATCTCGGTTACGTTCTTCATGATGTAGTAGCGGCGCGCGCGCGCGACCAAGTAGAGTCAGTGTATCTCACAGCGCCATCTGCAGGTGAAAATAATCACTACATGATTGCTCCTATAACGTTGGGAGCTTTTTTGCAATATATCTGCGGGTTGTTTTGAACGACCTGTAAAACGGGGACATTTCCGGGGACAGCTCCAGTCGGACACAGAACACCAAAAACGTGGACACCTGGTCACCCTACACTGTGTTTCTGGCGCGTCGGACTGACTTTCAACTTTGCAACTAAACACGTCACTGATGAGTGCGCTAAGGCAGGACCAAACCATTTCATGCAAATACAGGGGGGTGGTCGGTCAATATAGATGTTTACTTTTTGGTAAATTGGGGATATTTAACTTTTATTGCCAAAATAAGTAAATTCAAAGACATCATTCATTTTATTATTATTTGAAATACTCAATGATGATGGTTTATTTAGTGTATAATATACTAAAACATTTTAATGAGTTTTTACCTATTTGTTGGGGCCCCTGTCAGTCAGGGGCCCTTGGAATTGTCCTAACTTTTCCCCCCTATAAGGCGCCCATGTCAGCAGGCGAGGAAAAAAAATTACCCAGTCTAACAGACAAAGTTCTATTTGTTAAATATGATTTAAACCAACTGAGGACAGTTCTCTGAATGCCCACAAAACATTCTAGTCGGGATAGGAAAATTTGAGGTTAGGCTAGGGTTAGGTCTAACAGTACTAGGATCACAGAGTCAGCAGAGTCAGTCGCTGACAATATATCATTAGAAACCCGTAATAAAGCCGACTCAGTGCTGTGCAGAGGCTTAAAGCCAGACTGGAAAGTTTCAAAAATTTGATTTGAGCTAAGGAAAGACAGTTTTGAATGATAACAGTTTTCTCCAATGCTTTGATAATAAAAGGAAGTGTCGAGAAAATTATTAAAATCCCTATTTTTCTTGAGAAGAGGTGTAACTGTTGCTTGTTTTAGGCTATCAGGGATAGTCCCTGAGCACAAGCATTTATTCAGAAAAGACACCAAACATGGT
The DNA here is from genome assembly GCA_039654625.1 of Rhinogobio ventralis. NCBI lineage: Eukaryota > Metazoa > Chordata > Actinopteri > Cypriniformes > Gobionidae > Rhinogobio > Rhinogobio ventralis. The sequence goes on from CM077201.1 coordinate 20,044,264, forward strand.
CCAACTGAGTCAAACATTTGTTTCAAAATACGAGGAGAAAGTACATCATGAGAGCAGAAGAAAGGTTTCAAATGTTCAATATTTTCTCTGAGTGACAAAAGAGAAACTGGGTCAAAAAACTGCATATGGCTGAAGAACAACAAAGTTCAGGTGTAACATTAGCAGATCATCACATTCCAATCACAACAGCTGTACTTCAAAACTAGTGTAGTTCATTAGTATTATACAGTACTTACACAATTTAAAGTCCAACAGAGCTGTCATGACATTGAGCAACCATTCAAAAGTAATCAAAATCACAGTCTCACCTCTCACCCAGAGTAACAAGGATAGATCACACCACACATTATCTCCACACAACCAACGAGGCAGATCTTTGAGCACACTGCAAACATAAACAACTATCGATCTGCTTCAGAATTGGTGAGAGCTGAGGTGGGATGGAAGGAAGGAGGAGAAAAGACAGGGTAGATAACAGAGGTCAAAGAGAAGTGTGCTGCAATCTCTTTCACCTTCATTATAGAAAGCAAACTGGCCCTTCATACATAACATCATTACCAGAGTGGGAGAACAATCCCATTAGGAACACTTCACTCCTAATGCAGACAAACTGTTCTTTTGCCCAAGGACAATCATTACCTGGGTGTGTGAGGGGGATACAGAGGGTGTGTGTGTCTGTGTGGCTGTGTAGAGGTAACTGCATGAGAGGATGGTATGCTTATACTGGTGCTGATCTTGAAAGGCCATCGCTATCGATTGCATTAAGCTTGCTGGGAGCCTGGGAAATCAATACATTTTTAAAGGCGAAGCAAATAGCAGACAGCATTTGTGTTTGAGGACTTCAGTGATACAAAATGAATTCTAAAGTGGTTATTTTTAAGAGAAGAAAATACACATAATCAAATAGATGCTAAATTTGAAAATATGAATATTAAAATACTACAGTACATCCAGCTCTAATTATATTGCAAAAATTCTTTATTTAAATTGTCTAATTATTTACTTTTTATATTTGTATTAAAAAAACTAAAAAATTACACTTCAGATATTATGTGCCAGTGTGGAAGTCATTTATTGCTGCAAAGCTCAGGCTGGGCAAGAAAGAATAGCCTTGATAATTTCCCATGGCTACGAATGAAGCACATGTGATTTCTAATATGAGGTAATGTGATCTATTTTGCCTTGGTAGCAACAAGTGAAAGAAATAATCATCAAGCTACTTTTCAACCTTTGTTATTGTTGTGGAAAATTATTCTCTTTCCTGCAGTCCCCTTGCTTTTCATTATGTACCCATACATTTTATACTTTTTTTTTTTTTTTTTTTTTACACACATATAATTAGTTTTGCTCTCAAATTCAGAATGTTTGATTGTATAAAAAAGCAACAAAAGTAACTCCATAGATAATAAGCCAATGGTTTGTGGGCATCTGGGAAAGCACAGGAAAAAAATAAAAGTACTTTCAGAAATTAAAGGTGAAGTGTGTAATTTCTTCGGCAATATAGTCAAACTGGCACAAATTCTTACCAAACTAAATTATTATTTGCTAAAATGGAAAAAAATATGACCGAACACTCCCTGCTTCTGCAATTGGTCAATCAAACAGATAGCCCCACTCTCAAACTCATGCCATTGGTTGAGCCACTGTTGCTGGGCTGGTTGGGGTGCACAAACAAACAAAATATTTTGATAAGAGACACAATGTTTGGAGAAATTATCGAACAAATGGCTAAAATGTCACATTCAAGACGTAGTTCATATTTAACAAAAATAAGAGAAAAGAAAGAATCAAATGCAACTGACCCAAGTACACAGGTTTCCTTTATTATGATTCTCATAACACCAACCTCTCAAGGGCTGATCGAGGTGCCAGGCCAAAGGAATGCATCACACTCTTAATTTAAGTGGGATGCCAAATCACCCATGGCTCTTTGACCAAATTAATTGCTTGTTCGAATGCATCCAGGAAAAATCCAATCAGTCCACCAGCTGAGGACCGGAATTACACACTGACAAGGAATCTGGAGCCAAGAATGTATCAGGTAGGAAAAGACAATGGAAGAAGAAGAAAATGAGAAGAAATCACACTGTTTTCCCATTTTGTTCTTGAATTCCAGCATGGAGGCAGATTGATTATTCCCCTGACTGCACTGCCAGTAAAAAAATTGAATATTGGTTATGACCATCTGATACTCTTTCTCTTTTTAAATCTGTGTCCACCTCCCTTTCTTTTAGCTATTATTTCCTCATCATTTAGCATCTGGGACATTCTGTATGATCTGACTATATGTAAAAGTAACTGATTGTGACTGGGAAGGAATTATATAATTTATCTAATGCTGTTTTCTAGGCTGTTCTCTAGAATTTACCTAGAATACCTACCATCAGGACGTTTTCCATTTTCAATACAAGCAAGCTGATCTAGCATGCAGCCTGATGAACACACTCTTACATCAGATCCTTATACCTAGAGAGGGCAACTGAAGAGAAAGCAGCAGAAATGACAGAAAAAAGAAGGGATCAATTCTGCCATCTGCTGCACATCAGGAGAAGTTCATGCTCCTTCAACAGTTGATCAGTCTAAAGTCATGTAATTCTATTCCAAACCACAATTGCTTTTTATTCGGAATTCGGCACACTTGTTCAATGACACTATATAATGGTTATATAGGCCAATGCTAGGCTATATAATGGTTCAGTCTTATTGAAGAGACTCTTTCCTTATACACATTCAAAGGACTTTCTCACTTTCTTTTTATAAACTAATTTGATAAACCTGATTATTTAATAATTTCATCATAATTTATTAATCGCATTATAACTTCTTAATGTTTTTTATTTATTAACTGTATATTTTTTTCTGGTTTTGATGATTGGTGTAGCCTATGTTTGTTTTGTTTTTGGCAATGTATAGCCTACTTTTTTTTTAAGCCTTTCTTACGAATCATAATTTATCACGCTTCAAAAATCATTGACATTTAATAAAATATTATTATTATTATTATTATTATTATTATTATTATTATTAAACTAATCTAATCTATTAGGTAACAGACGTACACATACATACAGCACACATACAACAGAAAAAAATATGTTTAAAAAGATAATATTTTACTATTTTAAATTTGAAAATAGATAATATTTTAATATTTTACAATTATAATCATCATAGGCATATTAATAAATATTCTGGCCAGTTTGATTTTTATATTTTAATCTTACTTCCTGGTACACTAGCACTGACCATATTTGGGTTTGAGGTGAATCATAACAGACATGAGTGACTGCTTGTAGTAAAAAGGTTGTAAAGTTGTACTGGATGGACAAGGAAGTGAGTCATATACTAATCACTGACGGTAAAATGACGTGTTTGTTGGCCGACCAAACCCAACACGAATGAAGAAACGTGGAACACTGGTGTACTACAACAAGGAAGCAACGTGCTTACTCAGGTTATCATAACCGTTTTGAGGAAGTAGAACTAACAAGAACGAAACATCGAGTCGTTTGGGATTCAGCTTATATCGGTAAGAAATGGCCTTAAGAACAATCCCTTATTAGAATAATTGTTTAAGTTTTTCTTTATTATTTGTTCAGAAGTTAAGGGACCAAGTTGTAAAATTGCCAAAACATAAATGTGATGGTATGTAAATGTTAAAATCCGATAAGCCTATCTTGATCGTAGCCTAATGTTACTTGTTACTCCAATTGGTTAGCACCGTTATTTTATTTATATATATATATATATATATATATACACACACACACACACACATATATATATATATATATATATATATATATATATATATATATATATATATTACACACACACATTCTATTATATATATGTATGAATGTAACTTCCTGACTTTTTTTCTATTGATATAATGATAATAATGGTGCTAACCACCATATATTCTACACAAACACATGATTTGGGGGTTTCTCTTCGGGAATTTCCGATTATCACTTTCCCAACCGCTTTCTTGAACGTCTTTAGTATTGCATGTGGTGCGCGTGTAGCACGTGACTGAATAGCAGTTATTTAGTGCGTGAAGTGCTTTATACAGCAGACATATCATTTTCAATAGACTGTAATAATAGAGTGGAATGTTTTATTATTGTAAATAACGCCCCGCCACCATACATGGGACAAGCGGTTTGGAAAATGGATGGATAGAGATAGACATTGTCTGGAACTTTGTCTTTTGAGAACACGTCTAAAATGATCCACACTGAGTTTGTAACGTGCGATTCACTGTGTGTAAACACATGTAGAATGGGGTGACATTCTTTAATTTACAGAACATGTCAATTATTTCTCCTTTCATTTGGCTTCTACAAGTTAATAAACATAGCCTAGACAAAACCTTCAGCACCTGTTGACCTGCTCACATGCTGTCATCCATCTGAACCCATTGCATTAAGACATTCTGCTTTACTTTAGTTTGCAGATTCTGTCAGTTTGATCAGAGGTGAAACCAACTGAGGTGAAAAATAGAATTTAATCTGAGCTCTATTTCAGCCCCTTGTGCATTGTTAAAGAGAATTACTCCTGAATGACTTATTATTGTGTCACTTAAATCAGCATTCTGACTAATGTCTGAGTAGACTCAGCGTGTTGCTTAAAGGTTGCATAATACAACAATCAGTTCTATGTTTAGAGTGGCAGATATTTATTTGGTTTAATTAGTGTTTATATAAATATTATATATAAATCTGATTTTTTTTCTTCTTCTTGGAATTAACAAAGACTGAATTATCATAAGTAGGCCAGCATGTTTCGCAAGGTAAATCAAAAGGTTTCATTTGAACAGCTGTTAACTGAAGAATAGAAAGTTAAATAATTTAAACAACTTATACAGGGTTTAATTAACTCAAAAGTTAAAATATTTACACATTTAATGTTTTTCTTAGTGAGAGTTTAGTCTAAATAACATCAGTATATGACCGCATTTTAATGTCTTGGAAATAAAAGGATATAACAATACTAATTGCATTTTGAGTCCAAAGGATGCATGTTTATTTGCAAATATTTATTTATCTTCATTTGCAACTGTGAACCTTATTTAGCAATATGCTGTTGGAAAAAGAGCAGCTCTATTTCCTTATTTGTATCTTATTGCCTTAAATGCAAATTATGACTGTGGCATTCTTTCAGTATAACAAGTCTTTACATGTGGCGGAGCTGAGTAACAGCTGACACAGTTTCAACAGTTGTCAGAGGAAAGAGAAACCGTGCTTAGGGAAGTCCCTCTATCAGAGATGCTTAAAGAGATGACCTATACAAATACGTGAATGTTTCAGGTTGCGGTTAAAGGCCTGTATATTTGCTTTATATTTGTCGTCTTTTTGTATAGTTCACTTTTACACAATATTCTAAATAAGAATGTTAGAACTTTTTGACTTAACCAGAAGATGTAAATTAGAGATTATGCCCTAACTTTGTGGTTTCTGAATGTAATAAAGTCCCAAAAAGGAATTCCAGCTTTTTTTCCTTGTTTCCTTTTTCTTTTCTGTTTTTCCTTGCAGTGGTGAGAATGAAGAGAGAAGTGAGTGCTGGAGTGAGCTTTCTGAAAGGTTTGGCAGTGGAGCGTGGAGGTGTGGATCAAATTAAAGCCAAACTTTTCGCTACCAAATTACAGGAGCTACTGCTTGAAAAGTTCTCAGACCACTGGTACCCAGACAACCCCAGTAAAGGACAGGCGTACAGGTAACCCTAGCCATGTCTTAATGCCACACTGTATTTATGTTATTCTTAATTCAAAATAAAAGTTCTTCATAATGCCAGGTTGTTATGGCCACGTAAGTTTAAGCATTAAACTCATGGCCCCGACAAAACTAAGTGAACTGAAAATGTTTCTTTCTTTTAACCGTAGTAATGCATTAAATCAAAGCAATATTAAACAATGCTGACAAAGCTATTTTAGAATGCATTTATCTCAATATATACACTCACCTAAAGGATTATTAGGAACACCTGTTCAATTTCTCATTATTGCAATTATCTAATCAACCAATCACATGGCAGTTGCTTCAATGCATTTAGGGGTGTGGTCCTGGTCAAGACAATCTCCTGAACTCCAAACTGAATGTCAGAATGGGAAAGAAAGGTGATTTAAGCTATTTTGAGCGTGGCATGGTTGTTGGTGCCAGACGGGCCGGTCTGAGTATTTCACAATCTGCTCAGTTACTGGGATTTTCACGCACAACCATTTCTAGAGTTTACAAAGAATGGTTTGAAAAGGGAAAAACATCCAGTATGCGGCAGTCCTGTGGGCGAAAATGCCTGGTTGATGCTAGAGGTCAGAGGAGAATGGGCCGACTGATTCAAGCTGATAGAAGAGCAACTTTGACTGGAATAACCACTCGTTACAACCGAGGTATGCGGCAAAGCATTTGTGAAGCCACAACACGCACAACCTTGAGGCGGATGGGCTACAACAGCAGAAGACCCCACCGGGTACCACTCATCTCCACTACAAATAGGAAAAAGAGGCTACAATTTGCACGAGCTCACCAGAATTGGACAGTTGAAGGCTGGAAAAATGTTGCCTGGTCTGATGAGTCTCAATTTCTGTTGAGACATTCAGATGGTAGAGTCTGAATTTGGCGTAAACAGAATGAGAACATGGATCCATCATGCCTTGTTACCACTGTGCAGGCTGGTGGTGGTGGTGTAATGGTGTGGGGGATGTTTTCTTGGCACACTTTAGGCCCCTTAGTGCCAATTGGGCATCGTTTAAATGCCACGGCCTACCTGAGCATTGTTTCTGACCATGTCCATCCCTTTATGACCACCATGTACCCATCCTCTGATGGCTACTTCCAGCAGGATAATGCACTATGTCACAAAGCTTGAATCATTTCAAATTGGTTTCTTGAACATGACAATGAGTTCACTGTACTAAAATGGCCCCCACAGTCACCAGATCTCAACCCAATATTGTGAAATGTTATTACAATTTAAAATAAATGTTTTTTATTTTAATATATTTTAAAATGTTATTTATTCTGTTCTGGCAAACCTGTATTGTCAGTAGTCATTACTTTAGACTTTAGTGTCACATGATCCTTCAGAAATCATTCTAATATGCTGATTTGGTGCTCTAATTATTATTAATGTTGAAAACAGCCTGCTTAATATTTGTCTGGAAACAGCGATGGTTTTTTTTTCCAGGGTTCTTTTAATTATTAGAAAGTTCAAATGAGCATTTATTTGAAATATAGCAGAATCCACAAACCTTTGCCAGTCAAAAAAGTGAAGAAGTAATGTCAAAGTGGAAATTATCCATATCTGAAAGACATACAAACCTACTGTACATAGCAACCATTCATAATATGACAATTTTTACGCTCTCCTCTGATTTCTCAGATGCATCAGAATAAATGACAAAATTCCTTGGGATGAATTAGTATCACAAGCATGCATGGAGAGCGGCTTAAAGCCAAGCGAGTTGGGATTTCCTCGGGAGATCACAATGTGGATCGACCCGTTGGAGGTGTGTGTGCGGTAAGTTCTATGATATTTTAATAAAATACTTGTTTGATAAATTAAAGAAGAACCGTTCCTATGGGCCTTGTTATGAATATTATATTTTCTGTGAAGTGCAATCTAACACTAGTTATATTAAAGTTTATATTCATATGTTCCCGCAGGTCTGGGGAGAACGGCAGATACTTTACAGTGGCTCAATTTGCTAAAGTGGAGGATGAGGAAAAGCACTTGAATAAGGATGACACTTTTAGCCAAGTGGATTCTGTGAATCTGGATACATCAGACTACCACTCAGCGACCTCTTCTGACTGCGGCTCAGCAGTCTCAAGTGATACAGAAGAGGACGAAACGAAAAAAGTGGAGGAGAGAACAGTGAAGAACAGAGTTTATACAACAGGATCTAAAGCAAGGGAACCAAAAGGGCGACGCAAGTTTCCCACAGCTCAGGTAAATAAAAATAACCATGATAAATTGCTTCAAGTTCACATCAGCAAACTACACTCGAGTTGAGTGAGGAAGGCTGAAATGTTGGAATTACTAGAAAGAGCAAAAAACTACGGTTTTTATATTCAGTACTTGAAAGATTTGTTTTCTCAGCACCTTTTTACCACAAACTATGGTGCCTAAGACTGACATTGTAAAATATTTTCTCTGTCATTAACAGATTCCTGGCCCGCAGTACTTTTATAACTCTGCACCGATGTGGCCCCAGTACAAGAAAAAGAGCGGCATGTTCTTCACGACCGTATGCGCACCGGCACCTTCTCCTTTTTTCGCTTACTATGTCGTACCCAAAGCCCCTCCTCAATTCATTGTGCCTCCCGCTACCCTGCAAACCTGGGGGACAGTGAAAGGGTAAAGAGCTCGAAACAAATTAGCACATACCCCTGGTATGTTAGAGTTGTAATGTGAGACGTATGTGCAGGGAACTTTATAGCTTATCATAACGAAATCGTAAACTTGAGATATAGTGTCAAGCATGCCAAATATTTAACTTTTTATTGATATTAAACATATTTTAAATCTTTTTATCTATTTAATCGGTTTTCTTTGATCAGTCAATATATTCAAACTGCTCTTGCACAAAAAACTGAATCTGTTATGACTTGATCAAAAAATTGACAGAAATTTTATCTCAACTTTGCCAAAAGTTGATTGCTGCATACTTGAAATTTTTTATTCATCGATATAGAAATCACAGCTTTTCCACCAACTTCTGTTTAGATGTTTAGGTAACTTTTTTTTATCAAAGAATCGTGTCATAGAAAATCTTGAGTGGATGTAACTATTGTTTGAAATCGATTTGAATTCAATGAGTATTCCCAAATATTACCAGCAGTTCAGCTCAGGTCTTAGTTGTTTATAAAGTCAGTAATACCTCTGAAAACACCAAGCATCCTATACCATTTCTATACAAGAATTTAAAAAAAAACTCCTACTCCTATACTGAAGCCAAAGAGTGCTGTGTGGATGAGGTTTCAAATTTGCTGCATTTACAGACAGTTCCTGGCTAATGTGAATTAACCTTTTCACTTTCACTAAGAATAATCATATCTGTTTAAGATTTAGAGAGGACTGCATTAATAATAATAATAAATGTAATTTCATTAATTATACTAGATTATTTGCACAATTTTACCTTTGCTATATGGTAATGATAATTTTATTGTAATTTATTCCAATACCACTAGGTGGTAGTATACATTGCCTTAAGCCATATGTCCACATTTCATTATCTTTCATTTGCTGCAATCTTGATGTTTTGAGTGTACATAATAGATTTTCTTCTGGTACTGATAATATCTGTTTTGTAAAACTGCTTGTAAAAGTGTATAGTGTCCTCATCTCACCAGTGCTGTCATATGTTTCAAAAGAAATGATTTAAACCTACCTTTTTAGGTTGATTTAGTTTTTAAACTGTCATGACTAATTGAAACTATTATAACACAAGTGTCTTTCAGCACTGGATTGTTTTACCTTTTGTTTTATGTTTATAATTTTGTATAAATTAATTGTGTGCAGTTTTGTATGCTAAGTTTATAACACCTTTACTACTTTTACGAACTTTTGCCTGTTTTGTTTCAGTATTCAAATGCATATTTATTTGTGCTTTCTTTCTTTGTATTCTTTTTTTATTGTTATGCCATCACTGTAAATATTACTTCTGTTCGAGCAAAAAAGTAATGACTTTTTAAAACTGTCCAACTGATCTGTCACAAATATATTTTATTACTAAAATGGTAATGAGTTTTCCATTTTTATTTGTTTATGGTAAAATATAAATATTTACCCAACACAATTTTTATTGGTTTATTTGATTCTTGAATTCTGCGCTTTATAGTATTCTTCAATGACGTAAAATGAACAAACTTTTTAAAAATATTTTGATACTTTTTATTGAATCTTTCCATAAACCTAAGTACTCTGGAGTCTTAAGTCAAGTCAATCTGTATTCATATATCTCGTTATAGATCACATATTATTTAAAAGGAGCTTTATAGTAATAACAGGAAAATGATCCAAAGGAAAATAGTCATTTTTCAGCTGAAGTCAGTTCAGTGTTGATTCAGTTCCTTTGTAAAGATCATCAATCATTAAACGAGTCCATTTAATTTATAATGCAGTTCTGCAGAAAACAGTGTCATCGTTCAGATCGGTTTGGTTCTCATCCAATAGTGTCAGTGCAGTCAAATCAATACTATTGTTGAATATTAAGTAAGCCTACAGTGAAGGCTAAAGGTTTGATCTCTGTTACATCTCTTAAGACCTTCTGACCTCTGAAATCAGGCCAAATATATGGTGAAAACTTCCTAGAAATGTATTACTCTTCATGGGCTCCTAGAGTGAGTTGGACTAAACATTTATTGGATGGTTGTTGTAAGTTCTGTGCTACAGGATGCCCTGGCGGAAGGATCCACATGGGGTGAGTGCGTCACATGGCCCAAGGTCATTACGTCATTCCTAGAGGAAGACAGGCAAGGATTTGAGTATAGAAATAGAATCTGCTTCAGTTCATTGAGTTTGAAGGAGCTGGATTGTAAACGAAGAGGAGAGAGCAACAAACTTTGTGGCCATGCTTGTCTAGTTTCTGAGTTCCGGTCCCTCATGAGTTCATTATGGAAGTGGCAGTTTAATATTTCATCTTCCAAATAGTCTATCTGCTCAATTGAGGACAAGGGAATCTCATTATCAAATGCTTTAAATCATGCTTTAATTTTTTTTTACCTTTTTTATCTCAGGCTTACCATGGAACAGCAACTGCTGTGGGCAGTAGTTAGTTGAGGTCTCCCTGCGAGCAAATTATGGGGGTCTGTCCCCAATTTTGAGGCTTGTCCCCCAACAGGAACGCTCCAAGTCTCAAGTATATAATTTACGGCAAATATTTCAACCACAAAAATTGCAACTTGGTAACCATAGTTTTATGCTACTTTCACACTTTCCGTTAAAATCACTATTGGACGGTACATTAACAAACATGATAAATGCTGTTAGTATTTTATCACTTCGTTACAAACTTACCTAGCAATTTTGTGTAAAAAAAAAAAAAAAGTCTAGCGGCGCCAAAATGACAGTTTGAGCCATGTGGGAAAAAGATTGCACCCCTAAAATAAATAAATAAATATACAACGATCAGGCATAACATTATGACCTAATATTGTGTTGGTCCCCCTTTTGCCACCAAAACAGCCCTGACCCGTCGAGGCATGGACTCCACTAGAGCCATGAAGGTGTTCTGTGGTATCTGGCACTAAGATGTTAGCAGCAGATCCTTTAAGTCCTGTAAATTGCAAGGTGGGGCCTCCATGGATCGGACTTGTTTGTTCAGCACATCCCACAGATGCTCAATTGGATTGATATCTAGGGAATTTGGAGGCCAAGTCAACACCTCAAACTCGTTGTTGTGCTCCTTAAACCATTCCTGAACCATTTTTGCTTTGTGGCAGGGCGCATTATCCTGCTGAAAGAGACCACAGCCACCAGGGAATACCATTTCCATGAAAGGGTGTAAATGGTCTGCAACAATGCTTAGGTAGGTGGTACATGTCAAAGTAACATCCACATGAATGGCAGGAAGGTTTCCCAGCAGAACATTGCCCAAAGCATCACACTGCCTCCGCCAGCTTGCCTTCTTCCCATAGTGCATCCTGGTGCCATCCACGTGATTCATCAGACGAGGCCACCTTCTTCCATTGCTCCATGGTTCAGTTCTGATGCTCACGTGCCCACTGTTGGTGCTTTCGGCGGTGGACAGGGGTCAGCATGGGCACCCTGACTGGTCTGCGGCTATGCAGCCCCATACGCAACAAACTGCGATGCACTGTGTATTCTGACACCTTTCTATCAGAACCAGCATTAACTTCTTGAGCAATTTGAGTAGAGTAGCTTGTCTGTTTGATCGGACCACACAGGCCAGCCTTAGCTCCCCACATACATCAATGAGCCTTGGCCGCCCATGACCCTGTCGCCGGTTCACTGTTCCTTCCTTGGATCACTTTGATAGATACTAATCATTGCAGACCGGGAACACCCCACAAGAGCTGCAGTTTTGGAGATGCTCTGACCCAGTTGTCTAGCCATCTCAATTTGGCCCTTGTTAAACTCGCTCAAATCCTTACGCTTGCCCATTTTTTCTGCTTCTAACACATAAACTTTGAGGACAAAATGTTCACTTGCTGCCTAATATATCCCACCCACTAACAGGTGCCGTGATGAAGAGATCATCAATGTTATTCACTTCACCTGTCAGTGGTCATAATGTTATGCCTGATCCGTGTATATGGGGCTGTCAAATCGATTAATCGCATCCAAAAGAAAAGTTTGTTTTATGTGTGTGTACTGTGTATAATTATTATGTATATATAAATACACACACATGCATGTATATATTTAAGAAAAATATTATATTTTATTTATTTATTTATTTATTTTTATATTTTATACACCATGGTAGACATTATTATACTTATATATATATATATATATATATATATATATATATATATATATATATATATATAATAAAGTATTATAAAGTCTACCATTGTGTAACTGGAGCACTAGACCTAGACAGTTAACTAAACCTTTAGTCTTGCACTAAACGACTCTCCCACTAGAGGTACCCAGTGGCTATATTGACTGTATTTAGTATAGCTTTGCTATGAGAGCAAATATGAGATATTAAAAACTTAATTGTAACACTTGACAGTGTATGGTGATTTGTTCGGAGCTTCACTCTGCCATTTAACTTCCTTCCTTTTAGTCGTGCGTTTCCACTGATCTTGAACTGTAACTCTTTTAGAAAACTTTGTCAAAGTAAGAATCAATAGTTTTCTCGAGGAAAAAAAAACACTTGCAACAAACAAAGAATAAATGTATGTCACATTCATCATAATATGAGGCAACACTACTTCAAGATGAAGTTGCTGTAGTCCATCCACAGCATACGTAAGAGCGCTACTTCATAGTGAACAGTTTCAGAGCACCTACCCACAGACCCGTGTGGCTGCAGTCAAATGTTGAGGCGCGTACAGTGTGAGTGAAAGATCGCAGGTAGGAGCGCACACTTCACTTTGTGCTTCGTTATACTGCTCGAATCCAACGTGTTATGCCTTCCTAAGTTTTGGTTGGAGAGGGAGAAGGATAGGATGGAGAACAAGGCGACTGAGTTCTGTGTGGACTGAAGACAAGAGCGCGCTATGGAGATGACCGCTCGCCTCGCGCACTTGGACACCAAGGTGGATGGCAGAAACTGTGATGGGCTTGTCAACCATAACGGAGAAACGACGGAGATAAGAGTGCCGCTTTCTCACACGGGGAAAAGACTCAGTCCGATCGAGGGGGGGAATCTTTACAGACTGCGTGACAGAAAGTTCCTCTTGGAGGACAAGAAGCGCCTCTGCGCGTGGGCACTGGGAACCGCGTTGTTAGGCATTCTGCTGATGGTATTGCATGCTGAGCTGTGTCCATTAGTGTATCGACCAGTAAGTATACAGCTATAGCGAAATACAGGTAACGGTAGCGCGCGTGGCGTGAGGCAATTGGTGAATATCACCCAGATTTAAGAGAAAAGCTATTTACTTAGTTATTTACAGTATTTATTTACACAAATAAAAAACAGGTCTACAAAGTTCCAAAATTACGCACGGATGGAATATTCTAATTTAGTTGTAGTAGGGAACTAACATGTCGTTGCTCAAGTAATATCTTATGTGTTACACTGTAAGAAGTGAATAAATGCAGTTAGCTTAATGAACTTTTCCTACCTAAGGTTATTTATTGATATGCCTATTAAATCTTGTTTTGACTTGGCTAAATCCAGTTAATTGAATTGTTAGCACATGACAGACACTTATAAGACACTTGACAGATCATATTCCCAGGGTCACAGGTTGAACAAAAGAGGAAACATATTTCATTGATAATCATAACTCTATATAGCTGGTCTGTTTGGTCAAATAATGTTAAGGTGAAAACAGAACATACAAATAAAGCACAACGCAACAAGAGCCATGTAAAACCATCCTTGTTAAATTCAGAGCTGATGTCTTTATAAAAACGCATCTCCAACTTTATCACATAAAAAGACCTGTTGATCAGTGAGGTCCAAATAACGCAGGGAATCAGATATCTGCACTGCATTCACTTATTACCTTATGTGTCCCAAAGTAGTTACTATATTGTCTGACTGTTTACATGTATGCATTTAGCAGGCACTTTTAGCCAAAGCGAATGGCAAGGTTTGCACTGTATCCGTTCATGCATTCCTTGAGATTTGGACCTATGACCTTGGCGTTGCTGGCACCATGCTTTACTACTGTCTGAGCTACAGAAATGCATGATTATTGTTTTTATACAAGATATAGACACATACATTTTGGATTTTTTTAAAAATGCATTTAAAAAAATGTATTAGTAAATCTTGCCGTGATTTCTTACGATAAACGTATAAAAAAACACTGATTTGAAGAATTCATTAAAAGTACTTTTTATATTACTGTGAGAAAAACCTCATCTGAAAACAACTCAACATATTTACTGTGTATTGTTACGTGTCCGAAAATAATGTCATTATTTCTTTAATATTAATAACATCATAAAGTTTACATGTTCTACATTTAAACCAGGTATTAATATTTTATAAAATGTTTATCAAACATTAATGAGATAAAGTCTATTTTCTGCAGTCTCACCCTGAAATAGGTCAACATGAGTGACTGAAGAGTTTTAATGCCCTGACTGACAACTAATCAGTGTTTTCATCTATGTTTTCTTGATTTGTTCTAGCAAGTTTACTACAATTATTTCTGGTCATACTGCTTCAAACTTATTTTTGTTTTTTAGACAATTTAGAGAAAGAATTAATTTGCACCTCCAAAGCATAGCCTACTTCTGCAACCGTGACGGCTAACCATACTCATGGAAACCAAATTATACAGGAAAAGCAGCTATTTATGCAAGTTTTTCCACATTTTGTCCCCCCTCCGTTTGTGCTGCTCAGACTGCCTATTGCATCTTTCCACACCATTTAGTGCATAATTAGCGCCTGTTTGAATAATGGATTTAAGTGTTGACCTCAAACGGGACATAAGCACTATGCTGATTTTCACGTGTTATCCCGTCCACATACCGTGGTGATTGGAGCGGTCAAAACAAACTTCAACTTTACCCCCCATAAGCTTTACCTACTGTTTCCTTAATGTTGGCGTATTGCATTCATACACATTAACATGAACACTGCACAAAGAAATCATTCTTTGTGCAATATTCAATAATATTTGTGAGAAGCTAACACTATATGTGCAACAAAGCAACTTTATAATGTATATTCAATATTACTATAAATTGATGCTTATTTCAGTTCATGATTGGTGATGTAAGCTATACAATGTAAGTTTCCATTTGTACCTGGTCTTGTCTGGTTATGCTATAGATTTTTAGGTAACACTTTAGTTTAGGGTACAAGTTGCTTATTAGCATGCATATTACTAGGATATTAGCTATTTATTAGTACTTATAAAGCATTTTCTGCATGACCTTATGCTACATCCCTTAATCCAATACCTTAACTTAACAACTACCTTACTAACTATTAATAAGCAGTAATCAGGAGTTTACTGAGGCAAATGTCATAGTTAATAGGTAGTTAATAGTGAGAATTCGACCCTAAACTAAAATGTGACCGATTTTTCTCTATGAAATGTGTTCTCTTATTTTGTTAAATTTAGCGTTGATAACATTATCAAAATACACAGTGAAGCAGTCAGACCTTCTTCAACATGTTTGACTCAACTTTAGTCCATAACATGATCTGTTGGCCACAGAGATGATTCACAGAATTACATCTAAAGCAGGACATCGGATAGCCCTTTTGGTCATTTAGCAGATGCTTTTCTTCCAAAGAAACCTGAAGTGTACAACAGGCTCCTCAGTTTCCTTGCTCACAAAAGTTGTGGGGTTCTCTCTGGTTTTTATGTCACCCCCTATCTGAGATTTAAATATATCTCTTTAGTATTTACAATGTACAAAAAGTGGCTGCTTACCTTAAGGAGTTTCTTCTACCTGGTCAAACTCTTAAATTTAGATTTGTTAATGTTGAATATTTACGTATTCACGTTTATTCAGTGTTATTCAGTTATTTTAGGGTAATATGTTTGTCATTGCAGTATGTTTTGATGAAATCTGCTTAGAAAACGTATTAATCTATGGAACTATCATACTATAATTTTTTTCAGAATAAGTATAATGATATAATTTTTGCACATTTTCTTCTGGATTTGTTCTTGAATTTGTATAGCAATGCATATATTTGTTTTATGATATTTTAGTGGCATTGGTATGGAGAAGGACCACATGCTAACAGAATGATCTTCCAGGCACAATCATTTATTTAAGCCCACCATTCTCTTGGAAAACAGGTTATGCAGGAAAATTGGCTATTTATGCAAGTTTTTCCACATTTTGTCTCCCTCCCCTTTGTGTTGCTCACACTGCCTAAGGTCATATTGCATCTTTCCACATCATTTAGTGCATAATTAGCGCCTGTTTGCATAATGGATTTGAGTTTTGACCTCTAATGGCATATAAGCTTGATGCTGATTTTCATGTCTTATCCTTCCCATATAACATGGTAGTTGGAGTAAGCAAAACAAACTTCTTTTTGCCATCAAAACACATCTAATATTAAATAAGATTAGAAACATTTTAAATTGCTGATTGTGTTCTACAAAGAAAGCACCTATATCATACACCACATGTAATAATAAAACAGCAAAAAATACAGTGAAATACTGCAATTTAGACTAGTAGTTATTAAATGTTTATCCATTGTATTTAAGTAATATTTTTCAGTTCTTACATTGACAAATAGCATAATTCACTGTCATTCTCTGTGTTTTGTCTGTTCTCTCCAGGGATCCATATATGCCCTCTCCATAAACGGTCTCATCAGTTTCTCCACTGGGTGTCTGCTCATTCTCATCATTGCCTTCCATTATAAAGACATCAGAGTGAGTGTTTTTGTCCAATCTGAATCCGTTAAATTGCCTTTTCTTAATCTCTGAATGTCTAAAGATATTACTCTTAAAGGGACAGTTCACCCAAAAATGACAATTCTGTCATGATTTACTCACCCTCATTCCAAACGTGTATGACTTATTTTGTTCTGTGGAACACAAAAGAAGATCATTATTTGTCCATACAATGATTTTTAGGTTAAACTAACCCCTTAAGTGCTTTTCATCCTCATTTATTGTCAGTTCCATTTTTTACTAGTTTCTTCTGTTGCAGTGTCATACTTATTTGAATGAAAAGCCACTTGATGTCATCTATGTTGACTGCTACAAAATGAGATGAGACTACACACAGTTGGGATATGTTTATCTTATGATGTGTAATGTCATGTCTCTATGAGAGGTGTTAAAGTACAGGATTAGATAGTGTAACCTAATACATTTGGTGGATCCTGGCATAGGCAAAGGGTGGCAGAGCGCTGAGGCATGGGGAACTTGTTCTCTTATTTATAGTTCATTTGAGGCTGTTTCTATGGCGTTATAATGACAAATGTCGAGAACACATTATTGTAACGCAAGAGCGCAGCCATGTAATGTGCTCGCAGGCGGATTTTCTTCACTCTTGCTCAAAACTGGACCTTCGCTTTCAATTTAAAGTGGTCTCATGGCTCTGCTCTTGCTCAGATATTGCGTGTATTGCATGTGCTGTCGTGAGGGGGGGGACAGGTCTTATTTCGCCCTAGGGCATCAAATAAGCCTGTACCGCTACTGCCCTAAACCATTACTAACTCAATGTTATACTGGAAAATACTCATTTGGTAGTGCGACTACAGTTCCTAACTGTGGTGTATGTCATATTGGGTTAAGCAAGAAAGAATAATTGATAAATAGAAAATTGATTGAGGCCAGTTAAACAAACCTGACTAAATTTGAACGGTGTCAAATTTAAAAAACGTTTCATAGCATCTACAAGTGCAGTACAGAGATAAGAAGGCAAGTGTGAGGAGCAGGTGGGGCTTATCTGAACTCCTCACACTGAGTCAGCAATATGGGGGCCAAAGGGACCTCAGCGTTTTTAAAGTAAAAAAATTGAAGTAAAAAATGTACAACCAAAAAAAGCCAGTTACACTTCACTATGTGATTCTTTTTGTGACTCATTTGTTTAAAGGAACTTGTAAGCAAAAAAAAGAAAAGGAACAGAAGAATTAAAGAGGAAAGAACAAGGGAAATGAGAAAGTAAAAAAAAAAAGGTGATAGAACAGAAAAGGCCTTTCCCTTGGGGTTTTCAAAAAGTGTGTCATGTAAACGTCTGTCTTCTGAAATCTGATGTACTTTGATAAAGCATGTAATTTGGCCAAAAGCCCCCTGCTATACTTAAGTACCTCAACATATATCTGCATCAGCCCACTCTGCCAAGACATCACCTGCTTTTATATGATCTCACATCTCCCTCAGTTCACCCCAACCCCCACCCTATTCCCTGTGCCTGGCAAACCCTTAACTGTTTTCCCATGGGACTCATATCGCACCCCTCATCATCACAGTAAAGGCCTAATTTTAGGGACAAAAATCGCTGACTGTCTGCAGCAGGATTAATGGACTTGCTTAACTCTTATGGCAGCAAATAAATGCAGGATTTCATGGGCTGATCTATTTAATCATCATGCATTGAAATGATTTTCAAAGAAATACTACTGTTGTGCATTGTTAATATTTTCAGTTGTGATTCCTATCTAAGCAGGAACTTATGCAACCACATGTTGCATATTGTGTTATCAGTAGTGTACACAAGGCTAAAATCCTCCTTTAAAGAAACGTTTTTTTCCCATCTCCCACAATATAATGGCAAAAGATTTATTATATTTATTATTTAATATTAATGGAGCAACATAATTTGTTCAGAAAGGATTCAGGAAGAATATATAAATGTATTTATGTATATAATTATTGGCACCCCTGATAAATATGATCAAATATGGCTGTAAAAAATTAATCTGCATTGTTTATCCTTTTGATCTTTTTAAAAAATCACAAAAATCTAACCTTTCATTGAAGTAAAAGAATGGAAAGTAGGGGGTAAATCACATTATGAAATAAATGCTTTTCTCCAAAACACATTGGCCACAATTATTGGCACCCCTAGAATTTTTTATGAGTAAAATATCTCTGAAGTATATTCCCATTAATATTAAAAATGTTTAGCACACCAGGGTGACTAGGAACATGAAATTGTCCAGCTATGATGTCTTGTTCTACAGGAGTATAAATATGAGGAAACACAAAGGCCAAATTCCCTTAATCATTCATCACAATGAGTAAAGCCAAAGAATATAGTTCTGATGTGCAGCAAAAGATTGTTGAGCTTCACAAAATAGAAAGTGGCTGTAAGAAAGCCAAAAAAAAAAAAAAAAAAATCAAACAACCCCTACATCACCACATGTTGTTTGGGAGGGATTCAAGAAAAATCCTTCTTGCTCATCCAGAAACAAACTCCAGCATATTCAGTTCAGACAAGACTGGAAATTCAAAAGGGACCTGGTTCTGTGGTCCAATGAAACTATAAAAAGAGCTTTTTGGCAGCAAATCCACCAGATGTGTTTGGTGCAAACAGGGATAAAAAGTACCCCATGCCCACGGTTAAAAATACCACTGGATCTTTAATGTTGTGGGTCTATTTTTTTGCTGGAGGTCCTGGACATCTTGTTCAGATACATGGCATCATGGATTCTAGCAAATACCAACAGATAAAAAATCTAAATCTGACGGCCTCTACTAGAAATCTTATAATGGGCCGTGGTTGGATCTTCCATCAGGACAAATATCAAAATCAACACACAAATGTGTCACTGCCATGACCATCCCAGTCCCCTGACCTGAACCCTATAGAAAATGAGTGGGGTGAACTGAAGAGAAGAAGCACCAACATGGATCTGGGAATCTGAAGGATCTGGAGAGATTCTGTATAGAGGAATGGTCTCTGATCTCTTGTCAGGTCTTCCCCAAACTCATCAGGCAATCATAGAAGAAGACTCAGAGCTGTTATCTTGGCAAAAGGAGGTTGCAAAAAGTATTTAATAAAAGGGTGCTAATAATTGTGGCCAACGTGTTTTGGAGAAAAGCATTTATATAATTAAAGCTGCAAGCAGCGATGAAAGGGCCCTCGCACACGGGAGCACCGCCACCCGGTGGCCTCGGGAAAACAGTGAATAGTGGGCGACATGCATTTATGCCGGTAAATATAGGAGAAATATGGCACTACAATGTGCCACATTTCCTGCTGCCAGCAGGTGGCGCTTTGACTATAACTGAATATTGGCATGTAGTTATTAAACAAGTGAAGTTTGGGGCAGATTGGACATTGTATGCCTGAGTTACAACAACTTCCTGTTTCGTGGCGTTAATCGCATACGTTAGCACTTAGCCATGTGTTGTATGATTTAATGTGTTTCTAGCATGTTTGGGACATTATGGCATATTTAAATGTGTTTCTGGGAATGAATTACAGTGTAAAGCATTGCCATTTCCTGTTGCCAGCAGGTGGCGCTTTGACTATAACTGACTATTGCCATGTAGATGTCTTCAGGCCAGGACTATTATCAAACATATGAAGTTTGGGGCAGATAGGACATTGTATGCCTGAATTACAACAACTTCCTGTTTCGTGGCGTCAATCGCATATATTAGCACTTAGCCACGTGTTGTATGATTGAATGTGTTTCTAGCATGATTGCTACTTCATGGCATATTTAAATGAGTTTCTGGGAGTGAATTATAGTGTAAAGTATGCCATTTCCTGTTTCCAGCAGGTGGCGCTATGACTAACTGAATATTGGCATGTAGATGTGTTCAGGCCAGGACTCTTATCAAACATGTGAAGTTTGGGGCAGATCGGACATTGTATGCCCAAGTTACAACAACTTCCTGTTTCATGGTGAAACATCTAACTTTGTCAGGCCGCCACGGACACGCCCTTCAGGGAAAACTCAAGATCTTCGCAATCTAACATCACCAAGGCCTTTAGATTAGACTGTGCAAATATGATTTTAATCTGATTAAATCTCTAGGAGGAGTTCGTTAAAGTACGACGTCTGGAAATGGCAAAATTTGCAACAATTTTGCAAAGAAAATTCAAAATATCTCACTTAATGTTGGTTTTTAGATTTCGTACCAGGAGACTTTTTTGTAGGTACTGGGCTGTTACATGTGTCTGCCGAATTTCATACTCGTACGTGAAACATAGCTCGAACGGCGCTTAATTGAAATTTTGTAGGTGACGCTATCGAGCCATTTTGCCCCGCCTAATTCTGAAACCCATTTCAGACGTAAATTTTCGCCACTTCTGACGCGTGTGCAAAGTTTCGTGAGTTTTCGAGCGTGTTTAGGCCCTCAAAAATTTGATTCATTTGGGAGAAGAATAATAATAGGCTGAGCAATTACAATAGGGTCCTCACACCATCGGTGCTCAGGCCCTAATAATGGGATTTACCCCACATTTTCATTTTTTTTTACTTCAATGAAAGGTTAGATTTTTGTGAATTTTTTAAATAAAAGATTAAGAGGATAAACAATGCAGATTTATATTTTACAGCCATATTTGATCATATTTACCAAGGGTGCCAATAATTCTGACCACCACTGTACACACACACACACACACACATTTATCAGTTCTTGCATACCCTGGAAATGACCTTAATGTTGCTATAGTTCCAAGCTGAACTATAGGAACACTTCCCCAAAATGCATTTATTTTAACTTTAGTTTATTTAAATCCTAGTATTTTTATCTTTAATATTTTTTTATTTCAGTTTTATGTGTTTAACGAAAAAAAGCAATATCCTTCCAAGGACCCCCTGGAACCCCTAGAGGTGCACCTACAATAAAATAACCCTACTACAAATTAATCTCTATTTGTCAGTATGCGGTTGCAATAAAGGTGAGAGAACAGATCTATTCGCAGCGGTATCCACATTTATTAAACAGAACTCAAAAACACAAAAGAACAAGAATGGAACAACTGAGCGAAACACAGAGCTCAAACACACAGACAAAACTAGTCAACGAAATAATCAACAGGTGCAGATGATAATCAAACAATGAAAAACCATAAAAACGAACTAAAACTATAGGACACAAACCCACCCAAACATACAAAGAACACAGAAACACAGACTATCCCTTACACTACTGTGATTACCCTTGTCAAAAAATCCTAAAGGATTCCAATAAGAAACCTGTACAGGATTCCATTTAGAATTTCTATCATATTTTGAAACCGTTCTTATAGGATTCCGTTAGAAATAGTCTTATAAGATATTTATGTCTTGTCCTATACGACAATTCACCATGACGTCACAACAATAATAGACGTTCTTCCGGGTGGCAAAAGCCGATGCGTTACTATGGCAACGCTAGTAAATTGCTTGGAAGGGAGACCCACAGTCGGCACTCGGCAGTAGCCTAATCTACATTTCAACAGTTGATTCCAAAACAGACGTGGTGGAAATCATTGAGGGACTGATTAACTAATTCGGGCGATAGCAATACATGAAATGCAGTCTACTACCATAACTTTTAAATGAGCCTCAGCCTACCATTGAGTAGTTATTTTAGTGACTGTTGCTATTTGACTTACAATATGTTAGGCTATGGCAGATGGTCTATTTCCCTGTTATCTAACTAAAAAGGCTATGATCGTTTTCTGTTGCTCGGATCGGATGGCACAGACGTGAGCTTTTGACGGTAAAAAGGAGAGCACGCTGTAGACTAGCGCTACTCAGCTAGGCATTCACTCAAACTAAACTCGCGGTGATGGCGAAACCAATGTGGTACACGTATCAATCATCCATCAGCAGTAGCCTACAACTATGTTTTGCTTTGCCTATTTCTTCCATTGACATTTGATCAGTAGCCTTCTGTCTCGTCCTTGTATAATACTTTTACTTCAGGCAGTGACTACGTTTACATGTGCACCAATAATGCGACTATTTCTAATAATCAGAGTAAGGTCTTAATCGCAGTAAGATGTTTACATGACACAAGCAGAACTCTTCACTCCAGTTTACATGCAATTTTCATTATTCTGATTATTCGCTAATAAGTATGGTTATACCACACTCAGATAGGCATACAGTATATTACCGGACATTGTTTTAATCTATTCGCATCAAATAAAAATAAAAATGTATGGACGTAGCTTACTGGATATTATCGGCGCCGTGATAAACATCGCAATGCCGGGTTTGCCTACGCTGCCGTCGCGTTCTTCGCCGTCTAGATGAAGATACGGAGCAGAGACTGCGCAGCGAGTTGTGTTGACAGAGTTTAGTGATTTGGAGAAGAGAAAACTTCAGAATAATGTCACGAAGTTCATTCATGAAGTTGTGTGAACGAACACACGTCCGTGCACATGCGCACTTTGGTCAGAATGGTAATAATGCGATTAAGGT
The DNA here is from genome assembly GCA_039654625.1 of Rhinogobio ventralis. Lineage (NCBI taxonomy): Eukaryota > Metazoa > Chordata > Actinopteri > Cypriniformes > Gobionidae > Rhinogobio > Rhinogobio ventralis. The sequence continues at coordinate 20,067,725 of CM077201.1, forward strand.
GTTTACATGCCTGTCTATTGCGATTAAAATCGGCGTAAACCACCTAGTTTAATGCGACTATGGTTACTACGATTATAAGCTTAATCGCATTAGTTTGACTTAAGTATTGCGTTTACATGAGGTAAAGTTTAATCGCAATATTGTCAAAACATTATTATAATCACATTATGAGGGAGCATGTAGGCTAAACGTAGTCAGTGACTGGCAATGAGTTTGATCTTAAAAAGAGACCTTAAGTTTACTAATATTAGTCTCGAATTTCCCCAGCTAAAGATAATTATGCTCTGCTATGATTTTGTAGATGGACAGTTTTGAGAATACACGAAATCCACTCACTTTAACCTCCTCACCCACAGGTTTCACTAGATATATTTACTTTTTTCTGAAGGAAATCGATAAAATCCTACACCTTTTGCTGTATATCTGGCGGCGCAACCCCAAACACAACACGTTTTCGTCATAGTTTCAACTTTGATCAACAACAATGTTTTTAACTATGTAACTGTTTACAGTAGCCGGCTGAGATCTCTTCAGTTGGTCGCGTTCTGCCACCCGGAAGTATCTTGGTGCCTATTGTTTACAAACATTCTGAAATGATGTATAAGATTCTCATCTAATTCCTATTGGATTATGTGGGAATTGTCTTATAATACAATACATAAATATCCTGTAGGATAATTTCTACAGGATTTTAATGGGACCATCAACATTCCAATTGGGTATCTCTCTCTCCCACACACACACACACACACACACACACACACACACACACACACACACACACACAATGTTACTCTAAAAAGTTAAAGGGATAGTTCACCCTGAAATGAAAATTAAGTCATCTTTTACTCACCCTGCTGCTGTTCCAATACCCTATGTCCTTCTATCTTTTTTGAAATTTTGAAAAACGTCCTGCCCGCTCTCCTCCATATAATGGCAGTGAATGGCGGCCAGGCTAAAACTTAACAAAAAGGATACAAAAGTATTACGCAATGATACAGGGAGACGCGCGCCATATATGGAAAGTGTTCAGGAGGGAAATCACTCGCTCCAAGACTCTGTTTGCGTTCGGTGTGAACGCAGCAAAAGGTTTTGACAGAAAGAAACCATATTATTATTTCTTATTATTTACCTTATAAAAGAGACGAGAGTCGCGTTTGTTTCTATTGAGTCTGATTTCTCAAAATGGTGCGTGTGTGTGCGTGTGTGCTTATCCTGGGTGCCATGACAACAGTGCGCGTTATAGTAATATGCTGACGGCTCGCACGAACGCGCACAGAGTAACTGCAGAGCTCCGCAAAACCTTATTCTGCGTTCACACCGAACGCGAATATAGTGTCTGGAGCGAGTGATTTCCCTCCTGAACACTTTCCATATATGAACGTTTTTGTAACGTTTTAGCCTTGATTTCACTGCCATGGAGGAGCGTGTGCAGGACGTTTTTTTATTTCTGCTTATTATAAGTAATAATAAAAAATATCACAGGACAAAGTGAAATTCCATTAAATAAAAGCACAATGTCCAATAAGATTATAAGTAAGATCCTACAGGACAAATTAAAATCCCATTAAAATAAATTAGAATGTCCAATAGGATTCTACGAATCCAATAAGATCCCACAGGACAAAGTGAAATTCAATTAAATAAAAACGCAATGTCCAATAAGATTCAAAGAATCCAATAAGATCCTACAGGACAAAGTGAAATTCCATTGAAATAAATCAGAATGTCCAATAGGATTCTAAGAATCCAATAAGATCCTACAGGATAAACTGAAATTCCAATAGGATTTTTTGACAAGGGTAGATTAAGGATTATTTATGTTACAGTTGCATATTTGGATTTGCATATATTCAACTTACTCTGCTCTGATTGGCCAGACAGCCCAGTCTGTTGTGATTGGTCTACCATGTACAGTACGTGTTTCGGAAGCTAAACGTCCATTACCATAACTGTACTTCAGCTCCATCCGGAGGCTTCCTAAAGCTCAGCAATTGTGCACACTGTAAAGACACTAACGATGACATCGATTTTACCATTTCAATCCGAGCGCGAGTCCTTGAGCAGGACGTTTCTCAGTGATATGCTACTCATTTTGAAGTACATTATGAGATGTTGCAACTGTAATTCCTCACCATTAGCATTAACAAGTGTATGTCCATCAACAAATTGATGTGTATATTTCTAATTTATTGCGGTGCACATGTGGGAACTGTATCAATAACAGTGCATACGTTAGCCCAGCACTAACGTGAATGACCAATGTAACATACACTCACCTAAAGGATTATTAGGAACACCTGTTCAATTTCTCATTATTGCAATTATCTAATCAACCAATCACATGGCAGTTGCTTCAATGCATTTAGGGGTGTGGTCCTGGTCAAGACAATCTCCTGAACTCCAAACTGAATGTCAGAATGGGAAAGAAAGGTGATTTAAGCAATTTTGAGCGTGGCATGGTTGTTGGTGCCAGACGGGCCAGTCTGAGTATTTCAGTATTTTCTGCTCAGTTACTGGGATTTTCACGCACAACCATTTCTAGAGTTTACAAAGAATGGTGTGAAAAGGGAAAAACATCCAGTATGCGGCAGTCCTGTGGGCGAAAATGCCTTGTTGATGCTAGAGGTCAGAGGAGAATGGGCCGACTGATTCAAGCTGATAGAAGAGCAACTTCGACTGAAATAACCACTCGTTACAACCGAGGTATGCAGCAAAGCATTTGTGAAGCTACAACACGCACAACCTTGAGGCGGATGGGCTACAACAGCAGAAGACCCCACCGGGTACCACTCATCTCCACTACAAATAGGAAAAAGAGGCTACAATTTGCACGAGCTCACCAAAATTGGACAGTTGAAGACTGGAAAAATGTTGCCTGGTCTGATGAGTCTCGATTTCTGTTGAGACATTCAGATGGTAGAGTCAGAATTTGGCGTAAACAGAATGAGAACATGGATCCATCATGCCTTGTTACCACTGTGCAGGCTGGTGGTGGTGGTGTAATGGTGTAGGGGATGTTTTCTTGGCACACTTTAGGCCCCTTAGTGCCAATTGGGCATCGTTTAAATGCCACGGCCTACCTGAGCATTGTTTCTGACCATGTCCATCCCTTTATGACCACCATGTACCCATCCTCTGATGGCTACTTCCAGCAGGATAATGCACCATGTCACAAAGCTCGAATAATTTCAAATTGGTTTCTTGAACATGACAATGAGTTCACTGTACTAAAATGGCCCCCACAGTCACCAGATCTCAACCCAATAGAGCATCTTTGGGATGTGGTGGAACGGGAGCTTCGTGCCCTGGATGTGCCTCCCACAAATCTCCATCAACTGCAAGATGCTGTCCTATCAATATGGGCCAACATTTCTAAAGAATGCTTTCAGCACCTTGTTAAATCAATGCCACGTAGAATTAAGGCAGTTCTGAAGGCGAAAGGGGGTCAAACACAGTATTAGTATGGTGTTCCTAATAATCCTTTAGGTGAGTGTATAAACGTATGTAAAACAAATCTTGCTCCATCCTTTATCTTTAGCCTACTCAAAGTAGTAAGAATGACAGACAATCTGCATTAATAAACACAGTTTTAGGTAATAGTGGCCCACAGATGCTTAGCAGTAGTATTTTAGTAAGACAGTAATAACGTGAATTAGCCAGTTAGCCAGGAAACTTACACAATATAAAACACAAATCTACATAATTTGAACACCCGGTAGAAAATAAAAACAATCAAAAATTATTCATACTTACAGGTTGTGATTCTGAGGAGCAATCTGGTCCAAATATACTGGGTACTGAACCATCTTTCAAGAGCAAGTGTTTTGTGAATCCCGTGTTGAACTCCGAGATTTGAGAAGCAGTCGTCAGTAAAATTACGTTTGAGGGCAAATGTATTTTCTAGTGATGTAGAACCGTCACGCAGTGAGATTCGAATTACAAATGACTCGTAAGGCAGTTCAGAGTCGATTCTTTCTTTTGGGAAACAAAAACTTTATTTATCGTGCACTTTCGACTTTACAACTTTGCAGAACGTTTCCATTCACAAACAGCTATATTACACACTGTACGGAAGGGAATATTCAAAAAACCATAATGGGGCACTTTAAAATGGTGACATCTATTAATTTAAAATGGTTAAATGTTACATCTTTTGTCATTGCATCCAGTGACCTCAAATTTCGCAGTGCAGAGTGACAAACTTTTTCAGATTTTACAGCAGCTGGAACTGGTACAATAAGTTTAGCAAGAAAATGTATGCAACAATTACACTTACAACTGAATTCTGGTTCATGTACTTTTCAAACTGTCTAATGTAATCCAAGACGGCTGTTGATTAATATGGTGTTAGTCATTTTCTGCTCTAAGTCATGTTTAATATTTTTTTGTGTCATGTAATTAATGAGGCATTCATTTGTGATTTATGGTTTTGAGTAGTTTCACTGACACACTTGTCCTTCACAAGCAAAACAGTTTACAGCTGGACGTCCTATCAGGGAGGGCAGGGCTATGTTTGTTTTGGCTCCGTTCTTACAGTGAATCAAGAATGTCTTGCTCACTTTCTCGTCTCTGCCATACTTTGTTAATCATTGCTTCCTTATGAGATCAATCAAGTGATTCTCTTGTTGATACACATCCTGCCTCTGTTTTTCTTTCCTTTCTTCAAGCTTTTCATCATTGACCACAACCAGGTGGACTGGCGCATTGCCATGACCAGTAACCGGGTGCTTGGCATCTCTCTGGAGCTCATTGTCTGTGCTATCCATCCTGTGGCCATCTACCTGAGGCCAGATATGGGGGATAGACTGGGGGGGAAACCGGAGCAAAATTCCTCGACCCCCCTCTGCTTGTCCTCCAGTCACAAAGAAGTCATGCTCGATGTGGAGCTGCTGCTGTCGGCCCTAATGTTCCTGAGACTGTATCTCGTGCACAGAGCCGTCCTGTTACACAGCAAGGTGCTCCTCAGCGCCTCTTACAGGAGCATCGGCTCCCTCAACAACATCAACTTCAGCTTCCGCTTTGTGCTCAAGGTGTTAATGAACAAGTATCCGGCCCGCACGCTTCTGGTCTTCATTATGTTCTTCTGGCTCTCCGCTGCTTGGATGCTGCGACTGTGTGAAAGGTACAGAACGTGCAATATGCAACAGTATTTATTATAGTTTTTCCATTCGCTTCCTCTTGCTTTACTCATTACAGCTCATCAAGTGTTATCACGCTGCTTCTGATGTTGATGGTCAATTTGAGTTGTGGTCAGTTCTTACGAATACATTTATATCAGGAAAAAACATGTTGTTCTTCAGCTCTCAGAACAAATTTTTGACTGTCAAATTTCAAACAAAACATTCTAGTGTGCTTTTTTTAAGGGCTTAGATAGTTACTGCTATGGGTCATTCATTAACATTGTTGTCTTTTCATTCAGTTTAAGTAGATGTTCTGAGTTTTTCTTTTGTTCTGAGTTATTTACACAGCCGCTCTCTGTCTCCACCTATAGGCAGAAGCAGGTAGAGACAGGAGGCATGGACACAGCACTGTGGCTCATAGCCATCACCTTCCTCACAGTGGGCTATGGAGATGTGTCCCCTCACACCAGCTGTGGAAAGGTGGTGTGTCTCTTCACGGGAGTCATGGTAAATATAACTATGAGTATTAGTTGTGTTTGTACCGCAATATAGTCTACTGGTGCTAAGTTTACAAAAGAGTAAAGTGCAAAAGAGACAAATGCAATGAATGATGAATTTATTGACAACATAATTAAATCGCTTTTGTTGTGCTATGTACTTTTTCTGAAAGTGTGGTATTTGTTAATTAGACATGTTAAGTAAAACGTATGTTCCTTTAAGGAAGACAAAGAGTCCTAATGTTTCATTGAGCTCCATAACTTTGGTTTAGTAAAGTAATAGAATATGTTTAGCATTATCATATGCATTGTTAGCTGAACACATTATAGGGCTCCTGATAATGTGACAATAATTTAGTTGTGCATCTATATGTGGTTTAGTCAGCTATATCTGCATGCAATATATATATATGTATATATATATATATATATATATATATATATATATATATATATATATATATACAATATACTGTCACAACAACAAACACAACACGAGCCGTGGTGTCGTGAAAAATTACTCTTATGCACCGGTTCGTTTTTTAATGAGTCAAAATGATTCACAATGTTTTTAACCTTAGCTGCATCCAAAGTCGCATACTCTCGTACTTTTGAATAAATAATTACTTCACAACCGCTAAAAAAGTATGTTCCTATATAGCATGAGTGTGTGTAGTATTCGCCATGTTGTCATTATCATGTGACCTACCAGCATCAGTTACGTCGCTTCTCTGCCATTCACAAATCCTCTCCATCAAATGCACACTTCAGAATCTCACTGGAAGAATTAGGTCATCCGGGCACTTTTTGCCTACTCTTTTATGAGTACTGTGAATTCGGACGTACTTATTTTGTCACATACTGTTTTTCGCCTACTATATAGTAGGGAAGTATGCGATTTCGGATGCAGCCAGAGTCACTCTGTGAATCGTTCAGAGCCGTTCACAACTAGCTCCACATGAACCATGAGTCGTTTTCTGGTTGTGTCCTAAACGAATCAGAAACTGTGTTGTATACTTTAGATTCATTACATTTACATATTTACTTAATCATTGTTCATGTGAACAATAATGAATAATGTGAACATAATTCAATCAGTTAATCATGGTTTTCTTAAAAACACATCATTAGCAAGCGTGTATGTAATTTGTAAGACATTTGGCTTCTAAATGGCCCCCACCTCTTTTTTAAAAATGTAAATCATCAGTGTCTGTAGTTGTCACAGCTTCTGCTTCATCACACGCAAAGTGTTGTGACTGAGTTATGAGATCCACGTCCATCTGGACACATTTTTTGTACAGTTACAGCTGTTCTTCCACCCTTACTGACAGAGACACTGGAGTCTGACTGATGCTGTGCTGACAGTTTATGATTTTAAATAGAATCATGGTTTGTGACATCTCTCATACAGAGGCTGTTCAATCCTGATTAACAAACAAGTATTGAGAGGTGATCTAAATGAATGAGTTGAATTTGAACAAATATCCAGTATTTTTATGTTGTATAATGTTGAAATCTTTAAGGCATTATGAAGGTATTAAAACAAATTATTAGATATAAACTCTCAGGGTTTGTGTGCATCTGGGTGTATCTCAACATAGAGTTCAGTAAGTGAAGGAGGGAGGGAATGATTTAGTAAAATGATACACAGATTGTTTTGTCTGTAAACCATGTACTTTGGTTACACCCGTACAAGATCATTTCAAACCGAATGACTGAAAATATAGTCGATACATATTAATTTCATGTCAAAAGATTACAACAAGAAGCGTATTAAATAATATTATTCGTTTTTAAAATATTAATATAAGTATTAAATATAGTTTTTATTACATGAAGTAGTTTAAAAATAAGGTAATTTTAGTTTACTAACATTAAGAATAAGAAATGCAATTGTTACAGTATTAATTAATCTTTTTTAATGTTAGTTAATAAAAATACATCTGTTCTTTGTTAGCTTAGGTCTATTAAATAATATCAACAGATAAAACTGTTAACATTAACTGAGATTAATAATGCTTTTAGAAGTATTCTTCATTATTAGTTCTTATTAATAGATGTTAACAAATGAAACCTTTTTGGCAAAAGTTTTAGCGAATGTGACGGTAAGAGCCTCTGCCAGTATGTGTTGTGAATTTGTGGGGTATGTTCCTGAGGGTTGGGTTTCCAGCCTCACTCTGACTCAGGCAGCTGCATCTGCACCGGACTGTCCGCCCTTCTCTTCTCTCCATCCCTCATTTCCGATCAGGGCAGATAAGCCGGCAGGATAGGAGCATGGGGCTCACACGACAGGAGCATGGGGCTAAAGCCAAAGCCAGACACCTCCCTGACACAGTGGAAAATAATCCTTCACTCTTCTTTCTCTCTCTCGCTCAGTGTTTTTATAAGCGTTCCCCTTTTTTTAGGGAAAACTTTCCACCATTGCCATTTTTAGGTGGTTTATAGCATTTGGCGCCACTAGATCAGGAGGGTGTGCCAACCTGTGCCCAAGACTTGGAAAACCAGAAAAAAAAGTTTCCTAATCCAGTTGGAACAGTATACAGGGTGTTCATTAGTGGGGGATTGCCTCTCACCTGTAGCTCATTCAACCGTAGTGTTCAACATGCCTGGTTGCCTCATGTAAATGCCTCCTACTTTCTCCACATAAAGATAAGACTTTAATGACTTTCCAATGGCATGATCAGCTTCTATCATCACCTGTTACCCATTAACAGGAAGTATGATGGCGTGTCTGTGTATTTGTCTTGCATGTCCACCACCACTTGCATGTTAAATAAATAAAAAATTATTATTGATCAGTATTTTTCTTTTTACCAAAAAAGATTATTGTGAAATTTAGTGAAAAAAATTGCTTAAAAATTAAAAATGTTTTTTTACCTTGCTCTAAGCTTAAACCTCATTCATTCTAATGAGAAAGAAAACAATAACAAACATTGAGAAAACTGCCAATTGTATAAGAAACTTAATTCAAGATATATTCCCTGAAAACATTTCCTAATATCTTATGGCGTTTTGCATCCCAAGTAATCTTGGTTTAAATATGTAAAACATTTTTAGAAAAAACAAGGGAAAAAATATGAATAAAGAATTTTATAGTAGTGCATCGTTTTGCATCTTGCATGAATTCCAGAAAATTCTGCTTATGGGGTGGGGACAGTTCAAAAGATGAATGTGTATCTCCATATTTTAGATTATAACACCGAGGAATTCACACCGTCTGCCAGCAGAATAAAAGAGCATTTAGAGAGAAACTCTTGTGAAAAATTATGGTTGTATTAAAAATTTTGCCCATTGAATTGATTAATTCTGGCTTACTGAGATGATTGACTAAGGGGAGTTATGTGATTATACTTTATCATTTTCCTTGACTGCTGTGAATAATCAACTATGGAAAAACTGTAGGCTTTTGTGTTTTCAGCCCTTTTAGTCAATACCATGAAGCAACCTTAAAGTGAACAGATTAAACCATTGCTGGCTAACTATTATTTCTTTCCATCTCAACTAACTGGCTCTCTCTGTCTCCCTTTCTTTATCTCTCAATCATTTTTTCTCTAATGCAACAAATTAAGGAGCTCAGGTAAATGAACTGTTTAGTGTAAAAGGACATGGAAATATTCCTAATATAGACACACTTTTTTATAATGTTCTTCCATTATTTTATTTTATTTTATTTCATTGCTTTTTGAAACTGATTTGAATAGAATAAATAGCATTATATTCCATCCTCCTCAACAATTATTTATACACTTGTTACAAAGAATTCTGTGTACTGTCTGAATATCATTAAGTCTGAATACTTTATGCCTGAGTACATGTTTGGGATAATGAGACAGATGGTAACCATGCTCATGTCTGTGTGTTTGTTGTCAGGGTGTGGCATGTACTGCTATGTTGGTAGCGGTCATGACTAAGAAATTGGCGCTTAACAAAGGGGAGAAACATGTGCATTTCTTCATGATGGACATTCAGATCTCCAAGCGGGTGAGCACACAGACCACCACATACAGTAAAACATGCCATAAATGCCACTTTCTTTCAATTCTTCACTGTCTTTTTGTCCACACCTATTTGTACTTGGTCATTTCCTTATGACCGATTTGGTAGTAATAAAAAGATATGTTAATGATAATTAGACTTAGCTTAGCCATTTGGGAATGCATAACTTAATCTTTAAAAATATCTCTCTGTTTCGGATGAGAAACATAAAAAGCAGTGACCCAGAGGATGCAGAGGCATGAATGGAAGTAGCATTATTTTCCGCATTGAACGCGTGTTATGATTTCTGAGGCTTTTTTTAATATTATTTTTTCCTTAAATAGGGAAGTCCAAATAGCAGCACAGTGTGGGAAAATGCTTAGGACGGCCAGGCAGAGACGGCCGCTGAGCTCTTAATAGCCGACAAAAGGCGTCAAAGGGAGGAAACAATCAGGTCCCTGTCAGGAAAAGAACTTGTGTCAGTCCATGAGAAGTTTAACTGCAGACAGGAAATAAGATGCACTGATGTGTGTCCTGTGAGTGAGCCTAAGCATATGCACTGGAAAAGAGTGGAGGAGAGAAGGTGCTGAGGAGCGGATCTTGATGCTAAGGTGGGCAGGCGGGTGACTGTACTCCTCTAACAGGATCCATCTGTTTGCTTATCAGAGGGAAGGAGGAGAGACCCCAAAATAAATGCAGAGGAAGATGGCTAATGGTTAGAGTTTCAACAAATTGAAATGAAATCATACTGGTTTGAGGAGGCAAGAATTCACAGGTGTTTCTGAAAATTACATCTGATCATTTCCCACCGCTGAAAACAAGTTCTTAAAGGAATATTTGGGTTTTGTTCACACTAAAATCATGTTTACAAATGAAGGCAATACTATTGAAATATTATTTTAACGTTTACATATTGGCCACATTCACTTGCCTCACTTTAAACCAGATTTTTATTTTTTATTTTTTTTAAAGAAAAGGAGAGAAAAGTTGACAATTTTTTTGTATCAGTATTATGCCACAAATGCTGTTGATTGAGCTAAATTCCACTGAACCAAGAATATTCCTTCAACATATTCATAAAGGCCTGGACCTGTGCTTTCAACTTGGCAAAAGCCATATCCTGTCACAGGGTGTTTTGTTGTGCTGAGAGTGTGTGTGTGTGTGTGTGGCCTGGTAAACCCTACGTTATGAGGACAAAATGTCCCCACAAAGATGGCAATATCCGAAATCCTTGTCCTTGTGGGGACATTTTTTGGTCCCCATGAGGAAAACAGCTTATAATTCATACTAAGTGATGTTTTTTGAAAATGTAAAAATGCAGAATGTTTCCTGTGGTGGGTAGGTTTAGGGGTAGGGGTAGTGTAGGGGGGGATAGAATGTACAGTTTGTACAGTATAAAAACCATTATGTGTATGGAAAGTCCCCATAAAACATGAAAACCCAACATGTGTGTGTGTGTGTGTGTGTGTGTGTGTGTGTGTGCATGCCACAGGTCCAACTCATCAAGTCCTGCAATTATTTACCTTGATGATACTTTAAAGGAAGACATCTGGACACAGTTGGACACGCTAATAATACCACAAACACACAGAATTGCCAGGGAGCTTGTGACATCATTATGAGCAGCTCTTGAACAGGAAGACACAGAGACAATAATAGAATCAAAGAAAGCAGAAAAATGTGTGATTAAAAAAGAAAGCCCTTGACCGTCCATAACCCATATATAACTTTATGATAGCTATTACTCAAATCACCCTCAAAATAACCAATACTTGTCCTTCCGTTCCCATCTTTCCTTTTTTGTTTCCATCAAGGCCGCTCCTTTAATAAACTACAGCAGTTTCCTTACATCCTGTCCAGATTTTCTAGTAATACTGATGTGTTGTATTTTGTCATTTACTGGACACACCACAATCATCATATTACTGTTACTGGGTGTAATTTAATAGGCAGCAACATTTACAGTAGTTTCAGTACTTTATCTGCTGAACAATTTAAACATGCAACTATTGACTTAAGGAATGGCCTGCAGACTGTCAATAGAATATCATTGTATAGTTATGATTGATAGATTACTTATTACTGAAGTCATACTCTCTGTGATGCAGATCCGGCACGCAGCAGCCGATGTGCTAAGAGAATGTTGGCTACTGCATCGCACCACCCAGACAAAGGACAACAGTGGAGAGCATCGTCATCATCAGAGATGCCTGCTGGAGGCTATCCGTGTGTGAGTGATCCATTACAGTGTGCATTCAACTATTAGACATATAGAGATTCACTAGAAGAAAAATGCAGAGAGTTGTTTGATCTGTAGCTGACACAAACTACTTTTGGGCAATTAAGAAAAAAAAATATTTGAAGAAATAAATAATTACAAATTTTATTTAAAAGACCACCTGTGGTGAAAGTCAAGGTTTAATGTTGTTTATGTCTATGAGGTGTTTTTAATATGCTTTAAGACAAACAATGTGCAAATTCATAAGTCAACACCATTGCTGAGTATTTTCTCCTTAAAACTGCAGTGAGCCAAAGACAGTCTCAAAAACGCGGTTTGAAATCGCAGGTGTTTCTTACGTCACAAACTACCTTGTTACCAATCACATCAACGTGCGGGCGGGTTTTAGCATATCATCACTATGCTGTGCAGCAGGGGAGTCTCAAGAGAAGCCAGGTTATCCTGGTATATTGTTCTGGTGATATGAAAAATCAGGTATATTTATCAATATATCGAGTGAGTTATGTATATGACATATATTACAATGTTATGATGAACCATATGCCTTTCTCCACTGACGTTCTATGATGTTCAAAGCATTTCTATGGATGTTGATTTTTAGAAGGCAGACTGGGATGGCAAACGGGAACATGGTTTGTGTAACATTAGCAACACAGTATTAGATGTTTGATAACGGAGTCACTAATGTAGTTGATAATGTAGGCTAATCATATTAATCATAGGCCTACATAAAACGCATTACCATTGTAGACGAGCCTGTATAATTCACTCTTCCACTTCTTCTGAATCAGTTTCTGGTTCAAACCAATATGGCCAAATTAAACCAGCATTTCCACTTGCCATTGTATAGCATTTACCTAAAGACTATAGATATAGAAAGGGACTTTGGTTTACTGTACTACTGTACTAATTTGCAATTGCATGGATCTGCTTATACTAAATAAAACAAGGGTGTAGTTACATTCAAGCTATTTTAAGGCATGACTTTTTTTTTTCACAGGAAAAAACCTTTGAAATGTCATTTAGGTGATCAAAGATGAGTTTTAAGGGATACAATTATTTACTAATGGGGACATTAATTAATTGTAATATCTATATAATTTAACTTTTTAAATATACATTTTATAAAATATGATTTCATTATATATATTCATTGTTACTATGTTGTTTTAAATGGTTTTAATGTATACATTATTTATATAATTTTATATATATATAAGTTATATAATTATTATTTTATTGCACAGGTGTGCCTTAGGCTGGCCACAATAAAAGGCCCCTCTAAAGAGTGCAGTTTTATCACACAGATGTTGCAAGTTTTGAGGGAGCGTGCAATTGGCATGCTGACTGCAGGAATTTCTCTACCATAAGCCGTCTCCAAAGGCATTTCAGAGAATTTGGCAGTACATCCAACTGGCCTCACAACCGCAGACCACATGTAACCACACCAGCCCAGGACCTCCACATCCAGCATCTTCACCTCCAAGATCGTCTGAGACCAGCCACCCGGACAGCTGCTGCAACAATCGTTTTGCATAACCAAAGAATTTCTGCACAAACTGTCAGAAACCGTCTCAGGGAAGCTCATCTGCATGCTCGTCGTCCTCATCAGGGTCTCGACCTGACTGCATTTTGTAGTCGTATCCGACTTGAGTGGGCAAATGCTCACATTCAATGGCAGCTGGCACTTTGGAGAGGTGTTCTCTTCACGGATGAATCCCGGTTTTCACTGTACAGGGCAGATAGCAGACACCGTGTATGGCGTTGTGTGGGTGAGCAGTTTCTGATGTCAACGTTGTGGATCGAGTGGCCCACAGTGGCGGTGGGGTTATGGTATGGGCAGGCGTATGTTATGGAAAATGAACTCAGGTGCATTTTATTGATGGCATTTTGAATGCAGATACCGTGACGAGATCCTGAGGCCTATTGTTGTGCCATTCATCCACGACCATAACCTCATGTTGCAGCATGATAATGCACGACCCCATGTTGCAAGGATCTGTACACAATTCCTAGAAGCTGAAAACATCCCAGTTCTTGCATGGCCAGCATACTCACCGGACATGTCACCCATTGAGCATGTTTGGGATGCTCTGGATCAGTATATACGACAGCATGTTCCAGTTCCTGCCAATATCCAGCAACTTCGCACAGCCATTGAAGAGGAGTGGACCAACATTCCACAGGCCACAATCAACAACCTGTTCAACTCTATGCGAAGGAGATGTGTTGCACTGTGTGAGGCAAATGGTGGTCACACCAGATACTGACTGGTGTTTTTCTTTAAAATTAGCATTTTTGTCAGGCTCCTATGTGTAGGTTTCTACCTAGGAACCAGTACTTCTGAATGGGCTGAGTCTGGGATTTAGTGGGTTTGAAGTGAAAGTATTTGATGAACGTATACGATGTGCGGAGAGCATTCACTCAGTATCGTTATCTAATTTTTGACTGAGGTGGCTTTTAGAGGCTTTTGCATTGGAAGTCTTCATATATATATATATATATATATATATATATATATATATATATATATATATATATGAACTCCAATATGTATCATATAATATGCTTACTTACTGTAACTCAGGAAGCTCATTAAAGCCATTTCCTGTACATGAATATATGTAGATTAAATGTATAATATGTTTAATGCATTAAACAAGATATGATAATACTTATATGAGAAAATTCATGCAATAGTTCACCAATCTGGACCACCACCTGTACTATTTTACTATTTAAACCCATGGACACTGGGGTAGAACACTGCATTGATTCAAGGGAATTGTTAATATTCCACTTGGTCATTTTATATAAAATTATACATGACATGTCAGTTTCACAAAGATCACGTAATGCAGTGCAAACTATAATATGCGGTCTTGCTGTGTTTATCTTGTGGTCATTGTAAGAATGGCAGTTCCCCATCTCTCAGCTGATTGTTGACCACTTTATTGTTTACAGTATGTCCTCACATCTTCCTGCAGATAAGGGCTGAGTATGGGGAGAGCTGCTCAACTGGCTGCCCTCTTTGGCTGCAGTTCCTTTATGACGAGTGCATAGGAAGCTGTGATGTGTGAATCTATACCACAGAGTTTAGCATCGTTAATGACTACAGGAATCTGGCTCTTAGAATGTTCCATGTGTGTATGCATGAGATCTGTGGCTGTAAGGGTGGAGGGATTTCTGACTTCCTGTTTTACAGTTAGCAGAACCACCAAGAATACTCTGGAAAGAAAGTGGGTGCTGCAGTGACAGCTAAAACGGCATGCCAGCAAACAGACCGCCACATAGTTCGGAGGTCATTCTGGTTTGTGCTTTCTGGTGTGTTCCCTTTTTACTCCCATGACACACGGACGCTGGTCATGTCTGCATGCTTCGGCAGTTGCTGATGGTTCCCCTACAATAACTGGTTTCCGTTTTGCTTTTTTGGGACACAACATATTCAGAGACATCTGCCTGTTGCAAAACCTGACATCAACAAATGTCAGGAAATACTAAAATTTTCTTTACTAGAGGTTACAAAAGAAGACGAAGACCATGAATTTAACTGTAAAAGGACCCAAAAGACATGAATGCAGAAAGGGGATCAAAATGATATTATATTATTAATTTGTTCGCTTAACATATACATATACAATAAAAAACTACATTAAGTGCAACTAATTCTAAATATAGCTAATATATGTCTGTGAGAAATGTAAATTTAACTTAATGTTTGACTAGTGTATGTACAAACGAGGCCTATCAACTGATCAATATAGAAAATGATAATGATACATCATAATAATAATTTTGGACAATATCCTGTAGTAAATACATTGACTCTTTTACAAATATAGAATTTAACTTAACTTCTGACTAGTAGTGTATGTATGAAAGAAGCCTATCAAGTGATCAAATCACTTAAAAAAAATAAATTAATTAAAAAAAAGATAGAAAATTATAAGTAATAAAATAATATAACAAAACCCAATGGGAAAATATCCTGTAGTAAATACATTGACCCCTTTACAAATATAGATTTGTCTTTTTCTAACACAAAATATGAAATTGACAGTCACAAAATTGTGACAAATCCAGGGTGTCAATAACTTAAATATTATTGACAAAACTTGATAAAAAAGTACCAGTCAAGATTCTGTAAGAAACGTACAGGTCTAAAAATAAAGATGAATTAAAGCATACATTTATTTTAAAAAATTTATAATATTAAACAGAATTAATAAAGCTTAAACTAAAAATAACTGAAACTGAAAATATATTTAAAAAAAAGCTAATTAAAATTTAAAATATACTATAGTAGTATATAATGTTACAAAAATAACACTATTTTTACAAACACTTTTATACAAAAATGTTTTTTTTTTTATGAACCTACGATCATCACATGTAAATGACATTACTGAGGCTCACATGCTAAATTTATAAGGAATGCATATTAGGAAATTAAAGTACAAATACCCAGCCCCCCCCCCCTTTTTGCATTTTAGGGTAATTAGAGGATTGACAACTCCAACATAGAGAAACCAAGCTAACTAGAGTTCCTTTAAAACCATTGTACCATATGATGAATGTAACTAGTGAACACATGTCTTTCTGTCTCTGACTAGATTTCGTCACTTGCGTTTGAAGCAGAGGAAGATAAGGGACTATGCCAGTGAGATGGTAGATCTCTCGAAGGTAAGTCAAGACATATATCGGACTGGTGTCTAGGTCCGCTTGCCCTAAAAAAGAGGCATTCACCTAACCCAGACATATAAATGTTCTGTGAAACCATAAAAACCTCTGTAAAAACTACCTTAATGTCTGACAGTGTCTGGTGTGCTACTTATGGCTGTGCACATAAAAAGAAAAACAAGACTTTGACAGTCATCTTCCAGAGACTGTACCTCCCAAATGTTTTGAGTGAAAAAAATGACCAAATGTCCTGTGTCTTATTATACCTATGTGTTTACACTCGTGAAATACAGCTGTAGCAAATCTAAGAAAAGGATATTGTCTGGAAATGGACTTTGTCCTCAAACAGATGCAGATGATCATGTGTGATCTGAGTGCAAACTGGAACAGCTCTTATCATGAGCTTGAGCAGCGAATCATCTCCATGGAGCAGAAGCTAGACGAGCTGGGACGCTCCTTCCAAAGCACCTCTGAGCTGCTCACACAGGCACTACATCGCCGTAGACTGGACCACAGGTACACTGTAAAAAATGATTTTTCCAACAGATTATTAGAGTAAGTTTATAAGAAAAACTATTTCAATCTTTCTATTTCAAGCTTGCCATTTCTTTGTAATTATCTGTAAAATTTACTAGCAATTTCTGAGTGAAAATTGTTTCTACACCAACAGTCTGTCTTTATATGATGTTTTATTACAGTTTTTCTGAATTGCTAAAACACTAAACCCCATTCTCTGAACCAAATTCTCAATATCCTAAACCAATTAGTTGAATTAACCACTCTTTCTGTAAAACCTTAAACAAGTTCCGGCAGTTAGACACTGTTCGCAAATCTCATGCACTCTTTTTTGCAAAACTCTAAACACATTCTCCCTCACTAAAACACATTTCGCACTGTGATGCACCTGTGTTGCAAAACGCTAAACACAGTCAGGCAAAAGTTAAACACAACTAAAACACAGTTGTCATCGTTTACACACAACGGCTCAAAATTATTCACACTTATTTCTAATGATGTGATCAAACCAACTTTAAAATATAAGCCAGTTTGGAGTGCACGGGTGACACAGGTGCACTGAATGTTGATACCAACAATAGGAAACAATCTGAAAAGGAGAGGAGGAAGAGTATATGTTAGAGGTGGTAGACGAGGAAGAAGGTGGATGAGGACGAGAAAGAGCAAGGTGAGGGTTTTTCCCTTTGCCTGGCAAGAGGCGACATTGCCTATGACGTGGAAAAGGTCCTCAGGCCTGACCAAACACAAAGACGTGATTCTGAGTCAGAATGAATCTCTCACTGACTTTGATTTTGCAGTTGCACAACTCTTTTGAGTGTACTGTAACATGTTTTTCATTTAGAGTTTTGCAGTTGGACTCATGCTGTATTTTTACAGTATGCAAGTGCTGAATATAAAGACATTCATTACTATACAATATTCAGTACAATACTACTTGCGTAATTGCTAAATGAATTTACTGTTACAATATACTTTTTTTCTGTAACTGCATACTTTAGATGCTGTTCTCTATTTTTGATGTAGTGTCTAATGAATGATCTGTAGCGTTTATATTTTGACTGACTGTGTGTAAGATTTGAAAGCATTATTTGATTTTGAGCACAGATAAAATGGTCAATTGTTTGATTTTGACAGAAGAGTCAGATGTTCTCTGAATGTTTGAAGGTTTTGTGGGTGATGGTTTCGAGAAATGTGTTTTAGCAATTCAGACAAACTTACAAAGTTTGTGAGGAACACGTTCAAATTGTCTATCCAATCAACATGAGTGGAGGCCTATATATATACATAACTGACTCACCTATGTTCAGTTTCACCTCCCCCATCCCGGCTTCTCACTCTCGCCTGGTTACTTTCCTAGCCAGGGATACGGGGGGAGTACTCTGGGTTCAAGCCAAATTCCGAGCTCGGAGCCCTCCCCTCGGACAGCACGCCGAATATGCATACTCTTTACTATAATTAATCTGATTATTTGTAAGTGTGAACTTGTGAAGTACTTATTAGGGTGGCCAAGACAGCTCAATGCGCTGCAACTGAAGAAAACACAGCAAATTAAGAAAATATCTTCATCAGTTTGAACACACATGTGCTGCAAATACTCACAACGCAACCAAATACAGAAACACACTGCAAATACTCACAACGCAACTAAATACAGAAACACACTGCAAATACTCACAACGCAACTAAATACAGAAACACACTGCAAATACTCACAACGCAACTAAATACAGAAACACACTGCAAATACTCACAACGCAACTAAATACAGAAACACACTGCAAATACTCACAACGCAACCAAACACAGAAACACACTGCAAATACTCACAACGCAACCAAATACAGAAACACACTGCAAATACTCACAACGCAACTAAATACAGAAACACACTGCAAATACTCACAATGCAACCAAACACAGAAACACACTGCAAATACTCACAACGCAACCAAATACAGAAACACACTGCAAATACTCACAACGCAACTAAATACAGAAACACACTGCAAATACTCACAATGCAACCAAATACAGAAACACACTGTAAATACTCACAACACAACCAAACACAGAAACACACTGCAAATACTCACAACGCAACTAAATACAGAAACACACTGCAAATACTCACAACGCAACTAAATACAGAAACACACTGCAAATACTCACAACGCAACTAAATACAGAAACACACTGCAAATACTCACAACGCAACTAAATACAGAAACACACTGCAAATACTCACAACGCAACTAAATACAGAAACACACTGCAAATACTCACAACGCAACCAAACACAGAAACACACTGCAAATACTCACAACGCAACCAAATACAGAAACACACTGCAAATACTCACAACGCAACTAAATACAGAAACACACTGCAAATACTCACAACGCAACTAAATACAGAAACACACTGCAAATACTCACAACGCAACTAAATACAGAAACACACTGCAAATACTCACAACGCAACTAAATACAGAAACACACTGCAAATACTCACAACGCAACTAAATACAGAAACACACTGCAAATACTCACAACGCAACTAAATACAGAAACACACTGCAAATACTCACAACGCAACTAAATACAGAAACACACTGCAAATACTCACAACGCAACCAAACACAGAAACACACTGCAAATACTCACAACGCAACCAAATACAGAAACACACTGCAAATACTCACAACGCAACTAAATACAGAAACACACTGCAAATACTCACAATGCAACCAAACACAGAAACACACTGCAAATACTCACAACGCAACCAAATACAGAAACACACTGCAAATACTCACAACGCAACTAAATACAGAAACACACTGCAAATACTCACAATGCAACCAAACACAGAAACACACTGCAAATACTCACAACACAACTAAATACAGAAACACACTGCAAATACTCACAACGCAACTAAATACAGAAACACACTGCAAATACTCACAACGCGACTAAATACAGAAACACACTGCAAATACTCACAACGCAACTAAATACAGAAACACAGAAACACACTGCAAATACTCACAACGCAACTAAATACAGAAACACACTGCAAATACTCACAACGCAACTAAATACAGAAACACACTGCAAATACTCACAACGCAACCAAACACAGAAACACACTGCAAATACTCACAACGCAACTAAATACAGAAACACACTGCAAATACTCACAACGCAACTAAATACAGAAACACACTGTAAATACTCACAACACAACCAAACACAGAAACACACTGCAAATACTCACAACGCAACTAAATACAGAAACACACTGCAAATACTCACAACGCAACTAAATACAGAAACACACTGCAAATACTCACAACGCAACTAAATACAGAAACACACTGCAAATACTCACAATGCAACCAAACACAGAAACACACTGCAAATACTCACAACGCAACTAAATACAGAAACACACTGCAAATACTCACAACGCAACTAAATACAGTAACACACTGCAAATACTCACAACGCAACCGAATACAGAAGCACACTGCAAATACTCACAACACAACTAAATACAGAAACGTATTGCTGCAACTGAAGAAATGTTTTTTTTTTCATGTTTTCTTCAGCAGTTGAGCTCTCGCGGCCACCGTAGGTAGCTTATCCTTAACAAGTATGGAGTTAAGTCTGGCTGTGTCTCTACACAGGTGACCTGTGACATCTCTTTGGAAGGCTATCCTCTGAGTGTTCTTCAATCAAACCACTTGAACCGAAGGAGGAACTTTATGATGAACTTTTAAGGGATTACAACCACAGCGGACATCTTGTTTTATTTTGAACACAAGTTCTGCTATGCGTATTTATGAACATTTCCTCGATTCTACAAACATGAACTTGAGAAAATGCAATTTTTGGTTACTTTAAACTTTTGACTTTTGATTTAGAGTTTCAGTTCATAATTGATACAACTAAGAGATGGAAATTCTGGTGTTACACTTAGAAACAAATTCAGATTTCTTGTAACACAATGGCACAGGTCTCAGAGTGATTTATATCAGTGTGAAAGTCACAGAAAGGATGTGAATTATTTTTACAAACTGTCAGTCTCTCTTAAGTTCCTGTTTCTAGATGATACTGGGGAAGTTAGTCATTCCCAAACTGAAGAAAACACCTGCAGCTCAGATGTTTATCTCAGAATTTGGAAGTCACACTGAGCAACTTGATTATAATTTTATATCTCTAATTTTATACACAATTTTCCAGTTACATTTAAATGTGCGTTCAAACTGGGAATGACACATTGATGAAGGTCTGTGTAACTTGCTGGCAACGTTTTAAAAGGTAAGTTAGATAAATTGTAGTTAGGTGCCAAGGATAAGCCAGACTTCCTCACTGACTGTTGCCCTTGTACACTGTTATTTTAAAACAACCCTAATTTAGGCAGAACCACCTGCACCCACAGCTCCCTAATAAAAAAATATGGGAATGACTTGAATTTCCATCAGCCCTTTAACCTGACAGGGCATCTGTTGAATGATGGTATGTGGCGGCTCTAATTACACCATGAAAAGGCTTTGTATATTATGGTCTTCAGAATATTGGTGTAATGGAAAAATCTTTATTGCTCGAGCCTGTTCATTAAGACAGAGGCTGTCAGTCCTCTCTGATAACTCCTCCTGGTGGATAAATGTATGTGCTGCACGTTTGGCCATCATTCCTAAGACTATGCTTGTCCTATATTGTTTAGGATAAATAATATTCAGAACAGACTGAATACCATGATGTATATGCAGCATAGTGACTATATGAGGGCAATTGGAATAGGAAGATAGGTCAGATCTGTTGTATGCATTTCTTTTCCAAACAAACAAGAACCTCATCTTAGTTGTACTGTCTTCACCCATTTGAAACTGCTGATATGAGGAAAGCATATGAATGACTCCTGACTCATTATTTGACCAATCATTAACCGTTGCTGCTTTTACTATGTTTGTTTGTTAAAAACAAACATAGTGAAGCAAACCAGAACATTTGTATTGCCTTAGATTTAAGATAAGTTGATCAGGAATTCAGTTCTGCATGTTGTATTGTGAAATCTACATAAAAAAAATGCCAGGAGAAAATGACTGAAACAACGTTTACAGCATTATTTTTGCACATTTCAATAAAGCCATCTCATGTTAACACAACTTTGTGTTTTCCCAACTATATTATGATGAGTAAGCCTTAAAAAGAACAAGAGATGAACTTCTCTGTGTATTTATGTACAGTTTTATTACAAATGGGTTAGAATCAATCACTGACGCATGACACAAAACCCCTATAAAAATGAAAGAAAAAAAATTGTGTTGTTTCTTTGGTCATTAATAAAAGAGAGCTTGCTTAAAATAGTGAACATTATTTTAGTAGTCACATCCATTCAACTTATAAAATAAATCTATAGACATAGATTTACCAAATCTACCAAATTATACCAGTGCTCACATTACATGACATTTCTGAAACATAAATCTTATCATTGGGGTTAAAGTGTCACTATTTACCATATCATGGATTTGGCCTTCAAAATCTTCTGTCTACAAAAAAAGATCAGATCCACCACCGTTGATAACATAATACATTGTACAAATATCAATTAGGGCCAAAGAAAAACAAACAAGTTGCAGTTTTTTTGTGTCTAACTGCAAATTTTGTGTCTAACTTGTGTCTCATTCAAGATTGTGAGTTTTTTCTAGTGCGTTTCGAAAGTTTTGCGTTTTTAAGCATGTGCCACAACAGTGCAGACGGCCTTGCAAACATCTGTCCACAGCTACAGTCAAAAGCCGCCTTGCATTTCTTTTTTGCTTGCCTGCCTTTTTTATTCTTCCGTTTGTGGCAGGTCAATTTATGCGCCCCTTCGAACGTATTTCCACACCGTGAACAAACAAATCGGACCGACTCTGCATGCTGGACCTGGTGCCTCAGCAAATGCAGCTGCTGCTGGAACGACCTTCCGCACTGACATCTGTACAACCTTGATCCGCGGTGTAAGTAGCGGTGACGCACCCTCATCGATGGTTGTCTCGAGACGGCACCGCAGTGACGGCAGGGGAAGATGGTCTTGGAGCGCCAGCTCTGCTCGCATGGCTTCTGAAGAGAAAAATCCCTGCTTTTGTTCATAAACATAGCCACTACTTGTAATGGAGCCTGGGCAGGAGGAACCTGAGGATGGTTGTTCCCGGTAAGAGCATTTACCAGGGTGGGAAAGGTGACGGAGGTCATCGGCAGGACATTTACAGGTAGAGGTCTAATATTAGCCATTGATGTTTGTCTCAGAAAAGGTTTGTTGGCTGACACAAGAGTGGGTGCAGAGATGTTCACAGTGGGTGAGAAGGATACGATGACTTGAGTTGAAAGAGGTGGATTGGAAGGGGTGGGGATACGAAGAGTCATCCTGGCTGGATTTGACAGCAAGGGACGCACTACCGAAGGTGTATGGATGGGAACTTTCGGGCGAGCAACACAAGAACTTGGAAGGAAATTGGGCCTAACAAGAGTTTGTGGCATAGCCACAACTTGTGGAACCAAATCAGTCACCTTAGCAGTGCCCAGAGGAGTTGTTTGAAGGAGTTGTTGCAGCTTCAGAACATTGGTTGATTCCAAAGTGGCCACCGCAGGTGGAGGATCAGGTGCCGTCGAAACTGTGTTTGCTGTCTGAGTTA
Source organism: Rhinogobio ventralis (assembly GCA_039654625.1). Classification (NCBI taxonomy): domain Eukaryota; kingdom Metazoa; phylum Chordata; class Actinopteri; order Cypriniformes; family Gobionidae; genus Rhinogobio; species Rhinogobio ventralis. The sequence goes on from CM077201.1 coordinate 20,091,440, forward strand.
TTTTGATGATTTTAATGGTATTCTGATTGGCATACAAAGTAGGGGCAGAAGGTCTTCCCTGACCGCTGCTATTAGATAAAGGCATGATGGGTAAATGGGATACCGAGGTGGCCGCCAAGTTCATTTCTCCTGTAGGTCTTTTCCCACAGATGTGATTTTTGAAATTGCCCTGTCTAGGGAAAACATTGTGGCAGTACGCACAGATATACCCAGCTGCTGGGTGTTTTTCGATCATGTGCTTCAGCAGCAACTCTTCATTCTCACATGCCACACTGCACAGACAACAAGCAAACATCAGCTTGTTCCTGCAATCATCCATGTGCTTCTCCAAATTAGCAAATTTGCCGTAGCAGCAAAAGGGAGAATCAGACTGAAACCCAAATTTCTCTGCAATGTTGATTGACCCTAGATTTATATTTGCCGATCTTTTCCTGTTGGGCACCTGTTGCTTCCCTCGCTTTGTCTTTCGGTGACGCCTGGAGATGCATTTTGAGTCACTGTCGGCGGAATCTGAGCTGAGGTCCTCGTCTGGGTTGTACGCCGTGTCACCAGGGGGTAGTGAATCAGGGTTTGCCTCGTCATCAGTGTCAGTACCTTCTTCATCCTCTTTTAGCCCAATTTCCTCCTCAGCAGCCACTTCGTAAACTACAGTTTCTCCAAGCTCATCCTCATTGTCATTCTCTTCCTTCAGTCTAAGGCTAAGATGCTCTGGCTCTGATTGGCTCAAGGGGAATGAAGATGAGCTGAAGGTATCAAATGGTTCATCTTTAATAAGAGGCAATCTTTCAGTTTCTGTTTTGATGAGTGAGCCTTGACTTGTTGAGTTTGTATCATTGTCAATGCGTTTCTGGATGTCACTGCAAGTTTCATTCGTAGCTGCTTGTTCTGAGGCACAATATGAATGATCACTCAAGATTGTTCTTTTCAAATCAATGCAGCTTATGGTCTCTTTGATGCCAATTTCTCCTTTCTCTTCCATTTTAACCACAGCTTTTACCTCCATTGCGGCCTTCCGATGCTTTCCCATATGTCCGTTTAGATGCCATGTGCAACTAAAGACTGCTCCGCAGATTTCACACAAGAGACTGTGCTTTGGGTGGGCATTTTTTAAGTGTAGCGCCAGCGAGAGTACACGTCCAAACTTTGCTCGACACAGGTGACAATGCACCTCGACTGTGTGCGTCTTAAAGTGCTCTATCATGTTACCCAGAAAGGGGATGCTGTCTCCACAAACACAGCACATAGAGCTTTCCTCACTTGTAGCTCCCAGTGGTGCTTTGTAGTCATCCTCATCACTGGAGTCATCTGAGAAGCCATAATATGTAGAGAGGATGGTTTTGTAATACTCCTAAAAACAAAGAAAACAATTCAGTGAAAGCTAGTAGTTTCTGTGGTGTGCATTTAATAAAAGAGCAGAAGACTCAATGTCATGCTTTCACTTTAGTGCAAGTTGTTTGAATGGCCTGGAGATTGAGTGAGTGAAACATCAAAAATACAGAAAAATATTAAGGTTTGGTTTCATTCAGTGGAGAAACGTAGAAACTTGTTAAACTGAGATTAGTAGCAACAGCAATGTAAACATGTATGCTGTAAATATATAGGCTGAATTTATTTATTTAATCAAAACAATTCAGTAAAAACTGTAATACTATGAAATATTGTTACAATTTACAAGTTTTATATTTTAATATATTTTAAACTAATTTATTCCTGTGAATGCATCATACTCCAGTCTTCAGTGTCACGTGATCCTTCATCATTCTAATATGCTGATTTGGTGCTCAATAAAAATGTCTTATTATTATCAATGTCGAAAACAATATGGAAAACTTAATAACCGCTCTACCTTTTTTCAGGCTTCTTTGAGGAATAGAAAGTTTAAAACAACAGCATTTATTTGAAATAGAAATCTATTGTAACAATGTAAAAGTCTTTACAATATTTTTTTTTCGTTGGCTTAATGCAAAGTTTCTGAATAAAAATACTTTAATAAATACAAAAACTACTTTTGAACGGTACTGTATATATGAGTAACAACATTTGCATTTCTTGTCAACTCTTATGATACTTATGTAACAGAATAGTCCAGTTTTCATGATGGACGTTTCTGCAACAATCCAGATTGTGTGTGTTTCACTGTAAGTTTACTGAAAGACTCTTGAGATGTTTTCACGTGTAGGAGGAATTCACTGCACCACTTACAGACTTTTGAGTGCAAGCGTCACCACTTTGCTGCAAATGTATTTTGGCACCAGTAACACGCTCCACCTCCTCACATGGTAAGATTTCCATGCCAACTCTTGTGAAGCTGTGAAAAAAAAAAAAAACTATAGGTAAACAGCACACAAAAGTATTAACATTATTACAATCTACATATACATTAAACATACATTTGCATTGACGTACCTTACAGTATCTCAGCGACCTACAATACAATAAACTTTCCCTTCAATATAAAATCAGTTTGAATCTTGTTCCAGGAACTTTAGAGGGTGTGGTCTGTGTTTGTGCACTTATAGGGTTTTTTTAAATAGTTTTTTTGTCAAATCACAACAATGACCTTATATCAGATACGGCGGATATCACACTTTATTAAATAATTAACATCTCTTAACCTGTATAAACAACCTGGCATTTAAAAGAGCAAGATGCAAGTTAGTGCCAGAACTTTAATTGTAGTCTATTTCTCACATATTTTATAGTGTGTCAAATGAGTAGAAAACGGGAGAGTCTTTCTTACCAACGCGTATACTTACAATATAACGATTTCATTAATAATTTTCGTGTTTTGGTTCTGGCTCCTCCCCCAAACAATATACGCACGCGCAAGTCCGTCTCCTAAAGTCGTCCGGACAACAACTCTATGTATTGCGCATGCGCAACATTTATGTTTTATTCATTTTTTTTTTTTTCTTACAGGTGAACAGTAAGATTTTATATGCACTGATGTTATGTTGCTGAAACGTTTAATAAACAATCAATACATGTATTTAAAAAAATATTCACATAAATATTTCAAATAATTTGTCATATATAATTATTGTAAATGTAAATATACAGGATTGACTGAATGTTATCTTGGAATTATGATAGCTTTCTGATAATAAACAATTAATGATGATTTAGCAATTAAAAAAAAAAAAAAAAAAAAGTAGGTGCAAATGGAAATATTGTAATATTGATCGATGACTGATCAAATGAAATTAAACCACCTAGAAATTAAGGATGAAACAAATAACATTTTTATTTTTGATCTCATGAAACATTTATATAGAAAATTCATGCTGCAATTGCATCTACGTTTTTGTTCAAACACAGATTTCTGAAAAGCAACGTGTGCTGTATCATACCGTTTTATTTACATCAGCTGAATAAAATTACCATATAAAGAAAAATGTTAACCACTGAATCTTTGCACGTCATCTCTTGCAATAACATTGAGTTTAGCACATGCCTAATCGCCTTGTCAGGCACCTGCTAATTTTCATAAAATAAACAACTCAGAATACAACTCCTCCCACACTGCAGAGCATCCCACAGTTGTGATCCAGGCCTCACAGAAGCAGCTGGTTAGATCTCCTTCAGCGCTACTGCACTTCAGTGGCCCAATCTTCTCTCCGAGTCCTCTTTAACAATGAGCCCACAGGTTTTGTGACACCATCATGACTATGACAGCAGCCGGCTATACTCAGAGAGTGCAGATGACTTCTTAACACTATCCCAAATTCTAGCAGCATAGTGAAACCTGTAAAAACACATACAGCCATCCATCTTCTTAATATGACATCAAATGTACATACGTAAATGGAAATAATATTGTTTGATCTCTTCTTAATTGAAATATTTCATTCAAAATTATATAAAATGTACATTTAAATAAAGAATAATGTTTTAAAAGGAAGAACAAAAGCATTGTCTCTGGCGTGCTTTACCAGTTTTTCTCAGTGAGGATTGTGTGTGAGAGCTGACTGCGGGACATAGCCAGGATCTGACTGCGGAATTTAGAAACCAGTGAAGAAAAGCTGGGATGACCTCTGTAACCGGGCAGCAGAGAGAAAAGAGGAGGGCCTGAACCTGGTGCACAAAATATACAGATCAAATGTAACTGAAGTTAGTAGGTTCATCAAGGACAACAGAGAATCATGGAAAAGCACGCTTGCTATAAATTAAAATATCTATCCATAGCCTTCATGAGAAAGATATAAAAATCTGTTGTGTCATTTTAAAGGCCTACTTGCATGAGCTCTCTAACAATATAAGCTATATATAGGGGCTTTCGCACCGGTTAGTTATAGGAACTAGCCACCAAGACGGTCCCCCAAGATCTAAAAGTTCCCTAAGGGCCATTTTCCTGGTTGTATTCGCACCGTCAGAGGAACTCTGATGTGATGTAAGCCGGCATTCAACAATGCCAAGAATTCCGTAGCGGCTGAAAAGTGCCTGGACTTCAGCGCCGGTCCATCTATCACTGTTTTCCATGTGCGTTTACACTACTTTTTAAAAATGGCAGGTACCAGTGTTTCGTATTGCATGCGTTCGGCTAATCAATGTACACTTACCTCACTGGTAGTTCCTGTTGTGCTGGGATAGAACCTATTCTCAAGTAGAAGCCAATTTATTCCCCCCAAAAGACGTTTCTATTGCTAAAATTGTTACCCGTTCCTGCAGTGCGGACATGTCAAAAAAGTGGGTACGTCCGCCAATAGTTATTAGGAAATATGAAAACGTTCACACGTATAAGAAATAAAACATGTTCTCAAAGACAGTAATGAACAGCAGTATTTAGCAGTAAAATTGTGTTTCACTAAAAATAAAAACGAACAAAATAACAGAAAATGATTCTTGACCTCCAGGAACATTTTTGGTTATAAAACACAAAATGATTTCTTTGGGCTTGTTCCTTGAAATGATGCTACAATCCTGAAATTTAACATAACATTTAACAACAATTATGACCTGCTCTTGTCAAAGCATCCTCCCCATCATTCTCCATCATAGGTAAGAGGAAAAGATTAACTTCTGTCTCCAAGTAGTCTCGATTCAGTCCCGGGAATATGTTACAATCCAGCATGGATAATGTGCCTTCAACAGAAAGCAAAAAAACAAAGTCAATCAGCCAAACACCAAATCACCAATCACGTGGTGTTAATGAATGTGTTTACTGTCACGTAAAGAGGACTGACCTTTATATTTTAGGTGGGAATGAGCCATAAGCTTGTCAACTGCCATATGCATCTTCTTCAGGTTTCGAGGACAGAACTCCTCCCTTCTTGCTTTGTTCTGCAAGAAAACTATGAAAATAGAAAGAAAAGACATGCGTTAAACCCGTATACACAACCAAATCGGTGAGCATTTGCCAGCAGCTTCACACATTATGAATGTCAAAGTACAATTTATTATAGCCCAGTAAATGATTCAGAAAAAATAAAAGAACATTAATAGTTTTCTTACCTATGTGGGGGTAATACTCAGAGCCATCATCTGCCCCTGAGGAGCCGGTGCTGTCATGACTGGCAGATGGAGTCGAGGGTTTCAGCATCTCAGCAGTCTGCAAAAACCTGGTTACGGACACAGCTGTTTGTTTTATGCAACATAGAGTCTCCAGTTTCATATACTGGCCTTGTGAATGTCTGTAGTCCCTAAGATAATTTATTGTGTATTTGTTACTAACTATGACAATTGAAAATAAAGTGTATATAGATAAAGTATTATATATATATATATACACTCACCTAAAGGATTATTAGGAACACCATACTAATACTGTGTTTGACCCCCTTTCGCCTTCAGAACTGCCTTAATTCTACATGGCATTGATTCAACAAGGTGCTGAAAGCATTCTTTTGAAATGTTGGCCCATATTGATAGGATAGCATCTTGCAGTTGATGGAGATTTGTGGGATGCACATCCAGGGCACGAAGCTCCCGTTCCACCACATCCCAAAGATGCTCTATTGGGTTGAGATCTGGTGACTGTGGGGGCCATTTTAGTACAGTGAACTCATTGTCATGTTCAAGAAACCAATTTGAAATGATTCGAGCTTTGTGACATGGTGTATTATCCTGCTGGAAGTAGCCATCAGAGGATGGGTACATGGTGGTCATAAAGGGATGGACATGGTCAGAAACAATGCTCAGGTAGGCCGTGGCATTTAAACGATGCCCAATTGGCACTAAGGGGCCTAAAGTGTGCCAAGAAAACATCCCCCACACCATTACACCACCACCACCAGCCTACACAGTGGTAACAAGGCATGATGGATCCATGTTCTCATTCTGTTTACGCCAAATTCTGACTCTACCATCTGAATGTCTCAACAGAAATCGAGACTCATCAGACCAGGCAACATTTTTCCAGTCTTCAACTGTCCAATTTTGGTGAGCTTGTGCAAATTGTAGCCTCTTTTTCCTATTTGTAGTGGAGATGAGTGGTACCGGGTGGGGTCTTCTGCTGTTGTAGCCCATCCGCCTCAAGGTTGTGCGTGTTGTGGCTTCACAAATGCTTTGCTGCATACCTCGGTTGTAACGAGTGGTTATTTCAGTCAAAGTTGCTCTTCTATCAGCTTGAATCACTCGGTCCATTCTCCTCTGACCTCTAGCATCAACAAGGCATTTTCGCCCACAGGACTGCCGCATACTGGATGTTTTTACCTTTTCACACCATTCTTTGTAAACTCTAGAAATGGTTGTGCGTGAAAATCCCAGTAACTGAGCAGATTGTGAAATACTCAGACCGGCCCGTCTGGCACCAACAACCATGCCACGCTCAAAATTGCTTAAATCACCTTTCTTTCCCATTCTGACATTCAGTTTGGAGTTCAGGAGATTGTCTTGACCAGGACCACACCCCTAAATGCATTGAGGCAACTGCCATGTGATTGGTTGATTAGATAATTGCATTAATGAGAAATTGAACAGGTGTTCCTAATAATCCTTTAGGTGAGTGTATATATATATATATATATTTTTTTTTTTTTTTTTTTTTTTTTTAAATCACACACACCGATCAGGCATAACATTATAACCTAATATTGTGTAGGTCCCCCTTTTGCTGACAAATCAGCCCTGACCCGTCGAGGCATGGACTCCACTAGAGCCCTGAAGGTGTGCTGTGGTATCTGGCACCAAGATGTTAGCAGCAGATCCTTTAAAGGGGTCATGAATTGAGAAATCAACTTTCCCTTGAGCTTTTGACATATGAAAGGTCATCTTAATATAAGAATATCCTGTAAGTTTCAGAGCTGAAAACTTCCTTGTTAGTCAAAGAAAAACTTTTATTGACAGCTGGCTCAGCATACGATCTATCTGGGAATGTTCTTCCCTGTGACGTCAGAGTGTAGTGAAACGCCACCTTAACCGAAGAAGAACGCCTAATCCTGCCCACCGACTTGCACCTGACATGTTATAGATAAATAACAAAGGCCTACGTGGAGCTAAACCGGATCAAACTACCAAGCAATAAACATACCATAAGCTTCCTTCGGATTCCAATATTAACAATGCATGGTTGAATTTTATTTTTAATGAAGTTCCAGCTCACATGGGGAAGACATTGCGCATTTGTTCGCTTCATTTTACTGTGGATTCATTTGTAAACGAGACTGAATTTGCAGACAGGACGAGCTTAAAAAACGATGCTGTGCTTTCTGGATCCAACAGGAATGATGCAACACACTTATACGAGTAAAACATGTTTTTTTATGTGATAGTTTTGCATTGTTACGTTTGATATCTACTGATTATGTGTACGTGTCTGACTAAACATAACTTTCACGCTGTCACAGGCTGGAGTATCCTTTGTATTTCAGGTGTGCTGCGATTCGTGATCACTCGGACATGTATGGGCCAGGGCTCGCACTCATCTTAAATAGTGAAACAACATTCCTTTCTTGATGTGCGTTGTTCACTCTCTTGACTGGTAATTTTGAAGGAAAAATACAATCCCGGAGGTTTTGAACATGCTGATTTGTCTGCAGTGAAGTTTTGCTGATGCACGTACTTGGCTTGTGTGTGTGTGTTAGTGATGCACCGTTCGCAGTTATATCCACAGATCGGGCGGGCCAAGTAATAAAAAATTGCATTCCAATGAATTGTGGGTGGATGAGAGATAAATCATTGTGTTTGTTTGATAAAGACATTTCGCAACCCCTGTGGGCGAATCAGTCCGGTTGCCATTTCTCCACAATCAAAGTTTTCAAAACAATTCCCTACTTGTACTCATGGGGAGTCGAAGCTCATTATAATATGCAAAACTGTTATCCAATCATAGCAGTGGGCGTTTACTTCCATGTCTTCAATGCAGCACGCCCATAAAAACCGAGCATTTCAGGAGCTAGGCTCAAAACCAGGGTAGAAAATAGCCTATTACTTATTCATTATGATGTTTTTGAATGTAAAAACCACGCAAACATCATAAGTTAACCTCAGACAACAGTATAATTTTTTTTTAAAAGCCAGTTCATGACCCCTTAAGTCCTGTAAGTTGCAAGGTGGGGCCTCCATTGATCGGACTTGTTTGTTCAGCACATCCCACAGATGCTCGATTGGATTGAGATCTAGGGAATTTGGAGGCCAGTCAACACCTCAAACTCGTTGTTGTGCTCTTCAAACCATTGCTGAACCATTTTTACTTTGTGGCAGGGCGCATTATCCTGCTGAAAGAAGCCACAGACACCAGGGAATACCATTTCCACATGGTCTGCAACAATGCTTACCACTGTCAAAGTAACATCCAAATGGATGGCTGGGAAGGTTTCCCAGCAGAACATTGCCCAAAGCATCACACTGCCTCCGCCGGCTTGCCTTCTTCCCGTAGTGCATCCTGGTGCCATGTGTTCCGCAGGTAAGCGACGCACACGCACCCGGCCATCCACGTGATATCAAAGAAAACATGATTCATCAGACCAGGCCACCTTCTTCCATTGCTCCGTGGTCCAGTTCTGATGCTCATGTGCCCACTGTTGGCGCTTTCTGCAGTGGACAGGACACCCATGAACCTGTTGCCGGTTCATCACTGTTCCTTCCTTGGATCACTTTTGATAGACACTGACCACTGCAGACTGGGAACACTCCACAAGAGCTGCAGTTTTGGAGAAGCTTTGACCCAGTCATCTACAAATCACAATTTGGCCCTTGTTAAACTCGCTCAAATCCTTACACTTGCCCATTTTTCCTGCTTCTTAAACATTAACTTTGAGGACAAAATGTTCACTTGCTGCCTAATATATCCCACCCACTAACAGGTGCCGTGATGAAGAGATAATCAGTGTTATTCAATTTACCTGTCAGTGGTCATAATGTTAGGCCTGATCGGTGTAGTAATGAAATAAATTGTTCAAATTTTATGCTAAATTATTTCCATGTCATTATAATTAAAGCATACTTGGAATGAAGTTATTAGCATACCTATATAAGTTGATATCAGTGAACCAGTCCTGAATCACAATCACAACATGACATACAGTGAAGAGGAAGGCAGTGATCTGTAGAGACTAAACCAAACAGTTGGAAATGGGAAAAGAAAAATGATTACATTTTTACAAAATTATTTGTAAAATGCTACATGACATAGCGTTCTTCAACAACTCACCTGCATCTCCACATACGTATGTGGGAGGTTGTATTCGGGCGGAAGCTTGCGGTCATTGTTAATGAGATGATCCAAAATAGAAGGGCTCAAAATTGGCTGAAGATGACAATAAGCATTATTTTATCAAGTAGCTGCCTGCATTCTGAAAACAGCACTGTTCTGTGTGACTCTACAGTCTGACCTGCGTGTCCAGAAAGATGACCCTCTCCTGAGTGATGTAGAAATCGATTCCACTGCTCTGGTTCCCAGCTCTCTCTTTGATCTCCTGCGTCTGAGCTCTGAATACATACGCCCTGTTTAACAGAGAATCAATTAGTGAAACGCAGTAACACTGAAGTAGATAAAAAGAATAAATAAATTGGTAACAAACACAGAATCATGATGCTGATGAAGGACTAACCTCTGGTCCTCCTCAGGGCTGTTTGCAGACAGGAGAGACATGATTGTGGACTTGCCTGTGCCTTGTAGTCCAATAACTCCCACTACTAACATATCCGTCTGGTCTCGCAGATACTGAGATACACAATAAACACACATTCAGCATATATTCACCTGACTTACATAGTGTAGAAGATACAAAACCAACACTATTTATTTATTAACAGAATGAACATGCCCTTGCCTCCATAGCGCTGTCACACCAATTCATTTGGTCATCCACCAGCTTAATGCTGTGCTTCATTTTCTCAGGGGGGAGGAGCTTAGTCTGGCCAATCACAGCTGAAAATCATTTGGTGAAAGATGATGATTAGTTTATCACAGAAATTGCAGTATTTATGATGATTTATCTTATCTCACGTGAGTGACAGGTTGTCTCACCCTTGTACCGAAAAAAATTTATAAAGATGTGTACAGATAAACAATTTATGATAAATGCTGCAATATTCCATAAAAAATTTCACCCAAAGCTATCAATCTACTGGAACAGTGTTTTTCAATAATGCAAAGGCCTATTGATGCCTTGATGGCAGTTCTAGGAATCGTAGAGTCTAATATAGCTAAAAACATAGTATATTTCATTCGTCAATCTACTAGCATGAAGATTATTTTTAAAAAAAAGTTACACATACACACTTAAATCTGATTAAGGGATGTAATGAAGCATTTGAAGGATATATATTGCACAACCTGTATTGTCTGATCTCAAATATTACCAACCAGAGATAGAGACTGATGTTCAAATGATTGAGCCTGCAATGTAAAATGCCTTCTGATAGATTTTGGAATATGCAGGTCACATATGTAAATTCAGCCGTTTATGTTGAATAAGCTCTTGAAAATGCATAATTGTAATAATGAACAACTTCAAAAATCACAATGGAGATCAAGAAGAAACACTGATATTTGTCAATTTAAAAAAGGCAGGTCTACAATTTGTTTTCCTTCCACCCCTTCTGTGTCATTGTTGTTATGTTAATTCTGGAGATGATGTGTGAATGAGTGTGTAAATGTATATATACTGTGTGGTTTTGCTATGTTTAACAAAATAAATAATAAAATTTAAAAAAAGAAGAATCATCAATTTTGTGGTGACATTTAAGGCCCCGATAAACTTCAAACGAAATCGAAGAACGAACTGGTGTGACGTCAAAATCCGGCCGAAACTTCCGGAACTTTCCGGAAAAGTTTGCTCCGGCTGGTAAACACCATTGGTCTGTGGTGATTACGTAATAGGTAGGTGTGGCTCCGCCTTCTTTGACGTGGAAATCTTTTCTAGTTAATTTCTTCTGTTCAGTCTGTCGAATTTGGACATCGCAAATAAAAACATGAACACACTAAGAGCTGCTTTATAGTAGAAATTGAAGTTGTAATTCTAATTAAAAGAGACTGATTTTTCATGTTTAATACTGTAAAGCTGATTTTAAGCAATCTATTATAAAAAGTGGTATATAGATAAACGTGACCTGACTTTACTTGAGTGTTGAATTGCAGAGCTTTTGCAAACATCCACATTGCTATGATCAGATGCCTTGTTAAATACTGTTTTCTCATAGCTGTAATTTTTGGTGTGTGTTTATTTTGTTATGGAAAGGAAAGTGCGCAGCACATACAAACATATTCATCTAAATGTGCTGTGGATGGCGTCAGCATGTTCACTAACATTATACCGCTGCTCACATATTTCAAACTTCTTTTTCCCCCAAAGCAAAGAACGATAAACAACTTCGCCGTGAGTAAATCGGGGCCTTAAGGAGCAAAACGTGAGAAAATTACTGACGATCCACAGCTCCACCCGACGCAGCTGAGCCCATGCCTCTGTTCTGGATTTGATACACGGGTTGAGTTGGCCTCTGACCTTCCCTCTCTAGTTTGACAGTTCCTGCCCCTGAGGCTGGAGGAACATCAGGGGTGTTCCCAGGTTTCCCACCTTCATCTCTGGTCTTAATGAGCATGATCGGCTTTTCCAAAGACGGGGCTCCACTCGCTGGAGCACTTGGTTTGGACTGAACCGAACCAAGAAAAATATTACACATCAGTAGGTCTATACAAAACACACCTAAGCACAAATAAACTATTCACTTGAATTGTTTGCTTGTGTAGGATAAACATAAATTATATTTATACACTTATTCGCTCTCCAGGAGGTTTAGCAAGAATAATGGGGGTCTTCTGTAGAAGAGGTCCTGAAGGTTCCTCACTCCCATCCTATGAATATGTGATAATAATATCATACAATTATTTAATTATTTAAATAAACATTTAAAAACAGATTAAAATAAAGAACGAAATACATAAATAAAAAAAAAGTAAATAAATAATACATCTAAAGTGCATTATTATATTCCACATTTATAATATTAATTATACATTTATAATATTTATGTTTAGCTCGTCATTCAAAAATGATGTTTAGATAGGCAGCACATGTTTTGACACACAATCTCACCCTGCGCTCACGGGGAACATAGTCTCGATCACGACTAGGGCCGGAGAGGTTTTGACCAGGCGGTCCTGGGTCTCGGTCTCGCCGTCGCCTCCTCCTCCTTCCCTGTCCGTACATACCGGGCTGACTGTGACCGGACTCCGACATACTTGCTTGCTAGATACTACTGTTGAGTGCTGGACGTTTTACTATTAAGATTATTCTTGCAAAGATTGGAGAGCAGTTTCTTAATGTTCAAAAGTATGGCGTGTATTTGCCATTCTAACGTTTACAGTGTTTAATACGGCAGGAACATTACATATCAAACATATTAATGACTAATAGCTCACACATTCGAACTGTCGACATCAATAACTTACTAATGAATGACTAAGCAATCTTAGTTTAAATAGGAATGTCGACTTACATGATGTAACTACGTAGCAAAATAGCTCATTTATATCATTTCTATAATATTGTAGTATTTAAATTGAAGATGTCAGCGTCCACAGGTACCAGACTGTTGTGTGAACGAAACGGTGCGAACCTGAAAATAGGCCGATGAGGAAACGCAATGTTGGCCTTTGGTTCCTATATTGGTTCATATAAATCGCATGGGCAGTCAAACTATATAAAATATAATTGTATTATATAAATCTAACATAATTATATAAAATGTTATTATTATTTTTGTTTTATTTTTTATGTATAAAACTGTCTTAGACTGTCAAGCATACCATTTTTTTGACACATTCATGATTCCAATTTTTTTTACAGAAATAAAGATGAAATGTAACAACCCATATTGCGTTTTTTTATTTTTTTTTTATTTATTTTTTTAAAGACACACATAAAACATTTACAACTGTAACAAGACCTCCAAAAAGATAACACAACTAAAAGGAAATGGGTTTACAATACATTAAAATAAATAAATAAAAATAAATAAATAAAAGTATTGTCTATGTATACAATATTACTGATTTAAATAGAAGACCAAACTGCGTCTATAGAAGGCATTCAGTGTCCTTCATGACGCATTGAAAGTCTCAGCATTAGTCACTCACGTCATTGTGCTCACAAGCATCATTACAAGAATTTGTTTTTAAAAAGTCAGCGTCACAGGAAAATGCAAAAATAGGGAAAAACTAAACATGTCATGTAAACTAAACATGTCATTCTTATAAAAACGCATAATTATAGGATAGGCCAAGCATCTGTGATATACACTCACCTAAAGGATTATTAGGAACACCTGTTCAATTTCTCATTAATGCAATTATCTAATCAACCAATCACATGGCAGTTGCTTCAATGCATTTAGGGGTGTGGTCCTGGTCAAGACAATCTCCTGAACTCCAAACTGAATGTCAGAATGGGAAAGAAAGGTGATTTAAGCAATTTTGAGCGTGGCATGGTTGTTGGTGCCAGACGGGCCGGTCTGAGTATTTCACAATCTGCTCAGTTACTGGGATTTTCACGCACAACCATTTCTAGAGTTTACAAAGAATGGTGTGAAAAGGGAAAAACATCCAGTATGCGGCAGTCCTGTGGGCGAAAATGCCTTGTTGATGCTAGAGGTCAGAGGAGAATGGGCCGACTGATTCAAGCTGATAGAAGAGCAACTTTGACTGAAATAACCACTCGTTACAACCGAGGTATGCAGCAAAGCATTTGTGAAGCCACAACACGCACAACCTTGAGGCGGATGGGCTACAACAGCAGAAGACCCCACCGGGTACCACTCATCTCCACTACAAATAGGAAAAAGAGGCTACAATTTGCACAAGCTCACCAAAATTAGACAGTTGAAGACTGGAAAAATGTTGCCTGGTCTGATGAGTCTCGATTTCTGTTGAGACATTCAGATGGTAGAGTCAGAATTTGGCGTAAACAGAATGAGAACATGGATCCATCATGCCTTGTTACCACTGTGCAGGCTGGTGGTGGTGGTGTAATGGTGTGGGGGATGTTTTCTTGGCACACTTTAGGCCCCTTAGTGCCAATTGGGCATCGTTTAAATGCCACGGCCTACCTGAGCATTGTTTCTGGCCATGTCCATCCCTTTATGACCACCATGTACCCATCCTCTGATGGCTACTTCCAGCAGGATAATGCAACATGTCACAAAGCTCGAATCATTTCAAATTGGTTTCTTGAACATGACAATGAGTTCACTGTACTAAAATGGCCCCCACAGTCACCAGATCTCAACCCAATAGAGCATCTTTGGGATGTGGTGGAACGGGAGCTTCGTGCCCTGGATGTGCATCCCACAAATCTCCATCAACTGCAAGATGCTATCCTATCAATATGGGCCAACATTTCTAAAGAATGCTTTCAGCACCTTGTTGAATCAATGGCACGTAGAATTAAGGCAGTTCTGAAGGCGAAAGGGGGTCAAACACAGTATTAGTATGGTGTTCCTAATAATCCTTTAGGTGAGTGTATGTGTGAGTGTGACACATTTCATGTATTAATGAAATACATCTAATTTATATAAAAAAAAGGTCCCACTTTATATTGTGTCTTTAACTACTATGTACTAATATTTATATTAATAATATGATACAATGCACTTACTGTGTACATGCATGTTTTTACATTGTACTTATATTTAAAAAATATCTGCATGTAATTACACTGTTGACCCTTCCCTTACACCTTAACCCACCCTTAAACCTACCCATACCACTAAACCTGTCACTAACTGTACCCGCATCACACCTGAGTAGCAGCAAAACAATACAACAATAACACAATAAGTAGCCTACATTGTACCTAACCATTTTTATGTAAACATATAAAGATACCTATAAAGTGTGATAAAAAAAAAATCTTTCTACAAGCACTGTAGTTGGTGTCGATTTCTTATTTAGTTATATGTAAATACACAAATAAAATACATTTTAGACCGAAGTTATGAAATGCAGTGACACCACTGGGTGATGTTTTAAAGGGAAAATATGAATGTGTTATATTGACTTTATATGTAGTGACATTTTTCTTCAGTGGAACAAAAAAATAGACAGTTTGAAGAATGTATCATCGTTTTTGTCCATATAGCGGTGCCCAAAACAACACTGGACCTCACTGACCTTCATTTCATTTCATTATATTCCTTTAATAACATTTTTCAAAAGTCACCTATAAAGAACACTTCACAGTTCACAATAAGGTTCAATTTGTTAACGTTATAAAAACGTACAATAAAAAAATACCTTTGCAACAATCATTTATTAATCTGTGATCATTTATTTTTCACTATAGTACATTTTTAATATTCCAAGTAAAAAAGTTATAATTGCATAATTATATTTATACAATTATATTTATCAAGATGAATAAATGCTGCAAAAATGTTCATGATACCTACTGCATCAACTGATGTTAACAAGCTGAATATTTCAGCTTTTCCTGTAAGGCTGCTTTGAAACAATCTGTATTGTATAAAGTTCTATATAAATAAAGGTGACTTGACTTTTGACTCGAAATTTGTACTTTTCCTCCTTTTCCTCCTTGTACTTTTTCTTTGTACTTTTCCAAGTTCTGGATATTTTCTTTGCATTCAGCTTAACAAATCAGGCCGAATGTTTTAGTTGAATGGTTCTTGCTGCAATGCAAAACAGGCATGTTGAAATGCATATATAAGAACTCATACTGGCAAACTGACTTCCTTCACTTAGTCCAACTATGGCACTGCACATCACTCTGCTTCTCACCTGTGTTTTGTTCTCCAAAGGTAAACTGTGCACAGTGTTTTTTTTTTAATGTGTAGTATTTCTTTCTAACTGCTCAACAATTCACTTATTCAGCACGTTTATTTATATTTATTTTAATTATATATTTAAATAATATATGAGATACACACAGGCATTCTGTATAAGATTGATGCTTCCTTTTGTAAACAAATTCATACTGATACCAGAATGATACCAGACTGTATTATTCCAATGTATTATTTATCTATTTATCTTTTTCAGCACTGACAATGAAGTGTTATGGATGTACAGGCCAGGCAGGAACATGCACAATAAGTTTAACAACCTGTCCATCTCATTGTGGAGCCACGGCCACAAACGTTTACACAAGTAAGAATAAAATGATTGCGAAAAATGTGTAAGTTGGGTTTTTTTTAAAACTAAAGGGGTTTTAATGTTGTTCCTTGTAGATGGCAAAAAAATAGACAGTTACATGAAGGCTTGCGCAGAAACTTTTTTGTGTGTTAACGGGAGCATGAATTCTGGACAAACCAAAGTGACCTTCAACACCCAATGCTGTAACAATAGAGATTACTGCAACTCTGTAAATGCACCAGGTACTTATGAGGTCTTTTTTTCCTTGACATTACTTTATATTATCAGTAGTTTTTTAAATATTAATTGATAGTATTATATTCATATATATAGTACTCAGGGTGTTATACAAGAGGATGAGGTACATTTTATTTATTTCATCATCATTTATTTGTGGAACCTGTACAGACTTGCCACAACATCCTCTCAATGGGAAGCGTTGTTTCACCTGCAATGACACTGACTGCTCAAAAACGCTGGCTTGTGAGGGTGATGAGACTCAGTGCTTTATTACAACAGGTGAAGTAATTTTGTATTAATAAATCTATGCATAGACAGAATGACACTGCAGTTAGTAGTTATTATTTAAGGCTTTAAACTTTACACCAGTTCTTCTTTTTTTTCTCAGTTGACTCCATTGTCAAAAAGGTGACCATGAAAGGATGTTCAAGCAAGTTGTTCTGTGAAACCAACGGAACACAATCTCTGGGATTATCTGTAGAGTCCTATGGCTTTGGTGTTAACATGAAATGCTGTGAGGGAAACCTGTGTAACACTGCTCAGAGCCTGAGAGTTTATTTTGTGATGCTGGTACCACTCCTCTCTCTGTTTGTGCTCTTTTGATACATGCTTTCAACAATCAAATTTGTAATCTAATGCAATGACTTACATACATTTTAACATTTGGTTTTTGGGGACAAAGTTCCTGTGTTTGGAAGTTGGCTGTCGAAATGAGCCTCAGGTGATTCACATCAAAGTAAAAAACAACATTTCTGTCAATGGACAAGAGGAGATGGAGACCTCTGGTGGTGGAGGAAATTGTACTAGATATGAAATACTTATTTTAATGAAAGATGCTTTCCTTACTCTCCAGACTGTTTAAAATGCTCTTGTTTTTCATTTAAGCATCTTTATATCTTTTGTAAACAGTTTCATAGCATCTACCATTAGCACTATAGCTACTATAGTCTGGTTGTTATTAGGGGAAACTACTAAACCAACCTATAGTTTCAAACAATTTCTGGAAATGTTTAGGGCTAAAATAGATTATTGTAAAATGACAAAGAACTGTATTCCTTGAATGTTTGGAATAAAAAAACAATACTGAGAAAAAGCTTCAGGACCTAAAGCCAGTCACACAGCAACACAACAGTGTGACTATTTGCGTAAGAAAATATGATAAATAATATCTGTAGAGAAAGTGAAGAAGCTTATGGATTTGTTTGACTCTGCCAATGTTGGTCCTTGTAGCAGTGGACCAGCAGTTAAATTATAGTCCTATATAACCGTAAACTGCTATGAAATTAGCATTATTAGTAGCATTATTTAATAAAGAAAAATTTAAATGCAGGCCTGCAACATAAGTGTAGAAGAGAATATAAATATTTACAAAAACAGTAAAATGGTGATGAGCATTAATGCTGTACTGCCTTGATTCTCAATCTATAAATGCATACCTCGGGTCTTTAGTGACCCGGGACTTCATTCACTACCCTCCTTCTCATTCATTTTTTAAAGTTAGACATGAACCTTCTTAGTATTCCTCAGTCAATTCATTATAAACAATATAACAAGGAAAAATAATACAATTATAAAACAATCATTGAATCTTTGATGACTGAATAAGTGCTATACTACAATTCACCTTTATTCCACAAGATGGCGATGATACACAAGATACGCGAGGATGAAGTGACTTCACTCATAGTTACTGCAGGCAGAAAACAAAAGAATAGGAAGAATCATCAGCAAAACTGCAGAGCAACTACTGAATGCAATCAAATATTAGTGTCACTGTCACTTAATGGTGGATCTGGTGAAGAAGCTGTCAGTGATCAAAATATTGATTTTGAAGATGCTGAAAATTATTGTTTTGAGAATAGGTTTGAGATTGCGAATATGAGCCAGATGCTGAATGTACTGGGAAATGATCTCTGATGAGGACAGTGATGATGGTATAAAACATTTGCTCAAACTGAACCCTTCCAAGCTCCAAAAGGTAACAAAATATGCTTTATTTTATTCTTCTGTAATTGTTAGTCTAATATCAGGAGAGTTTTATATAATCGCGACAGGTAGACATCCATCCATGTTAGATATAGATCCGGGTCGCTAAAGACCCAAATAGGTAATAATGATTGGCGAAACATTCATGCATTTAAGGGAAAATAATAAAAGAAAGAAAGAAAGAACGATATTGATTATGGTCTTGGATAAACTAAGGAATCCAAAAGGTTGTGAACCACTGCTATAGTGCATTTAAAATGAAAAGCTGCAGGCCATATTACTACAACACACTCAGTGCAGGTATACACAGGGGCGCAGGGTGAGGTCACACCATGATCATATTCCCTCCTTTTCTCCCACTTCTTTCCTGTTTATCTCTACTGTTCTGTACATTAAAAAACATAAAATAACCTATAAAAAACATGAATTCTCCATCTCTGCCTTACACACATACTATACATTATCATACCAGTATCCATCAATAAATCAACAAGTTTCAAATCTTCAGATTCACTGTAGAAATTTCAGCTGAAAAAAATTATAGTTGTGTGACACGTTGACACTTTTTTTGAGGTACAGTATCAGTTTCAACATGTTTCATATTTCTGAGGGATGTAGTCTCCTGTCCCTCCCTTCTCATCTCAGTCTGAGCTCAAATCAAAATGGCACAGTCTGTCCTCTTTATTCTCATGTGTACACTTTTCTACAAAGGTAATTGTTGGATTTTTTAGTATTTAGTACTGTGTAATATTTTTTTCATAGGCTTTACTGTCCTGCAATATGTGAGAACTTTGTCAAAAAGGGGACTTTATTGATTAAATTAAGGGTTACTGAACTAAATCAATAGCTTATGATGTATTTCCTTAAGATTTACTTTGCATTATATAATATTTTCAGAAATTATCTACAAGAGCATTTTATTTTTAAATGTTTGTTTGTTTGTTTATTCATTTAAAATTGCGGCGCTTAAAGATTTTAGACTTGTTCAATTTCAGCAAATTCCCTAACCTGCTATCAGTGCATTCCTGAAACGTCAACTAAATGTGCTGAAACTAAAGTGGAGTGTCCTGTCGGTCAGTGTGGGACCATGAAAATCACATCTTATGCAGGTAAGTTTTGTGGCAGACTAAATATTTGAACTGAAATTCAGTGTATCTTCTCTTTTTGTATGTTTTATAAACCAGTCCAATGTAAATTTCTACTGTAGGAAACAACAAATTGATTGACATGATTATGAAGAACTGCTCTGTAACTCGACAATGCGTGACTGCATCTGTAAACTTTGGAATTACAAGTGTAGTCATGAACAATCAGTGCTGCAATACTAACATGTGCAATAATAACCAAAGCGAACCAGGTACGTACACAACACAAGAGGAAGAATATTGTGTGACAGTAAAATGACACGTACATACTTCATTCAAAGAATTTATATCAGACAGGATTTCCAATGGAGTACAACACATTTTGTTGCTTTTCATTATGCATATTTCATAGAATCACCCAGAAGGATCCCAAATGGAATACAATGCTACACCTGCAATGGAGAAGACTGCTCATCCACTTTACCTTGTGCTGATGAGGAAGATCATTGTATCAAGGCAACAAGTAAGATAAAACACAAGACAAGAGAGTATGAGAAAAATGGTCACAGTCTGAGTAAACAAAGCTCTATTGAATTGATAATATTTATAATATTTCCAAACTTAAAGTGCAGAAACTTAAAGTGCACGCATTTCATTTTTAGGGGGGTGGGGGGGGGGGGGGGTAGTAAACCATACGTGTGTGTGTGTGTGTGTGTGTGTGTGTGTGTGTTTGTGTGTGTGTATGTGTATGTGTGCATTACATCAATGGAGAGTCGAGTCCCCACAAAGATAGTAAACCAGACGTGTGTGTGTGTGTGTGGTCCTGGTAAACCATACGTAGGACAAAATGTCTCCACAAAGATGGCAATATCCAAAATCCTTGAGACATTTTTCTAGTCCCCATGTGGAAAACAGCTTCTAAATCAGACTAAATTATGTTTTTTGAAAATGTAAAAATGCAGAAAGTTTTCTGTGATGGGTAGGTTTACAGTTAGGGGAAAGAATATACAGTTTGTACAGTAAAAACATAAAAAAATCATTATGTCTATGGAAAGTCCCCATAATACATGAAAACACAACTTGTGTGTGTGTCGAGTTAGATGCGTTCCTTGGTCAACATATTTTGTTGATCCTGGAACAACATTCCTGTCCGAAAATGTTATCATATCCCTATCCCTTACCCAATATATATATATATATATATATATATATATATATATATATATATATATATATATATATATATATATATATATATATATATGATTTTTAAATACTGATGCATTCAAATGATCAAATATAAAGACATAAAAAATAAAAAAAACTATTTCATTAGAATGCTGTTCTTTTGTAATTCCAATTCATCAAAGAATCCTGAAAGAAAAATTATCAGTTTCCACAACAAAAAAAATTTATTTCAACCATGAATAAAATGTTTCTTGAGGACCAAATCAGCAAGGATTTCTAAAAGATCATGTGACACTGAAAGCTCCTGAAAATTCAGCTTTGCCTTCACAGAAACAAATTACTTATTTTTAAATATTAAAAACAGTTCATTTAAATTGTAATACTATTTCACAATATAGTATTTTTGATTAAATAAATTACAACCCTAAAAGGTAGAGTACATGAGATTGCATTTGACAACTGAGGTTAAAAAGTTTTTTAAAAATATTTGTTAAATAGGAGATATAATATAAGCTTATGGGTATTTCTGACATAATCGACATAGGAGAATGCTGCCTCTGCTCACTACTGCGGGCCATGAAACGGTTTTATTTTTCAAAGGCTCACTGCCCCAAATAAGATTCTTTTGTGTCATCGTTGTTGATCATAACACAACTTTTTTTCTTCTTAAAATAACAGAATCAC
Organism: Rhinogobio ventralis; assembly: GCA_039654625.1. Classification (NCBI taxonomy): domain Eukaryota; kingdom Metazoa; phylum Chordata; class Actinopteri; order Cypriniformes; family Gobionidae; genus Rhinogobio; species Rhinogobio ventralis. The sequence goes on from CM077201.1 coordinate 20,113,151, forward strand.
TGTGTGATCCTCTTTATCATTTTGTCAACAGTCAATACTGATGGACAGAAGATGATAATGAGAGGATGTGCAACCAAAAGTTTGTGTGAGGGTGACCTGTCCACCCAGATCGGCCAGTCCAGTATCTCATCGGTGGACCTGAACTGCTGTGAAGGACATCTCTGCAACAGTGCTCAAACCGTCACTCCGGGCCGCTTGTTCCAGCTGGGGCTTCTGGTGTATGCCATCGTACACACGTCATTTTGAGCTTTCAGTTGTGTCATGAGTTGTGTTTTTGAGGCTTCAATTCTACTAATAAATAAATACATTTCAACCAGCATTCTTATATGTTGGTTATAATGTTTGATTACAAATTATCAATTAAATATAAGTTGTTAATGCCTGATCATGCATATATGATAGGATGCATTGGCGTCACAGAGTGCTTGTCAAGCTGTTATATTAATTTTGTATATACTGAAATTTTCATTTAGATATTTTTTATACCTCTCTTGCAATATTTACAAAAATAGCTATGAAAATCTAAAACCAGTAGCTTTATTGTACTCTTCTGATATTTTTTTATGTTATGCTTTTTGATTTTTTAAACGAACTTGGTTAGAACCTGTTTCTCAGAAACTGGTGTGTAACCGTGTACTTATGTTTGCTGATATTTTCCTTTTCAGAGGGTGTAGATTTTCTAAATGGAATCAAGTTTCAATAAACTAATATATTGTTGCACAAATCTTTTATGCCTTGGGTCTCTGAATTGTCCTGGACAAAGGAAATGAAATCTGATGATCTCAAAGCATCTTAGTGTCACACCTCTTTTTCAGGCTTTTTCATACATAAATATATGTACACACACTGGGCCTCATTCATGAAATTTTCCTAAATATATGAGCAAATTATGAGTAATTTGCGCGTAAAATGGACCTTTACAAAAACTCTCCTCCAGATTTACAAATGCTTCGTATTCCACAGATTCGGTAGTTAAACGTGTGTATATTAATGAATTCCAAACATTCGTAAATAGGACGCGCGTGCACGCTCATTCATAATTAGCATAATCCCCGCCCATAAGTTACAAATGCAAATGATGTGGCCAGGAACGCTGTGGAATCTTCTGGAATTCTTTCTCAGGTTTGGCTCCAGTATTTTGCATAAACGCTAAAGAGACTAATTGGCCATATGCCTAGCAATAAATTATTAAATTATCGTGTGTCCACCAAAGCATTTTTAGCCAGCTAAAAACGCCTGGTGCTCTTCTGAAAATGGCCAGCTGGTGGCGCTTGAAAGCGTTTTTCCAGCTGAGATACTTTGGTTGCTATGATACAGACTATCCATGGCAGTAATGTGTTACTTGTATCTCATTTTGAAGAATATTACTGAATATAAAATGCAGTAAAAATCAGTATTAACTTCTGCATTATTGTTGTTCAGTCGGTGTACAAGTGGGAGGATTGGTCGGTGTAGTTTTGTCCCGCCCCTCCTCCACTGTGATTAGACGGCCTGGTAAAAAGTGATAGTGATAGAGCTGCCTATTACCCAACGTTGAACAGTAAAAAAAATATTATTGAAATATTATTATTATGGCAGGCCTAAATAGTGCATCAAAATGCCATCAGTTTGCCTAAATTAGAACATAGAACGTTCAAATGTTTTACGCACCATTTACACACAAATTCGTTCTGCTCGTGTTTCATGAATGAGGCGCACTACCTTTCAAAATTTTGGGGTGGGTAAGATTATCCATTGTTTTTGAAAGCCACATTTATTCTATCGTTTCTAATTTAATATATTTTAAAATGTAATTTATTCCTGTGATGGCAAAGCTGAATTTTCAGCATCATTACTCCAGTCTTCAGTGTCACATGATCCTTGTAATATACTGGATTATTCTTATCAACGTTGAAAATTTATATTTTTATGGAAACCATCATAGTTTTCCTCCCCATGATTTTTAGATGAATGAAAGTTCAAAAGAAGCCTTTATTTGAAATAGAATTTTTTTTTGTAACAAAGTAAAAGTCATTTTGATGCATCCTTGCAGAATAAAAAAAAAAGAAAAAAAAGAAAATACAATCTTAAGGACCCCAACATTTTGAGCAGTAATGGCAAGTAACTGCATTTCTTAGACCGTTTGGCCTGATGATTATTTTTAGGTTAAATTTTGATTTTAGCACGCATTTACATGATTTTACAAATATTAATATGGCCAGAAAAAACACCACATAGTAAAAACATTGTGTTAAATTATTTTTTTTTAATCCACTTACATGAAATTACATATTTTCCCTCCAAATAACATTTATGCTTGGGTGTTCTGTATGAAAATTCCAGAGACATGACACAAAGCTAGCCAGCCCAACAGTACTCCCTTTCCTCCCCATATTAACTACTTCATAGCCACATGCAAATTAGGCAAGTATCAAAAGAAATGAATGGATAAAGGAAAATCAAAATGAGCCATTATTGGTAAATTTAATCACACTAGTATCTCCTACTGCGCTGCTTGTACAGTCATACGGTAACAGTATCAAGCTTATGTGCTCTTTGTTCATAGGGTCCTCTATACCTCGTAATTAACAGGGAATAAGTAAATGCCATTTGCAGGGCACCAAATGCCTGGAACACGAAACTTGAAAGTGACAATAAATGGAATGTAACCTTTTTTTGCCCATCATTTTACATGACGCGCGAGCGAGCAGCTCACTATTTGACGTGTGACGCTGCCGTTGCTTCTTTCCTAGCTAAAGACTAGCACTGCTATCCCCACATCTACTCGAAGACAAGGGCTGTTTATAATGCAGATGCTAAATTGCAGGTGTACATGATGACAAATGCACAGACTCCTTGACAAAGATTTACATACAGTATACAAATAACAAAAGGGTTTGACTTGCAACTTTGCATGAGCTGAGAACTTGCCCTCACCCACATTCTTCCATGCTAATGCGAAAACCTAGAGCTCCCCACGGAGAAAACAAGGTTAACAACAGACAAACTTCATCCCCCTCCCAGCCCCCTGCCCCAACCGCATCCCAACGCCCACCCCCGCCCCCTATTTAACCCCTCCCACCCACCTCCCATTACACAAATCCTTAGAAAAAAAACCCACAATGACATGGAAGGAAGAAAGCAAGGAAGGCGCGAGAATAAAAGAACTAAAAGAGACAGAAGTCGACGATGAGGTGGTCTCAGTGTTGATGGTGAACTGGAACAATGGCAGGTGAATAACAGGGGAACAGAGACAGAGAGAGATTCAGTTTTCTCGGCCCTCCTCGGTGTCTTCGCCATCGCCCTGGTTATCTGAAGTCCACAGCTGCAAAATGGACGAGAGGAGACTAGTTAGACATGAACACCTAAACACCTGCTTCTATTACGAGACTTATCATCATCATCATCAAAAAAAAAAAAAAAAAAAAAAAAAGGCTAAATGCTAAAACACTTTTTTATAAAGTAGGGTTGTCAATTCAAAAAAATATTGAATAAATGATATAACGTCATACAAATGATATAAATTTGACCGCAACTTGCTACTTTTAACAATAATAAATTAATATCTAGTGCAAACATGTATAATATGAACAAATGAGTAAATGTGTACTTAGTCATTTATAATTATTTATAGTTATTATTTTTAATATTTATTTATTGTCTTAAGCTAAATTTATGTAATTTTTTTTATATTTATTTATAGTCTTATTTTAAGTTTTAAAAGGGACACCAGATCGCGTAGAGACCTCACATACCAGAAGTGATGTCTGTACACGTAAACGACGCTAGATCGTGTATATTGACCTCCCTTACCGGAAGGGATGCGCGTTCAAGGCTGTTGGACATAGTGTTGTATTTGAGGTAAAAAATGATATAAATACTGTTTGGTTTCTTGCACAAACCGATCGTTTCGTGTCTTAAGACATCAATGTGTCGTCACGAGCCGCAGGGTTTAATTTGAAGTTGTCTGTGCATGTTTTTTTTTACTCTCATAGAATTTGACCCCATTCACATGCATTATATGACTGGCACACTGCAACGGTTGGAATTAAAAAAAATCTTCATTTGTGTTCTACTGGGGGTAAGCAGATAAACGTGGGTGAACTATCCCTTTAAGCTAATGTTTTTATACTGTTCCTATATAAAATAGCAAATATTGATGTGCAATTTAATTGTATTTAAGAAAAACTAATGAACAGAATTCATATACATTTACATTATTGTGGCAGATAAGTAAAACAAACAACGTTTTGAAACGTTTAAAAAAAAATCATATATACATATATGTATATGCAATAGCCAACAAAACATTGTATGGGTCAAAATTATTGATTTTTCTTTCTATGCCAAAAATCATTAGGATATTAAGTAAAGATGTTCCAGATATTTTGTAAATTTCCTACCGTAAATCTATATATAAAAAAATATTAGTAGTAGTAATATGCCTGGCTAAGGACTTTAACTTTAAAGGCGATATCTCAATATTTAGATATTTTTGCACCCTCAGATTCCAGATTTGTATCGTTTTTTTTTCAGCAACTTTTTCATAATAGTTGTATCTCGGCCAAATATTGTCCTATCCTTTTTTTTTATTATTATTTAACCTGCTACTAAAGATATAACTCACTGTCAAGTTGTCCCGCAGTAGCTGCATGATCAATGTGCTGTCTTTGTATGATTCTTCATTCAGTGAATCAAGCTCTGCAATGGCCTCATCAAAAGCCTAGAGGAAAAAGATCAACCAAAAACAAGATGAGTGATACATACGAATATATTTTGTATTCACTATATAATTGTGGGTAACACTCTAATATTTTGCTCATTAGCCTGTGTGCATGTGGGTGTGTGTTACCCTTACCGTTTTGGCAAGCTTACAGGCCTGCTCGGGCGAGTTGAGAATCTCGTAGTAAAATACGGAGAAATTGAGCGCAAGGCCCAGACGAATGGGGTGTGTGGGCTGCATCTCCGCCTTGCTGATTTCAAAGGCATCCCTGTAGGCCTCCTGTGAATTGGCAATGATAGCTGGAAATATAAAGAGGAAACATGTATGAATGTAGTTTGCATTTTGAGAATGTAAAATGTAGTGCATTTGGAAAATTTGAAAATGGAAAAAAAAAACAGCTTAAAGAATAAACAAATAACATTTGCATTTTTGTGATATTGCTTAATTAATAGATAAATCAATAAAGCAACAGGAGAAAAAGAGTATTTTCAGTCAACATGAACAACACTTTCTGCCCTAAACCAGTGAAATGACATTTTTCCACTAGGGGGCTTTAAAGCACAAACTTTCAAGTTATTATGATTAAGTAATAAAGTGATACAAAGCTTCGCACTAAGGACTTTTAAAATTTCAAAATAAAAGATGTAATATTCTAACTGTCATTTGTTAGCTATTCTAATCATCCAACCAAGGATACTGATTAAAGTTATAATTTTTTATTTGTTTTTAATTTTAAATAGGAGCTAGTGGACACACAGCTCCTAATAAACCTCAAGATCTTCAGAATGTGTTTCTAACAACAGCACTAGGTATAAGATTTCACACAGTTTGAATGGTATGAACTTCCAGTTGATCTCATTCAAAACTATTAATATCGCTGAGTGTTAAAAGTTGGTGAATACTAAGGATCTGTATGGTGTCAGTGAGACTTCCAAACAACCAAATCAAAAAAGGGAATTATATTCCATTTCCTTCCTAAGATGGAACAGGAATCTGACAAGCTGTGAAGCAGTGCTGGAGCTCCACCCACCCACACATGGGCTCGCATTCATTCAAGTAAGTTGGGTGGATTCACATGTCTGCACCTGTTCCAATAAAGGACGGAAATCAGACTGCTAACCATTTCCCCTGTAGACCTAAAGACCCTCCTTTTATTTTATTTTGTCTCTCTCATCCCCATAACTGAATCCTACACCCTGAGAGTTTGTCAACCTCCTGGCACAGGAAGGCAGCCACAAGAGTCTTCCTGTTATGCACACTGCAGTCCTGTTCCTTTCTGACTCAACCAAGACTGACAATGGAGAGCAGACCATTTCAATGTTTATATAGAATCTGCTCTAAATAGAACTAGCCTGTGAACAAAGCAAGTTAACACGATGTCTGTGTATTACTGTACTACTATGGGAAAGAAATGGGGTCAGTAAAATTTACCTACACTACCATTCAAAAGTTTGAGGCCAGTACGTTTTTTTTATTTTTTTATATATTTTTAGCTCACAAAGGGATTTATGTGATAAAAAAATACAGTAAAGCAGCAATATTGTGAGATGTATACAATTAAAAAAAAAAAAAAATGTTCAGCATCATTACTCCAGTCTTCAGTGTCACATGATCCTTCAGAAATCATTCTAATATGCTGGTGCTCAAGAAACATTTCTTATTATCTTAAAATAATGTTAAAAACAGTTGTGATGCTAATTATTTTTGTGAAAAAAAGTGTTTTTTTCAGGAGACTTGGAAACTAAAGTATAAAATAACAGCATTTATTTAAAATATTATTATTTTTTTAACACTTTACTTTCATTTCGAGGCCAAATTTATTACATTTACTACTGAATTATTCAGTGTGGGAGCCAGAGTTTATGAATGGCCCACAACTGTTCAACACCCCTAAAAACTGATTTTTAGAGATTTCCACCCCCTTACTTCCCCTCAAACTTGGCTTCGTGTCAATGGTTTGCGGAAATGTTACATTTTTAGCAGAAGTTCGTATGCTCATTGGCATGTGGTGGAGACTAGTCACTACTGCAGCTTTGAGAGCTATGCAGCATATTGTTCAAATGTCTGTATGATTATCTAGCTAACATAATCTGACATTGTTAACAGGATTTAAGGATATAAGGAGCTCCAAGGGATGCTAGCCCACCTAGTAAATTTAAATCTACTACTTTCACTGCAGAATTTTAAAAGACAATTTAAGAACACAAAAGAATATATTATCAATGAAGTCTACAACCACTGGACTCAAAATATCTTCTTTTGTGCTCAACAGAAGAAGGTCATACAGATTTAAAACAACATGTAGGTAAGCTAATGAATTTTTGGAGAAACTTGTTAGTGAACTATCCCTGCAAATTTAAGGACAGACTTAACAGAATGGCTTACAGTTTTTCTCCTCTCCCAAAGCCACCTCCGCTAAGTAGCGATAGTAATCGCCTTTCATTTTCAGATAGAAGACTTTACTTTCAGCTGGGGTCGCCTTGGGGATGAGATACTTGTCCAGAAGAACCTACGACACACAGACAAAAGAGAAAAACTATATTAGCGGTTTGTCAAACGGTTTCACGTCCTGTTATCAGTGTTTGAAAGAAAGGGGGAAGTTGTCCCGAGTAGAACAAAAGTCAACAGTAGTGAAGAGATGAAGAGATAAGATTGAGTTCTGCAAAACTCGTTTGACGACATGCTGTTGCGAAAAGAGGCCCAGGTGAAACTGTGAAACCTCTCGGGGAAACCTCAACTGTGTCCAGTCTCGGGGTGCCATTTTCAGTTTAACTATCACTAAGTCCCAACAACGTGGTTTCTAGAAGTTCAGCATTCTAGGCCTTTTAAAACAACAACCTTGGATCACCTATAGGAGTGACAGAGCCCTGGAGGCTTGTGGCAGGACTGCAGTTTCACAGATGCTTCCGAGACTTTCTATTGCAAGGACGGGGGAAGGGGAGAATGGGAAAATTGACTACGCCGTGTGAGCTAGTGCTTGTGAAACTAGGTCATTGAGCTTGCTGGGCTTGTTCACAGCACGACTGGCCTGATTGTTGCCACCCTGAACAGAACCACAGGGTCATCACTGCAATACAAGTTTCCATAAACTCTCCAACGATGTCCTAACAAACCACCTTAATGATTAAGTCTTATGCATTCAATTGATTTTGTAAAGGTCATTTTTATAAATACTGTTAACAGAACCATATGGTTAAGGATCTCATTGTTCTGTGACCTTGATTTCATCAAATGTCCAAACGACAGGACTTTTTTTAGGTGCAAAAGAAGGTGAGATCTCCATAACCAAAAGAACCATTTAGGCATTTCATCTCAAATGAACCATTTTACCTTGTTAAGTCACGTCACTGATGAACCAATGACCTACTTGTGCTTTCAATGGTGGGAAGCAATGCATAGCATCAGAGCATCATTGTATTATGTAGCTCTTTATCCTAAAATATACCCAGTTGTGGGTTTGAATAACCACCAACCCATAATCTTTTTTAAGGGAGATCACAGTGGTTTGTGTGAGGTGAGCAATTTCATCTTTTTATTTAATGTGTAGACACTAGACAGTGATAATAAAGTAACTTATCTGCCAACTGCCACTCACTTCCTCCTACATATTAAATGACACAAATGTAAATCTTTTGAAGGTGTGCTCACATTGGCAAACTTTTGGTGGCAAAAAGGTCCATTGTCAATAGCAATGTGATGTATAAAGCACAGCTCACACAGAAGTCACTTTGAAACCAAGCAGCTTTCTGAATCCATGTGACAAACTTGAACATGTTGCAAAACCTGCTAATGGAAATATTTCAGTGTCAAAATTCCCAATTGCATGGATTCCTATTGAACTGACTGGGAGTTCGCCACTAAAATTCACTGAACAATGGTAAATGTGGAAGTTTGTGTGGAGCAGCAATTACTGCGACCTGAGCCGCTCTGAGAAGCTGCAAACGCTGGCAGAACATGAGCTGCTCACATGTAAGAACACAGTGCTGCACTTCACTCTGAAACAGGCAGTGCATATATCTAATTAAATAGAAGATTTGCGATTTGGTAATCACACTAAACTAAACTAAATTGTGATTTTGGTTTTATTTTGATTAATTGTTCAGCTCTAGCTAAAGAGCAATAATTAAGCATAATTATAACAATTTAGCCCTCATAACTAAAGGTTGACAGATAGTGGATTTCACCAATAACTAGGGATGCACAAAAATTTCGGCCACCTAAAATGATCAGCCTAAAATGGCATTTTCGGTGTTTGGCCGAAAGAGAAAAAATGAACCAATGAACCAACAATAAATGCAGCCCTGCAGTGTTCAGCGCTCAGGTTTCACTCTGGCTCTAGCTGTTGTGATGTGACGCTTCACTCAGTATTCCACTCTATGCACATGCGCTCCAGTCAGTTGATCACGGCCCATGTGAAATGTTCACTCATTTACCACTCATGCTCATCAGAAAAAAGAAAAGTCCGCTCAAATAATGTGCTGACATGAAATTTCTGTTTGTAATAGCCCTACTGTGCAGTAACACTGTGTGGTAGCTGGGCTGGGCAACAGCTCTGTAGGACTATTCATTATTTAGATAATTGTAAAAAAAATAAATCTTATTCTGTTGCACAGAAGTGAATGAAGAATATTATATTAATATATTTTCTATCCAATTTTAGTTACTTTCAGTAAAAGTGTGGTTATTTTACTTTATTGGCTTGTATTTTTTAAAATTCAGAATCATTAAAATGATTGCATTTAGTTTATCTAATATTATTATACAATTATACAAAATAATTAATAAACAATTATAAATAATAATTTTGGAACATTTAATGTTGTATTTGTAATTGTATGCATTTTTTTGCATTTATTTTTGGCCAAATGCATCCAGAATTTTCGGCCCAGAAACGGTGACGATAATGACCGATAGTTTACCGATAATCAACTGATAATTTTTAAAATGGAATAAAAAACAAAACATAACATTCAAGTAAAATAGTGCTGAATTTGATTACAAAAATTAAAAAAGCCTTAGTTAATGTTACAATTGGACTCTTATTGTCAAGTGTTACCATTTCATATAAATCTAAAGTCATGCTTAAAGATGCCCATCATCAAAAAAAACATTACATTTTGTCAGTCACTTCGTTTCTATTGGATCAAAAACTATATTAAACATGGAAACAAAGGACTGAAAGAGTACATTATATAATAAATTCCTCATTCCACATGAAAATGATGTCATCTGGAGAAAACTCACGGAAGTAAAAAAGCATGTGTTGTGCATTGTGAGTGTGAAACAGAGAGGTACACGTTCATGCACTTTTCTGATTGGCTTTGATTTTGTCGCATTGCACAGCATTTTTGCTTTTAGCGTGGAGGAAAAAAAATTGGCACAGAGATCTTGTCCCATCATGCCTGGTTAGGACACGGTGTAAGGACTTTAAAGAACTAAATGCAACACTTGGTTACATAATACATAGGAATTCACATGACATCATAGTCTCGTTTCATTCTCTTAAATGCAAAAGCGGTGAAGGTAAAAAAAAAAAAACGTGGAGAGCTACAGGTCAGTGGCCCAAAAAACAAGAGCTCAGCTGCTGTCATTATGGGATTAGAGGTGACTCAACCTGTATGGTAACACACAGCCCTGTGGCCTTTAGCCACTTTCATGCTATGTGCACACAAAGTCAATTCATTCCCCCCTTCAAACCATTTTCCTCTTTTTATTTTAGCTCATCTTCACCAGGACCTGGTGATGAAGAAAGATAAGAAAACAAATATTGTCCAAACAAAAGTCCCTACATCTACAAGCAGCTGTACTGTAGTCAAGCATTCTACTGTGCCCATGTTTGGTCCACAGCCACATTGCGGAGATCAGCCGTCCTCATGTTCTCTAGAGGCCTCTTCACTTCCCACACCTCATTACATAGCCTCGTCTCTCCCACCCAAGCAGTTGCTAAAAGCTAACTGGCTGCCTCTCTCACTTCGGCCGAATCCTCAGAATGAGTAAGTTACTCAGGGGACTGTATGGCTTACTGAACTGAAGTGGACTTTAAATTCCTGTCTTCTGTAATGTACTAGTAACAAATTCTTTTACAACTGCTTTGTCACTGGTTCAATTCACCAGTCTTTTGGTGCTACTGTCAAAAAACAGGTGAGCCCCAAAAAAAAAAAAAAAAAAGATTATAAAATTATTTACTTACATTGTTTTACTAACCTGTTTTTTGGCATATATGTTTTAATTTATTATTTTATTACTAATCTTTTAGTTTTACTAAGCTGGTTTTGACACTAACCTCATACATGTGTAAATTCAAAAAACTACTTAATACCTCAGAAACAACTTTCCTGTTCTACTGACATCACTTAGGATATGTGGACTACTTAATAATGTTAACCCACTGACCAATAGATATTTAGCCACTTTATTCATTTTCATTATTTATTAATATACTTTTTTTTCCACATTGAACATATTGTTTCACTCTGAAATACATTTACAGAAATAAAACTGTTAATTGTGACTGTCAACAAGGATTCAAAATGAAACATTTTACCCTAAATATCACACTTTTTTTGTGAGTTCACGATCTGTGTACGACCTACAATTTAAAGTATACTGGTTTACAGGCAGTAGACCAGCCAGAGCCTGTATCAAGGAAAATGCTCTAGCTTATTTGACCTCTTATTTTTCTTAAATGACAAGGATACATTGCAGATGAAATGTTAAGTAAAAATATATCCATCTAAAACAAATACATTCTGCACAATGTAAATCCATGTGGTTACAAGGACACAAACCTCATTACAAAGAGTCTATGCAATGTTAATTCTGAATTCAAATCTATATTAAACCATTTCTTCAGTCTGAAGTCTGCAACTGAGGTTAAATAGACCCTGACCCCTTAAATCTGTCATCATCCAAGGAGGGCTACAACAACTGTCCTAGGGAAAGGACACCTGTGCATGCGTTGGAACAAATGAGATCAGGCCTGGACTAATAGGCTTGGCTTAAAGAGGGCCTTGCTCATGATGAGTAATTAACACAAGCAGGATTAACAACTTACGTTACCCACCAACACTTGGAATAGAGAAACAGGGACTAGAGAAAAGGCATGTGTAGTGTGCATCACTTGGTCAGAATGTGAGACATGGAATCCAAAAGGCTAAAAGGGCCTAATGATTGGAGAGTCGGACTTGTAACCCGAAGGTCGCGAGTTTGATTCTCAATACTGGCAAGAAACGACTGAGGTGCCCTTGATCAAGGCACCTAACCTCTAATGGCCGCAGTGAATGGCTGCCCACTACTCGGGTGTGTGTGTGTGTGTGTGTTCTACTCACTGCTACAAATGTGTGTGCACTAACTTGGATGGGTTAAATGCAGAGGACAAATGCCATACTTGGCCTTCACTTCCAAAAGATTGGGGTTATCTCAATTGTAAGATTCTTACCAGTACGTCATTGCAGATCTCCTTCAACTCCTTCTCGATCTTTTCCCGATATTCCTTGACCATTTGCTGCTTCTTATCACTGCCCTCCGTCTTCTGCTCGATGCTGGAGACCACTCTCCAGGAGGAACGGCGGGCACCCACCACATTCTTGTAAGCCACCGATAGCAGGTTGCGTTCCTCGTTGGACAGTTCAATGTCACCCTCAGTGACAGCCTTCATAGCGGCTGCCATGTCATCGTAGCGCTCAGCCTGCTCGGCCAGCTTGGCTTTTTGCACTAGCTCGCTCTTGTCCATGGCTGCTCAGTGCTGAAGAAATAGTTCAGAGTGCAATCAGACACTCAATCTGAATTATTTTAGGTGTACCTGGTTAATTACAACCCAAAGGTTTAGCATTAAACAAAATCAAGTGAGACATGACTAATGTTGCTTTTAACCAATTATCTATGCACTGTAATATTTCATTGGTTTACTTTATTAGTGTTCCTTTGGATGTTTAAATGGTGTCATCTGACCGATTATTAATTAGATGCAAAATTCACTACGGAGAATAGAAACTAAATAATCTGGACAAGTGGACAATCACCCTTGCGGAAGTGCTGAAAAACTCAACAGCAGTGAATCAATTAGTTTGGCACAGGCAACAGAGGATACCCAAAGGCTGCTGATGCTACTACTGACCGTGCATGCATATATTTAATCAATTGCTTAAAGCCACAATATGTAATTTTTCGCCGCTAGAGGGACTTATTCAAAACAAAGGCGTTGCTTGATGACGCCTTGATTTCTCTGAGCTTTTATTATGCCACAGACGACCGCTTCCGCTTCTTCCGCTCATGAGTATGTGAGGTAACGCAGCACTGTTTTATCATATTAGATACATTATTTGAGTGTTATGTTATAATGCTCCTCTGTGCGTTCGCTCTGTGGCTACTATGAGACACTTGTTGCATACTATAGTAAGCTAGATCGATATTAGGCATGGTAAAACTCGCAGTAAATCAATAAAATGAGATTTAAACAATAAGACTAACTGTGTTGAGCTATATAGCAATGAATAGTTTTACGTTGATGAATGTATCAGTTGCTCACCTGTCTAATAAAACACGTAATATATTAAAATGTCTTTGGTGTTTTCATGGTTTCTACAAAATATAACCGGAAATCAAGGGTATGATGTCATTGATAGGTGAAGCACAGACACAGTCTGTGTCCTGGATAAAAGTGCTTATTTCTCTGGATTTAAACATTCGGGATAATGTAGGTATACAAGTCAACAAAATATATAACATTGTTCTAGTGGTTTTGGGATATTTTAATCCAAAAATCTTGCATATTGTGCCTTTAATGTGTTGTATAACATACCTAATATATTGTTTTCATGCATTATACAACAAAGTCTACAATACTTTTGTAGGTTTTAGACTTGAACGATTTTGTAAACATCCAAAGATACAAAAAAAAAATAATTCTAGGTGGCATTCTTGTACACAGCTTAGAAAAAACTAAGGCCATAAGTATTTGGCCTCCAGGGTCGCATTACAGTGCGAAGAAATATGCGGATGTGCTGACAACCACGCCCAGTTCCCATAGTTACCCATTCACGCGCTTTACATATTATGTCTTAAAGGGATAGTTCAAAAAGAACATTCTGTCATCATTTACAACGCCTCATACCATTACAAACCCGTACGACTTCCATTGTTCCGTGAAACACAGAAAGAGATGCTTGGCAGAAAGACAGCCTCAGTCACCATTCATTTCCATTGTATGAAAAAAATGCCATGCTCGTCAAAGGTGACTGAAGCTGTCAGACTGTCACATTCTGATTAACACATCCTTTAATGTTCCACACGAAAACGGATTTGAAACAATGTTAAGTGAATTACGACAGTTTTGGTTGAACTATCCCTTTCGACGTTGAGAAGGACCACAATATACGTCGCTGTCGATTTCGTTGACTTGCTGACTACACAAAGCTTAACCAGCAACACCACACTATAGGTTCGCGACTTGTTTATTACGCATATTTTCATTGTGAAATGCACACAAGTAACATATATGCCCCTTAAAGTGCCCAGTATGTCAAATGTATCAAGCTAAAATGTCATGGCAACATCATTTATCGCTGCGTTAATGATACAACCAAGTTAGCTTGTAGGCTAAGCCACATGATGAAAGCAGGTCTAGTCTGCTCTGCCCTGCCCATCTCCATGGCCAACTGACCTTACAGCAAAGAAACCCGCTGCTATACGTAATGTCAATAAACAGCCAGTGTGTTTTAATGATTTATACAATCTCTACGTGGAGGTTATGACTGATAAAGCAAATGCACGGCGCGGTTTGTCAGGCGGGTCTCTCGGTTACCAGATGCATGTTGAAAGCTGGCCTGATATTATCAGCCAAATTACCCGAAATAGTCGAAGCTAAATAAGTATACTTATTGAGTGCCATTAAATTTGTAAACATGACAGGACCAAGTACAGTTGCCTGAATTAATAGTGGCGGAATTGAGAACATGTGAAAGGCTTCGGCTTGTTTCAGCACCCAAAACGCACTGAAACAGTATTTTACACAACGACGAACATAGAAAACTGTTACTGATGGTCATACTAAGACATAAAACATAAAACGCGCCTTTTTAGGGATGACTTTAACTGTAAACTCGACCACACAGATAACACACCAAGAGGAAGAAACAAAAAGGGGCGGCCTAGATCTGCCAAGCATAGGCTTATTGTTCATTTTCAGCACGTTAGCATCACCAGCTACTCAGTCCCGTGCCTTGCATCGTCCATCGCCATTTCAATGTAATTTCTCATTGCAAATAATAAAACGATAAAAACAGAACCAACACGTCTGGCATTTATGCCTATCTAGCATATTCTCTTACCTGAGTGTCGGGGAATAACGATGGTCCTGTCGGAGCTAAGCTAACCGCGGCTCACAGCTGATTCTCACGGGCGGTCGGGCTAATCCACGGGGTTTCCCTCCAATCAGACCAGCCCCAGGAGCCGAGACAAGGCTGGGCCATGTGACGTCAAAGGTAACCAAGGCGACGGCTGACTTCAAGTTGTCTGTGATTGCACGAGAGCTAGTTCGTGATTCAGTGGTGCACCATTTTCCCTCCACTTTTCCTTCCATCATTCCACGTCCTCAGCCTTTCTATAAATTATACCACCAAAGTCTATCAGTTTAGGTTATGTTCCGTCATTATATTGTGACGTGTAACTCGGAAAATAACGTAAAATACATTATTTTAGCTGCGTAGTATCGTGATATGTCAGTTTGACCCAAGTGTGCGCTTGAATAAGATGGTTGGATAGGCACCCCAGGTGAACAGGATAAAAAAAAAACTACTAGGTTTTTGCCATACTTCCCCAGTTGATTGATTACATTAAGAATTGCAAACATTTTAAATATGCATTAATTTGCATACATTTTTAGAACAAAAATGTGTTTAGTTTTTTGTTGCATATCAGAGTCAAAGGTTTTTACAGAGGGGATTTTGGATCTCTTTTTATTACTCCATATATCAGAGAATACTGTCAACAGTCAGAAAAAAAAATCACAATTTTTAGAAATAAAATGTAAAAAAAAATCTGGCAAATTATAGCAAAATTAGAGCAAATCCCTCTGTAAAAACCTTCAGTATATATACGTTTGGTGTATGTAAGTGCTACTGAAGTGAAGATTTCTGACTCAAAAAACTCATTTTGAGAAACGACCTTTAAAGATGTGTACTGTAATTTAAATCAACAGATGCAAATAGATAAAGTGCTATAAAAGATACACTTAAAAGTGTATTTTGGGTGTTTTCTTTCCACTGGTCAGAAAAACTTTGCATCTGCCATTTTGTGTAATGAGAGCACTCACATAATTTAGTGCTTTAAGTTGTGTTAATAAGAATGAAAATTAAGTTCGCTAGAGAAGCAATTTCACTAGCAGTGTCACAATTGTGGGGGGGGGAAACTTCCGTTTCATACAAATTTCATGCTGTGGCATTAATTGAACTATGCATATATATTTGCAAATAGACAGTTGAATTGAATTGTTGTGTTTTTTTCTAGTGAAAAACATGAAATCGGGACTGTGTAGAGCCTATCACAAGCAAAATTAGAACACAGCTCATACACAGCTTGCTTGGTAGAAGAGGAGCTATTTTTGCACTACTCCAGTTTTTTTCCATTGGGAATGAGTCTATTTTCTACATTGTCACATGTCCTCCCATCAGATATGCATTTAGTAACCTATTTCAGGGTAAAACTCTGTATTATTGGTGCAAGTTAAATCCACAGTGAGACCGAAGCACTCGTGCAACCAGTGTGTGTGTGCTGCTAACGAATGCAACAGCAGTTTCACTCGAGTGTGAGCCGTGATTACAGAGTTTGTTGTGTGACGAGTAGGGCAGGTTTTTCAGTGTACTTAAAGCCACACCCCAGTACAGCACTCAGAGCATGACAGTTTAAAATAACCTGATTGACACTCACTTAGGTAAGCTGTGGCTTCGTTTGATACTATGGTTCGTACACTCCTGTGTGGTTATGTCACTGCACTAAAAAGAGACAACTATGCAAAGAAACAATGTTAGTGAATCAGACAAAATGCCAATCAAAGTCTTTGCAAAGAAGGTATGTCTTTTCCACAAAGAATAGGCTCATCTTCCTGCAACTTGCCATTGTCAATCACTTAAAAGTATTTCACCCTGCTTATGATATAATATCTTGATGACAGGAATACAAAGGCATGCACTTGACACCACAGAACAAAACATTTAAGTATTTAAGTAAACTGATGATCATTCTTAGATATAAAACATAAAATGTGTGATTTTAAAGATTAATTTTCACTGTAAGTTCGACCACGCCAGATAACAAACCAAGAGGAAGAAACAAAAAGGGGCAACCTAGATCTCTAGATATTGCATCTTGATGACAGGAATACAAAGGCACAGACAGAACAAAACGTTTAAGTTGGCTGCTTTGCATGTTAGTATTCACAACTGGCAAGATCTTATCTTCTCTTTTGCTGCGGTAAAGAGTCAGTCAGCCATTTGAGTGTTTCCAGGCTAAAGGTAAAACAACCAAATTATTTCTTCAAATCAGTTATGATGACATTTTGTTTTTAATTAAAACATACAACAATAAAGAATTATTTTATTATTGTCTCTGCGAAAAGAAATCTCAGTTACTATCCAATGTAAATGCTTTGGGTAGTTGACATGAAAGTGTGATTTGCTACACTTCTAAAATGTTTTTAAATATATAATTTATAATTTTTAAGAATTATTATGCATGTTTTTATAGCCTCATATTAATTGTGACATGCTATATTTCTAAAATTAATTTAAAATATATATGTTTAGAATTATTATGCTACATGAACTACATTAAATATTTGCACTTTTTCATTTGTTACACTGCAGGACTAGTGGAGTGTCCGTAATTTTACCTAAACTATACACTTTTACTTATGCATACATTTTAACCTACAATATTGAAATTGAAAAATAGTTGATAGGCATTTATTTGTCTATCTGACAATAAGTAGTATTTGCATATTTTAAGCAGTTCCATTATGTTGCTAAATGTGGCACTCTCAGGCAAAGAGGCTTCTACAACACTGATATTAAAATAATGTGGTGTATCCTTTACTCAGATTTCTAAACCAGCAGAACTTACTGGCGAAGATCTATTTTATCAACAAGGATGATGTTTTGCAACATTTTCATGCTTGAATTCAAACACTACTCTGTATAGACAGCAAAATTATACCACTTATGACTTATTTATGAACAGAATGAAAATGATTTATTACACCGATCAGGCATAATATTATAATATTTCCTAATATTTTTTTGCTGCCAAAACAGCCCTGACCCATCAAGGCATGGACTCCACTAGACCCCTGAAGGTCTGCTGTGGTATCTGGCACCAAGATGTTAGCAACAGATCCTTTAAGTCCTGTGAGTTGCGAGGTGGGGCCTCCATGGATCAGACTTGTTTGTTCAGCACATCCCACAGATGCTCGATTGGGGAATTTGGAGGCCAAGTCAACACCTCAACAACTCGTTGTTGCTGAACCATTTTTGCTTTGTGGCAGGGCACATTATCCTGCTGAAAGAGGCCACAGCCACCAGGGAATATTGTTTCCATAAAAGGGTGTACATGGTCTGCAACAATGCTTAGGTAGGCGGTACATGTCAAAGTAACATCCACATGGATGGCAGGACCCAAGATTTCCCAGCAGAACATTGCCCAAAGCATCACACTGCCTCAACCGGTTTGCCTTCTTCCCATAGTGCATCATGGTGCCATGTGTTCCCCATAGCGACGCACATGCACCCGGCCATCCACGTGATATAAAAGAAAACGTGATTCATCAGACCAGGCCACCTTCTTCCATTGCTCCGTGGTCCAGTTCTGATGCTCACGTGCCCACTGTTGGTGCTTTCGGCAGTGGACAGGGGTCAGCATGGGCACCCTGTCTGGTCTGGTCTGCGGCTATTTGATAGATACACTTTTGATAGATACTGACCACTGCAGACCGGGAACACCCCACAAGAGCTGCAGTTTTGGAGATGCTCTGACCCAGTCATCTAGCCATCACAATTTGGCCTTTGTCAAACAATCAGTGTTATTCACTTCACCTATCATAATGTTATGCCTGATCGGTGTAAGTATAATTATATAGGCTTTTATATTATATAAAGCACTGTTTATGCACTGTTAATTGGTCAGACTGAATGTGCAGATTCCTAAGGAACCACACATGGAAATAACTGCTTTCAAACTATTTTGTTTCTTTCTTCAAACAGACAGAATCTTCTTTAAAGGGTTCTGTCATAACCTGACATTCCATGAATATTGCTGTAAACTTGTTGAGGTATAGTTATAAAAGGCTGCTATCAATTATAGCAAAAGTAATTTAAAATACTCTATATACTCTATATACACTATACGTAAGCTATTTTAAGCGTATTAATAGTCTATGCAAATAATGGGCCGGCCTAATAGTGCCGACTGTTGACCTATACATGCTACTACAATTGGGATCAGAGATTAGGTGCATTAGTATCTGCTTCACCAAAGTCCTTTGATGATAAAGAACATCATTCCCTGGCCCTGACTGGATCTGTCAATAAACACGAACGGCATAATTTTGAGTAATATATCACGTGATCTAAATTGGTTTATTATTGTCCAAGACTCCATGTGCTCATATATCAGCTGTCCTAAGAAGAAAGGGAGCTTTTTATTAAAACGAGGTTAGAGTTACAAATCATTGTGCACTTGATGAAAAAAATGTAGCTTATATAAAGAGAAAGAATGTAAAAATGTAAAAGTATGTAAAAGCACAAGTTACCCTTATAACATTTGATTTACTATTGGTTGATTATTAATTAATTAGCAATATTTCACATATACAGCACCTGTCAAAAGTTTAAAAAAAAAAAGTATGGTCTCTGTTATGGTCACCAAGGCTGCATGTATTTAATCAAAAATACAGTAAAATCAGTCATATTGCAAAATATTACAAAAAATAAATTTATAAATTAAAAATAACTGTTTTCTATTTGAATATATAAAATGTAATGTATCACTGTGATGGAAAAGCTTTTTGATTTGATTTATTAGACGAAAAGTAGTGAAATACCCTCATTTGTCAAGGAAAACACAATAAAGTTAAAAACATGTTTTTGAGGTCCCTGATGTAAAGCGCAAATTTCACAAGCAACAGGTACATTGGTATAGTATATTATTAATACAAAATTACAATCAAATGACAACATTTACAATCAAAATTAAACACACATACACCATATACAAATGCATCACTAAAACAACCTAAGAACCAACTTTTAACTTTTATATTAAAACTAGTCATATTTAAAATACTTTTAATATCAAGAACTTCTTCCATTCTTGAGCCCCTGAGTATTCAAAAGACCTATGACCATACCTAGTTTTAAATGACATACCCTAAAGAAATATGTATTAAAATATGTAGGAGCTTTTGTATTGATTATCTTGTGTACCAATTTTTTGTTTTTTGTTTTTTTGTTTAAGGTGTGCTACTCTGCTTCCTATAGGTAACCAATCAAGATGTCTATGGGCATCAAAATAAATAGATGGTTGATGTATACATGAACAACCTAAAACTAACTATAACCATCAATTTATTTTGAGATTTTTGTAACTTATCCAACCACAGTAGCAAATTATCAGACATCCAAAAAATGCATGCATAATCAAAATGACATTGCACTATAAACATGATGCAAGTAATTTAATTTTATTCCCCCAGAAAACTAACCTGGCAATCTGGCAAGAAATGTTATCCTAGCATTAACCTTAAGTTTCAGCCATACTTGCACCACTTGAATCATTGACACATCCTAGATAATAACAATAGTTCTGTTTGATATATTACACAATTACTTTTAGACCCAAATAAATAGATTCAGTGAATATTTATATTCAACATAATTTCACCAACATTACTAGTGTCACATGATCCTTCAGAAACCATTATAATATGCGGATTTACTGCTCAAGTTTCTTTTCTTGTTATTATTATGAATGTTGAAAACAGTTGTGCTGCTTAACATTGTGAAAAAATAGTGATACTTTTTTCAGGACTCTGATGAATAAAGTTCAGTGAACAGAATTTATTTGCATTTATTAAATATATTTATTACATTAATTAAAGCATTTATTAAATATAAATCTTTTGTACTATAAATATCTTCACTGTCACTTTGACCCATTTAATGCATCCTTAATGAATAAAATAAAATGTTTGAATTATACAATTATTTCCACAAAAATGTTAAGCAGAACAACTGTTTTCAATATTGATAATAATAATAAGAAATGTTACTGGAGCAGCAAATCAGCATATTAGAATGAATTTTGAAGGATCATCTGACACTGAAGACTGGAGTAATGATGCTGAAAATTCAGCTTTGGAATAAATAATTTTTTTAAAATGTATTAAAATAGAAAATGTATTTATTTTAAATGGTAATAATATTTCACAATATTACTGTTTTAACTGTATTTTGTTTAAATAAATGGTACCTATGTGAGCATTTGAGACTGCTTTCAAAAACATTTAAAAAATGTAATGTTTACACACTTTTGACAAGTACTGTACATTATATTAAATACATTTAATATTTAACCAATAAAAAATATCTCTTTTTGCATGCACACCTGGAAAAGGTCACATTACGCATCAATAGGTGTAGGGAGGTGGCTGGTAAAGCCAAAACCACTGACCAAGGAAGAAACAAACTACTATGGTGGCATTATTGTAGTGTGTGTTTCGAACAGTAGGTGGGGATATTTGGCAGTGTTTAAGTGTTAGTGTGCTAGGCAGCGCGAGCGTTTCAGATATGGGCAAGTTAGCAGTACTCTCGCTTGCGGTTGTTGCACTTGCAGTTTTGATCGGAGAAAGGCTCAATTCATTAAGGTTGGTTGATGTGTTCGATCATATTTATATATAAAAAAAATTGCTGCAATTACCGTTGTGAACCACTGTTTAACTATTGCAATAAAGGTTTTCTTTGACTACACGTTGTTGTGATCTTTGTTGCTACCTACTTGTTGACATAGGCCTATTCATGTGTAGTTTTACATAATTATTGCACATGACAGTAATCAT
This sequence comes from Rhinogobio ventralis, assembly GCA_039654625.1. Taxonomy (NCBI): domain Eukaryota; kingdom Metazoa; phylum Chordata; class Actinopteri; order Cypriniformes; family Gobionidae; genus Rhinogobio; species Rhinogobio ventralis. The sequence goes on from CM077201.1 coordinate 20,134,957, forward strand.
AGCAATATGATTTTACAAGTGTCGTTTTATCTTCTCCACAGGCATACATCACTTTCCTACAGAGAACTAACCCAGAACTACCTTCCTAACTGTCACGTAATAGATGGCATAGGTAAGCAAACACCTTTGCATTGATCGCCTTCTTTTCTGTTCACGTGTAATTAGCTGGACTGAATTAACCTCTCTGGACCTAATGCTATGTTACGTATGTAAATTGTAACTTTGAGGTTCATAAAAAATAATGTTTTATTGGACCAGTGTATTTTGTGTGTGTAAAGAGCAGTTTTGTAATACATTTAGCCAATTAAATTTAGTAATACAGGAAACAAGCGTTTCTGAACTGCAAATGTGGATGTTGTGGTAATCATTAGTGTTATTTTTTTTGTTAACAGATTTTGGGGCTGAAGATATCACCATACTTGAAGATGGATTGGCTTTCCTGAGCACTGTATGTCATAACCTTAAAATTATTACTGAGTATTTTGAAGGTGAAAGTGACATGTGAAGGCCAAGTATGGTAATTGGTAACCCATACTTGGAATTGTCCTCTGCATTTTACCTGTCCAAGTTAGTGCACACACATTTGGGTGCAGTAAGTAGTACGTACACACACTCACTGCAAATCATGGACACGCACACCCAGAGCAGTGGGCAGCCATTTTTGCTGCAGCGATTGGGGGTTAGGTACCTTGCTCATCGAGAATCAAACCTGCAACCTTTGGGTTACCAGTCTCTCTAACCATCAGGTCACGACTGCCCCCAGGTTTTTTTTTTAGTTTTGATTAGTTACTCAGATATATAGGGTTCCCACCCATTTAATCTCATGTTACCAACAGTCATATTTACTAAAAGCACATTTCTGTTGAAGTACACTGCAGCTAAATTTTATTGAATAAATTTGACAGTTTAAATGCAACTACATTTTTAAACATGCTCAAATGAATTGTGCATAGGGCTTGAAGTATCCAGGCTTACCATCCTATTCAGATGATCCTGGAAAGATCTATACCTTGAATCTGTTAGATTCTGAGCCGAAAATTAAATCACTGAGCATCAAGGGTCAGTTTGACAAAGACTCTTTTAATCCACATGGAATCAGCGTATACACAGATGACAAAGGTTTGGCATTTTCATTAAATAAATGCATACATAAACAAGAAAAGTTGCAAAAGAATTCTGTCTATAATTGCATTGATATTGTTTTTTTATAATGCCTACAGGAGAGGTAGTTAATGTGAAATGTTAAAACTACTGTAAATGGTAAGAGCAAAATTTGATAGGAGTCTAATTTTGTTTCCTCTCACTACAGATGGTGCCATATATGTGTTTGTTGTTAATCATCCTCAAGGCAAAAGCCAAGTGGAGATTTTTAGATATGTTGAGAAAGAAAATTCTCTTCAACACATTAAGACCATCAAGCATGAACTCCTGCACAAGTATATGCTTCTTCAAAACACTGTATTTTTATAACCCCGAACCTAATCAAAGTATTAATTCCAGTTTATGTATGTGCATTTGTTAGTGTGAATGACATAGTAGCTGTGGGGGCTGAAAGCTTTTATGCCACCAATGATCATTACTTCACTAATGAGATTCTCAAGTTGGTGGAGCCGTTTCTCTCTTTGCCCTGGTGTGACGTCGTCTACTACAGCCCTGAGACTGTGCAGGCTGTGGCAGGGGGTTTTCTATCTGCCAACGGCATTAATATCTCACACAACAAAAGGCAAGTTGCAGAAAAAAGGCCAAGATTTGCATTAATTAAAGCACATCATAATGTAATATTATCAAAGCATTTTTGTTATATGTTTTTAATATAAATCACATGTAATTTCAGGCATTTGTATGTGTCAAATATTCTGAAGCACACAATTGTTGTCCTGGAAATACAGAAAAACACTGTATTATCTCATGTAAAGGTAAACGCAAAACTACATGAAACACCTTATTTGATCCCATATAGAATATGTACTTTTATACATTTAAGCATAGCATGTTAGCATTATTAGTTGTGCTTCAAATAAAACAACTTTTAATTTAAAAAGGCAACCATTCTTGACTTCTATTGTTAATTTTACTGCATGTACATGTTTCTTATCCAGGAAGTTGATGTGGGCTCACTCTGTGACAACATTGAGGTGGACCGTAAATCTGGAGATCTGTGGATGGGCTGCCACCCAAACGGTCTCAAATGTGTATTTCATGATCCGAATGATCCACCTGGTTCAGAGGTGTGTAAGTGCTTGAGCAATGGCCTAATGAATAGTGCCTTTATGCTCAAATATGTTGAGCTGTCATCTTGAATGATGTCCCCATCCCTTTCCCCTTTCTCTTCGTACTATTAAAAATATATGTTCTCCTATAGGTTATCAGGATTGAGAACATTCTTTCTGAAAAGCCCCAGGTGACTCGGGTGTATGCAGATGACGGCAGTGTGATTATAGCTTCTTCAGTGGCAACCCCATATGGAGGAAAGCTGCTCATTGGAACTGTTTATCAAAAAGCTCTGATCTGTGACCTTAAATAGTGAATATATTCACTTGCAGCAAACAATGAATAAAGATTTGATTTGGATAGTGTGTATAATTTCAGAATTGATTTTTCCAACAAACAAATTAAAGCCAAGACAATTATACTTGGGTAGTTGACCTCTGAAATGTCAATTAGTGCCAACATGCTACACTTCATCTAAAAATGTTTTAAACTACATTTTTCTTTGGATGGAGTGAAACTTAGGCTATAGTTTTGAGTCAATGTGCTGCTACCATAAACACAATGATCTTCCAGGATGGATAAAATGTAATAGGACGTGTCTAAAGAGTTTAAACAGGATAAACAGCCATTACAAAAAAACATTTTTAAGTCCAAATTGTCCATCCAAACCATGCCAGTATGAATGATACTACAGTGGTAATGATTAAACAACTCAATTTATTATAATGCACACTGTATATTGGGGAACAGGAAGGCAGTGTGCTTGTCACATGTTTTGGAAGAGAAAAGAAGTCCAACTTAGTAAATCAAAGGCCTTTTTATCTTAAAGGCTAAAATAATCTGTTTACAAAACACCTGCTGCTATAATAATTCTAGCTTAATATGTGTGTGTGTGTGTATATTATATATATATATATATATAATGTATGTATAATAAATGTAGAAGCCAAATGGGGACCAGTATATTTTTTTTTACAATGGAAATAATCTTTTAACTTTAATGTTCAGTTTGATTTAGTTGACTTAATTACTCTGGAATCATTCTCTAGTCCAATGACTAGCACAGAAATGTAACTGTCCCGTGATATGTATCTGGTTATGACTTAATGTAGCGTCCAAATTTTATTTTAGATGATTGTGAAAACAAATCTAATCTCAGTGTTTTATGCAGATATGTACTTACACAAAATGTTGTGAATATATCAAGTTGAGTGTTCATTAAAAATGAATGACTGAGGAGAAATGTTACTGTGAGCTTTTCTCTTTGCAGAAGTCATGAGAGGGATTTAAAGAGAATACAAAACTACAGCATCACATCATAGTCACAATCTAGAGGAAAATGAATGATCTGAACATGATTCTGTCCATATAAGAGGAAACATGGATAGCAAAAAAAAAAGAGAGAGAAAAGGTGAGCACTCCTTCCTTACAGCTGATTATCAGCTTGAGTAAGGACTTTATTCCAGTCTCAAGTGTGCTGCTGGGTAAAGTCGTAAACAAAGTCGTAAGTGCTGGGCTCTTTGGGAACAGGAGGAGGGACTTCAGGAATCTGAATGTTTTCAAGGTCTAAGAGGCGAAGTTTCAGCTCCATAGTAACCAGAGTGTCCATATCTGATTTTGTGAGCTCACTTGTCATCTCTTTTCCCAAAAGAGCATTCAAGCCATCAGTCCAAATGCAATACTAGTGAATAAAAAAAGGGAAATTAGTTTAAATAAGAGTACTGTTTAAAGTGATGCATTAATTCAAGCAGCGCACTAATGATAAGACAACTTATATGACAGTAGGCTATTATAGAAACACGCCTACTCATAATGGCTTTGATGGCTCAATCATGAGGGGATATTGTTATCTTATAAAGAACAAAGGTTCTTTATCTTTCCATGAGACAAGTATACATTTCATATCCTGGCGTTGTATATGCTGATACTCACCTCATGCTTGTCTGGAGCAATGAAGTTCAAGTATTCATCAGAGTTATGGAGAATGGAAAAAGCCAGCTCCAGCATCTCCTGAAAAGCAGAGGAAGAGTAATAATCTCCAACCCCAGTGCACCTGACCTTACTTCCTCTCCCACAATTCCCACTTGCACTTTACTACAGGTGCCTTTGCAAAACAGATGGCTTCTGTCATCATTACACCCTCCCAAAGTCACCCAGCTAGAGGGCTGAATTTCCAACAAGGTCAATTTAAAACTGTAAATTCAGTTCTAAAAATGAGGCTTGAGAGATGAATATCCCTTCATAGATGCACTATATTGCCAAAACAGTTTTGGAAGGTCTGCCTTTACATGCACATGAACTTTAAATTACATCCCATTCTTAATCTGTAGGGTTTAATATGAAGTTGGCCCACCCTTTTCAGCTATAACAGCTTCAACTCTGTTTTCAAGGCTTTCCACAAGGTTTAGGAGTGTGTTTATGGGGATTCTTGACCATTCTTCTAGATGCGCATTCGTGAGGTCAGGCACTGATGTTGGACGAAAAGGCCTGGCTCGCAGTCTCCGCTCTAATTCAAAGTTGGGAGCATGACATTTTCCAAAATGTCTTGGTATGCTGAAGCATTAAGAGTTCCTTTCACTGGAACAAAGGGGCTAAGCCCAACCCCTGAAAAACAACCCCACACCATAATCCCCTCTCCACCAAACTTTACACTTGGATGCAGTCAGGCAAGTACCAAACCCAGACTCGTCCATCAGATTGCAAGACAGAGAAGCGTGATTCGTCACTCCAGAGAACACGTTTCCACTGCTCTAGAGTCCAGTGGTGGCGTGCTTTACACCACTGCATCCGACGCTTTGCATTGCACTTGGTGATGTAAGGCTTGGATGCAGCTGCTCGGCCATGGAAACCTATTCCATGAAGCTCTCTACACACTGTTCTTGAGCTAATCTGAAGGCCACACAAAGTTTGGAGGTCTGTAGCTATTGACTGCGCATTGTACACCTCAGCATGTGTTGACCCCGCTCTGTGATTTTACGTGGCCTACCACTTCGTGGCTGAGTTGCAGTTGTTCCCAATTGCTTCCACTTTGTTATAACAAAACAGTTGACTGTAGAATATTTAGTAGTGAGGAAATTTCACGAATGGACTTATTGCACAGGTGGCAACCTATCATGGTACCATGCACTTGAATTCACTGAGCTCCTGAGAGCAACCCATTCTTTCACAAATGTTTGTAGAAGCAGTCTGCATGCCTAGTGCTTGATTTTATATACCTGTGGCCACGGAAGTGATTGGAACACCTGAATTCAATGATTTGGAGGGGTGTCTCAATACTTTTGGCAATATGTAGATAGATAGATAGATAGATAGATAGATAGATAGATCTCTTAAATCTCATACATACACACACACACACACACACACACACGACTGGTATGTTTTTAACAGTGCAATTCATTGAACACACTGTACGCCTATCCCTCATATCCTTGTTTTCATTCCTGACAATAATTAAATATAATGCTATCGTAATTATCGTAAATACTAGTTTCCTAGGTTAAAAAAAATTGGACATGAATGCCCTCTCAAGTAAAAATTTTAATGCGATGAGCTCATAACCATGACTTCAAAAGTGGTAAGTAAGAAATTTCCGATAAATCGATCGAGTTAAAGCAGCATAAATCGAGTTAAAGCCATTAGTCCCTTTTCCCCACACATCTAACCACTAGATGGCCTCATTTGGATTTAATTGACATTACTAGATTAATTGCTAATTGTTTTCAGCTGTTGGTGTGCCTATTTGTGTTCCACTGTTCCTTGGGGTTGTTTTTACTGTTATTATTTTGAGTTGAAGACTTCATGTACCTCAATTTGCCCCTGCTTGATTCTTCGTGTAAAATCAGCGTCCAATGTCCTGACTGCTCTGAGTTTGGATCCACAACACCTAATCCTGCCTGGTGAGTTTGCCTACTTGTCAAGTTTATTATTGCAATAATTAATACTTCTTACCTTATTCTTAAGTGCTCCTTTCTCTCTCATGTGTGGGCAGTCTTTACTTGTTACCACTGCTTTGATATCTGCTACTGTCACTGAATGTAGAAAAGATGGAATGTTATGGAGAGTTGACAAATTCTGAATAGTAGAAATTATATTCTACCTTATTCATTAAAAATAAGCACATTCATCTCTAGTCTTCAAGCTTGTGTATTAATATGGCATTAGCAATCAATGTGATAAAAAGCCATAGTTCAGAAGACAGCAGTTTTCATTTACAACTTTGTCATAATCAAAAAGTGTATTGCTCACCTTTTTCCTGGAGAGAGTCATGTGATATCTGTCCTTGTGAGAACTCCTCTATGTCTCCATAGTGTAACACTTTGTGGTTTGGTGATAGACGGCAATACCAGAACTTGTCTAGGGGAGATGACGGAAGATACATATAAAAATATGCATGTTATGTACTGTGCAAGTTATTGTGTGGCTGTTTTCTTCTCTCTTGCACAAATATCTTGCTTTTTATTGCCTTTATAATGATCCATTCCATTCAGATTTTATAGTTTTTCCACTAGTAGGACAACACTGTAAATGAAAATCACTTTTGATAAAAAGCATCAAGTCTGCTTGTGACTAACTAGCTGCCCTTTTATGCTGAATATTTAATACCAATAGGTTTTACATGATTCTAAATAAAGGCACAATAATAATGTTTAAAAAAATAAAATAAATAAATAAATAAATATATATATATATATATATATAATTATATATTATATTATGTATTATATTATGTATTATATTATATTATATAATACAATGGAGTATTTGTATATAGGCTGTTGTGTGCCCCAAATACAGAATTAAATTATCAATTTAATATATTCATATCCTTGTTTAATATAATGCAGTATGAAACCGACCAAGCTTTAGGGTAAGGTGGTCGGGGAACCTAAGCCTGTGATGTCCTATATTTGAGTAGATTATAGCAAGAGTTTAAATACAGTGTCTCCCTTCAATAAATTTTTTTTATCCAATATGATTGTCAATCAATCTGGTGGGATTTTGGTGATATATTGCATCCATAAAACTGCAATCGAATCCATTAAATGGCTTTTCTGAATTTGGAACTGAATTCATGAATTGAATCACATGTAATTGTAGCCTGATTTTTGGATGAGTAACTGACCCTGTCTGCGGCGAGCACTGATCTTCCTAAAGCAGGTCCCTTCACACAGGCGGTTCAACCTCTGCCGTTTAATCAGCTCGGTCACCTCTGGCTGGAGTTTCTCTCGTAGTTCTCTAAACACACACAGACATGTTACCTTGAAGCATGCATTGTTTAGGGGGTGTTAAGAAAGTTGTCTCTTAGATATACAAATGTATAAAAATTTAATTGTGAATTCTACCAACCAAACCACCCATGCCCCCCTCCCCCCAGATTTTTTTTTTTACACGATTTAGTTTTTACACGATTTTGACTATCAATATGGCTATATAACAATATAAATAATAGTAATAATAATACTTAATAATAATAATAATAATAATATAATAATAATTTATTATTATTATTATTATTATTATTAATAATAAATAAAAATGATTAAACTATAACAATACTATTGCAATATTTCACTGTAAAATTACAAAAGTCTTAATTTCTTTTTCTTTTGTTCAATTGCAGCCTTTGCAAAAATTTCACTAGGCATATAGAGTTTTTCAGTTTTATTTCAATTAATTGTGCAGTCCTAGATATACATCACTATAAGAGAAAAAAAAAGACCAGTGAATTTTTTTGTAACTCAACACAATGTATAAAAAAGCAAAAAAAACAAACAAACCAAAAAAAAACAATTAGAACATGGTGGTTAGTTTATCAGCTAATGGCCTGCTACCACCGTAAGATGCATTCAACAGAGAACAAGATGTGTTTTAGCAGACAATTAATACTAAACTTGCCTGAATAAGAACATTCAGGCCATTCAGAATCTGCAGTGAATTGCTTCATTTATGAAGTCTGAATGTGTTTTCTAGACTATAAGAGGATGCACTCACAGCATTGGGCGTGATTTGGGGTCATCCTGGCTCAACATCTCTGATTTCAGCAAGGGTCTGTGTGGCCTGCCACTGCCCTCCGTGTTAAACCGCAATGTGACACTTTGGGTGGTGTACCATTTCTGTTTTTTCTCCACCTACAAGGGTACAGACAGTCATTCAAATAAATGCAACATCTTTTTGCTTTGTATATGATGTGATTTTTTTATTTTTTTTATTTATTTATTTTATTTATTTTATTTATTTATTTTTTTTTTCTTGGGCTTGATGACTGGGAGGCTTCACCAGCTGTCATTGTAGTTCACTGTTGAAGAGCGTTTTGTGTCTTAACAGTGATTTGCTGGCTACATTGCAGTTTTAGTCCGAGTCTTTTCTTATGTACTTCTGTATCTGTGTGGCTTAATGGAGTTTTTCTTTATCTCAGACCTTGCATCCCTTTGTGTGGCCGTTGGGTACAGGCCTGGCACAGTGCTGGGGTCTGGCAGGGGGAACTGAGGAGCTCAATGGGATTAAGGCCCTGTCAGTCTAATCTCCAACAGTGCTGTGACACAGTCAGAGCCTGGGGAGAAACATGCTGACACAGTGTACTAAAGAGAGTAGGCCAGATAATGTCTGTAGAGAGGACACATTGGTTATGGTTCGTTTTGGTTGCCATGTGTTTTGTCTTTTTGCACTGTACAAAATATTTCCATTATTTGACAGGCAGCATCTGTTTAAATTGTGACCATTTTTACTCAGTTTGAGATTTTCTTCAGTAAGTAAATTCATAATGGTTAAAAAAGTGCAAAGACATTTTCAATAATGACAATAGTGTATAAGACTTTTTTTTTTTTTTTTTTTTTTTTTTATAAATGCAATTGACACTTAAGCATTTTGATGATTCTGGAAATGCATTTTAGTGACTCAAGAAGCAGATGGAGAATATTTGAATTTAAACCCCAAATAAGTTTATTCTTGTAAACCATGAGTATTTAGAACTTTCTTTACTTTTGAGTTCACGAAACTGACACATTAATCTGAATTGTTTCATTGTTTGGAGTTTTATGAACTTGTTTCTTTTAATTTAGACAAACCTAAATTTACCTGAAATTGGGCTATTTCCCAGCATGCTTTGCCATGACACTCAAAAGGGAGGATAAATGCTAGAATTAAGTGTTATATAATTTTTTTTTTTTTTTTTGTGTGTAATATTAATGTTAAATGAGGATTTAGTATTTAATGCTTTGCTACCCCAATTTAGAAGAGTTTTTGTTTTGGTGCTCCACTCGTACAATCACAGTGACGAGTGGAGAATGAGCTTGGTTTGAGAACCGGTATATATTAAAGATGCACTATGTAACTTTTTCGTCTACTAGAGGTCGCCTATTCAAAACAAAGGCGTAGTTTGATGACACCTAGTTTGAGCGCAGAATCTTGGGACATGTGGTCTTCACCTCACAGCCGGTGGAAAAGAATCGGGATAGGACTCGGGCAGAAATCATGTTCATGGATGCGATTATTACCGTTACTGTAGTATGAAGCAGAGCAGGACCGAGTGTTGTGGGAGCTGAGCAAGGCCACTGGAGCGATTGTTAATAAGATGAGCGCAACACACGCCAAGCAAGCAGCGTGACTTTTATTATGCCACAGTCGCCGGCGCCATTTCCGCTTTTCCGGTCATGAGTATGAGGTAACGCAGCTCTGTTTATCATATTAGATGCATTTGATGATGCTATGACGTTACTCTGTGCGTTCACTCGGCGGCTGCTATGACACCTGTTGCACACTGCAGTAAGAGTAAAGCGTTTCTGCAAAATAAAACCGGAAACCGAGGGTAATGCAGATATGACGCAATTGACAGGCGACTCTCTCCCATGTCCCGGTTCCTTAGTTAAAATGGCAATTTTCTCGCGATTTACAAATAGTTGGAAACATTTGGGATATTGTAAGTACTCAACTAAACAAAATATATAACACTGGCCTAGTGGTTTTTGGATATTTTACTGAAAAAATGTTACATAGTGTACCTTTAAATGTTCTGTATTGCCGTACTCCGTAGCCTACCGCGGCTCCCTATATGCAGAGTAGGCCTACGCAGTTTGCGTAGGGCACCAACTCCCAGCAGGGGCACCATCTCGGTTGCTCAATTTGTAAAAAATACAAATTCTATATTATTCTATATTAATATTAACATAATCATACATATAAACACAAATATAAAATGCATAATATATCCCGCATAGCGCCCGGTTTCTTCAAGGATTCAAGCGCATGCATTAGCTTAACATACCCTGTCATGGGCTTTGACAGATGCGTGTGCGTCCTCAGCGCAAAACGTTAATTTTACAGGTTATATCCTCATTTGTAAATGCTACTAATTCACACGAGTATTTCCATTTTGCATGAAAGCGCGTCCTTACAGTCTGACATTAAGCTTCAAACTTCACTGAAGGAGCGCCGGTGTGGCGGGCGCTCGCATGCACGTCAATCAGACAGAACGCAGTCGAGAGGGAGACATTAATATTCAGTGCAAAAACATTCATTTAACTGAAATATCTGCTGTTGGACGCTAAATTTAGGTTTGAAATCAACATGTAATTCACGTATTTTGACAGTAGTAACTGTAAAGGGATAACCGCGTGTAATGTAGGCCTAAATGTAAGACGTTTGTACAGGTTAATGTTTCCATAGAGTGTGTGTGTGTGTTCCTGCAGAGCATTCCTCTAATTGATTACCATTTATATAACCACACAAATACCGTAGTTAAACTATGGATTTAAAGCAAAACCATGCTAATTTGTGGTTGCCATGAAATAACCCTGTTTTATTTATATATTTATTATTATTATTATTATTATTATTATTATTATTATTATTATTATGATTATGGTTTTATTCATTGTAAAACCATTGTTAATTTTTTATATATTCACTGTGTGTTTTCACTGACACGTTTGTTTGAAGGACAGCATTGGGCAGGATGGCGAATAGTGTTTTGTCAATAAAATAACAAAATGGGCTTTTTATCCAATTAATCGAAGAGAAAAAAAAGAATTGGCAAACTAATTGATTTATTAAAATAATTGTTAGTTGCAGCCCTAATAATATTTATTTATAATTTTTATTTAATATGTATAATTTTAGTTTGTATTTTCTTGCTGAAGAGCTACAATTGTAAATAACTGTAATTACAATTTATTTTATTAAAGTTCTATTTTGACCCCTAAAGTAGGTGGGTTTTTTGGAGGGGGCAGGGGGGCACCACAATACAATTCTGCTTAGGGTACCCATTTGGCCAGCAGCTGCCCTGGCCGTACTCTGGTAACAATGCTTTCATAACATTAGCACACCAATTGCTGAAAATTTGTTATAGCTGGCTAAATTTCCACTACTAAAAATGTACTAATTAATTTTATACCATACAATATTCTGACTACTTTTTCACCACCATGCATCCAGTACGTTTCATTACACAGCCCAGACAAACGGTTGATTCCTCTAGATAGTGCTGCTATACAAAATTTTTACTATCAAACACCAGTATAAATTAAATGATAATGGAGCCATATAATATAATATCAAGCAATGAGCAATAATGCACAACCCCCCACCCCCCCCCCCACCCCCACTGTGACAAACAAAGCAAAAGGGTATTAAAGAGACAAGCTCAATCTAGATCCCTTGACCAAAAATAGGGAGTCCTAAAACAAATAACTAGAATTTATATTGTTTATATTCCAAAACAAAAATTAAAAGCAGATATCATTTTAGGGTTTTGTATAGTAAATCTCTGACCTTGCCCTGTAAATCATTACAAAAACATGAATTGACTGCAATACTTCAAAAGGAATATTTTAAATGGATCTGCCAGCCGAATCTGTTCTAATGTATTCTATATGATCATGCAATGTTTACAGTAACAACACAATAACAAAGCATCACCCAGTCATTCAGTTCTTCCACTATTGTGATTCTCAGGTTACTGTGCGAGTAAAGTCAGTTAAGGTTAAGTACAGCAAGCCTTTAAATGACCGTACTTACATGTCACAGCCATGTCCGTGTGTCAGTGCTGAAATTGCGTGTGTGTATTGAAACGGAATGAACCATAAACACTGTTATCTGGTCACAGTGGCAGTGGGGCGAGAGAAGTGATGCAGGCGACAGCAGATGGTCCTACAGCAAGCAATAGTTCTCTCAAAAGGAGAAGATCCTGTCTGTGTGCAGGTACGAGAATCTGGAGAAACAAAGTAGTAGAACCCAGTGTAGTATTTCCCATTGACTCCACTGAAAGAAAGGCTCAGTTCTGAATCCTTAGAATGCTGCTTTGCTTGTTTATATGAGTGATCCGCACTGATTGGGCAGATGCCTTCGTGGTGCCAGCCAATGAACAGCTGGCTATGGTCACATGGGTAGATCACAGAGGGAGAGCATGAGCAGGTTGGATGGGGGATGGGGGAGGACAGGACCAAAAGATAATGATTTAATAGATCTTCTATCTAGCTAAATCGCAGGGAAGTTGTGCTGATGTATTTCGTGAGCACTGTGAGATGCAAATGGCCCTGACAAGAGTCTGACGTTTATTGTGAAAAAGGAAAAGGTGTGACAAAGTGTGGAAATGTCGAGATCCAGTAGCATCGTTCGCCATCAAAGCAAGAGCCAGGGGTGCAGTCATTAGAATTCTGTTGTCATGGAAACCGGTTCGGTGTGGCCTGTCGAGCTGGTGGCGGGACTCCGCTTACCCCAGTCTTACACAATAAGAGCCTTGCAGCCTCTTCCTTTTACTCGCTCTTTCACTCCACTCTCATCCTTTGCTGTCAAATTTGCTGCATGTTAAATCCACATCGGATAGGAGATGTACTTGATGAATCCCATGAATCAAAGCATGCTGGTATGGGGACAGACTAGACTCGAATCTTAGATGTTTTTGGTTAAGATAAAGGTTAGTCATCAGGTAAGGGATGAGCCAAAGAATTCAGTGTTTCATTCATCGGTGTATTATGATGCATTGTTTTCCTGGTTTATCTTAAAGTGATTGATTTGAAATATTACAGGTGATGATACCAGAGACTTTCTGGCAGTTCACCCAAAAATGAAAATTGTCATATACTCACCCTCATGTTCTTCTATACCCATTGAATTTCTTTCTTTCTTCTGTGGAATACAACATGAGATGTTAAGTAGTATATTCTCACTGCCTTTTTCCCATACACTGTTCAAGAAAATGCCAAAAAGCCACCTAAAAGTAGTATGTAAACCACACATGTTATTTTCTAAATGTTTTCTGAAAGGGATAGTTCACCCAGAAATAAAAATGGTAATTTATTATTCACCCTTACGACATGAGAGTGAGTAATTAATGACAGAATTTTTATTTTTGGGTGATACGACCCTTGAAGACTTGTGTTGTAAAGCCCTTTGTTATTTTTAGGGTTTGATAATTTGTTTAAAAGAGACCCTCCATTGAATTTCCATTTTCCACAGTACTAAAGTACTGACCGCAGTTGATGTGAGTGTTCCCATTGAGCAGGGAATAATTCCTCTCTTTTCTGAAAGCTCCAATTATTAAACTGAAAAAGGAAATGGTGGACAATGTGCATTCTTTTTTTTAGGTGTAAAAAGGAAATAGCTGTAGTTTTTGTGCTATACTATAAGGAGCATAAAAGGGCTAGATTCTCTCAGACCAAATATATACACTACCATTCAAATGTTTGAGGTTGGTAAGATTTTTGTTTTTGAAAAGTCTCATGCTCCATGAAGGGTTAGTTCAGCCAAAAATTTAAATTCTCTCATTAATTGATCACTCTCATGTCGTTCCAAACCCGTAAGACTTTCGTTCAACTTTGGAACACAAATTAAGATATTTTTTAATGAAATCTGAGAGCATTCAGCTTTTCATGTCAGTCTCCTACGTTGTTGTTCACATAGTGAACACCGTGCAGCGCTTCCGGGTTCTATGTCAGAACGCCTGCTCCGTATTGGCCAGCTTCTGCATCAGCATCACATGCATGCGTGTTGTGCTCACGTGTACAGCGTCTGCCAAAAGTGAGCCGGCGCTCTGTGTTTACTATGTGAACAGTGTAGGAGACTGACATGAAAGAGAAGAAAGTGTTGAATGAAGTCGCAGGGTTTTGCGCACAAAGTATTCCTGTCGCCGCTTAACATTTAAGGTTGAACCACTGTTGTCACATGGACTATTTTAACAATGTCTTCCCTTTCTGGGCCTTGAAAGTGGTAATAACATTGCTGTCTGTAGGGTGGTCAGAGAGCTCTTGGATTTCATCAAAAATACAACAATAATTTGTGTTCCAAAAAATGAACAAAGATCTTGCGGGTCTAACTGTTTTGTATTTTGATATATTTTAAAATGTAATTTATTCCTGTGATGGCAAAGCTGAATATTCATCATTACTCCAGTCTTTAGTGTCACATGATCCTTCAGAAATCATTCTAATATGATGATTTGCTGCTCAAGAAACATTTCTTATAATTAATGTTGAAAACCGTTGTGCTGCTTAATATTTTTGTGTAAACAACAGCTTTTGATGAATTGAATGAGTTCTTGCTGAATAAGTAATTTCTTAAAGACTTACTGATAACTTTTTAATGGTAGTGTATACATGTCTAGCAAGAAGCATCACATAAAACTTTCACAATCTTAATGATGGAATGCTTAATGAAAACTTACCAATTTGCAGTGTGCTATATATATACTGATGTATCTTCCATACAGTGTCAGACGTTTCTTTGCAGCATCTGCATGTTTAATGTCCAGAATCCTCCTGAGCAACTGCTTTTTCCTTCCTTTGCCTTACTAATGCCACAGCAGTGCAGCACAGGTGGTAGATTCAGTTCCTCAAGGCCACAATATTGTGTTCATGAGAACTTCTCCATATAGAGACCTGAATTAAACTTGTCTGTAAGGTTTTGGTATGGAGCCAGAAATGACCACAGAGGTTTTGAGATGCACCTTACATCAGAGCTCCACAGTAAGTTTTAAACATTCAAGACGTCCTCTATTCATAGCCCCTAACCTGAAGCAGTTCCAGTGCTGCTGTATGTACCAGTGCCATTAAAAGGCTTCCAACAGCCTCCTTTGTAATGCTTGACCAGACAAATCTTAAATGTGTTCTGAAAGATATCACCTCTAATTTGATGAATGTAGGATGCAGAAACACCATTGCTACAGCATTAATTAACTCGCCCCTCTAATGAGTTGGTCGCAAGACTCCTAATAGGAACAATGCTGAAGATTTATGTAAGGTGGGTTATGTAAGAATGCTGACATCTGCCAAACAGCACAGCTGACCACCTCCCTCTCACATCTGTAAATTCCTCTAATCCTTCAGATTATGAAAACCTCTCTCTCTCGCACACACGCACAAATCAGAGAAGTTTATCTAAGTTTTGTTTGCTTCATTAACCCTGAAATCAGAAGTGCGGTGTACGCAGTTATCAAAACAATCCATTCAGAAGTCTATAACTTGTATTCTTGTAACTACCATATCATACTTGATCTGTATGGATTTTTATTGATTTGTGTGTTTTAGAGTGAGGGAGATTTTACTGCTGCCAAAGTTCTTGTCATAGTGGTGATTGGATTGGTTCATGCTGGTTTCAGAGGTCAGTAAAATATTCAGTTCTTTCTCTGCTGCCTTAGGGCTTCTGGATGTCTCATGTAGCTTTAAGGTCTTGTGGATTTTTTTTTTTTCAGACGTTTTGCAAAGATGCAGGCAGCAATTTCTCAGTGGAGGCTCTAACACAACAGTACAAATTACTGTACCTATGTTTATGAAGGCCAAAAAAAGTCAGCAAATATTTCCTGTGGAATGCATCTAAAAGGACTTATATAATAATAATATTTTATATTTGGTTACAGTTTTTGGTCACTTTTTCGAATTTCTTTACAAATCAAGAATGACACTTTAAACCGTTTGTAATTCACTGCAGTTTGTTACATTTAACCATGTTTACATTACAGTACAAAATTATTCCTACATTTTCCCCAATGAAATTGAAAGACTAACACGTGTGTGTTCAGCTACATCAAATTTTTTGATAGTATTTCATTTTTTAGATTTGGAATACATTTCAATATGTTATTAGAAATGTAGCAAATTGCTGTCTGATTCAGTTTTGGATTGTTAGGCTCGAGGTTTAACATTTTTGAAAAGATTATGTAAAATGTTATGTAAAAAAGTAGTAGTCAGTTAATGCATTTTGTGCCAAAGCAATGATTAATGATCCACAAATGAGTGACCCAAGTAGTATGAAAATGAATTAATACATTATTAAAATAAATTAATACATTATTAATTTTAAATATTTTATTTATTATATGTACAGGAAAGAATGTTGTTAAATATGGTGAACTAACATGCCCTTGTGTGGGTTTGAGGATAAAGTGGGTGGTTTTTTTTTAAATTTTTTTATAGATATTCATGGGTTCTTCTTCATGTGGGAAAAGTCTAGGGGTTTTACAATATTTGTTCACCTATATGTAAATAACGATTTATCACCGTCTGCTCAGTGGCATGGAAAACCGAAAAGGTCTTTAGGGAATTTATCCATGGAGCGGTAATGTGTGTGCTCTGTATCTCAGAGTTGGGTTACATAAGTTCCATTTACTTCTGGTCACTGCTCATATGTATCCCAGTCTTTCTGCTGCTTTTGCTTGAACTGAAGCATTACATCAGTCGGCACTCCATCAGTCTTCTTGCTGCAGGACAGAGAGTGACTGGAGTAGAATTTAAGATGTCACATCTCATAATGAACCCAGATAATTGTATGATGTCTGCTTCATATAGCTGTTTTCATTTTGACCTTATAAGTGTCTGCTGAAATTGGAGTAGTTTGTTGTATGAACCCCCTCACCCGTAATAGGTGAGCAGTTTTGTAAATTGTAAATGCCAAAAGATTTGCTATTTTGCCCTCCGTCTCACTCCAGTGGACCTTGACATTGGGAAGAGTTAGAAAGTCATTTCCAGCAGCCTCACCTGTGACACATTATTAAAGACATGCACACTTACACAATGCCGTTACAACAATGACCCAGCATCTGACAAGGGCACACCTGCTCGTTTCACACTCTGACGTCACAGCCTATTTCTGGAGTGAGATGCTGTCGACACTGACCTCCTGCATTCTGGAAACAAAACTGATGTGTTGAACTTGTAATATAGAAGCTTTCAAACGTGTATTCACTGTGAGAACAGTGGAGTGTATTACTATAAAACCATGCAGGATATAAGTTTAACACTTTAACTTACTATATTGCCCCAGTAAAATATTTTATACATCAATGATGAATAGTACTTTTAAAAATGTTTAAAATGCTGTCCAGTCATGAGATGAATACTTCAGTCATATTGGTAGAATAATTGTTCTGCATAGAACAGGGCACTTTTGGGGGTTTTGAATAAATGGTAGGCTATTTTTAAAAAAAACACTACAGCAAATATATATATTTTTTTTTAAATCTTTTGTTACCCCCCATGTTTTTGAGCTTTTTTTTTTTTAACCTCACTGAATACCTGATATCTGTTGTGTCTATATCTATTGTGAATATCTATCTGATAATAGACTCTACAATGGGATACTATTAAAATGTTCTTCACACTAAGAACATTTTTATTTTATTTTATGTCTGCTAGATGTCAATGTAAGTTGAAGACTAGTGCAATGCACACAATATTACTGTGAAATATACCAAAATATCCTACAGATATAATCAACTTAAGGGAAGAAGGGTTTTAAAATCTTTACAAAGTTGTATCTTTTTAGTGGTCATCCTTTTCAGTTACCTATGAAATTTGACAGGAGCTGCCTAGTGATTATTTGATGAAAGACAAACGCCTTTAAACTCACTATTAAAAAGGGAAGACATCCAGTTGGGTGTTTTGCTGCACCGCAGCATTGAAAGTGTAAGTACATTCATTACTTTCCACCCAGTTCTGTCACAGACCCACACTAGTTGAAGAGCGCCACCATGAGCATCACTGTCTAACAACAGACTGATTATGCACTTATAAAAAAACGGAGCACTTGTCCTTTTAAAAAAAACAAAACAACTAAAAACACAATGGCAGCAGTCTCCTGAAGAAACAAATGCAGTGGCTTTAAAAGGGATGTTACTGTAAAAGATGAGAACACTGTACTCCCATTTAGTCAAAAGGAGCGACGCGACGTGACACAGTAAAACCATACTCCCTTTAGAAAGGAGTTTCAAGCTCTCCCTTTATTTTGTGTAAGCCCCTGGGAATTGTGCAAAAATGCTATCTCTGGAATTTGTGGAATTTTGGGAGAGGCTCGTAAACAGCCACTCATTATCGTCATTTGTCTCCCATATAGGCTTCAGACCACTAGGCCTACTACTCAAGATCTAGGCCTTCAGCACACAAAATCTATGTTTTATGTTATATTTTTGCCTTCTGAATGTGATTACATGAATCTGCTTGTTAAGTTGTGACGATGGATACTGTTTCCGGGACCAAGCCTCTACTCGTTTCAATTGAGAATAATATCTTAACAGCTATTTAAGAGCACCATTTATTCACATCACACATTTAAGCTAAGCTTCTAAAGTCACCATGAAATCTAAATGGACAATTCTTGTTTTATAAATGATTTATCCATAAACATCCTCACTTTTTTTTTTTTTTTTTTTAATTCATGTGCTTGTAATCTTTAATCACAATTCTAATCTCTTTTCTAATTATGTGTTTTTAGTGTGAGGGCGGGACAACCTCTCACATGAGATCACAGCAACAGACGCTGTTTTATGTTTCTGCTGGTCGATGCCCAAACTCCATACCATGTCATCACACAAGTTCTTCATGTCTCACAAAGAGAAACACACGGACTGCAAATATATACATTAACAACCAACCAAACTAAAACACATATACTTTCCATGAGTGTCACTCTCTTGCTGATTTATGTGCATTTTGAAGTATCGCATCAGAAACGAGTGATGGAAACGCCAAATTTCCCAAAAAAGTTTTTACGCTTCCTTGAGGTGGTTTTTGACTAATTAAATAATGGAAGATGGGAACTCATTTGCCGAATAAATTCTTATTTAGCGAACATTTAAACCCACATGACTAATCAGCTGTTTCCGCTGATGGGGTTTTATATACTGTTGGTTACTAGGTTACTAATACCACCTTCTTCCGCTCTAACTTGATGGAAGCATTTGTTTTTTTGTGAAATATGAGAAAATTCCCTTCACATTTGGATGGAAACCCAGCTAATGAATGAATATCTTGTTTTCCCGTGGGTGCTTGATCACAGCAATAGTAAACCATAATGATCCAATCAATTCCCAAATGGACAAAATCAAGTCCCGCCCTATTTTTTTTATAATTTTTTTTTTCTTGTTCGAGAAGCGGTTTCACTCGGTTATATGCAGTGCTGGGTAGATTACTTACAAATTGTAGTCTGTTACTGATTCCATATTATAGTTAGTAATGTAATCCATTACATTACACATTTTAGGTAATCTAATCTGACTACTTTTTTGATTTTACCTAAACCATTGATTTGAATCGTATAATCTTGTACCATATTGATATAAAATACAAAGAGAAAGAAAATATATTCCCTTTATTTATCCACAACATAAAGTGCATTAAACATTAAGTCAGGGTTTCGTAGACTGGGGTTCGTGAAAGAACTGCAGGGTGTTTGTGAGTTTAATGAAAAGCTAATAAATAAATTATAAAATTGTTACATTGAAAATAAATCATTTTAAAATAAAATTAAAAGTAATCAAAATAAAACTTACTACCTAAAACCTTACTAAAAAAGATGTGACTATTACCTGACTTGATAATATGTTATTGACTTTATTATTAACTTATTACCTTAAAATCTCAGAGGGTACTTCAAGTAAATAGGTCAAAAAAGTTTGTGAATCCTTGCATTACATGAAACCAGCAGATTATGTGAATTTGTTCATTTTAATGCATTTGTAAGCCACAAGCCTTCCAAAGACTTGGGTCCAATACATGATTAAATGACTCACTGAGTGATAATTCAATTATTGAGTGATTAATCAATAGTGTTCATCAGTAGTTGATGGTAGATATGTTGGATTTGGTGCATATTTTTCCTTTCTCTATGTAGTGTTGATATGTCAGATAGTAAATACAGTTTTGTCCTGCTAGCATGTGTGGAAGTATTTAAAACGAGCGTGCTATAACTAGTCCCACGTTAGGTTGTGCCCCGCTCGCCAGAGAAAAAGGTTAGGATCATATATATATAATTTTTTTTTTTTTTATGTCAGACAGATTAGCGAACCCAAACAGTAGTTTAATGCACAGATGAAATCATGGGACAATGCAGGTGAGTAAATGGCAGATAACAGTTACTAGAGTGATAGCTTGTGGATAATTTGTGGTTTCTTCACTGGCGGTGAGTGGTGGTGATGGCTGAAGAGTCTGGACGGAGCACACACCTCGGTGAGTTTACAGGTAATGCTTCAGTGAGCAGTGTGGGTGTGACAGTGGAGCCAGGTGTGTCTGTGACAATATTAGCACCGTTTGTTGTTTGCTTCTGGGATATGAGTGTTTGGGCCTGAAAATAGTGATGCGTGACATCACACTTAAGCGGATATTGAAATATGTGGGATTCCTCCAGTATGAATGGCCATTGTGGCTACATGCAAATATGGGGAGTTGGGGCTTTTACCACAAGATTTGAACCCCCTCCCCAAAAAGAAACTCATAAACATAAGGTCAAACCCAAAACAAAATGTAAGCGTTTGATGGGTTTTAAAAGTATGATCTGTATATTGTGTACACCGATCAGGCAAAACATTGACCACCTTCCTAATATTGTGTTGGTCCCCCTTTTTCTGTCAAAACAGCCCTGAAGGTCTGCTGTAGTATCTGGCACCAAGATGTTAGCAGCAGATCCTTTAAGTCCTGTAAGTTGCGAGGTGGGGCCTCCATGGATCGGACTTGTTTGTTCAGCACATTTGGAGGCCAAGTCAACACCTCAAACTCGTTGTGCTCCTCAAACCATTCCTGAACCATTTTTGCTTTTGGCAGGGCACATTATCCTGCTGAAAGAGACCCCCGCCATCAGGGAATACCGTTTCTATGAAAGGGTGTACATGGTCTGCAACAATGCTTAGGTAGGTGGTACGTGTCAAAGTAACATCCACATGGATGGCAGGACCCAAGGTTCCCAGCAGAACATTGCCCAAAGCATCACACTGCCTCCGCCTGCTTGCCTTCTTCCCATAATGCATCCTGGTGCCATGTGTTCCCCAGGCAAGTGACGCAAACACAACCGGCCATCCACGTGAAGTAAAAGAAAACGCGATTCATCAGACCAGGCCACCTTCTTCCATTGCTCCTGGGTCCAGTCCAGTTGGTGCTTTCGGCAGTGGACAGGGGTCAGCATGGGCACCCTGTCTGGTCTGCTGCTATGCAGCCCCTACACGACAATGCACTGTGTATTCTGACACCTTTCTATCAGAACCAGCATTCTAATTTTGAGCAATTAGAGCTACAGTAGCTCGTCTGTTTGATCGGACCACACGGGCCAAGCTTTGCTCCCCACGTGCATCAATGAGCCTGACGCCGGTTCACCACTGTTCCTTCCTTGGACCACTTTTGATAGTATTATGCTATAAAGTCAGATTTGCAGTATAGCTACTCCCAACTGAGATCAATAAAGTCAGAACTGCAACAGATAAACTCGCAATTCTGACTCTATTTCTCTCAATTGGGAGTAGCTATACCGACTTTATAGCATAATACTATTAAAAGTGGTCCAAAGAAGGCCCAATTGCTAATCTCACAATTCTGAGAGAGAAAGTCAGATTTGCTGTAAATTTGCAATTAAGTAAAAAAGGCCCAATTATCTTTTAAATTTATGTGGTGCAAACAAGCTATGAAACGACGCATTATAAGGGCACATGAATTAAAAAAAATATGCCCGGATTAACCGTTTATTATAAATAAAGCAATATTCCATTTAAAGTTTTTTTATTTAATTTCATGGTAAGAACATATTCTAAATGTCTGTTTAACACAGGCAACGTTGTGCAGACAATGCATATGTGCAAACGCCGTCAATAACCTACATCTTCCAGACGTCTCTGTGGTGGTTGCACTCTAAATTTTTCCAATAAAAAATCCTTTAAAGGTCGATCCCTTGACCACCTCAACCTCTTGTAGGTCAGTGGTCTATGGTATGAAGCAATGCCGACTCCGTGAGAGCTGGGGAGGAGTCAAGCTCCGCTACACAGGCGCGCGTTCGAACTTCACAAAATATATACATGTACGTGTGTGATGTCCACGACTAGGACTACGGGCAGCTCACAGTTTAAGAAATAGATTTTTTTTTAAAAACTTCAATAAGAAGAAATTAGACTTTTGATAGATATTAGAAATCACCATCGCACTCATTCTATAGACATTTTACCGATACTTTCGTCGAGTGATTGCTTCTAATTTCCCTAAGGGATTCGTTAAAACTGGATTTTTTCCCCCGTGTTGAGCAGTGACGAGCTGGTAAGACTTTCACGCACTGTGCATTTTTTTTTTAAAGAAGTTTTTTCAAATATTACTTCTGTTGAGGCAATATTTCTTGCATAACTACCACATGGTTCTTTGTAAATGCTTATTTTTTTGCAAGTGTGATTTGTTGTTCTGTTGCACGATATTGTGATCTGTACAAAAACAGGTGATTTATAATACCACGTGCCGTTTATATACACGCAGCCTTGAATGCATCTTTTAGATTTGTTGTTTGCTCTTTGTTTGTTTAACATTTGCAAGAACGCAGTCTTGATTAAATAGGCAGCTGGAGCACGTGACCATCTATATCACATTACCGCTCCTTGAGAGTTGTTTTGCAGACCACGTTGTAAATCACCTACTCCGAAGAAGTTTTACTGTGCTATGGGATTAGTTGGCCTATGTTAATGGAGAGAAAGCTTTCCTGCTACCACCAAACAATTCCGTAAAACCCCACGGATGGGTTAAATGGGGGAGGGGGTTCTGTGTCTTGGTGTCAGAATTGTAAAGAGTATACTCCTCCTACTCCTCAATATTTATCCTGTGGAGAAATATTTTGGTGACGCATCTGTGCAATAACTGTACTTAACTGTGGTCTTTCTGTACACAAATGAATTTGGTTTAATGTTCAGAGACCACCTGAAATCTCAGAGTAAAATTGCTTATTAGATGGAGTATTTGAGTTAAGTGGGGTTTGAGGTTGAGTTACAGCTGAAACAAACACTTATGTCTATAGCACTTACCAAATGTCATCCGAAATGCCACACCCTACAGGCATGTTTCTTTGGGCTCCTTATACCACCGTTTTTAGGTGGTCCTCCAAAAATAGAGCCCTTTTGCCATTCTTAGCAACAGGAGACAAACATGCTGGGAACTGATCTTTTGTTTGTGCAGGTCATTTTTAGCTCCTAGACAGAGTGTCTTAAAGGCTCCATTTAGTTGAAATCACCTTTTTCTGTGGACGTCTATTGTTTAACCGTAATACAAAAGAAAACACTTGTCACTTGTCCAACAAAGTCAACTGCCAGGATTTCAATTCATGCTTGAAGTGTTTGATAAATGGTCAAATAAAAAACTTCATTTTACACATTTCAAGTAATATGAGGGAAGTGAGACTTCTCTAGTCAGGTTTTTAAAGCTTCCCACAAGAACTGAAGTATGTGTGTGAAATTTTGCAGGCATTCAAGACAGCCCAGTGTCTCACACTCGTTTTTTTTTTTCAGACAAGATGGAACTTTGTGTTGCTGCAGTGTTTTTGTCCTACTTCGTTCCAGCTCTGGGTGAGTGCTGTTGCTTCTGTTCTTTTTTTTTTTTTTTTGATTTGGGCTTACAGACACCATCTCTACTAGTGTTTTTATATAAACTAGAAGTCTTCCTAAAAAAAAATAAAAACTGTTGAAGAATGTAATTAGAACAATATTAAAAGTATCATTGTCCTGCACGGACTTTCCTTTAGAGATTAACGGTATGTGTATGTTATGCAGGATCAGCTTTTGGCAGGGAAATGCCAGGTAAGTGTGTAGACTAGAGGGTTAGTGACGCACTGCGATGTGAGTGATAAACAAAGTTGAATTTCAAGTTTTTCTGTACTTCTGTTTGACGCTGATTTGCATCAAGGCCTTTTCTGTTTATTTTTGTTTAATAAAACCTGACTGCAGCAGTTGCACTTGCCTGTTTTTCTGCTGCTGGAGCAGTTTGTGCAGTTTTGGCTTTACATATTTTTGGCACGTTTCTCAAACGGTTCCACCGTGTCTTGTTTCTGCTTATTACACCTTTCCCTGAAGGGTTTTTCTGAAAAGCTCATGAAGTAACACTACTCTCGCACCACAAGGCTTCAGACTTTTTCACGTGTGCCAATGTGGTTCATGTTGTACCTAACCTTGGCTATATGCCGTTCTGCTACTCCATCCAGTTTCAACAAGATGAGACTTCTTAAGATTGATTGACCTTGGACAATTTTAAGTATTGCTGTTGGAATGTTTCTGTTGAGATTTGTCCACTTTTAAAAGATTCAGTACTGTGAATCAGGCGAGTCCTTTGGATTTATGGGAGAATTGCTGCATTCTCAGACTCTCAGACACTTATTTTGTGCTGCTGCCAAATCAAACATTTGAATACAGCACCATTTAAGTCAGACTGGCCAGTGTGCACTCATGTAAATACAGCACACATAATCATGCATGCAATCGTTTTTGTACAAAGCTTTGCATCAATGCTTTGTCCATTGTTTTTAAAAGGGTTGAAGTGAGAGAGCGAGCGAGAGATCATTATGGACAACCAAAGTCTTAGTCAGACCATTCATAATGTTTAATGGGAGATTTGGAGCGATGCCTTAAACATTTTTGTTTACAGAGAGCAGCTTCTCTGAAAAGATTCTTTTAAAATATCTAGCTCTATTATTACCATTCCACTGGTAAATTCGTGACCTAAAATGATGACGTATAATTCTAAAGTAATAAATCTAATAAAAAGTATTTGAGAAGAACTTAATGAACATGTCAAAATATTAGAGAATTGTTTAATTCTCTAGGTAACTTTTGGAGTTTTTTTTATTTATTTTTGTTTCATTGATGATGAAGAATATAGCGATTTTATGATGTCTTCAGAGATTAGTGCTTAAAATAGTTAAACTTTAAAAAAAAAAAAATATTTTTTAATCTGGCATAATGAAATGAAGCGATTTAGGTTGGCTGTCACAGTGTGAGCATTTATCTTGTCTTCCATGCTTGTTCACATGCTTTTTGAAGATATTGCCATATTTTAACTGTTTTATGGCTGTATGTGTGTCTGTGTCCAAACATCTTTACTGTTGAAATGTAGTGTGCAACCATAGTGTTAACACTGTAATCAGAGCTGGGTAGATTACTTACAAATTGTAATCTGTTACTGATTACAAATTTAATGACAAATTGTAGTTAGTAACGTAATCCATTACATTTACATATTTAAGATAGTATAATTTGATTATTTTTGGATTACTTTTACTGTTGACCTTGCTCATTTATCACATTGATTTTAAGTTAAATAATCTTGTTCCATATTGAGATAATAATTCAAAGAGAAAAAAATATTTTCCTTTTTTTTTTATCAACGACATGAAGTGCATTAAATATTACATTTTTGTTAGGGTTTCCCCATAAAAATGTTAAAAACAATATAAATAACTTTTCAAAAAATTGTTTGCCTGCATGTCATGTGACCATTAACCAACATCAGAGAACCGTGAACTTTAATTTAATTTAATTTAATTTTTTAAAATTTTACTACCAATTAAAATCTCGGGGGGTGCTTCAAGTAAATTATATTAGGTCAAAGAAACTTCAGCTGACAAAAAAGTCGGGGAATCCCTGCATTGCATGTAAATATGAAATTATGTGAATTTGTACATTTTAATGTGTTTGAAAGTCAAAAGCCTTCCAAAGGCATTAATGCATGGTTAAGTAACTCACTGAAACTGAGTGATAATTCAAATAATAATTACTGTGATAATCAGGAGTTGGTTAGATATGCAGTGTTGAGAAAACGCTTGTTAAAAGTGAAATGATTTGTGTAAATCCAGTGATCAAATGCTGTGGGTCTCAGTTTTCAGTGATAGTCACATGACCAGTGGCTGGTCTGGTCTGCAGTTCCACAAACCTGGAAGACCTTCTGAACGTATACAAACAGTGGGTGTTTTTGAGAAAGGAAAATTTAAAAGCTCAATTAGTAGTAGTAGGGAGAATCAATAAACTGAATATTTGACAGCCATTGTGAAAATAACATGTAATCATGTAATCAATAAAGAAATACTAGTCTGAATGCGAGTATTTTAAAATGTAATATAATCTAATTACAAGTACTTAATTTTTAGAATCTGATTACGTAATCCAGATTACATGTAATCAGTTACTGCCCAGTTCTGACTGTAGTGCACTGGAATGTTTAGCTGCCAGTTTCATATTAAGCAGTTTTAGAATCACCAAGTCCTAAATTAATTCAAATTGCACTAAATAGATTGTTTTCCTTATGAAAGCACTTAGAATAAGAACATAATCTAAATGTTTTGTTCGTAATAGTTTGACTGGCATAAACAACATTTTTGCTTGGTTAGATTTTAATTTAAACTTATTTTCTCCCTCAGCTTCCAAAATGGATGAAGTTCACGGTAAGCATTTTATAGTCTACAATCAATTTTACATTTAACTGAACGTCTTATTGGCTTATTAACATTGTTTTTAGCCAGGCTGGACCAGGTTTAAATATAGTGTGCAGTGAAACAGTGTGTGAACCAGTTCACAGCTGGTGTGCAAAAATTATGGAGTCACCAGTCAAAGCTTTTATCCTCTTACAGTAAATTCCATACAGTATCAATTTGTCCATAGCATTCTGATATTTGAGAAATGGCTTGCAGATACGTAGAGAATATTATAAATTAGATTTTCACTTTTTATGTTTTGGCACTAGAATGCTGTCATTATCATCTTAAATTCTCCTAATATTTTACATTTTGATTGCTTCTAGTATCTGATTTTTTTTTTTTCTACAGCTTTACCGAGTTTTGACTCTAGACATTTTCATTTTTTTTTCTCCCACCAGAGTACGACAAGCCATTTCATTATGGTGAGTATAGATGGACTTTAGCTGCTTAGCCAGTGTACATACTTATATGGGTTAAGGAAATCTCTTGGTTGACTTCATAAAGCTGAAAGGGAAAAATGCTAGTACTCACTGAGGCATTTTTGTTTATCAGTGTATTCTGAATGTACAGTCATTTTATTACGGGAGTTACTGATGTTTCCCATAGTGTTCTGAGTACTGTTGTATTAGCAAGGGCTTTTGGGGCCAAAGTGCATCACCCTGCTTAGGAAACATCTGGGAAGTCAGAGATATTTGCGTTTCCCCTTCTGTTTTTCCAAAGTAAATGGAAAATACTCACCCCGGGACTAAGCTTCTGTAACGCACATCAATCAGAATCTGATATCTACCCCAGAATTTCCTTTTCATTGGATCAGTTAATTGTCCATACTTGGATGTATAAATGGTCTGTCCCATTTATAATTAAAAGAACAAAGAGCCCTTCTTCGAAAGCAAACTGCCAAGTACACTACATGGCAGTTTTTAAAAAGTGGTTCCAGACTGTCTCAGGAAAGTCATTCTTCAGTTTTTTTTTTCATTATGCTCAGGAGATTTTATTGTTTGTGCATATTGTGTTTGCCTTAACACTGGTAAGCAGGCCCAAACGGAATCTGCAGATCTTTTCACATTTTCTGTGCTTATTTTGGATTCTGTTTTTTATTTAAAAAATGTGTTATATGAAACTAAGTGTTAGGCACTTATTGGTAGTTGTAAGCTTAAACAGGAATCCAAAATATTAGTAAACAAAGGGGTGGGGGATGCATAGAACTTTGTGAATGGTTTGTTCCAATTCTATAGATGTTTTGCAGGCACAGATTCCGTGTGCGCCTGCTACAAAAGGGCTGATTTCTGTGTGAATCTTAACTTGTGTATTGTTTTGCCATAGTGCAATTCATGTATTTTAATCTCATGTGGAATGTTTCTAATTGAATTCATGTATTTCATATTTGCAATCATGTTTTCAAAATGCAAACATGCATCATTTGTACATGGTCTTTTGAATCCTCCTTTCAGATTATGAATCTCTGAGGATCGGTGGTATGATCTTTGCTGTGATACTCTTCTTGATGGGGATCTTCCTCATTGTCAGTGAGTGCCAAATTATCTGCGTACTGGTCTGAGAACGAGTTATGTTTTAATAAATGTCATGTGAAGCATGAGGTTGGTGCAAATTTATTGCATTTCTTACAGAAACATTACATATAGCATGGCATCAAACAGATAGTCCATACATATAAAGAAACCTTTCTGTAAAATTTTGTTTATTAGTCTAAAAAGTGTATCCGCGCACACAGATAAACAAATATAGGTTACTGAGGGTAGACTGGTTGCAGGCCAGCATGTCTTTCATAACCTCTAAGTTTAAACCTCTCTACGATACCCAACACCGCACCATTACTTATGGTGTTCCTTCAGTGCAGGGACAACCTAGTCTAACCCCTGACTCTCTTACTCTGAAACCCCCACCAGCCCACATAAATTACTAAGGAGAAGCTGACTGTTATACAGACCATATGAGTTGTGTATATCTGGTTGTGCACCTATGTGAACTTTCTCTGTGTAACCGCAGCATGTTACAGGAAAATGCTATGTGCAACTTGTATGTTATAATAAACCACCATTGGTTTGGGTCTGACTTCTGGTTTGTTTCCTATAGGTCGGAAATGCCGCTGCAAAGGGAAGAAGTCAAAGTAAGTGGCAAAGAAAACGAAGTTTATTCTACCAAAATGTTCATGCTAAAGTCACGGTCACATTTATCATTGATTGGACAATTTTTGCGGTAGAAAATGGGAATCCACACAATTGGAAATTTTTGTGAAAGATTTACCCAAGCAGTTTTCTCTATGGCTCTGGGGTGCGTTCCCGTACAGTGACGCTGCTTTACCATGGTGTGATGCATCATTGAAGAAATCAACTAGACAGTCACGACTGTTTCTCGAAACTGTATTGTCTCAAATTTGTTGTTCAACAGCATTGGTTAATGATCTCGTGGAGTAATAACTTCTTTTAACTAATCCGCTCGTGACTGAATTAATGCCAGATTTTTGCTATAAATTATGGACATGGTATCTGAGGACTAATTCTCATTTTTCTCAGTTATTTTTCTTCATTTCCAGATTGAATCATAGGGTATGTTTACACAACAACAGTGTACTAAAAATAGATGACAACGTTGGCAAAACGATCCCGGTTCACATGGATCTGCGAAAATTACTAAAAAGGCTGTATTGTGCATGCCAGGCCATTAGTTGGAGATGTTGCTGTCAAGAAACACCCCACGAACATGTAATGCGCATGATGTCACCGTTTTCACAAAATCATGTTTTTGTTGTTTACATGGAGACGGTAAAGGCGACGCTTTCAAAACCTTGCACTTTGAAACCCGTTTTCAAAAGCTTGCGTTTTCATGCCTCCAAAGCACTGTTGTCATATGTTGTCAGTTTTCAGTTGAAAAGTGTTGTGTAAACATACCCATAGTCCCTTTCTTACATACTAGAGCACGTACGCACATGCGCACTCTTCAAAAACGCCGCTTTGACAAACTAAAATGACATGTATATGTGTATATATTCAAAATAAAAGAATGTTCGCTGGGACTATGGTTTTAGGAAACACTGACTCCTTGAACTGTTAATAACAACAGAACTTGCAAACATAGTAGGCTAATGATGCTTTTGGGAAATGCACCCCTGGTTGGTCGTGCTGATTTGTCCAGTTGACCAACAGAAAGCTAATTGCTTTGAGACTGATTTCTGTGTGAGCTGTGCTTCATACATTACTTCACTATTGACAAGACAATGGACCTTTTTGTCAGCGAAATTTCGCTAATGTGACCACACCTTTTAAAGTCAGCATGAAACAGAAGTTGTAATAGTCTTTTCCTCCCTATTGTGACACACGTCGGAATGAAACAGCTTCTCGAATGAGAAAAAATGTAGGGGGGGGACTTGATTTTGTCCAGGAATTGATTGGATGGTTGTGGTTTGCTATTGCTCTGTTGCCATGTGAGTAGGGTTGCAAAGGGGCTGACATTTTTCTGGTAAATTTCCCAAAAATTCTGGAAATTTTGCAACCTACATGTGAGTGACAGGTTGTCTGGTCAGTAAACGCGTCATCAGAGAAATGTAATCAATGTAAACAATGAAATCTCCATTTATTTCTCTGCTGTTCAGAAAAGATATTTTAACTTGTCGCTCTTGTTGTCTTTATCTGCTTCACAGGCCAGTAGGACTTGACACAGAGGCAGCCAGAGGTGAGAATGTTCGGTTTTATTTTGATTTCATGACACTTAAAAAGAAATAGATATTCACTTTTTTTATTGCAGGTGCAAAATAAAGTAAACCAAGGGAACAGAGAAACAGGTGACACTGCCTCTTCTTTTGGATTTGTTGTGATGTTATATATCCTGCATAAATGTTTAAGACTGAATATCATTGCTGTCCTTTGGTTCCTTTTGACAGAAAGCAAGGCTTCTTAAGAAGAATCTTAATCAAAACTGTGGCCTTTTGGAAGAAGAAGGGGTCACTTGAGGATGTAGTTCTAGTGTTCACCACAATTTTTAAATGTATATGGCAATATTTCTGTCTCTTGGATACAATGAGTGCTCCTTTTTAAAAATTGAAAAGTAAAAAAATAAAAAATAAAACTCTTGATACTCAGCTAGAACTACTTTGCCTTAGTTTAATTCAGCAGTTGATATCTGTGAGATTTGTGCCAATTTTGTCATGTGCATTTCAGTTCTGGTAAAGTTTCTGAAATGCGTAGTATAGTAGGCCTATGTGTACGTGCTCAGTAGCTAAAGGAAATAGTAGGCATTTTATATATTTTGTAAATTGTCCTTCCAGTTTTTTTTGTCACTTTGCAGAATTAACAATAAAGCTGTACTCTGTAGTTGAAAATAAAGTGATTTCTATGGAATGTCTGTTTAAGTGTCATCGAGAAAATGACCTAACAGTTATGTGAGATTTGTTCTTGGCATCTGCCCTGGTCTGTCTCTCGTGTTCAGTGCGTTATAAATAGTTGACCCTGATATTAGTAATATTAGTATAACCAGTTTGATCTTGCAGCTTGATTTTAGTATTCTGAAAAATATATATATCTATATCTGTGGGTCTCTGGAATATTCAATTCTAATTGGTCAGTGTGTGGGCAGATATTTCTGTAGAATGAATGTTGCCCATAACAACACAACGGACCTTTTTCAGACTGTGATGACGCTTTTTAACGGTCATCAATATCGTAAATCCTGCATTTTTTTTTGTATTTAATTTATTTTTAATTTTTTTTATTTTTTAAATGCATGTACATTTATAACACTAATACGTTGTATTAAATTACTTTTGCATCAAATGACAAAAAACAAGTTAACGTTGCTGTGAGGGTGTTTCTAATACAGCGTCTATGGGAGTGATGGTAAAAATAACATCTTTCTCTTTTCACTGCCGTTATCAGTCTCACTCTTTTTCCCTCTTTTTGAAAGTTGTGAAATCACTATTGTGGAGTTTTTCTTCTACCCAACTATGACGACTTCCGCTTTGAGAAACCTGGAAATGTAAAAAGGGTCTACTGCGTGTCGTATTGATTCCCGCTTTTTTCTTTCAAATCACCAGTTGGCGCCATCTTGCGATTCAAAGCAATTACTACGACAACAAATGCTAATAAAAATGGCATGGGACGGGGAGACTCCCAAATGAAAGAAAATGGTGAAAATATCAGCCTGAAGAACAAGGAAAAGCTGCATAAGGGAACACTTTAAAAAAAATAAATTGATAGGGAAATCCATAGGGGAGAAGTAAACTTGAATGCAGAATTATAATGATACATTAATATTGTATTCTTGAAGTGTTGGCCGATTATATTCTGCGCTGTTTATTTTTTATTTTTAACCCAAATGACATTACAATCACGTGTAAATAACAGGTCGGAGTTTATTTTTCGATAATACTTTATCGCAGTAAATGTATGTTTGACACCTGCTGTTAGGAATGGGTTATATACAATAACCTATCAATCTATGATTTTTATCGACGTTACGCTTTGAAGAATTCTTGATAAACATTTGATAACTGGCTTTTGTTTGAGCGCGTACAAAAACATCCCGATGCGAGGCGCACAATCCACGAGCAAAGCCTGTTATCCACCGTCCTCCTGCAGACCCCAGTCCAATTGCTGCATAGGTGGGGTTCTGTGTGCCGCATGTATTCACTGGGGGGAGGCGTTTGGCTCAGGATCCACACTGCATTGGCCAGCATGCATGCCAGACCCGAGAGCATCCCCTACCCTACCGAATTAAAGGGAACACCGACATACCTGCACCGCTAGGGGGCGTAAGTATGTAGCTTCCGAAGCCCAGCATCAACGCAGCGCTCCACCAGTACGCTCCCTTCATTCACAGTGCTCGATTACAGCCTGTAGCAAGATCAAGAAAGAGCACTGCAGTAATGGCAGCTTCAACAGGTTTGTCTATATATTGCATTTGTTTGCTTTTAACGATTAAACTGCATGGTGTACCATAATGAATTATCGAACTCATTTTACATTAGCTTTGTCGTGAGTAGCCTATAACTGAAAAAAATTCAATAAAGTCTTGCTAGTTATGCAAATTCTGCTATTTGACCGTATTACTACTGTTATAATTACACGAAGTTGTCCTATGCATAGGCTATTCAGGAACTGCGGTCTGATTGATTTTCTTAATATTTTGGGTAGCTACTGCAGACACCGGTGAAATTGTTTTAAAACTATTTTAATACATTTTTAAAATGCGTGTTTACTTGAGCAATGCAGTATTTTAAAGCGCTGTTATTGAACGATGCATTAAATGAATAGTTCACGAAAAAAACACTTCCCTTGAACACGAAATGTTCAAGAATGACAGTCTCTTTCACTTAGCTTCTTTTTTCTATACAATGAAAATGAAGAGTGGCATATGGGTGTGTAAATGATGAAATCATTTTCGTTTTAGGGTGGACTATCCCTTTAAGAGTGAATGGGGTGCTGAAAATCGCTAGCTAAGCAGTTACAAAACCCTGAAATTCATCAGGACACAACCGCATCATTGCGCTATTGAGCTTGTTCATGAGACAACACCTGTTTAATCCAAAGCGATCACAGTTATCTATATTGCATGTTATTATGTAGGTTGTTTCCCCCCCCCCCCCATATAGACAATAAAAGATTTTGGCAGTTTGAACAGCTTTCTATTGATTACCACTAGAGGAAGGTCCTCTCGTTTGGGACTGCAGGTTCTCAGAGCGCTTACACATACAACCGGCTTTTCCCTGAGCTTGCAGTCTTGTTATGCAGCTAATCAATCACCCGAATTACTGGCGTTTTCAGATGAAAACACTTGACACTGCAAGATGCCTTGTGCCTCGTACATGCTCAGAAGCTAATTGAGATCACTATTTATGTGATTAATAATTCAAAACGATTGCAGTCTGAATGTATCTCGGCGTTATTTGAGACCTCATTATACTCTGATTGTCCAGTCTACTATTCATATAATTATATATTTAATAAACCAGCATCTGTCCATGGTGCTGAACTCAGTCCCCTGCATTGTTTTCTTACTTCACTCCACGTCTTCACATGGCATCACATTGCTGCTAATGTCCATATCAAGTCTATTATTGGTGTTTCTTTTGTTTCACAATTGTTAAAAATATTTAAATGTATTTACAGAGTCATACATGCCTATGGACCAGAGTGCCTTTCATTATGGTAAGCAGCTGAATATTGCATGGAAATAGGCTATTTAATTAAATTTTTATTTATTTTTATATGTATTTATATATTTATATTTGTGTTTATGTATTTATATTCATATTTATATTATTTGTATTTATATATTTGTATTTATATTTTTTTATTTATTTAAATAAAGGCCTGGTTTCACAGACAGGACTTAGGTTAAGAATAAACATTAGTTTAATTAGGACATTTAAGTAGCTTTTATAAATGTGCCTTAGAAAAAAACATTACTGGTGTGCATCTTGAGACAAAACAATGGCACTGACATATTTTAAGATATATCAGTGCAAAATACTTTCAGTTAAAACAGCTCAAACATGCGTTTTAGTCTGGGACTAGCTTAAGCCTTGTCTGTGAAACTGGGGGTAAGTCAGTAAAACAGAGTATTTCACCACTCTTGATTTCTGAGCTCAGATTACGAGACGTTGCGGACCACAGGTGTCATCCTAGCTGTGATTATGTTTGTTTCCGGGATTCTTATTGCTCTGAGTAAGTCACTTACATAATAATCATAGACATTTTGTAATATAAGATGTGCTGAATGAGTGCAAATAATAGAAAAGGGCAAATAATAGAAAACCTGACAATGATTGCAGTCAATACCATTTTACTTCAATCAGTGCAGTGAACACATTCAAGTACATCTGCAATATGAAAAAGTGTTGGTCAATTTAAATGAGATTGAATGCATTCCTTTCAAACTGGCTGAACTGAAATTCAATTGACCCCAATAAAAGTCGCTCTCGATTACATATTTCATCATCTCTAAATGTTTTTTGCCCCAACAGGTAAAAAGTGCAAATGCTCGAAATCCAAGTAAGCGGTTTTCACACAAATGTGCAGCCTTGACTGTGCATGTGGAATGAGACCGAATAAAGGATGAGGAAACGTCCTGAAAGAAAAAAGATGGAATTGATGGTGCCATGACATGAGTGTTTTCTGTAAAGCTCCTTTACTGTTTGAATGCAGCCTGTGGTTTCTAAATCGACTGGTTTTTGAACTGACTAGCTTCTTCTTTCAGCTCACCTACACTGTCTATTCATTCAAACAACAGCACGTTTAAAATGCACGACCTCGTGTATGACTCAGACACCTGTTGTGCAAGAAGAAAATAAGACAGCAGAAAGTTTGTTGTTCTTGTGCTTCCCAAATTAAGAAGTGAACGATGTGCTCTTTGCGTGGGTAGGCAGTGTGTATCAAGACTGATAAAATGCTTAGCATGTCGTCCTGAGAGGATCTGAATGGTCAGGCCCTTGCATATACAAATCAAGCAACACCACTTATATTTGATTAATGCGGATGAGCATGCTTGCTAAATATGGAGTGCTTAAATGGAGACATGTTGCTTATTGGCATAAACTGTATGATTTTTTCCCACTACAGATCTAGTCCAGTGGAAGGCCCTCAGCCACCAAAGACAGAAGGTACAGCACAACAACAATAATTAATGTTAAGTAATATATTGGACACTTGATTAATTTGGCCTTTTTTTCTTTTAGTTCCCCCTCAAACGGTGTAAAGCGGATGGTGCGACGGTGCAGCTTATTATAGCAAGAGGAAATGCTCAGATGCACAAAGTTAGTTACAGGAATGTGGAGGAGAGTAGAACCTGCTTGACCTCTTTTTGTAACCTCAGCCTAAATGCTGATCTATGGCTGTATTTTTAAGTCTCTCAGTAGAACTTGTGCTACATTATGTCCTTTGTTCATGTAGTGCTAATGACACCATTCATGATGCACCTGACTGCAGTTATTTTACTTATGCATGAATAATTTGCTTTAATTGTGGTTATTATATGAGGCTTATATCTAACAAGGCATTTTTGGAAATACTTACCGAGGAATAACGATTAGCAGGCTGCTTAAATGACATCAAAGAGCTGATGTTTCATCTAATCGATATCAATCCTTTAGACAGATATGATGAAATTGATATTTACACTCGTTTACATTTGAATAAAGAATAAATGGCTTCTTAGCAGCTCTCCAGCATGGAACTATGCACAATCCAGTGTGTCACCCTGTGTAATTTGTGCATGCCAGGTTGATGTAAGATAGCTAGATGTTATTATATATTTATTTATTATTTTAGCTCCTGAATATTTGTTATTTGTATATTGAAATATACTATTGAATCCATTCCATCCATTAACAGTTTTGACAACAACCGTAACAAGATCATCCAAACATGCACCGATCAGTAAAGTCAGACATTAATATGCAACTGCACATTACTTTATGGAGAAAGTCTTGCCTTAAGAGCTAATGGTGCATCTGAATCAAATACACAGTTGCAAACTAGTAGTTACTAACATTATATAACATAATAACAGTAGTAACTTAACATTTAATTAAAACCTCAAGTTAAACATGATCTTATTCCTATTCTAACAGCACGGATATTTAAATACTGTTTTCCAGTAAACAAAGCACTTTAGACAGTAATATTTAAGTGTTACTCAAAGCAACTGATTTAATCGCAACTGAATGTATTTATGTCTCATGAAAGCATCCATATAACTTTTAGAATAATGAATCACTGTGCTTCTGCTCAGCATGATTTTTGGGAGGAATGCTTCTGAATTCATTACACAGAAAGGTTTTTTGGGGGGTTTATCATGCTTTGAAATGAAGTAATTGAGAATGAATAAGCAGCAGCCATAATGATGAGCTCAATACGGTTACTATCTGAAAAGGCGTTTTTATTATCCATCCAAATATTAGTCATATACCAAAAACATTTGTCATAATAAAAGAAATCCTGAGTTACAGAGTTTCATTCTTGGTCTTTACTTTGATTAGCTTTACTTAGTTTGGCTTGGTCAGCTGACATATAACGCAAAACACACATTAATAAAACATTAATGATTTGCAGAAATACATGAATAAGTATAAATGCTGCTCATCAATGATATTATTAAACATTGTACATTCAATCAAGCAGATTTTAATGCTACTTTACAGAATTTGGTTTTGTCAGATGGTTTCATTCATTAAGTGTTTGTGATATTTATTAAAACAATGAGCAAAGTTTCACAAATGAATTCACTAGAAGGACATTTGCACTTCTAATTCTCATAAATCCACAGTCCTCTTTGTTTTACAAGAAAGTGACATTAGCGTGTGTTTTCCCTCATTTGAATTTCCAGAGGGACTCAGAGGTGAATCATGCATGTCTCTGACTCAACAACAAAAACAACCTCCAACATTTGAAATCTTGATACAAGATGGACACGGTCCCAACATACAAAAACCTTTCCTTCTATACTATTTCACTGAATTAACATGGTTCAATCATAATAATGATTGTGACTTGATTCTGAAAGGACAAGACTAATTCTTACCTCAGAACCCCCTGACATTTCACCCCCTCGTATATGACTCATCAAAATAACACATTCACATACATGGTCAGATAACACATCTCCTGTAAGGACAACTATGATATCAAGTGTGCTGCTGAGAAAAGTGCATTAACTGATGTCATTCATATCAAACAATGAAATAAATAACAGACCTGAGTGAAAGTAACAAGAGCACAGAGAATAACATGCAACACACACTAACCAAAAGCCATATAAATACTTCTGAAAACAAATACAAACATCCCACTGATACAGTGAGTTTAAAAGAGCATGTAAGCAAACCAATATGGTTTATAAATGAAGGTGGAAACTTGACTGGTACTGAGAGTCCTCATGATGATTTCACTAAAATCACTATTCATGAACATAGTAAAATGCTGATGTTCAGCATTTAAATAAACTGGAAGCAGCTTTATGGTATAGAATCGATGAATGATCCCTCATAAAAGATATACTGTCATACTAAAATGATGCAATATGTGAGAAAATCCTCATAAAAGGATACTAAAGATAAACCCATCCTTCTCCAGAGAGGACCTAAATTCATTCTAGTCTAAGACGACTGTCTTTGGGTAAAATTTAAAAGCTCATTTTGGTCTTAATTATTTCACAAAGGCCCATTCAATCCATAATTCTTATCTACATCTTGATAGTGAATAGTTAACTGTATTATCAAGATTGATGTTTCTTGTGCGTTTGATCTAGATCTCTATTGGAGAAGGTGGGGAACGCTGGGACTGATCAGTCCTAGTCACTCTTGGTCCTGTAAGGATGTAAAACGCCGCCTAGAGGAGGCACTTTTCTTCTTCAAGATGAGCTTGAGCTGAGGGAGAGAAAGAGCGAGAGGGGAAAAATTGGTGTCAGCTAGTGTGTATTCTGTTCTTCTCATGCCATGTTGTTACAAAACAGTGGAGCCACAAGTTTTTTATGGTACACACAAGTCTTTGCAGACTGGTTGTTATTAAAAAAAACGTCTCACTCTCTCTCCTTTGTCTCCACTCTGCAGTAAATGAGCGGGCTGGTCGTTCTCCAGGTTGCGGATGCTGGGATCAGCACCACGACTCAGCAGCAGCCGGATCAGTTCCTCCTGATAGGGGCTTCCGTGCAGTCCTGCAGCCATGTGTAGGGCAGTGTGTCCGTGAGCCTGGGAAGAGACAGACATTATATAAATAATGATGTCACATTGTTGTATACTTTAAGTTTATATGTATGTCATATTATAAATGTAGTGATGATTAAATCACATTATAGTCCATGAATTTTATTTGAAGAGCGGCTTGTCACCGAGTTTGACTTGTCTGTGTTTAAGTGGTGGTTAAATTTCAGTGACTCTTTCTGCAGGTTATTTTCCACGCGTTTTTTACGCCGGCTTCCCTTCCTGACCAAACCCAGCACTGAGACACACACTTTGGACTGTGGGGGAAACCGGAGCACCCAGAGAAAACTGATTCCTTCAAACATACTAATTCTTTCAGGAACGAAAAAGTGGCTGTCTTTGTTAGCAAGTCAATGAGTCGTTCACTCAACTGATTCGTTCAAAAACATAGAATCAATCAGGAACTAAACAAATCAAGTATTTATAAGTGAGTCATTGGGTCATTCACTCAACCGATTCTTTAAAAACAGTGAATCATTCAGGAACTAAACAAATTAAGTATTTATAAGTGAGTCACTTGGTCGTTCACTCAACCGATTCGTTAAAAAAAACTCTGAATCATTCTGGAACGAAACGTGTTGTGTTTATAAGTGATTCACTGAATCATTCCACTTATTTGTCCAAAAACACGGAATCATACAGGAACTATACAAATTACTGGATGAGTGAGTCACTGGGCCGTTCACTCAACTGATTCGTTAAAAAAACTCTGAATCATTCAGGAACAAAATGTGGTTGTACCATAGACTGTAAAAAATATGGACTTATGTGCTTGACGTCACCCATAGGATTCTGAAGAGCAGTTTTGAAGTGTAAAGTAAGTTCGAGCTGGCCGTTGCCATCTTGGCAGCGCGTCACCGCACGTCACACCCGGATAACTGAAAATGGGCAACGAGGCGAGACGTGGGTGGAGCTGAGGTGACGTGATGACTGACAGACAGCAGACAAACGACAATCCACCTGTCACTCAAAGTGGCCACGCCCTTAATTATGCAGAACTTTAAGGCTTTATATAATGTAAACGAGTGAGTTATAAAAAAGTTCACCCCCCTCACAGTTGTCATGAAGGGCAAAATTAGCTATATAGACCAAAACCAAAATTTGCACCAGGCTGTTTTTTCTGCTGTAAAGTTCAGCATTTTAACATGGGGCTCAATGAGATTCTGCTCTTTTTTGGAGCCTGTCGATAAATTGCAGTTTAAGTCATTTCAGTATTGGCTTCAAAAGAAACTGGGGGAGGTTGCCGCTTGGGTTGTACTTAAAAGTGATTCAGTAAATCATTTCACTGATTCATCCAAAAAAACACAGAATCATAAAGGAACTATAAAGCACCCTGGGGGCATTATAGGGATCTGTTATTTTTAATCTATTAAGTTTTGCTATGTACAGGTATATGTCTTTTAAATTAAAGTGTGCAGTGAACTCCGTTGCCTTGAAACTCATGCTGGCGCCGGCTGTTCCTGCCTGCGGAAATGGCGTCGTAAACAGAATGGGTCACGTGACCTCCGGAGACGAGTCACTGGGTCGTTCACTCAACTGATTCGTTAATAAACTGATTAATTCAGGAAGAAAGCATGTGTTTTTTATGAGTGATTCAGTGAACATTCCGATTCGTTCATTAACATGGAATCATTCAGGAACAAAACAAAATACTGTATTACTGCGTTGGTCATGCAACCGATTCCTTAAAAACTGATTCAGGCGACTTTCTTTATAAGTTAATCATTGATTTAATTCATTCAATTTACCGATTCGATCAAGATATTAATTTAGTAGCTAATGAAACGTCGCTTGTTGCTCAGACGCGCAGCAGTGAAATCTGGATATTACCTAAGTATGATTTCGTAGGTAAATGAAAGTCAATACAATATCGTCATCATATGTCTCTCACTTTCATGTTGATGAACGCCTGCATATTGGAGAGTTGGAGGCTCAGGAGGAAGCGCACGAGATGGATATTCCCCTCCTTCACTGCCAGGTGAAGAACAGTCTTGTTGCTTTTGATTTCCTGAAAAAGACAGAGGCATACTAGTCAACAAAGTGAAACTGAAGCGACATAAAAGCTAGCGTGGCATGAATGAAGTTTCCTCCTTTTGCGGTATTCTCAGAACGAAACCGCTCTATATGGAACAATAACAAAATCAATTGTTTGCCTGTCAGTCAGAAAGGAACATTTGGGAAATATATCTTTTCTTTTCCTATACCTATAAATATCCACTATAATTTGTAAATGTCAGTATCTGTGATGTGTGTGTTTGCTGTTGGTAATATTAGCTACACCTCATTTTTGTGGGGAAAAAAAAACATTACATTTATTTTAAAATAATTATTGTTATAAAATAGCAAGTAAGCAAAAGCTAAACGAGTTAAAATTCAGCAAAATGTTTCATTGTCCCACATTATGAAGTAATTAAATTAGAAAAACATGTTTTATATACGTTAAAAAATGTTGGGTCAGTAAGATATTTAATAAGTTAATGCAACAATGCATCAACTTAATCAAAGTGACAGTAAATACATTTATATTGTTACAAGATTTCTACTTCAATTAAATGCTGTTCTTTTGTGCATTATATTCGTCGAAGAATCAAAAAAAAAAAAAGGTTTTGCGCTTTCCACAACAATATTAAGCAGCAAAGTTGTTTTCAATATTGATATAATAACAAAGCTTTCTTGAGAACTAAATCAGCATATTCGAATGATTTCTGAGTGATCATGTGACACTGAAGACTGGAGTAATGATGCTGAGAATTTAGCTTTGCCATCACAGGAATAAATTCTATTTTAAATATATTAAAATAGAGAACAGTCTTTTACTGTATTTTTGATCAAATAAATGCAG
This sequence comes from Rhinogobio ventralis, assembly GCA_039654625.1. Classification (NCBI taxonomy): domain Eukaryota; kingdom Metazoa; phylum Chordata; class Actinopteri; order Cypriniformes; family Gobionidae; genus Rhinogobio; species Rhinogobio ventralis. Next base: position 20,176,398 of record CM077201.1, read on the forward strand.
CCTTGGTGAGCATTGAAAAAATCTTACAAACCCCAAACTTTTGAACAGTAGTGTACATGATACATGAATAATAATCATTTTAATGGCTTTATTATGGCACTTTACTCATGTTATTATGGGCCAGGCTTAATTCATTATTTAATGTGTGTCTCTGCTCCATCTGTCTAGCCACCAAGGGGTCCTTAAGCATTAAAGAGTCATTAAATGGAGTACCTGACTGAGAACTGAAGCCCCAGCATTTATAAGAAGCCGCAAACATATCAGTTTATCTTCTGCCTGAGTCTGTAGACTGCCATCGACTAGCCATGTTGAGGATGAGGAGGCATTTATGGCCTTCACCGTGGCACAGTGAGAGATCACTGCACAGTGCAGAGGAGTCAGACCTAATGATAGCAGGCAGAAGCAAGAGCTGTATATTATTGTAACTGTAACTGTGATGCTTAATAAAGCAGTACGAAAAGGTTTATACCTTCAAAGTTACGAGCCTCCAGGTCCATTCGCAGTCCAGTAAAGAGAATAACCTTTAAAATCATAGTAGTTTAGATGCATGCTTTTGTTATTTTTAATAACAAATATATTATTTTTTGACATATGTCTCTCACCTGCATGACACGGGGGAAACCATAGGTGGCAGCCAGATGGAGTGCAGTTTGACCGTTGATGTCACAGATGCCAATGTCCGCACCAAGAGAGAGAAGATCCTGGACTATATCTGGTTGGTTAGCAGTTACGGCCACCAGCAAAGCAGTCTTGGATACAAAGGAACAAAAAGTCAGTGAGTGCATTAATACAAAAAAAAATCCCTGGAGCATCATGAATTTGTTTTAGAGCTATCCTACAATAGGTTTACATGCATCCAAGGTCAGAAAACACGTTAATTTTCTCATAATATACACATTGTAGCATCACCTCTTTTCTCATAGTGCCTGAAATGGCTCGATAAAGGATTCGGTCTCTCTAAACCCCTCCTTTCTGAAAACCTACTCTGCTCTGATTGGTCAGATGGCCTAGTCTGTTGCGATGGTTTACCACTTGAATTTCAGTTCTGGTGGCTTCCTCAGCTCTAGTATATACACTGATACGAACTTTGACAATGGCGTCGGTTTTACTGTATCAATCTCATTCTTTGGAAGTATATGCAAAGTGGATTTGTTTTCGCAGCTCAGAAAACAGTGTATTCTCAACATGTTGACAACACAAACTAAACACTTCCATGCATTAGTTACAACTAATCGAAGTTGACGTTATTCACGGGCCGCCAGGGAAGACCATTGGCTGGCATTATGCACATTTGTTACAAACCTACATAGGTTTGTTTAGGAAGTAAGACTGGAATTACTGACAACTTGTTTCAGGCAGTTTAGAGTCGGTTCTTTCTTTTGGGAGACAATAACATTGATCTTTGAAACTTTGCAGACCTTTTACATTCTCAAACAGCTATATTACACACTGCATGAATGGTAATATCTGAAAAAGAACAATAGGGGCCCTTTAACAGTATTTTGTTGTGATATTCACCTTGCCCTTGTGTTCTTTAGAGTCCAACTTCCCCAGTCCACAAAGTTTCTCCGCAGCAGCAAAAGCATATTCTCTCAGGCCTTTCGCAGTATATATATGTAAAATCCTAAAAGAGAGTAAGAACAAAGTTTCAGTTTTCATTTACAGTGCAGAGCTCGCTAACAACCTTTGTGTTTTCCGTTAGAGTCACTTTACTATAGAACTTGCGCTTAGACTGTGGTTTCATTAGTTGAGAAACTCACAAGGTCTTAGAAGACCCCTCTGGTGTAACTCTAACCCCTCTAATGCTGATACATTAACTGACACAGTTTACATAATAACATTATGTGTACGTGACTGGAAGGTAAGAATGCAAATGTTATTTAGCGTACAAAATTGGCACATTGAAAATGACCTTCTTGTATTTATGTATATAATTTTCAAGAAAAAGTTAACATTTAATGATTTTAAAATTGTAGTAATATTTTTGGTGTTTAGACTTTTCAAAAGGGTTAAAAACTTTTATGTAAATATTATGAATTATTAATTTTGGGCAGTCACACAACCTGTGACAAAAGTTTTTCGAATAAGCATTGAAGGACATTTTTTAACGAAAAAATTATAAAAGATAAAGCCAAACCACTTTTTTTTTAAACTAAAATCATTGACCTAGTTATGGGGGTTGTTCACTAGAAGATATTATATACACTACCGTTCAAACTGTTGGGGTCAGCAGGATTTTTTATTTTTTTTATTTTGAAGGAAATAAATACTTTTGTTCAGCAAGAATGCACTGGTCCTTTGTGCACTTTTGATCCCAATTGATCAAAAGTGACAGTAAAGACTTTTACAATGTAACAAAAAATTTTTTTTCAAATAAATGCTTGAACTTACAATTCAACAAACAATCCTGAAAAATATATCAGTTTTCACAAAAATATTAAGGAGCACAACTGTTTTCAACATTGATAAAAAAAGAGAAAAGCTTCTTTAACACCAAAGCTTATGCCATCATGAATAAATTAAGTTTTAAAATATATTAAAATAGAAAAACAGTTGTTTAGTAATATTCCAGATAACACTTTATTTTAAGGTGACGTAGATACATGTTACTACATGTACTTACTATAGTAATAACAGTAAATGATGCATAATTACAACTGACCCTAAACTAAACCCAAACCCTAACTCTATAGTAAGTACATGTAGTTAATTAATATGACTCAGTACTTATTTATTTATTTAAAATAAAGTCTAACCATATTTCACTATTTCACTGTTTTTTTCAGCCTTGGTGAGCATAGAAATTTATCAAAATACTTTTTTGAACAGTAGTGCACTCATTTGATGTCCTAGGCTGCTTAAAGCTACAACTACAGATCCATGGTCAATCTCCACCCTAAACATCATTCAGAAAATGTTCGTTTGACTTACGTGTCCCCATCATCATCCTGCCAGGTGGTTCTACTATAATCCATGTTCTGCAGGAAGACTCGAGCCTCTTGCAGCTTCACCATATCCATTTGGGGCTTGAAATCTTGGGAAACGTATTGGCTTGTGTGATCCTCTGCTCTGGATTCAGATGGCCAACACAAGCCGGAGCTCTGAACGGGGACTGTCCCAGTCATATCAGTCCCAGCTGCAGTTACAGGGCACTCTGTTATAGACTGTGAGAAATGACAGAGAAAAGGACAAAAACGTGATTTAAAAAAAAAACCCATGATGAACCAAATGAACATGATTTTGTAAGCCTTCACTTATTATGCTACCTCCAATACTTCTAGAGCTCTTACATATTGCTGTGTTGTCTGGGCGTCCTGGCAGTCTTGCATCTGCTGAGGGCTGTAGCCAGTGGCAAGTGCCTGTCCAGTCTGGGTAAAGTTTGTTGCGGCCGAGGAACTGGACATGAATAAAAAAGGGTTGCACTGCTGTAGGGAGGAATGTGCCTGATGAATGCTGGAAACTTCCCATCGGTCGTATCTAACTGCGCCCATATCTGTGTAGCTTGCACTGGTTCCTGCAAGGGAAAAGAATCATCTTTAGAATTTAAATGTCATTGAAGTCGCATTTTATACGCAAAATCCTCATTTAGGAGAGATGGTCAGACTCACCGGCAGTGGGAGATTGTACTGATGCCAACACCTGTTGGAAACATTTTGGAGGATGATTAAAGCTGTTTAAATCAGCCTCAAGACATTCATACTTAGAGATATGATATTTTTGACTCACTGGGACAGATGCAGCGCCACCAGCACTATAAGATGCTGTAGAGCAGGAGGGGGGTGCTGAGGAGGTCTCTCTCTTTCTCTTCTGCTCCAGGAGTTTCTTCACTGTGGGCAGAGGGTAACACGCCTTTTCCTTCGGTGCTGTGGACACAGGAATAAACCATTTTTATATTTATTTTTTCTGTTCAAATTCTGTTATATGATATGTACATAACTATTTAGGGTCAGTACATTCTTTAAAAGAGTAAAATAATACTTTTGTTCAGCAACAACATGTAAAGTCAAAGTAAAGATAAATGCTGTTCAAGAATCCTGAAAAAAACGAAAACAAATGTATCACGGTTTCCACAAAAAAATTCAAACATTATAAGAAATGTTTCTCAAGCACCAAATCAGCATATTAGAATGATTTCTGAAGGATCATGTGACACTGAAGACTGGAGTAATGATGCTGAAAATTCAGCTTTACTATCACATGAATAAAGTACAGTTTAAAATAGAAAATAGTTATTTTAAATTGTAATAATATTTTACAATATTACTAGGTATTTTTACTGTGCTTTTTATCATATAAATGCCTTGTTGTGAAAATCTTACCAACCCCTAACTTTTGAACAGTGGTCTCTGTAAATATCTAAATTGATATTGATTTATCAAGCGAGAGTTCAACCTCTCCCATTATCAAGTTCATATACTTTATGAAGATTTTACAATAATATAACAGTGGAATTCTAGAAGCAGTGACAATGTTGTCCAAGCTAATAGTTATATTTATACTTCAGAATGAAAATAAATGCTATTAAATATTTTTGGTTTTAAATGAACAATTAATCAATGAGAAGGGTATTTTTTGATCATTCTATTAAACCCGACATTTGTTTTACAATGCCACAGCAAATGTAAGAGATTTGTTTAAGCATTTACATCTTGCTAGATGCACATTTATTTTAGTTTTTTTCAAGTAAAACTGATTGATTTCTACAGTAATGTAATTTCCCCAGGGCCGTTTTTAATAGAGGGTTCTAGTATGACATAAAAATGTTTTTTCTTTGTGTTAGTCACTAAAAGAAACTGAAAAAGACAAGAATGCAAATATCGGAGGTTTCCAGTGGGCTTCAGTTACGTATTCTAGAGCAGAGAGAAGGAAAGTTTCTTCAAACTCTTGACCCCAAACGTGAGATAAGAAAGATATTTCCACCGAAGGAGCGTACTGCTCATCCTCTCACCCGTGAGGAAGGTATTCCATTTGGAAAAGAGGTGGTGAGGTCACGTCTACCTGTCTTCTTCATCAGAAACCCTGCGTCTATGGAGAGGGTTCTAACAGCACATTCTCTGTAACTGTTTCCTTTCCTCCGTTACGCTCTTCGTGGCAAACCACATCTTCTTCCTGCATCGGTGACGTACATCCTTTGAAGGGGCCCATCAGAGGTGTGTGCACAGATGCTTAGGTACTGATTTAGAGTCAGATTTGATGCCTGCCAGATGGCGCAGTGAGTGGCAGTACTGAGCTGAAATCAGCTGCATAGATCACAGTTAAGCTGCAATACTTCATCTAGCCACCAGGCATAAACAAGGAAGATCTAATATAAATATTAATCGAATTACTTCTTTGAATTACTGAATCAATGCAGTGTGAGAGAAACACTTCTAAATGATTATTATTATTATCTTTTATGGGCTAGTCAGAGTAATATATTATGTACCTCCATGATCTGATAATAGTTTTGCCTATATCACTAGCCTATAATAATAACAGTGTTTGATTCATCTATATAGCTCAGACACAAAAACTGCTTTTTGTGTCTCATTCTGTAAAGTATCCCTTTACAGGAAAAGTAACTGGTTTCACCAAAACATTAAATAATGTAAATAAGTAATTCTTATGGCAAAGGGGATTCAAAAGAGGAAGGTTTAATCAGCATGGAAATTCCACTGGGCATAACCTCAAGAGGATCATTCCTTTTCTTATCTCTCTTCTTTTTTGTTTTGTTCTCCATTCCAATTGAATTACTCCACTTCTCAGCTTGTTACTTTTTAAAGCTCACCATCCCAACATGTACTGCTTGAAAGTGTACATTACGTACAGTGTCATGTATACTCAAATGACTCAAATTAAAGAAATTCAAAGACAAGTCAGATAGCTACTAAAGTGCTACATTTCTGAAAGTTTAAGAAAAAAATCTTGACAGATACACAAATTCGTAAGGTTATATCACCATGTCTCCATATGTATTAATTAAATTATTTAGATTAATTTACATTGTGTAGGAGAGAGTGGTTTAACACAGGGTGAGTTTATCTTAACCAATTAGAAATGAGTGAAATCATTAACATACATGACCATTACACTTCTGAGGTGACTGTAGAAGTTATAATGCATTACTGGACCCACAAATAGTACAGTATAGGTCTACAGTTGCCACAATTGTGAGAGTTGACTAACACAAAAACAGTTGTTTTTAAAATGGCTAGCCTATGTTTTGTGTATGTCTATATTTTTTCTAATTTTATTTAATTTCTAATAAAATAAAATTAGGATAAAGTGGTCATGACTCGAAATTATTTTTAATAAGCAAATGTTCATAAATAAGTAGTGGGGTAGGCTATGTTGTAACAACAAAATTCCAAACTAGTTTAAGTTCGATTTTAAAGTAGGAATGTTATAGACCTATCAACGTTTGACAACAACCCCCGGTCTCCTTCCTTAACAAACGCTACTCGTGGTAGTGAAACATTTGATAGGCTACTTTTTACTGTAGTTGAGCTACATAAAAAATAACAGTGATTTTGTTATCAGTCAAAGGTTTCAAAGGTCACACGACACGATTGATTTCATGCTTAAAATGTCCGAAAGCGTGGGCCCTCAGCGGCTGGGATACCCTCGCACCTCTATCTTGTAATTTCAAAGACGGAAATCCCTGGCCAATGAGTCACGCGCGCGGGTGTCCTCGCGGGGATTCCGCACAGTCTCTACTCTAATTAGACACAGTAAATAGCCTATATTTATTCATTAAATAATCCTATGTTGCCGTTTATTCCTAGACACTTGGTAAATTCCACCAGACATTTGTACCAGCAGTAGAAATGCTTCCTTTACAGTCGACAGTTTACTTTTCGCTATCATTTTTTCACAAGCTTTTCTTTATAAAAACGAGACCCACACCCATTAAAAACGGGAACTGAAAGTCTAAAAGGGAGGAGTAATTTATCAAGGGGTTTGTCCAAATAGCTGTAAAAATTAACTCAGTGACTGATGTTGTTGGGGGATCCTTTATTCAAATGAGTTACGTCTATTTTTAAACGGTCATACATCACTGAACTTACGTCATAAAAGAAATCACATAAACAGCTAAAGAAAAAGTAGTATTCCATACGTTGTTTCCAGCGAAATAGTTGTATTTAACAGCCTATGTGTATTTTGTTAAATTACTTATGTCAGTGTTTAATTATTTGGGTATAGGCTAATAGTAAACCGAACACTTAACGCACCTGTCTCCTTTATAGGCTAGTACGTTTTGTCTCTTTTACTCAAAAAACATTAATCTTAGCCTATATCTCCGATCTTCTTTCTGCTGTATAAATCATGTAAATAAAATATTATTAAAAAAGTCTTCGTACTCACATTTCTGAAAGTGCATGTCAGAATCCCTTTTGCTGTCTTTAATTCTCGGCTCCCACGACAGGTGAAATGAATGATGTCAGTCGCAGAGCAGCCTCTGATAAATGTCAACTCCTCGAGTCACTGCCTGTTATTTACTGGCATCGGCACGTTTCACTATGTATACAGAGAGCACGCTGTATTCCCCCCGCCCATCTGTAGCTCCGCCCTCTGCTGACGAGTAGGGTTTCTTTTTCTTTTTGCATATAGTGTCAATGACATATATAACGATGTGCGAGACGAAACAATGGAGCAATCTTTTAGAAATATAGCACATTTGCTTTTATAAATGTCATCTTTGTTTCATATGGATTTAATTCAGTTTTGAATGCATTTAAATTTAACTACAATTTTTTATTTAGTAGCATACTAAAATAATTTCCCCGATCTATAGCTCCGCCCTCTGACGAGCTGTCAAACACTAGAGGAAGATTGGAGGAAGGTGGATCGGTTTGAGCCTGACAGAAGCGGTAAGGGGTGCTTTCTTTGCATATGTGTCAGTAACAAATATAAGGATGTGTGAGACGATACAATGGAGAAATCTTTTAGAAATATTGCACATTTGTTCAATGAAGTCAATGAAGTTTAACAAACATAACTTTGTTTAACAGCAGCCATATCACCCTATAGCCCAAGACTGGTTTCCCACTGAAGCTAAGCAGGGCTGAGCCTGGTCAGTACCTGGATGGGAGACCAACTGGGAAAACTAGGTAGCTGCTGGTAGAGGTGTTAGTGAAGCCAGCAGGGGGTGCTCACCCTGTGGTCTGTGTGGGTCCTAACGTCCCAGTATAGTGGTGGGGACATTGTACTGTACATGCACTGTCCTTCAGATGAGACGTTAAACCGAGGTCCTGACTCTCTGTGGTCATTAAAAATCCCATGGCATGGCATGTAACCCCGGTGTCCTGGCCAAATTCCCTCCATTGGCCCTTACCAATCATGGCCTCCTAATAATCCCCATTCATTGAATTGGCTCTATCACCCTCTCCTCTCCATCTATCGCTGGTGTGTGGTGAGCGCACTGGCGCCGTTGTACTGTGGCTGCCGTCACATCCTCCAAGTGGATGCTGCACACTGGTGGTGATTGAGGAGAGACCCCTGACATGAGTGTAAAGCGCTTTGTGTGTACAGTAGTACATATGAAAGCGCTATATAAATGCCTCATTCATTCATTCATTCATAATTTGTTCATGTAACATCATGGAATGAAGTAATTTTAAGTGAACCAATTAAAGGGACAGTTCACCCAAAAATGAAAATGATCCCATAATTTACTCACCCTCAAGCCAGTGTATATGACATTCTTCTTTCATACGAATACAATCGGAGTTATATTAAAAATGTCCTGGCTAATCCAAGCATTATGATGCCAGTGAATGGCAGCCCAAAATTTGAAGCCCAAAAAACTGCATTCATCCATTATAAAAGTAATCCACACGGCTCCAGGGGGTTAATAAAGGCCTTCTGAAGTGAATCGATGGGTTTGTGTAAGAAAAATATCCATGTTTAAAACTTTATAAAGTAAAATATCTAGCTTCTGGGGGACCGTCTTAGCATTAACCTTGTAGCATTAAATGCAAAAGCTACTTCAGCAAAGCAGTTATGACATTAGCTGTATCAGTCCACAGCCTATAAGCACTTCTCCACAACTGTAATTTAAATTGTTCTAATAATTCCAACATAATTGAACATTAAAAAACTATTACATACTATCAAGCTCAAAAATATACATAAAATAACACTTTTACATATAAAATAACAACATTTATGCTGCATCCCAATTCGCCTACTTATACTACGACCTAAAAGTATGTACTCTTTTTGTGAAGAAAAAGTACATACTTTTGAGTGTGTAGCAGAAGAGTATGCAAGCTTTGGGACATACTACTTCGTAATCTTTAACGGACTCTGTGCTTAGTTACTTGCATCCCTTCACTGTTTAAACTGCCCTGTCAATCATCGTCACAGTTAAAACCCTCCACATTCAATTTCATTTCCTATCGTATCGGAGAGAAATGTAGTTAGTAGCACGTTGATCTGCCATTTGTGGGTCTTTAATGCAGAGACTCTCCTCATGTGTTTGCAATTTAAATATAATGATGCATTTAAAAGTTAATGGCCAAACATATTATTACAAAAGTTCACAATGCTGTTGCAAGTGAAATATAATGTGGATGACAAACCCCTCAAACCCCTTTATCTAAACCTCTGTACGTAACCGTCGGACTCGCACATCCGTCATGTTTGTAGTTTTTTAACACTTTTTATTTGCGTTTGTAGATCTAATCGAATCTTCGTCCAACTCGGAATGGTTTGTGGGCAATATCAGCCGTTAGAGTGTGTGTCAATCTGCACTTCGAATTCTGACCGGAAATAGTAGACCATCCGGGTATCTTTGGAATACTCTTTTCAACATACTACGAATTGGGACATACTAATTCTATTTTTGAATACTATTTAGAATGGATAGTATGCGAATTGGGACGCACCGTTACTCTCTCTCTCGATTTAGCCATATGCAAAGCATGCTGGGAACTAACAAGCCCCGCACAGTTTCAGTTAATGCAACACAAATCATTCATGTAATCTCAACACAAACAGATTAAGCAAACTTCAATTTTACATATATTTCAGTGGATTGAACACAATCAAATTAAGTTAGGACAAAATGTATAGCAGTTGTGTTGCTATAGCTCATTTTAATTAAGCAATTTGAACAAGCAGCAAAAATATTTTTTTTCAGTGTAGCCCAAAATAATTTCCTAACACATTTAATATAGGCTATACAACCTCATAATGTTTGAGTAGGCCTAATAATACATATATTAAATGTAATCATGTATTAAATATAATATCTAGGCTATGTAAAGTAAAATATTTTTTGCAAATATAGGCCTATCATAATTATTTTTAGTCAAGAATCAAAATTACTGATTCAGAATTTGAAAATATGTTTCAGCGTCATCATAGATGAGGTGTATTCAAGTCGTTGTGGGTTCTTATGTTGGAATATTTTCTGTTGCTTTTAAGAAATGTAATTAATATATTATTTAATTAACATTCATATAGAATACAGTGCATCAGTGTAAAGTTAGTTTTGTTACACCATCCTAAAGACCATATCTGTACTTCCTTTTCCACCACATCAAATTTGATCTGTTAATTTGCTTCAAAAATTAACCATCATGTCCATTTCTCCATTCTCTTCTGCTTCTTCACTCCTCCTCCAACCACTCATCCTCCCCCAGCTGCAAAAAAGTAGAGAACTGTAGATGTTTAAACGATTCACCTGCTGTTGACTTTATTTGGTGTGTAATGAGAAAAGCACTCTTATTCACTTTAACATTTTAACACTTCATAATAGTTTATTCTGAAGTAGCACTTTAAAAATCTTGAGAGATGTGCAAATTTCAAATGCTCTTTACTACTTTACTTTTCAAAGCCACTCTTTACTAGTTTGTTTCTGTAATAGCCTATACATTGTTTGACTAACCTCAGTGTGAACCAACTGTAGATCTTCAAGAGCAAGATTGAGCCCTATAAGTAAACAATAACATCAAGGCGTTATGGCTATTACAGCTCAGTTTTTTAGTTTATTTTTTCTAAAAAAGGACTGGAATTCAAGTAGGCTGTATTTAGACAAGGCATTGTCTGCTGGGATGGATATAGAGGAATAGAGTACAACTTCTGTCTTCATGGAAAATTGCCCCATCTAGTGACCAAATATATTATAGACATACATAAATACATGCAACATGCATACATGGATAGAATTGAGTTAAGTTTAGGTGCAGCATAATGTTGTGGAATAAACATTTCATTACATCATCTACAAAAAAAGAAACTGAACCCTAATGCACTGTTGAATATGTATAAAGTCTAACAACTTTTCAGTAAATATGTGAATTGAAAATAAGATCATATAATAATATATTCCACTGAAACACAAGTCATAGAATATGCAGATAAACATGAGCATCATATTCTTGTTGTTGAGACCCCAGAGTCAGTCTTTTTATTCTTCTTTAATTATATTTTTCTTACTATCATAATGCCATGCAGTTGAGGTTCATTCATAATATTACAGAGTAGAGTGGCATTGTCACCCTGTTCAGTTTAGACAATAATGGAAAGGGAAATTAGGAGTTTTCCATTTGTTCATTAATGTCTAAGTCACACCATTAATTTCATCATAAAGTCTATTACGATTGTTATGTTATATTTTACTGGCAAAATGTAGCATCTATAATAGGAAATCAGAGGTGGTAAGTCTGTCACCTTCTTACTATTCGTGTGTGTGTGTCAGACCTCTGACAGAGGGTCAGGGTTAGATGTCATCAAAAACAAATGTGACTGTGACCAAAATTGAGTTGTTGCGTGTTGGCTATAGTGGGACGCATGCGCTATGAGATCTGTAAAGCTTGTCAGACCTCTGTAACAGACACTAGAAAGCTGGAGCTAAATGAAGGGTCAATTAATCATACATGTATTTTATAACTTTTATAGCATTCAAGACCTACTGCATTGCACTGCTATCACCACGATTATTAATCATTAATGTAGCCTACATTTCAGGCTTGTATTTGTACTGGGCAAATGTGTTAATTTATTAAATGATGTTTATAATTATTTTAAAAACAATAACAGCTATTGTTTCTTAAATAGGCCTACTTCAGCTACCACAGGGCAGGACAAAATAACAGTACCTGAAGACATTTTGTGATCTCATATGAATTTACAGGTATTGTATAGAGTCGGCAAATATGTTTGCTACAGTATATGACTTCGGTACAAGAGTATGGGTAAAGAAACTAGGAATGTAGTCACATGATTCATATCCCGGAAATACACTGCCGTCGATGGAAAAATGGCGTTATGAGCAGCTCCAGACTGTAACAAAAAGTGGGGCAGTAGAGTCAAGAGACAACAATGATTAACCTGCGTTAAGGACAGAAAAGGCCAAACTGATATTAGTCATAAATGTATATTAATACAGTTGCACACTCGATTATGTAAAGGCGCGCCACAGATGGACAAAGACAGACTCGCAGTAAGTACATGCCAAAATAAACACGAGGAAGTAACCTTAAAAGGGGCGTGTAATTAGACTTTCATGGCTTGGAGAAATACTTATAAGTAAAAAACGCTGACGGAAGCATTTTATTGGCGTACATAATAGCACAGCGATACGGATCGATGAAAATGTTTTGTTATAAAGTACGATGTATCGCTTGATATTGTACGCTTAACGCTTGTATCGTATCTTGTTACGCGTACCTAAAGGTGTCCTTTTCTCATGATGCGATTTGTTTTATGACCCCGTTATGCCTGTGCTTGTAGGCTATTTCTTATTTATTTGCTCTTTAATCCAGTATGAATTGTGCATATGCAGCAATGTGACACATATTGATTTTAGGCCCTATTTAAATATTACAGTATTATATTATAGGCTAGTTATCTTATATTTAGATATATAATACATTTATAATAGGCTATTTACAACGAATATTATTTAACGCAGGCGGGTGCATGCTCATGGCTGGATATGCATCACTTCATTGGTGACCTTATGGCCGCAAGTGCTTCAGTCTCTGGTCATCCACTGAGAGAGCAACGAACTGAGGAGACACTGAGTTCTGCTTGGCCCAAAGTCTCTCATCCTCCCCAGTCTAACCCATCCAGACAGAGCCAGGTGAAAAGTGCTGTCCACATTGGTCTGCATTCTGAGGAAAAGGAAAGGGAGCCTAGAGACCATGAAAGCCATAGTGAGTAAATATCACAATATACTGTACCACTGTGTTATAATTAAAGTACAATTAATCCTCATTAAGTTTTCTAATACTTTAAAGGCACTTACTTATTGCATTTACTGGCCTCAGCAGCCTGTTGCCAAATGATGAGATCATTGCCTGGTGATTTCACCAGGACAGATACAGCAAATAATAAATGCAATTATGCATTTAATATATATAAAAAATACATTAATACATTATTCTTGCTAAAAAAGTTCACAGACTTTCTAATGCAGATCAGAGGCAGCATAAATGCAATCCAATAATTTGTCCTAACTATAGATTAAAGAAGATATTATTATGAAAATGGTAATAGGAGTCAGCTGATCATTATCACAAAGTAAACCGAGACAGGGTGATTAGGACCGATTATCTGATATGAACATTGGTTTCCCAAAAATGGATGAGCAGTCAGTCATACAGTGTTTCTCTGGACAATAGTCATTTTTCAGAAACATTTGACAGTTGAATAATAACACTGAAAACAGAATCAAATATTCCAGAGAGCCATGTAATAAATAAAGATCCTAAAAAAATAATAATAAAGTAATAGTAATGTTTTTTTTTTTTTTACATAACACTTAATAAGCTAACGCATTATGTATCTCTAACTACTTCCTGTAACTAATCAGTGAAGTACACATCCTTAAGTACATATTCTTTTGAATAACAACTGGTTCTCAGTTCCCAACCATATAAGGAAATAGTTTCGTATTAAGTTTATTCCTTTTTTTTTTTTTACTTTCCACTCAATTGATTTAAGCTGACTCAGTTTGTGCATTCTCATCTCCCTCTTTTGTAGTTCAGCATCGTACCTGTACATGTCCTGGCTGCCCTCTTTCCTCATCTTCTTCTAGTTCCTCAATCCAGACCCTGAAACCCAGAACCAGCCTGGTCTCACAGATCCAACCACATTCACCCCTAAAACCCACCCCACCACAGCAGGCCAAAGAGCCCAGCCCTACCCCTGTTGGCCTCGGTTTGTGTCTAGGTTTGGGTCTCTCTGTGGAAGAGGAAAACAGAGAGCCCAGCAGCACATCTGCTCACCCCCAGCAGGAGGACAAAGGCACTAGCACACACAGCCCAATCCCTCAGGCAAATCCTGAGTCCCCAGGTGTCCCACCTGTTCAGGCCTTAAGTCTATGCTGCCACCGTGGCTTGCAAACCTGTAGCCAACTTCTACGCCAACAAAAGGACCCAGCAGCACATGTTGCCAACTACCATCATCACCACCATCACTGCCCACTCACCACCTGCACATCATGTACTCTCCCCTCCTTCCCTTGCCTGTCCTGCCAACGCACCTTCCCCACTTGCGCTGAGCTCCTGCGGCATCAGCAGGGCCACGCTCAGCAGGAGGGCCTGCAGCAGCTCCCGTGCATGCACTGCAATGCTTCTTTTCCTCGGCCGTCTCAACTACTGCAGCACCAGCGAACTCAGCACGCATCCAAAGCGGGTGGCTTCCTGTGCGGCGAGTGTGGACGCGCGTTTAACTCACACAGCAATCTGCGAATCCACCTCAACGTGCACACTGGTGCCCGACCGTATATCTGCACAGACTGCGGCAAGAGTTTCAGCCAGTCCGGGGCACTTAAGATTCACCGCCGAATTCACACCGGAGAGAGGCCGTACACCTGTTCTTATTGCGGGAGGGGTTTCCCTCACCTGGCTGGGGTAAGAGCGCATCAGCGAATTCACACGGGGGAGAAACCGTACCGCTGCGGTCAGTGTGGAAAGTGCTTTACTCAGTCTGGGGCTCTGAAGATCCACATTCGCATCCACACCGGCGAGAGGCCTTTCGTGTGCGGCCTCTGTGGGAAGAGCTTTTCAAACCGCTCCGGCATCCGCTTTCATCACCGCACGGTTCACGGGATCGTGACGGAGCCCAACTCTGTGGGCAGGCCTAGTCTGGCTGCCTCTCTGTCGTCCACGGTTTCAGAATTCCAGGGAATTCAAGCCTCCAGTCTCAACCAGATTCATCTCCGGCTAATGGAAGGGAAGAGTCCACCCAGTAAAGAGCAGTTATTTGGGGATGGGGACAAAGCAGCCCTTCCGTATGCCTGCGAGGACTGCGGACAGCGCTTTCCAGATGCTCCGTCTAGAAACAGACACCAGACGTTGCAACACTACTCTTCGGAAGAGAGAGAGAAGGAAGAGAGAGGCTCAGATAAAACTAAAGATTAGACAACAACAGCGAACATTTCTGACTCTGTATTTCAAAAGAGAGGGGAAAAAGGCAACTTTAATATATAATGTATTAAGCCAGGTATTGAGCCTGAAACATAAACAAAGCCAATAGTGGATGCTAGTCCCCTCACACTGACTATCCGCTTGTTAAGTCGTGACAAGAAATTTCTTGGATCTATACATTTAAATTGAGAATACTATGAGCACTATTTATTCATATCACACATTAAAGTTTTTAAAAACGAATGCACACTACTATCTCTGGGCTCACAGTGTCCTAGGCACCAATATTTTAACGATTCATAAAAGATGAATCACTGTCTGGCCATCTGAGATTTCGGTATGGAGATAAAGGTCAGGATTGTGATTGTTCAGTAGTTAACAGTGAGTTAGCACTGTTTGTTGTTTGTTTTTGCCATTTGATGAGCATTTGGATCCAGAAATGTCGATGTGTGATGTCAGACTTAACAAGCAAAATCTTGTTTTGGTTATGTACCTTTCTTTTTTTTTAATATTTGTGCCTCCAAAAAAATAAATTGAGACAACCTGTATTTTGAAACCACACCTTAAACTTTAAATCAGTAGCTTTGCCTATCAGTATAAAGGTATTTACGTTTTAAGTATATAGGTATTTACGTATATACATTACATTAGAAAACCTGGGGCCAGCTGCATAAACATAGCCATTATGTTAAGACAGTGTCTTAAAGGGTTAGTTCACCCAAAAATGAAAAATTTGTCATTTATTACTCACCCTCATGTTCCAAACCCGTAAGACCTTCATTCATCTTCACACAAATGAAGATATTTTTGATGAAATCGGAGAGCTCTCTGACCCCTCAATAGACAGCAATTTAATCAACACTTTCAAGGTCCAAAAAGTAGCGCAAAAAACAAACAAAAATAACAACTTTATTCAACAATTTCTTCTAGCCTGTGTCAGACTCTTACGCTATTGACGAAGTGTAAACAGTGCAGCACTTCCAGAACGCCGCTTACCATAGCTAGAAGAAATTGTTCAATAAAGTCGTTATTTTTGTTATAATAAATAAAGTTGTTTTTTGCACACAAAAAGTATTCTTGTCGCTTCACAAAATTAAGGTTGAACCACTGGAGTCACATGGACTATTTTAACAATTTTGACCTTGAAAGTGTTAATTAAATTGCTGTCTATGGAGGGGTCAGAGAGCTCTCGGATTTCATCAAAAATATCCTCATTTGTGTTCCGAAGATGAACGAAGGTCTTACGGGTTTGGAACGGCATGAATTTTCGTTTTTGGGTGAACTAACCCTTTAAGATCTAGTATGACCCACTAGCAGTTAGTCTTACTTTTCTGTTTCAAATTAGGCCAATCTACATTTTTATGTATCTAAATTAAAAAAAGTTATGAACAGTCTTAAAGAATAAAATTTGATGACTAACTTGCAAGACTAGTCTTAGCAGTTCATGCAACTGGCCCCTGTACTATTTTTTCCACCATCAGGCTGAAAGTTTACCAGAAAGCAAAGGGAAGAACGCTAGGTTTACAAATGGCAAGTGACCAGTCGTAAGTCTCCATGTCAATAAAACCGTTACACCAGCATAATTCTCCTGTCCTGAGTACGGTTAGCTAAATGGGCTGAGAAATTAAAGTGTAGGAACGGATTGTAATCGTACTGTATCAAACTGTTTGAAATGCTACTCATACCACTACTGGTACTTCTTACAAGCATTCGGCATGATAGTGGAAAAGTGTTTTTTTTTTCTTTGTATGTGCAAGAATTTTGTAGTTTAATTTTTTTGCTTTTAATATTTCTTTTTAGTGTTCAAATGAACTTATAATGCTGTTTTGATGATGAACTGGATCATTAAGTAAAGGTTCTGGAGGGATAATTTGTTACGTTTTAACATAATGGAAAATAGACAGAGTAAGTTCTCTGTTGTGCATTGGCTGAAGTAATAGTGCCTTTCTTAATTGGAATCTTGCAAAGCACATGCAAACCAAGGCAAATATTTAGATTCTGGCTAGTGATGCACCGATTATGAAAATTTTGGTTGATACTGATAATTCTTTATATTTGAAAGCCGATAACTAATATATTGATCGATAAATCAAAATCCAAAACTGATTACAAAAACAAAAGTCTCACCATTAAAATCCATGTCCCAAACACACAATTATAATGTTTTCATTATAATTGTATGTAGCCTATATGACAGACTTGTGCTGCACATGTTGCACTCAACTTTATTTTCCTTTTTAAATATGATTTCAATCTTATTTCAAGCAATTCAAAACCATCATGGTGAACAGTGCACATCTGTCTCAGCTGAAGGAAATAACCCATTATTTATCGGCTTTAATATATTGACCAAATTTTCTTATTGGGCCAATAACGATAACATTAAAAATGAACATATATCAGCCGATACCGATATTGTGGCTGATATATCGTGCATCCGTAATTCTGGCCATAGCAGTCAAAAATCAAATATGGCCATCAATTGCTACAATTGTTCTATAAATGTGGTTTTAAATTAAATGAAGCCCTTGTCATATTTTAAAGCATTTCAGCTTGTTGTGTGGAGATGAATATTATGACATTATTAGGACATGATGTACTTGCTTACTGTGTTTGTGCAGAGACTGATAGTACACAAACCTGCACGAGTCAGGGGGCTGCCATTTTCACAGTTGGTCAAAGGTTTGTTGTTAAATTATCTAAGTACATCTGTATTATTACTCAGAATTAAAGTTTGGCAAAACTGTAATGGGAAAAGTATTGTCCATTATTGTCCACCATTGATATATGAACCCACCTTATGTGGTATTGTGAATGTGGTTAGCCAATTATAAAGGTCAATAATTGTAACCTCTCAGTCTCAACCCAGAGCATCAGATACTTTTTGTACATCTGTCAGTTCAGCTCGTGTCTACATGTCCATTGTCTACACATACCAACAAAAATAAATGTTGATGGACCTTATTTGAAGTTTAATTTTGTGATCTATCAGTATGGTTTACTGATGTATTCTGTTTTGTTGAATATGAGACTTTGTCTACAACAGATACATTTCGAAACTAGAATTGTCACCGTTGCTTAGTCACCAAGTCACCTGAAATTACTCTAAGGTCAATGAACTTTAGACTAGGGAATTTCCATTGTAGCTACTACTGCCCTCTTCAAATTTCCTAGGCTGTCTACTATTTAAGTACATTATTAGTATTTCTCTTCCCTCCAGTTCAGTGCCATTTGTAATTTGTAATTAAGAGAAAGTAATATACTCGCCCCAGATATATTTCACCTTGAGGACAACAAACGTGCCCGCGCAACTTCCACGTGCAGGGAGTGCGTTTCTTTAAAAACACATTTGCGCAAGTGCAGCATTTTTATTTTAAAGAAAAATATTTTCAGTGTTATTCCCAAATGTTTTCCTGTTATATAGGTTATATTTTACTTTGCACTGGGTTGTATTTAACTTCAAACTCTCAAACGTTACATCGACTTAATGCATGGAAAGGTAAAGAGAATTCATAAAACTATATAAAATTAAATATCAAATAGGTCTAGGCTCACCAGTAATTGGCATCAGCAGCAGATGAGGCTGAAATATCACAGCAGCAAATTTGTTTTTAAATAAAGGAATACGCGTCTTGTCTGGGGTCTGAACCCGGTAATTATGACCATAACCTTTAAGACTTCATTTAAAAAAAGAATTGAAGGATGTCATAACACATTTTTACCGTTTTGTAGGCCTACATATTAACGTAAGGAAGATTTCAAAAAAAAAAAAAAAAAAAAAAAAAAATTCGGTAACTAAACCTGCCGTGAAATAAAAGTATTAGTAGCCTAGGTCTAATGTCATTTTTTTTTACAATTTTTTTATCATGGCAGATTCACATATCAGACTTTTATCACACAAAAACCTAAAAAAAAAAACCTAAAAAAAAACCTCACACCCTCTGAACATAGATTATGCTAGATACAAGTGATGCTTAAACTTAATTTACATGAGGACTTTACGTTTTGAGACCATGGCACAAGATAACCTTTTCTTTTAGTACTTTGGTCATTTTAATATAACAAATATAGAACAAATGAATGTTAACATTATATATATTGCATCGTTGTATCTTTGTAACAAAAACAAAAGAAACAGCACGTTAAGCTCCACCTTCTTTCACGCTCATAAATTGTGTTTACAAACTTCCATTTTGGCAGTTCTTCGCAGTTCTCAACCGCAGAAGTCAAGATACTTCAAGATGAAAGGCTATATTCTCCTCGCAGTTCTGGCGTTCACCTTCCTCCAAAGAACCACTGGTAAATACAATTTTGCTTATGTCTTCGCAAAACTGTTTCAGCCTAAAATCAATGTTCGTGTACCAAACGCAATATGTTAGTATATCTATAAAAAAAAAAAAAAAAAAAATCAGGTGAGACTGAGAGGTACGAAATGTGAAATAGACCTAAGTAAATAGCTAAATAAAAAGTTTTTATAGTTGTTATTTATTTTTCACTTATTTTTTTAATTGCTGGCTGATGTGCATACCTCAAAATTGAATTCGTCTGAACTACCAACAATTGTCCGGGGTAATACAGGGGATTTTTGCAGTTAAGTGAAAACGAAAGTGTTCCTTATTTATTAGGTTACAGGGTTGTAATACAACGATATATAGGCTTATCATATAGCTTAATTTATCGATATATATTATCAAAAGCCCCATGAAGATTGCATTTGCAATGTGCAATATCATTTGACACAGGACGTATTTCAAGACGCCTACAGCAAGTAAGACTAGGAATTTGACACCTTACCTAATGCTCACCATCTTGACCCAACCAGTTAGACGACATTTGAAGGAAACGTTCTCATTTGTTTGACAATAATAACTTTTTCATTGACATTGCACGTGAGACTAAGACGAAAAAATATGCTTGCATTTTTGTATTTATCCCTCTATGGTGGTCTATTTTACATAGTCTATAGTTTTACATAGTCTTTAAACATAGTCTATTTTAGTTTATTTTTAATAAAATGAAACACCAATTTATTGTTCAAACCTATCTCAGGGAAGAAGAATACAAATACTAATCAATACTAATCAATGAAAATGTCAAAAATTGGTCACATGACCCACAGGGGTCCATTTTGTGTCCTATTTCAGCACATGTGCACAGGTCACATGGCTTCATATTTTCTCCAGTGAAAAGTGCATTTTTCACTAATTCCCAGTTAATCACCCACAAAAAATATGAGTCACCTTCACTGGTAAGTAAAGAAGTATTTTCAAGAACTTCACATTATATATCATCAAATTTAACAAAATAACAAAAAACTATGTGTTGCATCAAGGCAACATTGTACCATAATGAAATCGCAATAGGCCATACCAGACACACTAGGTTGGATAGAAATATAGTATATTTGTAAGGAAAAGAGTTAGAATTCTCTAAATATATTAGCATTTTTGCATGATTTTGTAATGCACTTATAAGAATAGTAATTCACATACTATAACTGCACATATTATGATCTGCACATTTTCTATAGCACTTAAAAAAGGTATAAAACTCAACTGCTAGTTGATGAGAGTGAGGATGAGGTGTCATACTGTGATGAGGAAGATGAGGTCATAGTGACAATCCGGCAGGGAGAAGGTGAGGGTGAGATCGAAGATGGAGATGAGGATGAAGATAGATATGATAACTTGATATGATAAATTAATATGATAACTTGATATGATGGTTTGGTAATACTTGTGTTCCACGATGGTACAATGTTGCCTTAGAGCAACAGCTTAATTTGAAATGTTACTTTTTATTAAATATAAAATTTGTAATACATTAAAAACTGGAGAAATGTGTTTGTTCAGGTGTCTGGTTAAAGAAATTTATGTTTTCAATAAATATATTTCTTTTTTCTACATGAAAATGTCAAATGTTTCAATTTTTTTCCGTTGTGGTACAATGTTGCCTTGAGGCAACAAACTTTAAAAAAAAATTAATAAATAAAAAAATAATGACATTTTTATTGCTATTGTTATAGTGTCCTATTTTAAGCAGGAAAAACACCACAAATATTTTTTTCCTCATTGAAATCATATTGCGTACCATAGAGGGTTATACAGTGTTTGCTTCAGTTTCACTACACTACACATCAGATAGCATGTTCATGTTGCTGTCATGGCTGGTAAATGCAAATACAGTGCACAGACCAATTAGACCAAAGTTTAGAAAAAATAGAGAATATTCTGGCCAGTATAGAGTGGATATAAAAAGTCTGTACAGCCCTGTTAAAACAGCTGTTTTTTGTGACATAAAAATGAAACCAAGAAAAATCATATCAGAACTTTTGTACCATTTATGCAATGCCACTGAAAACCAAAGTAACACACTTCAGAGAAAAATAAAAAGTGTAATAACTTCATAAGTGTGCACACCCCTGAACTAATACTTAGTTGAAGCACCCTTTGATTTTATTACAGCACTGGATAGGAGTCTGTCTCAGTCTCTCTGTTGTCTGAGTATATTAGCTTGACACGTTTTGGCTTGGTAATATTTGGCCACTCTTCTCTGCAAAAACATGCTAGATGTGTTAAATTGCGAGAGTTTTCAGCGACATTACATAGGTTGAAATTTTTACATGAACTGTGAAAAAGTTCTGAAATGATTTATCTTCGTTTCATTTTTTTTACATCACAAAAACCAGCTCTTTAGACTTTACATATAATTACATACACTGATGTATGTTACATATCAGATCAGAGTGACAAAAAGCACTGCATCCATATGAGATACTAAACAAATTCTGTTGTTTAGTATCCCATATAGATGCAATTGTTTCTTTATTCTATAAAACTAGCGGGGTTCAATTCTCACCATTAACTAGTTGCTTATTAGCATGCATATTACTAGGATATTGTCTGTTTATTAGTATTTATAAAGCACATATTAATGACTTATTCTGCATGACCTTATGCTACATCCCTTAATCCTACCCAATACCTAAACTTAAACGCTACAAAAACTACCTTACTAACTATTAATAAGCAGTAAATTCGGAGTTTATTGAGGCAAAAGTCATATTTAATACTGAATATGTGTTCCCCATACTAAAGTGTTACCAAACTAGCTAATGTAATATTGTTTTTTGTTTTTCAGCTTCTTTGGAGGTAAAAGGTCCATCTGAGCCGATTCTGGAAGGACAGGATGTGACATTGGAGTGTGTGGATACAGAATCTGAGCTGAATATGAGCACAGTGCACTTTCAGAGGTTCTCTAAGGTAAGGTCACTTACACAATAGCAAGGAAATGTCTGGTACACAATTCTCTTAGACGTGCACTTGTCTGTAAATGTCAAGAAAACAGCAGATTGAAATCGAAATGACACCTTGTTTCTCATGGGAAATGAGAAGGATTTAGGTTATTGTTGCTGTCTGTGCACGTCCCCTGCAGTGCCGCCGGTTTGATTACCGTAGAAACAGAAAGCGAGAGATCTAAAATTACAAACATATCTGTCAAGGACACTTACTCTTAAATATCAACACAAATGCTCTCATGATTTTGTAAACAATCTTATAGGGCAATCACAAATAAAGAACAATATTATTTTGAATGTATTTGTCTGGGGTTTAAGGCTGCAATTGGTATTTAAACAGCAGGAGGCAGTGTGTGTTTTAGTGAGTTTCTGAGAGGTGTTATTCTGGGTTTAATTAGTATCTGGCATGAGGGGCCTTTGGAGGATTCACAACATCTGCTGCTTCTGTCAGTGCAGAGTCTGTTTGTCACATTTTCCAGCTATCTAAATGCATTCGAGCAAAAAAAGGATTTCCATACCACAAATCACAAAGACAGATGTTTTGTTTTGCAAGCTCTCATTAACCTGTGTTAGTGAGACCCAAGTGCCATTGCCCCGAATAGTCCGATTTCTCCAAGTGTAGCATATTTCATCAAATTTGGCAAGTGTTCCCTACTGTAGCTTACTGTATCATATTTGACACGCAAATTTCTAAGGCCTCTAAATGATCAACATCTTGATGATAAACCTGTTGTACACAATCTACTACATGCCTTCTGTTGTCTTATTAATAGGTTTACTTTTTTAACAAGTAAAAGGCCTTTTAGTATTATATATTATTACTTTAAATATGTCCAGCTACAGGTCATGGTGCATGTGTCTTTTTGCTGTAAAATTGTTACTGATTTTTATAAAGTAAACCTAAGTATAACTTTTATATTGGTAGTAATACTTCAAGATGGAAACTTGAAAACTGGACTGATGCAACTTAGGTTTACTTGACTATCCATACATCTTTTATTTTCATATTATCATGTTAATTTGTGAGTATCAAATATGATACAACAGAACATGTACATCTCGCAAACATCATTGTATCGCTTTCCATTGTTGTTTTGTCCTTCACAATAAAAGCTACAGAGCTTTGATCATAAAACTAAGCATTTAAATATCATCCTACTAAGACATATTATTGGGAGACACAGAGTGACAACTGATATTTATATGCATTTTATGTAAGTAGTCTTTTGGAGTAAAATATTTCTTTCTTTTTTCTTCCCCAGTACATGAAGAGGTGGTATCGGCTAGAGATGGACCAGGAGTATTTCTACCGCCGGTGTTTTCTGTATGATGTGGATGTGAGAAGGGAAGAGGACAGACTGCTCCTCTTCATCTCCAGCATCCAGTCCTGGTCTGAGGGTCCATACCGCTGTGTCTCTGAGAACAGTTCTGCACCAGACAACTCCTCCCAGCCCCTCACCATCCCCATCCACTGTGAGTAAGAGACGTCATGGGCTGCATGAAGATATTTTGTGATGCAAATCCCCATTGATTGCTACATGCGTAAATTGATCCATATATGTCTAGATTGTCCAGATGCTTCAATCTTTCCATTGTTGTGTGTGAGGCCAGTTGCATCTGACATTTTGTCACAAGGAATTTTTATATTTGGGATTTAAAGATCCAATGACAAATAAAACTCTTTATCTCCCAAGATGACAAAATCAATATTGATATTGATTGGGGGTTTTGCAGTGCCCAGGGATGAGTTGACAGTGGTGATTTATTGGAAAAACTGAATGAAAAAAACAAAAACAGATGGAGCTATACAGAGATGTTCGATATGAATAATCAGATGGTGACAAGATGATCCATGCCCACAATGTATTATTACAGTCAACCTGGACTTAAAATGCTATAATCGTTGATAATAATCCATTGCTGTCACCAAGAAGTTACACTGCCAATTTGGTGTTGGCAAAGTCTCTTACCCTTGCGAAAAAGAAGTGTATTCAAGTGTGCTATTAGTATACTTCTACTTATAAGTTCACTTGTAGTACAGATGCAGTACAAATAAGAAACGTAGTTGTGAACTAGTTGTGCACTTAAAGTTTACTACTGTTACACTTATAGTACACTTAAACTTATACTTTTATATAGTAAAAAGTGGGCCAATTTAGTCCCAAGCAAGCAGTATTGAAATAGTAAACTTACAAGTTTACTTCTAGTACATTGATATTAGTATACTTACTACATAAAGTATACTAAAAAATAAAAAAACTTTACTTAAGTATACTTCATAAAATAAACTTGAAGTATACTTCTTTTTCGTAAGAGAAAGCTCACTAAGGCTGCATTCATTTGAGCAACAAAAAAAACTGTAAAAACAGTAATATTGTAAAAATATTATTACCATTTAAAATTAATGTATTTGATGATAAAGCTGAATTTTCAGCATCATTACTCCAGTCTTCAATGTCACATGATCCTTCAGAAGTCATTCTAATATGCTATGATTATATGCTGATTTGGTGCTTAGGAAACATTTATTTTTATTATTATTATCAATGTTGAAAAAGTTGTGCAGGTTAATATTTTTGTGAAAGCTGAAAATATTCAGGATTCGTCTTTTAAAAGAACATTTATTTGAAACAGTTTTTTTGTAACAGTCTAAAATTCTTTACTGTCACTTTTGATCAATTTAAAGCATCCTTGCTGAATAAAAGTATTAAATATTTCCATGACCTACTTCCTTGTTTTTGTGGTATGTAAATGTATCCAGGAGCAGAGCTGTTTTGACTAATCCTTTTTCTCCTCTCTTTCTCTCTTACAGATATGCGGGAGGTGGCAGTGCACAGGGCTGGTTTAGGATACTTAACACGTTATTTCAACTCGGTGCAGGACCTCAAAGTACGATTAGGTGATGATGTGGAGCTGGAATGTTCTACTTCAGCTTCCGAGGCACCTGAGTACTACTGGGCTAAAGAGGTGACAGATTTACTATCTAATGCATTTTTCCTCACAGCAGATTTTTTTACATGATACATTACTCTGTCTGCTACATTACTGTTGTTTTGGGACTGCAGTTGCCTGTTTCCACGTAATAGACATGTAGGTTTCTCATACATCTGGGAGAAAGGCCTGGAAGGCCAGCTTGCTTAATAAAGCCCTGTTGAAGTGAAAATAAGCTTAGTCACTCAGGTCTGGGGAAAAAACTGTGAAAGTTGTCAACTCATTTAATTAGAACAGGAAATGTGCTAAGCCAGGAACAGTGTACGGTAGATCTGCACTAAGGAGTGTCCAGAGGTTATGTCTAGTCTACACTCCCCCGATCAATTCAGATTTTTTTTTTTTAACGTTTATTTATATGAGCTTTGTGTACCCGGCGTTGCAGCCAAATGTGAGCAAAAATTGGCTTTGGTGAGAAAATAAAACTCACCAGGGCCCAGTTACTTTCCAGTGGCTGTTTATTTAATATTGTGGTTCGAGTAGAAGTTTAAGTAGAACTGTGAGAAAGATAATTGGGCCCCCACTGATATAACTGACACAAGCGATTCAAATCAAAGGAATAAGCCACATGAGTCATGACAGATGTTTGCTAAAGAAAACATCTGTTGTGACTCAAATGTCTTCTTCGCTATCTACGATGTCTAGAAGTTTTTTTTTTTCACCATGTGGCAACACATGTGAGATATTCCTCAAATTGAGTCACTAAAATGTATATATACTGTATAATTTATATTATATTATTGTCATGGTCGGTTGCAGTTAAGAGGTGAGAGGCAGGCAGTACATTTATTAAACTTTAACATACGAAACAAAAACACTCTGGGCAGAAAACAGGAAAAGAACAACCGAGTATTAAGCAATGTGAATGGACAAACGAACAGAACAAAACACAGGGCTTCAATAGACAGAAACTAATCAACAAAATGAATGACAGGTGCAACGACTCAAACAATCAATGAAAAACCATGGAAACAAAGTGAATGCAAATAAACAGAACTAAAACAGGGGGGTATTCCAGAAAGCAAGGTTAACTTACCGTCACATATACCTTGAACTCTCGGTTGATTAACCCAAATCTTGCTTACTCAAGGTATGTTGGTTCCAAAAACGCGTCAGTGAGTAAGTTCAGACAATTCAGAGTATGTTCACGGTTAACACACAAGACATTCTCAACAGAGCAACGAATCGATGATTCACCATGGAAACAGAAGCTAAGAAAAAGCGCCATTCTACTTCCTTCTTCTTTTGTTTAATGGCGATTTACATAACCAACTTAGTGCACATTTTTTCAATCTTTTTGTTTAATAAGTAATCTTTATTCACTGAGCATAAGGATTATATTGTTTGTTTGATGCTAATTAATTAAATGCAGATCCATGTGTGAGATGACAATAAAATAAATAATAAATATATTTGAATTTAATTAACATTTAAACATTACCTTGTTATAATAGTGCTTTAGAATTAATATATAATATTGTATATTATATAACTGTAACTATATAACAAATTTAGTTATATCAATAGATGCTATTTACACTAAGTGAAAATAGTGATATATTCTATTTAGTGTTCTTACATATGTAAATATGTGTAAATAGTAATTAGATGCTATTTATACTTTATTTTGGCAGGTACATACTATTTGCACATAACCTGCTTTCTGGAATACCACCCAGGTGACAAACACACCCAAAACAGAATCTAACAGATAACCTGTATATTATATTATATTATATTATATTAAAGATATATAATCAATGAAAATCATTTCAGGGACAGTACCAAATGTATTCTGGTAAGGCCAGTAAAACTTAGTAACAAAGTAAACGTGTTTAACTGTTGAACATACTAATCTTGACTAGTGTACATGTAACCTGCTGTAGAAAGCACAGCCCATGTTCTTATTCTAAAATAAAAAGTCCCTTTAAATGTCATGGTGTAGGTGATCGATGACCATAACATTTCATGAGATGAAAGTCCAGAATGAGTCACTCCTGTTATTCAGGATGACAGTCTGTCCTCCACCACATTAAAAATGTGCACTATCTTTCTCTGACAGTTAAAACCCCCTCGGCTTCAAATAAATATTATGCAAGGGCATGTTTTTGCTTAGTCAATATGGCTTCAAATATGCAATTCAAATTGTTACCCAAGGCATGACTGAATAAAAGTAGATTCTTATAAATAGAGTAAACCAGAAAACAAGCTTCCCTTAAATGGCAGAACACGGTCTGTTGTATAGCAGCTACCTGTTTATTGTGCTGTGTCTGCACTCCAGCGGAGGAAACAGGAAGATGCTTGGAGCCAACGGATTAGCTCAAACAATGGTGCTTTGGCCAGAACTTGGCTTGACTGGGAATCCTCTTAATTCACTTTCATTTAAATTGAAATGGACTTTGTTGGCAGGCTGCAGAAGTCCCTCTAGTGCCAAAAGCATTTGTATAGTTATGATGTGCTCTGAGTGGTTTTTGCACAGGCATTTGTTTCCTTGAATTGTATGGTGTTATGTTTTATTTTTTACTTCATTACTCTTTCATAATCACTAACATTATTTATTGTAAATGGCACATGGATTCTTAGGGAAATTTTATTTTTTTTAAAAAAAACATTTTTGTTGTATTTTCGATTTGAAAAGTCGAAAAAAGTGGGAATTCACCCTCTTGCATGATTCCCTTCCTGAGAATTATTACTTCTGCCTTATCTTTCTTGCGTCAAAGCTTGTAGTTCCTGCTTTGCTTTTCACTTCTCTATAACCTCTGTGTGTGTCTATTTTATATCAAGGGAGAGGACTGGATTTTGCCCTCCAACAAGTTGAAGTTGAACAATGTGAGGGATCAGAATGAAGGGAGATACACCTGTTCAGCTCAGTCGCCCACTGTGCGGTCCCTCATGAAGAAACGTACAATCAGCATCACTGTTCTACCAGGTCAGAGCTGACAAAAGTGTGCGGCTTGTGGAGAACATCTTCAGCTGATTTGTTCATATACAGCAGGGCTTCTCAACTCTGGCCATAGAGGTCCACTTTCCTGCAGCGTTTAGCTCCAAACTTGATCAAACGTTTTAGTAATCTTGAAGAACTTGATTAGCTTGTTCATGTGTGTTTGATTAGGGTTGGAACTAAACTACTGGAAAGTCGATTTCGAGGGACAGAGTAGAGAACCCCTGATGTTCATAAGTTTCATTTTATATCCAATGGCACTAGCAACTATTCAGCAACCAAAATCCCTTTTGGATCTATTTGTCCAATTTTCAGTATAAAGCCTGTGTAATACAATAATATTGTGAATACCTTGTGACCTCATTTAACTTCCATAATATGACATATTTCTTAATTTTGAAATGATAAACAATGGCCAATTTGAGTCAGGAAAATACCTACTGTACCTACGGGTACTGTATGTCTGCACAACATGCATAATATCTTCAATGCTATTAAAACTGAGCAGTATAGCTTTAAAAATGTATATATCTCAAGTTATTGTTATTGATAGTGCGTTTTTCACAATCCATAATGTTTCAAAGCAGCTTTACAAATGATTGTCTAATTGTGCCTTAATGTCTTACAATATTTTTCCCTTTTGACAATGTTCAATATGTATATCGATATTTTGTAATTGCTCTTAGGAATGGTCAGAGGAACCACAATTTAAATTAGCCACTGTTATCAAGTAGATTTGAAGTGCAAAAATCAGTGGAATAAAATTGATGTGAGCAGAAAATGAGAGTCGTTTCAAAGAAAGAGCAAGTTATTACATTTTGATTTGAAGACTAAGAAGTCAACAGTTATTGCACTAACGTGCACTGACGAATCATTCACAATAAGAACTGAATTAAGGAAGTAAATAGGGTTGAATTTGATTTAATGTTGACAATTATCCTCAATTATTAATCAGGTTGAAATGTTTGATTGGGTTTCTTAGTTTTTCTTTTTTGGATAATATTTAAACAGTTTGACAGACGTATAATATGTGATTTTGTCTTTGTCTCTTAGAGGATGCAGCATGGTATGAGTCAACCTCCAATCGTATTATTCTCACGGTATCTGGTGCCTTATTGGTCCTTCTGGTGGTTCTTATATCCATGACCGCTTTCCTCTGCAGCCGAGCCAATCAGAGGAAGTGCAAGGGACCCATGTAAGTCCACCAAATCACCCTAGTCATGTCTGGAAATGTGTGCAGTGATTCATGTGGGTGTTTGACCTTCAGCCCTCCTTTATCATGTCGAGTGGAGTCTTGTGTATTACTGTGAGCATCAGTAGACGCTGATGTCCACTTCTCTCACTCGAGGCAGGCTAGTCTATGTGCAAATAACTGTCTCAATAACCACATCCCTCCCTCAGGCCCACATCTTTTCTTATTCTGCCAGATAAAACACTCAACTCTGTCGTATTTCCTTCTCTTTTCCTCTCAGTGATGACCGTTCCCAGAAGAAACCCATCTACAGATCCAGCGTGGAGTCCCTGCCCTCCACCGCTGGTGACAAGCAGCCGCTTGTGTAAAGAGTGAGATTGATGGAGGACTGGAAAGGAGAGCAGAGAAAAGAAGACGAGAGAAAAATTAAGGAGTACTGGGTATTCAGAGCAGAAGGGAGTTAATGAGAGTTTTTCCCATAGATTTTAGTTTTGCTCTTGGGTCTTTATTCATATATATAATTTGGAGACTGTCTATGCGGGGAATCGAAAAAGTATACAAAGACTGGACAAATTATGGTTTTACTGTGGGTCCTTTCCAGTGTGGATAGCAGCAATGCTCTTCAACAAAAGGTGTGCAATTTTCTCTGTATTGATTCAACAACCCTGCAAAATTGAGAAATGCTGAAAAGATGTTTTTGTGAGGTGACATTGAAGGGTTCTTTCTTCCCACCAGTCTTGGGTTGGCTTATTTCTTTAAACTTATTAACATTTCTTTTTAGGAAAAAACACTGTCTGCAAGCTGTACAATCATTTAGTCAGATGTAAAAAATGTTGGGGGTATTGCTTTGCATAAGTATATACTATTCTGCTTCACTTGAAAGAACAGTAGATACGATCCAGATTAACACTGAACCAATTACTCTAGAAGCACTTTGAAACTGTTGCACTTTTTTTTTTTTTTTTTACACAAGTTTGATTTTTTCCATATCTTTGAATTTAAAGCTATTAAAATGACTTTACAACATAATCACCCTCCAGTGTTGTTACTGATCTAATTAAGATAGACATTCATGTATGCTCAACTTTGCCAAGAAATCTCAAGCGAGTTCATCTCTATGTAAATGGCATTTCCACTTTTTATAAAAAGATACTTCCATTTTCAAACTTCTGAGGTAATAATAAATACCTGTGAGCTGTTAAACAAGAGTTCTGTACACAATTGGCTGGTTGATTTGTTGACTTGTTGATTTGTTGAAATTTATAAAGTTATAAAAATTGAACTTTTTCTTACAAAAACGTATAGCTTCACATCAGAAGGCCTTTATTAACACGCTGGAGTCGTATGGATTACTTTTTATGATGGATGGATGCACTTTTCAGGGCTTCAAAATCTAAGTTACCATTCACTCCCTTTATAAAGCTTGGAAGAGCCAGGATATTTTTAATGTAACTCCGATTATGTTTGGTTGAAAGAAGAAAGTCATACACACTTAGGATGGCTTAAGGGTGAGTAAATTATGGGATCATTTTTATTTTGGTCCATATCCAAAAAGGCCTTGAGGCAGTCCTGAGGTATTCTTTCAGAATGTGACATCTAATCTTTACATGCTGCCACAAGCCCAACTTTGTTTGACATTTTCACAAACAACATGAACTAGAATTGCCTGGACTATACCCAGTCAGTCAACACATAACCACAACCGTGTTTCTTAATTTTACCCTCCAATGCTTTAACTTTAGAAGTTAATCACTGTAAACATTATCATAGCTTCTCATTTCATTTCTTCTGTCTGTAATATCTGTGTTTCATTTTGTGTGGTTTTATTACCAGTGTGTGGTTGAAGCCACCATTAATAACTGCGTTTTGTGTGCTTAAACAATGACAGTTCATTAACGAAGGTACACGGCATGGAATACAACAAGAACAATACACAAATTATTCAAGATCTCTCTTTCTCTCCAGCGGTTATTCATAAAGTCCTTGAACTAGAGAATACATTAGCATGCCAAACTCTTTGAGTAGCAAAACCTGAAATGGCTACAGACCTAAAAGAAAAAGCCATTTTTACATTTTGCTTTCTCTTGGGGCTCTTCAAAGTAAATGGCCTGAAGCAGGAAAATCTCCAAAAGGGTCACACATTTCACATCATATAGATAGCTGACTTTTATAAGAGAGAGCATAATAAAAGCTCTAAATGCCTTTATTCGTGCAGTTTTTCAGTGCTAGGATGAGGATGCCCTTTCCCCCAGCATTGTTTACTCAGAAATCATCAAAAGCTGTTAATTTGCTGCATAAATATTTTGGTTCAAAATGCCATGAGCTGCAATTTATAACTAGAAACATTGATGTGTGAAAATAATATTTCACGTCTTGAGGTTCTCACCTACTAAGGTGCTTGTCAACAGTCATGCTTATTTTCTCATTTAAATGGCTTGCAGTTTCCTTTATATAAATTCAAATTATTTACACTCTGACCAAACACTTCCAAAAGGTTTGATGTTTGCTGGCCAATTATAAACTACTCTGGCATCCATGCGGTGCAGCTACATGTGGAAAGAAAAAGAGCAAACAAATGTTTTGGATGCTGCATGGGTGAACATGACTTTCTGGTGGTTGATTTCTTGCTTGTCTGTGTCCATAACCTTCTAGTGTTTTTATGAATGACTATAATTGGACAAACGATTAATATCTACAATAGGCAACAGCAAAAAAAAAGGATCATTTGGAGCAGCCAGTTTTGTTATTTGTTCTGTTTGTATTTTTCAGCTGTTATTGTATAATTTAACATCAGAGGTTTCTTCTAACAGAAACACGTGTTCATGTTAAAATCAATTTGATTTCTATCTGACTCTCAAAATTTTAGATAATATAGGCTACTTGGGAAGACCGGGGCTAGTTGTCACACAGATATTTTTTTTTAGCATTGGTTTAGTATGTTAAATTCAAACACAACCTCTTAAATTGTGAAGTAAAATTCTGATTCACCACACCAGCCTACATTTAGGCACGTATGACTAATGAAGATTGATTTGAACCTGAAGGGTGAACTATGTTCTTAAGACAACAGTATTTTTCATAAATGCTTGGTGCATGTGTTTTGCAATATTCATTGGCCAAAACAATGGTTTGATATATTTTTGTTATCCTTTACATTTTTGAATTGTTTTGTGCGTCATAACTATTCTTTGTATTTTTCTTTCAATGTGACAACATTATTCCTACATGGGCA
Organism: Rhinogobio ventralis; assembly: GCA_039654625.1. Classification (NCBI taxonomy): domain Eukaryota; kingdom Metazoa; phylum Chordata; class Actinopteri; order Cypriniformes; family Gobionidae; genus Rhinogobio; species Rhinogobio ventralis. The sequence continues at coordinate 20,209,410 of CM077201.1, forward strand.
ATGAAAGTCGTCTGTATTTAAGATTTTATAGTAGCCTAATAAATACAGGCTATAAGTAATGCTAACTCCAGTCTCCTCTGACAGACTTTTTTGAAAACCACACTGTTATTCTTCCAATTCATCACATGATGTCGCTAAATACAAACTATAAACTCGATTATAAATTCTTAGTGGTTTTAATTACGCCAGTAAATTGAGTTTGAGGAAGATATTGAAGTCGTGCTCGAGCTGGTTTCATGCCAGTTTGGTTGCTAATGATCGTGTTGATTCTGTTCGTCGTGTGTCACATAGTTGAACGAATCACATTCTAATTCCTTGCTCTGAATTGGTCCAGTCAGTGAATCTGTCATTTATCTCTGCGGAATCCACATTACACGCTAGAGATTCATTAAAAAGCTCAGTGTTCCAGTAAATTCAAATTATTTATATACCGCGCGTTCAAAACTTTATTGATCGCCACTGTAATTCATCACGTTAATATAGAGAGCGGTTAATTGGAGATCTAGGACTCACTCCAATAGCTGCAGTGCTATGAATTCGGCGTATAGCACATTGTCTTTTTGATCAAAACAAACGGTTATTTGTCTTATAATATTACTCTTACCCCGCCCATTGGGTGTGCGCTCATCATTGTCAAATCCGATTGGTTGTAGCTGAGCCCAAGAAAAACCGGCCCTTCTACATTTCCCACCTTTCATTCAGAGTATTGTATCAGACTGTGTGTGCATGTGAGTACTAGTATGTAACACACAACGATTCCAGCAAACACTGGAGTTGAGAAAAGACATAACTCGTAGGTGAGAGCCTGCGCGCTCATGTTATTCTAATTCCTATCTAAGGAAGAGGAATTAACAGAGAGATCGGAATAACACACATGATGGCATTTTCTTCTTTTTGGAAGTATTGCGCTCCCCTTTCTCTCCTACTGCTCCTGTCTTATTCGCATACAGGTAAGACATATGTATTCAGTCTATAACCACTTTGCAAGTTTACTTGCCAGATGTTTCACTACAGAAAACTATTTACCTAGGCTAATGTTGCCATCGCGAGAAGTAGCCTATAGAATATGTCAACATCGGCATACGCATCGCCTATAAGCGCATCGCGTCGACTGCATTAAATGTTGTAGAAATCATGTTAGCTTCCATTTTATTACGTTTATACGAAAGTGAAATTAAAACAGTTCCGACCCTAGCCTAAAGTTCTTCTTGTTCCCGTTTCACGTTTTTCTGCTTTTACATGTATTGCAGGCTAATTATCGTTTATTATTTTGGTCAGTAGTTTGCGTCACTCACCTGCACCTCTGCTGACTCCGTTTGCTCTAGTAATAAAGTGGGTTCGCTCAATAACTGCATGGACAGCACACATATGTGCTTGCTAATTCGTTTTTAGATGCATTTCTAGGTGCATTCATTCTTCGCATCATTGTTCAGATATTGTGCGCTATGCTTTGTTCTTTCATTTACCGATGTCGTTTGAGATATCGAGATGTATAGGCTATAGCCATTGCGACAGTGAGTACAAAAACGCAGTTACCTTAATCATAGCCTATGTCATAGGCGATTGCGCTGTTCGGAGGTCCCGCTCTGGGCTCCTCTGCGCAGGGGTTACTGTCCCAAATCAGTCTCCAATACAAGACTGTCAGAGCAAATCCCAACACGGGCCGCGTATTTCATGCTTGTCAACGCATGATAAGTGCATCTGCTGTTGTTTTGGGATTTGGATTACAAGAGCATCTTGAAGATACTATCTGGCCGTTTAATTCTTCTCTTCAAGCTGTGCCATCTGTTTGTAAGCTGAGGCTCAAATTAATAATTATTAAGCAAGAGCGAAAATAGCATGGGAAGAAAAGAAAATACGGTTACACTTTATTAGGTGTCTTTAACACGTGCCTAGGGCCGAATCGCATCCATTCTTCTAGGCGATAGCCCGATTGTCAATTTTATGTCCATTTAATAATTTACCTTGCAGATGCTAAGTTCTGATTCGCGAAACCATGCATTCACCAAGCAACGCAAAGACTAAATTCAAGTTTGGAATATTGTAAATGGAATCACTCTACTCCAGTTCCACTCCAGGTTTTGCATTTCCTGCTCATTGAGAGAAACCCACTCCAAGCGATCATGGAGAAAAGTGAAAACAAAAACGCTGTGAAATTTAAAAATATAAATTTCTAGAATTCATACAAATCATGATACATATTTTAATTACAAGCACAATAGTGTAATGTAGGCTACAGAATATGTACATTTTAAAGGCACAGTATGTAAGTTTTCGTCACCAGAGGTGGCATTTTCAAAATAATAACAAAGACAAAGCTTGATGATGCATGAAGGAGAGTGGAAAGATGGATGATGTTGTTTTCACCATCCAGATATGTAGGCTATGCAATTCACGAATCATGTTCACGGATGAGGTAATTCATTCGTTTTTGTATTACGAATTAATGCTATATTATGCATTAATGCTATATTAGTGTGTAATGCTATATTAGCCTGTAATGTAATGCTATATTAGCCTGAATATAGCATTACATGCTATATTACATGTAATGTAATGCTATATTAACCTGTAACTGATATGTGACTATTTGTCAAATGATTTGGTGGGTTAATGCGGCGCAGTTTTACATGTTTAAAACAATCATACTAAAATTAAATTTAAACGAACCCACAGTATCTGTCTCTGTCAAGTCCAAGTTTGTTGCGGGCTCTCTCCATCTCGAAAACACCTTATTTCTCCATTTGTCCCAAAGCCTGCTTGCCTCAGTTGATCTATGTTTAAATTTTTGGGGGATTTTCTATACTCGCCAATGAATAATCCTGATCCATAATGACTACAATAGCGGCTTTCTTGTGTGTTGCAATGGTTTCTACAAGCGGAAACCGAGGATAGCGCGGATATTACGCCATTGATAGGCGACAATAACAAAGGACGAGCTATTATTTAAAATTTAAATTTCTCTGGATTTACAAATCCTTGGGAACTTTTAGGATAATCTAAGTACACAACTGCATGAAATATATCACACTGTGCAAGTGGTTTTTGGATATTTTATTACCAAAAATGTACATATTGTGCCTTTATTACAGTCAAGGTATACATACATAGTATAGAGAGTAAAACAGGGCCAAAAAAAGCCAAAAAATAGTCCCTCAGTTGAGTGGTATGGAAACAATATTAGCAAATGTTTGTATTTGACATTCAAAAGCATTCCTTTGTTGAAATTCAGTAGCAATTTGTGGTCCAAGCTACTTCCAGGTTTGTGTGTCTGGCTGTTTGTTTTGCATTGTCTAATAAGTTAACAACTGAAGATTTTTTTCTGTACTCCTATTCTTTGCAATCCTTGCTGTATGTGGCTATACATGCTGAAATGGCAGGGTGTCTCCTCATTTGAGCCTTGGAGGTCAAGAGGAGCTATGGAGATGACTGTCATTAATCTCTCCAGTGACACGAGGTAAAAGAGGAGAGAAAAAAAGGGGGTTGGGTAGGAAAAGAAGGAGGGATAAAACTGATTATCACATCCCTTCATCATGTAAACAAATACAGCCTTTTGATATCAGGTTGACTTATCCCGGAACTGTTAGTTTCTTAGAGATGTATCAAGAGGAAACAATAAAGGAAAGAGAACAGGGAGGCAAAAGATGAGATGAGATGGTAGAAGAAAAGTATAAGACAGCCAGGGAGACAGATGGAGTGACAGGGATAATGGGAAGAAAGAGCCTTGAACCTGTAAGCAACCACTCAGACAGAGAGAGAGAGCGAAAGAGAGATGAAGAAACAGGGGCAAAGAAATAATATAGAATAGTGTGTGTAAAATTGCCCCTTCCCCCAGCACAACAAATACAGAATGTACTAGGCTCAGTGACTGTGTGTCCCTTGGGCACAGGCCTGCAGACTCATGTTGTGTTCTCCATCTGAGCCCCTCTTTTTGTTTTCGCCACTTTCTCATTGTCTCTCTCTCTTTCTCTCTCTCTCTCTCTGTGCATGCCCTTTTTGTAGTGCTGTGTGACTGACACACACAAGCACACACACAATAAACGGCAACAACTGCGCCAGCCGCATTCTGCATGCTGCATTCTTTGCCCGTCCCCTCTCATCACTGGCCCTGCACAGTTAATCATCTCTATTTGTTTATTCGATGGCAAGCAATATGAGAGTCATTCGTTTGAATCTGTTTTCATCATTTTTTGGGACTCTGTCAATGTTGTTTCTGCTGGAGGGCCAAATTGCCTCCTAATTGGAAAAAAAGTATAAAAATAGCGCAGTTTAAGAGAATTGTATGTATTTTCCCTTTTTCTTCAAGTAAAATGCAATTACATATTGCAGTTATAATAGTTGCCTTATTGTATAGTTTGGCATGACTAGTTATGTGGATAAAAGTTGAAAAACAGCCATTGTTTTAGCATATCAGGGGCCCATACTACAACTAAAATGGTTTTAAATGTGGCAAAAAATGAATGAAACGAATTGCCTGTGGCAACAGTTGGGAAAACTTTGTGTCCGTCCATATGTGGTTTTGGCATTTATCACCAGTGTTTCTTGCATGCTACAATGAACAGCGTGTGTCCTGAATTATGATGTTCAATTTGTGACCACATTATTTTAATGACCTGGTTCTTTTTAATGAGTCTGTCAAAAAGATTGTGAGTTAGTGGTTTGAATCAGATCCACTCAGCTCCCTCACTAAACCATGATTAATTTTTTCAGTTACGTCTGACTGGAAATTCTTGGAGAACCATTATTTGTAGTGTTTGTTTGTTGTTCTAAAAAAAAATCAAATATTTCACAAAAATATTCTTAGTCATTGTTTGCCACAGTGAAGTCCAATTATAATATTGAATTGACTGTACACTGTAAAAACCCCCCGATATGATCAGTAAGTCATGACAACATATGTTTTTACATTACTTCAACTCATCAAAATAAGTTTTTGACTTTTCAACATTTTTTCTAGTTATACAAGATTCAACTCATTTTTAAAGCCATTTCAAAGTAATTTACATTGAAATAACTTATACATCCAAGTTGAATGTACTTAAAAAATTGAAGGCAGCAACTTTTTCTACAGTGTAAGGAAAACTTTGGAGTAAAACTGTAATGTGGGTGACATGTTAGAACCATAACACAATATCTGCGTTTTTTTCAACTGGGCATACATATTCTTACAAAACAGAGTGAAATTTAGAACAGATGACACAAATACAGTCAGGATCAAATGGGAACTAAACTGCTTCTTTGAAAAAAAAGGTCTTATCAAGCGATTTGGTAAACTAAAAAAGTAATTTGTCTTTTAAATATTTCATATAGTAATTTTTATAGGGTCCTGTATATATGGGGCATGGAAATCAAATATGTCTTTTTGTTTTGAATGTGTGATTTCCTAGTCTTATTCAGATACAAAACTGGTGCATTTTGCAGGGCAGGTGCTATAGGATTAGCACATGTAGGGCAGAAATTGGTATTTTCACTTGACACATTGTTCTGTAATGCTATGAGGAAGCCTTTATCTTAAGCCAAGGTTTATCCTTTGATTCCAGTATATGGTTGTGTAATTCCCCCAGTAAAAATGTTGACATTTAATTATAGTGGAAGCCCTCCTACCAGTATGTTAAAAACAAGTAGACTAGTAAAGCCTTCAGGTATGCTTCCTATTTTTACTTTAATTTCACAGTGAACACTGAACCCAGGCTCACAATAGACAAAAAAAGACGACATATACAGGGAGAGCTGGTAGCAGACTGTTATGTAGCTACCTGGATTTCTCTTATCACTGTAATAGATTACACATTTTACAGCCCTATATAAACAGATGTTCCTTTTAGGGATCACAGGACACAGAAGATAGAAAAGCGAGTAAGAGTCATAGGTGTGCTGAAATTCGTGAACACCTTCAATTTGAAGACGAAGAGATAAACACTGGGAGGAATAGACCTATTTCAAACTGTTTCAATGGAGGGCTGGATTCATCATTGTGTTTTATGGGTTTGTCGCAGGTGGTGTGTCTCGGTAACTGTATTTCACCGTAATTATCTTCAATCTGATTCGACCGATTAGACACTCCTTTAATTTTCTTGTTCGCTCTCATCGCCCGCCTGCCTGCGGTCACTCATATTAGACGCAATACTTTGTCTCATTTTAGAGCTTACATGCTGAAGAGGAGGTTATTGGAACACTGTGTGGTTTTTAAATGACAGAAATGATGAATCAGATGCTTGTGGTCAAGTTGAATACAAATTTTATTGCGCAATGCCAGCACACCGCTGTAATTAACCCGAAACTCTTCCATCTCTCCCAAAAGAACGTCTCGAATATTATTCTAATGAAACCCACTCAGAAAGGTGTGCCCATTAAACAAGCTTATTTTTCAGGGTTATCACTCTCAAGCTGTTTCTGCGTCTCACTTTGATCGAATTCAGGCACATTCATTGTGGGAATTTAAGCGCTTGCTCTCTCAAGTATGTGAATTATTGAAATGTGCCTGTTCGTACTGGACCAGATTTTGTCTGTGTCACTTGTGAGAAGGCAAAACCTCGCCAGACATGAGTTGTCAATAATTCAGACTTGGGTTGTGAAGTGCAGTCTGATTCAGATCTAATTTTTATTCCTCTTGTCCTGCGAGATATCTGAGTGGCAGATTTGCTGTCTGGTGCCTGACTATGTCTTTGTTAGCACAAAAAATAAGACTTCAGAATAGCAATGCATTGTTTCAGCATGGAAAATAAGACTGTAGAATAGCAGTGTCAGTGTCTTTATCTCACAGCTTGAGAGACAGATAGAAATATCAATCTGAAATTACTTATTTTCCTAATGAGTACTAAGATAAATTGAGCTTTGCCATTTTGGGCAAGAGATGGGTCACAATGGCTTTCTCAGGGGTTTCAAAACAATTAAAACCAAGGACCCCCAAATATGACAATCTCTTTGCGAGTGACCCCTTCCCAATACACTATACACTGATCAGGCATAACATTATGACAGGTGAAGTGAATAACACTGATTATCTCTTCATTATGGCACCTGTTAGTGGGTGGGATATATTAGGCAGCAAGTGAACATTTTGTCCTCAAAGTTTATGTGTTAGAAGCAGGAAAAATGGGCAAGCGTAAGGATTTGAGCAAGTTTAACAAGGGCCAAATTGTGATGGCTAGACGACTGGGTCAGAGCATCTCCAAAACTGCAGCTCTTGTGGGGTGTTCCCGGTCTGCAGTGGTCAGTATCTATCAAAGTGGTCCAAGGAAGGAACAGTGCTGGACCGGCGACAGGGTCATGGGCGGCCAAGGCTCAATGATGCACGTGGGGAGCGAAGGCTGGCCCGTGTGGTCCGATCAAACAGACAAGCTACTGTAGCTCAAATTTCTCAAGATGTTAATGCTGGTTCTGATAGAACGATGTCAGAATACACAGTGCATCGCAGTTTGTTGTGTATGGGGCTGCATAGCCACAGACCAGACAGGGTGCCCATGCTGACCCCTGTCCACCGCTGAAAGCACCAACAGTGGGCACGTGAGCATCAGAACTGGACCACGGAGCAATGGAAGAAGGTGGCCTGGTCTGATGAATCACGTTTTCTTTTACATCACGTGGATGGCTGGGTGCATATGCGTCATTTTCCTGGGGAACACATGGCACCATGATGCACTATGGGAAGAAGGCAAGCCGGCGGAGGCAGTGTGATGCTTTGGGCAATGTTCTGCTGGGAGACCTTGGGTCCTGTCATCCATGTGGATGTCACTTTGACACGTACCGCCTACCTAAGCATTGTTGCGGACCATGTACCATTCCCTGGTGGCTGTGGTCTCTTTCAGCAGGATAATGCGCCCTGCCACAAAGCAAAAATGGTTCAGGAATGGTTTGAGGAGCACAACAACGAGTTTGAGGTGTTGACTTGGCCTCCGAATTCCCCAGATCTCAATCCAATCGAGCATCTGTGGGATGTGCTAAACAAACAAGTCTGATCCATTTTTTTATATCACAAATATGCCTTTTTAACACAAAAAGCACCTATATTTTAAATTCAATTTAAAATAAAGTAAAGCATTTTTTAAAAAGAATGTTTACATCTAGCATTACTTCAACACAGTGGATCGATAAATGCTGTCAGCCTAAAAGAAAGAAAACCTTTTATATATAATATTTAAAATGTTTCTTTTGGTCTTAGTTAGTATACAAAAACATACATAAAATGCAATTATTTTATTTTGGAAACATGTTATCTAACAAAAAAAAAAAGTTTTCCCTCACAGTATAAATGGGTCTTTATACATGGGGATTTCTTACAATGTGATCATATTTGTATGTCCTTGGTATTAAACGATTTAAAACCCCCTGGTTTAGACAACCAGTTGACTAGTATATTTGATATATATATATATATATATATATAGTTTTACTCATCCCTTGCTCTGGAAATACCCTGAAATTATGAGTTAAATCCTTTCAGTTCTTTTCAGTTCAGTTCTTTCTTTTACACCAAGAATTTCTCAATTGGGGATTTTATCTAAAGAGAGACATATGAGAAACAGAGTTGCTAATGTGTAGAGAGAGAGAAAAAAAAATCAAAGGCGAGGCTCTGAGACATGAAAAGAGAGGTGGAGGGGAGAGAGAGCCAGACTTAAGTAGATGTTGTGGTTGATTGCCACAGAGGTGAACATTCCTCCGTATTGGGGACAGTGTTGCCATGACTTTGCAAACTCTGCCCTGTGTAAACTCATAACCTCTGTCTTTTCTTTTGCTCCTGTTTTCATTTCTTTGCCTCATCCTTCCACCAGTTTCCAAGGCTCCCGTCGAATTCTCTGTTCCATGCCCACATGAGGTAAAGGTCCCAGGCTTTTGCAGTAATTACAGGAGTTTGAGTGGCACTAAAGCCCTCACTAGGTTTGATTAGATGAAGGGCCCATTAGAACTAAAATGGGCCCCTGTTCCAGATGGAGTGTGTGTGAAAGGATAGCTTCTTGAGAGGGGGACTAATGCCACCTGCACCGATTACATAATGGGGAGAGCATGGAGGTGATAATGAAGCTCTAGATGAGCGCTGAGGGCTGGAGGGAGCAGTCCTTACTTGGGACAGGTGTGTGTGACATGAGTCGGTCTGACCACTGCACAACCTCATGCAGGGAGGAGAAGGATTTTTTTCACTGATTTTCTCATTAATATTGATAGCCGAAGTGTGTTTAAATACCTTCCTCAATCCCAGTTTAATATTCAGAGACAATTTTAAATACGCTGAAAAGATGTAAACACTGTGGCAAAATGTCAAAGCATTGCTCTGCTTGTTTAAGCATCATGAACAGCTCAATGGCTCAACCAATTGTGTTTGTTTGGGTGCGGGGCTATATGTTTGGAAAACCTGTCTGAAAGCAGTCAGTTATATACAAAAGCAATCTGCACTATGGAAATATAGTATTACCAGCCAGAGAGATTTCATCCCACACAGAGAGGCATGCAAACACTGAATTGATTCCTCTTTTGCGTTTTCTTGCACTTGAACGGACACATACACACAACATTATGACAAAATGCCCATCTTGGATGTGTATCATTATATTGGATCCATGCATTAGCTCTTAAAGTGACAGCAGCCTATAAATTCCTGTGGCTGTTTATGCCATTAATGTTAATCAAACAACAAAAGACAGCTTTAACAAAGATTAATCTAGATTTAATTTATACAGTGAACGCTATGCAGTGTTATTTTTCATTTAATTATTACACTGAATACTACTGTTAGACATAAATTTATTTGTAACTTTGTTATATTGTATTTATCTATGCTTGTAATTAGTGTATTTGTTCTTATTTTTTACTGATTGATTTTTTTTTCTGATCCGAAAATGATCTGTGACTCAAAAAACATGATATGATCCGTAATGTGAGTTTTGTGATCTGTTGCGCCATTAGTTCATATCTCCTTAATTATTTGGTTAAAGCACCTGGACTTGCTGGAAGAGAATATTAATTACTTATTTTGCATTTTTTTTTTGGTGATGCTAGTGGCACAGAAATTACACACTTCACCTTGAATATTTATTTATTTTTAATTGCTGAAGAGCTGAATAGGATCCTAACAAAATCTTAACCATAGGTTAAGATACCACAAAATACCACAGTTTTTCATAATTTTTATTGATAAACACAGTAAGAGGTAGGGCAGGAAATCCTGTGTAGAAGATGAAAGAAAATGATTGGGAAATGACCAAAATACCATAGTTGGGTGTTCCTTAAACTTCTGCACTTTTATGTCCCAGGGGGTTGACTGTTAAAACGTTAAACATTTTCTTTTTGTTGTATGGGCCGACTGTCTTGGAGACATTTTAATATGCTTTTCATGTAGAACTATAGTGTCAATATTAAAGTATGAAAATCCATTATAAAAATATGAATGATTACACATATCTGATAATCTAAACAAAGACAAAGCTAATGTACCTAGTATTTACCTAGGGGACAACAGTCTCAGTGAAGAGTTTGAAATGAAATGTGAAGGAAAATAAAGGTAAATATCACTTGAACAGAATATTTCATTGTGTGTCATTTCTATTCAATCTTTGACATATAATTGAAATAATTTAATTGTGTATATTAATTTAGGATACATAAAGTTCCGGTTTCACAGACAGGGCTTAGATTAAGCCATCCTAGGTGTATATGACATTCTTCTTTCAGATGAATACAATCAGAGTTATATTAAAAAATGTCCTGGCTAATCCAAGCTTTATAATGGCAGTGAATGGCAGCCAAAAATGTGAAGCCCAAAAAAGTGCATTCATCCATTATAAAAGTAATCCATACGGCTCTGGGGGGTTAATAAAGGCCTTCTGAAGTGAATCAGTGGGTTTTTGTAAGAAAAATATCCATATTTAAAACTTTATAAAGTAAAATATCTAGCTTGAGGGAAACTGAGGGAAAATTATAGCTAAGACTAGGCCTGTCGCAATAATCAATATATCGATATATCGCACAATATATGTACATGACCTCAATACTTTTTTGTGATGCAATATATCGCCTATTATGTTTACATGATAATGAATGTCACCAACATTTTACTCGATTGTGCTGTCATCTTGTATGTTTTCCGTGACGGAGGCGAAAGTGGTTCTCGGGCAGTTCCTTTATACACAGAGCGGTTATCGACAGGTGAAAAAAGGCGCCATTTGAGGCGTTATAGTGTTTTCCTGACAACTACTGACAGTTTGGAAGAATAAGCCCAAATGGACTCGATTTCAAAGCCGCAATCCCCTGTTCCGGTGCACATATAAATGTCAACGGAGAATGATGAGTGTTAAAGCCGTTTCACAAGGGAAAATGTTTATTTACTATTTATTCAATTTTATTTTTTTTTATTTAGGATAATATATTTTTTACCATTCATTTCCATGATCTAAAGAATTAAAAGGTTGTCATTTGAAAGTGTGTAGGTCTACTTGCATTATTATGCTGTTATATTAGGATTATATGTTCAGTGGCATAAAATAGTCTTAAAATGACAATAATATCGTTTATCGCAATTATTTCTGGGACGATATATCGCGAAACAAAAAGTAGTTATCGTGACAGGCCTAGCTAAGACAAAAGAATTTTCAAAATGTCATTTTCACAATTGTCATTCCCATCACAGAATACTACATAATTTGAAATGTTGTGGAAATTACATTGTGGTTGGAATTTTCATTATCTTCAAGAAAAAAACTACAAAAATGAGAGTATTCTGTTCACTGTTGGACATTGTTAGTAGACAAATTAAATAAACTAGTGAGTGTGAAAAGTGTGTTTAAGAGAGTATATTTTCTAAATGTCCACAGGGCCAGTAGTGCCCAAGGTTGAAGAAACAACTAGTTACCATGGTACAGTTCTGTAAGGCCAGAAAAAAGGAGGAAGAAAAGGCTGAAGTTTTAAAGGAGAACAGTGTGAAGGTCTCAGCACCTACACTATACAGTTCAATGGTCTGTGAAACAGTGGAGAATGGGAATTTAAAGAGGCTAGTGTGCACAGCGGAGACTTGACTGAGGAGAGTGGAGAGCGAGAGACGGAGGGAAGAATAACAAACAACTGAGGTAGTCGAAGAATCAGGAAAGAGCAACACATCAGACTGGAGGGTAAAAGATCCTGCTTCCAGTGAGAAAATCAAAGAAAGAGAGAGCAGAAAGAGGACAAACTAAGTAGAAACTAGTTGTGTAGGAGACTAAAGCAAACAGCAAAAACATGGCACCATCACAAAGTGAGAACAGATGATCAATGAGGACATTTTACTGCTGGCCACCCACCCGTCTGGAGCTGAGTGGCAGGTCAGGGGTGAAGCGCTCACACACACACAAACACAATCACATTTCCCTCCCAGTCTTCTGCTCTCTCTGATATGCCCACTGAAGCGCTCCACAGTGGGCTGGTAAATGAGAATTGCAGGGTTGTGCAGCATTCAGAACTGAGGAATTGGCTTCCTTTCCGTTCATGAGTGTGAATTTTGAACAGAATTAGCCACACTCCAAAGGTAACTGACCTGGAATCAGTGTTTTAGTAGTAGTTTTTAATTTATATTTTGAATTTGTTTTTTTTACATTTTATTTTTTTTACAGTTTTCATTTAAATTTTAATACTTTTATTTTATTTTTTAGATATACTTCTTTTTTATTTAATTTATTTCAGTTTTAGTTTTAGTTTAGTTCAGTTTTAGTTTTTATTTATTAGTTCCAGTATTTTTTAGTGCTTCAACTTCAACTTATTTCTGTTAGTCATTTCTAATTTTCATTGAGTATACTTTTTTTTTTCGTAATTCATTTCAGCTTAATTTCAGGAAGAATCTCTCTCTCTCTCGGTCTCTCTTTAAAGGCCTATAAACCATCAAACTTCAAGGTTTCAAAACGTTAAAACAAGGTTTTTATCAATGCAAACAAACTTTGCTTTTCTAGTTAGCAAGTTACAGCCATATAAGAATTTTAAAGTCCCCCTGTAGTCAATAATTTTATCCCTTAAAACTAATATTTGACCACCAAAATCACATATTTAAACTTTTTTTTCCCTGTGAAAAAATATGACACTAAAATAGCTTGAATGTAACTCAACACCCTTGCTACATTTAGTATACGCGGAACCATGAATATGCAAATTATCCCCTCCTCCGCTCACTCACCAGCACAGAGACCCACTTGGTCAACTTCTACTCAAGTTACTGTAGTAAACCCTGCACAAACCCTACAACGTCGGACACATAATGGTAATTAATATGATTAGCCTTTTGCTTGACTACATTATCAAACATCTAATAATGTGTTGCTAATGTTACACAAACCACGTTCCCATTCGCCATCTCCCTTCTAAAAATACTTTGAACATCATAGAACGTCAGTGGAGAAAGGCATATAGTTCATCATAACATCGTAATATACTTCACATAATTAATTCGCTATATTGCTAAATGTACCTGCTTTTTCATATCAACAGAAAAATATACCGGGATAACCTGGCTTCTCTTGAGACTCCCCTGCTTCACAGCACAGTAATGTTGATATGCTAAAGCCCGCCCGCACGTTGATGGGATTGGTTACAAGGTAGCTTGTGACATAAGAAACACCGCTGATTTTTTAAAGCATATTAAAACCACTACATAGACATATAAACAACATTAAAAACTTGACTTTAAGTCTATACAGTAACTCACATTCAAATTCAAATACAAATTCTGCATTTCTGTTTGGTGCCTCAATTCAAGTTAACTTAGAAAGAACGACACATAAACGAAGGTAATTACTTTCCTGTAAGCTCTCAAAAAGCGATCTGCACTACTGTACGGGTCAAGGGCCACACGGAGGGGAACATATACGTGGTCAAGTATCCCTCAAACACCAAACACTAACTGATAGATGCTCTCAGCAATAATGACTATCTGGAGATTACTTTGAAAACAAATTGAGGTGATGTGAGATGCGGGATGAGCACTTCAAACGTGGATCAGAGCCAGAGAGTACAGCAACATCCAACAGTGCAGCATCAGCACAAAGTTGTCCCCCTTCCAACCCTATAACAATGAATTGAGGCTTGGGAATAAACCTTTGATCTTGGATAATTAGTAGGCGGTAAATAAATCTTCATTAGCCATAATGAATTACACCACAAAACAAAAAACATCAAAAAGTTGCTGGTAATTCCTCAATTAAAATCTTAATGTATGCATTGAGGACGAGGGCAGCACTTGCGGGTACGTGCTTTCGGTGTTGATGAGACTCTGTATTGTTTGGTAAAAAACACAGTATAGCAACCACGAGGTCATCTTGTTGTTGTTCTGGCGATGCAGAGAGTTTGTCCTTCCAAGGCTGGCAGGCAGAATTGGCCCGAGGCTCCAATAGCAGGAGATTACTTCCTCTAACAATGGATTACGTTTCCGAGATTGTCTCGGTTCGAGGGGCTTGCGTGAGGTGCTGAGACATCCCGGACTTGTGACCTTGACGATGGGAGATTGCGGGAACTCAGCTCCAGGGAGCTCTTAGCGAGAATAGGAAAATGCATAATAAGACAGGAAGGTTTTTAGTATGAATGAATGCAGGCATGACTGTGGCTGTGCAGGAGATTTGGAAGTCTTGTTTCTTGTACCCCTGAGACCAAACCTGGAGCGCTCGACAATCTCGCAACTCATCTGAAAAAGAAATAATGTTATCATCTCTCGCACACGGGTGGGATGACTCGCGTCCCCCTCTGCCTCGCCGGCAAATCACATTGGTGTGCAAGCTGTATTACTATATTAACAGTAATTTATGATGCAAACACACAAATCTGTGTGATTTCACTTTTTGAGGTGAATATCATCCTCTAGCGCCTCGGGGAAGTGTGGAATCCGTCAGTATATAGCGCTTTAATTACCCATGATTCTCCTTTACCTTATCTGTGTTCAACTAATGAAGCTCTGAGGAACGCAACTGGCTGCTACTGGAAATTGTGTAATTAAAAAAAGATTGCCTATATTGTGTAAGATGGATGGCAGCAGAAGACTCTCAGAGTGACTTTTATGTGCGTACATGGATATTAAGACTGTTGAAGTTAACAGAATCGTTATTAAGGGTCTGGTTACAGTAAACAGATGCAGGCAGGTGGTTGCTTAAGGGTTAAAGAAGTTTACTCAAAAAATTTAAATTGTGTTATCTTTTACACACTCTCATGTCACTCTGGTGAGTAAATTCTGACATAATTTAACTATCCTTTGAAGAAAGACCTAATTTTGAGGAAAATATTTCTGAGATTGTTGGAAATGGCCATTTAAAATTGTTCTTGTTTCTTGTCCTGGAGGTAAATTCAGGCTGCAGATCTGACATCCGTATGGATTTTTTCATATTAAGCTTTTCTTCAACAATGGCTCCCCTCTCTCTCTTTTCCGTTGGCTTCTGACCTCTTCTGCTTTATCAGTAACACACACACACACACACACACACACACACACACTCACACACTCATGTTTGTTTCACTATATTAGTGAGGACATTGCATAGACTTCCATTGATTTTATATCTGTTTAATGATATTTTCTATCCCCTAACCCAATCCCTATCCCTAAACCTACCCATCCCAGAAACGTGCAAAACAATAGATTTAAATAAAAACATGTTTTGGCCGATTTATAAGTATTTTTAACTAGTGAGGACCAGTCAAATGTCCTCACTAGTGAGTTGTCATAATATTTTACTATATAAGTGAGGACATTTGGCCCCTCACAAGTATAGCCAAACAAGGTACACATACACAGACACACACACACACACCTACACCTCTACACATACAGTAGATATTCCTCCTGGTAGTCACTCAGGTTATGATGTGGTATCTGTGATGTAGGGGAAAGTGAATTTCATGGTAGTGGCTGTGGGCTATATTTTGTAGTTTTGTGTGTGTGTTCGCCAGGTGCTCTGTAGCAGGGCACTCAGTCCTGGTGTCCAGATTTGACACCTGTGGTGGTTTTGTGCTCATTTACATACAGAGAGTCTGTCTATTTCCACCTCCGCCAGACTTACCACCCCCCTTTAGTCCCTCTTTCCTTTTTTAGGGCTGCAACTAATAATTTTTTGGATAAGCGATTAATCTGTGTATCATTTCTTAAATGAATCATACTAATTATGCAGATATGCTTTGATTTAATCACTTAATCAGATGTTTCTTACTAAATTCTCTCAAATTTATATGAAGGAGGTCGGCTGTTATGCAGGAACACACATCAGATGATTTCACATAAAAACTACCATTACTTGGGTTGCATATAGGATTTCACCTTTCAATTACAGTGAATTTAAAAGCTTAATTTTAGCAACAGTTTTGATCAATATGATTGCGCTTGGTTTGATTGACATGCGTGCACACTCTATGAAGTATTTGAAGGTTAAAGGCAACAGCAACATTTCGTTCACTTGCTGTTAGGAAGAGTTGCAATGAAAATGTTTGCATTATGGAAAATGTAATGCATTATGTCCTGATGAAAATTGTATTAAACAGCACATTTGTAATCAAAGCGCTGATTATATATTCATTCAGTTTTACTGATTATCCAAACCTGTAAGATATTTTCTTTCTTCTGTAGAACATAAAAGAGGATACTCTAAAGAATGTTGTTAATGAAACACTTTCAGTTCCCATTGAATTCCATTGTAAAGTAAAAAAGGTCAATAAGAACCAAAACTGTTTTGTTACCAACATCCTTCAAAACATTTTATTTTGTGTTCCACAGTAAAACAAAAGTAATACAGGTTTGGAACAACAAGAGGGTAAATGATTTTGTTTTTGGCTGAACTATCGCTTTAAACACTGGTGAAAATTTGGCATTATCAGCTGCTTCTGTAAAAGATGTGATGGTGTCAGCAGTTCGGGTGGAGGTTGGAAGCTCATTCACCAGAGGTTTTGGAGAGAGACTTTCTGACTTGTAAAGAAACAATAAGGTGTCACTCATTCAGTGACCTTTAGCTGGCGGGAGAAAGCATAAACCTGTGAGCATCTCAAGTGTATATAGGAAGGTTCTGTTCCACAATACTTTATATTAAGTATTGTAAATTGCAGTTTAATGTACTACTGCAATAAAACCTCTCTAAACTTTAATTTTCTTGCAGATTCACTTACCCGGTGGTCCCTATGGCCAGTACATCCCTGGTTAGAGTACTAATTTCTTTGCTTAATAGTCTCTCTCTTTGGCTCTTTCTTTAAATCCCCTCATTTCTCTCTTGGTCTGCTGAAGTGTGCACTTTGGATCTGTGCTGTACTGCATTTTTCTTATAACAGATTTTTCACACATTTTAACCCACCAAAATTTCCTGTTCCCCCTCATTTCCTCTTCCGCTCACCCTTTATACTTTCCCTCAGTCACTCCTTCCACCACTGAAGTTTTTTCACTTTCAGAAGTTTTAGTTTTTCTCTCTACTCACCCTTCTGTTGTCTGTCGCTCTTTGAATTTAAAGTAATCGCTCAGTTTGGATGATATCCAGTGGGAGCTTTTCAGTACAGCAGTGAGACGTTTAAAATTATTTACTCACATCAATTTTTAATTTTCTCATCTCTCTGCATTATTGTCATGCTGAGGAATGTAAAGCGGACACCTCTCTCTCCATCTCTCTTCCCTTCTCTTTTCCCTCAATTTCCTTCTTTTCCCTCAAGCCCAGTTTATCTCTTTATCCATTATATATTGCTCTTTATGTCTCTCTGCCAAGCAATATAGCATAAGGTTTATGCACATATCAGGGAATAGCAGGGGACTGACTGGGTCTGTATGAGTGTGTGTGTGTGTGTGTGTAATATGCACTTGGGGACACTAGCGGTCATTGGCTCAGAAGTATGCAGCTCACACACACACACACACACACACACACACACGTCTAGTTCACTATCTTTGTGGGGACTCTCCATAGGCGTAATGGTTTTTACACTGTACAAACTGTATATTCTGTCCTCTTACACTAACCCTACCCTAAACCTACCCATCACACCAAACTTTCTGCATTTTTACATTTTCAAAATAACTCATTCTGTATGATTTATAAGCTTGTTTCCTCATGGGGACCTCAATTTAGAAGGGAGGGGGGACAGAGTCCCCATGAGAAAAACCTGAACAACACACACACATGCATTATTGTGCCTGTGTCATTATTTAAATGCAGAATGCATTTCCCAGCATGGCCTGGTCACTTGCATTTGCACACACACATACACACACACACGTGACTTTCTCAACAATACGCAGAAAACAGGAGGTTTTTCAGTCGACAATTCACAAACATTTACCATGATTTACTGTAGTAACACTAACTGAAACCATGAGAGAGATTGTGGAAGAAATGTGGGATATTCATATCAAATTGTATTATATTATTACATTAAAGGAGTAATGTAATATAATTGCTGTATGTTTTGTTATTAAGCTATAGCAGTTTTATTTGCATTTGTATTTATTATACTAAAGGTCTTTAGGCTACTGTTTTCATAACAAATACCATAGAAACAATATAGCCTATAGTTACTTTTTACCATGGTAGTAAGGTGAAAAGTGTGGTTTTACCTGTGGTTAACATAATCTAATACAATGGAAGACCAAATTTTAGCCTATAAAACTACCCTTTAAAAACGATGTTCCTGTTTTTGTTAATGAACATAAATTTACATCTGCATTCAAACTCAAGCTACTGCTACTGTCAGATGTGCAATTGTAAGAGAGAAAACGTCATATTAATTAGTAAAATGTTTGCCACCTGTTTGGCAAGTGTTTGCCGTGTTCTGATGATAAACCCATTTACTCATACTCATAATCTGCAAAACTGCATGCACAGTATCTGCTTTACGCTTTGTTTGCAATTGTAAAACAAACTTATTGCAAAAAGCTAAAAACAGTTCCCTACATTAGACACATCATTCAAAACGGACAGCTGTTTTGTTTAATTTGAGAAACACTGCCATTTAAATGCCACAATCATTTATTTATAACCTACACCCAATGATCATGTGTGAAAACTTATGCATAATTTGAATACTTCGAAATCAAAACTCAACATTTTGAGAGAAGAAAAATTCACTCTTGCATAATATATACTGAATATGCATGCAATTCAAGTCATCTTTATTTCTATAGCGCTTTATACAATACAGATTGTTTCAAAGCAGCTTCACAATAGTAACAAATTCAAATTCTGCTGTAAAGCAGCTCTAACAAGCCAATAGTGTCAATATACAGCTCAAGTCAGTTCAGTGTTAATTCAGTTTAGTTCAATAGTTCAGTCGAGTAAAGTTCATCAATTGTGCATACATGCTATATATACAGTGTATTTGTGCACATACACTCACCTAAAGGATTATTAGGAACACCTGTTAAATTTCTCATTAATGCAATTATCTAATCAACCAATCACATGGCAGTTGCTTCAATGCATTTAGGGGTGTGGTCCTGGTCAAGACAATCTCCTGAACTCCAAACTGAATGTCAGAATGGGAAAGAAAGGTGATTTAAGCAATTTTGAGCGTGACATGGTTGTTGGTGCCAGACGGGCCGGTCTGAGTATTTCACAATCTGCTCAGTTACTGGGATTTTCACGCACAACCATTTCTAGAGTTTACAAAGAATGGTGTGAAAAGGGAAAAACATCCAGCATGCGGCAGTCCTGTGGGCGAAAATGCCTTGTTGATGCTAGAGGTCAGAGGAGAATGGGCCGACTGATTCAAGCTGATAGAAGAGCAACTTTGACTGAAATAACCACTCGTTACAACCGAGGTATGCAGCAAAGCATTTGTGAAGCCACAACACGCACAACCTTGAGGCGGATGGGCTACAACAGCAGAAGACCCCACCGGGTACCACTCATCTCCACTACAAATAGGAAAAAGAGGCTACAATTTGCACGAGCTCACCAAAATTGGACAGTTGAAGACTGGAAAAATGTTGCCTGGTCTGATGAGTCTCGATTTCTGTTGAGACATTCAGATGGTAGAGTCAGAATTTGGCGTAAACAGAATGGCAACATGGATCCATCATGCCTTGTTACCACTGTGCAGGCTGGTGGTGGTGGTGTAATGGTGTGGGGGATGTTTTCTTGGCACACTTTAGGCCCCTTAGTGCCAATTGGGCATCGTTTAAATGCCACGGCCTACCTGAGCATTGTTTCTGACCATGTCCATCCCTTTATGACCACCATGTACCCATCCTCTGATGGCTACTTCCAGCAGGATAATGCACCAGAGCTCGAATCATTTCAAACTGGTTTCTTGAACATGACAATGAGTTCACTGTACTAAAATGGCCCCCACAGTCACCAGATCTCAACCCAATAGAGCATCTTTGGGATGTGGTGGAACGGGAGCTTCGTGCCCTGGATGTGCATCCCACAAATCTCCATCAACCGCAAGATGCTATCCTATCAATATGGGCCAACATTTCTAAAGAATGCTTTCAGCACCTTGTTGAATCAATGCCACGTAGAATTAAGGCAGTTCTGAAGGCGAAAGGGGGTCAAACACAGTATTAGTATGGTGTTCCTAATAATCCTTTAGGTGAGTGTACATGTACATGTGAGTGCTATGACAAACTCCTTTGCACTCCACTGAACAAGCATAAGACACAAGATAGTAGTTTTGTGTGTAATTCTGAGAAAAGGAGCCATAGTTTCAGAAAATTTGTGTAAGCAATTTTATTTTAATATTGGTAAATTATGCAAAAGGTCTAAAAATATTACATAGTTGTGTATAACGCAAAATGAATCAAGACAAAGGCGCAGTCCATTTTATTCTAATGTGATTTCCAGCACCTTCATTTCTAACACAGAACGCTATTAAGAACAATACATCATTTGAGATGTGGTGGAAATTTTCATTGCATTCAAAAAATATGACAGAGTTCTCCTGCTGTGCATATATTTCCCATTTGGACATTGTTAGTAGTCAAATTAAATGAACTAGGGAGAGTATGAAAAATTTATTTTAAGACAGATTACTTTCTTAAAAGTCCACAGGGCCAGAAGTGCTCCTAGTTGAAGAACACTCTTACAAAACTGCCATTGTGCTGGACATGAAGCACCATGGGATGAATATATTAAAAATATTTGCATCTTGCCAAGGAATGATTTGGAATTGCAGTTTGACACAAATTCTCCGGAAGGCGATTGCTTAACAGATTTATTTAAATGCATTTTAGCAGTCGAGTCTAACAAAGCAAACAATTTTTTGTTAATTTATACTGTATATATGTTTATGTCACAAGGCTCTCTATGAGATGATAAAAAGAACTATAAACCACAGTCCTCCAGTGAAACAAGCAGCAGTCTGGAAATAAAAGGGCTAGCTGAGTCCTCATCCACTCGTGAAATATCCCAACCGAGCAGTACCATCCAGACTTTCTGTCAACTATACAGCTGCAGCGGGAACAATGACACACATACGCATACAAATGCACTCACACACACATTTACTTAGGTACTCTGAGCAGGCTCGGACTAGCTGGTGCGTGCTCTAAATTTCAGGAAAGGAGTGGACGAAGTGACCTAAGCTAACCCAGAGTTACAATTTACATGTCTTCACTAAAGCACACTGGGGTCTAGTGAACAAATGTTGGCAGTGGATTCGACTCCCTTATGTTTTATAATGTTTTATGGAGTCATCTGCTAGTTTAAATTAGCTAGCTCTCATACAAACACATACTCAAAACTCACATGCTGTCTTATGTGGTATGTTACACTCATAAAGTCCAGGAGGCCTGAAGTTTAAGAACATCCCACACTCCCACGGTTCACATGCTCTAGGCACACATACACAACACACACACACACACACACACACACACACTGTGGGCTATGGTAAGTCTTGGCTTAGCTGGGAGGTTTAACAGCAGCCGGAGGGGCATTTTGTCCTTCACTCCCTCTCCTTTTTTCATCTCTCCATCTTTAATTCAGCATCCCAACCCCCAAGTCCCAGCATCAACCTCTGCACTCTGTCGTTTGTTTCTTCTCAAGTAGAACCAGTATCCCTCTCTCTCCCTGTCTAGGGGCTAAATCGCATCCTTTTGTACTTCACCACCCCCTTTCAGATGAGAAAGTTGGCAAAAAAACGAAAAACAGAAAGATGATGTGAGTGCATGTGCGTATGAATGAGGGTTCCAAAAAGAAAGCTGTGAAAGCAGGCGGAAACACACGTCTTCTGGCTTTGAATTAATCCCGTTGATTATACTGCTGAAATCTGGGTTGTGACACAGTTGTTATTGCTTTACAATATTAATAAAAGAGTGAGATGAAGAAAAGAGGCGGAAGGGAGGGGGGGCAGGAGGAAAGATGGAGGAAAAGAATCAATGCAGAGGCTCGCAAGGTAATTAAAAGCAGCAATGGACAGGCCTTGAAAGCCATTATTAGTAGCTCTTGGTAAAATTACTATGATTACACAAACAGCTCCACCAACACAGGCTTTTGTGTTTAGGCCATAATTGCCCCTGCAGTGGATTCAGATTCTCAACAATGTTCTTTTTCGTGATAGATGGGAAACAGCGAGGGAAGGAAGGCAAAGGCCAACACTTCTCGATGGCCTAGACATCAATATAAGAATTAATCGCTTAATCGCTATAAACAGAGCAAATGTACTTTCATGTTCTCAATTACTCGTCGTGAACTAATGTGCTGTATTCGTCAAGATGTTTAAGAAGATCAGCTTCTTGTAGCCACAGTGTAGTGTTTAGCATACAGGATACATTGAGCTTCAAAATAGTTTGAGCTGATATCATGATATGGTGATGGCTTTGCTCATGAATATGAATTTGTTTGTACTGACTGCTAATTAGCAGGATTCTGACATTAGATGGTGTTCAGATAGTTTTAAATGTTTTCAAAAAATATTTTAAGCAGGCATGCCCTTACATACATCAGTATTGATCTTGACTTTAGGTTAGAGCATCGATTTAACACCAAATTACAATTAAAAACATAATGTACAAACATATTTAAACAATCAATGGTGCCCATAGCACCAGATTCATGTTCCTCTCCTGACAAGCACATACAAATTTTGTAGGTCAGCTGAAACTCGGAGAAAATCTCTTTTTTTAATTCTTAGTGTGGGGCAAAAAGTTACTGTTTTAAGCTGTTTTATATCATATTAAATGCTAATGCGAGTAACATAAATTAAAGTCCAATGTCATTTTTATCACACCATTTTCCATCCTCTTTTAAAGGGTAGTTCACCCAAAAAAATTCTGTCATTAATTACTCATTTTCATGTTGTTTCAAACCCGTAAGACTTTCATTCATCTTCGGAACACAAATGAATATCTTTTTGATGAAATCTGAGAGCTTTCTTTCCTTCCATTGACAGCTACGCATTGGACACTTTGACGCTTCAAAAAGTTCATAAAGAGATTGTAAAACTAATCCATATGATTCGAGCAGTTTAGTTCAAATTTCTTGAAGAAAGGTGGTCGCTTTATGTGATGAACAGATTAAATTTAGGCTTTTATTCAAGTGATGTGTAACGCACAAGAATGAACCTCATTGGTTCTGGCACGCCAAGTGAACATGCTTGAGCTTCCGTTTACCACAACTGATATATGAGTTGATGAATGTTTATATGTGAATAAAAGCCTAAATTTAATCTGTTCATTAAATAAAGCGATCGTGTCTCTTCAGAACATTTTGGACTAAACTGCTCAATTCATATGGATTAGTTTTACCATCTCTTTATGAACTTTCTGAAGCATCACAGTATCAGTTGCGTATGTCTATGTAGAGTACAGAAAGCTCTCAGATTTCATCAAAAATATCTTCATTTGTAGACTGGGTAAACCCAGCCTGATCTGCCGGCGATTTGATTTCGCCCTGCAACTCAGTCTGGAAACCTGTACATTCATTTCTACTGCTTCTGTTACACTTTTGCGGGAACCAATCACAGACTGGCTTATCCACCTGGCACGCTATTGGCGGGTTTAACACGATGACGGATAGAGAAGCGATGGGTCGTTGCCCATTCATCATGCCTCTTGTGGTCTAATTGAGCTTGGTCTGGTGATAGCCAGGCAACTTCATTTGTGTTCCAAAGAAGAAATTAATGAATTACTGAAAGAATTTTTGGGTGAACTATCCCTTTAACTTTTTTTATAACAATTTAAGCAGAGCATGTCACTAGCAACACCAAGGTCATGGGTTCGATTCCCAGAAAAAGCAAGAACTGCTAAAATGTATACCTTGAATGCACTTTAAGTCACTTTACATAAAAACATCTGCCAAATACGTTAATGTAAATGTAAAAGAGACGCAATGAGAGCAGAAGGTCAGGATTCAGTTGATGTTGTGCATCTCTACAGAATGTATAAGCATGTCAAGGTTACACCACTGCTGTTTGTTTTCCACATCCAAGAAAAGTCTCAGAAGTAATACATAATTTGTGAAAATGTGGGTCTTTGCATAATATAACAAGATATCAAACCAAGTAGCATGCATTTAAATAATGGTAAAAGACACTTTTCAAGCAAAACGTCATAAAATGTTTTAAATGAAATATTTGGACACTTTATGGTTGTCAAATGTTAGCATAACATGCTCATCGTACATGTGAAGTACTCCACCTGTGGTAACTTTTCTGATACCTGACTTTGCATCCACTAAAAATCAGGTTGACAACAGGTGGTGTCATTGAAAAAAAGTTAAGTTTAGTTCTGAGATGTGCATATGCCACTCAGTTTGACATTTTAAATCTAATGCAATGACATTCAGACACTTTCATGTGTTACTTAAGTCTACAGATGGGCTTCTCGAAGTGCCATAGTGCACCTGCGGAAACACATGTTTGACTCCAGAGTGCATTATTTCCCAATCCCATATGTCTTTTTTCACCATACTGTCTAAATAAGGCATAAAAAGTCTGAAAAAGATGATGACAGAGACAGTGAAGATAACTTAACGAGACAGCCTGAAAAATAGGCCAAAATACATCAGCACACTTGCTGTATTACTCTATGAGAGTGAGTCATCAGCACTTCCTGTTCCTGTCCGAGTTACACACACCCTAACACAAATACTTACTCGTTGGCACTCGTACATGTGCACTTCAAATGGTTGAAGAGCGGCACACGCACACACACCCCGGCGCTTTCTCCGCCGTCCTCGTTAAGTAAAACAGAGAGAGGCTAATGCATTTGGATTTGGCACTGTGGAAATTCATCGCCGCTCCTCAGACATGACCCACTTTATCTGAAGTGGAGCCACATCCGTTATGCTGAGAATCTATCACCATTAGAGCTCAGCTCTCCAGTCCCACTGCCTAGTGGTGTTAAAGAGACCCACATACACAAATGCACATGCTGTGTTCCGGCCCAGGGGGCAGCAATCATGTTCCTCTGCAGGGGATGTAGAAGTGACAAAGAGAGGGACACAGTCAGATGTGCGTCTCTGTGGAAGAGTGTGTGTGTGTTTGTGCACGTTCTGCCAGCTACTGCATCAGGGGATTGAGGTTTCCTTGATAAATAGAGGATGTGCTGAAACACTGTGTGCAAAAAGTGGTTTGTTTAAATGAAGAGCTTCTGTATGAGCAGCGGAAATGGTTTATCCCAGTTCTGTGTGTATGTTTAGGACTATGCGACGGATTATGTATATGAGAAGACAGGATAAACAGATTTAGAAGATGGAAAAACACGAGTGGAAGATTAGACGAGGAGAGAGATTTAGGATAAAGGAAACAGAAAAAAGAGAGGGAAAGTTAAAAATGACTGTGAGTAGAGGATAGGTACTTTGCCACATATTAAAATGTCTCCTGACTGTGTAGTAATTACAGATATAGGAATGGAAAGAGGGAAAGATCAAATGAAGGAGACACCTAGAGGGAAAGGGTGTTGGAGGACATGCAAGTATTTTTTTCTAAAAAATGGGGTGGCAGTGGAAATAAAAAAGATAATTTAGATATAAAGCTAGGGGTTTAAGAGAAAATGAAGAGCTAAGAGGGGAAACAGCAGGCGGGAGATAGCTAGCTATATATAGGCTAGAAAAGAAAGCACAAAGAGAAAGAGAGGGAAGAGATTGGAGTAGATTAAAGAGATGTAATCCAGGTGGTAATATTAGCATTACAGGTAATTCTGGAGGTAAGAGAGATTATCAAACTAATAATGATTCTTTATTATAAAAGCTGCATCGTCAGGCAGCTATTATAGCACCATATTTTTGGGACGCTGATTTCCCAAGTCAGTTTCAGTTAACGTCTTGTCAGAAGCTCCACTAAATGTTAACTGATAAAAACTTAGCTGAAGTTTTGCCATTATGCTATGCCTGCCTGAAATTTTTTTTTGACAATATATTTCTGCAATCAAATCGTGCTGTATTTTATGTCAACTCTCTAGAATCTGATTCTGAACTCGATTCACAAACGAATCTCTACTTTGAGTCAATTCTTTTCAGCGAATCGCTTTAGCGAGTTAGACTGAATCAGTTCGCGCTTCCCGCCCGGTTCATTTTGAATGCGCATCCTCGCGCTGACTTGAGCTGTTTCTCTCTCAGTAAAATGTTACAGGCAAAACACATATTTTATAACACAGAGAACAAAAAAAGCGCCGGAAAAATTGATATTTACTTTACAATTGACTAAATCAAACCTGCAAAAGTGCCATATCGATTCTTAGCGATGAAGAAGTCTTTGTTGAGTTTCGACAACACCTGCACGTGCGGCTTGTCTACGACTCTGCAGGTAAAAACTACAACAGTGTCAAAATATTAAACACACAAATATTAAACATATGCCATTACAATTTTGACAGGTTCCTTGTAATTACCATGGCGCGTGAATTCAGTGAACATTTTATAGTATAGAGGACTATAGGTGCGGACGTAGGGATTTTGGGGGCCCTAAGCAAATATCAGGTCTTTTGTAACACTCATTTGTTGTCGTTTATTTACTTCAATATCGCGTCACAGTATATCGGAATACAAAAATGCAACAATATGTATCGTGGATAGTGACAATATGTATTGTGAATAGTTCACCCAAAATGAAAATTACTATGTGAGGAAAAAAGTGTAACGTTAGAGTTTTAGTGTCAGTAACGTTACTACATTAAACTACTATATATAATGATGATGAATATGTATAATAATGCAATGGGGGAATATTTGTGGGTCCTGACTCCTGATGCCAAATGTCTTTTGTTACCAGTAAAAAGTGGCCTATATTATTTTAAATATATCTAGTCAGTGACAGAGTGCAAGCATATTCATCTAAAATAAATTATGTATTTTCAGCGTCAGAATTATGAATATTTTTATTCTGGTGTCACCATTGTCCTGTGCATTGGGTTACCAGCACCAAGTCCAAGCCTATTCATTTCCACCCCCAATGTAATACCACATTTAGCATTTTAATCAACAGTACATCTTTTGTTAACACCATATGGTGTATCACAATAATATCGTATTGTGATATGTATCGAATCTTGACATGATGTTGGTCTATAGCTGTATTACCTTATTTTTTGGATTACAAAAGAAGATTTAAAGTGCATGCCTGCACTTGTACATTTAATGGCAATGAATGTGGCCTTAAATTTGTTTTTGTTAAAACAGGATTTAAACAATAATAATCCCATGCAACTAGCTCCTTATTTCATGTGTATATTATTCTGTATGTGGCATATGGTAGGGTGTGGTGAGAAACAACCCGAAAATGTAATCTATTAAACGAAAATCTTCTGTCGTTGCACTCCTGTGTACATTCATGCGAGCGCACAGCAGTTCATGTTGGCACACACAAGAAAAGCAAATAAATAAATAAAATAAAATCATGACATGAAACACAAGGCCTATGAATTAAAGCAGCACATACTTTCTTCTCTGAGGGAAGTATCTCTGTCGTGAGATAGTCAGATTATCACGTGAACAAATTATACGTAGGCTATACCTAATAGTAGTGGGAAGTTCGGATCAGTTTACTGACTCAGATCTTTGAATCTCGTTTAGCAAAATGAACGAATCTTTTTTCAAGTCATTTTGTTCATTTCGTTCCTTTCAGCAGAATATAATTAAAATGTTACATGTAAAATTTTCCAAAACATTTAGTACTTTTGGAATAAAAAATTAACTATAAGCTAATGCAGCCATGGCCAAACTTTGAGAAAGAAATTATTAATTAGTTGCTTAGCTGGGTCTTCAGGCTATGTATGCAGTCTGTTAGTTCACCTCACCTCCCGATCCAAATTGTTCTTTCTTTTGTCACTTCACATTTAATCAAGTCTGTTCCCTGGAAGATTAGTTCACCTCTCGTGTCTTCGAGTTTCGAGCCGTTAGTTCCGTCATCATGTCTGATCTGGGCCGTGACAGCCTCATATGCAAGGCATGCAGTCCGGAAACAGAACTGATTAGTTCACCTTGAGTCTTCGGGTTCGAGTCATTCGTTCATGAAGTCCCAGCCCCATAGGCAAGGCTATGCAGTCACCGGAAACAGAAAAGATGAGTTCATCTATCGAGTCTTTGGGTTTGAGTCGTTCGTTCAAGTCCCCATAGGCTGAATGTAGAAACAGAAATTATTAGTTCATCTTTCCAGTCTACGAGTCTCGTTCTTTTGTCACGTGACCGCTTCCCGGTTCAATGTTTCGCAACATATACAACATTACATTCGTATTATTGACTGCATGTTATTGTTTATTTATTATTATAAAATTATCAGAAGATATGTGCAATAAACATTTATGTTATGCCTATCCATTCTAACCAACCCAATGTGTCCAGTCTTCATAGGAAAATAAATTATTATACTAGCTAAAAAACTGAACTAAAAAACAAACAAACTACGCACTTGCTTGTAAAGAAGGTTGTGAATTAACTCATTTCAGCATCCAACACGGCTGTCACGTGACAAAAGAACGAACGACTCGAATCCGAAGACTCGATAGATGAACTAATCATTTCTGTTTCCGGTACAGACTGCATAGCCTTGCCTATGGGGCTGGGACTTGATGAACGAATGACTCGAACCTGAAGACTCGAGAGATTAACTAATCAATTCTGTTTCCTGTACAGAACATATGGGATGTTGCGCATGCGCGGTCAACACAAAATGAACGAATCACTCTCTGTTCTTGAGTCATATTAAAGATTTGTTCAAAATGAACGAATCGTTCATGAACGACACATCACTAATACCTAACACAATCAGGCCTGGTTTCACAGACAGGGCTTAGATTAAGCCAGGATTAGGCCTTAGTTCAATTAGGACATTTAAAGCCATGTTTCTACCGAAATCAACCGGAACAATTCGTACCAGGAACTTTTTCCCCGAGACCTGTTGCTGTCTGCGTTTCCAACGCAGTCTAAAGTACTGTGAAGATTAGGCAAGATTAGACTTTCCAGTTCCCGCTGGATTTCGTCCTCCGCATATATTCTGCATATATTCTGCGTATGCACTAGAGCGAAGGTGCGCGTGGCAAAAATGAAGTCATCGCGGTCGTGCACGTTGAGAGCGCGAGACCCCTTTCAACTTGGCGGTTTGCACGGCGAGTTTAGTAACTTTACACGTGGCTCCGCATCCAAAGATGCGTTGCCATAAAGTGGTATCAGGTGCGGTTGTATCGGGGTAGTTTTACGAGTAGCCTACATGAGCACGGTATCGGACCGACACCCGAGTACTGGTATCGGTATCGGTGCATCCCTAGTTCAGGCATTAACAGAAAACAGCAAAGATTAAAATATATTGAGAATAAGAATCCATATCAGTATCAATTAAAAACGAGAATTGTTAACGATTAGTTCACGTCCACACAGCTGACATGTTTATCTGTAGTTTATCCATGTTGTGTGTACGAAATAGACACTTGCCTTTCTGCACTTTTACAGTACTTGGATGATGTACATTCATTGACACGTCTCCGTCCATTTCTATCTCTCTCATGCTGGCACAGCCGTCAGCGTTGTTGCTCGATAGAGATGAGGGCTTTGAAAAAGCCTGATATTTTCCATTTTGTTATCCGTTTTTGTTCGTATTTCGGCGCTCAGACTCAGTGAGGTTTTTTTTCCACTGTAACTTTGCTCATTTTATTACATCAACACAACAAATGATGTGATGGGCTACTCATCACAGAACATGCTAGTAAAAAGGCACGCAATTTTTAATCATAACATAAATTGATATGGTCGCCAGTGGTGATCTCAGCAAAGATATCACTCACAAATTAATATTTTATTTAATTGAATTTTAATCACAGTCTGGAGCCCTACACAATAAACTTAAATACCTCTGATTGGCCATTGCATTTAAAAAATCAACAGATATGTCTGTGATTTGCTACATTGCTCAACACTGCTAAAATACGTTGGAAATAGAAACCTTCGGCGCTCGACACAAACAGAAATACGCACTGAAGCGGTTACCAAATATGTTTTGCCATATCAGATGGGCCCCGATTCGCTTACCTTGCTTGGTGGTTAAGTCATCAAATAGGCTTCTGCTCCCTGATGTCACCAGAATTGAATTATTTGTTGTCACTTTATGTTCACTTCTGTTTGTGGTTCTGTTTATGGCCTATTTATGAATCCATATTCATTTGCATATTTTTATGCCATTGCAATGTATGCATGAATGAATTTAAATCATTGCACAGATCTCCCCCCAAAATCAGTGTGAAGTGTGTAGCTAGTATGTCTTGCTCTTTTAATGATTCTAGATTGCGTTTAATGATTTTATAGTGAGGAGTTACAGAGTCTGCGAGAGGAGGTGGGAGGTGAATGGTTAGAGAGGGGAACAGCAGGTGTTATGGAGCTCTCAGATTGGAGATCTGATTATTATGATCATGTTGATGATGCCGCTGATGAGCGAGAAAAAGCAGACAGGAAGAGAGAGAGAGAAAAGACTGATTAGAATTTGAAAGGCAACTTGATGGCCACTTCTTTTCCTCACAGGAATGAAGCTATGCCGACCTTTTCCACCTTTTCTTTTTGTCTCTCTCTCTCTCTCACACACACACACAGTCACATTTACACACACACACACAAACACACAAAGGTGTTTACTAAATCTGAACCTGTGTGCCAAACGTCAAATGCAAGACATTCTGTGACCTTTCGTTGTTGTGTCTCAGAGTGTGAAATGCATACATGTCAGTGCAGGAAACACTCTATGAATGCTGATGGGCACACTTCCTCGGTCACTATGTGGGGATATGTTTATTCAGCATCTGAATGCTCATGCATAATAATATTGTGATGCTCTAGAGATATATGTCATTATAAAACAGAAATAGCGTGTGTGAGTGTAGCTTGTTTGTCATTTGATTCTGATTCACATTCAGAGTTTGTTTCCTAGTCTGATGAGGTGATGCTGAGATGTAGTAAATACACTGTGAAAACCAGAATTTTGAATGAGTTATTTTATGGAAGAAACGTGCTATGACGATCAGGTTGTTGACCTGAAAAGTGTGTGAATTGGCAATTGATCCTTATTAGTGATTGATCTTTTGGCAAAGCGTGTGTATGTTATAGCTATTGATATAGTGAGGATGAAAAAACTCCACAAAAGAGTCAATACGAAACACTGCTGCTAGTGTGGACACTGAACCGCACATTACCGGAAAAGTTGTTCTGGTAATTTTACGGTAATTTACCGGGACTGCTGTGTGAAAGGGGCTTATGTCTTTGGATAAACTCTCTCACATGCCTACACCCTTTAATTGTATATTATATGTTTGGGCATGCTAACAATTCTGATTTATTTACTTTCTCCTCTCTTTCCTGAAGACAGCAATTTTTTCTGTATTTTTAATATTTCTCCCTGTAATCGACAAACGTATTATAGGCTATCTGTCTCATGCAGAGTAAAAGCTCTTGAATTATGAATCACTATAGAATTGCTGACTGATTGTATTCATGTGATGAACATTGTCAGGGGAAATTTCCCAGAGAAAATGTGCAAAAAAATAGGATCTGTTTAATTAAACCTTCATATAATTGCAGTTACGATCTACAGTCTACGCTATGACTGATTTATTAGACGGTCTGACAAAAAAATACTGTCTCACCATATGATTTAATGTCAAAGCAACTCATAAAAAACTCCTCTGTCCTGTACTAATGCACATTTGATTAACAATATAAACATATTTTAAGAGCCTCCAGTGAATCTAAATATGAAAGGTAAAACTGTGTGTTATATCAATCACTCTGATGCAGGCTTTCACTTCCACTTTCTCTTTGAAAGACTTTTCTGCCCCCTCTTTTGATTCTATTCATGCTTTCGCTCTCTATATCTGTCTTTAGCCTTAATGGCATCATTCCAGTCTCCTTTCTTCTTCAGATTCATTTTCATTCTCTTCATCTCTTTAAAGTCTTGGCTGAAGAAATAGCTATGACCTGAGAGCTATGGTTATGAAAGAGTGTGACAGCTCATAGCGGTACAACTGTTTCCTGTGTAGGAGGCCACGGAAAGTCCTGTGAAATTGGGGAAAAATGAAAGTCGGACACATTCGGCCCAGTGATTGGCTCATTTTGAGACCACTTTTGCTTTTAGTGTGACACAGAAAGTCCCCATGTTACCGCCGCCTCTATTGACCGAAGATACGAAGGAGAGAGTTAGTGAAGTAATGGTGACACAAGTTTCTCATCTTCTCATCCCTCCTTCTGTTGTCAAGGGCTGTTTCATGACGCAAGTGTGTGAAATGTTTGGCAGGATTGTGTTTTATCAGAGGCTGGTACAGTTGGGACGGCTGCCTCGCATGTTCAGATGTGTATGATATGGCAACTGTTGCAACCACACAACATGTTCAGCCTGAGGCCTGACAGAGAGAGAGGAGAACGTTGTTTTTTTCTTTAAAAAGCACCTCGGGACGCGATTGACTGAAGATCCGAATTAGTCTTCTGATTTTTCTCATTAAGAATTGGCGAGGTCTATTTAACCAAAGTTATTCCACTTCCAGGATGGTTTTTGTGCTGTCTGCAGTGTGAATACTTGTTTTAAAATAATCAGTTAAGCTTATGAATCCGACCCCCTGTCTGTGCTTTTTGGAGTTGTCTTGTGTGCTCTGTGTGCTAATTGTCCTATCCAAATCCTCACAGTTTAGCATACTGAACCTTGAAAGCTATTAAACATTTTTTGACTATTGTTTTGCAAGCATACAGCCAAGCTTAATTATATAAGATGTTCTAAAGAAAAAGCATTGGAAACTTTTTTGTATAACAATCAGTGCGTTTACATGCACCTTCATAATGCGATTATAATGGGATTTTGGCAATATTGCGATTTAAACTAGGGCTGGGTATCATATCATATCGATATCATATCGAATCGCGATAAAATTCATGTCGATAACGATGATAAGCTCTGGACATTTTTACTCAATATAGATTACTCTAACACCCAATGAAAATAAACGCGACAACAGCCAGTCAGCATGAAGCTTTTAATTTGCACATCAAAAGTACACGCTCTACTGGCAAAGAAAACTCGACAGGAGAAGGAAAAAATGAGTGGAAGCGGCAACGAACGTTAAATCAAAACTGAAACTAACCTTGAGTTTTCATCCAAAGATGACGATTTTCGTAGCACGAATTGTTACTCATTTGAACCGCGTCACACAGACCATTTATCTGCTCGGGTCAAAGTCCAAACGCCAGCGCAGCGCGAGTTCAGCGGGTTGATTTAAACTAGCTTAAAGCCAGATGGAACAGCACTGACAAACAGGAGAAACACTGTGCGCAATGATACAGTCAGAAGGCTTTTCGATCTTGTCCATAATTTACCATGGATTTACTGTTGTGACACTAACTGCACCATGGTAGCCTACTGTGGCAGAAATTTGGGATATATTCATATAGAATTGTATTATATTATTAATGTAGACATGTATTAAATGTATTAAAGGAGTAATGGAATATTATTACAGTATTTTTATTCAGCTATAGAATTTGTGCATTTATACTAAATGTTTTTAGGCTACTGTTTTTCATACAAATACCATAGAAACCATATAGATACATTTTACCATGGTAGTGAAGAGCTATATGCGTGTTTTTAACTGGTTATCATGATCTAAATCTATGATACTATGGAAAACCAATGGTTAATTTCAATAAAACGCATAATATTTAAATTTTGCCATATAAAAATGGGGTTGTTACAAATTTTACAGATGTCCGTGTTTTTGTTAATGAACATAAATTTACATCTACATCCTCCTAACTCAAGCTACTACTACTGTCAACTCACTGTCAAATGTGCATTTCTAAAACAAACCATGTAATATTATTATTGCAGATTGAAGATATATGCCAAAGTAAGGCAACACAAACCTGTTTCATGACTAGAAACAATATCACCCGTTAACACATGCAGAAACTAAGACATACATTTTTTCTATTAAGAAATGTATTTTGTTAAGGAAAAATGACTGGAAAACGTGAAGTGTTTGTCATATTCTGACAATAAAGAGTTTAAAACCACAATTAACAGTCTGGTTTCTACAACTTTCACGTAGGAGCAAAAATCTGCCTTTAAATTTGAAATAAATAAATAATTTATCGGGATAATTATCGATATCGACTGATATGAAAAGATTTTATTGAGATAATTTTTTGCCCATATCGTCCAGCCCTAATTTAAACTTTACTTATCTTGTAAATGCAATATTCCAATCAAACTAATGCGATTAAACTCATAATCGTAGTAACCATAATCGCATGAAACTATGTGGCATACGCCGATTTTAATCGCAATAAACAGGCATGTAAACACCTTAAATGCCTTTTTACCGGTCTGACCAAAGTGCGCATGTGCTCGGTTCTACACGGATGCTGTGTGTTGTTCACACAACTTCATGAATGAACTCTGACATTTATTCTGAAGTTTTCTCTTCTCCAACTCGTATATTCCCCGTATATTCATCCAGATGGCACGAAGAACATGATGGCAGCAGGCAAACCCGGCATTGCCATGTTCATCACAGTGCAGAATAATACTCAGTACGTCCATAAAAATACTTTTTAAATTTGGAGTAGATTAAAACAACTAACCGGTAACATGCATACTATATATGCATATCTGAGTGTGGTATAACCATGCTTATTAGCGAATAATCAGAATAATGAAAAATTGCATGTAAACTGGAGTGAAGAGTTCTGCTTGTGTCATGTAAACATCTTACTGCGATTAAGACCTTACTCTGATTATTAGAAATAATCGCATTATTGGTGCACATGTAAATGTGGCATTGACTAATTGTGAACTTAAGGGCTTTGAAATAAAAGTGTTACAGAAAATGTGCTGTCAGGGCTGAAAGTCTGAGGCCACTTTTAGAATCTGGGTTTTTTTTTCATTTGAACTTTTAAATAAATTTTCTTTGTTTTAGATTTATATGACTTGTATTCATTTAAAGCAATAGTTTAAAAATGAATAGTTTGTCATTTACTCATCTTCATTATGTGCAACATAATATATGTTTTAAGAAATTATTATTATTATTTTTTAATATTTAAGACATTTCTAGGTCACTAATCAAATAAGCAAATTTGTGACATAAGTACTAAATATTTACTAAATATTAAATATTTAGTATTTGTATGATAGTGTATTTGTCTATAATATTTAGCTAAAATACACTATCATTCAAAAGTTGTTTAAGTTGGGCTCAGTAAAAAATGTTAATGTTTTTTTTGTGTGTGTGTTTTTTAAAATAGTCTCTTATGCTCACCAAGGCTGCATTTATTAAAAATAAACTGCATAGATATTATATCAAAAATCAAGTAAAACCGTAATGTTGTGATATAATATTACAAAAAAGTTTTATATTGTAATATATTTTAAAATGCAATTTATTCCATGATGTCAGCTGAACTTTCAGCAGCTATTACTCCAGTCTTCAGTGTCACATGATCCTTCAGAAATTATTCTAATATGCTGATTTGGTGCTCAAGAAACATTTATGATTATCAGTGTAATAAGTAATATTTTTATGGTAATTCTGATGCATTTTGCATTCTGTGGCTTTACTGTCACTTTTGATCAATTTAATTAATTCTTGCTAGATAAAAGTATACATTTCTTTCAAAAAAGTACTAACCCCAAACTTTTGAACAGTAGTGTAGGCTATATACAAATAGTCGTATGTTACATTAGCATTTTAAATTTTAGTCAAGTTGTTATGCTGATGATTATAATTTAACAAAAAAATTAAAAAAAATTAATAGTGGTCTCAGACCACTTTTTTGATCTATTGTATGTTGATTTGTTATTCAGAAAAATGTCCAAATTAATAAGACCATTATGGCATACTTTACACTTGACAGTAAAGGGCAAGGAATTCTTCTAGGCAGGATTTACTCTTACTGCCATTTCCCAGCAGATGAATCTTCAGGCATGGGAGAGAGAGTAGACGTTAACTCGGGCAGTTTTGCATTTAAATAAGGTGTCTGCACCTTAATGATCTCAAATGACTCTGAGGCTAACCACAGACTCCCACATAGATAACAAAAAGTGCTTTTCATTCGGCCTCCCCGTTTCCTCAGCTAATCGCTTAACATCACAAAACACACAGATGAGTAGTAGTGGATCAAGGCTAGGTGAAATTGCATTTCTTTACCTCCAAGGCGCTGATAGTAAAGTGTGTTCAGACACCCTCTGGCAGAAGAAACCATGGCTACTGTAACGCAGCTTCTCACTTAAACAGAGAACCGTTAACTGTTATGTTCCACAAACTGCATGTCAAGAACCACTGCGGTGTAAGATTGTTTTGCTTCATAGCACTATGGAATTAGAAATTTGCAATCAAACTACAATCATCCAACCTTTCTGTTCCCATCACATGTGAATGCTCTGTTTTCTCTCTCTCTTTGTTGCCTCTGCTGCTTCCTTGCTGTTACTTTCAGGCTTTTGCTGCTTTTATTGATTGGGAAGTAGAGAAGGGACAGGAAATGATGAGGCAAAGAGGGGGAATATGATTGGAAAACAATGAACTCAAACTCACATTCACACGAACACACCAGTTCATTAATAGTCAGCAACACTGAGACACTTGAAGGCAAGTCACTTGGTGGCCATCCTTCTCACACCCTTATGCAGCTATTTTCTGTGCATCAGATCCTATCTATACTTGAATGGGGAAGCTCTCCTAAACTGATTGTCAATATATTTGAATTAGCACTACAATCTGACAATAATAGTATCATAAACATTGTTTATTTGGTTAACACTACTGTATTGTTTTTTTCAGGCTGGTGAAAATTAAGTTAACAAACCACTCAATGTTAATGGCTTCAAAGTTCAAACAGTTCATGAGTAGTTGAAAAAATGACTCCCAGTTTAATGTGAGACCAAATATTCAAATCTGGACTCTGTCCAAGGCCAAAACATAAGCCTGATGAATCTGTTCTCAAGCCACTTCACTCCAAAGCATTAAATGACTTTTCACAGTAAAGTAGCTCACAGCTAAAAATAAGGCTCTCCACACAATAACATCTCTTCCTCCATGCTTCGCTGTGGTAGAGATGCATTTATTATATTTCTCACCAGATTTTCTAAGACACAGCTATAGAGCATCACCATGCAACTTGTGTTTCATCGTGATTCATCACTCCACATACAACTTCCCATATTCTGCCAAAAACTTAATTCTCTCTTTGAATTTATTTATTTATTGCAACAGTGTTGTATTTCAGCAAGATTTCTATTTCAAATAAATGCTGTTCTTTTGAAATTTCTATCCATCAACTAGTCCTGAAAAAAGTGTCACAGTTTTAATATAAGAGATGTTTCCTGAGCACCGCATTAGAATTTTTTTAAAAAGTCTTACTGACCCCAAATGTTTGAACGGTACTGTATATCTGTACTTTATATCAGCCATCGGCCACCCTGCTCTGTATCTTTGGCCCTTAAAAAAACAAAACTGAAAAATATTTTTAACTGAATGTCAGAACTTCCATTTTCACAGCTACCATATTACATGTTCAACTTTTCATCTTTTTGCAAGTGGTTCATCTCCTTGTTCTACTGTCTTTGACTGAGTTAATGAGGAGATCAATCTACTAGCTACATCTCACGACTTCTTTTTCACACTTGACGACTGCCTCTCTTAAGATGACGCATGTTTTCCCCTCTTTCCTCTTACTGTCCTCCATTGCCTTCTCCTTTTCTCTGATTCCATTTTTCACTCTGGTTGTTCATCTGTCACACACTCTTTCTCTGGCTGTGCTGTAGCTCTAACGTGTATTGCTGCTGTGTGGTTGTCTGGAGATAAATCCTGATGGCCAGCAGTGCAGATGACTGAGGCTGATAGTTCAGGCGGATTGGCCCGTTAATTGGTGCTCTGAGCCGGATCTCCACTGGGAAGAGTTGAGATCTTGAGCCGGTCTTTCACTCTTCTGCTTTGTCTGTGCGTGAGGGGATAAAGTCAGGGTGGTCTGCCCACGCAAAGAACAAGCAAACCCTTTTTTAAAGTTCCTGTTTATGTATGCCGTACCATTTGCCTCTTCTGTTATCAAAATTGCCACCGCATTGCAAAATTAATGTTCAGAAAAATGAAATTAGTTTAAATTAAAAAAATTAATTTTCCAAATAGGAAAATTGGCTTTATCAATTATGCAATTTTTGCCACTTAAGGTTATACTCATTCCATTATCGTTTCTCTGCTGAGTTAACCTCTTAAATTCAGCACAAAAATATATATTTCTTGAGCAACAGTGGACATCTAATGAGCATTCGCAAGAGGAAAGGAACATTTCAAAAGCCCTCGTTGGTGACCTTTAAATACGTTTTATACTCAAGCTTCTGCAGGTTTTTGTGTTTTTTAAATATTTGCTAGGTTAAATGCATGTTGCACATCACCTGTATATTGAAGCAAGCGCACAATGCCAAGGCAAATTATAGTCTTGATTAATTTGTATACAAGCTGGATGGAGCCAAGCTGTACAGTAGAACTGTTTTCTAGTTTTCTAGAACTGTCCATTTCTGGAAAAAAAAACCCTGCTTTTATTTCAGTCAGAATAAAGCTTCTAAAAAGACAAATTATAGTCTGACTGGAATCTACCTTTTATAGTACATGTAATGCACTTACTGACAGGGATTCTGCAGCTCAAACCATAGAGCATCAAGGTCATCTGTTCAAAGATGCAGACATACAAATTCTGTTCTGCTTGAGCCCACATAATATGATTGTCACTACAACTTAACAAAACTTTTAAAACCACTAGAAACTTCTCATGGAACCCAATGACACAACATGTTTTTAGTTGAAGAGACCTGTTTTCTTGCAGCAAGTTTTTGTGTGTTTGAGGGACACAGAGAGAAAGACAGGAGTGTTTGTTGTCTTATTTCAGTAGTGAATCAAGAGGACTCTGCTCTGTAGGAGCTTCTGCTCTCTCGGAGCGCTGTGATTGGCACAGCGGGGAGGTATAAGCAAGAGGCCAATGAAGCAGAAATGAAATAAACTCAATCTCACATTTAAACATATATATTTTTTCTCAGGCATTCACACGTAAACATGTTGGCAACTGCCCTGTAACTGTTCAATCCATGAAGCTTATAGGTTTGGAAATAAAAGATGAGTTGGGCTGGTGATGAGATGCCGGGTGATTGGATGAACACGGTCCTCCTAATCTGGAAGATCTTTGTAAACATTTGGGCTTGTAGCCACAAGATTGTGGTTCAAAACACTGCAGGGCAATCCAGCTACAGTCCATTTTGGTCAGACAAGCTAATGCCAAATTCTGGCTCAGTGAGATTTGCAACAGTGTGATGAACAACATTGATTATTATTATGGTGTTGAGTGAGGTATTTAACCCTTGGATAATCCAGGGCGATTGTTCCTTTCATACTGTAAGTATACTGTACTTTGTTTAGGATAAAAGCGTCAGTTGATTTGTTAGAGGAAATGACTAAGGCTGAAACTAATGATTATTATCGAAACATCTATTAGTTCCTCTGATTAGTTGATTAATCCTTTGGTTAACTTGCCAATTGAAAATAACATCCACCATTATCTTTCAACTTTATTCCAAGATTTTCACGTAAAAATACTTTAAAACCCAACATAAAAAAGTGTGTAGAAATAAAAGTTATCTATCAGTAATACAAATGTCCATGAGTATGATTTACTTCAGTGGCTACTGCTAGTAATGAACATAAACAGAGAGACGTATTCCATGCAAATCGAGGTCATCGATTATGTTGCCACATCATTAGAGCCCTTGAAATGACACTATTAAACCCACCCACATCTATGCTTTCTTATACATCCTTCCAGTAAAGTGCATATTAAATTGAAGATTAATTTCTTATCTAAACATTCATGTTTGGTCGTAAATGTCAAAGTTGGATTGCTTTATTGCAAAACTGAATCCAGAGTGGGTTTATAAGGTACATGTGTACCAATCAAAAAAGTGAATTATGCTTTTTAATAAATGAACCCTTAAGTTTTGTTAATTTATACATGTTTTTTTTATCAGGCAAACAAATTAAAGATCTGCTGATTAAACTGGACAAATATAGATTACAGTGTTAGTGTCTTCGTGATTGGTGGGCTTCTCAAACTAGGCTTCCTTACCCTAAATTTAATGAAAGTACCACTTTAATGTGCCTCTCATATGGCTCTAATTTCAGTGTTTTTATAACAACTCAGAGCACCTGAGATAAAACAGCCAATGGGCAAGTTCAATATCTTCAATCATTACATCTTTTTAAATATAAATTGTCATTGAACACTGACCATAGACTTGTCCTTATTAAACCAACATTGAAACTT
Source organism: Rhinogobio ventralis (assembly GCA_039654625.1). Taxonomy (NCBI): domain Eukaryota; kingdom Metazoa; phylum Chordata; class Actinopteri; order Cypriniformes; family Gobionidae; genus Rhinogobio; species Rhinogobio ventralis. The sequence continues at coordinate 20,250,080 of CM077201.1, forward strand.
TGTCATTTTTGGTTCATGCGCAGTCCTGGGGGTCTTTATGAAGAGCCAATTTTAGTATGCCTTCACTGAAGTCTGAACCCAGTTCAGTAATGCTCCCTACGGCAGCAGTCAAGTAGTGTGTGCTTCCCTTCAGAAGCAGAATCTTTAAACTCAGTCACCTTCAATCAATTGAAGCCAGTATTGGACTTCTCCTCCCTATGGGGCATTTAGACAGGAGAGGAGGAATGGAGGAGAGAGAAGAGCACAGATGTGCTGGTGAGCAGATATAAAGAAGCAAATTTCACCCTCTGTGAATTTGCCTCAGCTGGAGGTAAAAATCATCTTAGGTAATGGTTGTATTTGGTTGCTCTTAGCTGCAGTGGTCATTCTGTGCCATGAAAGTAGCTTGAAATAACTTGCCTAGAAGTGTCACGCACAACCAGGCTTGGATTTTTGAGCCAAGTGGATTGGTATTGGTATTGGTTGATATTTAATTGCTCATTTTTAAATTTTTAGATTACTTTTGTCATTGTCTAACACTGAGATTGCTTGCACTTGAAGTTAAGTTTTAAAAACACTAATAATTTAATAAATTGTAGGTATTATTTAAAGACTATTATAGCATTTATTAATATTATAATTTTTATATCTTTATTATTTTAATTTTAAGTTTAGTTAAAAAAGGTGTTCTTTGTCATTACTATTAATTTTGTTTGTTTTATTTATTTTATGTCAGTTTTAGTAATTTTAGTACTTTTTAGTCATCTAATTTCTTCTAAAAGTTTTTTTTTAATCTATTATTTATATTTTATTATTTTATTTCAGTTAATAACTGAAATAGTTCATAGTTTTAGTTAACAATAACACTGAATTGTATTTAATATCAATATTTATTGTTTAGCCGCAATAACATGAAAATAATTATCTGCTTATTTGGTATTCGGGCAGAATTTTAATATCAATGAATCCCTTATGGAAGCGTGACCGCGTCCTCTTAAGACACAGGATACAGTTGTCGACCACACTTCCAGAAAGCTTGTGTGAGGTAGATGAATGAGGAAAATGTGTGCAAGAGATTTGAAACTGTAACAATGAGACTCTATTAATCTTTCGGGATGAAAGTCACGGGCCACATCCTCTACTCTTGCCTGCTGCGTTTCATTGATGTCCTCCTACTGAGCGGCACAGTGAGATGATGTAATGCTCAATCTGTCCATAAATATTGCCTGATTGAATTGATTTCTGATGGCACGAAACCTTGTGGGTTTGTGTGTGGCTGCGGGGTATCGCAGTGAGCATGATATACATGGCCTAGAGTAAATTACTCTCTGACAGGTAATCACTACATACAGCACAGTTCCATTTGAGCAGCTGATCACTTTATTTAAATTTCTATGAATTGTGGCATCTATTTAACTGTGGGTGAGGAAATGAGTTCTTAGAAGCATAACATGAAAGGTTTTGAGCGAGACATATGTCTATTATTAGGGGTGGGCGACGACTAGGAATTTGGCGACCAGAGTAATTTAATATCATGGTAACGGTCTATATCTCAATAGTATGGAACTTAATGAACACAAAGCAAATGATAAGATGAGGATAATGCTGATGAATATTACTATTTTACAAACAATTTTTGTCCGTAACCAATATACCAATATTTTTTGTCTGACATGGTGAAATTATCATTTTATTTACAATAAAAATCATCATTATGATTTAAGAATTTTGTAGTAGTATTAATAATTTAGCTGCTACACAACAAGCTTAAGTCAAGATTTCACTTAAGCATGAATAGCTTATTATGCATACAACACATTAAAATATATTTATGATATTACTATTATATTATCTTACCTGTGCACTCTACAGTGGTGTAATGCCGGACCCTTTTATCGATAGACCTGATATAAAAAAAAACGATAACTGATTAAGTTGAGAAGAATCTTTACAGTATACACACATTTCTGTCGTTAGGCAGTTTATACTATATCATGCCAGGGCTCGACATTAAGCCTGTTCATGTGCTTGTCCTTCAGACAAGTAAATCTGTCATTCACTTGTCCAAGTAAAAAAAATGCTTGTCCTTTTTTTTTTTTTGTAATATATAATTTTTTTCTGAAGCAATATTCTCACCAGTGTTCAATCAGCTTTGACATTTTTTCTCCTAATCTTATTAAATATAGGCTATGCTTCAGCTTTCATTTTATATTGTTAAATTTGATCAATAAATTAAATTAGAATAAGACACTATTGGGCTGTTACCAATCAAATTAAATAATTTACAGTGAAAAAATACAACTGCATTAAATAATGTTATGAGATTGTTTTAAATATTTTTTGTAATATACAAATAAGATATGTTGGAAAGAATGTTTAAACCTGAAACTAAACTGCCAATAGGTGGCGGCATGTGACCGTCTTAATGAATGAGTCATTGAGTCGATTCGTTGAAATGGCTGATTCATTCAAGAATGAGGCAGTCGTTTACGAATAGGTCATTGAATCTTTGATTCAACCGATTCATTCAAAGCGCTGAATCATTCAGTAACACACTGTTGCTGTGAGATGCATTATGGTTCTGCTGTGATCTTTGTTTTGAACTATTTTCGCTGCTGAAATAGAACAAAAACAGTCAATATTGCATCTAAAATGTAAGTGACTTAAATGTTAATTAATTGTTTATGGAACTGTCATGTGAAATCAGTGTCACATTTTCAGTCGTGATGGTATTCTGGAAAACAGCACTCTTGCTCGTGTGATATTGCTTAACTGTATCATATGTTATAAATATAAAAACTCATGTAGAATTTTAACCGTGTGTGTTAACTGAGTTTCTCTGTGAAAAGCTTCAATAGTTGTGCTCATTTGTTTTATATTTCTCCTCGAGAGACTGCGCGAGCGTCAACAGCACAAGTTTGTTACCGTCAGTTAATTTTACATTATATATTATCTACCATCGATCACCACTTACACTAAATGAATGCAGAATTATTCTTGTATTTTGGTGATTCACTAGTTATTTTATGTTATTGACGTTTTAATCAAGCTACTTGTCCGGTCGGGCAAGTAAAATTCTCTTTCACTTGTCCCTTCAGAAAATCCACTTGTCCCGGACAAGCGGACAAGCATCAATGTCGAGCCCTGCATGCCATTCAGCCCTAGTCCAGGTATGGAAATGGTATGGGCGTGATTGTGCTTTGACAGTCATAAAGAGTGACGGCAGCAACAGCGAATCAATAACGGCCCTCAGCACGGCCCTAACAGACAGATGGCAAATTGAAGTGTAGTGTGGCTGCAAGACAAATCGACACAATCAGATCTGCAGGAGAAGAATGGCTGTTAGGAACAAATGCACACACACATCCAGTTTCACAGAAGATGGGCCCAAGACAAATAATGTAATTCATTCAATGGCAGGGAGATGGAAAGCAACACAGGAGCCATGACGGGGAAACTGAGAGAGAAAGTCATTATAGGAGAGAGATGCTGGATGAGATACAGTCAATATTAAAACTATACTTTTATTCGTGCTTGGATCACAGTTTCTCCTCGATCTGTTGCCCCACTGTTCCCTCTCACGGTCTGCCATTAATTTTTTACAGCCAATCTGCCTCTTGGACCTGAAGCTTCTGTCCCCATCCCTCCCTACAGTTCTGCTTTCTTTGTCTAAAGTGCGTCTGTTCTTTCGCCTGCTGCGGTTTCATTGTTTATTGTGATTTACTTTGCTACTAGTATGCGAAAAGCGCTGTGTGAGTAGTCCAAATATACAGTTATCATAAAACAAGTGAAAAATATACATCTAAATAGCTGAGAAGGACTGGAATTGCAATGAAAAGGAGAAATCCTATTAATCTGAAAAAAATGACAGTAGCAATATTTTTTTGCATAGGTTGTTGTACGTATCGCTACAGTTCAGAAATGAAATGTCCGGTGAGTGGTGTTGAAAAGGTTAATGCTGACGTTTACACTAAAATCTGCCCTCAACCTACAGTAAATGATGGTTTAAACAAAGGCAAATGTGTGATAAAAACATATTTGCTGAAGCAGCCATGCAATTTTAGCTTACTTCAATGTTTTTGAGCTCTTTTATCAAAGACTTAGAGGATCTTTTTCTGTCAGAAAAGGCATACATATGGAGCTGATAATATGATGCAAACTTCAAAATGTATCCGTTTACAAATCATGCACTATGGTCATAGTATCACTATGTTTTGTATTAGTAAATAGAAATACACATTGCATTGTGTAAAGAACTGCACAAAACGTTTTCTTTAATTGATATTTCTCCATAATCATAATTTCTGTGAAAAGGAATTAAAGTTGTTGGCATTTTAATTGTATGTTTAGATACAAGTAGAGTTTTTCCATTGAACACATGTTGTGAAAATAACTGCCTGACTGCATTCCTAAGATGACCATTGAGTGAACTGACTTGAAAAGGGACAAGGGAATACCCAGATGACCTACTGTGCAGCCAATGGACACTTTACTATCCCATGAGGCCATGGGAGAGGAGAAATCAATAGTGGAGAACCGCAATGAGTCTGATATCATAAGTCATGGCAGATGTAGTGTGTAGTGGACAACCGAAATTGATTTTTTTTTTTATGGCTGATGCGACATCTTAGAGCCTAAATATATGATGATATACCAGTAAATAACATGCTGAATTAAAATTGTATTTATTTTACATAATATTTATTAAATTTTTAATAAATAATAAACAGATTTATTCTTTAGATAGCAACTCTCTGTAGTCATATTATAGTATTTTTCACAAACAAAGATGGCATTCTCAGTGCTGTCAGAATTAAAGTCCTGATGCTGTCAATATAAAAGTTGCTTCCAACACTTTATTGGCCAACCAGAAGAACTTATCAGGTGATGGTGATAGTTAAAAATGGTCAAATATTGACTGATATGTCTAGTGGTTGACTACTAGTAGTATGCCATACTAAACAAATGCAGTATATACTTATAGACCATGAAGTTTAACAGTCAAGAAGTAAGTTCTTTTGGATGCAGCTCATGTTTGTAGTAAACAAATGTAGACAAATGAATACATGTCCATCTCTATCTCCTCCACTCCCTCTCTCTGTCTTGTTGGTACTTATGGGCTTTTTCATCCATCTTTTGCTCTCTCATTCATCGTTGCCCTCTTGTTTTTCTGCCACGTTTCTCTCGATGTTTCTCATTTGTGGAGGGAAAGTTGCTGTTTGAATAATCATGTTTGTACTGCTTAATGTTAGTCTCTCTCTCTCTCTCTCTTATTCTGTGATTTCAGCCAGAGCTTATCTTTTATAAACACTCTGCTCGTCTCCCTATCTACCCCTCTCAGCACACACACACTGACGCACTCTTTCACTTTTCAGTCCCCTTTCTTGATTTATGTTGACCCCTCAAGCTAATGAAGAATACAGAAAAACAACAACAGCCCAACATTAAATCAGCCCAGACTTCAGCTGTCACGCTGGAACCGCCACATTTGTTTGACTTCTTGTGTCTTGAACAGTTGATGTTAATGACAAACCTCAAGTGCTTTGCAGCTCCACTGCTATTATATTCATCTCTGCCCGTCATCTTTGTGGAAATTGCATTGACTCCTGAAATACATGTTACTCGTGGAGATTTTGATGTGGCACGTCCCCCCGATGACAATTCAGCCCGGACTGGTTGGCGTGGTGTGTGTTTTCAAGCTGTCATTACCAGGCCAATGCACCGAGGTTGAGAAATAGCTATGACAAATGAACGGTTATGGGTCAGAGCGCACTCAACTTCACAGCGCAATGACAGGCCCCTTATTCCCCCACAAGGATGAATCAGACACGCTTTGAATTAAAGGAAAGCAAAGAGGGAGGCATGCGATCTGGAAAGCTTTAAATGAGATCGCAATGCTCCCTTCAAGCAGACAGAATTAAATGAAAGAGGGAGAAATTTCGTCATTTATATAATCTTGGAAGCCATGTGACTATAACAGTTAATGCTAGATTTTATTTCTCTCAATTTCCTGATTCGTTGCATGTGTTTGATCACAAACAGTGATTCCTGTATTTAAAAGCTGAGTCTGGTATTGTGTAATCGGTATGCCTTTATGACCTGTTGAGTAGCTTGTGCATATTTACCTCTGTACCTGTGCATTGACAGTCATCACTCAGGTAAAGATGAGTTTATAGCAGATCCAAGAAAATCTATTTGTGTCAATAAGAGTCTCCAGAATAAAGGAAAAATCTTTTAAGAATCTAGTTTAAAACTTGTGCCAGTTTGTAGAAAATAACTTCATGTTGGTTTCATATGGATTTGTTTTAGGCTATATCATTTAAAATAAGTTTAAACCTAATGGCTCAGTGTGTCCACTTTCCTTGTATATATGCATTACAAAAGATGAAATATATTCTTTTTAAAATGCAGTTGTACAGTCAGAATTATTGGCACCCTTGGTAAATATGATCAAAGGCGGCTGTGAAAATAAATCTGCATTGTTTTCCCTTTTGATCTTTCATTCAAAAAAATCACAAAAGTCTAACCTTTCATTGAAGTAAAACTAATGAAGGGTGGAGAGGGGTTGTTCTATAATACACATTGGCCACAATTATAGAAATTATTATGAGTAAAATATATCTGAAGTATATTATATATCCTTTATATTTACAAAAATAGCACACCAGGGTGACTAGGAGCATGAAATTATCCAGCCATGACTTACTGTTTTCACACGAGTATAAATATGTGGAAAAACAAAGGCCAAATTCCCTTAATCTTTCATCACAATGAGTAAAACCAAAGAATTGTTGAGCTTCACAAAATAGAAAGTGGTTGTAAGAAAATAGCTAAAGCATTGAAAATTCCCATTTTCACCATCAGGGCAATAATTAAGAGGTTCCAATCAACAGGAAATGTTACAAATCTCTATGGAAGAGGACGCGTGTCTATATTGTCGTAATGCACGTTAAGGAGGAGAGCTCGAGTGGCCAAATACTCTCCATGGATCACAGCTGGAGAATTGAAGAAATTAGTCTTGGGGTCAGAAAACCTAAAAAAACAATCAAACAGTACCTATAATCATCACATACGGATAAAAAAGTGCCTAAATCTTAGAATAATCCGTGGTTGAATCTTCCATCAGGACAAAGATCCAGAACAAACATCAAAATCAACACAAAAATGAGTCACTGAGCAAAAAATGAAGATCCTGCCATGGTTATCCCAGTCCCCTTACCTGAATCCTATAGAAAACTGAAGAGGAGAGTGTATCAACATGGACTTGGGAATTAGAAGGATCTGGGGCCCGTTTCAGAAAGGAGGTGAAAACTCTGAGTATGTTAACCCTGAAATGAGGGTAACTCTGGGTTTTCCGTTTCAGAATGGGAGGTATGTTAAACCAGAGAAAGCAGGGTAAGTCAAGCCCGTTTCTGAAAGAGAGGTAACTTATACTCAGAGTCAGTTACCAGGGTAACTTACTCAGTGAACCTAACCTGGTCGGGAGCAGGTTTTCTTCGGTAAACCCAGAGTTTCTTTTGGTCTTCTCCCCCTTTGTAAAGCACCAGCGGTGTTCAAATACTTAATTCATTCATTCATGCTGCACAAATGCTTTTCATACTGAGTATTTTTTCTTACCCTATTGGCAGATAATTTGCAAAATAAGAAAAATGCACTTAAATTAGCTTTTTTTTGTCCCCCTGGAAACAAGACTAAATACTTATGTAATTTTTTACTTGTGTAGGAAAATGCACATTGATTTAAGAATCTTTAGATATTTTGACTGGAAATTACAAGACAAAAGAAAAGCATTTTTTTGCAGTGCAGGTACATTCATTCACTGCGAGTATTTTCATCAAGAGGACACAGTCAAAATGACAAAAATAGCATCCTGTAGATGAGGAGGCTGCAATAATTTGTAGGGAGTTACATTCATGTCAGGAGAGGACCATTTTTAATGATAGTTTTTTATATAATATCAGGGATGCAGAGCATATTAGTAAGGCTGCTGTATGCAGAGAGGTAAGGAAAGTGTGCCTCACTCTCACGTGAGCTCTTTCTGAATATGTTTGTGTTGTTTCCTGGGCACAAACCCACGAGAGCATCAAAGAGGAGTTTCACAAGACTGCAGGTCAGTGGTGTAGAAATCAGGTTAAATGATGTTCACGTGATATATTTTTGCAACCTCTGGAAGAAATCTAATAATTAGAATTTCCTTTAGTATTTCCACTGTGGTTGGATGCATTGATATGCATATTCCCATCATCGCACCTTCCAAAAATGAAACAGATTACTGTATGGAATGGAAGAATACCAGAAGGAGTAGGGTAGTCTGAAATATATGCCATACACTACAAGTGTTAAATAAACACAAATTATTAACTATTTATTTGGTCATCTTTATTTGCTAAATACAAAAGCAACAGTTCTTTTTTTTTTTTCTGTTTTAATATTCTATGTTAATATTCTTCCTCCATCTCCTCTTCTTCTGTCAGTGGTGGTGGTGCAGGTGGAGCCTCTGCCTTCTTGCTGTTGGCTGAGTAGAAGTTAAATGTTAATTTCATTACCCTAATTCACAAATGTAACAGGTTGGATTAGAGAACATTATGTAAAAAGAGCATTAGACTATGAGGAAAAAGCTGCTGCACATTGAAAAAGACACTGAATGATATTTAATATGTCAAATGTTTGTAAAGTCATGAATCCTACACCTATGAACCTTTTATGCTTAAAGCTTTACCTGATTAAATTATATTTTTATACTTCATTTTTACCTGCTACCACATTCTTTTTTCTTCTTTTTTGCCCGTAGGATACCATGAAAATGAATATTAGTTTAATAACTTGCCGTTCTGCCAGTTTTCACCTCTAATATTATAACAATGATTAAGAATTAAACTTACGTTTTACCCGGAAGTATGCGGACGTCTTTTTGTTGGGTGCTGTTGCCATGGTGAATCGTAATTTCAGAGCTCCATTGATCATGGCTACTCAGTCTACTCAGAGTTGATTGAACTACCTCAATTCAGCTTTTCTGAAACCCAAGTTTCCTATCTCAGGGTAAGTCAACTCAGAGTTCAAGTTTAAACTCAGAGTTGGTTGAACCTCCTTATTGAAACAGGCCCCTGGAGAGCTTCTGCATGGAGAAATGGTCTCGAATCATTTGTCAGGTGTTCTCCAAACTCATCAGGCATTATAGGAGAAGACTCAGAGCCGTTGTCTTGGCAAAAGGAGGCTGCAAAAAGTATTAAATAAAAGGGTGCCATTCATTATGGCCAATTTGTATTAGAGAAAAACTTTTATTTCATAATGAGACCCCCCTTTTTCAATTGTTTTAATTCAATGAAAGTTGGGTAAAAAAACAAAAATAATAAAAGGTTAATGCAGGATAATGCAGATTTATTTTCACAGGCTTCTTTGGACTGTACTTTTTCTTAGCAACTCTAAACTAATTTAGATCCACTGCAGAGTAAATTTGAGTCTGATCCTTTACTCCCTACATTTCTCTCAGACCATGTGAAAATTATATTTTCAGACATAAGATGTGCACTTTTCTAAGCGTAACTATTTGCACCTCTTCCTTTGTTTGGGCCTTCAGCCTCCTGTTCTCTACTCCTCTACTGCATCTGAAATCGCATATTCTGTCTGAGTAGGTTCTACATTTGAGAACTTTGTGACTGTTAAAAAAAAGTATTTTTAAGCATGAATGTGTATAGTATGAATGCAATCTGAATGTACTACTTAGCATTGTCATGTGACCTATAGAGTCATGGTTTTAGGAAAACGGTCATACTACTATTCAGATACTACTCATTAAACATATTTCTTTTCACCTACTATGTAGTAGGGAGATATGCGTATCCATAAAGTTTAAGAAAATAAATATTGTTATTGACAAAAATGCATCAACAAAATACTGTTTAGTCAAAATTCCATAGGATTCTAAAAGCATGGTTATACCACACATACCACAGATAGGCATACAGTATGCATGTTACTGGCCATTGTTTTAATCTACTCACATAACATTCAAAATACATTTTTATGGACATACGGATATTATTCGGTGCCCTAATGAACATCGCAGTGCCGGGTTTGCCTACACTGCCGTTGCGTTCTTCGTGCCGTCTGGATAAAGATACGGAGCAGAGACTGCAGTGAGTTGTGTTGACAGAGTTTAATGAAAACTTCAGAATAATGTCACAGAGTTCATTCATGAAGTTGTGTGAACAACACACAGCATCCGTGTATGTCTGACACGTGCACTTTGGTCAGAGTGATAATAATGCATTTAAGGTGTTTACTTGCCTGTTGTTTATTGCGATAAAAATCGGCGTACACCACACAGTTTAATGGTTACTACGATTTTGAGATTAATCACATTAGTTTGATCAAAGTATTGCATTTATATGAGCTAAAGTTTAATCGCAATATTGCCAAAATCCCATTATAATCGCATTATGAGGGTGCATGTAAACGCACTGATTGATGAGGGTTAGAAACAAGTTTGTTTGAAGAATTAATGGAATATCAAATAAATGTTTTCATGGATAAAATATTTCAAAACCAAAGCATGTCGGTTCAATTTGACCTCTGTATTTTTTGACAAATATCATGAATTATGAATTCATAAGTATCGATTGAGAAGTCACACCATTTTACAGCCTGAACTAACCATGCCTTGCCATAAAAAGCTAACAAATGATCTAATATTTCAAAAAACTTATTGACCTTAATGTCATGAGGGGTTGCAGGGATTTTTTTGTGCAGCATGATATAATTTCCTGTTTTTTGTCCAGCGTGTTGAGCTTTTCAAATGTCAATAAACAGTGATTCATTATTGTAAATTTTTTAAATTAAGGCTTTCTTTTCAAGAATGTCATCAGTTTAATTGTTTTTTTTAAATTATAAAATCTGGTATTTGTATTATATATATATATACACTAGTGTGGATTATTAGGAACACCTGTTCAATTTCTCATTAATGCAATTATCTAATCAACCAATCGCATGGCAGTTGCTTCAATGCATTTAGGGGTGTGGTCCTGGTCAAGACAATCTCCTGAACTCCAAACTGAATGTCAGAATGGGAAAGAAAGGTGATTTAAGCAATTTTGAGCGTGGCATGGTTGTTGGTGCCAGACGGGCCGGTCTGAGTATTTCACAATCTGCTCAGTTACTGGGATTTTCACGCACAACCATTTCTAGAGTTTACAAAGAATGGTGTGAAAAGGGAAAAACATCCAGTATGCGGCAGTCCTGTGGGCGAAAATGCCTTGTTGATGCTAGAGGTCAGAGGAGAATGATTCAAGCTGATAGAAGAGCAACTTTGACTGCTGCATACCTCGGTTGTAACGAGTGGTTATTTCAGTCAAAGTTGCTCTTCTATCAGCTTGAATCAGTCGGCCCATTCTCCTCTGACCTCTAGCATCAACAAGGCATTTTCTCAGACCGGCCCGTCTGGCACCAACAACCATGCCACGCTCAAAATTGCTTAAATCACCTTTCTTTCCCATTCTGACATTCAGTTTGGAGTTCAGGAGATTGTCTTGACCAGGACCACACCCCTAAATGCATTGAAGCAACTGCCATGTGATTGGTTGATTAGATAATTGCATTAATGAGAAATTGAACAGGTGTTCCTAATAATCCTTTAGGTGAGTGTATATATATATATATATATTTTTTTTTTTGTTTGTTTTTTTTTTTTTCCTCCAAAAATGTAAATTATTTTTAATTCTGAAATTATTTATTTAAAATAAGTTCTTTAAAATAAATCAATGTCAATTTTCTCTTACAATCAAATGCAAATGCACAAAAAAAAAAGACAAGTTTGGTTGCATTCCATAATGGGAATGCCTGTTGAGTAGCATGTTGTGTATGTGTATTTACATTTGTGCGTTGAGCCATCCCGCAGGTGAAGTTTACAGACCGAACAGAATCTATTATCTTGTCAGGGTGGGAATGTGTTTGTGTATTAAAGCCTGACTGTGAAGTGTCCTAGTGGGAGTTTACTGGCGTGGTCATTTGTTTTTGTGCTTGTTTTTGTTTGTGTGATGAAATGGAGTTTATACATTTGTAAGCCCGTTGTCTTTGATACAGCCTGTCTACAGGCACACATTTGTGTCTGATGTGCAAAATAAAAGCGCATGTATCAATATAGTGTCCCCACAGGCACGATGCGTATGAGCAAGCGACTGCAATCCAGACAATCTAATTAAAATGTGTGCATTTGTTTCAGTTCAGGTTAACTGGCCTGAGGGTGTGTGTGAGTGTCAAACATTATATGTAAATGATCCATTTATAAACTGGTTTTCTTGGTGTCACATATTTTTATCAGCGTTCCATCAGGTGGCATCGGGAAGCACACTTGTATGCGCACACCTGTGGCTTTGTTTGTGTTCTTTTGAACCCTATAAGAAAATATACTGAAATACTCAGCGCTGAATAGATAATTTCGTGGTTCTATAGACAAAAACAGCTTGTTTACTGAACGAATTCATCATTGAGCAACAGAATCCGCACTCACTTTGAGAGCGATGCTTGTCAGAGAACTAAAGCTGAGGGCAAATTATAACGCGCTTCAGTCTTTGCTCTCAGCAGGGATAGGCCTAGTCTTTGCACTTTGTACAAAGCACCGCTGGAGGACGTTCAAACGTATTAGCTGTGTGCACCGGTTCTTCTCTTAATATTTAATGTAAGCGTGCGTTCTAAAAGCCAGATGTAATTACCGCTCTGCCTCACGCTATAACTCAGTCATCTTTCTGAGTGCCAGTGTTATTTTTAGATTTTATTAATGATAATTTCCTCTGACACAAACAGTACCCTTTCTCCACCTCATTTCCTCTACTCCGCCTCGTTCTTTTTTAGCCCTTTTCTTTAAAGAGAAGTGGTGACATTACATTCCTTGCCATTTTCTCTTTGATTTTGTAGCAGATGGGGGAAATTGAAGTGCTTAGATATAAACAAGAGTAAGGCAAATAGATGGCAAGTGTGTCTGCAGTATTTGACTGTCATTCTCTTTCTCTCTCTCTCTCTCTCACACACACACACGTTTGTTTTTGTGAATTGTGGGGACATTCCATAGGTGTAATGGTTTTTATACCATACAAACCATATTTTCTATCCCCCTACACTACCCCTACCCCTAAACCAACCCATCACAGGAAATTGCACATTTTTACTTTTTCAAAAAAAAAAAAAAACTCATTCTGTATGATTTATAAGCCTTTTGAAAAATGGGGATATGGGGTATAGTCCTCATAAGTCACCCGCTCCTTGTAATACCTGTTTCATACCCATGTCATTATACAAATTTGTGTCCTGTTATGTCACAAAAGCACACACACACACACACGCACAAACACACACACACACACAAGCACACACACACACAAAAGCACACACAAACACACACACACACACACTTTTCACTATATTAGTGAGGACATTGCATAGACTTCCATTGATTTTATATCAGGTTAATGATATTCTCTGTTAACTAACCCAACCCCTACCCATCACAGAAACGTGCAAAACTAGATTTAAATAAAAACATGTTTTGGCCAATTTATATAAGCCTTTTTAAGAGGTGAAGACCAGTTAAATGTCCTCACTAGTCGGTTGCCAAACCTATACACACACTAAGTGAGCTAGCTGCAGCCTCAGAAGGAGCATTACTGGCGTGACATTTATGACACAGTCTCTCTCTGGTTCAGAACAGCACCCTTCACTCCTTATTTCAGCCAACTTCTGTCTTGTTCTCTTTCATTTCAGGAAAAAAAAATCACATAGGAATTCACTTTACTTTCTCAATTGTTTCTCCTTGAAAGCTATTAGATCAAATGGAGAGCAAACCGAGACTTTTTTTTTTAGGTCACCTTCTTCTCAGATGTTTCTAGGGAGAAAGATCACTGTAATCTGACAAGTTTAAAAACTATGCTGAGATACTTAGGTATGAACTCAAACAAATTTCACCAGATTCTTCCAAGACCAACTCATATGAGCTATGCTATCCATATGAATTGTATATCTCTTAGGGCTGGGTATCGATTCAGATGTTCCAATTCGATTCCATTTCGATTCGCAAGCTCTCAAACTGATTCGATTTCAATTCTCGATTTGATTTTCGATTCAACTCAATGAATATAGATTTAATACAAATACTATATTTATAAAAAAGAACAGTGAACATAAGTTTACAAGTGGGTAATTAAAAATAAGTTAACCTGTATATTAAACTCTTTTTATTTTAGGTACACTTGGGTACATTAAAACAGAACCCATCTCTATATTTCAAATGCAATACAATTTTGATGCAACTTTATTCTAAAAAAAAATGTATCTAAGAGGTATTGTATACAATTTAGTTTTTATGGATATTTTGATATATTCTAAAACATAAAAAGGATATTGGATGATTTTCAGCAATTTTCAGTACACGACAAGCTTTTCTTGCGATTTTGCTGCCCGTCGTGTGTGCACCACGGCACACATTGTACCACGGCAACGAACAACAATACATAAACGTGCTGACTTATGTGGACCAAGTTTTATTTCAGGAAATCTGTTTATAATATAGGCTATTAGGTTTGAATTATTGGTCCTGCGCTGTCTATTGCCTATTGATTTGAATATGTCTATAATGGCTAACGTAAGTGAACGCTCAAGTTTAATACAATGATCATAATGCAAGGCAAGCATTCGCATGTATGTGATCTATTTTTAGCGGTTGTGTGCTCGGCTGTGGGGCTGATGTCTCATTAAATGGTTCCGCAGATTTGTAGTATTACTACAGCATTTCCCCTCAGAATTACAAACATCGACAACGCACCGGAAGCCGCCATTTAAGCACTGAATGAATGACATGCGCGCCTCTCGCTTCTTTGTAACATTGCGCAAGGCAAATAAGAGGGTGACATCTAGTGGAGAAGACTAGTAATTAGATTTACGTTAATCTTATGTTTAATGTTTGCGGAAATAAATAGGCCTATGGAAAAAAACGATTTGTGGCCTTTGAGAAACGATTTTGAATCGACCACATTTTAAAAAACGATTCATCGAAAAATCTATTTTTTTGCCCAGCCCTAATATCTTTATACTCTTACTCTTACACTAAATACACCATAAATGCTGTTCACACAAGCATCGATGTTCCATTTTTTTTAGCGGTAAGATTCACACATCAGTACCAAAATACCAGTAAACTCTGTACTACTGTCAATCATCGGAAATGACTTTTAAACACTGACTGTGCGTTTACGTCAGCCACCTGGATGAAGAGAAAGTGCTTTAGTCCAATTTGACAATTTTCTTTTGACTTCTGAGTGACAGGCAAAAAGGGGATGATCACGCAGAACGTGTTTTTGCGCTTAAAAACACAAGAGCTCGGTAGTAACTGCGGAGTCGCAGTGCAAGGCAGTTTCTCGAGCGTGAGACACTGAAAAAGCCGCAAAAGCGGCGTAACGGTCAAAGACCCACCCTTGTGCATGTTTACATAGAAAAACTATTAAGAAGCAGCAGAGCTTACAGTAAACAATTATTGAGTCAACTCCGACAGTGCTTTATGATTGGCCTAAAGCATACTTCTTACATCAGCGTGTCCTGACCTCATACGTTTTATATACTGTATATATATATATATATATATATATATACACACACACACACACACACATACACTCTCTCTCTCTCTCTCTCTCTCTCTCTCTCTCTCTCTCTCTCTCTTACATATGCATACATGCATACATACTTCTTGTTTACTCCTCTGCCTTTATTAGTTTATTATACCCTATTTATGTCACACCTGCTGGCTGATTGATACAGAATGATGAGGCTTGAAGAACAGTTAAGAAGTATTTTAATAGAAGAAACAAACAGGAATAATCCAGTAAATAAACAAATTAAAGGTAGCAACATTAACACAAGACAAAGGCCATAATAACAAAGGGTATAAATACACAGTAGGGGACAGGTGAGACTAATCAATTAGACAATGAAACAATGAATGACTATGGCAACCAAGGAAACAGGAACTAAACACACTGGACAACAAAGTAAGATAAAAGAATATCAAATTAAAAGTCCATATGGACCCAGACAAAGAGAATGTGTGACAATTTACACTTTTATATGGTGTATAATGAATTGTAATTATTATGAGATAGGCTATTGTAAGAAATATTGCTATAAATATCAGTTCTGTTTTTGAACTGATTATTGAGGAGGATACAGAGTCAAGGTTGATGCTGTCCATTTTGTCTCCTGAGCTATTAGCAGTTACATTTTACTCTCTTGCCTTTCTGGTATGTGGGTGCAAGAGATCCTGGATTAGATGCAAGATCCAGAACATGGATGAATGAGGTTCAAATGTGTGCAAAGAGGAAAGATTTACTAAACAGGGCAAATTAGCATGAGCACAATTCCAAAATAGCGCAATGGGAGTGGAAAGTTCTGCGCGTGATCTACTGACGATGCGCAAAGTATAGAACACAGACTATGAAGAGCAGCGCAAATTAGCATCTGGTTTAAGACATGCTTTTTTGGGTGTTAAATAATGGCGCAAATGCCAGAAAATTGACGAGTGCAGATCTTAGTAAATCACCTTGCATGATTCATTTAAATACTACAAATGCATATGCAATATGGTCAGCCGCATATTTTTTTTTACAGTAGTTTTTTAATGCCAAAAGAGGGTTTGCACTGGCGCAAGCTGTTAGTAAATCTAACTGTTTATTATATACTGTATGTATGCATTTCTTTATTTAAAAACTATTTGTGCCAAATAATATCATTTGGCCTATATATTCCAAAGTGTAACACTTTAAAACACGCCTCAGTTCTTTGTGTGCTCAAACCAAATCTTCAGCTGACCTGCTTGTTCTTTTATTTCAGCAACCACCGCCCATCTGTCTGTTTAGTCTTATTTTGTCGTATCTCTCTATTCTACATTTCTGAACTTTTGTATCCTCTTTTCTTCTCTACATTCAGTCCTTTTATTATCTCTTCCCATGTGGCGGAGAGCTCAGGTGGCTTTGGGAACATTATTTGAATAAAGGTTGACCGTGAGAGCGCGAGTGAATGGAAGGACGAGAAGGGAGATAAAGGGCAGAAATAAATGTGTGTAACTAGAGGAGAGCGAAGAGTCCCTTTTATTTCTTCCCCTCTTTCTTCCTTTTTCTCTCATTCCTTCTCTCCGGAGACAGAGCTTTAGAACTGTGTGAAAATCAATCACTTTACTCTTTCAGTCTGCTCTCCTTTCTCCTCTTTCATCTTCCCCTCCCTCGTGCTTGTTTTGTATGTGCTTGCATCTTTCTTCTCAATACATCACTGTAACACATCTATGCTCTTTCAAAGTGGAGTATTTATGAATTTGGAAGCATTAAGTGTACAGGACAAAGTGTTTTATAAACCTCCCAGTGTTATCTGTTTAAATAATGTGGATGGCATTCTAAGATAGACCGTTCCTTGTGGATTTAACCAGTGTGTGATCAAAAGTTCCGTCATTTTAATAGTTGATTTAACCCATTGGCATATATGTAATCCTTTGTTTGATTTTACGGGTTAATTTAACCCCAGGCTTTGTTCATCACAGAGCTCACTGCGTGTGTTGCCTGAAGGCAGAGTAGTCACTGTCACTTAGCGGAGAACATGACATAATAAACGCTATACATGCTTGAACAGCTAAGGCTCATGATATAATTCATGCGTTATTAAAAGTTTGGGGTTGGTAAGGTAAAATACGTCTCATGCTCAGCAAGGCTGCTACTGTGAAATATTATTATTTAAAATAATCGTTTTCTATCTTAATGTTTTGTTTTTAAATATAAATGTAATGTATTTCTGTGATGGCAAAGCTGAATTTTTTAGCAACAATTACTCCAGTCTTCATGATCCTTTAGAAATCTTTCTAATATGCTGATTTGGTGCTCAAGAAACATTTCTTCTTCTTATTATTATTATCATTGTTTTATAATGTGCTGATACATTTTTTTTAATGGAAACTGTGATAAATTTCCTTGCTAAATAAAAGTTACAAATCCTTACTGATAATTTTTAGTGCTTGATATATGTTTTTGCACATATTTTTTTAATATATTCATAACTACGCATGTTGTGAGCCACAAAATTAAGGCAGGATGTGGACCTTGACTACTATGTCTCTTAGAGGTGGTAAACAAAAAAATCTATTAAAAAACTAGTATTCTGGTATTTTACCACAATGCTGTATTAATATTCTCATGCCAAGATTAAATAATTGTAGTTAAACATTTTACATTGGGATTAAAGTTTAAAAAAAAAAACCATGGCAATATGGCAATATTTAGAAACTCAGCAAGTTTCCTACCTTGTGTGCTCCTAATGTACTGTGCTTTATTTTTAGGCCATGTTTCCTGGGGGGTAATCCAGAAAGCAGGTTATGTGATATACCTGGGTATGTTTAAGAGTAAGTAAGCGGATAACCTCAACTTTCGTTTCCAAAAACAGAGGTAACTTTCAGGGTATGAAGTAGACATAGCAACTCACTTTCTGAACATAACCTGCTCCGGAGTAGTTTATGTTCCAGGTTTAGTTTGCTTAAGAGGTATTCAGATGTGTTGTATAATTAATATAGTTATATTACTAAAATAAATTTGTTATATAGTTAGTGAATATACAATAGCTTATTATATATTAATTCCGAATCACTATTATAACAAGCTAATGTTTAAATGTTAATTAAATTAAAATATATTTATTATTTATTTTATTGTCATGCCACACATGGATCTGCATTCAATTAATTAGCGATTGAAAAAAGTGATTGCACAACCACCAAATAGGTGGTGATGTGCACTAAGTACCCTAGGTTGTAAATTGCCTTTAAACAAAAGGAGAAGGAAGTAGAATGGCGCGTCCGTTTCCATGGTGAATCATCGATTCGTTGCTCTGTTGAGAATGTCTTGTGTGTTAACCGTGAACATACTCTGAGTTGTCTGAACTTACTCACTGACACGTTTTTGGAACCAGCATACATCGAGTAAGCAAGATTTGGGTTAATCAACCGAGAGTTCAAGGTATATGTGACGGTAAGTTAACCTTGCTTTCTGGAATAACTCCCTGTTCTAAAAGGTCTGTTGTAGTTTATCAAGGGTTGATATATTGTGTATTAAGTGTGTTATGGAGTCCATGTGCTGAGAAATGCATTATGTTCTTTTGCTTTGAACTTTACCATATTGAGTGTCTTGCGTTTCTATTTTGAGGGTTTTAGTCTATATACATTGGCTGTTTTTTTCTTTATGCTCTGCCTCTCAACATTTTCTTTCTGTTCCCTTAGCACTACTCAAGGAGTAGCACACATTTCTTTAAGCTTCAGTTTATTCTCTGCATCCTTCTTCTCAATGTGACTCTATACCTCTCTCACTGCCTCCTTCCCATTGCTTTTGTTTTCTAAACATGTGATGTTGTTCTTCTCCGTGCTATCATCTCGCCATTTCCAACAGTGAACGTTCAGTTGTCTTCCTCCTCTTTTTGTCTTCCTCTCCATCTGTGTGATCTCTCATCCTTGTTTCCCCCATTTTTTTCCTTCCTTCTTTCATCATTCTCCTCTCACAATTTTCTGGTGCTCTTTCTCCCTCCATACATCATGATATGTCCCAGTTCTGATGGGGGCCCTCGAGGGCCAGTCCCTTAATGAATGTGAGTGCCACATGAATATTTCATGAGCCTTGTTCCTGTTTACTTAATGACAGTGCTAATTCAAAGGCCCATTGATTAAAATTTCATTTTATTTTGTTAGATGTTTTCTTGCCTTTCTTATTTGCTCAAGATGGGGTTTGTTTGTCTGTTTAAGCAGCATGTTTATGAAAGAACGAGCGAAAGATTGCGAAGAGCAGACTGTATTTCAACTTTGATGCATGTGTCGTGTTGTGCGAATGTTTGTGTATTAGTTTAGTAATAGTTTGTTGTACTGTAGTTCAGCTTGTCCTCATTTTTCTGTTTGGTTTGTTCTTTGTCTGTTTTCTCCTGCTGTTCTTCTCTCCAGAGACACAAATACACCGCTGCAACATTTCCTTTATCAGAGAGACAGAGAGAGCTCTGAGCGCAGACACACCTCAGCACGATTGTTCTGCTTGTTCTCTCTGACACACTCTTCATTTTCCTCCAAGATCTTTCATTCTCCTTATTGCCTCTTAGAGTCTTGTTTTTGCTGTCTCTCTGTTTTTGATTTACTTGCTTTCTTGTGGTCAGCGGCTAGTGGTTGTGACCCTGTCTGTCTAGCCTCTTCAGAAGGTTTTGAAGTATCTATTTGTGCGCCGTGTATCCACCTGGATCGCATGGGCATGCTTTAAAGACAACAGCTGAATCCGTTCAGCGTCCCTCTGTGTTTTCGTTCGTCTTTGATTCCAAGTCTCTATTTTCATCTGTTCTCCACTGATCTCTGAATCTGTTTTCCTCCTCTCTGATCCTTTCCTCCCTCTATCATTTACAACCTCCTTCTCTCTTGTCTTTACATCTTCTACCTGCAGACATTCCTTCAGATATTCCCTCATTTCTCACTCCATCCCAGCTCTGTGTCCCCTGATAGCCTCAACATGTACAAATGAAAGAAAGTGTAGTAAGAAAAAAGGATGACATCTCTCCCTCCTCGTTTCTTGCATTCTGCGTAGCCAGAGGACAATTTTGTAGCATTTCTTATAAAGAGTGAGGAGGATTTTAAGGGATTGTTCTTCCATAAATGAAAACTCTGTCATTAATTCGTATTCATGCCGTTCCAAACCGGTATGTCTGTCTGTCTGTCTTCTGCAGAGCACAAAAGGTGAATGTCCTGATCGCTCTTTTAGTTCTCATGAGGCTTTCATGTTCTGAAAAGGACATACATACAACATACAACATAAAATTATCTTAAAAGTTGTCTGTATGGATAATACACTATATTCCAAGTCAAACAATAGCTTTGCTTGAAGAACAGACTGTCATTTAAGTTGTTGTTCAGTGATGACCTTCCCCGTTACACCTGGATCGAGTCGGTCAGTTGGATTTAAGAATAAATCTTTCAGTCTCTGATTTGTGAACTGGATCAAACAATTCATTCAAATGATGGCTCAGAAAATTATTTGTTCACAAATCATAGGCTACGTCTTTCTTGAGCACGACTTAAAACACTAGGCATCATACACTTGCCAACTTTGTAAATGGTAACAGAAAAAAACTGGACATCATACACTAAACGACTAGACCATCATAGCCCGGGGATGAATTTCCCGCAGCTTGTCTATTAAAATATATTATATGTGGCCCGCCACGTATAATTTACAAATCGTGCAGTTTCACAATGTCATTATTATGTCAGTATGTCAATGTCAGTATTAGATTTTAGGCATCAAAAGCGGAACGAAACAGCGCTACTTGTGTGCAACACAACTGAGTTTACGTGCCGAGTGTCTCGATCACGCGACCACTAAACATCCAGTGAGAAGCGTTCGAGTTCGGCGTAGAGGACTCCGGTACGATCTGCATATCTCTCTGTGATTTCATTTAGTTTAAAACCAGTTGAATCTGCGCTGACTTAATTAACAACACTAACGTGCAAATCAGGAGAAACACTGAGCCACAACGATCCAGTTAGAATACTTTTACAATTAACACTAACTGTAACCGTGGTATTTTGTCAGAAATGTAGGTTAATATCTTATTTTATAAAAAAATTTAATGTAGAAATGTATTAAATGAGTAATAAAGGGCAAATTACAGACAATTTTTTTGTCATAAACTTGCAGTTTTGTGCACTTGTATTTTATAGATTACCATAAAGCCATTCTAGATATAGAAATATTTTAACTTTTTGCCATGTGTGGTTTTACCTGTGGTGATCTAAAGAGTACTCATTAATTTAAATAAGAATAGAGTTCTAACTCAGTAATAATATTTAAATGTAACCCTTTAAAAACAAGTTTAAGATTGTCCTATCTCAAGTAACTCTATTGTCCGCTCAAGCTTTTGTCAAATCTGTCACATTTTCAAGAAACAAAACATGTGATATATATATATATATATCTCCAAAGTTGTCAGTATATGTCCAAACTTTTTTAAAAGGGTTCGATGTTGTGGACACACCTGGGGGCCATATATAGGGGCCATCTATATATCTATATATATATATATATATATATATATATATATATATATATATATATATAGAGAGAGAGAGAGAGAGAGAGAGAGAGAGAGAGAGAGAGAGAGAGAGAGAGAGAGAGAGAGAGAGAGAAAATAGAAAAGGAACCGGCCCCAAGGTGTGTCCACACCATCAAACCCTTTTAAAAAAGTTTGGACACCCCTGGACTAGACTAAACCATAGACTTTCAAGTTGTTCCAAACACAACAAATGCGCTCAGAAACATGCGCCTTGTTGCTAGGAGATGCATAAATGAACTGAAATCAGCTTAAAATGTCAAACATGTTTGATGTACTCAGACTGGATGGAATCAAAGTCTGTGCCTATCATTCACTACACCATTTTCTGTGCAATCTGTCAACTACAAGAATTACAATCTGCAGACTGGCTCTGACTTTCAGCATTTAGCATTGAAAAATCTGGGGAAAAGTCATGTACTGCATTCAAACCTTTAAATTTGGGTTTGTTTGTCTCACAAATCTGTCATATGGCTTCAGAAAACGTAATACGTTTTTTTACTTAAAAACGTAATATAGTGTTCCAATCATACCCTCCCCTTATTTGATAATTTTATGATCTTTTTTTGTGTGTCCTGTTTGAAGCCTGAAAGCTCTGATAATTAAATGCTCATTGTAATTGCATGGAAAATGGCAGCAAAATGTTTTCCTATTGTGTTGTGAAAGTAGGTTATAATGAAGTATGAATGAATCATGACAGAAATTAAATTTCCAGGTGAATTATTCCTTTAAGGGGGTGAAAGTGATTTGAAGACTTGCTAGGCAGTGCTTTGCTGTGGAGAGGAATGGACAGAGAGCGGAGAGATGAGAGGGTGTCAGACTCACTTCACTCAAAAGCAATTGATCATTGTTTGCCTACTAATAACCCTGATGAAGTATTCACTCTCCTTCACTTCTCATATCTTCTCTCTCACTCTCTTTATTTCTTTCAGTTTCTGTCCATCCATCCACTCACTCCATCCATCCCTCAAGACTAAAGTTGGTCCTCCCAATATTTTATTATCTCTCCATCTGTCCCTACCACAGAATTGATTTGCCTTTGCGTCGTATCAACTCTAAATTTATTTATTTTCTTTTTGCCCATCCTATCTCTGCCTGCCGCCCTTTAAAGTGTTTTTATTCTGTCACTGCTTTTCCTTCAGAATATGTTTTGAATGAAAGTAGCTTAAAAGTAGCAAGTGTGTGTTTGTTTATGTGTGTGTGAGTGAGTGAAGTTCAGAGAACTTTGGAGCCCTAGACTTAGCTCCAGAGCACTACTCACACTCACAATCAACCCTCTGTCTGTGTGTGTGAAGTAAGAGAGCTGGTAATACTGGAGTATGTGAGCCCATGCTGCGTTAGTGTCACACTGGTGAGCAGTTTGTTGCCAAGCAACTCTGCTGTGTACTGTCTTGAGTATATAGCTAACTGCTGTGTATATGCCTGCTGAAATGACCAGTTTAGACCAAATCTCAGCCCTCTGACCGTTCAAGTACTCCTGTCTCATGCATAATGCAGATGAATCCGGTATAACGGTGAGCTCCAATAAGTTTTACACGTTGTGTTTTGGTGGTCAGTGTGCATGTTTTTAACCAGTCCATCAGAGTAGGGTTGCACCAGCCATTCGGAAGTTTGTAACTAACTCTGTACTTTATCCAGTTACATCATCTGTTCTTAACACAGTGTCCTAACCAGACACAACGCGACACCGCAACACTTGATAAAAGGTAACTTTCCATTTGAATCAGAGTTTTTGTCCTAACCAGCCGTGACGATTTTCTGTGACGGCTGGAACAACAACACAAAGTATGGCAATGATAATCTCAGGTAATGTTTATGTGCATAATTTAATGATAAAAGCGTGTAATGACTTTGAATATCATTCAGTGCTCCCATCTTTGTAGCCGTACTAAAAGCAACACTGGATAATTCACCTTAGATCTTGAAATTAAACAAATGGAAACAAAAACCTTCAAACTGTGAACAAACAAGTGTATTCTATAGATTATTTTTTTTTTTTTTAAGTATGTATTTTGAATAATGTTTAAATGGTGTAATATTTGTGAATTTGATGATGTACTTATCCATTTTCTTGCAAGTGTCATCAAGATTGATCTTGAGCAGTGCCGTGCACTGCTGCGAGAGACCGTCCACACTTTGTTCTGATTGGCTGTGGTATTTGATTGATTTTGTTGCATAGTCGCATCTGGTGTGGACTTAAAAAGTGAAGCCAAAACGTTTCGATTGCCCCCAGGTGGCTGGATGCAGTGTAGCTCATAACCCCCGCCCACTCCATGTAATCTAATGGGACCATAGATGAAAAATGAACGACACACCTTCACTCTTTTCCATTATAGAAAAACCACCAATGTCCAAATATATGGGGCTGACATCTTGGAGCCTGAGTCTGCGCAGTATTGAGCATGAAGTAGAGCTGTGGTATCAAGGCCCCGCCCACACTCCTGCAGAATCGGTTAGGACGGTTTACTGCAGAACAACTAATTATGTCTGTGTGAAATAAAGAGTTATGGAAATGTAGAAATTCAAATTGAAACAACAATCTCCTCCCGAAAATCCTAAAAAAAGTCTGTTGGTGCCTCTCTGACTACTTTCCTTAGAGAAGCTGTCAATCTCAGCTGTCAATCATGGCATCTCAATACTGTTTTTATAGCATCAAATAACTAACTAAAACCAAACTTGTTTAAAAAACGAACACTTACATATGCATGATTAAGAAACTACCTATAATGACAGAAACCATCTTTGGAAAAAAAAATTTTGAAGTGTAATTTGATTTAGTTTTTCTCACGTCCCATTAGATTACATGGGAAAGTCTATAATGACTGCTACTAATGTGTATTATTTGAGCATTTTCCACAAAGGCTTAAAAGCAACAAGACCAGAGAAAATCATTTCTAGTAGCCATTTATGACCTATACCGCATCCAGCCACCTTTAATTTAACCTGCACAATGCCCTCAGCGGCACGCTGTTTACTACAGGATTGTGTTGAAGAGATACTAACAAAGTAATCTATTCACATAATGTTCTCTCTCTTAAAATGTAAGCAATTGTAAATGTCAGCATTATCATAAGTCTGTTGGGTAAAACAAGAGCTTATTAATGCAGTTTAGTTAGTCTGCTATTTTATTCCAACCGTTGCTCCTAATCGGAGGCTTCCATAAATATTTAGTTTATATGCAGAGTTATGCTTCAGCTAAGTTTAATGGTGCAATGCAAATAATATTTAACAGTGTGTAAGTTGTAACTTAAGCACAGCTGGTGCAACTGGTCCCAGGAAACTAAATCATGTATACATGGTGCTCTGTTTTTTTAAGGAATTTTTGCAGTTCGAAATCCAGTCATTTTAATTGAAATTTTGTGTGAGGGCGAAAGATTTCCCCACAGATTTCGCAACATGTTCAAATTGTTCACTCGGATTCACCGAATTGAACAACAAAAGGCTGCTTGATTTGAAAGTGACTTCTGTGTGTGCTTCATACTGTACATCGCTACACTATTGACCTTCTTGCTAATGCGACCACACTTTTAGCCAAAATCAGAGCAAATCAATAGGGCTGAATATTTTGTTCCCATTATTTGTGGTACACTATTTTTATTACATCATATTGAATACAGACTGCAAACTTACATTCAATACTCAATGATTTAAAGCTTTTCTTTTGCCACGGCACAGACTATTCAGGAGCAATAGGGTTCAAATGCAACACCACAGTCATTTTATATATATATATATATTATGTATATGTATGTACACACACACGCACACAATTCACTACATTATTAATATAAATAATAACAGTATCAAGTTACCTTATATCAAGGAGGAATGTTTTTCTGTGCCCATGTGTGATGAACACAAGGAGAAGCTAGAAGCTTCACAGGAGAGAAAAAACTTTTTGGGTCGCTGTCAGTATGTTGTCCCCTAAGGGCTTTTATTTGAGGATTGGTTCAAACACACAACCACATACACACAAACATGGTGTCGGTCAGTTACATTTCAATCCCTTTGATCCTCACAGACACCTCACACACATACACAAATTAAAAATCAAGACTGATGTTTCTATAAAAAGATTTCCTTGCTGAATGAGGGAGAGAGACGGAAAGACCAAAGATGTAATTGGGCTGGTTGCTGGCTGCTTGTGATGCTGGATCATATAAAGCTGAAATCCAGGTCCATTAGAGCTCAGTTTAAGCTTCTTAATCCATCCTGTTCCAGCGCTGCTCATCTATTAGCACTCCAAGCATCATAATTACAGCTGCTCGCTGGGCCTGGATATGTAGACATGTGCCCTGCTCTTTCTCACACATACTCCACCGTTTGCTGTCCCTTAGAGCCTCAGGTTTTCAGACAGTGTGATCACACAAACAGAAATGATTTTCTCTGGTCTTGTTGCTTTTAAGCCTTTGAGGAAAATGCTCAAATCATACATATAAGTAGTAGTCAATATAGTCAGTCAGTAGTATGACATATTCCATAATAATGTGCATTGCAAAATTGATTTGAATTTGTAACAATGTAAAAGTCTCTGCTGTCACTTTTGATAAATTTAATGCATCCTTGCTGAAAAATCTTACTGACCCCAAAACTTTTGAATCATAGATGTGTATATTACATTGTAATTAGTTTTATATTGTTTTTGTGTTATTGATAGTACATATATATAAAATGTCAACCTTAATACAAAGTGAATATTTTCAAGATAATATTTTAATAATTTGAAACAAAAATCCATGTTCTTGGGCATCAAGAATATTGAAAACAGGTCTATTGAAGTACTCATTTAGAAAGTGTTTCGGGACAACCTTGGTAAAGCCCCCATGAAAGGCCCTGAAGCAATATCTGTGCTGCAGTAGCCTACTATAAATGCAAAACCAGCCTATAGAAGCAATGAATAGACTTTTGTGTTTTCTCCCTTAAATGTTGCTATTGTTATTAGAGTTATTACATAATGATATGCAGGGCTTGACATTAACTTTTTTGATCACCACCCACTGTGGCTAGTGGTTTTCCACGCTATATACAATGAAATGTATAACATGACAGGTCATCAAATAGACCTATTTAGCTCTGATAAGGTTGCATGTAAAGCTCCTCTAGACAGAGAAACACTAACAGTTGCTTGACTGAAAAAAATAAGATTTTTTTGCTGTGAATATACACTCACCTAAAGGATTATTAGGAACACCATAATAATACTGTGTTTGACCCCCTTTCGCCTTCAGAACTGCCTTAATTCTATGTGGCATTGATTCAACAAGGTGCTGAAAGCATTCTTTAGAAATGTTGGCCCATATTGATAGGATAGCATCTTGCAGTTGATGGAGATTTGTGGGATGCACATCCAGGGCACGAAGCTCCCGTTCCACCACATCCCAAAGATGCTCTATTGGGTTGAGATCTGGTGACTGTGGGGGCCATTTTAGTACAGTGAACTCATTGTCATGTTCAAGAAACCAATTTGAAATGATTCGAGCTTTGTGACATGGTGCATTATCCTGCTGGAAGTAGCCATCAGAGGATGGGTAAATGGTGGTCATAAAGAGATGGACATGGTCAGAAACAATGCTCAGGTA
The DNA here is from genome assembly GCA_039654625.1 of Rhinogobio ventralis. Lineage (NCBI taxonomy): Eukaryota > Metazoa > Chordata > Actinopteri > Cypriniformes > Gobionidae > Rhinogobio > Rhinogobio ventralis. Next base: position 20,277,787 of record CM077201.1, read on the forward strand.
GGCCGTGGCATTTAAACGATGCCCAATTGGCACTAAGGGGCCTAAAGTGTGCCAAGAAAACATCCCCCACACCATTACACCACCACCACCAGCCTGCACAGTGGTAACAAGGCATGATGGATCCATGTTCTCATTCTGTTTACGCCAAATTCAGACTCTACCATCTGAATGTCTCAACAGAAATCGAGACTCATCAGACCAGGCAACATTTTTTCCAGTCTTCAACTGTCTAATTTTGGTGAGCTTGTGCAAATTGTAGCCTCTTTTTCCTATTTGTAGTGGAGATGAGTGGTACCCGGTGGGGTCTTCTGCTGTTGTAGCCCATCCGCCTCAAGGTTGTGCGTGTTGTGGCTTCACAAATGCTTTGCTGCATACCTCGGTTGTAACGAGTGGTTATTTCAGTCAAAGTTGCTCTTCTATCAGCTTGAATCAGTCGGCCCATTCTCCTCTGACCTCTAGCATCAACAAGGCATTTTCGCCCACAGGACTGCCGCATACTGGATGTTTTTCTCTTTTCACACCATTCTTTGTAAACTCTAGAAATGGTTGTGCGTGAAAATCCCAGTAACTGAGCAGATTGTGAAATACTCAGACCGGCCCGTCTGGCAGCAACAACCATGCCACGCTCAAAATTGCTTAAATCACCTTTCTTTTTCCATTTCTTCAGTTTGGAGTTCAGGAGATTGTCTTGACCAGGACCACACCCCTAAATGCATTGAAGCAACTGCCATGTGATTGGTTGATTAGATAATTGCATTAATGAGAAATTGAACAGGTGTTCCTAATAATCCTTTAGTTGAGTGTAATTTATTCTTAAGCAATATTCTCATCAGTGTTCTATCAGCTATGACATATTTAAATCTAGCATTTTTATGTATGAGCCCATACAGTAGCCTAGTGAAATACATATCCATATTTTCATGTGATTTGACAGTTTATTTTAATAAATGTCAAAAATTTAAAAGGTGTGCATCATACCTGACACCTACACTTTACAGTTGGTTTTGCTATTGAATGTATTGCAAATGCTATTGAAGTTAGAAATGTGTATACCAATGTTGTATGTAACTTTAGAAACGGTCCCTAAATTAGCGATTATCGAACATACAACTTTATGCCAGTCACATTAGATGCGTTATGGTTCTGCTGTGATCTTTGTTTGAAACTATTTTCGCTGCTGAAACAGAACAAAAACAGTCCATCACTGTATGATGAATGAATCTCCTACGCGTACATCGCACACACATCAGTGCTTTGTTGTTTATGATGAGACTGCAGATTTCAGTGAATGAGAGCGCACTCTGAACAAAACTCTGGCGTTTTAGCGATGACTAATCTGAACACCTCTGATTATTAGACGTTGAATTCATAAGCTCAACAGAATCGCATGTGATTGGTTATAATGCGCAACAGATGCCTTTTGAGAAGACTACAATAAAATTCAACCTGCCAAAGTGGCTAGTGAGAGTGACTGTAAAACGCCACAGCTGAAATCCACCCGCAAATGGCAGGTTGGTGGGTGTTAATGTCAAGCCCTGGTGATATGAGGCTGATTTGAGCTCTGTGGAGTCAAAAAAAAAATCTGTGCATTTTTTTGCCACATAAGAAAAGTAATATTTCCATGATGTAAAAGCTCAAACCTTCCATCTCTTTGAAACAGACTGCAGTAATAGAAGTTTTTACATTAGAAATGCATTATCTAAGCATGCCAATGCCATTAGGGTATTTAGAATGATGAGTCTCTCGCACCTACAGTAACTCATTTCTTTTTGGCACTGCACAAATTACAAAAGCAGATTTGCCCCCTTCGGCTGAAAAAACTGAATATCGATGTGCTCTCGCTACTGAACCTCTTTGCAGTCTGTTAAATAGCCGAGCAGACATGCGATTCAATGTGCTGATTTGTCCTCACTGGAGTGCTTTCTGAAAGCTGCGTCTGGTACGGCTGAATCCTACAGCTGCTCTGGATTAAACATGTATTTAGGAGATAGATTGATGCCTGTGATGCTGCGATACACCGGAGCGTTGGTCTCCTCGGCACTAAGGCCCACCCTACTTGTCTACAGATGGGATAACTGGTTTGGATACCAGCGGTTGCCGGGGAGGTCCCTCTTTGATCTGCTTTCCCTGGCTTTTGATTTCAGGCCAGGCAAATCTGAACTACCTGGCACCAGCATCAGCGCTGAGATCTCTCGGATCTTTTGTTCCACCGTTGTTATCAGCATTTGATTTATCTTTTTCTTTTTTTTGTCCTGTAAGTAACCACCTGTGTTGTTGTAAACAAAGCGGTTATAATGATGGCAGCCTGTGAATTGTGTTTAAATGAACCCTTTTCTTTAACTATGCTTCTGCCTCAATATTTTGAGAATGAAATTGAAATCTGTCCAGTGAATGTTCCAGTGACAATCCGAGGGGGAAAAGATGAGGAAAGGCAGTGTAGAAAAAGTGTTTTTAGGTCCAAACCAAGACAATATCAGCAGATGTTCTGGCACAGGAAATGAACTAATTTCATACTGGCGAGTAATTTAACATGCTGTTAATGAGCTGGGCTTAACACAGACTCGAGTCCACAAAAGGACCAGATCCTTTAAACTGAGCCTTGTTTCAAAAGTGAATGTCGATTACCTCATCAAATTACTAGAATAGACTAAATTTGGCTAAACAGGCAAATAAATTGAACATGCTTGTTCAAATGAAAACAATTGTGTGAACTTAATATTTAAAGAGAGGCACATCTTTTAGCTGGACTGTAACTGCTGGAATGTTGTTGTCTGAAAACCAGGTTTAAAAAAAAAGATTGTTCTGGCTTCAATAGTATTAGTATAGTAATAGTATTGATGAGCCACATTTTAAAGCTGAAAACAGCAAATATCTGACTGCACATTAATTCAGTTACTGTATAGAAGGGTATATGCGTGATGTCACTATCGGCCGGAGTCGCTGCGGTTACGCCCACCGAATGGCAAAAAGACTGAGCGGCAGCATTGGTTTTTAGCGTGAATGCTGCAAAAAACACATAAAACGTAAAAGAGATTTGAGATTGACGGTACAAACAGATTTGACAAGCAAATGGATCACTGCAATTCACAGAAACAACTGAACTCCAGGCAGTGAAACGTGGATTTGCATTTTGTCTCAGTATGTTAAATTATGGGGTAAAATCAACTTGTCAATAAAATATTTACCAACCTATATTCTGCCTAATTTGATGTTTTTAAATAAACACTGACAAAAACTATACAAGTTTTAGGGCTGGACGGTATGACGATATATATATATATATATATATATATATATATATATATATATATATATATATATATATATATATATATATATATATATATATATATATATATATAAAATTGATATAAGTGATCACCCGGATTTAGACCCGGATTTGTATAAAGCATTCACAGGCAATTTGCTTTATCTATTGCCCCGGCGTCGAAATCAGGCACATATAAATGTCAGGAAACACGATCCTGGCTGCATGTCAATATTCATGGATCTTTGGTAAGTTGTAAGGAACACTTATATCGAGTTTGTTTTACTTGCGTTTTTGCAGTTTCCCCTATTAACTCCAGTCATGCAGCGGGCTCTTTTGCCACTCAGAGGGGGGTGTGTTCCAGCGAGAAAGTGACCTCATTGCATACCCTCTATATATTGAACTTTGGTGTGTTTTCTATGTTGCTTAGAGGAAATTAGCATTAACAATTAAATATTCAATATCAACAGATACCAATAAATTAATAAAGAAAAGCTTTAATATTGGCTGATAACTGTTATGGTACTATTATGAATCCCTACACTACATTGTAACAAACAACACAGCCTACAGTCACTAAAACAACTTTTCAAGGTTGAAATGACTGTAATTCAACCTCACAACTGAATAAAACTTTTAGTATTGATTATGCAAGACTGAATAGAGAGTTATGTCAGTAATGGTTATAGATGTTCGCTTAAATCTTCTCTGGCAATGAAATGTATGAATCTTTACTGGTGCAGTACCAATCACAGATACTTTCACCTCGGCTTTCAGTCGTAATGTATTCAAAGAGAGCTTTGCTGACTTAAGTTTTTTTTTTTCACATCGAAAAATAAATAGATTGACAAAGGCCTCCGTCTATACATCTATATATAAATCTCTCTATCAATCTCTCTATCACTGTCTGGCCATTTCTGACTGTCTGTATCACTTCTGATAAAAATCTTTAATTAATCTACGCCTGTACTGCTGCAGACCCTGTGCGTCTGTCCCCGCTCGGCACAATAGTTTTCCATTTTACCATTCTTAAGACGTCAGTCCTTTCCGTCATCATTTGCCTGGAGCGAACAGTGTTTCTTCTGTCTGGACGAACGTAAAGGTCTTTGTATGTGCTGACTGTCCACTCCAGACAGTGACAACAGTGGTGACCTCACTTAAAAGCCCACAATGTCTCATCCTCCCCGGGCTTATTCCCTTGCCCTCTTGTTCGATCCTGAGCAGAGGCGACTCCTCTCTCCATGTTTTTCCATCTCCCTTTATCTGTGTGAAGTGTGTCCGTGTGTGTGCGGATCACAGCTTGGTGGTTGTGGCAGGAGTTTGTGTGTGAGATTTAAAGATTAATGTGTTTCTGTGCTGTGGTCAGTGTCATTGCCCCAACAGTAACAGCTAAAGGCAGTCAAGCACACTCTAAATGAAACAAGCTTGTTTTTGCGTTGCCTTCTGGAGAGAGAAGCATGAGTGTGTGAGTGTGTGTGTGTCATCAAAAGGCCTGGCATCAATATGATCGTGAAAATGGCAGGAAGAGCAAAGGCAAGTGAATGAGTCAGTAAGTTGAAGGGTCTGAGTGTTTGTTTGTTGGACTGTGACAGGTTTTCTTCGTCTCTAGACTTACCCTGAGTGCAACAGTGAGAGTAGCTTCTTCAGAGAGGGTAAAAGGTAGATACTGTTTTTTAATGAATAAATATGCATGCAAAAGTGAGATGCTCATCAGCCATTTTTTTTTCTTTGTCAGTGGCAGTTATTTTAGTATTATTTATATACTGTTATAGTTGTTATTAATATTGTGAATAAAACTGTTTAAACCAGAATAAAATAAATGCTTAAAGGGATAGTTCACCCTCAAGCCATCCTAAGTGTATAGGACATTCTTCTTTCAGACAAATACAATCGGTGTTATACTCAAAAATGCCCTGGCTTTTCCAAGCATTATTACTTTTTATAATACTTTTATAATTACTTTTATAATAGATGGATACACTTTTTTTGGTCTTCAAATTTTGGGCTGCCATTCACTGCCATTATAATGCTTGGAAGAGCTAGGACATATTTTAATATAACTCCGACTGTATTCGTCTGAAATAAGAATGTCATATACACCTAGGATGGCTTGAGGGTGAGTAAATAATGGGGTAATAGTCATTTTTGGGTGAACTATCCCTTTAAGAACCTTTTAAAAGCAGCAACCCAGCCTAAAATCATTACATTTAACCATTTTTGTCTTGTGGAGTTTGTGAATGTTTTACTCCTCCTTTAGCTATTGTGTTTGGAGGTGGGTGAGAGTCTAAAAGGCTTAGTTTGCCTCTCGTTCTCTCTCTCTCTCTCTCTCTCTCTCTCTCTCTCTCTCTCTCTCTCTCTCTCTCTCTCTCTCTCTCTCTCTCTCTCTCTCTCTCTCTCTCTCTCTCTCTCTCTCGGCAAAGCAGAGCTGGTCGTGTGACTAGATGTCATTGCCATGACGGACACTAATTTAAATGAGAGCTGACATGAGAACGGACCAGTCATGCGCTTGTATATCTGTATACAAACTTTCAAGTAAAAAACAGCATTAGATTTCGAACACCACTAATTCCACATCAAAATATTGAATTATGTCTCGCATTTATGCATATTTTTATGCAAATTTCCTGTTTTAATGACATCACACTCTGTAAGCCACTGAATAATGTTTACTGAATGGCTAATATGCATTATTTTAGCAAATTCAAATTCTGTTTGACTTTATTCTGGTATTTAACAGCCTCTTTTCACAATCTAATCAATTCTCAAATCTCAATGGATCAAAAGATCAACTCCTGATCTACATTTTTTTATCTTATTGAATATGCTGTTTCTCTCGGAAATACATCAAATCATGCAAGTAAAATGTGTTGCAAATGTCACATTTGGCATTTAATATTCAGAAAGTCAAATCTTACATGTTATCAATTTAAAAATCTCTGTATACACAGAGAGAGAGAGAGAGAAAGAGAGAGAGAGAAAGTGTGTCTTGAAAGAGCATGACATCACACATGTACAGGCTCATGAAGGATGTACAAATCATTAGAGCATTGAAAGAGAGTAATAAAAAGAGCAAATGACTTTATGTCAGCTATTTTATGTTGGAGGAGAGAAGGAGAGAGGGATGTAGCCATAAAAAGGAGTGAGAGATAGATAGAGCTGCAAGGGATGAAAGAAATGTATAGAAAGCAAAGGATGAACGGGAGGGAAAGGGAGAGAGCGAAGGATAGAAGTCAAACTGCACATTTAATCTTCTCCACTCTCTGGCATGCTGTAAATCAACCACAAAACACTGTTACTAGAGCTTGACCAGCCACACACACACACACACACACACACACAGAAAGCTCTGCTCCAAGACACATACACACACGCACGGCACTTCTGTGATATACAGTGCCAGGAATTACTTACAGTATAGCGCCACAGTGTTACCATGATATGATCAATACGTTGACAACATATGTTTTTACATTGCTTTAACTCATCAAAATAAGTTAAGCAATTTTCAACTTTTTTATAAGTTATACAAGATTCAACAATTTTTTTTAAGTCATTTTAATATAATTTAAGTTGAAATGACTTAAACATCCAAGTTGATTGTACTTTATGTTTAATTAATTTTAATTTTTTTTATTTTTACAGTGTATATAAACAACCTCACTTTGTATAAAAAAGTAAACACTTTTTGTTCCTTTGCAGCTCCTTTAGTTGACTTCTTGTATTTAAAGAAAGAAAGAAAAAAAAATGCTGTCAAAAGTGTCTTACCTTATTTATATACAGTGAGGTCCAAGACTGAAAATTGAATTGAGTCCGTGTTGAAAATCTAATTTTAAACCTGGAAAAAAACAAGGTTGGATTTTGACGGGGAAAAAAATATTATGGCATAAAATGAATATAAAATTAATAAGATTCAGCTATATTTATAATAAAATTAGCAGATTTGTGACATTTATCATTTGACTTGTATTAAGCCTTTTACATTTCACCTTCACTCATTATGTGGGTAATATAATTTGTAATGGGAAAAATATGCATCTACCTAAAAGCATAGTGGTCTCAGACTTTAGACCCCACTTTATATGGTACTCTTATGGTACTTCAAAAATGCTATAATGTTACCAAAGTAGGGTTCATTTCCATTCAATATTGCTATGGTAACAACACCATGATACTTGCTTGCTCACAAAAAAAAGAGCTCTGGTATGAGTGAAAGAATGGTCCGTGCAAGGGGCCGGTAGGTCCAAAGGCCTGGCATCAGGTGGTCATTGATTAAGTGGCTTCCTGACTGTGTTGTGCTCCTCCTGACCTCTAAGACATCTCATGCATGCACATTCAGCATAGGTGAGACAGGATGCTGGATTTATGGGTCCGGTGACAATGCCTTATTAATTCCCCCTCCCGGTGTGAACCCAGACCGTCACACCGCAATAAACATCAAGTCTGAATAAAAATCACACATGCAGGTATACGACTTACTAATGAAGATCTGATCAAGTAATAAAACATGTTTTTAATGGGCTTTGACACAAATACAGCCCCTCAGCTTGTCCTCTTAGATGACCGCCCCACTCCGGCAGTGCTTTCTGTCCCGAGGCCATGAGAAACAGACGTCTCACTGAAACCACAGGCTGAAGTTATGTATGCGAGTGGGTGGGAGTTTTGTGGTAATTAAATGGACAGTTTATGCAAATCCGTGCGTGTTCGTGTGTGTAATTTTTGCTGTATGTTGCTGATGGGGATGAGCTGGCTTTTAAATGGGTCGGAAATGAGGCAATTTGCTCCACGGAGAATAATGCTTTCATCTGCAACACGTGCTTGATAATTCACAACCCTCATGTTCACACACACATTCTGCATTGCTGTGCAATTACTGTGTCCTTGTTCTGTCCCCTTTAAATGTCACCATGTGTGCGTTGGAGCAAGGGCTTGTCAAGAGGGAGAAGGGAGTGTTACTGTGAGTTTCCATGCACCTGATGGTTTTTGCGTTCTTTAGTGTGGATGTGTTCAGGGGATGTTTGCAGGATTTCACTTTGAGACTCCCACAAGAATGCCACTGAGGCCGCCACCGACTCATTAATTAACAAATACGTTTTGCCAAACCAAATCTGCAATTTGCTCTTTATCTCCCTGCTGCGTAGTATTGTTTGAGCACTTCCTCTGTGGATTTTAATTTCGAGGTGAATGTTCATGTGAGGACTTGCCATCTGTCAACTACCGTCTACCATCATGTTGTTTAAATAAGACACTTAGACCTCTTGAATGAAAATTTAGGGTAATGTACTAATAGGGCTGTGTGATATTGAAGAAAAATGTGATATGCAATACCTTGTTAAATAATGCGATATTCGATTTAAGTGTGATTCGATTTGCTTTAAGTGTGTAAAATCTATTTAAATTATATTTAAAAATATTTAAAAACTGAGAATGATACCATTTATGTGTTTCACATTCTTTCTGGGAAAAGAAAGCATCGCTACAACTTCTGAAAGTGACCAGCAGTGTTTAAGCAAAAATGTATGTCACAAATCTGACAATATAATTTTAACATCAATGTAAACAAACAAAAAATGTAATGCCAGTATTTAAATACCAAAAACTCTTTGCTTGACTTGGTAATATATAGTTATATCAACTTAAAACTTAACATCAAGAACATCCAGGTAAACAAATACACCTGAACTAGGGGTGGATGATTATTTTTGTTATTTTAATTTATCTTTGTTATTAAAAATAAGAACTAAAAACAATAGGACAAGTACAATAAAACAAAGATACAAATGAAATAAACAGTGCTTTAAGTTTTTCAGGTAGCTCTACATTAGATCTATTCAAGTAAGAAACAATTCAGAAACTGGATAATCAAATGTAAAACTAAAACACTGCATAGTCTAAACATGAATTAAATATAAACTGATACATAATAAAGCTACAAAGGTTATTCAGTCAAGAGCACTGAGTGATTTTCTCTTTATCTTTTGTTGTTTGACAGACAGCGGCAGGTTTACTGTATTAGCAGACTGTCACTGTAAGACCTAATGCACGGATCCTATTGACATGCATTCGGTTTGTTTCCCCAACTGATAACTTTCACTTAAAGCATAACCGACTCTGTTTACATGAATACTCATCAAGACAGCCATTTTGACATAACTGTGTGTGTATTTGACAGGTCGAGTGTGTAACAAGGCGTGAAACAGAACTGAAGGGATCAAACGCTTTCAGAGATGCGGCTTGTGCGCACGTTTCGGTGTGTGTGTCAGACAGCGCGAGACTGCAAGGAGTTGTTTTTCGCAAGTTAACTCTTTTTAGCATCAAGCAAGTCACATAAGTAACAGTCGCGTGCCCAGTCTATTCTCTGCTATATGCGTCAACCTAAAACGTACACTTTTCACAATGTTGAAGTAGCCTATTAAAATCATTTAGATATCGTGTGCCGTTGCGATATGTACATTTGCAATATTTAGATAATTTCAATATATTGTGCAGTCCTATGTGCTAACTTCATCTAGGCTATTATCTTTGATAGCATATGCAGTATTTTATTTTATGGGAGGGAGTTATCATAATCATTTTATTTTAAATTTAAAAATTTTTTTTTTTGTTTTATTTTGAGAACTTGATGCAAACCAAAAGGTACTATTTTATTAAATAAATGATAAATCTGGTATTAGTAAAAAACAGCTTCACATTATGTAACACTTGAATTAGAAACAGCTGAAAGTTTAAATCTGTACTAATGCAGCAAGTTCCAACATTGCTTGGCAGCCGTAAACAACCTACAGTTACTTTGAGCCTGATGCATGCAGCTCAGCACAATATGTCAAAACTGAATCGCTCCCATTGTAATCTAGAAAGCTGTCTAAACTGGAAGTGCCCATCTGTGACAGTTTGGTGAGTAAACTATTTTCTCTATTACCTATTAACTATTACCAATATAAATTGTGTAGCAGAACCCATCCTTTCTTGACAATTTCTTTCAATCACTTGTACCTGTTGGGTGATTTTATGGGAGGTTTTACGTCTTTAAAGTGCAGAATGAACATTCAACAGAGGACGTGTGTGGACACTCGCACGGTTAGTGCACACTGGTGCATCATGCTCTTTTTACATTTACAAGTTTAGTTGGGGGGGGGGGGTCTAATGCTATTTCATGCATTCTGACTTATTTACACTGTGAAAAAGTTGGACTCTCATGCTAAACATGGCTAAAATGTCAAAAACTGAGTTGGACGCATGACAGAGTATTTCTGTGCCAAATACACTCCTTCAGGATTCTAATAAGTTTCTGAAAGTTTTTTTTGTGAGTATGACGTCATAAAGGGCGGAATTGCTTCCCGGATGAGTGCGTGCACACATCAACCAGAGCGGGAGCAAGAGCGTGCCCATCAACGAGCTTTGTTTGGGTTATGAAAGCCGTCGACAGCGCTGTCATTTTGTTTTTAGACCACGAAATCAACAATGTCACTAAAGAAGTGTGTTTCTGGTTGTGAGGGAAAGATAACCTTGTTTAGCTTCCCAAATAACCCAGCGTTAAGGAAACAGTGGATGCAGTTTGTTTTTCTGGAGCATCAACGGAGTTCTGCAAGTGTGTTTGTTTGTTCCCGGTCACGAGTCTAAACCGCAGGCGGTGAGTGAAACTGCATCAGATGTGTCTGTGTTTGGTTGGCAATCAGCGCGTAAGTGCATATAATGTAAACAGCACAAACGTATAGTGAATCGAAAGTTATCCAGGGATAATGCCATGATGTATTTCGTGTGTTTGTGTACTCATGACTCTTTAGCTCCACCCACTGCACGCCTGCATGAGCTCGGCTGTTTTTGGAAAGAATCGGTACAGCGTATCGGTCTTTTATAAATACATAACTAAAGACTCTTCGGAGATATAAAGGATTCAATACTACTCTATAGGTACTTAAGATTAACATCAGACTGGCAGAAACTGTGTGTGTTATGTACCCTTTAAAACAAAGCCTTTATTCATTATCAGCTGAGCTGCTGTCAACGCAAACTAGCTTATTATGGGACGGTCATTTTTAATCATTTGAGGAAGGAAGCGCTACACTTGAAAAGATACAGTTCAGTGGTTCTATCAACACATACGCCTCTCTCTTTTTCCCACTCTCGCTCTTTTTATTCAAATTAGGAGTGAACTTGAAGGCCAAGAATTATATAATAATAATATCATCAATAAGCGAGCGCTCAGGTTACGTACAGCTGCAGGCGCAGATGTTTGTGTGTATAAGTCTGCCTACACACTTTGGAGCATTTGACTGATATGAATGTCTAAAATCAGTTTGAAATCAAACGGGAATAAAGTGATTTGGATTTCCATGGCCCGCCTTTATAAAATGCCCATTGATTAACAAAATGCATGGCTCAACCTTTGGTCACATGACGGAGCATCATTTTTTTTTGCACCATTCCTATTGAAATCAATGTTCATTATCTGACATGGCATACACTCCAGCTTGTAGGTGCCCTACGGGTTGCTCTTCTTAATGCATTTTCACTGTGTTCGTTTGAATAAAAAGGTCACAGTCCTAAGAGAGCATTGAGAGTACAGTGTGCTTCTATAGAGGGGAGAAAGAAACAGAAGGTGGTCAGTTTGTACTTGTTTACTTTAAGGTGAGCTCAGTGTAGAGTATTGATTTTGTGTGTATTGAGTGTGTGGCTACACAAAGCGGGTGTACTTACGTGTGCACAGCCGGTGACCGCATTACTTAGGCTTGATTGGAGCAGTGAGAAAAGAATGTGAAGAAAGACTGAACAATGTTTGAGATGGACTCAGGGTAAAGGAGCGAGACCGGGGGTCGGATGAATGACAGTGAAGTGAGGATGGAGTAACGAATGTAACATCACCGAGTCCTCCCTAATGAAGACAAATCGAGGTCTGAGCCCAATGGTGATTGCGATGGATTGCTGTGGTAACGGTGGCAAATGCATAATTTTCAAACACCTCCCATAAGAGCAGCTATAATAGCCCCCTGAGTCTGAGGTAACCGGGCCATCACATCACCGCCTTGCATTGCATCGCTACGACAACCACTTTCTTCCAGCTGTTGCCAAGCACCGGTCGCCATGGAGATGTAATATAGGCTGGGGTTAAGAGTTAGGGTAACGGACGGGTAGGGGCGGGGTCTTTTGACTGTTGAGGGTTCTGTATGTTTATGTGCGTGTTGCAAAGGGGACGGCATTTCAAGGTCAGGTTGTGGCAGTTTTAATATGCATTAGAGAGCACTAATGGAGGGCAATGATAGGAATGGGTATGGGCTATTATTAGTAATATTGCACACTTCACCTGACAGCCAAAGAGAGCGAGAGAGAGAAAATGAGTGAAATACAAGAAATAAGATAAAAGGTAATGACCAAGATAGGCGGTAAATGTGAAGTGAGAGAAACAGAGCGAGAAAGAGCTGAAAGAGTGGTGACCCTCTCTGACACTAATGGCTGGTCCACAGAAGAGTGACACATACCCTTTTTTCACCCATCTCTCTAGTGATGTACCAGTCATGACAAAGATGACACATACAGAGTCTGTCGAAGTGGAGCTGGGTCTTTCCTGTTATGAGTGATGTAATTATTAATAGATGAATATGCCTATGTTGTTATTTAAAGGCACAATATGTAAGATTTTTAGAATAAAATGTCCAAAATGTTTTGTTGACCTGTGTACTTACATTATCCCAAATGTTTCCAGCAATGTTTAAATCCAGAGAAATCAGCAATTTTAACCAGTGTTACGGGCCGTGTCATTGCGTCGCCTGTCAATGACGTAATATCCGTGCAACCGCGGGTTTCCGTGGAAACCATGGAAACACCAAATGCGCTTTAATTTAGTATGTATTTTGTTAGACAGGTGAGCAACTGTTTGGATATACATTTATCAACAGAAAATGAATCATTGTTATACTTAGTCTTATTGTTTATATCGCTTGTTTTCTTGATTCACCGTGAGTAACGTTTTTACCATGCCTCGGAGAAAACACTATTTTGTCAAGTGGCTAACAGCATAATCAGAGAGAGCTTTCTCCATCATACAATATCTTTGTCATTTAGCAATAGTCATTTAGTCATCCTGTTTTTTGGTCCGGTTTAACTCTGCCTACTATTTAAAATCGACTGCAAGCTCCCATTCAAATCTGTCTCCATTTATGAGTGCAACACCGACATCTTAAAATCCAATCTACAATTGATGGGTTGAACCAAGTCCCCAGCCTACATTTTTTTGATACACTCAGATGTGTCACAATTCTGACGCTACTTCGGTTTCATCAGAACTTTAAAGGACATACCAGACTTTCAGAAATAGGCTATTGTCAAGCTAAGATTTAACCTTTTTTAAATGATAATGTAATTATGTATTCAATATGCAAGAAAACAATGGAAACAGGATGGAAATAAAGAAACGAAAAGTATTTTCTCCCACTCTCCCACTCCCTCAATCTCCCTGGCTGCCTCGCTTAAGAGTTGAGTGATTAAAAAAAAAAAAAAACTTTGCATCACTATAACTGTATTTTGATTGTCAAAACATTTGGTAACTAAACAGAATTTCATTAAGTTTAGTGACAACATGATACAATGTTTACATGGTAGTCTACAGTGACTGGTATGCTACTGTTTTTATTAGTGCTTGACACAATTTTCCCAATTTCAATTCATAAGCATGCTATTTGATTCAGATCAAGATTCAATATCGATTTATTTGGATAAATATCAGGTACAGTAGCTACATGTTAATTTTTCTCAAGGAAAAAATCTCCCAACTAATGCTATGAATATTCAGGTCCTGTCAGCTGGTATTATTAAAGGTTAAAATGAACAACTCAAATTAATATAATGTGTTTTTTATAATAATAACAACGTTATAATATTTTTAATGATAAATATGTAATATAGTGCATATATTTAGCAAAATAATAAATTTTTCTAGCTAACTAACATGCTATGTTTATTAAATGGCTTTCCTGAAGTAAATGTAACGTTACGTGACATGTTTACAAGCTGTATTTTTGGCCTCTTTCCTCGGTTGAAACACTGATTGAGCGATTACATTCATGATACATTTTGGTACGTTTTACTGTATCTTTCAACATATCTTCTGATGTTCATTCGTGTTTATTTACTATTACATAGTAGTAAAGAGAAAGATATAATCGGTTCATGTGCCGCTTGAACAGCGCTACAGCGATCTGTCACGTCACATTACAGAGCGTCAAAACGGTATTGTTTGAATTTCGTAATAAAATTGACAGAATTTAAGAGCTGAGACTTTTTTATATCAAAACAACCTGCTCTGTCTTGTCTGTCGGTGTCATTGTCCTCTTTGCTTAGCGATTCTTCACTACGTGAGAAAATGGATGTGTGGCGTGAGAACAGTGTCAATTGCGCGTCTCGCACTGAATAAGCACTGCTAAACTCCCACAGCACATCTAAGTTAGCCTAACATTCATTAAGCAATGCTGCAAATCTTTGGTAGCACAGCTAAGCAGCCTTTTCTCATTCCACATTCCTAGCTTAGCAATTTTCGAAGCGCTGCCCCTGCTGTGCTTCCACACCTGCCTCTGACAGAGGATTTATAAGGGACCATCATGCTGTTTTATTAAAGTCCATTAAAGGAAAATGGTGCTGGATCTACTGGGGTCATTTACTGGAGCTCCCTGCACTTCGTTAGTTTAGCTATTATTAAAGAAGAGCTCCGAGCTGAGTTCAGATCGCCTAATGCCATTAATATCTCTCTAGCTCCGGTCCACTGACACAAAATCATGAATATCAAAATGGCCGCCAGTGCAAAGGTGGCCCCGGGTCTTTGTGGTCCTCAGGTGCTGATGAAAACATGGATTTTCAGATCGATTCCAATGTTTAGCAGTTATAATAGAAGCACAAAACTGATCACAGCTCATTGGCGTGTTGCCATGGGTGTTTAGTGAGTCCTGTGGCATTAGCATTAGCGCCGTGAGTTATGTACACTTGTCAGTTTAGTTCGTCCTCTTTTATTCATAACGGAAAAGCTAATGTCTCCCAAAGCTGCTTCATAATTAGCATCCTTCCTCAGCCTCGATTATATTAACCACTAATGTACACTGAACACAGACCTGTTAGTGTGATGTTAGCTAGTAGCGCTACTCTTTATTAAAATATGTTTGTTTAAGTCTGTTTTAGTGTGTGCCGTTAGAGGCATTTATCTACCTGCTTTGTCTCAGTCTAGCGTCATTTATTATGTGTTTTCTCCCATCGCACATTTGTTTTCCTGCTAAAGCTTTTATACAAGTGTTTAAGTGGGACGTTTGTTCCCTTGGGTAGAGAGAGACGGCGCCCACAGGTTACACCGCACAGGTGTTGTGATTTACTACAGGCTCCCGCTGTGCTTCAGCAACAACTTTACCTTGCCGCAGTCTGTGTGTGTGTGAAGGAAGCTGTTGTAGTGTCCCTCTGTCCATGTGTATGAGCACTGCACCAAGGATTAGCATTTATTTAGCTCCCTTCCCCTCATTTATTTATTTATTCATTCATGGGAGTTTTTTAAGCTAATTAGTTTGTATCCAGGGGAAAACTGTAATTGTGTCCTGGGGGATCAAGGGATGGAGGGGAGGGTGGGGGGGATTGTATTTGAGACACATCCAGAAGTGTGGGAGCGCAGAAAATGGAGAGAGATTTTGGGAGTTGACGGTGACAGATAACAAGACCTTTCTCAGAAATTAAAATGTGTGATGCCTGTTTTCTACTGTGAGTGAAAGTTTCCAGGGCCGGAGCCTATTCTAAAAACCTTTCTGTACGTTTTGACCACAGAAAAGGCAGTTCCAGGTCAGAAAAAATGTTTCTGTGTCGGTGTTGTGCAAGATTTTATTCCTTTTTAATCAATGCCTGATCAAAAACATAGTGCATTAGCCTGTTCTGGTTTAATCCGAAGAGCTTTTTTAACCAGTTAGCGCTATGCTGTTAAGGATGATGTATACTTTACATGTACACTAGCGTATGCATGCAGCCAAATAGACCTCCTTTCAAAGTATACTTCTTTTAATAGCTTGCACATACACAGGAGCTTGACATATGCACACTAGAAAGTTTAATCTTTGCGCAGTGTCTGTGCTGTCACTGGGGCTAAGTTTTATTGAAAAAAAATAATAAAACAATTCTTTAAATTTAACAATGTATTAAGTTTAAATTATACTTAATATCAGTAAATACAAAACACAACAAATTTACATAAATTCACAATAAAACCTAAGCCACCTAACTACAATAATGTAACATACACTAAATAACACAAAATAAGTTACAGTACTAATAAAAGCATAACTAATAACTAATACAATACTTACCCCCGAAGGTGACTGTTATTTTAGAATGTATCACCTTATTTCCATGTTATCGCGTCATGCTTGTCACGTGACACACTGCAGCCTCAATAGCGCTATGTATCGCTGACAGATGTATCGCTTTTATTTTGTTTTTCTTTAATTATTCAAAATATTCACAAACTTGTTAGCTATGTCATCAACTTCCTGATATTCTGATCTCAAATATGTGGAAGTGAATGTGTTTTGTCATTTAAAAACCTTTATAATGATCATGTTAGCTGATCTTCAATGCGCAATGGGCACCACCATGTTAGTTTGCACCGCAATTCAGAGAATCATACCTGTCGGATTTATAACATGTCAATTTATCCACTTCTCCTGAAATACATAAAAGTAGGTGGCCGGTAAAGTGGGAGAAGAACAGTAAACATTATAGCTACCTACACAATGTGTATCTGATATGAATAAAACACGTCGTCAATTTATAATTGAAAGGATTGTTATTGCTGCATTCATAGACATCCGTTTGTCTTTTACAAACTATAAATGTATTGTTTTGCTAGTGCTTATGTGTATTTAAATGTCTGAAACCTAAACTAAACATTATGTGGTTGAAAACACTGAATAGTTGTGATATATGACAAGAGCTTAGCGCTTTTGTCTCTGGCTCAGCGCCTAACCCTACCCTTCACACAACCGCTTGTCAGCGCGGGCATTTATTGTTTCTGAGTCTGGTATTTCGTTGTTTTTGTTGTTCCGTCTCTTCCATTTCTTTTTTTTTTTTTACTGTAAAACAACTGTCTAGGTCAGTGTTGTCATCTTGTGGAACTGCTTATTAGTGAAAAAAATATCAATGTGCCCTAGTGTACATCTAAAAACCAAAGTATGCTTTGGGCTTTAGCTTGCCAACTAAAAACGCAAAAAAGGTTAAATGTTTAATTTTACAATTTAAGTTTTGGTAATATAATGTGATGTGAAATCAGTTTCTTAATTAAGACTAAATACACGGCAGAATTTTCTATAATTTCTAACAAGGCACCAAATAGAGTTCCCATAAAAAGTTCTCTCAGCCAATGCAATTGCTTTCGGGTCCCAGGTAATGTTTTGCCGCTGGTAAAAGTTTTCCAAGCAACAAGAGTTTGGCTATTTAGATAATGCACGAACAGTGCAAAATAGCTAGATAACAGAAGCGTTCATCAGGATGATTATGCACTCTAAGTGCTACATGGTCTTCTGCAGAGATACGGGAGAAATTAGTGAGTTCGCCAAGAACACAAACAGAAAATCACTTTAGGCTTGCCTCAGATTTTATTCCATTTTGGTGGAAAAAGATAGTGATTGAAATATAAAGTTGTGGAAATTGTGTAGATGGGGAACATGAGACATGTTACAGTGCGGCTTTGGGTACAGTGTGTTTCAGGTGATTTGTTTCTGCAGAGCTACTTGTGTTGAGATTGAAATGTTTGTCAGAGATGTCAACCATCACTGTGAGTTTAGCTAACGGTGCGTTTTCACAGACAGCATTCTTACATCATTTACTTTCACATTCAGTTTGTGTAAGCGCACTAGAGAGAGCGAGCGCGAGCGAGGGATGATGGCAGTGGAGTGATAGAGTGCTTTGGCAGTCACAGATAGGGGAGAATTACAGTGGAATGAAACTGAATAGAGAAAGGGGTGATGAATATTATTCCTCCACTGGGGAGTTTTTACCTCCTGTCAATGATTGTATTAATCTCAAGCCTTCCCTCCTGTCTCACATCCCACACTCGCTCGTGTTTTGTCCATCACTCAAAATATCTCTTTCATGTCCTCAATTCTCCATCCTCAAATATCCATCCGGTTCCAATCCCAGCAAACCACATGCATTCAGGCAGACATTGCTTCTGTTCTTAATTTAAGATGCTTTTTTTATAAAACATATAGTTTAGTCTCTGAAAGAAATGCTTTGTGATATAGCAAAAATGTGCTCACGCACAGTTAAATTGCAACATCCAAAATTACATGTTTTCAGGGTATTTACTATATTCAAAAAGGAAGGTCAAGAACTTAAAGGAAGTGCATTTTTTTAGGTATGCAGGTATTAGTATAATTGTTTGTCAAATAATTCTATTACTAAATGTATGTAGATATGTACATAGAAAATTATATTGTTCAATTCATTTTAAAAAAGTGTGGTATTAAAAGGCATATTCAGTAGGGCTGGACCCGAATATTCGTCCGAATATTCAATTTTGGGATTTGAATATTGTTTTTGTTTTTTTCGCACACCTGGCATCCCCCTCGAAATGGTTCTCATTCATGCTTGAATATGTTTACACTATAACATCTGGCTAAATACGATTTTTTTTAAATGTTTTTTTTCTTTTTTTTTTTTTTTTTCTATTATCTTATATAGCCTAGCCGTTTTTAATAGCCCACTGAAGTGTTCCCTGCAACTGGAGTATTTTCTGTCTAGAGAGCACAACTGCATGAGCTTGTATGGACAGAAGCGCATGCCTGAGCTTGTATTTTGGGTTAAGCTGCATTGCTTTGACATTGTGGAAAATAGAATAATAGAAACAAAATGTATTAGCCTTTTAGATGTGACAGTGACAAAATTTTCCCACCGGTTGATCGTCATGTGACAACACCGGTAATACCGGTGTCACCGACAGGGGCTTTTAAATCACTAATTCTAAACCGAAAGTAAAATGTGCACAGCCTCTCGGGCATTCATAACAGAGCGGTGCGGAACAAAGCAAGTGTTTTCAATAAATTCCTATGGAATGAACTGAAAATCTCAAGATTCCTGCCTTTATTAGAGAGAAGAATATGTTCAGCCCCCTCCCTCCGAAGCTTCGAATATTCAATGTTGATTACTACCGAAGCTTCAAAGCTCAAAAAAATGTATTCGCACCAGCCCTAATATTCAGATATGGGTCTGCCAAGTTGTTTAGCCACCATAAACAGGCTTTGTTTAGGCTAATGAAATGAAATTATTACTCAGCTGAAGATATTTTTATTCTGATTATTATTAATGTAATAATTATTGAACATACTGCTATTGGTGGTGTTTCAATGTTTTATAAAAGCAATAAGCCAGGCTGTCTTTCAGTAATTTCTTTTCATAGTTAAAGCCGTCTGTCATGCCTAACTATGCCTCAGTGTAAAATCACTGCAGTGCGTCACCTCATACGGCTTATTGATATAATTTTTTTCTTTAGTATCTCTCTTCAAGTATACTACTCCATTACCTTCATTCTTCCTGTTGTTTCACGGTTCAAGTTTATGCTTCCATATTCTATATGGTTGGCAGTACTGTTCAGTGTTGTGACAGTGGGACTGTCCTTTCAGAAGCTTTATTGAAGCATAAAGATGAGCAGAAATGAACAGTTGAATCACTCGGCCTCGCTCGGTTTTCAAAGAGCAAGAGCTCTATTATTTCCACTAAACCTGTAGGCCCATGTAGAATAAACATGTTATTGATGTCTATTGTACATGTGTTCACAGGGGCTTCTGTATTATTGTGCCTACAAGGACAGTTGGCGGTTTCATATTCATGTGTTTATTTCACAGCAAATCTCACTGTCCACTTCAACATCATTCTATCTGTCCTTTCATTTGTCTTATTCAATATCCACTTAGGCTAGACATCCTCTCTCACATGATCATACTTCTCAGACATGAACAAGGAATCTTTAGTCTCGCACTGCCAGGCTTATGACTAAACAACAAAAGGTCTGGTCCACATTGCAGATTATTCTGACCAAGAACCATCCACTTATACAGGAAGAGACTGTCTGATTGTAGCTAAAACCGTAGTGCATGGTGGTAGGCCATGGATCTGATTCCCAGGGGATACGGGATAATGCAGATTGTGTATATGCTTATTTTTTAAATAAAATAAAATAAAATACTTTTGAATATACTTATTTTATTTTATTCTATTTTATTCCCATACAAGTCAGGCAATAACATTTGAGTTTGCTATGTTAAGTAAGCGCATATAGTTGTGCCATAGGTGTTGAAATGCAACTTCTTGTATTCAAATGCCTGTTATTTTAGTACTATTTACAGTAGATGCTATTATAGTATTTATTAACATTTTGAATGAGCTTTTCTTTTTATAATTTTTCAGTTTTCATTTTAAGTTTTTTCAAGATTTAGTAATTTTGTCATTATGCTTTGTCATTTTTATTAGTTTTTTAAAGGGAGGGTCTAATGCTATTTCATGCATTCTGACTTATTGTTATAGAGTTGGATTCTCATAGCCTGACAAGCCAGACCCACATCAAGATGTTGGGTCTGGGAACACACCATTAGCAGGGCTCAATTCGAGGGGCGGGATAAATTGTTGTCTTTCAAATTCCCTCTGCACGCAATAGGAGCAACCTTGCTGCCGCTAGGGTGCGCCTAGATTTCTAGGCTAGGATTCTCATGCTAAACGGCCAAAATGTATAGTGAATCGAAAGTTATCCAGTGATAATGCTATGATGTATTTCGTGTTTGTGTGCTCTTGACTCTTTAGCTCCACCCACTGCACTCCTCCACAAGTTCGGCTGTTTTCGTAAAGAATATTTTATAAATATGATAAAACTAAAGACTCTTCTGAGATATGAAGGATCCAATACTACTCTATAGGTACTCAAGATTAACATGAGATTGGCAGAAACTGTGTCATATGTACCCTTTAAAGGGTTAGTTCACTAAAAAATGAAAATAATGTCATTTATTACTCATTTATTAATTTTATGAAGCGACGAGAATAGTTTTTGTGCGCAAAAAAATCGAAATAACGACTTAAATTGTGATGGCCGATTTCAAAACACTGCTTCATGAAGCTTCATTTATTTCATTTTTAGAAATTTGTTGTCAACTTAAACTTCTTTTAATTCAGTTAATTGGCAAGGCATTTCTATTTCTCATTTAAGCTATTTATTTGTTTTATTTCAGCTGTATTTCAGTTAACAAAAACAGTTTTCAATAGTTTTAGTTAACAATAGCAATACTGAACAGGGGGCGGATCACTGTCTGCTCTCTCATTGGTTGTTCGCCACATTGCATCACCGCTCATTTGCTTAAAGCTTAACTTCGCTGTATCGCTTATGGTTGTTTTTGCCAGAAATTGCTAACTTCCAGCTTTGTCAGCTTGAACGATCCTTTACTGTCTCTGAATTTCTCCTTGTGTCCACTCTCTCAATGCAGACACCTGTCTGTTTTCATAAAGCTCTCTCTGTCTCCATCTAGCCTGTGTCTCTCTCCCCCTCTTTCTAAATAATTTTCTTCCTCTTTTGCTCTTTCTTCCTCTCTCCATTGCTTGAAGGAGTCATAGAGAAAGAAATACAATCATTGTGTGCAGATGTAAACACTCAAACACATACATGCAAACACTTGTACATGCTTACACAGCCCAGCATTCACTTCAGCATAATAAATAAGTAGTTGTAGGTTGAGCAATGGCTGCTTTGCATTCCGAATGTGCTCCTCATTTCAGTAGTGCTCGTTGTGAGGCTGTTCTCTAACGCACATGCTGAACGTAAACTACCGTGATGAAGATTACACAATACTCAGCCTCCTTCAGTGATCCCATTTGAACACCTGAAGTGGTCAGCGACTTGACAACGTAGCTGCTTCCTGTTTGTAAACGCTTTGAAAGACCAAACGCATTAGTCACCCCTCTCATGCGTCTGCCCGTATTTATCGGCAAGGGGGGCTTAACTGAAATCCTTGTCTTAAAAAAACAGCCAGCATTTCATTAGTCACCTAAATGCACACAAAATATTTCAAAATGACAAATTCAAAACGTGTAACTAATTTCACAGCTGCTTGAGGTAGTCTCTGGAGTGATATGACAGTGTGTGTGCGCTCGTGTGTGTGTGTGTTTGTGTCCCTGTGGAGCTGGAATGCAAATGACAGAATTGGCTGTATCTCCTGTAGAAGGGAAGTAAGTCATTTTGTAGCAGCTGTGTTTGGAGCTGCTGGGGGAAAAGGGACAGACTACCTCAGTGCGGGACAAAAAGCGAGGGTTTGTACTTGAAACTTTGAGACAAAAAGAGAAATGAAGGGAGGATTAGTAAAAAGAGTTGTTGCGTGACCAGAAGTGTTAAGCAAAAGCAGGTTAAAAAGCCTAACATTTGATTTGACAGGAAATAAATGATTCAGGCGACTTTTGATTGATATTTCATGAGCTAAACGCTTCATAAGTCTGCCTGAAAAAATGAAGGAGAAAATGACTTAAGAGAAGGGCTTCAGAAAAGAGTGTATGACAGGAATTAAAAATAAATAGCGTGTCACGCTGGGCGAGAGAATAGAAAAGCTGGGGGTCAGGGTAAAGAGCGATGGCAGGGGTTACATGAACCCCTTTATTGTCAAAGTCAAATGTGGCTAGTTGCTGTGACAACATGCAAATGAGATGCAAACGAGTGGAACATTTGGGAGGAGGGTTGGTTGTCAGGGTGATGTTGTCATGGCGACCCCCAGTGATGCACAACGGAAGAACACAAACAGGCAGGAGGGCTGCGCAGGGAACGGCCAGAGTCGTATTAAAAGAAAGCGCTTGAAGATGAAGAGATTATGGAGCAAAGCACTGGACAGGAGGCATATTGGAGGGTGGGATGTAATGGGATAAGAATATATCATTAGGGATTTGAGAGGGGGTAAGGGCAAGGACAGAATGATCATCTATTCCAAAGCTTTCCCTCCTTCACTCTTTCTTTTACAGCGATATCTTCGCACTGTTTTAGGTCAACGTCTGATGGCAGGCACCTCACACATTTGGAAGGTAATTAGAGGGAAAGACAGGTGGAAGAAAGAGAGAAAAGGGCTTTCATTTGCTGTGTAAGAGAAATTGAGCTGTGAAACGAATGTGTTAGGATTACAGCAGATGAGAAAGAAAACTTTCTGAGAGTTTGTCACAATGCCAACATTTCAGCAGTCGATAGCAAATAGATAAAGAAATTTGAAGACGAAATTGAAACGAGATTTGAAATTTGGTTTCCTTAGTCATTGTGTTAGTGTTAATACATGTTAGGCATTTTATGAGAATAATGTCAAAAGAGTAATGAATATTATCATAATGCTAATGTACAACTTTCTTGTTGCGCTGCACAATTAATAATATTTTAATCGCAATATTTTTTTCTTCTCTTGATTTATTAAGCATTTGCCCGCTAGCTATTTATCCTGAAAGTGCTTTTTTTCCCCTTCTTCGTTTGACATTTCCGTTATCTGTTATTGGTAACAAGCCTTCACAAGCTTTAATGTTTTGGGTTGCGAGATGTCAAGAGTTTAAATCCCCCAGTCAGTGCTTTTCTCTTAAATTAATAAACAT
Organism: Rhinogobio ventralis; assembly: GCA_039654625.1. Classification (NCBI taxonomy): domain Eukaryota; kingdom Metazoa; phylum Chordata; class Actinopteri; order Cypriniformes; family Gobionidae; genus Rhinogobio; species Rhinogobio ventralis. The sequence continues at coordinate 20,301,662 of CM077201.1, forward strand.
ATCCAAATATCCATATTGACTATATTGTTTGCAACTGCGGTTGATGAATAAATGCACTTTAGAAACTTCTGTTAATGCAACAACTAGTCGATATAATCGATAATGAAAATCATCGACATTGATTCTTATTATCGATTAGTCGAATCTGCTCTCTGTGCACGCAAAGCTTCCACCAGTCGCGCCAAATTACAGCACTGAATAACGCATTTCTATAGACAAAATGCATCTAGAAATAGTGGAGTGGACACAGAGTGAGCTGATGCAGGAAAGGTACATGATCCAAGTGCCCAAAACGTCCGAATTCTTTATTTTAAGCTTCAAGCGAATGCATTAGCGTTTAACATACCCTGTCATGCGCTTTAATAGATGTGTGTGCGTCCTCAGCGCAAAACATTAATGCATTTTAGGTTATACACTGATATGTATAGAGAACAGTGGTTGTATCCTCATCTGTAAATGCTACTAATTCACGCGAGTATTTCCATTTTGCATGAAAGCACGTCCTTACAGAAATATCTGCTGTTGGACGCTAAATTTAGTTTTAAGTCAACATGTAATTCTAGTATTTTATGAGAGTAGTAACTGTAAAGGAATAACAGCGTGTAATTGAATATAAATGTAAGACGTTTCTTATGTTATAGCCTATTTACAGGATAAAGAAATGACAGTAACAGGTTACTTTGTGTGTGTGTTCCTGCAGAACATTCCTCTTATCTGGTAACACTGAGTTTGTGTTTTTGTTTTTCTTTAATATCATTTTAATGTAGCGATTTAAACTGTACTTTTGCGTAGTAACTTATTTTGCACATAATGTATAGCACAGATATACCCTTAGGAAAATGACCCATGGTTCTATTAGATAGTAAAACCATGTTTTTTGGTGTATTGATTACCATTTATATAACCACACAAATACCATAGTTAAACTATGGATTGAAGCAAGACTATGGTTAATTTGTGGTTACCATTGAATAACTACAATAACCCTGTTATTTATTTATTTATATTTTAATAATAATAATAACAATAATAATGTATTCGTTGGGTTCATTTTTGTAAGGTATATTCACTGTTTTCATAGCACTTAGCTGACACGTTTGTTCGAAGGATAGCATAGGGCAGGATGGAGAATAGTGCGTTTTGTCAATAAAAATTGCTTTTTTTTATCTGATTAATTGAAAAAATAATCAGCCAACTAATCGATTATCAAAATAATCTTTTTTTGTAACATAATTTGGAATTATTATTGGAATTTCACTGTTTTAGCTTTTGAGAGAAGCTTCTTAAGGTTTTACAAGTTTTGATAATGTAGAGCGTGTTCATTTATAAGATAAATATAATAAATCAGAAAACTAGAGGTAAAATAAACCCTGCATCGGAGTTGTTGTTTTTTTGATTCGTGCTTACGTGAAAGTGCAATAATTCTGATGAAATGTAATAAGAATTATAGAATAAGAAAAGAAAGTTGATTTAATAATCGCAATTATAATTTTATTATCAGTTAAACTATCATTGTTGTAGCCCTACTTGTTGTTTCGACTTTTCAAAATATTTTTTTTTAATCTGTCACTTTTTTTAATTGATTTTCTAAAAATGTATTTTAAAATGGCACTAAAATGTTGTCGTAATTTCTCAGAGAGCTAAATATCGTTTCTATTGCAATTATTCAAGTAAATATTCTGAATTGTTTTAAATAAAAGAACTGTTCTAGTCTAAATCTAATATAGATCTGATATTTAGACACAGGTCCATTATTTTAATTTAAAAAAAATTCAGTTCTGACATTTACAGACCAAATGTGTTTACATTAGTGACTTCTGACTCGAGGTACATTGTATTAGCGATACTGCAAAAAAGACTTGTCACTGCATCTTATTTTATCATCAACTTGGTACTGCTGCGTTTGCCATTCTTAGAGACGAGATTTGCAGATACAGAATGAGCAGCTATGTGACAGGAGCACATGTGAACCGATCATGCAGAGAGGCGCTGTGGGATGGAGGAGAGGTTACTGCAGGTCCGTGTTTTACAAATTGCTGCTAAAACTGAAGCAGGCAAAGGTTGAGTGAGAGATGTACAAAGGAGAGAGAGAAAGCATCGGAGAGAGTACAGATTGCTCACAGCAAGAGATGTTCTCTTTGTACTCTAGATCGCAGCGCGGGTGTGTAGCTGCCTCTCCGGCGGGCATCCCGCTGCCCGGTCCATCCCCGATGCCACGCGTGGGCAACAGCACTTTATCACCAGCACGCACACGTGCTCGCTGAGTCTCAGCTTCCTGATGGTTCCGTTCCAGCCCCCCTGCTATCTCTCTGCATCCGAAAAACCCATCTAGTCGTATTGGCAATGCGCAACTCTATTCATTAAACAAAACAACTAAGACGCAGGGAGCGAATGAATCACAGCCTAACTACCGTGAGAGGTGAGGAATCACACTGTAAATGACGCATGCGAGCGCTCCCGCTGACCGTCTTCGTGTCAGAGATGGGCTGAAGCCCCACTGTAGTGGCTGACAGGTCACAGAGGCCACACATCACCCGCCACTAACCACCAGCCAGGTTAAACAAAGACTCGAATGCAGCAAGTTCCCTCTGACAACATGAAATCACACCAGCATATCTCTCTCTCTCTCTGTTTGTGACCATCTTTTCCCTTTTGCTTTTGTCTTCCGAGCTCGTTTCCTCTTCTTGGCTCCTGTCGTTTCATTTGTTCCCACTAGAACGGATCTGGAGAGCTGACCGGGGGGCTTGGCGAACCGGCAGAGGAACCGCTGGCTCTCTAAACGCTCTTCACACTCGCTGAGATTAGAAGGCTAATCAGGAAGCCCTTTCTCAGGCACCTGCGAGCCCCCTCCAGTAGATTGGATTGTTTGTTGTTAGTTAGCTCCACATTAGGGGAAGTTAACTGCAATTACACTCGCCTGCCTGCGGGGGTCAGCCAGGTTGCTCCTCATTAACTCCAACTTCTTTCAGTTGTTGTTTTTCCTCTCTCCTGCCTCTTTCTCACTCTTTTCCCTTTTCTAGGTCACATCAGAGACAACAATTAGGGGGGAAGAATAGGAAAGAGATGGGAAAGAGAAACATCTTTTGTGTGGCATATTGCGGGTGAACACAATTGCATCAGTGTGCTCAAGACCGGAGAAGGACTTTCACGCCATGCCAGCCACCAGAGCGCGGGGCAACGTGCTTATTCATCTTCGCTCTGGCAGTCAAGGGCTTTTGAATGGATGGAAAGAATGTGGGAGGGCGGTTATAAAGGAGAAATATGTAAAAAATGTCAAGCTTTTAAGTGTCCGCGTCGACTTGTCTGTGTATGTGGGTGTATGTGTGATGTATAATTGTATGTGTGAATGCATGGCAGGACAGAGAACAATATGAACAATTTGGGCCCGACATCATCAGCAAGCTGCTTGTCAGAATAATCGCTTCAGATGCTTTCAGATGCAAAGACTAAGCCAACAAACAGACACTCACTGTGAGTGCAACATAAATGCAAATATCATTGATCGCAGAGTCACAGAGAAAGAAACTAGAGACACAAACACACTTGATTATTCATCACTCCATCACTGGATGGTGATTCAACAATTACTCATCGGTGAGACACCAAATGTTGACGTGTATTCTGCTCCCTGCTGCTGTTCAATCAAAAAGTTAGTACTGACCATCTTAAATGACCACTTGTAGCTGTCGTAGTGCTGTTTTTTTAAGTATCCTGGCTTACTTTGACTTTTACTTATAACAGACCAGCATCATCTGAAACCAGCTGAGATGGTTGAATTGAAGCTGCCTTTTCTATGGTATTTTGTGTTCTGTCTTTCTTCACCAGCTGTAAGCACTTGTGATGACATGATAAATGATAAATACATGGTTCAGCAACTCTTCATAGAGCTGAGTAGTACAACTCAAGATGGCCTCCACTCAGCCTTCTCTAATGAAAAGACCAACATATCTAGTCACAAGCATCTGTTGTGGTTTGTATTCTGGACCCCAAAATCGGATGCTGGTGTGTTGGTTAGTGATAGACTGATACAGTATGTTAGCCAGGCTGATTTTTGGCCCTTGTAAGGACTACCTTCTGACTAGTGTTATTTCCAAAATCTACAGACAACCTTGCCAATGGATAATGGACATTTTCTGATATCAAAGAAATGTTGTTTTACATTTTTTTTTTTTTTTTTATGTGTAAATTTTAGATATTGTGTGTGTGTGTGTGTGTATATATATATATATATATATATATATATATATATATATATATTAGTGCTGGGGGAAAAAATTATCCTGATTAATCGCATCCAAAATAAAAGTTTGTGTTTACATAATATATATGTGTGTGTACTGTGTATAATTATTATGTGTATATATATAAATACACACACATGCATGTATATATTTAAGAAAAATATGTTAGTTTTATAAAAAAAAATATATTTATATATAAGATAAATTATATATACAGTATATTTTTATACATATATATATATATAGTGCTCAACAAATTTATATAGTGTAATAATGTTTAACAAATTTATTAGACCTTTTTTTTTTTTTATTGTGGAAATTCTTAGACCAGCCCCCAATGTAACGTTTGTGCCACTGTATTGGTGATTACCAAAATGTTTTTGTAATGGTTAATCCACCAGTATGTTTAAGCTCTTTAGTCACAGTTGGCCAAGTCCGGACTTGAATCCTATTGAACAAATTTGGGATTTAGTGGATTCAAAGATAGACTGCACAAAAGTTTAATCAAAAGCAAGTCTTTGGGAACAGCTAGAAACTATTTGGAAGTCAATAACAGCAGAGACTGTGGAAAAGTTCTGTACATAAAAACAATGCCAGCAAGAATGCAAGCTGTTATCAAGGCCAAAGGATGCCATACAAAATATTTTTTTTTGTGGTTATTATGTGTGAATAAAGGCTGTTAAGTTGTTTCAGTTTGTTATTTGCCTAATAAATGACAAAAAAAATGTTTTGTTTTAAACAAGTTTTTGACAGATTCATAATATAGTTTTCTTTTTGTTATGACGGGTAGTCTAATAAATTTGTTTAGCTATATATATAACATTAATAAACAATACGACATGTAAATGGTAAATGTTAATAAGTAATACGATTAATACTAATTAATATACTATTAATACAAATAATATAACTATATATAATATACAATTTAACAACATATATGTACAGTGCCCTCCACTAACATTGACACCCTTGGTAAATATGAGCAAATAAGGCTGTGAAAATAAATCTGCATTGTTTAGCCTTTTGATCTTAAAAAAAAAAAAATCACAAAATTCTAACCTTTCATTGAAGTAAAACAATTGAAAGTGGTGGGAAACTTACATTATGAAATAAATGTTTTCATGTTGGCCTAGAAATTCTTATGAATAAAATAACTCTGAAGTATATTCCCATTTATATTTAAATTTTTTAGCACACCAGGGTGACTTGAAATTGTCCAGCCATGACTTCCTGTTCCACAGGTGTATAAATATGAGGAAACACAAAGGCCAAATTCCCTTAATCATTTATCACAATGAGTAAAACCAAAGAATATATTTCTGATGTGCAGCAAAAGATGGTCGACTAGCATTGCTATTTCAGCTTTGCAGGTGAACACCATAAATATCCAGCGACTAGACAACCACACTGACACTAACCAGCATGGAAATTCATTCTGGTCTGAGTTGGTCTTGTCAGCAGCATTCATACACAGTGCCTCATTTCTCCTTCGCTTAATCTCACCCTATTCCTAATGGATGTCCCCCCTCACATCCATCTCTTTTTCTTGAATGCAGTATCATTACTGTAGCTCCGTATGAGTTTTTATTGACAGTCAGTTGCTGATTTCAGCAATAACAGTGGTAACAGTTCTGGGCTCCTGAGGGCCCCAGTCTGAGTTTGAGAATGTGTGCTAAGCAGTATTGATTGTGCACAGAGACGAGCGAGCGTATTTCTCATCCTGCTGTGATTCCTCTGCCCCTGGTGCTCTTTGTCGTAGATATATGAGGTCCTGTAAAGGTGCTGATGTGAAGCCTGACACGAAATTCAAATTTTCTGTGTGGCTCTGAGCCTCTGTGCACTGTCTGCTGTTCAGGAAATCTATATATATGCATCTGTTCGGGTCATGAGATAAAAAGTTGGTGTGGGTGAGCATGTGCGTTTGTGTTTCTACCTTGTCACCTCCTACCAGCTGCTGTCTTTCTATTTTTCTTTCGCTGTCCTCTGCCTGAACTCGGCACTCAGCATCGCCACAGCCTGACACCTTAGCCATACTAATGACAGCGAGGTGATGGAGGGAGCGATAGAGGGGGTAGGGATGGGGTGATGAGTAAACCGGAAGGAGGCAGTGCATATAAGTGTGAAATTATCTTTGTGTTGGAAACAGAGGTAAGCTAGGATTGGACTGAACTTTTATATAGGGAAACCGGGGCTAAAAATTATCTTTGTGTTGGAAACAGATGTAAGCTAGGATTGGACTGAACTTTTATATAGGGAGACCGGGGCTAGTTGTCACATTTGTCATAAGCGCTTGTATATCATAAGTGTGTTTTCTCTACCAGTTGTTTTGTATGATGGTTTCAAACATCTAGTTCAAAACCGATTTAAATAAGAATCATTTTTGTGAATTTGGTCAAAAACCCTCATTATAATATTTTGCAGTTGGATGTTGGATAAACACAGGGCAGCTGCTGGCCAAATAGGTGCCCTAAGCAGAATTGTATTGTGGTGCCCCCCTCCCCCCTCCAAATATTATGGAAGTAAAAAAAAAGCTCTACAGCAAGAAAATACAAACTAAAATTATACATATTATTTAAAAACATTTTAAAAGAAGAAATATTATTAGGGCTGCAACTAACAATTATTTTGATAATCGATTAGTTGGCAGATTATGTTTTCGATTAATCGGATGAAAAGGCAATTTTTTATTTTATTTTATTGACAATACACACCGACCCAAAACTTTTGAACGGTAGTACAATGTTACAAAAGCTTTCTATTTCAGATAAATGCGGTTCTTTTGAACTTTCTATTCAGCAGAGAATCCTAAAAAAAAATTTACACAACTGCTTTCAACATTGATAATAAATCATAAATGTTTGTTGAGCATCAAATCATTATATTTTATATAATGTTATATTTTATTCATTATTTTAGAATGATTTGTGAAGGATCATGTGACACTGAAGACGTAATGATGATAAATTCAGCTTTGATCACAGGAATAAATTACATTTTAAAATATATTCAAATAGAAAACAGTTATTTTACATTTGAATAATATTTCACAATATTACAGCTTTTTTGTATTTTTAATAACATAAATGCAGCCTTGGTGAGCAGAAGAGACTTCTTTAAAAACAATCAAAATAGTACAGTTTCCAAACTTTTGACTGGTAGTGTACATGTTGAAACTAAAATGTAGCGTCCAACAGCAGATATTTCAGCTAAATTAATGTTTTTTCGCTGAATATTAGTTGTCTCCCTCTTTACTGCGTTCTCTCTGTTTGACGCGAATGCGCGCGCCCACCGCTCGTTCAGTGAAGTTTGAAGCTTAATGCCAGACTGTCAGGACGCGCTTTCATGCAAAATGGAAATACTCGCGTGAATTAGTAACATTTACAGATGAGGATATAACCTGTAAAATTTACTTTTTGCGCTGAGGACGCACATGCATCTGTCAAAGCGCATGACAGGGTATGTTAAACGCTAATGCATGAGCTTGAAGCTTTGAAATCAGCCACAAACAGTGGGCCGGGCGCGTATGCGGGAGTGGTGCGTCGTGTATGCTTACTACCTGGTGCATTCACCGTAAAATGCATTTTTATATTATATTTATGTTGATATTTATTTTTATGTTAATATTAATATAGAATAAACGGTTTATTTTATTTATTTACATTTTTTTTTTTGGAGCAACCGAGTTGGTGTCCTACGCAAACTGCGTACTCTGCGTATAGGGAGCGGCGGCACTGGATAAACATTTAGATCAACTTTAAGGTTTAATAACACCCTTAAATGTAAACGTTAGCAGATCTCAAAATGATTATCCATTTTTATATATCGCACATTTTAATGTTGTGATGCCTAAATGCACTTTATTTAATAGAATTATATTTTTTTTATTTTATTAATTTGACAGAAGTTATAAAAAAGATAAAATAGTGTAGAATTTGAATTTGTTCATTCACTAAATACAAAATGCCTCATTTAGCTATTCATCAAGGAAACTACAGATTTCTGGCAGAAAATGACCAGTAGCTTTTCCGTTTTTTTCAACAACAAAAAATTGTATAGTGTAGTAGGGGTGGGCGATATGACCAAAATCTTATATCACGATATGAGTCATTTTATTTCACGATAACGATATATATCACGATAGTTATTTTTGCTTTAAATAAGGTTTTTATGATATCAAAGTTTTTGATACCACTGAAATTTCATAATTCTTATCACCATTTTCAATATTTTCCATTATACTTTCTTAGTTCTTTTTTTTTGCATTGCTCTTTCTCAATTTCTCAGTTCTTTCTCAACTGTTTATGTTCACTTAAGACTGTGTTTACTTACAAATACATGTCAATTTGACACATACAGTGCATCCAGAAAGTATTCACAGCGTTTCACTTTTTCCATATTTTGTTATTTTACAGCCTTATTCCAAAATGGATTAAATTAATTATTTTCCTCAAAATTCTACAAACAATACCCCATAATGACAATGTGAAAGAAGTTTGTTTGAAATCTTTGCAAATTTATTAAAAATAAAAAACGAAAAAATCACATGTACATAAGTATTCACAGTCTTTGCCATGGCACTCAAAATTGAGCTCAGGTGCATCCTGTTTCCACTGATCATCCTTGAGATGCTTCTACAACTTAATTGGAGTCCACCTGTGGTAAATTCAGTTGAATGGACGTGATTTGGAAAGGCACACATCTGTCTAAATAAAGTCCCACAGTTAACAGTGCATGTCAGAGCACAAACCAAGCCATGAAGTCCAAGGAATTGTCTGTAGACTTCCGAGACAGGATTGTATCGAGGCACAGATCTGGGGAAGGGTACAGAAAAAATTCTGCAGCATTGAAGGTCCCAATGAGCACAGTGGCCTCCATCCGTAAATAGAGGAAGTTTGGAACCACAAGGACTCTTTCTAGAGCTGGCCACCCGCCCAAACTGAGCAATCGGGGAAGAAGGGCCTTAGTCAGGGAGGTGAGCAAGAACCCGATGGTCACTCTGACAGAGCTCCAGCGTTTCTCTGTGGAGAGAGAAAAACCTTCCAGAAGAACAACCATCTCTGCAGCAGCTTCACCAATCAGGCCTGTATGAAGCCACTCCTCAGTAAAAGGCACATGAAGGCCTGGAGTTTGCCAAAAGGCACCTGAAGGACTCTCACACCATGAGAAACAAAATTCTCTGGTCTGAGAAACAAAGATTGAACTCTTTGGCCTAAATGGCAAGCATCATCTCTGGAGGAAACCAGGCACTGCTCATCACCTGGCCAATACCATCCCTACAGTGAAGCATGGTGGTGGCAGCATCATGCTGTGGGGATGTTTTTCAGAGGCAAGAACTGGGAGACTAGTCAGGATCGAGGGAAAGATGAATGCAGCACACAGAGACATGTACAGAGACATTCTTGATGAAAACCTGCTCCAGAGCGCTCTGGACCTCAGACTGGGGCGAAGGTTCATCTTCCAACAGGACAACGACCCTAAGCACACAGCCAAGATAACAAAGGAGTGGCTACGGGACAACTCTGTGAATGTCCTTGAGTTGCCCAGCCAGAGCCCAGACTTGAACCTGATTGAACATCTCTGGAGAGATCTGCAAATGGCTGTGCACCGACGCTCCCCATCCAACCTGACGGAGCTTGAGAGGTCCTGCAAAGAAGAATGGGAGAAACTGCCCAAAAATAGGTGTGCCAAGCTTGTAGGCTGTAATTGGTGCCAAAGGTTTTTTTTTATTTTTTATTTGCAATAAATTTGCAAAGATTTCAAACAAACTTCTTTCACGTTGTCATTATGGGGTATTGTTTGTAGAATTTTGAGGAAAATAATGAACTTAATCCATTTTGGAATAACAAAATGTGGAAAAAGTGAAGCGCTGTGAATACTTTCTGGATGCACTGTAGGTATGTGTATGTAACTGTTAAGGCCCAATTAGGCGACAAAAAGCACTTGGTTCAGTTCTCACATGCTCTATGAGCAGCGGCTTCATGTTGCACGTCTCAAGACAGTGCTAAGAAACATGCACATATACTGAAATGAGTTGTCTTTCGTTTAAAATCACCTGTTTTTAAACCACAATGCTCAAAAACGCATGCAAACAATAAGCTTTTGTGACCGGGCAGCACAGCAACATCACATGAGCATAACCGCAATAGAGAAGATGGTTCAAAATCTCTACTGGTTGACAAATTTCTACTGTTTAATCGTGTCTACCGGTATATCGCCCACCCCTAGTAGTAACACAAATTAATCTAGTATTTTAGAAGCATATTGTTTATGGGATACTTGATGTGTGAAGTGCATTATGATATCTTTGTTTCTGAAGGATCTTTTAAAGCAAATATATCTTGGATATAGTTTGTACACAGACCTCAACACTTGATACACAAACCTCAAGAATGTTAGCAAATTTAAACAACAAGTGTAAAAGTCAGCAAACAGTGAAAAAATATTTCTATAACAGTAACCACATAAATTATTCATACTGTAATATATGCGGAGAACTCACAAACCCTTAACATTTCAGCAATATTCTACTCTGTTCAGACAACCATGTTTGACCTAGTTAGTTTAACATTTGGATCAGTTCTGTTGTTCTAACGTGGGTTTCTAAAGTAGTAGAAGTAATTCACATTTATTAGCATTTGAGACTGAAAAGGTCCAGTGAACTTGAAAATATGTAGTTACTTTATTTTATAGTGCAGTGCAAAAGTTCAATGCATGTTCAGTGACCTGAATCTTTTTCCTGGACAATATTAGTAGAAATGTTCAATGGCTTTTTGGTAGCCAAGATGTTAATAGATGTGCCTATACAGACACTGACCTTCAAAACTAAACCTATCCTGAGAAATATCCACTGGAGTAAATGGGTGTGACACCAAGCCCCAGTGTCCCCAAGGTCACTCTCTTTTCACTGTACTTGGAAAAAAAGAAGAAGAAAAAAGAATAAGGAATGAAAATGTGTTGTAGATTATGCCCAAAGCCCTTGTATTTTCTGATCACAGTGGAACGACTCAGGGAACCGACTCACCTGATTGGCCGAGAGTGCTGGTGTGTGGCCGGAGCACAGAGGCGTGTGCGCCTGCTGATAGGCAGTTGCTTGGCGACTGTGTGCTTTATGCTAAATGACATTACAGTCAGTGATTGATGCAACCAGTGCCCAGCTGTGCATGAAGAAAGGAGAGAAAGAGGGAGAGCGAAATGAGCAGACAAATGAGGAGAGAGAGAAAGGGAGAAGGGATTTGTCCGCCTGGCTCATGCTATAGTAGAAGAGGTGTAATAACTATAATTACGGCACATTTTAATGCATTAAGCTAAGAGATTAATGCCACACCCACAGCTAGGAGCTTGATTGAATCTGTGAGAGAGTATGCATATAGGCTAAATGTATGCGTGTGCTTATCTAATAAAAAAACATAATTAAAGTGTCTAAAAATAAGACGTGTTTGTGAGTTTAAATTTGCATGTAGGTGATTTTTTTGTCAAATAGGACAAACATATTAAAGTGTGCATTAGTGTGTGTAGTAATAGTTTGGATCTCTATATGTAGAAACAAGCTAATGAGCCTTGTGATCAATACACTCAAACGCAGACACAAAAATAGAAATATTCGGTGCAAAGAGATGCACACAGAGATGTAGGCATAGTAGAGCAGAAGGAGAAGATGTAGTGTGTGTGTGTGTGTGTAGGTGGGAGATAATAATGCTTTTGAACAGCCAAGATGTTCTGTGTTCTTGGCTGCTGACTATCTGATAGCAACAGCTTGAGTTTGACATGAAGCTCTGTAGTAAAAAATACGAGGGCATTATTTATCAAAGAACACCTGTATGCTGAGGAGGTCACCTTGCCCAGAAACTGTCCACTTCCTCTTAATGATGAAGTGTAGATGGGAAGGAAAAAGGTAGAGAGGAATAGTGGATGATGAAACTATGAAAAGTTGATGTCAGAAGTGTTTAGTTCTGTGTGTGTATTGTGTAATTTTTAAAATACTTTTTGTTGCTGTTTAACATGCAAGGCCAGAAATCTGGACATCATCTCTGTGCCATAAAATATTTTCTTAGCTTTTTAACAATAAAAATAACTTCACAAATGTACTTTAATACAGGTCTGTTGTAGTGCTGGGCGGTATACCGATTCATACCGAATACAGGTGTTTGTTTTTGTTATGATATGAATTTTGATTATACCGCAATACCGGTATGTCGCGCCGCAGCTCGACGCTGTTTGAGAGGGGACCCTTTTCACTGTAGTGAAGACACAGCTGAGATCGCATTACAGCCTATGGCTGAATCCGAAATCGCCCCCTAAACCCTCATTCACTATTCCCTACGTTAGTCCACTAATATAGTTCCCTTGAAGGAGTGAATGAAAACGAGTGAGTGAATTCTGGGAGCCTTATTGCGGTGCAATGTGGGATTGAAAGAGTGCACTTAATAACGTCCACTATGATTTCAGACGCCACTACAAATGGCTGTCCCCTTCAAATAATGCCCTATTTGAGGCTATAGTGGGCGATTTTGGATTCAGCCCTTGATTACAGCAGAGAATTCAAACAACACACCGCGTGCGCTTTCTGCACGGAGCGCCGCGATGAGATTAACAACGCTCACCATATGGATCATATACAGTCCGGAGCGAGCGCGTTTAAGTTTTTTATGGACATATTTCATATACTCTAGTGCTCTAAACATGAACCAGCAGCGTTTATGCGCACATATTTCATCACGTCTTCTTCAAATGAAATATATGTGCAAACAAGGACACTGATACTACAGCCGTACGTCAGATCACGTCAGTCCGCGTTGACACAACTAATTATTCTGCTACACCGAAGACAATGATGTAAGTTAATAGACTGACAATTTAAAGAAGAATGGGCAAAAAAGTAACTGCTTTATTCTTTCTGTGTTAATCTTTCGTGTGTCATTTGTTCAGAGACTGTGGTGCTCTTAAATGTATTGAAAATATCCTTAGACATTTTAAATGTTCCTCCGCGTTTCTCCCTCATTTTGGCTGTTTGTTGTCATATAGGGTTAGATTTTTAAAATGCTTAAGGTGCCCTCAACTCTGTTTTTTTTGTCTCCTTGGTCATATTTTAATATTCATGTGATGTAAGAGTGTGTTTTATTGGTTGTTGTTTCCCCACAGCATTATTTTGTGGGGCTTTGCAAACCTGTATTAATTCTAGTGTGAAATTTTTCTACAATATTCACTCATGATGACAGTAAAATAGGGCATTCTCAATCTACTGCTGTATTTCCTCTCTCAGTCAGTAGAAAATGTGGTTAACACCCTGTCATGGATAGGGGAAAAAAATACTGTCATATACCGCGAAACGGGTATAGTTTAGAAAACATTTTTGGTCATACCGCCCAGCACTAGTCTGTTGTGATGTCTGTGCTGCTGGAGGCTGTTCTTTCCATGAATAAATCATGTGAATTACTACTTTATTACAAATTATTTAACTGTTTGGAGTTATTTGTTGTATTTGTTGGTGGTGTTCTTTTGAGTTATACGTTATGTGATGTTGACATAGACCTCATCTCTGTCCTTAAATATGTGGTTGAATGTCACCTTCCTTGTGCTTTGTGTGCATCATTGCTCTGGAGAGTTTTCATCTCTCAAAATATTGTCTGTGACACAAATGTGTTTCCAATAATTCAACTTCTAATGTCTGTTATTGGTGTAAGAGTGATGTTCACTCAAAAAGCGTGACGAGAGATGTTTTAGCATTATGTACTGTGAATACATTACTGTTCAAAAAATTTGTTTGTTTTTTAGAAATTAATACTTTTCAGTATTAATGCATGAAATTGATCAAAAGTGAGTAAAGACATTTATAATGTTCAAAAAGATAGGGGGGTCTGAAAATCAGTCAGTATCTGGTGTGACCATCATTTGCCTCACACAGTGCAACACATCTCTCAACTCGCATAGAGTTGAACAGGTTGTTGATTGTGGCCTGTGGAATGTTGGTCCACTCCTCTTCAATGGCTGTGCGAAGTTGCTGGATATTGGCAGGAACTGGAACATGCTGTCGTATATACTGATCCAGAGCATCCCAAACATGCTCAATGGGTGACATGTCCGGTGAGTATGCTGGCCATGCAAGAACTGGGATGTTTTCAGCTTACAGGAATTGTGTACAGATCCTTGCTAAATAGGCCTTTTGTGTACATAGAAAGTCTTTGAGTTAAGCTCATGAAAAATGGTGGCAAAAACAAAAGTGTTTATAATTTTGTTCAGTGTATATGTTTGCACTGGCATAATGAATGAAAGTCCTACCTTACAATTAAAAGAGCCATTACCTGTTTGTTTCTTACATGATATGAATTTAAGAAGCACAATTTATGCTATCATTGTTGTCATATTTAATTTCTGGTGTAAAATGTTACTTATGTTGGGTTAGTACGCTAACATTAGCAGTACCTCAAGCAATTAAAACAATATGACGAAAAAAATACAAGTCAGAACCAAATGTTGCATATATAAAACTAGTGACGTGAGAAAGCAAACTGTATCGTCATGCAGCCGACAGAAATATAAACAAATCAGAAACGCATTCGATTTCAATACATATTTTGTTATTTTGGTTAGAAAACCGTAAAGTGTTTTAAAAAAGCATGAGTGTTTGGATTTAGATGAAAAGGTAACACTTTACAATAAGATTCCATTTGTAACATTAACTAAGGTTAATCAACCTCTACTCTTTACTTTGTGTAATTCAGTCACAATTTAAAGAAAAGTTTTTGTTTTTCATGAGACTTAGTGACTTCCTACTTCAAGTCAGTAGGCTAAGTGCTCCTCTGCTGAAGGAGATTTGAAGGAAAATGTGTGAAACAAATAAAAGCCCTTGAAAAGTGCTTGAATTTCAATACGAACCCTAAGATGAATAATGAATAATGACTCTTTCTGCCACAATACCATGGTTACAGTTAATGTTGTTACATTAAACCAATTGTGAATGTTGGTGATTTGTGGATTGAAAAGTCTTCTATAACTTGTTCATTAATGGCACAATGTTTCTCCTGGTTTCCACATCAGCGCTGTTTGATCTGATATGGTTTCTAACAGAGAATTCTATTAATTTAAATGCTTCTCACTAGATCTCGTAGCGATGTTATTAAAACTTCGGTGAATTTAACCCTGCCTGTGTGTACCTGTTCTAAGCTTGTGCCACGCTGTCTTTTATTGCTCAGAGCTGATAAACAGTCTGTGCTGCACAGCTCAAACGAGTAGCGTGGTTTATTTCCAGTTTCATTTTGTTTGTCGTTTGATGTTTCTCATATGCAGCAGAAATGGCAGCTCTTATCAGTTGGCTAATGTGGTGGTGGCACCAGTGTGACCTCTAACAAAATGTAGTCGCACCAGCAGGAAAAAAGGTTGCGGTCTGGAGCCCTGCATGTGTATGTTGTTTTTCCCAAAAAGTAGAGAAACAGTGACTCTGTAGCACTATCAAATAATTGCTATCTATTTGAACATCGTGACATGGCAACACAGCTTAACCAATGGCTCTTGGCCGTGGGACTAGGCTAATTGTTTGTCTAACCAAAAGCATAAGAAAGAGTAAACCTGTTTGAAAAAAGTCATTATTTTCATGATTTCATTTGGTGCCACTGAAATTACATGCTGCACCTTTAAGGGAGGTAGCTTCCTATCTCTGTGGTTGCTCTCTTGATCTGTAATCTACATAGACATCTGTCTCTCTCTCTATCCCTCTGCCTTGCTCTCACACATCCAATTCACACAAACACACACAATCTCATCTATTTTCATTACCACGTATGTTTCACCTGAATGCACACTGAGAGACTGATTATAACTCTCACGTTTGAGCTTTTTAAAACAATGATTCAGGCATAACAATTTTCATAAACATCTTATCACCCACTTTCTGTCTCTCTTTCTCTCTCTCTCTCACACAGACACACACACAGACCATCTGTGCCCATGGGCAGTACAGAACCACGGTAATTGAACTGACATACCTACAGTGTATTAATACAAGTTTAATATGGCTGGTGTGAATGACAGAAGAGCTGGAGACATAAAGAAGAAGGCAGGAGAGAGAGAGAGAGAGAGAGAGAGAGAAGGCGAGTTAGAAATGGGAGCATCAGAGCAAATCAAAGCAAAATTAAATGGATTTGCATATTTCAATGAACGCCGCAGGTAGGCCTTCTAATTATTTCATTTTCCCTCAGCTCTCATTTCCTCACTTGTTCCTTTCAGTCATCAGTCGGCTTGGACTGTTAAAGATGTGTACTTTAGCTCCAGACTTATTTTTCAGACTGTTCAAGTGTTTGTACCTTGCAGTTATTGCTAATGATGCACTTGCTGTTGTACTTCCTGTCCCACTGTCCCAGCATCACCTACGTTTCTTTTCATTTCACTTTTGGGTCTCGGCCCTCCTTTGTTCAGGTAATTTGTTTTTGGAAATTTTCCTCTTTCATTGAAACCTTTCCCTGAGACTGATGCCCATAATTTCATTTAATTCCGTTCGCAGTCTGTGGCCATGACTGCTCACACTGCTCGCAAATCAATGGAGTGATTATGTAACACAATTTTTGACAAAGAGACCGCAATGATTATATGAATATAAGTCTTAAATAATGTGTCACATATCACTGACATGATAAGAATAGTGTTTTAGATTTAGGGGGCAGAATGGATCTTTCTGGTCTGCTGTTTAATGGATTTAGATGTGCTGGACTGGGCTGGGATTGTAATGCTGTGTGATTTGAGTGTGAGTGTGTTTTTGTTTTTGTTTTTGCACATTACTGGCGTAGATTTTGCACCAATAATGTGCCAAATATAATAGGCCAGTATCTCATGTTGCAAGGTTACAGATTCACTAAGCAAGCAAGCTTTGGTTGAAATTTTTACATAATACATGGTTATTACTAGGTCTGGATAAAAATAGACAATTTTATTCAAGCATTTCCAATATTAATTTTTATAAGTCAAACAAGATCAGTCTTTTATGGCGCTTTTCCACTGCATGGTACGGTTCGGTACGGCTCACTTTTGGCGGTTTTTCCACTGTTTACAGTACCTAGTACCTGGTACTTTTTAGTAGCACCTAGGTTGAGGTTCCAGGTGAGCCGTACCGATACTAAAATGTGACGTGTAAACTGCAGATCACTGATTGGTCGGAGAGAATCGTCACTACCAGTGTCATTGGATTTGCGACACAAGACACCAAACCCGCTAGATTTAAGCCAACCAATTTAAAGTGGTACTAAACTGCAGTGGAAAAACAAACTGAGCCAAAGTAAAGCGAGCCGAGTGAAAAAGTTACTACTAGTGTTGTCACGATACTGGACTTTCTAACTTCGATATGATACCTTAAAAAATATTGACCACATCAACTTGCGGTCAGAGAGAAGGGGGATCAAGAATGTAAAGCTGGTATCAGTGTATCACAAAAGTCTATTTTTTAATCGTATTTTACCAACAGTGAATGCATGTTTGCAGTCTATATTGAATCTGGTTCAATATAAAAGATTAAAGTATGCACCTCAAAATAATGGCAAGAAACATCTTTAAGTTGTCTTTGCAGGCTGCATGTAAAAACAACAAAACAAACATGCATCCAGTATAATCTAATGATGAAACAAATGACTCTTATGAACTGGTTCTTTGTTGTGAATCAAAACACAGCATGACCAGTGTAGTCCTAAACAAATGACTCTTATGAGCCAGTTCTTATACAGCATAGTTCAAAAAAGATTGGTTAGTGGTTTACATCAGCCTGAAAGACTATGGATATTATAACTGAAATATACCCAATTGATTTAGAATCATATCTTGCCAAATTGAATTGAATCAATAGCTTGTGAGTCAGAATTGAATTGAATCGGAAAATCAGTATCGATACCCAGTTGTAGTATAGTTATCTCTGGTGTAAGCAAATCTAAAAGAGTCGAACGGTCTATTAAAAAAGCTCAGTGACCATCACACTTTTTCTAAAAACTCTTTAATTTAATACAGTGCGTTTACGGAGGCCTTATTCTTGCAGTGCTGTCTGTATTTCTGTATCTCTGAGAATGTGGAGATATTCTGTGCATCTGTGTCATGCGTCTCTGACAGTGAGGATGCATTAAGTGAATCTGTATTCAGTGTCTCTGACAGTGACGACATATTCTGCCATTTCATAATCTCATTGAAGATTAATGTCATTGAAGCCCAATGGTTTGGTTTTATTCTTTCAGTATTCCAAGGCCATTTAAATTTAGTTTTTGTAATTTGATTTGCTTTGATTTTTATTGGGACAATGGAGATGTTACTGATGTGCTTTTACCATTTATATGGGTTTCAGAACCCAAAAGAAGAAATGTGATTTAACACACAACTCTACCAGAACATTTCCCCACATTTAGGTTCATATCCTGTATATTAATTCTGGATGTATACATCTAAGTAGTTCTATATTTATATTGACTATTCAGTCTAGTTTTATCTGTGGATGACCACAATTCAGATGCAAAACTAGAGATCCTGAAGTGATTTTGCTGATTTTCGGTTGTTTATTTTTATGTATTGATTCATATATTTATTTAAAAAATTTTAAGGTGCCTGTCCTGAACATATGACCCTATTACTGAACGGATTTCTCATTTTAGATTCATAGTGCACATTCACAATAGCAATAAGATCCCTTTCCATTATTTTTCTTCGTAATTTAATTGGAATTGGAATTTAATTATGCAAGTTGAATAATGAACTCATTTTAATCACTCTAATATGCTTAACAGTCTGGATAGGTCTAGAAGAACAACTCTTGATTAATTTTGATTACAGTTACTACCCATGATTCCTCACCCCACTCCTGTCTCGTGTTAACGCGATCATGTGCTCCGTCTCTCGCTATTCTCTCACAGACACCTCCGTCATCTCCATCCTCACCACATAAATGTCAAATTAAACGGCTTCTTTTTCGTCTTGCACCCTCTCTCTCTCTCTGTTGCCTTCTCTCCTACTTTTCCCAGCATGCTGGCTTGTGTAAAAGGTTGTTATGCGAGTTAGGTGTTAATTGGTTGCTGAAGTCCATTAATATTCTCCTTGCGACTTTGCTCGTCAAGAGCCAAGCAGGGAAAACTGATGAGTGTGTGATTTTCCTCTAGAGAGAGAGAGAGAAAGAGAGAGTGTGAGGGAGAGAATGAGAGAATGATGGAGAGGGAGGAAGAAAGAGCAAGGTTCAAAGCCCCGCTGTAAGGTCACTGGCACAGAAGGGAGAAAAAAAGGAGTTATTTAGAAAGAAAGAGACAGAGCGACAGCCTAAGAAGTCAAAGAGAGAGAGAGAGAGAAACACTGTGTTGATAAAGAGCCACTAAAGGGCACTATTCAGAGACGAACAGAAAAGGAAGATTATGTTATCATATGGAAAGAAATAGTTCCTTTGTGGGCTGATAGATAACTGGCAGAATGGGGACGAGACGAGAGGGGTGAAGAAAACAGTGTGATGATCACGTTCCCGCTCTCCTGTTTCTTTTGATAAACAACATACATCACTGCTCAATAGACTCTGATCCCGGTGAGAAACAGCACATGACGGCGCTCTCAGAACCTGCAAGAACACGCTTCCTGTTGACCAACTTGAGTGTGTTTGTATCTCTGCGTGTGTGCGTACTTATCATTGTTGGTGAGTTACTAGCTTAAAGTAGCAATGCTAACTTGACCGTTCTTGAGTGAAAAGACAAATGCACAACGGTTACCACCCAAATCAGGTCTCTTAGACTTTGATTGGTCTTCTTTGATGTGACAACTTATATAAAATATGAATATGAATATGTATCAAAACAATCAAAATTCACTCAGTTTTAGTATTGGTGTGGATACAGCATTTTAAGTGGCTTATATTTACAGTACATGTAGTCATTTAGCAGGTGTTTTTATCTAAACCAACTTACAAATGAAGAACAAGCAATTTATCATATTAATAATGTCGCTTTTCCAGTAACAAGCTACTGGGGAATAAGTAGCGGTGTAGCGTGTCAGAACAGCTATATCATATTTGTCACACTGTACCGCGCATGCAGCTTTACAGCCTAGTGAGCTGAGGCAATAATCAAATGATAATCAATCCGATTCATTTTAGTGAATCATTTGGGCAATTCATGTAAATGAATTGGTTGGAACAGACTGATTCGGGTCTCTGTGCGGAAGTCCCTCTGCAGCACTTTGCACATTTTATATTTTATATATTTATGTTCAAAAGTTTGGGGTAAGTATGATTTGTTTTTGAAGAAATTAATACTTTTATTCACCAAGGATGTATTAAATTGATCAAAAGTTACAGTAATGACTTTTACATTGTTACAGAAAATTTATATTTTAAATAAATGCTGTTTATCACAGAATCTTGAAAAAAACAAACACATTTTTTATTTTGTTTCCACAAAAATATTAAGCAGCACAAGTGTTTTCAACATTGATTATAATAAAAAATATTTCTTGAGCACCAAATCAGCATATTAGAATGATTTCTGATCACTAAAGACTAAAGACTTTAAAATACAAATAGTTATTTTAAATTGTAATTTTTCACAACATTAAAAGCAGTCTTGGTGAGCATAAGAGGTTTCCTTCAAAAACATTAAAATATCTTACAGACCCCAAACTTAAATGTTAGAGATTTATTCATCTTAAAAAGCTAGTCATGACTATATGTGTCCGATTATAAATTATATAATCTGATACTTCTTCTTTTTTTTATTTTTTTTTTTTAGAAATTTGGATTTGATATTATGGTCAGAACAAAATAATTATAGGCATATATTATTTGTAAGAAAATTTATTTTATTTCTGACAAACGGATAATAGCAGCTCTGCAGCACATCAGATATTTTTCAGTAAAAGCTTTAGTGTTGACAGCTTCATTATAATGGAAACGATTCAGAGCATCCAGTTCAGACTTGGTGTTATAGTGTTGTTGCCCTTAGTGAAGCGTTTTAGCTGTTCAGTGCTGTAAACAGCCTGTGTGGAGGGTGACTAAGGGTTAGTTAGCCTCCAAGTGCCTTAATAAAGACTTTGGCAGGACTTGGATTTCTGTTTTGTCTCTGTTTTCGTTGTGAGTAGACTGTGTGCGTGCGCCTCCGGGTTTGAGCGTGTGTTTGTATAAAGGGTGATAATTGTGCTCATAGGTTTAGAGTTCGTGTGAGGTTTTAATGAGAAGAGCTCACAGGAAGCTGTCTGATTGAGTAATGGCTGCCGGCTTGGCATAAAAGCCTGGCACTGACAAACAACAAGACTCAGAAGGAAAGAGAGAGAGAAAGAGTGCCAAGAAAGTCTTCCATACACACACTCAGGGCCATGCACACTCGCTTCACTCTCTCTCGCTCTTACACGACGCCCTCCTTCTCCTCCAAGAGACTTCACCACTCCCCCACCCACACGCATTATTACATAGCCTGAAGGACAAAACGCAAATTTAATCTGTGATAAGCAGAACATAGGATCAGCGCATCAAAAATATCCTGCACCTTTTCTGCTGATGCACCAGGATTCTTGCACCCACGGACTCCCACCTTCCCACCTGCAGCCTCAGGCTTTCCTGGACTGAACCGTTTGTGCTGGATTAAGTTTTAAGTGCCTTAATGTCTACGGTATCACAAGCAGTCAGAGTGTGTATGAATCATGTGTGAGTTTTAAACATTACCCTCATGCAACTGTTAACTCATGTCCCTTAAGTGCTTTGGCAACATTTGGTCTGCTATGGTGCCAATGAAAAAAAAATGATTGGGATGCAAATGAGGATAGAGGAACAGAAAGATGTACTGTGGACAATGTCTTGTGCTGCACACAACCGTAATGAATACATACATGGCCACATCAGCAGTAATAAAGTGTAATAAGGACAAAAAAAAAGAAATTTAATGACATCTGTGCTTTTATACAGATGGACTTGACTGTGTATGTAGTAGTCATCCAGAAAAGTAGGAAACTAGTTGGTGGGTTAGCGTTTTCCAGGGGTGTGCAGCGAACGACATTCAAAATAAACAGGAGTCAGGCTGACTCCTTCATTCATGACTCATGACTTTGTATAAATACATAAATATATACTATAAAAATAAAATACATTTCTTTTACATTTGTAGCACAGCTTTTTAATGAGGCGGCAACATATGATAGATAGGACAGAACAAGAAAGGCTATTAACAATCTTTCATTGCACAAATCATAATATAAAAATTATAGTATTATAATATGTTGCTCCAATACAGAGCATGACAAAGCGCTTATGCGCATCCTGTGCGCAGAATTATGCGCTTGAAGCAACATGGAGTCACAGCGCGCAGAGGCAGCGCTTCACATTGAAAAGTTCAAAGCACAAAGGGAAGAGATATTGATATGTAGTTTAATACATATATGCAATAGTTTATTGAGCCTTTTCTTTGAACAGTTTTAAATTTCAGTTACTGTGCGCGTGAAGACAATTCATAGTGCTCTCTGCTAGGTATGCGACGATCCGATACTCAGTATCGGTATCAGCTCTGATACCACCATTGTTTGCCGGATCGGGTATCGGTCAGACAGGACCGATCCAAATCCGATACTGTGCGTATAATATTCTGTGTTATTGTTAAGCCCCAGTGCCCCACAAAAACATTAAAAAGCATCAACGCTTCATGCACTATATTAGGTGTTCTGAGGCCATTCCATAGTTTAACATGAGGTAAAGATGGATATTTAAGTCATTAAATTCAAGTTCACGTGAATGCTTCCCTCTGCTGCGGCTGCCAGTCATTCTCCATTCAGCTTTCAAACTGAGTGTCGCGTTTGGTTATGACAGTCAAAACGGTGAAACTCTCTCCAAGATGATTCAATGTTCCTGTTATTATGCTTGATCTGTAGATAACGCTCTATGGTTTCGCATAAAATGACTTGAAGTTTATTGCGGTTTCTAAATCGTGTGACTTTCTACCGGGTTATTATCAGTTCACTGAGGTATAGAAATTCTACATTGAATTTTTAAACAAAACTGCACTGGTATCGGTATTGGCCGATACTCAGAATTTTTGGGATCGGTTCTGAAAAAATAGTATCGGTGCATCCCTACTCCCCTCTCTACTCACTCTACTGAGATCCAACAGACACCGGGAGAAAGTAACGTTTTTAGAAACCATAAACTTTAGCAAGATAAAGTAATTTTATGCAAAACCATAGACCATAATCTACTGATCAAGTATAATAAAACAAACATTGAATCATCTTGGAGAGAGTTTCATCGGTTTGACTGTTGTAACCAAGCGCAACACGCAGTTTGAATGATGGATGGAGAATGACTGACACCCGCAACGGAGGGAAGAGTTTACGTAAACTTGAATTTAACAACTTAAATATTAATCTGTACCTCACCTTAAACTATGGAAAAGCTTCAGAAAACTTGAAATATAGTGCATAAAAACTTCATGGTGATTTTTTATGTTTTTTTGCCTTTTGTGGGGCCTAACAATAACACAGAATAGTATACGCACAATATCGAATTTGGATTGGTCCCATCTGACCGATACCCGATCCGGCAAAAATGGCAGTATCTAAGCCGATACCCGATCTGAGTATCGGATCGCCGTATCCCTAGTCTGTACACATTCACACAATCTTGCTGTGCACACACTAGATACTGTTCATACATGAATACACACAGACTCACGCATTTATGCGCACATAGCGCAGTATAATACAGAATGTACAGCACATCACAAAATAAGACTCATTCATTTAGAACGGCCCCTCGTGACCTGGTGAACACGCTCTGTGTGCCAGACAGATAAAGACTGATCAGAAAGAAGCTGATGACCCAGAGAGCTTAGCAAAACACAACCAACTGTAGAAGTGAGACTGAAAGACAGTGAAGCTCACTGACTGACTGACTGTTTTGCTTTCTGAATGAGTGCTATTGTGGACTCTCCCCTGCCCTTTACCAAAATAACGATATGTGGGATATGCATCTGCCAGTACGCACACGCTCAAGTATAAAAGGGTTCTCCTCCCAAATTGTGTCTGCCATTTCAAGAGAGGTTATACAAACATCAAACAGATTACTCCAGGAGTTTTGGACTACAAATAGAAGATGTGAAAGAAAAGAAACTCAGCTTGAAGGCATTAAAGGACCATCCACAAAAGGACAGATCAAGAAAGAGAGAGAAGGCAGAAAGGAGAGGAGAGATGGATTAACTTTGACCCGACTTTGGTAGAAGTAGGGAAGTTGCGTGACTCCTTTGGGGAAAATCGAATGGAATCAGGCAGTTACCTGAGGCTCAGATCTGGAGCTGTGCTCCCACACAGCGAATATCAGCCCTGCCAATCACTGTGTGTGTATTAGTGAGGATCCTGGCTGTGCTCAGTATCACGCTGCGCTTAGAACACTAGTGTGATCTGCTGTTCCGGGCTTTAAGACACCTGTGCAGAGCTTTTGTTAGGGATCAAGATGGACTTCTGAGCCTACTGTACACGGTTTTCAGTGTTAAAGAGCAGAACCTTTTAATATTTCAATCTCAACTTCAATTCCATGTTGGATTGCTTATAGAACACATTGCTTAGCACCTGTATCCGTCGTTGAGCACAGCCCTTTCTTAAGTTGCGCAAATGTGGTTGTTTAATTTCTTGTAGTTTAAATACTTGTTTCAAATCTGGTGAAAACAGTTGGCAGACTAGACAGCTGATTTATGATAGTTTCAGCGAACCAGACTGTGTTTGCTGTATCATGGTGTCTTTCTGGTACAGAGGTGTGTAAAATGACGAGGTGAATCTCAGCAGGCTCTGCCTCATCACGAAAGAGAAAAACAAACTCACAAAAACAGTCAAGGTGTGAGGAGAAAAACAAGATTTTCAGAAGCGAAAGCTTTTGTGGGATTAAAATCTGTGATGTGGTTAGCCGGCTACCGTTTCAGATATAAACACAGCAGCCTTCTGCATAACAACTATGATATTATCTAAAAGGACTACTCTATTAGTGTTTGCAACATTCAAGCTTTGTGTTTGAGTGCTAATAAGTGGTTTGACGGTAAAGTTAACTGTGGATGAGTTTCTTTTTGTTCTTGAACGTGGAGACCGTATCGTTTTAATTAGCCGCTTTGGGTTGGTTATTAGCGCATGCGATATTAGTTGCTTGAGGATTAAAACGCAGCCATTAAAGTGGTTTCGTTAACACTGCACTTAAGGAGCACTGGTGTTTAGTGTAGTAATTTTGCTGCGGTTTCAGCTGTCTGCTGTGTAGCGTGTGCTGAATTGTGCAGTCATCAGCCACAGAGGCCTCATTGATTAGCTACCGAGTCTCAATACACAATGACACCAGGCCAGCGATCTCTCCTCCTCTCCTCCACTCCATCCCTCCTGCTGCGATCACTCGTTCTGCTCTCCCTCTGCCGTGAGTCGTCACATTTCTTGCTTTACTTCTCCATCTGTCTCGTTTCTCTCTGTAATTTCTCAGCACACCTTGAAATGAATCTTTCTCCCTCTGTCTGTAACCTTATGAAACTCGAAGCTATACTTTCATTTCTCTTCATCTTTCTCATCTCGGTCTTGAACTCTCCCTCTCTCTTTATTTTTCGACAGTCCCCGTCTCCTCAGACACTTCTCTCTGTCCTTCTCTCTCACTACGCCTTAGAGGAAGATAATTTATGGGAAGGAGTGAAGAGATGCACATGTGAAGAGAAAAGAGGATACGGGGAGAGCAGAATGGAGGCAGAGAGAGCTGGCAGATTTATGATTGAGGGATCAGAGAGGAGTGTGGACCAAAGACAAAAAGATAGAAAATAGTGGTGTCATGCATTTTTTTTCCTTCTCTTTTTTAAATGGGCACTAGTGGAAGTCTTGACTCACATGGTGCCCCAGGCGAGAAAATACATTAAAAAAGCTGAGTTACAAATTGCCAGTTGAATATGTAAATGCTAGATACAATAGAGATTGTTTAGCATGCAAAGGAACCGGTTTCAAATCCCAACCTAATAAGCTCTTGACATGAAGCAAGCAAAATTGCAGCAGGACTCAACCCGCATTTTCATTGTATGGAAAAGATTTGACAAGCAGTGTTCAAGCAGAAAAAAAGGCATATGAGTTTGGAGCGACGTGAGGGTGGGTAGATGATGACAGAATTTGCGGTACTTGATCGGATTGACCAAATTTAAACTGCTGCAAAGTTTTAGACAAACACTTTGCTTCTTAATTATCAATTAACCAAATAATGTTCCAAACAGAATGTCAATAATGTTCATTTTTCCAGTTTTTACGTTTAGATTACCTTTACCAATACCAATCATTTAATACCACTGTTAAATGTAATCTTAAAGTCCCCCTGTAGTCAATAATTGTATCCCTTAAAACTCATCTTTGATCACCAAAATGACATTTAAACCTTTTTTTCTTGTGAAAAAATTTCTTCATGCCTTAAAATGGCTTGAATGTAACTCAGCACCTTTGCTTCATTTAGTATACGCGGAACCATGAATATGCCATCCCAGTCTGCCTTCTAAAAATCAGTAGGCTATGCTTAGAAACACTTTGAACATCATAGAACATCAGTGGAGAAAGGCATATATCATAACATATCATAGTTCATCATAACATTGTAATACAGATCATATACATAATTCACCCGCTATATTGCTAAATGTATCCGATTTTTCATACCAACAGAAGAATATACCGGGATAACCTGGTTTCTTATGAGACTCCCCCGCTTCACAGCATAGTCCGCACGTTGACATGATTGGTTACAAGGTAGCTTGTGATGTCAGAAACACTGGCAATTTATAAACCGAGTTTTTGAGACTGTCTTTGGTTCACTGGACTTTTAAAGAGAAAATACTCAGCAATGGCGTAAGCTTATGAATTTGCAAATGTTTTGTTTTAAAACATTCAAAACACCACATATACATATAAACAAAATTAAAAAACTTGACTTTCACCACAGGGGGTCTTTAAGCCAATTTTTAAGCATTTTTAACAATTTATTTATTTTAGACAAAATAGTATATCATTTTAATATCGGCCATTTATTGGTAATCATCCATAACATTACTCATTATTTTCTTATGGTAATTATCATCTTTTTGGTGTCACAATTTTAATATCATGAAGCCCTTGAAATATTTCAGATTATTCTAGGTCATTAATCAAATACATTGTACATGGCATGTGTACTCCTTTGTACAGACAGTCAGATGTTCTTGAATTGTCCAGATTTAGAATACAGCCCTATTTGGACAGTAATTGTTTCTGATGGGGACATCAGTAAAAATACATTTCCATGGCTCCACAGTGATAAAACTCATGCATTTGGATGATGATTTATTCACCATGGAGGAGTGAGTTCTCACGTGTTCAGTCGTATGTTCAACAAGAATTTAATAATAGGAAAATAATTTCCTATTTGTTTAAATGTCCTATTTATTGATAGGAAAATTTATGCACTATTTGGATTAAATGGCTTTCCTTGCATTTTATCTGCAAAATGATGGATGTCATTTTAAGAAATGTGGAAATTAGAAAAAAAATAAGTTAATGCCGCCTCTTTCTGTAAGGCAAACATTTGACTACTTGCTCGACTAGTAAAACGATTAGTCCTGCAAGCCTTCATTTATATAAATATAACTTGTGTAACTCATTAGATGAACGTCGGCAGAGAGGAAGGGGAAGATAAAGAAACAAAGAAGAGTAATGGCATGTGGAAAACTCGAGCAGAGAACAGGCGGTCTTGTAGAAAGATAGGAAGAGAGGAGAGTGGTAAAACAAGAGCCTGAAGTTGAGAGGGAATTGTTAATAGAACCATTAAAATGATCAGAACACTGGGGAGGAAGGACACAGCAGTGTAACAGTGAGGAGAACGGGACGAAACGCGCAAGAATACAGGCTCTGTAGGGACGCAGAAACGCAGGAGTGAAAGAAGGAGATATGACAGTGGCTTTATGGAGGATAACCTCAAATTCACTCAGGGACTTTTGCAGTTAAAGAGAACACGCATTCAAGAGAAACCTCAAGGAAAACCGAGGTTGGCCATTTTATGGTGTAATTGCTGTTTTTCCCTGAGTATGTGCACTTGTAGCTTAGCAAGGTCATTGTTTTTCTTGTTCTTGGTGACTCACTAGCTCAGGTTGAGATGACAGTCTGTCTATACTTCAGACTTCCCTCTGTGTTTTCCTCTGCCTTTTAATAACATCATATCTGGGGTGCTGGGCCTCATTGCCCGCAAGAGCAAAAGTCTACAGTCCACGCTGAAAGTCTAATTCAAACCTGAAATAAAGATGTAAAATGAATAAGAAAATGTAAGGATGCACAATATTGGTAACATATTGGTTATCTGTCGATATTAGTTTTTTCTTCTCATTTATTGGTATTGGCAGATATTGGATATTTCATTTTACATGCTCATTTCCCCCTATTTTAACATTTAGATTACATCTAATGCTCACTTAAAGCTAATCTTTAAAACACTAACAATTAAATAATACTGTTAAATGTAACCTTTAGCAAATCTTAAAATGAAAATACATTTTTCATGCTGTACATTATAATGTTGTGATGTCTACATTCACTTAGCGTTAAGAACTAAAATCTGTTATTTGTCGTATAGATTTTTGCCTTTTATCAGTCACAGGCCATAACATAAAAGTAATTATCAGCTTATTATCGACCAGAATTTCTACATCTCTAATCAAATAAATTAGTGACATTGATCATATGACTCCTTTGTACTTTGATGTTCATCCAGTGAAGCAGAAGATGCTCTTTGGATCATTCTGGAGGACATGATCATCAGGTTTTATACAAAATTGTGGAGTTCACGCAGCCCGAGTGCTGCTGTCATTAAAGCGAAAGTGGGTCATACAAGTACTAAGACTTTTTGAAAGTCATTAAATTAATTTTTCAATTCAACATTTCACTCAAACCATTATGCTGATAATATAATTTGTAGTGGAAAAAAGTATTAAATTAGAAAAATGCTAAATAGAAGCAATTTCAGTGGTCTCAGACATTTGAACCCAGCTGTATATTCATAATCTCAGCAACAAAAAGCCATTCTCTGTAACAGTGTGTATGTATGTGTGAGTGAGAAAGAGAGGGAGAGAGAGAGAGAGATAAAGAATGGGTCTTTAGCCTTGGCAGAATATGCTGTTATATAATTCTCGCCAATAAAGCATTTTTTTTTTTGCAGTTGAATGTGAGATGCTGCTGTGGATGTGAGCCAGGATGACAGGATGAGTGTGTGTATGTGAGGAATTATGAAGGTCTGGATTTTTGCGCTGGCCATAGGCTAACTCTCCCAGGCTAGCCTGGTGTAATTGCCCTGTAAATTTCCCGTAAGCCCCCTTTGTTATGCCCGACTGTAAATGTCTCTGCAGCGCCTCGAAACAGAATGTCAGGAACACGCAGGGGTCTCCGCACTGCTCTGAAAACGCAGAAATGTCTGCACACACATAAAGAAACCGATGATATCAGCGACAAAATAAATGGATGGTTTGAGGGAGAAAGAGAGGGATGAAATGGAGTGAAGAGAGAGTGATATGACTGAAATATGGTGATAGAACAGAGGAGTGTAAAACATGAAGGTCAAAAGAAAGAGAGCGCAGCGGTTACAGCGTGAGGAAGAGATAAGGGTGAACAGGAGCGAGAAATCACTGATGGAACGATGGAACCGGGAACAAAATAATAAAAATCATAAACAGACAATGAAATGGGAAAAAAAAAAAAAAAATGTTTGGAGCTTCAGGATACACTTTAGAAGTAAACACTTTTGAAACTAACCAAATATTTTCTTTGTTTGCTTACTTTTTTTTAAAGGAATAGTTTTCTCAAAAATTAAAACTGACAATTTACTTTAATTAACCTTTATGACATTTTGATGAATGGCGGGGTCCAAGCAACATTACACCCCATTGACTTTAATTGTATGGACCAAAAAAAAATCATATTTGATATTTTCTTTTAATATCATCTTTTCTCTCAACACACACACAAATTGGTAAACTATCCCTTTAAGTCAACGCATAGTAGAAGAGTGGAAAAAAAGAGTGTTTGAGTTTGTTCCCCTGTGAAAATGATCAGTTAGTCGGTTAGCTCTTTACTCTTTGTGACATTCTCATAGAAGACGTGATGAAGCGCTTAATATTGAACAGATTAAAGAAAATGAAGGAAACAATTAGCAGTGATACATAAACTTGAAACAGTAACTTTTTGCTAATGTTGTCGTTTTGGGCTTATACTGACACCTAGTGGTGTGGATGAAGCAAATTTCACAAGTAAAAGTGTGTTAGAGGACTAAATTGAGTATTATTTAGCTGGTCATGTGATCTCAAAGTGGCTCTCAGATAAACTTTCTCCATATAAAATTAAAAAAAAATTATCAGGCAACTAAAATGTCAGGAGAAGGCTATTTTTCTCTGTCTGTTTTGTTCCTTTGTGTAAAACTAATTAATGAGGGAAAAATGACAGTGTGAACTTTCCATCTAAATAGCCAATTATTACAATGATGGCAGATTTTAGGTCGCGGCAGTTTGACATTTCCAGGTCAGTCAAGACGTTTACTTAAAATAATTAGGTATGATAATTAAGTAAATGCATTCAAGAAATCCATTTGCATGTCCTTCATTATTTTTTAAGTTCAACGAACTCTTCATTTTGTACAGTTTAGCTTTAGAATAAGAATACAGACAAGAGAGAGAATATAGAAAAGCAAGAACATGGATGTAATTAGACAAGTGGAACAAAGAGACAAGAGATGGATGTTCAGTCCATTTTCTCTTCTGTTCGCTTTTTGCGTGTCCTTTTCACTCTCGCCTTCCCTTTTTCCCCCCGCTCCTTCTCTCTCTCGCCCGCCCGGACAAAGCTGGATGATTATACTGTGAGCCTGAGCTGCAGAACAAATCACATTTCTGAAGGGGAGAGATGGAAATAAACAGGCCCCTTGCTGGAGAGATAGCACAGAGAGAGTGAGAGAAACACGAGATGATGATGAATTCATGGTCGGAAGATAAAGAGGAGGAAAGTTAAGGAAATGTAAAGTAGGGGAGAGAGACAGAGGAAAAGTTAAGGAAG
This sequence comes from Rhinogobio ventralis, assembly GCA_039654625.1. Lineage (NCBI taxonomy): Eukaryota > Metazoa > Chordata > Actinopteri > Cypriniformes > Gobionidae > Rhinogobio > Rhinogobio ventralis. The sequence continues at coordinate 20,332,930 of CM077201.1, forward strand.
GTTACAAGAAAAGAAAAAAACAAGTGACGAATGAAGCCAGTTACAGAGGAAAAGGGAGCTTAGTGTGAGGGTTATGGGGCTGAAGACAAGAAAAGCGAGGGGAAAATGAAGGAAAGAGACGGGGTTTGATGTTAAAGAGAAGGTTGGGGAGCCTGTGTAGGTGTGAAAGTGAAAGGGAATGAGATTAGTGAGGAAAAGCAGGCGGTAGGAGAGGGAATTATGAGTTTTAGAGGAGCAGAAAACAACAAAAAGAAAAGAACGGAGAAAAGAAGGGCAGGGGACAGAAATATGCCGGATTGGAGAAGAGACAAGGTGCTGAGGGAAACGGAACTGCATGGGGAAGACCAGGAATAAGCGAGTGACAGATTGAGATAAAAAAGAAGAAAGGGGATTTGCTGGGGATTATATATTATTTATGGTGCGATAGTTTTTTTTAACCCCATATGATTGGCAGAGTGCAAGATTCTTCAGAGAGATAGTTTTAATTTTAGACCAGAAAGTGAAAGAAAGAGATATACTGTATAAAGATAGAAGTATGAAATCTCCGTCCGTCAGCTGTTCTACCAAAGCTGCTCGCTTACTGATTATCTGAAACATCACAGTCAGAGGTCAGGTGACTTCTGGGTTCTGGCTTCATGTTGTGCAGCATTATGGCTGGAAAAACAAAACACGGTGATGAGTGACTCATGAGGTGACTCATGAGACGATATCAGGTGCTCACAGTGCAGCAGAAAGACTGAAGTGAAATTGGATTAAAGGACAGAATCAAAGGACGTCTTAATGTCTTGACAGTTCTAGTTTTGTTAAACTTTCTCTGCCTGCTTGTCTACTAATTCAGTAATGTGTTATGTATGACTACTGTGTGTGTTAACCTACCCCTACCCTACAGCTGTATGCTGTAATTCAGATAGTTAATCCCAAGCAGGGTAGTTGCTCATATGCCAGCTCTGTATCTGGCCTTCTACCAAGTCACTAAATTCAACTCACCTTCATAATTTACTGCTGCTTTCTTAGTAGGAGAATATGGGGAGAGATGTCCTCCTTTAAAGGGACAGTTCACACAAAAATGATTCTTAGTTTACATAGTTGTTGTTGTTTTTTTAACAAAAATTTTTATGTTTTTCATACAATGAAAGTCAATGGGGTCCCAACTGACTTTCATTGAAGGGACAAAACAGTTCAGACATTCTTCAGAAAATCTTCTTTTGTGTTCCACCGTAGAAAGGTTTGGGTTTTAGGTGAACTGTTGCTTTAAAAACAGGTCAATCGAACCCCTAATTACTGTAAACTTATTAAACCCAAAGGGTCTAACTTTAACTTAATTTCAAAATAAAAAAAAAACTTATGGTACAAATGTAAATGAATTACTGTGTCCCCATATTCTTAGTTAACAAATAGATAAAAAAAACTTTTAACATCCAAAATAAAATATATTCAAAGTTCACTATTATCCAATGACAAATAAGTATCAGATTATTTAACTTAAAACTTTTCAGATGGAATAAATCTCACAAATGTTCGGATAAAAAATGTTAATGCTAACAATTTTACATTATTTATATTTCTTAATTATATTACTAATATTTCAGATTTATATTATATATTATTTATATTTCAACACATTTATTAATAAAAAAAAATTTATTTGCTCATTCTAGCTTTTTCCTTGAGGACAAAGATTTATGCAATTTGTGTGCATTGATACATCGCCCTCATCTGGCCAAATCCTGAAGTTCTCCTCTACATCCCACCATCCCACTCCACCCCTAACCTCCTTTATTTATTTGCTTCTCATAGCATCAGTACGCCTGCCTGTTATCGATCACTTTACTTTCACACTTAATCCAATTGTGAGCATGTTGTGTATTTTATTATGGTTTGATTCTAATAGGGTCAAGATAAATCCATCTGCGGTTTCTCGTTGTTTTACCCCTGGCCATCGGTGCTCATAAACTTACGTGCCCACAATGCAGATACGACCGTAAACAACTCCCACGCAAGTTGTAATGCTCAAGCTTGTGTAGTGGACTCCACCACCCCTTCGCTATTATTATGGCAGCTGCGAATGTGTCCAAAACCTGCAGCTGTCTTTCTCCTGCCCTGTGCCTCCCTCTATATCTCGCTCGACGTCTTTCCACCTCCATCAGCGAGTTGGCGAGCTTCTCGAATGCCGTATTGGCATCACGGCGCGCTCCCCTCCCTCCACACCATTTGTTTCCCCGTTTGCGTCCCTTCATTTCGGTCATTTACATGAAGAGGAGACAGCTGGCATGCGTCAGAGTGCATTTAACGGATGCTCAATTAGCCGTGTTTTGTTTGACTTCTCAATCAAACACATTTAGCTACTTTTGTTGGGAATTTGGCCACACTTGTTTGAGTTCTGTTAGGTTTGAATTAGGTTTTTAATTGCCTCCCATGCATTCACAGACCTTCTCTTGATGTATAGTGCTGTTGGAACAATTAGGAACCATTAAAACAATGCCGGCCAAGTCTGCGGATGCCCGAGTGCTGAGTAATAACAGTCATTAGAATAATAATTGGGATAGCAATGGCAGTGCCGATTGTCGTGATATGAATCACAATATTGATGCGGAAGACAGAAATAATAATGGCTACAATTACAATGGCAATTGTGCAAAATTTCAGGACGTCCTCAGTCACTGTCTCTCATTTTCTTCTCTGTTCTTGTCTCTTGATTTCAGCTTAATACCTCACCTGTCATTGTTTTATTAACCGGCTCTCCCTCCACGCTGAATTTAAGACAAGGGTACTCTGAGATGTATAGAGCCTGACAGGATTACATTTAAATGAAGCTAGATGAGCGGGCCAATGGGTGAAGGAGGATGCCGTCTCACACCTTTATACTCACTCTCCTTTATGTCCCTGCTGAACTTTGTCTTTTGTTTCTTTTTGCTCTCATCACGAACGGCACAAATTCCTAATCCTAATTGTTTCTCTCTGAGACGTCCTCTATAACCATGATGTCCTGATAAAATGTTTGGAAGCAAAAAAACATTATTGTGTTTGGGAGCTTTGAGCATTTTTGACCTTGATGGGAGGTAAAATTCACTATAGTTCGTTTTTACACTAGCAATGGTAGAACATCGGATATACATTGAATACAGAAGAACACTTGAAAGTCATGAACTACTATTTTCACACTTTTTACATAATTTGCTAAAATTGTAACTTCATTGGAAATTATGCATAATTAATGTATTGTTCACACTGTCATATTTACCAAGGACAGTGACAAGCTTGAGATGAAACAACAACATAATTAGTGGCAAAATTGTTAGTTATGGTAGAAATGATACTGAGAGACTTTATATAATGCTCTCACAATAAATATTAAAATGATTTATGATTATTTCACTTTTTTTTAAGTTATATTATTTAGTATCCATAGTTCAATAGTCGAAGGTAAAATAAAATATATAGGGTATATAAAGGGTTTTATATATTTATATACCGATCAGGCATAACATTATGACTGGTGAAGTGAATAACACTGATTATCTCTTCATCACGGCACCTGTTAGTGGGTGGGATATATTAGGCAGCAAGTGAACATTTTGTCCTCAAAGTTGGGCAAGCGTAACGATTTGAGCGAGTTTGACAAGGGCCAAATTGTGATGCTTTGACGACTGGGTCAGAGCATCTCCAAAACTGCAGCTCTTGTGGGGTGTTCCCGGTCTGCAGTGGTCAGTATCTATCAAAAGGGGGACCAACACAATATTAGGAAGGTGGTCATAATGTTATGCCTGGTCGGTGTGTGTGTGTGTATCTAGAAAAATATTTATAGTTAAAGAATAGTTTTTAACTGCGCTTATAGTTAAAGAAACACCTTTCACCTTCTCTACATTAGTTTTTGTTATAGTGTGAGAGTCATCTGCACAATACTCCAACTGTTGGTTCCAAGCTGAAGCTATATACAGACTTCTTGTCATACAGCATGTCTGTAACATGTCAGTCTGAGCATGTCAGACATCTTGTCCTAGCTTGGTGAGTGGAGAGATGGAGGTGACAGGTCTCAGCAAATCAGCCAATGTGACAGTTTTACCCTAGTGATTCTTCTGATGTCATCATATAGAGTCTGTTCTGGTGATGAACACGGTGCCTTGGTGTCAGGGTTGTGAATCATTACAGACCACCAGAGACAGGCTCTCGACCAAGAACACTGCTAATGATGTGCTGTGGGTTCCAGCAACATGCCCGCACAGGCCAGCGGTGATGACCTTATGTTCAACCTACTCTATACTGCTAAAATAAACATCAACAATACATGAGCGTCCCCCCGAACATGCAGTAGACATTATGTTCAACTAAGATGTGTTAGTTTTAGCAGCGAAAGTGCCATTAGGTGTTCTGTGTTACTTGTGTATGACTGATCTGAGTTCATTCCCGTAAAAGAGCCGTCATTACCAGCGCTTTCATGAGGTGGTTGTCAGATCGAGCAGATGGAGGAGAGAAGTGTGTCAGCCCACAGTAATGGATAAAGATAACGATGCTATTGGTCTTACCAGCACTTAATTAGGACCCTTTTCTTTCTTTTTCTCCCTCACGCTGTCTCTGTCTATCTGTCAATCTCTCATTATTTTCCTTTTTCCCTCGCTCTCTTTCCTCTTCTGCATAGTTCACACTTCTAAGCACAAAGGTAGTTACGTGAGTGAGTTGTTAATTGGTCACTGAGGTATTTCTATCTTCAAAATTGCTCCATGTGCCATCTTGTCTCCTTCTGTCCATCAAAAATACCTTTATAAATGATTCATTTCACCAAATGAGAGTTCTGCATTAACTCTATTACCCCTTTGTCTTTCAGCGCGGGGTCAGGCCGTGCAGGCTGAGAACGTGACCGTACTGGAGGGAGGGACAGCACAGATCTCTTGTCGTCTTCAGAACTACGACGGCTCGATCGTAGTCATCCAGAACCCACGCAGACAAACACTCTTCTTCAATGGAACACGAGGTGAGTGCAGCTAAAACTTCAATGGCAAAACCCCATAAAAATAACATCACTTAAAGTGTTCGAACAAAGTTGTTTTGGCATAATTATTTTAATATGCCTGCTGCCATTACTTTAGGTTAGCTAGAAGACTCAGACACAGGACCAATTAGTGTGGTATTGTTTATTTTGAGAAAATAAACAAAAAAAAACAACAACTTTAAATCAGAAAATTGTGATTTTATTGCAACTTTATATCTCATAACTGCAGCTTTATATCTCACAATTGTGAGTTTCTTGCAATATGATCTTTAATTCTAGTATTTTACAATGCAACTTTTCATAATTATGACTGTGTATCTCAATTTTTCCTCATAATTGCAACTTCATATCTCTCAATTTGACCTTTTTTCTAGAAATTGTGACTTAATATCTTATAGTGCAACTATTTTTCAAAATTGTGACTCACAGTGTAACTATTTTATGATATCAAACTTTTATTGCATAAAAAAACTTTTTTCTATTGCATTATACTATAATGCTTTCTCAAATTGCTAGAAATTGTCATTGTCTCACAATGAGATGTTATTTCTCATATGTACTTTTTTTCTTATTTTATACAATATCATAATTACCTGTTTTATTTTTTACTTTGAGGCAGAAATGGTCTTCCACAATAACATAAACAAACTTTATTACATTATATAATGCTAAACAGATAATTAGTTAATCTTATAGTTATCACTAATCACATAAATGTAAATCAAATAGATGATTTATATATTTGTATATGGTATATTTAAAATACACATCCACACTGCTGGTCTGTTAAACCTCATGTATAGTTTGTCTTTGATTTTATTAAAGTTCTTTCCCATTTTGCAGCATTTTTATCAAGTACCAAAATTAACTTATTGAGCACTCCTTTTCTGACATTGACTTCATCAGACACATTCCTTTTCCATTAATGGTTCTCTTTTAGTGCTGGTAAGTGGTAAATATGTTAAACACAACCTTGGAGTTCATGCTAGCAGTGGAACAGTCTCTTTTCATGCTAGTTAGCTTTTATCATCTTTGGAATATATTTATACTGGCGCCATCAGTCTTTCTGAAATCCTTTTTAACTGATTACACCTTATTTCAATTTCTTTTTAAGGATCCTTTTATGTAATAACCTTTGTTTTTTCCATCGCAGCCATCACTATCACTTAAATTTGAAATCCCTTTAAGTGATGACTCTCTGTCACCCTCGTTTTACATGATATGTAATGTGTTTTCATCCTTGCCTTTGTAACCCTTGCCTCAGAAAAGGACTCAGAAAGCATACGTAATTCGGTGAAAAAAGAGAATGGAGAAAAAGAATGAAATTGGTAGAAACAGAAAGGACCACAAAAGCTAAAAGCTGAATTAGTATCCGTGATCTCTGCTTTTATAAGTGCACATAATTGAGCCATTTTGTAGGAGCTAAATCACACCTCTTCTGAGCCATTCACACCACTATTTCCAGACACACTTTTTGCTAACAATCTTTAGGCTTTTAATATCTGTGGATTCTACAGTGCAATCATGAAAGCTCCAGGCTGCCCTTACTGCTTGAGTGCCCTGGTCTAAATGTACAGAGAAACGCAAATGAAAACTCCGCTTGATAACTAATGAATCCCGATAACAGTCTTTTAGCGGGCAACAGGGCGTAAATATCCCTCAGCGGTCATGAATACAATAGCCTATCAGCATGCGCCCTTTCCATGAGATTCCTTCAGATTGGCCAGATCTGTGAGGTGTGTAAATGAGGCGTGACTAAAGGTGACAGCGGCCTGGACAATGCATTGACATTTCCCTGCCATTTAGCATGAGCAAAGGCATTTATCTCCTTTAGTGAGGCTCTTTTACTCCCGTTGTGTGAAACACGGATCGAGTGAGTAGATACACATGTCACAAAAGAGCACTCACTCACTTATTCAGTTTATCACTCATTCATTCACCAACTCTCATTTGTTTAATGTATCACTCTTTTACTTATTCAGTATGTAACTCTAATTCACTCACTTAAGGCTGGAATACACTACACAACTTTTGCTAAAATTTTCCCCCCAATTTGCAGTCTGGATGAGCCAACAATAGTTGCCAAAAGTTGACAGATTTCACAGAAAATCAGTATTGTATGATGAGCACAGACTCTGATTTTTTTCTGCTTCATACTATGTCTGTTCAGATTTTAAAAGTCGTGTAGTGTATTCCAGCCTTCAGTTGCTTGCTCACTGACTATTAGTGATTCACTTATTCAATGTATCACTCACTCACTCACCGACATACTCACTCACTCACATATTCGCTCACTCGCTCACTCACTCACTCACTCACTCACATATTCAATCACTCACTCACTCACTCACTCACTCGCTCACTCACTCGCTCACTCACAATCTTACTCACTCACTCACTCACTCGCTCGCTCACTCGCTCACATACTCACTCACTCACTCACTCACTCGCTCGCACACTCTCTCATATACTCACTCACTCGCTCACTCAGAAACTTACTCACTCGCTCACATACTCACTCACTCACTCACAAACTTACTCACTCATATACTCACTCGCTCACTCACTCGCTCACATACTCACTCGCTCCCTCACTCACATACTCACTCACTCGCTCACTCCCTCGCTCATATACTCACTCACTCACTCACTCACATACTCACTCGCTCACATACTCACTTGCTCACTCACTCACTCGCTCACTCACTCGCTCATATACTCACTCACTTACTCACATGCTCACTCACTCACATACTCCCTCGCTTACTCACTTGCTCACTCGCTCACTCACTCACATACTCATTCGCTCACATACTCACTCGCTCACATACTTACATACTCACTCACTCACTCGCTCATATACTCACTCACTCACTCACATGCTCACTCACTCACATACTCCCTCGCTTGCTCACTCACTCACTCACATACTCACTCACTCACTCGCTCATATACTCACTCACTCACTCACATGCTCACTCACTCACATACTCCCTCGCTTGCTCACTCACTCACTCACTCACTCACTCACTCCACTCACTCTATCTGCTATCTAGAGTGTGCTGATGGCAGAGGGTCACATCTCCAGAGCACAGTTGGCCACAGACAAAAAGCTTTAAATGGAAGTAGGGAGAAAAGGAGTATTTAGCTCCAGTCAATACAAAATGGGTTTGTGTGGGGGTTTTTTTAATCCCAAAAAGGCCCGTCTAGCCCCTGCAATTGGCATCATTTTTTGTTATTATTATTATTTTCTGACAATTGATTTTTCTCTCACCTTGGTTTCAAATCATTTTCAACAGTTCTCGATGCCTCTGTTTTCTGCTTCCCCTCTGTATTTATGTGTTATTCTGTGTCAGCTGTTCTGTAAGAGATGCTAGTTAAAACCCTTGTCTGTTGTTGTTTTCTTCTCCTTTTTATCTTCTTTTTATGTTGCTCAATTCTTTTGATCTTTATTGTGTGATTCTCTATCAGAGTTGAAGTTAATTTGAAACTGTAGCTTGCAAACAACAAACTAATGCTAATTAAAAGTACCAAAAGGGAAGCTTGTAGCTTTACTAAAGTAGCAACACTACACTAACTGCTTTGAAACTACTTAATAGGTAATACTTTATTTTATTATCAAATTATTTACAACACTTACAAGACTAAGTGGTATTTATGTATCTTACAATCAGGATCTACAAAAAGGTTTTTTTAAGCTTTCGAAAGTTTCTTATGCTCACAAAGGCTGCATTCATTTTATCCAAAATTCAGAGAAAACAGTAATGTTGTGAAATATTATTACGATTTAAAATAACTATTTTCTATTTTAGTATATTTAATATATTTGTAAATCTTATTTATTCCTGTGATTCTTGTGGTGACACATGATTCTTCAGAAATCATTCTAATATTCTCATTTGGTGCTCAAGAAACATTTCTTATTATTATCAGTTTTGAAAATAGTGCTGCTTAATATTTTTGTAGAAACCGTGATGAATAGAAAGTTCAAAAGAACAGCATTTATTTGAAATAGAAATCTTCATCAATCGTATTATAAATGTCTTAACTGTCACTGTTCAATTTCATGTGTCCTTGCTTGTATAAAAGTATTAATAAAAAATATAAATAAATTAAAAACTATTGAATGGTAATGTAGTAACGTTGGTAGCATTTTGTCCTGCTTCATTTTCTCTTCACACAACCGTTTTATTACTTAACTCAGTGTGAATTGCCAGCCACAACACATTTTACTTGCGTAATAGGCTTGACTTGATTTTAACCATTGTGAAAAGAAGGCATTACAAACCAGAATGAAGTAAAACCTGAAATAAGACTGGTAAAACAATGCCTAAATGCCTATTTAGAAGTCAGCAGAAAAGGAAAGTCGTTTGAGAGAAAGTCGCTCCTTTTTGATTAAAAAACACATTTTCTTCTTTGCAATAACATGCACCACTGAAATTGCTCACAATAAGACCAGAAAGATGCATTTAGAAAGTAAATGGGTTCAATTTTAAATTTAATTTTAACTTGCGTGTCCTGCATTTCCTTTATCCTTGCTTATCAATACTCTCTCTTTTCCAGCACTGAAAGACGACCGTTTTCAGATGGTTCTTTTCTCTCCGCGGCTGGTGCGGATCACATTGACTAATGTAAGTGTGTCTGATGAGGGCGGCTACTTCTGCCAGCTTTACACCGATGACACACACCACCAGGTGGCGACGCTGTCGGTGGTGGTGCCCCCGGAGGTGCCTACAGTGGAGGTGAAGACAGAGGCAGTGGAGGGTGGAGAGGTGGAACTCACATGCTTGTCCCCGCGGAGCAAACCACCAGCCACACTGCGCTGGGTTCGAGACCGCCGAGAGATCGCTGGTGAGTTTCATTTAAATTTGACAAAGTAATTTCAGATTCTATGCAGCCACATTTATATACTATACATGCCCTTACAAACATGAAAAAGCATATAAGCACATATACAAACAAAGGAGTCAACTTTTATTAAAAATCCCTCGCATGTGTGCATATTTGCTTTGTCTCTTTGTCAAACTCTCTGTCTTCACGGTAAATGTCATGCATTTCGACTAATCTCTCTGGCAGCCAGATACGCTTTGCTTCTTTCCCCATGTGTTTGCTCATTGGCACATTTTCCCCTCTATTGCTTTATGTCACTCTATCGAATTTCAAATGCATCTGTCCATCTGGGTCCCTTCGGATGTGTGCAGAGGGAGGTTTTTGTTGTCAAATACACACCCACACACACAGAACTAGATCCAGGTGCGGCCCCAATCTGTGCCTTCCTTTCATTTCTGTCAACTCTATCTCTCATTTTCTAGCTTTCTCTCCACCTTCTTTTCCTCACTGCCATCACATTTGCTCTATCTTTTTGTTTCAGCTTTCCTTTTTTTGGCTCCAGGAAGAGAATGACAAAGAGACAGAGAAACAGAGGCAGGGAAAGTACAGGCTGAGATTGTAGGCTTGGTGCTCTATCAGTGTTGTTCGAATATAAAGCTGTGAGCAGAGAGTGTCTCTCCGTCTGCGACAGATTTAATAAGACGGGGCTCAGCTTGAGTTTGGACTTCTGAGCCCATCGCTGTTCCGCTTCAGTGAAAATCATTTAAATGTCTGCCTGATCAAGGTTATTCAAGTGATATCACACGAGTAAGAGTTCTATAAACAAGTCAAGTAACTTATGTTTTAGACAAAATTTGCTGTTAATTCACCACGTAGCACAGAGACTGGCAGCCTGTCTGAAATCAGCCTCATGCAAAACCACACAACTCCACAAACTGCTCACATACTCAGGTCTGGAAGGCCACAATCACAGACAAGCGGAGTGAAATGCTGTGTTCATGTTATGCTGTGTTCACAGGGTTTCTGAAATCGGACACAGGAGGGCCCCTGCCCTTCACAGCTGAGCTCAAACCCTGATTAAACTCACCTACCTGTAACTCTGAAGACCTTGATTAGCTTGTTCAGGTGTCTTTGATTAGGGTTAAAGTTAAATGCTGCGTTCACGCCATTTCATAATTACCGTAATTACGAGGTGATAAAACGTGTATTTTTTGTAAGCCAACCCAGAAGTTAGTATAATTTGGCTTTTGGATTATTGCAAAAAATAAGCTCTGTGAGGTTATGATTCTTACACATTTTGTTCATAATGATAATCTTCACAAATCAACACAACGTTCATGTATTTTGAAGCCTAAATACAATCGGCAAAAGTAAAAAGCTAAATGTAGGCTATAAACTAACTAAATTGCTGTTGCATGATTTCAGCATCACCATCACTAAGCTTCCAGTCTTTATTTAAAAAACATTTTCCCTGAAAGTTTGAGTTAGAATAGTTTGCAAAGGTGTGATTATAAACACAGTGAGGCTGTGAAAGTGTGTGACTAGTGAGTAAATGAGTTTACCTGTTCGGTGTGATGTTTAATATACCCATCAACCTCTGTAGTCCCATTTAGTCATTTTGTAGCAACCACACAAGTAAAGACAAAAAAAAATCAATTTTAAAAACTCACTGAAAGATGGAACTGGAAGTCCTAAAATTTCTGGGTTACTGGGTTTTGGCCTCCAAAAATGTGTCATACCATAGACTGTAAAAAAAAATGGACGACGTGCCTTAACTCTCTTCCATTTAAGTAAAGCCGGGTACACACTGTGCGATTTATAATAGTCCTATAAGATTGTTTCTTGTCAGACTGTACGATCCCCTCTGTAAGCCATGTCACACTGTAAGATCTAAGTTGTCATTAATGTCAGTCTGTACGATAGTTGATGCGCGCTAAAACGGACGCACGCAAGAAAATCGTCCAGAGTTTGATATCATCAATGAATGATGCGTTCGGAGACGGTGAGCTGCATTACACGCAGGATTGAAATGGTGGCTACAAAGAAATCTCTAGCGCTCATTTTGGTCATAGTTTGTCTTGAAAAACGAAGATAATTTGACGGTCGTCGTAGGATAAGTCACACTGCAGGATTGTGCGGCAAATCTTCTGACACTGCCAGAATTTCGTCTGAGGTCAAATTTGATCACAGCGGTCATTAATCGGCTGCCGGTGAACATGTCAAACTAACGATTAAAGACTTCAGATTTTAGCCTAGGATCAGAGGAATCTTTTAGGATTTGCAAAATTTGTCTCAGATGGCCAAATCGTGGCCAAAATCTCACAGTGTGTACCCGGCTTAAGTGAAGCCGCCAGTATCCAGATATGGCACTGACATCTTGGGTCTCGAGTCTGCGCAGAAGTGAGCGCGAAGTGGAGCCGTGATATCATATTCACACTCCCGCCTAAATATAACAGTTATGGAAATGTAGAAATTAAAGTTAAAGCTCCATTCTCCTTCCGAAGTTCCCGAAAAATGTCCGTTGGTGCCTCAGTGACTACTTCCCTCAGAGAAGCTGTCGATCTCAGCTGTCAATCATAACGTCACACCCCCGTTTTTATAGCATCAAATAACTAACTAAAACTAGTTATAGCATCAAATAACTTTAACTTATTTAAAGAACGAACACTTGAACTAACATCAGCATGATAAAACTGCCTAAAAAGACAGAAACCATCTTTGGAAAAGATGTATTTAAAGTGTAATTTGATTGTTTAGTTTGTCTATGTCCTGTTACATTTCATGGAGAGGGCGGGGTTTATGACCTATACTGCATCCAGCCACCTGGGGTATGATCGAGACGCTTTGGCTTCACTTTTCAGTCAGTACTGAAATGTTAAAAATGACGGTACCAGCATTTCCCTCTAGCATTTTGTGCGCTGTTGAACGGATATGTTGAGCACATGAACACGATGGCCAATCAGAGGTGTTTATGAATCGCTGGTATTGTCACATAAAAAAAAAAAACATCAGTACCGAAGTTGGTAGTTTTGACAACACTAGATACATATGAGTTTGACACATCTGAATTTTACAAGTTGGAAACCTGTAATTACGTTAATCTTGACATATCCCTCATAATTCTGTAAACTCTGTTTGACCTCACTCTCCATTGACCTACACTTCCCCGTCTCTTTCATTAATACTTTTCTGCCCTTCATTCGCCCCTTGTCATTTCGTTCTTCATCATCAAATTAAAACTTAATAGTCTCACCAGGATAATAGAGCCTGTTCTGTGGTTGTGAAATTAATGTGTGTGAGGTGTATTGCTCAGCGCATCAAATTCGTTCTGTTTGAAGTAACCAGGGCGAGCGTGCAATCCTTTGTATGAAAGATATGCAAATATTGTCTGCCTGAAATGTGAACAAACTGACTTCTATAAACCCCTCAATTTGTTACCATCCCTCTCTTTTCGTTCAGGTGTGATCTCTCAGCAGGAGAACGGCAAGACTGTGAGTGTTTCCAACACTATCCGTATCCCCGTGGAGAGGAAAGATAACGGAGCGGCGCTGAGCTGTGAGGCGTCTCACCCGGCACTCGTGGGGCAGAAGCGAGTTCGTCACTACAGCCTGGACGTTCACTGTGAGCCAACAATGCCGTCACGTTTCCATGGCTACCGCCATATTAGACTGATTAACGTTGTTATTAGCTCGCAGAAGCCCCATCTGTTTAAACATGTTTACTTGGCAAGCTTCTAACAAGGTTTGTTTGTTTGTTACATCTTGTCTGCTATGATAAAGGACTAGAAGACAACAGTATCCCATTACACATCACACCACAGTGTTAACAGAAACACTTGAAATATGATACTCTGGAAATATTTCAACCAATAAAAATATCTAATATTATCTTTACACAAGGACTCCTCTCGTAAAGTTGCTGTAAAAACGAAAGGGCTTTACTCTATAAAAAGACAATAGAGTTCAAATAAACTTTAGTGTATTGCTGTTGTATTGCATAGTGAGTATCAGACACCTGCTAGAAATGTGTCGAGACACTTGCTCTGTTCCCAAATCTAGTGAGCTGCATTTTGATTTTAAATCTAGTTCATTCAACACTAAACAGTCTCTTATGCTCACCGTAGCTGCATTTATTTGATTAAAAATAGAGTAAAAACAGTAATTTAAATAATAATAATAATTTCAATTTAAAATAACTGTTTTCTATTTTAATATATTTTAAAATGTATATATTTTTTCTTTTGATGGCAAAGCTGAATTTTCAGCATCAGTCTTCAGTGCCACATGATCCTTCAGGAATCATTCTAATATGCTGATTTGATACTCAAGAAACATTACTTATTATTATCAATGTTGACAACAGTTTGGAAAATGATAATTTTTTTACAGATTTTTTTGATGAGTAAGTTCAAATGAACAGTATTTATTTGAAACAGAAATCTTTTGTAACATTATAAATGTCTTTGCTATCACTTTTGATCAATTTTATCTTTTCTGAATACATTTATTTCAAAAAATAAAATTGTACTCATCCCAAACATTTTAATGGTAGTGTATAAATATTGTTTAAAATAATTAAATAGATAGTTCTCACATGTGTGTTATTATAATAATTATAATTATTATTCCTCTCACATTGGCCAATTGTAATTCCATAGTAGAGTGATTTGTTCCAATCCAGTCACTTATGAGGTTCCGTCTTAGTCACAATACTGCCATTGAAGGCAGTAGGTGCTCACTAGGCTTTGTGACAGAGCTTTCTTCCTTTTTTATTCCCTCACTCTATCTTTCTCTTTATCTCCGCAGTTGCTCCTACGGTGAAAATCATTCCCCCTCAGGGCATCCTCCGAGAGGGAGACTCCCTCAGTCTCACCTGCTCCGTTACCGGCAACCCATTGTGAGTGTACAAGAGCGTTTGTGTGTTTTTCTTTTTAAATGTATCTGTCAGTTTGTGTGTGGGAGATCTTGATGGATGTGAAAGCGTGTGTGGAGTTCTGTTTCTACATGTTCTTTAAAACCTAATCATCTGAACTGGTCCCACGGGAACAGCTTTTATCTTCTAACAATCCAAAATGCTTAAAGAGGATCATCTGAATCCAGCTCCAGTAAAGTATAATGGCTCAGAACAAAGACAGCCTTGACTCTGTCCTCTGTTCCTCCCTCCATACCTCACTCTCTTATTATTTCCCTTTCAATTTCAGTTTTAAAGTACACAATAAAAACAGTGACTGGAAAAAATAAAATAAAAATATATATTATATTGTTACTTTATAACAATTACTGCCACGTTTATTTTATTTATTTATTTTAAAAAATCATATTTTTTAATAAATAAATTTTGTAGTAAAGGTGGAAATAATAAAAATAACCCGTTATTGCATGTTTTTATTTGTAGTGCAATTACTGCCACTATTTATTTATTTATTTATTTATAAATAATATTTTTATTTTATTTTAATAAATTTAGCAGTAATAAAAAGATAGAAGTAATAAAAATAACAATATGCAATAAAATTAAACAGGATAAAATAAAATGTATTTCTTTATAAAATATCATAATATAATATAAAATTAATTAATTTAGTTTTTAATAAAAAAAAAAAAAAATGTGTTAGTAGTTAAATAAAATAACAATAAGTACAGTAAACAATAAGTTTTTCAACAGTAAAATTGGATAAAATTAACAATTAAAAAAAGACATTAATGATCTTTAAATAAACAACAATTTTGCTACAACAGATGCATGAGTGTCCTTCACCAGCATTTGAACATTTTCTGCCAATTTTGGTAAATATGGAATGAAGTTTCAGTTTTCCTGAGATATTTCTTTTTTACATCACTAAATGGCTTATATTGAAGGAGAAAGTCAACCTCACCACTGTCTCTGTGAACACAGGCACTTTCTTTCTTCTGTTTTTCTCTTTTTCTGTGGCTCGACCGTGGTCACTGAGCCTCTTCTCCATAAGAGGCTGTGAGCAGAAAGCCATTAAACCTCTCTAGAGCCTCATAAGGAACCGCTACAGAAATGAAAGATGGAGAGATAGAGAGGATGCTTGTGCTGCCACTCATTTTACGCTGAAAATGAGTGAGGGATAGAAAGAAAGATGAGCTCAGAAGAGGGGTTTTAGCTGGGAAAGAGAAATGAAAGGCTATGTGATTTATGCAATGGTGAGAAAGAGAGTGTGAAACATTTAAATGTAGGGGCATGTTCGAAGATTACAGAATGCAGTGATGAGAAATGAGAATAGACTGCCCACCCACAGAGAGACCGCTCTCTGGATGGGTTGAGATAAATGAGTGTATTGATGGGAGGGATGAGAGATGGATCCAGATGCCGCGCTACGGTAACTGAACTCAGAGTACACTGTGTCGTGCTGCTTGGTTATAAAGCCATTACGATCATGTTCATCCGACATTAATCACCAATTAAACACAGTCTGCATTTGTTGGAGGGGTGTGTTTATTATTCCTTAGTGCTTTGGCTGGCTCATCTGTATGTGTGTGAGAATGTGTGTGTGGTACTGTATCCTGAATCCTGTGAGGGCTGTAATTAAAAGTGTCCCGTGGGATTACGGTGTGATGACGTAGGCTTGTATCCCAGCCAGGGTGGATGAAGGATGAGGCATTTCACAGGCGGTGGGCTCGGAACGGAAGCCTCTGGGTTTTTGCCCTACAGTTTCTGTGTATCTCCTGCTACTGTGGATCACCTCGCAGCTGTTTGTTGTGTGTGTGTGTGTGTGTTCAGTAATCTCCTCCTTTCATGCTCTTTTGTCTCTGTCTGCTTGGTATTATCTTCTAGGACTATACTCCTTTCCTCTCTTCTCTGCAAAATATTGAGTATGTAAAAGTATATAAAATATAAATTTTCCAGTAAAAACAAAATCCAATATCCGTTATCCGTATTGCTTTTATAAAACTAAAACAGTAATGTTTAGTAAAGAGGATAAAGGTGTATGTATGTATGTGTGTGTGTGTATATGTATGTGTATATATATATATATATATATATATATATATATTATATATACACACACACACATACACACTGATCAAGCATAACATTATGAATAACACTGATTATCTCTTCATCACGGCACCTGTTAGTAGGTGGGATAAATTAGGCAGCAAGTGAACATTTTGTATTCAAAGTTGATGTGTTAGAAGTAGGAAAAATGGGCAAGCGTAAGGATTTGAGCGAGTTTGACTAGGGCCAAACTGTGATGGCTAGAGGACCGGGTCAGAGCATCTCAAGATGTTAATGCTGGTTCTGATAGAAAGGTGTCAGAATACACAGTGTATCGCAGTTTGTTGGGTATGGGGCTGCATAGCTGCAGACCAGTCAGGGTGCCCATGCTGACCCCTGTCCACCGCCAAAAGCGACAACAGTGGGCATATGAGCATCAGAACTGGACCACGGAGCAATGAAGAAGGTGGCCTGGTTTAATGAATCACATTTTCTTTTACATCACGTGGATAGCCAGGTGCGTGTGCGTCACTTACCTGGGGAACACATGGCACCAGGATGCATTATGGGAAGAAGGCAAGCCGGCGGAGGCAGTGTGATGCTTTGGGCAAAGTTCTGCTGGGAAACCTTGGGTCCTGCCATCCATGTGGTTGTTACTTTGACACGCCTACCTAAGCATTGTTGCAGACCATGTCCCTGGTGGCTGTGGTCTCTTTCAGCAGGATAATGCGCCCTGCCACAAAGCAAAAATAGTTCAGGAATGGTTTGAGGAGCACAACGAGTTTGAGGTGTTGACTTGGCCTTCAAATTCCCCAGATCTCAATCCAATCGAGCATCTGTGGGAAGTGCTGAACAAACAAGTCCGATCCATGGAGGCCCCTCCTCGCAACTTACAGGACTTAAAGGATCTGCTGCTAACATCTTGGTGCCAGATACCACAGAACACCTTCAGGGGTCTAGTGGAGTCCATGCCTCAACGGGTCAGGGCTGTTTTGGCAGCAAAAGGGGGACCAACACAATGTTAGGAATGTTATGCCTGATAGATGTGTGTGTGTATATATATATATATATATATATATATATATATATATATATATACACACACTCACCTAAAGGATTATTAGGAACACCTGTTCAATTTCTCATTAATGCAATTATCTAATCAACCAATCACATGGCAGTTGCTTCAATGCATTTAGGGGTGTGGTCCTGGTCAAGACAATCTCCTGAACTCCAAACTGAATGTCAGAATGGGAAAGAAAGGTGATTTAAGCAATTTTGAGCGTGGCATGGTTGTTGGTGCCAGACGGGCCGGTCTGAGTATTTCACAATCTGCTCAGTTACTGGGATTTTCACGCACAACCATTTCTAGAGTTTACAAAGAATGGTGTGAAAAGGGAAAAACATCCAGTATGCGGCAGTCCTATGGGCGAAAATGCCTTGTTGATGCTAGAGGTCAGAAGAGAATGGGCCGACTGATTCAAGCTGATAGAAGAGCAACTTTGACTGAAATAACCACTCGTTACAACCGAGGTATGCAGCAAAGCATTTGTGAAGCCACAACACGCACAACCTTGAGGCGGATGGGCTACAACAGCAGAAGACCCCACCGGGTACCACTCATCTCCACTACAAATAGGAAAAAGAGGCTACAATTTGCACAAGCTCACCAAAATTGGACAGTTGAAGACTGGAAAAATGTTGTCTGGTCTGATGAGTCTCGATTTCTGTTGAGACATTCAGATGGTAGAGTCAGAATTTGGCGTAAACAGAATGAGAACATGGATCCATCATGCCTTGTTACCACTGTGCAGGCTGGTGGTGGTGGTGTAATGGTGTGGGGGATGTTTTCTTGGCACACTTTAGGCCCCTTAGTGCCAATTGGGCATCGTTTAAATGCCACGGCCTACCTGAGCATTGTTTCTGACCATGTCCATCCCTTTATGACCACCATGTACCCATCCTCTGATGGCTACTTCCAGCAGGATAATGCACCATGTCACAAAGCTCGAATCATTTCAAATTGGTTTCTTGAACATGACAATGAGTTCACTGTACTAAAATGGCCCCCACAGTCACCAGATCTCAACCCAATAGAGCATCTTTGGGATGTGGTGGAACGGGAACTTCGTGCCCTGGATGTGCATCCCACAAATCTCCATCAACTGCAAGATGCTATCCTATCAATATGGGCCAACATTTTTAAAGAATGCTTTCAGCACCTTGTTGAATCAATGCCACATAGAATTAAGGCAGTTCTGAAGGCGAAAGGGGGTCAAACACAGTATTAGTATGGTGTTCCTAATAATCCTTTAGGTGAGTGTATATATATGTATGTATGTATGTATGTATGTATCAAAATAGTGAGGTTTATGTAAAAACAACATACTTGCCAATGGAATAAAAAATTATATAGAATATATAAAGTATATCCTCTCAAAACAAGCCTTAAAATAATCATTTTAAATAACTTATTTGTTTTTTAATATGGTTTAAATTTAGTTTACTAGACAAAATGTCTTGTATGTCTTTTTCATCTTTACTATATGATCAGATTTCTATTCTCTTTCCTCCCTGGTGCCTCATTAGTTGGAGGAGATTTGCTTTTCAAGCATTTGTTTTTCAAGCTTTACTTTTAATGCCTTGTGACTTCTTTGATAAATACTCAATTATTTTTTTAAAAAAACATTGTCTTTTTACAGTCTGTCTTTTCTTCTTTTCTAGACCACGTGACATCCAGTGGTCACGAGTGAACGATACTCTTCCCGAGAGGGCGGAGAAAACGGGCAACATTCTCCATATGTCTCGCCTCAGCCAATCACACAACGGCACCTACCTCTGTCAGGCGCATAACAATTATGGCCGTGCAGCTGACCACTACACACTTCTGGTGTACGGTAAGAAAAAGAGTGTCCTTGGTCACGTGATATTAACACTTACCCCTTCTACACTACAATACAGTCCACATTTTTGCATGTCAAAGTCTTAAGGCTTTCAAATGAAACTTGTTTCTACACCGCTCAGAATTACAAAAACAACTCCAAATGTATAGCATAAACACCTACACTTTCTTTGTCGTTTAAGAACAGCGTGGGTTCTTCGTAGCTACAGAGGTGGTTTACTGTGGCTTTGGATGTGACAAACTCATCTTGTGCTCCCACCATGGTTTTTAGTCCTCCCCCTCTTGTCCAGGTCTGCCCCTTGTGGCTGTTTAGTGTACTGCACCCTTCAGCTGTGGCTGTAGACCTGCAGGATGTGTGATGTATTTTGAAAGAGTGCCCAGAGGTCTCTCTCCTTTCTTTCTCTTTTTTTCGCATAGTAACGACAGCCATCAAATACACACGTTAACGAGGCAGCTCGTAGAGCGCAGGTGGGTGGGAATGTCATCTTTCATCCCGCTTCTATCCCTCGCTCCCTCTCTTTTTTTCTGCTCATTCTATCCGAGGTTCTGTGTAGGTGAGTCTGGTAGCTTTGAAACACCCCTGCACTTCAGAGAATGTCCCAGGAATCCTTTTCTCTGCCTGTTTATTCTTCCTTCCTTTCTTTCTTTATTCCTTCCATACTTCTTTTTTCCTCCCTTTGTTTGTTTCCTCATTTCTTCCTTCCTTTATTTGTTCCTTCCTTCCATCCTTTGTTCCATCCCTGTTCTTCTTTTCTTTGTTTCTTCTTCGGTTTGTTCCCCTTCTTTTTATCTTTCCTCTTTTCCTTCATTTTTTCTTTCCTTCCTTACTTTATTCCTTGCTTTGTTCCTTCTACCTTACTCCTTCCTCTGTTCCTCCTTGTTCCTGTCTTCATTCATTCCTTCCTTTCTTCCTGTTATTTCTTCTTCCTTTTTTATCCCTCCATTTCTTCATTCTGCCTTTCTTTCACCTTTGCTTCTATTCTTTCTTCCTTCCATCCTCCCTCTCTTCCTCTCTGCCTTCTTTCCTCTCTTCCTTGCTATGTTCTTTCCTTCCTTCATTTTTTCATTCTTTCACCCCTACTTTTCTTCTTTTCAAAATTTCTTCCTCTATTTTTTCTTACCTTCATTCCTTTATTCCTCTTTGTCCCTTCATCCTTAATCCCTTAATTTCTTCCTTCCAACCTTTCTTCCTACAATCCTTTCTTTCTTCCTTTCCTTCTCCTCCTCTTCTTTCCTGCCTTCCTTGCATCCGTCTTTCCTTCCTTTGTTTCTTCTTTTCTTCCATAGGTTTCTTTTGCTTTTTCTTCTCTCATTTTGTTGTTTCCTTTACCCCTTCCTTCCTTCCTTTCTTTCCTTCCTTCCTTCCTTCCTTCACACTTCCCTCTCCTCCCTTCCTTCCTTCCTTCCTTCCTGTTCTTCCTTCACACTTCCCTCTCCTTCCTTCCTTCCTTCCTTCCTTCCTTCCTTCCTTCCTATCTTTTTCACCTTTACTATGTTCCTTCCTTCCTTCCTGCCTGCTTGCCTTCCCTTCATCCTATTTTCCTTCCTCCCATCCATCATCCATCCATCCTGTTCTTTCTTAACCCCTCCCTCTCCCACTTCCGTTCTATCTTTCTTCACTATTTCTTTGTTCCATCCATCCATCCATCCATCCATCCATCCATCCATTCATCCTGTTCTTCCTTCACTCCTCTCTCTCCTCCCTCGCTTTCTTCCTATTTTTCTTAATTCCTTCCTTCCTTCTTTTCTCTTGTTGCCTCACCTACACAGAACACAGACCTCCCAATTTAATGTGTTTGTGTGGGAGTAAATGAACAAGATTTGGTGTTAACTCTCAGCGGTATCAGCGTATTTAGGTTTCATCTGCTGGAAATCCCATGCTCAGTGCAACTAAAAAGAGAGAAATGGCTGACTGCTGAAGGCTGATAGAGGAGGAGGGAGAACTATTGAGATGATGAGTCAGCAGTCACAGTGACACGAGAGGGTGGAGGAGGGCTAATCTAAATATCTTGCACTGACAAACTTTTTCCCATTGATTTATTTTATGTCTAAAGTGACCATGAAGTGCAAAATGAGGAGCAACCAACCAATATGAACAGAATGATGATTATAAACTGAAGGTAGGGGAGAGAAAGACAGAATGAATCAGGCAACAGAGAACAATGGAGAGAGGTGACGGAAATGAGGAAGACGAAAGGACAGAGGAGGAGACTTTGTTTTTTCAGAACTTTCGCAATTTGCACTGACTGATATGCAAGTGTGTATTTACCACATGGCTCAACAGGTACCCCTGTCTGTGCTGCTTTATCTCGGTCTGTCTGGAAACTTTTACATTTGCATATATATTTGTTGCATACTTTTTTTTTTCTTTTTTTTTTTTACCAAAACAATTTTTTATGTGTTGTTACATCTGTGCGCTTCAGGTTAGAACTGTTAAACTCACTTGCATTGTAGGGAGCAGCCAAAAGTCTCCATGAGGAAAATGTCTTAAACATGCTAAATAATGTGAGTTAGATTCTGTTAGATTTAAGGTGCAAGGATAGAGAATTTCATTAATTCACTATAAAAACAATAGTCAATAGAAAGTCCTCACCACAAAAAAGCAAATGTGTGTGTGTGTGTACTCCTCACCTCCACATATGCAGTGGTCAAACGGTCAGAGGACAGTCCCCTGGAGACATGCTTATGTAAAACAGCAGCAGTACTTAGCCATGATGGACCTTGCTGCCGATAAAAGCCATTACAATTGAACAGACTCAGAGAGCCACTGAGATTGAAATGAGAGAAGAGAAAAGGAGGAATGGAGAAAGAAATGGAGGGAGAACCAGCAATGCTCACAGGAGAGTGAAAAAGATGTAGCGCAGTAATGAGCTGTGGCTCTAATTGGGAGAAAAAACATGGGCACCTAATTAATGAAGTGAAACTTAGGAAAAAGAGAAGGAAGTGTGAGCAAGAGGGGATATAGTAATTGAAAATGTCATTTTTTACCTTTGGATAGTCATGACAGGAATATTAAGCAAGGCGAGTCAAGGAGTGTGTCGAGTTGACGACAGAGACTTGGCCTTTGAACGGAGAGGGGAGAGGTGAGAGACTGTGGGATTTACGGACTCCGTACGTGGAGGATTAGAACATATCTTGAAGATCTGCCACTCTTTCTTTCTTTGATGGCATAATGTGGGACAAAACCCAAAGTCCCAAAAATGCAGAAAACATTGCTGACGTGACTCATCCAACCATCTGTGTGATGAAATGTTTATCAGCTTCCAGCCTGAGCCAAAATGATGTGCAGGAGGAAGGAAAGAAGAAACGCCTTTTAAATTATTGGTTTTGGGAAAAGTACAGGAAAACAGAGAAATGTAATAAATGAGAAAGTGGGAGCACATAGAAAGAAAAGAGGAACAGGAAATGTGATGAGAAAAAAAAGGATCTGAGTGATTGAATAGGGCAACCAAAAACGGAAATTCTGTCATTATTTACTCACCCTCATGTCATTCCAAACCTGTATGAATTTCTTTCTTCTTTAGAGCACAAAAGAAAAGTTTTTGAAGACTGCTTTCCATGCAATTACAATGAATTGCAACTGAAGCTTTGAAGCCTAAAAAGGATGCAAAAGCACCATAAAATAACATAAAAGTGATCCACATGATATGTCTTTGAAAGCGATATGGAAAATCTTTGTTTGAGAAACCGACCAAACCAAAGTCATCATTCACTGTAAGGTTTTTTTCTCTTTTTTCCACCTTTCATTTCCCCCCCATCCCCCCCCCCCCCCCCCCCCCAGTGTGGTCATGAGACAAGTAGTGTTTTTTTTATTTGTGAATAAATAATTTATTTGATCAGTGGATTTTGAATATTTTCAATCGTTTCACAAAGCATACTGAATGGTTTCCAAATTGAACTGATTCAATTCGCAGCGGTTCTAGTAGGGATATCAATGAATTACTATGTGAATTTTGGTTAGTCTCTTACCCAAATCAATTTTAAGACTACAGAAGACTTGGAAATAGTCACATGGACAACATTTATGAAACTTTTATGGTGCTTCTGAGCCATGTCTGCCAGTCCTTGTTTATGGTCTGAAAAAATTCTCTATTTATGTTCTATAGAATAATAAAGTCATACAGGTTTGGAATGACATTATGGTGAGAAAATGATGACAGAATTCACATTATGGGGTTAAAGGAGTAGTTCACTTTAAAATGAAAATTACCCCATGATTTACTCACCCTCAAGCCATCCTAGGTGTATATGACTTTCTTATTTCTGATGAACACAATTAGAGTTATATTAATAAATATCCTGGCTCTTCCAAGCTTTATAATGGCAGTGACAGGGTCCATTGAGTTTGAAGCTCAAAAAAGTGCATCCATCCTTCATTAACGTAATCCACATGGCTCTGGGCTGTTAATAAAGGTCTTCTGAAGCGAATCGATGGGGTTTTGTAAGAAAAATATCCATATTTAACATAAAGTATAAAGTAAAATATCGAGCTTCCGCCAGACTGCCTTCCGTATTCAACTTGTGCAGAAAGTGTAATGCCTCTTGCAGTTCAAAACGCTTACGCTACGTCTGACATCATACGTCACGCCAGTTACACTTTTCCCGTATGTTCAATACGAAAGACGGTCTGGCGGAAGCTAGATATTTTACTTTATGACGTGTTAAATATGGATATTTTTCTTTATTATTGCCTTTATTAACCTCCTGGAGCCGTGTGGAGTAAGTTTATAATGGATGGATGCACTTTTTTTGAGCTTCAACCTCAATGGACCCTGTCACTGCCATTATAAAGCATGAAAGCGTCAGGATTTATTAAAGGATTAGTTCACCTCAAAATGAAAATTTCCTAATAATTTACTCACCCCAATGCCATCCAAGATGTCCATGTCTTTCTTTCTACAGTGGAAAAGAAATTAAGTTTTTTGAGGAAAACATTTCAGGATTTTTCTCCACACAATGGACTTCAATTGCAACCAATATGTTGAACGTCCACATCAATGCAGTTTCAAAGGGCTTTGAAGTGCTTCAAATGGTACTGTGCGATCCCAGCTGAGGAATAGGGTCTAATCTAGCGAAACGATCGGCCATTTTCAAAAAAATTTTTTTACATTTATATACTTTTTTAACCACAATTGATCGTCTTGTGCTGGTCTGCAACGAGCCAGGCATTACGTAACGTAGGTTGAAAAGGTCACGCCGAACGTGGGCGAAAGTACCTCCCCATTGTTTAAAAGTGTGGAGAAGGAGGATCATTCAAATTTTATTGTATGTTGAATGACATATTTGTTATTTAATTTATCATTGTTTTACCTGTTTTGTTAAAAAAGCATTTGTATTAGTCTTCGAACGTTCGCTTTGTAAACAATGGGGCCGGTACTTCCGCCAACGTTCAGTGTGACCTTTTCAACTTGATTACATCATGCCTAGCTCATCGCAGACCAGTACAAGACAATCAGTTGTGGTTTAAAGGTATATACATTTTTATTTTTTTTTAGAAAATGGCCAATTGTTTCGCTAGATTAGACCCTATTCCTCAGCTGGGATCGCGCAGTACCATTTGAAGCACTTCAAAGCCCTTTGAAACTGCATTGATGTATGACATATTGGTTAAATTTTAATTTTGAGATGAACTAATCCTTTAATATAACTCTGATTGTGTTCATCAGAAATAAGAAAATCATATACACCTAGGATGAGTAAATCATGGGGTAATTTTCATTTTAAAGTAACTACTCCTTTAACTGTGCCTTAATTTTTTTAGGAGAACTATCCCTTTAAGAATTATGTTTAGGGGATCTGTCCCTTTAACATCCCTGAAATGTTTTAAAATGTGAGATGTTTTGCCACCGAGGAAGACAAGAGGTTTTGAGAGAAGAGGAATGAGAGGAATGATTAGCTGCCCTCCTCTTCCTGAAGAGTCAGGGTGGTCTCGGGATATTGATCTGTGTCTGGCTATTGATCAGTCTGGTACCATGCTGTTAATCCCTCTGAGTATGAAGGCCACACACATACGCAACTGAAAACTTGCTGCTCTTTGTTGCATAAAAAGGATAGACCCGTATGCATAGAGAGTAGCTGCGAGCCAGCAACAGGAACGAGATGGGTCGAGAAAGAGCGATGAGGCTAGTGCCTATATTAGAGGTGTGGAGGATGGTGAGCAGAGCGGTAAGATTGATGATCTTTGGGATGGAGGGATTGAAGATTACAGTGAGAGAGAGTGCTGAGCCCGGGGTGCACGGTAACTGCAGTATTTTGCAGCGGTGAGGGATGAAAGGGTGGAACAGGAAGCTACTGCACCCTGCTGGCTGGAGATGTTACCCGCAAAGAGACCCTTGACCCTAGCAGAGGGGTGCAATTCATGAACAACATTGTTTATTTCTTGCTCACACACTTATATACTCACATACACACTGACGGGCCACATTTTGCATGTTTTCCCTTGCATGTGCTTATATGTAGCTGCAGTAGTTTGTTAATAACCTTGTTGTAATGCCGTTCCCTTGTAGTGTCTGTCCCCCCCAACTCTCATCCTGCCATCGCTCACCCCATCCTTCCATCCTCCAGCTTTACAAAGGAATACAAAGGTAACCCTTCTTCCATAATCTCACTTCTCGCCTTACCTCACCTCCTGTACTCCTCATTCACTTCCCTTCCATACTTTAGGTTTATATGAGGACTGCTTTAACATTTCTTTCTTTCCTTCTCTTAGAATACAACAGGCTTTTTTGTTTACTGTAGCTTTTAAAAATATGTAAAAACCTCTGTTGTGATTGGCTAACCTCTTCACATGTGTAATAATGAGTGACAGTTTTATTACAGTGCTTGCACAATGAGCAATGTCATTTTTTTTCCTTCTCATTCTTCGTCTTCTACACAAATTTCTGTATCCATCATTTTCATTTTCTTCATAATTTATGCTGCATTTTCACTGGTTGTGGCAGACTATAAAACCAAAAGTCATTCATTTCCAAAAGAAAGTCATACTGCAGCTGTGTGGAGTTATGATCCTCTTTGAATGCAGGATTTTCGTATCCGATTTGACAGTATGTGACATGATCCGACCAGATATGATATATTAGATTCAAAACTTTTCAGTAATTTTGTGACTTTATCCAAAACACCCTCTACTTTGAATGGATGCTTAGAAATTGAAAAATATGTTGTTTAACACTATAGCCTTGAACAACCCGTATTATGCTTTCTATGGTTTGGTTGTTGTAAAGTTTATATTTGCTTAAAAATGGAATACAGTTCACTTGACTTGTGGTGCATTCATGGCATGTTGTAATAACCGTAATTTCACATCCTCAAACTCGGAATTATGCATTTCCATTTCAACTCTTTAATAGTTTAATTTGAGCAATCAACAGCCTTATTAATTAATAAACTATATTTAGATTATTTAACAGGTCATTAAATATTATTTAAACTGTGCTGTGTCCTTCATTTATTTTCAGATTAATCTTGCATTATTAAGGCATTTACAATAATCAATTATTGGAAATTATTAAACAGAAATATTTTGAGATTTTACTACATTTTAATGCTAAAGTCAATGCAATTTGAGTGTTTCCACATGACGTTGCGGCGGTCAGATGATACAAGCTGTCCGAAAATTAGAAATTAAAATTTTATAAGTTGCAATTACAAGTTCTATGAGGATGTGAATGCTTTTTACATGTCGGAATCTTAGGCCCCGTTTACACTAATGCGTTTTCACTTCAAAGCGTATAACTTTTGCTACGGTTACGCCTGTTGTCTACACTACTCTGGCGTTTTCAAACCTTGACGGTTTGGGGTTGCGTTTCAGTGTAAACGGACCGAAATGGAGCCTTTTAAAAATGATGCCGTGACTGCCCACATTACACTACAATAATAGACGAGGGCTGCGTTTCCCTGTTTTAAGACGAAAACGTAGCGTAAAACGGGGCCTAAATCATGTTCATTCCAACATGGTGTGAACGCATCTTTGCGATGATTTCAATTGAACTGACTGCAATGACATCACTGATTTTTGCATACTGACCTGCAGTTGGTCTTTTTACATGCAAATATTTGCAGTCTACTTTGTGATTGTTCTGTTCTGTCTGTAAGTGACTTAAGGATACAAACACAGGGCACTAGACACAGAAGACACCTTATTTATCCATCTATATTGCATATTACTGTCAATCTCTGCATTTCTCTCTTTTTCTATGGTTTCACAACTTTTCTATGGCTTTATCTAAAACTTGAACATTTATTTGTTTGCTACCATGCAAGCACTGTTATTTCCTTCACGAAATGCAAATCAAGTTTTTTTTTTTTTTTGACTTCCACCTCAACATATGTGAATTCTTCCCTGATGGCTCTGCTCCGATGCTTGCCTTTAAACCGGCTTTGTTCCATATGTTTTCTCCTGTTAAATCGCCTAACTTCTCATCTTCTCATTTATGTTTTGTGATTTATTAATGTTCCTTATAAGATGCATGTGCACACACTCCTATTGTCTTCCTAGTGCCCTTGTCATTTGAAGCACTAGCTCTGCTCTCCAGAGAATCTACTCAGCTGCTGTGCCATGTTTTCATTAGAATTTAAGAGTCTGTGCACAGATGGAAAAACACATGCTGAAAGAGAGTGAGAAAGAGAGCACAATGACCCCTTAAAAGAGGCCCAGCTCTACAGCAGCATCGCTTGTCATTCATGATGTTGTGGGATGTGAGGTCAGGTCAGACGAAAGCCCTTGATCATCCCACCTGACAGAACTACTGAGAGACTTCACTGTACTGCAAGACATCAACACGGAACACTGCACAAACCTCACACCTCAACAAACTGACCTGCAGAAGAAGATATCAGATGCATTTTCATTTCCTGCACTTCAAAGTGCACAGTCATTGGATCTATGACTTTTTTGCTTTTCTTTCACGCTCTCTCACACAAACCTTTTTCATCAGTCTCATTTCTTTTTCTCTATCTTGCTTTTCTTCTTTCTGAATCGTATTGTTTGCTGTCTCCAATATCCAGCAAGAATTGAAGGGGTAAAGACTATGTTTTCCAGAACAGAGTGGGAGAGAAAGACAATTGCAAGTAGAAGCAGAGGCTGTGGTCTCTTTAATGTCACTTCCTTAGCGCTGGGTGGCTGGTTCCCTGAAACGTGCGCGTGAGGCGGGCAGCAGCGTTAATTTTTCATCGTCTCTGAAACGGTCTTCTAATGAAATGTTACTCGACAGCCTGTTCAAAGGCAACCTCCCTCACTCTATATCTCACCGCTGTTTCTGTAGCATTTGCGGTGAAGGTGAAGTGTGTAATTTTTTTGATGTTTAATACTTTTTCTTATCCCAGCTTAATGTGTAGAGACAACTGTAAGTAAGCCATTTGTAGGTTTATTTTCCCTGAAAAGTGTAAACACTGGGGCTCAGTGGTGAAAACATAACCAGCCCCACACGGCAACATCAGCTCATCCAATGGTGATTTTGGGGGCGGGGCTATCGGTTTGGCTTACCAATGGAAAAACTGGGGAAGTGTTTTTGAAACCTAACATTATTACACACTTTACCAGTTTTTAAAAATTGTATTTATTCATTCAAGTGGTCATCTAAAAGCTATATGCTATTCTATGTAACACAAAAGAAGAACTTTTGAAGTCCTCATGAAATCAAAATCGATCTTATTTACTTTGTTAGCACACATTACAGGTCTTAGGGTGAACAATTAATCCGTGCAAGTTAATACACAGAAAAAAATTGTTTGCCGTGGTAATCTTTAATCAAAGTCTGAAAAGTAACTTCCGGTCTGGAATGGCGTTCCCTTTCCGATGACGGCCGTTTGACGGCTTGGGTTTGAATATCCTTAACCACTCCCCTCCAACCGTTAGTCTGCTATGATGGAGATGCTATGAGATGGAGAGAAGGAGCGCTGAAGTAAAACCCTGCCCTCTATTCAATATTCCATTTCATTAGGAAATACGTCACAGCACTGAAATAAAATCAGTTGCAACTTCCAGTTCACCGGGACTTTGAAGAATCCTCTCACAGGTCCAATGAGGGTTCATAGTAAACATGTTCACTCAAAAATGAAAATTAATTTACTCACTCTCACATCTGTGGAACACAAAGAACATATGGACACAAAGCAAGTAAATGGTAAGCGAAACTGTTTGGTTGTTAACATCTTATTCCACAGAAGAAGTCATACAGGTTTGGAACTATATGAGGGTGAGTAAATGATGACAGAATTTTCATTTTTGGGTGAACTATCCCTTTAAGCTAAAAATTTGAGTGAGAAACAGACTGATATTTAAGTAATTATTCACTGATAATCTTCCTGTTAACTCAATAATCATTGCAACTGGATCATTGAGTGAGTTGAACTCTATAATTGGATCAGTGAACAAATTCTTTTCAATTAACTTATTGATCTATTTCATAAATTGGACTGAATGATTTGTTCAAATCAGAGTTCAATTTAGTAACAACTCACTGATGATATATGATCAGTGAATAATGACTAGAATGTCAGTTTGTTCAAAAGACATGGAATATAGTGCACGAGTCATATTGATCCCTTTTATTTTTGTAATAGTTTATAGGCTTTTTTAGTAACAATTGGAACATAAAGGTTTTTAGTGTTGTGTGTTATATGTTGATTAGTTAACATGATCTAACAATGAACAATACTTATGCAGCATATTAATATTACTCTTTTGGCGTAAGTCGACTTGTGTAGGCTCTCTGCCGGAAGCTAGTTATTTTAGTTTATAAAGTTTTAAATATTAAAACCTATATTTAATATTTTTCTTAAACGCATCACTTCGCTTTGCTTCAGAAGGCCTTTATTAACCCCCTGGAGTCGTATGGATTAATTTAAGGATGGATGCATTTATTTGAGCTTCAAAATTTCATCCTCCATTAACTGCCATTATAAAAATTGAAAGAGCCTGGACATTTATTTATATATATATATATACACTCACCTAAAGGATTATTAGGAACACCATACTAATACTGTGTTTGACCCCCTTTCGCCTTCAGAACTGCCTTAATTCTACGTGGCATTGATTCAACAAGGTGCTGAAAGCATTCTTTAGAAATGTTGGCCCATATTGATAGGATAGCATCTTGCAGTTGATGGAGATTTGTGGGATGCACATCCAGGGCACGAAGCTCCCGTTCCACCACATCCCAAAGATGCTCTATTGGGTTGAGATCTGGTGACTGTGGGGGCCATTTTAGTACAGTGAACTCATTGTCATGTTCAAGAAACCAATTTGAAATTATTCGAGCTTTGTGACATGGTGCATTATCCTGCTGGAAGTAGCCATCAGAGGATGGGTACATGGTGGTCATAAAGGGATGGACATGGTCACAAACAATGCTCAGGTAGGCCGTGGCATTTAAACGATGCCCAATTGGCACTAAGGGGCCTAAAGTGTGCCAAGAAAACATCCCCCACACCCTTACACCACCACCACCAGCCTGCACAGTGGTAACAAGGCATGATGGATCCATATTCTGTTTGCGTCAAATTCTGACTCTACCATCTGAATGTCTCAACAGAAATCGAGACTCATCAGACCAGGCAACATTTTTCCAGTCTTCAACTGTCCAATTTTGGTGAGCTCGTGCAAATTGTAGCCTCTTTTTCCTATTTGTAGTGTAGATGAGTGGTACCCGGTGGGGTCTTCTGCTGTTGTAGCCCATCCGCCTCAAGGTTGTGCGTGTTGTGGCTTCACAAATGCTTTGCTGCATACCTCGGTTGTAACGGGTGGTTATTTCAGTCAAAG
This sequence comes from Rhinogobio ventralis, assembly GCA_039654625.1. Classification (NCBI taxonomy): domain Eukaryota; kingdom Metazoa; phylum Chordata; class Actinopteri; order Cypriniformes; family Gobionidae; genus Rhinogobio; species Rhinogobio ventralis. The sequence goes on from CM077201.1 coordinate 20,364,376, forward strand.
TTTGTTGTTATATATATATACACTCACCTAAAGGATTATTAGGAACACCTGTTCAATTTCTCATTAATGCAATTATCTAATCAACCAATCACATGGCAGTTGCTTAAATGCATTTAGGGGTGTGGTCCTGGTCAAGACAATCTCCTGAACTCCAAACTGAATGTCAGAATGGGAAAGAAAGGTGATTTAAGCAATTTTGAGCGTGGCATGGTTGTTGGTGCCAGACGGGCCGGTCTGAGTATTTCACAATCTGCTCAGTTACTGGGATTTTCACACACAACCATTTCTAGAGTTTACAAAGAATGGTGTGAAAAGGGAAAAACATCCAGTATGCGGCAGTCCTGTGGGCGAAAATGCCTTGTTGATGCTAGAGGTCAGAGGAGAATGAGCCGACTGATTCAAGCTGATAGAAGAGCAACTTTGACTGAAATAACCACTCGTTACAACCGAGGTATGCAGCAAAGCATTTGTGAAGCCACAACACGCACAACCTTGAGGCGGATGGGCTACAACAGCAGAAGACCCCACCGGGTACCACTCATCTCCACTACAAATAGGAAAAAGAGGCTACAATTTGCACGAGCTCACCAAAATTGGACAGTTGAAGACTGGAAAAATGTTGCCTGGTCTGATGAGTCTCAATTTCTGTTGAGACATTCAGATGGTAGAGTCAGAATTTGGCGTAAACAGAATGAGAACATGGATCCATCATGCCTTGTTACCACTGTGCAGGCTGGTGGGGGTGGTGTAATGGTGTGGGGGATGTTTTCTTGGCACACTTTAGGCCCCTTAGTGCCAATTGGGCATCGTTTAAATGCCACGGCCTACCTGAGCATTGTTTCTGACCACGTCCATCCCTTTATGACCACTATGTACCCATCCTCTGATGGCTACTTCCAGCAGGATAATGCACCACGTCACAAAGCTCGAATCATTTCAAATTGGTTTCTTGAACATGACAATGAGTTCACTGTACTAAAATGGCCCCCACAGTCACCAGATCTCAACCCAATAGAGCATCTTTGGGATGTGGTGGAACGGGAGCTTCGTGCCCTGGATGTGCATCCCACAAATCTCCATCAACTGCAAGATGCTATCCTATCAATATGGGCCAACATTTCTAAAGAATGCTTTCAGCACCTTGTTGAATCAATGCCACGTAGAATTAAGGCAGTTCTGAAGGCGAAAGGGGGTCAAACACAGTATTAGTATGGTGTTCCTAATAATCCTTTAGGTGAGTGTATATCTCCGATTGTATTTGTCTGAAAGAAGAAAGTCATAGACACCTAGAATAGCTTTAGGGTGAGTAAATCATGGTGTAATTTAAATTTTTGTGTGAACTATCCCTTTAATGCTAATTTTTAGGTAGCAAAAGCATGATCTAATGTTAATAAAATTGTAAAGTGTTATCTTTTAAAAGCTTTCAGGGTTTAACAGCCGTGGTCAACAACTATTATTGTAGTTTTGTTCCATAGAAATAAAGTTATTCAGGTTGGGAACTAAAGAGGGTGGCAGAACGGTGACATCATTTTTCTTTTTTGGGCGAACTATCCATCGGGCACTTTTCTTATCTGTGTTGTTGACGATTGCCCTTTAAGCAAACATACTTTTCTTCTCCATTCTTTCTTGGTATTGTTCTCATTTTGTCTCACTTTCTCTCTTCTGCTCTTTCTATCTATGTGTTCTCTCTATTTCTCTTTCTCCATGTCTTCTATTTTTCTTTTTTACCCACCGCTGTGTGGTGTAAACAGGTTGTTAAATATTTAAGGAGTCCAGGCTCATATGTTGATGGTTCACAGTGTCTCTCTGCCTCTCACTGTTTCCTATCTTGTCCGAAAAACGTTATGGTATATGTCACACACAGACTCTGATGCCATCTTTCTACTGCTAGCACTGTCTATATTAACTAAAAAAAAAAATCCAACACTGTAAAAAACAATCCTGTTGTTTTTACCAAAAAACAAAACAAAAACAAAACTGGCAGCTGTGGTTGCCAGAATAACTCTGTACAAAATATGCATGTATGTATACATGGTAAAAGAGGAAGCCACATGAATAATCATGAATTCATGTAGCTTTTCCACAGGCCGAAGTATATAAGTTGCACAGTGTCATTCACACAAACACAAAACACCATCATGGTAACAACACATGACACTTGAATAATGCGATACACATTCATTAAACAATAGAAGATGTAACAAAACCCAAATGTGCATAACTGATAACAAAAAATATTAAGAAACATTATTTAAACAAAATACCTTCAAATGTGAAGTGTCATGTAGGGAATTCTGGGAATGTCAGTTTACAGTTTTTGGCTGTAAATTATATGTTGATTTGTTCTTTTTTACTTCTAAAAACTGTACAATTAACAGCATTTTACATGTAATGACCAGTTATACCTTTTACAATTTTTCCCTGTATATAGTACGGAACTTACTGTTAACCTATTAACAGTTTTTTCCTGTAGAGTTTTTATAATATTTTACAGTCACTTTGAATTGTTTTTAGTTCAAATGCTAAAGCTAAAACTCTTCTTGTATCTTAGACCCTGGAGCAGTGGTGGAAACCCACAGTGCCGTTCCGTATGCAGTAATCGGGGGCATCCTGGCTCTGCTGGTCTTCACTGTCATCTGTGTGCTCATCGTCACCATCTGGTGCTCCGTCCGACAGAAAGGTGACCTCCTCTCTCCACATGCACTTGACCTGTGGCGACACAATGACATGATGCACCTCACCTTTTGAAGAGAGGGATGTAAAAAAATATCTAAGCAGTAGAAAGAGAGTGAGGGAAGATAAAGGCTGGTTCACTATCCACCAATTAAAATCAACCAGGTTAAAACATTTATCCAGTTTGTTGGTGTTTGCTGGTGCAGTGAAGAGCCATCATTTACAGGAAATGGAAACAGAACTGTTGTAGATGGTGATTTAAGGTTGGGCTGTAAAATATATGAGCAGAACTGCCCTGTGTTATTTTCACGTGACGGCTATGAAGAAACATTGAGTAATATGAAAATACAGAGCAAGATGTGAGGATGAACTTATTACATGGTCTTTGTTATAGGCATGAAATGCAAAGCAGAGTTTTTTGTTTACAGTTTCTGAGACATTATAGCCACGACACATTAAATTTGTGTTTTGTATATCTGCTATTTTACATTCATCCAATCAGAATTAGTAGTATTCGGTTATATAATATTAGTTATAAACACATATACAAAAGTATTGGGGTAAGATTTTTTTTAAAGAAATGCATTTATTCAGCAAGGACACACTGAATTGATCAAAAGTGACAGTAAAGATGATTATAATGTTACAAAAGATTTCTATTTCAAATCAATGCTGTTCCTTAAGCAGCAAATCGGCATATTAGAATGATTTATGGAGAATCACTTGACACTGAAGAGTAATGGCTGCTGAAAAATCAGCTTTGATACACAAATACCCACTCCTTTTTTTTAATCCCTATAAATTATAAGTGTATCAGAATAAGTGTTACAAACTTGGTGTAGATGAACTCACGAAGAAGAACTTGGAACAGGAACTTTTAATAAACAAAAGACCAGTATACAGGAACATCAATGGACAAACACTGAGGGAAAACTGAGGACTAAATACACAGGGCAAACAAGGTGATGACTAGACTAATTAACAAGACACAGCTGGGACAAATGAACTCATAATGACAATGGCGGGAAAACTGAACAAAGGAACAAACTCAAAGACAAGCAAAACAGACTAGACATGTAACAATAAGCCATTTGCGGATTCTATGCAATGTGACGTCACATGCTGTTGATGTTACTTGCTGTTTACGTTCACAGACATTACAAACTGTGTTTGTGTGAAATTTGTGTGTTTTTGACATAACCTTGTGTGTATTTGACAGTTTAAGCACAATAAGACAAAAAAAGAGAACTTAGTTTAATACTCACGGAGCGCCCATCTGACATGCAGGTTTCTGTGCACGTTCTTCGGATGTATGTGCTTAGAAAACCATATATTAGAAGTTTAGAGTGATACGGCTTTAAAATGCATGCACATAATAAACTTTCATGATGATGAAGAACTGTAATGTCACGTGAGCATGACCGCGAAAGAGATGATAATCAAAACCAAACAGATGCACCAGCTGTACAAGCTCTGCCCTCTTCTGGAAAGTGGGATGGGGAGCAGCAGCTCATTTGCATTTAAAGATATAAGCACAAAAACAGCATGCTTTAATAATGGGCATTCCCATTATTAATTCCATACAACATATAATGATAAATGATCTGTGGGGTTTTTTGAGCTGAAACTTCACAGACACATTCTAGGGACATCTGAGACTTGTATAAAATGTTGTAATAAGGGGCATAATAGGTCTCCTTTAAAGAAAACAAGTTATTTTACTTTGTAATAATATATCACAATATTACTGTTTTTACTATATTTTGAATCAAATAAATGCAGCCTTGGGAAGCATAAGAGATTTCTTTCAGAAACATTAGAAAATCTTACCGACCCCCAAATATTGGAACGGAAGTGTATAACAAATATATTAGTTAAAATATAAATTTTACTGGTAATTTGTTCCTGAATAGCATTTACTCTTTTGACTTCTATTGAAAATTTGTAGATTTTGATCATGCCACCCACCCCAGTGGTGATGTAATGGATTAGTAAAAAATCAGTAGGAGAGAATAGTTGGTGTTAGGTGTGTGTGTGTGTGGGTGTGTTTCTGAGGGCACACAGAACGTTTACATGTAAAAATGTTCAGAGGAAAGAAGGGAGAAAGAAAGAACATCATCTGCAGCGGACTGTGCCAGACCTGTGATATAAAATGTATAGCCCAGGGAAATGTTGGTACGGCCCTCATGTTTAATTGCCTTTTTTCATCAACCGTACTGTGGCGCATCTATAAAGAAAACTTAATTACCTTGTCCCTGAACTCTATAAGAACTTCTGGTCATCTCAGTGTGTCACAGTTTCCAATAAAGATCATGGCACCCGCAAATTTGGGGCGGAGGAAAAGGGCTGGGAGGAACCCGACCCCACCTGCCAATCAATGTCAGAAGCAGTTAGTTCACCCATCGGTGCAGAGACAGAGAGCATTAGGGTTGATCCTGTCTAACCTTGGGGTGCCTGGAAAGGCAGAATGGAAGTGATTAATCTTAGGATAGAGGAAGAGGAACATTACAGCTCTGATGCATTGTCTTTGTCCCGCGCGGTCCACGACATCACCGCTTTTAATGACCCCATCAGCCTCTGCTGTACACTTGCATTTTAAGAAAGCAAAATTTCACATACATAAGATCGATTTTTTTTAATTAAACGGTGTCGTGCCGGTGCCATAGAGTCACTTCTGTCTTAGTTATTTCAGTTATTTGTCCCTGAGCCACAGAGGCAAAACCATTGTGTCATATAATGATGTGAATAAAAAGGTTGCACTGTACCATATCGCTGACTGTGCAGTAAAATGTCAGAGGTGATTATGCCTAATGAGTTTTGTGATTAATTAAAAGTTGATCTGCATAAATTCCCCCAATTACAGTAGATGACTTTTGCTGGCCCTGCAAACGTGATTCCAGAGAAGGTTTAGATAAGTAAGGTAGATGCAATCCAACACGACAGCATCAATCTCCAAGAGCCAGTTTAGTTTGAGACATACTGATTGATGACACTCGGGGATAGGTGAAGACACAAGGGACATGCAAAAGTTATGTTGACTGATATGCATACAAATGAGAATATATTGAGAAAACATTAAAGAAAAAAATATGGAGAGGTACCAGGGCTAGGCTTCATGTGGGGCTGTTGTTATTGCTAGCTAAAAAAAAAAACACATAAAGCTGAAATGGCATATAAATACTAAATGAAAACTTATTAAATGGAGAAAAAAAAAGAAAATTAGAAATGTTGCCTTGGCAACTGAGAAAATAAGTTTAAGTACAAATATGGCAAACTAAAACTGAAATAAATATAATTTATAGCTAAATAGAAATAACTAATAAAAATTACAAAAGAACAAAATGACAGAAAAACTAAAATGAACATATAAAAATAAAAACTAATTAAAAATATGAAGTAATACTATAATAATATATAAATAATAGTAAAATAAGGGAAGTTTTTATATCTCAGTAAGGTTTTTATAGTCCAGTCACAAATGTGTCCAACACCTAGTTTTTTTGTTGTTGTGAAATCTGCTGTTGATATACAGAAGTGAACATAATAAAATCTCACTCATGCGCATGGTTAGGTTATCACATTTTTTATGGGTTAAGTTGTTGCGTGTTTTAATTGTTAATTAAATATTCTGTATTTATTTTATTTTGTTTGTATTTGATTTATCAAATACAATTGTTTTAATTCAAACAATTGTTTGATATTTATTTTACATTTTGCTGGTACATGAATAGTTTTTTGTTTCATAATTGTTTTACTTGTTTAAATGTTGCTGAAACACCTCACCTAGCCCTGGTGCCCCATTGGATGAAAATCAATAGAGGAATTAAGACAAAAGACACAAGCTCTTCCTCATGTCCTGCTTCAATTGAAATGCATTAAATTGCACTCAGCAAGGTTTACTTTTAATTCCTGCTATGAAGTATGATTAAATTGTGTCTTTCTCTCTCTAGGTTCATATTTGACTCATGAAGCCAGTGGGTTGGATGAACACGGCGAGGTTCAGGAGGCGTTCCTCAACGGTAATGATGCCAGCCAGGGCAAGAAGGAGTACCTACTGTAGCGCCGCCCTAGTGGAGCTCTTCAGAAACACTGGACCGCTGCAGAGTGCACACCGCAACACACACTGTTCCCAAACAGACACACCACCACAACGACAACCAGAGGGAATCACAATCGTGCCATATGAAGATGGAGTGGGAAGGAGAGGACGGAGACATTAATGGAGCAGGGTGGAGAGGGAGAGAGCCGAGAGGAGAGGATAATTATTATGATTGAAAGAGACCATCACACACACTCTTTCGGTTTTTAGTGGCGTGTACAATAGACAACTAGCTGTAATTGTAGGTCCAGGAGAGAAAAGTGTCCATTCAAAACAGGCCGATCCATAACCGGCTAGAACGGCATTGCTGCGGGAAGCCGCAAAGGGCTTATGAGCTATTGAATGTCCCAGTGTGAGCAAATTGGAATCCCTTACATTTGCCAAAGCGTCTGGGCCTCAGAGACTGAGCTGGTAGAGAATAGTTCCACCAATGACAGCACTGAGAGCTCAGAGCCGTCCTCATAAAGTATTCATCTGCGCTTTTCATCCCGCAACTCCATTATCTGCTCACGTTGGCCAAAACCTGTTGACTTGTGAAGAAAAGTTCCTCTCATTTTGATCCTCTCTCGGTGACTCTCTGTTTCCCGCTCTCCAATGCTCCTTCCTCTCCCTCCTTTATCTCTCCACTATTGTTTGTTAATAATTAAGGGATTAGACATGTTCTCTTTTATGAGCGGAATGAATTAGAGCGCCCCGCTCGCTCTGACGCTGTAAAAAGGGGCTTAATTATCGCGAAGAGTCATTGGGAATGTGGAAAGGAGTTCGACTTGGGTGAGAAAAAACAGGAAGGGAGTTTGTAGAGAACATGTCAGAAATTTCAAATTTTTTTGGATTGCGCAACACGAAAACACTTACACAATGAAACATATCTCTAAAGTCATTATTTGTATGAAAAAGTCTACGAAGTAAGTTAAATGACTCTTTTAAGAATAAAAAAAAAATTACTTTTGCGCGCATTACCAAGCGATGCTATCGTACTAACACAGAATATTAGCTTAGAGGTGCAAAACTGAACAAACTACTGTTACGTCATCTTTAAAAAAAAAAATCAAAATTCACAAAAATATATATTTCGTTTGTCTTTAAAAGATATCGGAGGTCTTAATTGTTTTTATTAATTATTATTTGGACTATTATGATTGTTGTTATTGTTATTATTATTCTTACTGTTATTATAATTGTAAATGTTATAAATTGTATACTTCCCATGCTTTAGTTTTACCAGTAGAAACAGCTGTGTACCCTCTTTTCTCTCTCCTTTCATTCTCTTCCTTCCTTCTTGATCCTCTTTGTGTCTTTCTCCCTATTTGTCTTTCACGTCTCCTCTTCGTCTTTCACTTCCTGTTTATTTTATAGTCTTCGCGTCGCTGTTGATATAGCTAACTGTACATCTTTATAGGGGAAAGATACCAAGCACGAAAAAATAAAAAATACTTCAAGAATCCTGCGTGAGAGACTGATTTTCTGACTTCGAGAAGCCGACACAATCAAGTTTCACCAGTGGCAATAAAGAAAAGGGAAGGAAAAAGGGGAGGATATTTTAATTAGCAGAAGCAGCCAGCAGAGATGAAAGCTGTGACTGAGATGATGAATCATAACACTCTTATGACAAAAGAGCAGAGACATCGAAGAGAGAGAGGGCGAGCAGGTGAATTAAAATAGTACTCCTCAATTATTCCACTGCAATCAATATACGATTGTGTCAAAAGTCACTTGCTGAGCGCTCCGGGAGGGGTGGGATTAGATTTGAATGCTGAGGGGAGGATGACTGATCGATGTGTTTTGTCCTGTATTGATGGAGAGGCTCTGCAGAAACCTGTCATAACCAGTAGCTGTCACATGGCAATCAAAGTGCGCCCTGTGTTACCTGCTGTTCTGCTCGCTTGGAGCAGCTACATAGATAAAGAAGGACATATGCTAGCAATTTCCTTTTAGTACGAGTTAATGCTTCACAAAGCATGATCAGATGAGATGAGTTGCTAATTTTGGGGCTTCTGAGAAGCGAGTTACGCTTCAGTGAGCTGACAAACTCCAAACGCAGAGTTCAAATGAAAAATGACAGCCGTAGACTTCATCTGAACTTCATCAATCTCTTGTAAATTTGTTTATTGGACCTCGGCTGACATCTCAAAAGCAGATCCATGGGTAATAAACCATATGCTGGTCAAACAGCACATCAAACTTTCCCTCTGCTTTATCCAAGGACGATGAACGTGACGGATTTGAAGCTTCCGTGCTCCTTGTAATGACCCCATTCAAGAGGATGCGGACTAGAGCAGGTGCGATGAATTGACTGAAGCCGCTAAAAGTGATGAAAGATTGTCATTTCGGCAGGAAGCTGAAGGCTCTCGAGCGAAGAGAACAATCGAATGAGCTCTCGGTTAGGGAAAGCTTTTACTTGTTGACGGTCCAAATTCACTCAATAATTCACCTCGGCATTGGAGGTTAGTGCACACTTTAATGAGAGAGAAAAGCATTTGCAAGAAAAATGAGTGGAAGACAGTGATCAAGAAGTAAAAAGCACCAGACAAATCAAAGTCAGGGTTATACAAAGAAAAAGTGAGTGAAGGTAACGTTAGATGGAGGATTTCATGCTTGAAACTTGGATGAATAATGGGTGGATTGGGGGAGTGAGACGGTGAACAGGGAGAAGAAGAAACGAAGATCATAACACACATATTCAGATACAAAAGGAGTCATTTCTTACACTAGCACTGCCATGAGTGAGCAAAAAGAATAATCCAATTAGTGTGAAACAGGGCTTTTGTTTGAGCTGCACATAAGAAGTACGTGTTTAATCAAAACAGCTATGCAATCCTGTTTTCCCTGGGAGTTATTGAGTGGTTAATAATCTCGATGCATTTAAATGGTCTCTCCCACTTGATATGCTATTATAGTTGTTATAATTAAACATTCAGATCAAACCAAGAGCTTGCGTTGGGTTCGAACATTGATGGGACACATTTTGATATACTATATTTAATTATGCATAAGTATACAAACTTATTGATGTATTCATATAACGTTCTTCTGAGACTGTTGGTTAAATAATTTTACAATTTAATCCTGGAGTATCACTGGGATTAGACATGACAGAAATGCAATATTTATTGGACCATTTTTACAACATAACAGGAATTTACAAAGTGCTTTCTAATGACTCATTACATTTCCAATCAGAAAGGGCTGTTCCTACACCAGTTTTATTCATGGCTTGCTTATTTGTTGTTAGTGACATAAAACTAAGGTCTGACAAATATTTCTTGCTTATTGCAACAACTTTTTCAGTATTCATTATTTCCTATATGGGATATCATTATTTCTTATCTGGGAAGCCTTGTTTACGGTATGATAACTCAAAAATTATGATTACTAGCCTCATGGGAATTGGTAGAAACATAGACAAACTTATTTCCTTCAAATTCCCAGTGAGTTCAAATATCTTCATAATTGGCCCCTAAAGTTGAAAAAAAACTTTAGACGTGGGTGGTATTGGGGCCTTAATCATAAAAACAAAATCAAGGATACAAATAAATGTGTCTTGATTGACTTTGTCAAAATTGTCTAGGAACAGAATGTGAGATGTTAACATTTTAGTCAAGTTAGCATTTAGCCAAGCCCAAATAAAAATGTCTCATGTAATTTTGCCAACTAAAATAAACTGACCAAATTAGAAGTTTAATTTGGATTGAAATGGCTGGTGTAATAATATTAGCATAGACACGTAAACGCTCCATCACGTAAACGCTTGCGTACTGTCACTGGGACGATACGCTTTAAAAAAGTTCTAATATGTACCATTTAGGCACTTATATGTACACTTTTGGTACCAATATGTACTTTAGAGGTACTAATATGCACTCTTTAGGTACAAAGGTGTACCTTTTGAAAGGGAACCGCTCCAGTGACAGCTTTTGTACCTTAGTGTGTAGTTGGGACTTTCTACACGTTCTACACTGTTCTACGTAGATTTTGGATGCAACTTAAAAAGAACAAAAACAAACATATTTACACAAAAATGTTCTGTAAACTTGTAATCTTGCGGATTTTACTGTTTTGATTTCAAAATGCCATTTACATGATTAAATGTCAGCGTTACATACTTAAGAATCTGTCTCACAGGAGAGGCTTGTTTTTCTTACGAGGTAAGATGCCGTTTACATTTGCGGTGTACATAACTGATGGTGTAAATCTATTCGTCACTGTATATAAGACACAGAATACGTAGATCTCACTATCTATCCTGGACTTACAAAAGTTGTTGAATAGCAGATATGAATAACAATAGAGTTTGGAATCATCTACCAGAATGAATTAATTGAGGACATAAAAATGTGCCCATTTAAATGTAGCTAATGACTATATCTAGAAGAAATGTGGCATGTAGGTCTACAATAATTGAAGGGGGCCAAAAGATATGAACATTTCATTAATGAATTTTTAGGTCTCAAATAACACAAAATAGTTGAGCAGTAATACACTTCTTAATTCCATCTGAAATGACATGGATTAGTTTTACTCAACTGCTGAATATAATTACATATAACCCATGCAAGGACTTCACATGACATCACATCCCTGAAGGTCCTTTGCTTTTCAGTGTCGGCCCAGGGTGACGATAATCTTCCACTGAACAGAAAGCACTCCCCACAGATTTGACTCGAGAGGTGATAACCCTTGAGGTCAGGTCGGGCGCGGATAACAAGGAGCTCTCGATGCATAGCTGCTGAGAGGTGTGGGTGAAGAGGAGTGGGGGCACTACACTATACATCTGGAAAAGAACAGAGGCTGTCAGAGAGGTCCAGCCTGGTCTAGTGGCACTCGGGGCGAAGAGTAACAAAGCGTGGGTGATGTGCAGGGGCAGGCAAAGCATTACCAGGAGAGAAACCGAGAGAGCCAATGAGCGAGACCACACTGAGCTTCGTTTCTGAGAAAATGTGGAGCTCGCAGGAACCTGCTGTGGCATGAAGCACATTAAGTCCAGATACACGGCCAACAGAACCAACAGAGGAATAACAAACACGGTGACAGCATAAACATACACAAGGAAAACTGGACTGAGCATGGTGTCGATGGCACAGACGCCCCAGTGGCTGCCGTGGATCTCTGCATACGTGAAGTTCTCCTTGTCCTCCACCAGAAACTTGGATAGAAAGCCTCCATAAGGCAAGAACTGGCCGATTACAGAGCGATCCTGGGGGTAGGGCCGTTTGGGAGGGAGGGCAGGGGTGGTGTAATTTGCTTCAGGCCATTTATCCATCCCGAGTCCTGCTGTATCGTCGTCCTCAGCAGCTCCCCAAGTATCAGAAGATTTGGAAACGATGAACTGGCTGAAGGCAGTGGTCACTGAAATGACCCAGCAGAGCAGCGCCGAGCACAAAACCCGCCTACGAGTCACCAAGCCTGCATATCTGAAAGAAACATAAGCTCCGTCCTGAATTTGTACTATTAAGCATATCCAGCACATTCTAATACTCTGATTTTATAGTCAGCACAAACTGGGTCTTTAGTGTTATTTCACACATTCTCTATTCAAGAATCAAAATGCCTGAGAACTTGCTGAACTTCTCAAGCATAAACACTGCAAAACAAGGTCGGGGTATTCACACTCACCTGTTCCCCAGGCGGCACTGCAGGTGTGTGTTAAGTGTGAGAAGCAGCAGAAGGCACACAGTGAACTGCCTGACCAGTAGGGGGCAGGAGACCATAGCGATACAGGTATACAGGCACTGGGAACTCCTCAGGTTCAACAGCACAGACACAGGAGTGACCACAATACTGCCCGCTGACCCAACCAAACTGAGGCAAAGTTTCAGGCATGCAGATGTGCTCCAGTTTCTAGTTCCTGCCCCAGCTGCAACAGAGCCAGCAGCCAAGCACAACCTCACACTCACTCCGATCACCAGCACTGCTATTACACACTGAATCAGGGAATATAGCCACAGAGCATACATGAACCCTAAGAGAGAAAGGGAAATGATAATAATTAATTCAATAATTAAGTAAATAAATAATAAGAATTAAATACAAATTAATTCAGGAGTGGATTGGATAAAAGCGTATGCCAAATGAATAAATGTCATTTTGATCACGATATATCAACAGCATGTTTGGTCCTTGCTGCTCTTATTCTCTGTAAATTGCAGGGGCCCAGACTCTGAAAAGGTTCTGGTCAATCCCTCCTTGTCCCACAGGTGGCGCTAACACGAAAATGATCTGCCATTGTAATTTTTGTGCTATAATTTGTATGTGTCGTCATTTTACTGCAGGAAACTCTTTAGTTAAGATGTTATAACAATCTTAATAGACTATTTTGACTATATTGAATATGTATTATAATTATTAATATAAATTAATGATGGCTATGATCATCATACATATTATGATTTAAAATAATGGTAACAATTATAATCAACCTTATATTATTATTAATGTTTTATTTTTAACACAAGGATGATTCATAAATAAATCAATAATACTGAAATGCATATTGTAGAATTTTCAGGTTTTTACCCATAGGCCTATTTGTTCAATTCAATAGACATGGTCTATTTACACTGATTGTCTGTTGTAATTATAGCCTATGTAAGTTTGCATGTTTATTTATGTTCTAATGAAGCTGAAGCTTTTTTTTTTTAAAGTTCATAACATTATGTTTATTTACAGGGACTGTCCATATGTGGAAATGTGTATAGTTCAAGACCACAATGATTAGCTCAGGTCCATTACTTATGTTGCGTTCCAGACGAGGTTAGACATGGGAATATCCCAAATTAAATGTCCCACTTCAGACCTTAGATAGTTCCAGTCAATCACACATCACGTTCACATGTTGACCACATACTGTCGCCATGACACAATGAGAGCATATTTTGTTTTTTTTGTCAATTATGGTAAAACAGAATAAAAATAACAAAATCGCTTTTGAAAACAGCTGACGAAAAGCAAAAACTTAGGTAGCATTACATGAACTTAATGTCTAATGTAAAGTTTGTTTTTACATTCACATTTTCACACGTCAAGTGACGCATCTTGCTGAGGTCGGGGTTGAACGATGTACCTACCCAGTATGGAAGGCCAACAGGGCCAAAACGTCTGAAACTGACGTGTAAGGCCCTGTTGGCCTTCCATAAGCCAGAGTTCACACTCCAAATGTCTGACTTGAGTGGCGTTCCAGACGTTATTTCCTAGGAGGTGGTGGGGAAAATCCTAAATCCAATCTGTCTTTCATCACCAGACATGGTGATGGCAGATCAGATGATTCAATTATTAATAGAATTAGGCTATCATTAGTTTTCTATGACAAAAGTAGTTTTATAAAGAATTAAAACATTTAATTTTTTTAAAACAATTTAACAATTTAAACAAGCTGGATACAAGACAATAAAACGCAAGAAGATATTACTGGCATTTGAAGTTTACACTCCATTGAAAAGGTTAGCAGAGATTGTTGTGAGTGCATCCACGTGGCGGATGCGATCACAATCTAAAGTTTAAAAGCCTGAGGCAGCTATAAAGCCGCTGTGACATCCCCCATCATTTAGCCTTCTATACGCTGCTCTGAGAGACAGGTTATTTCATTTTGTGCCCAGACAATGGGAAATACAAATTTGCGTCAAAAAATAGCTGTTAAATAATCCCCTGAAATGCTTCAATATGCCACCTGTCTTTTTGTCATAATGAGTTTGACCTTTTCAACATCCACTGACAGTAATCAGTCGGAATTGAATGCCTGTGAGTGCTTCATAGAAATGAACAATGATTGCGCAATCTCTTAAATCCAGTGCTCCTCGCACGCGTGGGCTAGGCCGCTGGGTCTGTTCTTCCTTCATTGTTTTCCCCACTCAAACAAATTGATTAGCTGAAATAATTAATGGTGTAAAAGTTAGAAGTCGTCTCATCATTGTGACGCTCTTATTGTAATGCTTCTGCACTTCACTCACAGCACAATTAATTTCTCCAGCTAATCAACTATGAGCCCAGCGATACAAACAAGAACTTGTGGATTCACAGTCCTCCACTGGCGAAAGGAACAGGAAATGTGTTAATTAATAAACCAACACATTTACAATTGAACAAAAGGTGATAGAAACAAGTTGTTGTAATTACCGTAATTGGACGCGTAGATAAATATGAAACTGTCAGCTCTGGGATTTTTGTCTGTCACCCAATGCTAATTCCTCTCACGCTCTGTGGGTCTGAAATGTACTGATGGACAGTCAATGCATAACCATAAACCATTTTTACCACAACTCCTCCGTTCAATACAGTGTGTGCAGGCGTATCAATCCATTCAAGTGTGTGAGTAGAACTGCCCATTCCATTTAGCCAGTACAAAGGGCAGCATCACCACCATAAATAAACATCAGTCTCATTCAGGAACACATAAAAACCACAGCTCACATATACACACTTAGAAATGCATAGTCTGTGACTGACACACACCAGCACCGATTTGCGCACGCCAGGACTCTATCTAAAGTAAACAGATATGGCAGGAATGATTGGGTAGAAAGAAAAATGAAGGGGAGAGGAAGCTTATCTGTTTGGGAGTTTAGGTGTCGATGCACATGAACTAATTCAGTTCTCAGCAGGGTATGAAATGATAGATTTCTACCACGGTTCAATAAGGTTGTATCCATTGCTTTTCTTTAAGAAAAAAAAACAGACTGTACTAATACACAAGATGTCTGTTGAACTTCACAAGACTCAAGTCTTAAGGTTAGAAAAGTATTCTAGCCCCCCTGTTGTGTTAAAAATATTGGTACGCTGTTAGTGTTGGGTCAACCCCCATTGTGTTCCATGCAATTTGCCAAAAATCAACACTAAAGAGAAACATAAAACCTCTGTTGCAGCTGGTCAGAGACGATGCATATAAAATGTTCTATACTTATGAGAAAATATGAACTCCTATTGTTAAAAAAGACCCCCCCCCCCACTCCTTTTTGTGTTAGGTGTCAATTGGACCCACATATTTTTATGTTCAAAATGACCCACACAGACAATGTTTTTTATCACTATAGCCTGCTTGACTATTTGCACACTAAGGTGTATAATTAGTGTAAACAGCATTTATTGCTATTTACTTCTGCATTTTCGTTATGTCTGGGTCTCAAACATTTGTGAGATTAAAATGGGTTTTTCACACATATTTTCAGCATTTCAAAAGTCTAATTAAGATCCAAAAACATTGGTCTTTTTTTTTTTTTTTTTCTTTTTTTTTTTTTTTTTACTCAAATATGAAGAATTCTCCTTGGATGATTCCATTTTGAGTAAACTTAAAGGGTTAGTTCACACACAAAAGAAAATTCTGTCATTAATTACTCACCCTCATGTCGTTCCAAACCTGTAAGACGGTTCATCTTCGGAACACAAATTAAGATATTTTTGATGAATTCCAAGAGCTCTCTGAACCATCCGCCATAGGTCCAGGTCCAGAAAGGTAGGGAAGACATCGTTAAAATAGTCCATGTGACTACAGTGGTTCAACCTTAATTTTATGAAGCGACGAGAATTTTTGTGTGCAACCCCCCCTACCCAAATAACTACTTTATTCAACAATTTCTTCTAGTCTGTGTCATTCTCCTATGCTGTTGACATAGTAAATACAGTGCAGCGCTTCCGAGTTCTACGGCAGAATGGTGTCTCTATTTTAACAGTGTCTTTACTACCTTACTGGACCTTGAAAGTTGCAATGACATTGCTGCCTATGGCTGGTTCAGAAACCTCTCATATTTCATCAACAATATCTTAATTTGTGTTGCGAAAATGAACAAAGGTCTTACGGGTTTGGAACACCATGAGGGTGAATTAATGACAGAATTTTAATTTTTGGGTGAACTAACCCTTTAACCCTTTTTTAAACTATTTGATATTTTAGACTTTGACAAGATATAAAGGTATAAAGACTCTTAGCTGTTTTTCAAAGGGTTGATTTTTGACAAATTACGTGGAAACCAAAGGGGGTCAACCACTAACACAATCGTGGTCACCTAAATTTGTACAGTCTTTCCAAAACACGTGTCGAACGTTAGCATGCACATTCATGACCCTAAATAAGAACGAGTCACCAAATTTGAATAAGAAATAAATAGTTTAACCTGTGTTTCAAACAGTTAAAATATCAAATGTGAGTCAAATTGACCTTCAACACAAGGAGGGCTTCCTGCTAAACAAACGTAAACCAGCTAATCAAGGTCTTTAGACTCACTAGAAATTTCCAGGCAGGTGTATTGGAGCTAAACTCTGCAGCACGTCAAGCCTCCAGGGGCAGGATTGGACAACTGTGGTCTAGAGTGATGGATGGATGCAGTGGTGGGCATACTGGATTAATCAAGAAAGACCCCAGCTGCATCATGCATCTATATAAATAAAATAACCTTTATTTTTGAGAGTGTATGACTTTCACATGCCTTCTGCAATGTGTATGTCTATCAGCTGCAGTCTGCAGAAGTATCCATTGCATAAAGGGTTCTTCTTATTAAAATATTCTTCTCTAAGAATAAAAAATAGAACTGTTCACAGAAAGGTTCTTCAATAGCTGTGTATTTGAGTAATTACTTAAGTACCTTTTAAGTTACTTTGTATTTTTTACTGAGTATGAAAGATATTAGCAACTTTTACTCTCTACTTGACTACATTTTTTAATAAGTTTACTTCAATACATTTATAATGAGTAATGCAATTACTCCTTACATTTTGCATGTGTGGCACCTAACTTTTTCTGCAGCAGCTACAGAAGAAGTGATATCGCCATTTACAGGGCATTGAATGTACTATATATTGTGCATTTTGTCCTTACTTGCAAAACTTGTCAATAAGGCTACTTTACGCAAATGTGTAAGTATATAGGTAGTTGTGAATCACAGGTGTTTGATATATCAGATGAGGACATGACTGCAGCTGGTGATGAGGCCCAAACCAGCACATCCAGTGCAAGTAGGCTTTGATTAGTTCATTTTATTTAAAATTATTTTATTTATCTGTCATACTGAAGAGACCTTTTTGAAGGATATTGGTGTACTTATCATCCTGAGACCCAGCAATGGAGTTTTTTTTACTCTGTAGAAGACATTATATTTGAGAAAATTTCTCTGACAACAGACATGTCACAGTTTTAAGCCTGGATGTCCTGTAAGGAGCACATTCAGGGCTTTTCAGACACCAAATGTTTGGAGGTGTGACAACATGACAACCATGACAACACCCGAAGTTTAGCACTCTTATGGAAATATAATAATCAATTATATAATATCAATAATAATAATTATCATTTAAATCTGACTTTCTGTTATGAAACAGGGCATCGATTTCATACATGTAGAGGACACCAGAACTTACATCATGGCATATTATGCAGTTTAGAGACACAACAAGTGAATTGGGACAATAAATTATATATCTTATGAAGTATGAGATATTCCTATGAAAATATTCCCAATTATTACTCCCTTTATTACATATCTTTTTTTCATTACATGTTGCCCCAAGAACACATTAATATGCAAATTAGATACAGTATATATTGCATCGAATGGGAATGGCATTTATGGCCATGTTTACATGCATATTGCAAAATATGCAAAGGAAAATGGTATATCAAATCATACATTATATCTTTCATAACAGTTGAGAATCATCTTTATACAAAGTTTGGATAAAAATTGGATAAAAAAGCTTGAAACCTAAAAATTGATTGGTGAATGGAAAAAATCTCAACCATATTCTCAAAACTATCATTTTCAACATCTTCAAAAATCAATATTTTGATCACTAACCGCTTCTTCACCAGATCCACCATCAAGTGAAAGTGCCACTAATATTTGATTGCATTCAGTTCTTTCTCTGCAGTAAATCGCTGATCCATTTCAAGTTTTGCTGATGATACTTTCTATTCTTTTGTTTAATTTATATTATAGGTAATTATACATCACGTCATCATTGTGTATCAGACATTGCCACCTTGAGGAATAAATGTGAAGTGCACTTATTGGGTCATCAGAGATTAAATTATTCTTTTGCAGAAAAAAAAAAAATACTTACATTATTACATACCTCAGGTCACTAGAGACCCAATACACTTTAAATTATTAAAACATAAAAAACATTTTAAAAAATGTATTAGAAAACAGACATTGATTTATTGCAATTTTGTTTTTTATTTTAGAAAATAAACATGTGATTGCTCTCCTCACAAATCCACTGTTTCTTCACTCGTTTATGTGTTGAGGACTAGTGCATCTTTGAGTCTACATTCAGCACAGGTAAAATACTTAAGAAAATCAAATCAGAATCTCAAAGACTATTACTCATGTTGTATTGGAATTGGTGATGAAATGTCCTAAGTGAACACTGCATGAAATGTGTAAAAAAGTACTCAATGAACAAACCTTTCACTGGTCAGTTGAAAATCAAAGGCTATGTTTAGCTCTCACTACCTGAAATGTCGAAGAATGTCACAGTTTGTTTACAACTGAAAAAGATTAATAACCTATGAATTCACGTCAGTTTTGATAACGAAAACCACTCTTAATACACTTCTTCTACTTACGTTACTTTGTTCAAAAATAGCTGAAAAGTCACATTTGTTACCTTTGCATCCATGCAGATTTAGCACAATGATGGATTCATAATGAACAGAAATAAAAATACATTCAAATTTGGATACAATTTTTGGACAGTGGGGAATTGCACTTAGCCTACGTCATGAGTTTGTTGAGATGGTAAAAACAGAATATATTTTTTTTCTTCTTGAAGGTTTAATTAGGGACAGTAGAGCTGAATTTTCTGATTGCATGACTGTCCTAGTTATATATATATATATATATATATATATATATATATATATATATATATATATATAATTTTTTTTTTTTTTTTTAACAAAATGACCTAAGTTATATCCCTAAAACATCTACTGTGGGTCCTGCTTCAACACACCTACTCTTTTGCCATCACAGTATGACTCTCTCTGTTGTAGAACATTTATGTTGAATTTGTTATTTGTTATTTTTTTTTTACAAAATGTTTTAGTAATTTGTCTCAAATTTAAGTGTAGCTTGATTTTACTTATTTTGGCAATAAAAGTTAAATATTTCCAATTGACCAAAAAGTAAACATCTATATCGACCGACCACCCTGTATTTGCATGAAATGGTTTGGTCCTGCCTTAGCGCACTCATCAGTGACGTGTTTAGTTGCAAAGTTGAAAGTCAGTCCGACGCGCCAGAAACACAGTGTAGGGTGACCAGGTGTCCACGTTTTTGGTGTTCTGTGTCCGACTGGAGCTGTCCCCGGAAATGTCCCCGTTTTACAGCTCGTTCAAAACAACCCGCAGATATATAGCAAAAAAAAGAGCTCCTAACGTTATAGGAGCAATCGTGTAGTGATTATTTTCACCTGCAGATGGCGCTGTGAGATACACTGACTCTATTTGGTCGCGCGCGCGCCGCTACTACATCATGAAGAACGTAACCGAGATCAGAGCGCCATTATCATTATCAGGAAGTAACATACTAACTATTCGTGTTAAATTTAAGTAATACTGTTTGTATGTGCTTTATAACAGAGCCTCCCGCAGTCACAAAGCAGTGATTACTACACATCTGAACTATAAAAAAGCCCTTAACAGTTACACTTGCAGCAAATACATATGCAAAATACACATACTGATCCTGCTTAAAATAAGCCTAAAATGCAAAATGACCAATTAAGGATAGTAAGAGTTATTTTCAAGCACAAACGTAAAACATTTGAAGTAAAATAATAATAATTTCTATAGTATAAACTTGTGAAAATTAAAATATTAAATACCATTATAAAATGTTAAAATATTTGTTAAAAAGTTTTATCATATTTATGTTGTTTTATTTTTGTAATGTGTTTCTGTTAAGTCATGTTATAATATTGTTTTGAACTGCTTGTTATTTACAGTGGTTACTAACTAAAAAAACTATTGGTTTTCATTGTTTTTTCTTTTCTTTTTTGCAGGTGCGTCGAACTGTATTAAATCCAGACCAAAAATCCTAATAATCAAACTAAATCATAATAATTAATAACAATATAGGGAGCCCACAACAACAACAACAAAAAACATTCAAAAATATATTGTTCCTGTTTTTTAATAATAGATAATAACAAATTAGATTTTAGTGATATTTTGACCACTCAAATAGGAAATGTCCCTGGTTTCCATTTCAGAAATCTGGTCACCTTAACACAGAGACCACTATGTTGCATAGTAAAAGAAAATCTGGTTTTCAAAAAAGGAAAAAGAGAGGAAAGACAAAAGAAAGGGTGTCAATCTGCAACCCAGTTTTTACCAAGAAAGGTGGGTAGCCTTTAGTCTGTGAGTGGTATTAACCTGTTGTCCATAGTGAAATAAGCGAGCTAGCTGCAGGCTAGTGTTAGCCTACATTTCATCAACATTTAATCAGTGCAGGGAAACGTTTAGCAAGATATTCATATTAAATCATTGTCCATGCCCCTTTTAGCAGACTTAACAGATGAGTCAGCAGCACCCCAGTCTCCCCATAACTGCACCCCTCCCTGTCCCAGTGAAGAAGGTGAGCAACATTGTGTTAATGACTTAGCATCATTGCAGGGAGTCTGTGTGGGGTTCTCTGTCTCTCTTGCTCTTTTTACCATAACAAAAAAGAAAATGGAATATTTATTGTTGACAGAAATCAAACACAAATTATTTTCTCACATAATGACCATTATGACATAAATAAAAAAACTAAAAAAAAAACTACCTCCTGTCTGTACTAGATGCATTTAGAAACAATGAGTAGCTTACCTCAACCTGCATGTAAGTTACAGACAATATTAAAATAATCCAGTTTGATGCGTTCATTTAGACTGAATTTTGGCCGTTAAATGACATCTATAGATACAGACTTTATTATTCCCATCATGAAGGGCAATTTATTTAAGAAGCTTGCACACACACACACACACACACAAATCTATCTAATGTATGTAATCAAGTGGTGGTAATACAGAACTATAGGTAATTTGGGTCAATGTTCTGTAGTGTTAGTGTCATTTACTGGTATATGGCATATTTTAACATACACTCACCTAAAGGATTATTAGGAACACCATACTAATACTGTGTTTGACCCCCTTTCGCCTTCAGAACTGCCTTAATTCTACGTGGCATTGATTCAACAAGGTGCTGAAAGCATTCTTTAGAAATGTTGGCCCATATTGATAGGATAGCATCTTGCAGTTGATGGAGATTTGTGGGATGCACATCCAGGGCACGAAGCTCCCGTTCCACCACATCCCAAAGATGCTCTATTGGGTTGAGATCTGGTGACTGTGGGGGCCATTTTAGTACAGTGAACTCATTGTCATGTTCAAGAAACCAATTTGAAATGATTCGAGCTTTGTGACATGGTGCATTATCCTGCTGGAAGTAGCCATCAGAGGATGGGTACATGGTGGTCATAAAGGGATGGACATGGTCAGAAACAATGCTCAGGTAGGCCGTGGCATTTAAACGATGCCCAATTGGCACTAAGGGGCCTAAAGTGTGCCAAGAAAACATCCCCCACACCATTACACCACCACCACCAGCCTGCACAGTGGTAACAAGGCATGATGGATCCATGTTCTCATTCTGTTTACACCAAATTCTGACTCTACCATCTGAATGTCTCAACAGAAATCGAGACTCATCAGACCAGGCAACATTTTTCCAGTCTTCAACTGTCCAATTTTGGTGAGCTCGTGCAAATTGTAGCCTCTTTTTCCTATTTGTAGTGGAGATGAGTGGTACCCGGTGGGGTCTTCTGCTGTTGTAGCCCATCCGCCTCAAGGTTGTGCGTGTTGTGGCTTCACAAATGCTTTGCTGCATACCTCGGTTGTAACGAGTGGTTATTTCAGTCAAAGTTGCTCTTCTATCAGCTTGAATCAGTAGGCCCATTCCCCTCTGACCTCTAGCATCAACAAGGCATTTTCGGCCACAGGACTGCCGCATACTGGATGTTTTTCCCTTTTCACAAAAATCCCAGTAACTGAGCAGATTGTGAAATACTCAGACCGGCCCGTCTGGCACCAACAACCATGCCACACTCAAAATTGCTTAAATCACCTTTCTTTCCCATTCTGACATTCAGTTTGGAGTTCAGGAGATTGTCTTGACCAGGACCACACCCCTAAATGCATTGAAGCAACTGCCATGTGATTGGTTGATTAGATAATTGCACTAATGAGAAATTGAACAGGTGTACCTAATAATCCTTTAGGTGAGTGTATATACTGTATATATGTATATCCACAACAGCTGCGCAGAGGGGGCCCAATTAGATTTTTTTGTCATGGGGCCCAAAATTCCTGGCGGCGCCCCTGTGTGTGGCCAATGAACACAGCCTATTATACTAAATTGCACTAAACTTTTATATTTATATTTTAGTGTACCCCTGTCTTATAAGCGTTAAACATAATGACAATCTTGCACGCTGTACAGTTTGTAACAGTGACTTCAGCATTGCCCATGGCGGGTTAAATGATTGTAAAAGACATGTTGAGGTGAGTTCAACAAGTTTCATTTCATGTGCAAATTTTTCAGGCTGGCTAGTTGCCAAGGCTACATGAAAACAACATACTCCTTAGACCTGTTTAAAGTTGCAATGGAATATAAATAAAAGCAGTTTACATAAATAGTATAAGCAGCTTATATAAATAGTAAAAGTGATCTACATATTTTAACATAATTAACAAATAATTGCATAGACCTATAGAAATGATATATTATGCTTTTATATCTTTTAGGGACCACAACATGTTAGGGAGGCTAAGCGCAGGGAAGGCTGCTCCAGTATATCTCAGTTCTTCCATTCAGATAGGCAAAGTCTCACTGAGAAGGTGACTACAGCTGAGGTGTACTTCACATCTTTCATTGTGGAACATAACCTGCCGTTTCCTGTGTTTCATGAATGTTCAGAGGATTTGTACAAGTTAATCCATACAGAAAAAAGGCCATACATTATTATGGTTGATGAAAGCAATGACATCATGTGTGAGAAGGAGTGTGCCATTTTAGTCAGGTACTACAGTGAAGCACAGGATAAGGTGACAGTTGGATTTGTAGACATGCCAGTGTGCAATTATGCCAAAGCTGCCAACGTATTAAACTGCATTGCATCATCCATGCATGAAAAAGGCCTTGAATGGCCTAATTGCGTAGGATTCAGCAGTGACAACTGCAATGTTGTGATTGGTAAAAACAGCTCGGTCTTATCAAGAGTGAAAGCACAGGCACCTTATATATACAGTGTTGGCTGTCCAAGTCACTTGGTTAACATATGTGCCAAAACTGCTGCTAAAGAGCTCTCAAGGTGCTACTGGTGCTGCCAAATTCTAACTGTGATGTGATGTTCGAGATACCTCCCTGAAATGACTTTTTTGCAGGTTGGAATGTTTGCTAAGTATACTAGACCCCCACATTTGCACACTTGGTGAAGTTGAATAAACGACCTCACTCCGTTACTGCACCATGTTCAAATCTCGCGATAACAAACGCGACAAGCCCCTGTTAACACGCGTAGGAAACCCTGCGCGTCCCTCTTCCTTTTGCTGTCCACAAGCAAGGTAAATCATACTCCGTAACTTTCTAGGTTATAAAGTGACTTTTAATAATTTCTGTCACTCGTTTGATCCTTCATGCACCTTATAATGTAGCAGTAACCATATTGACACCGAATCTCAATAAAATTACGCAGAAACGAGATTCGTAGTTTTTAAAAATATATATAATTAGATCGCATGTTAAGAATGGCTGCGCCCATGCAGTCGCACTGAGGCCTGGTCTACTCGGCATGTATCACTTTATTTGGCTACGATATAAAGGCAGTGAATTAAAAGTAACAACAAATAGTACCTACATGGCCTAAAACACCGGCATTATAATTTATTTGCTAGTCAATAGAGCTTGTTTGTGTACATTTTATGCATCGGTGTAAACGTGGTCTTTAGCCATATTGCTAACACGCCGTTTCTCAACCACACACAAAACCGACCACTTGCGCTTACGATTATATTTAGGCGTTTATTAATAAAGAGGGTTGTTATGTCTCTGCAATAGTCCCAACTGTTTTTGGGCTTGCTTAAATGTGTAACTCGTATTCGAGTTAGCTAATAGCTAGCTAAACGTTGTACATGTGACTCGTTCTTGCTAAAGGAAACTGTAACGTATGCTTATGTGTCTTAAATTTAGTATTGATTATCATTTTCAGATGCCAGGCGGTGGTGTAACAGTGAAAGACGTCAACCAGCAGGAGTTTGTCCGCGCGCTGGCAGCCTTCCTCAAGAAGTCAGTTCAACGGTCTTTGTGTTCAGTGTTGATTGTATTCATATTCCAATATGTTTTTGTTTGAGACTTTTTTGTGCTATGTATACTGTAGTTTATTTTTTAGCCTGGTGTTTTGTCAGGTCGGGGAAGCTGAAGGTGCCAGACTGGGTTGACATCGTTAAGTTGGCCAAGCATAAAGAGCTGGCTCCCTGCGATGAGAACTGGTTCTACATCAGAGCTGGTGAGTGTGCTGTTTCTTTTACAAGAGATCAGGGACATGCACAATGTAAAAAGCTGTTCGAACCTCACATACTGGACAACAAGGAGGTTGGCTGTGCATTATTTAACTTCAGCCATGTAACGTTACCACACTTAAGCTTTCTGTGAGGGATGTGGAATATATTTAAGTCATGTGAATATCTGCATTTTTCAAAAGCCAGTAAAATGTAGGGTTTTATATTCAATAATTCCATACCAGGTGCCAAGTATCATTATTGGCAAACTTGTGATTGGTATGCATGCGTGGTCAATACCAATGAAGTTTAATGGTTCTTGATCATTTCAATATGTAGTAATATGCTATTGAACACTTAGAAAATTAAATATGAACTAATTGTTTGAATACAGTGGAAAGTGTTTCTCAAGTATATTGTTTCAAGTTCGGAGTAAGTGTGGTGTAAATGGGTCAGAAATAAATGGCAAGCAATGGTGTATATAAAACAATATAACAGAGAAATATAGGTCTGTCGTGACTGATTAATCTGATCGTGGATATTTGATCCAAGCACATTTTGAGATGATGGCAGTAATTGTGCAGTTTAAACTTCAATCACATTTTGCCAAAGATCATATAAAGACATTGTAAAATGCATAAAGAGAGATTGCACGTGAAATGAAGGTTTTTGGTTTAATCAAGACTAGTATTGTATAAGTATTCATTTTCACAGCATTAAAGTTACTCTGCACGCAAGTTGTAAGTTTACATTTGTTGACGTGCTTTTTGAGCAATAAAGGCATTGAACTGCTTGTGCATCTCTTCGGTATGCACATTTTTAGCAGTAAGAGAATAAATGTGTGTACATTTTCTGGAGTTTACACATTTGTAAACTCATGAAATTCTGGAATTCTCTGGAGAAAACGCTTGGAAATTGTTTATGCTTATACAGTCGCGGCTCGCATTGTGTGACAGGAATTACAAGCTGAGCTGAGAACGTTACAAGCATCTCTCAATCATTTTCAAACATGTTTAAAAATTTGGGGAGTCGGCCCAGTCTGGGTTTTTCCTGGGTCAGAAATGTTCTTTCCCACACACACCCACACACACAGTAAAAAGTACCCTACCCATGTAATCTACCAGTGCAATACTGACAATACATTTAAAATAAATACAAAGAAACAGTTTGTAATTTTTGCTTATTTTATTTTGATATCATCTATGAAGTCTTACGTTCCTCTTACTCATTTTTTTTTTACACCATTTACTGATTGTTTTGGTATATAATCATATCAATATTAAGAATTATGTGATTACTGAACATTTAAGTACAAATAAAGCAATACACATAAAGTAAATGTTTCAAACAGATTAAAGTGCAAAAGAATTATAAAGAACAATAGGTAAAACTACAATAAGGTCACACTAGTTAATGCAAAATGATTATACACCGATTTGTGAGTTCAGTGTTGGACAGATCAGTTGTTTTAACCAGTCGTTAAAATTATTTGGTTTAAAGGAATCATTAGGTCGTGAATCAGACATTAGCAGACGTATTGTGTGTGAATCCCGTCTGTTAGAACATCGGAGTAAGTGTGGTGTAAATGGGTCAGAAATAAATGGCAAGCAATGGTGTATATAAAACAATTTTGTTTTAAAACAATCGTTTAAAACAATTTTAAAACAAATTTGTCAACACACAGAATTTTTTTTTCCCCGTTTATTGAAAGTATGGTTTGTCAGCTGGTCAGAGAAGGTCGACTCTTTTTGAGCACGGTTCACGCCCAGCGGTAATTAAAGAAAAAATTGTCCGAATGCACCGCGTGGAACATTTTGATTGTGAAATATGAGAGAGCTAAGACGGTGCTTATTTTGAAGACCGAGAGGGCATGCGCGGTGGAGGGGCTCTCTGCTCGTTCTCTCCCTCAGTTACCCTGTCACAAGCGCAGCAGTCATCTACATCACTCATAAATCATAATAACTGATCAAATAAGGCTTTGGTGGGACAAATTCATTTTGCCGACCGGCAAAAATTTTTCAATGCCGGAAAAACCCTGCCGTTGTGCATAGGCTGTCCCCTATTGCCAAATCATACACAACCATGTCACATAGGCTAGATCTGACTATTATTAGGGTTGAAACAATCAATAAAATCGATAATGTAAATCATCGACAAAGAATGTCATTATCGATTAGTCGCGTCTGCCGACCGTGCACGAAAACTTCCGCCAGTCGTGCCAAATAGCAGCACTGAATAACGCATTTCTATGGACAATGCAAAAATAGTGGAGAAAGTGAGCTGCTGCAGGAAAGGTACATGATACAAGCTTCCCAAAACAAGAGAATTCTTTATTTTAAGCTTCAAGCTAATGCATTCTCGTAATGTTTAACATGGCTTGCCCTGTCAGGCACTTTGACCGATGCGTGTGCAGTTTAACGTGAGATGTTTCCTCAGCGCAAAACTTTAATTTTATGGTTATATCCTCATCTGTAAGCATTACAAATTCACGCAAGTGTTTCCATTTTGCATGAAAGTTCGTCCTGACAGTCTGTGTTAATACACGTCAAACAGATGGGACGCATTAGAGAGGGAGAATTAATATTCAGCCCAAAAATATTCGTTTTGCTGAAATATGTTGTTGGACATTAAATTTAGGTTTAAAAGTCAGTGTATTTAAAGTATTTGAGTGGTAACTGTAAAGGGATAACCGTGTGTGATTGGATATAAAGACGCTTCTCTCATATGAGGGAGGATGTGGAATAGTGTTGTCAATAAAAAAAAGTTTGACTTTTCTGCTTAATCGAAAAAATAATGGGCCAACTAATCGATTATCAAAGTCGTTAGTTGCAGCCCTAATTATAGCCCAGTGGCTGCTAGGGATAGAATGGTATGGAAATTTCATATCTCGATTATAGTGTCCCAAATTATCAAGATTATCAATATCATGGTTTTGTTCAAATGAGATGAAAGAGTTCAAAAAGAACAGATGCACACACTGAAAACATTTCAGCAAGTTTTATATTTAAAAAACAAACAAATAAAACGAGCTATGCATTTTTTTTTTTTAAGCAAGATTCTAGTCTGTGGCATTTCCTTCCTTATGACTGTCGTCAATAACGCATTATAACAGCGCACATCCATGTATCACAACGGACGCGCTCTCGTTTCATTAATGCAACTTGTGTCTCTGTTTTTGACTATTGAAAATGAAATCAGAGGACTTTACTATTAATACTACTATAATTACTATAACTTCTTGTGATCATCTTATGATACTGTGCAAAATTTATAAACGGGTAAGATTTAAAACATCTCAATTCAATTTGTCCCCGTAATTATTTATGTGGTAAAGAAAATCTTTGTAATAAGTGTACAACAAATGCATTTATCCCTTAAATGTCACCCTTAATGGTCTGAACTTGTTAATTTGTCTTTGGCTCAAAGCCAATTGCTGCTTTTGTGGAAGCTTCACCATACTATTTCCCAGATGTAGTTTTGGTATTGAGGTCAAAGTCCACTTGCCTTGCGTTCGCAGATTTGAAGTTCCCCCTGCAGTTACCGACTTCTTGCATGTTCTGCAGACAGGGTGACCATACTCGATTAAGTTTCCCTCAGGAGTTTTGTAAAAGCCAAAATGACCACACCTCAGATTTGGTCCTTTTAGAAGGCTGAAAAACCTCCCGCCACGGTCACTGCCTTCTGCCATTTTCTTCTCATTCAAAAAACAACATTGCGCTCTGCGTCAGACTGCCGTTGGCTGGACAGGATTTCCCGCGAGTATTCAAAATCGTGATAATCAAACAGGTTTTAATGGTAATTAAATTTTAAACGATATTACTAAACGTAAGTACATTTTATCGTGAAACCGGTAATCGTTCCATCCCTAGTGGCTGCAACCCTACAGCGTCCACATACACTGACACGCACACAAGTATATACACTCTATAGTTGTTTTTGTCGAAAGGAATAACTGTTGCAACATTGAAGGCATTAGTCTCTGTGTTAAGCGTGGAAGCTCATGTGATAGCCGTCGGCTCACCGTGCAGTACAGTCGTGCTGTGTACCAGCTGCTTTGAAGCGTTTTTATAAAGTTAACTGACTCGTAATGTGTGCAATGGTTCACAACCTCGCGAGTGTCCGAACTCGCACAGTGTACGCACACCTTTAGTGTGGTTAACTTTGTTTTGCTGTTTTGTGATTGATCCATTTGAATGCTTTGTGCTGTAAGCACAAATGTAGTGCTTTTCAAATGATGACAAAGTTTAGTGGTTTTAAATGTTTACTCTGAGAATCTGGTGGAAAACAATGGATGGTAAAAGCAAGCAATTGTGTCAGGATTGGGCTGGATTATTAATGACCATGTCCTGTTAATGTGTCAGCAGTTTCTGGTGTGCTGAGATTTTCTGAAACGAGCTAAGATCCCACTTGACGCTGAGTTTGAGTAGTTAGTAACTGATATTACAGATTTTATGCCATGTGCTGCAGCTTTGCTGCGAGTTTGATCAGACTTGCATTTGGTGGTGTTTCTTAGCATGTTGCCTTCTGGTATTCTCCACTGCCCTAAAGAAATCTCTTCTCCTGACCATCTCTGTCCTTTCTCAGCCTCCACAGTGCGTCATCTGTACCTGCGTGGAGGTGTTGGCGTGGGCTCTATGACCAAGATCTACGGCGGGCGTAAGAGGAATGGCGTGTGCCCCTCTCACTTCAGCGTGGGTTCTAAGAACGTGGCCCGTAAAGTGCTCCAGGCCCTTGAAGGCCTCAAGATGGTGGAGAAAGACCCCAATGGGTGAGCATATATCGATCTCAGGCAACCCTCTATACACACCATGGCAATAGAATCGCCATTGGCTAGTACTTTTTTTGTTTACTTGCCAGACTGATATACTATATTTAAATGTGTATGTATGATTCTACCAAATCAGCTTATCTTTGTAAAATGGCACAGCTATTTAAATAACTTGGGACTGGTGGTGGTGCTTAAGAAGATATTGTTGGTCATTCAGTGTTTCTGTGGAAAAAAAAATAGATAATAGTAATTATTATTAAAAGAGAATACTACAAATTAAATGCTTATAACAATATACAACGCACTACTAATTATACTACTAACAATATACAATTAGGGATGGGACAGTATGAACATTTCCTATCACGATTATAGTGACAAATTATCTATCACGGTTTTGTTAAAATTGAAAGCGTTCAAAAAGAACTGCTGCGCACTGAAAACATTTCAGGTTTTATATTTGAAAATCAATAAAACGACAAATAAAACAAGCAACTCTATGCAGTTTCTATTCTGTGGCATTTCTTTCCTTGTTAGTCATCAATAGCAACGCATTATAACACTGCGCACATCCATGCATCACATGGGCGCGCTCTCTCATTTCATTCTAATTCCACTTGTCATCTTGCGTCTCCGTTTTTGATTGTATTGAAAATGAAATCAGAGGACTTTACTATTAATACTACTAGAATATTGTTGTGATCATCTTGTCTGGACGATTGGTTTATATGCTGCACAAAATCGATTTATAAACCGGTACGATTTAAAACATTAACCCCTTATGTCACCCCCCCCCATTTTGGCAAATGGGTTATAAATGACATACCCAAAATAAAAAGGCTTCTGCTCATTTCATTCTGAATAGTCACATAACCAGCATATATCGGGTAGCATCAAGTTACATAACACAATTTAAGATTAAAATTACACTTTCATTCAAAACTCACTTTAAACAGCCAGTGTTTGTATTAGCTTCCTGTCGTGATCTAAGGTGGACTTCTAATTTGCATGTGATGTTGGATTAAAAATATCTTGCATTACAGAGATTATTTTGCACTCCTGACATAAATTAATAAATTAATGTCACTGCAACCCATTTGTATCATAAACAATGGTCAAATATCGAAGCTAGAGTCTTTAATCTTTCTAATGGTACTCAGTTTGTCCTGATCAAGTAAGAGTGTGAGGTTTTAACGAGCAGTCAACTTTCCTTGCGTTTGCTCTACAACAGTGGGTGATGGTCACGAAGGCTTCTCACAGATTTGAAGTGTTTCCCCCTATTGCAGACTTTCTTTTTGCATATTCTGCAGACAGGGTGACCATCCTCGAAATAAGTTTCCCTCATATGACCACAACTCCGATTTGGTCCTTTTAGATGGCTGAAAAATCTCCCGATTGTGGTCACTGCTTTCTGCCACTTCTCATTCAAAAAACAACGTTGCGGCGCTGCGCCAGACTGATGCTGGCTGGACAGGATTTACCAGAGTTTTTTTAAAATCGCAGTCAAACAATACAATCTCTAGTACAGTGTTGTGATCTAACAGACACCCGGTAGAAAGTAACACGAATAAGAAACCGCAATAAACTCCAAGTCATTTTATACGAAACCATAGAGCGTTATCTACAGATCAAGAATAATAACAGGAACATTGAATCATCTTGGAGAGAGTTTCATCGTTTTGACTGTCATAGCCAAACGCGACACTCAGTTTGAAAGCTGAATGGTGAATGAGTGGCTGCCGCAGCAGAGGGAAGCATTGAACTTGAATTTAATGACTTAAATATCCATCTTTACCTCGTTAAACTATGGAATGGCTTCAGAACCCATAATATAGTGCATGAAGCGTTGATGCTTTGTTTTTGTGGGGCACTGGGGCTTAACAATAACACAATATTATAAGCACAGTATCGAAATTGGATCGTTCCTGTCTGACCAATACCCGATCCGGCAAGTAATGGCGGTATCGGAGCTGATACCGATACTGAGTATCAGATTGGTGCATCCCTAGCTCCTAGCCCAATTAAACATACCTAGACCAGCTAATCATTAGTAGGCATACTAGAAACTTACAGGCAGGTGTGAGGCCAATTGGAGCCAAACTATATGAAGGACAGTGGCGGTCCAGGACCAGGTTTGGACACCCCTGATTAGACATGTGCCGGTTTACGGTAATATGATATATCACGATAATGAAAATGCAACCGTTTAAAGAGCACAAAACCGCTGTATGCTGCGAAGAGGCAGGCGCACTGATGTTAACAAGCCCAACACGCATGAGCAGCGCATGGCGGAAGGAGATGCACAGTGAAAATGCACATTCACTCTCTGACAGCAGATGGTGCTGTTGGAACCGCAGAAATGAAGCGGTTAACCTGGGAACCCTGTAAACGAAAGCAGCTGCACGAAAGAACAGCCTTTAAACGTTTCAAATAGCCATTCAGATGTTTGTATTCGCAATGTTTTCTTAATCATTGAAAATAAATATCCTTAAGTCTTAATTATATTTTAATCTGGACCACAAAATGCCCTAGACATTGTTTGAATATGTTCTGATTCATTGTTCTGCTTTCATTAGTTAACATTAATTCATTAGTTACTATTAACTAACGATAACTAAGGTTAGTAAATGCTTTAGAAGTATTTTTCATTGTCATTTTGTTAATTTCAACATTTTAACGCATTATTAAAATTAAAAGTTAACATTATTTAGGCCTAATGGACCTTTAATGTTAACAACGAATAACCTCTGTATCAAATCTAGCAATTGTTCATTGTTAATGCATTAACTAGCATTAACTGAGGCCTTAAGTGTTACCTATATAATTATTTTGCACTTTAATCAGTTTGAATTGAATAATTGGTTTACTTTTATAATTTATGTATTGCTTTATTGTATTTAAATGTTTTTTTTTTAATAAGTAAGTTATTATACCTGTTATAGTATGGCCACTTTTTTTGCAACTTCAATATCGTGATAATACCATATATCGTGATAAAAGCTACAGCAGTTATCGAAACATGAAAATTTGATACTGTCACATGCCTACCCCTGATCTATACTGTTATTGTGCTAAGATCCATGGTTATATTGTAGTTTTCCCAACTAATTCTCAATTGTTGCTGTTTCCCAGTGGGCGTAGACTGACCCCTCAGGGGACCAGAGACCTGGACAGAATTGCTGGGCAGGTAAGTGTTATCGTACTGCTGTATTTGTAAACTTGAGCATTTCCAACAGCTTTTTCAAAAATTGCAATTAAGTCAAGTCAGGCTTCTGAAGTTAGTCAGATATCGTACAACAGATGGTGGTTCTCAGAATTCACATGAATTGCTGTTCGCCTTAGTTATCAAATTTCAGAGTAATTAAATTGATGCTGCACAAATGCAGCATGAGTGAGAGCAGGTCCAGGTACTGAATGTGATGAACCCATTTTCACTTTAAAAGGCAGTAGTTTTGATTTTAATGTGGACACAGTACTATCTTCAAAAAGGAAATGCATGCACATCCTCTCCAAAGCCTTCGCTTGCGTTTCGCCCTCTGTTGGTCCTCCGCTTTCCCTGCGAGCTACCGCTGTGCGCCAATCCGATGCTGAAGGAAGTAAACAAGCCGATTGAATTTCATGCTCGCTGGGCTGCCGTATGGCAGCGTTTTATTCTGCCTGATCCCCTTAATGAGCTGAATTCAGATGAGTTAACGTGATTTTCTTGTTGTGCTTGCCTTGGCTGTGTTCTGCACTCTGACTCTTTCCAGAGTACTGTTGATATGCTTGGCTTCTCATTGGTGGCATGAGCAAAAACAATGTCAGTGTATAACCCAATTTTGCTCCTAATCTCCTGGCTCGGATCACGCCCAGAACCTGAAAGGCTCCTGAATGTTTTCCCACAGTTGATTCATTTCTCAAGGATTTTGGTGCGACAGGGTGCAGGAAATAACCAGACTGATGTGACTAGATGTCTCCTTAATCCTGATCTTTTCTTCATTATTTGTTGCAGGTTGCTGCTGCAAGCAAGAAATCTTGAAGTGTAAAATAAACTTTTGTGAGAAACCAACCACTGTGTCTTTGTTTGTTTCCTTCAGGGGCAAATTATTTAACCTTCCAAAACACATTGTCTTGATGTTATGTAAATAAATCTTCCTCCCTTCCATCAATATTTTAATGTTACGTTCTTTCTGTTATCAGTTCTGGGTCTTTGAGTCATATTTTGCATTAATTCAGTCTCAGGTGCTTCAGGCAATTTGCTTGCATCATCTTCCTGGAGTCTGATGAACAGTAAGGCTGAATTTGTGTAACTTGGCAAGGATGCTGATTGATTTACTCATTAAGACAAGTGTCTTTATTTCCCTTCTGCTAGTTTTGGCAGAGGAATTTGAAGCAGTTAATGGATAAATGCATAGCAGTCAAACTGAGCTGAACTGTGTGGTTGCTGCATGGTAACAGTGCCATCATGTGGGCTTGTATAATATAAAGTCCATTTGGTTTGTGTTGGCAGCCAGCGTTCTCTCCATTTACTTGGGGCCAAATCATCCCATAATTATATTACAGGTGAGGTGTGTGTGTACATATACGCTATGGGAAATGTTCTTGCTCATTTTTTTTTATTTTTTTTTTGGCAAAAGGTGGATTTTGTTTCCATTTTGTTTCAAATGTTGAAACCTGTTGTGTGAAGTTTTTAAAACCAAGTGTCTTTAATTTCCCCATCAAGAATCTCAAATTATTCCAATCTCAAATTATTCCAATCACAAATTTGCAGGGAAATATGAAATGTTGCTGCTTTGTTTCCTTAACTTTTGTGCTGTAGCTTGTTTGGGACAACTTAAGTCACTTAATTATAGCGTTGTGTAAAATGCTTCATTAAATCATGGATATTTACACATTTGGGCAATTAAAAGTTGTTGTTTTTTATATATATATAATATATGTATATCAAACGATACAAAAAGTAAATATTGAATTATATTTTCCATTTCAAAAATGGCTATAAAAGTTGTCTTCACTTTGCGTCGACTCAGTCAGGATTTTTTATAATTCTGAATAAATCAGGCAGTGTTGTGGGCAGCTTTAACTCTAATGAGCACTTACTATTTCCTGCTCATTGTGGATCTCACAGGACACAACATTTTTAATATTTTTAACAATATTGAAGTCTCTGCGGTCACAGCCTTAACATGTCAACTCCGTCATCGCAGTGTAATAGTTTCTGTAAAGAGTTGTGGGATAAATCTTGCCATTTTGATAAGTTTAAGGCAGCTACAACTGAGGAAAACTAAATTGCTCCACTGTAGAACACGTGGTTAAGGTGGGAAAAATTATATTTTGTGAACTCCATCAGATGATGATTGACAAATGCTCTCAAAAAGTCTGTGTAATGTTTTTTTGCATATGGGGAATTTTTCTAATGCGGTTTCAAGATTCTGTTTACATATACTGTATATTTGGCCTCAGCTCGACTTTTGTCAACTCCATCAGTATTTTATACAGTGAAGGTTTTTGTTAATTTTTAAAGAAATGTCTTATTTTTTTTTATTTATTGTGTAAAAATGTTAAAACATCAATGGAACTACATGATATTATGTCTTAATTACCTAAGAACATTGGTGATGTATGTTAAATATTAAAAGGAGGGAGGAGAATTAAGGAATTTAGAAACTGGGTTCATAATAGTGTGAAAACAAACAAAAAATAAACAGAAAATGTATTTTATGACTTAACTCCTTTACTGAACACCAATATTACATAACTGAAGACTTTACATTGTTTTTGGATAGATTAAATTAGCATGCTTTTTAGTGTCTAACGGAGTTGACAATTTAAGTTATAGAGTGAATACATATACATTTTTAGAAAAATATTTAGAAATAAGCCTGTTCCCTTACATGGTTCATTATCTGAGACCTTTTCTAGAGAGCACGACTGCATGAGCTTGTATGGACAGAAGCGCATGCCTGAGCTTGTATTTTGGGTTAAGCTGCGTTGCTTTGACATTGTGGAAAATAGAATAATAGAATCCAAAATGTATTACCTTTTTTACCCGTTAAGGATGTGACGGTGAGAAAATGTTCCCTCACCGTCACATTACAGTGCTTGTGCACTGTGCAGCCGTGTGCATTTGACTTTCGGTTTGCCAATTCGGGGCGGGATGCTTGAATGGTGGTTTCATTAGCCTATTGTTCTTAATGGAAAAAAAGACAACAAAAAACAGTACAATGACAAACTCCCTTGAATAGGCGCTTTTTTCGCTTTGAAACCAAATCTTACGTGATCTTGTCATTCAGCTCCTCACTCTCATGAATTAAATCTGGCTCCTGCTGCTGATGTGCGCACACACACGTGTGACTGCAACAGACAGCAACTTTAGAAATTGGAAAACAAAATCAATAAATCCGAAATCTTAGTGGGGACTCTCCATAGGCGTAATGGTTTTTATACTGTACAAACTGTATATTTAATCCCCTTACACTAACCCTACCCCTAAACCTACCCATCACACAAAACGTTCTGCATTTTTACATTTTCAAAAACTCATTCTGTATGATTTATAATCTTGCTTCCTCAAGGGGACCTCAATTTAGACAACATTTTTTTGGTGGTGGTTTTATTCACTTTTTTATTAATAATTTCTTATTCTAAACTTAATTATTTTTTTTATTTTTTTTTATACATTTGAATTATTGAAATAAATGTGATTTTTCTCTGCAAATTTATGTGGCATTATTGCAAAAACAGACAATTCAAAAGACCTTAAACAATAACAAATTCTAATCTTTGAAAAATAAAAATGCTGATTTTAATGTATTTTATAATGTTCAAGTATATGTACAAATTATATATCTCAAACGTTGAGAGAGGAGCAGTTGGCCACATCCAGAAAAATGAATGATCTCTATGGTCCTCTGCTGTGTGTGTGTGTACAAGTCATCATTACACATTTTTTCTTCAACTGTAATTCCTACAGGTTTTTCTCTAATCAGCAGATGGCAGAATTCTGCCCCAGCACCTAGATCAATATCCCGAAATAACCCATATTTAATAATTTAATATTTAATTTTACAACATTAAACACAAAAATATTTAATAAACAAATGGTCTAGTTGAATAATTTTGCAGTAAATGGGTAAAGTTCCCCAAGTGTCCCCAAAAACACAGCATATAATGTATAGTTGAGAAGTAAAAAAAAAAAAAAAAAAGTTTATTTTTTGTATAGGCCTGCAATCGCTCTGTAAAATGTTGGGGTCTAAATGACCATAAAGACCCTAAGTGTTAACTGTATATGAGGCCCGCTAGGGGTCAATCCAACCGGCCCCTGCTGTTGAACAGTTTTTCAATGGTTCTGAACAATACCTGTTCCGGCCGATAGGTGGGACTGTTCTTCGGAAAATGTAATCAAACCTTCACCAATTCAAAGAACTGATGAGGTAATAAAATGGCTAGGTAAAATTGAGAATTTATGTTTAACTTCCATACTTAATAATTGTGCAGAGTTAAGTGTGATAGGACAGCTAAATGTAAACAAATAGCCTACCTTTTTTATCGTACCATGGATGACAGTCCAGTCTGCTAAAAGCAGTTAAGCTATTTTGAATTTAGCCAACAACATGCAGCGGAAAACACATTATGTCCAATGGGGACAACATATCGTTAATGAAGTAATATTCTACAGGTAAATTTTAATCCACCAGTAACAAAAAGTCGGCCCCTCGTTGTAGGCTAACTTACGGTTAATGAACGCCAGAGGGCAGCAAAGATCAAGATTTGTATGGACCGCGAAGGTGAGCTACATCAAAACAAAATCTAACTTAGCCTACTGAATGCACCACACTTACTTTAGTTAAGGAAAAACTGTAACAAGTAGAAAATAGTTTGTTACATTATAAATCACATAGGCTACCATCAAAACAAACATCATATCAACACATTTGGTTCACGTCGGTGTCACTGCAGACAGTGGAGATGTTCCACTGGTGATTTGTGTTTGAGTGCCGATTTGTGGTGTTTACCGTTTGCTTGACACAATGTGTGTTCAGATGTTCCCTGGGAAGCTGTTTCATTCTCTGTGTCCACAATATTATGCAGCTCGCTCCGTGCCAGTTTATCAGTGGCCGTGTAAATGGAATCTCTTTTTACAAAATCAGTCATCAACATAATGAACGTTTCTGCGTTTGCCCTTCATCTCTCAAGAGATATTCATTTGTAACATTTTCATACCCAACCTCGCCCCCCTCGCCAGCTGTTTGGGAACACCTGAACCACTCCCGCTCTCTGTTTCTACCCTGTAATTTGGAAGCAAGAGAGAAAGATAAACATGCCTTTGAGTGATAGAGGAGAATGTCAAGAATGCTGGCTTAGAAGGTGTTGCTGTTTGTTCACTTGCTACTTTCTGAATGCGGCTTGGCCTCCAACGATGCCGCCGCCGACTCCGAGCCCCTGCAGCCTTCACGTTACCTCTGTTAACTTTCCAGGGCATTGTTTTCAGAATGGAGCCTGTGGGTGTATATAGAGGAGATTAAAAACTGTAATTACTACAATTAAGATTACGACATTAGATAATTAAGTTATTGTGCTCAATATGTCATGCCTGTTTAAAGTTACCATTAAATCAAACTGGACAAATCTTATTTTTTATGGAATATTGCAGTATTTATTATCAATTATTAATCTGTGCACGTCATCATCATTATTATTATTTTAATTCATGTACCCTTGTAATTTAATCAAATTAACTTCCCCTCCCTTTGACATTTCTGATGACGTTTACTGGAGCAGCAAAGGGCTAGTTCACACAGAACACATGCTTGCTGGTAAAAACACAAGATGCAGGTCAGTTGAACGAAAAAAAAAAGCACAAGGTCTAGAGGTAAGTTTTTTAAAAGTTCTTTTAACTTGAGCGGCACGTTTTGTGTCGTGCGCGAGACGCTGCAAAAGACACCAGACCCGCGTTTACATTGAAAAACAATGGAAAAGTAATGCAGTGGAAGGGAATTTTTTTATTTAAAAAAGAAAAAAAAGCAATATACACGCACCTAAAGGATTATTAGGAACACCATACTAATACTGTGTTTGACCCCCTTTCGCCTTCAGAACTGCCTTAATTCTACGTGGCATTGATTCAACAAGGTGCTGAAAGCATTCTTTAGAAATGTTGGCCCATATTGATAGGATAGCATCTTGCAGTTGATGGAGATTTGTGGGATGCACATCCAGGGCACGAAGCTCCCGTTCCACCACATCCCAAAGATGCTCTATTGGGTTGAGATCTGGTGACTGTGGGGGCCATTTTAGTACAGTGAACTCATTGTCATGTTCAAGAAACCAATTTGAAATGATTCAAGCTTTGTGACATGGTGCATTATCCTGCTGGAAGTAGCCATCAGTGGATGGGTACATGGTGGTCATAAAGAGATGGACATGGTCAAAAACAATGCTCAGGTAGGCCGTGGCATTTAAACAATGCCCAATTGGCGCTAAGGGGCCTAAAGTGTGCCAAGAAAACATCCCCCACACCATTACACCACCACCACCAGCCTGCACAGTGGTAACAAGGCATGATGGATCCATGTTCTCATTCTGTTTACGCCAAATTCTGACTCTACCATCTGAATGTCTCAACAGAAATCGAGACTCATCAGACCAGGCAACATTTTTCCAGTCTTTAACTGTCCAATTTTGGTGAGCTCGTGCAAATTGTAGCCTCTTTTTCCTATTTGTAGTGGAGATGAGTGGTACCCGGTGGGGTCTTCTGCTGTTGTAGCCCATCCGCCTCAAGGTTGTGCGTGTTGTGGCTTCACAAATGCTTTGCTGCATACCTCGGTTGTAACGAGTGGTTATTTCAGTCAAAGTTGCTCTTCTATCAGCTTGAATCAGTCGGCCCATTCTCCTCTGACCTCTAGCATCAACAAGGCATTTTCGCCCACAGGACTGCCGCATACTGGATGTTTTTCCCTTTTTACACCATTCTTTGTAAACTCTAGAAATAGTTGTGCGTGAAAATCCCAGTAACTGAGCAGATTGTGAAATACTCAGACCGGCCCGTCTGGCACCAACAACCATGCCACGCTCAAAATTGCTTAAATCACCTTTCTTTCCCATTCTGACATTCAGTTTGGAGTTCAGGAGATTGTCTTGACCAGGACCACACCCCTAAATGCATTGAAGCAACTGCCACGTGATTGGTTGATTAGATAATTGCATTAATGAGAAATTGAACAGGTGTTCCTAATAATCCTTTAGGTGAGTGTATATATATATATATATATATATATATATATAATTACATAATTCACAGTGCTTCATAGGAGTGGGCAGGTACAGCATTATGGTTAATGTTGTTATTCACCAGGAATTTCAATGTTAAACACGATTATTTTAAAAATAAGCTGAAATAACTGATGGCTTCAGCAGAAGCATATATCATGGATTAAAGGCCCATTCACACCAAGAATGATAACTATAACGTTAACTATATTCGCGTTCACACCAGCGGGCGATATCGTTCTGTTCATTTTAAGCGCATGCTTGTCTGTCACTTTAAATGGCCAAGCTCGTTACAACAGGATGGATTCTGATTGACTATCAATGTTTTTTTCATTCATCAGCTGGAAAAAAAGTCGTTCGGAAAGTGATTCCAAGATATTTTTTCTCTCTCTCTCTAATCACTGTTTCGAAACAAATGATTCGAAAAAGGTTTCGAAGCTTCATGTTTCAGAAGCACCCATCACTAGTTAACAGGCTCCATCATCTAAATGCTTGCTGTGTATGCGCTAATAGACTGTCTGCTCTCTGTCATTTTTCACTGTGATGTGTTGATTGGAGGATTTCTGGGCCGCGAGCTGCTTCCTCAAAAATAACTGTATTATCAGTGACGTTTCAAAGCCACTCAACACCCTTCTTCTGTTTTTCTGCAGGATAGAGAGAGATCTGTGACAGCGGGTCAGGATGACAGGGCGGGTAAATGCATGGACATAATGCATAAAAAGATTGATATATAATCGGATGTTCCTGTTAAACAAAGCTTTTGTTTGGTTGCCCATTTATACAGAGCTCTTCACACAATGTTGAAGTGTGGGTAAATACTTCTGTCCTGGCCATGGCCAATCTAATCCTAGCGTCCGCTAGCTAAAGTAAACAGCTATTGTTGGTGTTAAATGTCTTTTTGAAAAAAGAAAATTTTACCGATTTGAGTAGGAACACTCACAAAACTCATTATGTTAAACACTTTTTCCTCTGGGGTCTATTGAAATGCCAGTGAAAATGAGTTGAGCATCGTTAAATATGACTTCACTTTCTGTTGAGACTGCATTTTTTTCCCATTTGACAGCGCTGCATCTCGCTTTTTAAAGGAGCGCATTCTGGGTAAATGGTCCCTGAGACTGTCTTTCCCGCCGACTGTCACTGAAACTCAGCTTCTGCGTGGCGTCTTTGTTAATCTACCCATCAAGCTCTGTTTGTGTTTGGGGCAGGTGGTGTAG
Source organism: Rhinogobio ventralis (assembly GCA_039654625.1). Lineage (NCBI taxonomy): Eukaryota > Metazoa > Chordata > Actinopteri > Cypriniformes > Gobionidae > Rhinogobio > Rhinogobio ventralis. The sequence continues at coordinate 20,405,909 of CM077201.1, forward strand.
TAAGTCCTGGTGCTTTTGTGTATTAATCTTCTGTGTGGCTGTGATGTTTCCCTGTGTGTGTGGCACAGCCTCAGGGCAGACAAGCCTGTGTTGTCTTTACTCAACAGGCACATGGCATGGCCTGCTCCCTTGGACATAACACCTGTTTGGAGGGCAAAAGGCGAGCTATGAACAGATGCGGGTTAGAAACACTGTGTTTGAGTGTGTCTGTTTGGCACTTGATCTGGGTTCATGTACATTTGCCAGACACAGTCAAACACCTGTCAAAGGATGGACCAGAGCAAAGTCAAGTTTAAAGGAAGAAAAACCATTAGGAAGATACAAAGGCTGGCAATTTAACATGCCAATTTGTTATGATTAGTCAAATTTTTTTTTATTATTATATTAATTTGTATTTATACACTCTTAAGAAAAATGGTTCTAAACAGTACCAAATTTGTAACAATAGAAGAACCCTTTTTGGTGCTAAATATAACCTTTTTTATAGGGTTCCATAAATAACCATGCTTTAAAAGTGCTATATAGGACCTACAGTATATAGGCAGAACTTGGTGTTATAGATATCCTTTTTAATAATAAAATATAATTTATTAATATTTGTTTTTTACCCCTCTATCTGCCTGGTCTTGTAGCCTCTATTTGGGTTTTACATAAGTAAATAAAAAACACAGCATGTTGTGTCAATTAGGTATTTTTATTTTTTATTGACATGGCAAATTGTAGCAAAAACAACAGTGCTCGAACAACAGCCGAATACATTAATAAATAACAATTGACATTGAACATGATATATGTAAATATGTAATAAAGATCAAGTTCCAGTGAAATAATTTAATCCTCAGATGTCTTTATGTCCTTCATTATGTGTGTATTCTGAGTGGCAGTTTCTCTCTGCAGATGATGAGGTTATGGTATGTGACAGCATCTGAAATACACAATTGAGTTTAGAGTTACAGTGTGTCTTTTCCAGTTGTTTATGAAAAATAGTGTATAATGTGTGTGTGTATGTATATATATACACTCACCTAAAGGATTATTAGGAACACCATACTAATACTGTGTTTGACCCCCTTTCGCCTTCAGAACTGCCTTAATTCTACGTGGCATTGATTCAACAAGGTGCTGAAAGCATTCTTTAGAAATGTTGGCCCATATTGATAGGATAGCATCTTGCAGTTGATGGAGATTTGTGGGATGCACATCCAGGGCATGAAGCTCCCGTTCCACCACATCCCAAAGATGCTCTATTGGGTTGAGATCTGGTGACTGTGGGGGCCATTTTAGTACAGTGAACTCATTGTCATGTTCAAGAAACCAATTTGAAATGATTCGAGCTTTGTGACATGGTGCATTATCCTGCTGGAAGTAGCCATCAGAGGATGGGTACATGGTGGTCATAAAGGGATGGACATGGTCAGAAACAATGCTCAGGTCGGCCGTGGCATTTAAACGATGCCCAATTGGCACTAGGGGCCTAAAGTGTGCCAAGAAAACATCCCCCACACCATTACACCACCACCACCAGCCTGCACAGTGGTAACAAGGCATGATGGATCCATGTTCTCATTCTGTTTACACCAAATTCTGACTCTACCATCTGAATGTCTCAACAGAAATCGAGACTCATCAGACCAGGCAACATTTTTCCAGTCTTCAACTGTCCAATTTTGGTGAGCTCGTGCAAATTGTAGCCTCTTTTTCCTATTTGTAGTGGAGATGAGTGGTACCCGGTGGGGTCTTCTGCTGTTGTAGCCCATCCGCCTCAAGGTTGTGCGTGTTGTGGCTTCACAAATGCTTTGCTGCATACCTCGGTTGTAACGAGTGGTTATTTCAGTCAAAGTTGCTCTTCTATCAGCTTGAATCAGTCGGCCCATTCTCCTCTGACCTCTAGCATCAACAAGGCATTTTCGCCCACAGGACTGCCGCATACTGGATGTTTTTCCCTTTTCACACCATTCTTTGTAAACTCTAGAAATGGTTGTGCGTGAAAATCCCAGTAACTGAGCAGATTGTGAAATACTCAGACCGGCCCGTCTGGCACCAACAACCATGCCACGCTCAAAATTGCTTAAAACCATTCTGACATTCAGTTTGGAGTTCAGGAGATTGTCCTGACCAGGACCACACCCCTAAATGCATTAAAGCAACTGCCATGTGATTGGTTGATTAGATAATTGCATTAATGAGAAATTGAACAGGTGTTCCTAATAATCCTTTAGGTGAGTGTATATATATATACATACACACGCATGTAAACATCTGGTAAATCCAGAAGATACAGTATGTCTACAGTATGTAAATTTTATAGTAAGGTGTGAGATGACATTGTATGTTCTCGCAACATGTTATCAGAAACATCTACATTCTGAAGGATAATCTGTTCATACCCATCCAAATAGCCAACAGTCACAAACAAGCTTTTTTGCGGTTAGTCGGGGCTGTCTCTGTCTTTGCTCTTAAACAAGTCCTGCTTATCTAATCACAAAAACTGATAACCAGAAAGTTCTCCTATTTCTGTTGTATTTCTCTCACCTGTGTCACCCCCCTTCAGTGGCTACCATCACTTCACCTCTCTTTCAACTCAAACCACTGTTCACTATAAGCTCTCAGTTCTTCTGATCCCCCCCGAGTATGTGTGGTCTTATCTTAACAGCTTCTGACCCAGAGTCCCGCTCTCGTTTACTCCTGTCAGCCCATTCCTCTCCCATTCACTTATGCAGACAATGCACATCCACCATCCCACTCCTCCGTGCAGGAATATGAATTTTGCAACATCTTGGTATTAAATATTTACTTCGAACAGTGTCCAGAGAAATGTGAACATAAGCCATGCACATACCTGCAGTTATTTATTAAGTCTCGTATGACAGTCCAGATCCCTGCAGTTGGTTAGAGCAGCCCGAACAGACGCGCATGAGTTAGGGTTATTAGAGTGGGTGAACTCTCTAGAAAGATAGGAATGGATTATTTATGGCTGGTCAGTGCTGATGGTATGATAGTTCTTCTGCTTTAGCAATATGTTGAATGGAATATTATTATTATTATTTTTTTTTTACTTTGGGCAAAGTTCTCCCACTTTTCTCTCCCCTCATGTCCCTTCAGAGTTCAGGCATGTTGTTTGTGTGTGTGTGTTGGACAAAGTGTATTTCTCTGTAACATTGCCACATTCTTTCTCTGACTGCTATGTTATTGTAGTGGTTGACTAATATAAAGGGATAAAGGGATAGGGATGAGAATTCTGTCATAATATAGGCCCTGTTTACAACTAGTTATAAGATGTGTTTTAGTCAAATGGATCACAAGGACGACACTAAATATAGGTGGTAATGGGGTCTAAAACATTTTGAGCTTGTCCACTTTCGACCACTTCCAGAGGTAGTTGAAAACGCATTTGACCGAATTGCTTTCCTAGTGTAAATGCTCATGTGGTCGGATGTGTTCGAACAGCTGCAAAAGACCACCTACTGACCTAACTCGTGAACATTATGGGAAGCACGCTAGCAAGACGGGATTTAAACTTTGTTGACTGAAGACCCAAAATTGGTTTAAAGACGAAAAATGCACCAAGCACAATATTCTCTCACCATTCCTGATTTCTAACAAGCACTCACTGTACTCAGTGTGGGCTTGCAACTGTCAGAGCATTAACGAAATCTGATGCTCTCTGTATGTTTTTCCGTCATCTTTGGTGAGTTCATATGTAAATTGTGCGAGCTTATTTTGTCCATTTGATTGAAAGATCTTAAAAAGCCCATACATTTACCCACCCACATCCCCTTGAAGAAATCAGGATATAAGTGGTTGAAAGTGGACAAAAGAGACTCCCTCACCTACTTGTGATCTGATCGATCAAAATGCATCTTAATACCAGGTGTAAACAGGGCCTTACTCACCCTCATGTCGTTCCAGACCTGTAGCCTATGGCTTTCTTCTGTGGAGCACAAGTTATTTTGAAAAGTTTGTGTGTTTTGTTTTTTTGGTCCATAAAATGAAAGTCAGTGGGGTCCAATGTTGTTTGGACCCCAACATTCTTCAAAATATCTTATTTTGTGTTCTACAGAAGAAAGTAAGTAAGGCTTTGGCATAAGGCTTTGGAACTACATAGGGTTAAGTAAATAACGACAATTTTAAAAAAGAAATTTTAAATATAATTTAAGGATAGCATTTCTTTTTTTTTCTTTCCTTTTTAAAAAAAAATACAAAGCATTGATTTAAATTCACACAAAAAAATAAATCAGAAAATGTGCATTGTCTGTTTGACAAGGTTGTTTTAAAATCCCTTTGAGGCAAATCAGTTCACTTGGTCATCTTTTTAGCCTTTGGGCATGAATTTGGGAAACATAGGATAGTAGGGGAGTCTGAAACTTGAGTGGTCCCTAAGGCTCACACCTACCTCTAACCATAATCATACTTGCTATTACGCCAAAATCTTCAGGTATAGCTTTCATCTTGAATATAATATGCCTCATACCATCTAGTGTTTTGGAAATTCAATTAAATTGTTTAATGTAGTTAGTTACTACCTTTCAATAGTTTTGGTTTTTTAATGAAATTAATACTTGTATTCATCAAGGATGCATTCAATTGATAAAAAGTGACAGTAAAGACTTACACTGGTATGATTCTGAAAAAAGTTATTTTGAACTTTCGATTCATCAACAAATCCTGAAAAGAATTTATCGTAGTTTCCTAAAAAAAAATTATTAAGCAGCAATCAACATTAATAATCCTGAGCAGCAAATCAGCATATTAGAATGATTTCTGAAGGACCATGTGACACTGAAGACTAGAGTAATGATGCTGAAAATTCAGCTTGGCCAAATTACATTTTAAAATATTTGTAAATTGTAATATTTCACAACATTACTGTTTTTTGATCAAATAAATGCAGCCTTGGTGCACAAAAGACTACTTAAAAAAAAAATAATAATTTTAACAACCAGTTTTAAATGGTAGTGTAAGAGGCCTGGTTGCCTCAGTGATAGCCTCAGTCTTTTTTAAATGAAAATTTCTCCATCATTCCATTTCTTGATCTGTTTCCTGTTACTTCTTACAGCCTGTATAGGTTGCAGGTTGTATCAGAACTGGGGGAATTGAGCGGGAGAGAGTGACCAGGTCTGAGATCTTTTATCTTCCAGTCTTAGAGCTTGTCTGTCAGGTAGTGCAGAACCACACTGAGACATTGAGACCACTGTCTGGATACAGAACACTGACTGTCCCCTTGCTTTTGAAGCTCAGGAGAGAGCTCACATGGAATGCTAATGCTACAGTCAAAGTCAGGACAGTGTAATTTTTGGACAGTGTTCCAGAAAGGAGACATTGTGTCATTGCTCTGCGATTCATTAGCATGCCAGGCTGTGTTGCATACCCTATCGTCGTCTTTTTAAAGGGAAAATGAAATGAAAGTGAGGTGTCTGCTACATTACAGGTTAATTAGGAAAATGACTTGGAAATGGAACTATGTGGGTTTAAAGTACTTGAATATTGTTTGTGCTCTTCAGAGAAAACTGTGTTAGAGATTATAACTTTGCATCTCACTTTGTCCCATTCTGAAAGTCATCTGCATACTCAGAAGCAGATGAAAGGCCTGAACCTGCTTTAGGGCTGTGCAAATGTAACAGACAGCCATTTAGTGTTACATTATGCGTTTGCCTAAGGCTGTTCTCCTCTACAGTAATGGGGAGTCATGCTTCCCTGTCTTTTGATATATGAATGACAATTTTTTTCATTTTTCATCATAACTGCGGTGCTTCTGTTATAGCTGTCTCATGTCTGGCTGTGTTTTAAATCTGTAGCACAGCACACACAGCATTTCATGAATAACAATGCACTGCTACTATTCCTTGCCCTATGGGAGTAATGGTTGGGTGAGTACAAAGACTCTGCCCATTAAAGTGGGCTGCAACCTGCAAGCATAACTGCCACTCTGCTCTTGCTGCCTGATTTTTTTTTTTTTAATTACGCAATAGCATGTTTTATTCCTTTTGAAATGACCCATTGTGGCATTTCCAGCCCTGTCTTTAGTGCAGAATGAGTTTCTTTGGGTGTTCGGCATAGGTACGACTGTATGACTATTAAATTGATTTGTACTTACTATATATGATTATTAAGATGAAACTAATGGGTTTATTTATTAGGGCTGTCAAAAATGGTAAGTAAATGTTAATTAATCTAATTAATCCTATATGAATCATTTCTTTTGAGATAAGCTTATAAGTGAAGATCTTTCTAGACATTACATTTGTAACACTGAGGGTATATATATAATATTATTATTTTATTCCATTTATTCATTTTGAATAATTTAGATAAGCTTATTATTGTGGTGTATTGTTCAGCCATCTTGTCTTTAGTTCCTATATATTCATATGTCTTAATTTCATATAACGTAATCTTAATTGTCAGTTAGTTCTGTGACAAAGGAGTGACAGGCACTGACCACAAAATATATCACTTGTTCCTTACCTCTGTTAGCTTCCAGTTGCCTTTAAACTACCATTTCTAACATTATTTTAATGCCATTCATTCTTTAATTCTCACCCTGTGCTCTTAGCAGCTTAAGTACACAAATAAACTTTTTCTTCTGACCCTTCTCCCCAATTTCTCCAACCAAGAGGCAGAATGTGTGCTGGAGGAGTGTAATCTGCTCTTCTGCTCTCCTTTATTTCCATTTCAATCCCTTGTTCACAGCTGGAACCCAACTGCTTTGCATGCTGATGAAGAGTGGATCAGCCCGATGTGGGGGAAAAGCGCAAACAGACAGGGGGAGGGAATGAGGGATTATTTGGAGGAGTAAAAGAGAAGAAAGGGAGAGAGAACTGAGGAAAGAAAGACAAAGAGTGTATTTGTTTGTACGCTTTTAAAAAGCACTCAGAGAAAATCTATTATTTCCACTTATAAACCGATCGATTGTTCTTGCATTTTCCCCCTTTTTCTTATATTCCTGCCAGTGGTATCGCTCGTTCTGTGGACTGCAGTGTGAAGTCATCTCTGTCGGGAAAAGTGAGAGATGCTGAGTCAGATTACTCATAAACCTAGAGAATTAAGCAGCATTATTCTACCAGGAAGTGGTGACCAGCATTCTCTTTGACAGAATAATTGGTCTATTGTTAATAATGTCAGAGAGATGTTGAAGTTGAGGATGTAAGAACGTGAGTCAGATGTTTGGTGGTTGTGAAGAGGTGAAGTGTTGAAGTGTGTGTGCATACAGTATGTGCTCTGCATAGTGTTGAAGAAATGCACCATTTCAGAAACACAGACAAAAATATAGGCCTACAGTGGGCAGACTTAAAATAACTTTTCTTAGAATTTTTTTTTTTCTGAGTGATTTTTGCAGTTACTTTTATTATCTGGTCCCAAGGTGATTCAGCTGGATGTATTAAGTCAGTTCCCCTCATGTATACACAAATTTATGATCAAATTTAGCACTCTTATGGAAATATGACAATATTTTATAATTATCATTTAAATCTGACTTATTTTCAAATTGTTTGTCAGAAATCAACATCTCAGGAAAATGTTATGGGGTTTCAAATCAGAATATGACTTTCTGTTATGAAACAGGTCACCGATTTCATACATGACCTCTGTAGAAGACACCAGGACTCTGTCTTGTCATGTCTTTTATTGTCCTTGGGTCCTTGTGTCTTACAGAGGACATAGCACAAAATAGGAATAAAATATATATATTTTTAAAATGTCTTTATTCCATTTGTTTCTTATGACAAAAAAAAAAAACCTAAATTCACAAAACATTTTTCTGGTTATAAGGAGGATTTTTTTTTATATAGTGCCAACATCTTTTTGAAGTCACGCTATAGTAATGATTTTTTTTTTTTCATCATTTTTCACATCATTTAAAGTCACTATGAAAGATGTTATTTATCTTACTGTAAACGATTTATCCATGCATATGTTTCATTTATTTATTTTTTATCTTTTGTAATCAACTCGATCTTCAGGTGAAACATCAAACTGTCTGGTGGTGCAATCAGATCTGATTCTAGCAAATGAACAACCGATGGATAGAACTAAGTCCTTCCCTGCATTTTTTTTGATAGTCTGTTTCACTCAGATGTACATCACAAATGGAAGAAATGATTTGTTGCTATTTCAGTTACATTGTGACTTTAACCACTATACATTCCTAATTCTACTGATAATGCTGAAATTAATGAAAACACTAAAATGGTTATTACTCTGGACATTTGCTGTTGTTTTGATCTGTATGCTGGAATGTTTTACTACTATCTTGTTAAATACCAGACTTAATTGAAAGTAACACATCTGGTTATTTTGATGATTGTTATCTTGTTGAACTATATACACTGATCAGGCGTAACATATTCCTAATATTGTGTTGGTCCCCCTTTTGCTGCCAAAACAGCTCTGACCCGTCGGGGCATAGACTCCGCTAGACCCCTGAAGCTGTGCTGTGTTATCTGGCACCAAGATGTTAAGTCCTGTAAGTTGCGAGGTGGGGCCTCCATGGATCGGACTTGTTTGTTCAGCACATCATACAGATGCTTGTTTGGATTGTGATCTGGGGAATTTGGAGGCCAAGTCAACACCTCAAACTCATTGTTGTGCTCCTCAAACCATTCCTGAACAATTTTTGCTTTGTGGCAGGGCACATTATCCTGCTGAAAGAGGCCACAGCCACCAGGGAATACTGTTTCCATGGAAGGGTGTACATGGTCTGCAACAATGCTTAGGTAGGTGGTACGTGTCAAAGTAACATCCACATGGATGGCAGGACCCAAGGTTTCCCACCAGAACATTGCCCAAAGCATCACACTGCCTCCGCCGGCTTGCCTTCTTCCCATAGTGCATCATGGTGCCATGTGTTCCCCAGTTAAGCAACGCACACGCACCCGGCCATCCACGTGATGTAAAAGAAAACGTGATTCATCAGACCAGGCCACCTTCTTCCATTGCTCCGTGGTCCAGTTCTGATGCTCACGAGCCCACTGTTGGTTCTTTCTGTGGTGAACAGGGGTCAGCATGGGCACCCTGACTGATCTGTGGATATGCAGCCCCATACCCAACAAACTGCGATGCACTGTGTATTCTGACAACTTTCTATCAGAACCAGCATTAACTTCTTGAGCAATTTGAGCTACAGTAGCTCGCCTGTTTGATCAGACCACAGACTTCGCTCCCCATGTGCCGCCCATGACCCTGTTGCTGGTTCACCACTGTTCCTTCCTTGGACCACTTTTGATAGATACTGACCACTGCAGACTGGGAACACTCCACAAGTGTTTTGGATGCTCTGACCCAGTCATCTAGCCATCACAATTTGGCTCTTGTCAAACTCGCTCAAATCCTTACGCTTGCCCATTTTTCCTGCTTCTAACACATCAACTTTGAGGACAAAATGTTCACTTGCTGCCTAATATATCCCACCCACTAACAGGTGCCGTGATGAAGAGATAATCAGTGTTATTCACTTTACCTGTCATAATGTTATGCCTGATCGGTGTATACAGAAACTTCAGATTGCTGGACTAGGAAAAATGAGGACTATATTTTCAGACATCCAGTTTATCATCAGTAAACTCTTGTTCATATAGTTATTTTACTAGTGTCCTGTATATGCTCATTATGAACAGATTCTCTATCTGTATAATGGAACCTGTAACGAAAATATTATCTAATCTAATATTATATGCGTCTGTTGAATGCTTGAGTCTGATTGGCTGACAGATGCTTTAAGGTGTTAATTGTTAGCATGGCTATAGACTTTATTCAGAGCAGCGCCATAACAAGTATGAAAGCGAGGCTGTGAGGAATAGAAAGACTTAACCTTGTCCACTGTAAAAAGCTGTACAAAGCTCCAAGATCACTTATAATTTTTCACAACTCATATTGCCTGGAGTTTTTTGTCTACTGAAATATATTATTGCAGTGTTTCCTCAGCAGAACGACTCAAAAACAGTAAAATAACAGTTCAACCCAATGAAGAGAGGTATGTCTGTCCCTCACAGCCTCTCTTTCAAATCAAAGATGGTGGTGCTGTGATTAAGGTCTATATGAAGTAGTTCCAGATCTTGCCTGAATTTAATTATTTCCTTACAAATAAATATAATCAATAGGATTATTTCTATTTATTTCAAAATGAATTTATAAATTATAAAAAAAAAAAATATATATATATATATATATGGAAAGCACCCCTCTCTCTTTTTCTGAAAACAACTTCAGGCTTTTTCTAAGCAAGATGGTAAATCAATGATGTAAGATGTGTTTATGTGCTTACTGCGGTGTAAGCGGAATAATTGGCTGTTAAATTATTGATAATTAATGCACACCCAAGCTGTGACTTTGCTTCACGTTGTGGCTGCATTAGCACCATGTGCATTAACTTTTAATAATTCGTCATCCAACCGTCATCCCTTAATGCTTACTTAACTCTAAATCCAAATAAAGCGTTTGAAATGTGTGTGTGAGTGAGAGAGAGACTGAGTGAGCGTGAGCTTTTGTAGGGCGGCTGACAGAGACCCGCTTGCTTGATCAAAGGGACAGAAGCAGCTCAAGCCAACCGAGCCTGATGAACACACTCACAATCACACACTCTCTCCCACGGGATGCTGCACCTCACCATATGCTGAGTATTGATTATGATTCCTATTGATTTATGCTCCCATGCCTAAGCAGTAAATGAAGTCTCAACCCTCTTCAATAAATTACTGCAGTGAGCGTACATTACACTGTCCTTGGCTTTTGAGAACGTCACAGTTTCCTTTTAACCTGAATAATGTCATGTTTTTGCAGATCTCTGCAATCTATTTCTGCCAGCAGATGTGAGTGAATAGCTAGTTGATTAAAGGAGCACGTGGCCATTCCACTGCCCTGCCACACTCGTCCTGATGAGCGGGTACGCCAGGAGCTTGGCAGCAGAGATCACAGTGCTAAATCATGGCGGTAAGGGGAGCTTGGTTGCACTGACTGCTGCAGGCTGGGATTTCCAGCACTCTCTCTTCGGTCTCAGCATCAATCTGGCATTGGTGCCAGCGCTCCCTCATTGGGCCGGAGCGTGTGTCATAGGTTCTCTTCCCTGAATGCACCGTCATTGCCGGCTAATAAGATAATGACCATCATCATGAGTAATAGAGGGTGAGAGCGAGACAAACAGATATGGAATGATAAAGAAAGGGCTTTTGGGTGACAGAGGAAGCAGAAACAAGGATAAATGGAATGAGGCGGAACATTAAAGGAGATTAGGTTAAGGAAATGTGGAGGAAAATAAGATTGTGAGAAGAAAATAGGTGATGGGCAAGGATTAGCACGCTGGTTGGGTCGATAAAGAGCAGCCGTTTGTGTGTGCGCTGGTTTCGGTTAGTCTGGGGGTCCCATCAAAGGAGGAGGCCACTCAGGGGAGGTGACATCAGGGGGGTTTGGCACTGAAACAGGCCTCACTGTACACAGATGGGGCCCAATGTGAACCAGCTAACACACTGACAGAAGCACAGTCTAATGGATGCACAGGTGGACAAACACTGCTATGATCTGACTCTAGAGACAAGAAATCTGAGCTCAGAGAGTACTTGGTTGTAAAAATGCTTTTGTTTCTGCTGCATACTGCACTGGTTTAATCATCAAGCGCAATTGTGGGAACTTGAGCTGTATTGTAGGTGTAAATATGTTTTGATGTGCCCACAGATCAGACAGCAGTCTTTGTGTTGGGATTATGCAATGTTTTGTGGTTGGCATGACTTATTGACACACACACACTGGCTGCCTCATTAATATGCTTCATAAATAAACAGTCATGCTTTGGTTCATCCATATTTACCTCTTAATTCATTCCATGGAACTTTTATTATTTCTCTTTAAAGTGAGTCAAGGAATTTTTCACAAAAAAAAACCTCACTCTGCCTTAAGCTCCAACACCCCCATCTCTACTCAAGTTCACATACACTTCTTCTGCGGAAATGGACCTCAGGCGTGTTTCAGGCGTATGTGTGTGGAAACAGAGAGTGCTAAAATAGGATAAAGGTTTAAATTCTCCAGGCATGTTGTTTCAACGAATGAATATTTCAGTATTTTTTTCAGAGCGAAATTATTTCATTTATGGAATTGCATGTGTGGTACGTTTTTAAAGTTCACTGTACGTTTTTTAAATGAGAGGGTAAGTATGTTTCTTCTGCTTTAAACAGTTGTCTTTAAAGTTTAGACACTTTATTACTTTCTTGTGTAGAAAAAAATTTGGACCCACAACGTACCCTAAAACATACATATACACCCGCCCATCAGCAATATTTTGTTTTTGAAAGAAGTCACATATGCTTACCAAGGCTGCATTTATTTAATAAAAATAGAGTATAAACAGGAATATTGTGAAATATATGTAATAACTATTACAATTTAAAATAGCTTTTTTTAATTTGAATATATTATGCAATTTGCAATTTATTCCTTGTGATGGCAACGCTGAATCATTACTCTTTGGTCTCACATGATCCTTCAGAAATCATTTTAATATGCTGATTTTGTGCTCAAGAAACATTTCTTATTATTTTCAATCATGAAAACAGTTGTTCTTCATATTTTTATGGAAAGCATGACACATTTTTTCAGGATGCAAAAGAGCAGCATTTATTTGAAACAAATCTTTTGTAAGTCTTTACTTTTACTGTGTCTTTTTAAAGTGTGTGTGTGTTTGTGTGTGTGTATACACCAGTAAAACATCATAACATCAGTAAAATCATCATTAATGCCATTAAAATATGTCATATGCCCATTTTAAACCCTCTAGTATGTATGTGTGAGTATTAAACGAAGGCTTTTATTAGGTGCATTGTTTCACAGGCAGTGAATTTGAAACCCACAGTTCTTTTAAGTAAGTTATCTTATGAGTTTACAGTAAACGTAAGTGTCATTGTGCACAGAGCTATGAATCCAGTTCTGTACACTGACTGTGTTTAATGAAGACCATGTCTTCTTCAGTTGCGCTTTTGACCTCTGGCATGAGTTAAGGTCAGTTCACCCACATCGAGCACTGATCTGTGTGGTCTGTAGTTTATGATAATTTGCTCTGTGTGTAGAGAAAGATGTTCAGTCAGGCTGTGAGGGAAAGGAATGATAGGCTCTATTGTTCTTCTGAAAGCCCCCATGAAGATGAACCCTGCAGCTGAAATGTCAGCACGTCCGCCCACGTGCCATGCAGAAATGACTGGTCCAAATATGCAAACTTTTTGGGTTGAATCCCGACACTGTGCCGCCATGATGACAGACTGTTATGGCTAGATCTAAAGGATACATGCAGCTTGTGGGTTTAGTGTGTTGTGACTGTCATTCCTGGAAAGCAGAATATGTATCTGTCTTTCATTTAATTTCAAACAAAAAGTGGTTAATTGGTGGGCATTCCACTCATAGAAAGAAAGGTTCATTGGGGTTCTATATAGAACCCTAGGGTTTTTGACTCAATTTTAAAGGCCGCTTTATGCCAAAAAGTAATGTTTTATTAACAGTTCAGAAGAGCATATTCAAATGATCTATCCAATCAACTCGTCATCAGCAATTACCACGTCTATCCAATCAGCACCTACATTCCTCGACAGTTTTCAGCATCGCTCCACCACCCGACTCCTCACTCTTGGCTGGTTCCTATCACAGCCAGGAATACGGGGGGAGTACTCTGGGTTTGGGCCAAATACCGAGCTCGGAGCCCTCTCCTCGCACAGCACGCCAAATACGCATACCATTTATTCTATCTGACTTATTTGTAAGTGTGAACTGGTGAATCTATATGTGTCGAAATACCTAGAGGAGTATAAATTTGTAGGTGTCGAAGAGGAGACGCCCCGTTTAGCTTAAATCAGGTGCGTAGTGGAATTCCTACCACAGGTTCTATATAGAACCTTTTTTTCTAAGAATGGAATTGCCTGTGTGGCACTTCATGTTAAGATATTTCATTTAAGTTTAACAGTTCCTCCTATTTTTATTTTTTTTATTTTTAATTATGGATCAGTTTATGCTTTTTTATTAATTTCACTTATTATTTGTTACCTTAAATTTTTTCAGTGTTATGTGTGTGTTATCCTTCCTCTTTTGTATCACATGGTGAACTTGTTCTCTTATTTCATACAAATGCAACTGGCAGTATATAACGTCTGTAACGGTTAGTGTGTATAAACAATCCAAAAAGATGTATTAAAAAAGATGTATAAACAATCCGTATAAATGTATATTTTGTGCTGGGCGGAACTAGTGAGGGCAAAGGAGACTTTGAGCTGGACAGGACCAGCCATACTCCATTACATACCCTCAAATTTCACGAGCTGTCCCACAGCGACGTTCAATGTTGCCGGCTCACGCACCTGGTCAGTGTGACTCGGGCTCCTGGGCGATGGTTTACTCAGTCCTCTTAACTGGCTAGTTCTTTGGCTCACTGCCTGTGGTAGGCTCTGGCATTCGCTCTGTGCAGTGTGCGGGCGGTGGCTGGCTGGGCTCTGAGTCTTTGCTTGCTCAGTGTGGAGAAATTAAAAAAACCATAGAGAGCAGTCAGGAAAAGTGATGTGGCAGGTCTATAAACTTCCTTGTCTGGTCCTCAAAGCTTTACTCCTGCTCCAGACAGAGCAGCTAGCAGCCGGCAAAAAAAAAAAAAAATCTTCTCAAGGTCACGTATTCTGTAACGGAGTAGAATGCAATAAAATAGTTACAGTTTTTAAAAAGCAATTTTGCACAGGTTTATTTTGGCTCAGAATACATTATTTCCCCTACTTCTATACCAAATTTGTCTATAAAAAGAGACGTTTTAAAAAAAACATCTGTGGTTACAAGATTTTTCATCTCTCTGTGTCTTCTGTATTCTACCAAAAAACTAAATGGCAGGAATACCATTTATAAATTATAAAATTGATTTCGAGGATAAACAAATACGCTACTGAAAAGATGTAGGCAAATGCAAAATAGAGAGAGCGTGTGTGACAGCAGTTTACACAACAACCTATAATTGCGAAAATAAATGTAAAAAAAAAAATCTAATTCAATTCTGCTACTCTGTCCATGCTCTTTTTGGTCTGTCTTTACTCATTCTCTGATTTACTTGCCTGGTGTGCAGTCCTCTTTCCTCTCCCTTAAGCCCCAATTTATCATTCTGTTTCTCTCTTCTCCGCTCCTCTGTTCTGTATCCCCGTTGTTCCCCCAGGCCCCATGCTAGTCACACCCTGACACAAGAATCAAAGAGTTCTTCTAACCTCTTCTCTCCCTTTTCATCATTTTATCATTACACCCCTCCGTCATCCAGCCATGCAGAGTACTTCTAGTGGTATTGTTCCAAAAGAAAATGACACTCTTGGTGAAAATCACACACACTTTAGATCACTAAAACATTCGGGGTCAACGTGAGGCTCTGATGTTTTCAAAGAGCAGAGTCTGGACCGTAGAAAGGTCACAGAGTCGGTTTCAGTTACTAGTATGCCCTCCTTTCCTAGCTGAGACAGGAAAACTCACAACTCTGTGCCATGCAGCAGCTTTTACAGTAATAGTTCCTATTAAAGGAGCTGTAAAGAAATCTAAATGAAACATTTTGCCCTCTTTTTGTTCCAAACCTTCTTTTCTTTTTTTCCAATGGAACACAAAATAAGAAATTTTGAAGAATCTTCATGCAGCTCTTTTTTTTTTGTTGACAGATTTTTTTGGGTGAAAATCTCATTTTACATTTTAAATTCCGGCCACATGAAAACCAATGGCATTTACCATCATTAACATCAAAGCAGTTTGAGATTATAGAGCTTCAGTGGCAGGTGGTATAGTTTTGTCAGACAAAGCCTAAGAGTAAAAAAAACAAATAATATAAAAACTAAAGGCTCTATTACCTATAGTTGACTATTAAAAATAATAGCTGACCAACATTTCTGTAGGTCGGGTTCCATTCTGTAAAATAGAAATTTTTTATTTAAAAAAATAATTTATTTGAGAATGGGATCGGGAAAGTTGGAGGACAGAGTGAGGATTTTGCCTCATTTGGAGCTACTATTGTGAACAATCTCTTCTTTCAAACTACTATGTACTGTTATTGAGCTACATGAAAATTCATAATTGTTTCTTTTGCGTACCACAGAAAAAACAACAACATGCAGGTTTGTATCAACATGAGGGTGAGTAAATTATCAGTCTGCCTCATGTTGATGTTACTGGGAAATTTTTTTTTTTTTTAAAGAAATTTCCCTAAGCAAGCCCTTATCAGTACAGCTATTTCTTGAAAACAGACATTAACTGGTTGTATTTGACCCATTTTTCCTAAAGGACCCTTTGAATACTCCCTAACTTTTGTGCATTAGAGTAAAGCAGTGCTTGTGCATAGCCGGTGTCTTTGTGAACTTTGAAGTGCAAAGAGTCACTACAGGCGTTATGAGATAAGCAGTTTAATACATTGCTGTGCTGTCATGACCCAATAATAGCGCAAAGTACAGTAATGACACAGCTGAATATATCACACTGCATTCTCTCTCTCCGACACAAAACTCCACCCTCCTGTCTTCTCACTCCTCTTCTTTCATCACTTTGCCCTACTCCATTTCCCAAGCCTCTTTCCTCTTATCGGGTTCGATAACGCATACACTCTCTCTCTCGTGCACCCCACTCTTGCCATGAGAAAAGTGAAGCAGCTGTTTTGCTCCAGCTATCCCAGGAATGCCTGTTTGAAACCCAGTGTGAGCTGAGAGTCTATTACTAAAGGGACACACAAATGCATGGTCTAAACTGGTGGAAGAGCTGGAATTATACAAGTGCATCCTTGTCAATCACACAAAACCTGTAATCTAGCCTACAACATTTATATGTTGTTTTGTGGAAGAGTAGTCCTAATTTGTAAATTAGGCTACTACAGATTTAGAGATCATACCAAAACAGCCCTATATGAGATCCTTCAAAATGAAAACGCATCACTTTTATTCAAAGTATCACCCTTTTTAACTAATTATCCGTTGTGATACCGTGTAAAAGTCTTTCTCGTCTCTTGGCCGTATGTGCTCACTCCAGTAGCACTTTACTCATTTGGGAAGGGAGAGGAGAGGGGAGGGGCGCACGGTCACCTTTTGTGCAAATATATCAGCCAAGTCACTGCCATCCGCATCAGATTTCTTGCGCCAAGAAGGACGGGGGAGCGCACTACACTGCTGCGTGTGAGCACGAGAGCAGAGCGTGAAGGAGCTGTACCCAGACGAGACGCGAAACAAAGCCGCCAAGTTAAGACGCCACTATGGAGAGAACGATGTTGGGACGTTTCGGGGTTTGCTGCACCTTGCTTGCTGTAGCGCTGCCTGGTAAGGAGGCTACCAATGAGAATATTTATGAAATTAGAAATGAAATTTGACTATAATTAAAAATGGTTTTGTTTTCTGTAAATCACAAGATTAACTTAATTCTCAGTGTATAAACGTAAATGCGTGTTTGAATGTGGAGTAAATTAAGAACAGGTTACTTTTCTGTTGGTTCTTGGAACAACCTGTTACCGTGAGCGCAAGTTGAAGTGTCGAAAGCAACAATAGAGGCATTTGCAGAGGACATTAAAACAAGTTATTTTGTGGCTGTCGGCGTCTGAGGGTCTGTTGCTCATGTTTAAGTCAGGGAATGGTTCAAGGGTTAACAACCTGGACTGGTCTTGGTCTTTGAGGAGGGGAGGGAAGCTCCTGCTCCGCTGCACTTGAGAGCTCCGCGCGCACTGTCGCCGGATAGACGCGCTTGCTTTCATCCGAGTTCAAGTGTGCGGCTGCGAGACTCCAAATTCATATCACGCCAGTATGATTATTAGTACGTGTTATTTAAATTTTTGGGGAATTACAATCTCATTCTTAGACTTTTTAAAAATCAATTTAAGATTATATAATATTAAATAATGGTATTTATTATGTACTGTTACTATTTATTTATTGTATTAATTACAGATAGCTTGTGTAGATGTAAAACTACCATATAGCCTATCATACAGAATTGTGTACAATACAAATAGACCTACCAGATACATGCAACTTTTTTTTTCTGTGACAAATACGCAGAATCAATTACGTTCTGATGAACGCAACTATCAGTTTCCTTTGTTAAATGATCTTTTTTTTTCAATTAGGCTAACAATTTTATCAAGAGTCTGATAGAAGTAAAATAATATCTGTTAGTATTCTGTCAGAACGGGCTGTACCATTGGGCTGTAACTGTCTGCACCCTGCGGTTCAGTTTTGCACAGGGGCAACTTGGCCCCTCCTCTAGCTCCGCCTCTGACTGACCGTCTTTACCACCTCTCTCACGTATGTTTTGATGTATGTCACGTTACATTTTAAAATGAAGCCTAAATGCAAATTACCACACTGTGGTATGGACTGTATGAGTAAAAAACACTCATAAGGGAGCTCCTTCCCAAAAAAATAAAAAAGCCTCCCAGGCATACATTCTTCTGTATCCCAGAGGTACTTGTGTTTTATCTTCCTATCTGCTCTTAAGGCGCTCTCTCACTCCCCTCCCTTACTGTGTATCTGGTTCTTCCAGCGTTCTCACCTTCTTTCAGTTCTGCAGCTATCTGAAGTCTTTTTTTTAACCTACCTATCTTATCCCTCTGCGCCCTTCCATTGTTTGAGACTCTTCTCATGTCCAGAGTTTGAAAATACGTGCTGAGCAACAGACAGATGAAGAGTTTCTTCTGATGAGCTCAGTCAAGTCTCCAGGCTGCTGTGTTTGGGTTTAATGTGCTGATCAGTGATGCTTTTATTGCTCTGAAAGCAGGTCCTCTGAGATCTTCTCTTCTGTAGCTGTTTTCCCTCTCTCTTTAACTCAAACATCATTAAGAAACTTAAAGTTTTTTGCATGTCCTTTAATTGGGCTGATCATGGGATCCACAGATTCTTTTGATGCCAAACTATCTGTCAGATCTGACACAGACCTGTCCGGCAGTTTCTGGTATGCCAATCATTCCACATGATCCGTGACTTCTCAAGCTCAGTGGGTTTGAAAATCGTTACACTTCCACAAACTCTGCAGCTTCTTTTCTTTTTGCGTGTCAACCTGAGTTAATGACTTTATCCTCTTTCCGGGCATAAATTTCAATTGATCTGTAGCGTTTAGCTGCCAAATGACAGCCGCTGGAACTCTGCCCGTTCATTTCAATTTGTTGCCTACCTCTCCCAGAGGTGTGCCAGCCTCTGCTAAAGCTTTCATATAATTTGCCTTATAATGGAAGTCTCCGTGATTAGCATTTAAAATGGTTCCCGTCCAGCCTCATATTGGAGCCACATGACCTTGTTACTGTAACCACCAGCACTGATAACAAAGCAATAACCTCTCAGATGATATTTAAATAATATTATTTGCGTTTTCAAGCTCCAATTGAGTATCCTTAAGTGGTATCGGTGCAGCACCTTGGTGACTGCTCATTTGATCGTGGTGGGATGTCAGAAGGTGGCGGAAAAAATCGCAGAGACAGCTTGTCAGCTGAGTTTTAAGGAGCCACACAAAAACAACACGCTTCCCTTCTTTGTCTATTTTCCCCGTTCATTTCCTTGCTTAAATTTTCTCCTCAGCAGAACCTCCCCAAGCGCAGCGGCATCAAACGTGAGCATGCACACACATCACCCCCTGCAGTCGGCAGTAATTATTGTGGTATTAGGAGGCTTCAAATTAAAACCTGCTCTTTGTGTTGGGCCAGCAGATAAAAGCCAATCTTATGTCTGAGGTGGCTTCTGCAAGCTCAAAGCTCCTATAGATATCCATCACACATGCACCTGCGCATAAAGCTAGTCACTGTCACGCACACCTGGGTGTGCAGCCTACATGTTGTGTAACTGTTCAAACCCAAGGTGATAATTTGTCCGGTGATGATGATAGCGGTGGAAAGAGGCGGTAAAGTGTGTGATTTGGCTCTCTGCTGTGGGCCCCAGTCTGTCGGATCAGCTTTGTGATTCATGCCCGTGAGGAGGGGGGAGTCACTGCTTGGAATGAGAAGCATTCAGCAGGGGACAGGTTACATCTCGCCCCCTGACTCTTCAACCCCTCAGATTCTCTCTCTTTCTATCCCGTCTCTATTTCTCTGTCTCTCTTTCCTTCAGCACAGATGGACACGGAGGCTGCCAGTGAAAGCAAGTCACGCAACCACAACACTGGTTTTGATCCAATATCACAATATGGCAGTTTGCTGTTAGACCATAGAGCATTGTTTACACATAGGTCTGATTTTAGTGGTTTAACAGCCCCGTGGCCCTGTAGCATGTGGCATTTAGACAAAAAAAAAGATAGATTAACGTAACTATTGATCATAACTGTAGCTGAACCTGAAATCGCATACTATTTGAATAGGAACAGCATTTGATGAACTCACTTTGTGGTTTAAAAAAAAAAGAATATAGAAAATCAAAAGTTTTTTTTATTTTATCAAAATAATCAGTTTAATCCTTAAATGAAGAAATGAAGACATCTCATCACGTGACATACAGCATCAATTGCGTCGCTTCACTTCCACAACTTCTCTCCTGTGGCCTCATGGGATAGTAAAGTGTCCTCTGTATGCACACTTCAGAATCTCAGCAGAAGTAGGGTCCTTTTTGCCTATTCTTTTATATATACTGTGAATTCAGTTATACTTCTCTTTTTATGTCACCTATGTAGGACAGTAGGCATATTCGGACATAGGGTGTTACTTCTTAAAATAAAGTCTGATAGAATTACTAACATCTTAAAAAATAATCAAGAGCGTTTGGGCTTGTTTTAATTGTTTTGAGACCCATCATAAAAGCTTGTTTTTGGATTGGCATCAGTTCTTTTGGCAGCCGGTTTGAGGAAAGCTCACTGCTTGCTGGCACAAAGCAGCAGGAACCACATGGTCGCTCTGAAAGAGAGACTAAGCAGCCCATCTTTTCATCTTAATATCATCTAAACCAGTGTTTCCTGAACTTTTTTTGTCTTGTGTATCCCCGCAACTATAGAGTGCAAGTACCCTTTTATCGACACCAAACCATAAATGTGTTACTTTTTTTACTTTTATAATATATACGTTAGATATCATCTAGCATTAGTATGTTTTATAGGTTTAATAATGCAAGTTGTGGCCCAAAAATTCAAATTCTGTAATTTAGTCAACCTCATGTTGTTCCAAACCTGTGTGACTTACTTTCTTCTGTGAGACACAACATATTTTCAGGTATGGCTCCAGTTCTTTTTCCATGCTGTGATATGCCAGACCTGATTGACTTTCATTAAATGAACAAAAATCCCAAATATCTCCCAAATATCTTATTTTGTGTTCCACAGATGTCTTTAAATAATTTTCATTCGGGCTAAAGTCTAAAAAGACAAATTATTGCTTTGGTCTAACTGAAACTGAACTTTTGAAGTGAATGTAAACGTATTGACTGATCTGATGCTGTTGCAGATGTTACACAACCAGACACAACACACACATAGTTTTAATGCTGTGGATTAGCTCTGTCTGGCTTGTTTCTGTTAGTCTCTCTCTTTGTTTTCAGTAATGGCGGTGGTGTTTGCGATCAGTGGGCGACCATTGATGTTCTCTGTGATTTACGGTTGGTATTGTGCGTGCTTCGGCATAGATAACTGTCTCGTACACACACAGAGGTTGACCGAGAGGACAGACAGTGTGTCTATATAGAATCTGTGCTGCCAGGAAAGAATTTATTTATGCAGACCAGCACTTCTGATATAGTCATTCCTTCAAAAAAGAAAGCAGCATCCCTCCATCTCTCCTCCCCTCTTCTTCTCCATCTGCACTCAAGCCCCCCACCAATCCTCCCATCTCTCATGAAATCTGGGTCCTGCCCAGTCCTTCAGCATTCAAACACTTTGCCCACACTACAAAGCATCCTGGCATGGCAGAAACAGAGATAGAGGAAGTTCCGTAGCCCGCTGCCCTTTGATTTCTCCAAGGCTGCAGCTTCAAGGCTGTTATTAGTGGCATACAGGAAACAGTATGTGGAAGATATGGTGTGTGTGTGTGTGATGGCTGTTTTCTGTGAAGGATGTTGAAGTGGTCTGATACTAAAGTGGGGAGCCGAAGGATATGAGGCACAGTGAAAAGCTGCATCTGTGTGTTGGGGCATAGTGCTTTGAAGAATAGGCGCTTCAGAGGCTCTTTGGGGAGATGAGGTTAAGAGCGGCTGATCCATTTAGCTGTGGAGATCGGCAGGGTGATTGGCCGACGCAAATCCTGAGGCCTCTCTCAGGCATTCCTAATGGATTCAGGGCTGATGGGTTTCCTTTTGGGGAAAATATCGTTTTTTAGCGAGGAACTTAGGTCATGCTACACTGTTGGCCATCTTGTAGTACATTGCCGCATCTCCCTTAGCTCTATTATACCAGTATCGATTTGGAGATGGACATTAGTTGTTCTGCATTGATTTGTTTATCCTAGCAGTGTTTGGGGATTTGGCTTACAAGAAATGCTTCATTTTGACGCACTTCTACAGCTTGTTTTCTGTCATCGGTGATCTGTTTCGTGGCTTAATTACATATAGGGCTGGGTGATATAGTTAAAAAAAATTATATATTATATAAACTATTTGTTTAAATATACAAATATGTGAAAATCCATATATCAATATCCATAAATATTATATATAAATAATATATATTTAATATTTTAAATATGAGGATTGGAACAAAACACTAAACTTGGTTAAGGTATTTATCTGACAAAATAAAAATTCATAGGAAAACCCATGCATTAACTACAACATAATCAGTTATTAATATTTAAGTGGTTCTCTCTTGTTTTTGCATGTGTTCATAATTACTTTGTATGACAGCCTGGCCAAAAATTATGCCTGAACAATTTGGCATGTTTCATTGCGTTATCACAAATGAAACAATTGACTCCAAGCACAGCTACACAATATGCTTACAAAATCTTTAACACATTTTGTATATATATATATGTGTGTGTGTGTGTGTTTGTGTGTATAATATTTTATATAAATAGTAACCATATTTAAAAATCTATATTTAAAAAATATATATATTTATTTGCTTTAAAATTGTGATTTTAAGCCATTGTTGCATTTCAAAATGTTAAAGTTAAAAAAGTTAAAAGTTAAATATGATTTAAGTTGATATGAATAAGTTATTATTTTACTAATTCACCGACATTAATCACACTTATTAACTGCCATCTAAAGTTTGAATGAGAGTCTTAACACTCTCATATTTGCGGGTTGTGAAACAAGGAAAAATTTAGACTATTAAACAATGGCACCAGCAAAATCATCAAAAATACACAATGTATATCACAAGCTATTTTCTCGCCATTGGTCATTTGCGTCATATCTCAGTTGGACCTCCATCGCACCTGGTTTAAACTGTGCCAGCTTTACCTGACATGACTGAAAACACAGTCGTGTTGAAACAGTTCTTGTTTAAGAGCTCTTCAAACATCCCTTTCCTCACACAGACTGTGCCCATTGTCTTCATACTATCAGCTGGCAAACATTCCCTGGAGAACAGTCTACTGACGCAAGGGAGAGAAAAACCTTTATAGCCCTCAGCTTACGGCTGTTTGGTTAGTCGAGCGCACCCCCGGGCTGAGCTATTCACTGCCCCGCACTCGACAGACCCTTCAAGATGTGGTCTCGTTTAAGATTACACACACACACAAACACTATTTGTAACCCTGATCTTTTGTTTGCACAAAGATACACACACAAATCGTTCAGTTGCAAGTTTGGTTCTTGTTTGATGTTCACTTACACATCACAGTTTTTTTTATCACTGCTTAAATATTGTTTGGATGATAGTTCAGTGGGTGAAACTAGACATCCAGGTTGTGTGTTTCCGAGTGTGATTTATCATCAGAAATCTACTTCACAATCATTCTTTCTCCATTTGTACAGCGTGTGCCTTTAACATGAAGGACACTTTTCCTTGAGACACTATTTTGACATTTGTTTTTTAGAATCTGGTTAATGGTTAGCCGAGCATCGTTAACCTCTTCAACGAAAATGGTCACTGTTTGACAAGCCTCATTGTTGCTTTAACAGTTCTTGACCCGTGAAGCACCACAAGACCCTCTGAGTGCATGTGTGAGTATGTATGTGTCTGAGGTGCGTTATATTACATGATTGAAAAATGCTGCAAAACAGCAAGGTGGTTTCTGGCCATTCAAATGTGTAAAAAAACATTTATAATATTTGCATATTACACGTGGCCAGAGGGATTGTGTGCGAGACAGACATTTGGGGAGGATTTAAATATCTGAGATTGGGGCTTCCCCGTTCACACGCTGAGATTGGGTGACAGATCGCATTTCATTCAGGAGACACATGTTCAGGTGATTACCTGCGGGAGAAGAGCATCTCTCGCTTTACTCAACCTCAACCCCCACAGCCTGCTCTGACTCTGTAACACACACTTTGCTGTCCTGTATGCTGTAAAACCTGTGAGAACATGACTTAGAATATGAATAGCACTAGAAGAAGTTATATAGCA
Source organism: Rhinogobio ventralis (assembly GCA_039654625.1). NCBI lineage: Eukaryota > Metazoa > Chordata > Actinopteri > Cypriniformes > Gobionidae > Rhinogobio > Rhinogobio ventralis. The sequence continues at coordinate 20,430,335 of CM077201.1, forward strand.
AGGAGCTGAAGACTCATATTACCAACTTCTTGCTCTTGCTCTTTAAAAATTCACTTACTTGATCAGTATTTATGTCTCGTTTTCCACTGAGAATATGTAAACATCATTAAATAATGATAAATGTGCTTCATTATAAAAATGACAAATGATTGCATAAGACTTCAGAGTATATAACACACAACACCTGTTTGGGGTCAGCAAGTTTTTTTTTTATTATTGAAAATACAGTAAAAACAGTAATATTGTGAAATTATTACAACTTAAAATAATATTATTTTTGTGATCATTACTCCAGTCTTCAGTGTCACATAATCCTACAGAAATCATTCTAATATACAAATTTTCTGCTCAATAAACATTTCTTCTAATTATTATCGATGTTGAAAACAGTTATGCTGCTTAATATTTTTGTGGAAACTTTGATTTTTTTTTTTTCAGGATTCTTGGATGAATAGAAAGTTCAAAAGAACAGCATCTCTTTGAAATCTTTAACATCAAACTTTGTAAATGTCTTAGCTATATCTTTTGATAAATTGAATGCACCCTTGCTAATATATAGCCTATTTTTGGAAATAGGGAAAAGAAAATAAACTTAATTTTTTATCTTATGCAATCTTATGCAATTTTGCTTCTTAATTTATCTGATTTTTTAAAGAGGTTTATACATTTTCGCTGGAAAACATGACAAAGAAAATGATTTATTTTGGGGTTGCTCTTATTCTCTCTCCTTCCCTTCTTCCTCTGTATCAAAACTCTTCATCCCTGTAGATTAGCAAGCGCTCTGGTTTAGTTTGTGGTTAATGAGTGTCCCTGGCTGATAGCTAATCAGAAAGGTGGTCTGATGGACCCCAAGGGCCGCAGTGCCAACTCTAATTCTGTTGCCTTCCTGATTGACACACAGCTTGATAATCATATTCAGTCCTGCAGGGCTCCAGCATTGGTTCCCCCCTGCATAATCTTAACCAATCAATGATTTCCCTGTACAGTATACTAGCATGGCTGACAGCTAGCATGGCTACATTTCCTATTGAGTTTCAGGTTTCATACCTTGTCATTTCTTAAAGGTTGTAGTCATCCATTTGCTCTCAAATAAAATCTTATTAATGGACAGTAATTGGTTTTGGATGTAATTTTCATTTGCAGAGAACATAGATGAAGTTTGTAAGATTCACATTATGCTTCAACTCTGTTGGGAAGGATATTTTTTACCAGCGCTAGGTTCTCAGAAGATCATAATAATACTGGTTTATCGAGTTTGGAGAACTAAAATGTAGCACAAATGAAAATCTTGTTATGTATTATCAAAGGAAATGTTCTTTGTGCGATCAAATTAAGCTAGTAATTCTTTGTTTGCTGTCTACTCTTCACAGAGTCCAGAATCTCTTAAAAGACAATTAAACAGACAACGGTGGCATTTAGCTTACGATGGATTAGTTCAGTTCGTTAAAAACACAGAAGCTCATGAAATGGTTCTGCACTAAGACACACAGGGCTTTAACTCTTTAAGGCAGACTTAATTAGACTGTTATTTTGGGAAGAGGCCGACACGCACTGGAAGATAGAATCTGTTGGGCATATGTTTGAGGCACTTTGTTGGTGTTGTTGGTGTCTTTGGTCCTTCTTGTGTCCCATATGGGGTGTGGAACGCCCGCTGACAGTGGCTGCTGTGACTCCCCACCTTGGCTGAACATTTTTGGGACAGCGGTCAGTCTAACCCCTCCGTTCCCTGCCAAGTAATCATGGTGACAGGCACGTGGAATTCCCTAGTCAATTAACAGTTGGAGTGGGAGTAGGAGTGGGCGTGTGGGCGCATATTGACTGGTGCAGTGGGGAGGGCTGACGGAGCAAGAACAGAGGACACATGTTCATTAAAACCATCCACCCTGGATCAGATGGTAGATCTGGAGATTTTTCCCTCCCTCCCTCCCCGTCTCTTTGAAATGCTTGTGTTGCTCATTTGTGAGTGTGATACTGTACCTATTTGGGCTAAAGGCAACTTTCTCACACTGCTCTGCCCTTTCCTTTGTTCTTCATTCATTCTCACTCGCTTTGTTAACATCTCTCTTTTTCTTTTGGGGAAGCCCCATTCCTTTTCTCTCTTTTTGTTTTTCCTCTCTTTAGCTGCTCAGTCACTATATTCTGTAAACGATGACATCATATAAGTCATAAAAGTCATATAGAGTACAAGCCAGTATAATCAGAACACACAAAATAAAATCCGTTTTGCTTTGACACACATTCCATAGGGATAGTTCACCCAAAAATGAAAATTCTGTCATCATTTACTCACCCTCAAGTTATGCTAAGCCTGTTTGAATTTATTTCTTCTGCTGAACACAAAAGAAGATATTTTTAAGAATATGGTAACCAAATAGTTTATGGGACCCATTGAAGTCTTCAAAATATCTTCTTTTGTGTTCAACAGAAGAAATAAATTCATACAGATTTTGGATGACTTGAGGGTTAGTAAATGATGACAGAATTTTCATTTTTGTACCATCATGTAAAATCGTACCGACCCCAAACTTTTGAATGGTGTATTTATTTTAATTTATTTATTTATTGGTCTTGTGGGTCCAGGGCATCTAAATCCATGTCTGTCTTGTCACTTAATGTATACATGTAACCGCACACGCGCACGCACGCATGCACACGCACACACATGCTCTTGTACCTGTGCAGCAGTTAAAGGACAAGGCTACATTGTCAAGACATTCCTGGGGCTGCTGGAATGCAGGTATTAATGCGGAGTGATTAGACACAGTGAGAGAACAAGTGCAGAGAGGGGGTGGCGGTAATGATAGAAAGGAAAAAAAGAATGAGAGAGGGGCAGGATTGGGGGGAAACGAGGGGAGAAGGGAGTGATGGAGTGGGACAGATTGAGCACAGAAAGGGAACATATTGCCGAATGGAAGGAGACATTGTTTTGAGGAGAGGATTCTGTGTTAGTGAAGGTCCAAGGTCACTTTGTTTTCCTAGGTTTAATTCACCCAAAATTGAAAATTCTGTCATGACTGACTGTGTTTTCAATGCTTTTTGCCATGCAGTTGAATGGAAAATGAAACTTTCAAGATTCAAAAAGGACCAAAAGCAATTAAAAGTGGCCCATGCATATTCCAAATCTTCTGAAGATGTACAATAGCTTTGTATGAAAAAAATGTAAGTTATGCACTTAAAATTTGCCCTATATCTATCATTTTTATGTTCATTTGAGTTAATGAGAAGTGGTGATGTCTAATTTGTGAATGAATTATTTGAGGAGGATGAGTTGATCTTATTCATGAAACCTGTCTCAAAGATTAGTTCAGTCTGACTGGTTGAGTTCAAATCACAGACTCAATGATCCAGTCGAGTTGCATATTAAAGTCAGTTTTGGTCTGTTTCTCACACTTCAGAGGACAGTGTGTGTTTGCCAGTGTGTGTTTCAGGAATGTGTTTATAATTGACATAATATTACAGTATGTATATGCATGTGTTTATATTAGAGGTGGAAATATGCATGTGTTGATATTAGAGGTGTGTTGGGGGTGCATCGCTATCAAACAGGAGCTTGTGAAAATAGTCTTTTTTCATTCCAGAGAGGAATTTGGATTTAACTGTATTTAAAAATAGGAAGTGGAATGCCTGGGAGGTCCCAGCATAACGATAGCAGTACCAGCTGGTGATCGGATCTGCCATGGATCTGTGAGAAAGGGAGGACGAGAGCGGGCGGGGGAAGGCAGGGGTAGTCTGTTGGTGCCTCAATGGTGAGGGCAGCATTGCCAACCAATGTCAGTCGTGCCATCTCCGCTATATAGCCAGGTGGCATCAACCAACAACATGTCCTGGCATTAACTACTACACACCCCATCCAACACACAAGGTGGTTTAATCAATGTCAAAGTCAACCTCCTCTACCCCATGATCTGCCCTCACCCCTCCTAGAATCCCCACCCATCTCTCCATCTGCTTCCTGTATGTGCTGGACCAATAGATTGAGGTTCCATCCACAACATTTGTGGGTGTCCAATATCAGACATTTACCGATTCCAGAAGCTTGCTGTTCAAAAAACTTTCCTTACCATAGCCCTTAATCAGAATACATGCCACATTTAACATCAAACCCTTAATTTTCATGGTTACTTTTAAACTGAAGTGTCTAATTCCTTTGCCATTTTCAAATGAAATTGCAAAAATAATAACCTCTTCCCCTCATTTGTCATTTGTTGACAAACAGATAATCCAGCCCAAGTCACAACTTTTTATTTTATTAATTTTTTTTGCCTGTTTCCTTAAAAATGTTCATGAAAGAGGTCTGTTAGTTTCACTATGTATTTTTAAATTGGTGCATATATAATAATATTTTATTATTATGTTAATATAACAATAAATACAATTATTCCCTTTCATTTAGTGAAAAACTGTGTGGAAACATGCTTTTTTTTAACTAGATTTTTACTTTATTTTAAGTTCTTGTGTTAAACAACTAACAGCTGTTTGGTTGAAATGCTGTTTGGTCTAGCTGATCAAAAATCATTCCTTTAAGTAATTTCAGAGCATACAGATAAATGTCTAGATATTCTGAATATCATTAAAATTATGAAAAATATTGATATGTTTTTGTGGATGCTTTTGTTTGTGCCAGATTACATATGGCATCTACTATGATTGGAACATTAATAAATAAACAGGCAAGCTTGTGTGCTCTTTTCTTGGTCATTTTTCTGTTGCGCTCCCTCTTTCTCTCACTCTCTCTTGATCTTTCCATTTTTCTGTCTCTGGGAATGATAGTTTACAGTGTTGTGTAGAGCTCTGGATGAAGTGACAGAGAGGGAGTGAGACAGCTGGACACTCATGGCTCCAAAGATCAGCTTACACAAACTCACTGGCATGTCTGGCTGCAGTCTCCCTCTCTTTCTGTACCAACGTCTCTTTCGTTCCACTTCCCTTATTTGCTTGGATCATTGCTCTGTTTCAGTCAAACAAACTCCTTACACACATAGTGCTATGTGTTACGGTAGAGTTAGCATCTTGTGTTAGTTTGTCCGGAGTGGAGCTCAAGCCTGACATCAAACACACAACTAAACAATGAAGTCATGAAAACAGGATGAAACTGCTCTGGGGCAGTAACCGTGAGCCCTCTTTACAAACACACACACACATGCATTCAAATTAAAACACGTTTTAAAGGCATGACTCCTCTAGCCCCTGCCGTGTCATTCATTTATAAAGAATGGAGCGGATTGCACATGGAAAAATCTAGAGGGTGCAGATTTGAGTGACAGACAGGCAGAAACTGCCTCAATACCCTGCCCCCTTCTCTCCCTCTGCACCCCCTGTTTTTAAAGTCACAGATGGCTGTTTTATACTCTCTTTTCTTCTGTCACTCTGCTCTCTCTTCCTCATACCTGCCTGAACATGGACCCTGTGGAGAGGGACCCCCCCTCTCCTGCGTTGTAAACCCCCTCCTTCTGTCGGAAAAGCTTAAGATGGAAGTCTTGTTTTGAAACATGGTACACAGTAGCTAATTTCTAGCTGGTCTAAGTTGATTCAAGCTAGTTATTTGCTGGTTGACTGGCTACTATGTAGAACAAAATTACTAAAAGTCAAATGAAAACTCAAAATATTACACTAAATGCTAATTAAAAACATTAATAAATACTATAATATACTACAAAAAAACTAAAATAGCACTAATGACTATAGCTTTGACCAGCTAGAAACTATGTTCCAAAACACAGCTACTATTTAAAGGGATAGTTCACCCAAAAATGACAATGCTGTCATTAATTACTCACCCTCATGTCATTTCAAACCCGTAAGACCGTTCACCTCGGAACACAAAGATATTTTCAGACTTTATGTCTCAGGCCCCTCCATAGACAGCAATTTAATTAACTTGTTAAAATAGTCCATGCCTTTAATATATATAAGTTCATCGTGATATAAGAATATCCTGTAAGTTTCGGAGCTGAAAACTTGCTTGTTAGTCAAAAAAAGCTTTTATTGACACCCGGCCCAGCAAAAGCTCAATCTCAGAATGTGTCAAGCTGTGACGTCAGAGTGTGGTGAAACACCGTCTTAACCGAAGAAGAAGAATGCCTGATTCTGTAGCCCCGCCCACTGATTTGTGCATGGCATGTTATAGATAAATAACATAGGCTTACGTGGAGCTAAACTTCGGATTAAACTTCCAAGCAATAAACATGCTGCATAAGCTTCATTTGGATTCCAAAATTATGAATGCATGGATGAACTTTATTTTTAATGAATATCCAGCTCACGTGGGGAAGACATTGCTCGTTTATTCCTTCATTTCACCACGGATTCGTTTGTAAACAAGAGACTGGATTTGCAGACAGGATGAGATTACATAGCAACACTTATGTGAGTAAAAAATGTTTTTTATGTGATAGTATTGCATTGTTACAGATTGTTTGATATATATTGATTGTGTACGTGTCTAGCTGAACATAACTTAGCACGCTGTCACAGGCTGGAGTATCCTTTATTTGAGGTGTTGTTGGTTCATTGTGCTGCGATTCGGGATCAGACTCAGACATGTATGGGCCAGGGCTTGCAAAGCCCAACGTCCCAGGGCTATGTGTTTTCCAGACGGGCTACCAAAACGTATATCACCGGCCTGCCGACTGGCTATTTTAAATAGTGAAATAACATTCCTTTCTTGATGTGCGTTGTTCACTCTCTTGACTTGATATTTGAAGGAAAAATACAATCGCAGATGTTTTGATCATGCTGATTTGTCTGACTCTGCAGTGAGGCTTGTGCATGTGTGTGTGTGTTTGTTATGCACAGTTCGCGGTTATATCCCTGATCGGGCGGGCCAAGTAATAAAAAATAACATTCCAATTAATTGCGGGTGGATGAGAGAGAAATCATTGTGTTTGTTTGATAAAGACATTTTGCGAGCCCTGTCGGCGAATCATTCCGGTAGCTGTTTTCCCACACGCTTTCAAAACAATTCCTCACGTGTACTCATGGGGGAGACGGAGCTCATTATAATATGCAAAGCTTATCCAATCATAGAGGCTCAAAACCAGGGTAGAAAATAGCCTATTACTTATTAATGTATTTAATGAATATCTTTATGATGTATGTTGTCTGAATTTGTCATTATGATCATTAATGTCTTTTAAATTGTTGCATATAATAGTATGTAATCAAAGTATATATATTTTTTGCAAGCTAACTGCTCAACTTACAAGCCTACTAGCCTAGACTGCACGCAAATGATCAGTTATACATTTTTATATGATTGTGTTCAGGCAATACAAACAGCTACCCCCTGGGGTCCTTGGCAAATTGTTCATGACACAGTAGATCTTTAGGGATTTAGTAACAGGTGTAATAGAGCAGAGAAGGACTAGTTTCCATGACTGATACTTTCCTCTCATTTCCTTCCACACAGTGTGTGTGTGTGTATGTGTATGTGTGTGTGTATGTGATGTTTAGAGGATAAACTGTGACATGCCTTTTCATGTCAGATGTGTGCGTATTTGCCTACCTCACCAGTCAGACAATGAATCACAGCACAGAAGAAAGACAGAGATTACATCACGCTCCTTTAATGTTTGTTTTTATCATGTTTTTCCAAATACTTCTCATATTTAAGCTCCGCGTCACACTTCTTTTACTTTTGAAATGTTATCATGTTTGCCATTTGTGGAAGGTTCTCCATTCTTCATAACTTCTCTGGAAATTAATTTCAGGAAGAAGGATTTGCACCCACTGATAGTGTTGTTTATTTGCATGTGCTGTATGCAGCACTATTCTGAATTGTGCAAATCAGGTAACACGGCACAAGAATTTGTTTTTGAGCTGAAATACTGCGTTTGAAAGTGGCACAACTGTTTAGTGACTTTACTCTTTTGATTTTGCAAAAGAAACAATGGGACACAGAGGAGGCAGCAGTAGCCTCTATTCTTATCGCTCTCTTTCACCCAAGGTTCCAGTTCACTGCCCTCCTCTATGGCTCTCTCGTCCTCTTATCTCCACATGCCCAAGGTTCTGTCCGTCCTGCCAGAACAGTTGAAGCTGAGCAGCCTGTTCAATTTCATCCATTTGTTCATAGCTTTTTTTCCTCATTGTTTTCCTTTTAAAATCAGATCTCACTCCCACTGTTGCTAGAAGCCATAGTTTTAACATGGCTGCATTACACAATGACTTTCAAGGGGGTTCTGCATTATTCAGCATTTCAGCATAGTATTTTTCAGTATTTAAAAAATACAAAGCTTCAGTTCAGTAACACTCAAGATAATCTTCATGAGTCAGCTGTGTGGGAAATGCATTCATGATACACAATTCAATTTAACAAGAACAGTTTTTTTGTTGTTGTCCAGACTGGATTTTTAAGCTATATTTTAAGACCACTCTACTTTTCAGTGTTGATGTCCATTGAGGGATTTAAGCTTTATTTCCTGGAGTCAAATGTGCAAAGCCTCCCACTCTCTCTCGCTTTCTCTTGTTCACTTCTTCTCTCCCTGTCCTGCTGAATTCTTATTAAAGTGATAATTTGTCACCTGCCGCTCTAATGATAAACATCATGTTTTTTTTGATCTGGCAATGCTGGTTCTTCCTTCACGTCTTTGTTCTCTCTTTACTCTTTGTCTTTAAACTTATCTGCTTCTCAGCAGACCATGAACTCCCCAGCCTGTCTCCTCCCCTCTGTCCTCTTCATACCCGTGTTTATAAGTCTATTTTGAAGGTGCGTGGATGTATCAGAAGTTCTATCGCTGTGACAAGCAGTATTGTATCTGTATGTTTGTGTCTTCATTGAGACAGTAAAGAATTAGTATTCCAGCTGACCTTGAAAGTCTGATGTCTGATTATTGTTCTGTCCTTGTCCGTCATTGTCTTTGGTATGAGCTGAAAAGACGTACATTTCATTATTACATGCCAAACTGGAATACTTTATTCTGATTGAACAATTGCAGCATCCTGCAGTCAAATATTTGTGTATTTTGATATTAAGCTGTTCATTTAACCATTGTACATGACCAAACTAAATTTTTACCCTGTGCTTTTGTATGTAACCTCAATATTAAGTACAAAGACCTTCAGGATCATACAAGACCCCAGCCATGATAGATCTGTATTATTTTTAAGGGAAGGAAGGTAAATCAAGGAGTTTACCATGTGTTCAGTAGGTAATGGAATGTTACGAGTCAGATCTGAGGGGCGGATATGGAGATGAAGATGTGTTTACTGACAACAGCATTAATGGAAGACGGCGTGAGCAACAAGCAGCGTCCCATAAATAGAGGAACCCTTTTGTATGATCATAAAAAGAGAGAAAGGTGCAATAATATGTACATCTGATCCTTATTTCCTATCCGCAGCCTTAAGGAACCCTTGTCTCCACATCCGACATTGAGTGACAGATTTTGAACCGCCATGAGAGTATGTGTGTGTGATTATCTCAGTATGGGATGGTGTCATGGATTCCATGTGTGGTCCTCAGCAGGATGTTTTATTCCACCTCCCTTATTTTTTTCATGTGTGTACTGACACTCCATTTTCATCTCCATTTTTGTGTTTACAGACTTTTCTGGCTCTTCTCATTAATTATAGCGCTCTATCCCTGGCGCTCTCCACATCCCCCTCATTCTATCTCTCATCTCTTTAGTTTCTGGCTCCTGCAGGTTGAGACGTGTTATGTCTAATGCAGATAAGGACGATTCTTCAGTTCACACTGCAGATCTCAATCTGTACCGCAGCTCGCCCCGGCTGAGCTCTGCTCTGTTGTTAAACTTTTACAGTGCTTTTACTATTCACTAAAATGTAAGTGTTTTACTGCTAGTTTTTGAGGGGAAATCTTTAAAATTCCATGTAACGGATTTAAACCCTGTAGCTGAGAGTATTACAGTTGTACTGGTTGCTGACATCATAATCAAATTAGGCAAAATGTCTAAGAAATTAGCACGCAGGGGGTGGGCAATGCACAGAGCTTATGATGGGTGTTCAAAGCCTGCAGAAATCTGTGTGACTTCATGTGGAGTCACAGTTTCCATGTGGATCTATTCATAACAGTATCTTACTATTCATTGACTGTTCCATGTTTATCACTCACAGATTTTATAGATCACTCATTACTTTGTCCCATGTCATGATACATTGCTCTTCATTAAGCTTCTTATGTTACTAATTTGAACTAATTTTATGAGACTATTTTTCTTATCCTAAATATAAGTCGACTTAAAACATTGTTCAGCACCCATTTTATTTTTATGATCTGATGTATTTCTGAGTGAGACAGGACATGTACTCCAAGTTAACAAGTATGTATATGTCCTGTCTCACTCAGAAATACATCAGATCATAAAAATAAAATGGGTGCTGAACAATGTTTTAAGTCGACGGTAACACTTTACAATAAGGTTCATTAGTTAACTACATTAGTTAACATGAACTAATAATGAACTGCACTTTTAAAGCATTTATTTATCATTGTTAATGTTAATTTCAACATTTACTAATGCATTATTAAAATCTTGTTAACATTAGTTAATGCACTGTGAACTAACATGAACAAACCATGAATAGCTGTATTTTTATTAACTAACGTTAACAAAGATTAACTAATGCTGAACAGAGGTGTTGTTCATGGTTAGTTCATGTTAACTAATGCATTAACTAATGTTAACTAATACAACCTTATTGTAAAGTGTTACCTCTATTATTTAGGATAAGAAAAACACTGCTATATATTCTGATGTATTTTCAGAGTGAGGTAGGATATTCGCAGAGAAAAAAAAACAGGGTGGGACTTGATTAAATCTTGAAAAATGTTGGTTTCATATTCAAAATTACAGCAAAGTGGTTGGAGTGGAGGAGTCAAAAAAATAAGCAAGATATTTGTTGTTAGCGAAAAGGTGGAGCAAGTTTTTAATTACATATTAAAGCATTTGTATAAATGCATATAAGACCAGACATGTCTGAATGGCATCAAATGTGATTTCATGCTGATTTTAATGAAGGTTTTTGTAACATTAAATCAGTCATGTGGTCAGTCAGGGTGTTAAATGGCTTGGAGTTCATGATCTGTCTCTTCTGTGATGTCTTAACTCGGATCTTTGCTTTATAACCTCCAGCAGTGTCAGATTGAACCTAATGCAATCAATACGGACAGACCTGTGCATGACCTGACCCCACCCTAGACCCGCTGCCCATCTTAATCCTCCTTCCCGGACACACCCTCCCCATATATCTCTGTGTATATCCCTTAGTGACTGTCCTACAAAGACAATTACCCCCTGCTTGTAACCTTGTTGACATTCCATTGTTGTCCTCTCCGCCCTTCAAATTTAGGGCTTTTCCCAGTGGATACAAAGCAGGAAGCATTTATTTTTTCTGATTTCTTATGTATGTATAGATATAGCCACCCCTTTTTGTGAAAGGGCAAGTGGACGTGTTGGTTGAGTATGTGTGTGTTAAAAGACTGATAGATGCCAGGTGTCTCATAATTGGACAGATTAGGTTTGAATATCCCACACAGATACACAGGGGAAATGCTTTGGTGGGCAATGCATGCGTCTACACTCGTCTGTCTGTTTATCTGTGTCTCAGTGCTATTGTCCTATCCGTTAACATCAATATGAATGGAACTTCTATACATATATGCAGTGTGTGAAATGCTGCTGCTCACATGACAGAACGCAGAACTGATGCAGGTAATAAAAACATGACAATCCTACTGTCCCAGAGCAGATAATGCAAAAACACACTGTGGAGAAATGTGATTACGTTTAACATGTGAGTGTGTTATCTCATGTGTGCGCATTACAGATAAAATGAAAGGCCTTTCCGGCACTCAACACGTACACAAACGCAAAGTAATTAGACTATATTAGTGGAGTGAATCTGCCATTTCCCTTGTCCACTAAAAGCATTCTGTAATCAGTTCACTTCAACTTCGCTCCAGGTTTTCAATTTCCTCTTCCTCGCTCGATTTGTGTTTGTTCCTCCATAAAGTTATTTCAGGATGTTTTTTTTTATTGTTGTTGTTTTATCAAATATCATTGGCACCAGACGTATTAACTGAAATCATCTTTGTGCAATTTCCGTACATTTGTGAGAATGATGCATTAGTTCCATTAACACAATTTAACCTGTAGTAAATTTTTGCTGATGCGCAATTGTATTATTGACTGTTAAGGTGTTAAGCTTATGATGGAGAGGTTACAAAACAATTTTAGAGTGAGAGAAAACATAGGCATCAACATTTCATCATTACATGGCACTTTGGAATACTTGATTCTGATTAGTAAATCGCAGCATCCATGACCATTAAACTGTATATTTCAGCGTTATATATTTTTTCCCAAATAGTTTATAAATAAATAAATATATACATGTAATTAATAACTATGTTATTAATAACATTTAATATTGTATTTAATTTGTATTTTAATATTGCATTTATTTGCTCAGTTTTGTCATAACAATCTGTGGTCTCTTCTCACGTAAACAAATCATTTAATGCAGTGGTTCTCTAGTTTTTCTGCCGGGTCCCCCTTGTGTAGAGAAACATATTTTCAATCTGCCCACCTACATGCACCTATATAAAGACACTCTCAGACATGCATGCCCTTGCTTGCAAAATCCTATCTGATTTGTTTGAAACATTGTAATTAATACAGTACTACAACTTCTCAACTTAATATATAATGAATAATTGTAGAGGTTTCTTTTGCATAACAATCTGCTGACTGTTCACTATCCCTTTGCCGTGCCCTGCTTTTCATAACTCCGGTGTGTGGTTGTGTGTTTTATCGTCCTCTGTGCTTGGTGACCCTCTGTTTTAATCAATCAAAGTGGCTCACAAGACCTTGACAGCTTGGCACAGAGAGGATGAAAAGCAAGGCAGAGAGTACAGTAGAAAGATGAGGAATGATGTGAATCTGTGCTGTAACTGCACAGGAGAGAAGTGGAATCATTAAAGGTAGAGTGCGCTGCGCTAACGGGGATAAGATGGATAAGCCGGCCATGAGCTGCATCGATCCCCCTGTCATACTCTCTGACTTGTTTACACACTCAATGCTCTGAGTTACAGAGCTAGAGACACAAACCCCAAGCGCCTGTAAGACCATGACTCGTTACCCTCCACTTACTCACGGTCATTCAAGCATTATAAAGCTAATCCGCCCTAATAGGGGAAAGGGAGAGAGTGAAACAGAGGGCTTGATATAGTAGTGAAGGAGAGCAAGCAAAATGGAGGGATAAAATGGAAGAGTGGTTTTATACTAGAGGCTTAGTGCTGTGTTTTTGCTTTGAGACACTGATAACCTGTACAGACAGTCCCGGGTGATGATGGCATGTCATGTTTTGTCCCGCCAGTCTAAACCTAGCCATAATCATACATAAATCCCCTCCAAACACTGAAATACACTGATAAAAATCATTCGGGAAAGAAGAATAACAAGGAAATTTGCAAAAAAAATTTCAATGATACAGTATTATCATGTTTTTTGACATAGTGGTACCATAATAATATCATGGTATTATTACGGTACGACCCAACAACCTGTAATCCATATTTAATTTAGTTAATCTCATTTGCATGTATAGACACGTGAACTTTTTAAAGTGAGGAGATATTGCTTATTTTGCTATCCTAAATGCACGATTATATGGTTAATTGAGTTGTATTATTTTCATTTAGAGTTGCTTTTCCTTGTTATTTGTGACACTATAAGAAAACCTTAAATTAGGCATGAAAACATTATAATGTACAGCAAATTAAAATACTTCAATTATCTGCACAAAATATTGGCCATTTTAGACTAATGGCAATAAAAAATGGCAGTAAAAAAAATACTGAAGTATTATGATTGTGATATGGTCCCCAATATATGCTCTTGTCCCTTGGTTTTACCATCTGATACTATCACTGTACCATAGTACCACCACAGTACTTTTTTGCAAACGGGAATAGAAAAACTCTTCAGATCTGCAACTGAAAAGTGAGTGAAACAGTGGAGAGGAAAGATGAAAGAGTGTGTTGAAAGTTTGTGTGTATGTGTGTGTGATTCTGACCTTTAGCCCCCAGTCTACTGTTAGCACTGTCAACATTGTAAACAAACTCACTTTATACCGGAGACAGGCTCAGAGGAAAAAAATAAATAAATAAGAGAGAGGCAGCGGGAAGAAAAGAAAATCTGGAGGGAGAGAGACGTGAGGCTGAGAAAAAGTGAGAGAGATTGGAATGGAGGGGAGAGGAGGCGGGCAGGTGCAGGACTGACTGTAATAACATTGTGCAGGAAACAGCAGGACACAAGCAAACCCTGACCTGCTCCTCTCCTCTTGTTCTGTCCTTCACCCTCTCACCCCCCATATCAGCCCTCTGTCCTCCCTTCTTCCACTCTTAAAACTCTTCCTCACATTCTGCTTTACTCCATCAGAGCTGAGATTTACACGGACCAGTGCTCTCGCTATCTTTTCCTAACACACACACACAGACTGCGGTCACTACAGCGGCAGGGCCTCTGGTAAGTGGACCTCATGAGATCTTCCCCGGTGTTCGCTTTCCCTGTTTTCACGGGACCGGTTTGACAAGACTCCTCTTATTGTATTTCACCATGGAGACGTGCAATGTTACGATAACAGTCACCTTTAATCCTATCGGATTAACACCGTATCATTTGATTAAATTTTTGCTCATGGGTGAAGCTGTTAATATACGCATTGCAGATGTAATTATGCATAGTCATTCGGCCTTTATCGCTCTGCCCACAACAGATGCTTATTTTCTTATATCCTGCCCTCATTTTCTTCTCTTCCCATTCTCACCAACCTGGAAACGGGGAAAGGAAAACTACACCAGCTTAACTATATGCCGGTTGACAGGAAAGCAGGCCCGGGGATGTACAGTCAAACATCAGCAACCTCAGGGATTGGAGTCACTCTCCCTCCCTCCCTCCCTCCCTCCCTCTTCTCCTCTCTGCTGCCAAACCGAAGCTCATTAGAGGAAAAGGGATTCCTGACTAAATAGAATGGGGCTCCTGCCAGACTGGGTGAAAGATGAGGGAGAGAAAAAGAGAGAGAGAAGTGTGGAAAAATATTAATTAAAATTATCAAATTTATCCATCCATTCTCTAAACCGCTTATCCTCTGTAGCCTTATCTTAATCAATCAAAAAGTTTCACACGGTTCATTAGTAATTAATTGTGTGCAGTCTGTTAGATTTCGATTTTGAAATTTTACACCGTTAACCTTGGGTTAACATATTTATTTGCGTGTTTATGATGTTTAATAACATAGACCGGGCAAATACAGAATGCAACAAGCACACAACCTGTTTACATCTGCTTTATTTGTGGAAATGTCATCACTTCAGTTAATATGTTTTGACATTTTTTACAGGTTCCCTCAGATGCTGAAACGAAACACAGCGCATGAAAGTTTCTCTGCAGAGCTCATGAATATTTAATGAGACAGGCATTGTATCGTTTATGATTGGCTGTCTAACATTCTAGAGCTGCATTGTTTCGCGCTGTACGGTTTTGACACAGCAATTCAGCAGGGCTTCATACCCCAGGGTTAGAAATGGTGCCAACCTCCTTTCAAAATGAGAAATGTGAAACGTTACTGAACCCAGTGTTAAAACTGTCCTGGTGAAAATCGTAACTGTGAGTTAAAACAAAATCTCCTTAAATTTTCAATTTTACTGAAAAATATTTCTTGCTCTAATTAGATTCATTTTCAGTTCTTCCTGTTATAATAACCAAAGAAGGGAGTGGAAATGTGGGCTGAAATTTGCAGTTTGCTTTGTTTGTAGGATCCTGTTACTTCCTCAGTTTACAGTAAAGCTACAGTAAAGTTTACTTGACCATTGCGTGTATATATATGGAGTTTGTGTCCCAGCCACCCGCAAAGTCCCCCCCCCCCCCCATTAGCCCCTCCAAAAGTCAACCGCATCATTGTCCAGCTTATAAAGCACCTGAGTGTGAGAAATGTGGAGCTTAAGGAGGGTGAAAGAAAGAGGGAAAGAGCAGACAAAAGGAGAAGTGTTAACTGAAGTCAGGAGACTAGCATTAAAGCTGACATGAGCAGCAGAGGGCTGGAGGAGGGGAGCATGTATTTGTGTGTGGCCTGGCTGAAAGCAGACTTTCATTTGAACTTAAGTTCATAATGACCAGAAAACAAGGAGAGAGGAACTAGTAGAAAATTAGATCTCTTTGTTTAAATTTTTTTCTCCTGGATATTAAAAGGAGGTCAAGCATTCACTTGACCTCTCAAACTTATATAGTATATGTATCTGATTATTTTACAATAGTCAAGTCAAGTCACCTTTATTTATATAGTGCTTTATACAGTACAGATTGTTTCAATACAGCTTTACAGTGATAACAGAAAAATTATTAATTGATGCAAAAAGAGTTCATTTCGACTGTACAGCAGTTCTAAAAAAATGTTTGCCGTTGATCAGCAATAAACATAATATATTGTTTCTTACATTACCATTCAAAAGTTTGGGATCAGTGAGATAAAAAAAAGATATATATTATAAACTTTAAATCAACAGTTGTATGTTTTTAATCAGATTTTTCTTTTTTGCAGTGTATTCCCTCAATAAAGATGTGAAGTACACATCTTTTTTCTTTCATTTAATTTTTGTAATTACCTATGGGAAACAAAATGAATGGGAAACATTTCCAGACTCAACTCAAGATGGCAGGCACTATTGCACTATTGTATTTTAATACTTGTCTCTTTATTTATATGTTATTAATAACATAATAATTAAATAATTTCAATTATTTGTATAGAAGGGATTTCAGGAGAAACATCTGAGACAAAGTCTGAGACAAATACTTCCATGAGAGGAATAATTGACAGATATCTGGAACCTCAGTGGACATAATTGGCAGTGTTATGGGTTCATATTTATTTTCATTCCTCAGAAACGTATTTCCTGCTGGAACAAAGCTCTGTTGATTTGTTCTCATTTAAGCCAGGATAACCCCTTTTCCTTCTGGTTATCTACACCCTAAACATAGCGCTCTGTCTGTTCAATATTTATAAATGCAACTCATCCCTCGGAGAAAACCATGCTGCACAAAGGGAATGTTGGGACACAGAAAGAGAGAGATGGAGTAGAGAAGTGAAGGGGCTCTGGATAGAGAGAGAGAGAGAGAGAGAGAGAGAGAGTGAGGGGGCAACGCTCGCTGTCCTAACCCTTTTAGCGAGATTAACTTGAGCCGTAATGTCTCTCTCACATGGCCCTACTATTTATCTTCTGACTCAGCTCTCTCTCTCCCTTTTTTCCTTATCCTTCCATCTCAATAATGAGTTTCGGTAGTACGGCAGAGCCTGCATTGTGGATGCGGCAGCTGGATTAAAACACACCAGCAGCATGGCACCTCTCATGCAGTAACTGTCAGCGCTAATACACCCAACACAACCCCTTCATCCACTCCCACCCCACTGCTGTCAATCAAGTTATTTGTTTTATTGCTGCCTGCCTCCATTTTCAGTTTTTATTCCACCTCTTTCTCTCTTAGAGCTCTCCTATTTAATTCACTTCATTTTAGATGTCCATTACTGGCTGTTCCACCATTAACTGCTATCTAGCCCGACTGATTGCTCTGCCAAACAATGCATATATCTGGCTCCTGCTAAAGATGCTCATTTTTAGCTAAAATAAATGGGGGAGTGCAGACATGCACTCAATTTGAGCATTTAAACTCCTTCCATTTAGACATCTCTGTTTCTTTTTATATTTCCCATTTGCATCCATCCATCTTTGGGATTTTTTGCACTCTCCGCTCTCAAATGTAACCACCCAACCCCCAACAAGTACCCCATCTCCCTCCCCAGATTTATTCTCACGTTGGTCTCTGCTCTGGGAGCCGAAGTTAGGAATACGGGACTGTAATTGCACTGCCTGGGGGCCGGTGAGGTGATTGGGAGAGCAGGAGTTGTCCCTCAGCATTAAATATTAACTTTTTTTTTATCTCTGCCTCTTTGCTGACATGCCCTAATAAGAATCCCATCTCTTCATTTTTGTCAATGTCATGTGAGGTTCATTCCAGTTCCTTAGAGGCGATTTCAAATCGAGTTTCCCGAAACAGGTCATTTGAAACTTTCAAGATGGGTCCTAATATTGTGCTCCGTCCCTTCTTGTTGACCACATAGTGAACTATAATCAGATTAAGTGACATACATCATATATACTGATAGAATTTGTGTCATTTCGGCAAACAGATATGCTTCTATATTTAGGCTTGCGGTGCAAGCTTACATATCTAAGATTTGGATATTTTCCTCTTGTAGGAAAAGTTACTAAGTAAAAAAAGAATAAAACATAAGCTGTGTTGGCTGCAGAGGATATATTTTGTCTGAATTATTAATTCAGGATTTGTGGCAAAACCTTCTTAGACAAAATGCACCAGCCTAACTAACCAGACTATAAATTATAGATGCAGAACAGTATTAGATAGCTTTTAATATAGCCCCTACATAGATTTAGCATAGGATGATGAAGTGCATGCTTAATAACACCCATATTTTATTAATTTATCATACAGATCATCGTAATGTGATCTTTACATTGCTCCATTTTATGTGTAAATGTAGTTTCCAATGTTTCTTGCTTCTTTCGCACAAGTTATGTGTAGTTGTTAGTGCTGGCCCTCAGATTGAATGTGTTTGACTCATGATGTCATTGTCAGGACGACAGTAATAGCGGGGTGGAATGCCTGCAGCACAAAAGACCAAGCGTGAACTGACCTTGTAGACCACTTCCCACTGTTTATCCTCAGACATCAAGAGACTGACACTATTTACCTATTTATAGTAAAACTAGAGTGTCCTGGGTTTCAAAGCAAATCATCAGGAGAGAGAAAATAATAATTTTGGTTGATTTAGTCAATATGAAATCATGTTTTTTTCTTTTACTTTTCTAATGCACATGCTTCCTTTTATTTTGCAAAAAAACTATGTGTTTCGGCTCAAAGTATCAAACATGTTCGATGACATTCAAATGAATGAAAGAAGCTGTGCCCATCATACACTATGCGATTTTTTGGGGCAAATTTGTCAAACTCCAACTGCTGAAAATCTGTGGACTAGCTCTGACTTTCACAACTAGCGTTGACTCAAATTGGGCAAAAATCTGTATAAAAGTTGTGTGGTGTATTCCAGCCTTTAGGAAATCTTGTAATTTGTAATCAGCACATAATAACTTTCTCTTCTTCTGACTTTCCTTTTCTTCAAATGTAACTTAGGCCACACGGGCTATTAAATAATGTTTACTAATAGCAAAATAGTTACTTAAGCATGGTTTTAGCTCCATTTTGGCTCCATTTTGGTATGTAATGCCATTTACAATCCAGTCAGTTCTCGACCAATACGGAATGAGATGGAAGTCATGCCTAATTTTTTTTTCCTCACTGAATTTTCTAGTAAATTTAGTTGTTTAGCAAGCGTTAACATTGCTGTTCTTTGCTTACTTTAAGTACTGATACCACAATAGTGTTAGACACTGCACTGACTTCTGTCAAAGTCGAGCAGCAGTATGATTGTCTTTGGCTACGTCAACATTAATCCAGATACATTTGAAAACGGCGTTTTCGTTTCAAATCTCTTTCCTTCCACAGTAGCGTTTTCAAGCGGTTTCCTAAAGTTTGCCATCCACATTGAAACATCGGAAAATGCTAAATTCACCTTACTGTGTATGCATAAAACCTTATAAAGGTCATTGAGATGACAAAGGCAGAACAGATGTCATAAAGTTATCGCGCTATTCTTCTGGCAAGATCATTTTATTTAGCAAAATATCTCACCATTCACTGATTCGTCTAGGTCACTCTCAGTTCGTTATTATACGTTTGGTCTAAAACGCAGCTGCTCCATATTTTGCCGCAGGACAGCAATTGCGAGTACATTTTCTGTCATCTTTGTAGGACTGTGATATGAAATCTTTAGCAACAGTGTGAAATAAGTAAATTGCACATAACAGGCACAATACCGGTATAAACATAGATATCTATCAGTTCTATCATCTATGTGTCACATGACTAAACATCGCTGGACAGTGTGGACGGAAGGCTAAAACATAAAGAAAATTAATGCATTAAATTAAAGTAAATTACACTGATACTAGTGAGTTCTAGAGAGCTCTAGATACCAGTGTTTGCACACGTTTTTTGTCTTTGTCTTTCTGACTTATTCCATCAGACCTATTCTACTTCTTTGACTTCTTACAGGTATCTCTGTTCCATTGACTGATTTTTGCTGTTCATGTTCAGTTTTAAGTCTAGTGTATCTACAGAGGTGGTGTATATCAATGAGCTTGAGGAGTCTCTCCTTTATTTAGTGAAACATGGTGGGTCACATCATTTCAGCATGGTGAAATACATTGAGGGGAATGACCCACATCCTACATAATTAAAACACATTTGAAAGGAAACCATTATAGTACAGTCTTATGGGACTGTACACTATTCAGATGACTCTTGACAAAAACACATTTTTTGTAAAATTAGCACCAAACTACTGAATGCAATTCACAGCAACTTTAACCAAGTAAAGGTAAGAAAGAGGAACAGAGAATAAGAGGAAAGTTGAAATTTGTGTACCAGAGTCCCTGAAGTGCAGAGAAGTGTGTAAGGCTAGTGAATGATGTCAAGTATGGCTGAATGTTTAACAGCCAATAGCATGCCTAAATCATAACAGCATGACTGTAAATATATACTATAGTGTCATTTGTCACAGGTACGTAGTCCCAAAACGAAAACAGAACGGCAGGGAGAGATGCATGAGGCGGAGGAATGTAGCGCTCAGCAGGAGCCAAAAGATAAATTCCCACGCTCTTTTGATGTCCTGTTTTAGCAGAAGACTCTGACCACACACACAGACAGTCTGTAAACCTCAGTCAGTTAAATCTAAATGCTTAAGGTAAATATACAGTCCTTAGTCTTATGTCAGTGAAACTGTAAGTGCGGTCCAACCAGGGAAGATGTGCTTCAGATGAGACCATTTTCTGGTTTATGGTAGTCATGCGCTTAACTCAAACAGGAATCATCAATTAAGTTGAGTAAAGTGTATTGATCATGAGGAATGTCTTCGTTTGATGTCTATGATTGGCTTATACACTTCACAAAACATACAGAGATGCAAGTTCTGTCTAAGGTGACTCAATTCACATGGTTTCAATTTGTCTCAGTTTGTTGATGTAATAGGTGACTGTAGGACAAATATCTGGCTTTGTTTCTAAGTGTTGCTAAGCTACGATCAACCTATGGACTAAACAGAGTTCAGTTGGTCAATTTTCCGTTCTGTCTTTTTGCTTTTGGCAATTTCCTGCTACCTTTGTCATAGTATTACTTAACTCCAGTTTCACTTCTTAAACTTTCTTTGACTTATTTCTCTTTTTTTCTCCTGCTCGAATACGAGTCTGCTCGCCCTGATCTCTTCTCTTTGCCTTGTGACTGAGGGTTTGTGTGCCAGTGTGTGTGTCAAAGTCATTGAGAGAGCCAGCAGCTGCTGTTGGTGCTCTTGCACCTGTTCTTGTCTCATCATGGCAGTGATGACTGATGTCATGCCTTACATGGACCCATCATGCCCCTCTCCACCCTCCACATCCATTAAACACGCACACACCCATGCTCACACAGCAGGTCTTCTTTATCTACAGTTTGCTCATTTTGTATTTGGCAGCTTATTTGAAGATGTCAGGAAGGAAGTTCTAAATTTGCCACCCATTTCCTGTTCGGAAGTTGTTGTTTTCTTTAGTGTTTTGTGATTAGCTTTACACTTCATATTTTTCTGATGTCTTGTGAGTCTTTAGTCTGCATGCTGAATATGATTACATGAATTTGGTTTTGTTTTTACCATCATTGTTTTAAGCCTGCATGGTTTCTTGAAATGTTAAATGGCCACCCTTCTATATAATGAAAGTGTAAGCTCTAAAATGACCCCAAAAAAAGCATCAAAGCAATGAATGGATAATTTTGAATAAGTGTTTATTTTAGTTTTGTTTTAGTTTTTTATTAAAATTTTATGGGGTGGGGGGTTATTATACGTTCATGCATTCTTGCTTATTTACACTGTTAAAGAGTTGGATTCTCATGCTAAACATGGAAAAAATGTCAAAAAACGATGGAATAAAATTATGGAGTATTTCTGTGCCAAAAAGTTTCGGAAAGATTTTTTTCTGAGTATGGCCCTGTATGACTTCATAAAGGGCAAAACTGCTTGTATGGGCACTTCTCCCGGATAAGTGCATGCGCACATCAACCAGAGCGAGAGCAAGAGCATGTTTTTAGACCACGAAATCAACAATGTCACTAAAGAAGAGTGTTTCTGGTTGTGAGGGAAAGATAACCTTGTCCAGCTTCCCAAAGAACCCAGCGTTAAGGAAACAGTGGATGCAATTTGTTTTTCCGGAGCATCAACGGAGTTCTGCAAGTGTGTTTGTTCCCGGTCATGAGTCGAAAACCGCAGGCGGTGAGTGAAACTGCATCAGATGTGTCTGTGTTTGGTTGGCAACCGGTGTGTAAGTGCATATAATGTAAACAACACGAATGTATAATGAATCGAAAGTTATCCAAGGATAATGCCATGGTGTATTTGTGTGTGTGTGTCTAAGTCTTATGAATGCTTACAATAATTTTTTGTGTCAAAAGGACTGAAATTTAAGTCTTGACATCTGCTGTCAGCATCCGCAGAAGTGAATGTCATCCAACTGTAACTACTGACATTGAGGCAGCACTGATACTTTCCCTTCCCACTCACTGCTGTTCCCCCATCAGCAGTCTTGCTACCCTGTTGCCATAGCAATAATGTTCAGCACAACATAATCGCTGAAAATTACAGCTCTCCATAAAAATCAGCAAGGTTAACACTTTTTCTGTTTGCGTGCTGTACATGTGCGTGGGTGGATATTTTCTCATGAATATTCATGTTGTTTGTGTCTGAGTGCATTTCTGTTTATATCATTTAAATATAAGCATCTGTTTTGCTTGGGTTAGTATCCAGAAGGAACCCATAGTTTTTTTTTACTTCTTAAAGAGCGTTGAAGAGCAATTATTACTACAGTTTTATTTAGACCAGAACTTATTTAAGAATTTAAAAGCATGAATCTCAGTATGTTTTATAGATTTACTTAAAACTAGTTGTCCATGGGATTCTCTGAAATTCTTCTATGAAAAATCTATGATAATATCTTATGCAGTTTCTCAAGTGAATTTATCCTGTTAACTATTTTTAGATATATTCACCAGTAAACAGTGATTGGTTTCAGTCTGTGTTTGGTGTCATTTGCGTTTGCTGGCTGTGTCAGATGCATATAGGCAGTTTTCATACAGAACCTTTGAATAAATGAAACCGCTCAGCTGTGCTCGCCCACTGTCACATACAGTTAGACAGACATTTCCATCCATTCATTCTGTTCTGGATTTGCAGGATTTGCTTCAGGAGGTTATTTTGAGGACAGGATATAATAAAGGTTGTCAGAATAAAATGAAAAGCGTGAAAGGTCACGTTTCATTTTGATAATAACAGTAAACTGAAAGTGGCCAAGCAGATATAGAAATACTGAGTAAAGATACTTTCAGAGCACTGGCAGCAATGGTTGTATGTTTATGTGGCAGTTGTTGGTTTTGTTTCCAACCACACACACACACCACATCTCAGATGCACTCTCATGAGACTATTCTCTCTCACAGTTCATAACCTCTGTGTAGAGCATCCAAACACACTACTAAACTAGTCTATTGATAATTCATAGTTTTCACTGAGCCAAAACATAGCTTTAAGGACTGAGATGTTTTTTGACATAATAGCCATTTTGAAATGATAGAGAAATAAGATTTGCGAGGCAACTGTTGCGAGCAAGACTCAAACATATGAGCACCAATCGAAGCATGTGCAATAACCGCTGCTCCTGTTGCTTGAGCCCTCAGAGAACAGACAGATACCAATGTACCAATGACAGGGTGTTAATGGAAAATTGAGTTTACATTTGAAGCTGTTGGCCAGGGAGAGATCACCTTTCCAGTTTCCACCTGTCAGACCATGTGTTTGTCTGCATGAGTGTACAGTATGTCTGCCCAGTGGAAAGGTACTGTATACACATTCATTTGTATAATACATCAGTCCCTCTATGTGTGCATGTGTTGGCACCAGAAAATTAAAAAAAGGTGGTTATAAAATAGAGGGCAGGGCACATTGTTAGATTACAAAACTATCAGCCCACTATCATCTATCCATAGTACTATGTACTTAAATGAACACTTTTTGTTACTTTTTGCATCTATTACTATTTGCACTTGGTTTAAAACAGTTGCTATTTGTTGTACACTTGTACACTTGGTTCATCACTACAGTATTTACATTGTAAATGCCTCTTAAAATCTTATAATATATTTAATGCCTCTTAAAATATATTATGAAAGAATATTTGAAACATATTACACAAATATTATTTTAAAGTTGGCATGAAACAGATATTGTAATTGAGGGGGAGGGATGTTTTTTTTTTTAAATTAAAGATTAGGGGCACTTTCATTAAAAAAAATGTAACATTCCATTAAACAAATAATAATGGTCAATTCTCATTTCATGTATTGTATTTAAATAATAATAATGGTTGATTGAATTATTCACTGATTCCTTCGTAAGTCACTTCTTTCGTTCCTGAATGAATCAATAGTTTGAATAAATTATTCAGTGAGTTTTATAAGCAACGCATAGCAATTTAACCTGTAGAAACAGTCACTGAAAAATAACCACCACTTATATACAGACTTATATTCTTGTTTGTGTCGCACACACAAACAAGCAGATTGATAGAAACAGTGAAAAATGCAGTGCTGTTGAACTGTATATCTGCTAACTGAGCCAATCAAATTCAAGGACATGAACTGTTATATAATAAGAGAGGTATAAGATAAGTAGTAAAAAGACAGACATTGAAAGTTGAAGTGGAGAGGCAGCTGGCTCTTTTCACAGTGGCGTCTGTCCTTCCACTGTGTGTGTGTGTGAGTGTGTAAAGGATAGCATTCAGCTAACACTTTGGGGCAGAACTTCAGGGGTAACAAGTCTTTGACAGTGGCAGCTCTCCGTCTCTCTGAAGTTGACTGGCCTAGTTCTGTCTGTAACTGTCTCGCCAGCAATTGCCAGTACTGAAATTATCCATCTATCTCAAAACTGCCTTGAGTTTTCAGAATGCAGTGTGCCGACCTGATGCGCTTCATAAATACTGAATATGAGGGTGTGTGTGTGTGTGTGTATGTGCGGTCTCCTCTCAGTGTGAGTGTCTGTCGATGTGTCTGCTGCTCACAGTCAGAAAGTCTCCTGTCCATCTGCTTCTCTCGCGGCTCATCATACGTGCTGTCTTTCTTTCTTTAAATCCGATTATCTTTACCATTCGCTATCACTCGCACCCACCCACACGTGCCCTTGACCGCACCCCATCCAGCCCCTGCTGAGGGGGAGATTGAACAGAGGAGGCACTAATTGCCCCTTAATTGCCCCTCTGTCTGTCCAGCTGCTCCCCTAAGCAGAAAAGAAGAGTGGACAAGTAGTATTGATCAGACAAGAGTAGTGAGAAGAATAAAAGAGAGAGGGTGGAATGGGGTGAGTTTTAAACAGGCATATTATATAGGGGGATAGATCACCTAAAAATTAAATCGTGATATTCAATATTATTATAGTTAACTAGAACTGAAACTAAAACAAAGCTTGCTCGGATGTCATCTGGCTGTTTTCCTTGTCATGTTGTCATTCATAGTACTTCATCAGACAACAATTAACATCTTCAAGGTTCAATGTGTAATTTCTGTTTCTTTAGCAGCACCAAAAAGACTGCAAATATAAATATTATTTCCACACAGGTTTCCAAAGCATATACCATCCCTTACATGGGACGTCTGCCGCTTTAAGTGCTCGAGCTCTTTAAAGCAGGATGGATTCTGATTGTCTGTCAGTGTTTTTAGCTAGTAAAAATCATTCTGAAAGTGATTCCAATGATATCGTTCCTGTGTTGTAATTGTTATAATGTTGGTGTGAACATCCATATTCTCAAAGAATTATAATGATTATTAAAACTTTATAGTTATCATTGTAGTTATCATCTTTGGTGTGAGCGGTCTTTAATGTGCACTTTTGACCTTGCGATGGCCTCTGCGTTCACTCTTGGATCACTCTTTACTCACATGGATATTACAAAACTGTCTATGATGTATTACGTCACCAATGCAAGGACTGCGAAGGCTGGCATTTGGGACAGGGCTAGATAGAAAGTGATGGAGATGTAGGAGGGAGTTAAATCAAGGGAGACGGTTAAAATGATAAAGGATATGAAAAAGGAGTATTGCTTTTAAATGTGATATAGCCTACAGAGGAAAACTTTGTATGGGAGACAGAGAGACCTTTGACCCACTATAACATACCAAGATCTCTGAAGCGTTCTGTCAATCACAAGAGGAATGTCACACACACACACACACACGTTTGCTTTTGTGAATTGTGGGGACATTCCATAGGTGTAATGGTTTTTATGCCGTATAAACCGTATTTTCTATCCCCCTACACTACCCCTACCCCTAAACCTACCCATCACAGGAAATTGCACATTTTTACTTTCTCAACAACAACAACAACAACAACAAAAAAACTCATTCTGTATGATTTATAAGCCTTTTGAAAAATGGGGACATGGGGAAATGTCCTCATAAGTCACCCTCTCCTTGTAATACCTGTGCCATGTCATTATACAAATTTGTGTCCTGATATGTCACAAAAACACGCACGCGCACACACACACACACACACACACACACACACACACACTTGTTGGGTTTTCATGTTTTATGGGGACTTTCCATAGACATAATGGTTTTTATACTGTATAAACTGTATATTTTATCCCCCTACACTACCCCTACCCCTAAACCTACCCATCACAGGAAACATTCTGCATTTTAAAATTTTCAAAAAACATCACTTAGTATGAATTATAAGCTGTTTTCCTCATGGGGACCAAAACATGTCCCCACAAGGACAAGGATTTTGGATATTGACATCTTTGTGGGGACATTTTGTCCCCATAACATAGGGTTTACCAGGCCACACACACACACACACACACACACTCTTGTATGGCACTCTGAACTTTATTAGCACAAATAACTACTACAAGTTTGTAGCGAATATACACAAATCATTTGTATTATGGCTTGTTGAGTGCTAATGCAGATTTCTTCAACTTCTGGATCTGACTGGTGTGTTTTGGTTCATGTGTTGTGCTGAATCAGTTTTAAAGGGAAAGTACAGCCTCTCTTTATTTCACTGTTTCTGTAGAGCTCAGTATGTGAAGTTGCTCTCTTCTCTCAGACAGCGTGTACTGTATAAGAGTGATCATGACCTGTTTGTTTGGGTTCTGTGCTCCAGGTGGGGGTCATGCGAATCTGCTGGCGGGCTTGTTTATGTGTGTTGTCTATCAGCCAGAGGGATCTAGGGAAGAGGGAGGATCTTAGAAGAGATTATTGTCTGTCTGGATGCCACACTGCTCCTGTGATCTTTCTAAACAAGGCAACTCCATGGCCATTTTACATACACACAAAACAACTCTTAATCCAGGTTCCATTCTAGATTGCACACCAGAAAGTATTCAGAGTTTAGGAGTGTTTTGAAAAACATAAATTATTTAGAGTAAAGTATTCTGGTGGGTAACTAAACTATTTCACCACACTACTGTTCTGCCTTTTAGTGATATTCAATATTTATGGGTGTGTGTTTTTCAATCAGATGAACCATTACTTCCACCAAGAATATGAAGTGAAGTATCTAGTTAATAAATGATTAAGGAATGCTTTCTTTTCAGAAAGTTTAAATATACTTAATCATTTTCCTTTATAAGCACCATGTACTACTGTTCAAAGGTTTGGTGTCAATAAGATTTGTTTTTTGTTTGTTTTAAAGAAATACTTTTATTCAGCAAGGATGCATTCATTTGATCAAAAGTTTGATGAAAAATATTTCATGGTTTCCACAAAAATATTAAGCAGCACAACTGTTCGACATTGAATATAAGAAATGTTTCTTGAAACAGAAACTGAAATAATGATGCTGAAAATTCAGGTTTGCATCACAGGAATAAATAAGTACATTTTAAAATATTTATATTATTTAACAATATATATATATATATATATATATATATATATATATATATATATATATATATATATATATATATATATATAATTTTTTTTTTTTTACAAAAAAATTGAGTCTTGGTGAGAAAAAAAAAAAAAAAAATTAAAAACTTGTAAACCCAACCCTTAACTTTTCAACAGTTGTGAAACAATAAACAGCAATTAGAAATGAACAAGAATAAGATATTTTAATGGGTTTATGGAATATGTGCTTATATAACAAAAAACAGCAATCAGATTCATTTTTATTAAAACAGAAAATGTTAAAAGATTCACTAAAATTAATACAATTTCTACACCATTTTTGCTAATGAAGGTTAAAATGGATCTAAAGTGTCTTTCACAGCTATTATATTATGTTTTTCAGGAAACTGAATGGAGAAATTAATAAAATATATTAAATATTCATAATGTTGCTTAGTTTTATATTACCTTCAAAATCATTGCAAAAATATTGTGGATTATAAAATATATCACCCAGCCCTACTGTGGAGTCCTACTACCCGATTTCATTAAAGAGCAAAGGGCTATCGGCAGTCTTTTTTCTTGCTCTCTCTTGCACCTGGTTCTGTGCAGCTGGGCTTCATGTTTGGAGGCAGCGGGAACACAATGGCTGTTTCAGTCTCACAGCGTGTGGATCATTTCTCACTGCGTGTGACTCCGAGGCTGCTGCAGTGAAAATCCGTCTGGCAAATGATTATGAGTGTTGTTCACTGCCGCCCATCCAGCCCTCGATCCTTCCCATCAAAACAAAAAAAGTCAAATTCTCAATTACAATAGACATCATTGCTGTCACACAAGTAATTTTTGGTCTCTTTTTCCTTCTCTTTACAGTATGTTTGGCTTCTGTGAAGGTCACTGTGACCCCAAAGGTGGAAGTGATTAAAGGAGAGACCGCCAAACTGCCCTGCAGCTACACCACCTCTGCATCGGTCTCTACGATTGTGGTCCAGTGGTTCATTGTGAGTACATGAATGACTTTATATTATTACAATATATCACTTTTTTTCTTTAATCTTTCACTTGTTTTGCTTTTCTTATTTATACACTGACACTTAACATTTAAATTAATCATGTGCACTTACTGTGCAAGTTTTCACATTGTACTTAAAAATCTGTACGTAATTACAGCTGTATTTATTTATTTATTTATTTTTTGTAATTACATCTATAATTATACTGCTGACCCTTCCCTTACCCCTTAACCCACCCTTAAACCTAACCATACCACCAAACCTGTCCCTAACCTTAACTTTACCCGTATCCCACCTCAACAGCAAGTGTTTTGCAATACAATATACAAACAATACATTGTACCTAGCAATATTTCCTTTTTGATGTAAGTACATAGTAGTTAAAGAATCCTAATGACCGAATGCTGTACTACATTGATGAATTTGTGTTTCCATCATCCTCAGGAAGTTGCAGGTGCAAGAAAGCAAATCGCTTACCAGTCTTCCCAAGATTTTGGTGTTGATGCTGGCACAGCGTGGACAGACCGCTTAATCATGGGAGAGGACTTGTCCCTCTCCATCTCCCCAGTCATGGTGGATGATGAGAGAAGCTTCTATTGCCAAGTGACCGCAGGGCCTATGGGGGTGTCTGACGCTGAGACCCAGGTCAAGGTTTTCTGTAAGTCTGACGACTGAAAACTAATGCATATCATATTTCTTCCGTCCTTATTAGCTTAGCCTGCTTGGTTTGAGCGCTTGTGTCCACTCCTCTAACAATTTCCATAAACTAAATGGGACATATGGCCAGCCACTTTTACCCCTATTCATTAGTCTTGGGTGCTGTTTGTGAGTTGGCCCAGGGTCAATTATGGCCATACAGATTGCATTTGACACTATTGATTAATAGAGTGACTGCACTTGTCATGTTTGATGGATGTCATTTTAAGGGTTATGAGAGCCAAAGAACTCTATGTGCATTGGGAACTGTTAATGACCACTGACCTAAGAGCAGAGCTGCTTGTCCTTGCCTTGCTGATCCCAGATCAGATGCAAAACACTGGGAGTCAGATCTTATACTGAGAAAACAAAGTTAAGGGAGGAACATCTAATCAGTGATGGGATGAGATGTGTTTTCTGTAGAGTCTTCATGATTGGCACAAATGTAAGATGTAAACCTTAGAGCTAAATATTATAATAATGTTTCTTGTGTATCAAATAATACATAAACTAAAATAGATGTTACTATGAACTTACTTTTTTGTCAGAACTGCAAGTGTCAGAATCTGACATTTAAGAAAACATTTTGTCTTATTTTCCTGTAAAAATATTGAAACATTCGTAAAACAACAAGATACATTGACTTACATGTTTTTTTTTAAAAGAAATTAATACTTTTATTCAGCAAAGATGCATTAAAATGATCAAAAGTGACAGTGAATTGTAAATCCATTTATAATGTTACAAAATATTTCTATTTCAAATATATGCTATTATTTCGAATTTTCCATTCTTCAAAGAATTCTGAATGTATTTTACGGTTTTGTGTATATAAATGTATATAAATGTTTTAATATGATTAACAAATAAATCTTCTTTTTCTTGTTACTTTAAAAAAATATATTTATTAGCTATTAGCTATGAGATGGCACCCATTTCATAGAATGAACTTTGAGATTACTGTAAAAGGTGGCGTAACACTGTATGTATATTATATATTATAGACCTCAGTCAGGGTTCATGGCATATTTATCACAATTTATGGCATATTTAATTTATCACAGTTTATAGATTTTTTTTTATTATTCTTTTGCGTCCCTAATTGGCCTGCATTAGATGGTATTGAACTTTCAGCCCCCTGCTCAGCGATTCATTATTTCTTTAGAGACCCTCCCCCAGCTGTGTGTGATGGGGTCATTTTATGAAAAACTAGACAATTGTTTGTGTGTAGGAGGGCGTAGGCTGTGAATAGTGTGTGTGTGTGTGTATAGACCAGAGAAAACAGCAGAACAGGTTCTTTGTTCATTTTCCATCCCAGACTGCATGAAGCGAGAGAGGCAGTAATGGCTGTAATAATTGTGAATGAGAGCAGTGGGACTGGAAAACAATGGCATCTCCTCCCAGGAGACGAATGCTGCTGCCTGCTTCATGGCTAATGGCTTTACCAGAGGGACATGTCCTAATGTAGAGAGAGAAAGAGACATCTATCTCCATGCAAACTGTTCTCTGTGCTTGGTCGTTTCAAGTATTTTTTTAAAGTATTTTGAGAAAGATTTAAGACATGAGGGCGCTGCTTTGGTGACTGAAAAATCATGTGGAAGAAGAGAGACCGACAGAAACTAAGTGCTCTTGGAAGAATGGCATGACTGTTAATGTTATTAAAAATGATTCAGTTTATTTTTGTACCAGATGACAGCTGGGAGAAGTGATATGGTGACCTTGCGTGTGAATTGGTGGGTAGGGGAGTGGTTACAGCGTGATTTGGAAAGGGAGCCAGTGTTAATGCATCTTAATGTATGCTTTCTAACATATTTAGCAAATCTTTCATGTTTCTATTTGCGAAATTTAGTGGCAAATTCAATAAAGTTTTGCACAAGGTATTTCAGTGCAAAAAACTGATTTTTATTCAACTAGCTCCAATCCATGTTTTACCTAGCAAAATCATTTAAACTGAGTGAATTTTATTCTTTTCGACACAAACACGCCTTTGCATGCAAATTAGGTTAATTATATTGTGCCATATTCACAAAACTCAGCACAATTTGCCTGGCACATTTAGCGTTACAGTATTATCGCCTACAGATAGCAGTTGGTAAATTGCATTTTATTTAAAAGATATGTTGTGTATATTTCTATTGATCGTGGCAGCAGTTATTCATTAAAATAATGATAAAAGATGAAGAAAATTATAATTGGGCATCCTGGGCATAGATGGTTTAGAGTAGATTTTAAAGAGCCAGTTATCAGCTGTCATGATTCTTTCACTGAAATCCCCCTCAATGTGTTGGTATTTATATTGCCAATTGCAGTGGGTATTTGCATGTAATTGGTTTAGGAAACCATATCTCAGAGTTAATGTATGTTATTAATGTAAATTAACTTCCCTTTTCCTCTCACAGTTGCTCCAGAGAAGCCAGTGATAACAGGCAATAATCAGGCCATCACTGTCAGTCATGACACTACATCCTCCTCTGAGGTGAGTCTCGTGTAGATGTATTTAGCTATATATGATAGCTATGAGTTTTGAAATATGTACGTTTATTTTGTGCAGCCTTACAATGACAATGGAAATAAATCTTCTTTTTCTTGTTACTTTAAAAAATATTTAATTGCTATTAGCTATGAGATGGCACCCATTTCATAGAATGAACTTTGAGATTACTGTAAAAGGTGGCGTAACACTGTATGTATATTATATATTATAGACCTCAGTCAGGGTTCATGGCATATTTATCACAATTTATGGCATATTTAATTTATCACAGTTTATAGATTTTTTTTATTATTCTTTTGCGTCCCTAATTGGATTGTCAAAAATCTTATAACAACATCTAGCATGGCGAATTTCTGTGTGGTATGTTTGTTTAGGTGGGCAAGTGCACCAGCAGGAACGCTTATCCCCAGCCTCGTATTATCTGGTTTAAAGACGACACTCCATTGCCTGATGAGAAGAGCCAAAAGGAAAGTAAGTGCAGAATTTGAAAAGTGGTAAGAATAAAGCCCTTTAAATTACTTACTGTAAAGTTAATCTTGTTCTTCTCTTTTTCACAGAAACATATATGATACCTAGTTTGGTGAAGGAAGCCTCAGGCCTGTACACCATGACCAGCACACTGTACATGCAGCCGGTTAAAGCCGATGCTAAATCAGTCTTCCACTGCACAGTGGAGTACAGCATGCCAGGCAACCAGATCAAACAGGAGAGCTCTGATAAATTCAACCTCTCATTGCTCTGTGAGTCAGACACACACACTTACAAAGAAACAGTAACCCGTGCTGCATGCGTCAACTATATGCTTCAAACTCCTCATCCTGTGCTCTCCTCCAATCAGATTCGACAGAAAATGTGTACTTCAAAGTGAAGAATCAGGGGCCAATCAAAGAGGGGGATGATGTGGAGATGGAGTGTAACACTGATGGAAACCCTCAGCCAGAGTTTGAGTTTTCTATAGAGGTGAGAGAGGACATGTATGCTAAACCACAACCAAATGATCTAGTATACTATTCTCACTCACGTATTTACTCGCTCACTTGTAAGGGCGCAGCAGTGAAAGGATCGAAAGGCACATTACATATGAAGAGTGTCACTCGAAATGATTCTGGAACCTATATGTGTGAAGCTCTGGACTTTGATGCCTTACCAGATGTCGAACTTACCAAAACTCTAAACTTAAACGTGCACTGTAAGTACCAATCCCAAACACTATAATAAATACAAAAGTGGGCAAGTTACTAAATGACATGCATAATTGATTCTTTGTTAAACTTCATTCAAATCTGTGACTGCAAATCAAATTCAAGGCAAACGCTTCTCATTATTATTTTCATGTTAATGTTTTTTTTGTGTTATTTTTGTAATATTTTATACAGTCTACTATTAGAGTATTTATTAATATTTTGATTTTGATTTTATTTTAATTTTTTAATTTTTCATTTGAATTTTTTCAAATTTTTTAAGTGCTTTTCATTTTTTATTATATAATTCCATTTGGTTTTAATTTTATTTCAGTTTTAATTTTAGCACTTGAACGTACACTTATTGCCAAAGTATTATTTCTGTTTCTCTAATTTTCATTTATGTTACGTTTTCATCTTATATTTATTTTATTTCAGATTTTTAATAGCTTTTTTTATTTACTTTACAATAACATCACTGCTTCTCAACATCAACTGAAATGAGCATCATTTGAAAGCACTTACAAGGGAACACAACTGTTTCTACTAATGTTTCTACAACACATTCATTCTGTTACTGCGAACACTTTAGTTGCTATCAACACTACAGTCACCTCAATCAATTACAGTTTTTTTCCACCATTACAATACAATATCTTTTTACAATATATTTGGATAAAAAGTGTTTAACTTTCCAAACACAGAAGGTTTGGAGCTCTCCTGATTCTGAAACACCCAGATCCTCTCTATATTTGATACATTAGAAAAGAGCAAAAGCTTGTCTGAGAAAATGGCAAATGGCAACAGTTGTTAGGGTTGGTCAGTAATGTTTGAGGGTGGGGCTTAGAAAAGGAGTTGTTAAGTTCATTCAAGTTTGTTCAACTACATTCATTCTTTTGTCGCTCTGTCAGATATTGACCCTGTTGCAGTGACTCCAGAAGGCCCCTTGGTGGTTTCTAAAGGAGATACTGTGGAGCTTCAGTGTAAGACCAAGTCCTCTGATGCCCACACCCTGCAGTGGAAAAAGGCACGTATAGATTTCAACAAGCCTCCATCCCCTCTCCAATTGTTCCTAGAGTACCTCACTTTTCTCTATATTTATCTGTATGTTTCTTTCTCTGATGTTCTTTTAGTCATAATGATGCTATGTTGTGTCTGCCTTTGGAGGTCCTTTCAGTTTGCATTTTGTCATTTCGGCAGATAGTGTTCAACCCAAATTTAAACCCCATTTCACTCAAAAATTAAGATTCTGTCATCATTTGCTTACCTTCATGTTATTCAAAACCTATAAGACTTTGGTTAATCTTTGAAACGCAAATTAAAATAGTTTTAATGAAACCTGAGATGTTTCTGTCCTCCATTGAAAGTCCAGGTAACCAGAACTTAAAAGATCCAAAAAGTTCATGAAGGTGTCATAAAATTAATCCATATAACTCAAGAGGTTTAATTTAAGTCTTATGAAGAGAAACTTGCTTACTTTACACAAAAGGTCATATATAAAGCGATCATGTCTCTTCTCAAGACTTGGATTAAACTGCTCGATTCATATGGATTCAATTTACGACACCTGTATGACCTTTTTGGATCTTCTAAGTTTTGGTTACCTGGACTTTTAATGGAGAGATAGAAATCTCTGATTTCATAAAAAAAAAAAAAATTCGAAGAAGAACCAAAGTCTTATGGGTTTGGAACAACATAAAGTTGAGAAAATTCTTTTGTTTTCTTTCTTTTTTTCATATTATATGGCTGTACACTTTTTGGCTAATGGAAATAGTGGGTTATACTAGATCTCATCTGAATTAACATCTCATTTTATCTCACTGTATACCATAGGACTCAACAATGTTGTCGAACACGGGTGTGTTGACTATCCAGACAGTGACTTTGGCTAACGCTGGTGT
The DNA here is from genome assembly GCA_039654625.1 of Rhinogobio ventralis. Classification (NCBI taxonomy): domain Eukaryota; kingdom Metazoa; phylum Chordata; class Actinopteri; order Cypriniformes; family Gobionidae; genus Rhinogobio; species Rhinogobio ventralis. Next base: position 20,465,744 of record CM077201.1, read on the forward strand.
GTATATATGTGTCGGAGCTGTACCTTCAGTGCCGGGTCTCCAAAAACAAGCCAATGTCACCCTTAACGTCAGAGGTACTAAGTGCATACAAAGACACATACAGCTCTATTGTGGTTGATCAGTGCAAAGTGTCAATATAAGCTGTCATCAATGTCAAAGCAGCTTGCATTCAAGAGGTAGAACACTACTATGGGCTGTCAACAGTCGATGCTTGTTATACCAGCTGGTTTCCGTTGTGTGGACATGTTTAGGTACAGGTAGCAGTTCAATGTCAGAAGGAAACAGCTTCAGTGAAGCGTGTGTGTTTTTGAAAATACTGTTTATGTTAGAGAAAAATCGCAGCGAGATTACTGTGAGAATATTAAAATGTTGGTCAGGCCAGTGTCATGGCTGACCAGTCAAGCTCAATAGTAAGTAAAACACCATTCAAAATTTCCATATCAAAACTGATATAAAACAACATTATAAAACATTAAAAGACAAAACTACAATGAGCTCTTATGTTGTCGAATGATGGTACACTACCGTTCAAAAGTTTGGGGTCAAAAGTTTGATTCAAAATACAGTAAATATTGTAATATTGTAAAATATTATTACAATTTAAAAATAACTGTTTTCTATATTAATATATTTTAAAATGTAATTTATTCCTGTAATGGCAAAACTGAATTTTCAGCATTACTCCAGTGTCACATGATCCTTCAGAAATCATTCTAATTTGCTGGTTTGATGCTCAAGAAACATTTATTATTATCGATGTTGAAAACAGTTTTGCTGCTTAATATTTTGTGTAAACATTTTTTTCAGGACTCTTTGATGAATAGGAAGTTAAAAAGAACAGCTTTTATTTGAAATATAAATCTTTTGTAACATTATAAATGTCTTTGATTCACTTTTAAATAATTTCTTTATAAAACCCCAAACTTTTTAACAGCAGTGTGTATGTTTCTGTAGAAGTCCACCTATAATCCTGAAGTCTCTGTTATCATGGAAATGGGAACAGATGATGCGTTCACGTCCTCCTCACAAATTTCTTTTTACGTGTATGGAAATCATAATTACGATATGATGTGTGCTTAAAGGATTCGTTCACTTCAAAATGAAAATGTCCTGATATTTTACTCACCCCCATCTCATCCAAGATGTTCATGTCTTTCTTTCTTCTGTCGAAAAGAAATTATGTTTTTTGAGGAAAACATTCCAGGATTTTTCTCCCCATCACAGACTTCCATAGCAACCAAAATGTTGACGGTCCAAATCAATGCAGTTTTAAAGTCCTTTGAAGGGCTTCAGAGGCTCTGCGCGATCCCAGACGAGGAATAGGGTCTTATCTAGTGAAACGATTGGTCATTTAAAATAAATAAATAAATAAATAAATAAATATACTTTTAAACCTCAATTGCTCATGGATTGCGCAATCATGACGGAAAGGCCATGCAAGACGTAGGTGGAAGTACCGCCCCAAGCGAACGTGCGAGGACTAATACAAATGCATTTTACCAAAAAACACTCCATCTTCAACTTCAAAATCGTCTGATTCCTCATATTCCTCGTCTGGGATCGCGCAGAGCCTCTGAAGCGCTTTGAAACTGCATTGATCTGGACCTTCAACATTTTGGTTGCCATGAAAGTCTGTGATGAGGAAAATTTCTTTTCGACTAAAGAAAGAAAGACATGAACATCTTGGATGAGATGGGGGTGAGTAAAATATCAGGAAATTTTAATTTTGAAGTGAACTAATCCTTTAAGTGATTTGGAGTAATTTTTCTTAATTTATTTTCTAAATAATAATTTTTAATAGCTTAATAATTTTTCTTCATATTTATCAAGGTCTTTCCCCCCCAAAAAAGTATTTTTACTTCTAATTCTCCATAATGAAGAGTAAAGGATGCACATTAGGTGTGTAATTGATGCTGATCTACATGTTTTATCATTTTTGTGCTGCCAGCATGCCACGGAGGATGATGAGAAATGTGTGGGTTTTCTGAGAGCAAACAAAATGCTTACAAACTAAATGGCACTGTCAACATTCACATTTACAGCTAATTATGATCCATAACAATTTGCTTCCGCAATACAAATTTAATTTATACACCACGAACTCAGGGTGTAAAAAAAGTAGCAAATTTCACAGACTTTAATTAAACCGTTCATGTGCGTACTTGTAAATACATTTATTCTGATAAGAATTCCTGAATGCCTATAGAGTCCAAGCAAACTTAGCTAGATAATATGGGATGTTGTTGCAGTATAGTTGCTTTAGAAGAAGAAACTGCATCAAAAGAACAAACAACTCATCCATTTTCTAATCCTCATAGACTTTTTGATCAGTTTAATTTGGTTCAAGGCAACTTCCTGAAATGCCTGTGGTGAAAATGAATGGGAGATATATTTCCAAGGCCACTAACAATGTGAGCAGTTACTGTTGAACTAATTCCTATAATAAAACTCTAACACGATTTGTTAAACACTTTTTCGTCCTGCAGTATGTGACATATACAGTAACACTAGGCAGTGTGTCATTTATCCTATCTGTGCAACCAGGAAAACTTTAATTCTATAGCTGATTTCCTGGTTTTGTTCCTTATGCCTTCATGGTATTTAGAGTATTTATGGGTGTAGTTCACAACTTCCTGGTTTCCATGAAAGGATGGTAAGGAATTTACAGTGTGGTCTATAAATTCTCCGCTGGTACTGAGCACATGGAATATGATGTCATGGCTATTGCATAGGATGTAGCTATACTGTTTTCAGAGCCATGGATAGTGCCTAGTTCCATGGATAATAGTCCTAGTGTCGGAGTCTACTCCAGCAAAGAAATTGACTCCAGTTGTCGACTCCGTTGCTGTGTCTGAAATCGCTCACTTGTGCATAAGCTGAAGCTGTCACAGAAACAACGTCACAGCCACATAGTTTTATCCTACATGTAGCTTATGTACAATACAAATTCTGTTGTAATTACATACATATATAATGTATTTAAAAATTGTTTTAATGTATACATATATAAAGCTTTGTGGCTTCATCGGTTTTATATAATTTGGTTTGCCATGGTATCCTAAATTGTGTTAATTACAAAAAAACATAACTTAATAAATATACATTATTGTATGTATTTAAATCTCCTGTCCTAACAGCTTTTTTGCGCTATTGCAAGAGATGACAACACATTTATCACCCTCTCCCAAACATTTGGATGAATTAGATGAATTCATTGAAGAATACTTTATCTTCGCTCTCGTTTATTTAATGCTGAAAAAATATTTGACCAAGACTTTTTCTCGTGACTTTTACCACTTTTGGTAAATTTGGTAGTATTGGCAAATTTTAGGAAAGGCATCATTTCAAGGTAATGTCAACTCTAAACTGGACTCATTTGGCCAGTCACGCTAAAAGTGTGTTGTTTTAATAAAGGTAGTTTTAGGCTTTGTGTCGGAAAATAAGAATAGCCTACATTATAATGACGTAAATCTTGTATTCTCATATTTAAAGTACTTAAAGTAAATTGATTCCGAGAGTCGATTCCAATGACTTCTACGGTGGGAGTCAGGAATCGGAGTCGACTCCGAAAAACCTTTGGACTGCCATGGACTGAATCCTCAAAAAAAGCAGATGTCAAATTTGTTACAATGATCTTATGTGGTAGGTTTAATTTAATGCCTTTTAAGGGCTGACAAAGATATCAAGGAATTTACAATTCAAAGACAGGCTATAAGCAAATGAAATCAAAGATTGGTGGCTTATAATAAACACATGCTTTTGTTTTAAAGGTAAACCTGAGATTGAAGCTTCAGTGAATGGTTTGGTTGCTAAGGAGGGAGAGATGGTCACTCTCAACTGCTCTGCTCTTGGCTATCCTGCTCCACAGTTCAGCTGGAACCCTTCTGGCAAACAGGTGCGTGTGTGTGCTCAAAAAATAGATTGGTTTGAGCTTGATCTTTACATCACTGAAAACTGTATTCTTTGTATTTTGTAATGTTATTCATCTGTCTGTTTGTCTGGGTGTAGTCAGTGACAGTAATGGGGAATAAGGTGATCAGCATGGTCACTCTTGAGGCCACAGCCGCAGTTCTGACGGATGGTGTGATTTGTGAAGCATACAATAAGCATGGAAGAGACAGCAGGAACTTCAAGGTGTCCACCAAATCAGGTAAGTGCTTCCTACTCATACAAACTGAGGCAATGTTAAGATTGGAATGCTATACTGGGTTAAAAACAACCTCATTGGCAACCCAGCACTGGGTAAATATCAGACAGAAACTTCCAGTTTTATCTAGTTTGGTAGGCCTATATATAAACCAGCAGCAGGGTTGCACAAATAGAGCCCCAGCATATGCTGTATACTGCCTTCTGGTATGAAGAGATATACATTTCGGACAGTACACACTCACATGACCTTATTTTTGTATGGTTAATTCAGCCTGTAGCAACCGGATATCTCAGTTACATATGAATACTGTTATCATGTATTTTTATCTCATTTTGTGTAAGAATTTTTGTAAATCTGCACAAATAATTAGTCGAGAAGGTCTCAAAAATCATGGTTCATTAAGTTCATTTAATACACTGAAAACTGAAGGTAAAGTGCCCAGTGGATTGTGGGATATCGTATCTTATGCATGCTGTGTGCTCTGGCTGTATACTGCACTTTTTGGAAAATGTAATTGGTCATCCTGAATTGATATATAATTCTTAGAGGGTGGGATTATGGGCAAAGAGCTCAACATCAGTATATAAAAAGAACTATGTTCATGAATATTAAATAGCGTGCACTGATGTGGCTTGGTCAAATCTCAAGTCATGTTACCTAATTGATATTCATGAGCCAAACCATTCACCTTGATAGTATGTATAAAATTATGACCTGCGCAGATGTGCTTGAGTTGCATGGCCTTGTAGACAGAATCATGTCCATTTTATGCTCTTCTGATCAAAAGTTAAAAGACTGTAAGATTTGTTTGAACGTTTTCAAAATAATTCTCTTATTATGCCCACAAGGCTGCATTTATTTGATAAAAAAATTGCTGTAAAAAAAAACATTTTTGAAATATTATTACAATTTAAAATAGCTGTTTTCTGATTTTTTTATTTTAAATTGTTAATATTATTTCTGTGATGGCCAAGCTGAATTTTCAGCATCATTACTCCAGTCTTCAGTGTCACATGATCTTTCAGAAATCATTCTAATATGCTGATTTGATGCTCAAGAGATTTTGCTTATTAAAAAAATAATGTTGAAAACCGTTGTGCTGCTTAATATTTTTGTGAAAATCGTGATCCCCCCCCACCAGGATTTTGTCCCTTTTTTTTTAGAATAGCATGTATTTGAAATAGAAAATGATCCCAAACTATGTGTTGTATTGACTAGATATTAATAGATATTTTTTACATCACAAATCCAGATTGATTCTGTAGACCTTTGAAATTTCAACAATTTAACTTTAAGATATAATTTGAAACAACAAATGCAAATCGTTTTAATAAATAGTATGCAGTATGCAATTTCCAAACATACCTTGTGTCTCAACACACCCAGATTTATGTGTAAAATGTTAGCTGTTCTCTAAACCTCATTCTTTTATTTCTTCTGTGCAGATGCAGACAAAGCCCCTGATGCCAATGCCGCTAACCGAGGTAGACACTTGTCCCAGCTCTCTCTGCTCCTCCTCTCCCTCTCAGGACTCTTTCTTGTACACACTCCGTAATCTAACTCTTCAGCTCTTTACACTGTATATTATGTATTGTTACCAAACACTGTGTATATTGTATATTGTATTACGTATGTGATCTTTGTATGATGTCTGTCCTCTATTTTGTTGATGCTGCACCTTTAACTTTTCCCTTATTTGGGACAATAAAGGATTCTGTTCTATTTTACCTTCCTCTCTCTCCTTCCTCTCTGTGTCTGGGGTGTTTGTCTCTTAAATACCGATGTCCTTTCCTTCCATCCTTGGGTGTGCTGTCAAATGTTTAGCTTGTGCGGTCACTTTAGAGTGTGTGTGTGTGTGTGTTCGTCTTCATCTCATTGATGGGCCTCGTTATGTGTGTGTATGTGGGTTAATGCTGGAGTGTTTTTTTTTTACGTGTGCTGTTCAATGGGACTCAACTTTCTCTTTCCCATAATGCTGCTCGAAGGAAACCCAGTGTTTAAAACAGGTCTGTATAACCCCTGCTGATTTTCTGTCTTTGCGTGTGAATGAAACGGTGTATGTATGCAATTGTCTGTTTGCTTACAGCTGTGAGATTGTGTATGTGTGTGTTTGTATATCATTTCTCAATCTGTGACCCTTATTTATCACAGATTACTTTATGGGTCTCGCATTTACTGTCGACAAAAGAACAATTGCTTATTGTTCTGGTTTACTTCCTCCCCACCCTCCTCAACACACCCGTTCCCCCTCTGTGTCCCCCTTTCTCTTCCTCTCCCACCCAAAAGTATTACTTCTTCACCAATAACCATCAACTTCTCACCTAACTCTCTTCTCGTTCGTTCTTCTCAGCGGAGAAACAGCAGGGGGGTTCGAGTGTGGTCGTGATCGCCGTGGTGGTGTGCGTTCTGCTGCTTCTCATCCTGGTGGCTCTGCTCTTCTTCCTCAGTAAGAAGGGCAAGCTGAGCTGTGGGAAAAAAGACAAGAAGGATGTGTAAGTAAACCATAATAACCAACATTTGCTAACCACATGTCCACATATTTATTCTCTTTTCTTCTTTATGTGTCCTTCCTCCTTGCAGGGCATCTGGGGACGTGAAAGGTGGTATTGTGGTGGAGATGAAGTCCAATGAGAAAGAAGAGGCTGGTCTGTTAAACAAACCTCATGCAGAACAGGTGAGGGGTCAAAGACTAAATTTAGCACAGTGGTTCTGTTTTGATTCAGAACGGATATATCATATCACACACACACACACACACAAAGAAAAGGGATCATATCTCCCCTGTCCTTGCCTCTCTGTATTGGCAGAGTCGATTTTAAAATCCTTCTTTTCGCATACAGGGCACTGCACAATTCAGCTCTGGATTATATTTGTGATCTTATTACACCATACACAGCCTCTAGGTCACTTAGATCTTGTGATCAGTTACTTTTATCTGTCCCTTGTTCACGCTGTAAATCAAAAGGTGATCAAGCTTTTTCTGTAGTCGCCCCAAAGCTCTGGAACAGTCTTCCTTTGAACATCAGGGTCTCTCCATCACTAGATGCTTTTAAATTCAGTTTAAAGATGCCCGAGCACTCACATTGCACTTAACATACCGGGCCGGAGCACGCTTACGTCATTCACGTATCAGAAGATTATTACGGAGGCAGCTGATCACACTAGGGTGTACTCACACTAGGCAATCTGAACCGTTTCATTTAGCCGGCCCTGGCCCGCTTGGAAGAGGTGGACCAGAGCGCGGTTCGGTTGGGCTCGGGCGCGGTACGCACGTAGTGTGATTGTGTGTGATCATCATTTGACAGCAAACACCAAACTATTACTGCTTGGATACACTTTTCAATTCATTCAAGTATGTTTAGGTTTATAACGGTCCTGGTTCTCACCTTATTGATGAACATGAATTGTAGTTTACGAGTAAAGCTGCAAATTCCTACATCAAAGTCAGCTGCCTCCGTAATAATCTTCTGATACGTGCAGTGCAATCAAATGAAAATCGCTGCATGGCATAAATGATAAATCTATTAGTCAGTCTATTAGCGAAAGTGCTTTTCTTCCTGTCTTCTTCAAAACAAAACGTTGCATCGTGAATGACGTAAGCGTGCTCCGGCCCAGTACGTTAAGTGCAATGTGAGTGCTGGCCAGCGGGGGAGTGGGAAAGGGGGACAATTGCACTCGGCATCAACCGAACTGCGCTCTGGCCCACCTCTTCCAAGCGGGCCATGGCCGGCTAAACGAACTGTGCCCGGGCACGGTACGGAGCACTCGTCAACCGAACCAGACTTTGGGGGTCAAATGCTACTATTTTTACTCCCTAGCGTTCGAGTGATGCTGTGTATGTACTTTATATTAGCTGGTGTTCTACGTAATGTATTGTATGTATATACATTGTTTTTGATACTTGATTTCTATTTCTGTTTTTTTTTTTTTTTTTTGGGGCCTTTTCTCTTTCTCTTATTTTATTAATTCATTTTTATTGTATTATAAAGCACTTTGGATCAACTACGGTTGTTAAACTTGACTTGACTTGACTTGAGAAACACACACACACACACACACACACACACACACACACACACGCATGTCTGGTTCACTATCTTTATGGGGACTCTCCATAATGGTTTTTATACTGTACACACTGTATATTATATCCCCTTACACTAACCCTACCCCTAAACCTACCCATCACACAAAACTTCCTGCATTTTTACATTTTCAAAAAACACATTCTGTATGATTTATAAGAAAATCATGAACACGCACACACAGTGTCCATGTTATTGTGTTATTTTTAGTATTATACTGTTAACGTATTCATGTTTTGAATAATCTTTTTTTAATTATTTATATTTTAAAATGAGTTTAGGTTTTAATAATTAAGTACTTTTGTCATTTTGTGTCATGTTTCATTTTTTTATATTTCTATATACCTCAATTTATTTTATTTTCACTTAGTTGCCAAGATTCAGTTAGTTGCCAACATTTCTAATTTACTTTAAAAAAAAAAAGAAAAACTAAATCTAATATTTATATTTTATTTCAGCATTGTCAATTAATAATAAATATCATTTAAAAATGTTTAATAATTTTAATTGACTATAACAATTTAAATATATTAATATTAGCCTGAACTGCATAGCATGAAAACATTTTTTTTTTTAGAATTATTTGACTAATAATTCACTGCATCAGTGTCACCTTTAAGAATTGTATTTATTCAGCTTGATGGCCTGTACCAACAGTGTGCATTCATTAACAACCTTTCCTCTTTCACAGTGTTAGAACAAAGAAGATAAGAGACAAATAAGAACAAGATCTCCAGAGACATAGAAGATGATGTGGTGGAATTAGGAGTGCTCTGATGGAGGAGAAGAGAGAAGATGGAGGACAGAGAAGATGAATTCATTTTGGCTGTACAGTTTTTTGTTTTGTTTTTTTTAAGCGGGGGTTGGGTGGGTGGGTTTGTAGGTGGGGCTATGATGTTGAACTGAGGGTGGGTTTCAGTTTAGAAGTGGGAAGGGCAATAAATGTAAATCTGGCATTATTTTGATAAGGGTGCCTACTGTGTCCTGATTGTGTAATCAAGCCATTCTTTGTCCAATCAGAATGACTGGGCAGTACAACTCTATGGAATAAAGCGTGACTTAATGCAGCTCAGTGTTCATCTACCCAAAACAAATCAGAAAAGTCACTGTGGACACTGGATGTTGCTCTTCATACTGTGCTGCACCCTGGTTATGTTGATTAGTTCATGTTGTTGAATAGTGTAGTACAGCCGCTTTTTGCATTACACACTGCACTCACTTACTGTGTACATTTTTGATTGTGAACTGCACACATGCCATTATCCCGAGTAGTAGACCCTACAGACTACTATACGTTTTGGTCATGATCTGCATGGAGCATATATGGATGTGGTGAAATGATCAAACTCTGTTTTTTATATCAGCCTATGTATAGTCAAACATTTATGTTTTTGCCCATATTTTAGACCATGTCCTAAATTACACACTATATTGTCCTACACCTATGTTTTGAGTTAAAACCAAAAGCCTGTGGTGAGGCAAAGAAAGTAGGTGTGTGAGAATCCCTCTCAAACCATATATCTGAATGCACAGACACATTTAGCTCAAGTCTGAGAGTTGTGGAAGTGGTTCAGAACTACACAACTAACTCAATAATCTAATTTCCTCTGTACCGCACTGAATTTCACTCGACAGCTCGAACATGTTCAATGACTTTAACCTAACCTTGTAATTATTAAACATGGGTTAGTAATGGGACAGGTCAGCCCTATCTCCTGGGTTTTTGACGGGGATAAGCATTCATTAGTTTATATATTCAAATTTTCTCAACTTTTCTTTTTGAATAGTTAAAGAGATTGGAAAATATCTACTTAATGAGCACAAATCTAAATGCACATGCTGTTTCAATATACTTTTCTTTTTTCTTTTTCCAATGCTATTAATATCACTAGGTTGGCATTATTTATATATTTAGAGAAACATATCAAATTAAACACCTTCAGCCTTTTTTTAAAAACTTAAAAGTTGTTGCTCTGTGTTTAGTTGAGTTCTGTCATCATTTACTCACCATCATGTCATTCCAAACCTAATGTCTTTCTTCTGTGGAACCATAATTCCACTAGTTTTTGTCCATAATTAAAGTTAGTGGAGTCCAAACAACACTGGATTTTTATTGTATGGACAAAAAAAAAAAAACCTTAAATCTAATATAGGTTTGCAATTACATGAGGGTGAGTAAATGATGTTAATTTTCATTGTTGGGTGAAGTATACCTTTAAATTCTGAGAACAGTTGAGGGACAGGGTCAGAATTTTTCCACTGTTGTTACAGAGTGATAATCTTTTTTGTTATTTATCGATATTAATATTCATTGCAGCTTTTATTTTTTTTAAACCAAAATATGAACATGGGGTGTAAAAATGATTTCTTTAAGCTTGTATGTGATGTTCCAGGGTTTTGTGTTTTGCATATATATGTATTTTGTATCTTTCTCAGTAATAATAGCACACTGTTGTTCAGATGGCACAGCTGGAACATTCTAGAATCACTATGTTGTTGGAACACCCTGTCATTTTTTTTCCCAGGCCCTAATGTTAAACAAAGCCATGAGCCTTGTTATTTGTTCTTTGAGTCGGGTCCTCTGCATGTCAGAGCAACACCTAGGGATAGGTTTTTTTTTAACATGTACTTAATTTCTCAATATGGCCATAGATACAGCACATACATACTGTGCTTTTCTGTACCAACAAAACACTGATTCTAGACTCTAAGTAGCAGGTTAAGTACAATTGAATGAGGTTAAAGAGGACTGGGGAGAAATGAGATTGGTAGAGGGTGGAAAAGGGTTTTGTTTGGATATAACAAACATTATTTGTTTTACCTACTGAGTCTATGTGTGTAGTTGAGTGTTAATGAATCAGTATGTATGAATTGTCGATTAGACACATGGAACATGAGCTAATACATCTCTGAACATCTCAAACACTGGAAAAAAGTATGATGGCCAGTTTGTAAAGGCTTCTGTCTCAGACTCCTCATGGAATATATTTTACTTTTTATCTTAATGCTATTTTTCACATTTATTGTTATCATTTTGCAAAATGTAGTCATATGTTCTGTCAATGCAATGTGTGATTTAGAATTATGGTCAATATTTGCATACCAAGATATTTGAACACCAATTGTTTTGAATATTGTGGGGAAAAAATTAGTTTTTCTTAAAGAGGGTAAAGGTTACATGTCTTAACTACTGAATGATTTTGCAAATTTCGCTGGTATTGCAAGAAAGAAGAATGCTGTTTTGAATAAGATGTCATACTTTATGGATGTCTGCAATTGCTTATGCCCTCTAGGTCTACTGTTTATTTTGTGGTACGCATTTGTGAACTTTGTAGCTTGTCTTCTGATTGGAACTGTGTAGAGTTTATACTGCCAAAAAACAACAACAACAACAACAAATCCCAAACTGTCTCATGTTTTGTGTCCAAAAAAGTTCTAAAATTGCTGTAACCCTGAGGTAACAGTTTAAATGGCTGAATCAGTTGAATATGTTAAACATTGTTTCTCATCTTAACATTCATCTCAAGTTTCCCTTTGTTCCCTTGGTTTCAGTATTTATTCTTTACTTCTAATGATAGTCTGGATTTAACAGGCTTTAATCTTTTGTAACCATCAGGTAAGTATATCATGTATGATCTTGTTAATCTTTAAATGATAATGCGAAACCCCCTTAAGGGATTTCTACATGTAAAGACACCTTGGAGGACATATACACGCTTCCGTAATTGAATGACATTTAACTATGATCATTACATTATGTAATCTGATAGGCGTGAGGTTTGGTTATTTCATCTTTGTGAGAATAAACTGTCGTAATTTAGTGAAATGCAGCTATAGGAACCCTGCTGAGGATTGTGTTCACACTTGCAATTGAGTGTGGAGTGACACGATTAGAACACAAAACAAATTTGTGAATATGAAATTTAAATTGTAGAACAAAACATGAAAGTCTCCAACTGTAGTAATGACAAGTTGACTGACACATTTAGGCTTATCACTTAAGGTATGGTCACTTTAACAGAATTTTGCAGGCAAAAAAAGGTCATTGTCTATTGTCAAGAGGGTAGCGATATTAAGTCCTGCTCACAGAATTCTGTGTCAAACTAAGCAGCTTCTGATGGTCAATGTGGCCAACTTGAGTTGAACCCATTGCGAAATCTGCATTGGGAAATATTTCTTACTCTTGCAAAATTCACAATAAGGAGGATTCCAATTAAAGTGATTTGATTTCACCCATGAAAATGTGCAGAACAACGGTAAATGTGACAGGACCTTTACTTGAGCAGTGAGAATGTCTAGGTTACTAATGTAACCCTCATTCCCTGATGGAGGGGATGGAGACGTTACGTCAGAACTGAACTGACGAATTGGGATCTCATCTGAGAGCCCAATCACCTTCAAGTGGTAACAGAACAAGCTGGACATTGGCGAGTGAGATTTGCATCGCTAACCACTCCCGATGCCACCGGTATATAAGGAAGCGTGCAGCACTCACTCATTTAAGCTTTTGCTTCGGAGCTGTAATTATGGTAATATGGTAATTATGGTAGTCCTGTTTCTTAAGAAGATTCTGCTCTGCATTCATCTATCGTGTGGTATAGAGAACCAGGAAGAAGTTCAGCATGTGTTGGTGCGTCAGTGGTGGTCGTCAAATGTCGTCAAAACGCAGGTGTAGTGCACTAAAAGTACCTTGATGATGTACTAGATGAATACACACCCTCAAGATAGTTAAATCTTAAAATGTAGAGAGCTGCCTACAGTATATTTGGACAGCGGACACAGCCAATATGTCATCAAACCTTCACCTACAGCCTTGTTCATCCTTGTCTCGGCATGCAAGGTGTCTGTCAAGATACTGAAATTCCTCTTGTGTTGAAATGTGCATGTAAGGGGATCATTTCTAAATAGTAGTCCTACATACAGCCAGATACACCCTCGGGTGTGATTAACTTTCTTCGTATGTGCTGTCCACTTGAGTTTGGGGAATGAGACAGATACAGGTTTAAGAAGCATCTGCAGATCCCTCTTAAATCATTGATTCTGACAGCTCATTCACCTGTCAGACTATCAGCACAGGAACAAATGCATGTTAATGCAGTTTGATATTGAAATGAAAATACAAGCAGAAAATGGAAATTGAAATCATAATTGTTTGCAGATAAGAAAAGATGTTTAATAGATAAGGAAACAACATGTTCCAACAGGCTGCAGTTGATTCATATTCTCAAGTCATTTAGGCAGATATTCTTATGGATGGAATTAGGAAGGATGCTTAGAGAATTACGTGGAAAATAAGAGAGAGAGAGAGAGAGAGAGAGAGAGAGAGGATGTGAGTGGGTCAGCTATATTAGATGCTCTCAAGCTCATTGCTGTGCATTTCATTTAGTGAATGGAGACTAATAGAGACTTCATCTAGTGAATGGTATCTGAATCTATTCCATTGATTTAATGATGATTCTCCCTCTTAAAAGCCAGTCCACTCTGTACTTCTTGGTAATATGTGAGTGAATAATTAAAGGTACACTTTTTGGCCCTCTAGCAGTTAAAAAACAAAACTGCATGCATTTTGCGGAACAACATTGTTTTGGTTGTGCTTCAGCTTTGTGTGACTGTGCGGATAATTATGGTTTTTCTCAAAAAAAGAGAGATTATCCTACTCATAAAACATTCACTACTAGGCTTAAGAGATTAAGGTGGAAAGGATCTCAAGCTGACTAGCCGAAGACGTTAAACTCATTAATAGACACTGTACTTATTTGAAAATAAATTCCAGCACAGCGCTTCAACAACCCATAATGAAATGACCCTTCACTATAGATAATGCTTTACAATGAACTCTGTTAGGGCTACATATGGCAATTTATCTGTTCAATAAAATACCCTACTCACCTGTTGAGTAATAAAAACACCATCTCTGCATTGCCTTTAACATTTCAAATTCCCCAGTTCACGAGTTCACACTTACAAATAATCAGATAGTAAATAGTATGCGTAATAGTATGCGTAGTGGGGTGGTGGAGAGATGCTGAAAAAACGTCAATGAACAATTGGTGAGTTGACTGGGTATTTATATAGTCCTTCACTTGTGCTGATTGGATAGACATGTTGATTGCTGATTGCTGACAGCTGGTTAGAATGACATGATGATTGGATAGATCATTTGAATGTGTTCCTACTGAACTTTGTTAATAAAACATCATTTGTCGCCATCTTCGAAAAGCCAAGCCAATGTTGATTCTCATTTTATTACGATCTCTGTTGTGTTCTCTTTTTGCCGACAGACTCTCCTCTGGTGTTTTTTCCTGGAGGTGTGAGATTTAACCAAACTTTCTCACTCATTGTGACAACTATCTTATGCCATTCCCACACTACACACATCAAAGTAGCCAGAGCAAGTTTTCTCTATTTACAGATATAATGAGACACGCACGGTCGAATGATGTATGTACACAATTTCCTGTGAAAACCATCCCGTCAGGTCTAAAATATAAACACTTAACATAGTGAATCAGGGCAAGACAAAACACATTTTGCAAGAAGGATTGATGATGTATTGACCCATTTTTTAAATTGTGTTAATTTTGAACAAAACATTTACTTAGTGTACCCTTAAGACAAAGAAAGATGCTGCCACTTTTTTGTTGGTTTGTTGGTCCAAAAACCCTGTTGTCATTGCTAGGAAACATTATTTTTGTTGTGGTAATGTGCTGAAGTTGGTTCAGTAACAACATATCAAGCGAGTATAGCCTGGATGCCAGCCCTACGCACAACATTTGAGGTCGGGAAGTTCGGTCTGGACTTGATCCATTGTGGAGCAACTATGCTCGAACCAGAGCTGTTCAGACCAATCAAATTGTCAGAGCGGGCTTTATACGATGATGGACAGGTGATCAACAGTAACGTAATTATCCACGTCACCAAAGAGCGTTTGGGTTGAATTTGTTCACATTCTGTTTCTGTATTTTTCTCTTAACATACATTGCGTGTTACATGCTGGAGGCAGCGCAATCCTAACAACCTACGCACTTTGCCTATGTATTCTAGTACATTATTTTCCTATTAGTCTCTGGAATTGTCAGTCTGCTGTAAACAAAGCAGATTTCATTACATCAATTATTAGTCATTCAGGCCCCAAACTCATGGTGCTGACTAAGACCTGGATCAGTCTAGAGGACACTGCCACACCTGCAGCCCTCTCCACTAATTTATTATCACTGGTCTGCTCAACTCTAATGAGTGGCAATTTAATCCTTTACCTCTGTGTGACAATAGCTCCCTTGAATTGCATGCAATTACTATCACCCACCCCATTAAAATCCATTTTGTAGTTGTTTATCTTCCCCCCTGAGGATGGCAGTCTTCTGGTAGTACTTGGAAACTTCAACATCCACCTAGAAAAATCTCTTCCACACTCTGCTTGCCTCGTTTGACCTCAAGCGAGCGTCTACTGTGAATGGCTACTCACAAATCAGGTGTGACTATTTATACACGCTACTGCTCCACTGATCATACACTGGTTACTGCACTCCTCAGATCACTTCCTTTTCACTCTTAACCTCAACCTGGTTCCTGACAAAACACACACTCCTCCACAGGTCACCTTTCAGCATAACCTGTGCTCACATCCTCTATATGGTCTCATCCTCACCTGCCCTGCTCTTGGATATCGAAGCTTTGAGACTGGCAAGAGCAGCTTCCAAACCATCAGTACTCATCTTGCTAGATCTGTCTGCTGCTTTTGACAACAGTTAACCACCAGATCCTCCTGTCAACCCTAATTGACAAAGGGCATCACAGGAACCACACTCCAGTATTTCAAGTCTTACTATTCAGGTAGGTCTTTCAGGTTGTCTTGGAGGGGTGAGGTATCTAAGTTGCAACATCTAGCTACTGGGGTGCCTCAGGGCTCAGTGCTTGGACCACTTCTCTTCTCCATCTACATGTCATCACTAGGACCTGTCATTCAGAAACATGGCTTTTCCTATCACTGCTATGCTGATGCTACACAGCTCTACCTCTCATTCCAGCCAGATGATCCAATGGTAGCTGCTCGCATCTCAACCTGCCTGATAAACATTTCTGGCTGGATGAAGGACCACCACCTTCAACTCAACTTTACAAAGACAGAACTGCTTGTGGTCTCAGCCAACCCAACACTTTATAACAATTTCTCCATTCAGCTAGGTTTGTCAAAATATCTCCATCCAGAACAGCCAGCAACCTTGGAGTTGTGATTGATCAGTTAAACTTCACAGACCACATTGCTAGAACTGCCCGGTCCTGCAGATTTGCCTTATGCAACATTAGGAAGATCCAGGCCCTTACTATCCGAGCATGCTACACAACTCCTTGTCCAAGCTCTTGTTCTATCCAGAATGGACTATTGTAATGCTGTTCTGGCAGACCTTCCAACATGTACAGTCAAACCTCTGTAACTGATCCAGAATGCAGCAGCGAGAGGGATCTTTTATACCTTTTTTTACACCTCTCTTCATCAAATTGCACTGGTTGCCAATAGCCACTCGCATCAAATTCAAGGCACTGATGTTTTCCTACAGAGCAACCACTGGCTCTGCACCCCTATACCTAAATGTACTACTTCAGACTTATGTGCTCTTCAGAAGCTTGCATTCTGCAAGTGAATACCACATTGTGGTGCCATCCCAAAGAGGCACAAAATCCCTTTCACAAACCTTTACCTTGACTGTTCCCTGCTGGCAGCATGACCTGCCTAAATCAACCTGAGCAGCTGAGTCTTTAGCCATCTTTTTCGTCAACACATGACTTACTATTCTATTCTATTTTATTTCTATTTTATCTATTTCTTTAAAATAACACTTTATTTTAAGGTGACATAGATACACATTACTACATGTACTTAGTATAGTAATAACAGTAAATTAGGCATAATTACAAGTAACTAACCCTAAACCAAACCCTAAACTTTTTGCCCTATTGTTGGTCTGATTGCTTCTATTGGTCTCATCATTTGTAAGTCACTTTGGATAAAAGTGTGTGCTAAATGATTAATTTAAATGTTAAATGTAATTTTAGTACTTCAACTTATTTGTTTTTGATAGTTGCCAAGACAACACAATTTTTGTTTAAGTTTTTCATGTAATATTTATATTTTACATCAGTTTTAATTCATTTAGTTTTAGTTTTGGCTAACTATAACAACACTGCCTGAAACTGAATTATGCCACTTAAAGGTAATTTTTACCTCGTTAAAAAAACAAGTACTTATGATGATGAATATGAGTACTTATGATAAAAATTTGTGATGATGAGATCACATGACCAGCTGAATACTACTGACTTTATCTCATTAACAGCCCTGTTTCTAGAAACTTTGCATCCCTCTGCACTGCTTTTCCATTGTTTTACATGTAAACATGTGCTAGACGGATGTGTTTGACGGTTGCGCTCGTGTATTGCTTGCAGCATCTTGTGCATGGCACAGCATTCTAAACATGCAGCTCTCAAGTTAAAAGAAGTTAAAGTTTTTTTTTTTTTTTTTTTAAGTTTTTTGTTCCACTGCAAATGTGTTCTGTGTGAATTGCCTGTATGATCTGCCTGGACATGCCGTCAGTCTGTGCTGTCCTGCTGTTATGTCAATCAGCACAAGTGTCTGAGAGAGTTCTGACTCACATAGGCATATAAAGTAAAGCTTGGTATGACAGAGAAAAAAATGCATAACATTTGCATTTTTGAACAAGGTAGTTTTCTTGGAAACATTCAGCTCTTTCAGGCAAAGAACATCAAGATGCAAATATCAAGATATGACTGAATTACTGGTATGCCTTTACAGTTCCCTTTCAGTCAGTACACTACGAGTTACGTCAGTTACTGACGGAATGGGGGTTTCGCCTAGAAGCCAATCGCCTTTGAGCTCTACAAAACGAGCCAATGGCATGAAAATGCCATGGGTCTGCGGAATTTGCATGCCGCAACCCCGCCCCACGGCGTGGGTATAAAGGGCGTTGCGTGGCAATCTCGCATTATGTTTCTGCTTCAGAGCCGAGTTTACTGCCTGAGCGCTTTTCTCTTCAAGACGAGTTTCTCTCCAGAGTGTTGGTGTTATGGCACGTTCCAGCGAGTTCCGCATTTCCTGTCTGATCTGTGCAGTGATCGAGCACAGCGTGCGCGTTCTCCCTGGGTGCTTCGGCATTCTGCAGAGTTTTTCACTCCTCTCTAAAAGAGCTGCACGTGGCACGTCTTTTTAAAGATGGCTCGCCCGTGCTCCGTTTCTGGGTGCGGTCGACTGGTACCTCCGTTTGATGGTCATGATCGCTGTTTGGCGTGCTTGGGCCTCGTGCACGCTGAACGCGCGTTCATGGATGAGTCATGTTCTCACTGCGGGAACATGACCATCTCAGTGTTGCGATCGAGACTCCATGATCTCCGTAATGGGGGGAGAGTCCCCTCTACCACACCCCAATCTACTTCCTCCACTGGAGGGGGTACTTTGGCTGGTGGTCAGGGTGATCTGAGGGTTACGGTGTGGAACAACCCGACGAATCCTCCTCGGGCCACACCCCCCTCCTGCACACTGTAACCCGTGGTGTTGCCTGATGAGGGCGCTGGGGCTTCCCGTTCGGGGCCCTGCGTTTCATTTGGTGCACCCGCGGAGGATGCTATGTCGATCGCCGCATCACAAGGTGGGCTGGACTCCTCCGGAGATGACGATTCGGCTATGTTGCCTCCTTCGGGAGTCCCAGCATTGCCCGAGTCCGATCCGGAACTCACAGCCATGCTTGCCCGGGCGGCCGAGACGATTGGGCTTGTGTGGAAACCTCCGCCATGTCCCGAGCGTTCCCGGCTAGATGATTGGTATCTGGGGGCGGCCCGTGCCGAAGGCGCCCGTCAGCCCCCAGTGCCTTTCTTCCCGGAAGTGCATGAAGAGGTGTCGAAATCGTGGAAGTCTCCCCTGACTTTTCGCGATCGCTCGGCAACCACTTCCGCCTTCACTGCCCTCGATGGCGGCGCGGTGAAAGGGTACACTGGGGTTCCCCCTGTTGAGCGCTCTGTTGCGATGCAACTGTGTTCTCAGAGTGCTTCGACATGGCGCGGTGACCCAAAGCACCCGTCCAAAGCCTGTAGATTCACGTCCACGTTGACGGCGAAGACCTACAGAGCTGCGGGCCATGCCGCGTCCGCCCTGCATGCCATGGCCACCCTACAGGTCTATCAGGCCAAGGTGCTCATGGACATGCACGAGGGCAATGCTGACCCTGCATTAATGCAGGAGTTGCGGACGGCCACCGACCTCGCTCTACGAGCGACGAAGGTGACCGCTCGCTCTCTTGGTCAGGTGATGTCCACTTCGGTGGTCCAGGAGCGACATCTATGGCTCAACCTGGCTGATATGAGAGAATCTGAGCGGACACGTTTCCTCAATTCTCCCATTTCCCAGGATGGGCTATTCGGCGGGGCGGTCGAGGACTTCGCCCAACAGTTCTCGACCGCTCAGAAGCAGACTGAGGCAATTAAACACATTCTGCCCCGGCGCCCAGCTGCTGCCTCCACCCAGCCGCCGGCTCAGATGCCTCAGTCTGCTCCCCGCCGAGGCCGCCCCCCTGCGACTCCCGCCCCTCCTGCCCGGCCCCAGCAGCAGCCTTCACCCGGGCCGAGGCGTGGAGGACGTCGCAGAAAGGCGGCCCCGCCCGTCCCAGCCCCCCAGCCTGCCAAACGGCAGTCTAAGCGGCGGTCCTGAGACGGGCGGCTCGGAGGTGACCTCGGTTCTTTCCCAGGAGATGGTGGCAGGACCACTCCTTCCCCCGGTGGAGGGCCGGGGGAGAATCTTTTGTTTTTCCCTTCCGCCGCTGGCCTCACGGCCGGCGGTACCCTATCAATGGTTATAGAAAGAACTGACATTCTCACCTCCGAGCCTCAAGAGGGCGCGGCTGGCAGTGCGCGACGCCCCATGGCCTCGCCGCTCTCGGCCCCCTCTGTCGCCAGCCCCCTGGCAGACGAGACCCCCGTGGAACGCTGGTCCTTCCCTGGTCTCCTCTGTCAGGGCGCGGAATTCGACCCCACCCACACCCCGGGACGCTCCCATGCCTCCCTTGTCTGGGCCGGTCATTCCGCCTCGCTGCCCCATCGGGGGTACGCCGGTGGTTCGCATGACCCCGCTGGTTCAGTTCTTGGGAGCCTGGCTAGCGCTTCCCAACCTGTCCAGTTGGCTCGCTCGCACCATCCGGTTCGGCTATGCGATTCAGTTCGCTCGGTCTCCTCCCCGCTTTCGGGGAGTCCGCTACACCGTGGTGGGTGGCAATGCCCCTGTCATGCGTGCGGAGGTCGACACCCTACTGGCGAAGGGTGCGATCGAGATCGTCCCTCCAGCCGAGATGAAGTCCGGCTTCTACAGCCCTTACTTCATTGTACCCAAGAAAACCGGTGGGTTACGGCCAATCCTGGACCTGCGCGTCTTGAACCGAACCCTGCACAGGCTTCCATTCAAGATGTTGACAGCCAAACGCATTTTCGAGTGCGTTCGTCTCTCGGATTGGTTTGCAGCGATCGACCTGAAGGACGCGTACTTTCATGTCTCCATTCTTCCTCGACACAGACCGTTTCTACGGTTTGCCTTCGGGGGGCAGGCATATCAGTACACGGTTCTCCCCTTCGGGCTAGCCCTGTCCCCTCGCGTCTTTACGAAGATTGTCGAGGCAGCCCTTGTGCCGCTCAGGCAACACGGGGTTCGCATCCTGAACTATCTCGACGACTGGCTGATTCTAGGCCACTCTCGGGATCAGGTCTGCGAACACAGGGATCTGGTGCTTCAGCACCTCGCCCGTCTGGGCCTTCGGGTCAACTGGGAAAAGAGCAAACTCTCCCCAGCGCAGAGGATCTCTTTTCTCGGTATGGAAATCGACTCGGTCGCCATGTTCGCGCAGCTTACGAGCGAGCGCGCGCAGTCTCTGCTGACTTGTCTTCGCCAGTTCGAGGGCAAGAGTGCGGTTCCACTGAAACTTTTTCAGAGGCTCCTGGGGCATATGGCGTCAGCAGCCGCGGTGACCCCGCTTGGTCTGCTCCATATGAGACCGCTTCAGCACTGGCTCTGCGATCGAGTCCCGAGATGGGCATGGCAACACGGCACCCTCCAGGTCCCAGTGACCCGAGCCTGCCGTCAGACCTTCACCCCGTGGTCGAACCTCAGCTTTCTACGGGCAGGTGTTCCCCTAGAACGAGTTTCCAGGCATGTTGTTGTCACAACAGATGCCTCTTCCACGGGCTGGGGCGCCATGTGCAAGGGACATGCTGCCGCGGGCTCCTGGATAGGACCCCAGCGCCTATGGCATGTCAATTGCCTCGAGTTGCTGGCCGTACGTCTTGCCCTGCACCGCTTTCGAGCCCTGCTCAAGGACAAACACGTTCTGGTCCGTTCAGACAGCACGGCGACAGTAGCGTACATCAACCGACAAGGTGGTCTACGCTCCCGCCGGATGTCGCAACTCGCCCGCCATCTCCTCCTATGGAGTCAGAAGCATCTGAGGTCGCTTCGTGCCGTTCACATCCCGGGAGACCTGAACTGCGCAGCCGACGAGCTGTCGCGGTTCCAGCCGCTCCCGGGGGAATGGAGACTCCATCCCCAGACGGTTCAGCTGATTTGGGAACAGTTTGGCGACGCACAGATAGATCTGTTTGCCTCCCGCGACTCTTCCCATTGCCGCTGGTACTATTCCCTGACCGAGGGGACCCTCGGCACGGATGCACTAGCGCACAGCTGGCCGCGGGGCCCACGCAAATATGCGTTTCCCCCAGTGAGCCTTCTCGCACAGGTTCTGTGCAAGATCAGGGAGGACAGGGAGCAGGTCCTTTTGGTCGCCCCATATTGGCCCGGCCGGACCTGGTTCTCAGAACTTGTACTCCTTGCGACAGCACCTCCCTGGTCGATCCCTCTGAGACAGGACCTCCTGTCTCAGAGACGGGGCACCATATGGCACCCGCGTCCCGACCTGTGGAACCTCCACGTGTGGAACCTGGACGGGACGCGGCAGGTTTGAGTACCCTGCCACCTCAGGTGGCGGCTACCATCACTTCCGCTAGAGCCCTGTCTACCAGACAGGCCTATGCGTTGAAGTGGAACCTCTTCGTCACCTGGTGCTCCTCTCGGCGAGAGGACCCCAGAAGATGCTCGATCGGGTCTGTGCTCTCCTTCCTCCAGGAAGGGTTGGAGCGAAGGCTGTCTCCCTCCACCCTGAAGGTCTATGTGGCTGCTATTTCAGCTCATCATGACCTGGTGGATTCTAAAACGGTTGGACAGCACGACCTGGTCAGTAGGTTCCTCAGAGGTGCGAGGAGGTTAAATCCTCCTCACCCACCTCAGGTACCCTCTTGGGACCTAGCAGTGGTCTTAGCTGCCCTGCAAAAGGCTCCCTTTGAGCCATTGCAGTCAGTCGAGCTGAAGTTCCTTTCATTGAAAGTGGCGCTCCTGACTGCTTTGGCCTCCATCAAGAGGGTAGGGGACCTGCAGGCATTTTCGGTTGACGAAGCGTGCCTGGAATTCGGGCCGGCCAATTCTCACGTCATCCTGAGACCCCGGCCTGGATACGTGCCCAAGGTTCCCACCACTCCCTTCAGGGACCAGGTGGTGAACCTGCAAGCGCTGCCCTTGGAGGAGGCAGACCCAGCCTTGGCACTGCTCTGTCCAGTACGCGCCCTTCGCGCTTACGTAGACCGGACGCAGTGTTTCAGGACCTCAGACCAGCTCTTTGTCTGTTACGGAGGGCAGCAGAAAGGGAAGGCTCTCTCCAAGCAGAGGTTGTCCCACTGGATAGTGGACGCCATTGTCCTGGCATATCAAGTCCAGGGCTTGCCCCCTCGGGGTAAGAGCACACTCCACCAGGAGTGTTGCCTCCTCTTAGGCTCTAGCGCATGGCGCCTCGCTAACAGACGTTTGTAGAGCTGCAGGCTGGGCGACACCCAACACATTCGCAAGATTTTATAATCTCCGAGTGGAGCCTGTATCCTCTCGTGTACTCGCCCCTACTGGCCAGTAACCGGACAGGCTCAGGTGTCTTCGCTTGCTGCGCCATTCCACTCCGCGGACTGGATGCGTGCGCTATTCCTCTCAGGTGAGCTTCCCCAGTAAGCCCTGAGCTCCTCCAGCACTGCCGGTGTCGTCACCAGAGCGAGTGCCCTTTTCAGGCCACCCCTCGTGTTCGGCTAGGTGCCTCCGTGTGCATGGTTCCCCCGCTGGGTAACCCCCACATGTGTATTTCCACGGTAAGTCTCTTGTAGCTCGTGTCTTCCCTTGGCAAGACACCTTGCCACGCCTGGGGTTGAAATATTCCACCTTCGGCTGGATACCCCAGAGTGTTCCCTATGCAGCTCCTTCGGGTCATAGGTGTATTCTTCAAGTCGCCCCCTTTGGGTTGGCATTGTGTTGCATTCTCCACGTGGGATATTTTCATGCCATTGGCTCGTTTTGTAGAGCTCAAAGGCGATTGGCTTCTAGGCGAAACCCCCATTCCGTCAGTAACTGACGTAACGTCTCCGTTCCCTTCCTTCAGGGAACGAGGGTTACATACGTAACCGAGACGTTCTTCCCACACACTGAGAGCTGTGTTCTAATGAGCTTTCATACTCCTTCCACTGACTCATATTTTCTTACCCATAGTCCCTTTCAGTCATCGGAGAGAGCTTTGTGGCTTGATTTCATTGGGATTTCTCCTAAACTGCTAATTGCACATCTGTGCGTGTGTGCGTATATTATATGTTGCATGTACACTTAATTTGCTCCTTAATGACACAGTGAGCGAGACCTCCTCAGTTTGTCGTTATCCTCGGCCCCCCATTACATCCCCTGCTGTGTTCGGGTTCAGAGCAGAATGTTATCAAACCAGCCTTGAAGATTAGCAAAATTATCTCGCTTTGCTACTTCAAGTGAGACATTTTTTTTTTAATTAGCTGCTTTTGTCATGAGTTTATTCTGTTTTAATTAGAGTCTGTGACTGATGAGAAGAAATTTCAGTGACACCCGAACCAGCAGGCGAAATGTGTGTATTATGGTTGTCAGTATTTGGGAGGGAATTTCTCATGCTTTAAAGGAGAGATAGCAGAAAAGCCTTGACATTACTCACATAGCTGAACCCTCTCTGTTTATCAGTACTACTCAGGCTTTAGTCCACCGCCGAGCACGCGGAATGACCTGTCTGGCTCTCAAGAGTTAATGTGTTCCTTCCATATTTCTTCAAGTACATTACAGAGAGATTTGTTTTAGGATATCTCTACTTCCATTAAAAATAGGATACGTTTGTGCACATATGGGATTGTTTTATACAATGGGAGTGTGAATGAGTGAATCTTTGAGTGATTTTCTATATCGCCTTGTTTAGTTTGCACACACTGGTAGTGCCTAGTTACAGGTCTGGTTAGTTTCTTCTCCTCACTCATGGAGAGTAATGGTAAACCTTTGAGTAGTGTCTGGGAATATTTTTACTAAAACAAGGAACAGGACAGCAGTATCAACATTCTTTTTGTCTTGTGGGTTTACATTGTGCATTGCAAAGACAACCCCTTTGGAGTAACCTGTGGTTAAGTGGTTTACTTTAGAGCCTAATAATGATATCTCACCAGTCTCAGGTCAACCAACCATTGGTATTAACATCCATCCCACTGTTTACACATGTTATTAACATGCGTCTCAAATGTGTTTCCAGGGACCACATATTTAATTCACAACATCAGCTGAGCTTATGTACGTAAGGCTCAAGGTCAAGGTTTGGCTCATTAGCCTTTGTTGGTAAATGCTGAAACTACATCATCTGGTTCCAAAAACATCTTTCTCCATTGACAGTCATTCAAAATTAGCTTGAGTTTCAATGGAAACTTTAACAGCAGAGGCTGACAAATGGATCCATCTGTCTATCTGTCTATTTGTCTATCTGTCTATCTGTCTGTCTGTCTTTCTGTCTGTCGCACTTATATTAAAGATATCTGAATAACTTTGTTCATGACAGGTAAAGCCTTTTCTTTGTTACTCAGGCTGTGTTCTGCCTTAGGGTTTTGTTTGCAATGCTGTGAAAAGTGCTTTTACTGTAAGATCTGAATTCCTGTAAGTGCCATTATAAACAGCTGATGACAGGTATTGTCAGTTATTTTGCACATTCTCACGTACTGTATGTGCACGTGTGTGTGTAAATGACCTGCGAAGTATATCTAATCACTCCTGCCTTTTTCTTGAACACATGTTTTGTTATGTTAAGTGTCTTGAAAATATTCTGGGTAATTTATGTTGTAATGCTGTAAAAAGTGTGTGACAGTTTTGTTTGTCCTCAGGCTGCAAGTTCCCTTCAGCATTCTTTTATGGTGTGTACTAGACAAACATACAGGTGTTGTGCATAGGAAATTCTGGGTCTTTTGAGCACACTGGATGTGTGTGCACACGTCTCACATCTATAGTACTGACAGTCATGCCTTTTAGCAATGTATTCTCAGATTTACACACACGAGTGCAGCTTGTTCTACACAATTCTCTGTAATTTTGTCTCATCAGAGGTTGCCTCAGCTTAAGGAAACATGCTATTTAAAATGGAGTGGCAAAAATAAATTCATCAATATGGTTCCCTATATTCACTGGAAGTGGTTCAAATAAATTGAAAAAGAAAATAGTTTTAAACAAGAAAGAAGGAGAGTTTTATTTGTATTTACTGCATTACTGTCGGTCACTGAAGCCCTGCGGATTGCAAATCATCAGTCCTCATCCTCCTCGATCTATCTGCTGCGTTTGACACTGTGAATCATCAGATTCTTCTATCCACCCTCTCATCACTGGGCATCACAGGGATTCCACTCCACTGGTTTGAGTCCTATCTCACAGGTAGGTCTTTCAAGGTTGCCTGGAGAGGGGAGGTATCCAAAGCACATCAACTAACCACGGGGGTTCCCCAGGGCTCAGTGCTTGGACCTCTCCTCTTCTCCATTTACACTACATCACTGGGACCCATCATACAGACACATGGCTTCTCATACCATTGCTATGCTGATGACACACAGCTCTTCCTCTCATTTCAACCAGATGATCCCACAGTAGCTGCACAAATCTCACGCTGTCTAGCTGACATCTCGTCATGGATGAAACAACATCACCTGCAGCTCAACCTGGCAAAGACTGAGCTTCTTGTCTTCCCTGCTAACCCAACTCTACAACACAGAGCATGCAACACAGCTTCTTGTCCAAGCCCTGGTCATTTCTAGGCTTGACTACTGCAATGCGCTTCTGGCTGGACTTCCATCGTGTGCAAGCAAAACACTTCAATTGATTCAGAACGCAGCGGCACGTCTTGTCTTCAACGAGCCCAAAAGGGCCCATGTCACACCTCTCTTCATCTCTCTGCACTGGCTACCACTCGCTGCCCGCATTAAGTTCAAGGCTTTGACGCTTGCTTATGGATCCACCACAAGCTCAGCACCCGCATACTCCGACTCGATCCTACGAGTCTACACCCCTACCAGAAGCCTCCGCTCCGCTCGGCTGGTGTTACCATCCCAGAGAGGCATGAAATCCCTCTCCAGAACTTTTTCATTCACTGTTCCCAGCTGGTGGAACGATCTTCCCACCTCCATCCGGATGGCAGAATCACTAACATCATTCAAAAAACAGCTAAAAACCCATCTCTTCCACGAGCACTTAATCTCATCATAAAAAAAAAATACAAAAAATGTCTTTCTTTTTTCCTCTATCTTTCTCTACACCCTCCCTATTCTAGCTTACGCTACTCTGAGCAATGCCCGAAACGTAGTATTTAAGGCACTTCTTGCGTTTCTACGCCTCTTCATAACGGATCGCTTCCTGTACTCCTAAGTCGCTTTGGATAAAAGCGTCTGCTAAATGTATAAATGTAAATGTAAATGTAAATGTAAATTTAAAATTGGCTTTATAGACAAAATTTGTCTATTGCTTTTGGTATGCAGTAAAATGGTGTTGATTAAATATATTATTAAATAATGCTATTTTAACTGTTCTTCTTCGTATGCAGCTCATCCGTGACTGTAGGAAATGCAAAATTTGATAGAAAACACTTTTATTTGAAAAAAGATTAAATGAATTAATTACCACTATAAACAGGAAATGGTGACAGAGGAGCATTTATAGGCTCATATTAGCCATTTCCAATAATATTTTTGAATAAATAAAACATTATAAAATCACTAGGTTTAATTATTTAAAAGACTAAATGAATGCCTGACTATTTAAGTGGCTATATCTATATATAATCTGATTATAAACTAAGTATTACACTGTTGATGCTGCGATACCGACACACCAACAAGTGACATTTCACCGGAAGTTTTGCAGCTGACTTATATCATTGCGGAAGCTCTTAAGAACGTTCTGTGCATGGTCAATTGTGACGTAATCTGAAATATTCAGAAAGGTAGACATGAGTTTTATTTAGTCAATTAACTTAAAGGCAGGGTAGGATTTGCTTCAAAAAAATTTTTTTTATGCTAGTTGAAAGTCTCTTCACATCCTGATAGCAGTCACTAAGTTAAGTGGTCTAAATGTATTTATTTGTATTTACATAGTCTGTGTAGGACGTCCAATCATTGACCTCTTTCCGAGGGCTACGATAGTATGTAATACCTGCCTGTCAACGTATGTTTTTACATACCCTCGCGCACCCTGTTTGAGCATCATACGTCATCATTTGACCTCATACGTCATCAGCGCGTTTCATGTTGCCTTCACATACTATTGGAATTATTGTAAATACTAGTTTGCTAGTTTCAAAATTGGACATAAACGCCCTCTCAAGTCAAAGTTTAAATGCGTTGAGCTTGTAATCACGACTTGAGAAGTGGGAAGTAGGAAATTTCCGATAGCACATGAAGACGTCAACGCGAGAACCACAACTGAAACAGCAGCCACCTTTTACAATTCCTCCTGAACAAAAACAACAAGCTTGTGCTATGTTCACACCATAACTACAGTTATTTGTAAGAGATGGAAACCCGTAACGTTATCCTCAGAGTGGTTCTTGACTCGAATTTATGCATGTCAACACTATCAATGCCAAAGTGAATCTGCAGCAGTCAGGTGATAGGCCTACAGGTCAGTGCTCTTTAAGTTGTTTATGTTCATTATTATTGTAATGTCTCTTGTGATGCTTTTGTTTGCTCTCTGCTGTACGCGACACGTTCATGTGTTTTGAAGGAGGTGTGGCTTTGGAGACACTCTGAAGAGAAGGTGAAATCTTATGCTTTCAAAGCTAGCTCGCTATTGCTAGCCTCTCTGAAAATCACCTACCCTACCTTTTAAAAAAAAAGCAAAAACAAAAAGACATTTTAGATTATCAGCATAAAAGACAAACGAGCGTGATGCATTATCCACTTATCGCCAAACATATTATTATGTTAGTAAACCTTGAGCTTGAATGAATGCTGTTATAATGAAACACAGGTGTCCTTTTATCTCAACACACTTGAGATCAATATGGTGGCTGTTGAAGACTCTAGATCACTCAGTCTGTATTAAAAGCCCTTCAATGAAACCATTAGAACAGAGAATCAGCACTCACTTAGCGGCCTGGAGAAACAATGGAGGAGGGAGAGGTGGCATGGAGCAAATGACCACAGAGAGTTTACACAGCCACATGATAAACAGAGGTGGGTGCACAGTCTATTTGCAAAAGAGGGCAACAGAATCCAGCACCATTTATTAGTCACTGTTGCAACCGTTTAGCTTGCTGTAAGTCTAAAATGAGGCATGTGTAATTAGACAGAATGGGAATACATATACAGTGTAGCTGATTTTGAGGAAATGAGACGAGAGCAGATGGAGAGAGAAGGTAAAGTGAGATGAAAAAGCACTTACTGAGATACAGCAGAATGTTTTATGGAGAGTATTTACACACTCCTTTAGTTTGAGATGGCAAAGACAAATAGAAAGAAAAGACCATTTATACTGCAGAAGCATTTGCTCTACATGCAAAGCACTTTCTCTTTAGAAATCTGTTGCTAATGTGCTTCAGTTTATTGTTATAGACCTGATACAAGAGAGATGCATGGAAAAAGAGAAGTAGAAAGCATGCAGTGTGTGGGGTCTGTTGAATGATGTCCATCACTAGCAGGGGAATGTGTGTCCTGGTACAGTAAATCTGTTTTAGCGTGAAATTCAGATAAACAGAGTGGAATTTAATTTAATGTCTAAGAGATTGTTCAAAAACATGTTTAAAAAACAAGTGCACTGGTCTGTGTAAATGTGAATAAATGACAGATGTTATGCAGGTGAATTATAGCAATGGAAAAGAGAAGGAAAAGAGGTACAAGATGGTTTGACAAAAATAAAGAGACACAACTGAAACAAAGATAAAAACAAAATAAGTTAATTTTTCTTAAACCCCATTGACAATTTTGGGGGTTTCTTTGAAGTATTACTGAACAAAATGTAGTTTTAAACATTTATATTTTATTAAACATTTTTTTAAGAAAAAAAAAAAATCTTAAACCTTAATTTATTACAAAAATACTAAGGTTATTTTTAAGCTTATTGTTTGTTATTGAAAATTGTTTCATTGGTTTTGTTTTAACAATACATTAAAAAAACAGAAGAAAGTCTAGAGAGAATGTTTAGACGTGTTATTATTATTATTTTTTTTACTGGAAAACAAGAAATAATAAGACTGCTGAAACAGATGTACCTATTGAAAGACAGATATGGGGAAAGGATGGAGTAGGCCAAGAGGGATCTGTTGTGATGGGTGATGGGTGGAGAAGAATGAGGTAGTGAGAGAAAGAAAACAAGAGAGATAGATGACAGTGGAGGAAAGACAGATGGTGGAGTGACTCGAGTTTTGGTAGAAGTATTAATGGACACAGCTGTCACTTCTCTCTCTCTCTCTCTCTCTCTCTCTCTCTCTCCCTCTCTGTGTGTGTGTGTGTGCGTGAGAGTGAGTGAGCAAGCGCAAGAGAGACATGCATGAATATTAGACACTCCTAAGTTGAGAATTTGAAACATTTGATTTTCATTCTCTTTCTCTCTCCCACTTTATCCCTGTTTTCCTCTTCAGTGTTTGATGAATCCATGTTGCAACTGAAAAGAAGAAATCAAGAGGTCAAGAAGTTGTGCCAGTAAAAAAAAAAAAAAGCCTCTTTCTCCATTGACTGCCATTCAGAAGTAGCCATGTGCTCTGACTAAAGTCTATTTACTAAGACTAAGTGTATTTAATTATATTATATTAGATGTTTAACCAGTGGCCATTTTGTTTATTTATTTTAAAGCCATAATATGTAATTTTTCGCCACTAGAGGTCGCTTATTCAAAACAAAGGCATAGACTGATGACGCCTGGAGTTCGCTGAGCTTTTATTATGCCACAGACGACCATTTCCACTTCTTCCGGTCATGCGTATGTGGGTTAACACAGCGCTGTTTATCATATTAGATACATTTGAGTGTGTTGAAAGTTATGTTATAGCTAATGCTACTCCGTGCATTCGCTCAGCGGCTACTAGACACTTGTTGCACACTGCAGTAAGCTAGATCAATATTAGGCATGGTAAAACATGGTACTCGTGGTAAATCAAGAAAATAAGATTCAAACAATAAGACTAACTGTGTTGAGCTATATAACAGTGGTTAGTTTTCTGTTGATGAATGTATCCAAACAGTTGCTCACCTGTCTAATAAAACACGTAATATATTAAAGCGTTTTTTTTGGTGTTTCCATGGTTTCTACAAAATAAAACCGGAAATCGAGGGTATGATGTCATTGATAGGCGACGTACGGACACGGTCTGTTTCCTGGTTAAAATTGCTTATTTATCTGGATTTAAACATTCTTGGAAACATTTGGGATAATGTAAGTACACAAGTCGACAAAATATATATTTATTTTATATATATATATATATTTGTTTTATTATTTAATACATTTAATAAATATTATTAATTTATTATGAACATGAATGCTAACAGACAGAGGTATTATAGAAGAGTGCTTCTCAACAAGGGTGTCAGGGGCCCACTATAGGGGCCTCAGCAAACATCCAAGGAGACCTCAAGATAACCTGAAAGGATTTAAAACACAAAAAAGTTTTAAAATGAGCAGCTAAAAAGAAAAATATTTCTTATTGCAATGCACCCCTCAACATAATTTTTTTTAAAAACTTTTTTTCTTTGAAGAACCAGGGTTTTTATAGCCTTGGAAAAGTTAGATATATGATATATAGCCTCATTTTTAAAAGTGTCATCTAGACCTAAAAAATATAATGGGGGCCTTGGAATCATAAAATAATAATATACATCTTCTGCCATCTAGTGCTGATAAAGGAAACAGCACAGATTTGTTTAAACATGCATAGGTCATGTAATTAACACTGGCCACATTTTTTTGCAAGCTCATTAAAACCAAAGATTAATACAACATCAAGACCCCCCCCCCCACACACACACACACACACACACACATCTCTCTCTCTCTCTCTCTCTCTCTCTCTCTAAGTGTGTGTGTATGTGCCTCATGCAGCATTAATGGCTTTTATCAAAGTGAATTAGGCATGAAGGATAGAAAACCTGAGGTATCCCAGTGGACTGCACATCAATGGAAAAACAGAGAAATGTAAAACAGCCGCTCAACACCTGAGAGCAGAAAATTAGCCTGGAGACACTCCTCCAGATAAAGAACCCATTAAAGAAAGGACACATTAGCATAAATTTATTGTTTGATATTTCTGGTTATTATATTTTTCAGGTGTCTGCAACGAAACAAGTCTATTTATACAATCACAGAGCCACAGATAATCTCAGCTTCTCAGAGAAAGAAAGTGATAGAGAGATTGATGAAGACAGAGAGAAAGGAGGAAGAGGGGAGATCTGTAAGATTCATTTCTCGCAAGGCAACACTCATCTGAAGAGTATTGGAATTGGAAATAAATGAAATTTGTGTAACTAAATATAATAATAATATATCATTTAATACAGCATTTCAGTGCTGTATTATGCATGCCAAGCCAGTAGTTGGTAATGTCAATTTGTAAAGAAACACTACGCGCCTGCACACATACGCATTCTTCTACATGGCCTATAGACTGAACACATAGTACACATGTGCATGATGTCACCGTTTCCACAAATTCGAAAAAGGTTCAGTACAGTACAATTCAGTACGATTCGGGACGCTAAACCCTGATCCGGCTTGCATTTTCACTGCCAATAGCACCCTTACTTGATTGGCGTGGTATAGCTATCAACGTCATTCTCGCATGAAGAAGAAAACGACACAGTAAACAACAATGGAGGACATATAGCAGATCTTGTTCTTGCTTCTCAGCATGTGGCTGTAGTCACAAGAAGGATACACACTTTGTTTGAGCCAATTGGCTGCAGGCTGCAAGGAAAAACAGTCTGGGTTACTTGACTGTTACCCTGTTCCCTGATAAAGCGGAACGAGATGCTGCGCTGCTTAGCGCTATTAGGAATCTTTATTGTGACCAGCTGTGAATATAGTGTGTAAACACGTCAATGGAATTGACCTAGAGGCGAAAGCCCATTGTCCTTCAGTTGGTACCCATCAGGGGCCAAACATGAAGGTTCCACAGGTCAGGCCTGGGATGAAATATCATGCCAACCCGTCTGAGACAGAAGGTCCCTCCTCTCCAGAATCGCCCACGGCAAGCCGTTGAGGAGAGACATTATCTCCGAGAACCACACTCTGTTCGGCCAACACGGCGCTATTAGTAAGAGGCAAGACAATGGTTGGCGAACCCTGGCTAGAACTCCCGGGAGCAGGGAAACTGGAGGAAACGCATACAGGCGCATTTTGGGCCATGTATTGCCATCTCATCCAGACCCAGGGGGGGCTGGGTGACTGAAAGAGAAGTAGAGGGGACATTGCGCTGTCTGACAAGAGGCGAAGAGGTCCACTTCCGCTTTGTAAAATCTGGTCCAGATCCGCTTGACTAATTCTGGGTGGAGTTTCTGTAATTTCTGTCTGGACAGTAAATCTGCTCCCAAATTCAACTGCCCCGGAATGTACACTACCCTGAGTGACAGAAACTTGTCCTGGGCCCAGAGAAAAATCTGCCTCGCTATTCTGTTCAGATTGCGTCAGGGCCAGAAATACAGCCATCAACTCGAGGCAGTTGATGTGCCAATCGAGCTGACGACCCTACAATTCCACTTGGGCTGGACGACCACTTAAGACCGCACCCCAGCCCGTCAGGGAGGCGTCTGTCATTAACAATCTGCGAACCTCAGGAACTTTCTGTGTTGTGTCAATATTTCTATGTGAAAATATGCGTCCTTCAGATCGATTGTGATGAACCAATCGTGATGTTGAATTTGCGACACGACCGTCTTCACGGTTAACATCTTGAACTTGAGCGCTTCGACTGTACGGTTTAAGCCTTGAAGATCTAAGATTGGACGCAACCCCCCATCCTTCTTGGGAACCAGGAAGTATCTGCTGTAATAGCCCGACTCCCTCTCTGGAAGAGGAACATGTTCTATGGCCTCCTTGCCCAGAAGACTTTGTAGCTCTTGTGACAGTATGTGCGCCATCTCCGGCTTCACGGATTTGTACTGTGCTTAATACCCATGCAGAAACACCTGGCAGAAGTTTCCACACTACTCTCTGAGAGTGGTATTAATTTTAACACTTCCTGTTGAGGGGATGTTGGATGTCCCGTGTCCTGGATGATAGCAGGATTTAGACAAGGAACATCTAACATTTCGCTGGAAACCACTGCCCCCCGAATCGCCAGAGGCGGCGAAGGTGGAGAGGTTTCGTGAGGGTAGCGGGATGGGGTGAGCAGATGTTTGACGTGCCTGTCCTGCTGCCACCAGACTGGGCGCAAGATCATCAGGACTTCTTTTTGTTGATGATAGTCCTGAGGCCCGCCCTGGGAGGTTGCTGAGGGCGACGAGCCGGTCCCCAGTCCTTACGAGGGGGAGCGCGACTCGCCACACTCTGCTTTTTCACCTCCCTAGCTCTTGAAGGACCGGGGAGAGGTTGGGTGGCCGGTTACTCATGTTTTTTTTTTACTTCTCTGAATCTGGCAACTACAGAGTTAACTGAGTCACCAAAAAGACCAGAGGGGGAGATCGGGGCATCAAGTAGAAAAACTCTGTCTTTATCCTTTATGCCAGACAGATTAAGCCACAGATGCCTCTCCGTGCTCACCAAGCAGACATTGAACGGCCGATAGCACGGGCCATTTGCTTGGTAGCACGAAGAGACAGGTCTGTGGTTCGACGAAGCACAGAGAAAGTGTCTCGGTTACGTATGGTAACCCTCGTTCCCTGAAGGAGGGAACGGAGACGTACGTCGGACGTCACCGACGAATTGAGATCACTTCTGGGAGCCCCTATCAGCTTCGAGATATAGAGAACGGGCCAATGGCCATTGGCGTGCGAGATTTGCATCTTGCGCTCCGCCCCGCGCTGCGGGTATAAACAGGAGGCGAATGCAGCGCACTATTGTTTTTCACTGAGGAGCCGAACTAGTGACTCGGCCATGCAGTGATGGTACAGCAACTGTGGCGACGGGACGTACGTCTCCGTTCCCTCCTTCAGGGAACGAGGGTTACCATACGTAACCGAGACGTTCCCTTTCAGTCGGTCACGTTCGACGTACGTCGGACGTCACCGACGAATTGGGATCCCTTTGGAAAACGCCACAGTTACTACCACTTCCAGCGCCCAGCGAGAGCCCCTCAGACCCCGTCTGTTCCGGGCGGGGAATTCACGCAGGGAAGTCACACTGCTGTTCCGCAAGACCCACTTCAGCAGACTATTGGATAGCGCTGGGAAAGCGTGCCCAGAGGGACGCTGCGGAAGCCACATCATGCCCAAAGGGAGTTACCATGTGGAGAACTGGGGAACTCGACTGGAGCATATAAGCGCACATATCCGTTCCATAGGGAAGGGAGTGGCGCAGCAAGCCGACACTTAGAACGGGCACTTCGGTGTTACTTACTTTTGGAAGCGAGCACAGAGGAAGATACCGGCTCTACACGGAGGCTATAAAATCTAGCGAACTTGTTAGGTGTCGCCCAGTCCGCAGCTCTACAATATCTGTCAGCAAGGCGCCACGAGCCAACGCCCAGGAAGAAGCTACACCCCTAGTGGAGTGGGCTCTTAACCCGAGCGGGCAGGGCACGTCTTGGGTTTGATACGCCAAGACGATGGCATCCACTATCCAGTGGGCCATCCTCTGCTTGGAGACAGCCTTTCCCTTCTGCTGGCCTCCATAACAGACGAAGAGCTGTTCTGAGGTCCTGAAGCTTTGCGTTCTGTCCACGTAAGTCCGCAGAGCGCGGACTAGACAGAGAAAAGCTAGGGCTGGGTCTGCCTCCTCCGAAGGCAGCGCTTGCAGGCTCACCACCTGGTCCCGGAAGGGAGTGGTGGGAACCTTGGGCATATATCCGGGCCGGGGTCTCAGGATTACATGAGAGTTACCGGGCCCGAATTCCAGGCACGATTCGTCGACCGAAAATGCCTGCAGGTCCCCTACCCTCTTGATAGAGGCCAATGCAGTCTTCAGAGACAGGATTTTTAACTCAGCTGACTGCAAAGGCTCAAAGGGCGCCCTCTGCAGTGCGGTTAGCACCAGAGTTAAGTCCCAAGAGGGTATAGAGGGAGGGCGAGGCGGATTTAGTCTCCTCGCCCTCCTCAGGAACCTGACGATCAGATCGTGCTTCCCTAGAGACTTACCACCTACCATGTCATGATTAGCGGCGATAGCGGCAACATAGACTTTGAGGGTGGAGGGAGACAGCCTTTGCTCCAACCCATCCTGTAGGAAGGAAAGCACAGAACTGACCGAACATCTCCGGGGGTCTTCTCAGCGAGAAGAACACCAGTTGACGAACAGGTTCCACTTCAACGCATAGAGGCGCCTCGTAGAGGGAGCTCTAGCGGAAGTGATGGTGTCTACCACAGCTTGTGGTAGGCCACCTAGAACCTCCGCGTCCCGTCCAGGGACCAGACATGGATTTTCCAGAGGTCCGGACGCGGGTGCCATAGGGTGCCCCGTCTCTGAGTCAGGAGGTCCTTCCTCAGAGGATTGGGCCAGGGAGGTGCTGTCGCGAGAAGCACTAGTTCCGGGAACCAAGTCCAGTTAGGCCAATACAGAGCAACCAACAGGACTTGCTCCTCGTCCTCCCTGACCTTGCACAGAGTCTGTGCAAGAAGGCTCACTGGGGAAAACGTATACTTGCGTAGGCCCCGGGGCCAGCTGTGTGCCAGCACATCCGAGCCGAGGGTCCCCTCGGTCAGGGAATAAAACAACTGGCAGTGGGTCGTGTCCGGGGCGGCAAACAGGTCTTCCTGTGCGTTCCCGAAGCGACTCCAGATCAGCTGGACCACCTGGGGATGGAGTCTCCACTCTCCGGGGAGCACTGGCTGTCTAGAGAGCTCGTCGGCCGCACGATTGAGCAGGCCCGGAATGTGAATGGCACGAAGCGACCTCAGATGCTTCTAACTCCATAGGAGGAGATGGCGGGCGAGTTGAGACATGCGACGGGAGCGTAGACCACCCTGTTTGTTGACGTACGCAACGGCCGCAGTGTTGTCCGTACGGACCAGAACGTGCTTGCCTAGTAGCAGCGTTTTGAAGCGGCCCAGCGCAAGACGAACTGCTAACAACTCGAGGCAATTGATATGCCATTGCAGTTGAGGCCCCGTCCACAGACCCGAAACTGCAAGCCCGTTGTACGTGGCACCCCAGCCGTTGGATGAGGCATCCGTGGAGACAACAGCATGCCTGGACACTTGTTCTAGGGAAACTCCTGCCCGTAGAAACGAAGGGTACGACCACAGGCTGAAGGTTTGGCGGCACCTCGGAGTCACGGGGACACGGAGGGATCCACTGTGCCACGCCCATCTCAGGACTCGGTCGTGTAGCCAGCGTTGAAGCGGTCTCATATGAAACAATCCGAGCGCCGTTACAGCGGCTGCGGATGCCATATGCCCCAGGAGCCTCTGAAAATGTTTCAGTGGTACCGCTGTCCTGCATTTGAACGAATTCAAGCAGTTCAACACCGACTGGACACGCTCCTCTGTGAGACGTGCTGTCAGATTGATTAAGTCCAGCTCCATACCGAGAAAAGAGATCCTCTGCACGGGGCAGAGTTTGCTCTTTCCCCAGTTGACCCGAAGTCCCAACAGGCTGAGGTGACTGATCACCGTGTCTCTGTATTCACACAACAGGGACAGTCCTGAAGGGAAGGACCTTCAGGTCGATCGCTGCAAACCAATCTTGGGACGGATGTACTCGAAAGTGCGCTTCTGCGTCAACATCTGAACGGGTGGTTTGTGAAGGGCCCGGTTCAGGACTCACAGGTCCAAGATTGGTCATAACCCACTGCTTTTCTTGGGCACATTGAAGTAGGAGTTATAGAACCCCAACTTCATGTCGGCTGGAGGGACCGGCTCCAATCGCGTCCTTCGCCAGTAGGACTTCAATCTCTTTCCACAAGATGGGCGTCGCAGCTCCACACAACAGTGAAGTGGACGCCCAGAACTTTGGGAGGATGCCGTGCGAACTGAATCGCATAGCCGAGCCTGGTGGTGCAGGTGAGACAGCGGGACCGTCCCGGAAGTGCTAGCTAGGCTTCCGGAAACTGTACCATGAACACACCCGCCCCACAGACGTACCCGCAGTAGGGCAGCGAAGTGGAGGGCAGGGACCCGACCCAAGAGGCACAGCGTCCTGAAGTGGGGTCTGAGTGCGCACGCAGCACCTACCTGCCCCCACGGTTGGTCAGAGGGTATGAGAGAAGGCATGGTAGCATTCTCAAGCCATACGCTGCGGTCCGCTGGCGAATGAAGGAGGGGCAGAGAGTGGCAAGGCTTTGTGGCGTCACACACTGCCTACCTCACCTCCTTCCTCAGCGGGGAACAAGAGTGGTAAGGCATAGCGTCGCGCACTGCCGTCCTCACACCGCTGAGAAGAGGGGAATGAGAGTGGCGAGGCTCCCCGGCGTTGCACACTGCCATTCTCGCCCTGTAACCAGCAATCCCACCTGTAAGCTACCAGCAGGCATGTAAGACCGTGAGCGTGGCCGTCGAGACGGCACACGGCGCGCTGAACACTCAAGCCCCTATGAAGAAGGCAAGACGAACAACGCGCCGACGTGGTCATGCTCTCATGAGAGAACATGAACCACCCACGAACACAGTCTCAGCATGCTTGCGATGCGATAGAGGAGTGAGGGCCCACGGAGATGTACTCGGCAGGGAAGCCCCACTGTAATCCTCAGGTCACCAAGGCTTATTAGCCGAAGTGGCCCCTTTCTGGTGCACCAGAAAAGAAACTAGATCTCCTGAGAGAACATGGATCACCCACGAACGCAATCTCAACATGCTTATGCGAGAGGGATCGTGGCCGTCAAAGGACAGGAAACAACCACATCCAGAAACGCACGGGTGGAATGACGTCTTGAAAAAGACGCAGTGTCACACCCGCGCTGCTCTTTTAGAAGAAATCTCTTTTAAATGTGCTGAAGCACCCAGGAACGACCGCGGCAAAACACAGGAGAGTAGTGCAGCCTGTGTATGCACTCACCATTGGGTACGCCCTCACCAAACCAACAGTGCTGTAAAAACAGCAGTTTATCACTGTATCAGTGAGCTCGCGGCCGCCGCTGATCGTGCCTTCTCTCCCAGCACTCAAAGAAGCATCTTCTCTCGTTCTCTCTCTTTCTCTCTCTGCTGAAGCAGGAACAGTCTCCTTCGTCAACACCGTGTTCGGCTCCGAAGTGAATGACAATAGTGCGCTGCATTCGCCTCCTGTTTATACCCGCAGCGCGGGGCGGAGCATGAGATGCAAATCTCGCACGCCAATGGCCATTGGCCCGTTCTCTATATCTCGAAGCTGATAGGGGCTCCCAGAAGTGATCCTAATTCGTCGGTGACGTCCGACGTACGTCGAACGTGACCGACTGAAAGGGAACTTACTGCGTCTGGGGGTCTCTTGTTCACGGGGCCAGTCAATCTGTAACCTGGCCACCGCACGAGTAACCACCTCGATTAATTCTTTGACGGATTTACTATCGTGCGAGGAACGCTCAGAGGCTGGCTGCTCGAAGTTCGCAGACCCAAAAGATTTATCATCGTCATCGTCCCCCGCGTGAGCCGAAAAAGCACCGGAGCATGCCTGTTCTCCCTCGTTATCTGCCTTGTTTGTTTCCTTTATATGCTTCTCGTGTCTGCAGTCCTGTGCTGGATCGTTGTTTGATGTCGTTGGTTTCCTGTATGTTTCATGCTCCTGCTCCTGCTCCTTGTGTTAAGTTTATTTCAAGTTTGGTTTTCCCCATCGTGGGTGTTTTTGTTTATTTTCATTGTTAAATAAATCCATCCTTCTTCCAGGACTTGAGTCCTCGTTCCTTTTCAACCATTCCTACCGTGACAGCGAGAACATGGAGGGACACAACGCTTAACCTGCTGACTCGTTTCAACTGTTTTGATTTCTTTTGACTTAAACTCTTTTCACTGATGTTCAGAGATGAGAAAGAGAGAAATCTGCACACTGCCAGTTGAAAACTAACTCCTACAATCATATCTGAAGTAGAGTTTCAAAGATAGAGAGGTTTTTGACGCACACATACACAGAGTGGTCTGAAAACAAAAGACCTGACGATGCAGCTGTGGGCTCATCTACTTATAGCCTCTGATGCTGGCGCATTCTGATGATGTCACTAAAAGAGGCTATAAAAGCTCTAGGTCAATTCCATTGACGTGTTTACACACTATATTCACAGCTGGTCACGATAAAGACGTTCCTAATAGCGCTAAGCAGCGCAGCACTGAATGTAGCTTTTGAAAGGGAACACAGTCAATTGTCAACCAATCAACGTTCTGCAGTCTAGCTCCACCCTTTAGTACCTGACTACTGTGCTAGGTACCCCAATGGAAGGGTGCCAAAAAAGTGGTAAGGTACGGTTTGGAATTAGGGTACGATTCACAATTTTTGACAATGGAAATGGCAAAAATTGCGTACCGTACTGAACTGTACTGAACCGCACCGCTCTGTGGAAACGAGCCATAAAACTCGTTTTCAAAAATGTGTTTTCTGGCCCCCAAAACGCCGTTGTTATGTAATTGAATGGACAAAAGTTGAAAATGGTGTTGTGTAAATGCCCTCTGTAGTATACAGTTCAAAATTAAGAGTAAATAATTGGACAGTCTTTGGTTGTCAAAAATTTGTCTATGTCTTCGTTATTGTGCTTGAGCACCTGTGTTATCCTGAGGGGAACCTTAAATGTCATGATCAAATCAGTCTTCCCTAATTCATCACTGTCACCTGAGGTCTAGAATCAGACACCGAGCAGCCTTTAAAGAGTTTCACCATCTGGGCTGAATGTGAGGTTAGGTGAGTAATGAATGTTACATGGGCTATTTTCAAATGGGGAGTGTGTGAGTGTGTGTGTGTGTGTTTGTGTGTGACCAAATGTCCCCACAAGTATAGTAAAACCTGAGATCACCTACATTGTGGGGACCAGCCAGCGGTGGTCGTATAAACATGCTAAATTACGTTTTTTTTGAAAATGTAAAAATGCAGAAAGCGTTCTGTGATGTGTAGGTTTAGGGGTAGGGTTAGTGTAAGGGGATATAATGTACATTTTGTACAGGATTAAAATCATTATGTCTATGGAGAGTAACACCACAAAGATAGCGAAACTGTGTTTGTGTGTACTTAACCATATTTTGGGGGTAAATTTGTACCCAAGTAAGCTAAATCTGACATAACCACCTTGAGAGTTTCCTTATTTGGAAACAAAAATAAAGTAAAGTTTTATATATATATATATATATATAGGTTAGGTTGGTATTTATAACTAGCTGTATATAAAAACAATAGAAGTCTATTAAATGCTTGTGTGTGTCTGTCTGTCTGTCTGTCCTGGTAAACCGGTCCATATATTATGGGGACAAAATGTCCCTATAAAGATGGCAATATCCATTATTTTCATTATCCTTTTCCATTTTTTGGGTCCCCATCATTGGAAAAACAGCTTATAAATCATACTAAGTGAGGTTTGTTGAAATGTAAAAATGCAGAAAGTTTTCTGTAGTGGGTAGGTTTAGGGTTAGGGGAGAGAATATACAGTTTGTACAGTATAAAAATCATTATGTACTGTATATGGAATGTCCCCATAAAACATGAAAACCCAACGTGTGTGTGTGTGTGTTCGCTGCTTGCATTTGTCATATTTCTTTACTCCTCGCTGTAATTGTGAATGCTAAGAAAAAGAAATCTATTTTTAAAGTTCATGTGTTAAAAGATAATGTTTTTTTAAAGGGGAAGGCCCAGTATAATATATTTATTATCTTTACCAGCAGTTTGTAAACTGAATAAATATAAATGAGTAAAAAATGTCAAAAGGGATTAAATAGTGCGAATCGACATTGTTAACTTTTTGATGCCTTTTCATCCCTTTTTTATACTATGTGAAGGCCAGGCGATAGTTTTGCCAACAAGATGGTAAATAACAGTTAATAATTGATCGTCACTGTTGCACAATTTTATCAGAGTACATTCACGTTTGTTTTTCTTATCAGGCTTAGTCAATGAAATAGGCATTACATATAAAACTCACTTGTGTCTATAAACTGTAACGATACTGCTCCAAGACTCAAAGGTTGAGGATCCAAATGCAGCTTTATTGGAGGGTATTCCACAATCGTAGTCAAAACAATGCAGAAGGTCATACACAGGCAAGCAGTCCAAACAGGCAAACAAGGCAGGAGAGACAGGCAAAAGGGTAATCCACGGAACAGGTAAATAATACAAGACACAAGACACAAGACACAAGACACAAGACACAAGACACAAGACACAAGACACAAGACACCAGGAAGAGCGCTCAGAATTGCAGTTATTACACTAAACAAGACTTAGCACCCAAAGGACAAGGTAAACAGGCTATATATAGGCAGAGGCAATAAGGCAAAGGAGACACAGGTGTAAACAATGAGTGATGATGAGTCCGGGCAAAGGGTGATGGGTAATGTAGTCTTTGATGGATTGACAGTCCGGGGTGGAGTGCCCTCTGGTGGTAACCACGGGGCACTCTCACTGGTGATTGTGACATAAACATTGTTTATAATCTATTAGTTAAACAGATTTAGGCATATTATCAACAGAATTAGATTTTAACACACTTGTATTTTGACATTTTAATTGTGAAATTAATTCTCACTCAGCAGAAATTATTGTTGATAGTTTATTGTATTTTCAATGTGACAGGTGGCTAAACAGGGAGGTTGTTGTTTTGAATCCCTGTCAGAAATATTTTCGTCTGAATCAGCTGTTGCCCTGGAGCAAAATACACTGCCTGCTGTGTGCCACGGCCGACCCTTTCCTCTCTGCCACTAGCTCTGTTTGTGCAAACCTGGTGATTTTAAATATTTAAACCTAAAATGAGTATGTATAGAGAGCATGACTACAGGGCTGTAGTGTTCATATGGGGTGAAACATAAAGAAATAGTACTGTCATTACTTACTCTCCCTCATGTTGTGCCCCCCCCCCCCCCCCCCACTTCCAGCAGCTCTTGAACCATACAGTGATCGTAATGACCACATCTGACAATCTCCAGAAAGGACAATCATTTAACTCAATCACTATATTCTAACAACAGAATGAAATTTAAGTTATTCCCTGATAATCTTAATAACCACTGAAACCACCACGGGTTTATGGCCAGATTTGCTACTAGTGTTATGCAGGAATTACTTTAAAGCAATCTAAATGATTGTAATGATG
This sequence comes from Rhinogobio ventralis, assembly GCA_039654625.1. Taxonomy (NCBI): domain Eukaryota; kingdom Metazoa; phylum Chordata; class Actinopteri; order Cypriniformes; family Gobionidae; genus Rhinogobio; species Rhinogobio ventralis. The sequence continues at coordinate 20,508,697 of CM077201.1, forward strand.
CAGGTAAGTAGAAATGGTTATCCACAAAAATATTAAAGCAGCACAATTGTATTCAATCAAAAGTCTCAAAAACATAAAAATTCATATGATCCCAAACTTTTGAATGATAGTGTATATAGATATGCTTTATTTTATCATTTTTATACAGAACCATTAAAAGCTGATATCATACAAGGATTTATTTAATCTATACAGATAAACTACAATGAAAAGGTCAATGATTATGTTTTAACCTAGACGCATGTTAGAGGGCACAAGGTAACAGTCAGTAGCGTAGAGTCTCTGATCTTCATCCAAAAAACAGCTTGTGGTTGAGCATTAGACCTGTTTTTACCCCAGTACTTCACATCATATTTTTCCACTGATGTGTGTCAGGGTGCTTTGTGCTTTTGCAGTATAGTTGACAGGGCAGAGGTAACTGGCCATTGGGAGATAAGAGTTCAAAAGTCATGCTTTCACCCCAGACTGGGCCGTCTTCTTGCGGGATGCATGTAATTTTGATTCTCAGGACCAGAAATAGATGGAAACAGAGAAATAGAGTGGTGTTGAGGTGTGATACTATGTAACTTAAGAGCTGTCTTGAGGGTACAAAATGTGGTACACCTGGTCGTTGAAGATGCCGGCGTAGGTGCTGACGGCACGAACTGTGTCGTCATACAGGTTTCTTGATGAGGGAGGAAAGAATATGTTAGAACAAACTGGATAATCGTGGAGAGTCGTGAACATTAAAATCTCTTTATTGACCATGTAGCTGTGTCTAAAAGCCCAGAGGAGTTGATAAAGGGAATGTTTGTAAGTATGGACTAACATAGAAATTGGACTTACTTGGCTTTCTCTTCCAGCTTGTAGCCCTTGAGGGTCTCTACATAGCTGCTGGCAGTGCCAACGCTCTGGTCATAGTAGGATTTCAGGGTGTCCACCACAGTGGCAATGGTTCCCTTCTCCTCCTCCTCTGCCTGCCTGGGCACACGGAAGCTCTCCGCTCCTGCAGGGGGTGAGAGAAAGTTTGTGAGATAAGTCATTTTTCCTTATCTTCACATTTCATTATCATTTTACACAACTAGCAGCAAATCGAACATAATAATAATCTAATTGTGTGTTTTTAAGAGTGTGTGTACGTACCCAGAGCAAGGAAAGAAACGAGCACTGTGATCGCCAGTAGCTTGTTCATAATGCCAGGTAGGTCTGAGGGATTCAGTAAAGCACTGGTCAGATAATGACAGCACAAGAATGAAAATATAAATATGACCGCAAGAGGGTCATATTTTATCCCTTGTGACAATCTAAACTCAATTAAGTCATCAAAAAGCTATATAAAAAGCATAAATATGCTGTTATACTAGATTATTATGTCTTGTGTTGCTGAACATTGCAAGGCAGTTTTAGCAGTATAGAAACAATTATTTATTTTTATTTATTTTACTTTTGCTTTAGTTTTTTATATACGAAAGCATTTGCTAATGAAACTAGACAGACATCATAAAAATGCAAAAGTCATGTTGTACTCTGGAAATGCATGGTTTTTTTTTATCTACATATTGTTTTATTTGCAATAACATTAAAGCTTTTTCACACAAAATGCTTTAATATTTCCCATACAGTCCTCTATACAGTCCTCTAGTCCTCTATGTCATGTGTATTTTAGGAATTCAGCAGGTTTATGGATTCATAGGTGCTAAGTATCATAAAATCTGCCCTATTATTTGAACATTTGTATAATTCCCTTTAATACAAGAGGGAAAATATGGCTGTACTCACAGTTTCTCCTCTGCTGAAAGTGTGTCAGATCGGTTAGCGGCAAAAACTCTTTGGCCTATCTTATATATATATGGGTGCAGATTTATTGACCTGATAACCCAAGTGCCAAAGTGCAACCGTCTCAGATAAATGTGAGTGTGTGTGTGTGTGTGTGTGTGTGTTTATGTAGAGCTGTGCTTTTTTGCTGGGGTTTGTTGTAAGATAAGAAAGACTAAAATGAGATTACCTGTTAAAAAGATATGGCTCTTCACATAAAGAGACAAACTGACTGATCACTTTATACAAACGTGCTGGCTTTGATCAACAGTCAGACATTTAAGAATAAGGAAAGCGCATGGCTGAGCTCTTTTAATATGATAATACATGATTGCGTCTTTTATATTCTGTGCCCTGTCCACCAGCAGACAGATAAATGCTCACAGGCTCTTGTCTTGCGTAACTTCAACAGGTTTCCAAATAAAGTCCTAAGTCTGTTTCACCATAGACACGTCAGCCTGTTCAGGCTACTCCAAGTTATTTGTGTAAAAGTGTGATTGTATCTGCAATTTTGCATTCAAGCTGGGATGTTTTCGAGTTTATGAAATCAATTTCCTCACAAACATGAATAGGGTTGTATAATATCATGCTGTGGAAATGTTGTGATATTCTTGAACAACATGGGGAGTCCTACTTAAACTGATAGTTAGCGGCTTTCTAACTGTTCATTCACTGGTCCAAGTGGTTAGATCATATTGGACAAGCAACAAACAAGCTGCCAGTTGGCCATACTATTGGAGGCAGTCAAGCTTTTGTTTGTAATATTGTGGCTGGTCAACCAGCTAATAACCAGCTATCATATTCCAAAATATAGCTACAAAGCTATGAGCTAATGCAGGATTTCTAAGGCAGACACCAGCTGTTTTATTTTTATTTTTAGTTTCGGTAGAAGGATTCAGGTGTTCATGAATATGATCATTAAACAAGAGGACTCAAGTCACGATAACCATGGCAGCAGGACAGATAGTGAGAAATCACAATGAGGTTTCGCCATTTCGGTGAACTTTAATTATAATCCAGTGGCACTTTTGTTCCTTAGAGGGATAGTAGGTGTTCTGTGTTAATTGAAAATGCCCAAAACCCATATAATAATAAATAGTTGATAGTATTCTATTGTGTGTTTATGAGAGAGAGCGAAAGAGAGAGAGAAGGGGAAATGCATGTGTTACACAATATACCCTATGAACCTCAGCAGGTGGTTACCTCCACCACACCTCACCCATCCACCCCCGTGTTACCCTGAATGTTGCCATGTTTTTACTATGCTATTACTACATTTCCACCCTTATTACTAATACATACTTAAAAATGACCAATTATTAGAAAACATGCCTTCCTCATATGATAATTGTATGAACTCATGTCAAATATTGCTAGTTATGAACGTGTGATATTTAGAGCCTCAGGACGACATGATTTGTTTATGAAAACATGGGGTTTCTTTCTCTCCCTAACTGAGAATGTATTATAAAAAGAGAAAAATATATATCTTTGTGTTGTTACTTACTTTTTATATTGTGTATTGTGGGGTGATTATGCTGGGAAAAGGGGTAACAACTAAAACATGTGACTGTTAAAACTTAATTTTTTTGACTGATGTTAATGTTCGTGTAAAAAAAAAAAAATTATATTATTATTATATTAAGTACAGCAAAAACCAGTGTGATGCGGGAAAACTACACATTCTTTTTCCTAACAAACCAACAACAAAACAGCATCAATATTATTCTGAAATGTTTTCAAAAAATATATTTTCATTTTACTTGCATAAACTTTCATATTTTCAAGCTGCAATGGTTCATCAATAGGTGGCAGCAGAGCTTTTTCAAATTAAGACCATTTGATCTATGAAGTATTGATCTACATACAGACATTAATTTAATTTGTCATTTGATTTTAATTCCAGAATCTTGTGTGTGTGCGTGCGTGCATGTGTGTGCGTGTTTTTGTGACATATCAGGACACAAAATTGTATAATGACATGGGTATGACACAGGTATTACACCAGTGGGAAGGATAAAATGTGTGTTTAAGTGTAGTAAAGAGGCTAAATGTAATTTGAGACAAATCTAACTAATAAATGTAATAAATAAATAAATAACTTTAAAAAAGCAGCATCATTTCATGTGTAAATCCCCAGTTCATTTCCAAACATAACAGGTGTAACAATTTCGTTTACATGGTTATATCTCTTACAAAAAAAATGGACCCAAATGGACACTAGACTGCTAAGGTGTTCTATATGGTTGTTACGACTTTGCTAGATGGTTGCATGAGTGTTCTGGGTGGTTGCTTACTGTCCCAAGTCTCTATGACATTTCAACCCCTAAATATGGCAATGGGATTTTTTCTTCTATTTTATCATTAGGTGAAAATCATGTCCCATCAGCAATATCACACCTCTCCTCAATAAGTACACAATTAATGCACAATTTCAGACATTGCTATGTTGGGAGTACAAACACAGGACAAGTTATGCTTCCAGGTTACTGATCATCATTAGGGGTTTGTTCACACAGTATGAGCAAATATAGTAATGCAAGTATTTTATTATTATCATTATCATTATCATTATTATTATTATTATCTATAATCTAAATAGCTAAAGGTGAAAATTGTATGAAAGTAGCTTGTCTGTCCAAGTGATGGACAGAATTAGTCGAGTATAGTTGCTTTCTAGCATATTCTTTGATTTCTATTCTGTCGAATATCACATTTCTTGAATTATGTTCAAGATTTTGTATGTACATTAAAGTGTCTGATTCTTATGTTCATGTCAGAGCGGGACTGTGGAGCTTATCAGTGGTCATTACACAAGAGTTCAATGCACGTGTCAAAATTGATCTTTCAGTTGTTTAAATAAATACATTATATACCCATGTTTTAGTTTTGTACAATACACATTCTAATTAATCACATCCAAAACCAGGGTTTGCAATTTCCATAGGTTTTTATTTAGAATGAGTCTTGTTTCTTCATGAGGCACACAAAATCACATATTTCATAATCTATTAATGCTGGACTGGATGTTATTTTTTCCCCCTGCACTAAACGGAACAGTATCAAATACACAGATACAGTATATACATGCAACAAAACTATACTGACACGATGACTGTGCTAGACACACAGCTGTCAGATAGTTTCCGAATTGGATCTATTACTGAAGCAATGAAAATGCATGTTTGCTGGGTTAAAATAGTCAGTTGGTTGATGATCAGTGGACTCTAACCCTCATGAGGCAGAACGGTATCCAGCACTGGCTTGATGTTGGTGATTGCTTTGTCCAGGTGTTCACCAACGTAGGGCCGGAGATAATGGCCATAAGCACCGAGAAGAGCCAGACGAGCTTTGTCCACGACAGGCTCAAGCTCACTGGCCAGACCGCTGGAAGAAGAACACAAAATGCAATGGATTTACTCACATGAATGAATGATGTTAGAATGATGTAGTAAGAGCCAGGGTGACTAGTTTGAGGAAGCCCTCACCTGATAATTTTGATGGCGCTTTCCACTCTTGGGCTTTGCTTAATTTCTTCAAAAATCTCCTTGGCTCTTCCTCCTGTTGGTGAGCTCTCTAGCACTGGCTGAGCGGAGGTTTTGGCCTTTTCCCAAACGTTGACAAGCCTCTTAAAGAAAACTGCCTTCAGTCCCTCATATTTCTCAATTAACTCCTTGTCAGGCTCGGGCCATTGCTCTGCCCAGACACACACCGACACTACAAGAGGAAAAAAAGACCTTGAGAATGATATAAAAGAGCACTGTGCCCACCTAAAACAGCATGCTTACCCACATTCATTGAAGGATTTCTGGTTATTATGTGTCTGAAAACAGAATTTGGACCAGATAAAGCTCTGCACAAGTATGTGCACCTAGTAAACTGCTGTTCATCTTAATGCTGAGATGCCACTTACAGGTAACATGTCAGTCATTCATTTATACAATACTAAATGCAAATGGCCTTGTGGCTTATTTTACTTCTTGTTTGAATTACTTTGCTTAACTTCCCTTAAGGTCATAATGTTGATGAGCAAAGTGAGAGGAACAGGCCCCAGGCCTTCTGTTCTAAAATGTCTTTTTCTTTTTGCAGTTGTGCACTAGTTAACTAAGAAATGTAATTTTTCAAGAACTCAAGAACTAGTTCTTACCTTGGAGTGCAAGGATGAGAGCAAATGTCAGCTTCATCTAGAAGAGGAGACAGAAATGTAGACATGATATGCTTGGAATATATGTGAATATAGTTTTATCTTAAAGTTATTTGAAACATGCACAAACCAAAAATTCAAATGTACAAACAGTCAAGAAAATATGTTTATAATGCAATATGCATGGTTTAATATGCATAGTTTTGCATTTGCAAAAAAAATTAGATGCATTTAAATTCTCTTTAAAGTAGTGAGGCATTGTAAGTAGTTTATCCCCATGTTAAAGCATGCATGCATGTATTAATAAGAGCAACATAGTGAAGACTCACTTTACCTTGTGCTAGTGAGATTCCTGTAGAGAGAAATAAAGGACTGGAGTCAACTGCACCAGCTGAGCCTGCAGTTATATTGTCTGCCGTCCATCCCTATATCTGCTTGACCGCTTGACCAAACAAACGTCATCACACACACACTCAATAACTCACAATCAATCACACAGTCATGCTGCATGCACACACACCCACGCGGGTGGACCTACTGTTCCTACAGGGCAAACGTACACCATGGTTTGCCCACTCAAAGTCCACTGTTCTCTATGTGTGTATTAATTAGGTATGAGTGGAGACTTATGAAATCACTAATTGAAGATGTTTATGTGCTGTCAGTGTTTAAAGATGCGTTAGGGATGTATGCACTTAGCAGGCACTTTTAACCAGCTTCAAAAGACTTTTCAAAAGATCCCCCTGCAAAGGACCCCCTTCCTAAAATATAAAAGTCTGTAAAAATAAGGAACAATTTACTGTATAAATATGAAGGAATTTTTCGTATTGTTTTTCTTTTCTTTTTTCTTTTTTTATTTTACAGGTATTTTACTTGTATTTTGAATGATGCATTGCATTGTGTTGTGTTTTAGGGATAATGGAAATTTACTACATAAAATTACTGGATAATGTCATGGGGCAGAAAATGACTAGTGAATTTTCCATCTCTTTTTTTTGACAGTGTAGCCCAGTGTAATAATTACAAATGATTAAATATTATCTGGAAAATGTTTACTTTTTTTATGAACTATATCTTTTCATTTCTACCCATTATTAGAATGATGTTCGATGTAAAATTAAAGAGAAACATTTTCAGTTCAATTCAAATTTATTTGCATAGCACTTTTCACAATACTGTTATTATAGTTTTAGGAGACTGAAAATATTTAGCTGGATTTCCATTGACCCCATAGAAACCTGTTGTGACCTCTTGGGTGAACCCATATCCCAGTTTCCAAAAGTCTTGGTTATCTTATTAGTACAACATTATTGGTATCACCATTGGTATTAGTTAACAGTTGCAATGATATGTTTTAAATTGTATATGATGGCTTTTTTTTAATTTTATTTTTTATAAAAAAATAGGGTAACACTTTACAATAAGGTTGTATTAGTTAACATTAGTTAATGCATTAGTTAACATGAACTAATAATGAACAACACCTCTGTTCAGCATTAGTTAATCTTTGTTAACGTTAGTTAAAATACAGTTATTCATGGTTTGTTCATGTTAGTTCACAGTGTATTAACTAATGTTAACAAGATTTTAATAATGCATTAGTAAATGTTGAAATTAATTATAATTATATAATTATAATTGCTTTATAAGTGCAGTTCATTATAAGTTCATGTTAACTAATTTAGTTAACTAATGAACCTTATTGTAAAGTGTTACCAAAAATAGATTAAATATGTGAATATACTTCTCAACATAGAAGTCTCTAAGTAATCTGAAAAGCTCAAAAATGCAGTTTTACAGTTTTTAGACATTTACATAAACATTTCTCATTTTCTTCCACATTTTCTTAACCTATTCAGCACTAAATTGACTGATTGTGCTTGTACAGCGGTTTAATTTTTTTCTTACATGATGGCCAGAATCAATATTCTTGACTTTCATGTACATAAACTAATACGGGTTGAGCAAAGGCTGTCCAAAGGTTGTGAAAAGCTTTCCACATGCTAAATTGACAGAAGCAGACCCAGTGAACTTTCCACTTTGGAACATAACGTGTCTAATTTACAACCTGTGGACCTTTTTTCTTTTTTTTATAGTATTAATTAGATTAAATTATATTGCAAATATGTATCACTTTTATTAATTATTCATTCATTCATTCATTATTCACTTTTTTTCCCTTATTTTTTTCCCTATTTCCTACTTCATCCACTATTTCTCATGCAAAGATTCCACAATTTGTTCTGTGATATTATCCAGCACGTTTATTAGTTTAGTGTTAAAAGAAAACATTCTTCTTCTTTTTTTCTCTCTCTAGTTGCACAGTTTAGATGCACTTTAAGTTTTTACGATACTTTATGTTTGCATTATTGCAATAGAATGACTACATTGAAGGTATGATTCAGTGCATTAATTCCACAATATCAGTATACTTAAAACTTATATGAGGTTTGATCGGGGGTCTTTGTGGTCCCAGGAGGTCTGTTCTGGTTATTTATCTTGGGTTGATCTGAAGGTGGGCACTTTGCCTTTCAGTCTCTCCCAAAAGGAACTTGCACCATCTTTAGCCCACTCCATGTAAGAGTCAGCTACAGGTTTGAGATGTTCCTCATAGTACATGCCAGCGAAACCAGCCACTGTGCTGCCAACATTTAGAACTTTAGTCTTTGTGTCCCTGTATCAGACACACAAACAAACACAGAAGTAGAACAACATGTTCACACACTAAATTTTAGCTGTGAATAAACAATATATATGTGACCCTGGACCACAAAACCAATCATAAGTCGCGCGGGTATATTTCTGGCAATAGCCAACAATACATTGTATGGGTCAAAATTATCAATTCTTCTTTTATGCCAAAAATCATTAAGATATTAAGTAAAGATCATGTTGCATGAAGATATATTTCTTTTATTTGTAAAAAAATATATATATATATATTATTAGTAATATGCCTTGCTAAGGACTTCATTTGGACAACTTTAAAGGTGATTTTCTCAATATTTAGATTTTTTTGCACCCTCAGATTCCAGATTTTCAAATAATTGTATTGACCCTTATGACTGGATTTGTGGTCCAGGGTCACATATTAGTTGTACCTGTACACCTGCTGTGCTCTTCCAAGAATTCCATCATTGTCTGGAGCAGTAGAAGGCAACAGGTTGGATGATGTCAAACACACTAGGGGGCCATAGATTTACAGATTTAGAAATAAGTTGCATGATAGATATTTCCCTTGATCTTTTTTTTATCTATATCATCTTTAGTATTTTATATCAAAAGCAGCAATACATGCATCTGTAAAGCCAAACCTTGCAACGTCACGACCAGAACAAAGAGCACCAATCTGGACATCTGGCAGAAAAATCAGTTGAGTTAATCAATTGCTGAGAATAGATTTGGAATTGCTTACATATATATTATTACACAGTTTGATGGTAACAAGTAAAACTTAAACAAATATAATAAATATGTACCTTTAGAGTTTATGTAGTAGAAGTGCAGAAGTAGACGTGGTGTTTTTTTTTTCAGAAGAAGAACTGCCAGCCAGACTCACTGTTGTTTTCTTTTGCGATGAGGTTGTCTTTGGTTCAGTGTTTTCTTTGATGAGTGCGAACTTGCTCCAGCATTGCTGTATTTGTATCAATTCACATTCTGAGAAACAGATCACACCATTTCTGAGCATTCACTGTCTTCTGTTTACTTAGATGTAGAGAAAAAAAGAAGTGGATCTTTGTGAAGGGAAATATCTATTATGCAACTTATTATTTTATATTATTTATGGAAATATATATATATATATTTTCATAAATAATATAAAATAATATATAATAATATATATAAATAATGGTACCCCAAACTTTACAAAGATCCACTTCTTTTTTTCTCTTCATCTAAGTAAACAGAAGACAGTGAATGCTCAGAAATGGTGTGATTTTATTTCCATATATAATAAATAATATATACATGTAAGTAAATTAATAAAATCTTTTTTTTTTTTTTTTTTTTTGCTGTTTTGTTTGTGGGGTGTTCACTTGAAGGTGGGGTCGGGGTCATTATGGCCCTGAGCCATATGACTTTATTTCTCCATTAATCTTGCGATATTTTAAGCCAATAGTTTTGACCAAAGAAAATGCAAGAAAAATATGGAGAATAATATGCAGTATCAAGATCAGTTCAACAGAATGATGGTTTTTGGTTCAGCAACCATCATGTTGAACTCATCTGGTACTTGTACATATATACTGTATATTGTTATAATAATATATATTTTAACAATAGTAGGTTTTAGTATATGTACCTGTAGTGTAGATGGGCAGCAAAGCCTTCTACAAAAGCCATATAACATATGATATTATTATATAAGCATGATTCCTGTTACCAGCTGCCAATTTTCCAATGACTGTTAGCACATATGGAGGATGTTTCAACCTTGATCCTTTGAGGCACAGAACAGAAAAACAAGTTTACATTTGTTGCATTTAGACCAGAGAAATTCAATAGTGGGATGTAATTCAAAGAAAAGGGGTCAGTAGTCAGTCCTGTTGACTGCTGAACTGCATAGGTTGATATTAATCATGGAAATGTAATGATCATTAACTGAGGACAAACAGTGACTTTAGCCTCATGTGGTCTGATGCTAGAAGCCCTTTGACCTATGATTTGCAACTTTGCATACTGGTTTATATATTATATATTGATTGACCCTTTATTGATTGATGTTGTTGATGCTGTGGCTTAATGTATAATTGTTGTGTGCTTGTATATTGCTCTTTATCTGTTATTGCTTTTAGAAATAACTGATTTATAAATTATGTAGCATATTCTTATGTAGGTTGACACAAATAAATACATTTATATTCAAAATACTTCAGTATTTAACAGTTAATGTGAACAAATTTCAAATGATACAAAACCAAACTGGTTCTTTTTTCACAGTTTATTGTATTGAAAAAAAAAATTCAGAATGCAGTTTTAGATTTCAAATTTTTCCATAATATTTAAAAGCATCCCACAAAATTGTAAACTATTTTACAGATTAATGACAAGCAGATCACCACAGTTTGAAGTCGTTTTGAACTGTAACAAATGAGCCAGTCGGCATGACAGGGTGGGGGTAATATCACATATCAGGAAATAATTGCAGGGTTGCAGAGATGAGGGGTATAAGGTCATCAGTTTTTATTTTAATTGAAGGATTCAGACAGCTTCTGCTTCACCTTCTCAAACTGCTCATTAAACCAGCTCCTGCCAAGACAAAAACACCAATTCATGTTAGAAAAAGCCACAGACATGTGAATCAGCTTCTATGCCAGTACAGGAAAAACATGGACATCTTATTTATGTTATATTTGATAATTTATATTGATTTATATCATATTTATTTATAAAATGCATTTTTTTAAATATATTATTAAAATAAATATAACATGTAAAGTTAAGTTACTTTTTTTTATGGATTATAATGATCTTACTTGGTTTTAGTAGCAAACTCGCTCTGATCCAACTTTTGAAAGGTGTCCTTGGTCTTCTCTGTCAGATCCTCTGCAATCGCCTTCACCTGGGTCTGGAACGTGGCAAAACGCTGTTCCAGTGTGGGCTCATCCTGGGCCTCTGTTTAAAATTTCAGGTAAACGTTGTAAATGCATACATCTCATTTGTACTGATGTGAAATAGCATTAAATATACTAAGAACTTTATAATGTTTTATCTTGAGAATAACATAAATTTGTATATCGTAGATGGATCAGCTGAATGAGTGTACCTGTGTGTACAGCAAGTACAAGCATCAGCACGGCAGCAGCCAGGTACAGTTTCATCTTTTCAGTCTTTCCTGTAACACACAGAAAATAAAACGAGTTTAGAGAGCCAACGATTACGGACAGTGGTCATTTCGACCGATTTAGGATCAAACAAAAGAAAACGTAACATTATAGGCTACGTCACAGCCAGTGCGTAGACGTTTTTTCCTCTCTCGTTTGCTATAAGGGACTTCGTAACTGTTTTAAGCTAAATCTATTTTATCATATACAATTATATATCCGCATCTGCTTCAACGAGAAGAGTTACATTTGCCTATGAAGACGTTCGCTTTTGGAAACTAAACCAATGGTGATACAAATAAAGATAGTCTACTAAATAAAACAATACTAAATACAAAACAAAAAATATGCTTCTTTCGCGTATTATAATGCTTGTTTTTCCATAATTTCGAAGCAGTGTAATTGTGAAATACTGTTTTTAATAACATGGGGGGGGGGTGTAAAAGCTGCTTAACGGACCGATTATGGCACGCAATGACGCCTAGATGTCGCCAATATACTGTATATTTACTTGAAGGTAAAAAAAAAAAAAAAAAAAAAAAGAAAAACGTCTACTCTATTGTTTCACTGAAAAGCTCGCCAGATTCGCTGCTTACTCCGTTTAAAATTTTGGAAAGTTATCACGAGAAGAACAAATGTAATGTAAGTTGTCATACCTTTCTTGCAGTCCTCAAGAGAATTGGGTTGAAATTGTGATGACCCACAGATGGCTTGGCCCTTTATAGCTGTACTGAGCTGACGTAGTGTGATAACGCCACCTCTGACCTATCAAGGCCTCCTGCGATCATACTGTTCCCGTAGGCCTACATCTCTCTGTTGTTCTTCTTTCTGTTTTGCCATGTCGCAAATGGCTTTAGTAAACATTTTAGAGGTGAGTAAACGGTTTGCCATAACAGCTGCATTCCCAGAGGTTTTGTTCAGTTATTCCTGATACATAACATTAATGACTATCAGTGCCATTAAATGAAACAATGTTACAAAACAGTAGGCCTTTTCTTTATCTGGTACTCTGGTGCAATGTATGGTACAACATTCATTCATTATCAGGGATTTTACAATTGCTTACATGCTCTTCTCAACACTTGCATATTTCTAAATTCTTCTGAAAGTCAAAACAACAGTGTCCGTGGACTAAATTCATTAAATCTTTCCTCAGTGTGTATTGTCTACAGCCCCAATTTTCACAAAACTATTAAGTCATGCTCAAAAAATAACTGTTAACTAAATTAGTATTGTTCTTCATTGGTAAAGTCATTATTTATTGAATAATCAAGGTTAATAAAAAGATCTAAAACTTTAGTTAACATTGTAGCTAAGAGCATTTTTTAATATAAATTTCATTACTGTCTATTCAAAGTGGTCCATAATGATCACGTTACGCTATTGTATGTATGGCTGTAATTAGAACTAGTGCTTGGAGGAACCTCTAATCTGTAATGCACCATTTCTTTGTATCATTATGGAGGCCTTGTACCAGGAGAGGAGGAAAGAGAGGAAGTGGGCAAAATGCCAACATTTGGGAAATGCAAACAGATTGCATGTCAGTCACGTTATGCTAGGATGGCATGCCCTCACCATCCACTTTGCTGTCCACAGCTCTTTAACCTTTTTGCCACATCATAACATGAGATTAGAGAGATTGGATTTGGAAACTGTAGTTGTTTTTCTCAGTGTAGTTGCATAACCTTGCTTCATTCCTATAGCATAACAAAGATGCATTGAAGCCACCTTTGGATTTTAGGTCAGCCAGATGATTGGATCTCTTAACTTTATTGATCCAGTGTCATGCACTGGCCTTCTTAATTGCATTAAATGAAAGTGTTGCATGTTCATTGCTGCAGAATATGTATACCATATACTGTGCCTAAATGTATAAACACATCATCACCTTCTTATTGTTAGTTATTGAATAGCCTACATTTTATTGTTAATTTACTTCATTTTCATTAAGTTACAGGTCTGGGGATTTTTTTATTTTTTTATTTACTTATGGCTGAAATATACTACTGTAAAATATAGGCACATGTACATTCAAAACCACTTAGGTGTGTATGATTTTTTTTTTTTGATAGAAAATATTTTATTTGGGATGCATTAATCAAAAGTGACAGATAAGTTAAAATTGTTGGGGAAAAAACATAAATGCTGTTATGTTTTGACTTTAAATTCATCAAATATTATTTGTATTAGTTTCCACAAAAATATTAAATAATGTTTCAACATTTACAATAATAAGAAATGTTTAATGAATATTAGATTCATTTCTGAAAGATCATGTGACACTGAAGACTGGTAATGACTACTGAAGTATAATTGCTGTGGAATAATTTTTAAAAGATATAGTATAATAGAAAATAAATTTTATGTATGCTAATATTTAACTTTTTTATGTATAAATATAGAACAATTTAATTGTAATAAATAATATTTCCCATTATTACAGTTTTTACTTTTTTCAAAAACATTAAAATATCTTACAGTCCCCAAACTTTTTAATATAGTTCATAATTATAGAAAAAGTTCATAATTATTAAATTCACTTTATATGTTAGTATTTATACATTTTAAGTTAACTCCAAATTAACTCCAAACCAAGAGTTACAATCTTGCACCACTGGTCTTAAATCTGTCAAACACACACACACACACGCACACACAGAAACACACACACACACATGGTTTATGGGGGCTTCCCAGAGACGTAATGATTTTTATACTGTACAAACTGTAAATTCTATCCCCTTACACTAACCTAACCTAAACCTACCCATCACAGTAAACTTTCTGAATTTCTAAATTTTCAAAACACTTTATTTAGTATGATTTATAACCGTTTTCCTCATGGGGACTAAAAAAGTTTCCCCATAAGGTCAAAATTTACTGGTATTACTATCCTTGTGGGGACATTTGGTCCTCATAATGTTGGGAATACCAGGTACACACACACAAACTCAGCAGTTCTTGATGGGCAACATCCAATGACCTGTGTACTTTTATTCTCTTGGTCAGAAAGATCTCTCTGCCCTTTTATTGATTTTTTTCTCCTTTTTTGCGAAAAACCATGCTTTCTTGTACTATGGTACATCTATTAAAAGACTTGACCATGATAGAAAATGCTGACGGAGAAAAGTGTTCAGAATGCTCAAGTGCTGCATGCAAAGTGTTGAAAGCGTCTAGACTTAAAAAAGGGGAAGTGAGGCTCCGTGCAAATGAGGACATAATGTTTATGCGGGATCACACCAAGAGGCAGTGATCTGCAGTTACCTCTGCTCACATCTAATCAATCATTCAGTCTGTGGAGGGGAGGACTTAAAGGGGTTCTTTTGTTCACCTTTTAGACCAAAGCCATTCAAACGATCCTGCTAACAGTTTACAGCTTTCCTTGTCGTGCATGCATAATTTGCTACTTCTTTTTCTTTGTTTCACATATTCATAGTTTTTCATTTAATGTGAGAATAGTTGGTGTGTCTAGTCAGCGACATGCTGTGCCATCTCAGGTTCATTGTTTGACCTTTTAGACAAAAGGTGTGTTTCAGGGCTGGTAATTCTTAGTTCAAGAAAGATTGTATAAAACTGCAGTGTACTAATGACTTGAAATGTTAGCTCCTCAAAAACTTACATTGTACAAACCTAAAAAAAAAGTTGTTATTGATTTAAAACGAGTTAGTATGTGTTTCTAATATACAGGAACAGGCCTGTGCTGGGATTCTAAAGCTTTTGCCGTTTATTTTGTGTTTTTTGTGCCAGACCAGCTGTATGATTAAAAGCTAAAAGCTTTAGATCGAGACAGAGTTTGCTACTGAAAAGGAATGTTGTGGTATTTCTGTTTCACCACAAGCTAACTAGCAGATCAATCCATGTATAGTGAAGAAAGGGACTCTTTTTTTCTTGGAAAAGGGGGAGTAACCAAAATTACGATAATAACCTGGTTATGTAATCTTTTCTTTCTTAGTATTATCTTTTTTAGTATTTTTAATAGTTATGCTGAATTGAACAACAAGTTAAGAAATTGCAAACAGCAATCATAAAAGTAAAAAAGACGGAAACTATGATGGTATAAATAAAAAGGGTGGAATCTCCTGTTATAATGTACGTCCAACTACTAGACAGATAAAACATGTTTGTTTGGTAGTGCATTGTTTGCAGTCTCAGTGCATTTGTTGTTTGATGTGTGTTGCTTATCCAGATGTGAGTGCAAGATAGCAGAGATTTAAAAGGAAAAACAAAGACAGTGAACATAACCAGGGGCACAGCATGTTCCTTTATGCTGCAGTCCCGCAGGCAAATAAATGGAATTTGGCAACAGATCTCAACATGACTTTCTTGAGATTCAAAGCAGCAGAAGAGAGAGAGAGAGAGAGAGAGAGACAGGATAGCGGTTTGAGAACAGACCCTTTGATCATGAGACAATCAAAGCTGAGAAAGATGGATCTGAGAGTGAAAAGTTCTGTGCATCAAGCGTTTGAGGAGAGAGTTTATCAGAAAAGGTGGATCCTTCTCAAAAGATTGGCAGAAAAAGCGTTTATAATGTGTGTTTTTTTCATTAAGGATAATATAAAACAAAGGTTCCTGTCAATGTGAGTCAGTATGAAAAGTAAAATGTGCATGTACACGGTTTTGTACCCCAGTGAAAAGTTTGTTTTGTTGTGTTTTGTTTTTCTTGTAAATTAACAACAGCGAAAATATGTTTGCAGAATTCCATGTATTCTAATCTTAGACATTCCCTCAAATTTCCCTTTAGAGTGTTATCAGTTGTGTTCACTATTTAACCCATGTCTATACACACACATACACACGCACACGTCATGGTTCACTATCTTTGTGGGCACTCTCCATAGACGTAATGGCTTTTATACTGTACAAACTGTAAATGATATCCCCTTACACTAACCCTAAACATCACAGAAAACTTTCTGCATTTTTACATTTTCAAAAAAAACTTCATTTAATTGATTATAATTTTGCAAAGACAAAAATGATTTAAAAATCCAACATTAGCAGACCTTTCCTTGAACTAAGGAATGGTTTAAATCTCTGGTTACTGCATGGAAAAGGAAAGGTGTGACCAGTAGATTGGTCTTGCCCACACAAGTCCTATTGAAAAAGCAGGAGGCAGCGGAGAGATGCGTGACAGTGAGCTGAAGTTAGAAATGGGGGAATAAGGGGGTGAATAGAATCCAAAGTTTACAGCGTAATTGCGAACACAGATAAAAAAAGTGGATCAGTCAAGTCTAAACATACAATCCCTGAAATGTGAGACTATGCTAAATGCTTTTTGCAAGCCCATATATGTATGTGTTGTTCGCTGACACTTATTACAGGCCTATATTAATTGTTATGTGACAGTGCATGTTTTAGCCAGACTGATTTATTAGCCTGTTATTAAGAGGGTAATTCAGATTATAGGCCAGAAATATACTGCAAAACAACCTGAATACTTTAGGCACCAGGATTACCTGTTTTTTTGTGAGATGCATTAGCGTTCAAAAGTCTGGGGTCAGCAAGATTTTTGAATGTTTTTGAAGAAGTCTCTTATGTTCACCAAGGCAATATTATGAAATATTATTACAATTTGAAATGACTGTTTTCTATTTTAATATATCATTAAAAAATGGAATTTATACCTGTGATGGAATTTTCAGCAGCTATTACTCCAGTCTTCAGTGTCACATGATCCTTCAGAAATCATTCTAATATGCTGATTTGGTGCTCAAGAAACATTTCTTATTATCAATGTTGAAAATGATGAACAGAAAGAACAGCATTTATTTGAAATAGACATTTTTGTAACATTATGTCTTTACTGTCACTTTTGGTCCATTTAATGCATCCTTGTTGAATAAAAGTTTACATTTTAAAGTGTTGGGGATGTGTGTGGGATTGTTAACATGAGGTTGGTGGGAACTGGGAACAGAAATGTTTTCACAAGTACTTTGCAATACTCTTGAAAAGAATCAAATGAGAAACTAGTTGTGTAGTAGGACGCACATTTATTGCAAACAAATTTAAACAGCAGTGCACAAACATGTAAAATAAACGGGCGTTTATGTGGATTTGTGGCTAACAAAGCTCATCTTTGCATATATTCTGATTTAGTTCAGCAGTTGAAGGCACTTTTGAATTTTATTTTGAATGATGCCAGGTTGGCCCCACTAACTAGAAAAAAATCTTTTAGATAACTTCCATGACAAGTTGATTGATCTTAAAATTACTCTACTGTATGCTAACAAACAACATTATGGAAAGTATATCCTCAGACAGTGGGTTAATACTGAGAAAGTAAACATGGTGAGTACATGGTATTCTTTTGTCCAATAATGGACAGTGCTAGTCCAGTCGAGTCCGGTTAACCACTTATCAACCCCTCACAGAATGAAAAAAGCACATTTTAGTAACACAAAACCTCCCTTCTTGTTTCTGTTTGGTGTTAACACTAGATAAGCTTGGAGCTCTTAAGCTTGAGTGGGAAGAGCTGCTGAGGCCTCTTTGATCTTGTCCATGACAATCTTCAGCTGCTCACGGATCTTCTCAGAGTAGGGAGCGAGGAGGGTGGTCAGCTCATCCACACGGCCCTCTAGGGAGGTGCGCAGTTCTTCTGCGGTCTGTTCCAGCTTCTCCTTCAGAGCTCCAGCCTGGACCTCTAACTGCTCGCTCATCTCCTGTGCCTGGGACTTCATCAGCTCGCTAATGGCACCCAATTTCTGGTTGGCACCATTCTGGGCCTGGGTGAGGTATGGCTCTAAACGGTCCTTCATGGCATCAGCGTTTTGGGAAGCGCGAGACTGCAGCTCACCCAGGTAGGTTGCCACGGTGCTGCAGGGAATGAAAGTGAAGATTAAAAATAATTTTCATTAGTTAAAAACTTTATCAGAATTTTGAGCTTGCATTTGACCCAAACAGTCCCACTTGCAATTCTTTCAAACCACCTGAAAGAACATCCAGACTTACTTGCGGATCTCCTCGGTGTCCTTGTTCAGGCGTTTCTTCAGTTTGCGTGTGTAGGTGTTGACACGGTTCTTCACATCATCTGCGTTCTGCTCCACCATGGTCTTCAGCTCTTGCAGGTACTGAGTGGAGCGCTCCTTGGCGTCGGTCATGTCAGTTTGCAGTTTGCCAGCCAGGAGCTGGAGATCTTTGTTCAGCTGACCAGCAGCGTCAGAGGCGTATGGAGTCAGCTGAGTTTGAAGATTGTCACTGTATGAGTCCAGCTCAGCCATGGTGTCAGTAATTAGGGTGCTGCAACAACAAAAAAAACACTGGTCACATACAATGTTTCAGTAGCACATATGTTATTTGATAATGTGAGGATGAGTGTGATAGGGCTGTAGATAGATGTTAAAAGGGCTGCTGAACTTACTCAAGCTCTCTGCTGAGCTGGGAGCCTTTGATGTTCTGCACCACACCGTCAGCATGTGTGTTGAGTTCGGACACAGACTGCCAGAAGCGTTCCACCATCTCTTCCCATCTGGGTTGAGGGGCATCAGCCTGGAACAGGCTACGAGCATGGCAGCCTAAAGGGGTGTGAAGACTGTTAACTTTATGCCATATTAAGTTATTCACAAATGAGTGCGCTAGATAATTTACACTGATTACAAAGCTTAGCAGATGACCTGTATACATTATGTGATGTAGTAGTTGATAAGATGCACTATAAATCTGAACATGGATAGAAAAAATAAACAATAAGTGAATATTTTCCATACCAGTAAAAACTGCCAGAGCAAAGAACACCACCAGAGACCTCATTTTGATGGACAGACAAGTAGCTAAACCTGAGGAAAGATGAACACAGAAAAAAAAATCAATAAGCAATATCTTAAACCATTGGCACAAAAAAAAAATCTTTAAAGAGAAAAGAATCAGATCAAGGTCATCAGAAAAAACTTGGAAACTGGGACTTTAAACTTATTAATGCACATGTATTACATACTTTAAATCCTAACAGTAGGCTATTCTTTAAAAGCTCCTTCTAAAAATGCACAAAAAACATCTGAAGATACGAGTATGCATGCAGGATTTACTTCACTAATAAGCGTTCAATACTCAGTTACCGTTAACTGGAAGTTTAGTAGGCAATAGTTTCACTGCCAAACTGGTTATCCTGCATATAAACCGTTAGGTAATAAGTTGTTGATTACTTCATGAGTGAAGAGCGCGCTTTACTCACCTGAGAAGAGTGATTTTCCTCCGTGTAGAGAGAGTGGGGATGTTAGGTCTTTTATACAGTCCCGGGACGCACCCGCTGCCTTCACAATCGCTGTCACGTGATTTCGCCTTTGTTCGGTGCTCGCGCATCATCCGACGCGTCACTGACTGCAGCAAGTGTGCGAAGTCCGCATCTTTTCGAACTAGTTGGAGATAAATTGCGCAATTTATATCATTTCTTTTTAAGGGCACATCTTCTTTCACATTGTCTTCGGGAATTGTTCATGTATGGTCTGGCTATTACAGCATTTTTGCGTTCCTTAGCCTAGGCTGTATAATGTAGGCTTATAGGCTACTACTCTATTAAATACCCAGATTTTTAAAAAGAATATCGTTGGCTATACATAACTTGAATGCAAAACGTCATGCTTGTCTTTAATAACAAGTATTTCATATTATTATTTTATTTATACTATTTAAAAATAATAATAATTTAGTTTCAGTATTGCTGCGTGGAAAAAAATAGTTTCCCTCAAACGGACAGTGTATAAAGTCAAACAACTGTAAATGTTGCTGTGGGACAAATTCCTCGTGATTAAAGAGACAATTGAGCCTGAAGGTAAACTTTTTTGCAGGCGCCAACATTGTTTCTCGTACGGTTTACTGCAATGGCCTATCAACATGGATGAGCCTATTAGCATTTTTATAGAGGCCTATATTGACCTCCTATTGCTCACTTCACACATTCGGATTAGCATTCACATGAGCAATGACGATAGTAATATAGTTACAACATTGATAGTCTACAACAACAACAACGGTACATTTTATATTATAAGGCCTATACAATAAGTAAAAACAAATGATTCATTATAACATATAGTGCGTTCCTTGTAATTTTGTTTAGTAAGTTATGTTATGATGTTATTGTGTAATATGTAGTAATGTCATGTATTTCAAACTACTGATGATTGCAGCCCGTTTGATCACAATGCCCTTCCACGTCTATGGCCTAGTGTTTATTTTAAAAGATAAGACATTCCTTAGTATTCTCTGTAAAGAGTTAAGATAATGTATACTGCCCTATGTTTGCTCCAGCAGTTCTATTCGGAACATAACACCACCCAACATGATCATGTTCTTTTGTAAAACTAATCTTTTTTTTCCGGACCAGAAAGCCTTGGGTAATTATGTTTTTTTTCCCGTGACAACATAAGAAAGCCTTATCTCTCATCTTTGATTCCACCTATTCAGTGATCTTTAGCCTCTTGTCCCAACTTGTCCTTTTCTTCTGGCTCAGCTCTGTCTGATTCACCCCTGCAGCTGATGAAAACAAACATGGCTTTAGTATGCAGAGGGCCCAGTATGATCACTGCACATGCAGACGTCCATTATTATTTATACTCCTCTGTACGTTCAATATACTGTTGATCCTTCTGCAAATAGATTTTATTGAAATATTTTTAAACCCTAACTTATAATACTATATTTTATTTTATGGTCAATTTTGAAACTTTTCTTTTTGTATTCTTGGATGTTTCTACCTCTCAAGGATGAATCAGGTTGTTACACTTATGACGCTTCTGATAAAGGCATCTTCTAAATGGATTATTGTAAATGTAAGATAGTTTTGAGCAATGAAGTTTATTCCTGTGTTGCAGTGTGCCAAAGTGACCACTGACATTGATGAAACGCCTGGTTGTCATCAAAATTCTGATGCATTATATCAAAATAGATACTTCCCATTTTTGAAATCGAGAGTATAGGGCAACATTTGAATACTGCAAACTAAAATGACTGACAGTGTATACAAGAAAGACATTGTAACTACAAAAGAAAGACACAAAAAGGCAAGATTAAGAAAGATATATAACTGTTATGGTTGCTTCAGGCCCTTCCCATGCTTTTGTATTGCCCTCTTAATGGATTAGTTAGATGAAAGCATTGCTAACAGAGCTCCCTCTGTAATTCCTTTTTCTGTTTTTGATAACAGTTCTTTCATAAGGGGCAGACCAGTGCCAAGTGTTGGACAAAACATTTTTCGTGGGTTTACAATTACATAGTTGTGATTTTTTTTTGTACTGAATTTCTCATGAAGTATATTTGACATATGGTTTCACTAGAGTGATTATTTAATTATTTGGTGTTGCATCTAATACATAATGAAATTGGAGAAAATATGGCTAAAAAAATATGACTATCTTTTTCGAAAACAAACAAACAGAAATAAATTCACCGTGATGATTTAATTATAAGCTCATGAAAGGACTTGGTTGTTTATGTCCCATGTGGTTTTTGGATAAATGTGTGAAAGGTGAACAGTAAGTAATGATGAGTTGGCCGAGGTTACATGCGTTCATGTAACCTCGGCCAACTCATCATTTAGTAGAATGGGGCTGCTAGGTCCAGTGTACCGTGTGAGAGGGTCTATGCGCTGATAGCATCTATTCTTCAGCACAGCCATGACTCAAACAGATATGCACTGACTGGATTTATCCAACACAAACACAACACAAGTACTCTACAGTGAGGGCTGATGAACTCTAGTGACTCTGACTCTTTGTTTTTCTCTCTTCTTGCTTTCTGTGGTCTGTAATTGTTGTGTCATTTGGGAAGATTGTCTACATTAGTCATTGTTTTCAAAAGTCAGGCATTCTAGGTCAAAGGGCTGTCAGCTGCTTTGTGTCAGAGAAATCAGTCATCTGCATCTTAATCTGTGTCTTGACCCCCTTGTTTCTGTGCAAAAAGTTATTTGGTCACACTTTATATTAGGTGTATTTAACTACTATGTACTTACATTCAAAATTGTTAGGTACTATGTACTGATGGTGTTCATGTTGTACTGCAAAACACTTTTGCTGCTATTAAGGTGTGATATAGGTCAGGGACAGGTTTTGTGGTATAGTTAGGTATGACCCTTGTAAGGGAAGGGTCAACACTGTAATTATTGATGCAATAAAAGAGATGATTTACAGCTGTAATCGCATGCAGGTATTTACACACAATAAGTGCATTATATCAAATGATTCATTTAAATGTTAGTATATTACGCTTAATATAAAATGGGACCAGTTATTTTGTGCCACTAAAGTACAAATAACCAGGCCCACATGCAGAAAACAGCAGAAGTGGAACAAACAACATTCACAAATTTCTACAAATCCTCATTCACTCCTTGGATGCTTTTAACTCTTTCCTCTCCAGCATTTTTTTTTTTTAAGTTTGCTATCCCCGCCAGCGTTTTTGATCATTTTCACAAAAATGTAATGGCCCCCAGAATATTTTGTTGTATGAATCGCTGAACATTCAAAATATCAAAGGAAAGATCAGAACATCTGCTTTAAACAGACCCTCTAGCTTCATGCATTCTTTTTTTTATCAACACTTGAATATTGGTACATTTCATAAAAAAATTTTTTTTTTGGATCAGATTCAGGACAATGATCATAGATGGAGTAGATCGATCAACACCCCAAAGCTTGCATAGTCCTATAGCCCTTGTTCCATTTTCATTTGAACTCTTTCCCTGCCATTGACGGTTGGTCTTTTATGAGAATTTTTAAGTTTTTATGGCTTTCCATGTTCAAATTGGTTTGTTTCCCCAATATCTGTGTCTGCAGATGACCCACAAAACCATCTAAATAAGAATACAAGCCAACAGACTACCCAATATTATGACTTTGAGTAGAATTGCTATGGAAATTCAGTCAACTTAAACCAACAGTAATGCAAATGAGTTTTTGTTCACTGTATTGGGTCCCTTTTTTGTTTAAGGTCCCTTCAGTTTACATATTTAGCAGATGTTTTTAAGAGTCCGTTTATATGGAATTCCAAAAAATAAATAAATACATAAATAAATAAATATACAAAGAAATGTAAAAAAGCAAAAATAAATAAATATATAGATAAATATACATAGAAAAGCAAAAAAACAAAAATGTGTTTACATTTATTTATGTATATATTTATTTTTTCCACATTTATTTATTTATTATTTTATTTATTTCTACATTTATTCATTTCTATTTCTATTTATTTCCAAATGTATTAATTTCTACATTTATTTATTTCTACATTTATTTATTTTTACATTTTTGTCACATGTTGTGCATGCACAAATAGGCAATATGAATTTGAAGTGAATTTGTGGTCTCGTTTCAAATGCATTGATCAATATGCTTGCGTCGACTTCACTGTAGCCCAGGGATGGATTATGGACCGGGCCTATGGGGCCAGTACACAGGGGCCCTTGACTACCAGAACCCCAGGGGGGCCCTGGGGTTTAAATGTTTATTTATGCTGGAATATGTGTCCCATATAGCCTATGGCCTCTTAAATAATGCTCTTGGGCTATGAGGGCTCCATTTGTTACTGTTGGGCCCTATGTGAATCTGAAGGTCCCAAATTCTCTTATAGAACTATTGTTCCATCATGTTTTAAATTATATTTATTTGACTCTGAGCTTTTTTCTTTGTGTGAAAAGTATTGGAAAAATAACTATTTATTACAGTATAACTGCCCATTTTCCTTATTGCCTAAATTCTAAATGATTCAACAAAATGGGCCTAGAGAGAGCAATAGAGTATATTTTCAGCACAATTCTTCACTCTGCAGTTGTTTGAATGACTGTAAAAGATCCACCTCCAAATAAAAAGGCCAATTAAGCAGAGTGTACTGGATATATTGTAAAACAAATGCACTGTCAAATAAATGCCATATTGCGCGATTCAATTGTAGTTGGCTTGACAGATACTTTGCTTAAGCAATGGCACAAAACACAACATTAAAGACCTCTCATGTTACAAAGTTTAAAAATATTTTCAAATATATGGCGGGACTGAGGCCTCAGAGTAAGAATGGTTTGAATATTCATGATCATAATAACTTCTAGAGCGGCACGATTTTGGGAAAACATCAAATTGTTTTGTGCTGTTTTGCTCATTTGTTTCAATTTCTCCACGAAAGTCTCTCACAAAGAGACAGGCAGCGCAGACTTGTTACCAGAAATAGACATTATCAATCGCTGTTGACACTGAACAGCTCTGTGGAAAACTGGTTTATAAATGCTTTGCATTACAAGTTTAGTTTGAAGCGTGTTGTTTTTTCAAATGCATGTTATAAGTGACTCAAACTTAAGCGTGTTGCTTTCAGCCTTTGGAGATAATTGGCCCCGGGGCCTTTGCAAGTCATAATCCATCCCTGCTGTAGCCTATATGTGCGCTGCTTCTTTTCCGTGTGTTCTGACCGGTAATGGAAAATTTCAGAGTTTCAGAGTCCCTGTTATCAGATCTGTTGAAGATGTTGCTGTTCATGATCGTTAGCCCAGGACATTTTACAAATCCAGACCAGACGATGTTCTACGGCCATGTCCAGAATAATGAGTAGCCTATCCATGTCAAACAGTACAGTTAGGGTGATATGACTTAACCCGTGATTTAAGATTTTGGCCATATACCTATCCAAGTCATTCATCACAGACAGTATCAACGTCAGTAGGCTATACTTATTGTATTTCGGCTGCACCACAAGGTGTCACTGTGGCCTAAACGCTTCGCCCTCGCCTACTCTGAGCTCGATTGCTATGTCTGAGGTAAACCACGCCCTCCTCATTACCCTACCAACAAAGAAATGTAAAAATACATACATGTAAAAATAAATAAATGTATAAATACATAAATGTAAAAATAAATAAATGTATAAATAAATAAAAATAGAAATGAATACACGTATAAATAAAAGAATAAATAAATACATGTGAAAGAAATAAAAAAATACATAAATAAGGAAATAAATTAGTTTTTTTGCTTTTCTATCTATATTTATTTATTTATTTATTTATTTATTTATTTATTTAGCTTTTTTACATTTTTTGTATATTTATTTATGTATTTATTTATTTTTAATTTTGTCAGCTTTGGAATTCCATACCCGTTTATGCTTTCCCTGGGAATTAGACCTATAACCTTTGGTGCACCATCTCTACTGCTGAAAAAGATTTTTAAACCAGCCTGATGCTTATGCTAGCTCTGGTTTTCTGGTTTAATAGGGCACCTCATCAGCTGTGCATATAGGCTGAGAGACCAGCTAGAGCAACTAGAAACCAGCTTAGGCTGGTTACAGCTGTTTTTCCAGGAAGTGAGTGTCTTGATAATGATGGCATGCTTGAATGAACTCTTGTAAATGTCAGGATTAGCTTCTTTGTGTGAGGTAGAAGAGGAAGGTTGTTTTTTTGTTCCGATGGGAGTGTGTGGGAGACTCTTGGAAATGGCAGAACGGGTACTTTTACAAACCTGCAAGGACAGCTCCCGAACATGTTGCCGCTGGCATTTCTGTGGGTGTTTATGAATGTTCTGGCAGCACGCATGTGTCTCATTGCATCCATTAAAAAGGAAATGGCAGTCAATAACAAATGCGTTGCATGACATGTAAATCTCAATCATCTTATTTTTGTGGTGACTTGAAATGATGGTGAGCATCCACTAGGTGGCATGTGTGGCGCACAAAACTAATACATAGCATAATCTTGATCCACATAATAACTCTTATTTTTATAAATAGGCCATTATTCCAATGACCTATAGTTCCAGAGGTCCATTATCAAATAGACTTTTG
The DNA here is from genome assembly GCA_039654625.1 of Rhinogobio ventralis. Classification (NCBI taxonomy): domain Eukaryota; kingdom Metazoa; phylum Chordata; class Actinopteri; order Cypriniformes; family Gobionidae; genus Rhinogobio; species Rhinogobio ventralis. The sequence continues at coordinate 20,535,217 of CM077201.1, forward strand.
GGGGATGAATTTAGTTTTATAATCTATCATTTAATATCCTAACTTTTAAATAACTACAAGGATACGAACAACTAACTACACTACCGTTTAAAAGTTTGGTGTTAGTAAGATTTTTTTTTTTTTTTTTTAAAGAAATCAATATTTTATTCAGCAAGGTCACATTAAATTGATCAAAAGTGACAGTAAAGACATTTATAATGTTACAAAAATTATATATTATATATAATTATATATTAAATAAATGCTGCTGTTTTTAACATTTTATTCATGAAAAAAACTGATAAAAAAAATTACCAATAAGAAATTGCTGAAAATTCAGCTTTGCCATGACAGGAATAAATTACATTTGAAAATATATTAAAATAGAAAATTATTACTTTAAATTGTAATAATATTTGACAACATTTACTGTATTTTTTACTGTAAGTGATATCATATGTAATCATATGCATATGTAACTGCCTAATGTTACTGAATGAAATGTCGACCCAGGAGGATGCTTGCACGGTCCTGTAGCTCATCCTGGGTCGACATATTGATGTAATATTGATGTCCCATCCAGATGTAGTCTTTGAGAAAATCTTGATTTCTCAGCTTTTTGAAATTAACTCTGGCGAGGACAGTGATGATGGTATAAAACATCTGTTCAAACTGAACCATTCCAAGCTCCAAAAGATAACAAAATATGCTTTATTTTATTCTTCTGTAATTGTTACTCTAATATCAGGAGATATTAGAGTAACGATATATTTTTAGAGTAACAATATTTGAGTAATTTCCCCGTAGGGCTTGGGCCCTAAAGATTAAACATATACCTGCTTGAAACCAAGTTAATTTCTTAATAGATGAATAATAATTCATTGATAATTTTTGACATCATATACCTTTCCTCATATATTTGAAAATGAGAATGCTAGAGTAAACATTACTGGGTATTAAAACTTGTCATACATCTGTCATTCTGTCACCCTGTAACTAGTAAAGAAACATTTGAGACTAATTTTCTTTAACAAAATATTTATTTATTTTAAATTAAAAGTAATGTTTCAAATATTATATAAAAATCATAGTGTATGTAGATACATGTTTTTCATTGGACCTTTATGTTTTGTTTCATGGCTGTGAATAAATACTTCCATCAGGTTGCTGTAATGTCAGCAGCAGTTGTTAATGTTAACCACAGAAAGTGAAGAACACACTTTCACATTGAACTGTATCCAAGATCTAATTACATTAGCAGCAATTGTCAAAAGTCTGTTGGAAGCATTTAATTTCTCCTGATGAAGGACTCGTACAGGGAGGTGAGCTGGTCCTTCAGATCCTGTGCGTAGGGGTCCAGCTTTTCCTTCAGGTCTTCAGCGTAGGGTGTGAGACTCTGCTGGACCACCTGGGCTCTCTCTCTAATCTGGGCCTGAAGATCCTCAGCCAGAGGGGTCACGGTCTTCTGGAACTCCTGCAGACGCTGGTCAACCTTCTCCTTGAGTTCAGCAGTGTAGGGCTCCAGCTGAGCCTGCAGCTCCTTCACGCTCTGCTCCAGGTTTCCTCTCAGCTCCTCACTCTTCTGGAGCAGAGTGGCCTTCAGGGTCTCAGAATCCAGGGATTCTGCATATGGAGTCATGGCCGCCCTGAGCTCCTCCACTCTCTGCTGGATCTGGCTCTTGAGGTTGTCAGCATAGGGCTCCAGCTGGTCTCTAACAGTGATCAGGTCCTGGCCCAGACGCTCCCTCAACACTTCAGACTCTTTGGTGATTCTGGTCATCAGCTCTTCGGCCAGAGGATCCATCTGTTTCTTGAGGGTGACGGCATATTCACTGGCCATATCGGCACTCTGGGTCAGTCTAGCACTGTTAAATGGAGAAGGACATTTGAGTTTCATATCAGGGCATAAAAAAATAGTCTAAATCACAGTCTCCTGCAGGTAAATATTCTTGACTTACTTGACTTCCTGTCCCAGTTCGGAAGACCTGATCATTTTGACAGTTTCCTCTGCGGTTTGTGTTGCCTTGGAAACATAGCTCCAGAATGCATCAGTCAGCTGCTCCAGCTGTGGCTTGGGCTCATCCGCATAGAAGAGGTTGGCCTGGCAACCTGTTGATGGAGCATTTCAGTTTGATCAAATGAAATTGTTAATAGACTTTATCAAACCTTAAAACATCTTCACATTGTAATTTCCTCTGAATTCTCACCTGTAAATACAGCAAGTGCAAGCACCACAAGAACCTTCATGGTGTTCAGTTTTAGTCTATAAGAAGAAAAAACACTTTTAATCAATGTCTCCTTTACATAAATGTAAATAGTGCTGTATTTTGAATTTACTAAATCTACTCTTACCTGTGTCAGTGTGTTTTAATTGACGCTGTCCTGTCTGAAGAACAAGTGTGAAGGTTGCTGTTTCACATCTGTATTTATATAGCATGGGGACGTGATTGCTGTAGTGGAAACCCAAAGTCCAGTGGGGAGTGCCTTGCTGTCACTACTCCAAATCATAACGTCCTGACTGTACTTATTATCACCAAAGATTTCTGAATTCAATACAGACTAATATAACTCTTGGACAATAAACTGTGCTAAATGTCAATATAAATATTGTTGACTGTTCAGTAAAATATCTAAGTAAAATAGTTTTCTTAATAAAGAAATTATAGTATTTCTGGAAGTATTTCTGTAGTATTTCTGTTTTTGTTTAGTTTTTTACAATTACAGGGGATTCAACACAGACAATATAATTGTAATTGAATTCATTTTAACATAAAGACATTTTGAATACTGCCATTTTTACTTAATGTATAAAACCAGACAGAAAGTAATTTTGAACCTTTGAACTAATAACAGTAACAAATGATACCAGACTTTGTTCGCTTCCTGATAAGATTTGACACATCACTCAAAGAGATATGTTTTTGATCCTGGATGAATTGTTGAGCTCTATAAATTCATTCTATGAAGATAGATATATTTCCAACTCTTATGTCTTAAAAGTCTTTCAGTTTTATTTATTTTAATGAACGTGTCCAGAGCTAAAAATGACCTCAAGTGATTCTTAGGAGGAGTTATTATCAGAGTCAGGGACCATACACGTAACACTCTGTCCAGTTTACACATGCTTGCTAAACCCCTAGAGATAAGGTCGGCCGTTTGACCTATAACCAAGCTAATGCTGCTGAAGGATGCCTGACCTTCCTAACATTTTAAAAATGCAGAGTACATGGGAACTTGCATTTTTTTTAGGTAAAAAAATACAGAAAGTGAAGTTAACATTTGTCAATGCTATTTGAGTAACTTAAGGATTACCCCTAAAAGTTGACTCTGATGAATTTCAGGGATAATCTATTAGGTTTATCTAGTGAAGTTTAATTTTCCTTTGGCTAAATGAAAGACCTTATCTGTCTGATATGAAAAGTAAGGAGCTGATTCTAGAAATTGTGTTTGTTCACTAAGACACTAATTATGAGTAGGCCTTAAATAAGCCATAATAGCCTACTTGTATACTCAGAAGTTGAAAATTAGATGTAGGTTGAACCAAATATTGATTATGCATGTATAATTTACCAATGGAAATTTGAAAATATAACAGCACAAATATAGCATGTTTTGCCATTTATTAGTTTTTTTATCACTGGTTTGCAAAGATGAGCAAATCAACATTTCATCATTTAAAGACTCCCTGTTTCTATGGATGTTCAAACAGCCCACAAAGTGAAATAGTACCAGAGATAGTTTAAACGCTAAATAAGGCAGCTGTAGTCCCGCCTTCCGGTACACAAAGTACACCTGTTTGTTTGCTCTAGGTGCGTTTTACGCCATGTCATAATTACCATAATTATGAGATGACAACCCAGGACGTTCTCCTCAAAGCTGTTCACGTTCACTGACTCAGAATTATACATTTCTATGGCAACACTACCAAAAATGATGGACCCTTTTCACAGACTGTGATGACGCGTTTTAACGGTCATCAGCATTGTAAATCCTGCAAAGTTTTTTATACTTTCTTTTTTTTTTTAAATGTACGTATATTTATAATAATATACTTTTATTATATTACCTCTATATATTTTTTGAAAGTTGTGAAAACACTATTGTTGAGTTTTTCTTTTGCTATTTGAACAAATGGGAACACAAAAAATATATTTAATTGGGAGAGCCATGGGTGGAGCGTGAAGTCCAGGTCCCCCTCTCTGGATGTCCAGCTCCCCCTCTCTAGATGTAATTTGGGAATAATGGGTGAAGCTAGAAGGTCCAACCACACCCTTACCCTACACATAACTCCCTTCACCCATTAGATCCACAGAGGTGGAACTGGACTAGGTCAAGTTCAACCCATGACGTCCAGAGAGGGGAAGCTGGACATCATTTGGCTCTGCAGTGAATGAAGGATACAACAGATGGATCCTAGCCCAGAATTCATTGCGCGCCACTGACGATAGGATTTGGGTTTTAACTTACTAATGATACAAATGTAAAAAAAAAAATGTTGACTTATATCTTAGTATAGATGTGATTATATATAGTTTATACTCTTTATTATATACAGAAATGGACCAAGGTGTGCATATTTAGACAGTTTGTATACCCTGTTTTGTTTTCAGACAGTTTAATATAACTTTCAAAAAAGTCCAGTAGCCTACAAACGTTAGTCACTCATCAACGGCAACTGTCACAGTTGCTAGGCGACAAGAACAGTCCTCTGTAGGCTAGACCGTCCCATTTAACAACGCTCAGTCTGATCTTCGCAGCCTTCGAAGGATGCAGCCTCTGAATTGGGACACAGCCTGTGATGACTTCCACTTCTGAAAAACCTAGAAATGTGAAAAGGGTTAATTCTGCAGCGGTCAGGTGGTATTTGATCATGTGGTACAAGTTGGAGCGTTCTAAAATGTGGCAAGCATAATTTTTCGTGTGATGTGGCCAATAGAGAGTGATGTTTGCCACGGCAGTTTTAAATCATGTTTTGATTTGTCTTCCTAATAAATTGTCCACACTAGTTTTGCCATTAAAGGGATAGTTCACCCAAAAATGAAAATTCTGTCCTTAATTACTCACCCTCATGTCGTTCCAAACCCGTAAGACCTTCGTTCATCTTCGGAACACAAATGAAGATGAAGACATATTTTTGATGAAATCCGAGAGCTCTCTGACCCCTTCATAGACAGCAATTTAATGAACTCTTTAGGCCCAGAAAGGTATTAAAAACATTGTTAAAATAGTGGTTCAACCTTGGTGGTTCAAGCAACTAGAATACTTTTTGTGCGCAAAAACAAACAAAAATAACGACTTTATTCAACAATTTCGTTCTAGCCTGTGTCAGTCTCCTACGCAGTTTCCGTTGTAAGCAGTGCAGCGCTTTGGAGTTCTACGGCAGCCGATGCTGTTCACGTGAGCACCACAACGCATGCGTGTGATGATGATGCAGGAGTTGCACTGTATTTACAACATAAACTGTGAGGCTGACACAGGCTAGAACGAAATTGCTGATAAAGTCGTTATTGTGACCGGAGGGAATCATCACCAGCAACTTCAAAGAACGGTGCATAACACATAAACGTCCTATGCGTGTCACCTGTAAATGCCTTCCACACTGCGATTGGCTGCTTTACGTTGATTTTATCCAGGTAAACAGCAAGTTCGCGTGACGAGTTCTTGAACTGACTCCCTTTGACTTTAATCTGCAGAGATGTCTTGTTTTCTGTGTCATGTTCTTGCCATAAGCCATTTTTAAGAGTGTCAAAAAATTTTCAATACGCGCATTGATGCCTTTTTGTTCTCTTCCCTAGCTTGAGCTAAAAATGCATTATGTGCAGCCCTAGATGAAGCTATGAAATTAACACATGAATGTTAATTGTGTGGTGCAGCTTGGCAATTTTCCCTTAATTAAAATCAACTAGATTAATGCCTGATATTCACAATTATTCATAATATGATTTCTTTATTCTGCACCTCATCATTAAGTATTCCTTTCAGCAAATAGGCCTACGTTAAGCCTCCTGGTCGAACGTCGCATAGCATAATTAATATAGCCTACATGAGCAAAGCCTGAGCAGAACTATATATTATCACATCCAGACTCCAGTTATTAATGTGAGGTAGTTTATGTTTTTTCTTCATATAAGTTATACTGATACCACTTTATCATAACTTTAACAGCATAAGGCTTAACAAGTAGTTCGGGAAAATGTATTTAAATGTTCTTAAACCACTGCTGTGGAAATAAAATGTATGTATTTTTTTTAAACTAGTGAGTTAATACAAATTGTTATGAATATATATTTTTGTTCTTAAATTAAGGGCTGCTGATGTTTAATGCTGTCTCTGAGTTTATCAGTGGTGTGTCTAATGTTCTTTGTGATGTTCTAGGAATATATAGTTTCAGACATCTGATCACCTTAAAAAAGTCTCATGAATATTTTTCTAGAGAATTTATTTTGCTTGCTATCTTGAATATAAATAGCACATCTGCTACAGTTTTCGCATTGTGTAAAAACATTATGGTGTCTTGTGGTTGAATAACGAAAATGAAAAGCTCTTTCAAGAAATCTCTCTTTCCATTACTTTCTAAAACAGATATATTTTGTACATTCTACAACTCCATTTATGGAGAAGAAAAAGGTTAATAAATGCTGTGAATGTGCATATAGAAATAAATTGTCACTCTATTAAAATGTTCAGATGTTTTCTGCGTATGTATTTGCCTGGTAACAGACCATCAATACAGATTTTTGGAGGAAATCTAAATTTTGCCCTGTTTGAGTGGTTAGTGCTGGACAAAAAAAAAAACATGACCACTTATATATTTGATTTTGGAATCAAAATGTTAATTCATAGTAAAAATTGCATCTTAATAATAAATCAAATCAAATCATCCAAATTTCTTAGGTGCTCTTTGTAGGAAAGTGGTCTAGGTCTTCAGGTCGTGAGTGTAGAGATCCAGCTCTTCTCTCAGGTAGAGGTGTCCTGCTTAGCCCGCAACTCCTTCACGCTTTGCTCCAGGCTCTCTCTTAGCTCCTCACTCTTCTGGAGTAGTGTGGCCTTCAGGTTCTCAAAATCCAGGGATTCTCTTATGTAATCCGCTCCCCGCTGAAATGGACTGGTGACATATTCAATGTAGGGCTTTAGTGCACACCTCACAGTGCTCACTTCCCCTTCTATACGCTCTCTCAGCGCGTCAGCACCGTTAGTGATTTTGGTCATCAGATCTTTAGCCAATGGATCCATCTGTTCCTTCAGATTGATGGTGTACTGGCTGGCCATATTGAAATTTTTTGTTAGTCTATCATTGTCATTTCATTGCATTAGAAATGCTGAAGGCAGTTATTACTAGCAACAATTTCCTGCAGGTAAATTTTCTTAACTTACTTGACATCCTGTCCCAGTTGGGAAGTCCTAATCTTCTTGATAGTTTCCTCTGCAGTGTGTGTGGCCCGGTCAACATAGCTCTTGAATGCATCCGTCAGCTTTTCCAGCTGTGGCTTGGGCTCATCAGCATAGAATAGGTTGGCTTGGCAACCTGATGAGAGTGCAGAACATTTCAGATATCAATAATGTAAATTTTCAAGATGAATGTTTCATTATTATACCTTATAAAGATTTCTGTCAGCTTTATAGGGATTTTATCCCTATAAAAAAATATTTAATTCTTAACTCACCCTCATGTAATTTTAAACCTGTATGATAAATTTTTTTCTGTGGAATATAAGATATTTTGAGTGGAATGTAAATGTAAATGTTTGGTTACCAACATTCTTCAAAATATTTTCTTTTATGTTTCTGTTACATCTTCTCTGGCTGCATCCGAAATCACTTACTTCCCTACTATATAGTAGGCCAAAAACAATATGTGCCAAAAAAGCGACGTAACTCTGTAGGTCATGTGATAATGACAACATGGCAAATGTAGTACATCCGGATTACATTCATACTACACATAGAACATACTTTTTTAGCGATCGTGAAGTAATTACTTATTCAAAATAAGTACCTACTCAGGAGAGTATGCGATTTCAGATGCAGACATTGTGTTTTCCCCTGGACTTATGTTGAAGTATTTCCTGTTCCTTAAGCCATGTTTGTAGTCCTTTTGTTCATTGGACCCTGTGTTCATTAGTCTTGATGGTTGATGTTAGCCTTTGTGCATTTAAACCCCAGTGTTTCCAGTGTTCTTTATCAGGTTTTTACCTTGTATGGCTGTTTGTTTGTTGTTCTCACTTCAGCTCCTGGGGGGTATTCCAGAAAGCAGGTTATGTGACATACCTGGGCATGTTTAAGAGTAAGTAAGCGGTAAACCTCAACTTTCGGTTCCAAAAACGGAGGTAACTTTCAGGGTATGTAAGTAGACATAGCAACTCACTCTCTAAACATAACCTGCTCCGGAGCAGCTCATGATCCAGGATTAGTTTGCTTAAGAGGTATTCAGATGTGTTTTATATAATTAATAGAGTTAAATTAATATAACTATGTAATATAGTTACAGTTATAATATACAATATTATATATTAATTCTAAAGCACTATTATAACAAGTTAATGTTTAAATGTTAATTCAATTCAAATATATTTATTATTTATTTTATTGTCATCTCACACATGGATCTGCATTCAATTAATTAGCATCAAACAAACAATATAATCCTTATTCTCAGTGAATAAAGATTACTAATCTAACGAAGACATTGAAAAAAATATTGCATTACCACCAAATAGGTGGCGATGTGCACTAAGTAGGTTATGTAACTCGCCATTAAACAAAAGAAGAAGAGGAAGTAGAATGGCGCGCTCTTTCTTAGCATCTGTTTCCATGGTGAATCATCGATTTGTCGCTCTGTTGAGAATGTCTTGTGCGTTAACCGGGAACATACTCTGAGTTGTCTGAACTTACTCCTGGGCTTGTTTTTGGAACCAGCATACCTCGAGTAAGCAAGGTTTGGGGTAATCAACCAAGAGTTCAGGGTATATGTGACGGTAAGTTAACCTTGCTTTCTGGAATACCCCCCAGATGTTCAATTTTGCTCCTTGTATTCCCTGCATGGTGTTTTTGTTATAATTGGTCAGATATTATTTTGAGTCTTATTTTCATTAAATGTTACTGTGCATTTGGATCCAGCTCTAAGTCATTTGGAATGACATGAAGGTGAGTCATTTTTGGGTGAACTATCCTTTTTATGCACATATTTCCTCCACAAGAAAACTTATAGGGTGCATATAATATATTTAAAGAATAGGAAAGATATTTCTGTTCATATTGCAAAATTTGTTTTTGTAATATGTCTAACCTGTACACACCACCAATGCAATGACCAGGAGAACCTTCATCGTTTTCAGTTTTGGCCTGTAAGGAAATTACAGTTCCCTTTCAGTCAGTACACTACGAGTTACGTCAGTTACTGACGGAATGGGGGTTTCGCCTAGAAGCCAATCGCCTTTGAGCTCTACAAAACGAGCCAATGGCATGAAAATGCCATGGGTCTGCGGAATTTGCATGCCGCAACCCCGCCCCACGGCGTGGGTATAAAGGGCGTTGCGTGGCAATCTCGCATTATGTTTCTGCTTCAGAGCCGAGTTTACTGCCTGAGCGCTTTTCTCTTCAAGACGAGTTTCTCTCCAGAGTGTTGGTGTTACGGCACGTTCCAGCGAGTTCCGCATTTCCTGTCTGATCTGTGCAGTGATCGAGCACAGCGTGCGCGTTCTCCCTGGGTGCTTCGGCATTCTGCAGAGTTTTTCACTCCTCTCTAAAAGAGCTGCACGTGGCACGTCTTTTTAAAGATGGCTCGCCCGTGCTCCGTTTCTGGGTGCGGTCGACTGGTACCTCCGTTTGATGGTCATGATCGCTGTTTGGCGTGCTTGGGCCTCGTGCACGCTGAACGCGCGTTCATGGATGAGTCATGTTCTCACTGCGGGAACATGACCATCTCAGTGTTGCGATCGAGACTCCATGATCTCCATAATGGGGGGAGAGTCCCCTCTACCACACCCCAATCTACTTCCTCCACTGGAGGGGGTACTTTGGCTGGTGGTCAGGGTGATCTGAGGGTTACGGTGTGGAACAACCCAACGAATCCTTAACCTCGGGCCACACCCCCCTCCTGCACACTGCAACCCGTGGTGTTGCCTGATGAGGGCGCCGGGGCTTCCCGTTCGGGGCCCTGCGTTTCATTTGGTGCACCCGCGGAGGATGCTATGTCGATCGCCGCATCACAAGGTGGGCTGGACTCCTCCGGAGATGACGATTCGGCTATGTTGCCTCCTTCGGGAGTCCCAGCATTGCCCGAGTCCGATCCGGAACTCACAGCCATGCTTTCCCGGGCGGCCGAGACAATTGGGCTTGTGTGGAAACCTCCGCCATGTCCCGAGCGTTCCCGGCTAGATGATTGGTATCTGGGGGCGGCCCGTGCCGAAGGCGCCCGTCAGCCCCCAGTGCCTTTCTTCCCGGAAGTGCATGAAGAGGTGTCGAAATCGTGGAAGTCTCCCCTGACTTTTCGCGATCGCTCGGCAACCACTTCCGCCTTCACTGCCCTCGATGGCGGCGCGGTGAAAGGGTACACTGGGGTTCCCCCTGTTGAGCGCTCTGTTGCGATGCAACTGTGTCCTCAGAGTGCTTCGACATGGCGCGGTGACCCAAAGCACCCGTCCAAAGCCTGTAGATTCACGTCCACGTTGACGGCGAAGACCTACAGAGCTGCGGGCCATGCCGCGTCCGCCCTGCATGCCATGGCCACCCTACAGGTCTATCAGGCCAAGGTGCTCATGGACATGCACAAGGGCAATGCTGACCCTGCATTAATGCAGGAGTTGCGGACGGCCACCGACCTCGCTCTACGACCGACGAAGGTGACCGCTCGCTCTCTTGGTCAGGTGATGTCCACTTCGGTGGTCCAGGAGCGACATCTATGGCTCAACCTGGCTGATATGAGAGAATCTGAGCGGACACGTTTCCTCAATTCTCCCATTTCCCAGGATGGGCTATTCGGCGGGGCGGTCGAGGACTTCGCCCAACAGTTCTCGACCGCTCAGAAGCAGACTGAGGCAATTAAACACATTCTGCCCCGGCGCCCAGCTGCTGCCTCCACCCAGCCGCCGGCTCAGATGCCTCAGTCTGCTCCCCGCCGAGGCCGCCCCCCTGCGACTCCCTCCCCTCCTGCCCGGCCCCAGCAGCAGCCTTCACCCGGGCCGAGGCGTGGAGGACGTCGCAGAAAGGCGGCCCCGCCCGTCCCAGCCCCCCAGCCTGCCAAACGGCAGTCTAAGCGGCGGTCCTGAGACGGGCGGCTCGGAGGTGACCTCGGTTCTTTCCCAGGAGATGGTGGCAGGACCACTCCTTCCCCCGGTGGAGGGCCGGGGGAGAATCTTTTGTTTTCCCCTTCCGCCGCTGGCCTCACGGCCGGCGGTACCCTATCAATGGTTAAAGAAAGAACTGACATTCTCACCTCCGAGCCTCAAGAGGGCGCGGCTGGCAGCGTGCGACGCCCCATGGCTCCATTCTTCCACGACACAGACCGTTTCTACGGTTTGCCTTCGAGGGGCAGGCATATCAGTACACGGTTCTCCCCTTCGGGCTAGCCCTGTCCCCTCGCGTCTTTACGAAGATTGTCGAGGCAGCCCTTGTGCCGCTCAGGCAACACGGGGTTCGCATCCTGAACTATCTCGACGACTGGTTGATTCTAGGCCACTCTCGGGATCAGGTCTGCGAACACAGGGATCTGGTGCTTCAGCACCTCGCCCGTCTGGGCCTTCGGGTCAACTGGGAAAAGAGCAAACTCTCCCCAGCGCAGAGGATCTCTTTTCTCGGTATGGAAATCGACTCGGTCGCCATGTTCGCGCAGCTTACGAGCGAGCGCGCGCAGTCTCTGCTGTCTTGTCTTCGCCAGTTCGAGGGCAAGAGTGCGGTTCCACTGAAACTTTTTCAGAGGCTCCTGGGGCATATGCCGTCAGCAGCCGCGGTGACCCCGCTTGGTCTGCTCCATATGAGACCGCTTCAGCACTGGCTCTACGATCGAGTCCCGAGATGGGCATGGCAACACGGCACCCTCCAGGTCCCAGTGACCCGAGCCTGCCGTCAGACCTTCACCCCGTGGTCGAACCTCAGCTTTCTACGGGCAGGTGTTCCCCTAGAACGAGTTTCCAGGCATGTTGTTGTCACAACAGATGCCTCTTCCACGGGCTGGGGCGCCATGTGCAAGGGACATGCTGCCGCGGGCTCCTGGATAGGACCCCAGCGCCTATGGCATGTCAATTGCCTCGAGTTGCTGGCCGTACGTCTTGCCCTGCACCGCTTTCGAGCCCTGCTCAAGGACAAACACGTTCTGGTCCGTTCAGACAGCACGGCGACAGTAGCGTACATCAACCGACAAGGTGGTCTACGCTCCCGCCGGATGTCGCAACTCGCCCGCCATCTCCTCCTATGGAGTCAGAAGCATCTGAGGTCGCTTCGTGCCGTTCACATCCCGGGAGACCTGAACTGCGCAGCCGACGAGCTGTCGTGGTTCCAGCCGCTCCTGGGGGAATGGAGACTCCATCCCCAGACGGTTCAGCTGATTTGGGAACAGTTTGGCGACGCACAGATAGATCTGTTTGCCTCCCGCGACTCTTCCCATTGCCGCTGGTACTATTCCCTGACCGAGGGGACCCTCGGCACGGATGCACTAGCGCACAGCTGGCCGCGGGGCCCACGCAAATATGCGTTCCCCCAGTGAGCCTTCTCGCACAGGTTCTGTGCAAGATCAGGGAGGACAGGGAGCAGGTCCTTTTGGTCGCCCCATATTGGCCTGGCCGGACCTGGTTCTCAGAACTTGTACTCCTTGCGACAGCACCTCCCTGGTCGATCCCTCTGAGACAGGACCTCCTGTCTCAGAGACGGGGCACCATATGGCACCCGCGTCCCGACCTGTGGAACCTCCACGTGTGGAACCTGGACGGGACGCGGCAGGTTTGAGTACCCTGCCACCTCAGGTGGCGGCTACCATCACTTCCGCTAGAGCCCTGTCTACCAGACAGGCCTATGCGTTGAAGTGGAACCTCTTCGTCACCTGGTGCTCCTCTCGGCGAGAGGACCCCAGAAGATGCTCGATCGGGTCCGTGCTCTCCTTCCTCCAGGAAGGGTTGGAGCGAAGGCTGTCTCCCTCCACCCTGAAGGTCTATGTGGCTGCTATTTCAGCCCATCATGACCTGGTGGATTCTAAAACGCTGCCCTTGGAGGAGGCAGACCCAGCCTTGGCACTGCTCTGTCCAGTACGCGCCCTTCGCGCTTACGTAGACCGGACGCAGTGTTTCAGGACCTCAGACCAGCTCTTTGTCTGTTACGGAGGGCAGCAGAAAGGGAAGGCTCTCTCCAAGCAGAGGTTGTCCCACTGGATAGTGGACGCCATTGTCCTGGCATATCAAGTCCAGGGCATGCCATGCCCCCTCGGGGTAAGAGCACACTCCACCAGGAGTGTTGCCTCCTCTTGGGCTCTAGCGCATGGCGCCTCGCTAACAGACGTTTGTAGAGCTGCAGGCTGGGCGACACCCAACACATTCGCAAGATTTTATAATCTCCGAGTGGAGCCTGTATCCTCTTGTGTACTCGCCCCTACTGGCCAGTAACCGGACAGGCTCAGGTGTCTTCGCTTGCTGCGCCATTCCACTCCGCGGACTGGATGCGTGCGCTATTCCTCTCAGGTGAGCTTCCCCAGTAAGCCCTGAGCTCCTCCAGCACTGTCGGTGTCGTCACCAGAGCGAGTGCCCTTTTCAGGCCACCCCTCGTGTTCGGCTAGTGCCTCCGTGTGCATGGTTCCCCCGCTGGGTAACCCCCATATGTGTATTTCCACGGTAAGTCTCTTGTAGCTTGTGTCTTCCCTTGGCAAGACACCTTGCCACGCCTGGGGTTGAAATTTCCACCTTCGGCTGGATACCCCAGAGTGTTCCCTATGCAGCTCCTTCGGGTCATAGGTGTATTCTTCAAGTCCCCCCCTTTGGGTTGGCATTGTGTTGCATTCTCCACGTGGGATATGCTTCCCAGTGTACCTTGGTAGCGTTGAGCCTAGCCCCTCGTTCGTGCCACACTCACGACAGGGAGCCCGGGTCAGCGCAGGAAGCTGGAAGACAGCCGTCATGGCGAGATTGTATTGGGACCCCCATTCCGTCAGTAACTGACGTAACTCGTAGTGTACTGGCTGAAAGGGAACGTCTCGGTTACGTATGTAACCCTCGTTCCCTGAAGGAAGGGAACGGAGACGTTACGTCCCCCTGCCATGACCGCTGTACCGCTGGAACTGGCCGGGCGCTCATGCCTCGGCTCTTCAGCAGGTAAACATAATGCGAGATTGCCACGCAACGCCCTTTATACCCACGCCGTGGGGCGGGGTTGCGGCATGCAAATTCCGCAGACCCATGGCATTTTCATGCCATTGGCTCGTTTTGTAGAGCTCAAAGGCGATTGGCTTCTAGGCGAAACCCCCATTCCGTCAGTAACTGACGTAACGTCTCCGTTCCCTTCCTTCAGGGAACGAGGGTTACATACGTAACGATCTGAGTCCCTTACATTAATTATTTGTTAAATAAAATAAAAGTAATAAATAATAATAATAATAAATATATTAAAATAATAATTATGAACATTTATTAATTACCTGTGTCAGTGTGTTTATATTCACGCTGTTCAATCTGAAAGTGGTATTGTGGTGGTAGTGGTTACATATCTCCATTTATATACCAGAGAGAAGAAATTGTCGCAATAGAAACCCAAAGTCCAGTGGGTAGTGTCTGACTGTCATGATTACACCATATCAAAATTTCCTGACTGGGACTTTTTGTTACAACAGATCCTCACGTTCAAAGCAAACCATAAAAGCTGTCAGACTGTGTATCTAAAAGCAATGGACACTTAAAAACAAGTAAAGGCCTTTGATGTCACATCACAACAATAACTATGGTGTTTCGGCATTTATTACTGTTTACATGCATAACGGCCAATATTGATTAGATTGGAGGAAGTCTATGAATGTTTAACACTTATCAAGCACTATATTCAATGTTGTTGAATATAGTGAAATATAGTAAAATGTTGTTTAATTTAGGGCCGTCGTCACGAGTGCCCATCCAATAATTTGTTTCTTGTCAGAGATTTGCTATTTGATTTGCTAATATGTATGTCTCACATACACCTTTCAACAAAAGTTTCAAAAACATTTTTTTTCATTATTGTTTATTTTTTAATGATTCATAATTAAAATAAAATGTCTCATTTGTAATCTTGCAAGAAACAGGAACATCACACACATTTTTTTCTCAGAAATAATGAAGTTTCTAATTTATTCTAAATAAATATCCGTCGTTGCACAGAAAAATAGAGAAATTGCAATGTAAAGGACATCGGATGTTGCATATTGTAATTTATGAGACTGGATCAAACATTTTACTATTTTTTGCTTTAGTGTAGGGCATGGTAGGATGAATGAATAGAAGAAAACATGGATCAAATATGTCAAATTCAAGTTCATGAGAAATTAGTCAAGTAATTCAAGTAAGAAGTCTTTGAAGCATTTAAGTTCTCTTGATGAAAGACTCGTACAGGGAGGTGAGCTGGTCCTTCAGATCCTGTGCGTAGGGGTCCAGCTTTTCCTTCAGGTCTTCAGCATAGGGTGTAAGACTCTGCTGGACCACCTGGGCTCTCTCTCTAATCTGGGCCTGAAGATCCTCAGCCAGAGGGGTCACGGTCTTCTGGAACTCCTGCAGACGCTGGTCAACCTTCTCCTTGAGTTCAGCAGTGTAGGGCTCCAGCTGAGCCTGCAGCTCCTTCACGCTCTGCTCCAGGTTTCCTTTCAGCTCCTCACTCTTCTGGAGCAGAGTGGCCTTCAGGGTCTCAGAATCCAGGGATTCTGCATATGGAGTCATGGCCGCCCTGAGCTCCTCCACTCTCTGCTGGATCTGGCTCTTGAGGTTGTCAGCATAGGGCTCCAGCTGGTCTCTAACGGTGATCAGGTCCTGGCCCAGACGCTCCTTCAACACTTCAGACTCTTTGGTGATTCTGGTCATCAGCTCTTCGGCTAGAGGATCCATCTGTTTCTTGAGGGTGACGGCATATTCACTGGCCATATCAGCACTCTGAGTCAGTCTAGCACTGTTAAATGGAGAAGGACATTTGAGTTTCATATCAGGGCATAAGAAATAGTCTAAATCACAGTGTCCTGCAGGTAAATATTCTTGACTTACTTGACTTCCTGTCCCAGTTCGGAAGACCTGATCATTTTGACGGTTTCCTCTGCGGTTTGTGTTGCCTTGGAAACATAGCTCCAGAATGCATCAGTCAGCTGCTCCAGCTGTGGCTTGGGCTCATCCGCATAGAAGAGGTTGGCCTGGCAACCTGTTGATGGAGTATTTCAGTTTGATCAAATTCATTTATTAATAGACTCTGTGAATTTATCAAACCTTAAAACATTTTCACATTGTAATTTTCTCTGAATTCTCACCTGTAAATACAGCAAGTGCAAGCACCACAAGAACCTTCATGGTGTTTAGTTTTAGTCTATAAATAAGAAAAAAACACTTAATGAACATCTCTGTCTTTTACATAAATGTAAATAGTGCTGTATTTTGAATTTACTCAAATGTTCTTACCTGTGTCAGTGTGTTTTAATTGACGCTGTCCTGTCTGAAGAACAAGTGTGAAGGTTGCTGTTTCACATCTGTATTTATATAGCATGGGGACGTGATTGCTGTAGTGGAAACCCAAAGTCCAGTGGGGAGTGCCTTGCAGTCACTACTCCACATCATAACGTCCTGACTGTACCTTCAACCACCACAGACTTTCAGATTCAGCGCAGATAATGATAACAGTGGAACTTTGTCTTTAAAAGCAGTAATGATTTTTTTTTTTTTTTTGATGAAGTTTTAATTGGGTCAAAATGAAAATACATATAAAATATTTTCAGGGCTATTTCAGCACTTAACATTACCCAGATGTCATCAAAGTGAAGTTAAAATAGATTCCCCCATTGCTTAAAACAAACAAGAAAAGTATACATAAAAATATCTGGAAACATTAATTTAATTAAAATCTTAAAGCCTAAACTAAGTCATCCAGAAAAATCCAATTATTTAAGGTCCATCTTAGGTACTAAAACCAGACAGTGCCCCAAGTTTGAACATTTGACCTAATAAAACAACAAGCGATAAAAGACGTTCTGCACACCCTGATAAGATCTGACACATCACTCAAAGCCTCTTGATTCTGCTGGCATCAAGCATTTTTACTCTTGTCCTTTAGCTTTGAATCTAGGAGTTATCTTTATTAACAATGATAATAATTTTCTATTTATTATAATACATAGTTTCAAATTAAATAGACTCCACATAAACTGATTCTATATCCCATGGAATTGTCATGATCCCAACACCAGGGATGAAAGAACAGAAAACTGTTTAATTATTCATTAACAATATTTGGCTAATTAAACTACAGGAAGGTATTGGTTTCACTTTATTTTGATGGTCCCTTTAACACTTTCTGTTGACTATAAGTTACATTGCACCTACATGTCTACCAACTCTCATTATAGTGTTAGTACAGTATTAGTAGACTGGTGGGATAGGGTTTGAATATGTTGACATGTAGTTTCAAAGTTACTTATAACCAGTGGAATGTCTCTTGGAGGGCCATCAAAATAAAGAGTTAGCAGATATTAAGCAGACAGTCTACTAATACTCTAATTGGAGTTAGTTGATGTGTAGTTGCAAAGTTACTTATAGTCAACAGAATGTTCAAAAGGGACTATCAAAATGAAGTATTACCAAGTAATTTGTCATTTAATCATATCATTCCTTTTCACCAATGTTGACATTAGTAGGCCTACTTATAATTTAATTTGAATCAGAGATGAATGGGAAAATGCATTTCTCACCACTAGAGAGCACTACCACTACTAGTGATGCTATATGGGCTAGTTTACCATTTATCCAGAAATATTTTTTTTAAATAATTGTTTACATTATTAACAATATGATCCCTTCTTGCACAGAAGCAAAACATTTATTTGATTAATTGATTGATTGATTGATTTGATTTATCAGCATTTATTAAAAACAAGCCTGAAGTGAAAAATCAACCTCAAATGAAACAGTTGTAGAAAATTATTTACATTTATTTAAAATATTGATGGATTCAACCCACTCATAAAATGCCACTTGTCCAAGGAGGCAATGGTGGCTGAGCCTCTTCAAATGTGATGTGATAAAATTAACTGTTGTTTTTAGTCAGTCACTTATATTATAATACATACATTTTCTGAATTGAACATATAACAATCTTCTACATATCAGTGACAAATAATAGTATATGGCAGATGTTTTATTGTTGCAATAACAAGAATAAAAATGCTAGATATAATTAGATATATGAAAACTCAACTCTGCAGATTAAGTCTGGGCCTGGAGGTCTTCAGTTGACGCAACAAAAGATTTTCTCATTTCCTGCAGATTTTGACCCACATTCTCCTTGAGTTCAGCAGTGTAGGGCTCCAGCTGATCCTGCAGCTCCTTCACACTCTGCTCCAGGTTTCCTCTCAGCTCCTTCAGGGTCTCAGAATCCAGGGATTCTGCATATGGAGTCATGGCCGTCCTGAGCTCCTCCACTCTCTGCTGGATCTGGCTCTTGAGGTTGTCAGCATAGGGCTCCAGTTTGTCTCTCAGGGTGATCAAGTCCTGGCCCAGACGCTCCCTCAACACTTCAGACTCTTTGGTGATTCTGGTCATCAGATCTTCAGATGGAGAAATGTGTGTTCGTCTATTGTGGTGATGTAGAAAGGAAAGTGTAATTTATGTCTGGTAACAGAAAATATTTTTTAATTATACTAAAAATAATATTGCTGGTAAATATGACTTACTTGACTTCCTGTTCCAGCTGGGATGTCCTTATCATCTGTGAAGTTTCATCAGTAGAATGGACTGCTTGGGCAATATAGTTCCAGAATGCATTTATGAAGTGTTCCAGATGTGGATTTGGCTTCTGTTCATTAGATAAGTTGGCTTGGCAACCTGTTGTGGGAATTGAACAAATCAGATTATTCAAAAGTCATTTAGCCATTTTGGAGGTACAAAAAATAATAATAATCACATTTTGTGTACAGAGGAGAGAAAGCCATACAGGTTTGGAATAGCATATTTGTAACTTATATTTTTAATAATTTAGCTTCTTCAAACAATGTGGAAAGATGATGTTTCCTTCACTGCCATTCCAACTATTTTATTACAAAATAGTCATTTAAATTTGTTCATCTACACACAAGCCTACTGTAAGATCAAAAATGTTTTAAGATCACAACAAATTTATGTATCCAAACTTTTGACTGGTAGAACATGATGTATTATGTTTTATCCACTAGGAACATTAATGTAAGTTAAATATATTTAACTAAATATATTTGGAACCCTGTTTTTGTTTTTGTTTTTTTTAAAGTAATTTATATCAATGGTTATATTGTATTTCTAACCTGTAAAAACAGCCAATGCAAGAATCACAAGAGCCTTCATAGTTTTGGGGGCTTAGCCTGTAAAATAACAATACATCTTGTTCACTTAAACAATTTAATATAATGTAGAATATCTTACATAAAACATATTTTAAACTGGTATATAGTAAATTTATCTTTACCTTTGTCAGTATGATTTAATTTACACTGTCCAGTGTGAATAGCAAGTGTGGTGATGACTGTTTCCTATCTGTATTTAAATAGCATTGGAAATATATTTTAATCTCCAGGATGTTTTTATCTAGAATCGTTGTGACTACAGACTCTGTGTGACAAGATGTGCAGATCTGGACATCATTTGAAAGGACCTGGCCCATGAGTTACTGCGTACACCTGCGTCAGCACTGATAATGAAGTACAAACTTTAACATAATGTATGATCTATCATTAGTACAACCAGAAGTGACTAGAAGAGGTCAATTTTTGGAAAGTTCTCAACCTTATCTAATCTTTATTATGTGTTACAAAAAATCATATGAGATGACCTTTATCCTTTCTGCATGTCCATATTTGTTATAGAGTTGCTTTATTTAAATAATCTTTTTGTCACTCCTGCAGACTTTTGGAAATATTATATGGCTGAGTTTTGTATATGGTGTCAAATGCACATTTGAACCTTTCAAACCAGACAGTGACTGTTGTGACTGACTGTAACACTTCTCATGGGTAGATAACAAGGCCATTTATAACTCCTATTTTGTCTGGTTATTTTATTAAAGTCATATTAGCCTTGGGCTAATTAATTAGATTTTAAAAAAAAACTAAAAAACATGTGAATAGCATAATTGTAATATTTAGAATGATAATTCAGCTATGCTGATCTACGCAACTGGACATAATATTCAGAAACATTGTTAATAAATAGCAGGTGTTTTATTGTTGATAAGAAAAATGATACACTTGGTATTTATACATTTGCAAGAAGAAACATTTTATGTCAGATGTAATAAAGAGTAGCTAAACTGAAATAAATACACAACAGTTTTTTACAGAAAGAGAACATTTCTGCATCTATATATATATTAAAAAAAAAAACTTTTCCTATTAGTGTTTGGTCTGTCAACTGTAAGACATTAGTCCAAAAAGATCTTGTTGATTCCTAATAGTATGATATAGGTCATGGTTATGGGAGATATATGGGATTTTGGAGTCTCAATTCTCATGGAAGGAAAAACAGTTCTGTTAGTGACAAAGTAAGAAGTCTTTGAAGCATTTAATTTCTCCTGATGAAGGACTTGTACAGGGAGGTGAGCTGTTCCTTCAGGTCCTGTGCATAGGGGTCCAGCTTTTCCTTCAGGTCTTCAGCATAGGGTGTGAGACTCTGCTGGACCACCTGGGCTCTCTCTCTAATCTGGGCTTGAAGATCCTCAGCCAGAGGGGTCACAGTCTTCTGGAACTCCTGCAGACGCTGGTCAACCTTCTCCTTGAGTTCAGCAGTGTAGGGCTCCAGCTGAGCCTGCAGCTCCTTCACGCTCTGCTCCAGGTTTCCTCTCAGCTCCTCACTCTTCTGGAGCAGAGTGGCCTTCAGGGTCTCAGAATCCAGGGATTCTGCATATGGAGTCATGGCCGCCCTGAGCACCTCCACTCTCTGCTGGATCTGGCTCTTGAGGTTGTCAGCATAGGGCTCCAGCTGGTCTCTAACGGTGATCAGGTCCTGGCCCAGGCGCTCTCTCAACACTTCAGACTCTTTGGTGATTCTGGTCATCAGCTCTTCGGCCAGAGGATCCATCTGTTTCTTGAGGGTGACGGCATATTCACTGGCCATATCGGCACTCTGAGTCAGTCTAGCACTGTTAAATGGAGAAGGACATTTGAGTTTCATATCAGGGCATAAGAAATAGTCTAAATCACAGTCTCCTACAGGTAAATATTCTTGACTTACTTGACTTCCTGTCCCAGTTCGGAAGACCTGATCATCTTGACGGTTTCCTCTGCGGTTTGTGTTGCCTTGGAAACATAGCTCCAGAATGCATCAGTCAGCTGCTCCAGCTGTGGCTTGGGCTCATCCGCATAGAAGAGGTTGGCCTGGCAACCTGTTGATGGAGTATTTCAGTTTGATCAAATTCATTTATTAATAGACTCTGTGAATTTATCAAACCTTAAAACATTTTCACATTGTAATTTTCTCTGAATTCTCACCTGTAAATACAGCAATTGTAAGCACCACAAGAACCTTCATGGTGTTCAGTTTTAGTCTATAAATAAAAAAAAAACACTTAATGAACGTCTCTGTCTTTTACATAAATGTAAATAGTGCTGTATTTTGAATTTACTAAAATGTTCTTACCTGTGTCAGTGTGTTTTAATTGAAGCTGTCCTGTCTGAAGAACAAGTGTGAATGTTGCTGTTTCACATCTGTATTTATATAGCATGGGGACGTGATTGCTGTAGTGGAAACCCAAAGTCCAGTGGGGAGTGCCTTGCAGTCACTACTCCACATCATAACGTCCTGACTGTACCTTCAACCACCACAGACTTTCAGATTCAGCGCAGATAATGATAACAGTGGAACTTTGTCTTTAAAAGCAGTAATGATTTTTTAAATTGGGTCAAAAAAAAAATACACATAAAATATCTTTAGGGCTATTTCAGCACTTAACATTACCCAGCTGTCATCAAAGTGAAGTTAAAATAGATTCCCCCATTGTTTAAAACAAGCAAGAAAAGTATATATAAAATATCTGGAAACATTAATTTTAATTAAAATCTTAAAGCCTAAACTAAGTCATCCAGAAAAATCCAATTATTTAAGGTCCATCTTAGGTACTAAAACCAGACAGAGCCCCAAGTTTGAACATTTGACCTAATAAAACAACAAGCGATAAAAGACGTTCTGCACACCCTGATAAGATCTGACACATCACTCAAAGCCTCTTGATTCTGCTGGCATCAAGCATTTTTACTCTTGTCCTTTAGCTTTGAATCTAGGAATTATTTTTTTTAACAATGATAATAATTTTCTATTTATTATAATACATAGTTTCAAATTAAATAGACTCCACATAAACTGATTCTATATCCCATGGAATTGTCATGATCCCAACACCAGGGATGAAAGAACAGAAAACTGTTTAATTATTCATTAACAATATTTAGCTGATTAAACTACAGGAAGGTATTGGTTTCACTTTATTTTGATGGTCCCTTTAACACTTTCTGTTGACTATAAGTTACATTGCACTTACATGTCTACCAACTCTCATTATAGTGTTAGTACAGTATTAGTAGACTGGTGGGATAGGGTTTGAATATGTTGACATGTAGTTTCAAAGTTACTTATAACCAGTGGAATGTCTCTTGGAGGGCCATCACAATAAAGAGTTAGCAGATATTAAGCAGACAGTCTACTAATACTCTAATTGGAGTTCGTTGATGTGTAGTTGCAAAGTTACTTATAGTCAACAGAATGTTCAAAAGGGACTATCAAAATGAAGTATTACCAAGTAATTTGTCATTTAATCATATCATTCCTTTTCACCAATGTTGACATTAGTAGGCCTACTTATAATTTAATTTACACTCACCTAAAGGATTATTAGGAACACCATACTAATACTGTGTTTGACCCCCCTTTCGCCTTCAGAACTGCCTTAATTCTACGTGGCATTGATTCAACAAGGTGCTGAAAGCATTCTTTAGAAATGTTGGCCCATATTGATAGGATAGCATCTTGCAGTTGATGGAGATTTGTAGGATGCACATCCAGGGCACGAAGCTCCCGTTCCACCACATCCCAAAGATGCTCTATTGGGTTGAGATCTGGTGACTGTGGGGGCCATTTTAGTACAGTGAACTCATTGTCATGTTCAAGAAACCAATTTGAAATGATTCGAGCTTTGTGACATGGTGCATTATCCTGCTGGAAGTAGCCATCAGAGGATGGGTACATGGTGGTCATAAAGGGATGGACATGGTCAGAAACAATGCTCAGGTAGGCCGTGGCATTTAAACGATGCCCAATTGGCACTAAGGGGCCTAAAGTGTGCCAAGAAAACATCCCCCACACCATTACACCACCACCACCAGCCTGCACAGTGGTAACAAGGCATGATGGATCCATGTTCTCATTCTGTTTACGCCAAATTCTGACTCTACCATCTGAATGTCTCAACAGAAATTGAGACTCATCAGACCAGGCAACATTTTTCCAGTCTTCAACTGTCCAATTTTGGTGAGCTCGTGCAAATTGTAGCCTCTTTTTCCTATTTGTAGTGGAGATGAGTGGTACCCGGTGGGGTCTTCTACTGTTGTAGCCCATCCGCCTCAAGGTTGTGCGTGTTGTGGCTTCACAAATGCTTTGCTGCATACCTCGGTTGTAACGAGTGGTTATTTCAGTCAAAGTTGCTCTTCTATCAGCTTGGATCAGTCGGCCCATTCTCCTCTGACCTCTAGCATCAACAAGGCATTTTCGCCCACAGGACTGCCGCATACTGGATGTTTTTTCCCTTTTCACACCATTCTTTGTAAACTCTAGAAATGGTTGTGCGTGAAAATCCCAGTAACTGAGCAGATTGTGAAATACTCAGACCGGCCCGTCTGGCACCAACAACCATGCCACGCTCAAAATTGCTTAAATCACCTTTCTTTCCCATTCTGACATTCAGTTTGGAGTTCAGGAGATTGTCTTGACCAGGACCACACCCCTAAATGCATTGAAGCAACTGCCATGTGATTGGTTGATTAGATAATTGCATTAATGAGAAATTGAACAGGTGTTCCTAATAATCCTTTAGGTGAGTGTATATCAGAGATGAATGGGAAAATGCATTTCTCACCACTAGAGAGCACTACCACTACTAGTGATGCTATATGGGCTAGTTTACCATTTATCAAGAAATATATTTTTTTAAATAATTGTTTACATTATTAATAATATGATCCCTTCTTGCACAGAAGCAAAACATTTATTTGATTGATTGATTGATTTATTTATTTATTTGATTTATCAGCATTTATTAAAAACAAGCCTGAAGTGAAAAATCAACCTCAAATGAAACAGTTGTAGAAAATTATTTACATTTATTTAAAATATTGATGGATTCAAAATTATTAAAGGATCACAAGAAAACGTACTCATAAAATGCCACTTGTCCAAGGAGGCAATGGTGGCTGAGCCTTTTCAAATGTGATGTGATAAAATTAACTGTTGTTTTTAGTCAGTCACTTATATTATAATACATACATTTTCTGAATTGAACATATAACAATCTTCTACATATCAGTGACAAATAATAGTATATGGCAGATGTTTTATTGTTGCAATATCAAGAATAAAAATGCTAGAAACATCACAATATAATTAGATATATGAAAACTCAACTCTGCAGATTAAATCTGGGCCTGGAGGTCTTCAGTTGACGCAACAAAAGATTTTCTAATTTCCTGCAGATTTTGACCCACATTCTCCTTGAGTTCAGCAGTGTAGGGCTCCAGCTGATCCTGCAGCTCCTTCACACTCTGCTCCAGGTTTCCTCTCAGCTCCTTCAGGGTCTCAGAATCCAGGGATTCTGCATATGGAGTCATGGCCGTCCTGAGCTCCTCCACTCTCTGCTGGATCTGGCTCTTGAGGTTGTCAGCATAGGGCTCCAGTTTGTCTCTCAGGGTGATCAAGTCCTGGCCCAGACGCTCCCTCAACACTTCAGACTCTTTGGTGATTCTGGTGATCAGATCTTCAGATGGAGGAATGCGTGTTCGTCTAGTGTGGTGATGTAGAAAGGAAAGTTTCATTTATGTCTGGTAACAGAAAATATTTTTTAATTATACTAAGAATAATATTGCTGGTAAATATGACTTACTTGACTTCCTGTTCCAGCTGGGATGTCCTTATCATCTGTGAAGTTTCATCAGTAGAATGGACTGCTTGGGCAATATAGTTCCAGAATGCATTTATGAAGTGTTCCAGATGTGGATTTGGCTTCTGTTCATTAGATAAGTTGGCTTGGCAACCTGTTGTGGGAATTGAACAAATCAGATTATTCAAAAGTCATTTAGCCATTTTGGAGGTACAAAAAATAATAATAATCACATTTTGTGTACAGAGGAGAGAAAGCCATACAGGTTTGGAATAGCATATTTGTAACTTATATTTTTAATAATTTAGCTTCTTCAAACAATGTGGAAAGATGATGTTTCCTTCACTGCCATTCCAACTATTTTATTACAAAATAGTCATTTAAATTTGTTCATCTACACACAAGCCTACTGTAAGATCAAAAATGTTTTAAGATCACAACAAATTTATGTATCCAAACTTTTGACTAGTAGAACATGATGTATTATGTTTTATCCACTAGGAACATTAATGTAAGTTAAATATATTTAACTAAATATATTTGGAACCCTGTTTTTTTTTATTATTTTTTTTAAGTAATTTATATCAATGGTTATATTGTATTTCTAACCTGTAAAAACAGCCAATGCAAGAATCACAAGAGCCTTCATAGTTTTGGGGGCTTAGCCTGTAAAATAACAATACATCTTGTTCACTTAAACAATTTAATATAATGTAGAATATCTTACATAAAACATATTTTAAACTGGTATATAGTAAATTTATCTTTACCTTTGTCAGTATGATTTAATTTACACTGTCCAGTGTGAATAGCAAGTGTGGTGATGACTGTTTCCTATCTGTATTTAAATAGCATTGGAAATATATTTTAATCTCCAGGATGTTTTTATCTAGAATCATTGTGACTACAGACTCTGTGTGACAAGATGTGCAGATCTGGACATCATTTGAAAGGACCAGGCCCATGAGTTACTGCGTACACCTGCGTCAGCACTGATAATGAAGTACAAACTTTAACATAATGTATGATCTATCATTAGTACAACCAGAAGTGACTAGAAGAGGTCAATTTTTGGAAAGTTCTCAACCTTATCTAATCTTTATTATGTGTTACAAAAAATCATATGAGATGACCTTTATCCTTTCTGCATGTCCATATTCGTTATAGAGTTGCTTTATTTAAATAATCTTTTTGTCACTCCTGCAGACTTTTGGAAATATTATATGGCTGAGTTTTATATATGGTGTCAAATGCACATTTGAACCTTTCAAACCAGACAGTGACTGTTGTGACTGACTGTAACACTTCTCATGGGTAGATAACAAGGCCATTTATAACTCCTATTTTGTCTGGTTATTTTATTAAAGTCATATTAGCCTTGGGCTAATTAATTAGATTTTAAAAAAAAACTAAAAAACATGTGAATAGCATAATTGTAATATTTAGAATGATAATTCAGCTATGCTGATCTACGCAACTGGACATAATATTCAGAAACATTGTTAATAAATAGCAGGTGTTTTATTGTTGATAAGAAAAATGATACACTTGGTATTTATACATTTGCAAGAAGAAACATTTTATGTCAGATGTAATAAAGAGTAGCTAAACTGAAATAAATACACAACAGTTTTTTACAGAAAGAGAACATTTCTGCATCTATATATAAAAAAAAAAACTTTTCCTATTAGTGTTTGGTCTGTCAACTGTAAGACATTAGTCCAAAAAGATCTTGTTGATTCCTAATAGTATGATATAGGTCATGGTTATGGGAGATATATGGGATTTTGGAGTCTCAATTCTCATGGAAGGAAAAACAGTTCTGTTAGTGACAAAGTAAGAAGTCTTTGAAGCATTTAATTTCTCCTGATGAAGGACTCGTACAGGGAGGTGAGCTGGTCCTTCAGGTCCTGTGCATAGGGGTCCAGCTTTTCCTTCAGGTCTTCAGCATAGGGTGTGAGACTCTGCTGGACCACCTGGGCTCTCTCTCTAATCTGGGCTTGAAGATCCTCAGCCAGAGGGGTCACAGTCTTCTGGAACTCCTGCAGACGCTGGTCAACCTTCTCCTTGAGTTCAGCAGTGTAGGGCTCCAGCTGAGCCTGCAGCTCCTTCACGCTCTGCTCCAGGTTTCCTCTCAGCTCCTCACTCTTCTGGAGCAGAGTGGCCTTCAGGGTCTCAGAATCCAGGGATTCTGCATATGGAGTCATGGCCGCCCTGAGCTCCTCCACTCTCTGCTGGATCTGGCTCTTGAGGTTGTCAGCATAGGGCTCCAGCTGGTCTCTAACGGTGATCAGGTCCTGGCCCAGACGCTCCCTCAACACTTCAGACTCTTTGGTGATTCTGGTCATCAGCTCTTCGGCCAGAGGATCCATCTGTTTCTTGAGGGTGACGGCATATTCACTGGCCATATCGGCACTCTGAGTCAGTCTAGCACTGTTAAATGGAGAAGGACATTTGAGTTTCATATCAGGGCATAAGAAATAGTCTAAATCACAGTCTCCTACAGGTAAATATTCTTGACTTACTTGACTTCCTGTCCCAGTTCGGAAGACCTGATCATCTTGACGGTTTCCTCTGCGGTTTGTGTTGCCTTGGAAACATAGCTCCAGAATGCATCAGTCAGCTGCTCCAGCTGTGGCTTGGGCTCATCCGCATAGAAGAGGTTGGCCTGGCAACCTGTTGATGGAGTATTTCAGTTTGATCAAATTCATTTATTAATAGACTTTATCAAACCTTAAAACATTTTCACATTGTAATTTTCTCTGAATTCTCACCTGTAAATACAGCAAGTGCAAGCACCACAAGAACCTTCATGGTGTTTAGTTTTAGTCTATAAATAAGAAAAAAACACTTAATGAACATCTCTGTCTTTTACATAAATGTAAATAGTGCTGTATTTTGAATTTACTCAAATGTTCTTACCTGTGTCAGTGTGTTTTAATTGACGCTGTCCTGTCTGAAGAACAAGTGTGAATGTTGCTGTTTCACATCTGTATTTATATAGCATGGGGACGTGATTGCTGTAGTGGAAACCCAAAGTCCATTGGGGAGTGCCTTGCAGTCACTATTCCACATCATAACGTCCTGACTGTACCTTCAACCACCACAGACTTTCAGATTCAGCGCAGATAATGATAACAGTGGAACTTTGTCTTTAAAAGCAGTAATGATTTTTTAAATTGGGTCAAAATAAAAATACATATAAAATATCTTTAGGGCTATTTCAGCACTTAACATTACCCAGCTGTCATCAAAGTGAAGTTAAAATAGATTCCCCCATTGTTTAAAACAAGCAAGAAAAGTATATATAAAATATCTGGAAACATTAATTTTAATTAAAATCTTAAAGCCTAAACTAAGTCATCCAGAAAAATCCAATTATTTAAGGTCCATCTTAGGTACTAAAACCAGACAGAGCCCCAAGTTTGAACATTTGACCTAATAAAACAACAAGCGATAAAAGACGTTCTGCACACCCTGATAAGATCTGACACATCACTCAAAGCCTCTTGATTCTGCTGGCATCAAGCATTTTTACTCTTGTCCTTTAGCTTTGAATCTAGGAGTTATTTTTTTTAACAATGATAATAATTTTCTATTTATTATAATACATAGTTTCAAATTAAATAGACTCCACATAAACTGATTCTATATCCCATGGAATTGTCATGATCCCAACACCAGGGATGAAAGAACAGAAAACTGTTTAATTATTCATTAACAATATTTGGCTGATTAAACTACAGGAAGGTATTGGTTTCACTTTATTTTGATGGTCCCTTTAACACTTTCTGTTGACTATAAGTTACATTGCACCTACATGTCTACCAACTCTCATTATAGTGTTAGTACAGTATTAGTAGACTGGTGGGATAGGGTTTGAATATGTTGACAAGTAGTTTCAAAGTTACTTATAACCAGTGGAATGTCTCTTGGAGGGCCATCACAATAAAGAGTTAGCAGATATTAAGCAGACAGTCTACTAATACTCTAATTGGAGTTAGTTGATGTGTAGTTGCAAAGTTACTTATAGTCAACAGAATGTTCAAAAGGGACTATCAAAATGAAGTATTACCAAGTAATTTGTCATTTAATCATATCATTCCTTTTCACCAATGTTGACATTAGTAGGCCTACTTATAATTTAATTTGAATCAGAGATGAATGGGAAAATGCATTTCTCACCACTAGAGAGCACTACCACTACTAGTGATGCTATATGGGCTAGTTTACCATTTATCAAGAAATATTTTTTTAAAAGAATTGTTTACATTATTAACAATATGATCCCTTCTTGCACAGAAGCAAAACATTTATTTGATTGATTGATTGATTGAATTATTTGATTTATCAGCATTTATTAAAAACAAGCCTGAAGTGAAAAATCAACCTCAAATGAAACAGTTGTAGAAAATTATTTACATTTATTTAAAATATTGATGGATTCAAAATTATTAAAGGATCACAAGAAAACGTACTCATAAAATGCCACTTGTCCAAGGAGGCAATGGTGGCTGAGCCTTTTCAAATGTGATGTGATAAAATTAACTGTTGTTTTTAGTCAGTCACTTATATTATAATACATACATTTTCTGAATTGAACATATAACAATCTTCTACATATCAGTGACAAATAATAGTATATGGCAGATGTTTTATGGTTGCAATATCAAGAATAAAAATGCTAGAAACATCACAATATAATTAGATATATGAAAACTCAACTCTGCAGATTAAATCTGGGCCTGGAGGTCTTCAGTTGACGCAACAAAAGATTTTCTCATTTCCTGCAGATTTTGACCCACATTCTCCTTGAGTTCAGCAGTGTAGGGCTCCAGCTGATCCTGCAGCTCCTTCACACTCTGCTCCAGGTTTCCTCTCAGCTCCTTCAGGGTCTCAGAATCCAGGGATTCTGCATATGGAGTCATGGCCGTCCTGAGCTCCTCCACTCTCTGCTGGATCTGGCTCTTGAGGTTGTCAGCATAGGGCTCCAGTTTGTCTCTCAGGGTGATCAAGTCCTGGCCCAGACGCTCCCTCAACACTTCAGACTCTTTGGTGATTCTGGTGATCAGATCTTCAGATGGAGAAATGTGTGTTCGTCTATTGTGGTGATGTAGAAAGGAAAGTGTAATTTATGTCTGGTAACAGAAAATATTTTTTAATTATACTAAAAATAATATTGCTGGTAAATATGACTTACTTGACTTCCTGTTCCAGCTGGGATGTCCTTATCATCTGTGAAGTTTCATCAGTAGAATGGACTGCTTGGGCAATATAGTTCCAGAATGCATTTATGAAGTGTTCCAGATGTGGATTTGGCTTCTGTTCATTAGATAAGTTGGCTTGGCAACCTGTTGTGGGAATTGAACAAATCAGATGATTCAAAAGTCATTTAGCCATTTTGGAGGTACAAAAAATAATAATAATCACATTTTGTGTACAGAGGAGAGAAAGCCATACAGGTCTGGAATACCATATTTGTAACTTATATTTTTAATAATTTAGCTTCTTCAAACAATGTGGAAAGATGATGTTTCCTTCACTGCTATTCCAACTATTTTATTACAAAATAGTCATTTAAATTTGTTCATCTACACACAAGCCTACTGTAAGATCAAAAATGTTTTAAGATCACAACAAATGTATGTATCCAAACTTTTGACTGGTAGAACATGATGTATTATGTTTTATCCACTAGGAACATTAATGTAAGTTAAATATATTTAACTAAATATATTTGGAACCCTTTTTTTTTTGTTTGTTTGTTTTTTTTTAAAGTAATTTATATCAATGGTTATATTGTATTTCTAACCTGTAAAAACAGCCAATGCAAGAATCACAAGAGCCTTCATAGTTTGGGAGCTTAGCCTGTAAAATAACAATACATCTTGTTCACTTAAACAATTTTATATAATGTAGAATATCTTACATAAAACATATTTTAAACTGGTATATAGTAAATTTATCTTCTTACCTTTGTCAGTATGATTTAATTTACACTGTCCAGTGTGAATAGCAAGTGTGGTGATGACTGTTTCCTATCTGTATTTAAATAGCATTGGAAATATATTTTAATCTCCAGGATGTTTTTATCTAGAATCGTTGTGACTACAGACTCTGTGTGACAAGATGTGCAGATCTGGACATCATTTGAAAGGACCTGGCCCATGAGTTACTGCGTACACCTGCGTCAGCACTGATAATGAAGTACAAACTTTAACATAATGTATGATCTATCATTAGTACAACCAGAAGTGACTAGAAGAGGTCAATTTTTGGAAAGTTCTCAACCTTATCTAATCTTTATTATGTGTTTCAAGAAATCATATGAGATGACCTTTATCATTTCTGCATGTCCATATTTGTTATAGAGTTGCTTTATTTAAATAATCTTTTTGTCACTCCTGCAGACTTTTGGAAATATTATATGGCTGAGTTTTGTATATGGTGTCAAATGCACATTGGAACCTTTCAAACCAGACAGTGACTGTTGTGACTGACTGTAACACTTCTCATGGGTAGATAACAAGGCCATTTATAACTCCTATTTTGTCTGGTTATTTTATTAAAGTCATATTAGCCTTGGGCTAATTAATTAGATTAAAACGCAACTGGACATAATATTCAGAAACATTGTTAATAAATAGCAGGTGTTTTATTGTTGATAAGAAAAATGATACACTTGGTATTTATACATTTGCAAGAAGAAACATTTTATGTCAGATGTAATAAAGAGTAGCTAAACTGAAATAAATACACAACAGTTTTTTACAGAAAGAGAACATTTCTGCATCTATATATAAAAAAAAACTTTTCCTATTAGTGTTTGGTCTGTCAACTGTAAGACATTATTCAAAAAAGATCTTGTTGATTCCTAATAGTATGATATAGGTCATGGTTATGGGAGATATATGGGATTTTGGAGTCTCAATTCTCATGGAAGGAAAAACTGTTCTGTTAGTGACAAAGTAAGAAGTCTTTGAAGCAATTAATTTCTCCTGATGAAGGACTCGTACAGGGAGGTGAGCTGGTCCTTCAGGTCCTGTGCATAGGGGTCCAGCTTTTCCTTCAGGTCTTCAGCATAGGGTGTGAGACTCTGCTGGACCACCTGGGCTCTCTCTCTAATCTGGGCTTGAAGATCCTCAGCCAGAGGGGTCACGGTCTTCTGGAACTCCTGCAGACGCTGGTCAACCTTCTCCTTGAGTTCAGCAGTGTAGGGCTCCAGCTGAGCCTGCAGCTCCTTCACGCTCTGCTCCAGGTTTCCTTTCAGCTCCTCACTCTTCTGGAGCAGAGTGGCCTTTAGGGTCTCAGAATCCAGGGATTCTGCATATGGAGTCATGGCCGCCCTGAGCTCCTCCACTCTCTGCTGGATCTGGCTCTTGAGGTTGTCAGCATAGGGCTCCAGCTGGTCTCTAACGGTGATCAGGTCCTGACCCAGACGCTCCCTCAACACTTCAGACTCTTTGGTGATTCTGGTCATCAGCTCTTCGGCCAGAGGATCCATCTGTTTCTTGAGGGTGACGGCATATTCACTGGCCATATCAGCACTCTGAGTCAGTCTAGCACTGTTAAATGGAGAAGGACATTTGAGTTTCATATCAGGGCATAAGAAATAGTCTAAATCACAGTCTCCTGCAGGTAAATATTCTTGACTTACTTGACTTCCTGTCCCAGTTCGGAAGACCTGATCATCTTGATGGTTTCCTCTGCGGTTTGTGTTGCCTTGGAAACATAGCTCCAGAATGCATCAGTCAGCTGCTCCAGCTGTGGCTTGGGCTCATCCGCATAGAAGAGGTTGGCCTGGCAACCTGTTGATGGAGCATTTCAGTTTGATCAAATTAATTTATTAATAGACTCTGTGAATTTATCAAACCTTAAAACATTTTCACATTGTAATTTTCTCTGAATTCTCACCTGTAAATACAGCAATTGTAAGCACCACAAGAACCTTCATGGTGTTCAGTTTTAGTCTATAAATAAAAAAAAAACACTTAATGAACATCTCTGTCTTTTACATAAATGTAAATAGTGCTGTATTTTGAATTTACTAAAATGTTCTTACCTGTGTCAGTGTGTTTTAATTGACGCTGTCCTGTCTGAAGAACAAGTGTGAATGTTGCTGTTTCACATCTGTATTTATATAGCATGGGGACGTGATTGCTGTAGTGGAAACCCAAAGTCCATTGGGGAGTGCCTTGCAGTCACTATTCCACATCATAACGTCCTGACTGTACCTTCAACCACCACAGACTTTCAGATTCAGCGCAGATAATGATAACAGTGGAACTTTGTCTTTAAAAGCAGTAATGATTTTTTAAATTGGGTCAAAATAAAAGTACATATAAAATATTTTTAGGGCTATTTCAGCACTTAACATTACACAGATGTCATCAAAGTGAAGTTAAAATAGATTCCCCATTGCTTAAAACAAGCAAGAAAAATATATATAAAATATCTGGAAACATTAATTTAATTAAAATCTTAAAGCCTAAACTAAGTCATCCAGAAAAATCCAATTATTTAAGGTCCATCTTAGGTACTAAAACCAGACAGAGCCCCAAGTTTGAACATTTGACCTAATAAAACAACAAGCGATAAAAGACGTTCTGCACACCCTGATAAGATCTGACACATCACTCAAAGCCTCTTGATTCTGCTGGCATCAAGCATTTTTACTCTTGTCCTTTAGCTTTGAATCTAGGAGTTATTTTTTTTAACAATGATAATAATTTTCTATTTATTATAATACATAGTTTCAAATTAAATAGACTCCACATAAACTGATTCTGTATCCAATGGAATTTTCTTGATCCCAACACCAGGGATGAAAGAACAGAAAACTGCTTAATTATTCATTAACAATATTTAGCTGATTAAACTACAGGAAGGTAATTGGTTTCACTTTATTTTGATGGTCCCTTTAACACTGTTAATTCTGTTGACTATAAGTTACATTGCACTTACATGTCTACCAACTCTCATTATAGTGTTAGTACAGTATTAGTAGACTGGTAGGATAGGGTTCGAATATGTTGACATGTAGTTTCAAAGTTACTTATAACGTCTCGGTTACGTTGTAACCCTCGTTCCCTGAAGGAAGGGAACGGAGACGTTATGTCAGTTACTGACGAAATGGGGGTTTCGCTTAGAAGCCAATCGCCTTTGAGATCTACAAAACGAGCCAA
Source organism: Rhinogobio ventralis (assembly GCA_039654625.1). NCBI lineage: Eukaryota > Metazoa > Chordata > Actinopteri > Cypriniformes > Gobionidae > Rhinogobio > Rhinogobio ventralis. Next base: position 20,569,683 of record CM077201.1, read on the forward strand.
TGGCATGAAAATGCCATAGGTCTGCGGAATTTGCATAACGCAACCCCGCCCCACCGCGTGGGTATAAAGGGCGTTGCGTGGCAATCTCGCATTATGTTACCTGCTGAAGAGCCGAGGCATGAGCGCCTGGCCGTTCCAGCGGTGCAGCGGAAGGAATTCCTTCAGGGAACGAGGGTTACAATGTAACCAAGACGTTCCCTTTCAGTCAGTACACTACGAGTTACGTCAGTTACTGGCGAAATGGGGGTCCCAATACAATCTCGCCAAGACGGCTGTCTTCCAGCATCCTGCGCTGACCAGAGCTCCCTGCCGTGAGTGTTAGCACGAACGAGGGGCTAGGCTCAACGCCAATACCAAGGTACATTGGGAAGCATATCCCACGTGGAGAAATGCAACACAATGCCTGCCCGAAGGGAGGACTTAAGAATACACATATGATCCCCGTAGGGACTGTATATGGAGCACTGGGGTATCCAGCCGCAGGTGGACATTTTTCAACCCCAGGCATGGCAAGGTGTCTTGCCAAGGGAAGACACGCGCTCAGAGAGACTTACTGTGGAAAAACACATGTGGGGGTTACCCAACGGGGGAACCATGCACACGGAGGCACCTAGCCGAACACAAGGGCTGACCAAGTGTTGACATCAACAGTGCTGGAGGAGCTCAGGGCTTACTGGGAAGCTCACCTGAGAGAATGCGCATGCATCCAGTCCGTGGAGTGGAATGGCACAGCAAGCGAAGACACCTGAGCCTGTCCAATTACTGGCCATTTTCGGCGAGTATACGGAGGATACTGGCTCCACTCGGAGATTACTCAGAATCTAACGAATGTGAAGGGTGTCACCCAGCCTACAGCCATAAGTCTGTTAGCGAGGCGCCAAGCCTAAGCCCAAAGGGGGTCACACTCTAGTGGAGTGTGCCTTAACCCCTTGGGGGCATGGCATGCCCTGAACTTGATATGTCAGAGCAATGGCATCCACTGTTCAGTGAAACAACCTCTGCTTGAAGAGAGCCTTGCCTTCTGCTGCTCTCCGTAACAGACAAGAACTGGTCTGAGGTACTGAACGCTGCGTCTGGTCTCCGTAAGTGTGAAGGGCACGTACTGACCAGGGCAGTGCCAAGGCTGGGTCTGCCTCCTCCAAGGCAACGCCTGCAGGTTCACCACCTGGTCCCGGAAGGAGTGGTGGGAACCTTGGGCACATATCCAGGCCGGGGTCTCAGGATCACGTGAGAATTGGCCGGCCCGAATTCCAGGCACACTTCGTCAACCGAAAATGCTTGCAGGTCCCCTACCCTCTTAACGGAGGCCCAAGCGACCAGAAGCGCTGTCTTGATAGACAGGAACTTACTCAACTGATCGCAAAGACTCAAAGGGAGCTCTCTGTAGGGCAGATAAGACCACTGTGAGGTCCCAAGAGGGTGCGAGGGGAGAGCGAGGAGGATTCAGTCTCCTAGCGCCCCTCAGGAACCTGATGACCAGGTCGTGCTGACTTACCTGTTTTGTTTCCACGAGGTCGTGCTGCTTTAGATAGCGGTCACATAGACCTTCAGGGTGGAAGGAGACACCCTTCGATCCAACCCTTCTTGGAGAACTGAGAGCACGGGCCCGATCGGGCATTTCCGGGGGTCTTCTCGGCGAGAAGAGCACCAGGTGACGAAGAGGTTCCACTTCAACGCATAGGCGAGTCTAGTAGACAGGGCCCTAGCGGAAGTGATGGTAGCCACCACCTGAGGTGGTAGGATACTCAAACCTGCCGTGTCCCGTCCAGGAGCCACACGTGGGGGTTCCAAAGATCGGTACGCAGGTGCCAGAGGGTGCCCCGTCTCAGAGAAGGAGGTCCTTCCTCAGAGGAATTGACCAGGGAGGGGCTGTCGCAAGGAGTATGAGTTCGGAGAACCAGGTCCGGCCAGGCCAGTACGGGGCGACCAAAAGGACCTGCTCCTTGACCTCCCAGATCTGCACACAATCTGTGCGAGAAGGCTCACTGGGAACGCATACTTGCGTGGGCCAAGCGGCCAGCTGAGTGCTAGTAGGCAAATGGGAAGAGTCGTGGGAGGCAAACAGAACTACCTGTGCGTCGCCAGCCTGTTCCGGTGCAAGGTGAGATGTACGGCCAGCAACTCGAGGCAATTGACAGCCAAAGGCGCTGGGGTCCTTCCTAGGAGCCCGCGATAGCACGTAAATTGCGCATGGCACCCAAGCCCGTGGCAGAGGCATCTGTTGATACAACAATATGCCCGGAAACTTGTTATAAGGGAACTCTGGCCCGTAGAACAGTGAGGTTCGCACAGGGTGAAGGAAAGATGGCAAGCCCGAGTCAATGGGACCCGGAGCATGCCCTGTTGCCATGCCCATCTCAGGACTCGATCGCAAGGCCAGTGCTGAAGCGGTCTCATATGAAGCAGTCCGGGCGGCATTAGCATGGCCATGGATGCCATATGTCCCAGGAGCCTCTGAAATAACTTCAGTGGTACCGCACTCTTACCCTCGAAATGACAGAGGCATTGACTGTGCACACTCGCACTGCGCGCACATAGCGACCGAGCTGAGAAAAGAGATCCTTTTCCCAGGGGAGAGTTTGCTCTTTTCCCAGATGACCCGAAGGCCCAAACGGGTGAGGTGCCGGAGCACTAGATCCCTGTGTCCGCAACCCTGGTCTTGAGAGTGAGCTAATTTAGCCAGTCATCGAGACACCTAAGTGGCAGAGGGGCTGCCTCGACAGCTTCGAGAAGCCGCAAAGTGACAGGGCTACCCGAATGGGAGAGCCACGTACTGGGATGCCCGCCTTCCGAAGGCAGACCGAATGGGCGGTCTGGGTCGGGGAGAAGCGGGGACAAAGAGTACGGGTCCTTCAGGTCAACGCGGCAGACCAGACCGGGGACGAACGCATCCAAAGACGCGTTCGGGTGCAATGTCTTGGAAGAAGCCTGAGAAGGGTTCAGTTCAAGACGTGCACCAGGGCTGGCTGTGACCCATCGCTTCTGCTAGGTGCAATGAAGTCAAGGTTGTGAAGCCGGACCTCATCTCGGCTGGAGGGACGACCTCGACCGCACCCCTCGCCAGTAGGGTGACGGCCTCCGCACGCATGATATGGCCGTTGCCACCCAACATGGTATAGCGGACTCCCAGAGAGCGAGGAGGATTGTGCGAACTGAATCGCAAGCCGAGCCTATGGCGGACCAGCTGGCCAGTCTGGGAGCCGTAACCCGAGATGGGTGAAGGCTGCTGCTGGGGCAGGGCGGGAGCTGCAAGAGGGCAGCCCTGGCGGGGAGCAGGCTGAGGCGTCTGTGCCAGCGGCTGGATGGGGGCAGTAGCGGGCCGCCGGGGCAGAATATGTTCAAATCGCCCCAGTCTGCTTTTGTGCAGTCGAGAACTGTTGGGCAAAGCTCCCGACTGCCCCGCCAAATAGCCCAGCCTGGGAGATAGGGGAGTTGAGGAAACGTGTTCGCTCAAACTCCTGCCCATCTGTTAGACTGAGCCATAAATAGCGTTCCTGGACCACGGCAGTGGACATCACCTGACCGAGAGAGCGTGCAGTAACCTTCGTCGCTCGTAGGACGAGGTCGGCAGCCGCACGCAGCTCACGCACGAGTGCGGGGTCAGTACTGCCCTCGTGCATGCTTCTGAGCACCCTGGCCCGATAGGCTTGAGGGATGGCCGAAGCATGCAGGTGGACGCGGCCTGGCCTGCGGCTCTGTGGTTTTCCGCCACTAAAGTAGACGTAACCCACAAGCCTTGGACGGGTGCTTTGGGTCCCAGCGCACTGCTGAAAAGCTCTGCGGGCACAGTTGCCGCGCAACAGAACGTTCAACAGTGTACCCTTACACCATGCCACTATCAAGAGCAGTAAGGCGGAAGAGGCTGCCGATGGGCCGCGAAAAGTCAAGGGAGATTTCGGGGCCGCCCCCAGATACCAATCATCCCTGGGAAAGCATGGCTGTGAGCTCCGGATCAAACTCGGGCAGCACTGAAGCTCCCAGAGGAGGCAGCACAGCCGAATCTTCATCTCCAGAGGAATCCAGCCCACCTTGTGATGCGGAGATCGACATGATGTCATCCGCCGGCGCCCCAAATGAGACGCTGAGCCCAGGACGGGAACACCAGCACCTTCATCTGGCAACACCACGGGTTGCAGTGTGCTAGAGGGGGGTGTGGCCCGAGGAATATTTGTCGGGTTGGCCCACACCAACGCCCCCAGATCACCCTAACCACCAGCCAAAGTACTGCCTCTCGTGGAGGAAGTAGATTGGGGTGTGGTAGAGGGGACTCTCTCTCTCCTGTTTTTTATTATTTTTAAACGGAGATCATAGAGTCTCGATCGCAACACCACGATGGCCATGTTCCCGCAGTGGGAACATGAGTCATCCATGAGCACGCGCTCTGCGTGCGTGCGTGCCCAAGCACGCCAAACAGCGCTCATGCCCGTGAGACGGACTAATCAGCCGACCGCACCCAGAAACAAATTCCATTGGCTCGTTTTGTAGATCTCAAAGGCGATTAGCTTCTAAGCGAAACCCCCATTTCGTCAGTAACTGACGTAACTCGTAGTGTACTGACTGAAAGGGAACCCTTGTTCCCTGAAGGAGGGAACGGAGACACCACGTCGGAGTACAGACGAATAGGAATCTCGCTTGTGAGAGCCAATCTACTTCGAGTGAAACTAAACGAGCCAATGCACATTGGCATGCAATGATTGCACCAGGTGCTCATGCCACGCAGCGCGGGTATAAATGAGACACAGGTGTTTGCATCAAATTAGCTTTTTGCTGAGGAGCCGAGTAGGTAGACTGGCCCCCCAGCAGGGTACAGAGGACATGGCGACGTGATGTGGCGTCTCTGTTCCCTCCTTCCGGGAACGAGGGTTACATACGTAACCGAGACGTTCCCATTCAGTCGGTCACTCTTGACGCCACGTCAGAGTACCGACGAATAGGAATCCCTACCAAAGCGCCATGGCCTCTGCCCCCTTCCAGTGCCCTGTGTGAGCCTCCTGAGCTCTTGAGACGGGGCTCACACAGAGAAGTCCATCACTGCTGTTCCGCATGACCCACTCAGTGACTTATTGGATAACACTGGGAAAGCGTGCCCTAGTGGAAGGGAACGCTGCGGAACCCACATCGTACCCTGAAGGAGTTATGTGGAGTACAATGCTGAGCCGTAGCCCGCAACTACGGGTTTCCATAGGAACAACCGTGGAAAAATATATGGGATCCCTGCAGGGTCACTCATATAACCCCAGCCCAGTACCGGTTCTCAAGGATTCAGCGGCAAGGGGCCTGATGTCCTGAAGCTTTGCGTTCTATCCACGTAGATCCGCAGAGCGTGGACAGGACAGAGCAAAGCTAGGGCTGGGTCTGCCTCCTCCAGGGGCAGCACTTGCAGGTTCATCACCTGGTCCCTGAAGAGAGTGGTAGGAACCTTGGGCACATAGCCAATGGTTCATAGTGAAAGTACGCGTCCTTCAGGTCGATCGCTGCAAACCAATCTTGGGGACGGATGCATTCGAAAATGCGCTTCTGCGTGAGCATCTTGAACAGTAGCTTGTGAAGGCTCCGATTCAAAACTCGCAGGTCCAAGATTGGCCGTAACCCACCGGTTTTCTTTGGTACAATGAAGTACGGGCTGTAGAAGCCTTTGCCAGTAGGACTGCAATCTCCGCACGCAAGACATGGGCATCTGCAGCGTTCATTGAAGTGAAGCGGATGCCCCTGAACCTGGGGGGATGCCGGGCGAACTGAATCGCATAGCCGAGCCTGATGGTCCGAATGAGCTAGCAAGATGGACTGGGGAGCGCTAGCCAGGCTCGCAGAGACTTCCGTGGGGAAGCGAGGTGGAGTGCAGGTGCCTGGATGGGGTGGCTGTCACATGGAGGCGGCCCGCAGCGAGGCATGAGTGTGCTGTGCAACACTTCCCTGATTCCACGAGTGGGCAGAGGGGAGGTGAGGAGGTCTGGTCGTCTCCTCCAGCCGCCCACTGCTGCCAGCTGGCGAAGGGGGAGGATGAGTGTGGTCCGGCGTTTGACCGGCCACAACCCTCCGAGCCCCCTGAGGACCCGGAGACAAGGGAAACTGCTCTTTCATTGAATTTTTATTGAATAACACAAGATTCTCCACCCGGCCCTCCACCAGGGGGATGGAGAGGTGCGGTCACCGTCTCCAGAAGAGCAGTCGCCCCCATCTCCGGGTCGCCCGTCTCAGGGCCGCTTGCCCTTGCCACCCTTCTTGGCAGAGGCCTGGATGGGCGGGGCGGCCTGCTTGCGCCCGGCTCCTCGACATCGCTTGGGTGGAGGCTGCTGCTGCGACGCGGGAGTGGAGACAGCAGCTGACCGCCGTAGCAGGATGTGACTGATCGCCTCAGTCTGCTTCTGTGCGGCCGTGAACTGCTGGGCGAAGTCCTTCGTGCAAGGCCTGATGGACCTGCAACAACGCCATAGCATGTAAAGAGGAGGCAACATCCCCACAAGCCTGGTAGGCCTTTCCGATCAGATCGGACGAGTACCTACAGGCCCGGGAGGGGAGACACGGGTTCCCCCTGGATGTGGAGTTAGGGCACAGTTGCAAAGCAATGGCCCGTTCCACGGGAGGAACATGCGTGTAACCCTTCTGCGCTCCTCCATCGAGGGTGGTGAGGGAGGAGGAGCCACTGGGCTGGTTTCGGGCAGTAAAAGGTGCCATCCACGACCTATTGAGCTCATCATGCACCTCTGGAAAGAAAGGAACCGGGGTGGGGCGCTGAGAACCAGCATGGGCCACCCTGAGAAACCAATCGTCCAGCCTTGAGGGTTCGGGACACGGTGGAGGGTTCCACACGAGCCCGACTCTCTCAGCGGCCCGGGAAAGCATGGCCATCATTTCCGGATCTGTATCGGGCACAGCGGATCTTCCCGAAGGAGCCCCCTGCGCCGACACGTCATCTCCAGAAACTTCTGACCCTCCCTCCGATGCAGCGATGGACATCTGATCATCGAGAGGAGCCCCGAAGGATACGGATGGTACACACCAGCTCTACTGGCTGCGAAGTGCGGGAGGGGTGAGGGTTCCCCGGGGGTTGAGTCCCTGGGGGAAGCGCGCTCACCTTAACCCTCAGATCACCCACGCTACTGCCTTAAGTAACCCTCTGTGGAGGATTAGATTGAGGCACGGGGACTCCACTCCTTGCGAGATGGAGTCTCGACCGCAACTCCGAGATGGTCATGTTCCCACAGTGAGAACATGGGTCATCCACCAGCGCTGCCTCAGCGTGCTGAATGCCCAAACACGAGATACAGTGCTTGTGACCATCCCTCGGTGACAGATAACCACCGCATCCAGAAACACACAGATAGAATGTCATCCTGAAAAGGACGCAAGCTCTAACTGTGTTGCTCTTTTAGAAGGACGCTCTCCTTGGTGTTGAAGCGCGCAGGGGGAGGGGTAGCGGCGACACAGTCAGGGAATAGTGCAGCCTGACGTGCGCGCTCTCTCACACGAAGGCGCTTTCTTACCAGCCGTAAGAACTGCTTTTCAACACTCTCCACCTAGCGCACCGAACCAGCTGTGAGAACAGCCTTTGTGTTTGCTCAATGAGAAAAAAGAGAGATGTTCAGAAAACTACACGACCCGCTGCTGTGCCGTCACACCAACACCGACTGATGAGATTGCTTCCAAAAGGGCAGGCTTCTTATCAGTCAGGACTGCGAAGTAGAGAGTGATATCTGGCTGAACCATCTACCACTCGGCTCCAAAGCAAAAAGCTAATTTGATGCAAACACCTGTGTCTCATTTATACCCGCGCTGCGTGGCATGAGCACCTGGTGCAATCATTGCATGCCAATGTGCATTGGCTTGTTTAGTTTCACTCAAAGTAGATTGGCTCTCGCGAGCGCGATTCCTATTCGTCAGTACTCCAACGTGGCGTCGAGAGTGACCGACTGAATGGGAACCAGTGGAATGTCTCTTGGAGGGCCATCACAATAAAGAGTTAGCAGATATCATTTCTGCATGTCCATATTTGTTATAGAGTTGCTTTATTTAAATAATCTTTTTGTCACTCCTGCAGACTTTTGGAAATATTATATGGCTGAGTTTTATATATGGTGTCAAATGCACATTTGAACCTTTCAAACCAGTGACTGTTGTGACTGACTGTAACACTTCTCATGGGTAGATAACAAGGCCATTTATAACTCCTATTTTGTCTGGTTATTTTATTAAAAGGTATGTCGTATTAGCCTTGGGCTAATTAATTAGGTTTAAAAACGTGTTAATTAGGTTTAAAAACATGTGAATAGCATAATTGTAATATTTAGAATGATAGTTCAGCTATGCTGATCTACACAACTGGACATAATATTCAGAAACATTGTTAATAAATAGCAGGTGTTTTATTGTTGATAAGAAAAATGATACACTTGGTATTTATACATTTGCAAGAAGAAACATTTTATGTCAGATGTAATAAAGAGTAGCTAAACTGAAATAAATACACAACAGTTTTTTACAGAAAGAGAACATTTCTGCATCTATATAGAAAAAAAAACACTTTTCCTATTAGTGTTTGGTCTATCAACTGTAAGACATAAGACCAAAAAGATCTATGATTCCTAATAGTATGATATAGGTCATGGTTATGGGAGATATATGGGATTTTGGAGTCTCAATTCTCATGGAAGGAAAAAACAGTTCTGTTAGTGACAAAGTAAGAAGTCTTTGAAGCATTTAATTTCTTTTGATGAAAGACTCATACAGGGAGGTGAGCTGGTCCTTCAGATCCTGTGCATAGGGGTCCAGCTTTTCCTTCAGGTCTTCAGCGTAGGGTGTGAGACTCTGCTCAACCATCTGGGCTCTCTCTCTAATCTGGGCCTGAAGATCCTCAGCCAGAGGGGTCACGGTCTTCTGGAACTCCTGCAGACGCTGGTCAACCTTCTCCTTGAGTTCAGCAGTGTAGGGCTCCAGCTGAGCCTGCAGCTCCTTCATGCTCTGCTCCAGGTTTCCTTTCAGCTCCTCACTCTTCTGGAGCAGAGTGGCCTTCAGGGTCTCAGAATCCAGGGATTCTGCATATGGAGTCATGGCCGCCCTGAGCTCCTCCACTCTCTGCTGGATCTGGCTCTTGAGGTTGTCAGCATAGGGCTCCAGCTGGTCTATAACGGTGATCAGGTCCTGGCCCAGACGCTCCCTCAACACTTCAGACTCTTTGGTGATTCTGGTCATCAGCTCTTCGGCCAGAGGATCCATCTGTTTCTTGAGGGTGACGGCATATTCACTGGCCATATCGGCACTCTGGGTCAGTCTAGCACTGTTAAATGGAGAAGGACATTTGAGTTTCATATCAGGGCATAAGAAATAGTCTAAATCACAGTGTCCTGCAAGTAAATATTCTTGACTTACTTGACTTCCTGTCCCAGTTCGGAAGACCTGATCATCTTGACGGTTTCCTCTGCGGTTTGTGTTGCCTTGGAAACATAGCTCCAGAATGCATCAGTCAGCTGCTCCAGTTGTGGCTTGGGCTCATCCGCATAGAAGAGGTTGGCCTGGCAACCTGTTGATGGAGCATTTCAGTTTGATCAAATGAAATTGTAAATAGACTCTGTGAATTTATCAAACCTTAAAACATTTTCACATTGTAATTTTCTCTGAATTCTCACATGTAAATACAGCAAGTGTAAGCACCACAAGAACCTTCATGGTGTTCAGTTTTAGTCTATAAGTTAAAAAAATAAAAAAAAACACTTAATGAACGTCTCTGTCTTTTACATAAATGTAAATAGTGCTGTATTTTTTATTTACTAAATTTACTCTTAACTGTGTCAGTGTGTTTTAATTGACACTGTCCTGTCTGAAGAACAAGTGTGAAGGTTGCTGTTTCACATCTGTATTTATATAGCATGGGGACGTGATTGCTGTAGTGGAAACCCAAAGTCCAGTGGGGAGTGCGGGATAATGATAACAGTGGAACTTTGTCTTTAAGAGCAGTAATGGTTTTTTGATGAAGTTTTAATTGGGTCAAAATGAAAATACATCTTAAAATAAATCTAATTATTTAATGTCCATCTTAGGTAATAAAACCAGACAGAGCCCCAAGTTTGAACATTTGACCTAATAAAACAACAAGCAATAAAAGATGTTCTGCACACCCTGATAAGATCTGACACTCAGATCACTCAAAGCCTCTTGATTCTGCTGGCATCAAGCATTTTTACTCTTGTCCTTTAGCTTTAAATCTAGGAGTTAACCTTATGACAATAATTTTCCATGTATTAAGTAATACATAAGTAGTTTCAAAGGAAATATACTCCACATAAACTGATTCTGTATCCCATGGAATTGTCATGATCCCAACACCAGTGATGAAAGAACAGAAAACTGTTTAACTATTCATTAACAATATTTGGCTGGTTAAACTACAGTAAAGTAATTTGTAATTTTATCATATAAATCCTTTTCACCAAAGTTGACATAATAAGTAGGCCTACCTATAATCTAATTTGAATCAGAGATGAGTGGGAAAATGTATTTCTCTCCACTAGAGCACTGCCACTACTAGTGATGCTATAAGGGTCAGTTCCCTTTCGAAAGAGATCTCTATGCTGCGTCACCTAGGGGTCGCTATGGGGAATGCCTCCAGCATTACAGGGGTCGAAGCATGAGTCTAAATACTATGACGTCACCACTGGTGCGACCGAGAGTATAAGAGGGCACCTATGCAAAACGTCATCCACTTCACGAGTTCACACTTACAAATATGTCGGATAGATTAAGTTGGTAAACGTATTTGGCGTGCTGTCCGGGGAGAGGGCTCTGAGCTTGGTAATTGGCCCGAACGCAGAGTATCCCCCACCCCCACCCCCCCCCACTTTAGAGAGTTATGCTGAGGTCTCAGTCCTCAGAGCTCAGCTAGGCAGTATGCTAGGTTGTCAGGCTCTCTGTAAGCCTCCTTGGCATGAGAGCATGTTATGCCCTCTCGTGGCGTTTTTGATTAGGACGCTGCTAGGCCTCCTCTTGCTTTAGAGAGTTGTCATGTTGAGGCCTCCGTCGTCAGAGCTCCACTCAGTTGTTAGGATTTTGAGCTTCCCTTGCCACTGCCTTTAGAAAGTGCCATGGGCCTCCTCTGGCTATTAAGAGTTATTTTAGTTCATCTGGGAAGCTGTTTGCTTAGGTTTGCTCTTGTTTGAGGCCTGCACTCTTCAGGGCTGCCTGAACAGAATTCCTGAGTGTTAGGCTCTCTGTGAGCCTCCTTGGATGCTGGCCTGAACATGAATGTCGTTAGGCTTCCTTCGACTTAGTTCAGCCAATAGTGAAAAAGTGAAAGTGAAAAATCAGCCTGAAATTAAACAGAAATGAATTTTTTTATAAATGTATTTAAAATATTGAGGGAGTCAAAAGTATTGAAGGATCACAAGAAAACCCACTCATAAAATGCCACTGGTCCAAGGAAGCAAGGGAGGCTGAGCCTCTTCAAATGTTATAAAATTAACCGTTTTTTCTAATCAATCACTTTTTATACATATAATATTGTAATACATAGATGTATTTGATTAGAATATTTGTGCATGCTCACACAGTGCAAGATGACCACTAAGGTCTACAAGAATACACATACACATTCACTTTGCGGGGCAGGGTGCGCGATGCAAATGTCCATTGGCTTGTTTAGTTTACACTCGAAAGTGGTTGGGCTCTCAGAGATCCCAATTCGTCGGTACGTTTTGACGTGACGTCTAACGTGGCCGACTGAAAGGGAACTATTGCCAAGCATCTACGCACAAGCCTAGAACAAAAGTGTTTTAAGATTACAAGAAAGAAATTCATGTATCCAAACTTTTTTGAACATCATGTATTATGTTTTATTCACTAGGAACATTAATGTAAGTTAAATGTATTTCATATTCTGTTTTGAATTTGGAACCCTGTTTTTTAAAGTCATTTATATCATATATTATATATCTAACCTTTAAAAACAGCCAATGCAAGAATCACAAGAGCCTTTGTAGTTTTGGGAGCTTAGCATGTAAATTAACAAAACATCTTGTTCACTTAAACAATTTAATATAATGTAGAATATTTTACATAAAACTGGTATATAGTAAATTTATCTTCTTACGTTTGTCAGTATGATTTAATTTACAAGTGACTCTCAGAGCAGCTCTGGAGATAACGTTCATGCATTCATGTACTCATATGAGACGGCAGAGATGTAAACACGCGACTGTCATCTGCGATTTAGTATGTGTGTGTGACTGTCCAGTGTGAATAGTAGTGTTGTAGTACTCGAGACTGGTCTTGATCTTGAGACCGGTCTTAAGACCATTTTTTGAAGGTCTTGGTCTTGTCTCGGTCTCGACCACATTTGTACTCGGTCTTGTCTTGGTCTCGGATTTAGAGGACTCAGGATTTTGTTTTAAGACCGGTCAAGACCACAACTGCTGGGATATTACAAAATTGCCGGTGCATTGGCTGATTTAATTATTAACATCATTAATGTGATTGGATGTAAAACCTACTGCTTAATATGCAATCAATAATTTATTTTTTACTTTGATTTATTTATTGTGCCAGTTCAGAAATGAGGGATTTGTGTCAAAAATGACACCAAAATTAATACAAATGCTCACAAAATTCAAGATATTGTTGCAAAAAAGTATTTGTATGAGATCTGGATTGTTTTATATTATAACATGTGATATAATTAAGCAATATCACAAGAGCAAGAGAGCTGTTTTCACAAATTTGAGCATGACTGCAAACATTGTATTGCTTTTATACAAACATTAAATAAAACAATTAAAACATTATTCTCAACATTATTTATGCATTTGTAATTTACCAATTCAGATGCATCTTCTGTACCACCACCAGTGCAAAGATGAATTTTGTTGTTAATGATTTCATTTGATTGGTATAACAGCCCTATATATAGTGTATAATTCTAATCATGTTTATTGATTAAAAATAAGTAATTTCTCAGGCAGTAATGTGGATCTTTATGTATTTAAGGAGCGTTGGTCTGGTCTTGGTCTCGACTCGGTCTCGGATTAGGTGGTCTTGACTACAACACTAGTGAATAGCAAATGTGGTGATGACTGTTTCATATCTGTATTTAAATAGTATTGGGAATATATTTGAATCTCCAGGATGTTTTTATCTAGAATCGTTGTGACTACAGACTTCACTGATAATGAAGTACAAACTTTAACATAATATTCACCGATCAGGCATAACATTATGATCACCGTCCTAATATTGCGTTGGTCCCCCTTATGCCGCCAAAATAGCCCTGACCCGTCGAGGCATGGACTCCACTAGACCCCTGAAGGTGTGCTGTGGTATCTACCACCAAGATGTTAGCAGCAGATCCTTTAAGTCCTGTAAGTTGCAAGGTAGGGCCTCCATGGATCGGACTTGTTTGTTCAGCACATCCCACAGATGCTCGATTCGATTGAGATCTGGGGAATTTGGAGGCCAAGTCAACACCTTCAACTCATTATGAGGGCTCATTATCCTGCTGAAAGAGACCAAAGCCACTAGGGACATGGTCTGCAACAATGCTTAGGTAGGTGGTATGTGTCAAAGTAACATCCACATGGATGGCAGGACCTGCCTCCACCGGCTTGCCTTCTTCCCATAGTGCAACCTGGTGCCATGTGTTCCCCAGCTAAGTGACGCACACGCACCCGGCCATCCACGTGATGTAAAAGAAAACATGATTCATCAGACGAGGACACCTTTTTCCATTGCTCCGTGGTCCAGTGCTGATGCTCACATGCCCAATGTTGGTGCGTTCAGCGGTGGACAGGGGTCAGCATGGGCACCCTGACTGGTCTGCGGCTATGCAGCCCCCTTTCTATCAGAACCAGCATTAACTTCTTGAGCAATTTGTGCTAACGTGCCTCGTCTGTTTGATCGGACCACACAGGTCAACCTTCGCTCCCCAGGTGCATGAATGAGCCTTGGCCGCCCATGACCCTGTCGCCGGTTCAACACTGTTCCTTCCTTTGACCACTTTTGATAGATACTGACCACTGGAGACCGGGAACACCCCACAAGAGCTGCAGTTTTGGAGATGCTCTGACTCAGTCATCTAGCCATCACAATTTGGCCCTTGTCAAACTCACTCAAATCCTTACGCTTGCCCATTTTTCCTGCTTCTAACACATCAACTTTGAGGGCAAAATGTTCACTTGCTGCCTAATATATCCCACCCACTAACAGGTGCCGTGATGAAGAGATAATCAGTGTTATTCACTTCACCTGTCAGTGGTCATAATGTTATGCCTGATCAGTGTATGATCTATCATTAATACAACCAGAAGTGACTGGAAGAGGTCCATTTTTGGAAAATTCTCAAACTTATCTAGTCTTTATTATGTGTTACAATAAATAATTTGAGTACCTTTATCATTTCTGCATCTTTTTGTCACTTCTACAGACATTTAGAAATATTGTATAAATCTGTCTAAGTATGGTGTCAAATGCCACATTTGAACCTTTCAAACCGGACAGTGACTGTTGTTATTTTCTTGTGTATTTCTCATAGGTAGATAACAAGGCCATTTATAACTCCTATTTTGTCTGATGATTTTATTAAAAAGTATATCATATTAGCCTTGTGCATCAGAAGGCTACTTAATTAGATTTTAAAAAACATGTGAATAGCATAATTGTAATATTTAGAATGATAATTCAGCTATACTGATCTACGCAACTGGACATAATATTCAGAAACATTGTTAATAATGGCAGGTGTTTTATTGTTGATAAATAAGACAAATGGGCCCCACTTTATATTAGGTGGCCTTAACTACTATGTACTTACATCAAAAAATAAGTACAATGTACTTATTGTGTTCATATTGTATTGCAAAACACTTTTGCTGATATTGAGGTGGGATACGGTGTTAGTTAGGGACAGGTGTGGTGGTATGGGTAAGTTTAAGGGTAGGGTTAGGTGTAAGGGAAGGGTCAACAGTGTAATTATAAATGTAACTACAGAAATTAATTACAGATGTAATTACATGCAGCTAATTTAAAAAATGTAAGTACAATGTAAAAACATGTACGTACACAATAAGTGCATTGTATCAAATGATTAATTAAAATGTTAGTACATAGTAGTTAAGGCCACCTAATATAAAGTGGGTCCGACAAATGATACACTTGGCATTTATACATTTGCAAGAAGAAACACATTTTCTCTCAGAGGTAATAAAGAGTTGCTAAACTGAAATAAATATACAGTTTTTATAGAAAGAGAAAATTTCTGTATCTATATAGATGAATAGTTAAGGTGTAAACAACAGGAGTTTAGCAAAAAAAAAAAATCACTTTTCCTATTAGTGTTTGGTCTATCAACTGTAAGACATAAGACCAAAAAGATCTATGATTCCTAATAGTATGATATAGGTCATGGTTATGGGAGATTTTGGGGATTGGGGATTTTGGAGTCTCAATTCTCATGGAAGGAAAAACAGTTCTGTTAGTGACAAAGTAAGAAGTCTTTGAAGAATTTAATTTCTCCTGATAAAGGACTCGTACAGGGAGGTGAGCTGGTCCTTCAGGTCCTGTGCATAGGGGTCCAGCTTTTCCTTCAGGTCTTCAGCATAGGGTGTAAGACTCTGCTGGACCATCTGGGCTCTCTCTCTAATCTGGGCCTGAAGATCCTCGGCCAGAGGGGTCACGGTCTTCTGGAACTCCTGCAGACGCTGGTCAACCTTCTCCTTGAGTTCAGCAGTGTAGGGCTCCAGCTGAGCCTGCAGCTCCTTCACGCTCTGCTCCAGGTTTCCTTTCAGCTCCTCACTCTTCTGGAGCAGAGTGGCCTTCAGGGTTTCAGAATCCAGGGATTCTGCATATGGAGTCAAGGCCACCCTGAGCTCCTCCACTCTCTGCTGGATCTGGCTCTTGAGGTTGTCAGCATAGGGCTCCAGCTGGTCTCTAACAGCGATCAGGTCCTGGCCCAAACGCTCCCTCAGTACTTCAGACTCTTTGGTGATTCTGGTCATCAGCTCTTCAGCAAGAGGATCCATCTGTTTCTTGAGGGTGACGGCATATTCGCTGGCCATATCGGCACTCTGGGACAGTCTAGTACTGGGGTGTGAAAGTTGAAATGTGTATTTATGTTAATGCAGTTCGAGATTTTAGCATTTCCAACATAAACTGAGACTTCCAACCATTACTTACTTAACTTCCTGACCCAGCTGAGACTCTCTGATCATTTTCAGGGTGTCCTCTGCAGTGCGTGTGGCCTGGGCAACATAACTCCAGAATGCATCAGTCAGCTGCTCCAGCTGTGGCTTGGGCTCATCAGCATAAAACAGGTTGGCTTGGCAACCTGGAAAAAAAATTACAAATAGTGCTATGTCCACCAGACAGTTTCCAATATACTCTTTCCAATATACCCAAACTGCTCAATATTGCAGTACCTATTCATGTTTGTATTTTTTTGTATAATTAATTTCTGTTTTATTCTGTTTCATTTTTATTGCTCTTTTGGTATAGTATTTCAACATGAAATTAAAGACTAAAATTCAATGGAAGTCTTGACATAGGCTTTATCTAATATTACAAAATGTGTTGATAAATTGGTAAGGCGTTAACATGATTTACCTGTGAATGCCACAAAGGCAAGAATCAGATACAGTTTCATCTTCAGTTGTTTGCTAAAAAAGGAGTAAAAAAAAAAATATTTACATGTTTAAAACATTTCATATTTATTTACACAATATATATACTACTGACACTAAAATACTATTTGTAATAGTATTTTAGTCATTTATTATTGTCTGTTAAGCTTAAATTACCTTCAGGTCCCCCAGATATTGCTTAGTCCTGTAAGCTTCTGTGAGTCCAGACAGTCTGAGGCTTTATATATATATTATATATGTGTGTGTGTGTGTGTGTGTGTGCAGTTGAATAATCTACAGAAAAAAATCAAAGTCCAGCATCCAGTGCCATGCTGTCAGTGCCGCTCCCCCCACCGTCACTTCAGCCTGCTGTCACATGATGTTGTGCTTTGAACCTACTGATACTGAATATACAAATGGTTCGCCATTGACATCTTTTGTTATATATAACCTTTCTCTAGAGTTTAGTCAGAGCCATGGTGTATTCAATAGGAATTTAACTCGATCTCTGTGTTTAGCTTTGGATAATGAGATCTTTGAAAGGAATTTGAATTTACAGTTTATTTGTCATTATAACTCACTGATGGTCAATTATTGATTAACCTTTATTTAATTTAATATAAAACAAATAAACACACTTTTATAAGCAAATGGGTAGAAAATGCCATTTCTCTTAATATTCTTTATTATTCTATTATATCTATTTCATATTTTTTAAGTAAGCACTATGAAGTTATGACCTTTGTGCCTCCACAGTATTTAGTTCAGATTGGGAAGTAAACTTTCAACTGAGAGGACAATTGTCAACCGGGGCAGTTGTCTTATACATTGGCTGCATCACCTTTTTGATTGTTTGTTTTTTGTAATCTTTTACATGGTAAAACATCTTTATGTAAACTTTTCTTTTTTTTGCAATATACTTTTTTTGAAAAAAAAAAATTAAGAATGAGAATACATTTTATACATTCTAGCAAACGTATGACTTAAAAGAAAGTGCTTTAAAATGTTTATAATTAATGGGGACTACTTATGCAAGCTTTTGTTTATGTGAAAAGGACACCAAAAAGAATAATTTATTATTGTAATTTAGATTTTTTTTTTTTTACATTTTGTGTCATTTTTGAGGGTTGAATGCACACATGCATTTAAATTACATGAAAAAGTGTAACCAGTTCATTATTCAAAATATCTCATTTTTTGTGTTCCACACAAAATGTTATGAAGTGACGAGAATACATTTTGTGCAGGGAAAAAACTGCTTTATTCAATAATTTATTCTCTTTAGCGTCATTCTCCTATGCTATTCATGTAGTAAAGACAGTGCAGCGCTTTCAGGTTCTACGTCAGAACGCTGGCTCATTATTGGCCGATGCTGTTCACTTGAGCACCACGACCCATGTGTGTGATGCTGACACAGGAGCTGGCCAATAATGAACCGACTTTTCTGACGTAGAACCTGGAAGTGTTGTACTGTTTTTACTATGTGAATAGCGTAGGAGAATGATGTTGAAGAGAAGAGATTGTTGAATAAAGTCGTTAATTTTGGTTTGGTTTTTTTTGCTCACAAAAGATTCTTGTCACTTCATAACATTAAGTTTGAACCACTGTAGTCACATGGACTATTTTAACGATGTCTTTACTACCTTTCTGGGCCTTTAAAGTTGCAATGGCATAGCTGTCTATGGTTGGTTCAGAAACCTCTGTTCTTTCTAGAACCTTTATTCTAAAAAAATATCTTAATTTGTGTTCCGAAGATGAACAAAGGTCTTACGGGAGGTGAATGAGGGTGAGTAACTAATGACAGAATTTTCATATTTGGGTGAAATAACCCTTTAAATAGTCCTTTAAGACAATGGTGGTTTTGAATAAAAAATAGAAACATAGGAAACACTGGAGCATTAAATGAGGCCATATTGTTTGGGGTTACATGTGCCATTTTTTCAGATTCAGATGGTCTTTGTATTAACTTAAAAGTGACATGAGTGTGGACAGGTGATCAATAGCTCTTTGTCTCAAGGACAATGGTGCTTTTGTCAAGTAGATTTTGTTGAAAACATTGCATGTGGATTTTGACCAGATGCTTATTTGATACAACACTAACAACTATATTCCAAAGATTCTTTAAATGCTGTTATGATAGACTTGAACTCCCACATTCACTTAGATTGTATAATTTCTGTGTACATAATTTGATGTGATAATTGTTTTGTGTTGAGCTTTGATTGACATGTAAGAGTTGTTGTTTTCACATAAAACTATAGAGTTTACACTAAGTGGCTCATTCAGCATTATTATACACGTTCTGTTAAACCCCAAACCAGACACACCTCTCCCGTCATCCAGCCAGCGTGGAGGGGCAGAGTCCGCTTACAACACTTCAACTGGATATCTCCACACATAAAAAACATTTACTGTAGCCTTGGAAATTCAGAGCACAGAAAAAAAAATGCAATCTGTGTCACTCTCTTATGAGAATGTAATTTTTGTAAACATATTAGTGTAAACCTATTTTCATGAGGTTTCAAGTGGCCTATGTTTGATTGTCGATGAAGAACTAAAAAGTAAAACAGACTTTATTACAGTATGACCCACAAATGCATGCAAATAGAACACATTACAGGGAATTTAAAGAAATTTCTACTTGTTTATTAATAAACTTACAGTACAATGTTTCTGTCCCAGAATATTGTGGGTAAGATAAAAGATCTGATCTAAGCACCATTCATTTGTCAAATACACAAGCAGTTTGACAATCTGTGTCTTGCACTGTCAGATGACTAGACATAATTGACTCTTTTGTCTGAAGGAGACGTGCGGTCAAACCGAATGCATGGCAATGAGACGCAGCATCTCGTTCCCTTTCTCAGGGAACCAGGGTTACATACGTAACCTGAGACGCACCCTTTCAAAGTGGAACTTCAACGCTGCGTCAGCAATGGAGCTATAAGGAGCGAATACCCACAATGTCATGCTGAGGGGATGCCTGCTGTGATGTCCTTACATTAATGCACCACTAGATGGCACTCAAGCTTCTTGAGTTAGATACGTGAGAAGTAAGAGTAGAAGAAGGAGAGAGAATGATGAGCATGTGCGTGCATGTTATCCTGAGTTGTTCAAAATAGTTATTAACACGTAAGATTAAAATATTCTAGCTGACCCCCTAGCATGAGTTTTTTAAGGCAACCGTTATTTTAGAATGTATCACCTTATTATTTCCATGGCGACCAATCATGCTTGTCACGTGACACACCGCAGCCACAATAGCGATGTATGTCACTTAAATTTTTCCTTTTTTATTCAAAATATATTCACAAACTTGTTGGCTATGTCATCAACAACCTGATATTTCGATTCTCAAATATGTGTAAGTAAACTTGTTTTGTTGTTTAAACCTTTATAGAGATAATGTTAGTTGATTTATAACGTGTGATGGGCACCGCCATGTTAGTTTGCGAGAATCGGATCTGTCAGATTTAGTCAGTAATTGCTCCGTTTCCAAGTTCTATTTTGCCTTGTCTCAGTGAGTCTTTTATAGTAACCAGTAACAAGATGTTTCAGATCTGTATGTTAGTCACCAATGCAACTGGAGATTTCTGGCCAGAAGCCAGAAAACGGGCTTTGCTTCTTTGCTGAAAGTCAGACACTGTTTTATACATTGCCCAATAGTGGTGATGATCTGGCAGATGCTATTAAAGCTTTGGAAAAGCTTTTCATTCCAAAAAGAAATGTGGTCGTGGAAAGACATGTCTTTAGGAAACGAGTACAGAGGACGGCTTGCCGTTACAAGCTCCTACTGCCTGTTAAGTTACTTATTTATAAGAGCCAATTTCAGTACTAGGATGTTTACCTGCAATTGTATCTAAAAACATTATATTGCCAAAAGTTTTGGGACGCCTACCTGTTGCAGCTATAACAGCTTCAACTCTTCTGGGAAGGCTTTCCACAAGGTTTAGGAGTCTGTTTATGGGAATTTTTGACCATTCTTCTAGAAGCGCATTTGTGAGGTCAGGCATAAATGTTGGATGAGAAGGCCTGGCTCACACTCTCCGCTCTAATTCCTCCCAAAGGTGTTATATCGGGTTGAGGTCAGGACTCTGTGCAGGCCAGTCAAGTTCCTCCACACCAAACCCGTTTATCCATGTCTTTATTAACCTTGCTTTGTGCACTGGTGTGGCCATCCCCAAACTGTTCCTACAAAGTTGGGAGCATGACATTGTCCAGAATGTCTTGGTATGCTGAAGCTTTAAGAGTTCCTTTCACTGGAACTAAGGGGCAAGCCCAACCCCTGAAAAACAACCCCACACCATAATCCCCCCTCCACCAAACTTTAGACTTGGCACAATGCAATCAGGCAAGTACCGTTCTCCTAGCAACCACCAAACCCAGACTCATCCATCAGATTGCCAGACAGAGATGCATGATTCACTCCAGAGAACACATCTCCACTGCTCTAGAGTCCAGTGGCGGCGTGCTTTACACCACTGCATCCGACGTTTTGCATTGCACTTGGTGATGTAAGGCTTGGATGCAGCTGCTTGGATGCAGCTGCTCAGCTGCGTAAATTTTTTTACACACAAGGTTAACATTTTGGTCTCTGTACCTCCTGTCAGACGCAAATTGCGTCGCTTATCTTTCTTTGTGAGAGATGAAATGATTGACTCCTCCCCATGGGTTTCTCCGATTGTTGTGGTCCAAAAGAAAACAGGGGGTATCCGTATGTGTGTGGATCTGCAAAGGCCCAACAAGGCAGTTATAGTAGTCAGCTACCTATTGTCACACATGAAGGAGATGATGACATTAATTCAAGGTGCAACTGTATTTTCAAGACAAGAAAGTGCATATAATCAGGTACCTCTTCATGAAGACAGCCAGGACCTCACTGCATTCATTACACATGAGGGCCTCTTCAGGTTCTGCTGAGTGGGTTGGTGTCTGCTCCATCTGTATTTTAAAAGATGATGGTTGTCATTCTAAAAGGACAGCTTGTAAACATAAAAATTAAATAACCTATGAAAGTATTATACAATTAAAACATTCCTCTTTATATAGAACCTTTTTGGCATAAAGGGCTCTTTAAAATTGAGTCAAGAGCCCTCGAGCTCTATACAGAACCCCATAGAACGTATTTTTTGTTGTTGAGTGTAGACATGGAAGTTCAGTATCAGGGTCAGTAGCGAGCAGAGATCACACACAGCTAGACAGTCCAATAATGCAATCAAAGCCGGGGGATTATCCAAGGATCAGAACCTATGACAAGAGCAAGAGTCAGCACCGTGATGGGCAGTCCGTTGACCGGCTTGTTCTGGCGAGACAGAAAACCACAGCACTAACTGGACAGAGGACAGGGATAAAAGTAAAATGAAAACTAGACCAGCAAAACCAGGAGGAAGGCATGCGTCAATGTGAGATGCATAAAACATACTGACAAATAAACAGATTAGAAGGAAGAGAATTTACAACAGAGAAATCTACACTGATTGCGGAGCACAATTGCGGCCTCCACACGGAAACAAAAAGAAATAAAATAAAAATAAGACTAGAGAGATCAAAATTGAGTCCTGAAAAGAAGCACAACAATATATGAGCATTTAACATTGTTTGGTAACTATATTATTATATTTGTTATTTGACAGTTTTGGAGACTTTTTTGTGAATATTATAATTGTACTTATACTTATAGTGTTATTGACATTATATTATTGGAATGTGCTGTTATCTCTCACTTATTTTGCAGGTGTTTCTCAAGTGTCGGCCGCACATCTCCTGGAGGCCAGACTCTTTCCATTGGAAATGGCTGTGGAATAAAAGCCATTGTTGAGCACGAGTTTGTCCATGCACTAGGATTTTGGCATGAGCAGTCAAGATATGACAGAGATGATTATATGACCATCAAATTTGAAAACATCATAAAAGGTCTTGTATTTTTATTATTTTGTTTTTAACTTTATTTGTTTTTTAGGAAAAGAGTAACAGTTATACAGCCATACACTGACATACTGATTCCAGTGTCCAACTAATCATCATAAACACTTAAATAATTCTTTATGAACAAACACCTTAATAACTCCATTAGTCTTTATTTTCAGGGAAGGAGCATAATTTCGATAAATACAACGAGAACCTGACCACCACCCAAGGCATCCCATATGACTTTTACTCTTTGATGTATTATAATAAAAATACCTACAGTAACGGTAATGGATACACGATCATTACCAAACTTCCTGAGTTCCAAGATGTGATTGGTCAACGCCTGGACATCAGTGAATATGATGCGATTGAGCTCAACAAACTCTATAAATGCAGTGAGTATTTAACACACATTGTCTTTATTTGGGCTTTTATAGATTTGATAGTTTTATAGTTTCACGAGTTCACACTTACATATAATTATGGAGAGTAAATTTAAAATTTATTTGGCGTGCTGGGCAGGCTTGGGGAGGGTTTGGGGAGGGCTTCGAGCTCGGAATTTGGCCCGAACCCAGAGTACCCCCCGTGTATGTAAGTGGCTAGAACTAAGAGTGTGGAGAAGGGATGGTGGAGGAATGCTGATAACTGTCAACAAACAGAGGTAGGACTGCTGCATATGTATACCTCTTATTGTTGATTAGCTGAGTGCTCTCCACTTGTGTCAATTATCTGAACGTGCTCCTCCCGAACCTTGTTAATAAAACATAATTTATGTAGATTCAATGTAAGATTAAAATGTTGCAGTTTGTGGTTGTTAAATATTTCAGTAGGACTTAAAGTCTGACGTAAGGGAGACCAGAGAAAACATGTTATGAATGGGAAGTTGTAAGGAATTGATTTTGCCTCAGTGTTTGTCTGTTTGCATTACAGGTTTCTCCATCTCTTTCCTTGACCACTGCATTTTTGATTGCGTAGGTATGAACTATAGAGGGGTCATTTTGAGAGCCTTTGAGCAGTTCAGACTGACTTTTTAATTTGACATCACAGGAAGTGATTTATACTAATTACACAAAAAGAAATTTTCACTTCCATCCACTTCACTTTCACCCACAGTTGCAGTCACTGTATCACCCAGTTGCACACAACTATTCACCTGTTTTATGCCTGCAGGGACGCCTTTTTTCATGCACTTCAGCACTGAGGGCAGAAACGAGAGTGACACAGCCAGAATGGAGACCAAGACAATGACCACTAAAAGAGACTGCAAAGTCCAGTGCCTGCAGTTCTACTACTATCACAGTGGTAATGAGTCGGACCAGCTCAACATCTGGATCCGAGAATACCAGAATGATACAGACACCAGAGGAACTCTCAGACTTATGGATCAGATCACAGGTCTGACTCTTCTTCAAGTGCTGTACATATTACAGCGGAACCAAAACATGTAGGCCTATGCTTTTTAAAATGTTCCTAAAATGTTTCATTTTACAGTTTAATTTCTTGCAGAACTCCCTGGTAATTACTGGAAACTGCATCATGTGTCACTGAATGCAAATAAACCCTTCCAAGTTGTATTTGAAGCTCGTAAAGGAGCTGGAAACTCCCGTGGAGGCTTCTCAGTGGATGATATCAATATTTCAGAGACTGAGTGTGCAGGCACATGGCAGATAAGGGACTTTTCAGTAAGTGAATCTTCAACACATTACAGTCCATTGTATTACTCCAATGATGGTTATCGCTTTCAAGCTAAGTTTTCTGTGAATCAGAATTACCTTTATGTTTGTCTGATATCTGGTGCATATGATACCATGCAGTGGCCATGTCCATGGAGACAAATAACCTTCCAGATGCTCGACCAGAATCCACACATACAGAAGCGCATGTCCTCTGAGCAAAGCATCACCACTGACCCTGCTTCGATTTCTTCCAGTGAGAATCTGATTATTTTTCTGTCACATCTTCACACACACATGTTTATATGCACACAAATACATTGTTATCTCTAACGTTAAAGGGCTTTTCGAAAGACACATTTTGTTG
This sequence comes from Rhinogobio ventralis, assembly GCA_039654625.1. Lineage (NCBI taxonomy): Eukaryota > Metazoa > Chordata > Actinopteri > Cypriniformes > Gobionidae > Rhinogobio > Rhinogobio ventralis. The sequence continues at coordinate 20,594,228 of CM077201.1, forward strand.
TAACAGACAGCAGATATTACTGGGACAATCCTCGAAAAAATGGAACTCGAGTCACCATCGGCAATGAGTCTGTATTTGTGGGTACTTGGGTTCATACATATGCCATAGCGAAAGATGATCTGACTAGAAGAGAGTTCATTAAGGGTACAAAAATGGGCAGAATAAGGGCCGGTTCGCATAGAGCACTTTTTTTATGGAAACGTGCTAGACAAACGCCTGTGACCGCAGCATTTCACTGCTTTTTTCACATCTCGAAAATTAATTCTGCTTCTTAAAACTGGCCTTAGAACCCTGCATTCTTTTCCATTCCTTTCACGTTTCACGAACACGTTCTGTGTGGCTATGATCACATGAATTCAGATAGGCGGCTGTGAAATCAGCTGAAATGTCCTGAGAACATTTAGCTAAATGTTGTTTACTAATCCTGAATACTTTTTCATAGATATCTCAGGGTTACTTCAGAATGACTCTCTGCCCTGCCCTAAAGTGAAGAATTTCAACATTTCTCCTGATGCAAGTGCCCAGAATGGACCATGTGCTATAAGGTGAATATCCCTTTAACTTTTGTTGTAAACTTGCACAAAATAAAAATGAAAAATTAAACACTATTTTTAAGAAATAAGGTAGAGAATGTGCTATATTGGTGTGAATATAATCATGACTAGATGGCATTAGGCACATCATGAAGCAACCCTTTAAATGTGACTATATTCACAATACACCAAGGCCTCAATGACTAATTGCGGTTACCACAAAATATTTAAACTACACTATGAAACTTTTGGCCCACCAGACAAAGAATAACATTTCAGAAGAACATGGTTTAGAAGCACTGAGCCCCAGGGGTATTCAATTAAAGTACCAAGAGGTCCAGTCTCTATATTTCCTTTCCAGCGGCAGTTCGCTGTTTTTTGTTTTGTTATAAATTAGTTATAATAGTTATAAATTTCCATCTGGCCACCTGTAGTGCTTTGTAAAAGAAAAAAAAAATAGTAATCACATGGGCCCTCAGAGCCAAAGCAGTGGCGTCTGAGAATTTTTCTATACAAGTATTAAAATATTTAATCAGTTGAGTCCAATTAGGTATGGATATTAAAAGGTATCCAATGTTTTATCAAGCTATTATTATTTTTACATTTAGATATGGCACAAGGCCATGTGACAGAAAAAATACTGTATGGGGGTTCAGGGTTTTCCTCAAAGTCTGGACCATTTTTATATTTTGCTAAATAAAAACCTACTAAAAATAAACAAACAGTAGGCTACATAATAATCAAAACACCCTCATCATGAGCAGAGAACAAAGTTATCTAGTAATTTCAAAGTTTAAGTTGTCTTTTCTTCATCTACAAATAATTTCCCATCACAATTATAACATTGTTTATTATAAAATGCTCTTAACATGCTGAATAATATGCTAAATTTAGATGAAAAAAAAACCCTGGTTTGAACAGTATGACAGATAAAAATAACTATATTTGCTGCATTCTTGTTTTCTGCAGTTTTTTTTACTGCTCACCGTGTTTCTGCTACTGTTGTTAATAACTGTGGGTCTAAATGTGGCACTTTAGCATCTTTATAAGGTGAGAGAAGCAACGTGCACAGAATGGAAAAGGGCTTGAATGAAGCACGTTTGGCTCTCAATAAAAATATTAAGAGGATTTATCGCTAAAAGATCATTACCATAAACAACGCTTGTGGTGTGTAGCTACTGCTCCGTTGTTTTGACACATGCTGCTCACTTTAAACTGAAACAATAAAATAGTGCTACCGTTATTATTACGTATCGCTATTTGAGGATGCCTGCCATAAATGGACATGGTGGTGAAAAAAAAAAAACATGAGATGGGTAGGAAAATAATTTAAAAAATAAAAATGTCTTTGCATTCTCTCGCAAATGTTTTGCGTTCCCCTAAGAAACTTTGCGCAAAGTTTTTTGGGGAACGCAAGCATTCTCTTTCATAGGTTCACTCAACGCGTGAGTAGGTTTAGGATGATATATTGATAAAGGGATATGCTGCAGATCAATTACAGGCAGTAGAGGCATTAGTCTGGAACACAAGAAATACAATAATAAACCTCCATGAAATATAAAATCCAAATAAGGAAATTAAGGCATTACATTGTACATTATAAGCTGTATCATCTAACGTGACACACACTCCATATATGGATATCGCGGCACATCCGAGTGTAATCACGCCCTCTGGGTGTGCCGATTGTCTGAAGCCCTTATAGAATAGAGAACTTTGTTCTCCTTGCAGTGAAGTGTCATGGAGCTTTATTGCGAATGACGACCCTCACAGTAAGTTTGTTAAATGCTTGGGGTTTTCACACACACGCGAGGCGGTTCAGGGCTCTTCTAAATGCAAATTCTGCGATAATCTCCTTCTCAAAACCTTCCGCTCTAGGCTTGCAGTTTTTGAGAAGGAGTCTTCCGTCGCTCCCGAAGCCGCGCAGGCCTCTCTCGGATCCGCGACCTGGGGTTCGGATGTAGAGCTCGAGGATGTGGAGTGCCAGCAGACGGGCCTCGCCCTTTCTCTCCCTCCCTCCCCCGAGCATGTGCGTGGGGTTCCGCCGGTCGAGTTTTCACACAACTACCTATGCCCTAGCCCGGAAGCGCGTGAGTCGGTTTCTTTCGGGCTAGATGATGTCGTTTTCACTGCAGCGTCCGACTCCGAGGATTTCGGGGCTGCTTTAAATCGACAATGCTTTCACGCCTAGCGGCCAGGAAGCGCGGCCTTTGGCGGCCTATGCCGAGCTTGTCGACGTGCTTTTGCACGCTACCGAAAAGCTCACAATTGATTGGCCGGACGAGCCCCGCGAGTCACAATCATCTAGACTCGACAAGAGATCTTTGAGTGGTCCTAATTCTAGGCCAGCGCGGAGAAAGCTGCCCTTTTTCAGCGATCTGCACAGTGAAATCTCCAGATCCTGGATCTCAGCCCGCTTGACTAATGCGGCAGCCGCTGACTACACCAACCTCGTTGGTTCTGTGGAGCAGGGCTATTCCGCCATCCCTGCGGTTGAAGACACGCTAGCCACTCACCTCTCTCCTTCTTCGACTCCTTCGTGGAAGTCTCGCCCTCTCCTTCCCACTAAACCGTGTAGGACTACTTCCGCCCTTATCGGGAAGTCCTGCACGGCAGCTGGTCAGGCAGGCATGGCCCTCCACACCATGGCCCTCCTCCAAGCCTACCAGGCGGACGTTTTAAAGGAAATGGACGAGGGCAGCGGCTTGACACCGGAAGCGGTCAAAGAGCTGCACAAGGCCATGGATTTGGCCTTAAGAGCCACTAAACACACAGCTCGTGCCATAGGACGTTCCATGGTGGGCGCGGTGACGGCAGAGCGCCACCTGTGGCTCAATCTCACGGAAATCCGTGATAAGGAGATGGTCTTCCTACTGGATGCCCCAGTCTCTCAGTCTGGATTCTTTGGGGAGGCGGTGGTTGAGAAATTTCGAGCCGCCAAGTCCCAGTTGGCTGCTTTCAAGCAGTTTATGCCTAGGAGGGCTAGGGACTCCCCCAACCCCTACCCCTCTCAGTCCAGAGAGCGTCCCTTTCACAGGAAGGAGTTCCCTGGTAGGAGGAGCGACCAGGGTCATCCCCCACCCACCACGATCTGGGGAGCTCGTGGTCGCCCATTTCCTCGCCAACGACCTCATAGGCGCATTGATCCGAAGCGGCCCAGCAAACCCTCCGCTTTGGTTCCTTTGAGTCGCTCCTGACCCTCAGGTCAGAAAAAGGAGAGCCCCGCCTTACGTTCAAGGTTGAGTCAGACCGCACAAGCATTTCTGCCCACCTCTTGGCTTGCTATCCGCCGCTCGCTTAGACGGAGACACGTTTGGTCTTCTCCAGGAGCCAGTGGGACCTACTTTTTCCACTCAGACCGTGACATCTCCCACTCCGCATCAGGACGCCAAGCGCTCTCCTTCACGGTTGTTACGATAGACCTGAAAGATGCCTACTTTCATATTCAGGTCGTCCGACGACACAGGAAGTTCCTCAGATTCACCTTCGGGGAAAGGGCTTATCAATACAAAGTCCTTCCCTTCGGCCTCGCCCTGGCGCCGAGGACTTTCACAAAGTGTATGGATGCTGCTCTGGCCCCATTGAGGCTCCAGGGCATCCGTATACTCAATTACCTGGACGATTGGCTCATCCTGGCCCACTCCAGGGAGTTGGTGACTTGTTACAGAGACATTGCTCTTCAGCACATTCAGTCTCTTGGCTTGAGAGTGAACATCGCCTACTGAAGGTGTCACGTGGTTGTTCCCACGCCCTATCAGTATGGCGGGACCCTCTCTTTCTCCAGAGGGGGGTCAACATGGGGGCTGTTTTCCGTCGCCAAATGATTACGACAGACGTCTCTTTGACCGGCTGGGGCGTGGTTTTCGAAGGCAGACCAGCATGCGGAGTCTGGGAGGGGGAAGTTCGTTCTTGGCACATAAACTGCCTAGAGCTGTATGTACCATGTACCCGGGATCTTGAACCTCGCAGCAGATTTTCTGTCGAGGCAGAAACTCAGGTCAGGGTGTTATAGAGACTTTTGACTGTCAGGATCTGATTTGTAATTAGATGTAATTAGATCAGACTAAAGCTCTATGCATTCCCGCCCATCAAACTGATTCCGGCGGTTCTTTGCAGGGTGAGGGAGAGCGGTTCTTGGAGATGAACCCCCCCCCCCCTTGGGAGATTCCAGTCAGAGAGGACCTACTGTCTCAGCTTCAGGGCAGGATTTGGCATCCTCATCCCGAGATTTGGAAGCTGTGGGTATGGCCCATCAAGGGCCATTAGCTCTAAGTGCTGGTCTTCCTGCCGATGTTCAGGAGACCATTGTGAGTGCGAGAGCCCCTTCCACTTGGAGACTCTACTCCTCCAAGTGGAAGGTTTTCGAGTCATGGTGCTCATCCCATGCGGTGGACCCAGTTAGCTGCCTGGTGGGTTCAGTAATGGAGTTCCTGCAGGAGAAGTTTGCCGCTGGAGCAGTAGCTACAACCCTTAGGGTTTACATCGCTGCCATTGCTGTTCGCAGGGAGTTGGATGAAGTCCCTCTGGGCAAACATAGGTTAGTTTCGTCTTTTATGCGAGGGGTTAAGCGCTTGAGACCAGCACGCTCCCCTGGTATTTCCTCTTGGGACCTTTCAGTTGTCCTGGAGGGGCTAACAAAGGCTCCCTTTGAGCCCTTGGAGTCAGCTAACTCTCAAGGTTGCTCTTTTGTTAGCCTTAACCTCTTTGAAGCGAGTGGGCATACGAGCTCTCTCTGTTAACGAGACATGTATGGATTTTGCACCTGGTCTAGTCAAGGTAACCTTAAAACCCAGGCCAGGGTATGTGCCCAAAGTTCTGTCCACATCGTTTCGTTCCCAAGTTATCACCCTTCACTTTCCACCCTTTCCACTTTCTGCCTTGTCCGAGCGTTGAAGTTTTATGTAGAGCGGTCTGGTGGTTGGAGGAAATCAAGCCAGCTCTTGGTATGTTTCGGTGTCAGCCGCCGCAGGCTTGCCGCATCAAAACAGAGGATTTTCCATTGGGTGACGGAAACTATTTCGCTGGCATATGAGGTGCGTGGTCTACCTTCACCTCTTAGCATTCGGGCACATTCTACCAGAAGTGTGGCTTCCTCTCAAGCGCTTTTTAGAGGGGCTCTTCTGGAGGACATTTGTGTAGCAGCAGGTTGGTCCTCCCCTCACACTTTTGTCAGATTCTATAGTTTGGATCTCAACATGGCTCCGGGTTTGCATGTTCTATCTGCTTGATCCGGCCATGCATGTTATCTGGTGTTCTTTGAGCCAGATATGGCAGCGCTTAGCTTGGCGTGTGTGTTATATCGTTCCCATTGCGTCATAGCTACGCAGCATTGAGTGAACCTATGAAAGAGAACGTCTCAGGTTACTGGTGTAACCTATGTTCTCTGAATAGGGAACGAGACGCTGCGTTCGCTGCCAAGCTTTTCGCGCTGCCGACAGGCCTCCCTTTTCGGCAAATAAATCTGAGGAGCGGATGGCACGTGTGGCAGTATAATATGACGACGTAAGAGTGTCGGGGCGGCACCCGCGTCATCAGCCAATGAATTGCCGTGATTCTATAAGGGCTTCAGACAATCGGCACACCCAGAGGGCGTTCCTATTGCGTCATAGCTACGCAGCGTCTCGTTCCCTATTCAGAGAACATAGGTTACACCAGTAACCTGAGACGTTTTTGGGATGAAACACAAAGGTTTTGCAAGAGAACGCAAAAACTTCCCTGTGTAACGCAAATCATTTGCGAGAGAATGCAAAAGCATTCACTTAATATTTTTCCTCATATTTTTTTTTCTTCCCATCTCATATTTTTTCCATCACCATGTCCCTTTAGGGGCTCCGTAAAGATCGCTCAAGTGATGTTGTGTAAATACAAGCAGAAAAAGCACTTTTTTATTTGCATTCAGTGACACGATGCGAGCGCACGCAAATATCTTTGCGATAGAACACAAACGTTTGCGAGAGAACGCAAATACCTTTGCGAAAGAACACAAAAGTTTTGTGAGCAAACACAAAGTTTCTCGGGGTAACGCAAAAGTTTCGCTAGAAAACGCAAAAGCTTTGGAAAATACTTTTTCCTCATATCTCATATTATTTCCACCACCATGTCCCTTTAGGGGCTCTGAATCAAAGTGTATTAAGTAAAGACATAGAATATGTTTTTTGCACTCTCTCATTAATAACATATATGCAAAGAAATTTATATTTTCCATTGAGGTGCCATTGTGTAGTCAGACAGTGTTTTGAATTTATCATATTTATCATCATATCTGTATTTCTCTCCTCTTTTAGTTAATGTCTGGACATATTTTGCAATTCCAGTGCCAAGACTGTTTCTTCTCTGATCCTCTTGGTGGTTTGCCAACTTTTGCTTGTGAATTAAACATGAGAAGCCGCTATTAATCACTACCCAGTGTCCGACTACACAAGAGTTGTAGTGTTCCTGCTGTAAAGAACATGTAAAGTTCCTGGGCTTGATACCATTAAAATGCGCATTCAGTTAAGCTCTTTACACAGATTGTGTCTATATTAACTTGTCAGTGATAAAGCAATTAACATGTTAATCTTAACTCTAAATCCAATGATTACAAGTGTATATCTCTTTAATGTTTCACAGATTGTCTTTAAAGGTTTGATTAAAATTTTTTGCAATATCCAAGACACTCCAAAGTGCCAAATTATTGAAACATTTTGGTGACATCTAGTGATATCATATGGTAGAGCTGCCACTTATCTAGTAGACAAAACATAATCAACTGATCACATGTAGAGAAAATCAAGAAAATCAATTAAGCAGCAGGAAGATTTCACTGAGAACAGCAACAGAATTTTCATAGCAGAGTTTACATGTTCTATAAAAGATAAGTAACCTTATTAAGCCTAGCCAAAGTTTTCCATGTTTTCTTACGGATATCTAAAGTGAGGATTAAATCAAAGATTAATCGCTGATTTGGCAAAATGAGCCCTCCTGAACAATCAAATACACTACATTTGGACAAAATGAATGTAATGAAGAGATATTAATGTGCACTTTAGTTACATATCAGTCTGAACACTGTAGGATATACTGTATGTGTTTTTGTGACATGCTTTTGACTAATCAAAGGCTGTAGCTCCTATCCCATCCTCTAACTTCATCCTCTAGCTATTCAGGAGTAGATGCTGGAGGGTTTTAACATTTGGTGGTATGGTAACTTATGTATTGGTGCCACTGGTACATACTATTGGAATTTGTGGCCTAATTAGATACATTTTAATCATTTGCAGGTGGCACATGCACTTGAAGTTACAGCACAGTAGTGATGTGACAACAGAGTTTAAAACTTGTCAAAAATGTATTATGTTTACTTGTTCACTCATTCACTAATCTCAATATATAGGCCTAGTGCATAGTGCACTATATCAACAACGAAAAAAAAAAAAATGACTGGAATAATAAACACATAATATCAAGTGAACTTTATGGTATGTAATTTTTAGAATGATGAAACTCATCCAATGAGTGATTGCGTCCTCATCCAACCATTATGGCTCAATATGACAACACTATAATTCTGCAGTTGTTCCACCCAAATAAGACTTTCTGTCTTGCGATTCAGCTTAGTCCTTGGTCATCCAGTTCACTATAGGGTCCTAGAAATGCGGTCCAAAGACTGTGGTCTTGAAACTGCAGCCTTTCCGGAATTGGAGACCAACTCTGATATGGGTTCACTTTTGTGATGTGATTCTAGTGTGCAAGGCTTATACCCCCAGTTTCACAGACAAGGCTTAAGTCTAGTCCCAGACTAAAATGCATGTTTGAGCTGTTGTAGTAGAGCATATTTGGGAGTCTGCTCAAGCTGTCGCATCCGCCGTTTGACTTTTTTTTTTTGCAATACAGTACACTCTTAAGCAAAATGGTTCTAAAAGTAACCAAATTAGGGTTCTTTGGCTTGTAACAATAGCAGAACCCTTTCTGGTGCTAAATAGAACCCTTTTTTATAAGGTTCCATTTTTTAAAAGTGTTACATAACACCTTAATGGTGTTATAAATAACCTTTTTAATAATAGTTTATTTTCATTAATATTAATATATTAGCATCTTATTAGTATTATTAATATTATTTTTATATATTATGTATTAATATTTTTAGTCCTCTATTTGCCTGGTCTCATAATATCTTGTTGCCTCTATTTGGGTTTAAAATAAAATAAAATAAATAAAACAGCATGTTGTGTCAGTTCGGTACTTTTATTGTTTTATTGACATGACAAATTGTAGCAAAAATGACAGTGCTCTAACAACAGTTGTTAGCTAAATACATTAATTAATAACAATTGACATTGAACATAATATAGATGCAATGAAGACCAAGTTCCAGTGAAATATCTTAATCCTCCATGATGTCTTTACAGAACAGAGCTGCTCACACTTACATTTTCTGTTAAACTAAAAAGAGAAAAACTCTTGATTGGTGGAAAACCAGTTAAAATTTTGATAGTAAAATTTGTAGACAAATTTTTAAGAAAGAAATCATTTACCTGTTCAGAGTGTGCTGGCAGGCTGTGTAGTTGTACAGCTGAGCTCCAGAAAATCAGTAATGAGGTGGCTTTGACAGTTACAGATTTGAAAAACAAAAAGGCAGGAATAAAGAACCCTAAACTCTTACACAAAGAACCATTTCAGCATAAAAATATTTCTTCAAGATGATACGGTTCTAAATAGAACTGTTACTACTTGTAAAGAACCTTTAAAGAAACATCTTTTTTTAGAGTGTACGCAACAACAACAGCAAGATGACAACATAAGTTTTAACCGTAATTAAACCAAACATTTTCTATCTTTATGCAGCATATATTCTCTGGCTCTGTGGTCATCTTACAACAGTTCCCACACAAGTGATTTATAGATTATCAAGACAGAATATGCTAATCAATGACTTGAAGATAGTTAACTCCACATGACCTACATAAATTCATCAACTATCGATTCAGAAACGGCCTGTTGCATTCTACATGTTGTCTCTTCTTCTTGAGTCTCCATCATTGTCCGACTCCCGTTTGAACATAAAAGGCTGAACACTTTCAGACTTATCTAGTGCGTGTCTGTGTGAGGTAATCGGAGCTTCTAACAGGAGCTCTTGAAGCTCTGCCCTCTTCTTGAAAGGAGCAGCAGCTCATTTGCATTTAAAGGGACACACACAAAAATGCTGCATTTTTTCTCACCCTCAAAAAGTGACACTTTTAACATGCTATAAAAAATTATCTGTGGGGTATTTTGAGCTAAAACTTCACATACACACTCTGGGGACATCAGAGACTTAAAGGGGCATTATATGACCCCTTTAAAATATGTTTAAAATATGTCAATGCCATTGCTTTGTCTCAAGATGCACATCAGTAATGTTTTTTTCTAAGACACGTTTCTAAAAGATACTTAAATATCCTAATTGAACTCAGGCCTAATCCTGGCTTAGTTTAAGCCTTGTCTGTGAAACCAGGCCATAGTGTATTAATGATGTCTTTTGTTGTAATCTAAAGGGAGACATATGAGAAACACAATGATGTTCTCAATATAAATAAAGTTAAGCCACAGTAGTGGAAAGAACTCAAATACTCATGAGGTAACCTTTTTGTTTATAATTGTTTTATTCAAATTGCTTAAAGTAAAATACTTTTAAAATACCTACAGTTTTCAAAACACTAGGTTTAAATCTTAAACAGGGAGATACTGCATCTGTACTGTAATGTATGACACTAAATCTTAATCTAAAGAGCTCAGTTGTAGGGAATTTGGATTATCATCCCATTGTACTGTAGTTTCAGTAATAGACCAAAAACTGAAGTATAATAAAGGTGAAAACAAAAACCTTGAAGACATCCTACGGGTCTACTGTCAAAGTACTCAAGTAACACCTGTGTGACATTCTAAGGAAACACAAGAGTGAATTGTCACCTGTTCCTTAAAAATAGCAGCATGGGTTTACAGCATTACACATTCATTTTCTCATGGTAACCACCTCCTTATAAGGTGGTTAAAAGCACTTGATCTCAATGTAATCTACTGTCTGCTGCTTTATTTCTCAACAAAATTACAAAATGTGCCTAATATGCATAAAAATGTTTTTATTTAATGTTTCATGTAGATAATGAGGTTGTGAGTTGTGACAGCATCTGCTAGGGCTAGCAGAAGTGCCATCTTGAGTGGAAGTGGCCTTAGGTCAGCCGACTGAAGCAGCTCGAATGGGAGCCCCCTGAGGGCCCTGAGGACCGTGGAGAGGTCCCATGAGGGTATAAAGGGAGGACGAGGCAGGTTTACCCTCCTGGCCCCTTTGAGGAAGTGGATGACTAAGTCGTTTCTTCCTAGTGATTGGCTGGCCACAGGAGCATGGAAGGCTGCTATGGCCACCACATATACTTTGAGTGTGGATGGGGGTATGGCCCACGTCCAGCAGCTCTTGTAAGAAGGAAAGTACCAGTGGTACTTGGTTCCGAGCTGAGCACCAGCTGGTGAACACGGACCATTTGAGGGGATAGAGGCGTCTCGTGGACAGAGCTTTAGCCTCAGTAATAGTGTTTAGGCCCCTTGGTACCAGTTGAGGGGCCATACGTCGAGGACCCACAAATCGGGACGGGGTGCCAGACTGTCCTGTTCACCTGAGTGAGGAGGTCCTTCCTTAGGGGTATTGACGGGGAGCCATGTTTGAGTCCGCCAGAGAGGGACTATCAGGAGGACTGCACACTTGCTTTCCCTGATCCGTTTGATGGCCTAAGGGAGCATCAAAGCCGGAGGAAATGCGCAGAGGGGAAGGCTGGGCCATTTGTGGCCCAGCGCGTCCCTGTTCTTCGAAAAGAATATTGGGCAGTGCGAGTTGTCTTCTGCAGCGAAGAGGTCCACCTCTGCCCTCCTGAAGATACTCCAGATTTGTTGAACCGTTTGGGGATGGAGAGACCATTCCCCAAGGGGAATGTTGTCTTGACACAGCATGTCTGCCCCCTGGTTCAGTTTGCCCAGCACTTACAATGAATGGAACCCATAGGGGAGCTGCATCCATGCATTTAGTAAATGTACGAGGTGCCAGTGACAGCCCGAATGGCAGGACTATGTACTGATAAGCCACCCCCTTGAACGTGAACCTCAAGAGTGGTCTGTGATGGGGGGCTATTTGGATGTAAAGTATGCATCTTATTGCAATTTTCTTCCTAATATTATCAATCTTGCACGTAAAGAAGTTCATAAAGTCATTACTGCTGTGCTGTTTGCAAACATCAGAAGTTTAAGCTTTATTCCTTGTTAATTTAGCCACTGTATCAAATAAATACCTATGGTTGTGTTTGTTTTTTGTTTTGTTTTTTGTCGAAAAATAAGCAGATCTAGCTATTTTTACGGTCTTTCTGTATGCAATCATGCTCTCTTTCCACGAAATGCGAATAACCTCCAGATTTGTTTTCTTTCAGCTGCCCTCCATTTTTCTGGTTGCTGTTTTAAAGGCCCGAGTGTGCTTGTTGTACCACGCCATTGGATTATTTTTTTTAATCTTCTTTAAGCGCAGAGGAGCAACTGTGTCTAAAGTGCTGGAAAAGAGAGAGTCAATAGTTTCTGTTGCAACATCAAGTTCCTCTAGGCTATCTGGGATGCTGAGGAGATGGAACTGATGAGGAAGATTATTTACAAAGCAGTCTTTAGTGGCAGTGGTGATAGTCCTGCCATATCTGAAACGAGGAGACGGCTTTGCAGCCTTTGCTAAATTAAGTATACACAATACTAGGTAATGATCTAAGATGTCCTAGCTCTGCTGCAGAATTTCAACGGTATCAACATTTATTCCATGTGACAATATTAAGTCTAAAATATGATTACGACGATGAGTTGGTCCTGACATATGTTTCCTAACTCCAATAGAGTTTAGAATGTCTCTAAATACCAACCCCAATGCGTCTTTCTCATTGTCTACATGGATATTAAAATCACCAACAATTAGGACTTTATCTGCAGCCAGTACTAACTCTGATAGAAAATCATCAAATTCTTTGGTAAAGTCTGTATGGTGCCCTGGTGGCCTGTATACAGTAGCCAGCACAAATGTCAAACGGGATTTATCATTTACACTATAACAATTATAACAATACTCTTGAGGGGTGGACTTAAAGTAATGTAATCGTCAGGTTTTAGCCAGGTTTCTGTCAAACACAGCACATCTAGGTTATGGTCTGTAATCATATCATTAACAATAAGCGCTTTTGAGGAAAGGGATTGAATATTCAGCAGCCTGAGCTTTATCATTTGTTCTTCTGTATTATATTTGTTTTTTATTTGTTGAACATCAATTCAATTTTTACCCTTAAATGGGTTCAAAATTTTTTTGTATTTACTAATTCGGGGAACAGACACAGTCTCTATGTGACAATATCTAGGTGAGAGAGTCTCTATGTGTTATGATTTATGTGACTTCTGTGACGTGAGACAGCTAGCAGACGATCGGTTAAGCCAGTCCGTCTGCTTCCTGACCTGGGCCCCAGTTAGTTAAGGTTCAACTCTAAGACTATGTGCCAAATTACTAGAGAGAAGAGCGGCACTATCCCAGAAGGGATGAATACCATCTCTTTTTAACAGGTCAGGTCTGCCCCAAAAGCTTTTCCAATTGCCTATGAACCCTATGTTATTCTGCGGACACCACTTAAACAGCCAGCCATTGAGTGATGATAGTCTGCTAAGTGTCTCATCACTCCTTCTAACTGGGAGGAGGCCAGAGCAAAAAACGTTAGCTGCCATCGTACTTGCGAGTTCACAATCCTCGCCCTCAGAGGCGCCTATAAACATTCTGTCATCATGGAGGTCTTCTTTAGAACCTCCAAACAAGACGAATCCGCTTCACATGGTCTGCTTGTGTAAAGAGCACCAGCGAAATTTCTCTGTTTGGAGGTCTGAGCCGGCGTGATCTCACTCGTCTCCGTGCGCTTGTGTGTCCTCTGACCCCGCTGTTTCTTCCTCCAAGGTTCCTGGGAGGCGAGAAACGGGAGGGCACGAGGGGCGGAGTCGCTCTCTGAAAAGAAAGCTATCCGCAATCGCAGAGAGGAGAGCGGCATGTTCTCACAGTAAGTGCAGACTCTGCGTGGGTTTTCCCCAGACAGGAAATTCACTCACTGTGCTCATCAGTAGGATACATAGGAGCTCTTTTTTAGAAATTTACTGTTTAAGGATACTAGCCGGGTGGCCACAGGGAAACGGCGAATCAGCAGATGACAGCGTCAAGTCAGATCTCGCTGAACAGGAGGCCGCCGTCCGCTGAACTGCTGCTGCAGATTCGTCGCATTCCGCTGCTGGGCTCGTTCCGACGGCGAGAGGGCTTTCAAGCAGGAGAAATCAGCGAAGAAGTGAATTGTCACTGAAGGAGAATAAATCTGAATCCTATGGGGAAATGGGCCGCTTATATAGCCAGAGGCTCCGCCCATTTTGGCGGGCTCTGCTCTCTGTCGGCCAGAGGCGCCTCGATTGGTTCGCGCAGTTCCCACAGCCCAGCCAATCAGAGCGCTTATAGCTCTGCCCTATGTTGGCTGTGCAGCTGCATTGCGTTTTAAAATAAAGGCTTCAATATTTTCGAGAAAAGGCGTTTTCCCATAGTGTCTAACAAGACGTAATACGAATGAACCGCCGTGATTTCCTAGTCGTGGTGCACACGCTTAACTCAGAAGGTGTGTTCCATTCGACAGGGTCCCTGCGCACTGCTCCCCCTGAGCACGGTATATCAGCTGAAGTGGACTTCGCTGACAATAATCGCTCATTTGTAACGCCCTGCAGCGTCATCAAAGAAAGGCAACGACGGGGTCACACAGATTATGACATAACGCAAACAAATATTGTAATTTACTTTACTTTCACATTTAAAACCATATAATAGTCATATATACACTCACCTAAAGGATTATTAGGAACACCATACTAATACTGTGTTTGACCCCCTTTCGCCTTCAGAACTGCCTTAATTCTACGTGCCATTGATTCAACAAGGTGCTGAAAGCATTCTTTAGAAATGTTGGCCCATATTGATAGGATAGCATCTTGCAGTTGATGGAGATTTGTGGGATGCACATCCAGGGCACGAAGCTCCCGTTCCACCACATCCCAAAGATGCTTCTTTTGGGTTGAGATCTGGTGACTGTGGGGGCCACAGTGAACTCATTGTCATGTTCAAGAAACCAATTTGAAATGATTCGAGCTTTGTGACATGGTGCATTATCCTGCTGGAAGTAGCCATCAGAGGATGGGTACATGGTGGTCATAAAGGGATGGACATGGTCAGAAACAATGCTCAGGTAGGCCGTGGCATTTAAACGATGCCCAATTGGCACTAAGGGGCCTAAAGTGTGCCAAGAAAACATCCCCCACACCATTACACCACCACCACCAGCCTGCACAGTGGTAACAAGGCATGATGGATCCATGTTCTCATTCTGTTTACGCCAAATTCTGACTCTACCATCTGAATGTCTCAACAGAAATCGAGACTCATCAGACCAGGCAACATTTTTCCAGTCTTCAACTGTCCAATTTTGGTGAGCTCGTGCAAATTGTAGCCTCTTTTTCCTATTTGTAGTGGAGATGAGTGGTACCCGGTGGGGTCTTCTGCTGTTGTAGCCCATCCGCCTCAAGGTTGTGCGTGTTGTGGCTTCACAAATGCTTTGCTGCATACCTCGGTTGTATCGAGTGGTTATTTCAGTCAAAGTTGCTCTTCTATCAGCTTGAATCAGTCGGCCCATTCTCCTCTGACCTCTAGCATCAACAAGGCATTTTCGCCCACAGGACTGCCGCATACTGGATGTTTTTCCCTTTTCACACCATTCTTTGTAAACTCTAGAAATGGTTGTGCGTGAAAATCCCAGTAACTGAGCAGATTGTGAAATACTCAGACCCGCCCGTCTGGCACCAACAACCATGCCACGCTCAAAATTGCTTAAATCACCTTTCTTTCCCATTCTGACATTCAGTTTGGAGTTCAGGAGATTGTCTTGACCAGGACCACACCCCTAAATGCATTGAAGCAACTGCCATGTGATTGGTTGATTAGATAATTGCATTAATGAGAAATTGAACAGGTGTTCCTAATAATCCTTTAGGTGAGTGTATATATATTTATATATACACACAAAACACACAGTATGTATTGATCTAATAAATATAAAATTTTATTAGTCTATTAGTTATACTATTAGTAGTTTATTATGAAAATACTACTAATAGTATACATTGATTAACTGTATAAATGTGTTCTTAATAATGGTCTTAATAATTGTAGCGGTCTCATAGCACGCACAGCTGCATAGTAAACATTCCTGAGGTAAATAAAGTAAAATTTAAAAAATTGACAGCGCCTCAGCTGCTTCTCACCATTTTTACTTTGTTTACATATTCATACAATATGCAAATGTAACATTCATTGCCATAACTATTCATAAATACTCTAGTTTGTATAATAATAACAATATTTATGAATACTCAAATGCATATGTAAACTCCATCGCAAAGCCATATAAAAATAAAAATGCGACTAACAGCTCTGCTCCAGTGTTAGTTCAGAGTGGTGACGCGACACGCAATGACAGTTGGGTGATTTTCACTCTCCACTTCCTGTGAAGTGATGTATCGATGTACCCTCATTCCCTACGCTGTTCACAGTGCCCTTTGAACTGAACATGTTCACTCCCTTCGGATTGGAATCTCACTTAAGATGGCAGAATGCCCTGTGAAGTCCACGTTGCAGTCCACTCACGGTCGAATCGACCGCACCTAGAGTCAACCAACTCAGAGTTGATTGAACTACCTCAATTCAGCTGTTCTGAAACTGAAAACTCAGAGTTTCCCATCTCAGGGTAAGTCAACTCAGAGTTCAAGTTTTAACTCAGAGTTGGTTGAACCTCCTTATTGAAACAGGCCCCTGATGAATATGAAGCTTTATTTATTTATATTAGATATTTTAATCACTATTCCGCCATTTTTCATTGTCAATCATTTTACTGTATGTAATGTACATGTATGCCCAAAATGCTTAATTAATATTCAAAGTAGTTGACTGTCATTCTCCTCGCTGTGTGCGTTACTGTTTAATTAAATATTTAACATCATTACATTTATTTAAGGCACGTACCGAGCATTCATTCATTCAAATATTTTTAAAGACTGGTATAAAGCACCAGCACACACAAGCAATTTGTATTTTGCAAAAAGTATTTTTATCAATCAAATTCATTTAAAAATGTAAACTCAACCGGTATGAAATATAATAAGTAAGGCCTGGGACACACTAGAGGATTTACAAATCTTGTTGATTTACAAATCTCTGATTTTAAAACTGTGGGAGACCACAGTTTCAACCGATTTTTAGCATTATAGTCCTCCGAATGCACATATTACAAGATTTGTCCGGACCACAAGACCACACACCTGTTGATTGTAGCAACATTTTTACAGTGAGATCTCACCGAGACTCACAAGATCAAACGTGACTTGAGAAGAAAGACAAATGGAGGACGATCAAGATTGAGCTGGTTCACTTGGCATGAGTTTTGTTAAACAAAGAAGAAAAAACGAATATGGGTGATCTTCTTTCTCAGTACTCCACTTTCGTGGCATGTTTGTGGCTGCCAAGTTTTAGCTATAGAAGCATCCAACATCCGGTTGGGGAAGCTTGCTCGCTCTCATTGGCTATCGCGGATATTACGTCAGAGGCAGCCCAGTCAAGAGGTGTGAAGATTTTTTCGGACAAAAAGTAATTTGCAACAAGCCTCGCCCCCTGATTGCTTGAGGGTTTAAATCGGACTCAAATTTGGGCTTAAAATCTTCAAGTGTGTGGCCAGCCTTAAGCCGGGCTCAGACTTACAGGAGTTTTAGGCCGATTTATCCCCAATTCTCCCCTCCCGAGAATCAGAGAAAAAAATTAGCTGAGGATCTTGTTCAGCACAGATTATCTGGTAATGTGAGGTGTTCACAGATAGAATCTTGCACCTCCCTTAGCAACTGATTCTGTCTAGAACGTAAGCATCTAGCTTATCATAAACCCATTCAATTTATCTGCACCGGGTACATTTTTTGACATGAGCAGACAAGCAATGATTATGTCAAAAATCATATTTGAATAAGGAATAACACATTTATAAAGTTAAAATGTAAAATTATAGAGACAAACAAATTAAGTAAATAATAGTTTATCATAAAATAGTATATAATGAAAGTATTGTATCTAACAGATGAAGATTGTGAAGATCAAAGTATAGAGAAAGAAGGACAAAAGAAGATATTTACAGAATGAAAGGAGAGGTGATGGAGAAGTGATGAAGAAGTATAAGGGAAGTCACCACAGATCGATAAATCATAAATGCATAAATGATCAAAGAAATTATATAAATGAAGACAGAATCATAAACGTTAACCATTTTGGAAACACCACCCGGTTAAAAAAAAGCCACTGGTGTGTGTGCGTGTGCAGGTGCGTGCGTGTGCGTGTGCATGCGTGTCATTCTTTCCAATGAGAGCTCAGTATAAGGAAGTACAGAACTCTACTAACTGCATATTTAAATAACTTGTCAAACGTCAAGATAATCTCATATCTTCAAGATAATTGATTACTTACTACCTGCCAGGCTGGGTCAAGCAGTTTTATGTTTAACTTCAGCTGTTAATGACTAAAAACTGGTATGTATCCCTTTTATTCAATAGTTTTTAATCATATATTTTAAATGTATTTCAGCATTATTTAAGTAAAAAATGTCTCAGTGTATCCCTACCATTTTGCTTGCAAATTTTAATGCAAATGATAAAACATCATTCATAAAATGTGATCATTATGATTCCCAGTAAAAATGCAGTTAAGTGCTTTTCTTCTGCTGAGTTTTGATTTGGCGCTTTGTCTTGCATCACCAATGGTAAGTTGGATAGTAGAAGGCTTATGTTATAATACCTACATTGTCATTGTAAAAGTGATATACAGCTGTTACTGCTTTTAAATATATTTTCCTTAATGTCTGAATATTGCTTTCATATCTCATGTTCTCAGCCCCCACTAGATATAAATGGTAAGTACAGCACAGGCACTGACATGAATTTGTTTTAAAGTTGTATTATGTTCTTAGTGTGCAAGATGTTTTTGATTATTGTCATTACTGTGAGAAGATGTGATTGCTCTTTTTTCTCATTTTACTTTCAGGCTGTTTCACTAAAAAAATACATTCTTGTCTGCCACTGAATTCTGACTTCACCTCCGTCTTCTTTTCTTCATGATATTTAGGTACTGAGGAATTTAAGGACATACCAGATATAAATAAAGGTAAAACCAATATTTAGTTTGAAGAACTCAAGTAGGTTTATTTAAGCAGTAAGTAAAATATCTATTTTTTGTTTGTCAGTTTATACACCTGTTTTAATCAAGCATATTAACTGTACAAAACTGTTGTAGGTTTAAATCTCAGAGAAGGAGACATCATGATGGTGAGTTCTGTTCTAAGAAATACATTGAATATTGGATAATTCAGAAATCAGTCAATATAATATTTCTCAGGATACTTAAAACATTCTGCTTTAAAGCCTAATCAAAGGAGTGCCATTCTTGGGAATCAGTACCGGTGGGATATTCCCGTCCCCTATGCGCTGAGTGTGAATCTCAGTAAGAAAACATGGATTATTCACTTGCATTTTAACAAATCAAAATTTAAATATTTAATACCTAATGTTGTTTTCTGATTATGATATATGATTTATTGTTTCTGATTCTGATATATGATTTATTGTTTTTTGATTGTGGTTACAGGTATGAACTATAGAGGAGTTATTTTGAGAGCTTTTGAGCAGTTCAGACTGAAATCATGTATTGACTTTAAGCCTAGAGCAGCAGAAGTTTTTTACATCTCTGCGGAGAGTCGTGAAGGGTACAGTATGGTTCCAGATAGTAATCAACAATATAGTAGCATTTAGCCTATACTGTGCTATATTGCATGTGTAGTAAACATTCATGAGTTAATAAAGTCCTATTCACTACCAGTCAAAATTTGGAATAACTTGACTATTCCTTGTAAAGGGTTTTGCCAAATGCAATATTTAGAAAAACATTAATTTTATGGAAGTGTCAGGTTTTCTGGAAGGAAGGACCCAAAAGTAGATAGATGCTCAACTTAGACTTTATAAAAAACTGGCTCCGGGCCAACTTTAAGAAGGGCAAATCAAAAGAGGGATCAGAAATGTGAGGGTTCATAGAGAGACAGTCCATACAATGACCAGATCCAGACAGGAGACGGGAAAGGAGTTAGATAAGAAGGTCATTACCAGGAGGATACCAGCATACACTCTTAGAAGAAAAGGTTCTGTAAATAAAGCCTTAAAGGGTTCTGTCAGATGCTTCTCGTTTCCAGATTTAAATTTCCCCTAAAGAAAGAGAGTGACTGGGATAACAAATATAAAATGTTGGCTATACAATAATTTTATTTGTTATTTTTGTCTTATCATGATACTGTCAACACCGTAAGAAATGTCACAGTGAAAAATCGGCTAAATCAAATACGACAGCTTACTAGCTACAGCTACTGCAAAATAAAAAATAAAAAATGTACATCCATGCAAAAACAGAATGTCTCATGGTGGACGGGATGCAAAGAGCATATATTCCCAGGTTAAAGGCAGGGAACTGGGAACTGTGTGAACGCCACCACTGCAGAACACGAGTTCCAGGGGGCGGAGACGAGTAGGTTTAGGGATATGTAAAGTGAGAGGAGTTGGAACCAGATCCAGGGGAGGAGACGAGTAGGTTGTAGCGAATTAGCTCAGGGGAAATATTAATAATTATTCATAACTCATTATGATTATTCATTATGTTTAACTATGAATATTTGAATCAGTTAATGCGATTAACTTGATGTAGCTACATTAACATTACAAACAATCAATCGGTTCATCCTGTGAACGCTCAGTATTGATTATTAATTATTTTTAAGAAAAGGATATTTTTCATGGCCACAGAAAATTCCTTTGTATTTATAACAAGATCGATCATTTAAGTGACAATTTGTTTGTAGGCAGGGTCAGAACCAAACATATATTGTGCACAAACTTTATTAACTACATCACGAACATGACTAAACTAAACAGGAACGTATACACACAAAACAAAAACATACGTAAGATGCAAAGTTAAAGTGGTTGAAGAACCGGGTCAGGACAGAGGAATGAAAACACCTGGTAGAACCATCAGTGACTATAAGCTCCTTTGTCTGAACAAAGGAGGTTTGTAACTTTACTAACTACAAAGTGATTTGTATATCGTACGTTACTTACATTTAGCCTGAGCTGTTGAAGAGCGTCCGATGTGAAATCACAGAAGAAAGTCTTGATAATTTGGTCCGATGGTGTTGAAGTTGCAATCGATTTTTTCTACGTTGACTGAAGATATGATGAACATGCAGTTATTTCGACTCCGTCGAGGAAGTTGCACATGGCTTGAGGTGTGGGGCCTGTCGGCCTGCGACCGTGTGCTCCGATCGGTTTTCCTGTCTCACATGCACAGCAACCAGGAGAGGCAGGAAGAGTGCTGATGGTTTCTCAGTGTGGTGACGGCAAAGTTGCAATTTCCTTCTGAGTTGGAATGAGGAAATCTCAGTCTGGCTCTTTTGGAAGAGTCTTCTCTCCTGGGTGGAGAGTGAAGACATAACAGGCTGTGGTTGAGGCCTGCCAGCGCCCATGGGCCCTGGTGGGGTCCCCCCATGCCCATCAACCAGGCAGGAGCAGCCGTAGAAGGAAGAAGAAGAGAGAGAGAGGCGGATCTGTGCATCTCTCTTTAAGGTCTGTGACAGAGTATGTGAGCTGAGTGGAGCGGCAGCAATTTCCCTTCCACGCTCTAACCACTCAATAATCACTCCGCTCCAGCTCCGCTCCGGGTTTACCATTTCCCGCTCCCCGCTCCACTCCTTGCTCACTGATATCAGAAACACCGCTCCGTCTTCGCTCCGAGGAAATTTGCGGCTAAATGCCAAAGTATTTATGTAAGATCTGAAATATCACAAAAGTTCGCTTTATAACATACATTAAATTAAACATTAAATTATTATTAAATTATTTTTTCCTACGACATGCCAAGCTTATTAGGCTTTAACAGCATTAAAAGTTAAATATCCTTTCTGTTTTTTGCAGTGCAAATTTTGTTTGGAAAGATGAAAATAGTACGTATTCATCAGTTATTTTATCTACAGGTCACTACATTAGCCTACAGATTTCTGCTTATTCAAAATCAGATAGGTACAGATAACTGTAAGCAGATAAGCAGTAGATTACATTTGTTTGAATGCATTAGAGAGAATGATTGCGTGTGTGAATAAGTGCTACCTGTTTAAAATGTGCTTTCATGGGCCGTTGGCATGAAATATACTCATGATGGAGAGGTAGTGGAGCGCTCTCGGAGCGAGTGATAACCACGACACTCTGACTTTCCAAATATCCGCTCCTCACTCCATTCAAAAAACACAACGCTCCACTCCTCGCTCTGCTCCCACTCCATTCCACTCACATACTCTGGTCTGCGAGAAGTCATGTAACAAGTGATTATGTGTCTGATTTGTCTCAGTCGTTACAAGGTTTAGGGATATGTAAAGTGGGAGGAGTTGGATTTGGATCTAACCTTGCCCCCTGGATCTTGTGTTCTGCAGTGAGGACCATCTCGAAAGATTTGTTCACTTCAAATTCAAGCGCGGATAGGCTGTTGTCGGGAGACAAAGGATGTCGTCTATTGTCAGACCGCCCTCATATCGTTCCAAAAGACTTTTGTTCATCTTCGAAAAACACAAATGAAGATATTTTTAATGAAATCGTCTCGGTTATGTATGTAACCCTTGTTCCCTGAAGGAGGGAATGGAGATGTACGTCGGACGTCACTGATGAATTGGGATCACTTCTGGGAGCTCCTTTTAGCTTCGAGTGTATACAGAACAGGCCAATGGCCATTGGTGTGCGAGATTTGCATCTCGCGCTCCGCCCCGCAGCGCAGGTATAAACAGGAAGCGGATGCAGCGCACATTTGTTTTTCACTGAGGAGCCGAATTAGTGACTCGGCCCTGTAGTGATGGTACAGCAACCGTGGCGACGGGACGTATTGGGATCCCTATAGAAAAACGCCCCGGCTGTTGCCACTTCCAGTGCCCTGCGTGAGCCCCTCTGGACCCTCACCTTTTGGGGTGGGGAAGTGGAACAGGGAGAGTCACTGCTGCTGTTCCGCAAGACCCATTCAGCAGGTATTGGATAACGCTGGGAAAGCGTGCCCGGAGGGGCGCTGCGGAGTCCACATCCTGCCCGTAGGGAGGTAACGTGGAAGATACACATATGGACTGGCCATCTGGGCAGTGTAAAATACAGAATATCTCTGTGGTGGCCCTGGCCGATTTTAGGCAGGAGACACACCGGACAGAGACGCAGAGCGGGCTCTGCTGAGGGAAAGACACGAACTCGCCGTAGGGAGCCATACCGTGGAAGAATACACATATTGGACCGCCATAGGGATCACAACATATGGCACTACTGAGCCTGGCGTCAGATGCTTCGCCACATCTGAGCGCTGTATGGTGGTGGAGGAACTCACAAGGTTCGCCTAGCTGGGGAACTCTACTGGAGCAAAAATGTGCACTTATCCGGTCCATGAGGAGGGAAATGGCACAGCAAGCTGACACAAGAACAGGCACTTCGGTGTTACAGACTGGTTGATGTGAGCACACGGGAAGAAACCGGCTCTACACGGAGGCTATAGAATCTAGCGAACACGTTAGGTGTCACCCAGCCCGCAGCTCTACATATATCTGTCAGCGAGGTGCCACGCGCCAGCGCCCAGGAAGAGGCAACACTCCTAGTGGAGTGGGCCCTCAACCCGAGCGGGCAAGGCACGCCTTGGGATTGGAACGCCAAGGCAATGGCATCCACTATCCAGTGGCCGATCCTCTGCTTAGAGACAGCCTTTCCCTTCTGCTCTCCTCTGTAACAGATGAAGAGCTGTTCTGAGGTCCTGAAGCTTTGCGTTCTGTCCACGTATAACCACAGAGTGCGGACGGGACAAAGAAAAGCCAGGGCTGGGTCTGCTTCATCCAGGGGCAGTGCTTTCAGGTTCACCACCTGGTCCTGGAAGGGAGTGGTGGGAACCTTGGGCACATATCCGGGCCGGGGTCTCAGGATCATCAGGATTCCAGGCACGATTCGTCGACCGAAAATGCCTGCAGGTGCCCTACCCTCTTGATGGAGGCCAATGCAGTCAGGAGCAGTGACTTCCAAGACAAGATCTTTAACTCGGCTGACTGAAGGGGCTCAAAGGGTGCTCAATAGGGTATAGAGTGAGAGCGAGGCAGATTTAGTCTCCTCGCTCCCCTCAGGAACCTAACGATCAGATCGTGCTTCCCTAAGGACTTACCATCAACCATTTCGTGATTTGCGGCGATAGCGGCAACATACACTCTGAGGGTGGAGGGAGACCGCCTTCGCTCCAACCCTTCTTGTAGGAAGGAAAGCACAGAACCAATCGAACATCTTCAGGGGGTCTTCTCGGCAAGAAGAATACCACTCGACGAACCGGTTCCACTTAAATGCATAGAGGCGCCTCGTAGAGGGGGCTCTAGCAGAAGTGATGGTGTCTACCACAGCCTGTGCACAGGCTCTATAAGCCTTGCCCGTTAGATTGGACGTGAACTTACAGGCCTTGAATGGGAGACATGGATTGCCACGCCAGGTGGAAATGGACGCCGGACACAGTTGCATCGCGACGGCCCGTTCCACCGGCGGGATCACCACGTACCCCTTGACTGGCCCGCCATCGAGGGTAGTGAGAAGTGAAGAGCCACTTGACCGGTTTCGGGCAGAAAAAGGTGCCTTCAAGGTGAGCCCTACCCTCTCGGCGGCCCGAGCAAGCATAGCCGTCAGTTCTGGGTTGGTCTCGGGGAACGCCACTCTCCCAGAGGGAGGCAACGCAGCCGAGTCTTCATCCCCAGATGACATAAGCTCCCCCTCTGATGCAGCGATCGACAAACTGTCCTCTGCTGGAGCACCGAAAGACACGGGTGGACGCCCATGGAGCGGCCACCACGGTCTTCCGGCATCTCAACCGGCTATGGCGGTACGGAGGGATTAGGGGCCTGCGGAGTTGGCCTTGGCGGGGTAGCCCTAATCGTAATCCTCAGGTCACCCTGGCCACTCGCCGAAGTAACCCCACGTAGGAGCCCCAAGTAGGAGAGTCTCAACCTCAATGCCGAGATGGTCATATTTCCCACAAGAACAAACCTCATTGGTTCTCGTACGTCAAGCGAGCATGCTTGAGCTTCTGTTTACCATACTGTAACTGATGTGTGTTGATGAATGTTTATATATAAATTTTGAAAAAGAAAAAGCGATGGTGTCTCTTCAGAAAATTTTGACAAAAACGCTTTATATGGATTAGTCATATGATCTCTTTATGAACTTTTTGAAGCGTCAAAGTGGTAGTTGCGTAGACTCAATGAAGGGACAGAAATCTCACAGATTTCATTAATAATATCAAATGAAGTGTGTTTCGAAGATGAACTAAAGTCTTACGGATTTGGAACGACATGAGGGTGAGTAAATGATGACAGAGTTTTCATGTTTGAGTGAACTAACCCTTTAAATTAGTTTTAATTCATTTTTAATTGTAGTTACATTTTATTAACTAAACAGCTCATGAACATAAAAATTAAATGACCCACATGAAAGTATTATTCAATTTAAGACATTTCTTTTTATATAGAACCTGTTTGGCATAAAGGGTTCTTTAAAATTGAGTCAAGAGCCCTCAGGCTCTATACAGAACCCCATAGAGCATTTTTTTTTCTATTAGTGTAGACATGGAAGTTCAGTATCAGGGTCAGTAACGAGCAGAGATCACACACAGCTAGGCAGTCCAATAATGCAACCAAAGCTGGGGGATTATCCAAGGACCAGAACCAATGGTCGAAGGACAGAGATGAAAGCAAAATTAAAACTAGACCAACAAAACCAGGAGGAAGCCACGTGCCAATGTGAGATGCACAAAACACACTAACAAAGAAACAGATTAGAAGGAAGAGAAAAAAAAATTAAGACTAGAGAGATCAAACTTGAGTGCTGAAAAGAAGCACAACAATATATGAGCATTTAACATTGTTTGGTAACTATTACTATATTTTTGTTATTTGACAGTTTTGGAGACTTTTTTGAGAATATTATAATTTTACTTTATAGTGTTATTGACATTACATTATTGGAATGTGCTGTTATCTCTCACTTATTTTGCAGGTGTTTCTCAAGTGTCGGCCGCACATCTCCTGGAGGCCAGACTCTTTCCATTGGAAATGGCTGTGGAATAAAAGCCATTGTTGAGCACGAGTTTCTCCATGCACTAGGATTTTGGCATGAGCAGTCAAGATATGACAGAGATGATTATGTGACCATCAAATTTGAAAACATCATAAAAGGTTGCCTTGTATTTGTATTATTTTGTTTTTAACTTTGTTTTTTGTTTTTTCAGGAAAAGAGTAACAGTTATACAGCCATACACTGACATACTGATTCCAGTGCCCATTTAACTAATCAGAATAAACACTTAAATAAGCCATTCTTTATGAACAATAACCTTAATAACTCCATCAGTCTTTATTTTCAGGGAAGGAGCATAATTTCGATAAATACAACGAGAAACTGACCACCACCCAAGACACCCCATATGACTATTACTCTGTGATGCATTATGATAAAAATGCCTTCAGTAACGGTAATGGATTCACGATCATTACCAAACTTCCTGAGTTCCAAGATGTGATTGGTCAACGCCTGGACATCAGTGAATATGATGCGATTGAGCTCAACAAACTCTATAAATGCAGTGAGTATTTAACACACATTGTTTTTATTTGGGCTTTTATATATTTTATAGTTTATGTGGATTCTATGTAAGATTAAAATCTTGCAGTTTGTGGTTGTTAAATATTTCAGTAGGGCTTAAAGTCTGAAGTAAGGGAGACCAGATAAAAAAAAAATTGTAATGGAAATTTGTAAGGAATTGATTTTGCCTCAGTGTTTGTCTGTTTGCATTACAGGTTCCTCCATCTCTTTCCTTGACCACTGCAGTTTTGATGATGAATCTCTGTGTGAGATGAGCGTCTGTTCTGCTGCTGATTATGGCTGGCAGAGAGTGAAGACAGTGAGAGGTATCAATGTGACTGACCACACCTACTTGAGCAAAGAACAGAATGGTGAGATCTGTTACTGTCAGTCAGTCAGTCTGTTTTGACATCACAGGAAATGCTTCACTTCCATCCACAGTTGCAGTCACTGTACCACCCAGTTGCACACAACTAATCACCTGTTTTCATGCCTGCAGGGACGTCTTTTTTCATGCACTTCAGCACTGAGGGCAGAAACGAGAGTGACACAGCCAGAATGGAGAGCAAGAAAATGACCCCTAAAAGAGACTGCAAAGTCCAGTGCCTGCAGTTCTACTACTATCACAGTGGTAATGAGTCGGACCAGCTCAACATCTGGATCCGAGAATACCAGAATGATACAGACATCAGAGGAACTCTCAGACTTATGGATCAGATCACAGGTCTGACTGAAAAAACAACAACAAAAAACATATAGGACTGTTTCTAAATGTTTCTAAAATGTTTAATTTCTTGCAGAACTCCCTGGTAATTACTGGAAACTGAATCATGTGTCACTGAATGCAAACAAAACCTTCCAAGTTGTATTTGAAGCTCGTAAAGGAGCTGGAAACTCCCGTGGAGGCTTCTCAGTGGATGATATCAATATTTCAGAGACTGAGTGTCCCCACACATGGCAGATAAGGGGCTTTTCAATAAGGGAATCTTCAACACATTACAGTCCATTGTATTACTCCAGTGATGGTTATCGCTTTCAGGCTGCGTTAGTGGTGTATCAGAATTACCTTTATATGTATGTTCGCCTGGTATCTGGTGCATATGATGACCAGTTACAGTGGCCTTGTCCATGGAGACAAATAACCTTCCAGATGCTTGACCAGAATCCACACATACAGAAGCGCATGTCCTCTGAGCAAAGCATCACCACTGGCCCTGCTTCGATTTCTTCCAGTGAGAATCTGATTATTTTTCTGTCACATCTTCACACACACATGTTTATATGCAGCATTTTACTACAAATACATTGTTATCTCTAACTTTAAAGTTAAAAAAAAAAATTGTTGTAACAGATGGCAGATATTACTGGGACAATCCTCGAAAAAATGGAACTCGAGTCACCATTGGCAATGAGACCGTATATGTGGATATTTTTTCGGCCTATACATATGCCATAGCGAAAGATGATCTGACTAGAAGAGAGTTCATCAAGGGTGGTGACACTATATTTCTCCTCACCATGCAAGGTAGGTCTTGTAATGTAACCTAAGCAAACTGAGCATAATTAGAATGATGACAAGGATTCAGTTGGGCGGCTATGATATATTTCTATTGTGTCCCACTTTCTCATTTCTATAAATGTTGTTTTTCAATCCAGATATCTCAGGGCTCCTTCAGAAAGACTCTCTACCCTGCCCTAAAGTGACAGTGAAGAACTTCAATGTTTCTCCTGATGCAAGTGCCCAGAAGGGACCATGTGGGACCAGGTGAATATCCTTTTAACCTCTGTTGTATCCTCATTTAAAACTAAAATATTTTTTGGAAAGTACTTTAAAAATAATGTAGGACATAACATGTTATACTGAGTAACATCTGTAAGGCTGGAAGCTACTCTACAATTTTGAACTAATAATAGTAACAAAAAGCAGATGAAGGCTAATGTGTATAAATCAATAATTTATCTGACTCCAATATAATTAATCTGACTCCATTAAAGTTGTTATCCTTTATCCTCTGATTTTTTTAAAAGGTAAAAAAAGAACTGATTAAAAAACATGGGACTAAACCTGAATGTTTAGATGATAAGTTACAACCACTTTAGCTTTCAACATTATGGGTGAAAAAGAAAAATTCTCAAACCTTTTAATGCCTTCTTATCTTATACACTGAGCAAAGCATTGTTAAACATGAGTGGAATACAAACCAAAAGGGCATAAACCTGAAGGCAAATGGTTCTATTGCATTAATAATGTTTATTTTCATATTTTTTTCCTCTCCTCTTTTAGTGATTGTGTGGACATATTTTGCAATTCCAGTGCCAAGACGGCTTCCTCTCTGATCATCTTGGTGCTTTGCTTTCTTTTGCTAGTGAGTTCATCATGAGAAATCACTATTATCACAGTCCTACATCTGACTACACAAGAGTTCAAAGAACTACATCTATCTTCAGCTTTCTGGGATATGATAGCTAAATGTGTATTGTTAATGAAAGGAGGTGAACAGATTTAGTTTATATTCATTTATCTACAATTAATGTTATTCTTGGAGTTCATTATAACAATTTATAAATAAGCAATTTATAGTCTCTCTTCAATAATGTTTGATTCACACATTCTCTGTAGAGGTTAAGGTAAATATTTGCCATCTAAATCTTTTCAATGTGATTAATCACTGCATGAAAACTATTGTCTGCAAAATACTAATCTAACCTTAAAATGTTCTATTTACAGAAAAAAAAAGTTTTTTTAATATAAATCACAAAACAGTTTTGCAAGTAATCAGTTTAATAAATATGAATAAAATGTTCAAGTGTGTCTGAATGTGAATATAAGAGAGTATGCATACAAATTTGACATGAAATCTCCCCCTGTTTATCATGAAGAGGAGCATATGCACCCTGGTTTGGCCTGCAATTGAAACCACCTGCAAGATTTTAGTGCCATCTAGTGGCATATGGTGGAGCTGCCACTTGTCTGCAGGTGAACAAAGGACATACACAACTGGGGAGGAAGGTTTTCTGATAAACAGCACAACAACAAAAAACACTTGAGAACTCAAAAAGAAAACATTTGCACTAACTTTGGCTTAAGTGCTCTGTCAACTGGTGATTGGTTTAATAATGCCACTTCACAACTGTTACCATAGAAATAGTAACAAGGAATTCTATATTTATTGTAACAGTTCTATGAAATGGAAAAATCCCTTTGAACTTATGATTCCAGAATTTGCTTTGCTGACATCTTGACCAAACTTTCAATTCATACTTGGATTTTCTCATTCTTTCACCATCATAACGGTCAACGTGATTTTTTTTGTTTTGCTTCCCAGTTCATCCTTCCATTAAATCTTACTCTGACAATATCTGGTACAGTATAATCTAGTATGAATCAAATCAATCAAGGCATGAGATACCTCACAAACAAGAAATCTCAGCAGATGGCAGTAGAGCTCTGATTCTGTCATAAATTTCTCCACAAAATGCAAGACCTTAAAAAACAGTGATGCTAACTTGGTAACAAGTAATGGATAAGGGCGGTCACTATAGAATTAAATCAAATTTAGATGATTGTTTAAGTATACAACAATGATCTATACTTTGAGCCCTTTTAGTGTCTTTATAGTCTTCCTACCTTGTTGGGGGGGAAAAAAGTTTAAATTTAAAACCAGCCTAAAATAGGGTCTCCCAGAATAAAAGTTACATTAAAATGTAAAGACAAAGGCACAAATACTAGTCTATACAACCTAGAATGATTTGTTAAATGAAAAACATTTGTCCAACTTTGTGTTCCTTTTAGCCACACATTGCATATTCCACATGTCTGTTTAACAGTATCCCTGAGGATCATTTATGAACTGCCATACCCAGACCTGAATATGTAATCTTAGGTTGTTTGCGGTAACCCCCAGCTGGGTATGGATGAAGTGGGAATCTCCCTTCTTAACTTAAGTAGCTTCTCATTGCGCTGACCCTCAGTTTCTATGGCGTCGTGCTCCTTAAGTGATTGACGAATGAGGGACTTGAGCAAGGGCAGTCCAAGGCCAGTTGTGGCAGAGACTGGGACGATGTGCATAAAACACATTAGTGTTTTAGGGGTGATGTCCTCAGGAAAGGTGATGCTTGATTCTAGAGAAGCAGAGCGTCACACTAAAGTTATCAATCAAGGAGAATTGAACATACACAGTCATCAAGAACTCTTTGAAGATCAATGCAATGGAACAATCACATGTATTTGTGGCAGAAACTTGAGCCTGCCAAAATCGTCAAGTACAAATCACTGACAAATCACAGAACAAATAACCATCTTCAGGGAAAAATTGCAGTATGTATTTATGAAAGACTGGTCATTCTCAAGAGTGCTTTTTAAACAACTGCATGAAAAATAATACAATCACTTTATTGATAAAAGCATCTGTGTCATGTTGAATTTCTGACGCACCTGCTCTATACCTAAAATAACACGAAACAAAAGCTAAGTCTTAAAATCTGTGACTAATATATGTGATATCACCTACATAATAAATAGTCCCTAAATAGCTGGTTCTCCAAGTGAAATTATATTAAAAAGACAAAAATTATATAATGCCTATATAAAAAAATCCTATTATTGCCTTTTAGAGGTATTACTGACAATACCCGTTATACTTTTTATAAGAAAAAATTACTCACCTGCTGTTTGAACCAACACCTGCAGTGAATCGTTTGTTAGGGTGTTTGTCCTTGATTTGCTTCAATGTAGTGCCTTTTTTGGCCACCACCCACACGTCTCCACCATTTCCCCCTTGTCCCCCTAAACAGGGCAAACCCATTCCTCCGCTCCCACCCCTCACTTACTATATTATCTACACAAATTATCCACAAAGTTATCCACAAAGTTGCCATACTGAAATACAAGAGACACAGAGTTGGTAGGTTAAGTTCATGAAACTGTTTGTATTTCATTTTTACATTTTACATTTCTCTGGTGTTGACAGTACAATCTTTCAGCAGAGACTGCTGTGCCACTATTTGAACTTTGTCTATTATGGTATCAATAACTTGACATTTACTTGTTTCTGCACCTTCAGTATGGATACTAAATAATACATAGATCATTACGTGTTCGCATTAGTGAACACTGTAGCAATATTAGGACGGAAGATGTGCGCAGTCCTATAGCATTACACTTTAGACAAGCGGGCCATAATGTTAGTCCCTTACAATATATTGGTATAGAGAAGGTACATAAACTGACAAAAGGAGGAGATTTTGAGAGAAAACTGTTGCAACGGGAGAGTTTTTGGATTTTTACTTTAAATACTTTATCGGCTTTTGAGTGAGATAGACAGAAAATGTGCAGTGTTGTGGATCCCCAGGACCAGGATTGAAAACTACAATTCCTACTGTTTAAACTACTGTTTAAAGTCATGTTTTGCATTTGTGGTTTAGATAAATCATACATTTCACATACTTCACATACGTGTTTTAACCTTGAACAGCATAAGAGCAGTGCCCTCAAAATGTTGTCCCTTTGAAGTGACACTTGAGTGAGCAGGAAATTCCCTTTAACAAATACGTCTTGCTTAGGTACTTCTCACGTCCTAAAAGGGAGGAGCTAAGATGCAAGAATTCCACAAACGGCTCGTCAACATTACGCACTTTTTTTTAGAATACTCAATTTCATTAATTGAGTATGACTGACTGTATGTAGTCAGTATGACTGACTGTCAGCTGATCACGTCTACCTATAGGAATACAACGTTTATCACAGCATACATATATAAGCTCCTTCAGTACTATCAGCAGCTATAGTGTTCTCCAGAGCTCATTTACCCTCCTCCATCCCCAGCTCCTCCTCTCGTCCAGTCAGGATTTGGTATTCTGATTCCCCTTGAATCAGACTAAATTCCTGAATTATTTTGTACATTTATATAACGGGATAAATGATATCTGCAATACATTATGTTGGTTCAGTTCTGTTTACCCTACAGAGGTTATTGCTGCTCTCCCTGCTCTTATCCATGCTAGGCTGCATGGATGCGCAGGGAGTTTTATGCCATACCGCCAATCCAAACTGTATGTTAATAGTCAATCAATCATATTTGACGATAGTGGTCCTGACAGAAGTCAAGATTACAACAGAAGGGGGGCACTATTGAGTGCTGAGCTCTTCTCCATATTTTAAGTTACTCTGGCATTACTTTATAATTCTCTTCGTTGAAGAGCTGTATAATGACTAAACCAAAAGCTGAAAGGGAAAGGAAGTTGGATAAAGCATTGAATGATTCCCCTGCTCAGTCGCTGTCGGAGATGGCAGAACAAGCCGCGGCATCCTCGGGGTCGAGTGGCGAGGCTGACGCGGAGTCTGCCAGTATCCTTCTGGCAATACAGAACATGAGCAAAACGATGACTGATCGATTTCCTCTTCTGGAAGCATTTTTGGCGTCCACTTAAGCATCTTTAGCGTGCCTCGGAGATAGAATTACAGAGGTTGAGAATGCTACTGCCGATTACGACTGCCGCCTTTCCCTCGTCGAGCAGAAGTGCGCAAAAGTACAATCAGAGAACAAAGCCCTCCATGAGAAGGTGATCAATCTGGAGGCTTGCTCCAGCCGGCAAAACATTAAAATCGTCAAGTCAAGTCAAGTCAAATTTTATTTCTATAGCACATTTAAAAGCAACAGAGTTAGGCCAAAGTGCTGTACAGGAAGAACATATGCATATAAAAAGAAACAAGGCAGATACGGTCTCTAAATCTTTCGGAGACAAAAACTGTTTTAATCTCAAATGAAAGAAACTGCCCTTTACCACTGAACTGATTTGTTTCTCAAAATTTAGTGACGAATCAAATGTAACCCCAAGATTCCTTGATAGCTTGATAGTACTCTGAAAATAAACTAGCAGTGGAAGGTTGGATGAAACGAGAGACAGAAAAACACAGACAGATTTAAACACACTTGGCAAATGGTGAGTAGGGCTAACGACTGATTGTGACAGATTAAAAGATTAATAAGACATAAAAACTCTTTCACCAAAGGTTTTGATGGACAGCAAATATGAATATTAAAGTCTCCTAGAATCAGCAGTCTATTACAACGAGATACAATATTTGAGAGGAACTCTCAACTGTTGAATGAAGTCCTTGTTAAATTTCGGAGGCCTGTAAATCTTAATTAAAGTGTGTCTGGGTCCTCTAGGATTGACAAACATCAAGCGTAGCGTCAGTTCTGGCAGGTCACGTTAGTCATGCTCACATCAGCTGACTGTCAGCTGATCACGTCTACCTATAGGAATACAACGTTTATCACAGCATACATATATAAGCTCCTTCATCAATGCACATAATACAGGAACCCCTATGTTGACTCTCATTAACTGTACCTCAAAACTGGAATACACATCCATTTGTAGTTGTTTGTTTTTAAAATGTTTTTTAAAAACAGTAGCGACACCCCCAAAATGAACGATTTATTAGATAATGATATTTATCAAGGCCATCCTTAGCGTCGGCAACTCAGCTTTTTCATCAGCTGGAGATGAAATCTTGACTGAACAGAGATTTAGCGGGTTTACTGACCGTAACTCTGCGGCCGACATTGAAGAAGACCGACAGGATGAAATAATTGGAATGATGTCGCTAACCAAAGTGAACTGTGTGTCCTTACAGAAATTGTGCCGAGATCCTCGGTGGACACATTGAGGATGGCGCAGAATTTTCAAGTGAGCACAGTGAATATATATGTCCACAGGAAGACGATATGATGAGTTCAGATTATGCAGATCCAGAGGTGAGTAGAACATAGCCATACTTGGACAGATATAATATCCAAGAGCCGAAACAGCTGGGTAGAAAGGACTAAGTACATTAAAACAGCTGTAACATACCAGAGCAGTGAGCAGAAAGGACAGCATCCTCTGTAGCACCACCATAACCAGGTCTATGTCCGAACACACGCCAGTGAATGACGAGTCTCCCACGAGGCGAAGCCAGTGTTGTAGTAGATGGCAGGCAGGTAATTCAAGTGATACCCACGACTGTCAGTTGATCCTCCAGCTGAAAGCATTCGATCCCAGGTTGTAGCAGGACCATCCGAGCACAAGCCAGTGAGTGCAGAGTCTCTTCCGTGGCAAAGCCAATGTTGAAGTGGAAAAAGTGTAGGCAGGTCGTTTAGGCGATCCTGCGATTACCAGCTGATCATGCAGCTGAGACGGCCGATCCAATATTGCACTCACAAGCCAGTTTTAGCGGATGAAAGGCAGTCAGGTAGCTCCCTTGAATCCAAATAGGATAGCTCCAAAAATATAATATACAGTGGGGCAAAAAAGTATTTAGTCAGCCACCAATTGTGCAAGTTCTCCCACTTAAAAAGATGAGAGAGGCCTGTAATTTTTATCATAGGTACACTTCAACTATGCGAGATTGTTAGAAAATGGAAGACATACAAGACCACTGATAATCTCCCTCGATCTGGGGCTCCACGCAAGATCTCACCCCGTGGGGTCAAAATGATCACAAGAACAGCGAGCAAAAATCCCAGAACCACACGGGGGGACCTAGTGAATGACCTGCAGAGAGCTGGGACCAAAGTAACAAAGGCTACCATCAGTAACACACTACGCCGCCAGGAACTCAAATCCTGCAGTGCCAGACGTGTCCCCCTGCTTAAGCCAGTACATGTCCGGGCGTCTGAAGTTTGCTAGAGAGCATTTGGATGATCCAGAAGAGGATTGGGATAATATCATATGGTCAGATGAAACCAAAATAGAACTTTTTGGTAAAAACTCAACTTGTCGTGTTTGGAGGAAAAAGAATGCTGAGTTGCATCCAAAGAACACCATACCTACTGTGAAGCATGGGGGTGGAAACATCATGCTTTGGGGCTGTTTTTCTGCAAAGGGACCAGGACGACTGATCCGTGTAAAGGAAAGAATGAATGGGGCCATGTATCGTGAGATTTTGAATAAAAACCTCCTTCCATCAGCAAGGGCATTGAAGATGAAACGTGGCTGGGTCTTTCAGCATGACAATGATCCCAAACACACTGCCTGGGCAACGAAGGAGTGGCTTCGTAAGAAGCATTTCAAGGTCCTGGAGTGGCCTAGCCAGTCTCCAGATCTCAACCTCATAGAAAATCTTTGGAGGGAGTTGAAAATCCGTGTTGCCCAGCGACAGCCCCAAAACGTCACTGCTCTAGATGAGATCTGCATGGAGGAATGGGCCAAACTACCAGCAACAGTGTGTAAAAACCTTGTGGAGACTTACAGAAAACGTTTGACCTCTGTCATTGCCAACAAAGGGTATATAACAAAGTACTGAGATTAACTTTTGTTATTGACCAAATACTTATTTTCCACCATTATTTGCAAATAAATTCTTTAAAAATCAGACAATGTGATTTTGTGGATTTTTTTTTTCTTATTCTGTCTCTCATAGTTGAAGTGTACCTATGATGAAAATTACAGGCCTCTCTCATCTTTTTAAGTGGGAGAACTTGCACAATTGGTGGCTGACTAAATACTTTTTTGCCCCACTGTAGGTGCACGTAAAAATGAAAACAAGTGTTTAAAAGTTTAAAAGGATCATGCCGGTAGAGCAGCGGCTGTCAGACATGCCAGCGTACACTCTAACTGGAACCGGAATCAGAGCACTTGTAGCTTGTTTTGGTACAAGCTATAAGTCAAATACACATTATTGGCCACTAAGCCAGTCGGCTTACCTGAGAAGATAGAGAATGGACACCCCACGGAGTTTCTGCCAAAGTTTATTCCAGACCTGCATGGTGCTAGCAACTTTCTTAAGTCGTTGGAAGTGGATCAAGCTCATCGTCTGGGGAGGCAACTATCTGGAGAAGACATGCGGCCGCGTGTGATGATAGCCTGGGTTCATCACTTTCAAATAAATACAGACAGTATAAACCTATACACAACTAACCTACTGAGAGAGTCTGACTATAAATATACTATATATAAATATTTACCTATACATAAAAATATACAAATGCTTTCACAAACATGGTACATGTGCAAAGAGAAACAGGCAAGCAGCTGGTTGGGGAACAGTGCAAGGTGATTTTTTTTAGTGCATGAGCATGTAAACTAACATATGTAAGAGTATTTTGTATGATTATGTACACAACAGTGTGTGTAGAAGGTGTCTAATGCACATAGAGAGAGTGTGTTACTACAGGTGGTTTGTACAGGCCCACTCACCTGTGTGTAACACTTTCAGAATTTCAAAAAAAAATTCAGACAGTTTTTGTATTTCGTGTGATGTGGTAAGGTTGGGGGTGTTTGGGGCAAGGTGAGACAGTCCATGTTTCAGGAGGTAGGGTTTTGTATGTATTTTCAGAGGGGGCGGGGTGATTTGAGTTCAGGGCTCTCACAGCCTGGGGGAAAAAGCTTTTGAGCAGTCTGGCGGAGCAAGCTTTACCTCTGGTACCCTCTTCCTGATGGTAGGAGCTTGAAGAGATTCTGGGAGGGATGAGTGGGAGCATCGTGTGTAAAATTTCCAGGATAGGGGCACCAATGATCTTTGCAGCCGTGTTCATTGTCTGCTGGAGGGTCTTGCGGTCTGCTGTGCTACAGTTCCCATACCAGACCAGGCAGTGATGCAGCTGGTCAGCAAGCCTCAATGGTTCCCCTATAGAATGTGGTGAGGATGGGTGGAGGGAGACTTGCTCTTTTCAGCCGGCGGAGAAAGTGTAGGAGCTGTTGTGCCTTCTTGGAGAGTGACGTGATGTTGTCCAGGTGAGATCCTGTGTGATGTGCACCCCCAGGAACTTAGTGCTGCTGACTCTCTCCAAAGTCGATGGACAGTGGGGGGTGATCAGCTGAGTTTCTCCTGAAGTCCATCACAACCTCTTTTGTCTTTCCCACATTGAGGGACAGGTTGTTATTGCCACACCATACCGCCAACTGTGCCACTTCCTCTCTGTAGTGCGTTTCATCGTTGTTGCTGATGAGACCTACCACCGCTGTGTCATCAGCGAACTTGATTATGTGGTTGAAGCTGAACTTGGCAGTGCAGTCTTGAGTCAGTAGCATGAAGATCAAGCGAGCTAAAGTATTTTCCCATTGAAATCTCTGTCTGCCGATGTCATGTACTTACAGGAGACCCATATTAGGCCCATGAGAGAGAAGATGCTCAAATGCAGCTGGGTTGGCCATATCTTTCAGTCCACATTCTCCAGCAAGGCCAGAGGATTTGCAATTTTAATCCGTAAGACAGTTCCTTTTACACATGTTTCCACTTTGAGTGATCCAAACAGGCGATATATTTTGGTAACTGGTTACATTTATTCATTTCATGTTACACTTCTGAATGTACACTCACCTAAAGGATTATTAGGAACACCATACTAATACTGTGTTTGACCCCCTTTCGCCTTCAGAACTGCCTTAATTCTACGTGGCATTGATTCAACAAGGTGCTGAAAGCATTCTTTAGAAATGTTGGCCCATATTGATAGGATAGCATCTTGCAGTTGATGGAGATTTGTGGGATGCACATCCAGGGCACGAAGCTCCCGTTCCACCACATCCCAAAGATGCTCTATTGGGTTGAGATCTGGTGACTGTGGGGGCCATTTTAGTACAGTGAACTCATTGTCATGTTCAAGAAACCAATTTGAAATGATTCGAGCTTTGTGACATGGTGCATTATCCTGCTGGAAGTAGCCATCAGAGGATGGGTACATGGTGGTCATAAAGGGATGGACATGGTCAGAAACAATGCTCAGGTAGGCCGTGGCATTTAAACGATGCCCAATTGGCACTAAGGGGCCTAAAGTGTGCCAAGAAAACATCCCCCACACCATTACACCACCACCACCAGCCTGCACAGTGGTAACAAGGCATGATGGATCCATGTTCTCATTCTGTTCACGCCAAATTCTGACTCTACCATCTGAATGTCTCAACAGAAATCGAGACTCATCAGACCAGGCAACATTTTTCCAGTCTTCAACTGTCCAATTTTGGTGAGCTCGTGCAAATTGTAGCCTCTTTTTCCTATTTGTAGTGGAGATGAGTGGTACCCGGTGGGGTCTTCTGCTGTTGTAGCCCATCCACCTCAAGGTTGTGCGTGTTGTGGCTTCACAAATGCTTTGCTGCATACCTCGGTTGTAACGAGTGCTTATTTCAGTCAAAGTTGCTCTTCTATCAGCTTGAATCAGTCGGCCCATTCTCCTCTGACCTCTAGCATCAACAAGGCATTTTCGCCCACAAGACTGCCGCATACTGGATGTTTTTCCCTTTTCACACCATTCTTTGTAAACTCTAGAAATGGTTGTGCGTGAAAATCCCAGTAACTGAGCAGATTGTGAAATACTCAGACCGGCCCGTCTGGCACCAACAACCATGCCACGCTCAAAATTGCTTAAATCACCTTTCTTTCCCATTCTGACATTCAGTTTGGAGTTCAGGAGATTGTCTTGACCAGGACCACACCCCTAAATGCATTGAAGCAACTGCCATGTGATTGGTTGATTAGATAATTGCATTAATGAGAAATTGAACAGGTGTTCCTAATAATCCTTTAGGTGAGTGTATGTTGCATAGTGATGTGTACAACATATGCCTTTTGAGAATTTATATAGCCTTTGTCACACTACCATGTTTGAAAAGCAGAAGCAAGCTCAGCGTAAAATAGGCTTCCGCTGCCTGTATATG
This sequence comes from Rhinogobio ventralis, assembly GCA_039654625.1. Classification (NCBI taxonomy): domain Eukaryota; kingdom Metazoa; phylum Chordata; class Actinopteri; order Cypriniformes; family Gobionidae; genus Rhinogobio; species Rhinogobio ventralis. The sequence continues at coordinate 20,633,254 of CM077201.1, forward strand.
GCAGTGCCCATAGTACGAAATTGTAGTAATTTATTGATAGTCAGTAATGACGGACCCCGGTGCAGCCACAAATATCATAACTATCTATAGGCATATACTGTAAGACATGTATTCAAGAAATGTATTAAAAACAGAAATATGCTATAGTTTCAGCCTTTATTTAAAGGCCGTGGAAACAGTCCAGTGGGTTCCTTACGCACGTCAATCCATTCCCGACGTTCTTGGTTTGCTTCTTATTTATTAAATATACAGGCAATTAGTTGATGAAACATTGGTCAAAATTTAAATACAATTTATACAAAACGAAATTCACTTTAAAGAAAGACTTTCTTCAAAACAAAACTCAATGAAGTGGTCAAAATCATGTCTGACCCCACTCCATGTCTCCAGACATATTGTGCATCTTACTCATGCTGCTCACTTTTCATAATCAACATATTAAATTTTAAAAATAATATCATAGGCTAATATTTAAACATAGCCTAACTATGAAAACTAAATAGGCTACGTTTTCTTTAACCCATGGCCGATGAAGGCGCCGGCGCTTCTGATGGATTTTTTCCCCCTTGACAGTGGAAACAACTCACAATACTTTTTTAGTATATTTAGTCATATTTAGTCATTTTTAGCCATACCGGGGTGCGTTTCCCGATCAGCATAGTTCAACAAGTCGGTGTTTCCCGTAACCATCGTTCCAACTAACGTATGCAAACAGCGTTGCAAACTTTACAGTGACAGCTCTCCACCTGTGGTTAGAAGCATAGTTTCTTGTTTGCATGACATGTGGACTTAATAAATCCTTATCTTGAGCAAAATAAGCAAGCTGACATTCAGTACAATCTATATCTTTTATTTAGAATACATACAGATGTAATTTACGTCTTTTTGTTTGTCAAGAGATTTAAAGCACCGTTTTTAATGAGTTTATGATTGAATCTGGAAATAAAGCAAAATAACCGAGAAAAATGAGAATTAGTCCTCAGATGCCATGTCCATAATTTATAGCATCTAGCATGAATTCGATCTCAAACTAATTCATTATAAAAGCAGTTATTACTCCACCACCTGCGTGACATCATTAACCAGCGTGACATCATTAACCAACGTGGTTTAACGACAAATTTGGGACAATACGGTTCAGGAACAGTCGCGACTAGCTAGTGGATTTCTTAAACGATGCATGGTACTATGGTAGTTAAGCAGCGAGTAACGTCGTTGTACGGGAAATGCACCCCAGATAAGTTAAAGACATAATTATAAACTATAAACTGTCTACTTTTATTAGCAACAAAGGCCGTGGATTCAGGGAACATATTATTTTGCATGCACTCCACTCCAAACGCTGTCTTCATTTCAAAAATGTATTTTGTTTATTAAACGCAAAGTTTTTAATTTCAAAAGCATTTCTAAATTCAGTTCATATTTCCAACAAACGAAATTCCAAGCCAAAATAACGAAATGGTAAAAAAAAAAAAAAAAAAAAAAAACTTAAGAGTTACCACCATGCAAATTTAAATATTTCTCCCTTCTCTCCCTACCCTGTGACTACAACCCGACAGGGGAACGGTGATTCATTAAATGTTCTAAATAAATATGCACATAGCCTAATAACAATAATAATAAACAAATACACAACTTATAATAAATAAACTCAAATATACTACAACACGTAGCCTATAGACAAGCTACAATACCATAAATGACGGAGTAGGCTATTTTAAGTTGTTATGCTGCTATAGACCTATAGGGAAAATCCAAACTTCACAGCCTACTCATCATCAAACTAAAAATGCAGTCAACCAAATAGAAAAGGTTATTTGGCTCAATTAATATTGTCTGTTGTACACAATCATGACTGCCGCTCTACAGTGCAATGGTGTTATTCCAAACAGGTTTTTGCTCATGTGAATGCTGTTTTAGACTGGGACACGAGTCATACAAAGCATTGTCACCATAATAAATAGTTTAGCATCCAAGTGCAAATATGAGAAGAATGAGAGAGGAGCAACTCTAGTTTCAGTTTTGCTTTAATAGGCTGGCCTAATTCGTTTAGGCTTTAAAATAAATATTGTTGAAAGGCTAATGAATGGCATTATCATTTCTGTTTGTTTTACATTTTTATTTTTAATTCTTGTAATGAATTTCGTTACATTTAAAGGATTTGATGTGGAAATAGCCTAATAATGTTTGTAAACATTTAGTTTTTACCAGTAGCCTATTTTTAATAAAATGCGACTGACCCACCAGTGCGATTTACCTGGGGGTTTTTTCTCTCAACAACTTAAGTCTTACCCAGTGCATGCTCAGGTACGACTCAGTGTGACAAAGGCACATAGGCTATATACATTCTCTAATGTGGATAAAGCATTTTGTACACATCACTATACAACATATGTCCTTATTAGGAGGTTTTTACAACATGCAAATTCAAACATTTCGCCCTTCTCTCCCTACGCGGTGACTACAACCCGACAGGGGAACGGTGATTAACTAAATGTTCTAAATAAATATGCACATAGCCTAATATTAATAATAAAAAAATACACAACTTATAATAAATAAATATAGTTTAGCATCCAAATACATCGTGAATATGGAAATATTTGGATTTGTGACAAATGAGAGAGGTAGGCTATCGCGCGTTTCTGTTTCAGTTTAGCTTTAAACGAATTCGTTTTGGCTTCATAGCCTATAGCTAAATTTGTCATTCTTGTTGTGTTCTGAATATCATTCATTCTAGAGTGAGGGTCAACTAAAATAGGCTATAGCATATTCAGCAAATACACTCTTTCAACCCAGACCTGCTAAGAGCGGGACACGAACCAGCGATCATTTCGGTAGTCAGGCACTAACAAGCAGGCAATCGACTACCGCATGCTGTAGGCTACTGCTATTAGCAATTACATTAAAGTATGATAAAGAGGTGTGATCTTTAATATGTTTAATGTTAGTACAGATTAAAATATTCCAAAAGTTATGGGCTATTGTAGATAAATATACCATATCAATTCATAGGCACTCCTTTGGCTAAAATGATCCGTGCTGAATTTGTCTGGCCTGACTCAGTTCATCATTGATTGGGTGAGAACAGTTCAAATTTACTGGCTGTGGAAATCGGTGGGAGTGGCTCATTATACTATAAGCAAAACGCCGTAAATAACGCGCGCTCTGTGCAACCAAAACGGCGTTTTTTACGCCGTCATATGGCAAGCTAAACAGCGTAAAAAGCGGCGCTTTTCAGGCACACTAAAACGCCTTCAAATACGGCGTCATTTACGTATTTCGTAAACGCGATTAATCTATAGCGTAATTCTGACCCTTTTGGCTTGCCATAGGACTCTGACCTGAAGCGCGCGCAGCCGTGCACACACCTTTCACTCAGACAGATCGCGACGTCAGTTTCGCGGATTACTGGCTTTGAATGGTCAAAAATATGTAAAAATGCACGTCCTGGCAAATATTCAGGTAAACACAGTCGAGTATGTCTATAGGCCCTGTCCCAAATGGCACACTTCATGTGCACTTTCGGTCTTGTGGACTTACAATGGCCGCTGCGTGCGCGTGTCCGTTAAATCCACAAGACTGCAGGCTGACCCATTCGTCATTTAAGCTTAAAGAAGGGTGCTCGTGAGAGCCCCCTTTGCGGCTGCTATGCGCCCTCGATGCGCACTTCAGCTGAGTTCGCGAGCTACGCAAAGGACTTCTACCCGGCATTCAAATAGAAAGTGCGGACTTAGAGGAAGACCGTGAGGGTTTAGGGTGCCATTTGGGACAGGGCCTTAGTGAACGTATACAGAGTTAAATGAGAAATCGGATGTGTTACAATACATTTGGTCCGTGCAGGCCTTAAAGGGCTGGACTTAATATTCTGTGTGATTTAATGTTAATCAAACAACAAAAGAAAATAGAAAATCACCCCATGCTTGACTAAATAACTTTAATATATTTATTAAGAATCAGTGTATAGTTAATTTACAGTGTGACTATGCAGACTACGCATTTTTGTTTTTACATTTGATTATTTAATTTATTTATTGAATGCTACTGTTAATTAGAGCTACTGTAGTTTTTGTCATATTATTTGTAATTTACATTTTGGCTTATTTAAAAAAAACAAAATTAAATTAAATATCTATATTGTAATTATAAAATTACATTTAAAAAAATATTAAATTACTTGTATCATGAAATAAGATTTTGGTCATCCCAACCTGTTCAGAATAGTGGTTAGTGTTAACATGATTGATAATAATGTGATTTGTAGCAAATCTCTGTAAGGATGTTCACACTGGCATGTATAGTTCTTCTTCTTCTTCTTCTTCTTCTTCTTATTATTATTATTATTATTATTATTATTATATTATTTTTAAATAAAGAGGGGTAATTGTCAAAAAGCAGGGCAGGAACATGCTGGCCAAGTGAGTTTAAAAACATTTTTTTAAATTGATGAAACAATGAATAGTAAGTTCTGTCATATTATTAAATAACTTTTACTGTTTTTTGCCATGGAATCGATTCACTATCGGTATCGAGGTATTTTAGTCTGGTATCGTATCGAAGTCATAATTTTGGTATCGTGACAACACTATTCTATATAAAAAGTATTTGCTGATATTTGTACCTTTTTATATTTTTACTCTTTTAGTTTTACATTTTGTCAAGGGCTTGTTTACATTTATGCTTTTTTATAGTACACTACTGAATGCCAAAGTTGCAAGTTAAATTCAATGTTTTTAAGTAAAATTGTTGAAAATTATTGTGATAAATTAGTCGATAGATTAATCAATATAGTTTTGTCGAGGCGAGTCAAGTCTGAAGTCTTATAAAATGCAACTTGAGTGCGACTCAAGTCCGAGTCACTAACTCGATTGCCCATCTCTGGCTCGTACTGAGAGAGCGAGCACAACGCTGACTACACTCAGACTAGTACAGCGACTATGACGCTCTCCCCTGTGACTATCAGTTGAGACTCACAGAGCATATTTTCTCTAAAAGAGCATTTTCACCGGCGTTTGTTTCAAAACACCTCACATTTAAGCGTATCACTTGCCGGGCCACGCCCCCGCAAGCCGTGTTCATTGAAGACTGACACTCTCGCGAGTTTCTAAACGCTGCGCTTTTGAACGTGTCGCCTGCCAGGGCCACACCCACACACAAGAGGAGAGGGTTAAGTCTTGCTGCGGCTGGACCACCCCAGAAAATGGCAGTTTCAGTTCTGGCAGCTGGAGATGTCCTGTTTGCAGTCAAAGGGCCCGTTCAAGTTCACGCACCCTTGCAACCAAACACTTTTATAGCAAACAAAATAAAACACAAAAATTCTCAACGAAAGAGTACTTTTCCTCTTCCAAACACATCTCTACAGCAGCCGCCTCCAGAATTAATTCAGCCCCTAGACACTCAGGCCAAGGCCTGGGAAGCCATCCCCGATGTGTCTGAATGGGGGCTGAAAACAATAAAATGAGGTTACCATTGTGGCCCAGTCGGAGGCAGAGTTAGAAACTCACAAATCCTGGCTCCTCAGCCATCTAGAATGCCTTGAGCTCAGGATCAACCTATCCAAGAGTGCACTGTTCCCCAGCCAGCAGATTGCTTTTCTGGGAACAGTTCTCACCTCTGCTCAAATAAGAGCCTGGCTCATGGCAGAACAAGCTCTCACTATTCAGCAGCTCACTGCGATAGATGGGAAATTCAGTCAATAGTGGGGAAAGAGTCAAGTAGATTTTAAGTAAATTCCTATGTATACTACCAGTTGACTAGCCTACACAAAAATTCAGATATGCAGAATTAGGAACATATCTGTTTTATATCAATATTATTTACTTTTAGGCTGTTTCAATAAAATTATAGTTTTGTCTTGTACTCAATGCACACAATGCTATGTCTTTTGTTTTCTCAAAGGCATTAATGAGGAATGGAAGGACATTCCCGATTTAAACAAAGGTAAAAACCCCTATATTATCTCAATAACTGAAATGCATTTCTATAAGCACTAAGGTAACTTACTATTATTCATTATGCATGCTTTGTTTATAAATCATTATTTTTACTCCTGTTTAATTCAAGCATTTTTACTGTAAACTGAACGCTTGTTTTATGAGATTTAAATCTCAGAGAAGGAGACATAATGGTGGTGAGTTCTGTTCCAAGACATTCAAGTACAATATTGGATAATTCAGAAACTAGTAGAGTATTCTCTGATACTTAAAACAATCTGCTTTAAAGTCTAATCAAAGGAGCGCCATTCTTGGGAATCAGTACAGGTGGAATATTCCAATCCCCTATAAGCTGAGTGTGAATCTCAGTAAGAAAACATGTATTTCTCACTTGGTTTAACAAATATTAGTATTTAAATTAAACTATGTATGTTTTCCATCCATCATGTGTTTTTCGATTGTGGTTTATAGGTATAAACTATAAAGGAATAATTTTGAGAGCCTTTGAGCAGTTCAGATTGAAATCATGTATTGACTTTAAGCCTAGAGCAGCAGAAGTTTTTTACATCTCTGTGGAGAGTCGTGAAGGGTACAGTATGGTTCCAGTTAATACACCTATTCTATAGACTATATAGACTACACTGTTCTATACTGAATTTATGGGATAAAACATTTGATAAACATCTCTGGCTGAGAAGCAAAGACTGTGCAGAGCTGTAATCTAAGGCAAAAATAGCTACATAAAATATAAAGAATCTTAAAGGGGTGGTTGATCAGCTTTTTTCGAAAGGCTTGATTGCATTTATGGGGTGTACTGTAACATGGGTTCATGCTTCGTTTTTTAAAAAACACATTATTTTCTCACATATTTTACTTTATTCTACACCACTGTGTCCCTTTTCGTAAAAAACGGCCTGTTGAGTTCCTGGTTCTATGAAGCCCCTCCCTCAGAAATACGCTATGGGCTCAGATTGGTTAGCTGGCCCAGTGTGTTGTGATTCGCTAACCGCCTAGTGCACATTGTGCAGAAACATCACGCCCCTTACCATTATGGGTAGTTGCATGTGTTCAGGTGTATTGTAAACAATGGCGTCAATTAGGTCTGGGCGGTAAATCGAGTTTGTACGATATATCGATATATTATTTAGAAACGATATGGAATGAGGCAATACCATTTATATCGATATACAGTAGATTGATACGAGCGCATCTGAAAAAAAGCGGAGTACGCAGAGTGAGCTGATGCAGGGAAAGTGCATGATACAACTTGTCCTCAACATGACACATCCTTTATATTAAGGGCTTCAAAATAACTGGTAAGACATAGTTAACACGTATAGTTTAAAGCAGCTTGCCCTGTCAGATGCTCTGAGAGATAAGCTACTTGTGCTGACAAACAGATATACTTGTGGTGTTTAATGCGTTTGAAATGTGGTGCTTTCCTCAGTGCATAACTTGCATTTCACAGGTATATTCTCCATCTGTAAATGTTAGAAAGTCATGCAAATATGTCCATTTTGCTGTCCGGAGAGGACAAGCCTTCTGCATGTGAATCTCTGCTAAAATGCAGGCTTCCATGAATGAGCGCCGCCACGTGCATGCGCGGCAAACTGACGGAGCGCAATAGAATAGGAATGTACATATTGACTAAAATGTACATATTTCTAAAATATTTGTTGATGGACAATAAATGTGCCATATGTGGAATTTTAAATCTACAAGTAAGTATATTTTTATGAAAGTGACCATTATGATGGGGTAATCAAATAAGCTAATATGCTTTTGTTTTTATTTTCATTTTTAGTTTAGTGAATTATTAATTTTGTTTTTAGATTGTAATGTTACAATGTTAGAATGTAATGTGATTTTAACCCCCTTTTTGCACAAAATATATATTGCATAGCCTACATTACATTCACTGTATTTATTTATAGCCTTTACTATCAACATTGTTTTGATATCATTGGGCAGGATCTGAAATAAAATGAATTATTAAAATAAATACAGATTTTTATCCAAATAGAACGTAGAAAATACCTAGATATATACCGTGTATCGCCATTCAACCAAAAAGTACAGAGATATGATTTTTTGGCCATATCGCCCAGCCCTAGCATCAATATTGCCTTATCATTTTGAGCCCAAATCAGACCCAAAGAATATTAGTGAAGAGGATCAATCAGAACCTGTGCAAGAACAGCTGTTACAGGACATTTCAGAATTGTATTTTTTTTTTATTTACTTTGTAGATATGCTGTTATTTGAAAATGCTACTACTGTTTATGTTAGCTTTTGATGTACGGTTTTAGCCTTTTTAAAGCTTCAGTACAGCCAGGGGCGGATCTAGAAAATTATTTATGGGGTGGCAAGGGGGTGGCATGAGAACTATGAGGGGTGGCAACACTGAAGCAAGCATCCTTGCATGGTTCTTTTGGATTCAAGTAATAATATACATATCCAGTGTATATACACGGGGGAACACATTTTTAATGGTCTATAAAGATTAAAGACTGTTATGTGATAGATTTTGCCTGAACCTGATAGCTGGACTGGAAACTTAAAGTAAGTACAAGTTCATATCAATATGAATTTACAAAGCATGACAAACAATACAGATTATATGCATCAAGTACTGGTTTATTTAATCACCAACACATAGCAAATACATATAAACCACAAGTTGTAGTGTATCTAGATTAAGATATGGTGCATTCAATCACCAACAAATATAAAAAAATAAAATAAAAAATCACAGGTTTTAGTGCAACAAGAGCAACAAAATGGCCATCTAAAGTCATCAAATATCTTGTCTCACCAGTATCTAATAACAAAAGCACTGATTGTAACCATAATATATGCTTTACAAGGTAAACATATTGATATATGGTCCTTTAAATCATAACATAGGTTATAAAAATAAATAGGTTTTGACTATTTTATGTTAATGTAAAAAACATTTGAAAAGGCACACTGAACACAACATACCATGCACCTGGTGTTTGAAGCTCTCTCTCTTCTCTTTCATTGTCTGAGCTCTCTTCCTCCCTTAGCCCTTTCTCTTCCACCTCTTTACTCACTTCATGCTGTATTTCTTCTGTCTCATCACCTCTATCTAGCTCTTTGTCATCCATTTCTATATTTCTTTCATCCACCACTACATCTTCTCTGCTGCCTTCCACAGCTTAATTTGTACGTACCTGCACCTTCCACTCCCACATTATCTGACTCTGATTTTCCTTTTCTTTTCGGTTTAAAAAAACTCTGGATGTCAGCCTTTCGTTTCCTAGTAGGCTATCCCGCAAGACGTAACAACAAGTACAAAGTTTAGACTTTCTAGCTTTCTAAATGTACACTACACTCAATAGTTTTAAAGTTTTTAAATAGTTAGTAAAACATCACACCTGTTTCACACATACTCTGTCTGCAGTCCGTATGCGATGCAGTGCGCAACTGATCCGCGGTTGTATACCACAAACACAACATTTATTCATTATTTTTATTTCAAATCCAAACGTTGTTACTGAACATGATGGCTTATCAGCATTGCAATCCACTCTTTCATATGTCACGTTTAAACGCACTAGGCCTACATTTAAACGTTTTATTCCATTCATTACTTTATATTTATATAGCCTAGTACTTTAGATTATATATTACGTTGCTCACGCAAGTGGCAAAACATTTAAACATAGGCCTATGTTAAACATTAAACACTTTACATTAAAACTTACAATAGACAAAAAAATATAGTCTTTTCTTTCATTTTTAAATCTTTTTACAAGAAATCCTGCAGGTCATAAAGAACTTTGTTTTTCCACCTCCAAGAAAGGACGAGTGCTCTCCATTATGTCTCCTTGTTTACCTTAAGGTGTCGTTTTCCTTGCTATACCCTAGGCAAAAAGTCATGTGTTGACTCTGAAACAGATTAGACTTTAAATGATATGCATCTGTGGTGAAATTACTAGATTTTCACTTCAATACATGTTTATTTTATTGCGAACAATGCTCTGTCACTTTAATTCAGCGCGTGCAGCACAACAAAAAATAGACTCGGTGTGGAAACTATCGCAACACTGCTGCAGACGCACCGCTCCTGGAACGCACTGCCGGACCGCATCCGCGTGCAGTGTGAAAGCTCTAACCGGTTAACATGGGTACAGGAAAAAATATATACGCACTGCAAACGGAGTGTGTGAAACAGGCGATGGAGTCATCTGATCGCGCTAGTTGCGTTGCGGATCACTAAGCAGTTCATAAGCGAGTCATTTGTTTGGACTACTACACAATAATAGAAATACATGTTTTCTTGCTATTATTTCATCACATTGAAGCGCCGCTGATGTAAATCGGTAGAGAAAACAAATTATATTTTATACATTGGGAATTTGGGATACACTGCTGGAGTGGCAATGGTCTTTCTTAGGGTGGCGGTTGCCATCCCACGCCACCCCGGTAGAACATATGCAGAATACATGATTGCTTTGTAGCCTTTTTTATAATCGTTCTAACAAATTATACTACAGTTCTCGAAGGGATTATTTGATTACACACTGTGGATCTATAGTGATTGCTACTGTACTGACTGCATAGCACCGTTAGTTTTGTCTTTATAGAACGATTGTAGCCAAATATCTGTCGCCAGAACTATGAGACCATTACGAAGAGTAATCATGGATTTATTACAGTGGCCAAATCAAACACAGAACCATGTTTAGCGTGCCTGCATTTACTCATCACTTAAACGCCAACAAACACCAACATTCGAAGTTCGCTAGTGGGATTAAAAAAATTGTAGGTGTTTGTCTGATAAATTTGAATTAGCAATTAGGTAACGTTAACTAGCAGAGCCAAACAGCGTTCTCCTTTGTTTACGTCCTTGCTACAGTATAAAAACAATAATAGAAACTATTCATGGAAAACACATCAACAAAGAATAAAACATACTTACAGGTTGTGGCCCATAAACAACAGCTTCTGCTTTTAAAGTGGGAACTGCTCCATCTTTGAGGACAAGCTTTTCTGCGAATCAGGCATTGAACTTGCGCTAATTGGGGAAGCGGTCTTCCGTAAAATGTGCACCACACAGAGCTATATTTGGATAATAATGTTCAGGAAGGCCGAACAAAGAGGACCTGCAATCTGGGTGAAAATGACAGCGTTAAATGTGCTGTTATCTCTCACTTATTTTGCAGGTGTTTCTCAAGTGTCGGCCGCACATCTCCTGGAGGCCAGACTCTTTCCATTGGAAATGGCTGTGGAATAAAAGCCATTGTTGAGCACGAGTTTCTCCATGCACTAGGATTTTGGCATGAGCAGTCAAGATATGACAGAGATGATTATGTGACCATCAAATTTGAAACAATAAATAAATAAATCATAAAAGGTTGCCTTGTATTTGTATTATTTTGTTTTTTAGGAAAAGAGTTAAACAGTTATATACAGCCATACACTGACATACTGATTCCATATAACTATTACTCTGTGATGCATTATGATAAAAATGCCTTCAGTAACGGTAATGGATTCACGATCATTACCAAACTTCCTGAGTTCCAAGATGTGATTGGTCAACGCCTGGACATCAGTGAATATGATGCGATTGAGCTCAACAAACTCTATAAATGCAGTGAGTATTTCTCTCACACATCATTTTCATTTTGCAGTTTGTTTAATATTTCAGTAGGACTTAAAGTCTTTCCCTGAAGACCAGGGAAAACATGTTATGAATGGGAAGTTGTAAGGAATTGATTTTGCCTCAGTGTTTGTCTGTTTGCATTACAGGTTTCTCCATCTCTTTCCTTGACCACTGCAGTTTTGATGATGAATCTCTGTGTGAGATAAGCGTCTGTTCTGCTGCTGATTATGGCTGGCAGAGAGTGAAGACAGTGAAAGGTATCAATGTGACTGACCACACATACTTGAGCAAAGAACAGAATGGTGAGATTTATTTATTTATTTATATAGCACAGTTTACTACAACACCCAAGTTTCACCCAAAGTGAAAAAAAAAAAAAAAATAAAAAAAAAAATTATATATAAACAAACAAATCATCTGAAAACATACAGGTGCTGGTCATATAATTAGAATATCATCAAAAAGTTGATTTCACTAATTCCATTCAAAAAGTGAAACTTTTATATTATATTCATTCATTACACACAGACCGATATATTTCAAATGTTTATTTCTTTTAATTTTGATGATTATAACTGACAACTAAGGAAAATCCCAAATTCAGTATCTCAGAAAATTAGAATATTATGAAAAGCTTCAATATTGAAGACACCTGGTGCCACACTCTAATCAGCTAATTAACTCAAAACACCTGCAAAGGCCTTTAAATGGTCTCTCAGTCTAGTTCTGTAGGCTACACAATCATGGGGAAGACTGCTGACTTGACAGTTGTCCAAAAGACGACCACTGACACCTTGCACAAGGAGGGCAAGACACAAAAGGTCATTGCAAAAAAGGCTGGCTGTTCACAGAGCTCTGTGTCCAAGCACATAAATAGAGAGGTAAAGGGAAGGAAAAGATGTGGTAGAAAAAAAGTGTACAAGCAATAGGGATAACCACACCCTGGAGAGGATTGTGAAACAAAACCCATTAAAAAATGTGGGGGAGATTCACAAAGAGTGGACTGCAGCTAGAGTCAGTGCTTCAAGAACCACTACGCACAGACGTATGCAAGACATGGGTTTCAGCTGTCGCATTCCTTGTGTCAAGCCACTCTTGAACAACAGACAGCATCAGAAGCATCTCGCCTGGGCTAAAGACAAAAAGGACTGGACTGCTGCTGAGTGGTCCAAAGTTATGTTCTCTGATGAAAGTAAATTTTGCATTTCCTTTGGAAATCAGGGTCCCAGAGTCTGGAGGAAGAGAGGAGAGGCACACAATCCACGTTGCTTGAGGTCCAGTGTAAAGTTTCCACAGTCAGTGATGGTTTGGGGTGGCATGTCATCTGCTGGTGTTGGTCCACTATGTTTTCTGAGGTCCAAGGTCAACACAGCCGTATACCAGGAAGTTTTAGAGCACTTCATGCTTCCTGCTGCTGACCAACTTTATGGAGATGCAGATTTCATTTTCCAACAGGACTTGGCACCTGCACACAGTGCCAAAGCAACCAGTACCTGGTTTAAGGACCATGGTATCCCTGTTCTTAATTGGCCAGCAAACTCGCCTGACCTTAACCCCATAGAAAATCAATGGGGTATTGTGAAGAGGAAGATGCGATATGCCAGACCCAACAATGCAGAAGAGCTGAAGGCCACTAGCAGAGCAACCTGGGCTCTCATAACACCTGAGCAGTGCCACAGACTGATCGACTCAATGCCACGCCGCATTGCTGCAGTAATTCAGGCAAAAGGAGCCCCAATTAAGTATTGAGTGCTGTACATGCTCATACTTTTCATGTTCATACTTTTCAGTTGGCCAAGATTTCTAAAAAATCCTTTCTTTGTATTGGTCTTAAGTAATATTCTAATTTTCTGAGATACTGAATTTGGGATTTTCCTTAGCTGTCAGTTATAATCATCAAAATTAAAAGAAATAAACATTTGAAATATATCAGTCTGTGTGTAATGAATGAATGAATATAATATACAAGTTTCACTTTTTGAATGGAATTAGTGAAATCAACTTTTTGATGATATTCTAATTATATGACCAGCCCCTGTACACACAATAGGACTCAAAACCCTGTCATAAAAACTCAGTTAGAATTTAACAGATGTGATTATAACTGACAACTAAGGAAAATCCCAAATTCAGTATCTCAGAAAATCAGAATATTACTTAACATGGCTTTGAACACAGGTAGAGATTTGACAGATCTAATAGCGAGAGGGAGATCGTTCCACATTTAGGACCAGCGCGAGAAAAGGCTCTATCATCCCTATATTTGTATTTTGTCCTGGTAACGCAGAGATGATGTTGATTTTCTGATTTCAAGGATCGAGCGGGAATATAGATTAACACCATACTGGACAAGTATACAGGGGCTAGATTGTGAATGGCCTTGAAAACAAGTACAAGAATCTTATAAATAATTCTATACCGTACCGTTACTGTCAGTCAGTCTGTTTTGACATCACAGGAAATGCTTCACTTCCATCCACAGTTGCACACAACTATTCACCTGTTTTCATGCCTGCAGGGACGTCTTTTTTCATGCACTTCAGCACTGAGGGCAGAAACAAGGGTGACGCAGCCAGAATGGAGACCAAGACAATGACCCCTAAAAAAGACTGCAAAGTCCAGTGCCTGCAGTTCTACTACTAGTGGTAATGAGTCGGACCAGCTCAACATCTGGATCCGAGAATACCAGAATGATACAGACACCAGAGGAGCTCTCAGACTTATGAATCAGACCTATATCTGTCTCTTCCACATATACTGTACTAACAGAATTTTTTTTTGCCTATGCCTTCAAGATGTCCCTAAAATGTTTAAAGTTAATTTAATTTCTTGCAGAACTCCCTGGTAATTACTGGAAACTGCATCATGTGTCACTGAACGCAAACAAAACCTTCCAAGTTGTATTTGAAGCTCGTAAAGGAGCTGGAAACTCCCGTGGAGGCTTCTCAGTGGATGATATCAATATTTCAGAGACTGAGTGTCCCCACACATGGCAGATAAGGGGCTTTTCAATAAGGGAATCTTAAACACATTACAGTCCATTGTATTACTCCAGTGATGGTTATCGCTTTCAGGCTGCGTTAGTGGTGTATCAGAATTACCTTTATATGTATGTTCGTCTGGTATCTGGTGCATATGATGACCAGTTACAGTGGCCTTGTCCATGGAGACAAATAACCTTCCAGATGCTTGACCAGAATCCACACATACAGAAGCGCATGTCCTCTGAGCAAAGCATCACCACTGACCCTGCTTCGATTTCTTCCAGTGAGAATCTGATTTTTTTTTTTCCACATCTTCACATACATATGTTTCCAGAATCTATATCTAACACAGATGGATCTTTACATGTCGCAATAATATACAACTCTCCTGATATTAGAGTAACAATTTATAACAATTTCAAAAGAATGAAATAAAGCATATTTTGTTAACTTTTGGAGCTTGTAAGGGTTCAGTTTGCGCAGATGTTTTATACCATCATCACTGTCCTCGTCAGAGCTCATTCAGCATCTGACTCATATTCGTTATCTCAAACATAGTCTCAAAACTATAATTTTCAGCCTCTTCAAAATCAAAATTTTGATCGCTGACAGCTTCTTCACCAGATCCACCATCACGTGACAGTGACACTAATATTTGATTGCGTTCAGTACTTGCTCTGCAGTAATTAACAAATTATTGTTGTGCAGAAAAAAGAATATATGTATACTCTTACACACCTCAGGACATTAGCGACCCTATACAATTTTTACAAAAAAAATTATGGAAAAACAGGCAGTCTTTTATAATTGTATTATTTTTTTCTATTTATATTGTTTATAATGAATTGACTGAGGAATACTAAGAAGGTTGATGTCTAACAAAAAAAAAAATGAATGAGGAGGAGGGTAGTGAACAACGTCCTGGGTCAATAAAGACCCGAGGGCTTTTAAAAAGACATATTTTGTTGTAACAGATGGCAGATATTACTGGGACAATCCTCAAAAAAATGGAATTCGAGTCACCACTGGCAATGATATATCCGTATATGTGGATATTTTTTCGGCCTATACATATGCCATAGCGAAAGATGATCTGACTAGAAGAGAGTTCATCAAGGGTGGTGACATCATATTTCTCCTCACCATGCAAGGTAGGTCTTGTAATGTAACCTCAGATAACAAGTTTAACTTGAAGCAAACTGAGCATAATTAGAATGATGACAAGGATTCAGTTGGGCGGCTATGATATATTTCTATTGTGTCCCACTTTCTCATTTCTATAAATGTTGTTTTCCAATCCAGATATCTCAGGGCTCCTTCAGAAAGACTCTCTACCCTGCCCTAAAGTGACAGTGAAGAACTTCAATGTTTCTCCTGATGCAAGTGCCCAGAAGGGACCATGTGGGACCAGGTTAATATCCTTTTAACCTCTGTTGTACTAAAATATTTTTTGGAAAGTACTTTAAAAAATAATGTAGGACATAACATGTTATACTGAGTAACATCTGTAAGGCTGGAAGCTACTCTACAATTTTGAACTAATAATAGTAACAAAAAGCAGATGAAGGCTAATGTGTATAAATCAATAATTTATCTGACTCCAATATAATTAATCTGACTCCATTAAAGTTGTTATCCTTTATCCTCTGATTTTTTTAAAAGGTAAAAAAAGAACTGATTAAAAAACATGGGACTAAACCTGAATGTTTAGATGAGTTACAACCACTTTAGCTTTTAACAAACTTTTTAATGCTTTCTTATACACTGAGCGAAGCATTGTTAAACATGAGTGGAAAACAAATACCAAAACCAAAAGGGCATAAATCTGAAGGCAAATGGTTCAATTGCATTAATAATGTTTATTTTCATATTTTTCTCTTTTTTTTAGTGATTGTGTGGACACATTTTGCAATCCCAGTGCCAATACACCTTCCTCTCTGATCATCTTGGTGCTTTGCTTTCTTTTGCTAGTGAGTTCATCATGAGAAATCACTATTATCACAGTCCTACGTCTGACTACATAAGCCCTTTTAGTGTCTTTATAGTCTTCCTACGTTGTTGGGGGGAAAAAAAGTTTAAACCAGCCTAAGATAGGGTCTCCCCGAATAAAAGTTACATTAAAATGTAAAGACAAAGGCACAAATACTAGTCTATACAACCTAGACTGATTTGTTAAATGAAAAACATTTGTCCAACTTTGTGTTCCTTTTAGCCACACATTGCATATTCCACATGTCTGTTTAACAGTATCCCTGAGGATCATTTATGAACTGCCATACCCAGACCTGAATATGTGATCTCAGGTTGTTTGCGGTAACCCCCAGCTGGGTATGGATGAAGTGGGAATCTCCCTTCTTAACTTAAGTAGCTTCTCATTGCGCTGACCCTCAGTTTCTATGGCGTCGTGCTCCTCAAGTGATTGACGAATGAGGGACTTGAGCAAGGGCAGTCCAAGGCCAGTTGTGGCAGAGACTGGGACGATGTGCATAAAACACATTAGTGTTTTAGGGGTGATGTCCTCCGGAAAGGTGAGGCTTGATTCTAGAGAAGCAGAGCGTCACACTAAAGTTATCAATCAAGGAGAAATGAACATACACAGTCATCAAGAACTCTTTAAAGATCAATGCAATGGAACAATCACATGTATTTGTGGCAGAAACTTGAGCCTGCCAAAATCGTCAAGTACAAATCACTGACAAATCACAGAACAAATAACCATCTTCAGGGAAAAATTGCAGTATGTATTTATGAAAGACTGGTCATTCTCAAGAGTGCTTTTTAAACAACTGCATGAAAAATAATACAATCACTTTATTGATAAAAGCATCTGTGTCATGTTGAATTTCTGACGCACCTGCTCTATACCTAAAATAACACGAAACAAAAGCTAAGTCTTAAAATCTGTGACTAATATATGTGATATTACCTACATAATAAATAGTCCCTAAATAGCTTGTTTGCTTCCAATAATACCTACCTTCCTGGTTCTCCAAGTGAGCTTCCAGTTCTCGGAGCTGGCCCTGAGCCTCAGGGAGGTCCATCTTATTTATGACAAGGATGGCTGGCTTGCCTAACAGTTCCTCCTTATACAACTCCAGCTCCTGAAGATCAAGAGCAAGTTATGCAGCACAATGCTTTATGCAGAAGCATTTCATTAAGAAAAACAGTAGTGTTTTATTACATCACATGGGTTTTTTATATTTATATATATATATATATATATATATATATATATATATATATATATATATAAAATACATAATGTATGTGTGTGTGTGTGTATGTATATGTGTGTGTGTATATATATATACACTACTGTTCAAAGGTTTAGGGTTTAGACTAGGGTTAGTAATTTTTTAATGTCTTTAAAGTCTCTTATGCTCACCAAGGCTGCATTAAAAAAAATGACTGGGAAAAAATACAGTAAAATATATTGTGGAAAATTAACAATTTAAATTAACCGTTTTTTATTTTAATATATTTGATAATGTAATTTATTTTTTTAACGGCAACGCTACATTTTCAGCAGCTATTATTGGCTTATTTGGTGCTCGAGAAACACTTCTTATTACTTTCAATGTTGAAAACAATTTTGTCTGTCACTTTTGATCAATTCAATGCAATGCATTCTTGCCGAATAAACCCAAAAAAAAAATTATTGAACCCCAACCTTTTGAACGGTAGTGTATTTATATTTACCTTGGTTAAAAGCAGTACGGTTTCAAATGCAGACCTAAACGGGGTGTTACTAGCTAGCTGAAACCCACAGACGTCGACCTGAAACATCAGAACATGAGATTACTATACAACTCTCCCAGTCCTTAACATTAAGTTAACAGACTGAATGCAGTACCACAAACATGAGCTGCTTGGTTCTTTCCACATGCTTGAGAAACTTGTGTCCCATGCCTTTATTCACGTGAGCACCTTCAATGAGTCCTGGTAAGTCTGCCACTGAAACCTTAAGAGAAAAACAACTTCTGTAACTCATTCTAACATCAGTCTGAAGAAATGTGTATTATATGACACAACATATAACAGAAAATCATATTTGCTAAAGATCTGTTTATCAAAAATGTAACTGTATATTGTCATTTTTGGTTTATTTTTCTTAATGGGAGAAGGTCAAAACCAAGATTGTCAAGCAGTATACAGAATTCAGAATAAATCTAATTTAGTTATATCCTTAAATTAAAAACAAAGACTCCTTCACACAATGTGGTCTTCTGAACAAGCATGCCGTTGTTATAACTACAATACGTTGTGACATGACAGCAACCTCCTGAGATGAGTGAATGTTATTTTAAATAAAATGAGTTCAGCACATTTTTGAAGAGTGTCTACCTGCTTGTGGTCATCATACATGATCTTTCCGATTTCAGGTCTTAAAGTTGTAACTGAGGGGAAAAAAACAAGGGATAATTATAAAATTACATTATAATAAAAATAAAAATGTTGAATCTATCTATCTATCATATATATATATATATATATATATACACACACACACACTCACCTAAAGGATTATTAGGAACACCATACTAATACTGTGTTTGACCCCCTTTCGCCTTCAGAACTGCCTTAATTCTACGTGGCATTGATTCAACAAGGTGCTGAAAGCATTCTTTAGAAATTTTGGCCCATATTGATAGGATAGCATCTTGCAGTTGATGGAGATTTGTGGGATGCACATCCAGGGCACGAAGCTCCCGTTCCACCACATCCCAAAGATGCTCTTTTGGGTTGAGATCTGGTGACTGTGGGGGCCATTTTAGTACAGTGAACTCATTGTCATGTTCAAGAAACCAATTTGAAATGATTCGAGCTTTGTGACATGGTGCATTATCCTGCTGGAAGTAGGACTTCAGAGGATGGGTACATGGTGGTCATAAAGGGATGGACATGGTCAGAAACAATGCTCAGGTAGGCCGTGGCATTTAAACGATGCCCAATTGGCACTAAGGGGCCTAAAGTGTGCCAAGAAAACATCCCCCACACCATTACACCACCACCACCAGCCTGCACAGTGGTAACAAGGCATGGATCCATGTTCTCATTCTGTTTACGCCAAATTATGACTCTACCATCTGAATGTCTCAACAGAAATCGAGACTCATCAGACCAGGCAACATTTTTCCAGTCTTCAACTGTCCAATTTTGGTGAGCTCGTGCAAATTGTAGCCTCTTTTTCCTATTTGTAGTGGAAATGAGTGGTACACGGTGGGGTCTTCTGCTGTTGTAGCCCATCCGCCTCAAGGTTGTGCGTGTTGTGGCTTCACAAATGCTTTGCTGCATACCTCGGTTGTAACGAGTGGTTATTTCAGTCAAAGTTGCTCTTCTATCAGCTTGAATCAGTCGGCCCATTCTCCTCTGACCTCTAGCATCAACAAGGCATTTTCGCCCACAGGACTGCCGCATACTGGATGTTTTTCCCTTTTCACACCATTCTTTGTAAACTCTAGAAATGGTTGTGCGTGAAAATCCCAGTAACTGAGCAGATTGTGAAATACTCAGACCGGCCCTGTCTGGCACCAACAACCATGCCACGCTCAAAATTGCTTAAATCACCTTTCTTTCCCATTCTGACATTCAGTTTGGATTTCAGGAGATTGTCTTGACCAGGACCACACCCCTAAATGCATTGAACCAACTGCCATGTGATTGGTTGATTAGATAATTGCATTAATGAGAAATTGAACAGTTGTTCCTAATAATCCTTTAGGTGAGTGTATGTATATATAGATAGATAGATAGATAGATAGATAGATAGAGAGAGAGAGAGAGAGAGAGAGAGAGAGAGAGAGAGAGAGAGCAAATAAAGAAACCAATCGTTTGTTTTTTTTCAGCAAATTTCTTGTGTAAATATTTGTATGAAGATTTAACAACTAAGACAAACTGAACAAGTTTCACAGACATTTGACAAACAGAAATGAAATGAGTCCCTGAAAGGGAGGTCAATCAATATCAAAAGCAGCAGTCAGTATTTGGTGTGGCCAGCACTCTTATCGCAAGGCACTTGAAGCTCACGTCTGGGGGGACACAATGTTACAATGTGGTTTGGCTTTGGCACTACAAGGATGATCAGCTGTCATTCCTGTCTCCCTGTAGCACTTTCTTAGGCGTCTTACATTACGAACGATGCAGTTTATTGCTCTGTTCACATCTGCAGTCCTCATGCCTCCTTGCAGCACACTGCTTTTCTTACTTAGTATTTTTTTCCCCGTGTTTCCAGTCCAAATATCTAAAAATTCTTAAATCAAGATGATTTTACTAGATAAGTAAAATGACATAATATATTTTTTCTTGTTTTCTGTGGGAAAAAAAATCTAAATGAAGTGAGTTTTTGCTTAAAACAAGACAGAAGTTGAGACAGAAACAAGAAACAAGATTTCAATCAGAAACAAGATTATTTTTCTTACCCCATTGGCAGATAATTTTGCTTGCCAGACAAAAATACTAAATAAGAAAGGCATTTTTTGCAGTGCAGGTCTAAGGTATGTTCACACAGGTGATCAGACACCCTGGGCATCTTTCTCCTGGTGCTTTTCAGAGTCAGTGAAAAGGTCTCTTTAATGTTCCAAGTTATTGTAACTGTGAGCTTAATTGTCTACCACATGTCTTAAGGACTTTTCCACAATAATTGTTTATGGTTCACTGAACAAGCATGAAAAACATGGTTTAAACCCTTTTCAATAAAGATCTGTAAAACATATTTAGATTTTACAAAACTATATTTAAAATACAGTATCCTGAAAATGGGACGTTTCTTTTTTGCTGAGTATCTAGTCGACATCGACATATATATATATCCAGTTTGGATATATATGTCGTATAGGAACAACAAGCAGTTGGACAAGCTGGTGGAAAAAGCCAGCTCTGTTCTTGGTAGGAGTCTGGATTGTGTGGGAGTGGTAGTGGAGAGGTGCATAAGGAGAAAATTGCAGGCAATACTGGACAATGCCAATCATCCTCTTTATAACATCTTGATTAACCAGAGGAGCAGTTGTAGTAGACGACTCATCTCACTGTGTTGTAGAACCGAGAGGTTTAGAAGATCTTTCATCCCTATGGCCATCTCTACCATCCACATTGGACTATCTCTACCATCCACATTGGACTCACACCAGTTTGCCTACCGTAGCAATAGGAGCACAGAGGATGCAGTCTCCTTGGCACTGCACTCTGTGCTTACACATCTGGACAATAAGAACACGTATGCACGTATGCTGTTTGTTGACTTCAGCTCAGCATTCAACACTGTCATCCCAACCAAGTTAATAGCCAAACTTGGAGACCTGGGCATCAACACCTCAATGTGCAACTGGATATTGGACTTCCTGACCAACAGACCCCAGAATGTTCGATCAGGCTCCACCTACTCCACCTCCACCACACTCAATACTGGCGTACCACAGGGCTGTGTGCTAAGCCCATTTCTCTACTCCCTCTTCACCTCCGATTGCAAGCCTGTGTATGGATCTAATTCCATCATCAAGTTTGCGGACGACACTACGGTGATTGGACTCATCAGCAACAACGATGAGACCGCCTATAGGGAGGAGATCCAGCACCTGGCCACATGGTGCACTGAAAATAATCTGCTCCTCAACACCACCAAAACAAAAGAACTCATCGTGGACTTCAGGAAAGAGGCAAGAGGCACACACGACACCATCCACATCAATGGAACGGCTGTTGAGCGTGTCTCCAGTTTCAAGTTCCTGGGGATCCACATCTCGGCGGACATGTCCTGGACAACTAACACCTCCAGCCTGGTCAAGAAGGCTCACCAGCGTCTTTTCTTCCTGAGGACACTGAGGAAGAATCAGCTATCCTCGGCTATACTGGTGAACTTCTATCGCTGCGCAATAGAAAGCATCCTGACCAACTGTGTTACAGTATGGTATGGGAGCTGCTCTGCTGCAGAGCGCAAGGCACTACAGCGGGTGGTGAAAACCGCCCAGCGCATCACAGGGACTCCACTACCTGCCATCGACCACATCCAGAGGAAACGCTGTCTGCATCGAGCTCGCAGCATCCTTAAGGACTCCTCTCACCCAGCCCACAAACTGTTTTCTCTCCTGCCCTCTGGTAGGCGTTTCAGGTGCCTCCGGACCAGGACCAGCAGACTTAAGAACAGTTTTTTTCCCAGAACTGTCTCCATATTGAACTCTAACCCTCGTTGATCCCACTCCCCCTATATACTGATAACCCTCCTCTCCCCCTCACATCTGCCTTCACTTGTTATTTGCACTACTGGATGCTCATTTGCACTATCGACTGTTTATTACAGTAACCCCTGTACATATATGCATCTTGCACTACTTACCTAACTGGAATATGCTCATTTGCACTATCGACTGTTACTACAGTAACACCTGTTCATATATGCATCTTGCACTACTACCCTACTAAAATATGCTCATTTGCACTATATCGTTCATTGCTATACTGCCCATCTTAGCCTAACATATCATTATATACATCTATCTGTAAATTCTGCTTATAGTAATAGCCATCTGTATATATATTCAGTACATATCTACCCTGTAAATTCTGTTTATAGTAATATCCATCCGTATATTACATTCAGTATATATCTATCTATCTGTAAATTCTGTTTACAATAATAGCCATCTGTATATATATATTCAGTACATATCTATCTGTAAATTCTGTTCAGTATATATCTATCTGCAAACTGTTTATAGCAACATCCATCTGTATATTATATTCTATACATATCTATCTGTAAATTCTATTTATAGTAATAGCCATCTTTATATTTATTCAGTACATATTCATGTCCTGCACTTGCTGCTATTGCACTTCTGGTTAGACCCAAACTGCATTTCGTTGCCTCGTACCTGTACTTGTGTAATGACAATAAAGTTGAATCTAATCTAATGAATCTAATCTAATTAGGCTGTTTAACAGTTCTTAATCTCTCACACCACTCTCTTATCTCTACAATTTTATGAACGAGCCAGCCTTCACTCCCCCATGCATCAATGAGCATCATGACCCTATCGCCGGTTCACCGCTGTTCCTTCCTTGGACCACTTTTGATAGATATTGACCACTGGAGACCGGGAACTCCCCACAAGAGCTGCAGTTTTGGAGATGCTCTGACCCGGTCCTCTAGCCATCACAATTCGGCCCTTGTCAAACTCGCTCAAATCCTTAAGTTTGTCCATTTTTCCTGCTTCTAACACGTCAACATTGAAGACAAAATGTTCACTTGCTGCCTAATATATCCCACCCACTAACAGGTGCCATCATGAAGAGATAATCAGTGTTATTCACTTCACCTGTCAGTGGTCATAATGTTCTGCCTGATCGGTGTAAAATGATCAGCAAAAAAGAAACGTCCTTTTTCATATTAATAATATAATATAATATAATATTTAATTACATGCTTATTGACATTTATTAAAATCAAGATTTCTGTTCCTCAACTAATTTGTCACTGATTTTAAGTACTCACAGGGATAGCTGGCAATCCTTGGTTTAGCATGAGACAAGGCAGTCAGCAAGGAGGATTTGCCTGCATTGGGAAACCTGTCAAAATAATAAAAGCCTATCAAACCTGTACAATTTTTTTATGTGTATTAGTGAAATATACAGAAAAAACATCAAACCAAGGAGGGGGTTTTTTTGCAAACCATCACAACAAATTATGTTGTAACATACCAAGTGTAGTTTAATTATGCATTATACTTTTTGCTTAACATTATCTATACATAATTTTGTGCATTTTTCCTACATCATGTTTAGCTCTTTATGTGCTTTACTTTGTAATTTTACACTTTATTTTTGATAGCAACACTTCCCACCCCAGTCCACATTCTGTGCAGAGACTCTCTCACCCTACAAGTCCCAGATCTGCGATGAGTTTAAGGTCCAGTCGAATCTGTCTGGTTTGACCTTTACTGGGTAAGAACCCAGAGTGAAGAGAGCCACCGTGACCACCTCTAGCAACCAAAAGTCTGTCTCCTTCACAGTTCAACTCCCCTAAAGTGAAAAGAATAAAACGTCCTTAAGAGACACAGAGTACAATATAACAGGGAACCAACAACACAAACTGGCATTTGATATAAAAGTTCAAATGTAAAAGAAAATGTGTAAAAAAACATCAAATAAACAAGTAAAGTGATATGAGGGATATGAAAGGAAAACATTGGGTGATCTAGATGTTATAGAGAGGTGTAAATGGAATTACCTAGTATTCTCCCCCCATCCGTTGTAACACTGATCCCAGTAGGTGTGAAGACATGAGTGTCCTCTCCTTTCGCCCCTCTCAGAGAATGAATACTGACAAATGCACCACACAATACTTTACTTACAGTCTCTTTACTACAAAATCAGCACAATACAAATCAGATTCAACAGCTCTCAAAATCATTAAACATTATGTGTCTTATAGTAAGTGGGTTCGGGAAAGTGAAATGTCCTGAGCTTCACTAAAAATTGTTATGTTGTGTTAAATATAAGAGCTATTATTTGTGTAATTATGGCATTACTTACAAATCAATCAACAACTTTATGCAAGAAGCAGTCCAAAAATAAGTGTTTATTCACTGACTTGTGCACAGTCTCTTAAATGATACATACATCTGCACATTTAAATCTGAAATGATACACATGCTAATCAAAGAAGTCAAATCATCTTCTTCTGGTATGTCATAATCTGAACAGGTGGAACGCAAGATTATTTAATGAATATCGTCAATCTGTTCCTCACAAAAAAAAATTATATTAAAAAGACGAAACACTATTATATCATGCCTATTTTTAAAAATCCTATTATTGCCTTTTAGAGGTATTACTGACAATACTCGTTATACTCTTTATAAGAAAAAATGACTCACCTGCTATTTGAACCAACACCTGCAGTGAATCGTTTGTTAGGGTGTTTGTCCTTGATTTGCTTCAATGTAGTGCCTTTTTTGGCCACCACCCACACGTCTCCACCATTTCCCCCATGTCCCCCTAAACGGGGCAAACCCATTCCTCCGCTCCCACCCCTCACATACAGCCGTATATTATCCACAAAGTTGCCATACTGAAATAAAAGAGAGACACAGAGTTAGTAGGTTAAGTTCATGAAACTGTTTGTATTTCACTTTTAAATGAATGGACATTTTACATTTCTCTGGTGTTGACAGTACAATCTTTCAGCAGAGAGTGCTGTGCCACTATTTGAACTTTGTCTATTATGGTATCAACTAGTTTCTGCAACTTCAATACGAATAATAAAAAATAAATACTAAAAAGTTTGGCGCTAAAATGCATATCGTTCTTTAAATGTACTAACAATGTAATAATAAATGTAATAAAAAATGTGGATGCATAAATTTATGTCATAGAAGACATAGAAAATGTGCAGCGTTGTGGATCCCCAGGACTAGGATTGAAAACTACAATTCCAATGGTTTAGATAAATCATACATTTCACATACGTGTTTTATGTTGTTGGTGTTTTTGTTTATTAAGAATGTTTTCATAAACCCAACCTAAATAAACATTCAACAGCATAAGAGCAGTGCCCTCAAATGTTGTCCCTTTAAAGTGACACTTGAGTGAGCAGGAAATTCCATTTAACAAATATGTCTTGCTTAGATACTTCAATCCTCACGTCCTAAAAGGGAGGAGCTAAGGAGCAAGAATTCCACAAACGGCTCGTCAACATTACGCACTTTGTAGCATACTTAATTTCATTAAAGGGATAGTTCATCCAAAAATGAAAATTAGCCCATGATTTACTCACCCTCAAGTAATTGATTCTAGGTATATATCTACATTTTTTCTTTCAGACGAATACAGTCGTTATATTAAAAAATGTCCTGGCTCTTCCAAGCTTTATAATGGCTGTTTCTGTTTTGAAGTCCATAGAAGTGCATCTATCTATCATTAAAGTAATCCACACGGCTCCAGGGGGTTAATAAAGGCCTTCTGAAGTGAAGTGATGCATTTGTTTAAGAAAAATATTCATATTTAAAACTTATAAAACTTATAAAACTTTTAAAACTTACGCTACGCCTGCGTCCTACGACATACACTGGAACGTCAGTCTCTCGTGAACACGCGGATGACAGTTAGTGGAAGTTAGATTACAGTTTGTAAAGTTTTAAATATCGATATTTTTCTTACACAAATGCATTGCTTCGCTTCAGAAGGCCTTTATTAATCCCCCGGAGCTGTGTGGATTACTTTTATGATGGATAGATGCACTTTTTTGGACTTCAAAACAGAAACAGCCTTCACTGCCATTATTAAGCTTGGATTAGCCAGGAATTTTTTTAATATAACTCCGATTGTATTCGTCTGAAAGATGATTGTCATATACACCTAGGATGACTTGAGGGTGAAAAAATCATGGGCTAATTTTCATTTTTGGGTGAACTATCTCTTTAATTAAAGTGTGTCCGGGCCCTCAGGGATTGATTAAATTGAACAGAAGATTACGTCAAGATTACAACACAAACACTTCAGAAAAATTACCTATGGGCTACTTTCACGTCATCATACAGCTGCTCACCCTATAGATTAGCCTAAAACGCATTAAGCATTCAATTATGGAATAAACCTATAGCCCACGCTGAAAAAGACTAAATAAGGAATCTTAAATATGAATTTTCTTGGAACAGGCATGTGTCAGCTTTATTTCTACTAATCATTTCACCAAAAGATGACAATGATCCGAATATGCTAAACATGTTAAGTGTGTAGCATCGTGTTTGTAACAGTAATAATCACATAGTAATTTTTTTACACGATCTGTTAATGACACATAGTTACCGAGCATGTGAAGGTCGGGCTACCTAAATGTCATTCTATTAACTCGCCAACGTTACTAACCTTGCGGAAGCAAACTCTGCTTGTCCAGACCATTCCGCAGTAACTTCTAAAGTCAGAGATTGTATTAAACTGGCACACAATCTATATGTGTTTAGTTACAAGGTTCCTGATTCTGCATTGCTGAAGTGAAGGACCAAACACGTGTGTGCTTCCGGAAACATAGCAATGTGCGTCGTGATTGGCTGCAAGTGCTGTCCATTATACGTGTTTCCGCCTCTCCCAGTAAGAACGTCGTAATTTTCAACAATTGCAATCTCTCAAAGGGAGCTTGCTCATATTTGTGCTAGTTTTGTTTTCTGACACAGTGGGCATAATTTCTATTGCCTGGTTTTATGACTTTCATTAAATAAATAAGTTTGTATTTTTTAAACAAATACGAAAAGCTAACTAACGTGTGCCCTCTCTGTCTTGAGATAAGTTTCATTAAGTTTCTGCCTCGACAATACCCTACAACTGTCACTATAGATTTGAATATCAGGAAATATATATAAAGCTAAATTACATTTCATGTTGCGCCAGTTCGACGAATTAACAAATTGCGCCTCGAAAGATTCGGTAATCTGTAGCAATTAAATGTTGAATTAATAAAAAATATATAAGCAAAAAAAATAGCAGTAGGTTAATCATGAGCTCTAAGTAGTCTTGTGTTCCTTATTGTAATTTAATTA
Source organism: Rhinogobio ventralis (assembly GCA_039654625.1). Lineage (NCBI taxonomy): Eukaryota > Metazoa > Chordata > Actinopteri > Cypriniformes > Gobionidae > Rhinogobio > Rhinogobio ventralis. The sequence continues at coordinate 20,661,335 of CM077201.1, forward strand.
TGTTCTTCACGTCAAGTGGTTTTTAGTGTAAGTGGAATCACCAGAATGACGCTTGAAACGTGGGCGCGCAGAGCTTTAAAAGTCTCCATAACTCGTAAAACACTCGCTCAAAGCCAATTATTCGCCTCAATGGTTTGACAGGAAACGTGTCTGCAGAACAATCGAACAAAAAGGAAACGACTGAACTAAACATTGTAAGTAAATTATCTTGAGTATTTTTTTTTTTTAGCTATTTCACTTGCTGTGGTAGCAACTTTTTCTTGCTTTACCAAAATGTTTATGTTGTTTTACGTGGCATATTGTTTATGGTTGGCATAAACCGCAACAGTTTTCAACTGTTAATTCCATAGGTTCCAATGGAACGATTAATAGGATTCCTTGACGGCCAGTGGTGGCGCCTTCTGTCAGTGTGTCTGCTGATGCTCGCCACCGCATCATCGTTCTCCATACCCAATCTCGAGATGCTAAACACCGAGAAGACATTAGGCGGCAAGGCTCCTGGTCACCTGGGCGAGATAAACCGTGAATGCTGGGACGCATCGTCACTAGCGGTAATACAAGCGCGTAAATTACCCGTTGCCGATACGGTTGCTGGTCTCTGGGACTTCATGACATACTTGAGCGGGTCTAATCAACCCAAACATCAAGGCATGTTCATGGAGCTGGCGCAGGTCTTTTGGGAGCGGTATGTGGACTGTGTGCTCGCACGCGCGCACGGACTGGGCAGAAGGGCCAGTGCGTCCAGGCAAGAGATCATCAAAGTGCTAACTTATCATTTAGAAGGGATGAAAATCTAGTCACTTTACTGTGTTTAAATTGTAATGTCTGTCAAAATGTATAGATTGAATGTATTTTATTTTTTTGTGACTCAAACTTAAGCTAAATTAGCTTCATTCTCTCATTGTGGTGCAACGGTGTCATAATATTTGCCAACCCACTATATTAAAACAAAAAACTTTTTAAGAACGTGTTGTCTACTCTATACCTATCCATGTACAAGATGTCTAGCACCTAAATGTAATTTATAAGTTAAATTCACAAATGAGAGTATATACCATGAAAGAAAAAAAACAATAGTTAGCCTATACAGTTGCAAGAAAAAGTATGTGAACCTTTTGCAGAATCTGTGAAAATGTGAATAATTTTAACTAAATAAAAGAGATCATACAAAATGCATGTTGTTTTTTATTTAGTACTGTCCTAAATAAGATATTTTACATAAAAAATATTTACTTATAGTCCACAAGACAAAAAAATTGCTGAATTTATTAAAATGACCCCATTCAAAAGTTTATGAACTATTGATTCTCAATACTGTGTGTCGTTCCCTGGATGATCCACGGCTGTTTTTTTGTTTTGTGATGGTTGTTCTTGAGTCCCTTTGTCCTGAGCAGTTAAACTGCCCAATGTTCTTCAGAAAAATCCTCCAGGTCCTACAAACTCTTCAGTTTTCCAGCATCTTTTGCATATTTGAACCCTTTCCAGCAGTGACTGTATGATTTTGAGATCCATCTTTTCACACTGAGGACGATTGAGGGACTCAAACACAACTATTAAAAAAGGTTCAAACATTCACTGATGCTCCAGAAGGAAACACAATGCACTATATGTAAACTTTTTTATGTAAAATACTTATTTAGTACAGCACTAAATAAAAATTAACGCATTTTGTTATTCACATTTTCACAGATTCTGCAAGCGGTTCACATACTTTTTCTTGCAACTGTATATGATTGAAAAAGCCACTGTTACATTTGACCTACAGTGCAAAAATTTATTGTGATATGGGAGCTGTATAATAATAGGCCTAAACATTTTTTAAGGATACACAACACAACCTATTCACTTGGATGTCTACAGTAAATTTTATATACCTGAGGCAACAGCAAAATGTCCCTTGAGTTCCGTTAGTCACCAGTATAACACCATCACTCTGGCAGATCCCATGCAGTGCCACAACAGTCTCAGACAATTAACACAATTTGTGTTTATTGTCTGAGACTGTTGTGGCACTGCATGGGATCTGCCTGATTATGACTACACAATCAATCACAATACCACAAAGGTACTAGCTGCTAAATTATAGCCAACAACTGCTTTTTTTAAAGTGTAAGTGTAGACCATGTAAAAGAGGATTGCATGTTTGAAGTTGAGGTCATGTTCTTTCCTGCTTATACTGATTCATGTTTAGTACATCAGTATGTGCATATATACAGGTTTCAGGCAGGGTTTTTATAGTTAACTCAAACTAAAACCATAAAAAAACATTTTTGTTACTTAATTAACGAGTTCATGTTAACTGAAATAAAATATTATACAGTAGCCTACTAAATTTCTAAAAAAAATGTTTTAATTCACTAGTCAATTTTTATGGTTTTCGGGATTTTTTTTTTAACAAACTTTGTATAAAGTTGATTCTCAACTATGTTATGGAATTTATATACCATTTTACTTTATGCAATATTTGGGTAAAATGGCCATAAATGGGTAGTCCCATTCAGTACAATGTATCTATACGCTGTATTTAATTTACATATATGTGTTCTTGGGACAACATGTAATGAAAAAAGAAGTGTAATAATGGGAGTAATAATTGGAAACATTTTCATAATAATATTTAATAATTCTTAGGAATATTGATATATAATTTCTTTCCCTATTCACTTGTTGTGTCTCCCAAAATGGTTAACATGATTTAAGTCCTGGTGTCCACTAGTGGACATGTATTAAATCAATGCCCTGTTTTGTAACAGAAAGTCATATTTTGATTAGAAACCCCATAACGTTTTCCTGAGATGTTGATTTATGACAAAGTGCTAAATTTGATCACTAAATTAATGTCAGTCATAATTAAAGACCAATAAGAAGTTGTTGTCATGGTAAAACCTCCCAACATTTGGTATCTCTGAAAAGCCCTGAATGTACTCTTTACAGGACATCCGGACTTAAAACTGCATGTGACACGTAGACACATAATGTCCACTACAGTGGACAAAAGTCTATTCCTGGGTTCTTGGAATATGATATATCAAACTAATTTAAAATAGTAGCTAATAAAAACTAAAATAGGCTATAGCAATAAGCTATGTCCTATGTCTGTTAAATGTATGGAAATAAACTAATAGGTTAAAATAACTAACAGATGACTCATAGATTTGTTTTCTGGTTAACTTTATAAAAAAGAAAACAAAATAATGTGTAATTTTTACAGATGGATGATGACACTTGTATCAGAATATAGCCTAGGCTTCTTAGTGAGAATATGCTACTTTAGTGAGTGTGTTTTCCACCATTCTTTTAACTGGGCTACTATTGACTCTAATGATATTAATGACATGATATCCAGTCTAAGTGAGGAGGAACTGGTTCGTGTTCGGGAAAGTGTTGAGCCTTATTCGCCTACAGATTAGGGCTGTGAGGTTACATAACATAGGTTACAGTAAATTAGTTTAGGAAACACTGTAGGCTATAGGCTTACGCCATCAGTGTCACCATGTGCCTGTGACGTTCTGCAGTGGACGCTTGACCATCCACCGAACGATCCTGTTTACCTCTTACAAGAGTTTCATTGAAGCAGTAACTGACTAAAGTAATAAGAAGCTTTGTATGAGAGTCATTTAATGATTCAAGCAACGTGTTTGTATTGACCCTAGCAAGCGCTCCAACGAGGGCACTAAAACTACGCAAATGACGGATGCCGACGTACTGTAGTTAGGCAATGAATAATTCTACTTTTAGTGAAAAAAATTGCCTAGAAAAGTCGTTTTAGAATTAAAAACCCACCAATATTCACACATTTACATAGTTAAAAAGCAAAAAGGATATTGAATAAAAGAAGAAGGGGAAAAAAATGTGTTTGCTATAAGCAGAATAAACACTGACTTTTTTTTAACATGGGCTGCGCATCGAGTAATGATCGATTGAGTTTCCTCCCGTTTAACGGAAAAAGTGCGTGATGTGTTATTTCACTGATGCCATATGTGCGCGAGGCAGACTCCGCGTATCTGGGCTCGCTCTACATGCCTGCCGGTGCGGCACGAGGCGCAGATGATGCTGGATGGAGACTGACGCCCGGCAGCTTTTCCGTACTGCTACTCTGGAGTAACGCATATGATTCAGCGACGGGCTGCGTCTTTTTAATATTGTTCACTATCATTCATACGTCTTAGTTATCCGGCGCTTCCAGAAAATAGTCAGCAGCATCTTTAGAAAACCACTCGTCCATGTCATCCGGTGACTCGGCTTGGAACCTCCCACTAGGGATACGGACTATTTAAACCGCGTGCAGCATCCCGAGCCTTGTAGAGATACACGATTCTAAAAAACAAAACAAAGAATCTGAAGATTTTTCGCTTGGAGGTAAGAAAAACACTACAGAAACGTCTTTATAACCATTCAGAACAGTAGCCTGCGACTGTAGATATATGACCTAAATTATGCAGATTAATATCAAACATCATTCTCATATTCGTCTTGACACGCATTTTAGTCGTACACCTGTCGCTTAAGGTTACGGTCAGTGTTGTCATTTTATCTCTACCTGAAATGAAGTTTCTACAACGAAAGATTAAAACACCTACCATTCCTGTGCCGTTAACGTGCTCTATATGAAGGTGTTACTCAGACTTGTGTATAAATAAACATAGGCCATAAAGACAAAAACAGACTATGTAGCATATACTTTTTTTTTTAACAGGAACGTTTCGATATTTATAATGTACTTATTTAGAGCAAGTAACATGTAAACATTGTCACTCTATTAGTTAATATCTGAAATAAGCGTTGTCCGAATACTGTTCTAAATGAAATTGTTTTAAACGGGATTGCATTGTTTGCCAGTCATTTCAGTGTGCATCTACTATTTTGGGGGCGTATAAATTTATACGCAACATGCATACACTGCTTTCACAGACACGTGCACGCATGTATACTACTGACTTACAATCCAGTCTGATCTTTAAACTCACTGATAGTCCTGTGTAGATGGCACACACAGACATGACACTAGCTGTGCAACTTTCTTCACACTTTTAATGTACATTCAGTTATGAGATGCTTATTAAGAAGGATGTGTCCTGCCATGTCTGATTTATTGGTTTCCCATCATATGATACCAGATAACAGGTCTTATAAGAATTTAAACAACTTGAATGTGGAGATTTGAATGTCTAATGTCAATGAAAAAAAAACAGTTTGTTCACAAAACAGCAGCATACAATTCTATTGACTGTATTTATTATCAACAGTTTAATGCAGCCGGAAAATTCAAAATTGGTTTTGGCGCTGGCTTTGATAAATATATAAGGCATAATGAACAGTCAGACAGTTATTATAATAACTGAAAAAATAAACCACAACATCAGAACATGAGAACACAGCTAAACATTTGGTTTTCTGGATAAGCAGTCAAATATACTGTTTTTTCCTGGACAGCACTTATTGATCAGAAATATTTGCCCTCTGAATTCTTTGAATGACCAGTCAGAATCAAGTATTCTAGAGAGTGGTGCAATCTATGTTATGAGGATTGAGTCTTTTTTGAAAACAGAGACAAATGAGTGTGGAAAAACAAGGGGCTGGTCAGCCCATTTGAGTACCCCTTGTGAATGTGGTCAGGAGACTGTTAAATGGGGCAGTGGGGTGGAAATGCCAGTTCCAAAAACTGCCAATGTTCCCCTCCGCCCCTTACACACCCCTGTCCCGCCATCCTCACCCCGGGTTATGCCTGGAATCCCGCACACTCTCTCTGAAAAGAGTAAACAACCAGGGTCAAAGAAAAACAGGTTGTGATGGTGGCTGTAATGTGCCAACTGTCAGCATGCCAAGCCCACTTTTAAAAAAAATATAAACGCAGGGAGCATGGATTACAGGCCAAACTGAGTTGTAATCAGGGGGGATTTACACCCGTCAGGTCGAGACAATGAGTTTGCTCAGATAACACTGCCTCACTCCATAAAACTGATTATGATTTGCTTTTGTCAGGAAACAGTGGCAGCGCTAATGCTAGCATTAGCTCAGCAGGGTAGACTGTTCGAGCAAGGCCATCTTTGCATGCATAGTTGGTGACATTTTTGTTATTAGAACCTTTTGCATATGAGATATGACAAGAGGGGAGAGATTGCTGTTAATTTGACAAAACAAAACTTTTATACATTTTAAGCTCTCATGTGAAAAAAAAGCTTGTAAATGCAAGTAAATATGCAACACGTCAAAATAAACTATCACTCTAAGGCTTAAAACAAAAACAACAATAGACAAGATAAAAAAATTAGAATAGAATTTACAGGCTCTCACAAGTTGGTTACAATGTTTTTTATGTGATGCTTTAATTAATTTCAGATATTCAGTGAGAGTAGTAATATGCAAACATCACAACACCATAAGGTTATTTTTTAAAGTGTAATGGTTTCTATACAAAGGCAGTTTTACTAAATATCCACATATAAGGCATTACTGTAATATGCTAAGATGTTGCAGCCAGGATTCATTTTATGTTGATTGACAAATGTCTTTTTTGTGTTTATCAGTGCCAGCTCTAATTCTGGCTGCCACTATGCCTCTGCTGGAAGAAAGTTCCGTGCCGAGGGACTGTACTCGAACTGTGCCAGTAGTCATCATTGGTGAGTCATCAAGGAGCAAACATTATCAGATTCATCTATAATGAAAGATGGTGGTTTACAGCATCAACCAATCCTGATGGCTCTTAATTAATATGGATATAAAGAAATATTTCATAATAATGTTATACATTTAAAGAAAAAAAAAAAAAAACATTCCATAGTTACCTTCTCTCCCATCTTCCTTTCACAGGTAATGGTCCTTCCGGTATATGCTTGTCATACCTTCTGAATGGGTATACTCCTTATTTAGATCCCATGGCTGTGCACCCAAACCCCATTCTCTTTCGTAAACTACAGGAAGCCAAGCATCTTCCCATCACTGAACAGGTAAAAAGAGGAGTGGCGAAACAGGTTGTGAACCATGTGAACAATAAAAAATGTTACAGTCAAATGGGCAATAAACCTATTGCCCGGTGTGTCTTCTTGTAGGATTTGGAGTATCTTTGCGAAGGTTTAGAGGGACGTTCAGGGAACCCTGTGGCAGTGCTCTTTGACACACTCCTCCATCCAAATGCAGATTTGGGCTTTGAGTTCCCCTCTGTTCTGCAGTGGAGGCTGGAAAAGAATCATCACATTCCTCATCTGGTCTTGGGCAAAGCTACACCTGGCGGCGCATGGCACGTGAGTGAACTCTCTGGAATTGTAACTGCCTGAGCTGAAAAAATTATTAATTGAAAAAATAACCTTCTCTAACTGGTTATCTTTGAGAATTTTCTGAGGTTAGGGTAGTATTATAGAGTTTTGTCATGCTAGTTATCCAATACAACTTATATAATGTGAAGAAACCTGTATCTGAATTTATAACCCTAACAGATATTTTTGTCTAAATGTCCTTAATTGATTAACTTTGTCCTTCTGGTCTCCTAGGCAATGGAAGGTTCGATGCTGACCATTAGTCTTGGTATATGGATGGAGTTACCAGGAGTCAACTACAGAGATTTGACTCCAGGCAAAAGGAAGTATGCACTATGGAGAACTGCATACATGATTAAGACTGCTTCCATTAGTACAGGGGTGTCAAGTCCCACTCTTGGAGAACCACCTTTCTGCTAAATTTAGTTACAACCCTTAAACACCTAAACCAGCTTGTCCAAATTTCCAGCCTGGCAGGTGTGTTGGAACAGGTTGAAGTTAAACTCTGCTGGAAGGTGGGCCTCCTGGAGCAGGACTAGCGAGTATAAGTGAATAAGTATTTCTCAAGGATATCAAGAAGATATTATGGGTCTTATCAAACAGAAATATGGTCTAATTTTTCAAATGTTTAGTTTTGAGATTGATTGATTGATTCCTTTGTATATGTGTGTGGGATTTTCTCACAGGGTGGTGTCCAATGATCGAGCCACTCCAGATGTGATCTCCTCCTACTACAAAAATTATGTCAAGCTCATGGGTCTCCAGAAGAACTTTGTGGACAATACCTACGTCACCTCTGTTCAAAAACTTCACCGCAGTCATGAAAACAGTCTTGGGAATGAAAAAGACACTATAAATGGTCAATCGAATGGTGTGAAAAATGGGTTTGATTATTGCAATAAGAACAGCACAGAGAACGGTCAGAATGGAGTGGTAAATGGGTTTAGTAATGAGTTACAAAATGGAATGGAGAATAGTGGCAGAAGGGGAGAGATTGGGGAGGAAGATGAAGATAAAAGAGGCAAAGAAGGAATAAAAGAGACTACTGGGGTGTCCCAAGGGCTTTCACAGGGACTCTGGGAGGTCAGAGGCTACCAACAGTTCCAAGGTGACACTCATGTCCCTTTTAGCTTATTTGCAGAGAATGTTGTCTTAGCAACAGGGGCATCTGACTGTCCTGCTCGATTAGGAGTAGAGGGGGAGGATCTCCCGTATGTGTTTCACAGTGTGCGTGACCTTGGGGTGGCTGTCAGCTGTCACGGCAACCTGGGCTCTTCTTCTGACCCTGTACTGGTAGTGGGCGCAGGGCTTAGCGCAGCCGACGCAGTGCTGTGTGCCCTGAACCATGGGGTCTCCGTGTTGCATGCATTCCGAAAGCACGCTGATGACCCAGGTCTCATCTTCAAACAGTTGCCAAAGACACTTTACCCTGAATATCACAGGGTCTACCACATGATGTGTTCCCAAATTTACCCAGCATCCCCTGTTGCAAATCCAACAGCTCCTAGTTCATCTTTGTTTCCTGACTACACCAGCTTCCCTGAGCACTGTGTGCTCTCCTTCCAGCCTGACATGCACTGTGTGATGAAGGGATCCAATGGTGTTCTTAGAGTCTTCAAAGTCTCTATGGTGCTAGTTCTGATCGGGACCTATCCCAACTTGTTTTTCTTGAAGGAGCAAGGGCAGTACCTTGGCTTGGATCCCAGTAGGCCAATCTCCTGCAGACAGAATCCTGTCGACATAAACCCTTACACCTTTGAGTGCAATGCTGAGCCTGGGCTCTTTGCCATGGGTCCCCTTGTTGGTGACAACTTTGTACGCTTCTTGAAGGGTGGCGCTCTTGGCATTGCTAGCTGTTTGCTTAAGAGACTGAAACAGAGGATGAAGAAGAACAGGAAATTGATCACCGAGGAAGGAGGGTGTGGAGGACGGGGAAGAGAGGGAAGTGGGGGCGGAGGAAGAGGATTTGTCTAAGGCTCCAAGAGAAGGTTTTTCATGACAGTAATCATCTTGGGATACATCGCATTCTTGTATGTATGCAGTGAATACTAATGAAACAACCACTTATATGAGTACATTTATAAAAATGAGCAGAAGCTAGGAGAGACGACTCTCTTCCCAATACAGTCTTATGTTGACTGTCTTACAAAAGTGTTTTTGCTGGTCAGAAATAATGTGCCAATATGTCAATGTCGTTTAAAGTCTAGATGGAGTGCGCTTTGTAATTTGTAATTAGTTATCTGCTCTTGCATTACATCACAGACTGCATATTTCTCAATCATGATTGAAGTGCCTAAAGGGCTGTTCACACTGACAGCGATTTGTAGCGGCAAAGCAACTGAACATCATTCACAGTTGGTGTCACATGCAACAGAGACTGTTGTGGTTGAGCAGAGCAAAGCGATTCAGCCTGAGTTGAATATAGAAGAGTAGGAGCGCCTACTAGACACCAAAGGCTCAGAGACTCAGCGATCTTCAATTATTTAATTGCTGTCAGTGTGAATGCAACATAAGTCAAGGAAAGTAATACCTAAAGAGCCGATGAATTAGCGGAAGGCCTTATTCCTAAAGATTATGTTGCAGACTCCACTGAAGTTTTAGCTGTGAAATACTAGTTAACAGTTTATGTAAATTAAATATTAATATGCACACAATTTCAAAAACCTTGAGCTAATGCATTAATTTGCCTAATAATTAATGATGCACAAACATGGCCTTACCCCAAATAGTTTGTTAAATCTGTCCATTTGGATAAATATTCCAGTTCAGGACACATTATAGCACTTTAAACAGATAAAAATAAGAAACATCTTTATCACCCAGTGCATCACTGCAACCCAATCCTGCATAACAGGCTCCTAAGAAAACTCTTGAGTTGTAGATTGTTTGATGATGTCAAGGAGCTAATGTATTGTGCCACTACAGCAACATAGCCACAAGTTCATGATCTGGACAAGTGTGGTCTTCAGAAAGATTACTGCTAAAAGAAGAACATTAGGAGGCCATGTTGTAAGACCTGGACTATATGTATATTTTCTATCTGACAAGATCCAAACCAACCTTAAAACAAGTGCCAAACCTACAGTACATTGTAATTTATAGTAACCATGGTGTTTGTCTGTCCCCAAGGAATTTTGTAAGTAAAATAGTTAAATAAGGATGTTCTGATCAGAGAATTCAGATTAATCCAATGTGAGATGTTTTATTGATTTGCAACAAGTTTTGACTCCTTAATAAGGTAATTCACAGCAGTGAATAGTGAAATGTTTTACTTCATACTTATCTATAGTGCCAAATAAATGTTATATTGCTTTGAAATAATAACTTCTGAAGTATTAAGTTTTAACCTCAGCCATTCATACTGTAAGTTTAGATTGCTGAGGGAATCTTTGTGTGGAGTGACAGTTTAGGCACCAGATATCATCAAAAGACATGAAGGTACACTTGAAGGAACCAAAAGCATAAGACAAATCTGAGCTGTAAGAAATAAGAAAGTCCTTTAATTCAGTGCAGAATGGTTGAAGCTGCTTCACAAGGAGGCGACATACAACTGCTCAATTTTGTAAAACTTCAACTTTTATTACATACAAGTTTTGTACACAGTATTTTTTATTATGGACAAATAAATCTCTTATAAAAACAGAAACGTGTTTTGCTTTGCAATCTTATCACAGATATTTACAACATTATGAACTACCTTTTCTTTGCAGGTTTAGGGTTGTACCTGAGAGAAAAAGAGAAAAACAAAACATATTCAACATAAAAAAAAATTAACTTATAAAGTCCAACCATCATTCCCACAAAGGCTTTTAACATTCCTGCCCTATGGTGACAATTGGTAACCAATGTCTAAATGATAGAATAACTGAGCAAATTGATATAAACTGGTACGCTGTAAAAATCAGGCATTATTAAAAGTCATCAAACCAGACATCCCCTTCCATAAAACATGTCTGTGACACTTCATTAGTCTGGAGAAAAGAGAGCTGGAGATGATGTTAGAAAAAAGGAGGTGCTGTTTTCTTTTCATTCTTTATTTTCTGTGTGATGTTCCCACCCCATGCATGACTGGCTGAGCAGATTCAGAGATCAAACAGTTGTGTTGGACACAACCACACAGCCGTGACTCTGTGTATATTTGAGGGTTTTTCTGCTTTGGCAGGAGAAATGGCACCACCCGTTAGCCAGGTTCAGTCTCCAGGCAACAATTCTGTGCCTGATGAGGCCTAACCCTTCTTTCTCTAAGAAGATGCGAGTCTAAAGGCTTGGCCAAAGGAGCATACTTGCACACGGAGTGGAACGCAGAAAATTAAGTATACCCAGGCCTTAAGACACAAGAGTGTAGTGACGTTTCAGTTGTAAGAGGACAAAGTCTATGCAAATATCTGCAAGCTTCAAAACATTGTGATCGAAAGACATACATGCCAATTATTTGCAAAAGTCCATTCAACAAGTTTCACATTCTCTTTTTATACATCATGCATACATATCCTTGACATAAATGAATCTACTAAAGAAATAATCTCAAGACACTGACCACTAACTTAAATAATCACTGTATTTTTCTGTCCTAATCACTTAGTGTTTAATCAGCAGGAGCTTGTTAGAAATATCAATGGGTCTTCACAGCCCAGTGTGACCTCAAGTGTGAACAATGACTTAAAAGCAGTTGGGAAATCATTGACGTCATACTTTCCAAGCGTGCTCTGCGAAAATTAAGGATCTGCTAAAAGGAGAAAACACCCCATCAAGAACTCATGCATGACGCCGTGACACTGGTGGATCAGGCTCATCAGCAGCCAGAACACACAGTTGATGAGTTCATGAATGCAGTTAATAAAAAGTGTCCGTGACTTTAAGAAAGAAACTTTCTGCGGTTGAGTGAAGTCAGAGGACTAGCATGTCAAAGCTGTAGAAGTCTACCAGCAAATATCTGAGCGCCTGTCTGACTCTTTTCTGCCCGGCCAGCCTTAGTGTGTAAGAAAACCGGTCTCAACCAGTCCACTCCAGGCTAAGCCCATAGGGTGCCATCACAAAGGTTATGGTCTCATTGTGAGCCTTGATATCTGGGGTCAGAGGTCAGTGTCTTGTTGAATGTAGTGTTAGTTTAGGCAGGTGGCGACTGTCTGGGCGAGGGTGAGAAATGTACTGGGATCAAACAATATCAGTCAGGGTTCAAAAGAGCACTAAAAGTGCTGACGTCCCACTTGACGTCACCCACTGGATTCTGTCTGTTTGATCTATGCCCCTCCCCTCATCCATTTTTTTTGCCCTACTGTCTGCACAAGCACATAGACTGCATACCTGAACAAATCATCTCCCAAAATCTCCTCCCGTTCATTCTGTTTTTCTTCCTAAAAGAGAGAAAATACATGTCAGTGGGTTGGCAACCACTAGTTAGGTTAATGTATTTCAATTAGATCAAGTCACTCAATCTAAAAATCTACATTTCGAGGTAATCCTTCCTCTTATTCAGACATCCTGTTTTATTTAGGAGCTAGAAATACCAATAAAAAGTGAAAATTAAACTGCACTAGTCAACAGAAGTGCTAACAAAGTGCTTGCACAACCATCCTGCGTTTAGTTTTTGAGTCACTGATAGTATTTTTAAGTGAATTGTGCAAGAACTTGTCAACTCGAGGATCAGTGACTGCTTTCTATGTTTACTGTCATTCACTGCATAAATTAACCAATTTATACTAATTAAAACATGACAAAATACACATCAATCGAAAGCTAAAAAAATTCACTTTTACTTATGACCATTTACATCTACTAGCGACTAATTTTGAATGTCGTTTGTGCTCCAAAGTAAGGATGCAAGTCAACAGTTTAAGTCTGTTTCACATCTGCGCAATTGTGTGGATGGACGACAGCTCAGTTTGTTCTGCTATTGTTGCTTTTAGTACTACTGTGATACATTTTTTTATGCTTTGATGAATATTTAAAAAAAATCTCCTTTATGCAGTACTTTGATAACATAAAAGCTAAAAGTTATTTGGTTGTAAATAAAACAGCCATAAAAAATTAAAAAAAACTTTAGGTGTGCACCATTATTAAATTAATGTTTTTAAAAATGAACTTTAAGTGAGCATAAAAAAAAAAGGGAAAATGAGCATGCACAATTAAGTATATAATATCAGCCAATAACATTTCCTCCATAACCTCAATTTCCCATGGTACCTTGTTCCTGTGGTCTCTCACCTCTGTTGCCTGTCTAAGCCATTCCTCCAGTTCAGAGTTCTTGCTGCGATTGTGAGCCACCAGATCTGAGCCTCCGATAATGCTGGGCAGTCCACTGAATCCAGGGACATTTGTCTTCACATAAACACACAGAAGCCATTTAAAATGTCATATACACAGATAAACAGACACTGTGATGCTTTGCCATAATATTACAGAAGCGTGCACGAGACTCTTGCTCAGACCTTGCGGAACCTTTTGACATTTTTGTCATTGGGGTCATGGGACTGTAGCGGCCTAGGTCTTGATCTGGAAGAGGTGCTCACAGTCAGGGATTTAAACAGAACCTGTAGGAGCCTCCTAGGCAGCTCGGGGTCATTCTCGGATCCGGATTTGGAGGTCGAGGCCTTCAGATTAACAGAGATTTTATTACACAAACATGTTACAAGACACTCTGAGGGAAAACAGGGTGAACATAGTGATCATGACCTTTATGAAACCCTGAAAAGATATTACTAGGTTGCACAGGTCAAACCGACTCATGACTAACATCTGTATTAAAACCTCTCACCTGCATTTCCTGTTTGGCTACAGCCTTACTGTGCTGGGAAATGCTATTTTGAGCCCTTGAATTCTAAAACAAAAACAAAAACATGGGACTAGCTGTTCTGCAGATAAAAACAGAAAAGATATTTATATGAAACAAATGATAGCCGTCTTCGTACCACAACAAAAGACACTTCCTCCTCTTTGACCTCTTCAAGTTCTGGTCTTTCCCCCTTGTTTGCTGACCTATGTGCTTCCAGATCTGGCGTTTGATTGGTTGACTTCTTTGACTGCCTCTTAGAGCCCTGGTTTGTTGCAGCTGGGCCTGTTCTGTCCAACTGCAAGTTCTGAATGTTGTTGGCACTGCTTTGCTGATTCTTTGTGCCTTTTCTGCTTTTGGACTCAGTGCCCTCTTGCTGATTGGGTAATTGTGGGTTATTGATTGTGCTGTTCGGTCCTGACTCAAGACGTTGTTTTTTATTAGCTGCAGCACATGGAGGCTGATCCATCTCATAGGACATTATGGATTCAAGCTCTTCAAGTGACATTTCTAAATCAGCAGCTGCTGCAGGTTCCTCCGAGCCTGATGGGACGTCATGCTCTGGTTCCTTCCTCTTTTTGCTGCCAGAGCTTTGACTGGACCCACAAGCCTGACCCAGACTGGCACTGAACTCAGATGTTGACACTGAGCTGTGTTGGTTTTGGGCAGTATGTGAGTTTTTGTAAGATCTACTGGCGGAGGAGTTTTGCTCATCTTTTTTATCTTCAATGTCTTTTCTGAAGATTTTGGTCTCTGACTGGGAAGAATTGGCACGGTCTTCACGGGGTCTGCAACCATGAACAAAACATATTAATAAGATGGTTCTTACATCATGCAACATTTCAACTGAAAATACTGTCACACGACCCTGTACACCTGGTATTCGTGTCCATCCTGGGTGATCTGATTATAAGTGGTCAGTTAAGACACATTAGCCGGTTGTTTTTAAGGCCTTGTGACTTCTTTTAATCATACTTTTTCAACTACATGCATCATTTTCTGTCACTCTTCTCATTACTTTACATATTGATAAAGCACAAATGTAAAAAGTAAAATAAAAAAAATGAAAAAATAAACCGAATAAATAAATTAAATCTCACTATGAAGTACGAACATCACTTATTCTAGGCAAGCAACTGTAGTAACTTCATATGTGTGTGCTTCACATAACCTAGACTACCATTCTGAAGTTTAGGGTCAGTGGTGTGTTCACACACAGTGGTCAGTTCAGTTCGCTTGGTTCATTTGGTCCGGACCAAAAAATAAATAAAATTAGTCCTGGTCCGCTTAGCATTCAGATGAACATAAATGCACTCACTGTATGTGCGTAGCCTACATATAATGGTATTTTAACCAGCAGAGAAGCTTATAAAATGTGTAAAGTGGTCAAAACAGCAGAAAGAATCCCTCCGTCACACACACAAACGATCTGCTGCGAGGAGACGCAGTTCTAATGCCTGTGCCGAACTGTGATGGTAACATCACAACGTGAGAATTCTGTCCTTTTTAGAGTCTCATCTTCCTGTTTTTGGTTCATTTACATGTCTTTGGTCCGTGTTGCGTTCATAAATCATTCAAACCGCACCAGAGTTTGTTTGGAAGCGGACCGAGACCCATCTTTTCAGAATGACCCATCTTTTCCTTTTAGAATGATTTCTGAAGGATCATGTGGCACTTAAGACTGAAGTAATGGCTGCTAAAAAAATCCAGCTTTTAATAAATTACATGGTAACACTTTACAATAAGGTTCATTAGTTAACTACATTAGTTAACATGAACTAATAATGAGCTGCACTAATGAGCTGCATTTATTTATCTTTGTTAATGTTAATTTCAACATTTACTAATACTTTATTAAAATCTTGTTAACATTAGTTAATGCACTGTGAACTAACATGAACAAACCATGAACAGCTGGATTTGTATTAACTAACGTTAACAAAGATTAACAAATACAGTAACACATGAATTGCTCATGGTTAGTTCATGTTAGTTAATACATTAATGTTAACTAATGAAAACTTATTGTAAAGTGGTACCAATTACATTTTAAAATATCTTAAAATAGAAAACAGTTATTTTAAAATGCCTATGGCTACATTCACACTGCAGGCAAAAGTGGCCCAAATCGAAATTTTTGCTCACCTACGACTTTATAACAGTGTGAACAGCATAAACCACATGGAATCTTTTAAAGTTCGATAGTTCTACCGGTGAGCTGTTACACTCATATGTATTACGGTGATAGCTCTAAAAACTCCACTGAAAAAAGTTGCTCTCTTTCTCCTCGTCCTCCGTATCGCCTGCACACAAATTTCGCTGTCTTCCGCAGCACATAACCTAACAAATGAATGCGTAAATGCTAACTTCAGTAACCTCCATGTTTACTTCCGATGGCAGTGTGCTGCATGCCGTCTTTGTTATTGTTCTTTTGGGTATGTGGGTCAGTCTGATATTGGCCACATTTAAAAGATAATGTGAATAGCCAAACAAAAAAGTTGGATTTGAGCAATAAATCAGAATTGAGCATTAAGGCTTTCAGTGTGAATGTAGACTTAGGCCCTGTTTACACCTGGTATTAAGATGCGTTTCACAAGGGCAACGCTAAATACAGGTGTAAACAGGGTCTAAAACATTTTGAGCTTGTCCACTTTCAACCACTTCCAGAGGTTGTCGAAAACGCATTATGTAAATAACATGAATTACATGAATTGCACTCATGTAAATTGTGCGAGCTTACATCAGCCATTAGATTGAAAGATATAAAAAAAAAAAAAAAAAAAAAATACATTTACCAGCCCATAGACCCTCCCCTTGAAGAAATCAGGACAGAAGTGGTTAAAAGACCAGGTGTAAACGGGTATGTGTCTCCCTCGTCTACTTGTGATCCAATCGAACAAAACGCATCTTAACACCAGGTGTAAGCAGGGCCTTAGTGATGTGCTGTGGCATCAGACTTGCCTTTTCTTGCCAGCAGGCTGGAAGAAGTTTGTGAGGGCTGTCTGTTTCTGGGGGGACTGTTTTAGTTTGGTACTGCCATTGGGAGGTGCTGTCAATTTCACAGAACCTTCAAATTCAACTTGCCCCCTGCCCGAAGGAACGGAACTTTTCTTCATCCTCCGCTCAGGCTCAACCATGCTGAAGCTCTCAGATGACCTCACCGTCTCACTGACGATGCGGGAAGCAGAAGGTTCCGGGCCGAGGGATGAGGATTTATTGGTTGCTGACAGTGTGGAGGCCTTCTGTGTGGGACGTGTCTTCTCAGGAGTCTCACCAACTGCACTGATCCCACTTGTAACCATTCTGAAAATATGAACATTGACTCACTTCATAAGAAAGTTTTATGTTAACACTACTTATTATCATTATTTGCAAGTATTGCTGTAAAACAGTGGGTTTTCAAACCCTGGTCTGCAGACTGTGAATTGAATGGTTTATTTAAACATTTAAAAAAATGAATAAATAAATCCAATAATTATCATTTTTCAAGTAAAGTTACATCATTTGGTGAAAGTAGCAGTCTAGTTCATTTTTTAAAGGTCAAAAAAAAAAAAGTAGTCTGGTTAAATAAGGCTATTTCAAGTTATAAGGTATAATTTAAGGATAATTTGAACACCATTTAAATGTTAGGTTATTGTTCTGAGGTTCAGGGGCTAGTCACCAGCTGTACGTAAGTTAAAGCTTAGCCTAGTTTTGACTTAAATGGACACAAGTTACAACCTACACACTACGAAATATTTTCGCATTGCACCATTAAAGGTGCACTATGTAACTTTTCCGTCCACTAGAGGTCGCCTATTCAAAACAAAGGCGTAGTTTGATGACGCCTAGTTTGAGCGCAGAATCTTGGGACATGTGGTCTTCACTTCACAGCCGGTGGAAAAGAATCAGGATAGGATTCGGGCAGAAATCATGTTCATGGATGCGATTATTAACGTTATTGTAGTATGAAGCAGAGCAGGACCGAGTTTTGTGGGAGCTGAGCAAGGCCGCTGGAGCGATTGTTAATAAGATGAATGCAACACACGCCTCGCGAGCAGTGGGACTTTTATTATGCCACAGTCGCCGGCGCCATTTCCGACTTTTCCGGTCATGAGTATGAGGTAACGCAGCTCTGTTTATCATATTAGATACATTTGAGTGTGTTGAAAATTATGTTATGACGTTACTCTTT
Organism: Rhinogobio ventralis; assembly: GCA_039654625.1. Taxonomy (NCBI): domain Eukaryota; kingdom Metazoa; phylum Chordata; class Actinopteri; order Cypriniformes; family Gobionidae; genus Rhinogobio; species Rhinogobio ventralis. The sequence continues at coordinate 20,679,531 of CM077201.1, forward strand.
GTGTTCGCTCGCCAGCTGCTATGACACTTGTTGCACACTGCAGTAAGAGTAAAGCGTTTCTGCAAAATAAAACCGGAAAGCGAGGGTAACGCAGATATGACGCAATTGACAGGCGACTCCCTCACACGTCCCGGTTCCTTGGTTAAAATAGCAATTTTCTCACAATTTACAAATAGTTGGAAACATTTGGGATATTGTAAGTACTCAACTGAACAAAATATAGAACACTGGCCTAGTGTTTTTTTTGGATATTTTACTGAATTTTCTTTTACATAGTGCACCTTTAAACTTTGCACCATTTAAACGTAACTCATTGAATAAATTAAATATTTACGGAAGCCTCCAACCAGGAGTAACAGTTAGAATAAAACACTGACTGACTGATTTGCATCAATAAGCTCTTTTTTTACCCTACAGACCTTTAGACACTTCCATTAGCTTTTTATTTCTATTCTTGAAGATGTCCACCACATGACACATGTATTCTGTATGAATCAGAGGACAGACTTTTACCTGCTCTGGTCTTGAGAGAGCTCAGTGTTGACCACATAGGCTGTGATATTCTGGGAAGGTGCCGCGAGCGCCGTCTCATTCACGGCAGTGTTCTGAGAAAGTGTTTCTGCAGCAATGACTGGCTTCACGTTCACGGATTCTGTGAAGAAATGTTGAGAAATTGTTATCGATGTGTAGGTTTGTGCGTAAAGCCAGTTAAGTCCACTTCTCAAATTCACTGCCATAAAACGACCATTATGCATACAATTAAAAAAAAAAAGTACAATCAATCATCATCATATTCATTATCAGTCATCATCGTTAACATACTGAAAATACTGAATGAGTAATGTTCTAAAACAGTCCTACACCAGAGGTGTATGTAAGTCTATGTAAACCCACCAGATTGAATAGAAGAACAGGGATTGCAGTATGTTTGATTATTGACATGAATGGCAGCCAATCCGATCTCAGATTCTGTGATAAAGCGCAAGCCATTTCTGTGTGAACAAGACAAAACAAAGAATTTAGAGCTGAGTAGAACTGCATAAATAAGTAAAACATTTACTATATTTTTCCATATATGCAACATTACATGTGTGTACATTTTATATTAAATATAATTAATTTCAATAATTATATTTAATAATACATTTCATTACTGGAGCAAGAATGTGTGTTCTGACACAAACATACACATACAAAATGGAATCAATCAACAAACAAAAACATTTTTTGAAACATAGTAGGTGGAACAGCTTTATCATATTACTCAATATACAGCATAATTACTATAGACATGTCTGAACTAATAACAGACAGCATAGACTACAAAAATATACACACACACACCTGTGCAGAATCTGGGCCACAGAATCCACCCACTTCTTGGAGTTCGGAGGGATCACAGCCTGGGAGTTCCCTGATATCATGTCAACCACACAAGTGCTGCTCGTCTCCAAGAGTGAAACGGGCAGAGAGCCTTCGCCCAAAAGCTGGCACACCCCACCTCCACAACTCACTGCCAGACTCAAACGCTTCATCTGAAAAGATACACAAAACATCAGTGACTATTGTGACTGTATTTCAGCTGGGATTACAAGGATTTTCTAAATTGTTCTACCCTAATTACAGCTATGTACTGCAAGAGGGAAAATTAAACTGCTACTAAACTGCCTGTTGTCTATTAAAAAGAATAGGATGAGCCTTTTGATTTGTTCCACTTAAACTTCTTGTTTTAATAAAGAATTGAACTTTTTTATATTTTAAACATTTATACATTAAAAACGTTAACATTTTACTTTATTAAAATCATTCTAGAAAAACATTTTTGTTCATTTAAATATAGCTGAAATAAAAGAAACTATAATTATTAGATGAAAAACTTAAACAAGAATATAAAAAAATCTGAATAAAAAAATTGCCCTGGCAACTTTTCTGAAATAAAACAAATTTAACTTGATTTGATCAAATTTGTAAAACTAAAACTGAAATCAAAATAAATTTAAACTATATAGGAATATAAAAAAACTAATAAAAATGACAAAAGCACATAACTAAAATTTAAATTGAATTGAAAATTGAAATTAAAAGCCATATAATAATAATAATAATAATAATAATATGTAAATAATACTATAACACTGTTCCAAACACAAAAAAACTCAATGTAAACTTTTGGAAAAACTTTTCTTTCTGGTTCTCCAGAGGTTACAAACTTCTCCCACAAAACCACAAAAGAGAAAATGACCATGTGACCCCACTGCACTGCTGTAGTTTCTATCAGCAGGTTTTCACTCACAAACGAACCTGCTGGTTACAGAGAATATACCAGCTGTTCCACTTCACATGGTCTGCTCTTATTCTGAGCTAATCAGCACTGTTTTACACCTCCTGATTAATACAGAACAGCAGGGAGAAACTCTGCTATGTGACATGATACAACTTTTACACTGTATATAACAGCCTAATGAATGCATGTCTAACTTGAACTTCTGGGGGAAAATATCGAAGATAAAGAATACATGAAATTGGTAAGAAGTGCTTGTAACTGATAATATTTTCCAACATTACAGTATAATAGAGAAATAAAGTAGAAATGAAGGAGTTTTTTCATAAGTCAACAAAAATGAAGATGTCTTAGGGTCTGATAGTGGAAATACTGCACAGCTGTGGGTGGGAAAAGGTCTCAATCAGCTCCCTAGTTCAGTAGTCAGGGCACTGATCAGGGAGTCGGCCATTTTAAGGGCTGTCAAAATCGCAGAATCCTTTCAGCGCACTGAAACGTTCACTCCCTAAAAAGTCCACAATACACCGCAAAACCGAGGGTGCATTGATGCTCACTATGTTCCCTTAACAGAAGTTCTGAAGCACGAAACTTAAATCATGTGAGCCAACTCACTACAAATAACGACCAATAACCACACGCGATATGTTTTTAAAAATAGAATAAAAAAAAATAGAAATCATTATTTTATTATATTACAGCATAAACATACATCGTTAGACAGTTAATGAAAACAATCTAGCTAACATTTATAATTTATTTACGGCTGAAATGTTGCATGTACAGTATATGTAACAAGCAAAGTATTTACCATAATGTACTTTAAATAACATTACACGTAATGACAGAAAAATATCAGCTCTGCTATTATTCAGTAATATACCAGTAATGCTGTTGTCACGTCACCGGAAATAGAGTCATCAGTGTCCCAATGTGTAGTGAGCCAGCATTCTTTACTGTCCTTACCAGTGCCCAAATTTGCGTACACAATATACTGATTCACGAGCTCGGGAGCTAGGGAACTGATTGAGACACAGCCAACTTCTTTTTTTTTTATGTAGTAACTGGCCACGTGACTTGATAAGGAACATGAAAGTGAGAGAACAATAACACAATCCTTTAGCCTCATATTAAGTAAAATAGGCCAGATCCCAGTACGATGCCAGCAGCCAAACCAACTTATACATCCTGCTCTACAAGATAGAAGGTCTTAGTAAGATTTATTGCATTGTTAACACCATTTTCATGGCAATTAAGCAACATTATAGAATGACTTTCTTATATTCCTGTATGTATTATATTAAATGTGGTGTGTTCTACGTATTGTACTACCTATGACTACTATTTTTTTTTTATGTCAAAGTCTCTTATTCTTACCAAGACTGAATTGATTTGATCAAAAACAATATTGTAAAATAGTATTACAATTTAAAATAACTGTTTTCTATTTTAATATATTTTAAAATGTAATTTATTACTGTGATGGCAAAGCTGAATTTTCAGGAGTCATCATTCCAGTTTTCAATGTCACATGATCCTTCAGAAATCATTCTAATATGCTTATTTTGTATCAGGAACTTTCTATGAATAGAAAGTTAATTTATTTGAAATGGAAATTTTGGATTTTGACCAATCCATTTCCTTGCATCCTTGCTGAATAAAAGATTTCACTTCTTTCCCCCCAAAACAAGCCTTTGAATGGTAGTGTATAACAGTCATAATAATATAATGTTAACAGTTGCAAAAGTTACAGAGATGGTATAATTTATAATATTAGTAGTAGTTAAACAATCCCTCTTGCCTGTTTGGAGTTCAAAAACAGAAAGGTTTTCCCCTTGAAGAGGCTCTTTCTCTCAGGTCGTGTATTCAGATCCACATCTTCTTTAGCCAGGCTGGGTTCATCAATCTTAGGCCTAAATCTGATCAACACAAAACACAGCAACATCTGATCTATAATGTCTATTCAAAATATTGCCATTAGCTTGCAGCTATTTAAATGAAATAGAACAAGCAACTGTGAGCGAGAGAGAAATTAAGCATTCTGTACCTCTCAGCTTCAGGCAGTGGCAGTTTCTGCTGCACAGCCTTGCTAAACGCAATGAAGAATTCAGGTTTTACTATAGGCCGGCAGCATAACAACGCACAGATTGTCTGCCAAGAGAGAGACATCGATTCAGTGGATGTTTTAGTGTACCTTGAAGGTAAATTAGCCATTAATCAGGGAACTGAATAAACCCTCAAGGATCAAATTAAGTGCTTAAGAGGTTAATGGCCTCCTTACCTTAATGGTGACCTTTACAGTGGGCATGACGAGATGCGTGCAGTCAAGTGTCCAGGAAGTGACAAGTCGCCCTCCAATAGAGCACACATCTTGAGAGAGGGATGCTTTCCCTTCGTTATCGACACACGAGGAACACACCACAACACACTCTTTCTCCAAACTGAATGGGGAAACAAACTCTCAAATTCAACTTCAACTTCCATATGACCTCTGAAAAACTGTACACAAGTCTAATAGACTACATTTATAATACCTTTTTGAAACTTGAAAGCATCAATAGTCATTCATTGTAGTAACAAGGAAAAAAGTGACCAGTACTCAATTGGTTCTCCATTTGTAGTGCATTCAGAGATTCTCCATTTGTAGTACATAGAAGTCATAGGCTTTTGGAACATTTTATTTTAGACTCATCAATTCCTTTACCACTATCAGCCACTTCTGAAGCATCCTCACATACACAAGGGAATGCGTAGACATACAAACCTGAACTTGCTCTGGAAAACTCCAAATGTGATTTTGTCTCCTGTCTGCAGGGTCTTTGTGGAGCCAGTCTCAAGCTTCTCACCATTGATAAAAGTGCCATATTTAGAACTGTCTTTCAGAGTGATAGCCTGCCAACAATATAAAAACAAGAAAGCACCCTGTCAGACACATATAATTACCACAGAACTACTGTCAACTAATCCATCTAAAATACAGCTTTAAGGGAAATGGGGCCCTCTAGGGCATGACACCTGCAAGCACACATTTACAGAATGCAATATTGTCTCAAGGTAAACATGATACATAGACATAAATCAAATCCGGGCTGGCTCTAGTTTTGACGTGCCCACCCAATCAGAATTTAGGCACATAGTGTTAATCTTTTTTTTTATTATTTATTTTATTTGCGCATTAATTAAAAATAATTTGAGGCAGGCTGTTGAGAAGTTTGATGAAGGGCTGTAGAATGCCCCAACCCATCAAAAAAACAACAACACACCAGATAATTTAAAATATATATATTTTTTTTTTTACTAGCTGAAAGTAATGACGCGTGATGCACTCACAAGGCTCTTTAGTCTGTATAGCGGAAAAGTAGAGGATGACAATCACGTGCGAAAACGGCAGACATGTTTACTTGTAAATATGATTTTTTTTATAGCTCTGACTAATTTTAAAGTATCGTTACAAGTGTCGAAAAGGTAAAAACCACCCAAAGTATCCTAGCAATCACAGAAGAATGTCATATACACCTAGGATGGCTTGAGGGTGAGTAAATCATGGGGTAATTTTCATTTTCGGGTGAACTATCCCTTTAATATTTATTTTCAGATGTTGGCTTACACATTTTTTACATTTTAATCTGGACTAAAATATGCCAGCCCAGAAAAGATATCTAGATATTGGTTGAAAATGTATTATTGGTGTTTCTTTATTATAATTCTTCATAGTTGTGTAGTTTGAACTTTAGACATGTGAAATTTCATCATTTTTAAAATACCTGTAAGCTTTTTTTTTTAAATACAGATTGTATTGCTAAATGCATTTAGCAATACAACTCTATATTCTCAGTCAAACTTTTCCCCCCCAAAACTTATACAAATATAATTTATTGCATCCTGAATTTAAATAAGGGCTTCACAGCAAGAATGACTAACTGAATTCATAATAAGAAGAATGACTAAGGGAAATAATGACACATATGATTACTGTTCTGCTGTGCAAAATAACAAAAAACATAGTAATTAAAATTTAATTTCTTTGAAATACTTTCCACTGTGTTGCCTTTGAGACAATCTCGTTAAGCAACCTAAGATATTTATAGACCAGTGGTGTTTGGTGGTGTTTTAAAATGAGGAGGCAAAGTCCACACATTTTTTTATATATTATATTAAATTATATTCTATTGATATTTAATATATATATATATATATCAAATGTACATTTATGTCCCTGTTACACTTAATTTTCCTGGTTAAATAAACATTACATAAAAAGAAAGAGCAAATACAATTCTATTTTGTATTTTTTCACTATGTAATGTTAGTAAAACCAAGTATACATTTCATCAACTTACATTTTAATTTAAACAATTTATATTATTTGTGAACTAATGTTTTCTTTTTAATAGTCAACTTATTTTCAGCAGTCATCCATATTGTACTGGTCACAGACACAAAGATAAACCTTTCATTTCCCCAAGCTGATTGCTCACTAAAAACTCCCAGTCATCATGTTTTCAGGCCATTTGAAGTTTGATTTTGACGTGACATAAAGGGTGATATCTAAGTGGCTGAGTTGTTTACTTACTTTTTAATTAGTCTTCCCATTAACGCCATTATTGTCTTCATTCAGGCCGATTCGAGAACAAGAGGCGGGACTTATCGCACAAACCAATCATATCCAATCATAACCGATCATATCCAATCATAGCGCAATGGAGGTATTGCATTCATTCTCAATTACCCCCCACTAAACTCACCGTATGTATTAGGGTGTCTGTTTTAAGTCAATGGGGACAGAGGAGGCTCGAGAGACGAGAACGCCCGCTGTAACTTTACCTGCGGGTATCGCTGTTGGGCAGTGTTACTTTAGAAAAACGGGTGACTTTTACACTTTTTAATGTCACATTTTGTAATATTCGCCTTGCTTTATTTTTGTAATATCGATTATTTTCTTATGCTGTTTGTTTTTTTTTTGTTTTTTTGGAGGAGACGCTGCCTCCCTTTATGGAGGACGAAACCTGCAAAACAATATATAAATAAATAAATATATAAATAAATAAATCCACAAAATTCTATAAATATATATATATATATATATATATATATATATATATATAAGATAAATATATAAATATATATTCCTATATATAAAGTCTTTGATTACAGGAGAAATTTGTACAGGAGAGATATTGGCAGAAGCTCATACAGTAAGTCAGTCTGCCCACTAGGCATTTACTAGCCTATAACTTTGTAAATATCGTTCATTTAAATGAATGATTGGTTGTTATATTTTTTTAAACTTGATTGAAATTTGCAGACTATCCCTTTAACAGCCTAGGCGAATATGCAGCGAATATCAAACCTATAACTAACTTTACTGCGCTCTTTTAGTCGGACAAACAAATCAACAGCCACAACAAATGTAGCTGCTAACTAACCTAAAGCGTGTATAGATGCATCTACTCTGAAGAAAAAAGAATCAGCAGATAGCATACTACTGTTTTCAACAGTGGCAGCCAATGGTGGCATACAGTTCAGCATTTCCTTTAACATTTTTTTTTTATTTCCCCCAACATTAGTTTTATTTATTTAATTATTTATTTATCTCCTTGCATATTTAATTATTTATATATTTATTTATGCCGGAATATGTGGGTGTATGTATTTATTTGCACATTTATTTATTTATATATTTATCTATGTAGAATTTAGTGTATTTATTTATATATTTATTTGTGTATTTATTCAGTGTTTTTTTGTGCAGGTTTCATCCCTTGCCTCGTCTTTAAAAGGTTAGTTCACCCAAAAATGAAAATTACTGACACATCAGAAGGCCTTTATTTACCCCCCGAAGCCGTGTGGATTTCTTTTATGATGGACAGATGCACTTTTATGGACTTCAAAAACAGACACAGACAGAAACTACCATTCACTGCCATTATAAAGCTTGAAAGAGCCAGGACATTTTTTAATATAACTCTGATTGTGTTCGTCTGAAAGAAGAATGTCATATACACCTAGGATGGCTTGAGGGTGAGTAAATCATGGGCTAATTTTCATTTTTGGGTGAACTAACCCTTTAAGGCCCTGTCTCAAACTGCACCCTAAACACTCACGGTCTTCCTACGAGGAAGTCTTCCTAATCTGCACGTAACGGCGCTTTGACTGTCGGGAAGAAGTCTGCTGCGGAGCTCGCTAGTGTGGGCTCGGCAAAAGTGCGCATCAATGGCGCATATCGACCACAAAGGAGGTGCTCGCGAACATCCTTCTGAAACCTAAAATGACAAATGGGACATCCTACGAATTTAGCGGGCACATGCACGCGGCAGCCATTGGAAGTCCACAAGACCGTAAGTGCATATAAAGCCTAAGAAAGCCAAGGAAAAACAAAGCCAAGATGACTTTTGTATGTTGGAAGAAAGGTGCAAATCATTATGTTAACAATATAAGTCAAGGGCATGTTAAAAAGTGCTATTCATATTCTCCCTGAGCAGCTCTAGAAACACCTCTCATTGTGGTTTCGGTACAAAATGCATTTAGCAATAAAAATCTATATTCTCGGTCAAATTCTCATAACTTTTTTCCCCCAAAACTTATAGAAATATAATTTATTGCATCCTGAATTTAAATAAGGGCTTCATAGCAAAAATGACTAACTGAATTCATAATAAGAAGAATGACTAAGGGAAATAATGAAACATATGATTACTGTTCTGCTGTGCAAAATAACAAAAAACAGTAAGTAGTAATTCAAATTAGATTTTTTTGAAATACTTTCCTCTGTGGAAACATCTCTTCATTGAAGATGCCCTTTTTTAGCCAACACAGAGTTACTAACCTGCTCAGTGACAGTGAGGTTGGCATGCACACGGCTGATAGACTGATCATTGGACAGCAGAATCTCACAATTCTTACGGCCGACCACATACTCCTGACCCGGGAGCAGAACGATACATTCCCCTTCAGAAACAGAAAGGAATAAAGTGAATCAAGGCATCCCAAGCTATCCAGACAATAATTACTGGAAACATGGGGGATTTCTCTTGTTAAATGACAAAATCTTTGTCTGTAAATAATAATAAAAAGACAATTTAATCACATTTGTAACCACTTACTTTTGAAGGGTCTAAAAGTGTTGTTGAACTATAGTTTTCCGTTAATAAAAGCCGACTGTCTTGATTTCATGTCAACGTTTTTACATGACAGTCATAAAGATGATGTCTGCGTCAAAGCTCTATAAAAATGAAGCATGTAAAACATACCATATCTGGTACATACTTCAGGGTCTGTTATTGATGTATTATTAAGATTTCTCTGTCTAATATAAATCATATGACTAATCATAAAAAGTGGTGACATTTTTGACTGACAACTGTGAAACCCAGAGCCACGTTTTGAATAAATAACTGATTGATTCAATCATAAAATCAATTATTCATACTTCTTATTGAGAACATTTTTAATTTCAATTTACCATTGCCTACAATCGTGACCAGGAATAAATCAAATACTCCCACTAACTTTTTAAAGCCATTCGGTTTGTTTTAGTGGGATATACACAACCCCTAAGTTACCTGGTAAAATTAAAATTAGTTAATTTGATGTTAGCACAATGAAAGTCTTGACATTAATAACATAGACTTTTACACACTGATTGTGCACTCTACCTCTCTGTCTATCCATGACTGTATATAAGACTTTAGGAGTCCCATAAACAGGAAGACATGTTATGTAAACAGCAATATTACATGGCTATTTTTATTGCGTGAATGGTTTGCAGTTGATCTGGATTATACGTAGTCGTAGTACACTAAAACACCGAAAAACCGATTCATTTTGCACATAAAACGTTACCTCCAGCTTCGGTTGGTTGCAGTTTCCACATTTCAATACTTGTCGCTTTAGAGCGAATTAATACTTATATAATCGTATACTGTAACAGTAAAACTGGACTGTGTGAACTGGCGCGCCACATTTACATCTTCATGTGCGACGTAATACATTACAGTTTCAAAATAAAAGTCCTATAGCGCAAGTGATGGAAAGTCCAATTCATTTCTGAGAATCGGTTCTTTCGAACAGTTCGTTTCAAAGAACAGTGATTCTTAACGTCATGACGTAATTACACCATACGTGAACCTATCGTTCAGCCCAGGGTTACAAAAACAGGAGTTTGCGACTCTAATAATTAACTAGAATCAAATGTAACATTAAAATAAATAAATGGGGCTGCATGATCAATTAAAACAAATTTTACCATTAACCAATATCAGAGAAATGTAAACATGCATTATATTACATACATAACATAGGCCTACATTAACATAACATAACATATTAAGTTAATTAAATATTAACTTGAAAAATTAGGGCATACCTTCAGCATATTTTACGTACAAAAGGCTACAAAAAAACGTTTTGAATCCCCTGGTTCAGCCAAGTTTTGTGAACTGGTTCAACCGATTCATTAAAAAGATGTGACGAAAAAGATACCGCCTCTCACCAGTGACTTTTACCTTTCTAAACCAACTAAATCTAAATGTACATTTTTCAGTGTTGAAAAAGTAGACAACGCATGAAGAAATGACATTGAAAGTGATAAATGATTTTAGAACTTTCAAAATAAATTTGATGTGTATACATTTATTCATGTGTTCTTTTTTTATATATATTACATTACTTGCATTAAAATGTCATGAAGTAGAGCTGTTTTTAAATGTTCTTTTTAGGCATCATATTTACAGAATAACAGTGTTTTCATCAGTCAGGGTAGAATTTTTTTTCTTTCTTTCATAAATAGCCCATAAAATCCTTTAATTAATTAAAATATTCCACTGGGTCATAACATGTCAGTGTATGCAATACAAGAGGTAGAATATCAAGCTCCTTTTCAGACTTGGTTTCAGTGCTTCAAAAAGTTGCAGAATGTGTGTGAGCGTAAGGGTCCGTGCATCAAAGTTATTTACATAAAGAGCAATTATATAATGCATTATTTAGCAACATTGCTACCGATTCAAAGCCATTAGCTAGCATTCCAAAGCACTTCTAAACAATTGACAACTGCAATTATTCCTTTAGATGTACATCCATTTCTGAATACAACAAAGTAGATACACCAAAAGTCCATGGCTGTCTTTCCAATGTATTATTCCCAAAGGATCTAGAATGTTGAAAAATCCTTGAACATATCAGTCTGACAGTGTCATTGTCTCACTTCCAGGGAGAGTTCAGTTTTCATAGGTATCTTTCAAAATAAGGTCCTAACTTTCTTTAATAGTTCAAGTTTGACATAACTGTACAAGTATGTTTATTGCCAGAGAATCATTTGTATTATAAAATACATTCCCTCACATTTCTTTGCATTCTAGCTTTGTCACAAGCATGTTTGTATATTCTGTGTGTGTTGGTGCATTTGGTGTTCAGTCAAAAAGAGAAAACAAGCCTTCTCAATACATGCAGAGGCATTCTGTATGAAAGTATTATACAGACTGGAAAGCTAGACTCCACCGAGAGACAGACCGATGCAAAAAAATCAAAGCTCCAAATGAATGATTTTAGTTGTTTTTAAAAAAAACATGCACTTCTAAAAAAAAATAAAAGCCAATTTATTTAAATACATCATTGCTGCATCAACCTCAGCTGTTGAGACAATGTGAGGTTTAAAAACAGCCATATTATATATGTAAGATGATGTTTGGATATATTTAGCTACGCTAACCAAGATGGTCAGTTCGTGAAAAGCATTTAGTTTCTGGTTACAACATTTGAGTGTGTGTGAGTGTTTGCCAGGCTGTATTCTTGATGCTGCTGTTTGTTGTTAGGATGACAAAATGGATTCAAAGGTACATTTTTAGGCTGGCCTCAGTGGTCAAAAAGCGATTGCCAATGGCAAAATGATTGAGATAGCAAATCAAATCAAAGAAGGCAGGCTTTACTTTTCACAGATTCCCAATGTGAATTCTATCTCAGTTTCTAGAGGTAAAAGAATGCGAGGGAAGATATAAGTAGCTGATCATTTTATATGTGACAGCTGTTTTATGACAGAAATGTTAAATGACTGACAGTAATATCCCATGATGCAAACTACTCGACTTTGCCAAACTTCGCATGATTCATGTAATTCATAACTGAATGTGATGAGAATAGAAATGATTTTTAAATATTTTAAATATTTGTAAGACAAGGTTATGGCCATGTATGTTTGTATTTGCATGAGTGCGCTGTAATCAGCTGTGAAGATAAGAAGCGGTGTCAGAGGTGCTGCATTCTTTCCATATCAATGTAAACACTGTGAGCAAAAAAAAGAAGCACTAGATGGAACAAAAAAAAATTAAAAACAAAATGGAAGAGAGTTTGTCAGGCACAGAGAGCAGTGGGTCTGAAGGGTTAAACTCACTTATATTGGGTGTAGTGTTCAGTCTTTTATTATGGTAAGAACAGCTAAAAACTTCATCAACGGTACAAGGGTAGCTTCGCATAACCCCGCCTGCAAGATAAATTCCACCTCTCAAACCTATTTCCCATCTGTTATTCTTTCCTCACATTTTCTGAGCCCCTTCTCCCTTAACACGCAGTAATTTATTCCAGAATCCATCGCCCCTTTTCAGAGGGCAGATTCTGAGTAAAGAGCCCCCGATGATCCGTGTGGCGGTGGGTGGAGCCTGCGTAGTGATGCCACTGATGTTGAGTTGAGGTCTCCGCAGCTACGCAAGTGGATTCCCCCGGCCCTTACAGGGTCATCATCATGGCGACGGGCGTTATGGCGACTGTCGCTATGGGAGTGGTGGTGTCCACGGCAATGGTGGTGGACGTGCTGCTGCTGCCCCCTGTTGGTTCCCAGAGAGTTACGAAACACCTTCATAGAAACATAAACATGTAATAGGTTATTTTAGTACTAAATTGTACTACACAAAAATCTAGCTGAACTAAATGATTTTATTTACGGTATTGGCAATGTTTTACCTGCTCTAACGGCAGATTTCCCTCTCCTCCTGTCCTTCTTTTAGGCCCCTGAGTACAGTTTCCAGCATGCTCAGTTGCAGGGGCCAAGTTACGTTTGGATCTTTGCAGGAAACGTTGCACTAAATTTCTGGTGACCTGAAAGGGAAGGTGAAAAATGAAAATGATAATTGTGAACAGTGCAATACAAATTTGAATGTAATTGAAAATGTTTGTCTGCATATTATACATTTAACATTGCAGTAATATTAGGAATGAATAAGACATTTATTTAGCGCTTTACTATATACTTCTATACATCCAAAGCACTCTACAATCATATCAGGGGGTCTCCCCTGAACCACCACCAGTGTGCAGCATCCACCTGAATGATGCAACGGCAGCCACAGAACAAAGGCGCCAGTGCATTCACCACACATCAGCTATCGGTGGAGAGGAGAGAGAGTGATAGAGCCAATTCAAATGATGGGGATTATTAGGAGGCCAAGATTGATAAAGGCCAATAGAGGGAATTTGGCCAGGACACCGGGGTTACACTTCTACTCTTTATGAGAAGTGCCATGGGTTTTTTAATGACCACAGAGAGTCAGGACCTCGGTTTAACATCTCATCTGAAGGACGGTGCTTGTTACAGTATAGTGTCCCCGTCACTATACTGGGGCATTAGGACTCACACAGACTACAGTGGAGCACCCCCTGCTGGCCTCACTAACACCTCTTCCAGCAGCAACCTGGTTTTCCCAGGTCTCCCATCCAGGTCTTGGGCTACAGGGTGATATGGAAGTGGGGGATCAGGATATTTCGGGGTCTAACCTTGAGGTCTCCAAGTGAGCGTGCACAGTCTTTGGGTAAACGCAGCGAGGTGGCTGGAACCTGTTTTGAGGGCAGCCGGCTACTTACAGCCTTAATGCTGCCCTTTCTGGGCAGGGAAGCAGGAAGAGCCACAGAGGAGCGAGGCAACAAACCAGCTCCAGACGATACCCCTGAGTGACACAAATAAACCAAGGAAAATTTAAATATGGGGGTAGAGAGACAGATAAATAATAATACAAATTTTATACATTATTAATAATAATCTAGAAAAATAATAATATAAAATAAATTATTATATCTTACCTTTGCAACAGTGTTATTTTAGTATTACTTATATATACTATTATAGTATTTATTAATGTTTTAATATAAATGCGTATTTGGATTCCTTGGCTTTTTCTTTCTTCTCTTTTTGACTGAACACCAAATGCACCAACACTCACAGAATATACAAACACGCTTGTGACAAAGCTAGAATGCAAAGAATGATTTTATATAATGATTTAATTTAACTAAATTTTCAGTTTTCATTTTTATTTCAGTTCATTTCTCATTTTTGTTTAGTATTTTTAAGTTTAGGTTTTTCATCTAAATATTTAATATAATTATTTAACATCTAACATCTATATTTTTAATAGTTTTAGCTAACAATAACTAAGTAACTTTCTGTGCATTTTAGTAAATTAAATATCTCTGGTTGTTAGAATGAAATGGATGGTTTGTTTCTTTTGCGCCTTTAAGAAATATTGTGAAAGAAATTTAAGAAATTCAGACTTTTTTTTGCAATACCAGCATTTCAGATTTCAAATGGCTCAATTCAGGGATCTTGTTAAAATAAAAATAAAAACAAATGGATGTTTGTAACATTGAAGGATATACAGTTTAGCAGGTGCTTCACACAACCAAGTTTGACAAACCACATTCTATTGTTATCACTATTTAGGAATGAATGAATTTATCCAACTTCCTCCTTATTACTGTCACATTCATATCTTGTTCTGTTTAGTTTTGTTTTCATTGTCACCATTCGCCTGAGTTCTAGTTCATTATTAGTTGTGGTTTCTAATTTGTTTCCACCTGTTCCCTGTTCCGTTATTGATCTTCTTCTGTGTATATAACCCCTTTGTTTCTTCTGTTCATTGTCTTGCATTAACGTTTATTTGTATTGATAATCATAATCCTGCGTCACGCATCTCTTCTTTGTGTTTACTACACACTGCACCTGTGACAATTACCTCATTGTGAGCGAGTGGGTCATGTTGCTAAAAATGAATATCTGCTGCTAAATTGTAAATGCGGGTGTTCATGCATTAATGCATTTGCGTTTCTGAGCTCCGAAACTTAGTCTCAATAAACATTGTTTTTTGAAATGGGAATGTAATAGTGATGAGATTTCAAACTTGAAATGAACTTGAGCTGGGCCAGAGCCGAGTTTCCTTCGTTGAGTTTCCTCCTAATCTCTAACAGTTTATCCTCCTAATCTCCTCCATATCGCTTTAAAATATAGCAATCTGTGTTTTTTCTGGTACGCGCTGACTCGCACATATGATCTGCTCTGTGCTATCGTGTCTCTGGACTGGAGCAGAATGTGTGTGCGCTGCGGCAGTTCGCATGACACTAACGTGAAACCAGACTTCATTCGCCCCAATGGAAAGCATATTTACACTGTCTGAATCATTCCTTATCCCCTATATAGCATACTGGTGGTATAGTGGTATGTGCCATTCACCATGTAGAAAATAGTAACAAGTGACCAATTTTAGCTGCAGTTTCAGCGTCTATTTATAATGTTGAGGGTGGGACACTTTAGATTCTGATTGGACAGAAAATCTGATAAGAAGCTGATGTGCAGAGTGATGTCATCAAAATCATTGATATATATTGCCGGAAGTGAGAGACGGTACGTTTTGAATAAATGTATCTTCTAAATGTGAATTTTTCCTAAAGGCCAAAAAACTTCCATTTTGATTTCTCGGGGACTTTAAGATGAAGCACTAAAATGACTAACTGGAAATAAATAAAAAATTAAATTAAATAAATACAATTAAAAATAAATAAAAATAAACTAAACTTGAATATTAATATAAAAAAATTCAAAAACTAATAAAAACCACAAAGATACAAATAACACTGTGTAATTTCTAATCTTAATAAGTGTATATAATAAATGTCTCTGTGACCTGAGAGTGCTAAACTCTTACCTGTTTCAGATGAGGTCTGCGATCCCCCCTCAGTGACTCCTTTACTGCCTCCTGAGAGACTGAAATCACCTGAGGACAGAAGAGCACATGCAAAAACACACGTGACGTCAAACGCATTATAAGTAATGTGCATTACTTAATCAGATTACTTTTTTGATGTAACAAATACTTTATAAGTTCACACATTAATATTTGAGTTCCTTTTTTTTTAAAGTACAGCTTTGTAGAAAAAAAAAAAAGGCAAGAACAGACAAAATGCAGTCTGTTACATATATATGTTTATACCTGTGTCAGTTGAAGAGCTAAGCCCTGGTTCACTATGTGACCTCACAAGGGGCAAGAACCCATCGCTGTCTTTCCGATCCCGTCCAATTTGCTCACGTAAACATGGCCTCAGAAGGAGCGGTCCGGGCGCGTGTTCCGTACGGTCTTGAGCAGGACCTGAATGGGCTGTGGTTGGCGGGTTGCTAAATGCAGATGAGGAGTCCCGTCGGGAGGGCGTGCAGAGCCGAACTCGGATTTCTGGGATAAAAGAATGCTGAGATCCCGCTAAGAACTCCAACTGAGAGCAGCTACTAGCCAACAGAGCTTGACGCCTCAGCAATGGAGACCTATGGAGAAAATAATGAAATTTACACCCGAGAAGAGATTTTATTTAAAGGGGTCATGAACTGGCTTTTTTTTTTTTTATATACTGTTGTCTGAGGTCAACTAATGACGTTTGCGTGGTTTTTACATTCAAAAACATCATAATGAATAAGTAATAGGCTATTATCTACCCTGGTTTTGAGCCTCTCTCATGGAACGCTCGGTTTTTATGGGCGTGCCGCACTGAAGACTTGGAAGTAAACGCCCACTGCTATGATTGGATAAGCTTTGCATATTATAATGAGCACACTGATTTATCTCTCATCCACCCGCAATTAACTGGAACGTTATTTTTTATTACTCGGCCCACCCGATCGGGGATATAACCGCGAACCATGCATCACTAACACACACACGCACGCACAAGCCTCACTGCAGACAAATCAGCATGATCAAAACTTCCGCGATTGTATTTTTCCCTCAAATATCAAGTCAAAAGAGTGAACAACGCACATCAAGAAAGGATTGTTATTTCACTATTTAAGATTCACCGGCATGCCAACGGCCTTATGTTTTGGTAGCCCAGGGCCATTGGGCTTTGCAAGCCCTGGCCCATACATGTCCGAGTCTAACACCTCAAATAAAGGATTCTCCAGCCTGTGACAGCGTGCTAATGTTCCGTTAGACAGGTACACATAATGAATAGATATCAAACGATCTGTAACGATGCAATACTGTCACATATAAAAAACATTTTTTACTCACATAAGTGTGTTGCTTCATTCATTCATGTAATCTCATCCTGTCTGCAAATCCAGTCTCTTGTTTACAAACATGCGCACAGCTTTCCCGTAGCTTAAACAATAGAGCTTGGCGCTAGCAACGCCAAGGTCATGGGTTCGATTCCCAGGGATAGCAAGAACTGACAAAATGTAAAAAAATTGAATGCAATGTAAGTCGCTTTGGATAAAAGCGTCTGCCAAATGCATAAATGTAAATGTAAATGCAAAGATCAGAAATGAAGGAACAAACGCCCAATGTCTTCCCCACGTAAGCTGGATCTTCATTAAAAATAAAGTTCAGCCATGCATTTATAATATTAGCATCCGAAGGAAGCTTTTGCAGCGACTGTGTTCTTCCACAACCAGGCACAGCGCAATATCTTGGCATGTTTATTTATGGTGTCAATAAAAGCTTTTCTTTGACTAACAAGGAAGTTTTCAGCTCCAAAACTTAACAGGATATTCTTACATCACGATGAACTTTTATATATCAAAGGCTGAATGAAAAATTGATTTCTCAATTCATGACCCCTTTAATGATTTTTAATGATTTAACTCTTTCCCACCTGTAGGTAGAGGTGTTGTATGTGCTCGGGGAGGAGCAGGAGTTCGATCTCTCGCCTCTGAAACAATGCCTGCCGGAAGGAGCAGCCACCATTCCCTCAGGATGCTGTGCTGAACGGAAGCTGGCGTATTCTCCCCCCTCCCCTCCATCGCTGTCCACCCGTGGTCGCACCCGCACACCGACACCCACTTCCATGAGGCAGGAGTCCTCGGACGGGGAGCTGTCATCTGGAATATCCACAATCTCAGACATCAACAGAGAGCCACTGTCCATTGACACTGAGAGAGAGAATATACAAAATGTACACATATACACATGGATTCGATCATCCAATAGTATTCATACGCACTCGGCACACCCGTGAAAGTGATGTAGGATGTTACATAAAAGATGAGATGTCTTGACAAAATCTGAACATAAGTGATCACAGAAGACACATTTGAAATGAATGTCACTGAAAACGCATCTTGAACAGTTAGTTCACCCAAAAATGAAAAAAATTGTGTCATTAATTACTCACCCTCATGTCGTTCCAAACCCGTAAGACCTTTGTTCATCTTCGGAACACAAATTAAGATATTTTTGATGAAATCAGAGAGCTCTCTGGACCACCTATAAGCAGCAACGTCATTGCAACTTTCAAGGTCCAGCAAGGTAGTAAAGACATTTTTAAAATAGTCCATGTGACTACAGTGGTTCAAATTTAACTTTATGAAGCGACAAGAATACTTTTTGGGCGCAAAAAATCTGAGTTCTACAGCAGAACGGCAGAACTTTCCATTGGCTAGATCCTGCGTCAGCATCACACACATGCGTTGTGGCACTCACGTGAACAGCGTCAGCCAATGGTAAACTGGCATTCTGCCATAGAATTTGGAAGCGCTGCACTGTATTTACTAAGTCAACAGCGTAGGAGAATGACACAGGCGAGAAGAAATTGTTGAATAAAGCTGTTATTTTAGGGGGGTTTTGCACACAAAAAGTATTCTTGTCGCTTCATAATATTAAGGTTGAACCACTGTAGTCACATGGACTATTTTAACAATGTCTTTACTACCTTTCTGGGCCTTGAAAGTTGCAATGTGACATTGCTGCCTATGTTGGATGGTTCAGAGAGTCCCCCGATTTCATCAAAAATTTTAGAATTTGTGTTTCGAAAATGAACGAAGGTTTTGCGTGTTTGGTTTTGACATGAGGGTGAGTAATTAATGGCAGTATTTTCATTTTTGGGTGAACTAATCCTTTAACACCAGGTGGAAACAGGGCCTGTTTGCTGAAGGCTCACCTTCACCACTGAAAGCCGTGGATGTTCCTCTCTCTCCAGACAGCTCACCAGCTTGAGTGTCAAACACTGTGGCCTATGGATAGTGAGAGTATCATCATGATCACAGTATTACAAAATAATGATTTGATGATGATCATAAAGCATGATAAAATATGAAATATATAATATACACTACCATTCAAAAGTTTGATGATATACCATTCAAAATATCATCAAAGAATTTTGAAAAAAATGTATCATGAATTCCACAAAAATATTAAGCAGCACAACTGTTTTCAATATTGATAATAATAAGAAATATTTATTGAGCACTAAATCAGCATATTAGAATGATTTCTGAAGAATCATGTAACACTGAATACTGGAGTAATGATGCTGAAATTTCAGCTTTGCATTACATTTTAAGATTAAAATATGGAGAGAAAAACTGTTATTTTAAATTGTAATAATACTGCACAATATTACAGTTTTTACAGTGTTTTTGATCAAATAAATACAGCCTTGTTCAGCATCGAGCAGACTTCTTTAAAAAAAAAAAAAATACCTGACTAGGAGCCCTTTGACCCATCACCGCCTCATAAGGAGGAGGACAGTCAGTTGGGTACAGAGGCACGGGACTCTCCATTGATCCATTATATGTGACACTGCAGGTACACACAGAAAAATGAGAAACACACACACAGAGGCATGAGAAAAAGAAATTAAAAAAAGAAAAGGCATGACACAGAAGGAGTGTTGTTAAAATGGACAGATGCCTATAAGAATGAGAAAAGATTGCGAAACTGCTAAAATATTTTCAGAGTGACAAAGAACATTTGAACCGAACACTGAAAACACTTTAACTGAACAATACTCAACCAGAGCATGTCTAGTATGTGAGCTTGGATACTAAACATACTAAATACTATTTTAAATTTTAAAAAGAAAAGGTATTTAGAGGTAGGGTTAGGAGATTTCATTAGCTTATCTTGAAACAACAAAAATAATCAATGTTAAGTTCCCAAAATGATGGAAAAACAAATGTGTGTGCGTCTTCACCTCTGTGCATCGGTCTCAGAGCTGCAGGTGTATTCAGGAGGGTAGTAAGGTGGTGGGGGAATGGGCGGAACAAACTCTTCAAAGTCCATCATGTTACTGAGAAATGCATCCTGAGGAGTGGTGCATTCTGGGTTTACAGAACGGGAGCGATGAGGAGCCAGCTACAACAAACAAAGTTGGAAGAGGAAAACATGTTGCATAGTAACATTTGAGAGAAGTTAGTAAACCTAGTGTTTTAGTGTAACAATTTTGTGCATTTTGTCTCACTAGATGCAGCAGGTCCAGAGAGAAGATATGAATGCTGCAGGTGACCGTGGACAGAGTGCAGATAATAGTGGAGAGAATACTGAGACCACAGGCACTGAACAGCAAATCCTGCACACACATATGGTTAAATGGTTAACATGGTTAAATTCAAACGTATTCAGGCACCTGAGCTATTTGTTTGATTTGGGGGTCTGGGAGCATAAAGTTAAAAACTTCTGCTGAAATTTGCATATGAAATGTGCATACAAACGTTTTCACAAACAAATCATGACTCTTCAATAACGTTTGTACTAAAATGTATTCTAAATTTATGGGTGGTGGGGGTGACAACCTGAAACCATACATACGCTCAAATATCATACTCTGGGTTGGCATTATTGATGAAACTTTAAACATAGATAAGAAATCTTAAATATAATTTTGTGTCTTGAGAACGTGTCAGATGTTTGCGAAGACTGACATAAAGAAAGGTTGCGCAGAAAGCCCTTAAATAGACATGGTTTGGGGTGTGTTTTATGCAAATTACTAACCTCTGGCATGCAGTCGTTCACGTAAAATTAATCCAAATTCATAAACATTACAACAAGGTTATGAACAAATACATGTGGATACACATGCATTGTGAATAAGGTGGATTTTTTTTGATAAGTTCTCCTGGTGGCCAGTTGACTGGTGACTGCTTAGACTAGTCTTAAAAGTTAGTTATCTGTTTTTTTTTTTCTTCAAGAACTTTTTAAAGTCAGTTACATATAATGGTAGTTTGGTCTAATTTGAATTGGAAAATTAAAAATGATTACCTCTTGTCTAACTGCTAGTTGGTTGAACTAGTTCTTAAAGGGTTAGTTCACCCAAAAATTAAAATTCTGTCATTAATTACTCACCCTCATAGCGTGACAGGGAAGAGAAGACATTGTTGAATAAAGTTATTTTTGTTTGTTTTTTTGCGCACAAAAAGTATTCTAGTTGCTTCATAACATTTAGGTTGAACCCCTGGAGTCACATGGACTATTTTAACAATCTCGTTACTACCTTTCCGGACCTTGAAAGTGGTCGTTGTGTTGCTGTCTATGTAGGGTCAGAAACCTCTCGGATTTCATCAAAAATATATTTTTGTGTTCCGAAGATGAACAAAGGTCTTACGGGTTTGGAACAACATGAGGGTGAGGAATTAATGACAGCATTTTTATTTTTGGGTGAACTAACACTTTAAGGGGCACCTATTATGCCCCTTTTTACAAGATGTAAAATACGTCTATGATGTCCCCGAGTGTGTATGTGACGTTTTAGCTCAAAATACCCCATAGATATTTTTATAGCAAGTTAAAATTGCCACTTTTGGGGAAAACTGGCAGAAACGTGCCGTTTTAGTGTGTGTCCCTTTAAATGCAAATGAGCTGCTGCGCTCGGCCTAAGAGGGCAGAGCTTCAAGAGCTCATTCTTTGGTGTCAGGACACACTATAATGTCAGAAACTGCAAATATATGCTGCATGGATATAGAACATATATATTTTATTTAATTACAGTTATAACTTCTGTTGTCTTCTTGCTTTTATCCACTATATTAGTACAAGCCTGTTGTACCGGACCCCGTCCGAATGATGGCCAAAACTTTACCAATGAGTTTTATGACATTTATTGTACGTCACACAAAATATGAAGCGTCCGTTTTCACTAGAGAAAATCACTGTAAGAGCTTAATAAAACACAGTGTAAGTGAGCATTAAAATATTATCCATAAACTCTCTCTCTCTCTCTCTCTCTCTCTCTCTCTCCTTGCATTATCATCAACATACACAGCGAAGTACACAGAAACGTTAGTTACAATTAACAGTAAACAAATATTTACAGACCTTATGCCTTTTCGGGTGGTGCTTAATAAACTGGTAAACTTTATATCCGTAAAACAACTCCGATGAACTGTAATAAAGTGTGTGCTCTCACCTTTATTACTGCTGTATCCAGTATCACTCTGGAGACTGTAAGCTGGATCACCAACAGTAAATAGTGATTTATCCTTGAGTAACATCTTTTTAGCAAAACCTGTGTTTTGTATTGTCCCTGGTATTGAAATTCATTCACAAAGCAGTCTGGTGTAAAATGATTCGCGCAGACATAAACGAATTTAAGTATATGGGGGGCATTCCCTTCAAAAATAAAACTAATCCACTGAGTCTTCAGCGGCTCTGATGTCAGGAGTAAATGGAGACTGTTATGTTCACTCTTACATTTAACAACAAAACACCTCAATCGCTTATGAGAGATTCTTGTCGCTACAGCTGCTCCAGCCTGGAGAAAATGGCGGACTGTGTACAACTCACTCATGGCGGGGTCTTTGCTAATACGGCAGTGTCCGTCAACAGTCGTGGGCGGGGCCTGTAAAAAGTGACGTCACTTTGCCAGGAATCTGCAAACAGCTTGTTCTGAGACACTGCTTATGATTTATGGGAATTAAAAAAAAGGAGTGGGTGGATTTTTATCATTATAGGGTGGTTGTGTACAAACACTGCTGACACACATTTACACTCACCTAAAGGATTATTAGGAACACCATACTAATACTGTGTTTGACCCTCTTTCGCCTTCAGAACTGCCTTAATTCTACGTGGCATTGATTCAACAAGGTGCTGAAAGCATTCTTTAGAAATGTTGGCCCATATTGATAGGATAGCATCTTGCAGTTGATGGAGATTTGTGGGATGCACATCCAGGGCATGAAGCTCCCGTTCCACCACATCCCAAAGATGCTCTATTGGGTTGAGATCTGGTGACTGTGGGGGCCATTTTAGTACAGTGAAATTCAAGAAACCAATTTGAAATGATTCAAGCTTTGTGACATGGTGCATTATCCTGCTGGAAGTAGCCATCAGAGAATGGGTACATGGTGGTCATAAAGGGATGGACATGGTCAGAAACAATGCTCAGGTAGGCCGTGGCATTTAAACGATGCCCAATTGGCACTAAGGGGCCTAAAGTGTGCCAAGAAAACATCCCCCACACCACTACCACCAGCCTGCACAGTGGTAACAAGGCATGATGGATCCATGTTCTCATTCTGTTTACGCCAAATTCTGACTCTACCATCTGAATGTCTCAACAGAAATCGAGACTCATCAGACCAGGCAACATTTTTCCAGTCTTCAACTGTCTAATTTTGGTGAGCTCGTGCAAATTGTAGCCTCTTTTTCCTATTTGTAGTGGAGATGAGTGGTACCCGGTGGGGTCTTCTGCTGTTGTAGCCCATCTGCCTCAAGGTTGTGAGTGTTGTGGCTTCACAAATGCTTTGCTGCATACCTCGGTTGTAACGAGTGGTTATTTCAGTCAAAGTTGCTCTTCTATCAGCTTAAATCAGTTGGCCCATTCTCCTCTGACCTCTAGCATCAACAAGGCATTTTCGCCCACAGGACTGCCACATACTGGATGTTTTTCCCTTTTCACACCATTCTTTGTAAACTCTAGAAATGGTTGTGCGTGAAAATCCCAGTAACTGAGCAGATTGTGAAATACTCAGACCGGCCCGTCTGGCACCAACAACCATGCCACGCTCAAAATTGCTTAAATCACCTTTCTTTCCCATTCTGACATTCAGTTTGGAGTTCAGGAGATTGTCTTGACCAGGACCACACCCCTAAATGCATTGAAGCAACTGCCATGTGATTGGTTGATTAGATAATTGCATTAATGAGAAATTGAACAGGTGTTCCTAATAATCCTTTAGGTGAGTGTATGTTCAAACACCATGTAAAAGTGAATTTTGCATAATAGGTGCCCTTTAAGACAGTCCTACCTTAGTAATCTTCCGTGATGCACCTTCAAAAACACATACCTTGAGCTGGTGACGCACAGCATGGCAATCTGAATGTTGGTAGAGCACAAGTGTTTCCTCTTCTGTTGGAGAGCACGTCTGCTTTGGGTCACAGCAAAGACACAGGCGATTCTCCATCTGGAACAAACACAAATATGAAGAGAAGAGAAGAGAAGAGAAGAGAAGAGAAGAAAAGAGAAGAGAAGAGTACCTGACAGGTAACATAAGATTTGACCATCTGTGCATTCTGACATGACAGCATGGAACCAGCCAGACTGAGAATCACACACACTGCAGACAGCAGCATGAACAGCGACACCTGAACGAAACAAAAACAGCATCACTGCAAAAACTAAGAGGAGCAGACAAATGCACACACTCAGACATCATGTCAAGATGATAACGGTACATACGACAAGAGTGAAGGGCCTCCTCCATGATATCACACCCACTACTCCTGATGCCACAACCTGTTTAACAGAAGATTAAAAAAAAAACATGTTTCAAGGGATAGATTTTCTGTCCCTCACACAAATCTATATTAGATGGCTTCGTTTTTACGAAGCCTTTTTTTTTTTGGAGCTTGATAGCCCCATACCTCACTTTCATTATATTGAAAAGAGTTGCCATTATATATTATTTTAAAAAATCAGGAAATGTTTTTTTTTTTTAAACTGACCACATTTTAACAATTGTGGGGTAATTGTTTTGGGGTACATTTTTTTTAAACATTTCTAAAATAAATTAACACACAGACACGAACGATAGATAGATAGATAGATAGATAGATAGATAGATAGATAGATAGATAGATAGCCCAAAAATGAAAATTCTGTCATCATTTATTCACCGTCATGTCATTACAAACACAAAAGAAGATATTTAAAACAATATCTATGAAATGAAAACTATCTGGTTACCAACTTTCTTTAAAATATCTTCTTTGAGAGTCAAACAGGTTTAGAGTGACAAGACAGCGATTAAACAATGACACACGTTTTTCCTTTGTTTATTACTTATCATTGATTTATGATGTATTTATTACAATTTATTTAAATGGCCCTGTGGTATGATACATTTTAATCACAAATATTCCATGTAGTTTCTCGTTATAATAGGTCAAAAAACTGCATGCATAATCATTATTATAGTAATAAAAACAGTACATTAAATATAGCACGATCCACTGCAGGACACTGCTGACATGTCATGCCAATGTTAATATACGCAAAGTAACTTACGAAGAAGCCAGCCCAGAAAGGACAGGACTGTCTGACACGGGGAGATGAGGTGAAGGCTAGGCTTGTGAAGCTGAAGGCCAGCACCATGGCCCCAAGCGCAAGGTGACACAAGCCCAGGTACAGCAGCAGGCGCGCACTGGTCCTCCCAGACATTCCTCTGCGACTACCAGACAAAGCTCGAGACCCTGACATCGAGGCCACGCTACTGGAGTCCGATGGTGAAGGCATGATGGCTACTGAAATACCTCCTAAATTATAGTACTATGTGACAGTTCAAAGGATATGGGATGTGAAGATATTTCTTTAAATATGACGTTAGGGTCTAAATAGGCCTAACATTAATTCCACAGCTGTTAAAACTGAACTTGACACACTTATGTTGTGTCAACATTTATTCTTGGCGTCGTATATCTACATTCTCCAATATCCCTTGATTTTGCTCGCTGCATCGCCCACCTGCCGTCTCTCTCCCCCCATCCCCGCGACATTGCGGTACTCAGAGCCTTTAGAAGGCCGAGTGGCTGCCGCATCCGCAGGCCAGCGGAGCAGCTTTGGCCTTCTGGCTACTCCGCGGAGGAGGATGCGCGGAACAGGACTAAAGAAACAATCCCAGTCCAGCTCACGTCGACATGTATCTTCCCCGGGTTTCCACTAGAGAGCCTCACAGCCCCCGCCTGAACTCGGAAAATACGTCTCATGAAGCAAAACAGTACCTGGAGAGAAAAGGGAACAATCGACAGAAAAAAAGAAATGAAAGCAGCCGCGCGGAGGCAATTCACGAGGACAAACTCGCACACTCGCTATGCTGTTCCCATGATGCATCCGTTTGTTTTGAATAATAATTTTGTGAAGGAGTTTTATACTAGATCCAGTCTCCCCCCTTTTCCTCCCGCAGTCACGAGGACTCCCGTCCCGTCCGTATCCCGGACATGAGCATCACTACGTAATCGCGCCAGACTTCAAGTGTCTTAGCTTACGTGTGTTATTCACACACAATATCGTTACGTCACGTAAACGTTATCCGATGCCATTTCAGCATGACTCGGTTTTAGAAAGATAAAATAGGCAGCCAGCGCATCGTGGTAGCACGTGTCCGTAATATTTGTTCAATGCGGCACCGCATTCACCCAGCGCGAGGTGCTGATGCTGCACTGAATGGGCGGTTGCTTGGCAACCTACTTCGACAGTCGCAACGGTTGGCGACCTTTCCGCGCATGCGCAGAAGACAGCTTTGCACCTACATAAATACTGTAGTGGCCAAAAGTGATGGATTCAATTATTTTATTTGTGATAATGCAATAAAACACACCAAATTGTTCAGACATAATTTTTGGCCAGGTCATAAAACAAAGACATGACAAAAACAAGAGAAACAAAATATTAATAACTGATTTTAAATAAAACCTGTAACTGTTGTTTGCTTTTTCATATAAGTACCTTAACCAAGTTTAGTGTTTTGTTCATCCCTCACATTTAAAGAAATATAAAATATTTTCCTCATAATTTGATGGTTTAATTTGACCTGTAGGGTCATTAAAACAAATATCCCCTCCAGACATCACTTTTGGCCACAATTTAACATTAAAGTTTGATATATGATTTGATATTCTATTTCTTATAAAATTATTACCATAAAATAAAATAAAAAAAAAATAAAAAAAAAATCACAAAATGTTGACCATTATTCACTTTATTAAAAGCAGTTAATTGTGAAATTTCTGCGAAATATACTGTGGAAAAGAATATAAAAAAGTGTAATAATGCAGAAACACAGAAACTTGATGCAAAAATTATGCAAAACCAAACGTGTATTATGTCTGATCATAATCCCTTTGGAGAAACACACTGTGAATTTTCAGTAGAACATTATTATATTCCCACCCATAATACATCAATTCTTTTCTCACACTTTTAACATCCTGAAATCTCTTATCCATCCACTTAAAGAGGTCAAAGTCTTTAAAAATTGAAGTCATTCACCTTTAATAGCAGCGAACATTCAAACAATTTGTCAGAAAGTGCAGATTAGCTGTCAAACTAGACTATATTTTTAACAAAAAGACACTGATTCAATAGGTACTCGTTTTCCATTTTGAATGAAAGGACAGTTTTCCATGCCTGAAATAATGCTGAAGTGAGCAAAACTTGTAGGAAACTTGTGCAAGTAAAACCGACATTGTCTCCATTGCCTAGTCACTGTTTGTGTAGTGCGGAAATATAAACATGAAATAATTTTTTTTTTTTCTACATGAAAGACATGACTAGTGCCATCATTCTTGGAAACCCCTTCCTATTAGCATTCCATGTTCACTTTGCAAATGACTCAGGAATTAACAAAGCAGTTCTATGTAAGTGTGTGTGTGTACTGAGCATGTCCTCTGGATAAAGGCATATCTAAAGAAGAAGACATTTGGAGGACTTTTTCTCTGTGCTGGTGGTAATTTTAACCTCTCGACCAGATGGACCCTGTAAAAACAGTAAATATGTGAAATCTAATACAAGGCCTGCAGCCTTGAGGGTTTGTTACAGTTCATGTTCATTTACTCTTTAGATTTGTCTGATAAAAAAGAAAACGTGTCAAGATAAAATCTACAAATAAGATTAGTACTTCAAAACTTTAAAAACTGATTGTGTGTTTGCTTCAGTATGAGCATGCACAGACAATAAGCATAATTATTCATTTTATCTATGTACACACACTGGAAACTCACCGGCTTCTTATTTGACTTCAGCAAAATGTCTCGAGCAAGAGAATCAAAAGACTATGGAGAGAAAGGTAAATCTTGTCAAAAAGTAGACCAACTATATAAAATTCCATATATATATAAAAGCATTTCTTTGTTTGCCTGCTAATTTGTTTGCTAAGTGATCATATCTTGAATCAGTCAATCCATACCTCTTCAACATTGATGCTCGATTTTGCACTAGTCTCGAAAAATCGAATACCATGTTCCTTTGCAAGCTATAATGAAAGAAAAAGGATAATCATTTTTTTTATGATGAAAGAATTTAACACTAGAACCGCCACGGGGTAAAATTTACCCATTGCTGTTTTTCAAATATCCAAGGCTCCTTGACTTTTACTAAAATTGTGTCATTTACAATCCCGTTGTTTAGATTGTTTAGATAAAACCAGATTTTAAAAATGGGGCAAATTTACCCCTATATAATTCCTTTATTTTCGATTAGATTAATAATTAATTAGGTGAAACTGGGCGCTTGAATTTGTCATTGTATGTCATCCTTTGTCATACATCCTATGCAGTGCGGTGAATTATCATTGCTCTTTATTGTCTATTTAGGGTATTTTAGTAATTTAAATAACATGGGTTATCTTAATATGTGATTAATGACATTTTATTATAATATTACACCACCCAAATATGTATTTATTTCCTTGTAATTCTCATTGAAGGCTGATTTAGCCAGATATTCACCAAAAAGTGATTAGTGTAGCCTGCTTAAAATAGCATAAAACAACAGGACAAAAACATAGTTCATGACTAAAAATAATCATTTTAATGCCACTGTCTTCACATTACTTTGTGAAGACAGTGGCATAATACAGTGACATATTACGTTTTTTAGCCGTATTTTACCCGCTGGCGGTTTTAGGTATACAGCGACCCCTGGCGGTTCTAGTGTTAAAGATACATTTCACCCACAAATGAAAATTCTCTCATCATTTTCTTACCCTCAAGTTGTTCTGAACTTGTACACGAAGAAAAGAAAGTTAGTAACTTAACAGTTGATGGGGCCCCATTGACTTACATATTATGAAAAAAACAAATACTATGCAAGTCAATGTGGCTCATCAACTATTTCGTTACAGACATTCTTCAATATATCTTCTTTTGTGTTCAGCAGAAGAAAGAAATTCATACAGGTTTGGAACAACCTAAGGGTGAGTAAATGATGACAGAATTTTCATTTTTGGGTGAACTATCTCTTTAAGTTTGTTGTCAACTGGAAAAAAAAAAAAACAGTATGTAGTACCAAATGTAACAAATTTCACATGTGGTAAATAGTGATACGTTTGTATTAGTGCTGGGCAATCGATTAACCGTGATTAATCGCATCCAAAATAAAAGTTTGTGTTTACATAATATATGAGTGTGTACTGTGTATAATTATTATGTATATATATAAATACACACTCCATGTATATATTTAAGAAATATTTGCATGTATATACTGTATATATATAAATATTTTATATATAAATATATTTTTCTTAAATATATACATGTATGTGTGTGTATTTATATATACATAATAATTATACACAGTACACACACATATATTATGCAAACACAAACTTATGATGATTAATCGATTGTCCAGCACTAGTTTGTATGTTTTACAGCATGATATGCACATGCTGTAAATCAAATGACTGAAATGTCATTCATAATACCAAAAAAACTCCTCGTATGCACTTGGATGGACAAAGAAAGCCATCTTTTCTCAGCCCACATATTTGCGGTGTGCATGAAAGCGCTCACCTTCTCACCCATCTCCTTTGACACTTTCCTCTTGGCCTCGATATCACATTTGTTGCCCAGTAACATCCGACTTACACCTGCGGATGCATTCTGGGAAACATAGAAAATAAGAATGTGCTCACTTCCTTATTTTCTTTAAAACTGAGACTTGTTTTAACAAAAGGCCCCATTTGTATCTATAGTGCATCTCTGTTCTGGTAACCTGTGCAGGATCTGCTTCCTATGGCATCTTATCAAGAACTGAAACTCACTTTTAATAAAGCCTGTTTCATGTTATATGCTTTTCTGGAGGTTGACAGAAAATATCTGATCATAATCACTCTATATACAATAGTATGAATAAATTGTTATGTTGTAGATAAAAAACAAACAAACACTAAAAACAATTGAAATCAACAACTAAAACACATTTCCCACACATTACATTTTATTAGATTAGTTTTTCTAACAAAACGAGTCAAGTTTTCAAACTATTTAGGGATGGGACAGAGAAATATGTTAAAGGTCATATGTTGACTTTTCATTTTATAAAGCTCCTATAATGACTGACAGATTTTATTTTCCTCTTTCTCTCTTACTTCTTTGATGCCCTTCATCCAGTTCTGAATATTCTCAAAGGATTTTTCATCAGTGATGTCATACACGAGAATGATGCCCTGAAAGAGATGATCAAAATAAAACACCATTAACGTCATGTGTATGACTTGCCATACCTAAATAATTGTCGAATTAATCTAGGTTTCACAATAATCACATATGTAAGTTTATAGCTATTGAAAGGCACAATATGTAAGATTTATAGATTAAAATATCCAAAACCACTAGAACAATGCTATATATTTTGTTGACTTGTGTACTTACATTATCCCAAATGTTTCCAGAGAAATAAACTATTTTAAACAGGACACGGACCATGTCCGTGCATCACCTATCAATGACATCATACCCGCCTTACCCATGATTTCCGATTTTTTATTTTGTAGAAACCATGGAAACTCCAGAGGCGCTTTAATATATTACGTGTTTTATTAGACAGGTGAGCAACTGTTTGGATAAATTCATCGACAGAAAACAAATCATTGTTATATAGCTCAACACAGTTAGTCTTATTGTTTAAATCACGTCATGATTTACCACGAGTACCATGTTTTACCATGCCTAATATTGATCTAGCTTACTGCAGTGTGCAACAAATGTCTCACAGTAGCTGCTGAGCAAACGCACAGAGAAGCATTATAACATAACTTTCAAACACACTTAAATAATGCATCTAATATGATAAACAGCGCTGCGTTACCTCACATACGCATGACGGGAAGAAGCGGAAGCGGTCTTCTGTGGCATAATTAAAGCTCAGCGAAATCAAGGCGTCATCAATCTACGCCTTTGTTTTGAATAAGCTCTAGCAGCGAAAAATTACATATTGTGGCTTTCAGATATAGGACCAAGAAGATTAGTTTGTGTTAACATGTGTGTTTCTTGTCTTACCATGGCCCCTCTGTAGTATGCAGTAGTGATGGTCTTAAACCTCTCCTGTCCCGCTGTGTCCCTAGCAAATAAAACCAGTTGCACACAAGACATTTTAGCACTCAGAAAGCTTGTCGGTAAAAAAAAAAAAAAAAAAACTATAGCTGACTCATGCCAGTTACAACAATCTCATTTGGCATGTTTTATATACAGTACATCTTTTATAGCAACTGGACTCTGTACTTCCGGCTGTCACTACCGTTGGACATAAATGACTTTGAGTCGTCAGAAGGCCTGTGAGAAGCCTGACTGAGCTAAACTCAACCAGACTTCACCTTCGGCAAATTTACACTAAACGTACTGTTATAACAGTCAGCTGTCAAAAACAAACACACACTGAAGATTTCTTGTGTACATAACACTGCCAACCGTATTTACCCAGACATTCTGTACATATGTAAAGAATTTCCACTGAATAGACTTGAATAACTTTTAACTTCTCCGATTTATCAAACAAACAGGACTCACAGCAAAACATTCACTAACTAGTGTGCATCTAGACACAAACAACGACACTGACATATTTTAGGATATGTCAGTGAATGTTGTTTTCAGTGAAGACAGCTCAAACATGCATTTTAGTCTGGGACTAGAGCCTTGTCTGTGAAACTGGCCATTATAATATGACATTTTATGTTTATTTATATATTTAATTTTACCAGACTTGCAGTTTAACTTTCTTCCCCTCAACCTCAATAGTCTTCACTTTGAAGTCAATACCTAGGAAAAAGAAAAAAAAGGGAAATAGATAAAACAGGAGGGGCAGGAAGGAAGGATGAACATGTTTTAACCCCAAAAGGCACAATAAAAGTGGACTAATGAGTATGTTTGCTACATTCAGAAACACATGAGCAGGCATAATGAGATACAATCACTGCTCTAATGGTTTAATAAACACTCTGGTTTGTTTTTCAGTGAATTAGGAGGAAGGGAGGGAGGGGGTCTTTTGAAGATCTGGGTGAATGCACTAAACGCCATGGAGAATGGCCTCCATCTGATGCAGAAATGAAGGGGGTGTAGCTCGTGGACGTGAGATTGAAAAATGAGATACAGAGAGGGACAGGCTGTGGCTGGCAGTAAAGTAGCGCGAGAGGGCCGGAAATGCAATCAGGGAGGAGGACACACAGAGAACGGGATGATCCGCAGGACTGATTGAGTTATACTGGGGTAGGCTGGAATGAGATGACGTTTAGACTAGTACTGACATGAACAAACACTTGGGGTAGCACTTGCTTTACAAGGTAGAAACTTGGCAGTAAAGCGAAACATCTTGCCTTATCACACAGTATTAACTTACAAACAGTTTCAATTTGTATACTTACCGATGGTTGAGATGTACGTTGAATTAAAATTGTCTTCTGCGAAACGGATGATCAGACAGGTCTTGCCAACACCACTATCGCCAATCAGCAATAATTTAAAGAGGAAGTCGTATTTCTTTGCCATTGTTCGTTTCGACTATAGCTTTTAGCACGTTTCAAAACTTTCCTCCTGTTTTGTTAACACACAGTCACGCGCAGCGTTTTAAAATCCTTCCGAGTGAAAAGTGTCCTCGTTTGAAACTTCATGGGTTTTCTTTCCTTGGTAAACTATCACCGGTAAACTCAGTTTTGCTTTGTTGCTTTTGTCCGTCCGGATAAGAGGTAAAAATTCCATGAAAGTAGAAAAGTTTTCTTACAGCCCTTTAAACGCGTCAGCGGTATGTTTTTTAGTGCAGATGCCACGCATTTTCCATTTCTGGCTACGTTGCGCTAGTTTTCTCTCCTGTACGAAATACTTAAAGGTATTCATCCATACATAGACAACAGCAGACTTTTTTTTCTCCCTAAACTTTCCCTTGCCCGAGTTCCCAAAAGCTGACGTCGAGGGAGGGGAGAGGTTTAATAAAGCAGTGCTGAGGAGAACCGATAACAGCATCTATCAGCAGAGGGCGCCATTGGCACGATGCTGAAACGAAGCACACGTTGAACTTTTCTGTTTTTAGGTCATTTTTGGTCTGTTTGAAATTAGGAGCAGGCTTAATGACGCTGTTAAAATATTTAAACAAACTAAAAAAAAAATGTATTGTACATGTGATAAAATATACTTTTACAACATTCCCCCGGTTTCACAGACAAGGTTTAAGGCTAGTCCCAGACTAAAATGCATGTTTGAGCTGTTTTAACTTGCACTGACATATCTTAAAATATGTCAGTGCCATATTGTTTTGTCTCAAGATGCACACCAGTAATGTTTTTCTAGGGTTCGTTTATAAAAGCTACTTAAATGCCCTAACTGAGCTATGGCCTAATCCTGACTTAATCTAGCCCTGTCTGTGAAACTGAGCCATTGTTATAGGGTTAAGTGGGTCTAAAGGCTCATCAGATGTCATTTTCTCCAAAAACACTGTCACTTTTTTAAACACTGTACTGAAACCAGTTGTTTTACATAGATTAAGTAGTGATGAGTTAATTTATTCTAATATATTTGCAAATTGTGCCCATATAGACAGTTTTTGTCACAGTAGAGATTTACTTCTAAATCTGCAGCTATATAAGTAGCTAGCAGAATAACAGAGAAGTTGTTAGTGGAGTTATTTCAGTATTATTTGTATACTAGTTTTAATCATTTTGTTATACATGCTTTTGTCATTTTTTTTATTATTTACATTTAGATTTGGTTTTAGAAATATGGGGTATAATTAAATTAATTGTAATTTCATTAATTGTATTATTTGGCAAAAATATTTAAAAGGATCACAAATGTTAAAAATATTATAATAATTAATAAATTATTATTATAATGTTTTATACATTATAATAAACCAAATTATGCTTTAGATTGCCGCCTTTAGGTTGTCTTTTATGTATCATTAAGTATTATATGTGAGAGTTTATGCAACAGCTTTTGAGCATCCCAACATAACCCACAGCCTGTCTTAGCTCAGTACTTAGTTATTGGGTTAAGAAGAAATGCTTTTATTAAATGTCAGTGAAGTATTTCCTGCCCCTGCTTACGAGCCCCGTTCATATGCGCCATGTATTTCCGCTAGCCCCCCCTTTTCGGCTGCTGCTCCGCTGTCGCCAACATGCCTGTAAGTGCGTGCTATTGCAATCAAGTCTGTTTAAAACGTAATCACGCCTGGTGTGTGGATTAAATCGCATCGTTTGATGAGGGGAGGCTTTTGTCTTCATGATCTCACTGGCAACGTTAAATTAATTGCACCTATTTTGAGGTTAAAACTTAGTAGAAAAGAACGAAGCGCGTGCTATGTGGAACGACAAGATGGCCGCCTGCATATGCGTTAGAAACGCGTGGAGAGCATCGCGCTTCCCATACAAATAAAACCGTCACCAATATACGTAGTTGAGATTTAGTAAATAAATAATACGATAAATATAATTAATATGTGGAATATTGCTTGGATGTTCCTCTTAAAGTTTGTTAGACGGAAAGTGTGTCATGAATCGGATCTCCCTTTGTAGTGGCAGTGTTGACAGTCAGCTGATCAGCTGTATCGTCAAGCTTGTGCGATTGTCAGTTTATCTAAAGTGCTTTTTTTGTTAAGTTGTTACAGCGTTTACTCATATTAGCAACCGTGTAGCTGTATCGTTGTAGCTGTGATGAAATGTTGAGTGCGTCCTGCACTCTTGAAAATAAAGGTTCTTTATTGTCGTTTGATGATTCAATGAAGAACCTTTAACAACCATGCAACTTTGCCATTGCACAAAAGGTTGCTTATAGTGGAAAAAGGGTTTTTTGGATTATTAATGTTCTTCATACTAAGAAAAAAAATAGGTTATTTTAAGAACTGCTCACTGAAAGGTTGTTTGGGGAACCCAATATTATTCTAGCATCACTGAAAACTCACTTTTGGAACCTTTATGTGAGTGTAGAATAGATGTAGCTTAGATTCTCTGCCAGTTGGCAAAGCTGATTTGACACATCTCTCATCACTTTCAGCTCGCGAAGGACTTGTTGCACCCAACGCCAGAGGAGGAGAAGAGAAGACACAAGAAGAAGCGTCTCGTACAGAGTCCCAACTCTTATTTTATGGATGTCAAATGCCCAGGTAAGATATGCAGACTAGGTGACATTATGAGACATTGGTTCTCTCCAGAGCTGTCACTTGAATTCATATGGCACAGGACATATTTTTCGCATAAGGTCTTCATTTAAGAGTTATAAGCCATAAACCAAACCAGCCAGCTACAAGGTGAATCACAACAATACAACGTTTGATTTGAAGCAAAGAAGTATTTGGTAAGTAGACAAAAAGACATGCAAAACTGCATACTTAACAGCTTTAATGAGGTAAATAACTACAATGACATGGAGCATTGTGAGTGACATTCAAAATAAAATTTATAATTTTAATTAATTTATTAATTTATAATTTATGGAGTAAGTTGAAACAATGAATTGACAGATTAAACAAAAGTACCATACCATTAATTAACAACCTCAGAGCTCACAGTAGGTCTGTCTTTTTCAAGGTTTATAAATCATCATTCATTCCCCTATGGAGAAAATGAATGGGATTTTTGACTGAACCTGATTGTTGCACTCTGTACAACGATATCTGAACGACAGCTGAATTCCATGTGAAAAACTACTTTATCTATAATTCTGCAAAGAAATCTCCACCGATCAGAGAATCAAAACTATTTAGCATCCGCTCCCATGAAACACTAAGAATGATATAGTCAAGTCAAATCTCCCTACTCTCTCAAACTATTAAGTATTCTATATATGTGTATGTATATCTCAGTATATCCATTTTTACTTAGATTTGCACTGCTTTATGTGATTTCATGTAGTTCTTGAGTCTTGAATCATTTTTTTTTTTCTTCAAATACTTTTTTTGTTTCAAATCAAACTTGGTAATGTTGTGATTCTGTTGTGTTCCTCATCGCTCGTTGGTTTGGTTAATGGCATATAACTCTTTAGGAACCATGGCCACTAAAAAAATGTGTCTGCATAAAATAGACATTGACTTGTGTATTATAGTATGTTTGAAACTATTCGCCATTCTCTCTTTGCAGGCTGTTATAAGATCACTACAGTGTTCAGTCACGCACAGACGGTGGTCTTATGTGTAGGATGCTCTACAGTGCTGTGCCAGCCTACCGGAGGAAAGGCGCGCCTCACAGAAGGTATCACCAGTGCACATGACCCAAAGCATGTCAATCTAGTGGTTGCACGGGTTCTTGATAATTATGATTCCATAAACAGAATCTCACCGTGGGATTTTCTTCGATCCTGCAGTAGAGCAGTCAGAACATGTCACACTAACACATTAAAATGCGGCCTTCAGAAGATGACTAATGAATTCTTGTTTTCGTGTGGGAGAAATATGGCTGGAAGTGCACTCATAGATCAGAGATACACATGCATGCGCTTGTAAACGTTGCAGCGCCATGGCAACACGCCCACACAGACCAGACTAGTGTTTCCCACTTGATTATTGTTCTCTTCTTGAGCTGAAGTTTTGACGATTGGAGTTCTGAAAATCATAGAGAAAGTAAGAGATGTAGTGGCAGATTTCTGTCTCATTCAACACTATCTAATTATTTGATTCCCCATCCAGAAAATAGACATGTATATTTGCTATTATTTAAAGAATTTTAATTACTTTAAAGCGCAAATGTATAAAACACAATGATTTTATTTGAGACAGCAACTGTGTTATAGGGATTTTTAATGAGAGAGAGAAAATGTAATAAGCATGTTCTTCTCCAAACTGTGTAAATTGAAGGCTATATATAAAAAATATTTAGGCATTAATGTTTGTTGCACTCTCGCGCTTTGTGAAGTCTTTGAAGTTCAAGAGCCCTGTCAGGATGATCCATTTTTCAAAATGAAACCACTTGCATGAATTTCAAACATTTATAGATAACAAATGCGCTGGTGAAAACACCTCAAGCACATTAAACAAGCAACCCACATGCTTGTGACCTCGTTTAAAACATTTAAGTGTCTTGGACACCTTTTCCTTGCTCGGTTTTTTTAAAAGTGCTTTTTTTTATAGAAATGCATTTTCCACTATTTCGAAATGTAGAATTTGTTTTTGATGGAATTCTTTCTGTTAACAGGATGCTCGTTCAGGAGAAAGCAGCACTAGTCTCTCATTAACCAGTATGCAAGGATAAGGGAGACCATGGGAGGAGAGACAGGATTGGCCACTCCACAGGGATTTCATTGACTCCGCCCACAACGAGGCCGTGTTTCTGATCTATAATGGGGCGATGGAGATGAAAGCTAAACCGAGAAGAGTGCTAGAAAACTGTCAGAGTGCTGTCTGAACACAGAGCGTGTGAGGTGTATAACCACCAAACCTGTCTCTCTCTCCCGCTCTTTAAATAAAGGTTCATTTTTCATTTATGTGTGTGTTGTGGTAGATCATTTGCCAGCCAGTCTGCATTGTCACAGCAATATAAATACTATGGTCTGGTTTCACAGACAGGGCTTGGATTAAGCCAGGATTAGGCCTTAGTTTAATTAGGACATTTAACCCTCTGGTCCTCTTAGGTCAAAAATGACAAGAATTTTACTTTTTGAAATATAATTATTATTTTTTTTGCTTTATTGGAATAGGATGACACTTAGTGACTTTTGTCGCATTAGCTATGTGAACACACAAAAATCATGGACATGATTCAGATATGTTAAAGGGCTGGGGGGGAAAAAAAAGTCTAATTTAGCTCCTTCGTGGTCAAAAATGATCGACATGGGAAATTAATGGCAAATATACGTATACCAAGTTTCTCTGAGTTAACTACAAATCAGCCACTGTGCAGAAAAAGTGCACAGCAATGAGGGGGCGACACTCTAAAATGTCAAGAGTGCAAAATAGACATATATATATATATTAAGTAATGTGACTATAATACAGCAACTTTTTGCAAATGTGTGAAATAAAATCAATAATTCAGCCACAAAGCAAGAAATATAATAAACCGCAAGGAAGAGGTTACACGAGTACAAAACGGACACACTCACTTACATGCACAGAAACACAACACACTATTATACACAAACTGGTGTGACCCTAATAATATGGTAAAATTGAGCCAGGTTGAAATCAGATCACACCCAGCTGTGATAAAGCGTACCTGTTCATTTTCGTTAAATTTTTATTGAATTTTGATATTATGTGTCACAAAATGTTCTCCGTGTTCAGGTTTGACTGTAGTAAAATTAATGCAAAAACTGACACTTGAAATCAACATTTCAAACCTTGACAAAATGTAGTCTTTAAAAATGTCTAAGTATAAACCCAAATCCACAACTTAAAAATAAGCATGTCAGCAGTAAGGGGCATGTCTAATAATGATGGGGAGAAGAGAGCGCTCAGTGCATGTCATTATTTAAAAGACAGGACACACAGGACGGACATTAGCCAAGCGATGACAGAAAGAGAGAAATGAAAGAGAGAGATGGCAGATAAAAAACAAAAGTGGAAGATGTCTGTGGAACAAAAGAAGGCTTACGATCAGGCAAGGAGTATCAGCTTTCCAGCGCCGGAGAGAACTCAAGGAGCGGGAAGGCCGAGGTTGCTTTATTTCTTCTTGATAGGTGAGTAACATTGGTTTTGTTTTGTTTGGCTTTTGCTTGAATATGCTCATGTGTCATGTTCACT
Source organism: Rhinogobio ventralis (assembly GCA_039654625.1). Taxonomy (NCBI): domain Eukaryota; kingdom Metazoa; phylum Chordata; class Actinopteri; order Cypriniformes; family Gobionidae; genus Rhinogobio; species Rhinogobio ventralis. The sequence goes on from CM077201.1 coordinate 20,718,991, forward strand.
TGTTTGTCCATTTGTGATCAGATTGTTGTTCACTTCAGCGATGATAAAGGCCCATTCATTTCCACACCCGATAAGCCTGGAGCGTCTAAACCTCCTCACTGTCTGTTTCAAGCGTCAGCTCCCAATATGTGTCTGAAAAGTAAGATAATATACTCCTAATATATATGTTTGTTTCCTTTGGTTCCTCATTTCGTGATCGATATACCGTTAACCCTCTAATCTTGTCATAATTGTATTATGTTCATTAGTTGGTCGTGCTGGTGTTATCGAGTTGTTCATGAGAACTGTTTGTGTTTTTGGGAAGAAAAAAATGACTTTTTCATTGAACATTCGACTAATATGATCTAATATGATAAACAGAGCTGCGTTACCTCATACTCATAAACGGAAAAGCGGAAATGGCGCCGGCGACTGTGGCATAATAAAAGTCCCGCAGCTCGCAAGGCGTGTGTTGCGTTCATCTTATTAACAATCGCTCCAGCGGCACCGGCTGTGAGGTGAAGACCACATGTCCCAAGATTCTGCGCTCAAACTAGGCGTCATCAAACTACGACTTTGTTTTGAATAGGCGACCTCTAGTGGACGGAAAAGTTACATAGTGCACCTTTAAGTTTGTCCCTGGCTTAATATAGAACTATATAGGAATCATGTGGTTACAACATGGCATAACAAAAGTTGTTTTACTCCCACCAGATGGCACTAATAATCCTTAAAAAATTGGATTTTAAATACCATATCTCTATTTTATCATGGAATACTGTAATTGAAAAATAATGTAAAAATATATTAGATTTTTTTTTTATTATTTTCAATAGGGAAAAATAACTAATAATTTTTTTATAAATATTGCATAGTATCATAAAATACCCTCAAAATACCCTCTGGGTGGAAGGTTATATTTCAAGGCTTTGGTCACTTTTGACAGCGAAGAAGCCCCCTAAAGTGTGACCCCTAAACGAAGAGGACCAGAGGGTTAAGTAGCTTTTATAAACGTGCCTTAGAAAAAACATTACTGGTCGGTCTGCCTTTTGAGAGGCACTAGGTAATACAAATATTTGTCTCAAAAAATATTGTGTCTGTTGTTTAGATGGGAAACATTCAGATTGTACACATGTAACAGGCATATAATATTGATCAAAAGTTTTGGGTCAGTGAGATGTTTTTAATATTTTTCTCTTAATATTAAGTCTCTCAAGTTCACCAAGGCAGACTTTATTTGATTAAAAATGCCGTAAAAACAGTAATACTGTGCTATAATTTGTTAAACTATAAAATGTTTTCTATTTTAAAACAAGTTTAAAAGAAAAGCATTTATTTGAAATATAAATATTTTGTAACATTTCTTTAGTCACTTGTGATGTCATGAATCTGTGCTGAATAAATGTATTAATTTCTTTAAAAATCTTAATGACCCAAAACTAAAAATAAGTAAAATAGTAGTAAAAATAAGTTTTAAAAAAAGTCTGAAAATGAGAAATTATACTCTTCAGGAACCTGAAGTAGTTTGCACACGTTTACTTTTTAACTGTATAGATTGAACCACAACTAAAATATTAACCGATTGTAACAACTTTCAAGTACATGGTTCTTTCATTTATGACAGAGAGAATAACACGAGGTGATAGGTGCAAAAGTTTGTTAGTATTCCAGAGCCACTGTTTTCTCTGCAGGACTTTTTGTGTTGGCAGTAATTGTGTGATCCACAGATAGAAATGTTTTTTGTCCTCTTCTGAAAGAAAGTTAAAAAACATTGATTTAAAAAAAACATCAGTCTGGAAGCACTTTTAAACCATAATATGAAAATGCACTCAATATTTTCTTCATGAAAAAGATTTAACAGAAGTGAATAGCAATCATGTTTAGAATTACAAATTAAATGCATGGATTGCATATATTGGGTTGACAACATCAAAAACATGCATTTAGAAAATAGATAGGGTCAATTTGAAATGTGAAGGGGTGTCATGCACCTCCTTTTCAGCGTTGCTAAATCAGAAGTTAAAACACATGTGTGACTACCTATGAAAAGTGTGGTGGCCAGTACAGCAGAAAGAGTAATAATATCGAAATGAACAAAAGCACGAAGAGAATTTGTTCCAATGTGACCTGAACATACAAATAAAGAGCATTGTAGTTGTTACAGAAACAAAGATATCTATATTAGACTAGAGTTCAAAAGTTTGGGGTTGGTAAGATTTTTTTTTTATGTTTTTGAAGGTTTCTTGGTCGCCAAGGCTGTAAAATTACAGTATTTTTAGCATCATTACTTCAGTCTTCAGTGTCACATGATCCTTCAGAAATTATTCTAATATGCTGATTTGCTGCTCAAGAAACATTTCTTATTATTATTAATGTTTAAAATAGTTTTGCTGCTTATAGGGGCATAATTCAGGGGGGAAAGGCGGACTGTGACCCATAGGCATTGGAGGGCCCATAATAATCTCCCCCTGATTTCTACTGACCCCTACTGAAAACTAATAATTTATAAAAATATATATTTTTTCAAGATTATTTTCAGGAATCTTTTGTAACATCCCAAATGTAGGGTGAATTCAGGTTGATTGTGTCTCTGATGATTGTGAAAAGTGTCCCATTCAACCGGAATTCACCCTGTTTACCGTCACTTTTCAATTGAATGCATCCTTGCTGAATGAAAGTATTAATTTCTTTAAAAAAATGTAAAAATCTTACTGACCCCAAACTGCTGAACGGTAGCGTATATGTAGAATATTGCGAGAAGTGTATGTTGCTCTCTCACCTGACTCCTGGCTGTCCATCACTCTAGTCACCATCACGACGTGTGTCTGTATAAAGGATGATGTTTGCAGTAGACGGTACCTGATCCAGGAAATGTGAGGCTGAATAGACTCTAATGAGGAGGAGGGTGGGGTTTTCATCTGTCCGGATCGGATCAGATAACACAATGTCTGTGGTGTTTGACTGAGCCTAATTAGATAAGAGTGAAGAAATAAAGAAACTGAAAAGTAATTTCATTTCAAATGCATTTTAAATACAATTAATTCAGTCAAGTAGTATAACAATTTCTCCTATGATCCCTCTCATTCTCACCCTCAGTGCACTAAGCATGTTTTTGGTGCCAAACACTGATTCCAGCCACAGGACAATGGAACGCTGGCACATACTTGAGCCGAACGGAAGATTGAAAAGAAGGGGGTGAGTTAGGAAGTGACAGTAGGGCAGCTGGGGCTAATTGAGTCTGCAGACAGGCAGACAGATAGATGGAGAGAGGCAGAGTGGACAGGAATTGGAGAATGGAGTCTGACTGGGGCTGCACAGAGATCCTGCAGCTGTACTGAGCTGGAACAGGACATGACAGACAGGTTAACAGTCAATCATAAAGGCTTGCTTCATGGTTAAAATAATAATATTAATAAAAAATTATTGAAGGATGTTTAAACATGTTACCAAGTTTAAACATTTGTTTATAATCCGTTCTCAGAAGATTAGGAACAACCATGAAGTATCAAGCTGACACTTCAATTATGTTTTATGAATTATTAAAACACCTCTCAGATGCCAAGCATAACACAAGGCTTTAAAAAAAAGTCAGCATCTTAGAGTATATTTTTGTAAAACTTTCACCGGTGTCTGTATTGTAGAAGGGTGTTGCGTGAAAGATATCCTGCAGTGTTCTTATCTCTAGGTAGGGGGCGACAAAGTGTAAAGAGCACAGTAGCTCTGCCTCAGGATGTAGTTTCTTATCTATGGCCTCTCACTGGTCTAGATTGCACCATGCAGAAAGAGAGAATGAGCCAGGCAGACTCATATTCCATCTGCACAGACATTTATCCATGTTTCTGAAAGTGAAAGATCTAGGATGATCAAATAAAGTTGAGATAAGTAAAACTTCCCACCCACCACTTGTTTTAATTGTATATATTAAACAGTAGAGATAATCACCACTGAGAATCATTTCTAGTCTAAGGATTGAGTTTTTAAGCAATTAAAGGGGGATCTGTGGATCCTCCAGACGGAAATGAATATTTGGATTATAATCTCTTTATTTATTTAATCTCTACTTGTTAACAGTCTAAATATTCCTCATTATTCTTTAATAATCTTTATGCAATTGTATTAATGGCATGTCAGACGCTTTGCATGATTGTGAACAGTGGCCTTCCTGAATGTCATGTGGAGGTGAAAGGTGTCACCTATGATGACAGCAGAGGTGTTAAGATAAGACTGTGTATTCTGAAGCTTCAGGCCAGTTACTGAGGAGCCTATCAGCAGGAAGAATGATCACAGGAATGGACGCAGACTGTTACCTACATGACGACACAAGAATCTTTTAAATCAAAACATTCACAATGGGTCTGTTTCAAATCTTAGTGAGCTTCCATGCCACAACCTAACAGAGATGGAACCACACAAATGATCGATTTGGAATACTCTACATCAGTGGTTGACGACACTTATATAATAATGCAGAGGCACTGATTACCTCTCTGAAGGTTTGCTGCCCACCATCTAGCCTGTAGTAAACCACTACTGTCCCAGAATACTTTGTAAATGCCACTCCAGTCTCGATGACACATCCCATCTCCCTCGCCAACCTTTAAAGAAGAAAAAACAAATGCAAAAATGATCTATAATTTAATGTGCAAAGTATACTTCGGTTTTTATGCCTACACAAGGGTATGCGTACAGTGTGCCTGACACAGCCAGACTTATCTAACCATGTGTATATGTACGTTCAACTTGCATATGCAACTTAATTGGTTTGCACTAGTTCGTTTGTCTTGTGTACTTATGTCCTAAATGTTTCCAACAATGTTTAAATCCAGAGAAATCAGCTATTTTAACCAGTGTAACAGTCATTGCATCGCCTGTCAATGGTGTCATATTCGGCGTTAACCTCGACTTCCATAAAACCATGGAAACCCCAAAGACGCTTTATATATTATGTGTTTTATTAGACAGGTGAACAACTGTTTGGATACCTTTATCAACAGTAAATATCGTCAAATAAAGTGACCTGTATGTGTAGTAATTCAGCACTTGCAGCTATTTCATTAGAATAAATAATAATAGAATGCAATAATGTGAATTTAAGTGATCAAACATAACTGTAACAAAGTTCAGGGAAGGAGGCAGACTTTAATCGTAACTTCAATCATAAAATAAACATAAACAACAAAACGAAAGGAGCGGCACTCGTCGAATGTGTTAAATGTCCCAGGCTCTCGGCCACGCCCTGCTTCATACAACAGTAACGTTATTAACTTTAATACATTAGTTCTTCCATGAACATTGTTTCTGTCAGTCCTGTCAGACAGCTTTCCATCGGCTGTGGAGGTGAACATGACAACTCCCATGATTCCACGCTCATTGTTATTCCCTTTGTTATTGTTTTGGTGCCTTTCAGCGCATGTTTTTGCACACACTATCAAATGGAGTATACTTTGAAAGGCTACATGCTCGGCTGTATGCATACATGAAGTGCTCAAAAAATGGAGTATACATTGAGCTTTATATTAGAGGGGTTTGTTTACGAAAACTAAAACTAGTGCTCTGCTTGCTAGTACCCTACTGATTTACCCTGCTGGTCTGTAATGGGACAGCTTAAACAGATTATATCCCCAGGGCGCAGGAATCCTGGGGGCTCTGAGATGGCAGGCACCACAAACAGAGGGGTGTAATTGCTCAGAAATGGGTTTATAGGGTCTCCCTGCACCCTGAATAAACAGTTAGACTGGGTGACACCGTCTGAACCAGAAACAACTGATTGTCGCTTGAACTGATCAGTTGCACCAGGTCATCTCTGAGACACAGACAAAAAGAAGACCATTACTGCGAGTACTTGGAGTCACATAGACATGTATATCTCTGTAATTAATTACCTGTTAGTGGTGACCAGTGTTTGCATATTACGGGAGTGGAATTGTTGTCCCATGTTGTCATAATATAGAGCTTTGATATGGATGCTCCAGCCCAGAGGGAAGGCAGGAAGGGCTCTCTCATCATCACTGTTCACAGATGGCACAGTCAAAACACGTACAAACCACACTGTTGACACCTAAGTAAGAAAAAAGGTTGAGAATCTAAAATGAGGGTTACCTATGGCAATTATCATGATAAATACTCACCTTCACACTGATCAACAGTGTTTGGTTGATACCACAAATGTCCATGGCAAAAACTTCCAAAGGAGCCTTGATCGTCAACAGTAATAAGTCCTGCCCCTGAGACACACCGGCTAAGGGTGTAATGGACCTGACAGACTGAGTCTCTGAAAACACACATTTTAAAACCTGTATGATGTTACCTAGTCACACGTAACCAGACTTTTGACTAAACAGCAAAATGTCTGTGGTTGTTTCTGAGATTATATGAAACCATCCAGGATCTTCAGCCAATTCTTCAGTGAAATTTAGGGGGAAAAATATGTAAAAGCAATTTTGATCAGGCACATTATTCGTCCAAGTCATTATGAGAACTGCAATGATGTGGAACAAGTTTAATGGAGTGGATGCTGACTTATTTTTTCAAGCTGGGCAAAAATAATAATAATAATATTTTTTTTCTGACATGAAACAGGAATGCAAACTCACTTATTGCTCTGTAGGGTGTACTGAGAAAGGGGAGACATGAGGATGGAACCTGGAGTTCCTGTTGTTAACTGCATTTCTTCAAACACCTGAGAAAAGAGGGAGAACAAAAGGAAATTTTTTTTTTTAGGCCAAAATTTAGGCCATACAATTATTATTATTATTTTTTTTTTATTATATATGAAAATAAAATGGAAATACCACATATGTGTATAAGATTTATCTATAATTCATACTGAAACTTTACAATAAAAATGACTCCTACAGCAGTTATATGCATTTCTTTAAATTTCATTCCATTTTAATTATATTTCCATCCCTTCAAACTGAATTAGAATTCTACATCCTGTTTACTAATTCAATTCAGATTCAGTTATGCATCCTTAATTCAATTCTAAGCCACTTGTCTCACTCCTGACCATTTTTTCCAGCACCTCACCTCCACCTCAACTTCATCCTATCTATTCATTCCTATTATGTATTAAATATTACATAATCTTCATTAAATCAGAAGTATTAGGGCAGATTTAGAGCTTGAACCGTTCCATTATGGACAGCAAACCTTTATCTCATGCATGGTTTATATGAAAATGTAAACTAGTGAAACAAGACTGATACAAATCACATGGTCTGGACTCACTCCACAGAAATGATGGATGATGAAGGGATAAGCATGAGGTTCATGAGCAACAGGAAATGATGAAGAAACGGTTGATTCTTTGAATCCAGAACACGCACTCGTACTACAGCAGAGTGTCTGACCTCAATCTAAAAAAGATCAACATAGGAGAGAAAGATTCAGTGAACATGAGATGATAAAATGTAATACAGTGTAGTAAAATGACAAAAAAATAATGCAAGAAATTAGGAGCATCTGTCTACATCGTACAATATTAATGAAGTCAATTTGGAAATCTGTGATGTCAGAGAAAAGAATGGAGGCCACAGCAGGATCAGAGGTCATGAGCCAAAAGAGTTGAAAAACCAGACCGAAGTGGGGACACCTGGGATAGAAAGATTTTAAGTGAACTAGTTATTTGTATTGCAAAGTTAGTGCTGTACATTTTGTGGTGAAATATCTGAAAATTGTCCACCTGTATTATATTACCGTTCTTCGTGTAGTTAATGCTGGACAATTGGTTGTCTTGTAGATGGGCATGAAAGTGATCTGATCCATGGATCAAGGTCAGATTTTCCTAAAGAGAGGAATGGATTGACTGAGTCATTAAAATACAACAAAGGCCAGATGAGATATAATGGAGAGGGATGAATTTGCTCACTGTGACTTTTGGATGGTTGAATAAAGTGACAGAGTGTCTGGCCCACTGTACGTCATCTACCAAACGCAGATTCACACACTGAGATACTGGAGCTGTCAACATCTTATACAGCACACATGGTTTATATGTTACTCAGGCATACACACATAAATAGGGACACATTACAGCACAGATAAAAAAAATAAATACATAAACACACACCTCTGGACAATTAAGAGTGACATCGACAGTCACGGTTCCTGTCTGTCTGTGGGATTGAAATAAGAGTGTCCACAATAAAGAGGAAAAATCCTTTAAAAAAACTAAATCCTATGTCTTATAAATGTACGCATGGGCTCAGTACTGTATAAAAATACCAGATTAATAATCTGAGAAACAACCCTTGTGCAACATTATGAATAATATGTTGAGTAATTTACAGTTGGTTTGACAGTTATAGGCCAATGAAACTCTCTCTCTCTCTTTCTCTTTCTCTCTCTCTCTCTCTCTCTATATATATATATATATATACACACACACATATACATATGTGTATATATCTATATATACAAAGTAAAAAGTGTTTTACAAATATTATGCATTATTGATTTAGAAATAGCTAAATTATATTATTTTAACAAAACTGGTTCACTGCTTTTTGATCATTTTAATTTATAAATCGCAATTTATAATTCATAAATGGCATTTATAAATAATATTAATAATTGCTTTTAAAAATCTTTTAAGAAATACTACAAAAATATTATGCCTAATATTTTATAATACTAAAATAATATATTAAAATATTAAATACTTAATAAAGCATAATTCTGTATCAGACCCATTTTTTTAAAACATTAAAAACATACTCATAATAGATGCAGTGTATTCATTTGATGTATAAATTGCATTCATCTATTTTTGAATAACTTAATAGATTCAGACAAACAAATGAGCGTCATATCATTGAGCAATTTACACAATATTGTGAGAACTAAAAAAATGCCAAAATTATACAGTGCAAAGCAAAAACACCATGTAGTCTGTAGCCTTTCTGAGTTGGTCTGTCAGCCGCTGTCATTGTGGAATGGGGGCCCAGTGAGAGGAGACCAGGGTCAGAGGAGGACCACCTCACCGAACAGGAAGTGAAGTTATCAAACTGCACCCCCTTTTGGTCAAAAACAGACAACTGCAATGTAGCATCCCTAGTGCTGGACACAGATAACTGTGAGAGAGAAAGAGAAAAATGACATGAAAGAATATGGTAATGTAATATTCAATTACATCAGAGTAATTCTAAGAGAATAAAGGAAGTCCAAACACTGAAAGAGATAAAGCGTGACCTCGTTAAATAAATAATGATAAAATCATGCTTAACCTATCTCACGCAGGAAAAAAATACTTCAAATATAGCAGAAAAGCAATAAACTATTGATTTGGTGCTCTATTATCATGAAAATGAAACTGTGAACCTAGTTAATGTGTTAATGAATCTTTGAACAAAAGGTGGCAGAGATATCAGTCACAAGAATGTGCAGTAATAGTCCTTCTTTGCCATCCGTCAGTTCATGACCATATCGGTCACATTATTTATTTTATGTAAGATTTATGTAAGACTTTTATTATTCAGCAAGGACACATTCAATTGATCCAAAGTGACAGTAAAACCATTCATAATGTTACAAAAAATATTTCAAATAAATGCTGCTCTTTTCTTTGCCAACTTGTCAGTTGGTCCTTAACATATCATTAACATTTTGGTGTCTGCACACACTTACACTTACACTTGCATGCAATCACTGGCATTCTGCCTGCTTGTAATTTTTCTTTCCATTTTGTGTGTGTGTGTGTATGTGTGTTTCACTTTGACTAATGATATGCTTCATTAAATTGGTAAATCTAATGCAATTTCTGCCTCTCTCAGTGTACTGTGACCAAAAATCTAAGTTTCATGGGTGCCCTTTAGTTTGAATTAAAGATATGATGTGATGTTTCATTCTCAGAAATGGTTTTAGTATATTACGGAGGGTATATTGATTGCGAGGGTTTGACATTGATCAAAGACTTGGTTTCTAGAGCATCTATGTCAGGAGAGGAAAAGCCCTCACACAACCTTAACACACACACACACACACTGAGGGCCCATGCGGTTACTATGGAAACTGCCATAACACTTCACCCTGCATATCTCACATAATTGCATGGCAAATGAGAGCAGCGAAAAGAGGGAAGGAGAGAGACGGAGGTCTGGTGTGGGTGTAGGGGTGAAACAGAAAGAAAGAGAAACACCTGGAGGGCGAGAAACTGAAAAAAAAAAAAAAAAAAAAGAGGTCTGGGCAGGTGAAGGGAAAAGAGGAAAATGAGTGAATCATAAAAGAGTTTGTGAGAGGATGTAACAGCAGGAGGGGGCAAAAAGAGAAAGAGAGAGGATAAAGTGGGCATTACTCACCAGTCCACAGGGGTACTGAGGCTATAGAATAGAGGGATGGATGAAGGTGAGGACGGGGAACAAGTGGCCGACGAGAGAAGAGAGATAGAGAGATAGAGAGATTAGCAGGGATGCCACACGCCACCTAAACTCTGCTCTGCAGGATTCTCGTTGAACGGACCTGGAGTATTACCACACCTGAAGACCTGCACACACACATGTAAAAAACCTACACAACCGCAAGGCTACAGCACTTCACACTCAAAGCATAAAGGACTTAAGTAGCAGAGAAATTTCAAATTTAGAATGAGTTAACTCTTTATTCTTTGAAATGAAGAATACATCTCAATTGATTTTATTTGATTTTATTGATTTTATTTTTAGCATACAAACCCACTAAATATCCACCAAATTGTTGTAATGCTTGTAATGTTGTAATGCCCATGTGTATATATATATATATATATATATATATATATATATATATATATTTAGAGAGAGAGAGAGAGAGAAGTCTCTAATGCTCACCAAGGCTGCATTTAATTGACCAAAAATATTTTTACAATTTAAAATATCCATCTTCTACTTTAATACATTTTAAAATGTAATTTATTCCTGTGATAGCAAAGCTGTATTTTAAGCATCATTACTCCAGTCTTCAGTGTCACATGATCCTTCAAAAATGTTATGATTTGCAGCTCAAAAACATTTCTTATTATTTTCAATGTAAAAACGGTTGTGCTGCTTAATATTTTTGTGGAAAGCATTTATTTGTAACATTGTAAGTCTCTACTGTAAATTTTGATCAACTTAATGCATCTTTGCTGAATTACTGAAGTACTGATTTCATAAAAATAAAAAGTATTTATTAAATATAATAGTATTTAGTGTACATATGCAGTACATATGAGTGATACTTTGCAGTTGAGGACATTTCCCAACCTGTTTTCCCAAGGCGGTGCACACGACCTGATACACATGCCGAGGTGTCCTTGCTTCGGTCGGACTCAGTGCCTCCACAGTAACACTCCCTGTTGGATGCACCCCGATATCACTATAGAAACGGAAGGGGGCCGGGGGCCAGGGCTGAGGCCCCCCTCAAATATAACCACACGAGATGCGCCCACCGAGAGAAGAACCTCAGACGCAAACGACTGAGCGAAAGAAGGAGAGAACAATGTCACTAAGAAGTTAAGTGGAGTCAAAAACTCAAGATTATGTCCTTGTTAAAACTGTGTTGTCTTTCATTAATGTGTGACTGACAAAAGCAAAGCACTGATCCATCACACTGTCCTGTTAAACTCTCATGAGTGTGCTTGGCAGCGTTTGCCCTGGACCAGAGAGCTCCACTGCTCTCTATGTCCCTGACATGATACAGAGTCATACATCAGTGATCAGGAGTGCAGTTTCACATTAATCTTCTGCTACATCCAAACAGTTCATTATCTTAATAAATAGCCACCATAGGGCTGATAAATCACCCTTTATACAGACATGACACGTACCACAAATCATACACGCACACACAGTTGTGCACACACACACACACACACACAAAGAGCATACTTTAAGAGGGCTGTAGGCCACCAGTGTTGTCGTCTAACTGATGTTGCATGCCTCTGTTACCACTGTGATGGTAACAACAGCGTGTCCCTGTGAAAGAGCCTCCATATGGACCCCTCCACAGAATTCAGCACCTGGAGACAAATATCCTGAGAGAGAGAAAGAGAGGCAGAAATGAAGAAACAGACAGGAAATATTTGTGTGATGTTCTTACATCATAATAGGTTAGGGAAAACCACCATGAATAATATGTGTACATGTTGCCATAGCATATATTTGATTTTATTTAATAAAATATTGAATTCATTAGATTGAGATTGCATGTAACATCTCAGGGAACTAAATTTAATCTGTCTTGTTTCAAGTATATAGCCTTAAAGGGTTAGTTCACCCAAAATGAAACTTTCACATGAATAAAATCGGAGTTATATTAAAAAAAGTCCTGGCTAATCAAAGCATTATAATGGCAGTGAATTGTTGCATCGTTTTTTTAAAGTCCATAAAAGTGCATCTGTTCATCATATAACTGCTCCACACGGCTCCGGGGGGTTAATAAAGGCCTTTTGAAGCGACTCGATGCGTTTGTCTAAGAAAAATATCCATATTTAAAACTTTATAAAGTAAATTATCTAGCTTCCGGTCGATCGCCTTCCGTATTCAACTTAAGCAAAAAGTGTAGTGACTCTTGCAGTTCAAAATGCTGATGCTACGTCTGACGAGCGTAACTGGTGTGCAATGTTCTCAGACGTAGCGTAAGCATTTTAAACTGCATTTTCAAGTTTTAAATATGGATATTTTTCTTACACAAACGCATCGATTCACTTCAGAAGGCCTTTATTAACCCCCCTGGAGCCATGTGGAGCAGTTATATGTTGAACAGATGCACTTTTATGGACTTCAAAAACGATACAACAATTCACTGGCATTATAATGCTTGGATTAGCCAGGACTTTTTTTAAATATAACTCTGATTGTATTCGTCTGAAAGAAGAATGTCATATACACCTAGGATGACTTGAGGGTGAGTAAATCATGGGGTAATTTTCATTTTTGGATGAACTAACCCTTTAAATATCTCAGTTGGCAAATTGTTTTCGTTATATATATTTTTTTGAATGAAAATGGGTAAGAAAAATACTTCAAAAAACGTAATAAGATGTTTTTTTTTTTTGCTTTTTGTTAATTGAAAGCTGAAATAAAATAAGATATAAATATTACTGCAGGATATAAATATATAAATAAAATATTTGAAATATGTAAAATAGAAATATTTAAAACTATCTAAAATAAAATAAGATTAGGTTGAAGTACTAAATTTACAAAAATTAAAACAGAAATAAAAATAAATTAAATCTACAGTAAATATAAATATTTAAAAAACAAAAATACAAAAGCACATAACAAAATTGCTAAAATTAAAATGAAAAGTGAACATATAAAAATAAAAGCTAGTTTAAAATATGAATAAATACTATACTAGTATATAAATACTTCTAAAGTAATACTGTTTTACATAAATTTTTATAGATTTTTATCTCACAAATGAATTATTTTATTCATTTTATACAGCCAAAGTTTTACTCTAAGAATGTTTGCCTTGATTCACATCAAGTTCGGAATCCAAGTGCTGGCTTTACGTGCCGGACAGCTGTGCAAGTTATCGGTACATAAATCCTCTGTCAAACACAAACACGCATATATTCCATCAACTTGATGTTTACGGGCTAATGTACTAACCGGATTACGCCGAGAGAGCGCATATTGATTTTCCCAGTACTTTAAATTAAACCAAGAGAAATGAACTAATTAATCCTATTTTAATTTGTGCGTGCAGTGGAGAGGAAATCCTATATGAGGGGGGAGGGGGGTAAAGAGAGAAAGTAAGCAGTGAGGGGGTCTCTGTGTGTGACTGGGATTAGATCACTTATTCCTCATGTTCGATATGCCCCGAGGTAAACAATTACAGCAGGAGGGTGAATGAAAGGGCCATCAGAGAAAGAGGGTATTGAAGGAATCAGTGGAGTGTGAATGTATGAACTATGCACAATTGTAGAGATGGAGAGGGGGTGAAGATGCTGCACCTGACATGTGTAAAGATGCCGGAAGGTTCAGTGTGGACGCGTAGAGAGAGCTGAGAGCAGTCTGTGACTGCCACAAGATTTCTGTTCTCCAGTAGAGTCTCTCCACATTGAGGATTTTGTGTATCGGAGAAGAAGTTTGCCTGAGAATTTGTACTGGTGCTCCTGTGAGTGTTTGAATGTGTATCAAAGACATAAGGTGTCTGAGAGCAAGTGTTTGGTGGGTCCTGAATGCCCCAGAGAGCCATGGGAATATCTATCCTATCCCCCACGCAACAATCGCCCCTCTGAGGAATCAACTGCAACCGGCCAGGCTTTACAACCATCAACTGTACACACATAATGAGAAACATCAGACACAGGAGTTTATATATATACAGTATCCCACAGAAGTGAGTACACCCCTCACATTTTTGTAAATATTTGATTATATCATTTCATGGGACAACACTGAAGAAATGACACTTTGCTACAATGTAAAGTAGTGAGTGTACAGCTTGAATAACAGTGTAAATTTGCTGTCCCCTCAAAATAACTCTATTAATGTCTAAACCGCTGGCAACAAAAGTGAGTACACCCCTAAGTGAAAATGTCCAAATTGAGCCCAATTAGCCACTTTCCCTCCCCGTGTTATGTGACTCATTAGTGTTACAAGGTCTCAGGTGTGAATAGGGAGCAGGTGTGTTAAGTTTGGTGTTATCGCTCTCACACTCTCTCATACTGTCACTGGAAGTTCAACATGGCACTTCACGGCAAAGAACTCTGAGGATCTGAAAAAAAGAATTGTTGCTCTACATAAAGATGTCCTATAGGCTATAAGAAGATTGCCAACACCCTGAAACTGAGCTGCAGCACGGTAGCCAAGACCATACAGTGGTTTAACAGGACAGGTTCCACTCAGAACAGGCCTCGCCATGGTCGACCAAAGAAGTTGAGTGCACATGCTCAGCATCATATCCAGAGGTTGGCCTTGCAAAATAGATGTATGAGTGCTGCCAGCATTGCTGCAGAGGTTGAATGGGTGGGGGGTCAGCCTGTCAGTGCTCAGACCATACAGCCTGGCCCCTCCTCTTTCCTGCTAGGACCACCCCTTTTACTGTAACGATGGCAATTCCACTATCAGACACTTCCCATTTCACAGAGCCACTTCCTCCCTCCACCTGAAAACACACAGTCAGTTATAGCAAAGAGTCGTTATGCTTCAACATGTATAGATAATATTGATTTTAATGCCACCTGAATATTGTGCTGATACAGCTTATTGTGGGTTTGCCATGGAAACACAATCACAGAGGGCTGCAGGGTCGCAGGGTCGACTTCCTGTCGCACTCTGATTGGTGGGATGACAGGCCACTCTTTACCATCCTGTTACATAAGACGGTTGTCCAAATAAAATAAAAAATAAATAAAATAAAATAAAAAATCTAACAGTACTCTAATGGTGGGTAAAAATACTTTATGAAAGGCATTTTCAGACAATATTTTATTGTTTTTATATATAATATAATAATGTATTATTTTTACACTATAAATAAATAAATATATATATATATAAAGTTAAACTGTTCTGAATTATATACAATAGTTGCATATATATTTTAGAAACACGGCCCCTTACAAAGGAACCATCATATTTGTGGGTCCGTAGTAAGAAAAAGTTTGAAAATGCTTAGAATAACACATAAAAGTTATAATAACACAAACTCTAGGTAAATATCACTTTAAGAAAACTAGGAAATCCAAACCTGATGTAGCCGATACTAATCAGTTCAATAATCAGCCAAACCAAAAAGCAGCACCACAGCGTTCCCAATAAAGGTCTGACAAGAAAATTTACGCCTGCCTAAAGGTTGATTTCCCTTTGGAGAGTTTTCCCTCCTTTTTTGTCCCATTAATCTAATGGATGATCCTTATAAATGAGCGGGGATTGACAGGAAGTTGCAGACCGAAACTAATGAGCAATGTTTCCCCTGGAGCTCATCTTACAAAACCATAACGCCTGCATGACGATCGGATAAAACTGCCCCCCTCTAAGACACGTTTCATCATCTGCCACCACAGTGCCTCCTGCAGATGGAACACGCTGTCTTTTCCTTTTTAAACAATGGGTTTCCTAACACACCACATGCCTCTCTTTACACTTCACACTGGGTGTGTCCTCATTTCCTGCTCTCTGTCTTTTAATGCCCCCTCAGGTAGGGCTTCCCTCTAGATCATCAAACAGCTTGTGCCATTTACTCCAATAAGACTGAACTGCACTTTTGTGAAATAACCCCGACTGAACCCCTCAAACTGAGCAATGAACTGAACAAAATCTCAGAAGTAGGATATTTGACATACTGATGACATTGGTATTGTCTAATTAAACCCAAGGGCCAACAGGGAAAAAAAAGAGCAGCACAAAAATAATGGTTTCAGTAAAAAAAATGTAGGGTTCTGGTAATGCAGTAAACATTGATATCGATGTCTATGTGAAAGTATATAACCATCCATGTACATGTATTCAGGTTGCTCACTGATGACAAGTAGACAATTTGCTAAGATTTATCCTCCTTATTTGCTGTTGCTTGCTCAGAAAAAGTTAGCAGAACATCCCACAGGAATAAACTGGAGTTGCACATGAAAAAACAAGACTTGTATCCTGTATTATAAAATTGTGTTGTAAAATTGTGTTTAATCCTATAACAACACAGTAAGGAATTCTATAGACATACACTACAGTTCAAAAGTTTGTGGTCAGATAAATGTATTTTTTAATATACTACGGGACTGTTGAATGCTTGATTCTGATTAGTCAATGAACGTTCTGTGCAATTATTTTTCAGTACACGCACAGCTAAAGTAGTTCCAGGCAGATCTTACACATTACAGTTCCATATCACTTCGGCAAATTATTTCAGTTAATTCAAAGGTCCTTATAGCCAACAACAGCAAAAAAATATGAATGAACATAACAAAGCAAATAAATATAACAAACAATAGGATGAAAATGACAAACTATTTCCCACGAAACTACACTTTGTTACATATTGTTACAGTCTGTGGTAAGGCAGGGAAGAGACTGAACAGGACTTCAAACAATAGAAGAAACAGCAAAGAAACAGGAGACAAAAAGCAACACCAAACAAACAAAATATAACAATACCGTCAACAAACATTAACGTAACAATCAAGAACGGACAAGGAGTGCAGGGAAGTGAGATCAATATAAAGGGAGTGCTAATGACAAAGACCAGGTGCAGGGAATCCGGGGAGAGTGGGAGAGAACGATGAGGAAGTGAGTTCAGGTGTGAGACAGGGAGGATCATGGGAAATGGAGTCCGGGACAGGCGTGGATTGTAACACATATGAAAAGCACAGTCTTTTTCTCCCGCTCTGTCTCCCATACAAACGCACACACATACAATACAGACACACTCTCCTACACACACTCTCATACACGCACACAAAAACGTATTGTCAGCGCTGACCTGTGACTTTATCAATACAATAGTTTTGGAACTAAGAAGCTACATTACATTTCTCAGTAGAGAGGTGGTAACATCATTGAATGTAAACTTCGCTATTTAGTAGAGACGCTGCTGCCGAACACTGTTGAGAGATGCACAGACTCATTCACACACACTAAATCTCTCTCTCTCGCTAATGGAATTAGTCTGCATATCATGGCTCAAGCCTCCGTTACTAGCTCTACAATGACGTTTTAAAATTAGCAACGAAAGCTTTGTGTCTAATAACACTGGATCAAAGTGCACAACAAATAAAGTTATTGTCTCCTAAAAGAGTCAATTCTGAACTGCCGAAACGAGTCGTCAGTAATTCCAGTCTTACTTCCTGTTACATACCTACGTCACAAAAATGTAACAAATTTGCATAATACCAGCCTATGGTCTTCATTGGCTGTCTGCGAACAACGTCCACTTTAACCCACCCTCAAACACTGTAGTTGTATCTGAGGCCTAGAAGAGTTTGATTTGTTTTGTTCATGTCGAGAAGATGCTGTTTTTAGTGCTGCGAACCCACTTTGTATGCACTTCAAAAGGATGAGGACTCAATTGCTAAAATTGATATGGAAAAAACTGACGTCATCATGACGTGTACATAAGCACTGAGGAAGCCTATGATATGGTAATGGGGGTTTAGTTTCCAACACACGCTGTAAGCGAAAGACTAATCACAACAGACTGTAAAAAAAAAAAAAAAGTTTGACCTTGGATAAATATAAACCTATTGTAGGAGACCTCCAAAACAAACAATTTCTTTCCTTGGAATAATGTGTGTGAGTATGTTATCTCAGAGATGATGCTATAAAGTGAGGCCTGTATTAAAGTCTTTCCTTTCATGGTGGTCTGCAGAAGATGGCAGGATAGAACAGACGAAGACTCGAGTGTCACTAACCCCTCAGTCTCCTCCACAACAATCACCACATTCTGCACAGGGTTAAAGTTCAGACTTTATGCTCCTTTCAAGAGATGCAGTGGAGCATACAGTGCAGAAACTATGAAGCACAATCTGTGACAGGTGAACCACATGGCCCTTGCTGTCATGGATACGGATAGTCAAATAATACTGCCGGCCTGTCTCCAACACCCATCTGTCCACACACAGACAAATGCAAATAAACATAAGCTCTCTTACCGGTGTGCGGTTTAAGATATTTAATGTGTAACTCACTCATATAGCTAGGCTTCACCACATATAAAGAAGTGCGAGGGAGTTGGGACATTATTTCAGGGGGCAGATCTGAGTCACAATTGAGCTTGGAACCATAACAATATACTCATATGTCCTACAACATAATGCTTCAATGAAAAAAAAACAGTTGTCGGATACTGTTGTGAGCAACCGTTAGTGTTGCATGACCCGGCTTGAGGGCGGTGACAGTCGCTGTTTCCCGCTCAACACAGATGATGTCATGATGGTACATTCGGCCCCTGCAACCATCCACAACAAGTCCATATCCCTCTTCAGAGAAAGTGACCTCTACAAACAGACAGGAGAGTAAGTAATTCTATGCAGGTGTAAAAAATGTAACATATCTCTCTTGACATATGTAACGATGTGTCCATACGATGGAATTTAATTGGTCTAGAAGTGTGAAGCCATGTGGTTAGGGTGTTAAAAGTGTTAACTTGCCGTTTAAAAGCCATATTGGCATAAGCATATAAAAGCCACTGGCATATTGGTAATCTCGAGTGTGTGTTTAAGTGAAGAGGTGTTGAGGACACTTGTCAAATGAGATTCTTGCGTTCATTCTTAAAATATGTATTTTTTTCCAAAGGCAAATCAAATTGTATCTTCATTTTAAATGGACAGCATTACATTTAATCATGTCTGGCCATTTGAAAACCTTCATCTTTCATTTTAAATGGCTAACCGTCATTTGCTGTTAGCCTCCCGAGCATCATAAATGTATTAAACTGAGAATGTTTGCCTTAATGGAAACCCACTGCTCCAATGCAGAAGGAATCTTACAGATATTAAGACATGAACTCAAAAAGAAAACGTATCCCTTTAATGTAATACAAGCAGCCAATCAAAATAAGTTTCAGAGAAGGCCAGCAGCCAACAGCAGTTGTTAACACATAGGTTTGGACCCCACCCCCTGTCAAAACTGACTTGTGTGCTTGAAGATTTCAGCCTGCGCCCTTGTGGTCAGTTCTGTGTGTGTGACCTGTCAGGACTCGCTATATTTTGTTATTTCTCCTTGCAACGTGCTGATTTGTGTGCACAATCATATTTTTTGTGCTCGAGTTTTGGGTTTGTTATTTCTGCAGGTTTATATTTTACATGTCAGCTTTGTCACTGTGCTCAAACTGCTGTAATTCACTAACGCGTTATGTTTATGTGCTTGTGCTATCTTGTCCGTTATTTAACACCATAAAAGGTAACGTTTCTCCCAACGAGAAAGGTGTAAAAATCTGATTGTGGTTCCCTGTAGCAGGTATGTATCCCCCGCTGGACTCAGGTGTAGTCTGTCTATCACAAACAAAGTCACACTGGCTGCTTCTACATGCTGGACCCTTTTTCTCACACACACACACACACAGATTTTCTAATGTCTTTGAAAGAAATCTCTTATGTTCACCAGGGCTGCATTTATTTGATTAATACAGTAAATACAGTAAAATAGTATATAGTGGAAATATTACCATTTAAAATAACTGTTTTCTATTTTAATGTATTTTATAATGTAATTTATTCCTGTGATCAAAGCTGAATTTTCAGCATAATTTCTCCAGTCTTCAGTGTCACATTTGGTGCTTGAGAAACATTTCTTATTATTGTTAATATTGAAAACAGCTGTGCTGCTGAATATTTTAGGATTCTTTGATGAATAGAAAGTTCAAAAGAACAGAATTTATTTGAAATATATATATTTTTTACTATATTTTAAATGTCTTTACTGTCACTTTTGATCCTTGCTGATATTTAGCTTTACACGTTTTTTCACCAGTTTTTATAATATGACCTGTGCAGTATCATTACTCAATATTATGTTGTGATGCCTAAATTCACTTTTTAAACATTGTATTTAAAACTATTACTTTAATTTCTAGTATGCTTTATATTTTTTATTTTTAGAGAATATAGTATAGAATTTTAATATTGGCCATTAAATGGTTACCAGCCATAACTTAAAAGTAATTATTGATTTATGTGCATCTGCCATAATTTTAAAATGTAATATTTAATAATTCTGCCTAGTGTTATATGTGCTTTCATACCTTTTGTTCAGAGTTAGAAAAGACACTTTGCTGAGCTGATGTGAATCCCAGACAGCAGGACACTCTCACCTCTGTGACCAACATCTTCTAGAGACAGGATATGAGGTGGGGGAGCGTACCCGGCATCGTGGTGACGCACAAACCTATGTTAATCACAGAAAACAAGACGTGCTTTATGTTGATGTGTTTTCCCCATCTCGCTCCCTCTTTCTTCACTTAAAGACCCTTGTTCACCTCACTGCTTGTATTTCATCCGACTCCCTTGCCAGTCGCCAATTAAATTTCAAGCCAGCCAGACAGCTAAAAGTATTTCCTGTGGATCAAGCCAAGAACAAAGCACAGTCATAACCTTCTCATTCTCAATGAAACACATCTTCACAGTGTCCCAATGAAATTTGTGAAATGAAAAGTACCTTCAGAGTCAAATGCCTGGACAGATAACTGCAGTGGAGGGTCCTCGGTAAAAAGCTGTCAAGCAGTCGTGATGATCTTAAACCTTTCAATCCGATGATGACGTCACGGTGCAAAATATGACTAAATATCACTAAAATGGGAATGGGTGAAGTCACATTTTTGAACCCTTCATGTTGTTTAGGATCCCAAACATAAAAAATAATTTTCAACTAAAATTACCCTCATGTTGTCCCAAGCCTGTATGGATTTCCTTCTTCTGTGGAATATAGAAGAAGATATTTTGAATTTGATTATTTTATGTTGGTAACCAAACTATTTTGGTTCCCATTGACTTCTATTGGGTTTTTTGTTCATACAAAGTTCTGTCATGAAACTCTAGATGGCGCAGGCTGGTAAGTCCTTAAAAGTGGGGTAAGTGCTTTCTGGTAACCGATGTTGATATTTCAAATCACCAAAACAAACACGCCCCTATTTTGATAGCTCTGCCCCACACATACGTAACCCAGGCAACGACTATGGCGGAATCTGTGTGTTACTATGGTAATCCAGGTCGAATGTTCAATGAAAAAGTCATCCCTTCCATGCCAAAAACACAAACAGTTCCCATGAACAACTCGATAGCACGAGCACGACAGTCCAACTACCGAACATATTACATTTATGACAATATTAGAGGGCTATCGATCACAAAAAGAGGAAACAAACATATATTAGGAGTATATTATCTTACTTGTTGGACACACTTTGGGAGTTGACGCTTGAAACAGACAGTGAGAAGGTTTAGATGCTTATACAGTGTGGAAATTAATGGGTAATTATCATAGCTGAAGTGAACGACAATATGATTGCAAATGGACAAGCAAGCAAACATGACACACAAGCATATTCAAGCAAAAGCCAGCATGTATTAGTTCTGTGAAACAAAACAAAATCAATGTTAATCGCCTATCGAGAAGAAATAAAGCAACCTCGGCCTTCACTCCTTGAGTTCTCTCCAGCGCTGGAAAGCTGATACTTCTTGCCTGATCGTAAGCCTTCTTTTGTTCCACAGCCATTTTTCACATGTTTTTTATCTGCCATCTCTCTTTCTGTCGTCACTCGGCTAATGTCCATCCTATGTTGTGTCTTTTGAATAAAGATGTGCACTAAGCACTGTCTTCTCCCCGTCATTAATAGACACGCCCCCTACTGCTGATTGGCTATCAGTTTGTTATGGTACTCGGCCGAGTCACATTTCTAAAGCAGTTTTGAAATAACACTTACCCCACCTTTAACTCAATCTGCTTGCATTCATATCATTCTATAGGGCACAGCTGATTGGTTCCTGCTGCATCAGTAGCCAATGAGCTTACTGCTCAACCTTCAAAAGCTGGTCAACATTTTCTGTAGCAGTTGCAGTACGCTTTCAGAAACCCTCCACCTTCCCTAGCTCTACCTGTATAGATCTGCTATGGGTAATTCATGTATGCTATGTTGTACAGCAGAAGCATGTCTTACTCACAGCAGCGTGTCGTGTATGTATTGGCAGGAGCAAGTCCTGTACTTGCTCTGCAGCAGCAGCAATAACAGCAGCAGCGTAACAGATCTATTCCACCAAGATCAAACATATCAACATTGTCATATCCATTACCATGCCAAACACTTTTGTCATGACAGAAATACAATGGAAATCAATGGGAACCAAAACTCTTTGGTTACCAAAATTCTTCAAAAATATCTTATTTTATGTTTCACAGAAGAAAGAAAATCTTACAGGTTTGGAACGAAATAAGGGGGAATAAATAATGACAGATTTCATTTTTGGATGGACTATCCTTTTAATAGATTGAGAACAATTGTAATGAGATTTAAATGGTGTGCACTGCATTTTAATTCAATCAGTCAGTGAGGCAAAGAGTGAGCAGGCTGACTGCAGTCAGCATTTATTTGTCAATTAAAATGACGGTTAATTTCAAATGAAAAATGGTTTTATGACTCATATATTTCAATTGAATTGCTCTTGAAACAATAACCTATACTGCTGTAATGGCTCTGTCCTTCTGTAGAAAGAAAATGCATGTCTATTTATTACTGTCCCCTCCTCTCGCTCACCAGGGTCTTGTGCCTGGACCACGGTATGGATAGGGACAGCCTGGGGGGAGGACAGAGCTGACACCAAGCACTGCTGACTGCAGGAAGACAGGGGAGGCAGAGCCAGAGGGCTGAGTGCAGAAATTGGATACACCCTGACAGTCTCAGGCTTAGAGGACACCCTAAAGTCAGACAGACAGCAATAGAGTTAGATACATGACTGAAAGTAAAGCACTCTTTTGGCTATATTATTCTCTTAATAATTACTTTTATGCAAATAATTCAGGCATGTGTTTCTTTTCAAAAATGTTTTAAATGTAAAGAACACATTTTAAAAATGTCATGATTAGAATATGAAACTCTGTCACTGACTTGAGACAAAATGAGGCTACAAAACTGAAAATGTTTATGTTTCAAGGAATTATTTTGGATCAAGAGAATATAATCATAATTACATTAAATTATATATACAACATTACAACACTAGCCTTAGTGATGTTAACTATGGAAAAGGGGCCTTCATGATGAAGAATGACTTTGATAATTACACTACTATAGGCAATTAGCGTAAAAATATTCAGGTCAGTCAGATTTTTACTTTCAAAGAACAGTTATTTTAAATTGTACAAAATATTTCACAATATTACTTTTTTCACTGTATTTCTGATCAAAAAAATGCAGCCTTGGTGAGCATAAGATACTTCTTTGAAAAACATTTAAAAATCAAACCGATCGCAAACTTTTGATTGGTAGTGTACAAAATGTAATGTCATCATTTTGATAAAATGAAGAGGAAATAAAAATTACATTTGTGTTAAGAACATTTGTAGCGATCATTCTCATTTCCAATGTAAAAGCGTATCATTTCACATGAAAAAAATAAAATAAATAGGTAAAGTTTCGTCTCATGTCTAATAAGTGAGGCCAATCTAACTTGTTATTTTGATATATGTGTATACACATTGTAATATCCACTAACCACAAATTGCAATTTGATTTGTCTTTATCAGACTACATTTATCTTTATATTTCTATTTATAAATGGAAAGGCAAGAGTGACCCATTATTGTGGTCCCTCAGTCAATCACTCTCGCTTTCCCTTTCTTCCTCAATCTATATTCAGCTTTTTACACTATCATCACACCAAAACAGCACACTACTTTAACCAATTTCAAGTTTTTAACATTCTTCTTGTGCAGCTTTGCAAACACTGGTAGGCCTATCCTTCAGGAAATGCATACTACTGATTTGCAGGGCAGTAAACTATAGTGCAGGCTAGTTACTGTATATATAGGCAAACCAAACTTCACCCTGGAGATGATGTCATATATCATAACAAGATTGTTTGAATTTTGTTATTCAGCAAAGAGAAACTAACTGATTGAACTAATTACTTTTCAAACATGACAGCTCGTAATGAGACAGAATGGCATGTTAAGCTGAGTATGCTTTACAGCCCCTGTCACTCACCATTTGTAGCATCCTCTCTGTGCTGTCAGTGTGATGTTCACAGGCACATGAACGCTGAGAGGTAACAGCAGCTTGGGAACGTTCAGTTTAGTCGACTTACTTTGTGTAATCAATGAGCTCATTAGCAAAATCACCCAAACTGCTTTTTCCATCATAGGCATGTTGAAAATCCAGCTCTAAAATCAACTACAATACACAACTGAATACTGCTGGTGGCTAAACAATTATTTTGACATTATTTTGGATGCAAAGACACGAGCAGAAACAGCAAACTAGTTAATCTAATTTGTAAGAGCTAAATCTAGCGTTATGCCAGGAGTTTATGGTTTGAAATGAACTTTTTCACTCACCGGCCAATTTGGCTACTAAATTTTTAAAGTTACTTTAAGTTATCAGAAATTCTAAACCAGATTAACTATGTCACAGTTATATATATATATATATATATATATATATATATATATATATATATATATATATATATATATATATATATGGATTTCATACATTCGTTTCTTATTCAAACAAAATCCTGTCATCCAGCCATCTCCTCCCTTCCTTTCACCCTGATCCTTTTCGGTGGACAGATCAATACAGTACAAAAAAAAATGTTTGTTTTGTGTTTCATACATTACATTGTTTGTATGTTGTATTGTTAAAACTTATAATTTTCTTTTTGGTTGGCTTCGCTTCTTGGCGGGTCTTTCCTTTTTTTCACTGGAGTTATATAACTATCGCCACATTATTGTTTTTTTAATCTTCGCTATTGCTTCAATGCAAATGAACAAGCGCGCCGTTATTTGTTGCGTAATGACATGTGTGTTCAAGTAAGCCAGACACGCGCAGATTCCGCGCAATACGCGGTATTTAATATGTCATGGGCTGCGTCTGAAATCTGGAAAATACTGCCTTCGGAGGACACATTTCAAGGTAGGAAGGCATCAAGGCACGTCCGAATCTAATGTTAGCTTCACTTCCTGTCTCCTGGGAATGAGATACAGATACTTTCATCTGATTGATTTTTGAAGGTAGCATAAATGTGTCCTTCTTCGCTGCCTTTGATATCCCACAATCTTGTGCGTTTTATTCTGTGACAGTTGAGCTAGAAAAAAAGATGGCGTCCTAAAGTTGCGGTTGCTTGTCAGTTAGTTTGTGTAAATCAGGCACGTGCAGGGGGGAGGGCTTTTGTGCTCGAGCCCCTGCCCTTTTTAAAAATTAATCAAAAGTGTCCCTCTCAGACAAATATCAATGATAATATTTGTGGTCAATAAAACAAAATAAATTTGAGTTATAATAACATGACAGTGTGTACAATAGTAACGAATGGAAATTTTCTGTTTATTTTTACATATCAGTGGGTCTGAGGCGTTGCCATAACGCGTTGCTATGGGTTGCGTGCGTTTTGATCATAGACTGTAAAAAAATATGGACGTAGTGTCCGTGACGTCACCCATAGGATTCTGAAGAGCAGTTTTGAAGCGAGCAGCGCGTCACTCCCGGATAACAGAAAATGGGCAAAGAGGCGGGACGTGGGTGGAGCTGAGGTGACCCGATGACTAACAGACAGCAGATAAATGGCTATCCACCAGTCACTCAAAGTGGCCACGCCCTTAATTATGCAGAACTTTAAGGCTTTATATAATGTAAACAAATAAGCTATAAAAAAATATAGTTGTCATGAAGGGCAAAATTAGATATATATACCAAAACCACAATTTGTACCAGGCTGTAAACGTTTTTTTCTGCTGTAAAGTTGGGCATTTTAACATGGGGCTCAATAAGATTCTGCTCCCTTCTGGAGCCTGTCTCTAGCCGCCAGTCGATGAATTGTAGTTTAAGTCACTTCCGTATTGGCTTCAAGAGAAACTGGGGGAGGTTGCTGCTTGGTTGATATATATGTTTTAAAAGGGTTTCAAATGTTATAGTAATTGTAAATCTTAAATGCTCCGTCGATTAACGAACAGAAGTTGCGACGTAGCCTATGCTGCTCGTTCGCTTTCTATTCTATTTCGGACGGTAGCCTACATATGTCGATAGAGCATGGCCTTCATATGGATTAATTTATTATAAATGTATATAGATTCATATGGGCTAATCAAGGTGGGGCCAGACAAACCCATCTAGGGCCCATATTTAAAGCCCATATTGGGCACATGGGCCCCACCCTGCAATGTTGGCTGGGTAGCGCATCACCAAAAAGTATTTTTGTTGTTGTTTGTTTATTTATGATGACCGGCAGTAAAGATCATTCTTTAAGAAGATTTCTTTTGGCTATAAATCCGCAGTCCGTAACGTTAGGACTTGTAAATAATACTGTCCTCCGGTCAGCGCGAAATCGTTTTTTTTTTTTTATAGCGACTTAATTTTATGAGTAGCGTTGCCACGAAAATGAACTTCTTACGTTTACATTTAATAACTTAGCGGACGGATAGATGATTAAAAAAAATCCCATGTCGGTTTTATAATCCTCACAATCAGGGTTTGAAATTAACATCCGCCAACCAGTCAAATTACTACTGACCAATTTGGCGGGTTTCTTATTATGTTTAACGTTACTCACTTTTCTGCGGAAGTTCGTCTAAGCCAAATCTGCAGAAATAGCGCAAATACTCAACTTGTGAGTCATCATGGCTGCGTCCGAAAACCTATACATATATATATATATATATATATACACACACACACATTTATATGGAGAAAAAAATAACTTTTACTAAGACCCCAACCTTTGACTTTATGGTGCTAATTCTTAATTATAAATATAGGAAGATAACATTTTAAATAAATATTAAACTAGGCCTATACATTATGAAATCTATACCCTACAACAAGAACGTTTAATGCATGGAAACAAAGACACATTTGGTCTTGTCAGTTGTACGGTCACCTAATGTTAAAAACTGTTAATGACGTGTTGATGTGCTTTTAAAAAGAGAGAGGGCCGCTCACCGTTACACAGTCAAACAATAATACTCACACACAGACACAGTCAAGTATAGATATATACTTTATTAATTCTCTCTGGTAAAATAAAATTACAAAATAATTTCAACCTCAAACGGCACCTCCCTTATCTATAATTAATATTAATAAAATCGTTATTTATACAGCAATCATAATTTCCATGACGTATGAGAAGAATGCTATCGTATAATTATAATAAATATGAGCTATAACTGCGTTAGTAATTATTAATGGTAAAAAACTGAGCGATACAAAGCTAAGTTTCAGTAATAGCATACTGTACAATATTCCAAGCGGATGTAATTCAGTATTCCGGCCACAGGATGTCACTATTAGTCAGTTTTCAAAATGGTCTCTCCATTGAAATGGGGTCAGAAGTCTCTTATTCCAACACCATTATAATAGAAGCAATTCCACTAAGAAAATGACTATAATCACTCATTCTACAGTTATTTCCGTGTGAGCAGCTGTTCCACCTTGATGGGGTGGTTTTTATAATGTATCGACTGGCTTCAGCTTCTCTCTTCTAAATAATGCTTTGCTCAAATGGCTGTTAGTCTCTTGCAGACTGTAAAAAGTGCTGTCCAGAGATCTATGATGATTCGCCATCATAGCATTTGCGCTGATTATTTATACACTCTCTAATCCCAACCACCCCGATCCCTTGTTTTGCAGCACACACTTCAGTTCGTTTCAGAGTCAACTATAGACAAAGCACTTTGGTAGCAAAGACGGAATTAGAGAAAGTGTGTGTATGTGAGTGTCCATGCATGTTAACATGTCTGAGTCAGTGTCTTCTAAAATGTATACATTCATGGTAACAGTAAAGTACGTCCTTCTTTTGGACTACATGAAATATGGCAGTTTCGTCATAGGGTTTTTGTGCAAATGTTAGCGTCTCCTCCATTGTGATATATTCTGTGGCGTTAAGCTGCGTAATGCTCGTAGATACAGTGCATCGTATGTGTATGTGTGTATATGGTTATGTCATCACGTCTCTTTGTTACGACTAATCATCCATCTCTCCGCCCTGGAGAGAACTTCCTGCATCAGTGCCCTCAGCAGCTGGAGCTACTAGTGTGGGGACTGTCCTCTGTGAGCTGAGCCGGGACGGAGCCGGATCCGGAGGGGGGGTTGGCTAGAGGCAGGCTGGCAGCGGTGGGTGAGAGCGCAGAGGGCACAGTAGGGCTCAGGACCTTGGCATCACGCTCACGCAGCAGTTGAATGAGTGCGGCATGCTGGGCGCTGAGCGTGGCCGACAAATGAGCGGGCAGAGCGTTAAAGCCGGCCGTCAGCTGCTCCACCCGCTGCTCCAGACTTAACATCTGCCTCTCCAGATCCTCACTGCGGTCATTCAGCTCAGACATCAGTTCATACATGACGCTCTGCATCTATGTGGAGAGAAAATGACAGTGTAGTTAGACAAAATACTGTGGTAAAGTAAAGGGACTAGACAGTCAAAGGAAGGGAAAGAGAGTACAAACACTAAACAAGACCATAAGAAACATTAAATAGAAAGAGTAGAGATAATAAATGGAGCAATAAATACCCTTAGGAAATAAAAATCTAAAATGAGATCTCTTTACAGTCAACTTGGTGTACACAATCCATTTTACCTCTAAATATGATACGTTTGTGAGGGAAACAGGATTTTCAACTATAACAAAATGTTGGATGGGACTCCAAGTAATAGTTCACCCAAAAATGAAAATTCACTCATCATTTACTCACCCTCAAGTTGTTCCAAACTTGTATGAATTTCTTTCTTCTGCCGAACACAAAATAAGATATTTTGAAGAATATGGGTAACCAAACAGTTGATGGGCCCCATTGACTTCCATAATATGGAAAAAATATTATGGAAGTAAATGGGCCCCATCAACTATATGGTTACTGACATTCTTCAAGAAAAAAGAAATTTGGTCTTTGAAGAAAGAAATCCAGGTTTGGAACAACTTGAGGGTGAAACACTATTGGGTGAACTATCCCTTTAAGGTCCGTTGTTCACACCAATAACAATAACTATAGTTTTATAGTCTAATTCTATGAGAACAGGCCACAACTATAACGATAACGGCACAAAAGAACGATATCATTGGACACACTTCCAGAATGACTTTCTTTCCAGCTGAACAATAAAAACATTGACATTGGATCAGTATCCATCTGACTTTAAAGAGCTTGAGCATTTAAAGAGGTAGACAACATAAACAATGTTATCGTGCGTTGGTATAGTGATCTTTATAGTTGTCGTTCTTGGTGTGAACAGGCTTTTAACAGAAATTGACTGGATTGTGAACAGTGGCCATTACATACCATTTGCTAAAAACTATTTATTTGGTTATTGGATAGCTTTATTCAATAGTGACATCAATGGAAAAGGAAAGCAGAGGAAGAGCAAGTTATTATATTGTGATGAAAGATTATGATGACAAACACTTCTTTTTAATAGAACCAGGAATGTGCATTAAGTAAATAGGGTCAATTTTGATTTGCAATATATTGGCTTCTTTGCTAGACAGCAATACAGTTAAATGGAGATTAAATGGAGACTCCAGCTTATCCAGTTTTTCTTATGAGAGAAAGACTCCAGTAATCTCCCTGTTTCTCCTTTTGAGTTTCTCAACTAGAGAAACTGTGGACAGGGCTGCAATCAAATATTTTTGTAGGACCAAATCATCTCAACTATGACACTGTTGTACAATTTATAGCTCTAAAGTCATACTGTATGTCAACAATTGTCTCATTTGTGTCCCATGACAAGGTTGATACTTGATAATAAAAACTGATCTCCAACAGGTCTCCCAAGCTTTGAAAGGGCACTATCTGAGCCTCTGGGATAAGGAGTACAGTAGTCTATAGAAAATATACTTGACATACTGTAAAAGGGAAAAAAGAACACATTAAATGCAGGAAACAACTTTTAATCACTATTTTTGGATTGTATTTAGAGCAAAACATTTGTTAAAATCCACTTGCAGTTATGCCCTAATAGTTAGAGAGTCAGACTGGTAACCAGAAGGTTGCGGTTTTGATTCTCAATACCGGCAGGAAATGACTGAGGTGCCCCTGAGAAAGGCATCTAACCCCCAATTGCTCCCCAGATACCACAGCAAACATGGCTGCCCCCTCTTGGTGTGTGTGTGTGTTCACTACTCACTGCTCCTAATGTTTGTGCACTAACTTGGATGGGTTAAATGCAGAGGACAAATTGGTATGGGTTACCATAATTCACGTCACTTTGACTAGAACCAAAATACATTATTTAGTTACTTCAAAATATTAAGACTTGTTTTCAGAGAACATATCTTGAATGAAGTTTATTTTTCTTATTCCATTGTAAGTAAAATTTAGTGAGGAATAATAAGAAAAAAAACAATTTGTCGATTGGGTAAGAAAAAAACTTACAGGCTCACTGAAAACAAGTGTTAATATCTTATGCAACTAGATAACGATACATGAAGTACACTGTACTACATCTTCAAATTTCTAATGAGAAAATGGTGCACAGTCCAAGAACACAACACAAAAAGAAGAAAAAAAACACAAAAGAAATAAAAACACTAGTTACATTCAGAAAAAAATGCCCAAACAGGCACACACCGCCATCACGAAAAATATCTTGAATTGCACACATTTTATTTCATTCTTCAGCTTCCTGTCTCTCTCCCCTCCCACCCTCTCCCGCTCCCACTGTCATCCCTGCTTTAACACTTGTTCAGGTTGCTAGGAGACACAAAGCCACAGAAACAAACGGGTCAGCATGGAAACAGTTGAATGCTGAGATATATTTGGGAAAGCAAAGGTATGTGTGTGCCACCGGGCATTATGTATTGCCGTCGATGTACTTGCAGCCTTGGGCATTATAAAGTGTTTGTGTGTATGTGGGCATGTTAAAATTGCAGGAAAGGGAACACAATGTCATTGAAAGTGTGTGTGGGTGTCTACTGTTTCCTAACAGATGTAACGTGCATATGCGTGGGTTCTGATGTGCGACCGTGTCTGTGATTTGTGTTGATGTGTGTGCATGGACAGTAGTCTTACCTTTGATAAGTCCACCAGAGTATTGGCTTGATCACTGAGTTTTCTCTGCTCCATTTTAACACTTCGCAATCTACAAAAACAGGGACAAACACACACACACACACACACACACACAGCCCATTAGACCCTATCCTAATCTCACTAGCACCAACGGCACTCAATTGTAAACCTCAACTAGCTAATTAACTTAATCAGCTTGTTTTCTTTATTTGTTTGTTGTTGATGAGAATCCCCCAAGATGAATACGCAATTACGGCGTAAATCCTAAAAGCTTCAGACATAAAAGGATTCTATAAGTGTGGGATTTCTTTAAAAGAAAGGCTTCGGTTTGAAAGGAGCCCTTAAAATTGGCGGCCAGGGCCACGACAAAACAGTGACAGGAGGATTAGAGTTCTTAAAATGATGAGTATGTGTGTGGTGAGCACCCACACAGAGACAGAGAATAGCATTAGCTCTAGCGAGCTAACAGTCAAAGAAGCTGATATAGCAGTCACAGTTTTGACAATGAATGATCCCACCAAGAGAAACATAGTCACTTAAGTAGCATAACAATGTTTTTAAAAAGTCAGAGGGACATGTTATAACCAAATTCGACTGGCTTATGAATTTGGTGACGTAAAATTTGCTCAGTAGTTCTAACTAATTTGCTAAAGGCAAGTTAACTCAAAAATGAAAGTGTCACACAAGTTTGGGATGAGTAAATGACAGAATTTTCATTTTTGGGTGAACTATCCCTTTAAAGCCGTTGTTTTAATACATTTATTTGCAAGATTTATTTGCACCACTAAAAATGCAATAACAGTGGAGGGCAAAGTTGAAATTTCTAAAAGTGTAAGTTAAAGGGATAGTTCAACCAAAAATAAAAATTTCCCCATGATTTACTCACCCTCAAGCCATCCTAGGTGTATATAACGTCCAATGCATAGACTGTAAAAAGAATATGGATGTAGTGTCTGTGACGTCACCCATAGGATTCTGAAGAGCAGTTTTGAAGTGTAAAGTAGGGACGAGCTGGCCGTTGCCATCTTGGCAGCGCGTCATCGCGCATCACTCCCGGATAACAAAAAATGGGCAAAGAGGCGGCACGTGGGCGGAGCTGAGGTGACACGATGACTAACAGACAGTAGATAAATGGCTGTTCACTTGTCACTCAAAGTGGCCACGCCCTTAATTATGCAGAACTTTAAGGCTTTATATAATGTAAACGAATGAGTTATAAAAAAATTCACCCCCCTCACAGTTGTCATGAAGGGCAAAATTTTGCTATATAGACCAAAACCACAATTTGTGTCAGGCTGTAAACATGTTTTTTTTTTTTTACCTAGGGTGGCTTGAGGGTGAGTAAATCATGGGGTAATTTTTATTTTTGGGTGAACTCTCCCTTTAAGGCCCGTTCACACCAAGAACAATCAATATTATGATTACTATACACCAAGAGACAATAACGTTCTGTTTATTATAAGTCCGCACTGCAGTTTTACTGCCTCTTTAAGTGCTCAAGCACTTTAAAGCCAAGTGGATTCTGATTGGCTGTCAGTATTTTTTATCATTCATCAGCTAAAAAAGAAAAACTTTCTGAAAGTAATTCCAACAATATCTGTCTTTATTGTTATAGTTGTGGCTTTTTACTTTACTGTTCTCATCGAATTAGAACGATCATTAAGACTGTTATAATTGTCATTGTTCGTGTGAATGGCCATTTACAATGGTTGCTACATGCATGGTCAGTGAGATCAAGATCACTGATAAGGCCTGAAAATACTAGGCCTGAAGAAATTGGTATTTGGATGATACAAAATATTGAATCACAACAAAAAGCTTGGTTTCACGTTTCTAGACAGGTTTCTAAACAGGTCTGAAGAAATAATGGTACAGAAAACCAAGAGTGAGTGAAGATTGATGAATTAGCACTTACAGCTAACCATCATCAGAAAAAGCTGTCATTCGTGTATGTATTTGTCATGTTTTCTCTCAGGTACCATGTCCATGGGCAGGTCAGACATGCTAACTGCTACAATCACACTTATCACTCAACTGGCCACTCAGCCCAAATGTGAAGCATGCACTCCAAATGCTTTTTGTGCGGTTTTAGCGTACATCGCTAAAGCTCACTAAGTACTTCTGTTATTTATTGATCCATGTGTGTTTAAAGTAAAACGTGTATAGATGAGAGCTTAAGTGAAATGTGGTGTAAAGATCTGTGTCTGTGAAGAGAGGCTGTTTTTCTCACTGGTGAATGGCTTGAAGGAACTTCCTCTGATGCTTGCGTACACGGGAGTGGTCAATTTTCTTCATCAGCTTGGTGTGCTTGTATATCAGCCAAGTCTCTCGTAGAACATTCGCTGCTGCGTTCTTTATCTGAGGGGACATGTCACCATAACAACAATATTAGCAACAGGAAAAGCACCTCAGGAGAGAGTAATGACAAGTATAAGCTCTGCTTTGCCAATACACGCACACTACCCCAAACGTCTGCCAAATTAAAGGTCTTTTTGGGAGATATTCCAGAGTGACCAGACAATAGACATTGTAGCCCATAATTCTGTCATCTGGTTAATTCACTATTCTGGCCGCAGACCAGTGATGTCCAATAAGAGAGAGTCAACATTAAAGCTGATATCTTTATATCTTTGTGGTAAAGTTTTGAAGGACAATAGTGAAGTAAAGCCACCTTTTATGTACCCCCCAAAAAAACAACAGACCAGAAGTAATTTATTTCAAGTGGAGAGTAGTACGGCAGCTGCATGGAGTTTTCAATCTGATTTGAGCGCCGAATGTGTTAAATATATTTTAAACGGCAAGATCATTTGTGACCACCTGACTAGATGTGAAGTATTCTAATTAAAACAATGAGTGAAAGAGTTACCAATATTTCAGTCAGGACCACTTTCTTCAAATGTATATTTTATGATAATGCATTCAGTTAGAGTTGGCAGTATGGTTCTGTTCTGGGCAAACTCCTCGCAAAAGCAGCAAGTCAAAACCCCCTTTGGGGTAACAGAACAGTTTTTTAGCAATTGATTCACTACATTGACCTATTTAAATACAGCACAGCTGATTAAACAGGATTGTGGGTGGTTAGCAAATAAGATGCAAGTTTTCAAATATTTTATTATTTTCAACTCTTGAAGACCTCCTTGTGCATCGAAAGATTCATTGAAGATTCATTCTTGAAGCCACAAATTCTCTTTAAATCTTACATATGGCACCAGAAAAGGGAGAGGGGGAGCAAATTAAGGACAAAATTGAATAAAAAAATGTCCTGAAGAAAAATGAATGAGGATACTTCAAAGGGGTGCCACTTCGGTGGAAAGAACAATTACATCCTCTGTGGGCAACGGAGGGATGATAGAACCTTCCCGTTTTTTAATAAGCTCCTGATTTGACAGTATTCCTCCACACATAGGGCAGCACCAGGCTTTTTTTTTTTTTTAAAGCGCTGTGTCTGGATTTAGCACTGCACAGCTCTGATTAATTAACAGTGGTCAGTGTATTTAATAATACAAAAGTAGGAGCTCTGGCCCAACCACAATGCAGGTCTCATTTATGAGAAGAGGCAAGTTAGAGAATGAGAGAGGGAGAATGATGATACCAGATATAATTTAGGCAGGGATGCTCATAGCAGTCTACAAGTGGAGTTTTCTGGAATCCAAATGACAATTAAGCAGTATTAAAGTGATTAAAAATACTACTGCTATTACACATAAAATAATATAGTTCAGAACAGCTCCCGTATATCTCCTAAATATACACACTAGATTATATAATAAATTGACTTATTCACATAGACAGGGCCATTTCTGACCATTTTGGTGCCTAAGGCGAGATCCTCATTGTCCCTATAACCACATTTCTAAGCTCTGATTCGATTGTTTTCAAATTATATTTGTAAGTCCCTCAATTACTAAAATTATTCTCCAACTTATGTGCAAGTATTTATTTTTTCTTTTCAGCATGCAGTCGCATGGTACACTGGTTGTCATGGTAAGCAACCATAACATAGTATTATGCTAATATTCAGCTGCTTAAATACATTCAACACATTGTAAAATCTTGCTAAAACACAGCGAATTATGTTAAAGTAAACCGGGGTATTGAGGCACCTGTCTAAGTTGCCTGTGGCTAGAAATAGAAGGTCTACATCTTGTTCCCCACATAAAAATTAAACAAGTGATCAAACCTTGAATAATTAAATAATTAATAAAAGTTATTTAAAATGCATTAAATAATAAAAATAATATAATCATTGTATACAGTGTCTCAATGTGTAGTTCCCTTTCAAATGGGAACTTGCACTGTGTCCTAGTACGCTTATGGGGAACACCTCCAGCATGACCGGTGACTGA
This sequence comes from Rhinogobio ventralis, assembly GCA_039654625.1. Lineage (NCBI taxonomy): Eukaryota > Metazoa > Chordata > Actinopteri > Cypriniformes > Gobionidae > Rhinogobio > Rhinogobio ventralis. Next base: position 20,754,924 of record CM077201.1, read on the forward strand.
AGCACGTGTCTAAACACAACAATAACATTAGCCAGCGACAGCCTATGACGTCACTTCTGGTGCTACCAGAGTATAAAACGGCGCCTGTAGTACATGTCAACCATTTCTTCTGTCTTTAGGATCCGTTTGTTTACATATGTGTAAAGACGATCGCTATGGAATATACTCAGCCAAGCGTTTCAGGAAGTGTGTGCCTCCAGAAAACACTTGAGGACACACGACTTGTGTGTTATGTGTTTGGGTCTGGCGTTTGAGCAGAGCACATTCAGCTTTCGAGAGAGTTGAATATGGTCTTTATGATGCAGTTGCTGTGCACCCTGCGGTTTGGGTCCCATGGCCGCCATAGTGGCAGGCAGGTTTGATCCCAGAGGTAGTGGGCGGAGCAAAGGGAGAGTCTAATAAGATTTATTTTTGTTTCCGGTCTACTATTACTAATGTGTGAGGCCTAATTCTGTGAAATTAGTTTGCGTAAGGCACCTTCGCGAGTGTCTGGAGTCTTAAGATCCTACAAAGACATTTGTTTCCAAGTGGTCCCATTTAGCACTCAGCTCTCAGCTGGCTCCCCTTGATGGCAATGTCTTCATTGTTAAGTGTAAGTGGAATCCTTAATAGTAAAATTCCCAACTCCCTATGAGAGAGCTCGTTTTTTTTTTTGCTGGAGTCTCAGTTAAGCATTTATAATGGTGTGGCTAGCACTTTTGCCTAGCCCCCTTTATACTTTCTTGTGATCTGCCAACCAAGGAAGGCTTGGAGCTCTTCTGGTCTCTGGACTCCAACAGGAAGTGGTCTGTTTGCCTTGTCTAGTCTAGTGTCTGAAGTCTAGTAGAGACCAAATCAGTAGGGTTATCATATTATCATATTACAGGTTTTACAATGGTTGTAGCTAACCTTAGCTTTTAGCTCTCATTGGTCATTTAGAACGAACATGGAGTAAAACCTTCCCTGTTATGGGCAAGGTCCTCCACTCCCTATAAAGAGCTTGTTCTGACTTCAGTATTATTTCGCTATAGACAGTGACATCACTGGCTCTCTGTGAGCCTCCTTGGTGGATCTGTCTTTAAGGTGGCGTTGTTGGGCCTCCTCTCGCTCTAGAGAGTCATCCTGAGGAATCCGCTCCCCAGAGCTCCACTTGGACAGCAGTAATGATTTATCAGGCTCTTTTGTGAGCCTCCTTGGTAAGCAGTCCTTAGCGTAGAATGTAGTTAGGCCACCTCTCATTTTAGAGAGTTGTCTTGCTGAGGCCTCCGTTCTTAGAGCTTGGTCTGGGTGGTCACACAGGGTTGTATGGCTCTCTGTGAGCCTCCTTAGCGGAACCACCCTTAGGGAAGCGTTGTTAGGTTTCCTCTCGATTTAGAGAGTCGTCATACTGAGACCTCCACTTCCCAGAGCCCCGCTTAAGATGCATGACCAAGGCATACGGCTCCCTGCAAGCCTCCTTGGCGATATGGTCTTTTAGCATAGAGTGTAGTTAGGCTTTCTCTCACTACAGAGGGTCATCATGCTGAGGACTCTTAGAGCTCTGTATAGACAGTGGACCTAAGTTGTAGGCTTTCTCTGAGCCTCCTTGATTAACTGTCCGCAAGGGGGGAGGGGGGGGGGGGGTCGTTGCTAGGCTTCCTCTCGTTTTAGAGAGTAATCCTGCTGAGGCCTCCGCTCCCCAGAGTTCTGCTTGGATAGCAGTATTGAGTTGTCAGGCTCTTTTTTGAGCCTCCTTGGTAAGCAGTCCTTAGGGTAGAACGTAGTTAGGCCTCCACTCACTTAGAGAGTCATCCTGCTGAGGCCTCTATTATGTCCCTTATTTTGTTTCGTATTTGTTTCCTATAAGTGTCCTAGGACGCAGTGCGAGTTCCCCTTTGAAAGGGAACGTCTCGGATTACGAGTGCTACCATTGTTCCCTGATAAGGGGAACGAGACCCTGCGTTTCGCTGCCATACTTTGGGTATGCCTGCCCACATCTCCTTCAGACAAAAGAAGTTGTTGAAGTGTACTTATTCTCTGATCGCACCGCTAGTAACGTCATAGGCTGTTGCTGGCCAATGTTATTGTCATGTTTAGACATGTGCTTCAGACACCGGTCACGCTGGAGGCATTCCCCAATGTCTTGTTCCCCTTCTCAGGGAACCATGGTTACATTTATGGTTACAGACGTTTTTTTTTAAATCACTTTTGTACCATTTTCAAAAGTGGTCAATTTTCAAAACTCTACTGAACCGATTATTTAACATTGAAGCATATTTTAAATTGAAAATTGCATTATTTATGTATCTAGTATTTCATTTAAGAAATTGCCATTTAATTCGCTTCTCTTGCCATTAATTTAAAAATATTTAATTTCCATCATAATTTAATCCAGTGGGTCTGAACCTTTTTGACTTTATATATACAGGTTTCTTAAGATTTTTGTTTTAAGTTGGTTTAGCTTATTTGTCTTTTTTTTTTTTATAATATTATTCTTGAAGCCCACTTGGAAGTTTGCTGAGGCCCCTAGAAGGCTCTGGCCCCCTGGTTGAGAACCACTGATTAAATTGAAAATGTCCTCTTTCTTACAGTATTGCTATACAGCATTTTTTTTTTCACATGGCAATCACTACTAGGCAATGTACAATCAATCAAAGACAAGATGGGACAAGAGACAGAGAGAGAGAGACTGTCAGAGAAGAGGAGGCAGAGTGCAGGGAACTGTAATGAAGTCTGGGCCATCATTGTTGATTATTTGGTAAACTGAAGCCTTACCAGTACAACAGCTGCCAGACTAGCTCACCTCAATCTACAACTGTCAATTCAATCAGAACATTTCTCCTAAAAATAAAAAGGCGTAGAAGATATGTACTATAGGGGCTTTCACACCAAGTAGTTATTGGAACTCAGTTATAGCAACTAGCCACCAGGGTGCACCCTACCCCTAAACCAAACCCTACCCGTAAGTTATCCCTAAAGTCAGAGGGAAATTATAGGTGAATAACACTGATGTAGAAGTATCTAACCCTGGTTGTAAGCCTAAACTTGACATAAACTGTAAATGTCCTTCAAATCTGTTTGGTTGATTGGAATGTTGTTCCAAGATCAACAAAGATGTTGATCCAGGAACATGTTTAAATCACCAGTAGGAACTCTGAGGTGATGTAAGTCGGCCGACAACTATGTCATTTAAGAGCGGCATTCAACAACTGGAAAATGGAGGACACTGTGATTGGAGCTGTGTTGTTGTATGTTGTAGTATTCGTGATAACAAAGATGGAATGTAGACGTATAAGTTATGTGATAGAAAAAGCAAAAAGGAGAGCTAAGAGACGAAATTTCCTACAACAACTTGTGGCGCTACATATCATCAAGTCTGAGAAAAGAACACAATGCCGCAGACAAAGGTGAGTGGTAAATGCTATTAAAATTTGTACAAAAAAAATGAGTAAACTGTGTGCATTTATGCGGCTTATTAAAAATGGCGGGTACTGTTTCATGTGGCATGCATTCAACCAATCAACATACACTTACGTCACTGGTGGTTCCTATTGTGCTGGGTTCCTGTGGTGCGAACATGCCAAAAAGTGTATTCTTCCGCCATTAGTTCTAGAAACTATAAAAGGTTCCTCCGATGAAAAAGACCCTATAGATGTCAATAAAGAACCTTTATTTTTTTAAGAGTGTATGGATGATTTAAAACTTTTACCTTGCATTATTTGAATGTATTTAAAATAAAGGTTTCAGAAGGGGTTTTTCGCAGCAATGCTATAGAAGATCCATTTTGGTTTCCCGAAAGAACCTTTTTTTCTTTGTGTGAAGAAAATTTTAATATTCTGAAGAATCAAAGATTCCATGGATCATCATGGAATTACACTGTGTTCCAAATTATTCTGCAAGTGACAAATCAGTAGGATTTCAGTTCAATAAACATTCAGATTTTAGTTTTTCAAAGAAAGTGTTTGTTTGTTTTATTTCTCCATATCTTTTTAGATAACTGATATCAATCTCAGACAGGTTTGTTAAATAGTTGCCAGGTCTACTTAGGTAAAGGGAAACACTACTTAAAGAGGTTGTTCCACATTATTAAGCAAGTCACAGTTCTCATGCAATATGGGGAGGAAGAAATATCTTTCTGAAGATGAAAAGCATGAAATGGTGCAATGTTATGCAAAAGGTATGAAAACAACTAATACTGTGTGAAAACTGAATGGAGATTATTGAACTATCATAAGATTTGTGAGTAATTTACAGCACAAGAGAACTCTGTTTATTAAGGAAAGTTTCTGTCAAAAAATATATTATATTAAATGGACAACTATACAAAAAACTGTTGAGCAGCAAACAGGTATTTGAAGCTGCTGGTGTCTCTGGAGTCTCCATGCAGGCTGGCAGTTGTGCATAAAGTTTCAGCCACCTCTAACAAAATCTCCCAAAAATAAACATTTACAGTGGGCTTATAAATACATGAAGACTCATTTTTAAATAGTTTTATTCACTGACGAATGTCGTACTACAATGGATGGTCTAGATGGATGGATTTCTGAATGGTTGGTGAGTGGCCACCACATTCCAACAAGACTGCGATGTCAGCAAGGAGCTAAGGTGATGATTTGGGCTGGAATATTGGGAAGTGTGACGGAAGGTCTGAGGGTGTCAAAATGACTTCTGCAAGATATGTGGAGTTTAGAACTGACCATTCTCTGCTATGGTACAAAAAGAAGGATAGTGCCTTCTGAAATAAAAGGATTTTCACCAGGACAATGCACTAGCTGCTGCAAAAAAACACCACAGCAATAAAACTCTTTAAAAATCTATTTCTACTCCCACTGTAAATGTTTTTCTTTGTGAGATTTGGTTAGAGGTGGCTGAAATGCAACCTTACACACAACTGGCAGCCAGTGGTGCGTTTCTCAAAAGCATCGTTAGCCAACTATGATCGCCATTTCCATTGAACTCTATTGGCAAAGACGGAACTTGTGACCATGATTGACTTTGCGAAAATAACCCCTGCATGGAGAGGTTTTTGAGACTCCAGTGACACCAGCAGCTTCAAATACCTGTTTGCTGCTCAACAGTGGCTGTTTTTATAGCTGTCCTTTTAATACAATTAATTTTTTGGACAGAAACTCTCCTTAATAAGCCTTTATCTGACCAATATGAGAACTGTGACTTGTTTGCCCAAGATTTATATCAGTTATCTAAAAACATATGGAGAAATAAAACAAACAAACACTTTCTTTGAAAAACTAAAATCTGAATGATTATTGTACTGAAATCCTGATATGTCACTTGCATAATAATTTGGCACAGAGTGTAGATACCAATAAAGAGCATTTGTTTTAAGAATGTACTGAATAAACAGGTAGTTAAACATGACTAAATTGAAAGAAGATCACTCTGTTGTGTGTTCATTACACAGTAACCTTTAAAAACAATAATTGCATGAAAGAAAACATTTACAACTATCATGAATGCACATTAATTATTGAAGACTGGCTTTTAGAGCTTATATAAGAGTTTATTTACCACTTATGAAAAATTGTGAAAATGGTACCGACGTGATTAGAAAACTGGAATACTTTAGAAAGAGCACATTAGCATTTCTATTCAAGGATAGTTGTGATAAACAATTCTAGCCTGAGAAACCTGTCCATCTTCAGTGCACTGTCAGTTCCTCCTGATGAGAAGACGGAGGAACAACCTGCACCCTTCCATCCAGTTGACGGTAAACCCTTTGTCACCGTGTCTCCACGGCAACAGGTTTGTAAGGTCAAAGTTGCGAGAACATTTTTCTGCTTTTTGTAGAGGTTTGTAACCATAGTAGCAGTAAACTCAATGCATGAGGATAATCAGCACGGTAACGTTCCAGCCTTTGTCAATCTCTCTTTCTCTTGTCCCCCAACCGCATGTTAAGCTGAGGCAATTGAGTAAGCTTGAGGTAATAAACTTACTCACTCACTTGAGAAAGGCATTTACTTTAGCTGCTCATCAGAAGAAGCACTCCACAGCTAAGTGATTTTTTTTTTAATCTGTGTTGCAATTATTGATCACCAGCCTTCTAGTAACTGATGTCAGCCATGATGTTGCCTACATATTTGATACAGCGAGCTATTTTTGACTCTTTCAAGTGTATTAAAAATTGAAAAGGACCTAGGGAGAAAGAAAACTAGTACATGTATATGGTTCTCTGAATATAAAGCTGTGCCTACGTGTCCATTTATTGAAGCGTGTGTAAGTGTATTTACCCGTTTGGTGAGCTGCGTGTCCATCATAAAGTTGTGCACATGCTTCTCTGCCTTCGTCAGCTCAAGCTTCCTGGCTACTACGGCAACAACCAATGCAGTGCAACCTGCTCCCTGCGAGAGACAAGAGACGAGGTCAAGGTGTGAAAACACACAGAAGCATAAAAATACTTAATACTTGTATCATTAGCAGAGGTCACACGGAGCAACAGGGCAACATGATTGATAATAAATGATGATTGATAATAAAAGGAGATCCATGGATGGGCCAGGTAAACATTAACTCCAGTTCACGAGAGCATTTGAAAGGGAAAAAAACAACAAATGCAAAGAGAGTGAATGTGAAGTGTTTTGAGTAAAAAGACATAATTTAATAATATTTCAAGCAAAATCAAAAGAAAAAAAAAAGAAATTGCTTCAGGAAATTGAAAACAATTTTAGCACTATTAGGATTTTCGCAGTGTTACATTCGGTGGCATCATGCACCTATTTTTTTTAAAAGGGGAACCAGTGGCAGTTCTGTTTTTTTGGTGCCTTAGAGGAGATAAGGCATGACCAAATTAAAAAAAAAAATATTCAGTGTGAAAGTTGACCACTTTCAAATCTTGACACACACATGTCTGGTTCACTATCTTTGTGGGGACTCTTCATAGACATAATGGTTTTTATACTGTACAAACTGTATATTCTAACCCTACCCATCACAGAAAACTTTCTGCATTTTTAAATGAAAAAAAAACCTCATTCTGTATGATTTATAAGCTTGTTTCCTCGTTTCCTTGTCTCCTTAAATAAACCAAGCCAAACTGCTTGACAATCAATGTACTTTCATTTTATGCAAAAGAGCAGCTTTGATTATTTAATTAAGTTAATTTCGTTAACGAAAACTATGGCGAAAAATGTTCATCGACAACCTTTTTTTCACGACTAAAGGTGTGGTCACACTATACTTTTCATTCCACTGACTTGCATTCAAACACATGCGAATGTGAGAGACAGGAAACGCAAGCTCATGCAAAGAAGTTTCAGATTTTGCTGCGTTCCAAACATAGACTGTAAAAACGATGGATAGCATGTCTCCATTTCCTTCCACTGTAGAAAAATGAAGCCAAAATATCCCAGTAACACCTAGTATCCGCAAATTCGCCATGGTGCAAGCGCAACTGGCTTTTAAAGGGAATGGGAGATGAGACTGATTTATTGCACGTTACGCCCAAAACACACACATGACTCATTAAGAGTCTAGGTACAACCCTTTTGGACCATGTGGCTGGCGCAGACCGTTTTTTCTGTCATTAAACTAGCAAAAGTGGATTCGGACACGTCCTAAGTGCACCTGCACAATGCGCTTCAGACCATTCCAGTTTGGTGAACTCTCACCTGTGAATTCGTATCACATGAAAATGTGTGACCAATAGAAGATTGACACGCCTCAGCAAGACCTTTTAGCTGAGTTAAAAGAATGCAAACTTTAAATCGGCAGAATTGTAGCATTGCATTTTGTATGTTGAATTATGTTTTTTTTTTTTTAAAGAGGCCATAAAATGTAACGTCAATTTTCAACCACTGCAGTGTGCATAGAAATTTTGTATGCTCAAAGTGTATGTGTCCAGGGGTTAAGACTAGGCAACACAACACCAAGGTCATTAAATGACGATATCAGCATGCAATATCATTGACGAAAAAAGACGAGACTAATATAAAAACTTTACCAAAATCTCTCTATTTTATTATTATTATTTTTTACATTTAGCTTAGGTAACTTTTAGCATATTCTTAACCCTGGACCGCATTATTGTTAGTCTATTTTCAGAGAAACACAAAATGACCTCTGAAACGCAACCTCTGTGTAACAATACAAAGTTTTTGCTGTTGTTTTGAAAAACATTAATTTGGAATTAGGAATTTCACTGCTTTAATTTTTGAGAGAAGTTTCTTGTTTTACCAGCTTTCATAATGTAGAGAGTGTGATCATTTATATGATAAATAATCTATAATAAATCAGGAAACTAGATGAGGTCAAATAAACCATGCGTATGGGTCGACATTCTCTTGACTTGTGCTTATAGGTGAAAGTGCAATAATTCTAATGAAATGTAAAAATAAACTTCTCAAATGATGACAATTATTGTGATTAAAATTTTGAGCAAAATAAACATGATTATCAATTTAACCATTATGCTTTATTGACTAAACTAGACTAAATTGGCCAGACATTAGTCCAAACAAAAACAGGACAAGGCTGGCTAAATATGATAAAAAATAAAAAGTACATTTGACACAGGACTAAGACTAAATAATAATAAAAAAAAATAGCTGACAAATTAACACTACGTTTTAATAAAATCTCCTTTTGTTCAAAAGTTTGGAGTTGAGATTGGGGTAAGATTTTGTAATGGTTTTGAAAGAAGAAGTCTCTTATGCTCACCCAGGCTGCATTGACGTGATTAAAAAACAGCAATATTTTGAAATATTATTACAGTTTAAAATAACAGTTTTCTATTTAAATATATTTTCAAATGTATTTTTTTTCCGGTGATGGCAGAATTTTCAGCAGCCAGTCTTCAGTGTCACATGATCCTTCAGAAATCATTTTAATATGCTGATTTGATGCTCAAGAAACATTTATTATTATTATCAATGTTGAAAACAGTTGTGCTGTTTTTTCAGGATTCTTTGATGAATAGAAAAGAACAGATTTCATTTAAATAGAACTTATTTTGTAACATTATAAATGTCTTTACTGTCACTTTAATTGCTTTCTTGCTAAAAAAAAAAAAAGTATTCATTAAAAAAAAATCTTACTGACCCCAAACTTTTGAATGGACCATAATGTGGTTCTCTTTTTCATGATATGCAAATATTTTTTACGTTTTTTAAGTATTCACATTGTTTTACTGCCTTTTCCTAATTTATTCTGATAAAAAATCAGTATGATAATGAGTATGATTGTCATTACTATATAAAAGTAATGTGAATTTAATCAGAGTAACCAAATATAATTTTATATAATTTACATTTTAAAAATATTTTGATACTGGGAAGAAATAAGACCCTGACCTGAGATTCTTGAGATTCATCCATGTACTGAATTAGACTAGGAAACATTAACAGTGTAGACATCACTGGAGAGACTAGGATGATACAAAAAACAAACAAAAAAACACACACACACAAAGGTTTACTCCCATTTACACATCACAAACGTGTAAACTGAAGATATCACCAATGACTACACCAAAGTGGTAAAGGTACACAGAGGAAAAGAGACTGAGGCAGGTTGAGGGAAAATGAGGAAATAAACCCATTCAGAGGTGAAGAGGTTGGGTGAGGTAGACAGGGAATACAATTTCAGGTCAAGGAGAGAGAAACACAATAGTTTAACGCAGCAAGAGAAGAGGTCCGGAAAAAAAGATGGAGTGGAAAGTGACAAGAAGAGGAGGGGAAGTGTTAATGAGGTCGGAGAACTACTAATAAGAAATGAATTGGAATTAAAAAGTGACTAATGAAAGTGTGTGTGCTTCCTATGACTGTGTATGTGGTGTATATGTGTATAGTGTATGTGTGTGTGTGAGAGAGACGCTAATGGAGTGTTTTTAAACCCACTTGTAGGACATATGGAAGAGAAACATACAACCCAAAAATACTCTAGAGCCATTTCACAAGACATAAAAATAAAACAAAAAAGCACTTTTGTTGCCCATATTCACCACTTAATAAAACATGATGACCATCCACGGAAAAACCCCTCTAGGACATTGATAAAATGTGTATGTGTGTTTCCATATGGCAACTTGTGCAAAACTATGCCCAGACAAAAAACATAGAATAAAATAATGAATCTCTTAAAGTGACAAAAGATTGTCAGAATGATCCATTTATCTGCAAACGTCCTCCATAGCAGTTTATATTTAGCCTCTTTCCAGATCCGACGGTTATTGATATCATGAGAAAATAAGAAAAACCACCTGCCCTCAAACCAAAATATATTCACCTGGTTTCACAGACAAGGCTTAAGCTAGTCCCAGACTAAAATGCATGTTTAAAATGAAAGCATCTTGCACTGACATATCTTAAAATATGTCATTGCCACTGTTTTGTGTCAAGATGCACACCAGTAATGTTTTTTTCTAAGGCATGTTTATAAAAGCTAATTGAACTAAGGCCTAATCCTGGCTTATTCTAAACCCTGTCTGTGAAACCGGGCCATTGTGTTAGCGCTTCAGTTTAAAACGCAGAATCTTCAGTGTTATGATGTGAGAGAAAGGCTAATACTCAACGATAACAATCCTTTATCCTTAAGCTGGTGTTTGAATGAGGAATTCAGTCAAACTCAAAATGAGTTTTTCAAGACACTATGACCATATATAATGTCCTCCATTACACATTTGCAGACAGGATAGACAGGTGCTTGTTGCATCCCCAAATCCTCATGCTGCACCAAGTGACTTGCAAACTAAAGCCCTGCCCAAACACTCCCGTTCCCGCAGGGCAGTGGTACAGTCTAACAGAGTTGGCCTTCGATGTTGTCATAGCAACAAGTCCCATAATTCTGCCTATAGAAAGTCATTACAATCACTCTCAATAGTAAAAGAAATCACATCCAACACACTCCTTCTACATCTCCTTCTAGAATTCATATTCTGTAGCATTTCATCTCTTCAGCAGCTCATATTCAAAAAAGAAAAAAACGGAAGGAACACAAACGGCTTGAAACATTAGCTTCTCTTTCAAACAATTAAGACTGTGGGTATATTTTGCTATTATCTGGGTCAATGACAAAAACATATTGAAAACACATAAAACAAATACAATGACTTGAATACACCTGTTCTATGATAAGCAAGGTTTTAATTAAAATTCATTTTGGGGAGCATAGAGCCAAAAATGTCAAGATGATACAACTGTCCTGATATCATAATGAAGAAAAAAAAAAAGCCCCATTAAAAGAAAGAAATCATTATTGAGCAGCTTGGCATATAATCTCTATACACAAATTCTCTATTTATTATAAAATATACACACTATGTATATTATAAAATTTAATTATTTATAAAATTAAATATTAAATATTATATGTCATGTGGTGCAACCAACATGCACAGAAAAAAAATAAAACAGGAAATAATATCATAGAGGACCATGCAAACCAACAATGAATAAGTGAATGAATAAGCCTCTTAAAATATCAGATAATTTGACAAACTTAGTTCAGGTTTTAAAATGTCATGTGGTGCAACTCCCTGAAAACTGATATTATTGAATGATATTTATAATTTAATAATGATAACTGTTAAAAAAAGACATTTTGAGTAGGAGAATGTATTAAAATCTTTTTTCTAAATAATCATTAAGATAATAATCATCATATATTTTCAAGGTGGAACAAAAATAGCTTTTTTCTATTTACTTGATGGCTACAACGCATGACATTTTTGTATCATTAAATTTAAAATATTCTTGAAAATGTTTAAAATATTTTTTCCAGAACCATTTGAAATCAACAGGAATATAGAGAGAACATTTCTAATAATTGTACACGCGTTTTAAACTAGAGATTTAAAAGATATTTCCTGTTCTTTATCATGGACACACTTAATTGTCATTGACATGCCTGCTATGTTATGTGTTATTGTGTTTGTGCAATCGAGAGCGAGATGAAGATGTCAAAAAAACTCCCAAAACTAAAATAAACAGAAAAAGAACCGTCACGTCAAGTTAACCACGCTTCTCCTCTGTAGTCTCTCTGGTAGGATATTTAGAGACACAGAAACTGACAGCATGTGAACAGAAGGAACAAATACTCCAAACAGAACAACAGAGAGAGGAGTGAAACGAGAGAAAGTGACCTTTACTAACAGACATTTACGTCTGCAAATTCAATATCAAAATAAACATACTGCTAAACCATTGTTGTACACCACCTGTCAAGCACAGAGACATAAAGGCTCGGGAAGAGAGAGAGATTATAACAAGAAATACCTGGGATTTACATTAAGCTATCACCATCATAAAGTAATCATGCAGAACAATGGCAGCCCTCAACAGCCTAAAAACTGAACAAATGTACCGTCCAAGAATTCGTCCTAAAAACAATGGATGTTTGCGAGCTGGTGTGTCCTGGTGTTTGCTAACAGACATGGTTTGGTTTTGGCATGTTTGGGTTTCTAGAAATAAGATAACGAGTAGGAAAACATATCTTTAGATTGTCCCCTGCCACTGTGGGCGTGAAAATGCTGTGCTATGTGTGTGTGTGTGTGTTTGTACCATAATTCCTGTGAGCAAACACACTCCCTTGCCACAGTAGGTGTGAGGCACCATGTCTCCATATCCAATGGAGAGGAAGGTGATGGAGATGAGCCACATGGCACCCAAAAAATTACTGGTCACATCCTGAGCATCATGGTACCTGAGAGAGAAATAAAGGAGCCGAGGTTTAGTCTGGAAAAATTAGATTTTTGAAAGCAACTTTGAACAGGTTCTGGCTGTGAAAGGAATGGAGAAGCAATAACTGGATGTGAAATAGGCATAAATATCACATCAAAGTTTTCACATCAAATTCTTTCATACATTTCCATCCCTTAATCTGATCAGAAAAGCACTTTGAAGGAAATTCTAGAAAGTCTAAGTGTTTGCCTAAAGGCTTGTCGAGAAATTTTGAGAAGGTTCTTAAATGTTTGTTAGGCAAAAAAAAAACCTTTTCTTATCCTCCTTGAGAATCTCAATATATCTTAGTGGGAAAAACAATACAAAAACAAAACAAGACTAAACTAAAAATAAAAACTAAATAAAATAAAACTAAATATTATACAACAAAATTAAATAAAAAAAACATTGTTTGCCACCCATCCTACTCATATCTATGCATTCAGTCAAGGTAACATTATTAAAGGTGAAGTATGTAATATTGACAGCTAGCGGTTGAAATGGTTACTGCAGTCCAAATTCAAAATACTGGTTGTTTCTAATGCCCCCTCCTCCTCTACACTCCCGTGGGTTGCCAGATTAAGGACACGCAACATGAATGAGCACAATTGAACTAGCCTTATGTAAGTTGATCAGCAAATGTATTTATGTATGTCAGGTAAAATCTGGCAACCCGGGGTGTTAAAATACTATTGGTTAAATTGGCAGTGTCCGGATCACATGGACCAAAACAAAAACAGACATTCCGACATGGAACACACATTTCAGAGTAAACTGAGAAAGTATTTGAACTTAGCATGTTTCCTAAATCTCTGCAAACATATTATGGTATTTTATTCTTTAGTACAGTCAAAAGATTACATACAGCACCTTTATAAAAAGGTATGACATTTCAGACTATTATGATTAAAACTTACAAAGACAAATATTTGGTTTAAGAACATAAATAGGACCAGTTTCATGTTGACTTCAACAGAAGAAAATCAAAGCCTTTTTTGTTATTTGTATAGTAGCATCAGTTTCTTTAAAGGGGACCTATTATGCAAAATTCACTTTTTTATAAGGTGTTTGTACACCGATGTGTGTCCGCAGTTTGTGAGAACAACCAGCTTATAATGGTAAAAATCCATTCACTGATTTTTTTAATATAATTCCCATAAATCAAAAGCAGTCTTTTCTAACAAGCTGATTCAGATTCCCCTCTACAATGATGTCATCTTAGGGAGAAGCCCCGCCCACAGCCGGTGATGATCTGCCCTATTAGCATAGACACAGACACCGCTACTAACAGTTTCTGACATTTTCAGTGTGTGAGATTGTCCTGTTTTGTTGTTGCTGGTATACCGGAGCATGAGCTCTTGAAACTCTGCCCTCTTCTTGAAAGGGAGCTGGGAGCAGCAGCTCATTTGCATTTAAGGAGATACACAAAAACAGCATGTTTTTGCTCATCCCCAAAAAGTGGCAATTTTAACATGCTATAAAAAAAATCTGTGGGGTGTTTTGAGCTAAAACTTCACATGCACACTCTGGTGACATCAGAGACTTATTTTACATATTGTAAAAAGAGGCATAATAGGTCCCCTTTAAGTCCTCTTTAAGGCATCATAGCAACTTCCCAAGAATGTAGTTTACAAAACAAGTCCATCCAGTTAGAGGGAGGTCTAAAGCCCACTGTGTGTGTGCCGGACTGAGTAAGAGCAGCATCCAGCCTGCAGGGAGACTCCTCCTCTGGAAAGGGCCTTTAACATTATGACTTTGAGTGCAGTGCATAAAAATAGAGCAGATCCCTGTAGGCTCACCTCACAACGACGCTGCCCTGATCACATGTGGCAATTCAAATGCGTAAACTGTCACTCATATCGTGCTGCTCGAGCCTGCCACTATCAAAACAATCATCAAACCTCAGGTTCCCAATCTGGGGAACCCTCAATATTTTAAAGCGTATACCCCAAGAATAACATCCAGAGTTTGTAACCATGACAACACGTCTGGCAGAGTCGGAAACACCCACTCACTGGCCTGAGGGCCTAGTTTATCCCGCAACCCTTTTAAGATGCAACATGGGAAATCTGTTGATGCACGTCGTGATTGGCTGCTGCCCGGAGTGCGTATGTGTCTGGAAAAAGGGGAACACTGTTTAGATAGACTGGTCTCTTTTGGAAACAAGGGTGTGAATGAAAGTGCTCCTTTTCTGTTTCTTTCTCTTCTTCGATCCCTGTTTCTCTCTGGTCTCTCACATAACAGCGAATGTGTAGAGCAAGTGTTTGCACATCTCTAGTTGTGTGTTGTCATCCAGGCAGTGCCACTTATTGGTGGGGATTCAGGTGAGTCCTCATTAAGCATAAGAAACTTGACAGCGTCTAGACAGAGCGGCACAGTTCGAAACACAATGATTCATTTGTTCATTCTTCCTCACGCTCGTTCTCTCTCTCACCTCTCACACACTCTTACGGTCCAGGCAGCGATGATCCACAGGGAGATGCTGAAGACTAGAAGCACCGTGCCTGGGCATATGGTCATCAGGGTCTTCATCACAAACCGTGTGTTAAAGTGCACCTGAAAAGAGAAAAGCAACCAGTCATGTGGTTCCTTTCATTCTGGATTTTACCGTCACAGTAGATTAAGTTACACAAGCAACAAGTTGCAAGAAGCTTTTACTGATGGATATGATCAGCTTATAATGATTTGTTTTGATTGTTTTAATTTTAAAATGACTTTAAAATATAATTTATTTCTGTGACGCAATGCTGAATTTTCATCAGCCATTACTCCAATCTTCAGTGTCACATTATCCTTCAGAAATCATTCTAATATGATGATTTGATACTTAGTTATTAATGTTGGAAACAGTTGTGCTGCTTAATATTTTTTGAACCTGTGATACTTTTTTCAGGATTAATTGATAGTTAAAAAACAGCATTTATTCAAAATAGAAATCTTTTCTAATAATATAAATCTTTACCATCACTTTTTATCAATTTAACACATCCTTGCTAAATAAAAGTATTAATTTCTTTCAAAAAAAAAGAAAGAAAAAAAAAGACTGACCCCAAACTTTTGACTGGTAGTGTATATTGTTACAAAATATTTCTATTTAAAATAAATGCTGTTCTTTTTTTATTATTATTTATTTATCAAAGACTGAAAAAAGTTTCACAGGTTATAAAAAAAATATTAAGCAGTACAACTGTTACCAACATTGATAATAAATCAGCATATTATTATGATTTCTGAAGGATCATGTGACACTGAAGAATGGAATAATGGCTGATAAAAAAATTATATTTATTATATATACAAAACATTTTGTAATTTTTTGATACTGATCAAACTTAATCAATATAGTTTCTAATGCAAATAAATGCATTTCAAATAGATATATTCTTGCATTGTATTGAATGTTTTATATGCATTTTCTCTCGAAAACAGATAGCTGATGTGGTGGTGAGATGGTGCCCGATAGTCCCTATGGTGGTCTTATTCATATTCAGACCATGTTTGACCTTATATTTGTCCCACCAGTTGCACTTGGAAATTAAAACAACTGTTTGAGATCAAAGTTCAGTGTTCAGTGTCTTTGTGTTCAGTGTCTTTGTGCAAAAGTAAAGACTGTGACCTGAACTATCATAATTTATGTGAAATACTGGGTGTCCTGACTGAAATTTACAAAAATCCCAAATTTGAATTCTTTTTTTTTTTTTCTTTTTTTTTCAGCTCAGACTGATTCTAATGCAGCTCTTTTCTGAGGCATCTGAAAAGAGCTGCAAGAGAACAAGAAGTGTTGCCATTGTTTGTTTGTATACAATTTTATCTATACTTTATTGAAACAGTGTTCATCATCGTCATCATTATTATTGATTTGTGTTACTGAAAAGTCACATAAAGGGCAGCTCTCCAGAGGGAAGGCGGAGATCTCTGAGCTAAGATGGGCCACACGATCATTAATGATAAAACAGCACATGAGAGGAAAGAGAATTTGCATTTACATCTCTTTGAAACAAGAGCTTCTCTGAAAGGACAAAGTGATTACCCTCTCCAATCAGCCATTCAAATTAAAGTACATCAGGACTCTTTTCACCTGTTTTGGGTTATTTCAATGGCACCGATGGACAAAACTCAAACTTTGAACTATCAAACACTTGACAGCCACTGCATTCATTCTTCAATCTCTAAACACAAAGCTGAAGAGATACACAATATTCAGAGACATCAATCAGCCATCTAAAGGGGAGCAGAGATAAACCTGCTCAAAAAACACAGCCATCAATCATAAAATCCATTACAGTAGAAAATTCATCAGTCACATCAACTGACACTGAGCTGTGATGCTGCATCTTAACAATGCAAAAACAATTAGATTAAGCTCCTGTCCAACACTGACCTTCAAATGAAGCTACGTCTTCGCGCTAGTTCACTCTGACCAACAAATGCCAACATACACACCAAATAGCAAGTGGGTTTTGCTGGATCCAGGGGAGTAACTAAGTAAAAGTAGCAACGCTACTAACATTATTTTTAGTAGCATGACAGTAGCATGGCTGTTATAGTAATGTAGCTTTTCCAGTAACAAGCCACTTTTTCCAATAAGTAGCAGCGTAGCGTGCTTATGACAATAATCATATTGTCACATTTTATGTCACATTGTGTTGTACACTAAGCATTACAGCTGAGCCAACTAAACACTCTCCAAAAAAGGTCCTCTGCATTGGTTTGATTCGTTTTAGTGAATCAGTTTAGTCATAAGGTGCACATAAATCAACTGGTTCCAAAAGAAATTTACAGATTTGTCTTTGTGTCTTTTTTATAATTAAATATTTAGTTAAATGCTGCTGTTTGTATGTTTTCAACTCATTTATACTGTCGTTTATTTAGGACAAATTTACCTGTAAATTTACCTTGTAATCAAGATTCAGTTAAAACCACTCATTGTTTTTAAGAAAATTTGACTGATAAAATTAAGATTGATTGAATAATAATATTATATTTTAAAAGATTCTGACATCTTAAAGGGATAGTTCATCACCCTCAAGTTGTCCTAAACCTGTATGAAGATATTTTGAGAATGCTGCGTTCCAGGTAGGTTTTTGAACCCATAAGTTACGACTTCAAACCACGACTCACAACTTTGTAGCGTTGCAGGCAAAGTCACGCCAAACTGTCTGAGCGGTAGCTAGATGTAAACAAAGCATGGCGGACCGTACGGGGCGTATGCTCATTTACAATCATTTCTATCGCCAAAGGTGCTTACTCCTTGCTTATTTGAGGGAAACGGAGGAGAAAAAACAGTGCATAAGGCAAGAGAAGCTGTTATACCTTTTATTTTACGTTATTTGTATATTTAGAAATGCATTTGGTATTCATTTATTCTTGCACTCAATGGACTGAAAACTAGCTAATGCTAGAAAAGCTGCTGATAATGCATAACATTTGCGGATAAATAACGTTAGATAAATAACCATGTACTATGTGATGTCAGAGCGCATTACTGGGAGTACATCGATCTAGTACGAGTCCACGGGTGGGAAGTCACGGGTTTGACTGCCATTCCAGTGTACTTTCACGGGTTGGAAAAAAAACGGGTTACGGGTTGCCTGGAACACGGCATAAGAATGTCGGTAACCCAACAGTTTCTGGCCGCCATAGACATGCATAGTATTTCATACTATGGAAGTCAATGGGGACCGGCGACTGTTTGGTTACCCACATTCTTTAAATTGTTCAAAATATCTCCTTTTGTGTTCAACAGAACAAAGAAACTCATACAGGTTTAGAAAAACTTGAGGGTGAGTAGAGTAAATGATGACAGAATTTTCATTTGTGGGTGAACTGTCCCTTTAAGTAGCTTCAATGTTGTCAGTTACTTCGTATTAATAGTTTTGCTTATGGGTCTTGAAACTGAGGTCTGCAAAAGGATGCTTGGAGGTCCACCAAAAAGTTTAAAGAAAAATAGTGTCAAAAATGTACAAACAAACAGAAAATACTAAAACAAGCCAAAATGTACACAATTTGACATTATTATGGTTTTATTACAATTTCTAAGAAAAATCGAATATATTTTATTCTATGAACAGTTTTGTTTCTCTTCATATTTATACGGCTAACAGTTCTCAAATGGTGGGTAGTCAATTTGATAGAAAACAAAGATTTTTCAGATAATATTGTATACAAATTTTATCTGCATGCTATAAAATAGCAGCCTTTTTAAGAAAGGGGATCATTATATTTGGAAGTCCAAGGAATTGAAAAGTTTGAAACCCCTGGTTTATCTGAGTATTAGATTGTATTTTACCTAGATTTCATTTTTAGTAGCTTGTAGCAGTTTAAAAGTAGCTTCCCCAACACTGACTGGATCAGTGTGTGAACCCTATTGCTGTTTGGTGGGTTAGCGTGAACCAGCCTATAAATGTAGAATATTTAAAATCTCAGAAACAAACCTCTTCCTCCAGCACAGAAAACCACAGGCCTCAATGCTCATGACGGTCCACATAAAAGTGAATTTTACTGCCATCAGCCACATTTTGTGAGGAAGTGTTTATTGAATATGGGCACAAGTGGGCCATTGAAGATAGACAGAAAGAGAAAAGCTGGCCAGTTGATGAGGTTTGGACTAGTTGGTCTATAATACCTGAAGAAAGCTAGCTGTTAGCATTCCCATTTATCTCAATGGCAGTTGCTTGGTTAGCGCAGAACCCTCCAGAAGTATGTTATTTCATGCTTTTAAGAGACCTTCGAAAAGGAATCAGGCAATGTGTTACTTGCAAAACTATTATTTAGTCAGAATACACTGCTATCAACCAGCAGGGGCTAATGGGACCATGCTAACTAGCCAAAAGAATGTAAACAACAAAAAAGGAAAACCAGATTCAGAAACAAATGCTACACATACTGTATATAATTAATACCCTAAATTCTGAGTTCAATCAATTGTTAGGTTGACCTCTGACCTTGTTGAGTGCCCCTATGCTGCGGGAGGAGGCGTCGGTGAAGAGCTTGCTATGTAGCAGCATGACTCTGGCGATGAGGTAGAGTCTAAGGAACATGGGTACAGACAGCACCATGTCTAGATCTGCCTCCGCCTGCGAGGGAGCGTAGGAGAAGGCCAGCCGCGCCCGCCACATAAACTTGAAGTCCCCCGGCACCGGGTGAACCGCCGAAACGATCAGCTCCAGAGCGATAAGCAGCACTCGCTCCATGGTCATGGCGATCCGCCAGTCGTCCGCACCATTGTCAATGACAAAGAGCTGAAGGCAAAAAGTCAGAATAGGAATGTTAAACAATGCAAATTGAGCAGTTTCCCAGCAATGTTTCAATTTGCATAATGGATTTCAAATTTGTATTAAAATGTAAGGAAGTGCTTAAGGGATCACAGCAGCCACTAGCCGTAACAGTGACATAACGCAAAAAAAAACTGTTCTTTTAATCTCATGTCATTTCCACAACAGATGCAATGCTGTAAAATGTAAGATGTAGCTTATGTTTTTTAAGTCATCTCAATGGCAAAAAGTGTCCCAATCACCCTGAATTCACCCTATATATAATTTTACACAAGAGGGAAAAAAACTAGTTATAAAAATAAATAAATAAACTAAATAAAATTAAATAAAAGGAATCCTGCTAAAATCCAAAAATGAACTTCTAATAAATGTTTCATTTGAGTTCTGGCTATGTGTAATATAAAATTATGTTGAAGAAAATAGTAAAGTAAAGTGGATGTGTGTGTTTTTTTTTTGTTCTTTTAAATTATGCATTTATTATTCTTTTGAATTAAGTGTATGTGTACAGGTTTATATTACATTGTGGGGACCAAATGTCCCCACAAGGATAGTAAAAACCTGAGATAATCTACATTTTCTGTGATGGGTAGGTTTAGGGTTAGGGTTAAGGGATAGAATATACAGTTTGTACAGTTTAAAAACCATTATGCCTATGGAGAGTCCCCACCAAGATAGCAAAACCAAGTGTGTGTGTAATGTTTTCTGTTTGTCCTGAGTAGCATCCTTTAACCAGCTGATTGATGGCTCTGCCTGTCCTTATTGGATTGGATGGCACTGATTGCGGCAGGTTTAAAACCATCTCATCCGCTCTTCTTCTTCTTTTCTCATGTGCGATAACATTCGCTGTTTTGATAGTATAATTAGGTTAATTGATTACATTTTTCTGTGATCTCTCGAGGGAAGTTATTTTGTCTTTTTTTATATTGACTATTTTTGTTTGTTATATTGGGCCGTCTGTCACCCTGAGGTTTATGCACCCACTGGTCTTTCTTTTGTTACTCTGAAGCTCGCAACTTTATCCCCCAGTTTCACAGACAAGGCTTAAGCTAGTCCCAGACTAAAATGCATGTTTGAGCTGTTTTAACTGAAAGCATTTAGCACTGACATATCTTAAAATATGCCATTGTTTTGTCTCAAGATGCACACCAGTAATGATTTTTTTTTCTAAGGAACTTAAATGCCCTAACTGAACTAAGGCCTAATCCTGGCTTAATCTAAGCCCTGTCTGTGAAAGCAGGCCTATATATTTTTTCAACATCTTAATAAAACGTTTATCGGAGCAATTTTTTGCTTATGGGAATTTATTTCCTTTTTTCTTGGTCTGACGACAGTACGTGGAGTCGTTTCTTTTTTTAATTTTTTTTTTATTTTTTAATTTACAATTATTTATAATTAAACAACTTACAACTTGGCTTAATATCTAGACATAATATAGGGACAAAGCACTTTGTCTGTCCTTGGTTTCTATTTCTGCAGCACAGTAAAATCTCATTGGTCAAAAATCCTGCTCCATATACCTCTAAAACCCAGAAGAGAATTAGCAGGGCCATGTGTTCCCTTAGAAATTTAATTTGTTTTTTGTTTTTTATTTGAGGCATGTCTGTGTGAAAATGTATAGTGAACAAAACAAGAAAGTACTCATAAACAATCATTTCAAATCACAAATGTATTCATAAATCAAAAAGTGCTATTCTACAAACTCATTAGAATTTCCAGAGGCCAATGTTACTCTCAGAAACTCTCTTCCTGATTTTAGGACCAAACAGCTCTAATAAATACAAAAAAAATATGTTCTGACCCTCACAGCGAATGAAAGAAAAAAAAACAACGTCTAGTTGCGTAATCACTCAAGACCAACCATTCATCATTCATTTAATCAAAAAACTTTGATTACAAATTAATAATTCAGATTAGCTCATTAGAACAACTAATAAATAGAGCTGGTGTTGGACTAAATGAATGAATAAAGTGTGTTCTCAGAAGCAGTGCAGGAGGCAAAATGAGAGGGAAACAGATTGATGAGCCCCACAATGAGAACACGCTCAGATAGTCATTTTATCCTGCCAGGAACGCCAAACAGGCAGAGCAATAAGCAAACAGAATTCCGCTGGCATAATGTGCACTGACAGTTATATGATTCTCTCTCTTTCTCTCGTTCTCTCTCCCAATGCAACTTCATGTCAGGCGGTATATCAGCAGAGCCTAACGACGGAACGGGAAGCTAATTATGCTGGCTGGCGGTGTTAGATGTGTTTAATGTTAATTGTAAGTGTTAGATTGGCAAGGTTTGTTTAATTGATAAGCAGAAGGCAAGTAGGGTTTTCCCCACTGAGACATACACACATCCACACACACACACACCCACACCCACAGGAGGGCTGCAAATGATTATAAGGGAATCCTGAGAACTCATGAATGAAGTCGAATATCTCTTCTGCGATATATATCGCACTTGCCTATATTCATCGCGAGTTTGTGTCACAGCGCAACAGGTCTTCCTGGCAGCCGAAGAAATTGCTTTGTTTGACTAATTGCTCATGCATGTGTGCGTGTCTGACTCTGTGTGTGCGAAGGGCACTGTGCATGTCGTATGGCTGTAAAATGCGCATGTTTTTTTTTCTGGAAAAGCCAGCCTCGTCATGGTGACTGTTGCCTAGGCGACAACATCAAAGACCAGCCAAGCTTAATTAGGATCCCCTGGTGAGAGAGGGAGAGAATGACTGTGTGTTTATGCGCGTGTGTGTGTGTGTATGCAATCGCAAAAGAGAGAGAGCATGAGGAAAGTGAGAGGAAGCGAGATAGAAAGGAGGTGAAAGGCAGGGAAAGAAGCAGAGAAAGAGAATGAATGTGCGGGAAAAATACACGCGTGTGGGTGGGTGGAAGGAGAATGAAAGAGAATGTGTGAGTGTGTGTATAAGAGTGCATGGGAATATGTGAGAGGCTTGTATAGATGGCTGTATGACTTATGAATAATGGTTGACCAATATGGGCTTAATGACTGATACCATTGACATCTACAGTGGACTGTGGCTGATTCAATGTTGGTTTATTGTAAATAATCCAGGAGACTGAGACATGATGAACTGAATGATGGCTGATGAACTTAAACACGTATTTAACACAAAATTACAAAATATATTTTTAAACGATAATTTGATTATTAAATGTTAAATGTTTAAAAATGTACTTTATATACAGTGATGATAGACATTAAATATTTATTCAAAATTCTCAAAAAACATCTGAAAAATGTTGTTTATCATTAGAATGTTTATTAAAGGTTAAAATGTTTAAACTTATAAAAAGATTACATTGATTCAGTTAAATAAAACACTTATTTCATGTAATATTTAAACAAAATTAACTCATTTTTTAAGCAGTTAATGTTTATTAAACATTTTACAAACATTAAATTGATCAAATCAACATTATACTTAATTTAATACACTCAAATAAAAACTAAAATGTTTGTATGCAACTCAGTTACACAAAAGTTAGTTTTCATAAACACTTGTCTTCATGGCAAATGTATTCAAACATAAATATAGGCTATCACTAACAGTAAATAAGCTCCTCTCTACCGGTAATATGTGAACATTGGATAACTTTCCTGAGGTAAATGCAACGTTAAGTGGCATATTGTTCACAAGCTGTTTTCTTTCTGTGGTTGAAACACTGATTGAGCGATTAGATGAGACATGATTAATTTCGGTAAGTTGTACTTTATCTTTCAACATACCTTCTGATGTTCATGCATATTTTCTCGAGCTATAACTTCTATTAAAGAAAAGATTTGCACTCTGTGCTTCTGCTTGAACTGAGGCACTACAGCGATCTGTCACATCACATTAAGAGTGTCAAAATGACATTTAATGTTTAAATTTTGTGATAAAATGGACAACATTTGAAAGCTGAGACTTTGTTTCTTATTACAAGTAACAAAGCACAAAGCTCCTTTAGATTATTGGATGAGAGACACGCAACAAACAATGTTTGGTGTAGGGAAACCCTGGCAAGCCTGGCTTGAACTACAGGTGATTCACAGGGTCAATAGAGCCTGCTTTAAAGCCAATATTTTTTATCTGTAAATGCATTATTGTCGTGTTAACTTACCCTAAATTCAAGACAAGAAAGATTTTCTTGACACACACTATGACCCAGCTAACAATTTTTGATTCCCAAAACATTTCTAGAATGTTAGTTTTTGGTTCCCAGAACGTTGGTTTGTAGAACGTTATTCTAACGTTATAACGTTACTCTAACATTATTCTAACGTTCCCCTAACCTCTTTACTCCGATATCATTACCTTGCTGTACGGCACACCCGCGACAAGAGGATATATATGTCTATTTTTCAATTCACAACAAACACATATTACCTCAAAACAGCCAAATATCATCCTATATATCTGTCTTTCATTATATTATATTTTATTCTGTTATTTCCTGAAAATCATCTCGATCTTTATCTGCATAAAAATGGTTCTTATTACTATAAAGCTTTGCATTTATGAGTGATCGTGGGAATGTTCCATGTAACTTTGAGGGGAAAAAAAGAAATGCTGAAATCTCCTTTTTCTCCATCATCATCTCTCCCTTTCCTTCTCCGCACGTTACTCCTAATTCATCTCTCCCCTACCTCGCCCCCACCCCCCCACCCATCCTGTCGTTCTTTTTTGGGCCAAATCGCCACCAGGATATGCTGAATAATTAAATTCCATTAGTTAAGGTAATCAGTCAACATGAGTGACTGGACCGAGCTGCCTCTCTAAACCCATCAGAGAGAGAGAGAGAGAGAGAAACCCAGAACCTCCCAACAAATGAGGGCCAGAGCCAATTAGGAAAAATTAGGAAAGGAAGGAAGGATGAATAGGAGAGCAGACAGCAAAATAAAGGATGAGAAAAAGAGAAAAATGCTTAGAAAAAAGGGGAAATCCAGGAAGTTGAAAGAGGAGAGAGAGGGAAAGAGTGAAGCCAAGCAAGAATAATAGCGTCTGTTTTGTTGTTGTTTTGTCCTGTCAGAGATGAACACCTTTGTTATGATAATAGCTTTATAAGTCGCACACATACACACCGCACACAAACAAACGCTTACATACATACTCATTTAGATCACTACACTTCCCCACAATCACTGAAGTCCCGGCTAACATTGTGCCATTTTTTCAGACTTTTATCATTGTTGCTTGTCAAATTGTATATGACCCGAGTGAGATCTTAAGTAAAAGTCAAGGCAGACATCAACTGTCTTTATGTCAGACTGTGTGATGCACAGTTCTGCAGACTTTTGTCACAACTGACAGCTTTGACTGGGCAGTCTGAGCCTATTCTGACATCCTCACTCACATACAAAAAAACTGAAGTGGTACTGCACAAACCCTGGCAAACCCCTAATGTTCGCTATATTTTGCCATGGAAAGGAAACAAATTGAAGACTGCTATACTTCTGAGCAAATTAATAGTTTTAGTCAACTGCATTAAGTCTGACATAAAATAAATTATAAATATTAGACGAAAAACTTAAACTTAAATAAAAAAAAAGAAATGTTGCCTTAAACTTACTGAAATAAATTAAGAAAAAAATAATTAAAACTAAATAAATATAAAAGTAACAACTAATAAAAATGACAAAATCACATAACAAAATGACTATAGCTAAAATTAAAATTAAAACTGAAAATATAAAAAATAAAATCTAATTCAAAATAATACAATGGTATATAAATAATACTAAAATAACACATTTAACATCACTTTATTTAACAACATTTATGCAGGCTATATTTATATTTGGTAACTTGAAGTGTCTTTACTGACTGGTTCCACTTACACTTGTCTTCGCAAAAAGGATATAAATACGATCACCTATTTGTGCACTATATGTAAAAATCAACTGATTAATAACTTCCGGGAGGCTAAATTGTCTGTTAAAGTGCTTTCCTTAGTTAGCTAAAATTCTTTCTGTGCTCTTACACAAAATCAGCTTCAACACAAACCGAAAGTTTGAAGACAAAAGCAGGACCTCTCAAAAGGAGTGGGGCTGAATAATAAGACGAAACTCAATTAACGTTTTGACTTTTGTCATTGCTCCAAACATAGACTATGGTTTAAAGTTGTGGGTCAGTACGTTTTTTTTTAATCAGCAGGGATGCATTAAATTGTTCAAATGTGACAATAAATTAATTTATAATGTTACAAAAAAATTATATTGCAAATAAATGCTGTTCTTTTGAATGTTCCATCCATCATAAAAGCCTGAAAATATGATCAATGTCCAGAAAAATATTAAGCAGCACAACTTTTTTAACATTGATAATAATTAGAAATGTTTCTTGAGCACCAAATCAGCATATTAGAATGATTTCTGAAGGATCACGTGACACTGAAGACTGGAGTAATGATGCTGAAAATCCAGCTTTGCCATCAGAGGAATAAATTCCATCTTAAAATGTATTAAAATAGAAAACAGGCATTTTAAATTGTAATAAAATTTCACATTATTACTGTTTTACTGTATTTTTGATCCAGTAAATGCAGCCTTGATGAGCATAAGACACTTTTTTGAAAACATCTTAAAAATCTTACCAACTGCAAACAAAGATTATCATACATTTAAAAATAAGTATTTTTGTACTTTTACTGGAGGAATACTTCATTAGGATATGTACTTTAATGATTTTGGGTGAATACCAAGTGTAAATGTAAATGCCCCATAAAGAAGTTAAAGTCAACAGGTGTCATAGCAGCAGTCACACTGCAAGACTGTGATCCAAAATGTCTGATCAACTCCATCAGAGGCAGAAATCCATTGTAAAGGTAATTAATCGGCTGTCTGTAAGCATGTCACGCAAAACAATCCTACTGCCTTATGGTGAATCTGTCATGATCCCTAAAATGGGTTATAGATGGCAAAAAAATAAAATAAATAATCCAGTTCAAGGCAGCCTAGGAAAAATTAAGAGAACAGCAAGTAACTTCAATCAACTCAGATTAGGCAGGCAGGCCCAAAATACTTCACACCGCGGGATCCCGACACATACACAGGCTAAATAAGCTAGGAAATCTGCCTGCAGTGATTTTAAAACGTAGCGGAATCTGCTTGGAATTCCCTCTTTTTACAATACACTTTCTCTCTTTCGCACATACACGCAATCTCCCATGCGTGTAGCCAGTAGCAAAAACAGCAGGAAACCCCTTTTCTTTTTTTTTTCCAAGTAACAACTCTCACACAATGAACCTGAGAGACAAGATGTGCTGTCACGGTGCTTTTGCAATGTTCTGGAAACGTTTCCTTGTCGTTCCGTTGTCAGCACCATCCATGCTGTCAGTTAAAAGCCTTCCCTGTGCATTAGCTCCTTCATGTCAGAGCAGGGGAGCTGTACTGCGTGGTTAATACTACAGTAACCTCTCAGCTCTAAGTACAGGACTGTCACTGACACCTCATTCCTTTTCCAGAACCCTGAGGTGATCTAATCTACATCAGCATTATGCTTACGCTTTGCTAACCTATGCCTTTTCTTTCTAGCCTACGCTTTTAACATTCAGCACATTTTGCTACTCCCTTTTAACATTTTTATATCGTAACTGGATAGTTGACAAATTTCATGGATGATGTTTTTTTTTTTCCAACATTAAGATTGTAGGGTATTGACAAAGTCTATATCTCAGTACTTCAGTATTAGAGCTGAAGTCATCTGTGGAGCGGCACTTACGGTTCAGATTCATGCATTTGTGTGCAGTGCTTCAGATGTGGTTCACAAAGAATGAAACTACACAGGACAACGCAAGAAAAAGTATCCTACATTGTATGTAATTCTTGTAATTTTTTAATATTAATATACCATAATAAACTGTAAATAATTATTACGAAATAAGCCCCTACAATAATGACGGACCAATAAGGTATTGTGAGACTTATTGGTATCCTGATAACTTAGAATTGTAAAAAAAAAGAATTGTGACAACTGTTGTTCTTAAGACACGTTATGTTTAATAAATGTCATGTCTGGGCAATTTTATCAAGTCTTATTACTTGATTCTGATTGGTCAATCGCACCATCTAGTAGTATGTAGCTGCCTTCACGTGCTATCGGAATTATTGTAAATACTAGTTTCCTAGTTAAAAAATTGGACATGAACGCCCTCTCAAGTCAAAATTTGAATGGGATGAGCTTGTAGTCACAACTTCAAAAGTGGAAAGTAGGAAATTGGCACAAATATCGATTTCGATCTTGATTCAGTATCATTTCATATGTATATAGCCTACTGTACATATAAGGAAAAATAAGTTTGCCTTTTTAGCACTATTTTAAACTTTTCTTGGGTTAAATTATATTTGCTCGCATATATAAGTATCATTAAAGATACTAGGATGTAAGTTGTTAACGTTTTAAAATTTCACATTTAAAGAAAAAGTGTTTGATCAGGTCTAAATATTTATTCAATGCAAAACCTAAAAATAAGTAAGCAGTTATGATCTGCAATACTTTTTTGAGCAACTAGACTAGATACATGTATATTTATTAAAGAATGAAATGAAAATTATTTTTCCAGCCACAAAATGACTCTAATCTTCCTCTTTGCATTGGAATTCTCTATTTTAACCTTTAAATTACTAATTGTAATATAAATAATAAAAATATTAGAAGAAAAATATTTTAAGTGGTCATTAATGGACCATAATTATTGCCCAAATAGTATTTACTACCAAAAGATCTCCTTAAAATATTCAATAAATATTGAACTAAAATATAGAACATTTATTTAATTGAAAAATAGTTAAGGTGTATGGTCACATTTGACCACCAATGAGTATGAGTGTGACCAATTAGTAAGGAATACCTGAGGGCTAAATACAAGAAAAACATTAACATTAATGTTAACAATAATGCATCTCCATCACTCTCCATAATAAAATTATACTTTAAATGTGTTTGACGTAATAATCAATGCACACTGTGCTGTACTGTTTTCCAAAAATTGCTGCAGATACCTGTATAGTGAAGCTGTTGTCTATCCGCTTAAGCCTTTCAAATGTATTGACAGCACTGGTTTGTTTAGAACGATTGAGAGCTTCATGAACCACGTGACCGCGCGCGCCGCCGCGAGATGAATGCATGTCGCAACTCTGTTTTTCAACAGCTCTGGCTTTAACTGTTATGCCACATTAAGTGCGCCAAAACGCTATTTGAATTTCGTATATTAAAACTTAAAAAAATTCAAAAGCTTTGTTTCATATCAAATGCAGGTTTGGCAATTTGGCGTGAGATTTACTTGGGCAGAGTGAGAGCGTGAGACAGAGCCTGAAAGCGTCTCACGCCAAATGCGTGAGAGTTGGCAACCCTGCCATTGTTTTGTTCACTGTATGGATTATAAGATAACAAACACGTACAATTTTAAAACAGTTTAATCTCAAATCAATTTCTTATCCCCATAATTATATGTGGTGAAATGCCGTGTAATAAGTGGTATGACTGTACCGTATCCCTTAAATGTCCGTTTGTAATTTGAACTTGCCGCTTGCTAGCAACTGCTTTCTCCACGGAAGCTTTGCGGAGCCCTAATAAAATATTTCAATTCAGATCAGTGTAATAAGCGGGATAATGTACATCTAACCGTTTGTTATCGCAGAATAAACCCCTTCAGGGTCCTGATCACCTGGTCTCTCACCTGGTCTTCTCAATTTATCGATTACACTTTTTGGTAGCACTTTATTTTACAGTAATGTTTCCCATGTACATACTATGTATAGTAATTGCAATAACTGGGTAATAACTGGGTACTAACCCTGAACCTACTGCTAAACCCAACCTTAACCCATGTAGTTACCTTATATTACCAGTACTTTCTTGTGTAAGTAGGCCTACACATAAGTGCACGTACTGTAAAATAAAGTGCAACCCATTTTTTTTTATATTACATTTTTAATTGTATATTTAAATGATGTATTACAGTTTAAATTTGGCTGAAAGCCTCTAACAGGCAGTTTAATATCAGTTTAGTGACCGCTTACCGTATATAGCTATTAGGGCATATTGTCACATTATATGAACTCTATCTTTTTTCTTGGTCAGTAATGATGAAAATGTTTGATAGACTCTAAGATTTAAGATTTAAGTAAATGTTTATAGGGAATCTAACCCTACCCTGAGTACTATTAACTGAATAAATAGTGTGGCAACAAGCAGTCTTCTTCATATAACTGAGCAAAAGTGTTGAGCATGTTATACAATAGGGCATTTAACATATCGACAACCAAACTTTAGTTTCAGCCAAAATATAGTTAAAATATACCAAAACATAGTTGTTTTTTCTATACTTTTTTCAGAACTCTTTAGTCATGTAATTTCTGTCATTGTGCTTAATTTATTTTATTTTATAACAATGATAATACCAAGTTACCACAGTTACAAACACAGTTAGTTACGGTTTCCATGGTAAATTTCCAATGTCTAACCCATGTTTTACTTCTGCAAAATACCCATGAAATTCCACATCAATGATTTATCTTTTTATACAGTCTTTTACAGAGTCTTACTTATGCCAACCTAATACATAAAGTCAAATGCACTGCATGTTAAGTCTCCAAGGGCCAAACAGCTTCCAAAAGCTCATCATAAAAACCACTCAAGCAAAACGTTTCTAGAATCAGTCCAACCTTGAACTAAAGATAATTATAAATTTGGCTTTATGTAATACTGGTGATTCACCAAATTCTTCAATGGGTCTTAGCTGAAACTGCACAGCCATGAATCATTTTTAATGTGGCTCTAGATGAGCCAAGCAGTTCACAAACTTTTGCCAAGGATGAAGCCTGTTGGCTCTCAGGAAGAGATGCGCTCACATTAACACGTACACTTGAGTTCAAACGCTACCTTAGAGGTGCTTTCAACCATACGGGCAAAGTGGCAAAAAAACCTCCCTCATCTCAAAATCGACTTTCTTCTGTGGAACACAAAAGAATATATTAAAGGGGTTTAAATGTTTTTATACTGTTGTCTGAGGTCAACTTATGATGTCCGCGTGGTTTTTACATTCAAAAACATCATAATGAATAAGTAATAGGCTATTTTCTACCCTGACTCTACCGTGCCGCATTGAAGACTTGGAAGTAAACGGCCACTGCTATGATTGGATAACAGTTTTGCATATTATAATGAGCTTCGGCTCCCCAGTCAATACACGTGGGGAATTGTTTTGAAAACTTCCTATGTGGAAACAGCAACCGGAATGATTCGCCCACAGGGCTTGCAATATGTCTTTATCAAACAAACACAATGATTTATCTCTCATCCACCCGCAATTAATTGGAATGTTATTTTTTTATTACTTGGCCCGCCCGATCGGTGGATATAACCGCGAATCACTAACACACACACAAGCCAAGTAGCCTACGTGCATCAGCAAAACTTTGCTGCTTACGCAATTGTATTTTTCCTTCAAATAACAAGTCAAGAGAGTGAACAATGCACATCAAGAAAGGAATGTTATTTCACTATTTAAGATAGCCCGTTGGGCCGGGCTAACGATTTTGCGAGCCCTGGTCCATACATGTTCGACCCAAATTCTGATCCTGAATCACAGGACAATGAACCAACAACAACTCAAATACAAAGGATACTCCAGCCTGTGACAGCGTGGTAAGTTATGTTTAGTTAGACGCGTACACATAATCAGTAGATATCAAACGATCTGTAACAATGCAATACTATGAGTAAAAAAATGTTTTACTTACATAAGTATGTTGCATCATTCCTGCCGGGCCCAATATAGAATAGTTTTTTAATCTCCAATATAGCATCATTTTTTAAATTTCATTCTGTCTGCAAATCCAGTCTCTTGTTTTCAAACAAATCCGCGATGAAATGAAGCGAACAAATGCACAATGTCTTGCCCACGTGAGCTGGAACGTCGTTAAAAATAAAGTTCAACAGCATTCCTAATATTGGAATCCAAAGGAAGCTTATGTGTTCTTCCATAACCAGGTACTCTATTTTGTAATCTTCAATGGCATGTTTATTGCTTGGAAGTTTGATCCGGTTTAGCACCACGTAGGCCTATTTTATGTCATGCGCAAATCGGTGGGCGGGGCACAAAATTAGGCGTTCGTCTTCTTCGGTTAAGGCGGCGTTTCACTGCACTCTGACGTCACATTCGCAGATTGATCGTTTACTGAGCCAGCTGTCAATAAAAGCTTTACTTTGACCCCTTTAAAAAAACTTTTTTAAACTTAATAATAATTCATCAATATTGCTACCTTTGTAAATTTGGGAATGTAGGGACGAAGAATAAACAGTCATTCCAGTCTTATTCCTTTCTGTCTCTCTCCTCAAAAACATCCTTAATCAACACCTACTCAAATCGTGTTTTTAACTCCCTCAAACCACGTCGATACACAAAAACACACACATACATACACACACAGACAGTCTCTGTCAAGTCTGACTCACACACAGGAAGAGAGTCTTATCACCATGAAAACACTTGCATAACGCCGAACATACATGAGAAACTTCTCAATCCAGCGAAATGAATGAAACACCGTCTGCACCTTTACACAACCACACACACATTGGACTGAAACAGAGAGCAAAACAAGTGCCGGCGCTGTATATCTGTGCATGTGTTCAACAGCAGCAGCTTAAAAGAGCCTGAAGCAGACAAATAATTCACAGACTCGCAGACAGAGGGGGCAAGGGAAGGTTGAATGAAGGTAAAAATACAACCAGGGAGAGAGAGACTGTGCAACTTAAAAATGCAACTAAGGTGGGAGAGAGAGGGGGAAACTGGCGGGAAGCAGAGGGATGAAGGGAAGGAGAGGAAAACATAACACGGTGTGAAAGAAAGCACACAATGAACTGATTTGAGCAGAGAGAGAGAGAGGAACGGGCATAATTTGATAGCGGAGAGAGTGTTAGATGGCGAAAGAGTGATGAGGGAAATTACAAAGTGGGTGGAATACACAGCAATAAAGTGAAAATGAAAATGCTGAAATGCTGTTTGCATGTGTGAGTTTGTAATAATATTCTGTTGGATAAATGTGTGAACTGATTTCACCATTTAAAGCAACACACACATGTGCTAGTCCCAAAAAATCAACAAAGTGTAAGCCTAAAGTCAACATTCAGCTTTCACAGCCTATTTTATTTCCATAATGTATAGTATTTAACGGTGAAACAAGATATCCAATGAAAAAGAAGGGTATGATTAGATCATATTCATTGGGAATAGATTGAATTGTGAAAAGTGGACTAACATACCAGAATGGAGGAAGTTAGACATGAGGAGTTGAAAAAAATAAAGAGATATTTGTGATATAAAATGAAAAGGAAAGTAATTCTGTCATGACAAATCTCTGAGAGAATGGCATGGTAATGGTCTTGGCTGCTGCTGCAGAGTAAGTACCTTAAGTAAGTACGTTAAAAGCGTTCTATTTCCGATAAATACTGTTCTTTTGAACTTTCCATTAATCAAAGTATCCTAAAAAATGTTTTACACAACTGCTTTCAACATTGATAATAATCATAAATGTTTCTTGAGCAGCAAATCATCATATTAGAATGATTTCTGAAGGATCATGTGACACTGAAGACTGGAGTAGTGATGCTCAAAATTCAGCTTTGTATCACAGGAATAAATGACATTTTTATATACAGTAATGTGCAAAAGTCTTAGGCTCGCTAGTATTTTTACACACAAAAAGTGGGTTTAAGCCAGTTATTTATATCTTTTGCTGTAGTGTGTCAGTAGGAAATATCAGGAAATATATTACATTTATAAATTAATTGCCATTAATTTTAATAGTCTCTATGCTCCACATGGAGATCTGATCTCATCTTCATTGAGTCTGTCTGTGATTACATGAAGAAACATAAAAAACTGAGATGGACTAAATCCAGAAGAACTGTGGCAACGTCTCCAAGACACTTGAAGAAACCTTCCTGCAAAACTACATGAATTGGTGCAGGAATAGATGCAGGTGACAAAAGCCGTTTTAAACACAAAGGGTGGTCACCCCAAATATCGATTTGATTTAGTTAATAGAAGTTAATTCATAAATAAAAGCTATTTATGTTATTATTTTTGACAGCATTCTCACTTTAAAGCATTCTGACAAGTGCCTAAACTTTTCACAGTACTGTAGTTTTGCAGGTATGTTTCCTCAAGTGTCTGGGAGACGTTGCCTTAGTTTTTCTGGATTTAGTCTGTCTCAATTTTTTCTGTTTCTTCATGTAATCACAGACAGACTCGATGATGGTGAGATCAGATCATACTGGCTGCTATCAGACTTCTTGTGCATAAAAAAAATCTCACTGGATTATTACAATTAATTGCAAAATGAATGTTTGTACAACTGGTAGTGTATATTAGGGGAAGGTCCACCTCCAATCAAAAATTTTGGGTTGGGAAGATTTTTAAAATGTTTTTCAAATAATAGTCTTATGCTCATCAAGGCTGCATTTATTTGATCAAAATATTTTAAATGTTTAACTCTATTTATTACCATTTAAAATAACTTTTTCTATTTTAATGTATTTTAAAATGTAATTTATTCCTGTGAATGCAAGGTTGCATTTTTAGCATCATTACTCCAGTCTAAACTAGCATTTAACTAAAATAGAAATCTTTTGTAAAAATGTAAAAGTCACTTTTGATCACTTTAATGCATCCTTGCTGAATAAAAGTTTCCTTAAAAAATTAAATAAAATCTTACTGACCCTAAAACTTTTGAGCGGTATATGTTTTGTGACATGATTAACTTGACCTGTAGCTGTACTCGCTATTATCATCCATTTCTCATTTTTGGCCTCTAGCAGATAATGAGCCTTTTTTTAATGGGCAGACAGCTTATCTTATTCCTATAGTGCAGACAGATAGCAGCCAAAGTGAGACAGGCAAAGTAAAAGCACAGGACACCCCTCGGAAAATGTTTCCTGTTACATCACTGCTCATTTTCAATGATGGGGCAAGCAGAACAGGGAGCAGGCGCAATCCCATTGACTGCTCTTAACATGGGCCGCGGGACTGAGAGCGGTCTCTGCACACAGCGTCCCTGTTCCGTCCCAGAGAACGCTGCTGCCCTCGAATGCCCATGTGCCATGATTCACCACTGCTCAAAGCAAATATTTTAATTATTAATTAACAATTCATTTTATAATGGAGTTGCATATTGTGGCTGTTAAACAGAGTGAAACACACTGGAAAGATATCATAGTTTGTTCAAATATCACATTTGGGCTGGTAGAGCACAGTGGTCTGGAAAAGAAATCACAGCCCCCCTGAGGCCTCCCCGTACAGCTGGCCCTGCCAAGACTGCGTATTACGAAAGCAAATAGAGAACATTTTGACAGTGAGAAAATACACCTATAATACATAAAATAACTTTATAGTATATATTGAAATATAATGCACATATAACATACAAAACACTACCATTCAAAAGTTTGGGGGTGGTAAGATTTTTAAAATGTTTTTGAAAGAAGTCTCTTATGCTCACCAAGACTGCATTTAATTAATAGAAAATACAGTAAAAACAGTAATTTTGCTAATTATTATTACAATTTAAGACTTTTTTTA
Organism: Rhinogobio ventralis; assembly: GCA_039654625.1. Lineage (NCBI taxonomy): Eukaryota > Metazoa > Chordata > Actinopteri > Cypriniformes > Gobionidae > Rhinogobio > Rhinogobio ventralis. Next base: position 20,790,403 of record CM077201.1, read on the forward strand.
TTTGAATGTATTTAAAAAAATTCAGCATCATTACGTAAGTCTTAAGTGTCACACAATCCTTCAGAAATCATTCTAATATGACTATTTGCTGCTCAAAAAACATGTATTATTATAATCAATGTTGAAAACAGTTGTTCTGCTTAATATTTTTTGTGGAAACATTCTGAATAAAAGTATTAATTTCTTTTTAAAAAAACATACTGACCCAAACTTCTGAATGCGGTATATGTAAATAAAAAAAATTCCAAAATGGTTTCTGTGAAGGTTAGAGTATGAGTACAAAAACAAATGTCAATGGAAAGTCCTCATCATGATAGATACAAATACAAATGTATGTATGTGTGTGTGTGTGTGTGTGTGTTTATGATACCATTGGAAATGCATTGGTAAATGATTATTCATGTATTCATTGATAAAAGGGCCGACAAATTCTTTTATCAAGTAACTGTCAAACAGACAAAATGACTCATTCACAGACAGAAACAGACCCAAAAATATCTGCTAAATGTCTCAAAGTTTGTCTGTGTATGAGAGAAAGACAGAGAGTTTAAACGGAGTTGAAAGTGTGTGTGTGTGTGTGTGTGTGTGTGTGTGTGTGTGTGTGTATGTGTTTGGCTACAGATGCTGCTGTGAGCGACTTTCCACTGCTAACCTTCCTATTAGCATGATGCAAATGAGCGGTTGAGTTCATCTCCCCTTGCTGAGGGCAACAGCCTAAAACAACTCATCTGTTCTTTATGCCACACTAAAGGGGAGGGGGTGTAAACAAACAAATAAAAAAATGTTGAATATGATTTGTTCCCTCACTTTTCTCAATACCTTTACAGTGTAAAGGCCCATTCACACCAAGAACGATAACTAAAAAGGTAACTATAAACAATAACTATGCCTATCTTAGCATTCACACCAATGCACAATATTGTTCTGTTTATTATATGCAGGTGCTGTAGTTTTGTCATCTTCCACTTAAAGAAGATGAAAATTGTGATGCTCTGCTATTCTTTTACATTTATAACTGTATCTCTATTATTATCACTATAGTTATCGTCCTTAGTGCGAATGGGCTTTAAAGGCACACTATGTAGTTTTTCGCCGCTAGAGGTCACCTATTTAAAACAAAGGCGTAGCTTGATGATGCCGAGATTGAGCACGGAATCTTGGGAGTTGTAGTCTTGACCTCACAGCCGGCTGAAAAGAATTGGGACGGGACGCGGGCAGAAATCATGTTCATGAATGAGATTATTAACGTTACTGTAGTATGAAGCAGAGCAGGGCCGAGACCTGTGGGAGCTCAACGAGGTCACTGAAGGGATTGCTAATGAGAGACGAGCATGACACGCGGCTCGACAGCAGTGGAACTTTTATTATGCCACAGTCGCCGCTTCTGCTTCTTCCGGTCAAGGCAATTGTATGTGAGGTAACGCAGTGCTGAGTGTTGAGTGTGTTGAATATTATGTTATAACATTACTCTGTGCGTTCACTCTGCGGCTGCTATGAGACACTAGTTGCACACTGCAGTAAGCTAGATCGATATTAGAATATCATATTATTATATCATAAATGCTGGATGGCTTGTGTTGCTAAATGGCATGCAATTAATTTTAAAACATTGTTTGATGGAGAAAATGCTGTATTACTGTACAATAATTAGTTTTCTGTCTATAAATGTCTCCAAACAGTTGTTCCCTTGTCTAATAAAACATATAATATATTAAAGCATCTTTGGTGTTTCCATGGTTTCTACAATGGGTAACGCGGGTATGATGTCATTGATAAGCGATGCACAAAAAATTGGATTTCTCTGGATTTAAACATTCTTGAAAACATTTCAGATAATGTAAGTACACCAGTCAACAAAATGTCACTTTCAAACCAAAAGATTTCTTTTGGTCAATGCAACAAATTCCTGAAATCTGCATTGGGAAATCACATGGATTCCTATTGAAATAACTGGATTTTGCCCACGAAAATTCGAAAAACAATGGTGAATGTGTCCACCTTAACAATAAACACTCATATGAGAACATTATTTGTGTGTTTACCTGCACCTCTCGAGCATGGTAAGCGATGATTAGTCCAAGAAGGATGACGGTGGAAAGGCTGATAAGACACTTCAATGCCAGAGAATACATTGAGCTCTGTAAAACACATGCAAATAATGTTATTAGTACATACCATTTTTGTTTCACATAGAAATATTCACCTACAGGTGCTAACCCTGCATATATGGGGGGACAAAATCACAGAGAAACGTAAAGAGCAGTTAAGCAAAAATGAAATGTCTGGCATCATGTTATTACAAACTCATGTGACTGACTTGATGGAGCTACAAACGTGTTTTTTTTTTCAATGCAATTTCAATGAATGGGAAATGGATTTTTCAAGCTTCAGAAGGATGCAAGAGTAGTACAGAAGTATCTTAAAAGTGGTATCTTGTGCACTAGATTTCAAATCTTCTGTGAAATAGATCTGTGTGATGAACAGATGGAAGTTTTTAATCATGTGATAAAATTCCCTGAAATGACATCAGATCAGAGTCTGTCAGATGTTACTTTTCTCATTAACAACAACTGGAATTTCAATCCATTTCTCATGCAAATCTATCATATGTCATCAGAAGATTTGGAATATACACCACTGTTCAGTGGTTTGGGGTTAGTAAGATTTTTTTTTAAATTGATCAAGGGTGAAAGTAAAGACATTTATAATGTTAATGATTGAACTTTCTATTTATCAAAGAATACTGAAAAAATGCATCATTGTTACAACAAAAAAATATTAAGCAGCTCAACTGTTTTCAACATTGATAAATGCTAATGCTATTTTATTCATTCTGACTTATTTACACTGTTAAAGAGTTGGATTCTAATGCTAAACATGGCCAAAATAAAAAAAAAACGAGTTGAACGTAGGGTGAGTATTTCTGCGGCAAATACACTCCTTCAGGATTTGAACAAGTTTTGGAAAGTTTTTCCGAGTATGGCGTCATAAAGGGCGGATTTCCTTGTATGGGCACTTCTCCCGGATGAGTGCGTGCACACATAAACCAGAGCAAGCGCAAGAGCATGCCCATCAACGAGCTTTGTTCTTGTTAATGAAGCCGTCGGCAGTGCTGTCATTTTGTTTTTAGACCACAAAATCAACAATGTCACTAAAGAAGTGTGTTTCTGATTGTGAGGGAAAGATAACCTTGTTCAGCTTCCCAAATTACCCAGGGTTAAAAAAACAGTGGATGCAGTTTGTTTTTCAGGAGCAGCAACAGAGTTCTGCAAGTGTGTTTGTTAGTCGAAGTCGAGTCGAGTTTTGTTGGCAATCGGCACGTAAGTGCATATAATGTAAACAACACAAATGTATAGTGAATCGAAAGTTATCCAGGGATAATGCCATGATGTACTGTGTGTGTGTGTGTGTGTGTGTGCTCGTGACTCTTTAGCTCCACCCACTGCACGCCTCCACGAGTTCGGCTGTTTTCAGAAAGAATTGGAACAGCGTATCTGTCTTTTATAACTATGATAAAACTTAAGACTCTTCAGAGATAAAGGATTCAATACTACTCTATAGGTATTCAAGATTAACATGAGATTGGCAGAAACTTTGTGTTATGTACCCTTTAAACATAAAAAATTCTTACCAACTCCAAACTTTTCACCTCATGAGATGTATGAACCTTTTTTATGATTCCTCCATCGCTTTTTCAACCTCTTTGAAGCTTGACAGCCCCAGTCCTCATTCACTATCATTTTACTGAAAAAAATATATGATATTGTTAAAAAATTCACCTTTTGCGTTCCATGGAAGACAAATAATCCTTCCATTTTTAGGTCAACTATCTCTTTAAATAAAAAATTAACAGCACAATCACAGCCTGTGCATCTGCGCCATATAGTCTGCCAAGACATTTTTAGTGTCTTTTCATAATCTATGGATTACATGCACACCACTTCAAATCACACCACACACATGTCTGGTTCACTATCTTTGTGGGGACTCTCTATAGACATAAATGTTATTTATACTGTACAAACTGTATATTCTATCCCCTTCCATTAACCCTACCCCTAAACCTACCCATTACACAAAACTTTCTGCATTTTTACATTTTCAAAAAAAATTATTCTGTATGATTTACAAGCTTGTTTCCTCATGAGGACCTCAATTTAGCTCCCCAAGTCCCCATGAGTCTGTGTGCATTCAGGTTCAAGTCCCCACCGGAATAGAAAGACATGCACACACACATACACACACACACACACACACACACACAATGCCATGGTTACGCAAATGTGTGTCTGTCTATGTGTTATTGCAGGGATCTCACCTTGACACCTATATATACACTATACACTACTGCCCGCTGCACAGATTTAGTTTAATTAACACACATACACACACATACAGCTTGCTTTAACTCTCCCTTGACTGAAAAGCAAAAGTTCTTAATCATTTCCAGCCTGAGCCTCGATGCTGTCCAGCTGAACCACACACATTATTAGATTGGCCACCCGTGGGTCTAATTTAAGGCTCCGTACTGGAAGCATTATTCTACACGGACAGACAAACAGTGGTGTCTGGGGGACCAACGGCACCTCGCTCTCTCACTCTCACACTGACACACCCACACACACATATATATAAATACACAGGGCTCCTAACTGGAGCACATACACACTGTACCCATCCGGGGCTAACAGCTTATTGATACAACAACTGTTGTGTTTCATTCTCTGTCAGGCTTCCAAACAACTCCTAAAGATGATTTTCTCTAATAGGCAGAAAGACTGATTGGCCCTATATGCTCAACGTGATGTATCCAAGGATGTTCCTTCATCAACTACACTATTAGTCCTGGAACAACATCAGGAATTCTGGAGATGTTGGTTATGGTTATTATGGTTAAAGCCATGACTGTCTGGAAACTCACCCAACACACCCAAACACACCCAAAATTTACAAATATGCACATATAATAACGCAAATACACAGCTGAACTTAAACTAAAGTGCCAGTCAAAATGTATAACTCACATTGTGAATAAGCTGTTGCCCAAAAAATGTACAACACATACAATGCAGTGTCAATGCAAAAAAAAAAAAAAAAAAAAAAAAAAAAAAATGACAATGCATAAAGCATAAAGAATTCACAACACTACCTTCTAAAAAGTAGCTAATACTTCAGCATGCTTATTATATGCTATTATTTCAGGAGCAATACGGGGCATTTTTGTGTTTTGTTTATGTTAACAAATATTTTATGTTTAAAAATTTTTTAAAAGTGTGGTGTTATTATAGTTTGACACATTTGTGCCATTAAAATTATATGCCAATTCAATAAAAATTAGCCTAAGTTAAACGGACTAAATTATGATGTAATAATGTACAATGCACTGTAAAATATTATGTATAATGTAATATAATATATGATATAATATAATATAATTAAAATGATAATATTTTTAACAAATACTAAAGACAAAACAAATTGATAATTATAATATATTATACTTTATTCTATTCTGATATTATTCTATATTATAATATAGTACAATACAATAAACAAATAGATTTGCCTTTATTATTTATGTTAAATATATTATAATTTTAATAATATAACATTATAATATGACCTAACATAATATAATATAATATAATATAATATAATATAATATAATATAATATAATATAATATAATATAATATAATATAATATAATATAATATAATATAATAAAGGTAAGGGATCATCTGTGTTTCTTGTCTGTTTGGGTGGGTTTTTGAACACGTTTAGTTCAGTGTCCTGTGTTTCTGTTAGTTGGTTTCTCATCGTTTCATTATCATTTGCACCTGTTGTTCATGTATTTAAGCTCTGGGTTTCTTTCTGTTCATTGTCAGTTCTCGTTCTCAGCGGTTGTTTTGTTTCATAGTGTTTTGAGTTTTGTTAAATAAAAACACACTGGTGCGAATAGATCCTTTCTCACCTTTATTGCAACATGAATGTGACAATAATATTTAAGATTAGATTTAGTAGATAGGACAGTGGATATTTAACAGGAAAGTGAAGGGAGAGAGATCCTGGTCCTTATGTAATGAGAAATGCACTATCCTCAGTGGCACAGCTCTGACATATTGACTAAATGTAAAGGTAATTTCTAAAAACTACAACAGCAACAACAACAAATGTCTAAAAATGAACATTATGAGCCTAGAAATTAAAACATGTAATGTCAGACATCACACAAAATTGAGAGAGATCTTTACTAGAGGCCTTTTGTTGAGGATGCTGACTTTATTTAATGCATATGCAGTCATGAAGGTCAGAATTTTACTTCTCAAGTTTACTTCCTCAACCCTCTCTTCTTGCTCTGCCTGTGATTGAGTTTTTTTTTTTTAAGATGATGATGATGATAATGATGTGTTACCATCCTCCTAAGTGTGTACTCTGTGTCTGTGACATGACTATCAGAGCTCATGTTATATACGAGCATGTGAACAGTGAGTATGACGAACAGACTCATGGCTAGATTAGTAGTTATTGATCCAGGTCATGATGGACACCATGCAGAGCTAATAGGCTTTCTGAGCTCCATTAACTCCATCAGCATTCTCTCACACGCTCAAAATCTCCCTCCTGCTCTTCTTCTTTTCATTTCTCCTTCATCTATTTAGCATCCTCTCTTTACTTCTCCCTGATCCTTTTATAAACACCGAGCAAAACGGCTCTGACGTCTAAATACACAGTCATCTTCGAGCCTTCTGTCTGTCACGCAGTTACACAAACACATCCGTGCACAAACGCGCGCACACATTCGCAGTTAAATGTACCGCCACAAATGCACACAGTCATCTGTGATTCTAATGTAATTACTTCCTCTTGTTTCAATTCCTTCATTTCCCGCTGGTGTTGGATGAAGTGACTCACTTGAAAAATCTTAAATACAAGCCACATACAACATGCAGACACACACAACGAGAGATTTTTTCAGATCCGAAAACACAAACAAGACTCACAGCTTAAAGTGGCATGAAATAGAAGTTGCGATAGTATTTTCTTCCCTATTGAAACTTATATCCGAGGCTTCTTGAACAAGAAAAAATGTAGGGGGACGTGAGGGCGGGACAACCTGTCACTCACATGAGATCAGGAGCAAACCAAGAATCAAATTAATTCCCAATGGACAAAAAGTCCCGCCCTCACGTCAGTAAACACATCATCAGAGAAGTCATTGCAAAAGGAAGGGAAAGTTATTTTGATTAAAGATTACGAGGCCATGTGAATTTTAGAAAAAAATATGATGTGCATGGATAAATCATTACATAACAGAATAGAACAAAAACATTTTGATATCATGGTGACTAACCACCAGAGGAAGGACGGTGTGTTCACAAGGGAAAAACTAGTATGACGCAAAAATGCTTCAAGAATATTTTAATACAAGACCAGAGAAAGTATAAAGGGGGAGGAGATGGACCACTTTGATAGAGTTTGTTTATGCGCAGCTAGACCAGCCATTTTAGCGTAATTTCCGCTAAAGAAGCTACATTTACCATCAGTGTCAGATATTATTGTTGATTTGAAATGTGCTACTGAAACAGAGATATATGGAGATTTAGGTCTTTCTGCCTTTCAAATAGACAAAAAAATTACTTCTGACATAGAAAATAGCTGCTACCAAGATGGCCGCCGTGTGGACTGTCCCTTTAAGGGACTTTGTCCTGGACAAACACAGATTTGCAGATGATTAATGTCACTGTATGTGCAGTGTTGTGTGTGTGACCCTTCATTCGGAGCACTTTGTCTAAGTCAAGCAGTCTAATGATCTGAACCCTCTGGCCAAACCAATCGCACACACGCCACACTTTATCATTCACCCTGAGACCTACACTCACCCCATACAGAAACACACAGCAAATAAACCACAATCAACCTCTATAAACACACACATAAGCCAATAAATACATGACCAACACACACACACCTCCAACCCCAGCTGGTAATATGAGAACCTGATCTGTGTCACCTTTACAAGAGGAACTTTATTACTCAGAGGTCGCTCATTCATAGCTCAGATTACTTGGGAGTTACTTGTTTTTTTTTTTTCAGCTGTGTTCTCCTAAAATTTCTTAGGCACAAATCACATACAGAAGTGTTGACATACAGAAAAGAGCTATAAAAATGGTGTGTCTAGCATAGCTCAACCTAGCTAAATTAGGTAAAAGTAGCTTCTGGCCGGTGTGTTCCGCATGTAGAATCGGCATCGGGCCGTCAGTGAGAGAGAGAACTCTGATTGGCTGTTCAGTTTAGCAAACGAGTCAGTGCATGAGAACAAGAGCAAAAGTGATGAAAGCAAGCAAAGAAGTCATGACGGCACATACAGAAGGCTGTTATAATTTTACGTCATCTTACGTCATGATTGATATTCAAAACAGTAAGCAAGCGCTGCTTTGTTTATGGTTTGTATACCTGCAGTCTTAGTTTTGCTTTCCCTTTTTGAATGACAAATATATTTGCTTAAATAGACAGTTATCTCCTTTAAACGCACATGCTAGTTGACAGTCGCCTGTAGTTGTTTCGGTATGTTCAAGCACCGTTTTTTCCCTGACGCAGGCGGCAACACAGTCGGCTTTTATCAGCGCTAGTTCTTTGGCGTTGGTTTGGTGTGTCCCTACCTATAGACTAAAAAAAGATGGATGACGCGTTCACTGTTTTACTCTCTTTCATTATAGAAAAATGAGGCTGCTAATGTCCCAATATGGCGCTGACATCTTGTGCTGATTAAGCAGAACCGGAGCCCGAGTCTGCGCAGTAGTGAGCGTGAATTGGAGCCGTGGTATCAAGGCCCCGCACTCACTCCCGCAGAATCTGTTAGTACAGTTTACTGCAGAACAACTCATTATGTCTGTGTGAAATAAACAGTTATGGAAATGTAGAAATTAAAGTTAAAGCTCCAAACTCCTCCAGAAGATCCCAAAAAGTCAGTTGGTGCCTCAGTCACTACTTCGCTCAGAGAAGCCGACAATCACAGCTGTCAATCATACGTCATACCCATAGCAGCAAAAAAATAACTAAAACATATGTGACCCGTGCTGCCAAAATTAGTCAGAATGCGCTAATTACAGGCTACAGGTAAAACAAGTGAAAAATGGTGATTTGGTCGATTTTGAGGTTTTCACAAAAATTTGTTCTAGCGATCCCAATGCTCAAAAGAGCAATTAAACATTTAAAAGTATCTTTATTTGTACGTTTTCTGAGAGGAGCACCTTTCCCTTGTCCGTGAAAAACAATCTTACTCGCACTGACTGACAGATCCAAAGTGTGTGCACAAAGACGCCTCAGACAGCACACGATCCTGATATACACATATACACAGAATTACAGTATTTCAAAATATCTTTCTTGGCGAGTATTCACACAAACATTATGTTATGTCTTAAATGAGCGTTTGGTTAACTGTTGGGGAAAAACATCTAATGTGTAACATTATTTTAGATGCGTGCGGTACACAAGGTCTTATGTCTGTTATTAATGTTGATCAAACAATTGTGGTATCATGGGGGGGAAAAGTTGAACGTATATTTTTCCTATAGATATTTGGTTTTGACTTAGTGTGTGTCACATTTGGTGTTATTACCAGAGATTTTAAGGTATGGTTGCTAGGTGATTCTGTTTTGGAACCTTCAGAAAACTTTAACTCGATTTTTTTCTAAATTAACTTTGTTGACTCTATCGACTTCTGATTCCAACAAATCATACATCATTTTGAAAGTTTTTTAATAGAGAATGTAAAAATAATAACTAATTTTTCCAGCTGTTACAACTGTATGCTGTGATACTGGGGGCTGTGCATGCAAAATGTAGTCCGGCTTTTCTGCGCCATTGTGTGTTTACAATGAATTTTGAAAAGGCACAGAGCAGTAGGGCTGGGTAAAAAATATTGATTTCTCGATTTTAATCGATTCTCATTTTTACGAACCAATACTGATTCTTAAATCCCAAAAATCGAATAGTCATCCTGTTTTCAGTTGATGAATTAATGGAATTGTAAAGCCCCTCCCATCCAATAAATCACTATAAGCTTGGTTACTTTTGATATGAAAGTCTCAGATTTTAAATTATGTCAATTGTATTTTAAAAAAAAAAGTTGTTGGCTTGACAGATCGCTGTAGCGCCTCAACAAAAGCAGCAACGCGCAGCTCACATGAACTGATCATCTCCTCCGCTTTAATACCAGTTACAGCGTGAAATGAACATCTGAAGGTATGATAAAAGATACAGTACAACTTACCAAAATCTGTATCATGTCTCATGTAACCGTTTCAACCGTGGAAAGACGTCAATAAAACAGCTTGTGAACAATATGTCACGTGACATCACATTTACCTCAGAAAAACCATAGTCAGTGGCCATAAACTCGATAGTTAGCTAGAAAAATGCATTTTCCTAAATATATGCACCATATTCATTATAATTATAATATTTAATGCATGTTTGAATAAATCCTTCAAAACAAATTGGAGTAGAAACATTATTATGTAATTGTAAATTGTAGTATTATAACTTTATTATTATAAAAAAATCCTTAAGTATAATTTAAGTGTTTGTATACAAATCAGTTAATTTTAACCTTCGGAAAAAATTTTTTTTACATGTATTGTATCTGATATACATACAAAATAATCTATATCAAATCGAAATTGAATCATGAAATTTGTGTCAATACCCAGCCCTACAGAGCAGCCTTAAATTTACACTGCAAAGGTGGCACATAAGCACTTCTGAGCTGGCATTTAGTTGTCTTTAAACAGAGTTAATGCTGCTCAGAGGTGGCATAAATGCATTTACTCAGTAATTTCAACAGCAGGCATAATTTGGTCTGGCTTTTATGCAGTATTATGTCTTTACACAGAATTTTGAGCAGACACAGAACAGCCTTAACTATGCTGTGTAAAGAAGCCGTAAGTAACAAGCTACTTTTTACAATATCACGAATTGCCATTGTTACTTGTAAAAATGTCAATTCCTGATATCAAGAATTATAATTTCATCTAGTGAAATTGAATTCTAGATATTTATAAATCATAACCAGCAAATTAATAAATGTTAAACTGGCTTGCCATATTCCTTTATTGTTACCAACCAAACTGTTTTATAAAGCCACAAAACAAAAGCACTACAAAAACACACAACGCCACCAAAACCAAATGTTACAAAAACAGTAATGTATCTCACTTAATGAAAAACACACACACACAGATAAGCCCAATTACACACCGAGTGGCACACACACACTTGATTACACACTGACATACACCATTACACCCCTGAAAACCCAATTACATACTCCGAGGCCAAGGAAAAAATGGAAACACATACAGCCTCACCTACATGCACGCAGCTATACACACACACATACGTTAAGCTTACAGCATTAATGGCCATTTGAAGGTCCTTTTAATTCAGTGCACTATTGCCCCCGCTCTCTTTCACTGACCCTGTCCATCTCTTCTCGTTTCCTTTCCTTTCCCCCCTTGCTCTCTCAGTTTTCTCTATGTACTGATGGTTATTGCTCCTGTGAGAGTGCTGTAAAAGCGTTAATGTGGCAGGAGTGGGATTAGGGTCCGGCAGCCCACTGGATCACCCCTTATATATGTCTTAGAGATGGATTACACATAAACACAGGTTTGTTTTTTCTAACATGGTGGGGGCTTTCTATTGACTCGTATTGTTTTAATAATGAGCAAAATACATTTTCTATTCCCTCTTCACCTAAATGTGTTTGGAGTCAGAATTGTAAAATGTAATTTATTCCTGTGATGGCAAGGTATAATTTTTTATCAGCCATTACTCCAGTCTTCAGTGTCACATGATCCTTCAGAAATCATTCTGATATGCTGATTTGGTGCTCAAGAAACATTTCCTGAATTTTTAACTTAGTCCTCTTATACACACTTTTCCCTGCATAAAAACTCAGATATACACACACACACTGCCTCACGACCTTGTGCACTGGCAACAGGTTGATCAACCAACCAAGGCATCTGCATGCTTCCTTGCATCTAATAAACAAGTCCAAGCTAAGATGTTCCCCAGGGACGCATGACAGAGTGAAAGGGGCGTGAAAATTAAGTATTGATTTGACAGCAGCTTTTTCCAGGTATTTAGGGCTGTTAAGGGTCGAGCAGATGTGTGAGGCTGGAGCAGGATGGATTTAATGCGTGCTGCCTAGTGCAACTCTACATGCTATTGAACAGTTTCACCAAAACTTAAACTGAGCTTTTTATGTTATACAATGGGACCCAAATACTGAGCTATCTGACCACATTAAAAACTCAAAATGTCTCAAAATATGAAACCTGAAAATAAAAAGAGTTACAGAATATAAAAAAATGTTAAATGTTATCAAAATGAGAAATCAAAATATTGGAGATACTGCACTATTTCTAGCCAAATAAATTGTGTCATTGATTATTTGGCTCCTTTCTACAGACAGTCAGATGATTTGCTTCCACTGAAGCTCAAGAAGCTCTTTGGATCATCTGAAATCATGCTGGAGAACATGATCATCAGGTTTTTATCAGTAGCTTGAGTGCTGCTGCCATTAAAAAAAAAAAAAGGAAAACCAAACGCTAAGACAATCTTAAAGGGTTAGTTCACCCAAAAATGAAAATTCTGTCATTAATTACTCACCCTTATGTAGTTCCAAACCCGTAAGACCTTCGTTCATCTTCAGAACACAAATTAAGATATTTTTGATGAAATCCGAGACCTCTCAGACCCCTCCATAGACAGCAATTTAATTAACACTTTCAAGGCCCAGAAAGGGAGTAAACACATCATTAAAATCGTCCATTTTATTGGACTCGACATTTTATTTGCTGTCTACATTAACTAGTTCCTGATATTACATGAAAAATAATTGAATTGTTGTCCTAAACCATTCAATTATTTTTCATGTAATATCAGGAACTAGTTAATGTAGACAGCAAATAAAATGTCGATATGAAGGAGCAAATATTTGATGAAATACAACAATGCTAGTAACACGCAATGGCTCCGATTTCACACTGCACTCTTTCATGCTGTTCTTATCAGCTCTCGCTCTCTGCTGTTCCTTTTACCTGTCTATTTAAGGAAGGCAGGAAGGATGTGTACAATGTGTGAATGGACCAGACATCTCCTGAGGAATCACAGCTGAGCATGTAAGGAACACACACATCTTCACACATACAAACAAATATACACATCAACTGTACCATCAATACCTTTGCACAGCTGTGTAAATTATATTTAACTATATACATGATTTGAGAACTAATTAAAATAATTGTAATTAACAGCATACCTATATTTTAAGAGAAAAGCCCATAAACAAAGATAAGTGAAAGACATTACATAATTGTGGCAGACCGGACCACTGAATTAGCAAACAGTGACTTTAGAAGTTGTGTTGTATCTAATTTCACTGAATATAAGGAATGTCCAATGGTAGGTAAAATCACAGTGAAATCTAAATTGACAATGGAATACGGCAGAATTTATTATAAATGATTTATCCGTGCAGTGCGCATCATTATTTTGTTTTTTAATTCCTGTGCCTTCATAATCTTTAAAGGGTACATAACACACAGTTTCTGCCAATCTTATGTTAATCTTGAGTACCTATAGCATAGTACTGCATCCTTCGTATCTCCAAAGAGTCTTTATAAATTTGATCATATTTATAAAAGAAAGATGTACCGATTCTTTCCGAAAACAGCCGAGCTTGTGAAGGCGAGCAGTGAGTGGAGCTAAAGAGTCATGAGCACACACACACACACACAATACATCATGGCATTATCCCTGGATAACTTTCGATTCACTATACGTTCGTGTTGTTTACATTATATGCACTTACGCGCCGATTGCCAACAAAACACAGACATTTGATGCAGTTTCGCTCACCGTCTGCGGTTTCGACTTGTGACAGGGAACAAACAAACACACTTGCAGAACTCCGTCGCTGCTCTGAAAAACTGCATCCGCTGTTTCCTTAATGCTGGGTTATTTGGGAAGCTGAACAAGGTTATCTTTCCCTCACAACCAAAAACACACTTCTTTAGTGACATTGTTAATTTCTTGGTCTAAAAACAATATAACATCGCTGCCGGTGGATTCATAACCCGAACAAAACTAGTTGATGGGCATGCTCTTGCTCTCGCTCTGGCTGATGTGCACACACGCTCATCCGGGAAAAGTGCCCATACAAGGAATTCCGCCTTTTATGACATCATACAGGGCCATACTCGAAAAAAACGTATTCAAATCCTGAAGGAGTGTATTTGGCACAAAAATACTCTGTTGTACGTCCATACGTTTTAATTTTGGCCATGTTTAGCATGAGAATCCAACTCTTTAACAGTGTAAATAAGTCAGAATGCATGATATAGCATTAGACCCCCCCTTTAATCAAAATAACTTCTCCCTCTTGCAACGACATCTCTTCTGTTCTCTGATGATGTGTTTTTGGCGCAAGGATGGGGCAACCTGTCATTCACATGAGATCACAGCAATAGCAAACCACAACCACCCAATCAATTCCCGATGGACAAAATAAAGTCCTGACCTACATGTTCAGGAAGCCATTTAACTCAGATATATGTGACAATAGGGAAGAAAAGACCAGTCGCAAATTCCATTTTATGCTGACTTTAAATTCCTTATTTAGGGAATCAGTGTACGGTTTAGGAGTTTTTGTTTAGATGAATAATGCACTAAATCGATGCATTAAATCTACAGCAATAATATGCACATACACTCACCTAAAGGATTATTAGGAACACCTGTTCGATTTCTCATTAATGCAATTATCTAATCAACCAATCACATGGCAGTTGCTTCAATGCATTTAGGGGTGTGGTCCTGGTCAAGACAATCTCCTGAACTCCAAACTGAATGCCAGAATGGGAAAGAAAGGTGATTTAAGCAATTTTAAGCATGGCATGGTTGTTGGTGCCAGACGGGCCAATCTGAGTATTTCACAATCTGCTCAGTTACTGGGATTTTCACGCACAACCATTTCTAGAGTTTACAAAGAATGGTGTGAAAAGGGAAAAACATCCAGTATGCGGCAGTCCTGTGGGCGAAAATGCCTTGTTGATGCTAGAGGTCAGAGGAGAATGGGCTGACTGATTCAAGCTGATAGAAGAGCAACTTTGACTGAAATAACCACTCGTTACAACCGAGGTATGCAGCAAAGCATTTGTGAAGCCACAACACGCACAACCTTGAGGCGGATGGGCTACAACAGCAGAAGACCCCACCGGGTACCACTCATCTCCACTACAAATAGGAAAAAGAGGCTACAATTTGCACGAGCTCACCAAAATTGGACAGTTGAAGACTGGAAAAATGTTGCCTGGTCTGATGAGTCTCGATTTCTGTTGAGACATTCAGATGGTAGAGTCAGAATTTGTCGTAAACAGAATGAGAACATGGATCCATCATGCCTTGTTACCACTGTGCAGGCTGGTGGTGGTGGTGTAATGGTGTGGGGGATGTTTTCTTGGCACACTTTAGGCCCCTTAGTGCCAATTGGGCATCGTTTAAATGCCATGGCCTACCTGAGCATTGTTTCTGACCATGTCCATCCCTTTATGACCACCATGTACCCATCCTCTGATGGCTACTTTCAGCAGGATAATGCACCATGTCACAAAGCTCGAATCATTTCAAATTGGTTTCTTGAACATGACAATGAGTTCACTGTACTAAAATGGCCCCCACAGTCACCAGATCTCAACCCAATAGAGCATCTTTGGGATGTGGTGGAACGGGAGCTTCGTGCCCTGGATGTGCATCCCACAAATCTCCATCAACTGCAAGATGCTATCCTATCAATATGGGCCAACATTTCTAAAGAATGCTTTCAGCACCTTGTTGAATCAATGCCACGCAGAATTAAGGCAGTTCTGAAGGCGAAAGGGGGTCAAACACAGTATTAGTATGGTGTTCCTAATAATCCTTTAGGTGAGTGTATATTCCCATCCAGAACAGCATACACTTCACATACCAAACTAGGGAAATCTTAATTTACATATGCTCATAGACAGCATTTTTCAGTTTCTTTGCTTCAATTTGCACAGACAACTGCCATTTAAAAAGAGACGAGAGCGTTAAGAGGTTAGGAAAATGTTTTGGACATAATGATGCCTCATCAGAAATTTCCTGCTGGTTTCATCCTTTCAAAAGCAGCTGTCACACACACACACACACACACACACACAGCACAAGCGGAGCAGTAAAGCCATCAATGGTCGCTTGATGGTGTGCAAAGGTGATTATCAATAATCAATATAGCCAGTCACTCACAGATATGAGCTTTCTGCAGCATCCAAGCAGTCACTTTCCTAATTTATTCCCTCCGCCATCACTCAATTGTCCATTCAAATAATCTTGTTTCAAATGGGAGTTACCATTCACCATACAGTGGGTTTGAGGAGAGGTAATTCCCCATTAGATGAGTCGAATCAAATTGAAGCAGTTTGGAGGATGTGGAAGAGCATCAGTATCTCACATGTCTCTGGACCTTCAACAGCAATGCACTGAGAGAAAAGCCCTTTAATTGCTCTGAGGGGCGATGCAGCACTAACAGGCTTCTATTGTGCTGTTTTATAATGGCTATAATGGTATACAATCAGCATGGCCATTATTCATGTACAAACTTGACTCACTCATCCGTTTTCCATCTCAAATAAAGAGATTTTATTACAGCCTTTCATTTCATCTCTCCTAACACTCACTCGCTTTTCTCTCCCTCTCCAATAACACTCCCCCGTTCACCGCCCACTACAATAACACAGAGAGAAAGAGAGAGAGAAAGAGCACCAAGGATAGTGAGTACAAGAAAGAAAGTGAAATATATCAATACCCAGAATAATTACCTGGAGAGAAGAAGAAAGGAATCACCAGAGAGAGGAAAGGGGGGGAAAAAAAGAGTATGAGAGAGTGAAAGAACGAGGAAAGAGAAGAAAAAAATGTGTGTGAGAGACAGAGAGAAAAAGATAAATAAAGTGCAAGTGGAAAAGAGGGAGAGACAAAAGAGAAAGCCACAGGGAAGACAGGCAGCGAAAGAGAGATACTAAGACAGAACAAATTTCCTATATATCTGCCATATCACAAGCACCTGTGCAGAACAAGGACTACGTCCACACGTACAAGGGATTTCCAGAATACATGCTGAGACAGATCCATTCAGAACAGTGCCAGATGCAAGAGAACACCTCATAACGCTCGCACAAACCCACTCGCGCACAGACACACGCTTCAGACGACGCTGCTGTTCCAAAACCTGAGCATTTTAAGCAACACAAAGGCTTTTACGAAAAATACGCCACTCAGTTATTCTGCCTTCTAAGATACCTTATTTTAAACTAATTGCAAAGCATCATTGCGTGTAGCCTTAAAGGTAAATCCCAGAATTTCAGAATTTAAAAACATTTCAGCCATTAAAATGTAAAATTTTACCTCATATTTATATGTACTGTGTTTTAAGCTCATTCGAGTATCCAGCTGTTAGCTTAGCAACATGCTATCGTCAAAATCTATTGGAGTCAATAGAGTTGAGTAATGCTACATATGACGTCCCAAATCATACGATTTTACCCAATATTTAGCTATGTTTGCTATGGGTTTTTTAATCTTATTAGAGTACCCAGCTTTTATCTTAGCAACATGCTAACATCAAACTCTACTGGACTCAATTGAGAGTTGAGTATGCCTATATATAGCGCCCCAAATCATGTATGAAGTTACCTAACATCTATGTGTTTTTAAGCTTATAAGAGCATCCAGCGGTTAACATACTAACTTAAAAAAACTGAATCAATTGAGAGTTGAGTATGCCTACTGCACATATAAGGTGCCAAATAAAGTCACTTATAAGGTTCCATAATGGTTATATTAGTTAACATTAGCATATTCGCTTCCTGTCATCAACAAAAATCAGGCAACTGACACCAAAGTTAAATAAATTGATAATGCTTGGCTTTGTCTGTCCATTCCTTATCCGCACACACATTCAGCCTTTAATCTGAGGCAGTGGCTTTTACAGTGGAAAATATTTCACCTTGACATGATGTGTCAGTTACATTCAATCCTTTTAACGTAAAGGCACAAGAATCAGTCTCTTACCTAACTTCAGCCTCGCACTAATGTTACTAGTCTGTAATTCAGCTGAAGTAAACGTCAGTTCTTGAGTAACAATATGTAGGCTGTAATGGCATTACATCTACTTTGATCAATAAGCAACACTTGATTTTTAGCTTAAGAGCACACTGAGAGGATGTGTTTTCTCGCCTCCCATGGGTTCAAAACTTATGCAGAGCAAAATGAAGGTTTGTCACGCATAAATAAAGAGACAGTATATTCCTCCAAAATGTATAAATCTGTTTTAGGGATGCTAAACACATATACACTCAACCCACACCACTTTCTGTATTAAACAGTTTCAGTTTGGGGTTTATTAAGCTCTGTCATCAACATGCTTTCAAGTTCCACAAACAATTTTGACAAACAATCTCTCAGTTCTTTACAGTAAAACACTTGATGGAAATCTAGACAGTGTGGGCGTTTAAAAGCAGAAATGTGCAGCTCAAATGTTGGTTAAACCAATTCATTATTCTGTACAACTGTAATGTCCTAATCACAATTTTACCATTGTAATACTGTTAGGAGGGTGTACATGGCCACGACTGAACTAAAACAAAGGACATAATTAGTCCATGTGGCCACGATTCAACTAAAATGACGTAAACAAATTAGTAAAGCGTCATGGTAACAAATTCTTAATTCATGGCCACGATCAGTGCTGGGAACTGATTACATGTAATTTGGATTATGTAAACAGATTCCAAAAATGAAGTACTTGTAATTAGATTGTATTACATTTTAAAATACTAGTAATCAGACTACAGTTACTTTTTATTGATTACATGATGTTATTCTTACAATGGCAGTAAAATAATCATAATTCATTGATTCTCCCAACTATTTCTTGTTTATAATTTAAATGTTCCTTTCTAATAAAAAAAAAGCCTACTGCTTATATACGTTCAAAAGGTCTTTCAGGTTTGTGGAATTGCAAAGGCCAGCCACTAGTCGTGAGCCGATCACTGAAAAACTGAGACCCACAGCATTTGATCACTGAATTTACAGAAATCAATGTTTTCTCAACATTGCATAATCAACTCATCAAGAACACATCAAGTATTATTTGAATTATCAATCAGTGAGTCATGTATTACTGTCTTTGGAAGGCTTTTGTCTTTCAAACACATTAAATGTACAATTTCACATCATATTTATGTGCAATGCCGGGATTCCCTACGCTTTTTATAAGTTGAACCTCTTTGACCTAATATATTTCAAGTCATATAAGTCAATAATAATATTAATAATAAATAATAAAATTAAGTGCACGGTTCTCTGATGTTGGTTAATGGTCATATGACATGCAGTTAAACAAATAAAATATTTTTATTATTAAAATATTTTAATAATACTTATTTTTAGCTTTTTAGTATTTCATTTTGATGAAATGTTCAATTATTTTAATGAAACATTTTTTATTATTTAATTACTTAAAAGCTTTTCATTAAACTCACAAACCCCCTGCCCTGATGTAAAGTAATATTTAATGCACTTCATGTTGTTGATAAAGAATGGAATGTATTTTCTTTCTCTTAGCATTTTTATATCAATATGGTACAAGATTCAACCCATTCAAATTAATGTGATAAACGATTTAGGTCAAAAGTAATCTAAAGGTAATCAAAAAATAGTCAGATTACATAACCTTAAATGTGTAACGTAATGGATTACGTTACTAACTACAATTTTTGTCATTTCAATTGTAATTTGTAAGTAATCTACCCAGCAGTGACCACGATATCCATTTTTGTCTTATTTTGTCTTAATAACATTTTCGCTTGTGTTTGTGAGGGATGATTCAAAACATTCTTCTGGGAACTTTTTTTGGATCCAGAACATTCCTTTAAAGAAAGTTTCTAAGCATTTCTTAATCACACAAATATTACTGATCTCTACTCCATTTAAGAAATCTCAGCTGTCCAAAATTCTTTCTGAGCCCACAGACATCTGATCCTATCAGTCCTTCTCCGACAGCAGCAACATTACGAACCTTCTACTGCACA
This sequence comes from Rhinogobio ventralis, assembly GCA_039654625.1. NCBI lineage: Eukaryota > Metazoa > Chordata > Actinopteri > Cypriniformes > Gobionidae > Rhinogobio > Rhinogobio ventralis. The sequence goes on from CM077201.1 coordinate 20,810,584, forward strand.
TGTATGTTCACTAAGATAGACAACTATTTCAAACATTCATGCTCACGCCAGATACACAGGTGCATCATTACTGTCCTCTGTTCCAAAAAGGTGACAAATGCCATACCAATTCTCCATGGATGTTTGTTTTGAGAGTTGATTTTCAGTTTAGCTTGTGTAACATGATATGGCCTTGCGCCCTCTGAATAACAGAAGTTCCTGTGATGGTTTTCTGTGATTGCACACTTCGTGCCCATTCAAACTGAGACGGCTTTGAATGCAACTTCCGAAAAACATTTATTTATATCTCTGATGATTAAGTTGCAGGATTATTGTTGGTGTTTGTGGCAAAAAATATCGCATTCAGATTGCACGTCTAAATTTGTTCACTCCAAATGAGTCACTTTTCGCAGATCATTTGCTTTAAACAAAATTCTGTCATCATCTTTCCACCCTCATGTTGTTCGAAACCTGTGACTTTTTCCAGTGTAACATAAACAGTTACTATAAAAAAGGTCAAAGCTGATATTTTTCATAAAATTAAAATGCAACTGATCATTAGCTGATCAAAATTTGCTTGATTAAAAAAAAAAAAAAAAAAAACACTAGACAGAAACTATGGCATGGTGCAGTCACATTTCTGTAAAATTTGGTGAGAAAAGGTCCATTGTCAATAAGGTAGCAATGTATGTAGCAATGTTCACCATCATGTGAAATTCCCAATTTCCTTCTGAAATTAGATTTCACCCACAAAAGTTCTGTGAAAATGTGACCACTCTTTTACACTTACAAACCAAGCGTAAACGCAGAATCTCGGAAGCACAGAAACTTGACATGCAAGAACCAATGACGTTTGTTCTCACATGTCAAGCAAGCACTATTAAAGGAACACGCCAACTTTTTGGGACTTTAGCTTATTCACTGCATCCCCCAGAGTTAGATAAGTCCACACATACCATTTTTATCTCAGTGCGTGCCATAACTCTGTCTGACGCACCCACCGCTAGCCTAGCTTAGCACAAAGACTGGAGGTAAACGGCTCCATCTAGCCTACTGCTCAATAAATGACAAAATAACGCCAACATTTTCCTATTTACATGTTGTGATGTGTATAGTTATACTGTGTACTAAGACTGACGGAAAATGAAAAGTTGCAATTTTCTATACCGATATGGCTATGGTATGTATGGACTTATCTAACTCTGGGGGATACGGTGAACAAGCTAAAGTCCCAAAAAGTCGGTGTGTTCCTATAAGCTGCTGTGTTTACCATATTTGATGTGCTCAATGTATGTGCATTGATCAATATTTAAATATGAATAAAAGTCCAAATTAAATCTCATCAGAAGACTTGGATTAAACTGCTAAATTACTTTTCTGATCTCATTTTGCACTTTTTGATGCGTGCAAGTTTTGGTTGCATGGACAAAAATGAGGGGGAATAAATGATGACAGAATTTCATTTTTGTGTGAACTTTCCCCTTTAAGTGATTTTTGTTGGTTGTATGTCATTATATAACTTGTATACTGCTTGATTTAATAGTCTGCACTACAATATGTACGGCTGTATCCAAGTATTACCCCCATTATTATATGAACATTATATGGGAAGCATGTACACTCTCATTCTTATTCACACACACAGAGCAGGACCAGCAGGATGTGTCCTCGTGCCTGACCATTCACCCAAGTCCCTGGTACACAAAGTCCTCACCTTATTGTAGACACCCCAGGACAGCTCGGTCTCAATCACCATGACAACAATGCCAAACATGCCGAAAATGAGCGCATAGTCACTAAGTCTCTTCCTCTTTTCGAACAGTGCCCTCCTGTGGCCTAGTTTGTAGCCAATGTTCTGATTCTTACGTTTAGGGGCTTTGGAAGCGGTCCTCCCTGGCCCTCCTACGGCACCGCCCCTCCTTCCATTAGTCCCGCCCCCCGCCACACTACCCAGCATGCCCCTGCTCTCAGAGAGGGCATGGTTCTGGTGGTAGATGGACATTTGATTGGCCGATGCCTCTAGTTCGTAAGCGTGTCCGTAAGGCGGATCCTCTTTCGAGGAGATGACGATCTCTGGGGGGTTCTGGGATTGGGATTGGGATTGACTGTGCTGAGAGGAGGCCGCGGTCACCTGGCCCGCGCTCGCCCCGCCCTCTTTGGTGTCGCTTCCACTGTCGGACTCGATGAGGTTCCGACGGGATGCGCTGAGGCGGCTGAGCGGCTTCATCACGCCGCCGCTGTACTTGCACGAACTCATGGCGATCTCTGTAAAGGGGTTACTGTCCCGCCTGTGCACCAGGGGACTGGCCTGCCTGTGCTTACATCCCCTCTCTCGCTCCCGTTCTCGCTCAGTGGAAGGTGAATGTGAGGAGTAGAACAGCGCATTGTAGACAGGTGACGTCTCCCCACTCAGGCTGTGTTGGCTACCCAAGCAGGAGGACAGCGGCGTGCTAGTGGGGTGGAGCGCGTTGGGGATCGGTGTGGACAGCTGGGGCGTCGTGGACAGGGGCAACTTAGGCAGTGACGCCGGGGGAAGGTTCGGCGTGGTGGGCGAAGGGGTGCCATTGAGATGCTCCAGGCTGCTGTTGCCTCCCGTATGATTTGAGTGGTTGGTCCCAGGGTAGTTGCCAGAAAGGGAAGCATGGGAGATACCACCGAGAGGGAGGGGCAGACGTTGCTCTTCGTCTTCGCTTCCGCTGAGAAGGGCCAGACTCAGAGAGGGAGGGGGATCCATGGCAACCAGGCTCCAGCAGGTTTGTTTGTGCTCTGCTCCTCAACTCTGGAGTTTAGTTGGAGGAAGAGAAAGGAAGAGAGAGAGTACAGAACGGATCATTACGTTATTTATAACCGAATAAAATTAGCAGGTGCAAACGGAGGCTGGATTGAATGGGGGACTCCCCTCCTATTAATAAACAAAGGATGGATTGAACGTGTTGGGTGACAGTGAGTTGTTGCAATGTGCTTGAGGAGTTTACGTGGAAGATCTTTGTGAGTAAAAAAAGAAAAACAACTGATGAACCTATGAACCCATGCATATCTACTAATCACTCTGAGCTTTCTCTCTCCATCGCCCTTCTCTCTTCCTCCCTCTCTCTGACACCCCCTCCTCTCCTCTCGCTCCTTCAAGCAATATCTGTCACATAAATGCATGCAAGAGTCTGTATTTTTAAGAAACTTATGCAACAGTCAAATTGTGGCCTCTGGACTGACCGGTGACAAATGCAAGACAAATGCATCATATTACCATCACTGCTCTGCACTATTTGGGCATTTGTATTGCATCTAAAATAAATACACACTAGAGAGCATAATTTGTATCATTTAGTACATGTATAATCATGTATGAATAGTTACAACTAAGATATAAATGACAGTTTGGTTTTGATTCCATCAGACATCTTTCTCTCTGTCACTTACCTCTCGCCTGTCAGTCTATCTCCACCTTCATATGGTGATTTTAAAAGCAGTGCAACAATATTCCTCCACACTTTTTCTTTTTCATGTTGTCACAATCATGCCATCATTTCTTCTTCGGCTCGTTGTCAAGCTGTGATTCCAGATTGAAGGTTTTTAATGACAGAAGTATAAAACGTTATTTATTTAAACGAGACTCCTACGGACGAAAAGCTGTTGCGTTGAACACCTGAATAATGATCGAAATAAAAATAAAAATCGGAAAATAAATAGCGGGGAAAGGATTTAGGGCGCTGTTTAATATTTCAAGAAATATATCCACCCGTTGCGTTAATTAGCCTCCTGTGAAGAAAAGCGCTTTAAAGTAGCATCTGGATATGAGTAAAGGTGAAAGTAGCGATATTCTGATATTGTGTTGAAATGGATGCATGTCCTCCAGCTCTCACTCTGACAGCACGTCTCTCATTCTCTCTCTCTCTCTCTCTCAACTTCTCTTTTGGGCTCCATCTCTCCGCCCAGTCCCTCCTCTCTGCTCCTCTCATTGGACACACATCGCCGATCCAAGCAAATAAGCTCTGGAAAAACTACAGAAAAACATTTAATTTAGAAAAACCACCTGCCTCCTCCACTCCTCTTTTCAATAAAACCTAACAAAAAAAAAAAAAAATAGACGAAAAACGAAATAAATGAGCCTAAAAAATATTATTATTGTTACAGTTAACAATAATATATATATATATATATATTATTTAACAAATTGTATAATTATTGTGTAATATTATTAGCCTATATAATTAAAAATTGATAAAGAATAATTAATGATTAAATGAAAGTGTCCTTTTAAACAAACAAACAAATAAATAAATGTAATTATGACACATCTAGCTAATATAGTACCCAGTCACAACCAAGTTACAGGAACAATAACTGTTGGAACTATCATATTAATTTGTTGTTTTCTACTCTACTCTATTTTATGTTTTGTTTTTTGAAAGAGAGAGAGACCTACTTCCTGTTTATATATGTTTATATATATATATATATATATATATATATATATATATATATATATGTGCGTGTGTGTGTGTTTGTTCTTGTTTGTTTGTGTAATGCTTTGGCAATAATGTACCTACGTATGGCATGGCAATAAAGCTATATGAATTGAATTGAATTTAAGAGAGAGAGAGAGAGAGAGAGAGAGAGAGAGAGAGAGAGAGAGAGAGAGAGAGAGAGAGAGAGATTCATCTTGGTTTCTTCCTCAGTGATTAAATCTAAGTTGTGCCATGAACTTTTCACTTAAAAAATTTAAGGCAGCAATTAAACAAGATCTCATTTTCAGAGGGTTGCCATTTTTACAGTGTAATCTGCACTCTTGCTTCAGGTCACCGAATCATGACATATCTTGTCAATGTCTCATCAGCATTGGAGTATAAACACACAGCTGCCACAACAGGTCGAAGTCCCACCAACAGGTGGCAAAGGGCAAAGCCACTAGCCTATTTCCCACAAAAGTAGACCTAACAGCCCCTTTGTCTCCAGAAACAACACCTGTCACCAGGAAATACACGGCTGCCAATGCCGGTCTAACAGACACCCCTTAAACTGACAACTTTGTATTTGTTAAAGGGATGGTTTACCCAAAAATCATTTATTCATCCTCATGTCGTATGATTTTCTTTATTCTTTGGAAAACAAAAGAGTCATAGTGATTTTTTGTCTCTACAATCAATGTAACCAACTGTTTTGTTACAAACATTCTTCAAAATATCTTCCTTTGTGAAATTAAATTTTTGGGGAGAACTATAAGATATCTATAAGATATCCTTTAAGGCGAACCTTTAAGTGACCACATTGCCAATGTTGACATCCGCCTTTTATGATGATCCCAAACCACAGCTGCCTATTCAGCGCATATGTCCACCGCACAGGATGCTGACCCTTGCTAATGCATTGTAGATCTAGAAAAAAAGGGATACAAAGAAAAAAAGCAGTTTAAATGAGTTTCCAGGTGAAAGTGGCTCATCACTTTGCTATATCACGGCAACAGTGTCCTCTCTAGCATGTCATTATGTTCTGGCTCCGGTAATTACCGCGTAAAATCCAACATTTCAGGCTCCCTAAACCAGATATAGCAGGATGACTCTCTATCAACGTGGACAGAGATTATTTTACTTGACAGGTACGAATAAATTAAATACTCATGTCCCCTGGAAAGGCGATTTCCCGAGATTTAGTGACTATTACAGCACAAGCCATATGTCCCCCTGGTGACATCATCGGCTGTCATCCTCATCCTGTGCGGTAGCCATGGAGATGATGCGAGGTCACGCTATTCCCGTACATGTGTCCGGTATCACATAATCTAAGGGTCTTAATTCCCCAGCGGCCAATCCATCCAGGAGATATTAAAACAATGTCACCAGAGTGGAAAGTAGGCAGATCAAAGACTTAAGAAATAATTGGAAAAAAACGGCTACATTTGAAAGGGAAGTTACAGCAGAAAGCTAACAGCCCACTGGAAAAGGTCAAAGGTGACAGTTGCGAAGACAGTGAAAAAGTGGGACACAGCTGTCCAGTTCTCACTGGAGAAGATAACGGACATGACAGCTAAGAGCACAGCTCAGAGGACTCGAAAAAGAAACAGAAAGGGAGAAATTCGTCAAGCCGATTTCAGTCTTTCTGACAGGGAAGGTTATGGATACAGAGATGGGGAGAGTGACACCAAACAAGTGCTTTTGTTCCTTTTGTGAAGAGAAAAGGTCAGCTCGTTCCTAAAGGACACCTATGAAGTGGTGTATTACAGCCTGAAAGTTCGTGAGAGAATGACAAATGCTGGAAAAACACTGGTCTGATAAATATATATATATGACCGAACAACCGAATGAACACAGGCAGAGTGGTTACCATGCCAACACCAGAGTACACAGACAGTTGTCTTCTCTTTTTTCCCCTGTTGGATGAAACCATTCTGTCTAAATGCCATACAGTCTGCATCAACACAGGAGGAGGAGCTCTCCATCTCGCCTTGATCTTGCTTTATTTTAAATTGCACTTCTCGCTAATAGATGTGTAGGCCCAGCGCGTTTGATTCACGAGTGCGTGGAGGGGATGACCGCGTTAACGCATCTAAACAGGCCGTAAAATTCCCATCATCTCCACCTGGAGCGAAACACTCACACACACCCATAGATGCTAATCAATAGCAGAACAGCATCACTCGGTGGGCAGCGGGGCGAAAACAAACCCACCTTATTTACTGCTAATGTGAACTCAGCAATACTACACTTGAGCTATGCATCATCGGCCGGTCCGTTCAAAAACACACCGTGTTCTCGAAGTCAGTGGGAGGCGTTGGTGACCCCTATGATTCAGTGGACATGCTAAACTCATGAAACGATCCATCAAATTGAGTCACGGCCCATAATCTTTCCTCCTTCCAGCCATTCGACTCCTGCCTGCCGTCACATGCTTTTACACCGTTTGATGGTAATAAACAAAAAGGGTTTGCAGGACTGACAGAGGCAGAGAAATTTGAGAGCGCAATGAGAGCGAGATAAAAGGGGTGAGAGTGGGAGCAGGACGAAGCAAGGAGAGAAACAAGGAATAATAAGAGAATGGAGGAAGATACGGGGAAGAAATGACATGCAGTAGAGGGTGTGAGTGATGGGGACCAGAGGGAGAAAGAGAAGGAGAGACAGATGGACAAACAGTGACAAGTAAACAGAAAGAGAGAGGGGTGCCACAGTAACAGTCTGGTGTTACGTCAAATGCTTTGCTTTAGATCCCATACAAGTATGAAAGCACACATACACTGCATATCCCTTTTCCAAACAAATAACTATAACCTTTCACGGAAAGACATGGAGAAAACATGCATGCACAGTTGGTCTAAAAATATACATAGCAGGCTTCAAAAACAGCAGGCGCAGAGTCTAAATAATCCACACAGACAAATGCAATTCAATCGCGGTGATGTCCTCGCTCTTGAACAAACACACTCAGAGAGAAGTATTCTTCATGTTCACTAATGGACTTCCTTACTGCCCACACGCTCAGGCTCAGCACTACATCAGCACTCTGTACCATCCTGCCCAGCCCTAATGTTCTAGCAGGGTTTGGTCAATGTTCCTCAACTGTTCCAACTTGGCTGGGTTAAATGATGAGACATGCCTTAAGTGTTTTGGAAGACAATTTTGAATGGACAGAGTAACAAAAGAGTAGAGTTTGGGAACGTGGCTCTGTGATGCTGGAAAATTCGATCAATGTCTGGCAATATAAAGATGCTTTCAATTTGTGATGCACTCAATGAATGATTGATGATCATTGGCATCTTTGCCAGTATTGCTTTTGTTGCCCCAATAAGAGCAAAAGCTAGACTCTTTTGTCTAAATATTGACAGCTTGACTTTGACTATTTCATTTGAACCATCAAAACAGTTCTATATAGTATGAATGAGTGTAGTATGAATGAAATACAGAAGTACTACATCCACCATGTTGTCACCGTCATGTGACCAGTTGTGTCGCTTCACCTTTATTTACAAATACTCTCCCATGGCCTCATGGGATAATAAAGTGTCCATTGAATGTGCACTTCAGAATATAGTAGTAGTAGGTCATCTGATTACTTAAAAAAAAAATTAATTTACATTATTTTTTTTTTAATTATACTCTGCCCACTGTATTATGAATACTGTTAATTCAGACATACTACTCAGCTCACAACTCACACTACTCAGTTTTTTTGCCTCAGTATACCTAGTATGTAAGTAGGCATGAAGATACTTCATCTTTGATGTATGACTGCTGCAAGATTTATTTTGTTTTGAGTTTTATGTTTTGTATGAATGCTGGCTAATAACTGCTGCTATCCATTTAACATTAATCTGAATTCTGAATTCAATTCCATTTTATTATTAACAATTCATATCTGATTTGTGATTACACTGGTCTACAACCAAAATGCTTCTGAAATAAATGTAGTCAAGCTTCACTAATTCTGGGTCACTGAGAACAAAAATTATGCTTAAAATTGTTGATTGGCTCTAGTCTCAAGTTTCAAGATATGCTATGCTATTTTCAAGTAAGTCTTAAGGACTTGATGCGCTGGTACATGTGCGCTTAATTAGGGTTAAAGCTAAACTCTGCTGGGCTGTGGCCCTCTAGGAACTGAGTTTTGCACCCGTGTCATACAGTGCCGTGCTTTCTTATTTGGCAGTGTTTGGTTTTGCAAAGGGACACATTTCTGTTTAGCCAAAGTGAGCAGAGATGCCTTGTACTAGTGTGAACTGTGCAGATAACTTCAAATGGAGTCCATCTATTGCTGGACAGTGACAAGAGATGCTCCATTTAAAGGAGCTATCGTGCTATTGTGTCTTTTGGACCGGAGCAGACTGTGGTGGTTTGTGTGACATTAACGCAAAACCAGACTTCATTCACCCCAATGGAAATGATATTTACACTGTCTGAATCATTCCCTATCCCCTATGGCACACTAGATGCCTTCATCATGTAGAAAATAGTAAATGTGTGAGCAAGTTAATGATTTTAGCTGCAGCTTCAGTGTCTATTTTGAGACGGGACGCTGTAGATTCTAGAGAGCATTTGATTGGACAGAAAATCTGATGAGAAGCTGAAGTGCAGCATGATGTCATCAAAATCACTGATCCATATTGGCGTAAGTGAGAAACTGTAAGTTTTGAATGCTTATATCTTTTAAATGTGAATTTTGTCATTGTTTTGGAGCACACTAGCTTATAGATAACAGTAAGTCTATATTAAAAGCCAAAAAAACTTCAATTCTGATTTCATGGGGACTTTAATGAATACAAAAGACAAGCCAAGAAGCCTAGACACTGAAAAGGACTATGTACATAATAGTTATTTGGATTTTGTTACATAATAAATGTAATTTATATAACCCTTTTGCTGATTTTTAAAGTGTTACATAAACAAGACAGGTGACTATCTACACAATATAGGCTATATAATGTAAAAACTTACATATCTTTGAAAGAGTAGTCAATCAGTTGTTTTAATTGTCATATTTGAATTCAGCACATCAAAATACATAATAAATAGCACATTTTATCTCTGAAGCAGAAACCTTTTTAGTAATTTTTAGTAATGAATATCTACCCCCAAATATTTAAAATCAGATCTATAACAAATCCTTTTTTGTAACTTAAACCGTTTGCGCCACCCTGCATATGATTTAGAAAATCTGATGTATGACAGCTGTAGGACTGCATTTTGTTTTTTCAAATTAGCATATATTGCAAACATTGAGCTTGAGTCTCATCATTGAGCCGACTGTTATTCTTCACACTAATTAAATATTACAGATGTTCTGATTGAATGTACATTCCAATAAGATGTAGCTACTGGAATAAATGAGTTAAGTCAACAAATCTTGTTAGGTGGAAAATATCTATCAGGATTTTCAACCACTCACCAAAAGTAATAACAGCAATGAAAATTACATTTGAATTCTATAATAAGGGACTCCACCATAACTCTTGCCACAATTTGAAAACTGCCAGCTGTTCTTTGGCGTGTGAGGACATTTACTCTGTTCTCTCTCTGCCTTATATGAGAGCGCTGCAAACCTTTAAAGCTTTCTCATTACACACATACCACACATGTACCCCCTGGAAAATTCCCTAAACTAAAGGCGAAGCGGTCAGGGTTAGCCTACTATAAACAGATTACTACTTAAATACCAGTCCATCATCCCTACCCTCTACTCTCACCTTTTCATTCCCCACATTTCAGTGCTCCTCTTTCTTTTGCTTTCAACCTCTATTAAAAGTTGTCTTCTTTCATTTGCTGCTGCATTATGCCGATCATATTTCTTCATTTGCACACACATTCCCTGTTCTAATTCTAGTTCTTTTATTGAGCCTCATTGCAAACTCAATCTCTTTTCTCAACTTCTTTTTACTACCAGTGTCACACCATTAAATGAGTAAAACTTTATTATAAGATTCAAATAATTAACATCAGTTAATTCATTAAGCATCAGCAATTAACAATACTTTTACAGCATTTATTAATGTTAAAAGGATAGTTGACAAAAACAAAAAATGTAGCTCAAACAGCATGCCGCTAACAACATAATGTGTCACTTTTGATAAGCGTCTGTCAAATGCATAAATGTAAATGTAAAATTTACATTTACTCACCCTCATGTTGTTCCAAACAGAATGATTTAGGCCTACTGTCTTCTGTATTTTGAACACACAAGGAATGCAAATGGAGTCAAAAACAACACCATTGAATGGAAAAAGGAAGACATTTTGGGTGAACTATCCAAGTCGAACAAGTTTATAATTATAAATTAACATTAATGTATTAACATTATAATAGTAGGGTATATTTATACATTACAATCAACAAAGATTAATAAATGCTTTAAAATATATTGCTCACTATAGTTCATGATACCTATATTCGATACTGAATAATGTTATGTTGTGATGTGTTACCATCAAATCTTTCGCTATGATTCTGTGACACCCAAATGATGTCGAGGAAGGTTAGGTAGGCTATAGCCTACAAGTGGTACAATATAAAACCTCTTAATTTATGAAAGAAACTCCATATATTTGGCATGCACTGCGTATAGCAGCACATTATAACCCCATTATGTAAGCCACAGATATGCACAGAATTCTAAATACAGTAATAACACTTGTGCCGCGACAGTTGGTGTGTAGGTGGAAGTTAGAAGGGAAAGCCCTCAAGAGGTTGAGCTCTCTCACACACACAATCTAACAGACACACACATTTCACATTACATTAGTGCATGTGTCATTCTAGCTTAGGCAGGCCTGCAGAACAACTTTGATTCTACTGACTCAGCTGGTGGAAGGACCGTGTGTGTTTTTTCACGGGAGGGTAAAAGCTGTGTGACGACCTGCAATGAGCGAGCAGTCTTAAATATTTCGTTTCAGGGCTCAAAACAGTGTCAGCTGTTGCGATACATCACTAGGATGCCACAAGCACTTAGAGCAACACCCATAAACACACAGTAGCTACTGCTAGCGTTTAGTGACCTTTACTGTAGTACTCATTAACCAACGGCAGTTCAGCGTTTCCCTGTTCTTTTTACCCGAGGCTTTCCTGCTACCCACACTACTAATTCATTCTTCTCTGGGGCATCGATCACCTCATTTGCACGGCGTAGCCTATAGACCAGACTAATAAGTCATATACACGCGGTGCGCTTGTTTGACATATCCGTCGAAATACATATAATGACTTTTTTTTGCTGGAGTCTGACAGCCCCGTCTATACTGACAAAACCAGCGCGCTGGCCGTCGTAAACCGTGTACGAACGCCTGATGTGGACGTGACAACGACGTGTCAGTCTGCGTTTCCAACTCAGGTTAATAACGAGACTCCACATGCTTTTTTAATAAAGTGTAAAATTATCAATAAAGTTCACTACCGCAGCTGGTGATATTTTACGCATTACCCATCCTATAATGCTCTCAGACCGAATCAGCACACTTGCCAGTGAAATTAGTGAGGGGGGAAATAATAATTTCACACTGATGTTCTCTTTTCCAGCAATCTCGTCCAGGGGTTTGATCCTCAAAACTGTCACCTGTGAACCACACGAAACAGGGAAAGGTCGCCATCCAGCGGTAGTTTAAAAGATACACTGTACGCTGTGGCAAGTTTTGAGATATTTGAATTCCACTTTCAATGTCACATTTACGCTATAGCCTAGCAACGTCACTGGCGTACATTTAGGCAAGAATCAGCTAAGATGAAACTGTTAGGACAAGATTTTATATTTATTTGCTTTTATTAAATTGATGGGCCAAAGAAGGCGGTCATCTTTTAAAATGTTATTTCATTCAATGCATTTATTACAAAATTGATTGAGTTAACAGATTAAATATGAGATGTTGTTTAGTTAGGTGTCCAATCATATCCATAGAGGCCTATAAGGAAAATAATACACACACACACGTTATTTCTAATTAAATGTATACTTAAGGTGAATAAGATCTGAGGATACTCTGGCCAAGAGAAACCCATCATTCCAAGAAAATCAAAGACTGAAACTGCAAGAACGGGAACAATATTTTGTTTTCACTGCAATCATGAGGTTTGGAATTTGAAATGTCTTATTTTCAGTCCAGTAAAAGCTCTTCTAATACACTGTTCTGTTAATTCTTTCTAATATATATATTTTTTAACTATACAGTTAAATATTCAATGGTAGAGCAGATAATTCATGTAAATTAATGATATATATATATATATACACACACAAACAAACAAACAAACATACAATTACCATAAATATATAAAAATGCTTTTTATGTTATACATGTCAGCTCACTCCACTTTTTTCCTACTCATTTTCTGGCCTCATTTTCAAAATTCTTCTATTTTCAGTAGATAGTGGAAAATATTTTATTTCATAAAATTCTCATAAAATATTTAATATTTCTCTCTTTCTGTGTATATCCAGAAATATTAAATTATTATAATAAATAAATAAAATAATATATTCTGCTATCAGAATATATTATATTCCATACTGAAATATAATTAGGCATATTAGTTAACCATTTTATCCTTGATTAGAGGCAAATGCAAGTAAACAGCGGCACTCTGAACCCACCTATCCTGGGAAAACACATACAATCACAATTATAACCAGAGCGCATTCAACATTTGCTATGAAATGCAAAAACCATAAGACATTAATCAGCAGCTCATGGAAAGAAAATGCTCTTTTACTTTTTTTAATAGAACAGAACTTATCTTAAAATAATTTTGGAGTAGGCTTCAATGGTTTGATGACAAATGTTTGAGGCATACAGATTCACATTTGCTGGAAGGAAACAGAATGTTAGTATTGCTTTAGTCTTGAAGCAGTACATCAATTAACAGTGTCTGAACACATGAAACAAGCAATGCAGACTTGAGCTTACAATATTAAGGGCAAAATAATATTCCAAGAAATAGTTCAGATCCACAAAGGTACACACACACACACACACACAAATGTGCATATGATTGGTTTGTGCCATTCACCCACCCGCTACAGCTTTCACCACTCAGAATGTAGACTGTTTGGCTGCATGCATTATGTACCACAAGCCTCCCCAATGTATAACAAACAATGCACATCAACAATAGTCAAAACAGAACATACACACCTCATATAAAATTACATCCTAAAAATGAAAGATAGAAAATAAATTGGATTTCAAAGATACAAATCATTACAAAATATATACATACAATATATACACATACATAAACACACACGCATATGTATAAACTCGTTCAACAGACCTTATATATACATCCGTGTGCATATGTATCTGTATGTACATTATGTATATATTTCAAGCGGTCTAGTCAAGTGTGGTATGTGGAACTTCACATAGTGCAAAAAAATGTAATATAAGTAAATACAGAAGCAGTTTTTTTCCCATGCGGATTTAGAGCAAACAGAATTTACATCAATAAAAAAGGTGGGTAAATGACAAATTGGTACATGATGACTTAAAGTGATAGTTCACCCAAAAATGAAAATTCTGTCATAATTTACCCTCAAGTCATTCCAAACCTATATACATTTCTTTCTTTTGAAGAACACAAAAGATGATATTTTGTAGAATTTTGGTAACTGAATGTTTCTCAAAATATCCTTTTGATGATATCTTTCACAGAGAAAAGTCATACAGGTTTGGAACACTGAGGGCAAGTAAATGAGAATTTTCATTTTTGAGTGAACTAACACTTTAAAACTCAAGTCACAAATGACCCTTTGCAACCCAACTCAGATAAAAGAGGTGAATGTCAGTAAATATATACCGGACTAGCAACAGCTATCATTAAAAATCTCTTTATTGAATGAGAAATACCTAAATGTATCATTCGAATCGAAAAGACTACGAGAGACTGAAAAAACAGAATTATCCCTCAGCTCTGTGGCCACGCAGTCACCTAACACAGTATTGTGATGGTCGCAAATGTGAAAAAAGAAAAAGGAAATCCCGCTAAAACAAATGCAACCCTCTAGTTATAGCTTTCTAAAAAAATAAGAAAAGAAAAAAAGGCAAGATTCTACTTCATGTCTCATCAAGTCCAATTTGCCTTGGGTTTACGGCTGTTGCCATGGCAGCATCCTTTACTGCTTTGTCATGATGGTTAAAGTTCAAATCCAAAGCCACAGGCTTACCCTGTTCCTCCCTCTCTATACCTCCTCAATTCTCTCTCTCTTGCTGCCAGCCACTCTTCCACTCCATCCATCCCTTTAATTTGTTCTCCCGTCATCTCCCCCTATCCCTAAAAGCCCTGTGCTGCAGACTGTAAATTGTTGTTTGAGCTCAAGCAGCTATTGGGGTCAACTACGCAACCTGGAGCCCACACGTCTCCGCCTCCTCCCCTTTGCTCAGAGCCTCTAGCTTCTCCCTCGAAACTTTTTTCTTCCAAGGGCTTCCCGATCCAGGCGCCATATCCATGTTGGTTCAGCGCCAGGAAGAACAGCCTTTTGGCATCCTGGAATGAAGTGGCAGCCATCTTAGCGTGGGCGTAGGACGGCAGTGCCAGTAGATCGGCTCGGCCTGCACGCTGGCACAAAGCTTGGAAGAGACGGAACAGATTGGACTTGGAAACCCGTGATACCTCCATCTTGGAACTGGCATGAAAAGAGAAAGATAGATCATGAACAAAAGCAGGTGTCTAGGTCTTGAGGTGCTTCTGATAAATATTCAATTATCTAGATAAGCTGGATTTCCTTTTTACAATGGTGACAGATGGGTCTGTCTCTCACCTGTCCACTTTGCCCTTGGTGCCATCCAGTATCTCAACGCTGACCTGGTCCGGATGACTCCAGTTAACGCTGGACTCTTTGGTCTTACTTGTGTGGCGTGCCGAGTCATACACACTCACCCTGCCTACCTGCAGAGAGCAATACAGAAAATAATTATTAACAACAAACGTTTAGTAGTACTAAATGCATTGTTTTTGTGTGTGTGTGTGTGTGTGTGTGTGTGTGTGTGTGTGTGTGTGTGTGTGTGTACCTCAGGGTGGTTGAGAGTAAAGTTTGCTGGTAAACTCTTTTTGAACGCATCACCGTCTCTAGCCAATCGGCAACATACAGCTCGAGTCAGGTGACCGTGGCTGTAGAGATACCCTGAACAAATTCATTTAAAAAAATAGTCCATGAATAAAGCTCTAATTTTGAAGCATTTTAATAATGATAATAATACAATTTATAATAAATTATAATTTTAATACAAAACTGAATTTTAATATAATATTTGAGTAATAATGTATATAATTTACTACTACAATTTTAATTTCATAAAACAGTATTTTTACATACATTTTATAATGAATTTAGTGCGGTCAACTTTAACGTATGCAATACATTTTTTCCAGTTTAACGCGTTCAAAAATATTTTACGCAATTACTGCAACATCAGTTTTTTTCTGTCATCCTTTGGCTAGCATTACAATATATGATCACGCTCTTATTCATGCAAATGCTTTTGAACCATTCAAATGCGACAAGACAGAGAGAATGCGCTGTCTGTGAATGTTCTGTCACACACACAACGCACAGTACCAGACGCACCAGTATCATGAGCACAGACAGCGTGCCAGAATCGAGTTCTCTTTTGCGCTTGAACAATACACAGAATTATGCTAAAATGTCCACTAATGATGTCTGTAATGTTAAATCAAAGAACAAAGGTAACAGAGAAAATGACTCACTGCTCTTGACTAAAGAACTTTTGTAGCTTTAATAAGGATTAATCTTTATTTAATTTATAATTATATAACTTTATTCAATTTCTGTATATTACACAGGGCACAGGTAAATATGAAATTTATTATATTGATTATGTGAGGATTGTTTTAAGTTCACTTAAATTAAAAGTTGTTATATTTTTGAAGCCTAATAAATGTAAAAAAAGTTTTCTAGCTTTAAATTACACTAATGTTGAATGGGGGGGGGGGGGGGATCTATTTCATAGAGACATCAGTATCAGTATTAGTATCAGTGATACTGGCCTTCATTCATAAAAAGATGCCATTAAATAACTATTTATTCAAATATACTGTCTTTATGTTTTTTTAAAAGTAATTTAGAGATTAACTGTGAAATTACATTATGTATAAAAAAATTGTGTTTTTAATTGCGATTAAAATCACAGAAAAAAAAGTGTAATTAATCAAGTTAATTTGACCGATTGACAGCACTAAATTAATTGTAAAATAATAAAAAAAAAAATTATAATAATTCTAATATATCAATCACAATTTTTCATTAATAATAATAATAATAATAATAATATTATTCTTTATTTTTCAATCAGTTTCAAATAAATACCTTTAGTAAACCTTTGTAAATAGAATTAAATAAAACACAGGCTTGAAAACATTGGATGCGTGTTTACCAAGAGTGACGGAGCGCAAATAAACGGGGTGGATGAAGTGGCTAAGGAGTGCCCCCTGTAGGCCGAGCACATTCCAGCGCAGGATCTTGTCACTGCAGCTCATGGTCCTTAGGCGTTCACCATGCTGAATGCCATCCCAGGTGGGCACAATGTCACTGGACTCCACTGGGATGGTGCCTTCACCTGAGAAAACGTAAGGTTAATGAGAACAGAAAAAGGAAAAGGTGGGGAATCTTGGTTAATTCAATAATATGCAAGACTGTATGAAGTGACATGTAAATAGAATGTACAGTAGAAGAGTGCAAAACATTCTGTCCACGGTAGCTCTAGAAAACTAGCTAACTAGACTAATAGCATTAGCTGTAAGCATAATCTGGTTTATCGCAGGAATGTCCAGATAAATTGTATGTCTCAATACATCATGAGGCTGTTTTTTTACTTCCTTGTCAGCAGTGTCAGGGTCGGCACAAGAGCTAACCAAGCACAAATGCCAACATCATGTGCAGACTTAAGTTGAATTCACACAAGTACATCAGCTTGCCTGCCAACCGCTTTTGCTACGTAATTGCTGTTCTCCTATCCCACTAGACAATGGCTGTTTTGCCTGGCAAAAGGCCACGCTCACGTGGCTATAGAGAACCTCTTTGGCGGGATAACCACAACCAGATGGCATGACAAACACTGCCGAGTGCGTCCTGTTAATCCGACAGTTAGCGCACTAGAGTTGTGTACCTGAGGTCCTGGAATTACATCACAGCATGTGCATACTGTACAGTAGTTGGCCATTTAAAGTTTATCTGTAAATATTAAATTGTTTTAAATTCATGTGCCCTCATAATCTCTTCTATGATGATGCGTTTAAGGCCCCGATATACTCACACTCATTTAGAATTTTTAAATGCGTGACTAGCGATATACTATTAGCGAACATCCCATTTAGATGAATGTGTCAATGTGTGCTGCGCACTTTCTTCTTAACAAAATAAACAACGAAATTGAGAAAACAGCAAGCATTTTTTTTTTAAAACATAAGAAAAGCATCTGATCATAGCAACATGTATATGTTTGCACAAGCGCTGCAATTTGGCACTCTAGTAGTCACGTCAATTTATATAGCACTTTATACAAGATTGTTTAAAATAAAGCAGCTTTACCATATTAAATATGAAAAACCGTGTCAGTGTGTCGTTTCATCAAAACTTCATTTTCCATTATAAAGCAGCTCTCCAGTGTGTTCATGTTTTCACTCACGGACGTCTGATCTCGACAGACTCAACACAGGAGAAATTAACCAGATAACATTTCCACGTGAAAGAAGGCAGAGCATCCGCGCACACCTACCTATTAAGTAATCAGCAAGGACCAATGATAATACGAAGGTGTTTACCAGCTGGAGCGAACTTTTCCGGAATAGTATGTGATGTCACACCAGGTTTGTTCTTCGATTTTGCTTTAAGTATATTGGGGCCTTTACTAACGCGTGGTCGAGACAACTGGTCACCCACAAGAGATCACAGTATGGCTGGGTAAAAAAAAAAATATTGATTTCTTGATTTTAATCGATTTTCATTTTGAAGAACCGATAATGATTCATAAATCCCAAGAATTGATCTTTCAGTCTATGCTGTTTTTAGTTGATAAATGAACCAAACAAGCGTTGTTACTTCTGATATGAAAAAGTCTCAGCTTTCTGTCAATTTTATTACAAAATTTAAATAATAAATACTGTTTTGGCGCTCTTTAATGTGGCGTGACAGATCGTTGTTGCAAATGTGAACTGATCATCTCTTCTGCTTTAGTACTATTCACAGCATGAAATAAACATGAATAAACAGCAGAAAATATGTTGAAAGATACAGTACACCTTACTGAAATCTATATCATGTCACATGTAATTGTTCAATCAGTGTTTCAACCGCGGAAAGACGTAAAAAAACAGCTGGTAAACAATGTCACGTAATGTTACTTTTACCCTTTTACCTCAGTCAGCTAGAAAAATGAACTTAGAGAAGAGAATTTTGTTAAATATATTCACTAAATTGCAACTAACGGTTCTTCAATATTTTATGCGTTTGAATAAATCCATCGGGCCCTATCATACGCCAGGTGTGACGCAAGTGTTTTTTGCTAGTTTCAGTTGTCATTTTCACGTCATTTGCTTAAATAGCAAATTAACTTGCGCCCATCTGTTCGCTCATGGGCATGCCGGTCTGAAAATAAGGTGTGTTCAGGTGGATTGTTGGCGCGTTGTATTTTGAGGCAACTGAAATAGACTGCGCCATTGACCAACAAAAACCTGGTCCAAAGTCAATAGCGCAGTATGTGTCATTTAAACGGCGCGCATATAGGTGGGTGCACACACATGTAAATACATGTATTTAAAGGGGTCATATGATGCGATTTCTTGTTTTCCTTTCTCTTTAGTGTGTTATGTAGCTGTTTGTGCATGTATAAGATCTGCAGAGTTACAATGCTCAAAGTCTCAAACCCAAAGAGATATTCTTTATAAAAGTTAAGGCTCAACCACATCTTCCTAAACGTTTCATTCAAACACACCCCCACATCTCTACGTCAGTATGTGGGGGCAGAGTTTCATAACACCACCCAAATGTATACACAAAGAAAGAAGGCGTAACTTTTATTCTCACTGTAGTATTATCGCCGGCGCCGCCATGTTTTTGTTTGGCCTTCCAAAAGAGAGGACAATTAGAACAGACCGTTTCTACGATAATTAATAGATCATTACAATAGGGCCCATCATGTTTTTATGACAGCCTCAATTTAAGAAGAAACATAATTGTCATTAAAAATTTATTATAAAATGTTATTATTATAAAAACTTCCATATGTGTAATTTAAATGGAAGTAGCCTATAAATCAGTTAATTTTAACATTTAATATTATAGTGACATACCAACTGGGGTTCCAAATGGACAAAATCAAGTCACACCCACATTTTTGTCTTGTTCGAGAAGCCCTTTCACTCAGATGTCACAATAGGGAAAAAAAACTAAAACGATAAAATCGCAACTTCCGTTTCATGCAGATTTTAATATCAGGAATTTCTTACAGAAACTTTGTCAGCATGTGTCAGTTGACACTAAAAGAGTTTATAATTTTTTTCAGGGGTTTCTGCATTAAGGCACAAATTAAAAGATTGATCTTTGAATTTTGAAGTATAGGCATCAAATCATTCAGAAGATCTTGATTAATCTGAAAATCTGTTTTTATATTTTTTTTTACCCCATTGATGCCGTTATTTACAGTTCTTTTTTTGGTCGCTTACCATTCTCCACCTTGGTTCTGAGCTTGCCCTGTTTTACGTTCTCGAAGAGAGGCATGTGTCCAGAGACATTTTCATCAGCAGCCTCGCTGCACGACTTATCGAACAGAGCGCCATCGCCACATGGAGCAGTGCTTTAAAACAAAGAAAAAGGCACATGAAAGCAGCGTTATTCAGGTTTTCAGATGAATCTCTGTTCTAAAACTAGCTGAGATAAGAGGAAGTGTATGTCTCACCTAATATAGAGATGAAAGGTGATGTCAGATTTGATCTTCAGCTTACCATCGTCTGCCACCTCAAAAATACTCTCATCACCAGGGCTTTCCCAATGCTTCATCAGCTCACCGTACAAAAACCTGAGCCATACAGATTTTTACAAATAAGAGAGTTGTTAATATCGTTTTTTGTTGTTGTTTTTTTGTATTATAGGGCTGATCAAAATCAGATTTGTGCAAGTTAAAAGTTGGTGCTTTTTTGTGCATGTCTCACTTTTATTTATCCTAGATTAAACCTGATTAACTGTGTAAAAAAAAGTTACATAAATTAAAAAAATAATACAATTAATAATGTATTTGAAATATAAAATTGTGTATCGTGTATTGCCATATGAGAATTAATGGCTATTAAAATATTAATATAAATTTTCAAATGTTTTATATCTCAAATGTACCATAATCATTGAGAAAGAGAAAGACAGCAGGCATATGAGCAGACACTCTGTCCATCTCACAGAACACTGAATATAAAGTCAATATATTTATGAGCTGCTGTGAAACAAGACTCCATCTTGAAGAATGAAAGGGAAAAGCTGTAGAACGAGAGGAAAAATGAATTATGGGATTGACAGTAAGGGAGAGAGAAAGTTCTGCTGCAAGCTGATACCGGATAAAGCCTCTCCTGGAGATGATTTCTGCGTGGCAGTCATTAACGGTGTCCCCTCGAAGACTAAGCTCCTCTCCCTTAACACAGCGGTTTCCTATAGGCATAAGACAACAATTACAGCACATCTCTAATTACAGTGCATACATGTTGGCTCTGTCTATGTTTAAGTCTATGTACCTGTTCCAAGGCTGACAACTGTTCCAAGAGTATCTGATCCATTTCTCATAACAATGGTGGCAAGAATCTTCCTACCCAGAAGGCTGTGCTGGATGCGTGCTGTAAGTGCATTAAAGCGCTGATGGCTTAGCATGGCAATCTGATCATGCATTGTACTGCCTGATACTGGCAACTGAAACATACAAAAACAATTTTAGTAGTTCTTTTAGATTTTGATTGGTCAAGTGCAGCATTCACCGGCAAAATATTTCTGAATAATGAGCATTGTGCAGGGAAATAATGTACAACTGTTCTCTAATCATTTTTCATTTTCATGTCAGCATATTAGAATGCTTTCTGAAGGATCATGTGACACTGAAGACTGGAGTAATGATCCTGAAAATACAGCTGACATCACAGGAATAAATTGCATTTTAAAATATATTCAAATTGAAAACAGTTATTTTAATATTACTGTTTTTGCTGTATTTTGGATCAAATAAATGCAGCCTTGGTGAGCAGAAGACTTTTTTTTTTATCTTACCGAATTGATCTAAAACTTTTGAACAGTAGTGCATGTATGCATGTGCGCATATATATATATATTTTTTATATTTTATATTACACAAATGTAAATTCGCACACAATAAAAATGAGTTATAAATATGAGTTATATATGAATTAATCATATAAATATATCGGTAGACATGATTAACGGGTAGATATTTGTCAACCGGTAGAGATTTTGGTTATGCTCAAGCGGTCATGAAAGCGTATCGTTTGCATGCATTTTTTAGCACTGCGGCTTAAAAATAGGTGATTTTAAACCGTTGAAGTGTAATTAGCGGCAAAAGACAACTCATTTCACTATATGCGCATGCTCTCTGAGAGACTGTCTCAATGCTGCGAATGGTGATAAGAATTATGAAATTTTATTGGTATCAAATATTTTGATTACATAAAAACAAAATCATAAAACAAATTTTTACAGCAACAATAACTATATTGTGATATATATCATTATCGTAAAATAAAATGACTCGTATCATGATATACAATTTGGGTCATATCGCCCACCCTATGAGTTATATATGAATTTACATTACTAGTACATGTAAAACCCTTTCAAAGAGGGTCCAAAAATAAGCCAATTGTGAGTAAACCTGTGTTTTGGCAAGTAAACAGCAGAATTACACAGAACTTTATTAAAGTTCTCTCATTCAGAAAACTTATTGTAAACTGCAACATAAATTGTAGGAATTAAAATGACCTGTGACGATGTGAATTGTGTGCAAACCTTTTTAACAATTTCGCATCAGAAGTTTACCTAGAACATTTTTCAAATGTACATAGCAAAAAAAAAAACACCAAAAAGTGAATTTTGTACTGCTTTCAAATATTATGAGCCCTCAATATTTAATGGTACTTCGTTAATGCACAGTTAAGAGTTACTGCTAATTTTATTATAAACGTAGTAAAGTTTCTGCGTGTTTAATACCTCTGGCGTGAGCTCTCCAGTACGTGCTGCTTTTTCTGCTTCTCCAATGAGCACTCGAAGAGCAGCATCTGCTGCCTCCTGCTTCCCCTGCTTCTTATTACTAGCACACACTGCAGGAAACCACCGTCCTCCCAATTTTGCCTGGTATGTAAACCTGTAAAAAAGGGAGATACAATTGTGATATGATCTTTTTATTGTGTGGCAGAGCAGTGGGGAGTCAGACAGAATCCTGCTGCTTTTGTAATAAGTAGAGGTTGACCGATATATCGGTCGGCCAATATATCATTTTTTAATATATCGGCATCGGCCGATATACGCGTTTAGTAGCGCCGATTTAAAGTCAGACACGTCCGCGGGCAGCCCTGTGATATTGGTGCGGTGGAACGGTCCAGAACTGGCATAATGCTACAGCTGGTTTGCTTTCTTGCAGTTAACTTTAAGGACTGTAGTCGAAAACTATCAGCAGCTTGCTTGCTAACATATAAGCCCCAATGTTATAAGTTCCGTTTTATTTTTCCTGTATCGGAGTCTGAGAATTTCACTCTGTGCGTGGGGTGGAGAAGGCGGCAGCTCTCACAAACACTGCAGTGTGATTGAGGGCGAGGGCTACGTTACACCGCCCCGCTCACATACAGCACCGTGCTCGGAGACACAGAGCTGTCCTGACTGAGATAAATTAGAAAAGGTTTAAGAGATCGTTAATTTAGTTGTATACATGTTCTCCCATCCATATATTCTTTTGTAGTGTGGTTTTGGTCAAATTTACTAAAGTAAACATCGTCACGTGTGTACTTCTCACCGCTGTTTCCTGATGGTTTATAGAACAATTACTCCGAGTCGCCCTTGAGTATAAACACCTCTCCAAACGGACAAGGTGCGTGCGCATTCAGTGGAGGCTCGCGCTGGGGAGGCAGACGAAAGTATAAACAAGGCTTAAGCACCCTCAAACGCAAGCAAAAGCACCCTCAGTTGATACTGTAATAATATACTGCCGAAACAGATAGGGCAGATTTGCACATTTGTGTTCGCGCTCTGGAGAGCACCAAATGTGAGAGCGCCATCTATTTACAACGTGCTTTTGCAGCGGTGAGTAATGTAGCCAGATCTCTTGAACACGATCAGAATCTCACCGCTCAAAACGGCAGAGTTTTTATTCAGTGCTGAGTTAATGCAGGCTCGTGAAACTCGAGGCTATACAGTCTATAAAATCCATTGAATAAAACTATTGATTTTCATGCTGCTAAGAGGACCGACGGCCAACTGCATGCTGCAAAGTTTCGGAAGTGACATCTAAATATAAATGCTCGATTCACTCTGCACGAGACAGAAATATCCTCCTGAGAGATATTTTAGTGAATTTCTCTGACGACATACACCGTTTTGTCTGGATATTCTTATGAAATATGATATTCTTATGAAAAGATATTCTTACTCCCATTATTACACGTCTTTTTACATTACATATTGTCCCAAAAACAAATTACTATGCAAATTAGAATGGGAATGGCATTTATGGCCATGTTTATCATTAATACTTGGTCAGTTCATTGATTTGTTTGGTAATACCGTGCAGTGCACAAAATTAAGATTCAAGAGATGGTTCAAATCAGTGTTCAATAAATGAAGTTAAGTTTAGAAATGTTGTGCATCCACTTATTATTAGTGTGACATTTTAGCATGCAAATGAAGGGAAAAACTTCAAGATATCAACCCTAAAAATCAGCAGCACATATCGGCCATCGGCTGACCCTGACCTCTAAACATCGGCATCGGTTATAGAAAAACCCATACCTGTCGATCTCTAGTAATAAGGATATAAAGATCAAGAAATGTGACAAAGTTAGAGTGCAAGCGTACTTGGGCTCATGTGAGAGTCCTGACTGGCCCACCAGGCGGATTTCAGCAGCGAAGCCTCGAGCACGGGCGTACTCGAGGAGGCCGGACACTGCGTTGTTGTTCAGGTGGTTGATGAGGTCACCCACACCTGCTTCATGTGCCGCCTGGAGCTCAGATGCTGTCAGGGGGGGTAGCGAGGGGCACGCAGGAATTGCTGGCTGAGACTCATTGTCGCCCAGAGCAAAGAAATTAGCTGGAGGCTGGAAGAGATAGATTGTGTTCAGTCTACAAGCATACAAAAATCTCTTTCCATCTTTCAAATAGTCCTCTTTTTCTTCTTGTGCCGTCTCCAAACCTCTCTTCACCTTGTTAAGATGTAGTAGTCCATCTCCCATTAGCTCTTTCACGGCCTCCTCAGCTGCCAGCTGCCTCGCAGCTTTTTTACTGGGTGCTGAGGCTTCTTGGAAGAGACGGTCCCCAACCTTTACACGGAACATAAACCTGACACAGTAAAGTTTTCAAGTAAGAAAAAACAAGAAAGATGGTGGGAGAAAAGAGAGAATGACAAATCAGTCACAGTGGACACTGTATTTTCAAATCTACTGAGGCAGTTCTATTCCATTGAGCTCTGAATCCTCCCAATCAGCTTTTACAAATCGCACAGAACAGAATGGGTCATTAAGTGCTTTTTTAAAGAAATTCATATATATATGAATATAATTATTTTTTTATTTTTTTTCTCATCAAAAAAAACAAACAAAATAAAGTAAATAAGCAACATAATTAGATAATTAGAAATCCTTCTTGAGCACCAAATCAGCACATTAGAATAATTTCAGAAGGATAGGACACTGAAGACTGGAGTAACGGTTGCTGAAAATTCAGCTTTGCCATCACAAGAATAAATTACATTTTAAACCATATTAAAATAGAAAACAGTTGTTTTAAATTGTAATAATTTTGCAATATCTGTTTTTGCTATTTTTGCTCAAGTAAATGCAGCCTTGGTCAACATGACCAAAAGACTTCTTTCAAAAACATTAAAAATCTTACAACCCAACTATCTTCTACAGCCATTCAATGTACTGTTATACCAATAAAGCACACTGAAACTGAGAATGACAGAGAAAATATGCAATTTTGCATACAAGCATGCTGTCAATTCATGTTTTTGCCTACTAGAGCCAAAAAAAATTGTCTAGTAAGGCTAGTTTGGCAGGCAGTGCTACATTTACATCAAGGCCAGTAATCAGAGTCACTCTTTTGCTATAAGGACATAAATATCCACTGGCACATGACAGAACTATAAATGTATGTTTGTTTGTGGAGGCTTTCCTGAACCAAACTAATACTAGGATTTATCTTAAGTTAAACAAGAAATACGGAGAAACTAAAATCATCAAGTTCATCAAGATATTATACTAATATAATTATGTATGATATCTGCAATAATACAGCTACACCATCTAACTAACTGCTCAATCCTAAAGTAAAATAAAGCAAAATCAAGTTGTGTGTTGTTAATAAGGGTTTTTCTTTCACACTTGTACACCTTCTAGTGATGCATGATTTGTTTTTAAATCAAATTGTGATTTGAAATGTGATATAACACATCTGCTGCTTAGATATCAAGGAAAAAAAAAAAACGGTATAAAATCATACTGAAATTACACTGGGATTACATTGCAACAGAAATTTCTCATTTGAATAAGCACCTAATTTCAAATATGACTTAGACCAGTGCCTAAGATAGGGTTTGTGTGGAGTGCTCAGATCAATGAAAACACTGAAGCACGCATGCAGACTATGTATTCATTTCATACTAGGCCATATCACGATTGCAATATTATTGTGATTGTTTCTTTAAATTTGTCAATGCAAATTCCTTTGATGCAGACTCTGTTAAATGGACAATAGCTCCTTACAACATCTAATACTTTTATAATTACTCAATTTGGGGAAACAGTGTAACCAAAACAAGAACCAGGACAAAAAAAGAAAGATACAGATAAAACAACATTTCAGGGCAGGATCAGACAAAGCAGGCATTGTTTTACACCCAACGAGGGCTGCACGATAATGGTTAAACTGATAATCACAATTAATAATCACGATTATTCTATCAAAAAGGATAATGTAGTTATGGCCATTTTGCATGTTCTTTACCAACCTACACTTCACCCAAAAGGCCTGTAGGTCGCACACCGACTTCATTTAACCAACTATGATAACTTCGTTAGATGGTAAATCAATACAAAACTAATGGTTTTGGTGAACGCTTTGTAATCTGTATTCACATTAGATTTTTAAAGCAACACAATTCATTTGCAAATGAGAAACCACAGATTTAGATTTTAGAAAACCTTTAGGAACTTCAAAAGATAAAACGGTGAAACTCCTAATATTTTTTTTTTCCCAATAATTCTAAATTATGTTCATTTTCCCAACATTGTCACATAGGTTGCAAAGGTGCATTTATTCTGCAAACAGTAAGGTGGAGATCCGTATTGCATTTGTTGAAATTCATCGCTGAAGGTTTGATCATGGCAGATTTAGGTCACACATATAGTACAAGTGGCTTGTGAAGAAACAAAGACTGTCTGTGTGACACTTTCATTGAAGCAGAATTTCACTGTGGAGATCGCCAAACATGCTTGTTTTCAGATCATCAGCGCTTCTTCCGCATTTAGAGGGAGCGCATGCACAGATTAAGTAAAACACCGGGGAAGAAAGTATATCCTTTTAAGGGAAAAGCTCTATTTGGGGGATTTAAGCTCTTCGCATCTGGCAACCACAAGCATGACTGTAGTGGAGGCTTGTTACCAATGCTAGATATAACGCAAATCCCAAAGAAAAAACACGTTAAGGATAAATAAGGAGCAGGCCAATATCGTGACGATTATTTGTAATCAATCGAGAGAAGCAGATATCGCTATCGCGATTAATCGTGCAGCCCTATACCCAACCAAAAAAAACAAACACACACTGTAGGGGCAAAGGGAATAAACGACACAGGAAAAACATAGATAGTGAGAAAAGGGGGGAACAAATAAAGAGACAGAGGAGAGAGAAGAATAGCGCTACCAAAAAGACAACACAAAAGCTCAGTAGGTTCTGTAACAGCAACAAGGGGAAATGGGGAAAAGACATTAAAAAAAAGGGAGATTCGAGGACTTTAAGAAGAAGAGCAAGAATGAAAGGAGAAACAGAATATGGAAATAAGGAGAATGTGTGGACAGCAAGAGGACAGAAGAGCCTGGAAAATAGACACACCAGGACAAAAAGCATGTGACTTTCTGTAGCAGGATTAAAGGGATGTAACCTAAAGCCCTTTACTGTGGGATGCATTTTACCGTGGATCATGGGGGGGCCCTTCCTGTCCTGTCTTGATAAACTGGATGGCATTCCCACTGCGCTGACTGTGCTCCATCAGAACAGAAACAGGATTCTTTCCTCCAGGTAGAGACCGAGAAAGAGCCTGGGGCGGAGTCTCTGTACCACTCTTTAGAAATTATATGAAGAGAGAGAGAGAGAGAGAGAGAGAGAGAGAGAGAGAGAATAAACAAATAAATACATTTTATATTAAACTAAATCAATATTATATTTAAATATTTTTATATTATATTTTATATACACAACATACATTTTAGGAAAGTACATACAGTATATTTAAGTAAATAGGACATCAAAGAGATCATCTATGGGAGATTAAATGATCAGGTTTCATGCAACTTTGATACAGAAAAAGAAAACAAACATACTTGCATATCATCTGCCAGGTCAGTGGTTGACTCAGCTCCCTCAAAGCTTGGTTCTTCCTCTTCTTCTTCACCTGCTCCCTTCATCTCTCTCCAAAGAATCTTTAGGGTTATGGCTGCAGCATCTTTTTTGGCCACTTTTTTGTTTGAACCCTCAGCTGGTGGAAACCTGCGACCATCTAACATGACCTGCATCCGAAACCTGGAGACAAAAAAAAAAACTTTTGTAACATCTCCAAAAATACATTGGCTGTTTAACAAATTCTTAAATTAATCACAGCTGTGTATCTGCCGTCCAAACACATACACTTCCAAAAAAGCCAGAGGCTTAACACAGACAAACAAATGCTGACATGCATACATAAACTTTTTATCTACTAACCGGGGGTCATGTGAGGGTCCAGACTGGTCCAGAAGTAGAAATTCACAAGTGTGTCCAAGATGCTGAGCAAACTCCATCAGCCCACTAACTGGGTTCTTACCGCGGGCCTCCTTCAGTTTCTGGAATCTGCTTGTCTCCAGGCTTTGGGCTGGGGGAGGGGGAGCAGCCAATGAAACAGCAACCTCGGAGCGGATCGTGTTCAGGAATTCTGGAATATCATCAGAAGCCCACTGTGAACGTTCTCCTCCATTACTGGCCATATCCTGATAGTATGAGAACTGATGGGGAGGAGGTTGGTAGCGGAAGGTGGAGGAGGAAAGGTCACTGGTTTTGGGGGGTATTGGCTCCAAGCTAGGCATGTGAATCTCTGAGTTACCAAAAATATTGTTGTTGTCCAACATCTCCACCAATGGATTTTCACCCCCTTCCATCGGCACTGCTCCAATATCACCTGAAAAATCAAATGCATCATCTGCTTCCAACTTGACCGAAGCCACGTTTGCAATCCCTTCAGCTGCCAAGTTCAACATCTCAGCACTGTTCACATCTTGTTTTGCACTCGCAGCAACTTTTCGTTGGCGGTCCATCTTTTCCTGCCGGTGTGCACTAAGTGCCCATGTAGGTGGAGTAACTTCAGTGTTGCGCCTTACATCACCTTGTTTCTCCATGGCATAGAGTGTGGGATTAACCTGCTTGGCACTGCGCAAGCCAAGGTTCTTGGCAATAACAAGCGCATTGCCCGTACCCACTTCATAGAGGTACTGTAGGATCTTCTCTTTGCCATCTTTAGAATCGGCCATTGTTGACAAGGTTACCAACTGCACTGCAGGTAAGAGAGTCTGTTGATCCTGGACAGGAAACAATGTTTCACAGGTATCGTCACCTTCAGAGTCTTCCGACCGGTCACTGATATCGGCGTCAGCCTCAACGAGGATCTGTGATGCAGAGGGAGTGCTGGTGAGATGCTCTCTAGACTCTTGGTTTATGGATGAACTCTGACCTGGCTTTTTCACAGAATCCTGCGATTGGTCTCTCCCTTTGATGGGCTCACTGTCCTCTTCCTTGCAGAGTCTCCACAGAGGAGGAGTCTCACCTTGCTTCACTGCTTGGTTTGTCCTTAAGAGGGCATATAAAGCCTTATTAACAATCGTCTTGGGAAGACCAAGCTTTTTTCCCAAGGCCCTTGCTTGAATGGTTTCGTCTGGCCCGAGTGACGTCAAAAAAGCAAAGACCTGTTGCTGGATCTCAGGGGTCAAATACAGAGACTCTCTGACCAAGCCAGGAGAACTGGAAACCTTGCTGGAAACGCTACTGCAGGACAAAGAGTCAGAGTTGTCTACCTTTGTTATCCGGTCACCTAAACTCAGACTATGAAGGCCAGAGGACACATCATCTGCCTGTGCATTCCAGTAATGTTTAGTCTGTTGATTTGGATAATACTGTCCCTTCTGGTGAGGGTGATTCCACCCTGACTTTTTCTTAGGTCCAAAGTTTCCTCTGCCTCTGGCGTAGCAGTCTCTTCTTCCAAAACTGTTACCGCTTGTTTTGAAGTCGCGATAGCCTGTCTGGTAGTGGAAAGGCCCAGTTGAGACGTTTTCCCCTTGGCTGGAGATTTGGGACCCTCGCTGCTGGGGTGCTTTGAATTGCGGAGCCTGTGCGCTCTGCCCCCTGAGGAACTGCACCTGATATTGTCGGAAGCTTACACCATTTAAGTCGGAGATCTGATCACTGCTGTGCTGGGGGGCAGCCCACAGGGGTGGATCAGAGGGACTAGGGGGAAAAGGACGACCACGTGAAGACACGCCAGGAGCACCCGGGTAAGAGGAGTAAAGAGAAGGGTGCGGATAGCTGGCAGATATAGAGCTGGGGCTTGGGACACAAGGGCCCCGTGGGTGACCAGTGGTCGTGTAGGAATGAAACGGAGGTTTTCCCTGTTGGGGAGGGAGAGAGGATCGCTGGCAATCTTTGTTAAACCCTCCTCTACCTCTGCTCATAGCGCAGGGGTCGGGGGCGAGGAGGGAGTAGCGTTGGGCTTGGTGGACGTGTTAGGATGAGACTCAGTTGTTGGATGTAATGTCACAACGATAGTAAAGGCTTAGTCTGTGCACTGCTGCTTCTGCAGAGAGACATAGAACATCAGAAAAATCCATTAAAGAATGCAAAGTGAATGCATGCTTTTTGATGTTGCAGTGTCACTGTACAGACACACAAATGATATCGGCACATTTCTTGGCAACACAGCAGACTGTAATTTGAATACTTGGTAAAAGGCTCACAGATTAATTATTCATGCTTATTGTGACAATCAATTTATTTCTGGCTTAGCGAGTAATTTGCGGATCCTTAAGGTGAGGGAAAGTGGTCATGGGTATTAGAGGAAAAAACTTTCAAGGACATCTCCAAATGTGAGCAACTATAGTAGCTAAAGCACAATGATGAGTAAACCTGTTTTATAAGAGACTGGCAAAACATTGGAAGACAGAAAAAAAGTGAACCTAACACTAGATTACAAAATGCAGTACTCCCTACAGCATAGTGTAGATCTGGTGTGAATTGCTGTGCGAGTTTAAAATAAGTTGCTTATTAAGATTCTACAGTCCTCACAATACAGAAAATTATTTTTTAATAGATTCAGGCAACAATAGCGCAGAAAAATCACACATTACATAAGACAAAGAAAAAAAACTGAATGCAAGAGCTAGATTTCTAACCACATACTTTTTGCATGTTACTCTGTCACATTCCAGCGTACAAAGAAAATGAATATTTTAAAGAAAATTACATATCTAAACTCACAGCCTCCTATCAAACCCTATCATATACAACAGTTAATTCAGCACCTTAATACAGCTTCACATTTAACTTCAGACATAATAGCTCACTCTCTAAATAAATGTGAGGGTAAGCGAGAGGGAAAGTGATTCTCCTCAATCACTTTCCATGTGATCCTCCATGTGCATGCTGAATGTATGTTTTGATGTCCTAAATACAACGGTACTAACGTGGCACTCCAAGGTATTTTAAAGAATACCATGATGTTACCACTTGTTCACGCTAAAAAGTACAGTACAAAATAACAAATGGTTTAGATTCAGAGCAGAAATTATAGCCAATTAGTCATTTAAATAAATGAATGTCTTCAAAACTGAGAGCTGAAGTAGATTGGTTATTATTTAAATATTAGAAAATGACTATGATAAAAAAAATTGAAACTGTTACATTTAACAGTTACATTAATCCTCTTAACCAATGAATTTCCACATTATCACAATAAGGAGTTTAACTGCATTCACAAAAAGCTAATTCTAACCAGCACAATATTTCTAAGAAAGCAACTATATATGCTCGACACAAATGACGTATCCAGGACATTCCCATGACTTTGAAAAGTGGTCTGGATTCTGTAACTTTTAAACTCCCTGATATTTCTAGGTATCCCATGACCGTGGAAAGATGGGAACCCGGTATAGAGCAAATTTAGTACAATCACCCAAAAGCTCAAAGGATGAAAATAATAGGGCGTTTACTACAACACTATGTAAAAGGCTTCTAAATATAAAGCCTTCTTTAAAAATGAATCACTGACTCCTAGCTCTAGCACATATTCTACAGTAATGATTCAGTCACTTTGACAACAAGGGTTGTCCGACGAACCCAGAAAGTTATACATACCACAAAAACAACTGAAGGTATAAAACAAAGCAAAACAAAAAAACAGATGAACTTTACAGATGAAATAGATGAGGCCTAGACGCGTGCACGGTGTTCCGCTTGAAAAATGAAAATGAAATAGACGGATTACACTCCAGCAATACTCCAACGTTTTTCCCGGTGGCCTCTGCAAATGTTTTAGATCCACAAACTCCACAACACGAGATGGCCCTGAGATTTGTCTACACTTTTTGAAATAGTATCAGCAATAAAAGAAATTTGTAAACGCAGAATGCTACGAACTAGGCACAGATCACTTTAGGTTTCGTTTTCTATTCTTCTCCAAGCTCTCAAACTGGTGTCTGCAAAATTCACTCATAACAGGCATTTCGCCAAACTGAACCCAGGGGGCGCCATTAGTCAGAAGCGCTTGAAAGTTATCAAAAGGCCCATTTTACAAACGGGAATTACACCATTTAGTTATAACAACATCCCAATGGAGTAAACGTATCTGAAAACGCATAACTAACAAGAAATCATTCCTAGGTAAATAAACTGTGAAACAACTCGCGGGGGTCGACTGTATTCATATTACTGCATATCAGTTAACAGTGCGACATATTAATACTGCATCGCACTACTCATTTTATTATAGCCGTTGAACTATTGGTTTCGTTTCAGATTTCACCAGCCAGCAGACGGAAAGCAAACCTCCACCTGCGACCCCCCAGATGCATAATACATGAGGTTACAGTACTGTGACCGACATGAAACTGCACTGCAGTTTATAACCTCCTGTCGAAGCCTGAGGTGGCAAAACATCTTCAGAAGCTCGTGAGTGTAAAACGGATCTGAGGATGCGCGTGCCTCGACTCTCTAAATTAAAAAGTCCGAAATAATACGGGTCATGTACGGACAAAACACAGTTTATTCGGCTACTTGTTTGTTCTCAGCCTTGCTCCTCTGGTTTTTTGTTTTGTTTTTATATTCCTTCTCAAATTCCGTGTGTTTGTCCCAATGGAAGTGTCTTGCATTGTTGTTTGTTCCCTGCCTTGTTATGTACATTCTGCAATTACGCTTTTTTATTTTATTTTATAAAAACAAAAATATCAGTTTATCCAATACACACAGTCAGGCAAAGTTACAACTTAGTAGCTCAGGGCTAAAATACTGAAAGACAACAACTGCTTTCATCACCATTATATGCAAGAGTAGATATATAGCCTAACAGTATATTCTTTAAATTCATGCTAATCTATTAACATCACTGCCATCTTTATTTATTTTATGTTTTTTACGTCACTGCATTTATTGTGCGTTTTGATTAGATTTTTTTAGGCTGTAAAACTACTAATAACGTATTTTACTATTTTCTTCATGGGCTACAGGAGTATTGTAGTGGTAACAGTGTAAAGTGATTGTATTAATAATTATATGGTACTTTTTTTTGTTATTGTCCGGAATCTCTGTTAGAATTTGAATAATTCGATTTTTTAAATTGTATTTAGTAATTAACCGCAAAAACATTAGACTACATACATACATCATTTCAAGAGTTCCCCAAGAACGCCATGGTTTGGCGTTATGGTAATATCATAGTATTATTTTTGTTCTTGCTTAACAAAAACATCTTTTTTTAAACTAACTCCAAAATAATCGTCTTGGTCCAATTTCAACAAGCCCTTTAAGTTATGAAAATCGATAACTAGTCACAAGGACATCGGAGGTTGATCAGTTTAAAAGAACATATCGCTGCCTACGCAAGTAACGTTAATCAAATACAAACCACTATAAAACATTTGCTAATCTTTAATTCAACTGCAAGCGTGCAACAGAATAAAATTAGAGGTAACTATAGGGCGAAAAGACTCAATGGATATGGCAGTTAATGCGACAGCCAACGACGAGCAGCGACCGAAGAAGCTTTGAAGCATCTCTCTCACTCCAGGACAATCCAGTTCCCGTTCCGTTCCGGAAAAGCGTTGATATAGTAAATAACATAAAGCTATGTAAGTTACAGAGAGTAAATATACTTACATGCGCAGACGACGTAAACAATCCTGCAACGTCCCTGCAAGAGGCCACATGCAGATTGAAAACACAGCGCTGGTGAATGACAATGAAATGTGGCGCGGAGCTGCGACGGTGTTTTTGACGCTCTCTGATGACGTAGGATTTCGCAAGACACCGCAATGTGATCCTGAAAACACGATCGGTTATTAATGAAACGAAATAACTATTTGTGTATTGCATGACTTGAAATTGTTAAGTAATTGTTTAGTAAATAACGGCTGTTATGGTTTATACCTAGTAATATTCCTATTGTCGATGAGTATGAAATAAATGTAATATGAAATATTTATAATAATATTAATTTATCTGATTTTCTTGCCCTTTCCTCACTCTGGAGCTTGAGTTTTCAAACTGGGGTTCGCGGAGAAAAGTTTAGAGAAAAGTGTAAAAAAAAAAAAAGTAAAAAAGAAACTACTACTATTACTAATAATAATAATAACAACAACAATTAAAATAGTTGGTTGGTTTAATCCTAGTTAAATATACAAATACATTTAAAATAAACCTAAACTCATTAAAATACATAATAATTAGATTAAATAACTAAATAAATAAAACGTTTGATTAAAAAAAAAAAAAATATATATATATATATATATATATATATATATATATATATATATATATATATATATATATATAGTAGCTACATTAATTTAGATTTAAATAAATACATTGTGATTTAAATATTTAGCTGCCTTTAAAAATTTAAGATGAGGATCCCTATAGGGATTGCAGGGGTATGATCATATTTGGCGGTTCATGGCATCTAAAAGATTAAAAAACCCTGCCCAGACTGTTCGCTGCAGGCTTGTTTTGTCTGATTTAACCAGACAGTTCTAAAGGTGTACATGACAGACTCGGTGACTACTTAATAGACCCGTATCAGCAGCTTCAGTGGCAAGTTGAACTTCCTCAGCTGGCAAAGGCAGTAGAAACTTGTACTAGGACTGACGCTCATGCTGCTGCTGAAGTGACACAAGCCGTCTTGTGTTTCAGGTCCCATTTGTTCTTTAATTGTTAAATGGCTGATAAAATCACTGGGGTGAAGGTCAGTGACATGACCCACAGACAGCAACACTACTGTTACTAATCCCATTCACAATTTATACGGCTGCTAAATTATTCCTGCATTGGCACCTTGTGCCCACATCTTTTGATGTACTTGGATTATTACCCTGCCCCTCTGATATTGTCTGTCACTGGTTCAGAAAAGCAACATCTCACAGGCCACCAAAAGGTCATAGACAAACTTTGGGTCAATAAATCAATTTATTTAAAAGAATATGTTACATTTTATTATAATGCTATGACCAAACATTTTGCTTTGACATTAATTCATGTCAACTTGAGATTTTCAATTTCAAAACCTCCTCCAGGTATACTGTTTGTTTTGATTTATTTGCAGTATGTGTCCTACATTGCTTATTTCGGTTTATACTAGTCACTTTGTAAATGTACTTTGTGCCTTATTTCTGAAAAGGTTACCCAAAAACTCACAGCGCTGAAAATACTGTACACAGAGATATTTGTGTTCCATATTCAAATAAATTAAAGTCTTAACCAATAGAGAAAAACAACCAGAGCAAACAAACAGAGAGAATGAAAGAGTAAAGAATGAGAGAGGAGGAGAGACGAAGCTAAGTCTCATCTTAAAGTCTATGACAAGAAAGAAGAGATTTGATCCGTATGCTTAACCAGAGGCTTTGCACGAATCTGTGAAATCCCATGATAACCAGCATAACTGTTATATAAGAGAGTTGTTGTAATCTAACACAACATAAATCCGTTGATGGGTCTGTTCAAAGTCGTTGCTCAGTTTGTCTATTAAAGGAACAGTCCTGGTTGAATACTAGCTAATTTATTTTGATTCACCACTTTATAACAACCACATAATATCAAGGTTATGTGGAGCCAATATTCAGATGATTTAAAAGAAATATGAAGTTAATAAAGCATTCTACTTCTGGTTAAACTTCTGTATTATTTGAACTGTAAAGTTGCTCATCAGTCATTTTAGGGTTTAGAGGTTATGTTTTCATAGCTTCATAAATTTGGATATATCATTACACAGAAAATGTAAACAATATGACAAAAATCGTGTCGCATTGTCTTGTGACTGTATTAAACCAGTCAGTATTTATAAGGTTTCCCATTAATTTCCATTATAAAAGTGCCTCACTGTAACTGTAGATTACTTTTTGTGTTAATCAACATTGTGGCAATTGAGCTTAACTTGTATTGAACCAGGAATATTCCTTTGAATTCAATGAATGTGATGAAACTTAAATGGAACAATGCAGCACAGAAATGGCATGCTGTCAGTCTTTTAACACACATCACACATACATGTCATTTAAAAAGTGCAAAACATGTCCTGACTGGTCTGACAGATTTGTATGCGCCTGCGCTACAAGAATTAAAATGGGGGTGGGGGTGGGGGGAAATGAACAAACACTCACACATGGTTTGACGCAGACGGCTTCCTGTGCGGTCAGAGCCACCTACTGCTGGATGAAGGCATGGCAGCCTAAAACTCAAACCAAGCAGCCCGATATTCACACATGATTAACACTATTGGCTTTCCAATTCAGTGCTTCACATTTATAACACTGTTAATACAACTGAACTTATATATGAGCAGAGTGAACACCCACACAGCACTTTTACAGATGATTAGTGGGCAGGTGTTCAAGATTGATGGCCAGACCCACACAGACTCTCTGCAGATTTACAACACTCATAATTCACAAGTTTTTCATATTCCACAGCCCTTGAGTGTTCACTTATTAAATATTTTGTCTAATTTAATCATGCATTTAGCTACCAATATAAATATTTTCAGTTGTGTTTAGGTCAATGACACGACTGTCAATGAAGAGAAAAAAAAAAAAAAAAAAAAAAAAAAAAAAAAAGGAAAAACATGGGCTTTGTAATAATTACCGCAAAATATTATAGCAAATGTGAGAGGCATTTGAATTACGTGTTAGGCAATTCAAAAAGGTCAGAGAACCACTGATTTAAAAAATAAATAAATAATAATAAGAATAAATAAAAATAAATTTTATATTATATATATATATATATTGTTTTTACCATTATTATGAATTATCATCATGTTTTGGGGGGGTGGGTGATGGGGGCTTGCACCACATGACATTTCAAATCCTGAACTAAAAAAAAAAGGGAAAAAAGAAATTTAATATCAATGTGTGTGTGTGTGTGTGTATATATATATATATATATATATATATATATATATATATATATATATATATATATATATATATATATATATATATATATATATATATATATATATATATATATATATATATATATATATATATATATACACACATCACATTTTTACATTTTTTTTTATAAATAACAGATTTAAAAGGAGTGTCACGTCATTGACCCATTTAACACATTTTACCAGGAGAAAATTGCATTAAAATCTGCACAGAAATTCCATCTGGGTCTGGCGATGGCTAATGCAACCAAATACTGCTTTGGAGAATAAAAGACAGATGAGAGCACAAAAAACAATTAAATTAAAAACCTCGGTTCAGCTAAAGGGCTGAAAATCTGTACAAACCTACTATCAACACAGTGGCAATAGTGAGGTAAGAGACAAATTAATGTGGAAAAGCATGGAAAGTATTGATCTGTCTCTCTTGCCCTCGTTTCTACTCGCTTAAAAAGCCTTTTTCTCTTTCCCTCTCTCACTCTGATTGTCCAAGTGAAAAATGAAGTAATGTTTTTGTTTTATATTCTTTTTTTTTTTTAAAGGTGAACTATGCAACTTTTTTGTTTTCAAAATGTACATAGTGGAGCGAGTACATCATGAATCTATCGTCCAAACTGTTTTTCTTATTCTGAATCACTACGGTACACCTATAATAGGCGTTTATATTTGGACTATTTTAGACCGAGCAGGATCCCGACAGCTGTGGAGTAGCCCAGTACCTGTGTGACTCGTTATAGACATGTTCTGCCGTACGACTCCGTTTTGTTTAACCGCTAGAGTGCCAAAAGTTATATAGTGTACCTTTAAATTGTTCCATTCTGAGAGAGCATCTCTGCCCTCACAGGTGCTTGTGTTAGTGTCAGGATGATGCATTAGTCAGATCGCCGACATTTCCATGTCTTTAAATTGACACACTCCCCAGAAGCACCGTTCTGAAGACCTCGTCTTGTTACCAGTCACATGACATGAATTAGTCACAATGCTGGTGCCATGTCAATGACCACGCCTGTCTCCTGGAGCATTACAGTCTTTCAGCGTCGTCTCTCCTGTCCTGAGCTGGCGGATAACTCCAGTACATCCAACATAATTCTGTCCAGTCCAATGAAATGAAATGATGGCGTAAGTCTTTAAAAGTCTCTTGTAGTTTCTTATTTTCATCATTGCACTATGGTTGTCTCCTTTCCTGCTTCACATCTTCGTATTTCAGTATGTGTGTGTCAGTGGTGGAGTGCATGTAAGCATATGGGACTGGTTTGAAATGTTTTCTGAGTCTCTGTATGCGGCCTTTAGTGTACGTGTGCATGTATTCGAGAATTCAAGAGGAGATGATCTCTTCGTTCATGTGCCTCCATCCCTTCTGTGTCTCAACAGTTGGAAAATATTCTGTCAAAGATAGACAAGTTTCAGAAGAGCACACATTATGGATGGACATTAAATGTCCACAATTCAATACGGAGGCAGGCAGAGCCTTACCTTACCGCACATACCATCTTTACTGCAGTTTTTATTGTCCTTGTCCGTGGCCTCCTCTTCAACCTGTAAGAATATATCAAACTTAAAACAACAGAGAAAAAGGCAAGCAAACACTCATTTAGAACTTAAGTACCCACCTCTTTTCTCCATTTGAGCTCACAGAAGACTCTCTCAAAGCACTCGTGCATGTAGTTGAACTAGAAAAGGAAAGGCATCTTTAATGCACAAGAATACATGCAAGTTGCAAGATCACATGGACGTATGAGACTCACATAAGGAGTGAAGATTTTGACCCAGCGAGGTTTCTTCTCCCCTCGTGCGTACTCGAAACAGAAAGCCATTCCCTCTTCATCCGTGTCCCATCTCTGCATCTCAGACCATTCGAATGCTATCACCTGATTCTGTAATGACACAAAGGGCAAATCATTAAGTGATATAAAACTGTGATCTGAACTGTTTTTTCTAATTTTTAAAAGTAAAGTTACTGAGTGATATCAACAAAATCTACTACAATCATTACATCTAGTAAGCAACTTTTCACTCCTTTAAAGCAAACACATTCACCTCTAGAGTGCCATCCTCTGTGCACGCATGGAGTTTAAAGTGGCGGATGCTAATCGCTGTGATGACGTGACCTTTCCTACGCGAGTCACAGGAGCAGTGCGGGAAAGTGATCTCATTGTAGCCCTCACATGTCCTCAGAATACTTAAATACTACAGAGGAAGAAGGTACAGGAAGATTAATTTTTTTCACAATCACTTTTCAATTAGAGATGCATTTTCTTCAGTCGAAAAGAAATTAAGTTTCAAGGATTTGAAAACATTCAAGGTAGGGATGTTGACGATTAATCGATGATCGTTTAATTGTCGATAATACATTTAATCGATAAAACGTATCGATCATCGATTAAGCAGGATCATGCACGTGCGCGCTGCTTAACCGCGAAACATGTAAGCAGACACGAGGAAAAATTAAGCGAGTACGCCAGAGTTCCGTTTGGGACCATTTTACAGCTGGAGTTACACCATCATGTATGGCGTCAAAAGGTGGACAAAACAGCGCAAGCGCATAAACACGGTGCACAAGTGAATTACAACAGTGTGAGCACCGTGACAAAGTTACGAGTCCCGCGAGTCCTGACAAGTTACACACGCGCAGATTTGAACGCACGCGCAGCTGAAATCTTTACGCAGTGAGGGCAAACGCAAACATGGTTGTGCTTTCCAGACTGTAAAAAATGTAAGTTGTAATGTTGTGTTTATTTTGTGTGGGCCGGTCTATATCTGATTCATCTCATAGGATGCATTTGGTTAAGAATTAACGTGGTAGTAAAGCATGCCGGTGATCAGCTTCAGTGCGCACAACTCAAACAGCACTGCACAACTAATAATGACTATGATTGGGACTGTCATATTACATAACATTATAATGAGAAAACTATTGTAATAAAACATGGGTTTAGTTTGCTGTTTCATTGCGTTGCTCCAGGAAGAGCACGTGCACAACATGAGTCATGCATTCTGAATAGCTTAATTCAAGTTCACTTGTGCATTTGAATCATTTTGTGCAGATATAATTTGTAATATTATGTTTATTTTGTATATATCTGATTCATCTCATATAGGATGCATTTCTTTGAGCTAAATATCGTGCTAGCAAAGAACTTAAGTGTACCGGTGTTCATTCAGCGCGCACAGCTCAAACAGCAACGCACAACTAATAATAACTTTGATTGGGACTGTCATATTACATAACATTAATGAGAACACTATTTTAATAAATCGTTGTGAATTCATTGGGTTTAGTTGCCATGTCCAGCGTGTTTTGTTTCAGGAAGAGCGCGTTCATTCTGAATAACAGATATGAGGCGGCATTGGTGAAGCCTTGTATTAGAGGTTATATTTGATTATTAAATAAGTAATTGAATGAAATGATCAATCGCACTGACTCATTTTACAATCCTACTAGCCCTTTATTTAGACTAAAAACCCTTCTCATTCATTTGGTGAGGATCATGGTGTTTTGAGCAGCATTTG
Source organism: Rhinogobio ventralis (assembly GCA_039654625.1). Classification (NCBI taxonomy): domain Eukaryota; kingdom Metazoa; phylum Chordata; class Actinopteri; order Cypriniformes; family Gobionidae; genus Rhinogobio; species Rhinogobio ventralis. The sequence goes on from CM077201.1 coordinate 20,851,700, forward strand.
CACACCCTGTCGGCTATAAGCCACTGATGTAGACGCATATTGCAGTATTAAGGCTAACGATTAATCGATTAATTGATCATTAATTTAAACGACGATCGTTCATGGGAATTTATGTAAATTGACATCCCTAATTCAAGGATTTTCCTCCATATAATGTACTTCAATGGCAACCAACAGGTCCAAAATCAATGCAGTTTCAAAGCGCTTCGAAGGGCTTCAAAGGGCTCTGCACTATCCCAGCTGAGGAATAGGGTCTTATCTAGCGAAACGATCGGCCATTTTCAAGATTTTTTTTAAATTTACATACTTTTTAACCACAAATGCACGACTTCAGTGTTGTGATTATTTACGGCGCATGACATCACGCGTGACGTACGTGGAAGTACCGACCCAGTGCCGAAACACTCCATCTCATGTTCTCCTCCAACTTCAAAATCGTCCGACATCGTTGTTTTACCTTTATTTTTGTAAATGCTTTAGTCTTTGCACCTTTGTTTTAACACTGGGTCGGTACTTCCGCCCATGTCAAGGCCTCAATCTTTCCGAGGTAATGACGTCATATGCTGTTAAGAAGGAAAAAAAACAACTTACATTTCTTTTCGACTGAAGAAAGAAAGACATGAACATCTTGGATGACATGGGGGTGAGTAAATTATCAGGAAATTTTCATTTTAAAAGTGAACTAATCCTTTAACCTCCACTCATTCCAATAACTGTGCATTGTTTGGAGACTGACCATGGTCATTTTCCTCTGTTCAGTGAGCTTTTGGAGCTGGTAGGATGTCTCTCCCACTTTGATGAATCCCTTTTTCACATCATCCAGAGCCTGAGAGAGAGGACACAAATAAACACCAGTACAGACTGAAAACGCATTGCCACAAACACATTTTCTTGAAACACACATACACACAGACCTGATGAAAGCAATAGTTGATAGCCAGCTCGTTGTCATTGAGCAGAATCTCTTCCTCTGTGGAGAAGAGCCACTTGCGGAGTGTGAGGCAGGTGCCTGGGATGGCAGATGTGTAATTCTGCACATACAGCTTATGTGGAAACTCATTAGGAGCCAGCTTGCGTGCTGAGAGATCGAGAGAGACAGAAATATAGATGTATAAGCGGTAAGAAACAAGGACAGAGAGAAAGTGTGAAAAATGAAGTGTCAGAGTATTTACAAAACCATAGAAGGACTTTTTGTACTTCATTTATTATTATATATTACTTTAAATCATTAATATATATTTAGATATGAAATGTATATATAAAACTAATCCATAAACATTGAGCTTGATTTGAACACATAACCCTGCTGCTTAAACACATGAGTTGAGACAGGCTGGTCAAACATGTTCAAAGCTGCTCTATGAAACCATGCAACTCGTGTCACACAGTGGGATCTCAGCTGTCATTAATGTCAGACTGTACGACAGTCAAGACGTGTTAAAAACAGATGCGTGCATGAAAACTTGTCCAGAGTTTTACATCAACCCATTTACGTTTGGTGACAGTGAGCTGCATTACACACGGGACTGAAATGGTGGCTAACAAAGAAATCTTTAGCGTTAATTTTGATCATGGCTTGTCTTGAAAAGCCAAGTTAATTTGACGGTAGTCATAGGAGAAGTCACACTGCTGGACTGTGCGCCAAATCTCCTGACACTGACAGAATTTCGTCTGAGGTCAAATTTGATTGCAACTGTCATTAATCGGCTGTCGGTGAACATGTCAAACTAACGATCAAAGACTACAGATTTTAACCTAGGATCATCAGAGGAATCTTTTAGGATTGTCAAAATTTGTCTCAGGTAACCAAATCGTGGCCAAAATCATACAATGTGAACCCATCTTTACTGCTTGGATATTTTGGGAGCAATTAAAGATAGAAGTACAGCAATTTTGTGACACATCAAATCATAAAATGTGGATGGGGCTTTGAAGATAATTTAGCATGAATCACACACGGGAAAACCACACATACTGGCCGAGCACATGTTTACTGTATAAATTTAATATAGATTCATCTTTGTGTTTTGTAGTTTAATGAAGACAAAAGCAGATATTTATAGGCTGCTGTCACTTTAAGAGCTAATGCACAGATCCAATATAATGATACAAATCAGATTTCTCGCTCAACTCCCCACATTCACTTAAGACATAAAGAGACAAAAGGATACTTGTCGAGACGTGTATTTTAACATAATTTTGTATGTATGTGTCCAACCAAGTGCATGGAGATGGAATTAATTCGGAGTTTGCACACTCTGAAATGTTTCTCTCTTAGTGTGTGCGTGCTTCAGGTTTGTGCGGCTGTGCGCATAGATAACAGTGTGCGAGTAATGAATTAAATTCTCCTCTGCCTCTTCCACCGCTGGAATGGTTTAAAATCTATTGATTGTGTAAACTAGCAAGACAAAACACGTGCAAATGATAACCTTCCACTATGGCAGTTAAACTTGCAATTAATCCACAAATGTGTGCTGAACCGCGGAGCCTGGTTCATACGGATCAACTACGATCTGTTTAACCCCTAAAAAATATTAAATGTGAATAAATTGTGAGGTGTCCATTCAAGAGTAATTATTGTAATTCTGCATCAGTGAATTGCTGTACATTCAGAGAGAAGAAAAAGAAACAACAAACAAACAAATTTCTCTGTACTATATGTCTTTATAGTTGTAATGAATTTCTTGAATAAATGTCTCAATTACAGTAGACCTAACAGTTATGATATTTGCGGCTTTAAAGCAATTGTTTTATAATGTAGTAGGTTATAAATAAACGTGAAGTGACTTGACTGGATAGTGCCGAATTGCAGAGCTTGTGCAAATGTATCCACATCACTATGATCAGATGATTTCTTAACTGCTGATTTCTCACTACTATTTTTGATGTATATTTATTTTGTTATTGAGAGGTAGGCACGCAGCACATATTTACGTATTTGTCTAAATGGCGCTCTATCAGTGTGGAAATCGGAATGTTGGTTAACTCCGGTACACTTGATATAACTTGAGGAGAAAAAACAAATGCTTTTTTATTTTGATTCACAAATGCTTCATTTTTAGTAATTTGAAGTGCCCCCTTATGCTTTTTCGAATATTACCTTTCATGCAGTGTAATATAGCTGTTTGTGAATGTAAAATGATTGCAAAGTTTTAAATATCAGTGCATGACAAATAAAGTTATTGTCTCCTAAAATAAATCGACTCTGAACTGCCAAAACGTGTCGTCAGTAATTCCAGACTTGCTTCCTGTTACATAACTACATTGTCACAAATTCACAACGTAACAAATTTTCATAATACCAGCCTATGGTCTTCATTGGCTGTCTGCGAACAATGTCCACTTTAACCCACCCTCAAACACTGTAGTTGTATCTGAGGCCTGAAAAAATCTACTTTGCATGCACTTCAAAAGGACGAGGACTCATTTGTTTGAGTCCTTGAGTTACTGTTCATAGAATCTGAACCGCTACACCCCTAGTTACTAGTAATATTAAACATATAATAGGCATATAATATTGTCATACAGGAAAAATTATAAAGAGGAGCTCTTACCGAAGGAGTGGTTAATGACTTCAAACAGAGCAAAATAACTTGCAGTAATGCTGTCCATCCCAATCTTCATTACTACAGCCTGAAAAAAACGGAAATACAGGGAGAATTAATAAATGGTGTGGATTTGCAAACTGATGCATTTGCTATAATGTCAAATGAGTTAAATACAGTACCTGGTAAACTTGGTCTGTTGTGCAATTCTTTCGCACCCGGACCGTAACTGTAGTTTTGTCTGGCATGGCTATCCTTAGCTCCACATCAGAAACACCATTATAGTTCTAGGAGAAATGAGAGAGGGACCTAAAAATACAGTCCAAACAGATAAAGCAGCTCTGCAGGCTGCTTGTCCATCGTGAGCTGAGAAAAACCCTGACAAGGTACAGATTCACACTCACAGCAGAGCAAAGGAACATGCAAATGAGTACACAAACAACAACATGACTGCCACATTTTCAAATTAACAAATTAAACAGATATAAGAATAGATCTATCTGTTTTGAAAAGACATACATGCATTATTCACTACAATTTCTTTCTCTCTTTTCTCGAATAAAAGTAGATTTGCTGTCATGTGAATCATGCTATGCACATGAAAAACAGAGGGTGCGAGAAAAGTGCCTCTCTGACAGGATAGCTGGAGAGATGGGTGGACAGACTGACAAAGACAGACAGACTTGTAGTTTCAGGGCCATTAGGGGAAGGATGAATTTAAGGCAGTGGTTCTTAACCTTTTTGACTGCAAGGCCCCCCCCACTGTCAAAAGCAATATCTGAAGGCCCCTCAAGGTATTCTTATACTTCTGTTATAATGGCAAAGCTATTCATTTTCAAAGTTTTTATTTATAGAAAGTAAAAGTGTTCTTCATGCTTTACACTTCTAATTACAAATGAATTTACATTACTTATTACTTTTCTTGTTTCTAATCAGTCCCTCCAGCATTTTGTGATTCAGCGATCGTTGAATACAACACAAAATCAATGAAATGTCACATTTTTTGTGATCTTGCATAATTTGCCATTTCACCACGAAAAAATATATATATTTAAAAATTAAAAGGTCTCACAAACAATAAATTATAATTATCTAATTTAATTATGTTGAGTACGTTATGTCAGTGAGTGGTGTGTGTGAAACAGCAAAAGCTAACTTTTCCACGCGAGTGCAGAATAGTGTCCTCTTTCTAGGCTCATTGCGCTTGAATGGTCAAATACACACAATTACGTCAATAATAAACCGCATATCTTGACCAAGCGTGCCACACAAGTCCTGAAAAGTGAAGCCAAATTGTCTCGATCACCCCCAGGTGGTTGGTCCCAGTATAGCTCATAAACCCTGCCCTCTCTGTGTAATGTAATGGGACGTGGGACAAACTAAACAATCAAATTACACTTAAAATATTTTTATTTTCAAAGATGGTTTCTGTCATTTGATGTAGTTTTTAATCACGCTGATGTAAGTGGTGGTGACGTTGAAATCATGTGACCGCAGTGTAGTTTGTTTAATAGCCTACGTTTAGCTTTTTACTTCTGCCGATTCAAGCTTTAAAATGTATAAAAGTTGTGTTAATTTGTGACAATATCATGATAAACAAAATGTGTAAGAATCATAAATATGTTGTTTTTGATGGTCACAATAGTCCAAAAAACAATGGAAAAAAATCCAACTGGATTTGGAAGCAGAGTGATGCTAACTTCAGTGTTGGCCTACAAAAATATATCACTGCAGTCTGTTGGGCATGAAATGGCACAAACAGGGAATAAATGGAATAAAATAAAGCAGGGCATAAAACATTTTTAACATAAGATGCTCAAAATCAGGCCTGGCCTCCCTGCCTGTCCATGTCCAGACAGAATGGTCATGTGATTACGGAGTAAGAATGGCACCAGACATTCCCCAAGGTACAAATATACTTCCCATTTCTGTTAGCAAATTACCCAATGAGTATAACCACACAAAACTGCCAGTAAGCTATCCTTCCTCTTACATTTTTCAGATCAGATGGCCCTAGGGCTGGGCCGATAAACGAGATCATATCGAATCGCGATAAAATTCATGTCGATAACGATGATAAGCTCTGGACATTTTTACTTGATATAGATTACTCTAACACCCAATCACACAGCAGAAATAAACGCGACAACAGCCAGTCAGCGTGAAGCTTTTAATTTGCACATCAAAAGTACACGCTCTTCTGGCAAAGAAAACTCGACATGAGAAGGAAAAAATGAGTGGAAGCGGCAACGAACGTTAAATCAAAAGTGAAACTAACCTTGAGTTTTCATCCAAAGATGACGATTTTGTTGATAAAAGGTAGCACGAATTGTTACTCATTTGAACCGCGTCACACAGACCATTTATCCGCTCGGGTCAAAGTCCAAACGGCAGCACTGCGCGAGCTCACTACAGCAGATCTTGGTCACGCGAACACTAAACAGCGCTGTGAGATACAGTGAGAAGCGCGTGAATTCAGAGAAAAACACAAATGTCTCTGTGATTTAAACTAGCATAAAGCCAGATGGAACAGCACTGACAAACAGGAGAAACACTGTGCGCAATGATACAGTCAGATAGCTTTTCGATCTTGTCCATAATTTACCATGGATTTACTGTTGTGACACTAACTGCACCATGGTACTGTGGCAGAAATGTGGGATATATTCATATAGAATTGTATTATATTATTAACGCAGACATGTATTAAAGGAGTAATGGAATAATATTACAGTATTTTTATTCAGCTATAGAATTTGTGCATTTATACTAAATGTTTTTAGGCTACTGTTTTTCATACAAATACCATAGAAACCATATAGATACATTTTACCATGGTAATGAAGAGCTATATGAGTGTTTTTAACTGGTTATCATGATCTAAATCTATGATACTATGGAAAACCAATGGTTAATTTTAATAAAACTGAGGTTGTTACCATTTTTACAGATGTTCGTGTTTTTGTTAATGAACATAAATTTACATCTGCATCCTCCTAACTCAAGCTACTACTACTGTCAACTCATTGTCAAATGTGTATTTCTAAAACAAATCATGTAGTATTATTATTACACTGCAAACTGTGCCGAAGATATATGCTTAAGTCAGGCAACACAAACCTGGACTAGAAACAATATCACCCGTTAACACATGCAGAAACTAAGACATTCATTTTTTCTATTAAGAAATTTATTTTGTTAAGGAAAAATGACTGGAAAAGGAATTCAAAAACGTGAAGTGTGTCATATTCTGACAATAAAGAGTTTAAAACCACAAGTCTGGACAGTCAACTTTCACTTAGGAGCAAAAATCTGCCTTTAAATTTGAAAGAAATAAATATTTGACATTTATCGTGATAATTATCGATATCGACTGATATGAAAAGATTTTATCGAGATAATTTTTCGGCCATATCGTCCAGCCCTAGATGGCCCTAAGGTCAAACTTGTAGACTTTGGACAAATTATATCAGAAAGAAACACTGTTTGCCTTTTATACATGAGATACACCCCGGTCTGCAGAAAGTACCGATCAACAGTAAGTTGTTTTTGTATGCTTTTATACAGTTAAAGTTACAAATTCTATTGAAATAATATAATTACTGTGATCTGATACTGTGACAGCCCTAATATACACAATGCCTTACCTCATCAGACTCCGACAAAAACTCCTGCATGATGTCGCTCTCCCCGATTACCCGAACAGAACATACTGGTAAGACGAATAGGCAACAGCAGAGAAACAGAGAGAATGTTGGAAACATCTGTAAACAGTTATTTTCTAGATTTCCATCTCACGTCTCCTTCCTGTGTCGCTTCCTCTTACCTTTCTCCAGGTATTCCTCCAGCCCTCGTCTGCGAGCATCTAGCTGCTGCTCAGACAGGGAGAAAGGCCATTTCCCTGGCAGCTTGGGAAATGCAAAGTTAGCAAATTCTCTCTTCAGATTCTGATGCAAGATGGCAAACTCTCGATAGCGCTTTGAGCACAACTGCCTGCCTGCCATGTACACGTTGTAGACCTGACACACACACACACACACACACACACACAATTCTTTTAAAAATGAAATATCAGACTGAACAAGAGGCGCAAGCAAACACAGCAGATAAACTCACAACAAACTTCTCCCCGTTCTGCTCCACATGTTTGTAGGTGGGCACGGAGATGGGCACGGCCTGCTTGTCACTGTAGTCATAGCAGGACTGCGAAGAGCCATCGTCCCCGGGATCAAGGCTGTCCGTCTCTGGCTGAGGAACCGACAGGATGGCCAAGACCAACTCTTTCTCTCCTGCTCGGATGAGATCTACCACCTGCTTATGAGTGGCCCCTTCCACATTCACCCCATTTCTGCAGATCGAAAAAGAAGAGAGAAAGATCTGGTTACAGAATTAAGCTTTTACTCTTAGCCAATACCTTATAACAATGTGATGTTAAATGGTTAATGCTATAAATCTTGCCTTACCAGGACCTTTTAGAAGGTTAAGGTCAGATCAGATATCTCTTAATCCTGAATTGCTACTTAGGTTGAGTTCCTGGAGCTCCTATTTTATGGTCTAATCTTTACAGGACTCAACAATAAGGATGTGAGAGAGTTTCGGTTCAGTTGACGGAAATGTTACTTGCCCTTTCAAGACAGTGCTGTGATGCCACCGAAAGTTTTACATTCGTCGATCCTGTACAACCATTTTATGCCTTGCCAGCAAGAAAATGAAACATCTAACTGGTTAAAGGGATTGTTCACCCAAAAATGAAAATTCTGTCATCATTTGGAACAAATTGAGCGTGACTAAATGATGACAGAATTTTCATTTTTGGGTGAACAATCCCTTCAATGTAGATGTTTTCCTCCAAAAAAAAAAAAAAGTTTTAAAATGACTTAAAAAAAAGCATCAGTAAGAAAGTGTGGAAAAAATACTAACCAAAATGTGCATCCTATGCCATTTTCATGCTGTTTTTCAGCAAAAGTATATTTATGAATATAGAATATTGAATTGTTATACATTTTATTTTTGTAAAAATGTATTACTGTTGAAAGTTTGGGGTGAGAGATTAATTATTACTTTTATTTTAGCAGAGATGCATTTAATTGATAAAAAAAAAAGTCAGTTTATTTACATTGTTACACAAAATGTTACGGTTATTTCAAGTAAATACTGTTCTTCAATTCAAAGAATCCTGAAAAATGTTTTAACAAAAATATTTAGTTTTCAACATGGATAACAGGGATCATGTGACACTGAAGACTGGAGGAATGACGGCTGAAAATTTCGCTTTGCGATCATAGGAATAAACTACATTTTAAAATATATTCAAATAGAATAATTATTTTAAATTGTATTAATATTTCGGAATAAAAAAATATTCTGAGAAAATGAAAATAAACCTAATGCTTTGTGGTGGAGCCAGTGAAAATGTTGACAGCAGGTCAAGTAGAATTTGATTACTGGCCCAACTGATTATTAGAAGAAAAGAAAAAAAGCAGCCTTATTTTAATCAAGCTCCACTAAAAGTCAAGTTTTATTTAAACACAGTTCTCAAGAGATGATTTAGCAGGTCTTACTCAAAGTCTCACATCTTCTGCCCTGTTAACCTGAATTTGACCTCAAAATCTGTGTTGCATGTGGCTGATGTGTGCCAGATTTCATTTTGACTGTAATGCAGATTTCAGACATCATTCAGGGAAGAAAACAAACCCTGATACCCCAAAGCGATCATGTTGTTCAAAGGGAGCTAAAGTGTTTCAGCAAAAACAATGCAGTAAAATCACTGCAACAAAATACTTAAGAGTTACTCAACAGCAATCAGCAGTGCATTGACATACTCTCTCACTCGTCTGCTTCTCGTTGACACTCAAATACGCTCTCAGTCAGCCACTCAAAGAGCTTTACTGACTATTCCTCCTTACTGTACATAAAAGAGCAGTAAATATCATACCACTGAATCATAGTTTTGTGTTGCCAGTTGCCCATGGAAGTATTTCAATCGTGGCTCCAACCTACAGGGTGTCCTCACAGCATCTCCCTCTTTATGACACTATCACAAGGGTTCTCAACTCTGGCCCTCGAGATCCACTTTCTTGCAGAGTTTAGCTCCAACACTAAAAAAAGATAATTAAGGTCTTCAGGATTACTAGAAAGTTACAGGCAGGTGAGTCTGATCAAGGTGGAGCTAAACTCTGTAGAAAAGTGAACTTAAGCCAGGTACACACTGTGCGATTTTGGCCACGATTTGGCCATCTGAGACAAATTTTGCAAATCCTAAAAGATTCCTCTGATCCTAGGCTAAAATCTGAAGTCTTTGATTGTTAGTTTGACATGTTCATCGGCAGCCGATTAATGACCGCTGCGATCAAATTTGACCTCAGACGAAATTCTGGCAGTGTCAGAAGATTTGGTGCACAGTCCTGCAGTGTGACTTCTCCTACGACAACCGTCAAATTATCTTTGTTTTTCCAAGACAAACCATGATCAAAATAAGCGCTAGAGATTTCTTTGTAGCCACCATTTCAATCCCACGTGTAATGCAGCTCACCGTCACCGAACGCGTCATTCATTGATGATATCAAACTTTCTTGCGTGCGTCCGTTTTAGCGCTCCTCAACTAATCGCACAGTCTGACATTAATGACAACTTAGATCTTACAGTGTGACATGGCTTACAGAGGGGATCATGCTCGTACAGTCTGACAAGAAACAATCGTAAAGGACTATTATAAATCGCACAGTGTGTACCCGGCTTTAGTTAAACTTAGAGGGCCAGAGTTGAGAACCCCTGCTCTATCAAATACAAGAGAGCAGGCCGAGCTGCTTCCAGACCGGCTGGTTCCAAATGGACTCCCACTTTCTGAAAGCCGAGTCAAAAATATATATTTGACATGACATTCTACAGTACATTTACATGTTTATAACATCTGCCAACCAGGGAGCACAGAAGATCGAACAATTTGAAGGTCTGGGTATTGATACAAATTTACAGATTCAATTCCGATTCTGATTCTGATTGAATTGGGTATATTTGCTCTGCTAAAGGTACAGTCACATTTACCACTGTTCAGCGAATCTTCACAGGCGAAATCCAACTGTTTCAATAGGAATTCATGTGATCTGGAATTTTGCACAAGGGCACAAAAAAATTTCTCCACTCAGATTTCACAATGGGTTCAAGTTGGTTACGTAAATTTGCCATGATGACCAAAGCTGATAGCAGCTTGGTTTGTAAGTGACTTCTGAGTAAGCCATGTTTCACACACCGCTATGCTATTGACAACAGACATTTTTTGCTGTAAATAATACAGGTCAAAGTTTCAAAATGATTAAAACCGGTAACTTGGCTTTTTGAACTGTTCATTGATAGCACTGGCTCATAAGAGTCATTTGTTCCAAGAATCAAGCCATATACAGTGGTTCAGATATGACATCCTTTTGTAGGCCAAAACACAAGTTAGCATTTTCAGGGTATCTGCAGGTTTCACCAAGTCTTTTTAAGACCTTTTTAAGAACATTATGAATTAAATTTAAGACCTATATCACGCAATAAAAAAACGTACAAAGGAAATGCAGAATCACAAAATTACTTGCAAAGCAAATTAATTTATTCAAATTGAACAAAGAATGAGTAAACTTGCACTTCCTCATAGCTCAATCCCACCAGGATTTCACTTATATATATATATATATTATATACACATACACACACACACACACACACACACACTCATAATTAGGATGCCACATTCACCATATCATTACGTTTGATGCACAATAGTCACACATGGCAATAAAACAAAATCATCTTGTTTGGTATTACAAAAAAAGGCTGGTCCAGTGGTGTGCTATGCTATTTAGCTTTAATATCATGATCGCTTAGGGTGGGAAATATGAACAAAACGTAAACCACAACAATAAGCAATTGCTTAATATAAGTAAAAAGTTCAGTAAATAGCCAGTAATAAAATAATAACATAAACAAATGAGAAATAAATACAACATAAATATACAGATACAAACAGTGCTTTAAGTTTAGGTAGGCTACTGTTTGTTTTTTCCCCTGTTGTTGTTGTTTATTTAACATTGACACAGACAGGAGCAGGTATAAGCTATATTAGGTTGCTTTCACTTTAAGACCTACAGTAATGCAGATCCAATACTGATGCACGTCCCAAACTTTTTTACACACGACATAACCGCCAATGTGGACATGGGCATAATAATGTGTGTATTTGATCGTTCAAGGGCAATAAGCCTAGAAATAGACACATTCATATACTCACACGAGCGCTGACAGGCGGCAGACGCATGCACAGAATCCGCAGCCAGTCTGACATCGGTCAGTGTGCCAATAGCGAATCGAGTTCGGGGTTTATCGCTTTTATTAACTCTTTTTTAGTGCTATCAGGCATATCATACTTTTATGTGGTCATTATGCAAGATGGCAGGTGAGAAAGATTCGCCTTCGCTTTCACGATCGCGGAACTGGAGAACTGTTAGCTGAGGAATAAAATCTGTTTTATGCGTCTGTGGTACAATCCAAAAGAGACACGACACGAAAGCAGATTGGCTGCAATATAAGATGCATGTTGGTCTCATTTGTAGTTGTAATACAGCGAACTATAGCTGGACTAGCGAAAGAAAGAACTACAACACCCCAGAATAAACACACACACTAAGATCCTTTAAGTCCTGTAAGTTGCGAGGTGGGGCCTCCATGGAGCGGACTTGTTTGTTCAGCACATCCCACAGATGCTCGCTTGGATTGAGATCTGGGGAATTTGGAGGCCAAGTCAACACCGCAAATTCGTTGTGCTCCTCAAACTATTCCTGAACCATTTTTGGTTTGTGGCAGGGCACATTATCCTGCTGAAAGAGGCCACAGCCACCAGGGAATACGGTTTCCATGAAAGGGTGTACATGGTCTGCAACAATGAGTAGGTAGGTGGTACATGTCAAAGTAACATCCACATGGATGGCAGGAGCCAAAGTTTCCCAGCAGAACATTGCCCAAAGCATCACACTGTCTTTGCCAGCTTGCCTTCTTCCCATAGTGCATCCTGGTGCCATGTGTTCCCCATGTAAGCGACACTCACGCACCCGCCATCCATGTAATGTAAAAGAAAACAGAAAAAATGATTCATCAGACCAGGCCACCTTCTTCCATTGCTCTGTGGTCCAGTTCTGATGCTCACGTGCCCACTGTTGTCGCTTTTGGCAGTGGACAGGGGTCAGCATGGGCACCCTGAATGGTCTGCGGCTATGCAGCCCCAAACGCAACAAACTGCAATGCACTGTGTATTCTGACACCTTTCTATCAGAACCAGCATTAACTTCTTGAGCAATTTGAGGTACAGTAGCTCGCCTGTTTGATCAGACCACACGGGCCAGCCTTCACTCCCCACGTGCATCAATGAGCCTTGGCCGCCCATGACCCTGTCGCCAGTTCACCACTGTTCCTTCCTTGGACCACTTTTGATAGATACTGACCACTGCAGACCGGGAACACCCCACAAGAGCTGCAGTTTTGGAGATGCTCTGACCCAGTCATCTAGCCATCACAATTTGGCCCTTGTCAAACTCGCTCAAATCCTTACGCTTGCCCATATTTCCTGCTTTTAACACATCAACTCTGAGGACAAAATTTTCACTTGCTGGCTAATATAGTCGCACCCACTAACAGGTGCCGTGATGAAGAGATAATCAGCATTATTCACTTCACCTGTCATAATGTTATGCCTGATCAGTGTATTACAAAACTATTGATAAAATAAGGCCCAAACTATGCAGTTAAGGGAATTATTTCAGTGGAACACAGGGATGTTTTAATACAGCCACTAAAAATAGGCAAAGTGTAAGAATTTTCTCTTTAAAGTTTATGAATAGATATCGGGATTATTCAAATGAAGAAAATCTCTGAAGGTGCTTTGCAAAACTTTTGTTTCAACTGTGCACGTAGAACGTATTTAGGTGCGATATTAAAACATTCGCGGACAGTACATCCACAATACAAAAGGAGGTGGAGTTTATAAGATGGATGAGCATTGTTTTTGCCGCCTCCTCTGTCCTGAGTTTACACTGGCTGATGCTGATGCTGAGGTCTGTCACCTTCAACACCACTTGTCACCATGGCAACCTATGCCAGCATCAATGAGGTGCCCTGTGAATATTAACATGCAACCGGAACCGCTCCAGCTCAGATTCGAGACACAATACCATCAACAAATAATAAATAGCAACAACATAGAACCCAGACATTCTTCCTAACAGACATCCTCTAATATAGTCCACAGACAACAAGTCTGCGGTTACATAATCATGCTGCAAATGTTTGAGATCTCCACGGTTATAAAAAGGAAGTGCTGATCACTGAGGAGTGTGCGAATAAAAGCTATTGTTTGCCCAATTGTCCACTGAGATTCATTTAGATTTTGAACCAGTATTGCTCAGAACAGTGCGCAGTCAAGATGAGAAGGAATGAGAGAGCTTGTCTGTTCACGGTGCTGTCTGTGACCTGAATCTGCAATGAAGACAAACGCGTCCAAACACAAACCTCCTTTATCTGGTGGAAATGAAGCAGCCATTCACGCAGAGACATACACCAATGCCTATGACAGGCAGAGACACTGTGTGCAAAGAGACGTTAAAGGGATGGTTCAGCCAGAAATGAAAAGCATGTCATCATTTACTCACCCTCATGTTGTTCCAAACCTGTATGACTTACTTTCTTAGGAACATAATGAAAGAGGTTAGCCTGAACGTGACAGTCTCCGTTCAGTTCTAAATCATCTTTTTTTCCATACCATAAATTAAAGTGAAGCTGTCATTCCAGTCTATGAAGAAAGTCATACAGGTTTGGAAAAACATGAGGGTCAGTGAATGATGACATAATGAATAATGGAGGACTGCATTTGTGAAAACAAGCAAAGCCACTTCTGTGACTATATGCAATTAGGTGCCATTGAAATTAGTCTATAAAGTCAGCTTAATAATAATAATAATAATGTTTGCTAAAACTGAAACAACATTGGATGCATCGCGCTAGACGTTTGAATGACAAGCTCTGGTGTGTTTAGAATATGAACTCCTTCACATTAACTGTTACCAAATGGACAGATATGTTTTCAGGGAAGCGCCATTACATTTGTATGCCATATAAATGTTATGCACTTTGAATATATTGAATACTTAGCGACTTAACAGATGATATCTAGTACTGCAGTGACATGGCTGGCTAACTTTCAGCTACTCACTCCAACATACATCAACCCACTTATTAGCCAGGTTAGCAGTTGTACTAGGTTAAAGCGCAATTTCTCTTATCGAAAGCCTTTAAGCGTCTCAAAAACACTGTTCCCTTTCGCCTCTGGTGTTTAAGATCAAATTAGGTCCCTTTCTGTCTAATAAGGGACGGCGGTGGATGTGGACAGCACGGTTAAGCGGCTGCTCGCGCTCCTCACGGATGAAGTCCACAGATTATTTACATATAAACTTACACTTCAAGAATACGGTCGCCCTTTGAGATTCCAGCTCGATCTGCCGCGCCGCCCGGTAATACGGCGCTGACGTGCTGCAGCGGGGCGTAAAGTTCGCCGTTGATGCTCCTCAGTTGCCCTCCTTCGCTCACTTGACCGCGGACGTTGAAGCCGTAGCCCGAGTCCGACTTGACGATGCGGACCAGCCGAGGCCCGGAGGTGACCGTGGTCGCGACGAGGCCGCCGACGCACGTCCCCGAGCTCATGCCGGAGCCGTTGCGAGCCGCCGAGTGAAGCGTGGAAGTGGCAGCGGAGCGAGTGCAGTCTCCTTCGACAACATCTGCCATCTTTATTTAAAGAAATCCTGCCTCCACAGCGGGTTCGGCCGCCGAAGTGCTACATGAGCTTATTGGCTGGCGGAGTGCGTCAGACTCCAGACTGGAAAGACTGACGCCAAACCGCCCCCATCACGAGACACTGCTGCATTTGCGTGCCTTGAAAGTTACTTCTGTCACGTAACAACAAAGCATAGCACCATGGGATATGTAGTGCGGAAAATGCATGGTGGTTACTGGACATAGATGTTTTTGACTTTTCATTTCACTGCATGTTTTGCACAGATTCCAGTTCTATAAATAATAGAACATAATTTTATGTAGATTATATACTTATAATAATTTTATTAAATTGGTCAAATTTAGAACTAGTCAATTAAAATAAATGTCTTCAGTGCTTTTTTAAACAAAATAATAAAAAAAAGTATTGCACAATAGATATGCCAACAGTTCCTTCAGCCCTTTAATGCGAATTTTCCTTTATTTTAATAAATTGTGCTTTTACTGCATTTAAAAAAAATAATGTTCAGACAAAAAAATTAAAGCTGCAGTCTGTACGTTTTACCTCTTTGTCACCATCTCTGTTTAAACCCTGAAATTGAAGTTATTTGCAGAGTTATCTTCTTTATGTGGGTTGTGCATCGGGCATCAATGTTTTGAGGTGTTTGTGTGGGTTGTCTAACGCACCAGTTGTCAACGATGATTGTCGTTTTGAACTTTCTGGATTACAAACCGCCATTACAAATTGTCATCAAAATGACAAGTTTAATTACATTCCAGCTGCTGTAAGAAGAGCCTACAAACGATCGGCCACCTGCAGCATCCACACTACTAGCCCAGACTCCTTAAAGGGGTACTTCACCGCTGGAAAGATGAATGTGTATTTAAATTGGGTCATTTATGTAGTAGAAATGTGAAATTATTTTAGAAGTTGGTGCCTTCTAGACTGAGAAAAGCCAGAAAATGTATTTTTGACTCATATGGATGAAAGACAACAACTCCCAGAATGCACCGCGGCACCACCCCACCATCGTTTTGATTTTTATAGTAATAAAATCATTTAGTTCAGTTAGAGAACAAACACTACAATTAAAAACTGAAGGTGTCTGCTCAATACAGCATGAGGCTAACGAAAGTCACTGCACAAACCAGCAGCAGGAGTCAGATTTTATTCATCACAAGAGCAAGGAGCTGACAGACAAGATGATCGCAGAAGATTTGGTTTCAAAGCAAAATGTAAAAGCACCTATTTAAGTGAGTTTGTCATTGTACTGTTTTGTTGTTGTGTTTTTAATTAAGAATAATAGGCTAATGAACCCACAATTCAAGCAACTAAAATGAGCATGGCCGCCCGGCATTCATTCACGGCCGCACGGCCATTCGAATATACTACCGGGTTTCTACTGATTCAAAGCTTAATGCTAATCGCTGAAGTAACCCTTTAATGTATACAGATGTGACGTAATGACGCAAAGACGGAGGAAGTTCGTGTTTTCCGCGGAAATTAAGCTACCAGTACCACTCAAATTATAACACATTATTACGTTTACCGTTGTGAGTCTGGCTAAGGTAAGGAGATTGTTTTGAACACTGGCTGGTTATGTACTTGCTCAAAAATGTATATTGGATCATTTTACTCAAAGAAGTTACGAACCACAGCTTTAAAAATGTGTGTAAATCTATTTAACCTGTTACTGGCCTAAGCCCCTTTTTTTTAGCTATAGGATACGTGTAATTAAAGGGTACATAACACACATGTTAATCTTGAGTACCTATAGAGTAGTATTGCATCCTTCATATCTCAGAAGAGTCTTTAGTATGATCATATTTTAAAAAAACAGATACGCTGTACCGATTATTTTCCGAAAACAGCCGAACATGCAGTGGGCGGAGCTAATGATTCACGAGTACACACACACACACAATACATTATGGCATTATCCCTGGATAACTTTCGATTCACTATACGTTCGTGTTGTTTACATTAAATGCACTTACGTGCCGATTGCCAACAAAACAGACATTTGATGCGGTTTCACTCATTGCTTGCGGTTTCGAGTCATGACCGGGAACAAAAAAACACACTTGCAGAACTCTGTTGCTGCTCTGGAAAAACTGCATCCACTGTTTCCTTAACGATTTAAGCCTAAAATGCAAAATAACAAGACCAATTAAAGCTGCAAGCAGCGATGAAAGGGCCCTTGCACCCAGAGCCACCGCCACCCGGTGGCCTCAGGAAAACAGCGAATAGTGAGCAAGATGCATTTAAGCGAGTAAATATAGGAGAAATACAGCAAAGTCATTTTGATGTGCCACACTTCCTTCTGCCAGCAGGTGGTGCTTTGACTATTATTGCCGCGTAGATGTCTTCAGGTCAGGAGTATTATCAAACATGTGAAGTTTGTTGAGTTACAACAACTTTCTTGTTTCGTGGCGTTAATCGCATACATTAGCACTTAGCCAAGTGTTGCATGATTGAATGTGTTTATAGCATGTTTGGTACTTCATGGCATATTTAAATGAGTTTCTGGGTGTGAATTACAGTGTAAAGCATGCCATTTCCTGTTGCTAGCATGTGGAGCTATGACTGTAACTGAATATGGGCATGTAGAAGCCAGTCCAGGACTCTTATCAAACATAATACATTGTATGCCTGACTCACAACAGCTTCCTGTGTCATGGTGAAACATCGAAATTTGTCAGGCCGCCACGGACACGCCCTTCCGGGAAAACTCAAGATTTTCACAATTTAACATCGCAAAGGCCTTTAAATTATACTGTGCAAATATGATGTTGATCTGATTAAATCTCTAGAAGGAGTTCGAAAGAGTTCGTTTAAGGACAATGTCTGGAATTTGCAACAAATTTGCAAAGAAAATTCAAAATATCTCACTTCCTGTTGGTTTTCAGATTTCGTACCAGGAGACTTTTTTGTAGGTATTGGGTTATTGGGCTATGTGTCTACGGAATTTCATACCTGTATGTGAAACGTAGCGGGAGGGGCTCTTCGTTGAAATTTTGTAGGTGGCGCTATCGAGCCATTTTGTCATGCCTAATTCTGAAACTCATATGTAGATGTCTTCAGGCCAGGACTCTTATCAAACATGTGAAGTTTGGGGCAGATCGGACATTGTATGCCTGACTTACAACAGCTTCCTGTGTCATGGTGAAACATCAGACTTTTTCAGGCGAAAACATAAACTCGGTTACTTACGTAACCTCGGTTCCCTGAGAGAGGGAACGAGTATTGCATATGGGAAAAAGCTCCTTTTCTTTGAGAATATGAAGCAAAAATAGTAAGTAATATAAACATATTCTTGTGTACACAGTTTATATGTGTAGAATAGACTTCAGACCGGAAGTAATTTGGGCCTTAAGAGTGAAATGACAATACCTATTATATGGAAAGAATCCCAGGTTATAAAGCAGGGACCTCCAAATGATAAAACCTGATAAAAGTGGACGGAGAGGCCCAGCCTGCTGCCGCACAGATATCTTCCAGAGGTATGCCACATGACCATGCCCATGATGAGGCCATGCCTCTAGTGGAATGGGCAAGACCTTTTGACTTGTAAGCCAGTGAGATAGCGTCTACTATTCAATGTGACAATCTCTGCTTCGTGACAGCGCAACCTTTAGTGCGGCCACCAAAGCACAAAAAGAGCTGTTCTGACTGCCTAGAAGGGGAAAGCTCTAGATATAGCCTCAGTGCCCTAACTGGGCATAGCAGATTTGCGTCTTTTTCGTCTTGCGACGAGGGCAGAGCCGATAGTGAAATGACCTGTGCTCTGAAGGGAGTGGAGAGCACTTTAGGAATATAACCATGTCTTGAGGACGACTCTGGAGTCGTTAGGCCCAAACTCGAGATTGGAAGCATTTGCAGAGAGTGTGTGCAAATCACCCACATGCTTGATTGAGGCCAGTGCCAGCAGTTTTGAGTGAAAGGTGCTTTATGCTCACAGACTGAAGCAGTTCGAATGGGGAGCCCTTCATAGCTTCTAAGACTGTGGAGAGGTCCCATATAAGAACTGAGAGGGGGCGAGGCGGGTTGAGCACAATAAGCTCGCTTTTCCCCAGTGATTGTCCTGAGACCTGAACGTGATATGCTGCTATGGCAGCAACATATACCTTGAGCGTGGAGGGGGAACGACCCGCGTCTATCAGCTCTTGAAGGAAGGTGAGCACTTCTGCCACCTCACACGAGTGTGGGTCGAGGTTTTGTGCTGTACACCAGTTAGAGAATACCGACCATTTCAGCGCATAAAGCCGCCTGGTTGCAGGGGCTCTAGCTTCAGAAATAGTATTCAAAACACTTTCAGGGAGGTTCCCGGGTAGCCGTTGATGGGCCACACATGAAGGGGCCACAAATCGGGATGAGGATGCCAGATCTTCCCTTTCGCCTACGTGAGGAGGTCTCGAGGAGCAGAATCGGCCATGGGGCTGTGTCTGGCATCTGAGTCAGTTTGGAGAACCATATCTGGTTTTTCCACAGCGGGGCTATCAAGAGCACTGTGCATTTGGTTTCCTTGATCTTTCTGATGACCTGAGGTAACATCGCGATCGAAGGAAAGGCATACAGAGGGTGTCTGGGCCAGACGTGGGCCAGCGCATCCTTGTGTTTGGAGAAAAATATTGGGCAATATTGCGCTTTTTCTTGTGCGGTCCGAGAGGAAGGGCAGGCAGGCGGGGTGGGAACCTGATCAAAGCTGGCTCAGGAGCGGGCCGTGGAGGGGGGGGTCACAGTCACGCCAGGCTCCCACATCACACAATCACAGCGCACGCCTTCCCCTGAGTATTAATCACGCACACCTGCATTCCATCAACACGGCAATCAACCACAGCACAAAAAACACTCTCACACACTCAGTCACTGTCCGGTCTCGTTTGCACTAAGGCACTTACCTCTCTGCTGACTTCAAGGACTCCCCAACGATCTACTTACCTGCATCCCGTGTTTCCTCCAAGTCTCCATCGTGTTTCCTCGTCTTGTGTGTTTCTCCAGAGTCTCCCACGCTCCAAGTCTGTCTCCAGCTCTCGTCACTGCAAGTATAAAGACTTGAAGTGTCATTCCGGATATCTTCACCAGACTCTCACAAACACTACATCACTCATCTGCACTTCCATCTCCGTCTTCTGGTTGTTCTAAATAAACATCACTAACCTGTACTCCTTGTCTCCATCCCTTCTGTACTGTAACAATCATATCATATTTATGTTTTATTTTTGTAATGTGTTTTTGTTAAGTCATGTTATAATATTGTTTTGTAATAATAACTGCTTGTTATTTACAGTGGTTACTATTAACTGCTTTCATTGTCTGTTTTGGTTTGTTTTTGTTTTTGAATTGTATTAAAACCAGACCAAAAATCCTAATAATGAAACTAAATCATAATAATTATTAATGTTAATAATAATATAGGGAGCCCACAACAACAAAAACATTCAAAAAATTTTTGTCCCCGTTTTTTAATTAATAGATAATAACAAGAGTTTTTTTTGTGATATTTTGACCACTCAAATAGGAAATTTCCCCGTTTTCCATTTCAGAAATCTCGTCACCTTATACTTTCCTCAAAGTTACACAGGCATCACGGACGCTGGTAGGCCACATGATAATGAAAACATGGCGAATATAGTCTGGATTACATTCATACACACATTGATAACATATAAAATTTAAACTGTCATGATGTAATCACTTATACAAAATAAGTACCTACTCAAGAGAGTTTGCGATTTCGGACGCAACCCTTGTGTGGAAAATTGTTTTGTTTATTGAGGTGTTTGTAAGACACTCTTCTTTAAAAACCCCCCCCCGCAAAACACAATTACATTGAGTGAAAAAATTTGCCTAAAATATACTAAGGCACTGTGCACTATTATTTGTAAATCAGCTTTAAAACAATGTGGTGTTTCTACTTGGTTAATAATAGGCCTACACAAATCTAGTGAGTAACCTGAAATTGAAATGAATACACATATAACAAATTCATTCTTTGAGATTAAAGTTTTATATATATATATACACACACCGATCAGGCATAACATGACCACTGACAGGTGAAGTGAATAACACTGATTATCTCTATATCACGGCACCTGTTAGTGGGTGGGATATATTAGGCAGCAAGTGAACATTTTGTCCTCAAAGTTAATGTGTTAGAAGCAGGAAAAATGGGCTAGTGTAAAGAATTTGAGTGAGTTTGACAAGGGCCCAATTGTGATAAACGGTTGGGTCAGAGCATCTCCAAAACTGCAGCTCTTGTTGGGTATGTCACGGTTGGGTATGGGTGAAAGGAGTGAGGACTCAAGTGCAGGAGAACATGGGATTTATTAATGACAAAAACATAAATAAAACAAACAAAAACTATGGTGGCCCAGTAGTGCAGTAAAGCAAACATAAGTTCACACCACAACGAAATCAAGCCACAACACAACGAAATCAAGCCACAACACAACGAAATCAAGCCACAACACAACGGAATCAAGTCACAACACAACGGAAACGCTCCCGACCACTAGGGGGCTCTCGGAGTGTGGTAAAGTTAGTTTTGCTTGCCATTGTTCCATAGATTCGCCAGTCTTACAAAGATATAAACACTACGATCCGTTTTAAGTGTGTAACCATTGTATATCAACATGAAATATAAATTCAAAATCACCTACATGCATTATAGCTGCATATTTATACTCGAGAACGTTTTTACCCGCTACCACGGCACTTGATGCCCAATGGAACGTCTGCCAATTCCACCATGATGTAGTTGAAACATAATTTGCATTAATTAAATTACTTTTAACATTTAAAAACAGACATGTTAAAATTCCACCGATTGGTTGTATTGGTAAAACTGACTCAGTAATGCACAACAGTTAAATTTGAACATTTAAAAAAAAAAGTAATTTTAATTCATACAAATTATACATTTCAACCACTTGGTGGAATTGGCAGACGTTCCCTTAGGCATCATGCGCTGTGATAGCAAGTAAAATCATTCTCGAGTATAAATATGCAGCTATAATGCATGTAGGTGATTTTGAATTTATATTTCATGTCGATATACAATGGTTACACACTTAAAACTGATCGTAGTGTTTATATCTTTGTAAGACTGGCGAATCTATGGAACAATGGCAAGGAAAACTAACTTTACCGCACTCTGAGAGCCCCCTAGTGGTCAGGAGCATTTCCGTTGTGTTGTGGCTTTTTCGTTGTGTTGTGGCTTTTACGTTGTGTTGTGGCTTGTTTCCGTTGTGTTGTGGCTTGATTCCGTTGTGTTGTGGCTTGTTTCCGTTGTGTTGTGGCTTGTTTCCGTTGTGTTGTGGCTTGTTTCCGTTGTGTTGTGGCTTTTTCGTTGTGTTGTGGCTTTTACGTTGTGTTGTGGCTTGTTTCCGTTGTGTTGTGGCTTGATTCCGTTGTGTTGTGGCTTGTTTCCGTTGTGTTGTGGCTTGTTTCCGTTGTGTTGTGGCTTGTTTCCGTTGTGTTGTGAACTTATGTATGCTTTTTAAAATTCGTTGTGCTGTGCACTACTGGGCCACCGTAACAAACTACCCACAAGGGGGAAAACCAGAACATACCACACACAAGGAACCAGGAACATGAAGCAAGGACGGGAAACAGATGATATTGGACATACTCACGACAATGAACCAGCACAGGACTGAAGACACAATGAGATAATAAAAGGTGACAAATCAAGCAGGAAATGAGGGAGAACAGGTAGGGCAAATAAACTAATAATGAGATAACAAGAAGGGAGGGGTGACAAGAAACCAGAGACATGACATCACATCAAAACATGACAAAACCACCACATGTGCTGCACAGGACAAGACAGACATGTGACAGGGTATTCCCGGTCTGCAGTCATCAGTATCTATTAAAAGTGGTCCAAGGAAGAAACAGTGGTGAACTGGCGACAGGGTCATGGGCGGGCAAGGCTCATTGATGCACGTGGGGAGCGAAGGCTGGCCCGTGGGGTCCGATCAAACAGACGAGCTTCTGTAGCTCAAATTGCTCAAGAAATGAATGTTGGTTCTGATAGAAAAGTGTCAGAATACACAGTGCATTGCAGTTTGTTGCGTTTGGTTCTTAGCTGCAGACCAGTCAGGGTGCCCATGCTGACCCCTGTCCACTGCTGAAAGAGCCAACAGTGGGCACGTGAGCATCAGAACCGGACCACAGAGCAATGGAAGAAGGTGGCCTAGTCTAATGAATCAAGTTTTCTTTTACATCACGTGGATGGCCAGGTGCATGTACGTCGCTTACCTGGAGAACACCAGGCACCAGGATGCACTATGGGAAGAAGGCAAGCTGGCAGAGGTAGTGTGATGCTTTGGGCAATGTTCTGATGGGAAATTTTGAGTCCTGCCATCTACCTAAGCATTGCTGCAGACCATGTACACCCTTTCATGGAAACGGTATTCCCTGGTGGCTGTGGCCTCTTTCAGCAGGATAACACGCCCTGCCACAAAGCAAAAATGGTTCAGGAATGGTTTGAGGAGCACAACAACGAGTTTGAGGTGTTGACTTGGCCTCAATATTCCCCAGATCTCAATCCAATCGAGCAACTGTGGGATGTGCTGAACTAACAAGTCCGATCCATGGAGGCCCCACCTCGCAACTTATAGGACTTAAAGGATCTGCTGCTAACATCTTGGTGCCAGATACCACAGCACACCTTCAGGGGTCTAGTGTAGTCTATGCCTCGACGGGTCAGGGCTGTTTTGGCAGCAAAAGGGGGACCAACACAATATTAGGTCATAATGTTATGCCTTATCAGAGTTTATACTATTTACTTTGTTCTATTTTATTTACAACCCGAAGTTGGGATGTTTTTTAAATTTAAATAAAATGAAAACTAAAAGACTTTCAAATCACATGAGCCAATATTTTATTCACAATAGAACATAGATAACATATCAAATGTTTAAATGTAGAAATGTTACACTTTCACCCACTAATTGAGCTCATTTCAAATTTGATGTTTGCTACAGGTCTTATAAAAGTTGGCACAGGGGCAACAAATGGCTGAAAATGCAAGACAATTTTGATTCAGCTGGGAGAACATCTAGCAACTAATTAATTGATATCAGGTCTGTAACATGATTAGCTATAAAAGGTATGTCTTAGAGAGGCAGAGTCTCTCAGAAGTAAAGATGGGCAGAGGCTGTAAAATCTGTGAAAGAGTGCGTAAAATGATTGTGGAATACTTTAAAAACAATGTCAAATTGCAAAGGCTTTGCAAATCTCATCATCTACAGTGCATAGCATCATCAAACGATTCAGAGAAACTGGAGAAATCTCAGTGTGTAAGGGACAAGGCCGAAGACCTTTATTGGATGCCCGAGGTCTTCGGGCCCTCAGATGACACTGCATCACTCATCGCCCTGATTGTGTCAATGACATTACTAAATGGGCCCAGGAATACTGTCGGTAAACACAATCCGCCGTAACATCTGCAGATGCCAACTAAAGCTTAATCATGCCAAAAGGAAGCCATATGTGAACATGGTCCAGAAGCGCCGTTGTGTCCTGTGGGTCAAGGCTCATTTAAAATTTACTATTTCAAAGTGGAAAAGTGTTCTATTGTCAGACGAGTCCAAATTTGACATTCTTGTAGGAAATCATGGACACCGTGTCCTCCGGGCTAAAGAGGAGGGAGACCTTCCAGCTTGTTATTAGCGTTCAGTTCAAAAGCCAGCATCTCTGATGTTATGGGGGTGCATAAGTGCATACGGTATGGGCAGCTTGCATGTTTTAGAAAGGCACTATGAATGCTAAAAGGTATATAAAGGTTTTAGAGCAACATATGCTCCCCTCCAGGCGACGTCTATTTCAGGGAAGGCCTTGTGTATTTTAGCAGGACAATGCAAAACCACATACTTCAGCTATTACAACAGCATGGTTTCGTCGTTGAAGAGTCCAGGTGCTGAATTGGCCTGATCTTTCACCTGTAGAGAACATTTGGTGCATAATTAAACAAAAAATATGTCAAAGACTACCACAAACTCTTCAGTAGCTGGAAACCTATATCATAGTAAGAATGGGACCAAATTCCAACACCAACACTCCAGAAACTCATAACCTTGATGCCCAGACGTCTCCAAACTGTTTTGAAAAGAAGAGGAGATGCTACACATGCCCCGCCCCAACTTTCATGAGACCTGTAGCAGGCATCAAGTTTGAAATGAGCTCAATTAGTGGATAAAAGTGTAAAATTTCTGTTTAAACATTTGTTATTGTTATTTATGTTCTATTGTGAATAAAATATTGGCTCACGTGATTTGAAAGTCTTTTAGTTTTCATTTCATTCAAATTTAAAAAACGTCCCAACATTTCCGGAATTCGGGTTGTATTTGTCCTATTGCTTGTCATTTGTTTCTTTGTTCTTATTTTATTAGTGACTGTTTACTTGTCTTCAATAATTGCTTGAGAACTTTTTGCTCACACTAGTTAACCTATTATTTTTTGCTGTTGTATTGAAACTGCTAATGAGAATTGTGAAACTTTAATCTTATCTATAGTTTTGGTATCATAACAACCAACATTTCGTGTTCGCCACAAGAAATCGGCTGCAGTGTAACCTGGTCAGAAATAAGTAGAAATGGCTGCTATTTGAGATTTTGTGCACAGATGATGCCTTAAAGTGCCCCATTATGGTTTTTCGAATATTCTCTTTCATGCATTGTGTAATATCTGTTTGTGAATGTGAACTTTCTGCAAAGTTGTAAAGTTAAAAGATTTGCAAAACGCTTGCTCTGGAAAGATGGGTCAGTACCCATTTTATTTGGACAAGCTTGCTGCTCAGAATCACAACCTGTAAGTGTGATTAATTATTCATGCATATATTTTCTACCGGTGTTTAAAATATGTAGTTTTGTGTTTCCGGCTAACTCACGTTATTACTTTCTTACTGAAATAGTTCATGCTAATCAGCTGTGGGCCACTATTGCCCAAAACTATCTATTAATGCAGATTGTCTGTCGTTCTTTCTACTATGAGTAAAGATAAAGGATGGAGCAAGATTTGTTTTACAAACGTTTATGTTACATCAGTCATAGAGTGGTGCAGGTATGACATAATTTTGTAGGCTGAACGCAGAAGCGAGTTAACAATTTTAGCACTTCCTGTTCCATTGTCCCGAAGTCAATAGGTTTTTTTGAATGGAATTTTGGGCTGAAATAACATCTGTGATGAACATAAGCTCAAACACTTTCGTGTTTTATTCTACGACATAAAATACAACAGTATTACCCTACTCATAATTTTTTTTTAAGCTGTAATGTGTCTTGAAAAAGGCAGTTGTTAACAGGACTACAGAGGCTGTCGAGGAGATTAAACGTCATCACGCCGAAAAGGTAAGCTCAGGCTGTTTCTCAATATGCGTTCTTAAGCAATCTTGCGTCCTTGTGTTCTCGTACTGCGCCATCGTCAACCGCCGAAGTTTAATTCCAATACTCAAGAATGAACACAAGTATAGAGGACACATGAAAGTACCCGGATGTGTTTTTGATATCGAGGATGCATTGAATGAATGCTGCGTCCGAAACCTGGAAAATACTGCCTTCGGAGGACACATTTCAAGGTAGGAAGGCATCAAGGCACGTCCGAATCTAATGTTTGCTTCACTTCTGATCGAGATTTGGCAGCATACCACAGCATACATGTATTCTTCGCTGCCTTTGATATCCCACAATCCTGTACGTTCCATTCAGTGACAATTGAGCTGGAAAAAAAGATGGCATCCCAAAATTGCGTTTGCTGCTCAGTTTGTGTGTAAATGTATGGTTTTGACCAACATTTTCCACTTCTGATGTCATTGCTAGCGAGAAATTACTAATGTAGTAATTAAATATTTGTTTAGTTCTCACCAAAGCTCTCTCCATTTTGCTGTAGATCATTAAACTGTTACACTGCCTTAGAAGTCTGTCCGAAATTAGTTTAGTGAGGTGCCTTTTCATGCACAAACGCTGCCTTATTGCCTTATTGAGGTATAGGCGGGGACCATCCTGGTGGTGGTGGGGAGGATGGAGGTAATGTTGGCGTCAGCATCTGTGAACTCAGACGTGTAAGTGACCATCTTTTATACTCTGAGAATTAGGACATGATTGGTTAGGTCTGAATGTGATGAGTGACATAACATTGAATCTTGCTGGCAGAACTTTACGCTAGAGCTTTCATATCCGTAGGATTTAACCATTTAATTAAACTGCAGCTATAAACACACATTTACAGATAAGAACACTCACACTCACATGTTGTAAGAATACAGGTAATTCAAAACATTAAAAACCTTTATTCTTTTTTTTAGATGTTCCATAACTTTACAGACAAAAACGTTCTGTAAGGACAAAGTGTAGCACCTTATTTTACAGTCCTGTTCCCCATGTACTATTTACTTAATTATAGAAATTGCAAATAACTAGGTTCTAACCCTGAACCTAATCCTAAACCTTACCTTAACCCACGTAGTTACCTTATATTACCCAGTACTTTCTTAGGTTTCTTTGCTTTCTTACTGTAAAATAAAGTGCAACCAGACAAAGTTCATTCATTGCAAATCATAGTGATGCAGGCGATCAGGGTGACAAAGTCCACAGCGCCATCGGCATTTGCATCCAGATCCTTAAATATCTTGTCCAGAGCTGCCTTGTCTTGGGCTTTCTTTAACATACACAACACACACAAAAGTGTAATCAGAGACACAATCTATACAGTGATGAATCGAACGGCCCATACAGGGAGTGCAGAATTATTAGGCAAATGAGTATTTTGACCACATCATCCTCGTTATGCATGTTGTCTTACTCCAAGCTGTATAGGCTGGAAAGCCTACTACCAATTAAGCATATTAGGTGATGTGCATCTCTGTAATGAGAAGGGGTGTGGTCTAATGACATCAACACCCTATATCAGGTGTGCATAATTATTAGGCAACTTCCTTTCCTTTGGCAAAATGGGTCAAAAGAAGGACTTGAGAGGCTCAGAAAAGTCAAAAATAGTGAGATATATTGCAGAGGGATGCAGCAGTCTTAAAATAGCCAAGCTTCTGAAGCGTGATCATCGAACAATCAAGTGTTTCATTCAAAATAGTCAACAGGGTCGCAAGAAGCGTGTGGAAAAACCAAGGCGCAAAATAACTGCCCGTGAACTGAGAAAAGTCAAGCGTGCAGCTGCCAAGATGCCACTTGCCACCAGTTTGGCCATATTTCAGAGCTGCAACATCACTGGAGTGCCCAAAAGCACAAGGTGTGCAATACTCAGAGACATGGCCAAGGTAAGAAAGGCAGAAAGTCGACCACCACTGAACAAGACACACAAGCTGAAACGTCAAGACTGGGCCAAGAAATATCTCAAGACTGATTTTTCTAAGGTTTTATGGACTGATGAAATGAGAGTGAGTCTTGATGGGCCAGATGGATGGGCCCGTGGCTGGATTGGTAAAGGGCAGAGAGCTCCAGTCCGACTCAGACGCCAGCAAGGTGGAGGTGGAGTACTGGTTTGGGCTGGTATCATCAAAGATGAGCTTGTGGGGCCTTTTCGGGTTGAGGATGGAGTCAAGCTCAACTCCCAGTCCTACTGCCAGTTTCTGGAAGACACCTTCTTCAGGCAGTGGTACAGGAAGAAGTCTGCATCCTTCAAGAAAAACATGATTTTCATGCAGGACAATGCTCCATCACACGCGTCCAAGTACTCCACAGCGTGGCTGGCAAGAAAGGGTATAAAAGAAGAAAATCTAATGATATGGCCTCCTTGTTCACCTGATCTGAACCCCATTGAGAACCTGTGGTCCATCATCAAATGTGCGATTTACAAGGAGGGAAAACAGTACACCTCTCTGAACAGTGTCTGGGAGGCTGTGGTTGCTGCTGCACGCAATGTTGATGGTGAACAGATCAAAACACTGACAGAATCCATGGATGGCAGGCTTTTGAGTGTCCTTGCAAAG
Source organism: Rhinogobio ventralis (assembly GCA_039654625.1). Taxonomy (NCBI): domain Eukaryota; kingdom Metazoa; phylum Chordata; class Actinopteri; order Cypriniformes; family Gobionidae; genus Rhinogobio; species Rhinogobio ventralis. The sequence continues at coordinate 20,880,993 of CM077201.1, forward strand.
AAAGGTGGCTATATTGGTCACTGATTTGTTTTTGTTTGGTTTTTGAATGTCAGAAATGTATATTTGTGAATGTTGAGATGTTATATTGGTTTCACTGGTAAAAATAAATAATTGAAATGGGTATAAATTAGTTTTTTGTTAAGTTGCCTAATAATTATGCACAGTAATAGTCACCTGCACACACAGATATCCCCCTAAAATAGCTAAAACTAAAAACTACTTAAAATATTGATACAAAAATATTCAGCTTTGATATTAATGAGTTTTTTGTGTTCATTGAGAACATGGTTGTTGTTCAATAATAAAATTAATCCTCAAAAATACAACTTGCCTAATAATTCTGCACTCCCTGTATTTATTAGTTCAAAATATATTCATTATGAGAATACAAAATAATGAATCTCATTTATTTCTTAAAATAATGTTATTTATTTAATTTAAAAATTGAATCATAGAAAGGAGCAATTTTAATAACTAATTTTTAAATAACATTTTCAACAAAAATGTCATAATGAAAATTATTTTTCAAATGTTCAATATATGAAAGATACTCACTCCAAATATTTCTCATAGCTCTGCGGTGAGCAGGTCCTTGAGCTCGCCTTTGCTCAGGGTGAGCTTGTCTCCTTCCTTTCCAGAGTATTTGTGTAAAGGCTTCAACCAGGAGTGCCATTGCTTGCTGAATTTCTGTGAAATAACTCTGCCCCCTCTTCACTCTCTCTTATTGGTCATTACCTTAAATAATTGAAACTCCTGTTTGCTTAATTATTGAGTTTGCAAAAAATGAAGCAGGTTGGCGTGGCATCTCTTGTCTTTGAGAAGTCTCTAACTCAGATTAAACCGCACACAAACTGACAAAACCTTATTCTTGAGCCTTTGGACAAATCCATTGTCAATACTTGCACCTGATGTTAGATGGGTGTATCCGAGAACCACTTTAGTCAAACTGGAATCACTGAAATAATTTTATACTACAGAAAGTATATCTAATAGTGGTTATGTTGAAACTCCAGTTGTGAAAACATGTTAAGGCCTATACTCGCTTATACTCGCTTATGCATGATTGCTGGTATACAAAACATCTCAATTTGAATGAAAATGTAAAGTAGTCTTTTGCTAAATGCATATTTTGATGTCATTCATCAAAATGACCATGCCCATACATTTTTTTTTCTTTTAGACTGGTAATAACTTTTACATAAAACATAGACCTGAAAACTGAAATTAATACAACTTCTGAATGTTATAACAACAAATTCATTCTTTGAGATTAAAGTTCTGAACTTGAGATAAAGTTAATAAAGAGATAAAGTGCCAAAGTATCAGTTCAAAGATCTCTTATGAGGGCCACCACAAGATGGAGACATTTTCTTGAAATATTACATTCCATGAGCTGCAGTGAAGATTAATATTAAGTAGTTATTTGCAACTTGTCTGATCACTGAATTGGGAAAAACACTTAGAAAAAAACAATATGTGTTAAGAACACTCCATAATAGAGAATACATATATATCAGTGGTTAAAACTAATATGTATAATACAACTTTGGTGTTAGCTTAATATTATATGGAGTGAGGGACAGTAGCAGTTGTTTGGTTTTGGAATATAATTTCAACATCATAATAACAACAATACAAGAGAATGATGGGAATATTTAAAAGAAAAAAATATATGGTTTCATGAAATATGATTTTGTTTATAGGAGACTCTAACATGCTAACTGATTATTATACTGTCTCTTCTTACTTTTGGACTAAAAGCCCAGAGGGATGTTGTTTATAAAAATAATTTTTTTTTCCCCCTCATGCATAAGAGTTTTTGATTTTGAATACATCCTGACAAAAATTAAGAAATGGTTTTCATTATATATTTTTTTTATAATAAAACAGAAGTCAAACATTAAATCTCAAACCTTAGCTTAGACCCTTCTAAAGATAGTTTGTCAAGATTATAGCCCAAGACTGGTTTCCCACTGAAGCTAAGTAGTGCTGAGCCTGGAGACCTCCTGGGAAAACCAGGTTGCTGCTGGAAGAGTTGTTAGTGAGGCCAGCAGGGTGTGCTCACCCTGTGGTCTGTGTGGGTCCTTCTTATGCCCCAGTATAGTAACTCCGGTGTCCTCTATTGGCCTCCTAATAATCCCCATCATTTGAATTGGCTCTATCGCTTTCTCTCCTCTCCACCGATAGCTGATGTGTGGTGAACGCACTAGCGCCTTTGTTCTGTGGCTGCCGTCGCATCATTCAGATGGATTCTGCACACTGGTGGTGGTTGAGGAGATACGATTGTAAAGCGCTTTGGGTCTACAGTAGTAGGCTACATAGTAAAGCGCTATATAAATGCCTCATTCATTCAAATGAGTAACTGAACACTTGTATAATATTTGTGCAGTTCTAAAGCAATTAACATGTCATATTGAAAAGGAGATAAAAAGAAGGAAATAGCCTACCTCACCCATATAATAGAATAAGCTCACTAATCTTCCATTATTGCTTTAGCATTGTTTAGAACAATTAAAGGTAGTGACCACAAGGAATACAAGTACAGATGCAGAGGGTCTCAATCACATTTTTTTTTACTGAGGCCGCTATAGGGGAGTGGGAGAAAGACATGAGTTTGGCTTCAGCATTCCCTGGCACTGCTCTCAACATATAGCAGTCAGTGTTCAGAGGCAATGGGCTGGGATTCAGGAATGATGCACAAATAGGCTACTGTTGGCCGTTTTCCCAGATGAGACTTAAGCCTAGTTCCAGACTATAATGCATGTTTAAGCTGTCTGAACTGAAAGCAACTTGCAATGGCTTATCTTAAAACATGCCAATGCCTTTGTTTGTCAAGATGGTATTTTCACATTTCCTAGGAAATGATCAGTCTATTTATGTGTCAGAGTGTAATTTGACAATTCATTGTAATTGTTATTATGTTAGCAGAGTCAGTGGAAGGTGAATGTTTGAAAATGAAGTATATCCGTAGTATATAACCGTTTTAACCGTTTGATTAACACACATTTCCAGATAAGAACACTCACACCTAGCCTGGCTCCGCCCTCCTACGTACTTCCGCTCAATTTTAATTTTCCTTCAGTACTCCCGCTGCGTCCCAATTCGCCTACTTATACTACGACCTAAAAGTATGTACTCTTTTTATGAAGAAAAAGTACATACTTTTGAGTGTGTAGCAGAAGAGTATGCAAGCTTTGGGACATACTACTTGGTCATCTATAACAGACTCTGTCGCTTAGTTACGTGCATCCTGGCGCCGTTTAAACTGCCCTGCCAATCATCGTCACAGTTAAAATCCTCCACATTCTGTTTAATTACCTACCGTATCGGAGAGAAATGTAGTAGCACGTTGATTTGCCATTTGTGGGAAGAGTTAATGCAGAGACTCTCCTCATGTGTTTGCAGTTTAAATATAATGATGCATTTAAAAGTGAATGGCCAAACTTATCATTACAAAAGTTCACAATGTTGCTGCAGGTGAAATATAATGTGGATAACATTAAATAAATATCTTTTTGTCTGGTTAAATACTGATAATTGATCACTCAAACCCCTTTATCTAAACCTCTCTACTTAACCGTCGGACTCGCACATCCGTCATCTTTGTAGTTTTTTAACACTTTTTATCTGTGTTTGTAGTTCTAATCGAATCCAACTTGCAATGGGTTGTGGGCAATATCAGCCGTTAGAGTGTGGGTCGACCTCTTTCTCCCCGCCGTCGCCAACTTCGTCTCATTTGGCGCGTCCAGAGAGGATGACTCTTTATTTGAGTTGATTTATTTGAAAATAATAAAAATAAACACAAAAAAAACGGAAGGGACAGACCAGGGCGGGACACAAAGTTCAGGAGACCCGGCCGGCGCACACCGTTCAGGGGGCCAGAGCGGCGCACACAGTTCAGGAGGTCAGGGCGGCGCTCACGTTTAGGGGGCCAGAGCGGCGCACACAGTTCAGGAGGCCCGGGCGGCGCACACAGCTCAGGAGGCCAGGGCGGCGCACACAGTTCAGAAGGCCAGGGCTACGCACACAGTTCAGGAAGCCAGGGCGGCGCACACAGTTCAGGGGGCCAGGGCGGCGCACACAGTTCAGGGGGCCAGGGCGGCGCACACAGTTTAGGAGGCCAGGGTGGCGCACCCAGTTCAGGAGGCCAGGGTGGCGTACCTAGTTCAGGAAGCGGAGTCCTCTCTGGACTCGAAACAGGAAGCAGAGTCCTCTCTGGACTCGAAACAGGAAGCAGAGTCCTCTCTGGACTCGAAACAGGAAGCGGAGTCCTCTCTGGAGTCCCCGGAACTGGGACCACCGGAACTGGGACCACCGGACTCAGGACCACCGGAACTGGGACCACCGGACTCGGGACCACCGGACTTGTCACAGAGGAGGCCTTTCCTCCTCCGTTTCTGGACCACCGGAACTGGGATTGTTACCGCAGCTTCGGCCGCCCTCTGGAGAAGCTGCAGCCTTTGAGTCCTCATGTTTGGCTGGTTCTTTTTTTTTTAACGTGGGCTGTGGGTGACAATGGAAGAAAATGGAAGAATAATTGCCATTTTCCATATCTTTGGCAGTTTTCCCTTATTCCATACTTCATTAAATAATTCTAGAATCTTATTCAATATTCCATCTGGTAATTTCCTAAGCATAGCATAACATAAATTGTCTATTCCTGGTGAGGAGTACCCAGTGTTTAAGGTATTTAAGGCCATTTTAAGTTCTGACATAGTTAATTTAGCATCTAGTATAGTATTTGTCTCTTGCTTAGCATTTAATACATCTTTATTTTCCTTCAAGATTTCATCTTTTCTCTTTTTGAACATCTCATCTAAGTGGTTACCTTTATGAATGTCAGCAAACTTTTCACCTAACATATTTGCCTTATCAGCATCTGATACGGCATGATTTCTTCCATCAATTAACACTGGTATTTTTACCTGTCATTTTCTTCACCGTCATCCACATCTTATCCAAAGTTGTTTCTCTTCCAATTGTTGAACAAAATTGTCTCCAAGCTTCTTTCTTGGCTTCTTTAATTATCAAAAGAAAAAAGCTATAGCAAGGAAGGTACTCTACCACATTATCCATTATTAATGTTTTGTGTAATTTCTTAAATGTTTTATTTCGATCTGTAGTTGCTTCTGTGCATTTTTCATTCTACCATGGTACATTTGTTCTTTTGTTTTGACTTTTACTGATTGGAATACTCTGACTTGCTGCATTTAAATTGATGTTACTCAAAGTATCATTCCTTTTATCTATATTCTCATCCAAACTACAAGATGATTTCTTTATCTCATCATTACAACATTCCAAATACTTTTCCCAGTTGGCTTTCTGAAAGCACCATTTGTGATGTACATAATTTTGTTGTATATATACATTTGTCTCTATCTTGCAGAAAAATGGGAAATGATCGCTACCAATACTTGTATTTTGATCCACTTCCCATTCACATCTATTAGCTATTTTCCTATCCACTAGTGTTAAATCTATACAGGATGTTTCATTTCTATATATATTTATGCGTGTACCAGTACCATTGTTTAAACATACCAGCATTCTATCATCCATCATTTCTTCCACCACTTCTCCATTTAAATCTGTAACTCTACTTCCCCATAAAGTATTATGGACATTAAAATCCCCACACCATATTTCTTTATGGCCTTTTTTATAAATATTCTTCATTAACTCATTTGTTATTGCTTTACATGGATTATAATAATTGATAATTATCATATTACCTTTGTCCTCATTATTAAATATCTCAGTCACAACACATTCATATTCTTCAGATACTTTGATTGGGCTGTATGATATTCCTTCCTTAATAAACGTCAAACATCCCCCTCCTCTATCTGTTTCTCTGTCACATCTTATACTAGTGTATCCATTTAACACAAAATCTAGTTGTGGTTTTAACCATGTCTCTTGAATGCACATAACTGGTTTAATAATCTGGTTTACTTGGTAATTCACTAACATATCTTTTGAATTCTTGTCCATTTGCAATTAAACTTTGTGCATTCCACTGAAGAATAGTCAACACCATAAACCATTTAACTATTTTGTGTTCCTTTATGATTAATATTTAGTATTTCATGCACTTTATCAGCCTTTGCTATGATCCCCAAGTAATTTTTAGCTGCTTCCACTGCTGACTTTATCCTATCACTTTTCCTAGTGTGCTGTATTGTGACATTAACTATTGAACAGATAAATGCAACAAAACTGTTCTTATTGACCAGCATTGTCTCTCGTGATATTTTTGTTTTGTATTCATTTACTTCTGGGATATTATTTATGTTTACCTGTTGTGTTTGTTCCCTGACATGTCTTCTGTCATTCCCTCTACCTTAAGTTTCAGCATTATCACTCCTTTTGCTCTGTTCTGGTGGATAGGTAGGCATCTGACTGTTTCTGTCATTATCATTCACTTTCTTAATTGCCTCTGCATATGACACTTGATGTATAATCTTAACCTTCTGAACTTGTCTTGCTTCCTTTTGCTTTTCACAACCCCCATAAGCTGCACTATGTTAGCCTCCACAATTACAACATTTTATTTCAACTTTTCCCCCTTTTCCCCATGTTCCCCTCCACATTTAGCACACCTAATCTTGCCTCTGCATTGAGCCGCACATGTCAAAATCTTTGACATTTAAAACATCTTAATGGGGGTGGGATGTATTCTCTCACTGTATAGCTCACAAATCCCATTTGAACTTTAGGAGGCATTTCTGCCTTAAAGTATAGCAGGACTGACAAACTCTCAACTTTCTCTTTTCTTTTAGTCAGCCTTTTTGCATCCATTAGCTCACCCCCTTTCAAACTATTCTTGATTTCTTCAATGGAAACCGATATTGGTATTCCTGTTATAACTCCTCTTGCTTTTGCTGTAATCTTGACCCCATTTAGTTTTTCTTTGTTTAGAACTTGTGCACACTGTTCTTCTGATTCTGCAAAAATAAGCAATCTACCATTTCCCATGAATCTAGCATGATTGATTTTGCCTATTTCTTTCACAATTGCTTTAGTCACATGTATCGGATGTAAATCAGGCCCTCCATGCTGATCAAACACTACAACTACTTTAAATGTTTCAGTTGGTATTTTATTAGCATTAATCCTTCTTTGATCTGCTTTCTTCAGTTTTACTTCATTTGACAGTATCTATTGATTCCACACTACTACTACTGGATTCCGATCATTGTCTAACTTGCTTCTTCTTTCTTACTTCTTCCCAAAACATCTCATCATCTTGCTCCAATCTTACTGGATCTAAGTCTTTGAGATCTTTCACATAACCATCGGAATGTTCTGCCATCATCCACTCTACATTCACTGTACAGTAATGTTTTAGTTACCAACTCCTTATGATTCGAATGTTTCTCCAATTCAAATATTCCACCAATTCCACCGAACCGCACCTGCACAGGACTGAAGACATGAGGGGATTAAAAAGAGTGACAAATCAGGCAGGAAATGAGACAGACATGTGACAGTAAGACCCTCCTCAACGCTCCTATTACTCCATCCGGCCTCTTTGGTGACGGTGGTCTAGCGTTTCGCTGAGGTGCAAAAGAGCGCGAAAGCCATGAGCCACGTGATGCCCCGTCGCTCATTCCAGACCTAGCCTGGATTCCGCTCTTCAAAATGTGCAAAGTGTTTGTGTGAGTTCCACTATAAAATGCATTCCCTTCACAAGAGCTTTCCTCCTTATCCTCGTTAAATTGCGTCCCTCGCCCTGCCTCAGAGCAGTGCAGAGCCGCGGCATATATTGACGAGAGCCTCCCATCATCATGGGGGCGTCCGCAACGGCATTCGCGGCCAGCGCGCACACAACGTCATTCACGACCAGCTGGCGGCCAGCGCGCCCTCCACGAGCTGTTACCCGTCTAGCGCTCTCTGTCTCGTCGGGGTTAGACCTAGCTTCGCTACACTGCCACAACGGTCGAGGACAGTATACAGGCGAGTCTCTTTTTCTCGACACGTGGAGAGCTATTTCAGCCATTACGAGCTGGATTCTAAATATAGTCCAACACGGATATTCTCTTCAGTTCAGACGCAGACCCGTTCCATCCCGTCACTACTTACCCAAAAAACGCCCTGTTTCTAAAAAAATGCCGTGATTCTAAGACAGGAAGTTCACAGGAAAGCGTTTTTACAGCTGCTATTTTGTTGTGCCGAAGAAAGACAGAGATTTGCGGTTCACGCATTCCGCGCACCGCCCCGCAGCGCGGGTATAAATACGGAAGTGGAATACTGCATCATTGCTTTTAACTTCAGAGCCGAACGGTTTGCTGTATCAGCTGTTTCTATGAAGAATGTTTAGACGAGTCTCAAGGAGGATCGCTCTCTTACCTGGGTGCTTGGTTGGCTGGGCGTTACCGTTCTTTGAGTGCTCACACGCAGGCTTGCAATCGGACTGCTGTGAGCCGCGGCCATCTCCCTGAGTGCTTCAGCACTTCTAAAAGAGCATTTCCTTCTAAAAGAGCAACACGGTTTGACCCTGCGTCTTTTTCAAGATGTCATTCAAACCGTGTGTTTCTGGATGCAGTTGTTTCCTGTCCTCATTTGACGGCCACGATCTCTCTCGCATATAAACATGTGAGATTGCGTTCGTGGGTGATTCATGTTCTCTCAGGAGAACGTGATCACGTCTGCGCGTTGTTCGTCTCACCTTTCTCGTAAGGGCTTGAGCGTTCAGCGCGTCGTGTGCCGTTGAGTGCCTGCTGACAGCGGGGGTTGTCACAGCAACCCAGCGCATCGCTCTGCGCTCTAGATGTGCGGTCAAGACTATGAAACCTCAAACGGGGTTGAGTCCCTTCGCCTATTCCCCGATCTAGTTTATTTTCTGGTGCACCAGAAAAGGGCTACTTCGGCTAATAAGCCTTGGTGACCTGAGGATTACAGTGGGGCTTCCCCGCCGGGTACATCTCCTCGGGCCCCCACTCCTCTATCGCATCACGAGCGTGCTGAGACTTTGTTCGTGGGTGGTTCATGTTCTCTCATTAGAACATGGCCATGTCGGCGCGTTGTTCATCTTGCCTTTTTTCATAGGGGCTTGAGTGTTCAGCGCGCTGTGTGCCGTCGGGTCTGACGGCCACGCTCACTGTCTCACATGCCTGCTGGTAGCTTACAGCTGGGATTGCTGGTCCTAAAAAAAAAAAAAAATCTGTCTGGCAGAGGACAGATGTCAATTGCTGCATCGGAGAGAGGGCTGTTATGCGCTGGAAATGGTAATGCTGAGTTTCACACTATAATAGTGTGTGCTCATGCTGAATCAGAGTCAGAGTTGACAGCCTTTTTTTCCCGGATGTGCATCGGAAAAGTTTAGCAGTGTGGAACTATTTGGTGTCAAAATATGGAACACCAAAAGGGCCATAAACTGTATAAATTTTTTCCCTCTCTCACTACCCTCTGTCCTGCATGCACGAGGGTAGTCCCGGCCCAGGGGTTATGCAGGAATTGCGTGCGGTGATGGACCTCGCTCTCTGGATGACGGAAGTCACTGCACGCTCCCTGGGTCAGGCGATGTCCACACTAGTGGTCCAGGAATGTCACCTGGGGCTAAAACTGGCAGATATGCGTGAGCCCGACTAAGTGCGGTTCCTCAACTCCCCTATCTGTCAGGCTGGCCTCTTCGGCGACGCCATCGAGAACTTTGCCCAGCAGTTCTTGGTGGCCCAGAAGCGGACGGAGGCGGTTTAAAAAACATCCTGCCCCGACGACCAGCTGCTGCCTCCACCCAGTCGTCGGCCGCAGCGCCTCTGCCTGCTTGTCGCCGAGGGCGTCCCCCTGCGTCTGCCTCCGCCCCTGCTAAGCCAAGTAGCAGCCTCCACCCAGGCAGCAGGTGGCCGGGCGCAAGGGAGGCTCCCAACCCGTCCAGGGTCCTGCGAAGTCCGCTGGCAAGCGCAAGGGCAAGCGGCCCTGAAACGGGCAGCCCAGTGAAAAGGGGATCTGCTCTCTGGGAGACGGTGTCCGCACCCCTCCCTCCCCCGGAGGAGGACCGGGGGGAGAATATTTTTCGGTTTCAGTCCTGCCGCTGGCTCTCCGGAGTCCAGCGGTACCCACATTCTCAGAGCAGTTTCTTCCCTTCCTGGGCCCCGACAGGGCCAGGTTGGCAGTGTGCGACACCCCCGGGCCTTGCCGCTTCTTTCCTCTTCTCTCCCCCTCGCCAGGGGGCAGCAGTGTGGGCACCGAGGACACCCCCGGGCCTTCTCACCCACACTCTGCCCCACCCTGGAGTACTCAGGCAACACTCCGGGCTGCCTCCGGGCTTCCCGAGTCGGGTCTGCGTACTCCACCTCGCTGCCCCACCCCGGGTACGTCTGTGGTGCCATTGGACGTGGTCGAGCCGGTTCCTCCAGCTGATGTGAAGTCGGGGTTCTACAGGCCCTACTTCATTGTACCCAAGAGAGGTGGTGGGTTAAGGCCAATCTTGGACCTGTGCATTCTGAATCGGGCCCTGCACAAGCTCCCGTTCAGAATGGTAACGCAGAAACGCATTTTCGAATGCATCCGTCCCCGAGATTGGTTTGCAGCGATCGACCTGAAGCCCTCCGGGCTGTCCCTGTCGCCTCATGGCTTCACGAAAGTCGCAGAGGTAGCCATTGTTCCGCTTAGAGAATGCGGCGTTCGCATCCTCAACTATCTCGACGACTGGCTCATACTGGCTCAGTCCCGGGATCAGTTGTGCGAACACAGGGACATGGTGCTCCGTCACCTCAGCCTGTTGGGTCTTCAGGTCAACCGAGAGAAGAGCAAACTCTGTCCCGCACAGAGGATCTCTTATCTCGGTATGGAGCCGGATTCGTTCAACCGGACTGAGTGCGGTCAGTGTTGAACTGCTTGAATACGTTCAAAGGCAGGACAGCGGTCCCACTGAAATTTTTTCAGAGGCTCCTGGGGCATATGGCATCTGCAGCCGCGGTAACGCCGCTCGGATTGCTTCATATGAGACCGCTTCAACGCTGGCTTCACGACCGAGTCCCGAGATGGGCGTGGCAAGTACCGGGTCTCAGTTACTCCTTACTGTCGCCAAACCTTCAACCCGTGGGCGGACCCTGCCTTTCTACGGGCCAGAGTGTCCCTAGAACAGGTGTCCAGGCATGCTGTGGCCTTCACGGATGCCTCTTCCACGGGCTGGGGGGCCACGTACAACGGGCACACATGTGGACGGGGCCCCAACTGCGTTGCCATATCAATTGCCTAGAGTTACTGGCGGTACGTCTCGCCCTGGGCCTCTTCAAAAAGCCGCTACAGGGCAAACACGTACTGGTCCGTACGGACAGCACTGTGGCCGTTGCGTACATCAACCATCAGGGTGGTCTACGCTCCCGTTGCATGCTCCGGCTCGCCCGCCATCTCCTCCTGTGGAGTCAGAAGCGTCTGAGGTCGCTTCGGGCCTTTCACATCCCAGGTGCACTGAACCAGACAGCCGACGAGCTCTCTCGTCGGTCGACACCTCCGGGAGAGTGGCGACTCCACCCCCAGGAGCGTCCAGCTGATATGGGACCTCTTCGGAGCCGCGCAGGACTTGACCCATTGCCAGTTGTATTACTCCCTGTCCGGGGGCACCCTCGGCACAGATGCACTGGCGCACAGGGAACGTAGACGTACGTCCCGTCGCCAGGTGCTGTGCTTCAGCTAAAGGCCCGAGTCACTTGTCTCGGCTCCTCAGTTGAAAAGCAATGATGCGGTATTCCACTTCCGTATTTATACCCGCGCTGCGGGGCGGTGCGTGGAATGCGTGAACCGCATGCCAATGTCCATTGGCTCGTTTTTAATCACTCGAAGTAGATTGGTCTCTGAAAACAGATCCCAATTCGTTGGTCCGACGTACGTCTCCGTTCCCTCCTTCAGGGAACGAGGGTTACATGCGTAACCGAGACGTTTCTAGCATAATTTCTTTTTTTCCAGAGAAGTACTTCCAGAGTAGTACTAGTATTTTTTCCCCTTCCTCAAACCATTTGGCCCTTGACCTCACATAAGCACCTTTGGCTAATTCCGTGTACAGGTTATCTATTTCTAAATTAAGTTTATGCATTTTAGAGTTTTCATTTTCTGACAGAAAGTTTTTTGTTTCAGATATAAACAAACATGCTCTCAAGTGGATGTGCTCTCAAGTAATAGCTTGCTTAAAGTGGTAGAAAGAGCGGAGAAAGAAGAGGCCGTATTTTCCATGATTTTTTCCATGGACTCGGCTCTTTGAAATGTGCCATCACACTTCGATGTAAGTTCCGCAACAGCCACAAGAAGTGAATACATTTTCTCATCAATGTTGGCCTTTAATTTACCCTTTTTTCCGGTAGGATTTTTCCACGGAGTGCAGGGAAGTAGCGTAGCAAGCAGCACTTCTGAGTCCATAGAAACTTTGTCACTATCTTTGCTCCATGTCGGTTACTTTCATTTGAGCTTTTTCTCGATTTCTTTTCTTACCCATATGGGCCTGACAAGCTTCACAATAGAAGAGGAGCACTTTAACTAATCATCAAGAAAATATATCGGGGTTATCATGCGTAGTTTCATGTAAATCTCAGAATTGCCTGAGACGTTGCCTCAAAACGTGTCTACACAGATGAACGCCATCTTGAAATGAAATGTATGAGATTCTGGTAGAACTAGGCTAACTCACACCCACATACTGTAAGAATACAGTTTTAATTCAAAACATTAAAAACCTTTATTTTCTTTTTCCAGATGTACCATAACTTTACAGACAAAACCTTTCATTAAGGACAAAGTTAATATTCTTTCCCCGCAGTAAAAATTTCATTGCACTGCATAGTGATGCAGGCGATCATGTTGACATACTCCTTGAAGTCCACAACGCCATCAGCATTTTCATCCAGATTCTTAAATATCTTGTCCATATATGGCTTTTCTTGGGCATTCTTTAACATACACAACACACATAAAAGCATAATCAGAGACACGATCTGTACAGTGATGAATCAAACGGCATTATGAGAATACAAAAGAATGAATCTTATTTATTTTTAAAATAATGTTATTTATTTAATCAAAATTATTAATTATAGAAAGCAGCAATTTAATACCTAATTTTTAAACAACATTTTTAACAAAAATGTCATAATGAAAAGAGAAATTATTTTTCAAATGTTCAATGTATGTAAGAGACTCACCCCAAATATTTCTGCTAGCTCTGCGGCAATCAGGTCCTTGAACTCGCCTTTGCTCAGGGTGAACATGTCTGCTTCCTTACTTGAGTATTTGTAAAAGACTGCAATCAGGACACCCATTGCTTCCTTAATTTCTATGAAATTGGTGTGATACAAAAAAGATGTGTCATTAATAATAATCAAACAAGGGTATGTGTCTACAACATCCAAAATTATTAGTAGTGGAGATGTCAAAAATACACATATATTTCATATAAGCAAGAATGCTTAACCCATCAACAGCAGTAGTGCAGCAGTGCACTACATTACAGTTAGTTCACTTAAAGGGATAGTAAAAAAAATAATAAAATTCTTACGTGACATGGTGTTCCAGAAGTTGCCCACGGACAAGAAGTGAAAGTAAATAGACAAAACAAGTGAGGACTGAAGGGAAAGACTGAGTTAAATATTCAGTGAAATGCCACACCACCCGAATTCACTCCCTCCCACCATCCCAACCTTTTATACACAAACGCACCTACATTCACACCCCTCTCTCTCTCACTCTACCCTAGTTGATTTATTTCACTAATTCAATTAAAAAAGTGAAACTTGTATATTATATTCATTCATTACACACAGACTGATATATTTCAAATGTTTATTTCTTTTAATTTTGATGATTATAACTGACAACTAAGGAAAATCCCAAATTCAGTATCTCAGAAAATTAGAATATTGTGAAAAGGTTCAATATTGAAGACACCTGGTGCCACACTCTAATCAGCTAATTAACTCAAAACACCTGCAAAGGCCTTTAAATGGTCTCTCAGTCTAGTTCTGTAGGCTACACAATCATGGGGAAGACTGCTGACTTGACAGTTGTCCAAAAGACGACCATTGACACCTTGCACAAGGAGGGCAGGACACAAAATGTGGAAGAAAAAAGTGTACAAGCAATAGGGATAACCGCACCCTGGAGAGGATTGTGAAACAAAACCCATTCAAAAATGTGGGGGAGATTCACAAAGAGTGGACTGCAGCTGGAGTCAGTGCTTCAAGAACCACTACGCACAGACGTATGCAAGACATGGGTTTCAGCTGTCGCATTTCTTGTGTCAAGCCACTCTTGAACAACAGACAGCGTCAGAAGCGTCTCGCCTGGGCTAAAGACAAAAAGGACTGGACTGCTGCTGAGTGATCCAAAGTTATGTTCTCTGATGAAAGTAAATTTAGCATTTCCTTTGGAAATCAGGGTCCCAGAGTCTGAAGGAAGAAAAGAGAGGCACACAATCCACATTGCTTGAGGTCCAGTGTAAAGTTTCCACAGTCAGTGGTGGTTTGGGGTGCCATGTCATCTGTTGGTGTTGGTCTACTATGTTTTCTGAGGTCCAAGGTCAACACAGCCGTATACCAGGAAGTTTTAGAGCACTTCATGCTTCCTGCTGCTGACCAACTTTATGGAGATGCAGATTTCATTTTCCAACAGGACTTGGCACCTACACACAGCAAAAGCAACCAGTACCTGGTTTAAGGACCATGGTATCCCTGTTCTTAATTGGCCAGCAAACTCGTCTGACCTTAACCCCATAGAAAATCTTTTGTGAAGAGGAAGATGCGATATGCCAGACCCAACAATGCAGAAGAGCTGAAGGCCACTATCAGAGCAACCTAGGCTCTCATAACACCTGAGCAGTGCCACAGACTGATCGACTCCATGCCACGCCGCATTGCTGCAGTAATTCAGGCAAAAAGAGCCCCAACTAAGTATTGAGTGCTGTACATGCTCATACTTTTCATGTTCATACTTTTCAGTTGGCCAAGATTTCTAAAAATCCTTTCTTTGTATTTGTATTCTAATTTTCTGAGATACTGAATTTGGGATTTTCCTTAGTTGTCAGTTATAATCAGAAACATTTTAAATATATCAGTCTGTGTGTAATGAATGAATATAATATACAAGTTTCACTTTTTGAATGGAATTAGTGAAATAAATCAACTTTTTGATGATATTCTAATTATATGACCAGCACCTGTATAGTACCAGTAAAACGTATTTTGCTTCATATTGATGTTTAAATATTATAGCCTAATGGTATTTTTTTATTTAATATATGTTGTTTGTGAAAAGTGAACAGCACGAGTAATAAAGGACACATAAGATGCGCAATATGTCAGAAGACATGGAGTTTGTCATAAATGATTTCGACCACTTCATTAAGTTTTGTTTTGTAGAAAACCTTTATTTAAAGTGAATTTCGTTTTGTATAAATTGTATCTTAATTTTAATCGATGTTTTTAATATACAGTATATGGTTAACAACAATGGGTTGCAATTAACTATAAATATATATTAAATCATTACAGAATAACCTTTGGATTTAGAATGAATTCAAAATTCATCTGATCCGTTCATTTAACGAACGAACAGTACAATTTTTTATCAACTCTCACAAAGTTTTATTCTTTCTTATCAAATCTTCGGGAAGGTTATCCTTATGGTCACGAAGAATAAACTTTTCGAACTATTATGATATTTATTAAAGTATTCAAAGATACTTATGAGAGCTCGTAGCTAGATCTGAACATTAAAGTGACCATGCCTTGTGAGCGGCAACAATGACAATCGAACGTGGATACAATGGTTTTAATAATTGATACAACATGGGCATGTGTTGATAAGGGGAGAGATTGTGTCCTGATTGAAGTTCTCACAGGATTCTAACGGTGCTGTCTGTTCTACCTCGGCCAAGCCACAAAACTGTCCACGATGCCATCTTCCTCAGATTCCTCGGTACCAGAACCTAATTTATATACGGCTAAAAGCTTTCTGACGTTTATAGTGGAATCGACTCATCTTTGATCCTGTCCAGAGAGACTCCAGACGCTACAGAGGTAAAGTCAAAGTGTTGGAAGAACCGGGTCAGTACAGATGGATGAAGTTATGCAAAGAGTCTAAACCTGGGAGAACCATCCCTGATAAGCTCTTTTGTCTGAGCAAAGGAGTTTACAGTTTTACTAACTACACAGTGACTTGTATTTCTTAGTACATTACTTGCATTTGCCCGGAAAGGCATCCAGATATATGGTCGCAGGAGAAAGTCTTGATGGTTCCGTCCGATGGCTTTGCAGTGGCGATCGTTTCCTTCCGTGTTGAGCGAAGGAACGACGGTGAGCTTGCATGGTTGCTTTGACTCCATCGAGGTTGAGGGAGTTGCACACGCCGTGAGGAGTTGGGGCTGCTGGCCCAACTGGCCGTATGGTGGCATCTGGTTTCCTGTCCCACACACACACGTGAGGCTGTGTGTGCAGGCCTTATCTGGCCTGGCCTGCTGGCCGGCTGATAGACAGCCAAGATGACACGTCGTCTTGGTCCAGAGGGAGAAGAGAAGAGAGAGAGTCCATCTGTCCATCTCCCTCCTTTAAGCTTTTGGGAGAACTCCCGCCTTGTAGGTCAGTGAGCCAATCATATTCAGGCTCTTGGAGGGAAAGTTTTACAACCCTTTGTCTCAAGCAGATCATTTGCAGATTGGTTAATGATGAAGGAACTATTAAAGATTCTTGTTGCACAGGTATCGCCATATCATATACACAATCATTCCGATCTTTAAATTTCAACTTCGTAGACACCAAACATGCCATACACATGATTTTCGTTAACCATGGTATGCAATTTTGAAACATGAATCCAACAGAGATTGAATTAACACATAGACCAAACCCTATAAAAACAAATCATGAGATGGATATATGTTTATATATTTCTCAAGTGGTTATATATAGGCTGTATGAGTTTAAGGTGGTTTATTTGTAAAAGAATGTGTCACAGCTCTCTGCACATTTTTTCAAGTCGTAAAACAAGTCTTATCTGATGGTAGCGGAGATCTTCCTTGCTCTTCTGGGGGATGTTTTCACCAAACTTTGTTGGGAGAGTAAGTTTGCTGGATCATTCATTAAATATAATGCTGCAGAGGCGTTCAGGAAACTGTCTGGTGAAAGGTTAAGCAGAGGGCTTTGGCTCCTCCCCCCTTCGCGTCTGTGTGCAGGGCTGGAGGAGCTTGCGCTACTGATGTGAAGTTTAGCAGGGTACATCTTTCTTGTGGGGGTTCATTTGCAGTTGGTCGGGCCGTTTTAGTTATTTTCGGACCACATCGAGTTTGTCTCTAATGCTGCAGAACTGCTGAGTCAGTGTTTGGACTTCAGTTTCTGGCTGCACGCAGATGGCTTCCAAGGGCCTTAGTTTTAGTGTCTTTTCTCTTTAAGTTCCACATTGGCTGTTTTAACAGAGTCTTTGTGTGAAACGGTTCTCTTTCAAGGTCTTGTACGGTAGTGTTTTCCAGCTGCTCTTGGTGCCCAGCAGCTGTCAGAGCCTTCTGAAGACCAGTGATCTCCTCCTGTAGCTCCTCTCTTTCGCTGTTCCTTTCTCTGCCATTGCCGTTGTACAGAGGTGGTAAGCTAACTGTGTAGGAGAACAGCTATGGGGGCCGCGTGAATGGTTATGTGGAATGGGAACCGCTAGTAAGGCGGGGTGTTAAGATTTTGTGTTGGTAAACACTAATGATGAATTTGAGTATATTTGTTGACGGGCTGTACGCAGTCAGCTAATGAATGGGCTGATAGGTTGTCACTACGAGAGTGACAAATAAAACAAAACTGAAATAAAACAATGAGATCAGATCAGAAAGGGAAAGAAAAGGAAGAGGAAGGAGTGTTTTACCAATTTTTTTAACTAGGGGATATGGCTAACCAGGTGTTACTTGTGGGTGATGCTGCACTAGATCATATTTCTTAGGGTTAGACTGGTAGCAAAGCTAGCAGGGACACACCAAACACCTCAAGGTCAAAAGAAAAGAAACAATGGGAACAGTTTCTAGTTCTATCTGGGGTCTATAGTGTCCTTGGACGGTAACCGTACTTCATGGACTAGGCCAGGCACTGAGGAGTGAAGACTAATAACCTGTGTAACTCATTAAAGAAACGTCTCGGGTTACGACTGTAACCCTTGTTCCCCGCGAAGGGGAACGCCCTCAGTGTAGCGTTTCTGAAGCATGAATGAAATCTATTCCAATCCTGATTGGGGCTGTATCATGATGTAGTCGATGACGGCATACCCGGAAACTACAAAGGGACGCCGGCTCACACAACACATTAGCTTTTGCGATGAAGCAAGCGCTCTGCCCGTGATAGGTGTGGCGGCGAGACGCAGTGTCTCGTTCCCTTCTCGGGGAACAAGGGTTACAGTCATAACCCGAGACATTCCCCTTCGAGGCAACTCGCGCTGTGTCGTCATGACGAAACTTTGGGAAAGAAATACCCACTATGCCACACCGTAATCACGTCCATCCTAGTGTGAAGCTTGGAGCCCAGGCACACTTAGGACGCGAGCACTCTGGCGCCAGGCGTCACAGGGAGTTGCACACTATAGAATTTTATGAAGGTGTGCGGGGTGGCCCTCCCGGCCGCCTCGCAGATCTCCTGAAGCGAGACTCCAGAAAGGAGGGCACACTGCCAGCCACGCCCTCTAGGAGCTCAGAGGTGAATGTCAGTTCTTTCAGTTAAGGAAAGCAAAAGATTCTCCCCTGGGCCTCCAGGGCGGGGGGCCGAGACGGGCTGGGCTGCTGTCCTACGACCTCCTCCACGACCCGCAGGAGGGCAGCCCTGGCGGGGAGCAGGCTGAGGCGTCTGTTCCGGCGGCTGGATGGAGGCAGCAGCGGGCCGCCGGGGCAGAATATGTTCAATCGCCCCAGTCTGCTTTTGTGCAGTCGAGAACTGTTGGGCAAAGCTCCGGACTGCCCCGCCAAATAGCCCAGCCTGGGAGATAGGGGAGTTGAGGAAACGTGTTTGCTCAAACTCCTGCCCATCTGCCAGACTGAGCCATAAATAGCGTTCCTGGACCACGGCAGTGGACATCACCTGACCGAGAGCGCGTGCAGTAACCTTCGTCGCCCGTAGGACGAGGTCAGCAGCTGCACGCAGCTCATGCATGAGTGTGGGGTCAGTACTGAAAAGAATATACTTTTTAACCTAAATTGCTCATCTTGCGCTGCTCTGCTACATGCCAAGGATTGCGCAATCACGTAGGAAGGGTAGCACCAGACATAGGCAGAAGTACCACCCCCGTGTTTACAAAGCACTCGTGTGAAGACTAATACAAACGTCCTTTAGCAAAAAAAAGGTAAAACAACCATGTCGGACGATTTTGAAGTTGAAAATGGAGTGTTTTTGGTAAAGGCCGTTTGTATTAGTCTGCACGTTAGCTTGGGGCAGTACTTCTGCCTACGTCTGGTGTGTAGTGATTGCGCAACATAGCACGTATCCTTAGCACGTATCAGAGCAGCGTAAGATGAGCAATTTAGGTTAAAAAGTATATTCTTTCCTCGCCTGGGATCACGCAGAGCCTCAGAAGCCCTTCGAAGCGCTTTGAAACTGCATTGATTTTGACCGTCAACATTTTGGTTGCCATGGAAGTCTATGAAGGGGAGAAAAATCCTGGAATGTTTTCCTCAGAAAACTTAATTTCTTTTCAACTGTTTTGAAGGACTTTTATTCTCACGGATTAAACGAACCAATAAGATCTTTCATGCCACAAGGTCACTTTACTTAAAATTTAAATGACTTTACTTTAGAACAATTTATGGACTATGCACTATTATTGTCTGGTTCCTCCTACACAGTTGGGGAAGTAGAGGAGGATGCTACCCCCAAACATTTTTGCGAGCCTGTGTCCCCGGACAAGATGGCCGCCGAGCCTGTGTCCTCGGACAAGATGGCTGCCGAGCCTGTGTCTTTGGACAAGATGGCTGCCAGTCCAGAGCCTTGTGTCGTCTCAGCAGACCTTCCAGAGCCTTGTGTCGTCTCAGCAGACCTTCCAGAGTCTCCTCACGCTTCAGCAGATCTTCCAGAACCTCCAGCTGCCACGGACACTACACCAGAGTCACCAGCCTTCACAGGTGCCTCACCAAAGTCTTCAGCCGTCATGGACGCCACATCTGTGTTCCCGGTCATCATGAGCGCTGCACATGAAGACATTATGGCTTTCCCTAGGCCAGAGATGGCTCCAGCCACTGACCAGCGTCCAGAGATGGCTCCAGCCACTGACCAGCGTCCAGAGATGGCCCCAGCCTGTGACCAGCGTCCAGAGATGGCCCCAGCCCGTGACCAGAGTCCAGAGAGGGCTTCAGCATGTGACCAGAGTCCAGAGAGGGCTTCAGCCCGTGACCAGAGTCCAGAGAGGGCTTCAGCCTCCTGTCACAAGTCAAAAGAGGGCTTCAGCCTCCTGTCACAAGTCCAGAGAGGGCTTCAGCCTCCTGTCACAAGTCCAGAGAGGTTTCCGCCTACTGTCACGAGTCCTGAGAGGACTCCGCTTCCTGTCTCGAGTCCAGAGAGGACTCCGCTTCCTGTCTCGAGTCCAGAGAGGACTCCGCTTCCTGTTCCGAGTCCAGAGAGGACTCCGCTTCCTGTTCCGAGTCCAGAGAGGACTCTGCTTCCTGTTTCAGGTCCAGAGAGGACTCTGCTCCCTGAACTGTTTGGGCCATCTGCTCAGCCTGCTCCGCCGTGGGGGTCTTCAAACCCGTCTCTGCTGCTGTGGTGGTCGTCTGCTCCGCCGTGGGGGTCTTCAAGACCGTCTGCACTGCTGTGGTGCTCATCTGCTCCGCCGTGGGGGTCTTCAAGACCGCCTGCACTGCTGTGTTGGTCGTCTGCTCCACGATGGTGGTCAGCCCTTCCACCCTGGTCATCTGTCCAGCCTGCGCCACCCTGGTCATCTGTCTGGCCTGCGCCACCCTGGTCATCTGTCCGGCCTGCTCCTTCCTGGCCTCATTCCTGATTACATCCACCTGTGTCTCATTTACCTTGTTAGCTCACCCTATAAAGCCCGGTCAATTCTGTCACTCATTGCTAAGTCTTGTTTTGTTGTTACACTGCACTTCTGAGCGGTCTCCCCGGTTTCATGTCTCTTCGTTCTTTGGATTTCTTGCCTGTTTCCCGGATTACCCTTTTGCCTGTCTTTCCTGCCTTGTTTGCTTTTTTGGACTTCCTGCCTGTGTTTTGACCTTGCCTGTACTTTTGACTACAATTGTGGTTTACCCTTCAATAAATACTGCATTTGGATCCTCAAGCTTCGTGTCTCGGAGCAGTACATTACACCCACAGAATATGTGGTATTTTATTTTGATGCATTTCAACTGAGGTCTTTTTATTTTAAATACATTTTAATGTATTTGTGCCCATCTCTGCATACCAGTAATGTTTTTTTCTTCACATTTATAAAAGCTACTTAAATAACCTAATCCTGGCTTAATCTAAGCCTTGTTTGTGAAACCAGGCCTAGATGTTTCAGAAGTCTGATTTATGAACTGTTCGTATCATGACATCTACCAGAATATACATCTCTCTCACTATAATCAATGCATGTGAGGCCCCTTTTGGTGTGGTGTGATATTGTTTTTACATTTCCTAGGAAATGATCAGTCCATATGTGTCACTGTAATTTTAGAGTGTAATTTGACAATTCATTTTAAGTATGTTATGTTAGCAGTGTCAGTGGAAGGTGAACGTTTCCATATGAAAATTAAGCAGTTTTATATATGCATAGGATTTAACCATTTAATTAAACTGCAGCTATAAACACACATTTACAGATAAGAACACTCACACTCACATGTTGTAAGGATACAGTTAATTAAAAACATTAAAAACCTTTTATTCTTTTTTTTTTTTAGATGTTCCATAACTTTACAGACAAAAACTTTCTGTAAGGACAAAGTGTAGCACTTTATTTTACAGTCCTGTTCCCCATGTACTATTTACTTAATTATAGAAATTGCAAATAACTAGGTTCTAACCCTGAACCTAATCCTAAACCTTACCTTAACCCACGTAGTTACCTTATATTACCCAGTACTTTCTTAGGTAAGTACACGTAAGTGCACATACTGTAAAATAAAGTGCAACCAGACAAGTTATTTTTTTGGTACTACAGAATCATTGCAAAGCATAGTGATGCAGGCGATCATGGTGACATACTCCTGGAAGTCCACAGCGCCATCGGCATTTGCATCCAGATCCTTAAATATCTTGTCCAGAGCTGCCTTGTCTTGGGCTTTCTTTAACATACACAACACACACAAAAGCGTAATCAGAAACACAATCTATACAGTGGTGAATCAAACGGCCCATATTTATTAGCTCAAAATATATTCATTATGAGAATACATAAGAATTAATAATGTTTTTTATTTAATAAAAAAATTGAATCATAGAAAGGAGCAATTTTAATACCTAATTTTTTAATAACATTTTTAACAAAAATGTCATAATGAAAAGAGAAATTATTTTTCAAATAATTCAGACTCTCACCCCAAATATCTCTCCTAGCTCTGCGGTGAGCAGGTCCTTGAGCTCGCCTTTGCTCAGGGTTTTCTTGTCTCCTTCCTTTCCCGAGTATTTGTGAAAGGTCTCAATCAGGAGTGCCATTGATTGCTGAATTTCTGTGAAATCGGTGTGATACAAAATAGGTGTCATTAATAATAAATCAAAGGCTATGTGTCCACAACATACAACCAAACCAAAATTATTAGTAGTGGAGATGTCAAAAATACACATATATGAAATGTCACGCCCAGCAACAGCATAACACATGGAACAAGTTACACCCCTCTGGAGTCAAACATAAGGTATGGAAGAAGGAGGAGAGAAGGGATGGACCTGTAATTGTCTAAAGAGTAGGAGTTTTCAGAAAAGGAGGGGTTAAAAACAACAGTTTTATGCACGGCCAACACCCTGAACATACCCTTTAATTAAGACAGAAAGGGAAAGATAGAAAGAAAAAAAGATCGACTCGAATTTGTAATTTGATCCACCACCAACATGCCTACTCTTCCCAACACACAAACTCTTAATCTATTGTGTTAAAATTGACAAAAGACATATCTACCAAATAATTAATGGTTGAAAAACGTATAATATATTGGGTACAACAGGGTTAAAGGCGCCCCAGGGTAAAAGGCACATTTTACTTTATTCTCTTTTAAACCACTAGATGGAATTCAGCACAGCACTTTTGGAAATTTGGCTGATGCTGGATGCTATCCCGGACAGAGTTGATTCTAAGTTGATCTGATATGAAATGTATTAAAAAAAATAAAAATAATAATAATAATAATAATAATAATAATAATATTATATTTCTGTTCCCTTTTTTTATGTCATGTCTTTGGTCATTTTCAATAAAATAAATAAATAGGCAAAAAAAATGTATTTAAAAATGCTGTAGATTTATGTTGCAAAGGAGAATCGATAAAATGACTGACTATATTTTGGGACAAAGGTCCTGTTAATGATTTTTAGTTTTGTTCAAGGTAATTAAAGCAACAGTTTTTCAATAATGGAATTTGTAAAATATGTAATATGAATATGTAAAAGTGTGGTTTTTGGGGGGTGAAAGGCACAATAATTAACATGATAATAAACAGCTGGCTGACTTATCCATTTGTTGACATGACATGGAAAGATTCAGATATTTAATATTTATTAAGTTGAATGTCCACTTCTATGATATTAATCATATCATATAATAACATGTAATAAAATATTATAATAAAATATGTATTTGTTACTACTGTCAAGCTGTATTAAATTATTATGGGATCTCTTTCAATGCTCTCATAACCTTTACTTTTTAAAATATTTTTATTTCCGTATTTTTAAAATGGTCATATTTTCATTACAGTTTATTTATTGAACAAAAATGAATACTTTTATTTATCAAAATAAACCATAAATAGTACTAACTTTGCTAAAGTGATTGTTTTAAACAAATATTAGCTTACATTATTAAAAACATTTTTTAGCTAATGTATTTGTATAAATAATTTGTGCCTTTTGCCCCATGCTGGTTTTACCCCATTTGCCACCTCATGCATTTATACGATTTTTAAACAAACAAACCACTTTTATCACAAAATCTGTTACTCCATCAATGTTCAATAAAAACATATATTTTATCTGCAACCATAAAGTATGGGAGTAGAGAGAAGTACATTTTAACATCTTAAGATGTGGCTTTAGCCCCGTTGTACCCTATAAACTGAACTAGCTTATCAGAAAGTGTAGGCTGCAAGAATGTTTTACCCATCAAATACAGCAGTAGTGCAGCAGTACACTACATTACAGTGCAGATCATTAGTTCACTTTAAGGCAGCAGTAAAACTATAATAAATATAAAGTCTCTTACTTGACATGGTGTTCCAGAAGTTCACGGTGAGCAAGAAGTAATAGAAAGGGAGATTAAGCGAATTAGGACTGAAGGGAAAGACTGAGTTTTATATGCAGTGAAATGCCAGCCAACCCCCCACCCGCCCCCCACCCCCCACCCCCCCTGAATTCACTCCGTCTTACCATCCCAACCCTTTACACGCAAACGCACCTACATTTACATCCCTCTCTCGTTTACTCTGCCCCCTCTTCTCTCTCTCTTATTGGTCATTCCCTTAAAACATTGAAATTCCTGTTTGCTTAATTATTGAGTTTGCAAAAAATGAAGCAGGTTGGCCTGGCATCTCTTTGTGAAGTCTCTAACTCAGGTTAAACCAGCTCCTAACCGCACACAAACTGACAAAACCTTATACTTGAGCCTTTGGACAAATACTTGTCAACACTTGCACCTGACTGTTAATGTTAGATGGGTGTATCTGAGAACCACTTTAGTCAAACTGGAATCACTAAAATAATTTTATACTACAGAGAGTATATCTAATAGTGGTTATGTTTAAACTCCAGTTGTGAAAATAATTTTAGGGCCTACTCGCTTATGCATGCTCATGCATGTTTTCTGGTATACAAATCTGCTCAAGTTGAATGAAAATGTAAAGTAGTCTTTTGCTAAATGCATACAGATGTCAACTTGTATTCATCAAAATGAACAAGCCCATATTTTTTTTTCTTTTAGACTGGTAATAACTTTTACATAAAACATAGATAGACACAAATATAGCGAGTGACCTGAAATTGAAAGTATCAGTTCAAAGATCTCTTATGAGGGCCACCACAAGATGGAGACATTTTCTTGAAATATTACATTCCATGAGCTGCAGTGAAGATTAATATTAAGTAGTTATTTGCAACTTGTCTGATCACTGAATTGGTAAAAACACTTAGAAAAAAACAATATGTGTTAAGAACACTCCATAATAGAGAATACATATACATATATCAGTGGTTAAAACTAATACGTATAATACAACTTTGGTGTTAGCTTAATATTATATGGAGAGAGGGACAATAGCAGTTGTTTGGTTTTGGAATATAATTTCAACATCATAATAACAACAGTACAAGAGAATGATGGGAATATTTAAAAGAAAAAATATAGTTTCATGAAATATGATTTTGTTTATAGGAGACTCTCATGCTAACTGATTTATTATACTGTCTCTTCTTACTTTTGGACTAAAAGCCCAGAGGGATGTTGTTTATAAAAAGAATATGATTTTTTTTTCTCATGCATAAGAGTTTTTGATTTTGAATACACCCTGACAAAAATTAAGAAATGGCTTTCATTATATATATATTTTACAATAAAACAGAAGTCAAACATTAAATCTCAAACCCACTGAAAAAAAAAGTGTGTTGGATTTACATGATTTAATTGTGTACATCGTTCCCACATGAATCAATTAAGTTAAACAAACATAATTTGTTCATGTAACTTCAACATCATGGAATGAATACATTTTAAGTGACCCAATTAAGTAGTCTCGAAGTGAATTTTATATGGCTCCCTGACACGATTCAGGCATTCATTTTCATATATTCATTCATCCACTTCAATTTCATATATTTTAATGTTACACAACTGAATTATAATACTGCACTAGCTAGTTGACAAACTTTTAGCTAGTAATAGCACACATTAGCATCTTAAATTCTAAGCATTAAAAGCTTCTTCAACAAAGCCATTATGACATTAGTTGTATTAGTCCACAGCCTAAGAAAATGCTCCACTCTTCTCCACAATGGTAACCCGTAATTTAAATTGTTAGTATATAATAATTCCAACATAATTGAACATTAAACACTATTAAACACAATCAAGTCTCCCCCTTTCTCATCTTGCACAAAAATAAATAAAATAACGCTTTTTTTATATATAAAATACCAACATTTACTCTCTCTTGATTTAGCTATATGCAAAGCATGGTGGGAACTAACAAGTCCCGCCCAGTTTCCGTTAATGCAACACAAATTATTAATGTAATCTCAACACAAACGGATTAAGTACACTTTAATTTGATTTATATTTAAGTGGATTGAACACAATCAAATTAAGTTAGGACAAAATGTATTGCAATTGTGTTGCTTTAGCTCATTTTAATTAAGCAATTTGAACAAGCAGTAAAAATATTTTTTTGCATGTTTGAGCTGTCTGAACTGAAAGCAACTTGCAATGGCTTATCTTAAAACATGTCAATGCCTTTGTTTGTCAAGATGGTATTTTCACATTTCCTAGGAAATGATCAGTCTATTTATGTGTCAGAGTGTAATTTGACAATTCATTGTAATTGTTATTATGTTAGCAGAGTCAGTGGAAGGTGAATGTTTGAAAATGAAGCATAATTGTAATATATCAGTAGCAGGATTTAACTGTTTAATTAAACTGCAGCTACAAACACCATAAACACACATTTACAGATAAGAACACTCACACCCACATATTGTAAGAATACAGTTTTAATTCAAAACATTAAAAACCTTTATTCTTTTTTTCCAGATGTACCATAACTTTACAGACAAAACCTTTCTGTAAGGACAAAGTTATTTACTCTTAGTAAAAAAATCATTGCAAAGCATAGTGATGCAGGCGATCAGAGTGACATACTCCTGGAAGTCCACAGCGCCATCAGCATTTGCATCCAGATCCTTAAATATCTTGTCCAGAGCTGCCTTGTCTTGGGTTTTCTTTAACATACACAACACACACAAAAGTGTAATCAGAGACACGATCTATACAGTGATGAATCAAACGGCCCATATTTATTAGCTCAAAATATATTCATTATGAGAATACATAAGAATTAATCTTATTTATTTTTTAAAATAATGTTATTTAATTAAAAACAATTATTATAGAAAGGAGCAATTTTAATACCTAATTTTTAAACAAATTTTTTTTTTACAAAAATGTCATAATGAAAAGATAAATTATTTTTCAATTGTTCAATGTATGAAAGAGACTCTCACCCCAAATATGTCTCCTAGCTCTGCGGTGAGCAGGTCCTTGAGCTCGCCTTTGCTCAGGGTTGTCTTGTCTCCTTCCTTTCCTGAGTATTTGTGAAAGGTCTCAATCAGGAGTGCCATTGATTGCTGAATTTCTGTGAAATCGGATACAAAATAGGTGTGTCATTTATAATAATCAAAGGCTATGTGTCCACAACATCCAAAATTATTAGTAGTGGAGATGTCAAAAATACACATATGAAATGTCACGCCCAGCAACAGCATAACACATGGAACAAGTTACACCCCTCTGGAGTCAAACATAAGGCATGGAAGAAGGAGGAGAGAAGGGATGGACCTGTAATTGTCTAAAGAGTAGGAGTTTTCAGAAAAGGAGGGGTTAAAAACAACAGTTTTATGCACGGCCAACACCCTGAACATACCCTTTAATTAAGACAGAAAGGGAAAGATAGAAAGAAAAAAAGATCGACTCGAATTTGTAATTTGATCCACCACCAAAATGCCTACTCTTCCCAACACACAAACTCTTAAACTATTGTGTTAAAATTGACAATCAACCAAATAATTAATGGTTGAAAAACATATAACATATATATAAACTGAACTAGCCTTCAAATCAGTATCAGAAAGCGAAGGCTGCAAGAATGCTTAACCCATCAAATACAGCAGCAGTGCACTACATTACACTTAGTTCACTTAGTAAAAAAATATAACGGCTCTTACTTGACATGGTGTTCCAGAAGTTGACGGCGAGCAAGAAGTGAAAGAAAATGAGACAAAGCAAGTGAGGACTGAAGGGAAAGACTGAGTTTTATATGCAGTGAAATGCCACTCCCCCTCCCCACCGAATTCACTCCCTCCCACCATCCCAAACCCTTTACACACAAACGCACCTACATCCACATCCCTCTCTCTTTTACTCTGCCCTATATATATAATAAAGCAGGTGGGCTTGGCATCTCTTGTCCTTGAGAAGTCTCTAACTCAACTAGTTAAACCAGCTCCTAACCGCACACAAACAGACAAAACATTATACTTGAGCCTTTGGACAAATCCATTGTCAATACCCGCCATTGTCAATACCTGCCCTGTCTGTCAATGTTAGCTGGGTGTATGTGAGAACTACTTTAGTCAAACTGGAAGGTATACATAACTATTAGATATACTTTCTGTAGATATACTTTATGTTGAAACTCCAGTTGTGAAAATAATTTTAAGGCCTATACTCTTAAGGCTTATGCATGCTTATGCATGTTTGCTGGTATACAAATCTGCTCAAGTTGAATGAAAATGTATCTATAATCTTTTACATAGATTGGTCGAATTTGAATCTGAAGAAGTAAGACTGATTACCGATTGCTTACTGCTAGTTAGTCAGGCTAGTTCTTAAGACACAGTTTTAACATAATGGTTGTGTTTATACAACTGGCCTAGTTTAATTTTTCACATGTAGCTAAAGGGCATAAATTTAAACCATTATTAGGTAATGAAACCGCACACTGTATTTGTTGTGTTGCAATCATAATGGAGCTGCTCCAGCAGCCTTAACCAGTCCCGCATGGTTTAAAAGCACAGGATTATTGTCTATTAAGAAACGCTAAAAAGCGTTAAAAAACACACAGAGACTATATGTCTGCTTATTGCAGTCATTCATGATTTGTTAGAAAAACTATGAAAAGCTGCACCAAATGTTGTGGAATACCAACAACAACAAAAATATTAAAAATATATATATAAAAATATATATCCTACTGACATGTTTGTGAACCTGGCATACATATCTGACATTGCAGTGCTTCATGGGAAGCATGTTATGCCACAAAGCAGTGATCTTTTTTTAAATGTTATTTTGTGAAGTCCATTTTAGAGTATTTTAGATTCCTAGAAATTCATTCATCTGCATTTTAAAGTGGAATATCAACAACAAAAAGGGATACAGGGACAGTATCCTCAAATGTAGATCTTTGCACCTAATCTAACCATAAAGTGTGCGTATTAGTGTCGTAAAGGGACAGTACATCTAAAATGAAAATTCTGTCATAATTTACTCACCCTCATGTTGTTCCAATAGTGCAAAAAGCAATGTCTTGTAAAAAATTCTGCAGAACACAAAAGAAAGAACACTTTCTTTCTTTCTTTTTTTTTTTTTTTTGCAAATACAATGTAAGTCAGTGGGGGCCAACGTTGTTTTGGACCCCATTGACTTTCATTGAATGAACAAAAACAGTTGAATTATTTTTTTTTAAATATCTTTACAATATCCTTTTATGGTACTAATATCAACACTAGATAAGGTACAAATGTGTTCCTTTGTGGGTACCGCCCTAGTAGATTTACCCCTAAAGAGACAATGTAAAAAAACAAAAACAGTGCACAGTCAAACAAAAGTAGTCACAGAAAATACTCAATAAGAGGAGAAATCAGGAATACTGTATAGAAAAAATATGTAACATTTTTTTTTATTCGAATGCCAGGCTATAGGTGGCACAGTATAATATTTTTACTGTTTTACAGCCATGATAGGTTGGGCTTACACTAGTTGTACACTAGTTGCAGCTTTTATTAATAGCACCACACTGCTGAAAAAGTGAATAAAGAAATATATGAGAATAAAGGGAAAATGGGAGGGACATCACTTCAAACCAACAGAGTGAAAAAACATGTGAAAAGCATTCAAAAGTACTTGTATTTCAGGACTTGTGACCGATTTAAAGACAGAGCTAGAAATGAGAGACATCAGGGAGGGAGAAAGAGGGAAAAAAAGGGGCGGAGGAGATGACTGGCCTTATTTAACCCCTCTCTTTATGTAATACAGTGATGGTGACTCATTTGAGTAGAATTTCAGTTTTTTTTTTTACCACAGTTGTTCTTGCATGTTCATGCATTTAACTTTCTTCACTTTTCTACTTTTTTGTGCCCTGTTTATTTCCCTTAAAGGGATAGTCCACAAAAAAAATGGCAATTTCGTCATCATCTACTCACCATTCTTTAAAAAAAAGCTTCTTTTGTGTTCTGCAGAAGAAAGAAAGTCATACAGGTTTGGGACGACACAAGAATGAGTTAACTTTTTTAATTTTCATGGGTGATCTGTCCCTTTAAATAAGTGAGAAACATACACACATGCACATACAATGGAAGACAAACAAGAGCTCATGATTAAATCTCATGCACTCTGTGGCCAGTTTCCTCGTGAGTCACCATCCAAACCAATCTCTGAGTAAGTGGGACCTCCCTGGCGCCATTTTGACCACGAGTGTTAGTTAGGGTCGGCTTCAAACTCAGTGTATCACAGTGTGACGTGGGTGGATGAGAACATGAGAGGACAGGACACGGAGGAAATACTTGTTGTGGCAGGAGGTTGGCCTTTCTTTGTAGATATGCTTGTTGTTATGAATACATGAGCACAAAATGGCACAAACTCATTTACTTTTCATATCAAGTATAAAAAAGAAAGTTATTGTGTATAGATATGAAAACATAACTTTTCTGCAAGACATCATCTTTACTCTGATAAACTACAGTTGACATTAACCACTTATTATACCGTGTTGACATAGCTTGCATACAAAACACACAAACATCATGACAAACAAAATGAATATCCCTCCTCTCCCCATTCCTAATGTTAAATACGGACATCTGCGTCACTAATGAGAACTTAAACCAAAATTGGAAAAAGATGTTAGTTTAACAGAAGACACATTTATCTCTTTTGCTGCCATAATGAACAAGCATTCATTTGAGTCTTGTTGCTATAAGTCATACACAACATAACAAGCATTTTTTTAAAGCTCACACTAATTTGCATAATATAAAGCTGCCTATAGTAATAAGAGAGACGGGACAAGTTGTCACACAGACAAAAGGCTTTTTAAATAGAGGTCAGGTTGGAGCAAGTTGCCACAAGTATTTTAATGTAAAAAAATGTATGCAACTTATTAATTATGATATTATTTGGATTCTTTAGTATGCTATCTTCTATGTTTTTGCTGTTTTGTGAATTCTTTCGTATTTTATAATTGTTTTAGATTTTTTTAAAGGGTTATGTTCTGTGTTTTGTGTGTTTCCTTTGTTCTAGTTTTCCCGCCTGTTTGATTACTGTGTTTGTTGCCCTGGCTACTGATTTAAGCTTAAATCCTGCCTTATACACTATATTGTCAAAAGTTTTGGGACACCTGCCTTTACATGCACATGAACTTTAATGACATCCCATTCTTAATCTGTAGGGTTTAATATGGAGTTGGCACACTTTTTGCAGCTATAACAGCTTCAACTCTTCTGGTAAGGCTTTCCACAAGGTTTAGGAGTGTGTTTATGGGAATTTTTGACCATTCTTCTAGAAGTGCATTTTTGAGGTCAGACACTGATGTTGGACGAGAAGGCCTGGCTCGCAGTCTCCGCTCTAATTCATACCAAAGGTGTTCTATCAGGTTGAGGTCAGGACTCTGTGCAGGCCAGTCAAGTTCCTCCACACCACACTCGCTCATCCATGTCTTTATGGACCTTGCTTTGTGCACTGGTGTGCGGTCATGTTGGAACATTAAGGAGCCATCCCCAAACTGTTCCCACAAAGTTGGGAGTATGAAATTGTCCAAAATGTCTTGGTATGCTGAAGCATTAAGAGTTCCTTTCACTGGAACTAAGGGGCCAAGCCCAACCCCTGAAGAACAACCCCACACCATAATCCCCCCTCCACCAAACTTTACACTTGGCACAATGCAGTCAGGCAAGTACCGTTCTCCTGGCAATGGCCAAACCCAGACTCGTCCATCAGATTGCCAGACAGAGAAGCATGATTTGTCATTCCAGAGAATACGTCCAGTGGTGGCGTGCTTTACACCACTGCATCCAATGCTTTGTATTGCACTTGGCGATGTAAGGCTTGGATGCAGCTGCTCGGCCACGGAAACCCATTCCATGAAGCTCTCTACACACTGTTCTTGAGCTAATCTGAAGGCCACATAAAGTTTGGAGGTCTGTAGCTATTGACTCTGCAGAAAGTTGGCAACTTCTGCGCACTGCACTCCTCAGCATGCACTGACCCCGCTCTGTGATTTTACGTGGCCTACCACTTCGTGGCTGTTGTTCCCAATTGCTTCCACTTTGTTATAATACCACTAACAGTTGACCGTGGAATATTTAGTAGTGAGGAAATTTCACGAATGGACTTATTGCACAGGTGGCAACCTATCATGGTACCACACTTGAATTCGCTGAGCTCCTGAAAGCGACCTATTCTTTCACAAATGTTTGTAGAAGCAGTCTGTATGCCTAGGTGCTTAATTTTATACATATTTGTCGATGAAAGTGATTGGAACACTTGAATTCAATGATTTGGAACCCAGCGTGACATAAGGTTTGTGCCTAAACATAAACCTACCTTGACAAATATTCAATGTGACAACTGAATATTACACTTACATACACTTTTCTTTCTTAACCTGTAGTTCTCTTCATTGAGAGCCATTTCCCAGAGTGCCAACTAATTAAAATCAGCCTAACAATTCACACTATGATGATTGCCAAAGAAAAAAAGACATTACCATCCAATCAGCTGCAAAGGGAAACACAAAGTGACTTCTTTCATCACAAGTTAATTACAGAGGGCCTGTTTGTGTGACTCAGACAGTAATCTAAAACATTTCTAATATAGCTCTATGAAGGGAAGCATCCAACCCTGTCACGCAGCTGAGGTTGTGTGTGTCTGAGTGTGTGATGAGGCCTGGACTGGTGTGAATTTTAGGGCCATTAGTGAGACTTTACATCTCTGTGAAAAATCTGATTGGTTTAGACTGGAGAGCTGCACTAAACCTTCTGGCCCTTTCTTCAGAATAATTTTAAATTAATGAATCAAAAAGTAGATATCCAGCTAAGAGTGAATGTTCTCAGAACATTCTTGGCAAGGTTCTTCCAAAGTTATGAACAAACGTTCTTCCAGTAACGTTAATACAATGTTTGTTCAAAGTTATCCGGTCTTTAATAACTTTATCAAAACATTAGCACAAAAATGTAATGTATACATCATTCATGGAACATTTTTCTGAAACATTTTGGTTGAAAACTACTTTGTTTCAGATGGTTCAGAGAACATTCAAAAGTAACATTCCCATAATCAGGGCTTGACAAGAACCAGCCACTGTGGCTAGTGGTTTTCCAAAGTTACTAGCCACTTAATATTTTCACTGGCCACAATTTTGACATCGATACCATGGGTAAAAACTGCCGTAGATATTTTTAATATTATCTCATGATTCCAATATAATTTGGCAGCCGGAATATTAGGCTGCTGTCCCTTTTATGACCTGGCGCACAGACTCATAAGGCTGATTTATACTTCTGCGTTGGTCCTATGCCATGGGCTATGCAACGATTTTAATTTATACTGCGTCGTTGTCCGCATCAATGTGCAGTTACAAATGGAGGGAGGGGTTTTGGCAGACCAATCACAGCGCTTGCGGTCCGCGTAGAATTGACGCGTTGTTAAATTTTTGGAGAGGTGCAGCACGTCAGGCTTCACATCAGGCCTACACAGCCTACAGCGTAGCTACGGCATACACTCAACGCAGAAATTGGGCTATAGCTATAGTCCTTGAAGTTTAGCATAGAGGTATGTACCAACATACAAACGAGACCGGACAGTGACTGTGAGTGTGTGTGTGCCTTAAGTACTGGTGGTGATTGGTGCGTTGATGAGGTGCAGGTGCGCGTGATCAATACTCAGGGGAAGGCGTGCGCTGTGATTGAGTGACGTGGGAGCCTGGCGGATCTGTGACATTACCCCCCCCCTCCACGGCCTGCTCCTGAGGGCCGCGGACCCCGACGTCGTGGTGGTCGGCCTCTGCCTCTGGGTGCGGGTGTGTTGGGGTGAGAAGCATGGAAGGTTTCGAGCAGGTTTGGGTCAAGGATGTCGTTTCTAGGTACCCATGAGCGTTCCTCGGGACCGTAACCCTCCCAGTCCACCAGATACTCTAGAATACCACCACGGCGCCGGGAGTTCAGGATGTCCTTCACTTGGTAGGCCGTACCGTCCTCCACGATGAGTGGGAGGGGGGTCTCTTCGGCTGCGCCAGGCTCTGTGGGAATGGAAACGGAGGGAAAGTGAGGTTTTAATAGTGACACATGGAATGTAGGATGAATGCGATATTGTGAAGGGAGTTGGAGTTGATATGTGACTGGGTTGATCTGCTTCACGATGGGAAAAGGGCCAATGAACCTGGGACTGAGCTTCCTGCATTGCAGACGCAACCTGATGTCCCTGGTGGACAGCCAGACCTTCTGACCCGGTTGGAAGGAGGGAGTGTTGGAGCGATGAAGGTCGGCTGTCATCTTGCGTCTGCGCAGGGCCCGTTGAAGCTGGTGATGTGCAGAGTCCCAGACCCTCTCGCTCTCCCGGAACCAGTAGTCTATAGCTGGAACATCCGACGGTTCCCCGGACCAAGGGAACAATGGGGGCTGGTACCCGAGCACGCACTGGAATGGAGTTAGACCGGTGGTAGACTGCCGTAGGGAGTTTTGTGCGTACTCGGCCCAGCCCAGGAACTGG
The DNA here is from genome assembly GCA_039654625.1 of Rhinogobio ventralis. Classification (NCBI taxonomy): domain Eukaryota; kingdom Metazoa; phylum Chordata; class Actinopteri; order Cypriniformes; family Gobionidae; genus Rhinogobio; species Rhinogobio ventralis. Next base: position 20,915,889 of record CM077201.1, read on the forward strand.
TTCCAGGAGTCCTGGTGGCCGTGACAGAAGGTACGGAGGAAGCGACCGATCTCCTGAATCTTCCTCTCCGTCTGCCCGTTGGTCTGTGGGTGATAGCCGGAAGAAAGGCTGACTGTCACACCTAGGAGAGAGAAGAACGCTTTCCATACCCGGGAGATGAATTGAGGTCCTCTGTCGGAGACAATGTCCTCTGGGATACCATAATATCTAAAAATCTTGTTAAACATAAGTTCAGCCGTTTCCATGGCCGTGGGTAGTCCTTTTAACGGGATCAGTCGACAGGACTTGGAGAATCTGTCCACTACCACTAGTACACAGGTCTGACCTCCGGAAACGGGAAGGTCTGTGATGAAGTCTACCCCTAGGTGTGACCACGGACGGTTGGGAACGGGCAGAGGATGGAGTTTGCCGGAGGGAAGATGTCTTGGGCTTTTGGAGATGGCGCATTCCTGGCATCCCCTCACGTACCTTCTGACGTCCGATGCCATGTTGGGCCACCAGAAGCGCTCCTTCAGCAACGAGAGGGTTTCATTGACCCCCGGGTGGCCAGTGCCCAAAGACGAGTGGGAGGTGTGAATGAGGGGAGTGCGCCGTGCTCGTGAGACATACTGTGAGCCTGGTGGACAACCCGGCGGAGTCTGCCTTTACATTTTTGGGTCCTGGTCGATAGGAAATTGTGAAATTGAATCGTGTAAAGAACAGGGCCCACCGGGCCTGCCGGGGATTGAGTCTCTTTGCATCCCTGAGATATTCAAGGTTCTTATGGTCAGTGAGGACCAAGAAAGGGAGCTGGGAACCCTCCAACCAATGCCTCCACTCTTCCAGGGCCATCTTAATGGCCAGCAGTTCCCGGTTACTGATGTCATAGTTTACCTCCGCCGGGTTGAGTTTCCGGGAGAAGAAGGCACATGGATGGAGGCGGCTGGGTGTTCCCTGCTGCTGTGAAAGAACGGCTCCCACTCCTGTGGTGGAGGCGTCTACCTCCACTACAAAGGCTTTCGTGGGGTCTGGATGCACTAGGAGGGGAGCCGAAGTGAATGCATCCTTGAGAGCGTCGAAAGCTTTCGTGGCCGCTGGGGTCCAGGACAGAGACTTGGGCTTGCAACGGAGGAGTTGCGTGAGAGGGCAGGAGATGATGCTGTAATTGAGAATGAAGCGACGGTAGAAGTTTGCGAATCCCAGAAACCTTTGGAGTTCTTTTATGGTGGTAGGAATAGGCCAGTTCCTGATGGCCTCCACCTTCCCCTCGTCCATCCGGATGCCACTGCTATCGATGTTATACCCAAGTAACTGCACTGAGGGCTGATGGAAGGAACATTTTTCGGCTTTGAGATAGAGTTGGAAGTCCCTCAGGCGTTGCAGGACCTCCGCAACGTGGTGGTGATGTTCGGCCAGGCTCCGGGAGTAGATCAGGATGTCGTCGATGTAGACCAGAACGAATCTGTGGAGAAACTCCCGGAGCACCTCGTGGATGAAATCCTGGAATACGGAGGGGGCGTTGGCCAACCCATAGGGCATGACGAGGTATTCGTAGTGGCCCATAGGAGTCACGAAGGCTGTCTTCCACTTGTCCCCCTCGCGTATTCGGATGAGGTTGTAGGCGCTGCGGAGGTCCAACTTGGTGAAGACAGTGGCACCTCGGAGATGTTCCAGCGCTGTTGGGACAAGAGGAAGGGGATAACGGAACTTGACAGTTATTTTATTGAGTGCTCGGTAGTCGATACAGGGCCGCAAGCCTCCGTCCTTTTTGGCCACGAAAAAGAAGCTGGAAGCAGCAGGGGATGTAGACGGTCGGATGTAACCCTGGTCGAGCGCCTCCTTGATGTAGTCTTCCATGGCCTTCTCCTCCGAGAGTGACAATGGGTAAATCTTCCCACGGGGCACTGACTCACCCTGAAGCAGATCGATGGCACAGTCCCATGGCCGATGTGGAGGCAGCTTGGATGCTCGCTGAGGGCAGAAGACATCGCTGAAGGGGGCGTAGCAAGATGGTATATCTACCGAACGTTGTTCAACCGGGCTCTCGATGGAGGTGGAACACACGGACATCTTCCTAGAGTTTGGAGTAGGGGGAACAGGGAGAGCCCGAAAACAACCCAGGAAACAGCTATCGCCCCACTTCAGGATTTCGCCAGACTTCCAGGAGATGATGGGATTGTGCTGCACTAACCAGGGACGCCCTAGGATCACGTCAGCGGTAGAGTCCTTCAGAACCAGCAGTTGTTGTTGTTCCGTGTGTAATATCCCCACTTGGAGCTGGATGGGGACGGTGACGGACCGAACTTGCCGTCGGCTGAGGGGTTTCCCCGTTACCGAGTGGATCTGGTAAGTTGTGGGTGTAGCTGTGGTCTTGAGGCGAAGCTGACGGCAGAGGGCGCCCGAGATGAAGTTGCCGGCTGACCCAGAGTCGAGGAGGGCAGAAACTGGAAGGGTAACGCCGGCAGCAGTTAAGTTCACAATAGTGGTGAGAGGCTGCATATTATGTGGAAATGGAACGATAGCACTCACCACAGGACGATTAGGACGAATAGGGCATTGAGTAATGGGATGCCCCATAGTACCGCAGTACAGGCATAGACCCTGGACCAGCCGTCTCCGACGTTCCCCCTGGGTTAGCCGTGTTTGCTGTACTTGCATGGGTTCTGGGGCTGGTTCTGGAGGGCTGACGGAAGGAGGAAAGGAGTAGTTCCTGGCCCTGGTGCTCTTCGAGGCACGACTGCATACGAGTGGCGAAGCGGATAGACAATTGGATGAAGCGTTCGAGCCCGATGGTGTCCTCGTATGCAGCGAGATGCAACCGCACACGGGGATCCAAACCCTGACGATAGGTGGTGAGCAGCGATTGCTCATTCCATCCGCTGGCGGCAGCTAGGGTCCTGAACTGAAGGGCATACTCATTGATCGGCATCTTATTTTGTTTCAAGTGGTAAAGTTGCTCACCTATGGAGGCATCCCAAGCAGGTTTCCCGAAGACGTCCTTGAAATGGGCTATGAAGCCTGCCAGAGTTTGGACGATGGGATTATCCTGAGTCCACAAGGTTTCTGCCCACTGTAAGGCCTTACCCCTTAGTTGCGAGATGATAAATGCCACCTTGGACCTATCGTCAGGATAGAGGAGCGGTTGCATCTCCAGGACCAGCGAACATTGTAGCAGAAATCCATTGCAGTCCTCCGCCAGGCCAGAGTAGGGCGCTGGTCTGGCCATGGGACTGGCGTAGACGGGTGCAGAGGGAGATGCGGTGTTGTTTGCGGAAGTGCTCGCTGGTGGAATGAATGGAAGTGATCGACGGACAGCGTCCACGAGTTCCTGGAATGGGTCGGTGGTGCTCATGCTGGTGCTCATCGGTTGTGGTCCGGTCTTCTGTTGCGGTACAGAAGGGACAGAGACAATGGATGAAGGGAAGTGGTGTTTATTGAGCAGAGCAGCGGCTGACGGATGTGCAGGTGGAGAGTGTAGATGATCGTGGTGGTGGATGATGATATCTCGAGGTGATCGTTGGGAAGGTTTGGAGAGGAGATCGCTGGAGAGAGAGTTGGAGCTGAAGAGAAGATGGAGACATGCACACACACAAGGCTGGAACGCTGGAGGATTAAGGGAATAACGGGAGAAGGTAAGTAGCATAAAGCAAGTCCTTGAAGTTTAGCATAGAGGTATGTACCAACATACAAACGAGACCGGACAGTGACTGTGAGTACGTATGTGCCTTAAGTACTGGTGGTGATTGGTGCGTTGATGAGGTGCAGGTGCGCGTGATCAATACTCAGGGGAAGGCGTGCGCTGTGATTGAGTGACGTGGGAGCCTGGCGGATCTGTGACAAATATTCAGAAATAGGTCCTTAACTGATAGGTCCTTAACTCAATCTGCTTGCAATTACATCATTCTATAGGGCACAGCTGATTGGTTCCTGCTGTATCAGTAGCCAATGAGCTTGCAGCTCCAACTTCAAATACTTGGTCCGCATTTGCAGCATGCTTTCTGAAACCCTCCACCTTCCCCAGCTCCCCCTGTTTTGATCTGCTATGGGTAATTCATGTACGCTATTTTGTACAGCAGCAGCATGTCTTACTTGCTCACAGCCACGTGTCGTGTATGTATTGGCAGTAGCATGGGCGTCGGAAGAAAAAAAAAAGTGGGTTGGTCCCCCCGAAATTTTTACTGGAGTAGGCTAGAAGCAATTTACATTAAGTGCAAATAGTCTGCATCGTTTACTAAACGTCTGGTTGGGACAGACAAGTTTTGACGCAAATAGACCTGAGGTTCAAATCCGCCTTTTGCCGAACTCGCTCTACTCCCTTTTCCTATCACATATCAGATCGGAAATGCATTTATTTTCAATAAAAATGAAGAAAACATTCTAAAGGTGGAAATAAAGCATCTAACGCATGTTTAATAATAAAGTGTTTATTGGTTAGGGGTAGGTGAACAAAATTATAGACGGTAAGTGAGTGGGTCCAATATCATTGGTCTTAAAAAACATATCAACATAGTCATATCCATTACCATGCCGAACACTCCAAGATTTGTCATAACATAAATAACTTTAGGGGAATGTTAGCAAACTGTTCCTAGAACATATTTTTATTAGCTGCGTAGTGTTTTTGTTCATTGTGTGCATGTATTGATGGTTCCTGTAGGAATCACTTTGTGTTTTGTTATTGCACTTCTATTCTTCTGTATATCAGAATGGAAAAAAATCACACACAATGTTCATGCTCATGTTCATGTCTCTCTTTGACTCTCTGTGTTTCCTCCTCTCTCACTCTTTCTCTCTCATTCTCTCTCTCTCTCTCTCTCTCTCTCTCTCTCTCTCTCTCTCTCTCTCTCTCTCTGTGGGCTGATAAAAGAAATGTTTCCTGCTGCCAGCTTCTCCACTCTGGCATAGTACATTTTACAGAGGAAATCCTCCAGTTTTCAGCTGCTTGTGTGCTTCCATTGTGTTTTCTCTGCTCTTGAGTAGGCTACACTAAAAATTTAGTTTAGTTGTAATTTCCACAGTTTATACAGTGTACACTGCCTGGAACTGAAATGCTGCATTACAATCAGATTGAGACTAATAGAACAGTTAAACACTGTGCAGAGTATATTGACACATAAGACATAGCTACATATCTATCAATATAAAATATAAATCAAGTATATAGTATAAAATCTGATTAGCCTATGTATCAGATTTTAAACGGGAGAATCAATTACTTTTTCTTGATTTATAGTTCTCTCAACACTAATTCATCATATTAATAAAAAAGATGTTATAGATTTGATTATATATAAAATATTATAAATGCTATGTAAGTTTTATTGAATATTTTAAATATTTTAACAGTAGTATGTGGATGTTGATACAAAATAGGACTTAAATGTTCACTACAAAAATCCTATTAAGACCTAATCCCTAGCAACCACCCAGAACCAATGGTTCCAGTTATATTTCCATGTGAGCACCGCACGGTTTAGCACGGTACGGTTAACACCGGTCCCAGGAAATTTTACCTTTATATATGTGACCCTGGACCACAAAACCAGTCATAAGGGTCAATTTTTTGAATTTGAGATTTGTTAGAGCTTTCCATTGGTGTATTCCATTCAGTTTTATCTAAAATGCTGTCTATTTGGAAAGCAGTTGACTACCAAGCACACTATTAAGAGAATAGCCAAAATGTATGTGTGAGTGTGTGCTGTTTGTGTGTGTGACTGAAGTAGTGTGTGGTATTGAGGTTTCTCTGTTTCTCACTTCCACCATGGTCGCTGGCTGAGCGACCATGACTATCCAGTCATCTCTCACTAAACACTGCAACCCATTTTAAAATTTCCACAGGATGTATAGTTTTTTTGGCTTGCTATTGTCACGCTTCGATGCAGGAAGGAACAAGATGATGATGATCAGGTAAAACAGCTTTAATAATCCACACTAGAAAATATCAACAGGCAGACAAACTCAATGCAGCGTCAACGAGACTGGACAACTGAGAGAGAACAGACAGCAAATTAAGTACAAGTCAAATAAATGAAATAATGATAAACACCTATGCTGATTAAATTAATTACCTAAAATACCTATTAACTAAAGAATGGTGGGAAAACTGAACAAAGGAAGCTAGTAAAAACAAAATAAAAGTCCATGATAATGAAACTAAGATTGACCGATTTCTCGATTAACCGCGCTTAAAAACGCCACGGTTAATTAACCGTAAAGGCTCTGCTACACCGAGTGTTTCTTTTGCACAGAACGGAACTGTTGCAACTTGCACAAAACGAAAACAAAGTTACACCAGCGGTGCACCAACTTAAAGTGCCGTGCTTATCAGAGACACGGAGGCTACTACTGTACACGCTGGATTAACTATGACAGAGGGACCAAACAGCAAAGCTTTATTTCCACCAAAGAAACAGCTGAAGTCGGCAGTCTATAGCTGAGCCCCCAGCATGAGGATTTTTGAAAGCGACCATTATTTCAGAACGTATTTTCCCTTTCGAGACTACTCTTGTATTGCGTAAGACTAGCTTGCGCTGATGGGGAAAAAACTCATTTTCTCAAGAATATGAAGCCAAAAATTGCAAAAGCCAGACAGGCTTTGTTGCAAATGCCTCGTCATTCCTGCGCTTCGTGCAGAGGCCCTCTACTCGACGGGGACCACCACATCATCTGCGTCGCGTGTCTCGGCCGAGACCACGCAGATGTTGCACTCTCTAAGGAAGGCTGCCCGGAGTGCGATGAGATGGCGCTGCACCTGCCCCTCTCACTCCCCCTCTCAGGCCGCACAAAAAGAAGTGCCATGAACAAAGGATGCCAGAGCAGTCTTGCGAGCCCACGCCGGAGAACTCCCCGCGTGTTTCGCCTTCACCTGTCCTGTTTGTCCAGGAGGACCAGCACCCCTCTACCCCCGGTTCCATTTTCCTTAGGCGGACCAGAAGCTGAGGAGAAGGAAGATGACAGCCTTTCCCTTGCTGCATCCGGAAGTGAGTGGTCGGACTCTGTCTCTGATCCCGCACCGTCTACTCAGGCCGCCCCTAGCGTCAGAGCCAGCATCAGAGCCGAACTTGTTCGGGTGCTCACCAGGGAGATGGTGGAATCTTTTAATTTTTTCTTTATTGCTGATTGCTCAACTTCTCTTTTCCGACTCTCCTTGACTGCTGGAGCACTCATAGTGGGCTAGATAAAGAGTGGTTAAAAATGTACTGACAGGATTATACAATATTTGGCAAAGTGAGCAGAACGAAGGACTATGCGTGCTGCCGAAGGGTCACGTAATCAGTCTTCCCCTTCTTGAAGAGGCTGTCGCCGCTCATCTTTGCCCGCCCTCCGCCAGAGGATGGCAGGCCAAAGCGTCCCACCCCTCAAAGCCCTGCTGCACTATGTCAGCTCTCGCTAGTCGAGCTTATGCCTCCGCTGGCCAGGCTGCTTTGGCGCTTCACACGATGGCCATCCTTCAGGTCTTTCAGGCCAAACTTCTTCGCTCTCTGGACGAGTCTGTCCCTGATCTTGAAGCGTTCAAAGACCTGCGCAGCGCCACTGACTTGGCCCTGCGCGCAACGAAGTCCACCGCCCAGGTGATCGGAAGGTGCATGGTGAACCTGACTGTGCTAGAGCGCCACCTCTGGTTGAACCTCACGGACATGAAGGAAGCGGAAAAAGCCTCCTTCCTGGATCCTCCCATCCCCGGTATATCAGAATGGGTGTTGAACATAATAAAACGAGGTTACTCGCTACAGTTTGCTCGCAGACCCCCGTGCTTTTGCGGCGTGGTTGAGACATTGGTGAGAAGCGACGTGAGTCAATACTTCAATACTTCGCACCGAAGTATTGAAACTGTTAGAAAAGGGAGCTGTGGAAACTGTTTCCCCAGCGATAAGCGAGTCAGGCTTTTACAGTCGCTACTTCCTCATTCCGAAAAAGGATGGCAGTCTCAGACCCATCCTAGACCTCAGACATTTGAGCAAAGCACTTATGATGCACTTGTTCAGAATGTTGACGGTGAAACATATCCTTGCGCAAATTCGCCCGGGGGACTGGTTTTTCACAGTGGATCTGAAAAATGCTTACTTTCACATTCAGATAGCACCCCGTCACAGGCCATTCTTGAGATTCGCCTTCGAGGGCCAGGCTTATCCTACCATTCGGTCTATCCCTAGCACCTCGCACATTTACGAAGTGCATGGACACAGCCCTCGCCTCAGAGTGTGAATACTCAACTACCTCGACGATTGGCTCATTATAGCCCAATCAGAGACACAGTTGATAACCCACAGGTCCATCTAAAATGTCTGGGTCTCAGGATTAACACTGCCAAGAGTGCGCTGTCTCCCACCCAAAATATTGCTTTTCTGGGAGTTATAGACTCAATATGGATGAGAGCGTGCTTACGTCACAGCGTGCGCTCACCATCCAGCGCCTAGCGGCGTCATTCAAAGCTGGCACATACACTCCTCTCAAATGTTTCAGAGGATGTTAGGTCTTATGGCCTCAGCATCTGCAGTGCTTAAACTGGGTCTATTATACATGCGTCCCCTCCAATGCTGGTTTAAACCTTGCGCTCCAGCCTGTGTGTGGCGATCGGGCCAGTTACGTATCAAAGTGAACCACGGCTGTATCAAAGCCCTGGCTCCTTGGAAAGCAACCGACTGGTACCAGTCGGGTGTGAGTATGGGCACGGTCCTAGGTTGGGGTGCCCTACACGACAGCAGGCCCGTCTACGGTCTTTGGTCAGACTCTGAGAAATGGCTGCACATAAACTGTCTAGCAATGAAAGCGCTCGATCTATCGCTATGAGCTTTCCTCCCATACATAAAGGATCACCACGTCCTGGTCCAAACGGACAATATGTCGGTGGTATCCTATATAAATCGCCAGGGTTGACTCAGGTCAAACAACCTGCACACCATGGCGAAACATCTCCTTTTATGGACTCGGCACAACCTGCGCTCGCTAAGGTCAGCGCATGTGCCAGGCATTCTGAACCAGGGTCCGGATATGCTATCCAGAGGCAACATTCCCCTAGGGGAATGGTCTCTTCACCCACAGACGGTTCAGCTGATTTGGAGCATCTTCGGCAAAGCGGAGATCGATCTTTTCGCCTCAGAAGACAATGCTCATTGCCCAACATTCTTCTCCAAGCACAGGGATGCGCCGGCCCAAGACTGGCCCAACCACCCGCTTTATGCTTTTCCTCTGATTGACAGGATCTGAGAGAGGATCTGTCTTCACGTAAATTCATCAATTTTCCCTGAAATACATGTTCGCTGTGATGTTAACTCAGGTCATCAAACGGATCAGGGAGAACAAGTGCGCAGTGCTTTTAATAGGCCCGCTATGACACAGCCCCATGGCCGATACCACTGAGGAGAGACCTCCTTGCGCAGGGGAAGGGGAAGCTCTGGCATCCCTGCCCCGACTTGTGGTCCCTTCATGTGTGGCCCATCAACGGTTACCCGGGAACCTCCCTAAAAGGGTACTGAATACTATTTTTGAAGCTTGTCTTAGAGGCCATGAAAGGTTCCCCATTTGAACCGCTTCAGTCTGTGAGCTTGAAGCACCTTTTGCTAAAAACTGCTTTCTTGCTGGCACTAGCTTCAGTCATTATTGTGACAATCTCTGCTTCGTGACCACGCACCCTCTTGTGCGGCCACCAAAGCAAACGAAGAGCTGTTCCGACTGTAGCGGACCGCTCTAAATAAAACCTTAGGGCCCTAATTGGGCAGAGCAGATTTGCGTCTTTTTCGTCTTGAGACAAGGGAAGAGCTGATAGCGAATAGGGCCCTAAGGTTTCATTTAGAGCGGTCCACCACAGTCGGAACAACTCTTTGTTTGCTTTGGTGGCCGCACCAGAGGGTGCGCGGTCACAAAGCAGAGATTGTCACAATGGATAGTAGACGCTATCTCGCTGGCTTATGAGTCAAAAGGCCTCTGCTGCCCAATAGGCATCAGAGCTCATTCCACTAGAGGCATGGCCTTGTCTTGGGCCTGGTCCAGTGGAATACCACTTGAAGATATCTGTGCGGCGGCAGGCTGGGCCTCTCCGTCCACATATGTTAGATTCTATAACTTGGAGGTCCCTGCTTTGCAAGCTAGGATTCTTTCCATAAAACATTTGCAATAACTATGACTCTGTCCGGTCTAGTTTTTATCTATACCCCATATAAACAAATGTATACATTTGCAATACTTTATGGCCCGAATTTCTCTCCGGCCTGGGGTTTTATCTCAACCCATAATAAGCTATGTGTAACACAAGCAAATGTTCATCACATTACATACTATAAAAGGCCCGACTCTGTCCAGTCTAGTTTGTCAAAATCCCTTATAACAAATGTATACACATTTTCAATATTAATAAGGCCCGACTTTGTCTGGTATAGTTCTTATATGGATTTTATGGCATACCCTTTTATGGCCTCTTTTTGGGTCTCATACCTTTTCTCTTCTATGAGCCTCGGGCTCTCTCCCCATGCCATAAATATGGGACAAAGTTTTTAAAAGCACGGTTCCCATCAGCGTAAGCTAGTCTTACGCAATACGAGAGTACTCTCGAAAGGGAAGGAGTCGGTTACTAACGTAACCTCGGTTCCCTGAGAGAAGGGAACGAGTATTGCGTAACATTATATAGAATTATAAGGATAATTTTTGGCTTCATATTCTCGAGAAATGGAGTTTTTCCCCATCAGCGTAAGCTGGTTTTACGCAATACTCGTTCCCTTCTCTCAGGGAACCGAGGTTATGTTATAGTAACCCAGTCGATTTCCATGCCGACGCGTCATGCAGTCAGAATGGCTACAGATAAGTATCTCGTTTTTTTTCGTTTTTCTTTTTACTTACAAAATTGTTAACTATATCATGAATTATGATATATTCCGATTGTCAAACATGTGGAAGTGAACGTGTTTTGTCATTTAAACACCTTTATAATGATCATGTTAGTTGATATAACGCACAATGAGTTTGCAATTCAGAGCAGGGACGTCATTAGGCCTATTTTAGGGGGGCTGAAGCTACCCCAAAATGTTCCTAAGCCCCTCTAAATGATAATAAGTTTCGATTTATTCGATTTATCAATAACCGTATCCTCATTCATATTTAGACGCAACAAATGATATATATCCAGCTACAAAAAAGTAGCCGAAAAGTCAGAAGTTGGACAGAAGTGCAAAGAGCCGTTGTGCTATCAAGGTGATGCACCGCACCGTCTCGTTGCATTGGTGTGAACTGTGGCAGCTTTCAGAGCGTTGCAGACCGGAGCGCTGCTGCAAGTAACTGGAGGATTCGTCTCGTCGTTACTCTAGTTTGGTCTGAACTCGCTATGCACCCTCCCGCCCACACACCCCGATACACACACCCCGATACACACGCTAATGGTGAAAGGAAGATTGGTAAGTGTCGTGAATCGTGATACAGAGTGAAATTGTAAGTTGTTTTTAATTACCTGCTTACCTTTAGCTACGTTTTCTTGAGGTAAAGGAAAGGGGATATTTTGGTTTGCTATGGAAAACTGTAGTCTAGCTAGAGTGAACAAGCAAAATACAAGAAATGGTTAAATTAGCTAGCTAATCACAACTCTTTATTCTTTGCCAATAATACAACCTCTCTATAAATACCCTGGGGGCTAAGTCCCCCTTGTCTTCCAATCCTAGTGACGTCCCTGATTCAGAGGATCTGTTTTCATCACGTAAATTCATCAATTTTCCCCGAAATACAGGTGGCCAGTGAACATGAGAGAAGAACAAACTTTAGGCCTATTGTTTCATGCACAATGTGTATTTGATATGAATAAAAAAATTATTGAAACTATATGAATAAGCATTGTTATTGCAGCTTTCATAGATATTAGCGTTAACTGAGTTAATTTCTTCTCGAATCAAAGAGCGTGATGCTGCATGGGTTAAAGCAAAGAAAACAAACAACCATTTGGACTGGGTACATTATAGGCCATTAAGAAATAATTGTACAAAACTGGTAAAAAAAATCTAAATGTGATTATTATTTAAATATGATAAATTAAAATTTAAATGATCCCTCTAAATTTTGGAAATTGACCAAATCAGTTTCTGGTCTAAAATCCACTACTGGTTTACCTGACTACTTAAAAGTAAAGGAAAGAATTATAAAGGGGAAAGAAAATATTGTTAATGCTTTTAATAATCACTTTATTGTTGCTGGTTCAACCTCTGATCCTAGTCATTTAAAGGAAAACAAGACAAAAGGAAGTGTTGAAGCTGATACATCTACCCAGCTTTTTACTTTTACTCCTATTTTAGTAGCACAAGTTCATAAAGCCCTATTAAATTTAGATTGTAAAAAATCAGCAGGACCTGATAATATAGAGCCTTATTTTTTTTAAAATTGCAGCAGATCTCATAGCTGAACCTATTACTTCTATTTTTAATTTAAGTTTAAATTCTAATGAAATTCCTCACGCATGGAAATCAGCTATGGTTCTGCCGTTGCTAAAAGGTGGTGACCCCTATGAATTAGATAACTACCGTCCTATTTCAAGGTTATTAGTGATGGCAAAAGTTTTTGAGTCTTTCGTAAACAATCAAATTAAACGATTTTTAATGGAAAATAATTATTTAAATACGATACCAGCGGCCATGCTGGTCACGAACGATATTATTACTTCTTTAGATAATAGTCGACACTGTGCTGCTCTATTTGTTGATCTTTCAAAAGCCTTTGATTCTGTAGATCACAAAATTTTGTTGGATAGACTCAGCTGCATAGGTTTTAGCAAAATGAGTATAAATTGGTTCAATAATTATTTATCAGAAAGAACACAGTGTGTCTCAGTCGAAAATGTCACTTCTATAAATTTAAAAATGAATAAAGGTGTCTCACAGGGATCAATCTTAGCACCAGTTTTATTTTCAATATATATTAATGACCTAAATGAGATAACTACAGCTAAACTACATTTATATGCTGAAGATACAATTATTTATACAGTAGCACAGTCCATGAATAAAGCCATAGAGCTATTACAAGATTCCTTTCAGGTATTGCAATCCTCATTGTTAAAATTAAAATCTTTACTCATTCTCGTACTAAAATTGTGATTCCACCTATTTTAACCTTAGAAGGGGATTGTATAGAAAAAGTTAACAGCTATAAATACCTGAGCATATGGTTTGATGAAAGGTTGAATTTTAATATTCATATTGAAAATCTTCTAAAAAAGCTCAGACCTAAATTGGGGTTTCATTTTTCGTTTAAAGAAATGTTTTTCCTTTGAAGCTAAAAAGAAAATCATCCAAAGTTGTTTTCTCGCTGTGCTGGATTATGGTGATGTGATCTATATGCATGCAAATCTATCTTGACTAAAAAAATTAGATTGTATATATCATGCTGCAATACGATTTGTGACTGGTGTTCCACGTACCCATCATTGTACTTTGTATGAACTGGTAATGCTGGCTCTGTTAGGCAAATTGCCTCCATATATCTGTAGTCTTTTATCATACTGTACTTGTACTTATAAAACCAGTTCATCTTCAAAACTACTTTTAATTGTGCCTAGATCGTATTCTGAATTTGGCAAAACTGCCTTTTTGTTTATTTACTTTTGTTGTGATTACTTTGTGCTGCCATTTTGGCCAGGACTCCCTGGTAGAAGAGATTTATATCTCAATTATTTCCTGGTAAAATAAAGGATAAATAAATAAATAAAAATAAATTAGTGTATGGAATTTAAATGTAACAAACTATACATATCTTTTTTATAGGCTAGTAATTCATTTAAATGTCTATTTAAATCTCTGAAACTCAAATAAACATTATGTGGTAGAATATGATATATATGAAAAGCACTGAGTGCATTGATTATGATTTGACTTGTTTAACTTTAGTTAGTGTGTAATGTTGCTGTTTGAGCATAAACAGCATCTGCAAAGTTACGTCTCTGGCTCAGCGCGAGAGCACATTTGAATTTATCTGTGACGCTAACAAACATAACCAAAATAATAGACATGACTTTCTCAGGCCACATGTAAAATTAGATGAATTATTGAAAAGATTATTAAAACGAATACGTATGGATGACAGTTAGTGACAGTAACAGTTCAGTTTAGTCCCCTCACACTGACATTCATGTTTACAGAGCAGAGGTCACCTTTCTTTAATTCCAAAGGGAGAGATGACTTTTGTCTTTATTATTATTATTATTTTGTGCTGTATTATTTGGCTACTGTGTTATTTCTGGTTCAAAAGGTAGCAAAAAATAACACTTTAAAATCTGAAGAGTGTTCATGTGATTTTATGTTGTGAAATTAATGAATGCATAATAATCGTGATAATCGTGAAACCGTGATTATTTCTCAGACTATAATCGTACCAACAAAATCTATAATCGTTGCATCCCTACTTTCAATACAGACTGTTTCAATGCAGCTTTAATAAACAGGAAAGTAATGATCAATGATGCAAACAGAATTCAATTCTTCTGTAACGCAGCTCTAAAGAGACAATAGTGTTATTGTTTGGCTGAGGTCAGTTCAGTGTCAATTCGGTTCAGTTCAATGCAAGTTCATTAATTATGAAATGAGTTCAATTCAGCTATAAAGCAGCTCTGCATCGTCCAGCTCAGTTCAAGTCTCATCCAATAGTGTCAGTGCATTAATATTGTCAAAAATATTGCAGAATATTAAGTGTCCCCAACTAAGCAAGTCAGCGGCAACAGTGTCAAGGAACCTAAACTCAATCTGTGACAGAAATGGGAGAAAGCAGGCTCGGTCTAGGGACCATTCCACACTTCTCCTTTGGCAAAACAAAGGTCTTTGCAGAGTCTGCAAAATTAAGGTGTGTTGGACCCCTCTAAGACTTAAAGCCCTGGGGTCTCTGCTAGTATTAATGTGACCCTGCAGTCACTGGATGTTCACCAATTACCTCCATTCACTCCATTCAGCCTGCAGTCAATGTTCGACCTGTATTATGTCATACTTTTCCCATTGTAGCTCTGAAACTTTATATTACAGCATTTCTCCTATTACAGTGACAGTCTTTAGGGTAAATCACTTTTGTTGTAACTCCTGCATATATTTATCACCTCTGAACATGTCATTTTATGCTTATATTTGTCTGTGTCTTGTTGGCGTTTAGTTGGCATTTCTTTTGTTCGTTTTTGAAGTTGAACAGTTGAAACTGTCACCAAGTCACCACACCTAAATCATGTCACAGGAATGACAGGGTGGGACAGTAATGTATAAGGATCAAGTCTTCAGTGGCTGCATTTAAGCTCTGAATTTTGCTCCCTTCCTAATTTAAATGATTGTTTTATGGAAATGCACCTAAGGGAAATTATTTCCTGTAAGTTTCCTGCAGCATCTGAACAGGCAAAAGATGAGTCACGCCAGCCCATATTTGAATGTGGCATAAAGTTATGCCTGTACACCTCATGCAATTATCTAGACTGTTTTACATTTTAAACAATCAGTCTCTTGCAGACCCAGTGTGTTCCGACATTGAGTTACAGCAAATGACCTTCCAGTAAGAGATTAATGACTTTATAACATTAATCATTTATTATGCAATGTACTGTAGACTACAAGTCGAAAGATTAGATACACCTACTCAACACAGTAAATACACTTATGCATTTGCTAAGAATATACTTTTAAAAACGACATGTGTAATACAATTGTACTGTTATGGTTCTAATTAGGTGCAATTTTCCTCACATTATGACTTTTTTTCCAGTTTACATCATGTGGGGTGTAGAGTATTTCTTCCAAGCAAATGCCATCTGTTCCGTGTAAACAAGCCTAATCGAGATGCTGTTTGTGTGGTTTGTGTGTGTTTAGGAACATGTGGGTGTGTTCATTCTTACATTAGACTGCTATACAGGTGTGGAGGACAGGGACTGCACTCTGGGAAAAACAATATATGCTGCAGAGAGACAGGTGTCCCTGCTGGAAGCTTCCATGCAGCACGTTTCATGAATTTAATAATATAATAGGCCTACATGTGGCCTGATGTCTGTGACCACACTGAAAAGTGAAAAAAAAAGATAAAAATTAACTATTTAAGTTTCTGCACTTTTTGAATAAATAAATAAAATGAGTAACTCTGATTATGTTAACTCTTTTGTACAGATGGTCACATTCTTGATGCTCTTTGAATAATTTCAAATCATGCAAGAGAACATGATCATCAGGTTTTACACAAACTCATGCGAGTGCTGTACAAGGAAGACAAAAATAAATAAGGCACTAATTTTCATGTTCACTTTTAAAAAAAAAGTTCAGTCATATTGTTATACTCATAATACAATATTTTTTTAAATTTCTATTTATGTCTTTTTTAATGCAAAAAAGATACATGGTAATTTCTAAGGCTGCAGCCCCTGACTAAAGTTTTTTTTATAGTTGACTAGTAGTCATTCATTTAAGCCATTAGTCGTCTAATTGCACGTTTACATATTTTTTTCTTTTACTTAAAATATACTGGGGGGAATACTAAACTTTTCAACTGTTTGTTGTCTTTATTGGATGGATGATAGGTGAACATTTGGATTTCTTGCCTGACATAGGCTACTGTACCACTTACTGTAATTGTTTTTAGCAACTAACAAAATGTTGGTAGACTAAGCATTTTCTCGTCGACTATTAGGGGGCTTTTAACATCGATTTTCTTTTCTCTGTGCAGGAACATGGTTGTAATGTTTTGGTATCGCCTATTCATATACACTAATGTGAGAGAAGGATTAGTTGGCTGAAACAGGTTCAAACCTGCTCCTGAAATACACCTACTAAAGCTGATATTATGTATCAGTCTGGTATCTTGCTCTCTTTGACTGGTATATTGGGTATTTGAATATTGTCTTTTTTATTACAGTCCTAAATGTCTGTAAATGTGACATATAACTGACTTATCACCTAACAACCATGGTTATTAAGGATTGCCTAATCAAAAATGGGCGAGCTATTTGCCTTTGCATTGCAGCATAAATGTTGATTTGTATAAGTCAATGAGAAACTTCAAACAAAACTGCCTGCACTCCTGTCAGCACACCTCTGTTTGATCTAGGCCTTTATGAAAAACATACACGGTAGGACAGGGTAGGGTAAGTTAATTGTGTGTGTGCATACATTTGTGGTTTGTTGTAATGAATTTTATTAAAATATAGCATACATTTCATGTGAATTTGTTTAAGAAAGATTTAAAGTCTGACTCTTTCTTTTTCTTTTTTTCAAAAGGTACTTTACCGGAAATGATTTTGTGAGATGTTACTACACATTCACAGAGGATGACAGTATTTGTAAAACAGAGGCGTGAAACAAAATCATTTGTATCAAATAATGTTACAAAGAGATTCTCCTATAAGAACATATTTGCATGCATGTTTGCATGGAGAAAGTAGGTCAACTGCAATAGAGCTTCATTAAAGTGTACAAAAAACTTGAGCCTCTGACTTGCTTAGTTGGGGACACTTAATATTCAGCAATACTTTTGACTTGGATGCACTGACACTATTGGAAGAGAAATGAACTGAGCTGGATGATGACATCACTGTTTTCTAAAGGGCTGCTTTATCGCTGGTCATATTTGTTTTCATATTTAATGATCTTTACAGTTGAACTGACCTTTTTAGAGCTGCTTTATAGCAGAATTGAACCCTGTTTGCGTCATTGAATCATCATTTTTCTGTTTATCCTTGTAAAGATGTTGTGAAACAATCTGTATTGTATAAAGCGCTATATAGGCCTAAATAAAGGTGACTGTCTTGACATGACTTAAACTTAGACATGTACAGATATATATATATATATATATATATATATATATATATTTTAAATTCAATCAAGTTCATCCTACATGAAGTATTTGAGTAGATATAACAGGTTTCCATCATGCAGAACCACTGTTAATGATTCATTCATATTTTTTTTATCGTAGGGTGAATTCAGGTTAATTGGGACACTTTTCCCCTGTCATCAATGGCAAAAAAGTGTCCAATTAACCTATATCTTTTTTTTTCTTCACATAATTGTGATGTAACCAAGAAGCATAACATGCAATCACTGTATAAATATATTGTTATATAGTGTATTTTACTCCCAAAATGTGATGATATGTAAATAAATATTAAAAACATAACATGCACTCAATGATTTAAATAAAATTATTTTGAACACATTTAAAAATAATTAGTGAAAAGTAAACATGATTGATCAAAAGAGAGTTTTATTAGTTTATTAGTTAGTTAGAGAGGACAAAGTGTTTTGCACAACACTGTCACAACACCATTTTTTGCTGCACCATATTACAGCATATACAATTGTCGGCAACATTTTAGAGTACAGTGTGAGACACTGAGAGGTACTTTGGCAGGTACTGAGAGGGACCTTATTGGCAGTGTGTGAAGAGTGTGTGAAGGACGTGTGTGTTCACTTATCCTGACACCCTCTGCCCCGCCCTTTGCACTTTTCCTTGCCGTGCTTCTTCATATAGTAGGCCCTGGCTAGACCAGCAATACACTGACTGAATTCACGGAAGTTCACTTCTCCATCATGGTTCTTATCCAGTTCCCCCATCACCTCCTTAACATTTTCTGGATCAACTTTATCCTGAGACAGACATAGAGGGAGGAATGTCAATCCTGTTATTACTTAGATACCACTCATAGCTGTATTGCAAAAAAAAACAATGAACAACAAAAGGCAGCAGTGCATGAGATACTAAAAAGTATGTTAGAGGAAAGAGGGCAGGAATGAAGCAGGAATATTTTTGAGTTTCCTTCATGCGTGTTACGACTGGGTAATTTGGGTAAATGCTTTTCATGCCAGGTTGCCATAATGAGCCTTTACTGCACAATTGCACAACATTAGATTTGTTACAACATGTTGGGGGTGTTCACTTCCCCTAACCAATGACTATCTTTCTCAAAAAAAACATCATTTTTTTTTTCCCTATGCATCTCTCATTCTAACCTTAAATTCAGGACTGGTCAGTTGGGCTTTAATAAGCTGTCCGAGTTCAGCATTACTGAGCTGGGACTTCTGCTCATCTGTTCCTGCATACTCCTCAAACACCTCCACTATGGCCACAATGGCATTCTCCAGCTTAGACATGTCTATGAGAAAGAGATCAAGAGAGATAATTCATGAAGGTCACTCAGAACCTCTGAACATGCATATTTATCATCCTAAAGTCACCATAAAGAATGGCCCATGCAAAACAAACAAACAACACATTTACATTTGCTGCAAGACTCAGTAACTCAGGAATGTAATTTAAGCTGCACTGTGAAAATACAAAAGGTTTGAATTAAATTAGATTTTGAAGAATGTTTTTGTCCCGTGGTCCAATATTGCTTTGTTTTGGACCCCATTAACTCTCATTGAACAATTAACATAATTAACATTTCAAAAATATCCTCTTCTGTGGAACACAGAAGAATGTCAAACAGGTTTGGAATGACATGATGGTGAGTAAATTATGACATAATTTGATTGATATGCCTTTAAGTATGAGTTATATAACAAGATACATGCATTAATATCCATCATTTTGTGCTGTAAATTCCAGACTGTTTCTAAAATCTTCTGTTCTGCCCTATTTTTGTAGCTCTATATTTCCTGGTTTTTGCGCTTTCTTTTTCTCTTTCTCTCTTCCTATTTTCTTGCACTTACCTCAGAGTTGTGGTCCCAGATAAGTTATGCAGATGTTTTGTTAAAGTAAATCGTCTGCTGCTTTTATAGCACAGATTTTGTTCTCCACGACACACACACACACAGCGGCGGGAATGATTCATTCTTGGGCTATGGAGGATTCGTAGCACACCCAAACCAGTCTGACGAGAATAAAATAATACATTATGTTATCTGTTATGTTTTGTTACACCTTTTAGATTCAAAGATGATATTCTGTTGTGTTTGACTAAGGTTATGCAATTTGATTATAGTAAATAAACAAAAAAATGTATTGGGGATTTCCCAAGTCAGACTGCATGGGGAATCTGAGTCACACTTTAGGACATGAGTGACTCTTTCGATCTCTCTTCTGGGTGTTGCCCATGTACCCTGAATGCCGTATTTCAATGTTTTTCTTTTTCAGATGCGACTGCATGCCCTTCTTTTAAACATTCTTCCAAAAATGTTTCAGCTTCAACATTTAGGATAAAGCTGAAAGACTCATTGTGTAGCTATGACACTGTAGGCTATGTTTTCGTGGAGGCTTGAATCACAAGCTTCAAACGAAGCTTCATATTTGCAGTAAACAGACCGCTTATCCTCTCTAAATCTAGTCTTCAGACATCAAAGAATGCCTGATATTTGCAAAATGGCCTCAGATCATTTTTAAAGGAGACTCTACATAAATACTCTATCTGCAGCTGTACACAAAAATGCTAACAATAATGAAGCCATCTGCAGACATATGTAATAATGCAATGCAATGGTGCACAAAACCACATAAGCTACTATAGACAATGATTGCTCATCTTCATGAACACTCGTAATTGCTCGGTTGTGGAGCAGCAGGATTTTTCAGTATTTGCAAAAATATAAATGCAAAGCCACTTACTCATCATCCAGTGTTGTAATATAGCCTACTTCTTGGAGACTAAGTAAACAGCCAAATAAACAGACACACCCTTAATTAATTTAACCTAACATACTTTATCACATATCTTCCTTTAATGATCATCACAGAATATTTTTATATATTTGCAGAACATTGCAGATGGTAACACTAACAACAATAAATGTCAGTGTATGTAAACCCCACCCAAGTATACCTCTAACCTCTGAGAAACATCTTTAGACTGTGGAGTATTAATAAACAGGGTGTGTGCTTTGAAGTGTGCTCTATTTAATCTTTTGTTTAATGCAGGTTCTTCTACATTCTAAGGTAAGCAGCCTCCAGTGTTTTTGATGTATTGCACAAACACGCGCACACACACACACCCAAACAAATATGCACACACAAAAGGAGCATTATAGGGGCCATTATAAGTGTATAGGTGCCATAGCCATGACGAGCCGACATGAGAGATCATTACTTCTACAGAAAAAAAAGGTCACTCTTTATTTTAGTGACCTTGAATAACAGTGACCTTGTTACATGTACTTGCTGTAGTAATAACAGTAAATTATGCATACATGCAACTAACCCTAAACCAATTTTTTATTCCTAACCCTAATAAGTAGCCTACATGTTATTAATAGGCTATTACTCAGTACTAAATGTGTAATTACACTGTAACACTTCTTAAAATAGTGTAAACAAAAATTATACTATAATAAAGTAAAAAAAGAAAGAAAAAGAAATAGCCAAAAATATAATCACTGGTGTCATTTTATCTTACATGATACTATGAAATCAAAACTGATATGTTGGAAAACAAATGTGTTGATTATGTTAGTAGGCTATGTCAGTTTTAAATGAATTAATCACAGACATTCAGCAAAACAGACATGTTAACCTACAGACATGTTTGATCTCATCTGTGGAATTATTGTAGGGGGGAAAAGAATTGTCGGGTTATTTATCTACGAGACAGAGAAATGTAGGAGAGGAGAAGAGGAAGAGTTGATGGAAAAACTCCTGACGTGTGGAATAGTGCTGACATCTAGTGATCACCTTCCTGAACTATAACTCTATAGACCTTATTCAGGCCAGCGCCATGAAAGGTATAAAAGCAAGGCTGTGAGGGAGGGATAGATAGACTTACCGTGTTTTCAATAGCATCCGCTGTAAAAAGCTCTGAGGTCACGTATAATTTTAAACAACTCATATTGTCTGGGGTTTTTTATCTACTGAAATTTCTCATAAAGATATTTTTGCAGTGTTTCGTCAGCAGAAGAACAATCCAAGATGGCGCATAGATATATACATACATACATACGATATACTCATTATAGTTATACTGAAGATCTAAGGTAGATATTTATGTATTTTAAGTCCAGACAAATCATTCGGAGGGAAAAAAAAACATGTTAGCACTTGCTCCCATGACCTCATGTGGCTGACACACCCTAAAGAGTCATTCTGGTTTCATGGCAACGCCACTGTTTACACAGATTTCAAACACGCCCACATATTGTCGGTGGTTCCTCAGGGGGAGGGGTTGCTCATTTTAAAGCCACCAATTATTTGAATAAACAGATCCGAAAAGTATGATTTATTATTTAAAATGAGTTATGGTACGTGTATGTACAATAACACCAGCTTACAAGCACTCTGCATGATATCCAGTGAAGTAAAAAAAAAAAAAAAAAAAAAAAAATCATGAGTAGCCTATAATGTTCCACAGATCACACAGTAATGATACAATTCAAAGTTAAATCTGTGTTTACTTAATCTCTGATGTGTAACCGCTGGATTTAGGTAAAGCAAGGGATGGAATATTTTACATATTCTTGGTCATATTTTAGTTATAAAAACTAATTTCAGGGCAATAAAATGTGTTTATTTAAATATATATTTGCATATTTTATACATTTATATACTGGGCAATCATATCAAAGATTTTACTTTACAGTTTTACCAGTAAGACTGATGTATCATACTGTAGGTGTAAGTGGATTGGTAGAGACCTATGTGATGTCACGCATTGGTACTATGTTAGACAGTGAGAATCCCATTATTTATGGAAACATTAAAGCATGGAGAGATAATAAAGACAGTGTCTGTGAACTGGCTGCTCTTTGAACATTTATGAAGGGTTCTGGATACCAGTAATGACAATATACCAGAATTTTTCTGTGATTGACCCGTTTATGAAAAATTATGTTTCCTCCAGTCTGTTTGCTCTTGATGATTTACATTTCTGTGTTTTGTTATTGTTGCTTTTGTCATGCCATTTGTGTGTCTATTAGAGCATAAGAATGACAAAAATGGAACCAATTTTGTAGAATGATTAGTAATAATATAAATTCAAGCAAAAGTTCTCAGAGGCTTAGTTCTAGAAAATATTCCATGTTAAGATTATATTTGATACTCTTGAACTCAATCTGATGTCTTTAAGTTCCAATGTGTCTGCACCCTTAAGTCAATCATGAAGGACATTTTGCATTCTCTCTTGAAAATGTCTCATCAGAATAACGTCTGACATGATATCTTAATAATTTTGCAAAGAATTTGGAATCCATCCAGCCCTGAACAGTATGGAGGCAAAGGAGGCCAAAAACAATCTGGAAAAGGAGTGTTTATTTCCGTGGTGGAATTTACAGGACTTTAGACAAAATGTCAAAAATGACAAAACATCATCTTTTGTAAAAGATGCATACAGTGTAACAAACTGTAGTAACAACTTCTAATTTCTAAAGTGGAAAAACATTAACAAAATGACAAAACAGAAAAACCCCTCATGTTTGGCAGTTTAATTCTTTTTGACACTTGTTGTCTTCTTATGCATTTGATAGATCTGTTCGCAGGCAATGGACAAGCCCACCACAAGAGACACAAACTCTTCAAAATTCACCTCTCCATCTCCATTAGAGTCTAGATCCTTCATAATTCTGTCTATGGCAGCAGGGTCCTTCTGAGTCTAGGAGAAACAAAAGATACATGTTTGCAATATAATAGAATTGGAAGTAGGTTTCCACAGATGATGGAAAAAGAGTGAAATATGAAGAAGATCTGAAAGACACTGTATAGATTTCAGAGGCCCCTTGCTCTGGTCAGTCCTTGGTGCAACTGGTGCGACTGCAAGGCCCTGAGCTTGGGACGGCCCTGCCCTTGCTATACCATTAGGCCCAAACCAATGTATAAGTTGTCCTGCCTTGGGTGTATGACAGATGGAATTTTATACCTTCAGAAAGCTAGACAGCTCGCTCTCCATCAGCATTTTGAGCTCTTTGCGACTCAGGGTTGCACTGCTACCCTCTTTGTCGGCATAACGGTGAAACACCGTTATCAGAGTCTCCATTGCTCTCTCCAGATCAGACGGCATTGTGAGTGTCTGCAGTGAGAGATAATGTATTAGTTTTTGTGTCTCATCCCTTAATCAAACAGAATATTATGCAAACAGCCATTGTTCTCTTCCCATTGTGCAGATTGGGAAACAGAAGTGGATTTTTCCATTTGGAAATAAGCCAAAGTGTGAGTAATGCCCAACAAGAAGTCATGCCAAAGAGATGCAGTAAAAAAAAAATAGAAATAAAAATCAAGGCATTTATTATTAGTAGGCCTATATCCTGATGCAAAATTATTTCAGAATTAATAAATTGTTTAATCTTCATTTTTAATGTTTAATCTACCCATAAAAACGTTTAGATTAAATCTGTGCATCCACGCATATACACACCATTTAAAAACTGTATTCGTATTTAAAAGTTATTTACTATTACTTAACAAGTACCTAGAGAAAACTTACAGTAGCCTATAAAAACTTAAGTGTTCTCATTCGTTAACAAAGTGAAATTGCCTTTGCCTTTATTTAAATGTCAACGTGTTCCTGAATAAGTACAAGTAGAAGTACAAGTTTGCGTACTTACGGTGATAAAAGTCAGAGCCTGCAGATGAAAGAATGTACTGAATGTCCTGTGCAAGAGTTGGTCAAGAAGCACAGCAGGAATTTATACCGGGGCTCCGCCCGAATGAGTGTGAGGTTGGGTGAGTCTGTGGGTAGGAACTGTAAATGTTAACTGTTTAGGGCTTAACGCCACAGAAAACGCGAATGAATGTATGCATGTGTATGTTAATGAATTTTACAGTGCTACAGAGTTATGAACGATGAATTCCACTCGAATAAACTCTGCTGGAACAAAACACACCTTAAATCAGTCTCACGTAAAACCCGTTAGACCATCGTAAAACAAACCACCCTTGTGAAAAAGAAGTGTGCTTGCTTGTAGTGTACTTCAAATCTTATATTTTAAAACGTAGGCTAGGCTACTTGCAGATCATAATAAATTGCAAGTCCTATAAGTGGGTCGAAAAAAGCACTTTTAAGTTCAATCAATTAAATTTAATATAAATGTAATACATTTTCGCTTAAATTCAAATAACATGCAATGTTTTCAAAAACATTACATTCAGTTTCACTTCACTTCAGTATATTCCTTTATTTTAAAAGTATGCAAAGGTGTAGCTTCTTTTTATTCACAAGGGCAGATTATTTTTAAACAGAAAAACACTATATATTGTTTGTATTTATTTTTTTACTAATATATTTTTCACATTATAGGCTACTTTACGGTCAGTGCATTCCTATTGAATATTTTTTTCACAAGGAGGAGCAGCCCTTTCATTCCTTTCCACCATTTCCTAAGTGAGTGACTCAAAGCTTTCACAATGCTTCTCGTCTGAGACATGTCTGACTTTCCACTTAGAACAGATGTTAGAAAAGGATACTTGCAGGGCATTATTTTTAAGGGAAGGGCTGCTGTTTTTGGCAAAGATGGCCTGGTCCTATCTACACAGTAAGCATTAAGGGATGTCTCTACCCAGCACAAGGGCCTTTAAAGGGATAGTTCACCCCAAAATGAAAATTCTGTCATCATTTTCACCCGTAAGTTGTTCCAAACCTGTATGAATTTCTTTCTTCTGCTGAACACAGAAGAAGATATTTTGAAGAATGTCAGTAACCAAACAGTTAATGAGTCCCATTAACGTCCATAGTATTTTCCTTTCCGTACTATGGAAGTCAGTGGGGTCCATCCAGTGTTTGGTTACTGACATTCTTCAAAATATCTTCTTCTGTGTTCAGCAGAAGAAAGAAATTCATACAGGTTTGAAACAACTTGAGTCAGTTTTGGGTTAACTATCCCTTTAGTTCACGTAAGAAAAGATAAAAGTCAGTAGGTGTGTTTGGTAACAGCATGACTGTGGACATGCCATACAGGAGATTGTCAGTATGTTCAGCCCAAATTTATGAATTTGCAGACCTTATTCAGTATTTCCCCAAAGGGAAATTTATTCAGACACTGTTATACATTTTATCACTTTAGAAACCTTTATTAGAAGACCGTGGGAAAGAAAAGGGAAATAGAGAAAACGGTCATGGGTGGATGACACATTGTGTTTTGAGCAAGCGTGATTGTGTTGTCATAGTAATCGGTTTTTTGCCACTATAAATCCTTCGTTACATTCCTTTCAAGCTAGGACATGAAGTTTTTTAAATGGCCTAACAGGTAGTTACTGGTAACTGGTAAAAACTTAACTTTCACAACTTCACCACTGGTCCATCCAGAAAAGACATAAATCTATATGTAAAATAACTAAACTAGTTACTGTAAAAATGGGCTTCCATAATTTTTTTTGTCCTTCTGAAAATTCAGTGCTTATGTTCATATAGCCAGAGATAACTATTTCAGCAGAGCACAGCAGTTTAACAAATATCTGGTTTTAATTTGAAATGCATTACAAATATTTTGGTGAGCTTCAACTGTAGTAGAGGCACCTCTTTTTAATTCCATGATAATTTGAAGCTTGTGGTTTGAGCTTTACGGACTAACAGAGTAGTTTATATAAAGTAGAAAGAGTTTTTTGTGCAGGGTAAGTAGCAGGACTGAGTCAGCTGAGAGTCCCAGGATGCAATGTGAGGCCTTAGGCAGGAAACCAGCACAGTTTAGCATACACAAAGGGTGGAGAACAATGAAAACACTGTGCAGGTTATTCATCCGGAGTCTAACAATTTACACTGCAATAATAATTATTCCTAAATCAACTGCAGTGGAAATTATTTTCATATTGTCTATGTTACAAAGAAGTCACAATCTTTCATATTGTGATGAACAGTGAAATTGGACTTGACTGCCTGTAGCTTGATGTCAAATTTAAGAAAACAGCAGGCTTTAAGTGGACTAGATGATTGGAGAAGTCTGCCGTTCCACCGGAAGATCAAGTTATGACTTTCTGCATATGCATAAATGAATCGATAAGATCAATTAGATGCATCTAGAAAGAGTGAATTTCCATTTGTGCTGACTTTAACAGGAAAACAAGAGTAGCTCTCTGAAGGGCCCATGACTCTTTTATCAACTTTTAATAACAAACCCCTTAAACAAATACATTTTTGTAAACAGAACCAAAAATCACACATTCATGACTGGGATGACAAAATGTGTTTAGTATTCTTTCAGTGGAATGGATAAAAAGGTCTGCTGTTGGCAAACACATCAGATTTTGTAGCTTTAGCTACAGTGGCTGAATGGGTGACTGATGTCATAAGTGCTTCAGTTCTTCCTTTTGCCCTTGCTGGTGAGTTTGGCAGGAGCTGGAGCAGGTGCTGCCTGGTAAAGAGCCGCTGACACTTTGTTGATGTAGTACAGTGCAAAGACAGAGAAGATCAGGCTATATGGGACAGAACAGAGAAAGAAAGAACAAATTAACAGTGTTGAATGAGGTATATCTGGCCAAATCGACAGGTAACCAACAAAAGTAAAGTGGGTTCTGTCAACAAATTTTTTTTGTTTATAAAAACTGGGATGAGTCAAGTTTTTTTCTGTGGTAATCGATTACCACAACAAGAAGAGGGGATCACACACATAATAGTCAAAGATTTCTTACAAAAATACTTTATTTAGAGGCCAAATGCAAAGATGTTTTAGATTCACAACATCAGTGCCATAATGGACAAAAGCACACCTGATTCGTTCTAAGTATTCAAGCCCCTTCATTTTTACACATTTTATGTTGCTGCCTTATGTTAACATACTTTAATTTATTCTTTTTCACATGAATCTACACTCCATACACCATAATAAAAAAGGAAAAATCTGATTTGTGATAACTTTAACCTAAACTGCAAATTTATTAAAATAATAAATTAAATAAAAACAGAAAAAAATATATTGCATAAGTATAGCATACCCTTTTCTGGGACATGTTAAATTTAGCATTCCAATTTAGCATTCCGAGTTAACCTGTAGCAAATTCAATTAAATGGGTATGATTTGGAAAGACACACACTGTTAAATAAAATGCCTAACAGAGCAAAAACCAAGCTATGAGGTCAAAAGAACTGTCTGTAGAGCTTAGAGACAGGATCGTGTCAATCTGGGGAAGACTACAAAAACAATTCTGCTATATAGAAGGTTCACAGAAGCATGTAGCCTCCATAATCCTTAATGGAACACGTTTGGAACAACCAAGACTCTTCCTAGAGCTGGCGTCTTGGCCAAACTGAGCAATTTGGCCAACCTTGGTTAGAATGGTGAGCTAGAAGCTGATGGTCACCCTGTTGATTGCCATGATCATATATGATGGAGATGGGAGAAACTTAGAAGGACAAACATCATTGAAACACTCCACTAATCTCTGCTTAATGGCAGAGTGGCCAGACTAGATTCTCTCCTCAGTGAAGCCAAATGAAAACACTCTTGGAATTTGCAAAAAAAAAAAAAAAAAAAAAAAAGCACCTAAAGGACTCTCTCAGATTGTAAGAAACAAAGACTCTCTGGTCTGATGAACCTCAGTTCCAAGTGTCATGTCTGGATGAAACCAGGCACTGCTCATCATCTGCACAATACCATCCCAACCATAAAGTGTGGTGGTAGCAGCATTATGCTGTGGGGGTGTTTTTCAGCGGCAGGGACTGGGGAACTCATCAGGGTAGAAGGAAAGCTCAATGCAGCAAAATATAGAGTTAGCCTTAATGAAAACCTAGTCCAGAGTATTCTGAACCTCGGACTGGACAGAAGGTTCACCTTCCAAAAGGACAATGACTCTAAGCACACAGCTGAAACAATGCAAGTGACAACAACTTTGTTAATGTCCTTGAGTAGCCCAGCCAGAGAATGAGCTTGAACCCAATCGAACATCTCTGGAGAAACCTGAAAAGGTCTGTCCACTGACGGTCACCATCCAACCTTAAAGAGCTTGAGAGGATCTGAGGAGAAGAATGGCAGAAAATCGCCAAATGCAGATGTGCAAAGCTTGTCATATCACACCCAAAAGGACTTGAGGCTCCAGGGGGTTAATAAAGGCCTTCTGAAGCGAAGCGATGCGTTTTTGTAAGAAAAATATCCATAAATATGAGTTCCAGCAGAAGAGTAAACTCTGACCTGACGTTTGAATACTTATGCAATGTACTTATTTCAGTTTTCCCTTTTTAATAAATTTGCAAAGTTGTTACAGATCTGTTTTTTGCTTTGTGATTATGGTGTATGGAGTGTAGATTGATGTGGAAAAAAGTTTTTAAAGTAGTTTAACAAAGGCAGCAACATAAAATTAAATTCAAAAAAGTAAATTCAAAGTTGATATAAAAATACATACACCCCAATAGCATAAAAAACGTGTGTACACTAACACTATTAAATAACATTAAATAACTTATGCAGAAATTATACAAACAAAAAAATATATATAAAATAAATTATTTAATTAATGTCTTATATTATAATTATACAAAATAATAATACAAGAAAGTTTTTTTTTCATAATCAGTAAGAACATAATGCAACATTATCCAAAACAACATAATATCAAACATCATAATATGATTTTCATATTTATTAGGAATAAACCCAACAAAAGAGAAAAAGAAATCTGAAGGAGAAAATCAAAAACTATAATCGATTACTTTAAACATAAGTAACTCACCATGTTGTCACGCACACACGATGCACCAAACCAGATGCGAAGAGAGAGAGGAACAGGCACACGAGAACTAAGAGATTTAATATTTTTCAGGTAAGTACATATATTAAATCTTAATTAAAATCACTTCAATCAATTAAAAATCAATTCAATCTGATTTCATTTGTATATCAAAACTTGTATTTATAGTACAATATTAAAATGTCATTATTAAAATCTTCAGGTACACTGCCACAAGTTTGTGATTTTTTTTTTTTTTTTATGGTTTTTGAAATCTCTTATGCTCACTAAGGCTGCATTTATTTGATCATAAAAACAGTCATATTGTGAAACATTATTACAGTTTAAAATAACCGTTTTGTTATTTTAATATATTTTAAGATGTAATTTATTCCTGTGATTGCAAAGCTGAATTTTCAGCATCATTACTCCAGTCTTCAGAGTCATATGATCTTTCAGAAATCAATCTAATATGCTGATTTGCAGCTCAAGAAACATTTATTATTATTATCAATGTTGAAAACACTGTTTAATATTTTTGTGATAACCGTGATTTTGAAAAAACAGCATTTATTTGAAATAGATTTTCAGTCTTTACGGTCTCTTTTGAACAATTTAACACATCCTTGCTAACAAAAGTAACTTAAAAAAAGCTTTTTAATGGTCGTGTATCTTCATTCATTTGAACTTTCTGCAAGTTAGGAGGAAGATATACCAGACAATAGCAGTATTAACATAAGGTTTAGTCATTCACTTACTCTCTGGGAAGATTTTGGCTTGGAAGCCTTTACCAAAGACAAGGTTCTCCAGGTTATTGAAAGCCTGTAATTGTGGGTTAAGAACTAACACAGAAGAAAGATAAGCAAACTGAGAGAAAACGTAATATTAAGGTTAGACAAACTACGACTTTATGTGTGACAAAGCAGCAGAAGGATACTGTAAGAGAGCAGACAAACAGCACAGACCCCAGGAAGCCTCCCAGGATAGTCAGCCACTCTGAAGAGCCCAGCTGCCGACTGAACATCTGCATTCCTGCAAACACCAGCACTGACAGCAGACTGGACAACACCAAGGATGTACTTGTGTTCACCGCTATAACAACAGAAAGAGAGAGAGAGCTTGATCACAACCACAGCTAAATGTGTAGCAGCTTGCCACAAACTGAGAGTCAGCCAGCAGACAAAACTAAAGTCAGACATATTCTTACATCTTAACATGTCAAACATTTTCTTGTTTATAAAAAATGTATTCATGTTTTTATTTATTCATATTTTGTACTATATAATTATTATTTTCTTCATTGCTCATGTACAGAGTGTGAATACACCAGTCTAAAAATCAAAGAATACCAGTAATAGTACTAATACTTTTACGTTTTTTATTTATTGGTCATTATCATAGCGATTTCAATAAAAATTATTTAACATTTTTAATTTTAAAAGAAAGTTAAATTCACGCACGTAAAAATCTAATCCTTCTCTGAAATTCATTTTAATTGAATATATTAAGAAAGAAATAAGAAAAGGTACCGTTCTTACAGCGTACAGTTCTTGGCAGATTATTTGGTTCCGCGAAGGGCTAGTGTTCATTACGGAACAATTAAATTGGGAACGAGGGAAGACACTGATTAATAAATATTTTGCCATCTATTGTTTTACAGACAAGAAACCTTAAATTACGTAGACGAATACGAAAAACATAGGCGTAAAGGGAAAAAGGTAACTATGGCTCTAATAAATGTGCAAGAATTTGGACACGTCAGTGTACGCTCTTTAAAACGTTCCGTGTGGAAACAATCAGCGCAGATACAATTTTCATCCAACGTTACTGATTTGCCTTTTAAAAACAGTAAGCGCACACTAATATGTTTTTATTCTTCTTCTTCTTTCGCCTTTTCTAAGAATGATATGCCGATGGCAATTGAAAACGTATTAAATGTTTATCAATAGTTAGCGGTGAGCTAAACAATACAGACTAATTGTTTATTTAGCTTTTTTTTCGAAATACAAAGGGACGAAACAAACAGTTCAAATCATTGTTAATGTTCACAAAGCGATTGAAATGAGAAGCTGCAGTAGGCTCCTATTTTACGTTTAAAGGCAAGAAACTTTTAACGAGCCCACACTACACTTGTACTATATCTGTCCTTTTTATGACCACCACTCGTGCAAAATAGCAGATAGAACAGTGCAAATTTCACCGTTTGAAGTTGTTAATGTAAAAGCTAAGCTTACCCATATTGGACAGCAATAAGGTAACGAGACGGGCTTAACTCCTCTCTGTTCAGTCTCAGGTCCAGTAGAGCAAAGATGACGCGCTGCCAACGTGTAAAAACTGTGCCAAGTGCAAATTCCCCTGCACAAACCCTACAACTCCATCTAGTGGACAGAGGCGTGCAGCACATTCAACTCCATTATTATATTATCTATCTATCTATCTATCTATCTATCTATCTATCTATCTATCTATCTATATATATATATATATATATATATATATATATATATATATATATATATATATATATATTGTTTTTTTGTTTTTTTACGGTCTATGATTTATACCCACCCAAGCGGCTCTCATGCATGCTCAGCATCCATGCGCATGCTCTTTACTGATCTCCCTCTGAACACCTCATAACATCCATCGCCTACATGGATGGCTCAACATCCGTCAGAATAGACCACTGCAAGCACTGTTGGAAACCCCCTAAATCAACATGGATTGCGTTAAATTGGACCTCTCTTAGACACAAATATTATCACTATAACGTAAAAGTCTAGCTGTCAATTTCAGTTGCATGTTCAACCATTTTGTTTTATTTCGCGGTGTCTTCATCTTATAAACCGTTGATTGTTTAAATGATTCTATAGGTAGAACAAGGCGCTCAATAATAACGTTTTATTTCATTTGATATTAATCTAACAATAGGCTTATTTCCTGCAATGGCAGATGCGGAGTTGCAAACCTTTACATCCATTATGGACGCCCTCGTGCGCATAAGCGTAAGTATATTTGCATTATTAAAACCACATATTTACACGTTATCTGTCATTTGCATGCGGTTGTTATTTAACACACGAATGCGTGTTTATGGTCAGCTGTCTGATAGGCTAAATTGGACATTTTTGTGTTTTTCATGCCGAAATCTAACATTTTAAAATAGCGTTAAAATAGATCAACTCCCCCTATTCTTTACTGAGAGCATATTATTTGCTCGATAATAACACCTGTATGAAGAAACCGAGTATATTTTTTTATATGTCTGCTAAAGCGCGTGTATGCCACGGCTGCTTTTCCTCTGGTGTGATCTATTTGCTCTTAAGTGTATAGGCCTAATATAATATTAAAGCTAACATAATATTTATTTTCCCGTACACGATTGAATAGTCTACCTTAGAATGACTGATTCATATCAGACGCTGGTGCAACATATTCATTGATTTAAATGTTAGAGAAGATGTAAAGTTAATATAAAGGAGCCTTTAAAATCTATAAGAAGGGGGGAAAAGGCCTTATCGCTGAGCTGCTGTTGCGCGACAGGATGCATGTTGCCATAGATACGGGATGCAAGAGGGCTGAGGCCGCGAGGCAGGAGAGTCTCTGTGGGAAACGTCTGGACTCTCTAAAAGAGGAACAGAAGACAGCTGGGCGAATTTAATTATTTGAATGGCTTATTGACAGAATAAAACGTATATGCTGTCAGCTCTGGGGAAAATAATTGCTAGATACTTAACATAAAAGAGCTTAAAATAGCTTAAATTGATTTGCTGGCCCCCCAGGCTGGTCTGTTGGCTGCTTTAGAGGTGTTTAGGGCACTTTTCTGCTGGTTAGCATCTTGCTAACCAGCCAAACCAGCTGAGCACCTACCTGACTGGAAGAGCTGTAAAAGTCAGCAATTTCTTTTTCAGTAGGGAAACCTTTTTTAAGTGATGGAGACTTAAGTGATTTTTATTATTATTATTATTATTATTATTTTAAGTTTTTGTTTAAGAGTCATAAGCCATGGACCAAACCGATCAGCTACAAGCACTTTACAAACATTACAAAGTTTAATATGAAGCCAATCTTTTTGAAAATCGGACAAAAATGTACAAGACACTTTAATGAGGGAAAGAAGTACTCAAGACTGCAAAAGACATCCATTTAATTAAAAACAATGAAGAAATATAAAACTATTGGTTTAAAGATGTTGATTATATATAGAAACTAAATATTTGACATTTATTGCAAAATAGGCATATTATGCATACGAATATTTAAGTGGTTTGAGAGTGTAGAAAGTCATTCACAGTGCTTTATGGGAGTGGGCAGTCACTAAAGTGCTCATTTGGCATGATTTATTTGCAATAAATGTGATTTGGTGGAGATTTTGGTAACACTTTAGTTTAGGGTCCAATTCTCACTAACTATTAGCTAGTTGCTTATTAGCATGCATATTACTAGGATACTGGCTGTTTATTAGTAATTATAAAGCACATATTAATGCCTTATTCTGCATGACCTTATTCTACAGTCCTAATCCTACCCAATACCTAAACTTAACAACTACCTTACTAACTATTAATAAGCAGTAATTAGGAGTTTATTGAGGCAAAAGTCGTAGTTAATAGTTAGTTAAATGTGAGAATTGGACCCTAAACTAAAGTGTGACCGAGATTTCTCTGCAGAATCAAGAGTAATGTATAGTTTTTCACCACTGTTAAACATAATTATTTAAAGAATACATTGAAATAATGTGGACTTGACAAACTTGACTTGACTTAACTGGTTTGACAAAAGCATATCGATTAACAACCTCAGAGCTCACAAGTCTGTCTTTAAAGATTTATAAGTTAACGTTCAGAATCAATTTCTCTATGGAGAAAATTAATGGGATTTTTATTTCCAGAACCCGACTTAAATTTAGATTCCACTGGTAAGAATTACCATGGTTGTTTATCAGCATGGTCAAATACAAAAAAGTAATAACATTTTCACTTCCTTAAATTTGACTCCCAAGTTATGCCAGATATGAAACTTGAGTGGAAGGAATGTTAATAAACAAGATTTCAGTGAGGATTTCCATCAAGTTTTTCGAGTTTTTGAGGAACGATTTTCTTGTACTTCGAGCCAAGTTAAATGTTTGAGTTGCATTTACGCACTCCTTTTGGAAATACCAAAAATGACTAACACATTTGAACAGATTTGTAAAAGCAGAAACAAATTTTAAATCCCTCAAATTGTTGATAAAATGTAGCTATTACAAATATTAGTCATATGTCTGAAATCATGACTTCATGATTTGAATGTTGCATAAAATTTCCATTACTGTGGAAATTTGTAAGCACTAGAAATAGGGAAGTATTGACTACACTTTTAATAAACAACAGGACTGTTTGTGTGTTGCTTTTGGCATTTACATAATTTTCCTGATATGCAAATATTCTGACCTTTATGACACGCTCATACTGACCAACCAATGCCTGTAATGTTTACTTTCCAAAAACTCAGTCCATAGCACAATCTATAATAAATGTCACTCATTAAAAAGAAATGGCAAGAAACGCATTGAATTAAACATAAAATTATAAAGTAGAAATACTGAAATAGTATTTTCCTGTGAAACACACTCTAATAATCTCTGGGTTTTTTGCAACTTTGAAAAATATATATATATATATATTTTTTTTTTTTTACAGCATATAACATAAAATTAAAACCTACAGTGCTTCAAAAACTGCACATGTAACATCAGGATTATATTATATTATATTATATTATATTATGTTATATTATATTATAAAGCCTTTACCACTTAAACAGGATACATGGTTATGATCTGTCTATAAATATCAACATAATCTATAATGTACATAAAGAGAGAGTGTTGTCTGTGCTTGCATGGTCGATTGCATGTTTTGCTCTGCTAAATATTTGTTAAAACTGTCCCTTTCTCTGTCTAGTCCAATATGAAGAGTATAGAGAGAGAGCTGCACTGTCCCATGTGTGAGGAGATGGTGAAGCAGCCGATAGTGTTGCCATGTATGCACAGCGTGTGTGTCCTGTGTGCGGCAGAAGTCTTGGTTCAGAGAGGATACCCACCCCCTGAGCTCCCCCCAGAGCCCAACACACCCACCTCAAGCCCCAACACACGCTCTCCCCGACAGACACGCAGACCTCCGCCCAAAACAGACCGCCTAGACCGGGTGATCAGAACAGGTTTGTGTGTTCATCAATAGACACCTAGACCAAAATCAGGTGTGCTGTCATTTTATTACACGGCTCTCTGGGATGCGTGATTCTGATTTGTCAATCAATTGGTCAGTTCTGCAGTCAAGCATTTTTTTTATAGTGACACCTAAACTGTACACTACCATTTAAAAGTTTGGGGTTGGTATTATTATTTTTATATAGTTTTGCTCACAAAGGCTGCATATTTAAAATCAAAATACAATAAAAACTAATTTTAATAATATTGTTAATATTAATAAATATTGTGATATATTATAACAATTGTAAATAACTATTTTAATATATTTTAAAGTGCAATTTATTCCTGTGATGTCAAAGCTGAATTTTCAGCATCATTACTCCAGTCTTCAGTGTCACATGATCATTCAGAAATCACTTTAATATGCTGA
The DNA here is from genome assembly GCA_039654625.1 of Rhinogobio ventralis. Classification (NCBI taxonomy): domain Eukaryota; kingdom Metazoa; phylum Chordata; class Actinopteri; order Cypriniformes; family Gobionidae; genus Rhinogobio; species Rhinogobio ventralis. The sequence goes on from CM077201.1 coordinate 20,951,984, forward strand.
CTTGGTGCTCAAGAAACATTTCTTAAACATTATTATCAATGCTGAAAACAGTTGTTCTGCATAAGATATTTGTGAAAACAGATACATTGTTTCAGGATTCCTTGATAAATAGAAAGTTCAAAAGAACATTGCTGAATAAAAAATTTAAAAAAAATCTTAGTAACCCAAACTTTTGAATTTTAGTTTATATTAACATTTTACCTGATAACTAATATTACATGTATATTTTTGTGGTCTTTTTAATCACCCATAATCAAATACTTTTAGCTCAATTCAATTAATCAATTATTTATTAATCAAGTGACCATGATTTGATTAATTATTAATCAAATTATAATTGTTTCATTATTTTAGATATTTAAATTATTTATATAAATTATTTACATTTACATTTATTCATTTACATTTATTCATTTAGCAGACGCTTTTATCCAAAGCGACTTACAACTGGGGAATACAGGAAGCGATCCGTCATGAAGAGGCAAAAAATCACAAAAAGTTCCTAATACTAAGTTTTGGACATTAATAGAGCCTAGAGTGGCATAAGATAGAAAAGGGAGGGAATAGAGGAAAGTGTAGGTTTTTACATTTTTTTTATTTGAAATAATTTGATTATTTAATTACATCAAATCATGCTTAAAATAAGGCATGCCAGTTTAATTATTTATTTGGTTGTAATTTCATAAATATAATATTTATTTTCAAATAATTTAGTTATTTATTTAATTAAATTACTTATTTAAAAATGATTTAGTTATTTCATTATCCCCTGGGTTCACAGAGAAGGCTTAAACTAGTCCCAGACTAAAATGCATCTTGCACTGACATATCTTAAAATATGTCAGTGCCATTGTTTTGTCAGTAATGTTTTTTTTCTAAGGAACGTTTATAAAAGCTCCTTAAATGCCCTAATTGAACTAAGGCCTAATCCTGGCTTAATCTAAACCCTGTCTGTGAAATTGGGCCCAGATTAAATAACATTTAAAATGATGACATCATGATGTGACTTGAGCATAGTTTCACTAGTTTTTCTCTGTGCAAAAAGTTCATAGATGCTACTGTATCATTCAGATGTATTGCATCTGTGCAGCACTTTGCAGGTGCGTCGTTAAATGTAGCAGCCGTCGTGATGGGCTGATTCTGAATGTGTCAGCACACACAGGGCCTCTGGATTCTGTTCTCTTTCTGCATTGATTAGCTTTTCCTTTCTTCTTGCTGCCTTAGATTTATAGGGGCTTAAAGAAGCTTTAATGTTGAAAAAGCTTTTTCTATCTGCATCTCTCCCTCTTTTTTGTGCAGTGTGTGGGACACATCCAGGAAGGAGGCGTAAAGACACCCCTCCAGTGATCATGCTGTTCCCCTGTCCCACCTGCGGAAAAGATGTGGAGCTGGGAGAGAGAGGGCTTGCAGATTGTCTGAGAAACCTCACGCTGGAGCGCATAGTGGAGAGGTCTCTGTCTCTCTCTCTCAGACACACACACACACACACACACACACACTCACTCACTCACTCACTCACTCACTCACTCACACACACTTCCTCAGAGAAGTCCTGCTTTTATTAACTGGAGCTACATTGAAATTGAATTCCAGTAACTGTACTGTTGCAGAAATGTTGTTCTACTGGTTCTACTGAACAATAGATCAGATGTTCTGAACTTGCTTCTATTCATAGGCACATCACCATAGGAGTTGATAGCTCTTTGAATATTTTCACGCAGTCTCACTACGTGGACCAATCAAATCACCTTACTGGCATAGCAAAATGAGGTCAAGAAAAGGCGGAGACAGAAAAATATTTTGTTTCTTCCTTCCAGTAAAGAACTTGCGTGGCTCCTATTCCAATGGAAAAATGTTAAAAATTCAAGTATAACTTAAAATAAGCAAGAGAATAAATATTTAACTCAAAATTGAAAATGTTATTCAAAACCTATATGGCTTGCTGTAATAATGAAAGTGAATTAATAATGAAAGTGAACTAAGGATGTCAAGCAAAAAATCACCAAAAATGTAGCATAAAAGCAGTCGATATGACTTATATATTCCAAGCATTCCAAAGCTACAGGAGAAAAAACAGGATATTGTGGCTACAAATTAAGAATGCATTCCCACATTTTAGTTCAATCGTAAACTAAACTGATTTACAAAGGTAAAATTAATTCGTACAACGTAGCCACGATTAAACTAAAACAAGGGAAAAAATTACTACAACGTGGAAATGAATTGTTAATACTTTGACATGAGATCCATTCCAGTTCCATGCATGACTGTCTGGCACAAGATTTTTTGTAGAAACATTAAAAAAGATATTTAAAATATGTATGTAAAATCAAATATATATAAAACAAATTAAGATAAAAAAAATTGTATTTACATATTAAAGTAGTAACATGTTTAAATAAATTCCTTTTAACACCTATAATAAATAAAATAAATGAATACATTCTAAATAAAGGTAATACATCATTCTCTCCTCTTAGATGTGTAGTAAAAAGACACTGAGGGTGAACATTTGTTGGTTGAAGTTTTCCTTTAAAAGAGAAGTTGTGAGAGGGTGAGGGAGCTGAATGTACTGTATGTGAAGTGCTGATGCTTTGTTTTTATGCAGTCTTTGGACAGCTGAGCTACATTTACACCACACAAACAAACACACTACACTTTATGTACACATACAAATATATATTGCAATTAAACAAGCATGCATACAGGTAGCCCAAGCCATACGTGTTTACTTTTCAGATTAGCCTCAGTGCACAATAGATGTCTCTCTCTTTCTCCATGTGTGTAGGTACAGACGCACAGTGAGTCTTGGCAGTATGGCAGTCATGTGCCAGTTCTGTAAACCTCCTCAGGCTCTGGAGGCCACCAAAGGCTGTGCTGACTGCAGGTCCAACTTCTGTAATGAGTGCTTCAAACTGTACCATCCCTGGGGCACACCGCGAGCCCAACACGAGCACATCCTGCCCACACACAGCTTCAGACCCAAGGTAAGAGCACATGGGACCCTTCTGAGAGATGATCACCACAAACATAACAAGTCTTTAGGGGGTCGCACACCAGACAAGAAGCTCAGCGCTGCGCCGAATCACATCTTTAAAATTCGAACACACACCGGCAGTTCGACTGTTAACATCCAGGGTCCAAAATAGTTTTTTTTTTTCACACCTAGCAGTATTTTAAAAAAATGTACCAGCCATATATCTCTGAATTAATGCACCACTGCCAAATGTTCTATATATTGTAATCATTATGTTCACAACTCGTAATAATTACTTTAATAGTTTCTGCCTAAAATTAATACATGATGTTAGCTAACTGTATTATCTCAGAACTGTACATTTCTGAAATATTGACATTAATTGGACACAGTCACCTCTGATAACACCTCTGATACTCTAAATTGTATTGTAGAAGCATGCATTTGTTTTAAAGCTGCTTTGAAACGATATATTTTGTGGAAAGCACTACACAGATAAATTGAATTGAATATATACAATTTAAAATCAATATATACCATTTTGTTGTACCATTTTGTTGTTGTTGTAAGAAATTAATACTTTTATTTAGCAACGATCCTTTAAATTGATCAAAAGTGACAGGAAAGATAATGTTACAATAAAATTCTATTTCAAATAAATGCTGTTCTTTTGAACTTTCTATTCATCAAAGAATCCTGAAAAAAATGCATCACGGAAAAATGTGTCACTGCTTAAAATATTAAGCAGCACATTTGTTTTCCACAGTGATAATAATAAGAAATGCTTCATGAGCAGCAAACTAGAAATTAGAATGATTTCTGAATGATCATGTGACACTGAAGACTGGAGTAATGATGCTGAAAATTCTGCTTTGCCATCACCGGAATAAATTACATTTTAAAATATATCAAAATAGAAAACAGTTATGTTTTTACTGTATTTTGAACAAATAAATGCTGCCTTGGTAAGCATAAACTTCTTTAAAAAACAAAAATTGTGCTGGCCCAAGCTTTTGAATGCATAATGTACTGTATACACTCACCTAAAGGATTATTAGGAACACCATACTAATACTGTTTTTGACCCCCTTTCGCCTTCAGAACTGCCTTAATTCTACGTGGCATTGATTCAACAAGGTGCTGAAAGCATTCTTTAGAAATGTTAGCCCATATTGATAGGATAGCATCTTGCAGTTGATGGAGATTTGTGGGATGCACATCCAGGGCACGAAGCTCCCGCTCCACCACATCCCAAAGATGCTCTATTGGGTTGAGATCTGGTGACTGTGGGGGCCATTTTAGTACAGTGAACCTCATTGTCATGTTCAAGAAACCAATTTGAAATGATTCGAGCTTTGTGACATGGTGCATTATCCTGCTGGAAGTAGCCATCAGAGGATGGGTACATGGTGGTCATAAAGGGATGGACATGGTCAGAAACAATGCTCAGGTAGGCCGTGGCATTTAAACGATGCCCAATTGGCACTAAGGGGCCTAAAGTGTGCCAAGAAAACATCCCCCACACCATTACACCACCACCACCAGCCTGCAAAGTGGTAACAAGGCATGATGGATCCATGTTCTCATTCTGTTTACGTCAAATTCTGACTCTACTATCTGAATGTCTCAACAGAAATCGAGACTCATCAGACCAGAAAACATTTTTCCAGTCTTCAACTGTCCAATTTTGGTGAGCTCGTGCAAATTGTAGCCTCTTTTTCCTATTTGTAGTGGAGATGAGTGGTACCCGGTGGGGTCTTCTGCTGTTGTAGCCCATCCGCCTCAAGGTTGTGCGTGTTGTGGCTTCACAAATGCTTTGCTGCATACCTCGGTTGTAACGAGTGGTTATTTCAGTCAAAGTTGCTCTTCTATCAGCTTGAATCAGTCGGCCCTTTCTCCTCTGACCTCTAGCATCAACAAGGCATTTTCGCCCACAGGACTGCCGCATACTGGATGTTTTTCCCTTTTCACACCATTCTTTGTAAACTCTAGAAATGGTTGTGCGTGAAAATCCCAGTAACTGAGCAGATTGTGAAATACTCAGACCGGCCCGTCTTGCACCAACAACCATGCCACGCTCAAAATTGCTTAAATCACCTTTCTTTCCCATTCTGACATTCAGTTTGGAGTTCAGGAGATTGTCTTGACCAGGACCACACCCCTAAATGCATTGAAGCAACTGCCATGTGATTGGTTGATTAGATAATTGCATTAATGAGAAATTGAACAGGTGTTCCTAATAATCCTTTAGGTGAGTGTATATATGAGTTTGTTTTGACATAAATCTCTACTAAATATCACAAAACACTGAAAAACGTATTGGCCTTAAATTCTGTAAAAAACAAAACAAAAAAAACAAAAAAACAAATCAACCCCATGCAAATAATATTCAAATATTTTCCTTTTCCACAACAGTAAACCCAGATAAACATATTAGTCTCAAAAGTTCCCCTTAATCTCATTTTTTCCCTCTCTGTCTTTTTTCCTGTTCATTTATCTTCTCTCTCTCTCTCACTTACTTGCAGGTATTAGTTTGTGTGGAACATGAGCAGGAGAGGTTGCAGTTTTACTGCAGGTCATGTCAGCATCTGTTGTGTCCGCTTTGTAAACTCCGTCGGGCCCACAGTGGACACAAGATCATTCCTATTGCGTTGGCTTACCAAACTCTAAAGGTATCTGTTCCTTGTATGCTCTATAGAGCTGAATCTTTAGACTATAAACAATGTAATTATGCCCAACATGCCCTTCTTTCCTGTATAAAATGGTTATTTGAGCTAATCTTTCTAAGCTCTAGCCCTGCACAGAAGCTCTACAGTGTTGTCTGTTTAACGTTACTCAGCTTTCTCCATGTTGTGAAATCACAGGAGAAGATCACCAAGGAGATGAACTACATCTTGGCCAATCAGGATTCTATACAGGCACAGATCACCCAAGTAGAAAGTGCCATTGCTCAGACTGAGGTACACAGCACTGGTGTTTTAATTATACTTTCAGTGTTTATGAGACACATACTCCATCTTAGAGTATATGAGTGGTGTGAAAACAAAGTGGGGATGAAGTTGCAGGATTTCACCTGGATCCAGGAGTGGTTTTGTCAATGTCAAGTGTTTTTTTCTCTGTGTTATAGACTTTTAACAGTCAGAATGAAAAAAAGATGGGAATTGTGAAATATAATTATGGCCAAATGTGATGGTGGGCATGACCAAGATTCATTCTGGAAATTATGAAAATATGTAACATTTTATATTAAAATCTAATTATTATTAATACTTCATTTTTGATAATTATTTATGGTTTAATTTCATATTTATTATTATTTATTTTAATTTAACATATATATACATATAATATTTTAAATATAAATTAAAATAAATTAAATAATTAGATATTAAATTAAAATATTTATGACATTTAAAACACAAAAGGTGGATAATATGTCACTGTCTCTCCAGAAGTCTCCTGTGTTTTTTCAGTGGTGTTATAGACTTTTAGAAGCCTACATTTATTTATGAAAAATAATGATGACCAAATGTGATGGTGGGGATATTTAAATTAAATTGATAATAATTTATTAAAATATATAATAAAATGTATTATTTATATTATTTAATGTAAACATTTTAAATATATAATATGTATCGGAAATGTAACGCCCCTTACCATAATTGCGAGCTTCAGCTTCCAAAGCAATTACAAAGACAGTTAATAATCAGTAATCAGTTTTACCACATCAGTTCGAGCCCGAGTCGGATTCTGAAAATGCAGATGACCAATCCGATTGGTCGAATACTTTTGTATTTGCAGAACGCAAGCCGCGGTTCAGGTGAAAGTGACGAACGCCGCCAGTGTGAAAGCACAGGTCGCGTGCTGTTTCAGCTCTGCTTGAGCGGCCAGTGTGAAACATAACACTGCATCTATGTTTGTCATATTTTCACCACAAGTTATAAGCGGAGAACGGAGGATACTATGTTTGTAAACATAAATTCATCTCTGCACCTTTGATCAGAAGAATGACTGCAGTCTACATTGCACAAAACTCTGCATTGAACAGCAAATACTTTAACTAACAAATAATAAAACATACTTGCAGGCTCTGATTCAGAAGCGCCACATTGCCCTAGCAAAGTTGGAATTATCCCATTTTTTAGAAATAGGTCTTGTACTCTCCCAGGTTCAGAAAACTGTCCTCAGTAAAATGCGCTGCACACGCACAAACATTTGGGTTGTACTGTTCTGGAACAGTGTTGTAAATAAATCTTAACCACTGATTCCTAATTATGTCCACTTTCGGAAGGGCAAATAAAGTGTTGCTTTTGCTTTCACGTAGAAACACACAGTGTCTCCACAATATGGTGGTGACAACACTACTACGATAACTGAAGCCACGCCTTCTTTCTTTGCATATGCACTTGGGCGGCATTATGCATTTATTGCCACCGAGTGACGTAGGTCGGTAAGGGATTAACAAATACAGTAACAAATGTATTGTTTATGGTTAGTTCATGTTAATTAATACATTAAGTAATGTTAACAAATGAGACCTTATTGTAAAGTGTTACTAAATATATTAATTATAAAATAAATGAACTATTTACATATTAATATATTTATGATGTTTAAAAAGATATGTCAAGCTTCGCTCTTCCCTTTTTTTGTCCTGTTCAATCTCCTCACCTCTGTGTTCAGGTGAACAGCGCAGTGGCTAAGGAGCAGTTGAATCAGTATGTGAGTGAATTGCGTGGTGTGTTGGCGGAGCGCCAGGGGGCTTTGGCCATGTTGATGGAGGGGGCTCGAGCACAGCGGGCAGGGTCTCTGAAGACACAGCTCTCAGAAAAACAGAGTCTTTTGGAAAACGCAGGGCTGCTCACATACACTCAGGAGCTTCTCAAGGAAGCCGACCAGCCGTGCTTTGTGCAGGCCGCCAGAGTCACGCACAACAGGTTAGACTGTATGTTTGTGGGTTTTTGTTGCTGGGATTACGTGAATCTGTTCATTTATGAAATACAAAACCCACAATAGCCTATTGTGTGTTTCCATTGAATTGCTTTCAATAAGGTACACAGACGTTGGAATATTATGTTACACATAATTGGTTTGCAGAGAGCTTCTTTATATTCATTTAAGTTTTACTTGATTTTTATCTTTCTTCTTCCCAGACTGGTAAAAGCAATAGAACATCTTCAGCATTTCTCTCTATCTGCTGATCCCTCGTTTCGACACTTTCAGATGGACGTCTCCAGAGAACTCAAAGCACTCAGCAGCATGGACTTTATACAAGGTTTTCATAAAAACTATTTTCTTAAATACCTTGGGCCCTATCATACACCCGGCGCAATGGCGAGCAAGGCGCGACGCAAGTGTTTTTTGCTAGTTTCAGCCAGATGCAGTTATCATTTTCACGTCCAGCGCCACATTGTTTAAATAGCAAATGCACTCGCGCCCATCTGTTCTCCCATGGTCGTGCTGGTCTGAAAACGAGGTGTGTTCAGACGTTTTGTTAGCATGTTTGCTATTTTGAGGCAACTGAAAACGCAGTATTTTTTGTGGTATTTAAAGAGCGCATTAGTAATATTTAAGAGTAGATACTCATTAAGAGACTAGATACAACCCTTTTAGACCATGCGACGGGTGCGCCGACTGTTTTTTTTTCCGTGGTTAAACTAGCAAAAGTGGATTCGGACATGCCCTAAGGCCATCTGCACCATGCGCTTCACACCATGCGCTCAGATCGTTAAAATAGTGCCCCTTGAGTTGGTTTTCTAGGTTATTTATAGCATAATTTAACAAATTGAATTCACATCTAACCCGAGCCCTCATTTTCCTTCTGCAGCCCCATTGGCTCCTGTGATTGACACTCAAAAGACCCTGGCCTATAACGAGCTCTATTTGTGCTGGCGCCTCCCACAGGACTCCGCTCCCGCCTGGCACTACTCAGTGGAGTATCAGAGAAAAGTGGGCGGAGCTGGAGCATTATGGGGCAGAGTCTGGTCTGAAGGAAGCTCAGGAAGTAATGGCACACACTCTCACTGGCAGCGTCTGGATGATGTGGGCGGGACCAGTGCAGTGATTGACAAGCTGGAGATGGACAGTGTGTATGTCCTAAGAGTTCGAGGCTGTAATAAGGCAGGGTTTGGAGAGTACAGTGAGGAGGTGTATCTACACACACCTCCTGCACAAGGTAAGACACGTCCACAATCACTTCAAAATATCAGTTATTCAGAAACACATTCATTTCCCTCAAGCTCCCCGGTTTTTCACATATTGAATGCTTTGTTTTGTTTTGCATGTTTTCTAGTCATTCTATTTCTTTGACTTAGAATTGACATCCTCTGTTTCTTATTCTTCCTTTATTTATTCATCAATCCATGTATTAATTTTTCCATTCGTTCAGCTACTTTTTTTGTTTTGTTTATTTGATTGTTTATCTGTCTGTCCATCGAATGATTCTATAATTGACTGATTGATTCAATTATATCAATTGATCCATCCATTCATTTATATATTTGTCTGTTTGTTCATTCTCTTGTCCATCCATTTGCAACTGTTATGCAAGAGTATTATATCATATCATCATCCATACATCTATATCAATTATTCATTTATTAATCTATCCATTAAATGATACATTTATATAAATTCTTCCATCCATCCATTCACTGATTCATACATCTGTCATTGTTCATTTGTTCACTCACTTGTTTATTCAGACATCTGTATCTATCTATCTATCTATCATTGATTGATTTATTGATCCATTCATATCACAATTCTATTACATCAAACTGAACCTGTTCTTGTTTTGTGCTGTTATATGCATATCATATTCTTTTTTTGTTTTCTCTCATACAGTTAATTCTGTTGCTTATCGCTAGTATATTTCTCAGTGCTTATCCACAACTCTTTGACACATCTCTTTTTTGCTTTTCTCTCTGTATTATTTCTCCTTCTGCTTCCTGTTATTCTCCACCTTCCTTTGTTTTTGTTATCTCTGCTGTTTCTTTGACTTGTATTCCTATTTAACTGGAATATCAGCTGCTTGATCTCTGAATCCTAGAGTCCTGGAATATGTACAATGTTCCTGCTTTCCTCTTTGTTTCCCCTCTTTTCTCCAAATTTCCAATCCCATTTCTTCCCTTTTATGCTTACTCATTCATATCCCCCCTGTTTCATTCTCTCTCCTATTTATATGTTGTTTCACTCCCTCATCCTCTTTTCATTTTGTGTTCTGCTCCCTGCGACCTGACCTTTCCATCCCTCTCCTCCGCTCCTCTCCTCCTGCATACCTCAATCTCAGTGTTGTCGTTCTGCCTGGATTCGCGCTGGGGCCTGCATGCAGAGCGGGTGGCACTGGGGAAAGGACAGACGTATGCCCGGAGTGTTCCTGGGATGACTTTGTTGCAGGCAGCTGATCGGGCCCTCACCTCATGTCATCTCACCTCTGACCTCCTTGTGGCCGACGTTTCTATCACACAGGGACGACACTACTGGGCATGCTCAGTGGAGCCTGGATCCTACCTGGTTAAGGTGAACATATACTGCCATTCAGCAGTTTGGGGGCAGTAAGATTTTTATTTTGAAAGAAATTAATACTTTAATGCAGGATGCATTAAATTGATCAAAAGTGACATTAAAGACAAAAAAACATAAATTTCAAATAAATGCTTTTCTTTAGAACTTTCTCCAAAAATCTAATTTCCACAAAAATAGTAAACAGCACGTTTTTAAAATTGATAAGTTTAGAACCCATTTTTCATAAGCACAAAATCATCATATTAGAATGATTTCTGGAGGATCATATAATTTGTTTTTGCTGTTTTTAATTTTTAATTTTAAATCAAATAAATGCAGCTTTGGTGAGCATAAGAGACTTCTATCAAAACCATTAAAAATCGTACCGACCCCAAATGTTTGAGCAGTAGTGTATTTGCAAACAGTTGTAATATTTTTTTTATTTTTTTTATTTTTATTTTTTGTGAATAATAAGATAGCATTTTGCCAAATTAAGTTTTTTTTCAAGAATTAAATTTTTCAATGAGGCATTTTTTCTTCTTTATGATATTACATTCATTCCCCCCAAAAAATATAAATTAATTAATCATAATAGAAGTGTATTCAAGTTATTAATCACTGGTCAAAAAAAAACTTTGTAACTCCATTTGAGCTTGATTTTGGTAAAATAATAATAATATAATGACATATGCAAATATCTGACCATACATAAAGCCACAATATCAACGTGGAAAATGCGGTGTTTAATTAATTTTTTTTTTTTTTTAAATAGTGTTTCTTCCATTTCCTGAAAAGTAGCATTTTTGGAGATTCAAGGTTTCCACCTGACAGCAACTATATATATTTTAAAATAAACAGATCCAAAAAAAAAAAACCTTTAAAATGTCTATGCCTTAAAGAATTGTTTTCTATGTGTGTAGGTGGGAGTGGGTGTTGAAGCAAAACTGCAGGAGTGGTTCCATCTTCCACAAGACATGGCAAGTCCACGGTGAGGAGAAACGAATTTTTAAACGTTTTAGAGTTGACTGAGGAAGACTTTTTTTGTAGGCTATATTATTAATAATATAATACTCCACTGTAGGTACGATCCAGACAGTGGTCATGACAGCGGTGCAGAGGACGCCCAGGACTGCCCTCCTCCATTCTGTTTCCTCACAATGGGCATGGGCAAGATTTTACTACCCAAGTGTGGGGCATCTAACACTTCTACTGGCCCCCTCACTGCCCCCCTGCCACCTCGCCTTGGACTGTGTCTGGACTTTGAGAAGGGGCGGCTCACTTTCTACGACGCACACTCTCTGCGAGTGCTGTGGGAGGGAACTATCGATTGCTCTGCCCCTGTTTGCCCAGCCTTCTGTTTCATTGGTGGAGGGGCTCTGCAGCTTCAGGAGCTAATAGCCAATCGCAGTACAGAGCAGAACCCGCCAAGACGAGTGACCATCCAAACGCGTGCCACCGACGCCGATCACTGAAATGTCTGATCGCTTTAAAACTAGTCAAATCAGCACCTTTAGGCAAATATTCTTTTATCGTTTTGTATCGACTTTGTTTACGAGCTTATTTCATAGCTAATGATTCATTGACTAAAGATATTTTATATTAAGATTAATTTAATTTCAAAGTATACACATTAAAAAGTTTATGGATGCTAACAACATGTTGCATGCTAACAACATGTAGGTCAGCATTAAATAATGAGGAATCATTCATTTTTATGGCTACAAAATCAAAAACAATGGAAATATAGTCCATGTATGATTCAGGTTCACTCATGACAAATTAATTTGGAAAAAAAGTATTTATAAAAACAAATGATTACTCGCTATTTACAAACTCGTTTTCCAGCATTGTTAGCATGCGAACCGCCCAATATGGGTGTGCTAATAGTTAGCAAACACCTTGATTTATTCATTAACAATGTATGTGCTCTTTACAGGAATGTTCAAACGTCTTGACGTGATCATGTTGCAGTTCTTATCCATTTGAGACTGTTTACAGCTGTCCTGATGATCAGTTTCGTGTTTCTGAGTAGTTCCCAACGTCCTTGAGTTGTGTTGCTACTTTGAGGCTCAACCAAGATGTCAAACCGTGGTTTGGACATGTTGTATTGGTATCAGTCCACGTTCTGTGCATAGAGACCTTGTCTGTTTGGTTTGTTTGGGCCAAAACAGGGTTGACAGTAAAAGTGAAACGAAAAAATCTACGTTGTAATGAAAAGAACCTGCTTGTGAGATCCCTACAGGTGCCTGCTCGATTGTTATACAGCTGACTCCCATTTGAATGTCCTAAATAATAATCTTCAAAACACAACTGTCTTTGACACACATACTTTTCTTTAGGCATTTTTCATAATCATGACTGTCATGGTCATTTTTCTTTTTCTTTTTTGCAGACTGGGTATGGCAACAACGATTTAGCGGGTAAAGTTGATTTTCAGAAATGGATGCTGCTTATGACCGTGCAACTGTCAGTCGTGAGTCTGTGTGTGTCGAGGCCATTTTTGAATTGTATGCTGAACATCGAATGTATTTATGGTGCGTGTGCGCGAGTGCGTGATATGTTGCAATAAAGAAAGACAGTTGCTGAAAGCTCTGGTTTTGGCCATGTTTTCCGCTATTTGAGTGCATTGTTGCAGATTCAGGTCTCACTGTGTGAATTTATATTGATGTTGAGGATATTATGTAGCATTTCTTAAACTGGCCCTTTGAAAACAGGCAAAATGTTTGTAAAATACACTAATGGCAGAAGTGAAATAAAGCATCAATGTTTCTCACTGGTATTATTTTCATGCACCATGAACATTTTTATTCTGAATAAGGGGCCGGTCACACAGAACACGTTTCTGCATTCCACTGTGCTGTTTTTCTATAGTTTGCGCTTGCATATGACAGAGTTTTAAGAATGTGGTAAAAAAAAAAAAAAAAAGAGATCTTGCTTTTCCCCTTTCCACTGCCCTGCGTTTTGTGTTTTTAAATGCAAAAACACATTCTGTGTTTGAATCTGCCATAAGGAAGTTTACAGCAAAATATATTTTTATTTAGACTTTTATGTAATTTACCTCACATAAATACTGAAAAACTAGCAGGTGATGCCTAGATCACACCTTTCTTTGTGCATTGCAGTTTCTCTCCATACTTGATCAATGCTCCCATTTACTTTGTTAACAATTAACAGCATTTTTATGCTGATTTCAGTGCTTTGCTTTTGGATATTTCTGCCTTTTTATCTTTTGGAACCTCTCTTTTGCTCTCTATATGGCAGAACGTCCAAACAAGGTTAGTCTTGAAGGTGAGATTTGCTCTATGTACATGCAGGACAGATCCAGTTGTTCCACCTTTCAGATTTAAATTATGATAGATATTTAAAATTTAGTGAATGCACCGTATTATTCATCAGGCGTGTCATCAAAATCCTCTGAAGTATGGACAAGCTTTTCCCTTTTTATCTACTAAATAAACAACTGGTTTCTCTTTTAAGCACTTTGATGTACAACTTTACTTCAATATAACGACCGATTGATTAAAAAATGATGGACAAACAAATTGTTTTCCCTCACACAATCTGTGATCTTACCTATTGCACAACCTATCGCACACAAAACTGACAAGGATATTTCAAATTGTGCTCAGATATATATTCAGTCATACTCAGGTCAGTTGTGTGCTACTTATCCAGGCCATTGCAAATTGTAACATTAAATAGTGGTAAAATCACTTATTGTGATTTATTAGCAGGTTCCTTTCATATGATGTGATTTTTTTTACTCTTAGAAAGTCCCACATAGAATGTGGCTGTTGTCATTTATTAAAGTGAAAGTAAAAGAATAGTGCTTATACAAAAGCTGCTTGTTAGTCCCGTTTTTGTTTAATCCACAGGTGATCTAAAATTACACATCCAACTCAGCCATTTAACTGTTTTAATGCACTACTGCTTGCGTGTGTAGAGTGTGCGTGCCAGTGTGAGAATACGAGACTCACATTATATGTTGATTTATGTATGAATGTTGAATTCCTTAAACACTGCCTTCACACTGGCATCATACGTTAATAAAACCATAGCATGTTTCACTTGTTTATATATATATATATATATATATATATATATATATATATATATATATATATATATATATATATATATACACACACACACACACTATATCCTAGATCATTATGTTCCATGACATTCATCAGGAACAAGGAAGAGCATATCAATAAACCAGTAAGTCACACCTACATAACTTCCCTCCCACTTAGGCTCTTTTTTCTGTATCAAATGTGAAAATAGGTGGTCACATGTAAATCACATACCTAGTTTTTATCCTCTCCTTGTTCAGAGAGCTGTCAGTTTCTCTTCAGACTTGATACAGGTAAGAAGCACCAGCGCTCATCTGGTTTACTTGTTCTCTTTCTATTTTCACTGTCTGTTTCCCTCTGGTGTGTTTTCAAAATCCAGTGTTGACTGCAGGCCATACAATTGAATATTCTCCTGAAGAAATTAAAAATAAAAATGATGAAATTTAACAAATTATTCTTATGTATTTAAGCTTTTTATCTCATGCATGTCATTTTGTTTTTAATTATTTATGACGTTATTGCTTATTTGATTTTTCTTTTTCTTTTTGATCAACTCTATAACATACTCTGACACTTGCATGCTGGTTTAAGATATTAATAACATATCAGTGTAAAATATCATAATTTTATTAACCTATTAGATCAGTTTGCAGATATAGAATCACAACATATCCGGTATAAGTGTGACACTTTCTAAGAATTTGTCTTCAGCATTGTTTTAAAAATGGGATTTAAATGGCTTCAACATCATCCCTGACTAGTTTAGGACTTAATGTAAAGTAAATTGATGAATTTCTACATGATGAACTTGAATATATATGAATATATACATTCAACCCAAAAAATTTATAATTTACTCACCTTCATGTGGTTTCAAACCTGTTCCTAACAACAAATGTTAGGAAGCATGACAGTCTCAGTCACCATTCACTTTCATTAAATCTTTTTCCATACAAAAAATAAATGGTGACTGAAACTGTCATTCTGCCAAACTTCTCCTTTTATGTTTCACTGAAGAAAGAAATTCACATGGGTTAGAAACGATAAGTGATGACAGAAATGTAATTTTTGAGGTGAACTATCTTTTAAAATGTTCTACTTTACCACTGTTTACATAGAAACACAAGCATTGAATGTGAAAACACACACACACAAGATCTGCCAATGTGGTTGGCATTTTTAGTTTAACAAAAGCTTGCACAACCGGATCGACAGCTTGAAAAATTCACTTCAGTGAGCATTTAAAAGAAATCACGTTTACAGTCTTTTCGAAATGATTGTATTACACTGATGGAAAGATGAATCAAATGAGCCACTGAGTAACCAATGAGGACGTGAGGATGTTTTTTAATGTAATTGTCAAATTAAAAAACTTTCTTAACTTGAGATTTTGTTTTATTTACTAAAATATAAAGGCAGCTATTTTCATTACTATTTCATTACTATGTCTATTAAGAACTGTTTATACCATGTGAAATAAAGCTGAAAAATTAAACTCTAAGCATTAAACTGCTAAATGTGGACAATAAGCTAGGCATTATGGTGTTACAATTATTGAAACTGTGAATTTCTACTTTGAAAATTGTGAATACTTTGTGTATTGTGAAAAGACAAACACTTATTTTTTTTTATCTAATTATTTTTTTAGAAAGCGGAATTTCAAAGCAATATCAAATGAATAAATAAAACAAGTGATTATTTAGTAATTGATATCGTATGTTAACAGAGCTTTGACAGCCATAAAATAAATGTTTGTAAAAAATGTTTTCTCTCAGATTTTTTCATGGACCAATGTACTAGCAATGTACTAACATTTTAATATGACAATTGCTGCTCTTAAATATTTATCTTGTGTATCGTTCTTAATTTTCTTTTCTTTCCTTTTACAGCCTCTCTTCATCTTGTAAAACATCTGCAGCAATGGCAACATTTGTCCAGCTGGTGGCAGTGTTGAGCCTGTGTGTGCTGGCTGCTGTGGTGCACGCTCAAGGTGAGTGTCCAATCACAGTTTTTCTCTCATTGGAGATCATACTGAACTATTTCTTTCTAGTCTTAATCACAATTATCAGCATCAGGTATTTTTTTTAATTTAGATTCAATGCTTTGCCATGTCATTTAGTCATATCCCTTTTTTCCCTACGGATCTATTTGCTTTCTCCTGATATAACAGATAACACACCTCCACCTCCTCCTGGCATAGGAAATGAGATCTGCACATTCTACACTCAAGGTGGGACCCTCCTTCTAGATGGGCCGAAGGTCTTTGAAATGATGCTCATTGAGTTTGGAAGGGCAATCCAGGTCTGTATAAGTTTTCTAAAATCAATGAGATAAATCAGCAAACATTATAATATGATGTTTATATAAATAGGGAGTGCTAAGGGGTTTGGTTACATATATATATATATATATATATATATATATATATATATTATTTTTATTTTTTTTAGAAAGGGGGTCCTTTTCAAGAGGATCATCATATTTTGCCATCTTTGGCATCAAAAAGTTTGAAAATGGTAC
The DNA here is from genome assembly GCA_039654625.1 of Rhinogobio ventralis. Taxonomy (NCBI): domain Eukaryota; kingdom Metazoa; phylum Chordata; class Actinopteri; order Cypriniformes; family Gobionidae; genus Rhinogobio; species Rhinogobio ventralis. The sequence goes on from CM077201.1 coordinate 20,969,066, forward strand.
ATGCACAGCATTATTATTCTCTCTCACTCACTCTTGGTAGACCCTGACCCCAATGGTGACTCAGCAATGGATGGACGATGTAGATGATGATCATGACAAACGTCTCAACTTGGCTGAGTGTGCCAAACTCGTCCAGAGAATCTCCGATTCCGTTCAGAGACCTCCACAGTAAAGAAGACCTATCGACCAAATGAAGTTGCTTATACATGTATGGAACTATATGTAATAAAATAAGATCTCATTGTAGGTCAGTAGCTTAATCTCATGTAGGCTAATATTTAATAAACACTGTTATGTATCACTTGAAATTTCAAGAAATAAATTGTTTGAGGAATGACTTTAAAACCATGAATTAAAGTATCTTTGGAAAATGAATAAATAAAATTTGGTCAAAAAACAAATCTATCTATGATGTGATCTATGACGTTCAACTGGTACAGACATTAACAGACCAAATTAGTAATGCAGGACTGAATGTACATATTTTTAAATAACCATTTAACATACATAATGTATCATTACTGCTTAGCTAAAATTCAGCATTTAAAGCATAGCGATATATGGCCAAAAAGTCATATCTCTTTGCGACTGAATGGTGATCTACGGAATAATCGCAGTATTTTCTACATTTTTCTATTAGAATTTTTTTTATTTTTTTATCTGTATTTAATTTAAAGAATGTTATTTCACATTCTGCCCAATATTGTCCTACAAACAATTGTCTATATGATAGGTTCGTTCACTAAACTAATAATGAAAATAAATAAAAAACAAAAGCACAGACTAATTATTAGGCTTTTGATGTTCCTACAATAATCACTTTACAGTTACTGCTATCATAAAAATACTTACTTGAAGGTTTGAATTTCTGCACATGGCACATTTATGCTCACCAGCAACAAATATTTTAGAAAAATGCATATTTTAGTTAGACTGGGTAAACCCAGCCCGATCTCCCGGTGATTTGATTTTGCCCTGCAGCTCAGGCTGGAAACCTGGACATCTTTTTATCCTGCTTCTGTTACAAATTTGCGGGGAACCAATCACAAACCGGCTTATCCACCTGGCGTGCTATTGGCGGGTTTAACACAATGACGGATAGAGAAGCGATGGATCGTTGGTCTGATTGGTTGATGGAGTATCCAATTGTGTACAACTATGCCCGTTAATCACGCCTCTTGTGGTGTGATTGGTTGAAGGACTATCCAATTTTGTACAGAGTCATTTGAACTATGCTCGTTGATCACGCGTCTTGTGCAGAAGAAATACAGAGCAGACTCCCCAGACCAATGTTCAATCTTAAAAGATTGAGCTTGGTCTGGTGATAGCCAGACAATATTTTAGTCAGAATTATTGCGCTCATATTCTATTGTGCTCCGCTGTGGTGCTCGTTCTCAGAAGTTTCCCAGAAGTTATATATATATTTGTATGGAGGTCTATGAGAACAGACATTCTTGGCCATAGTGAAAAAGCCCCAAAAGAGGTGGTATAGCCTACTCCACAGAACGTGACTTGACGCTGATTGGACTATACTGCCCTACAAAGGCAAAAGACCTTAACTCGCTAGAGTGTAGAACTGAGAAAAATTTTAGAACTTTAAAGATTTTTAGTTGTCCAGCCAAATTATTATAGGTAGGACACTGGAAATCTGGCAATTAGATGTTTTAGTAATGAAAATTATCTACATAAAAAAAATCTTGAGCTCAAACTTGACTTTTGAACCCTTTTTTGAAGTTACTGTACTCTTTGTATTGTCTGCAAAAATTCACACCAAGGCAAATGGCAGTAACTTCCACATTATCAATATTTGGTTGCTGATCACCATTTACAAAATCATTATAGTAACACCTACATAAAATCTAGTGACCATGGCATTTATTTTGGATGATTTACAATAGCTTTTTTATATGGAGCAGATTCTATATTGGATAGATGACTAGCCTATTTATGCTATAGGCTGCTAGCTAGCTAATTTGTTTAAAATGCATCTTACACAATTTTTTACCTTGACCTTGATGTCTTTCAAAGCCACCTCAACCATCCTTAAACGCTATTCAGGTATCATGTGCGTCAGAAGTGCTTCAGTGACAGATGTATGACACAGGCTACACCGTAATTTAAACACAGCAAACTTTAATGGACAGTAAAACAAAGGCAGAATACCGTAACCAGGCTGGCACAGTAACTTCTAAACAACAGCTAAAAAAATAGCATAGTATCCAAACTCTATTTGAGCGTTCTAAAACAAAGGCAAAGAACAGTAACTGGTGTTACGTGTTCTGCCTTGGTTTCTCCTGGGCTTTTGGAAGTTACTTTTAAGACAACCCATTATTTTCTCGATAAAACAACGGAATTGACTCAAGATACTTATCCACATGATAAAGGAGGTCTTGAATGTGTCAAAAATATCAATAACTCATTTTCGACCAAAAATGAAATTACTGCCCTTTGCCTTTGTAGGGCAGTATATATCCATTGATCATCGACACTTCGAACGCACTTTGCGGCCCCTGGTTCCTCCCGGGGCTACGTCTGTCTGAGGGTCGCTTTGCCATCGATCGGGGTTTTGCGCCCCGCGGCTGGAGCGTCGTTCAGGTCAGGGTGATTTGGACACTTTTTTTTACATTGAGATGACTTGGAAAAGTGTCCCAATCGACCTGAGCTCACCCTAGTTCTTTAGCTAGCATTAACATTGCTGTTCTTTGCGTAGGCCAGGGGTGTCCAAACTTTTTTAAAAGGGGGCCAGATTTGCTGTTGTGGACACACCCGGGGGCCGGTTCCTTTTCTATTATATATATATATATATATATATATATATATTACATGTTTTGTTTCTTGGAAACATGACAGATTTGACAAAAGCTTGAGCTGACCGTAGAGTAGCTTGAGATAAGACACAGATGTGAATTGAATACATCTGTTAAATTTTAATCAACCTCGTTTTTAAAGGGTGAAATTTAAATATTATTACTGAGTTTAGAACTCTATATTCTTATTTAAATTAATGAGTACTCTATTTAGATCACCACAGGTAAAACCACACTGCAAAAAATGATTTTCTTACTTAGTATTTCTGTCTTTTTTCCAGTCCAAATATCTAAAAATTCTTAAATCAAGATGCTTTTACTTAATGACACAATATTTTTTCTTGTTTTCTGGAAAATAAAATGAAAATGAAGTGAATTTTTGCTTAAAACAAGCAAAATTATCTGCCAATGGGATAAGAAAAATAATCTTGTTTCTGTTTGGGACAAAATAAAAGATTGCAAACAGAAACAATATTATTTTCCTTACCCCATTGGCAGATAATTTAGCTTGTTTTAAGCCAAAACTCTCTTCATTTTCATTTTATTTTCCAGAAAAAAGTCATTTTAAGTCATTTTACTTATCTAGTAAATGCATCTTGATTTAAGAATGTTTATATATTTAGACAAGAAACCAGACAAAAATACTAAATAAGAGCATTTTTTGCAGTGCACACATGGCACATCACTACATGGTAAAAAGTAAAAAATATTATTCCTATATATGGCTTTATAGTATTTAGTCTATAAACACATAAATACAAATGCACAGAACTCCAAGTTTATGACAAAAATAGTCTGTAATTTGGCCTTTATTACTCATTTAATACATGTCTACATTAAAAATGAAATACAATTAGATATTAACCTACATTTCTGACAAAATAGCACGATTAGGCTTCAGTTAGTGTTACCACAGTAAATCCATGATAATTGTTGGTTGAAAAGTATTCTAACTGGATCGTTGTGGCACTTGGTTGTTGATTAAGTCAGCGCAGTTCCCTTTCGAGGGAACTCGAGCTGCGTCACCGCTTTGGGAACGCCTCTGCGTGATTGCGTCGTGAAGCACATGTGTAATCAGTCCAATGGAGAGACGGAACGTCATAGGCGGGTGACGTCATCGACCCGGAAGGTATAAAGCATACCGGCAGACAAACGCCGCTAGCTTCTGTTGCTTTCAGCAAGCGCTCTGTGTATTGTCATTGTCAGATTTGTGTTTTGTGTCTGAGTTCAGACTTCTCTCGTTCTATTTCAAGTTGCATACACACTGACATTTAAAGAGACACTATGGCGAGCGAACAGCGTTACAGAAAGTGTGTTCCTCCCTGCTCTCGTCACATCACGAGCGGGGATACACACTTGATGTGCGTTGTTTGTTTGGGTGAACAGCACGCTCAGTCGGCTCTCGAGGGGGCCGGCTGTGAGCATTGTGAGGCTTTGCCTATGAGAGTGCTGCGATCCCGCCGGGCACTTTTTGAGGAGGGTGTCCCGGTTCGCGTTCCCCGCGGCACAGGCCCCGCTGTTGCTGAGGCACAGCGGCAGCTTATGTCGTGGGGTTCGCAAATGGATCTGTCAGAGGGGTTAGAGACGGGCCCAGCCCTTTCTCTGCCCTCACCTGGCAGATCCAGTGCTGCCTCTCTGGGTTCGGGAGCCCGCCCTGCGGTTTCTCCCACCCAGGGGGCAGCCTCAGCGCTGCTATTATCGAGCTCTGATGAGATCGATATTTGCAGCGTTGACGCGGGGGTTGAAGACTCGCCACTTCAATCCCCTGCTGGTGAGGAGCTGTTGGAGGTTCTGTGCAGAGCGGTGGCCAAACTAAACATTGACTGGCCACAAGAAAATCAAGAGAGCGTCTCGTCCAAGAGCCGTTTGGACGAGCGCTTTCTCCCCTCACGCTCTGCCCAGCCTCCACGTCGGAGTTTACCGTTTTTCACGGATCTCCACACTGAGGTGTCGAGAACGTGGAAGCGGCCCATGTCCTCTCGTGTCTTCAGCCCCCAAACGTCAGTGTATAGCAACATACAGGGGCTGAAGAAGCATGGGTATGGTCCGATGCCGAAGGTGGAGGAGACGCTCGCGAGCCATCTCTCTCCTCAGTCGGCATCGGCCATTAAAACTCCGACCTTGCCCACCAAACCGTTAAGAACCACATCCTCTTTGGTGGGCAAGGCGTACTCGGCAGCGGGTCAGGCCGCCGCGTGTCTGCACACTATGGCCATCGTGCAGGCATACCAGGCCGACCTGCTAAGAGACCTGGGGTCCAGCCAGGAGATCGGAGCAGACTTAGTTAATGAGCTCCGATCTTCAGCAGATTTAGCTCTCCGAGCCACCAAGGAGACGGCCAAATCTATAGGCCGTTCTATGGCAGCCCTGGTGGCTACGGAGAGGCATCTGTGGCTGAATCTGACTGAGATTCGGGAGAGAGATAAGAGCTTTCTGCTTGATGCGCCGCTGTCTCCTGACGGCCTGTTCGGTGACGCTGTCACAACCGTCACCGACAGGTTTCAGGAGGCAAAGAAACAATCTGCGGCGCTGAAGCAGCTCCTCCCGAGAAAACCCCAGGCCTCGTCTGCTGCTGTGCGGGAGCAGCAGACACCGAGTACGAGCTCCGTACACCGGGCGCAACAGAAACAAAGTGTGGCCACTCGTACTCCCCCTCAGAAAGGGTGGGGCGGTGGGCGACACCCTCAGACGCAGCCCTCTAGGGGTAGAGCAGATCTGCGGACTGTTCTTATCTCTAGAAAGGCTGCGTCTAAGAGGCCCTGACGCCAGTGGGCCCAGGGCAGTGAGGGTTTCCCCCTTCGGGAACAGGCGGTGTTCACCTCAGCATACGGTGCCCGTCCTGTTCCGGTACCCTCACAGGGTCTCTCCACTAACCCCGCCCGAGTGCCGGGGCGTGGAAGGCCCTCGCGAGTCATCCGAGGATGGCCCGCGTCCTCCAGACAAGGAGGTGGCGCTGTCGAGTCAGCCGTTCCCTGCCGGTCATCCGCTTCAGGGCGCTGTGCTCCCAGCACTCAGTATACCAGAGGCCAGTCTCGAGGGACTGGTACCCCTAGTAGATTTTTTGCCAGAATGGGAAAAACTGCCAAATATATCTCGTTGGGTCCTGCAGATAATAAGATCTGGGTACGCCATCCAGTTCAGGTGTCGTCCACCCAGTTTCAAGGGGGTCCTACCTACCTTGGTGGGCCCCGAGCAGGCTCTGGTTATGACTCAAGAAGTCCAGACCCTCCTACGGAAGGGGGCCATAGAGAAGGTTCCTCTCTCCGACAGGGAGTCAGGTTTCTACAGTCGCTATTTTATAGTGCCAAAGAAGGATGGGGGGTTGCGCCCCATTTTGGACCTGCGCTCGCTGAATCGCGCAGTGGCAAAGTTCAGGTTCAAGATGCTTACACTCAAACATATCGTGTCCCAGATCAGGTCCGAGGACTGGTTTGTCACGATAGATCTCAAAGATGCTTACTTCCACATCTCCATCCTTCCGCAGCACAGGAAGTACCTGAGGTTCGCTTTTGGGGGACAAGCGTACCAATATCGGGTGCTTCCCTTCGGTCTAGCCCTATCACCCCGCACCTTCACCAAGTGTGTAGACGCGGCATTAGCCCCCTTGCGTATGCAGGGGATCCGCATTCTCAATTATATCGACGACTGGCTGATTTTGGCTCAGTCAGCACGTCTGGCGGTTCAACATCGAGATGTTGTTCTCGCGCACATGAAGAGGTTAGGGCTGAGGCTCAACCTCAAGAAGAGCGTTCTTTCTCCAGTACAGAGAATAACGTATCTGGGTGTGTGTTGGAATTCGATCCTGATGCAGGCCCGTCTATCAGAGCCTCGCGTAGGATCGATTCTCTCAGCGGTGAAAGGGGTGAAACTAGACCAGCCACTCACTGTCAAACAGTATCAGAGACTGTTAGGCCTGATGGCAGCAGCGTCCAACGTCATTCCTCGTGGCCTGTTGTACATGAGACCTTTACAGTGGTGGCTCAAGACCAAGGGTTTTTCCCCGAGGGGAAATCCCTTTCGCGTGATCAAGGTAACGCGGCGATGCCTCCGCGCCTTAGTCATGTGGAAGGACCCTCGGTTTCTAGCCCAAGGCCCGTTACTGGGGGCACCGTGCCAGCGGGTCACTCTGACCACGGATGCCTCCCTTACGGGTTGGGGGGCGACCATGAGTGGTCGCTCGGCCCAGGGCCTATGGCAGGACGCTCATCGTGCGTTGCACATAAATTGCCTGGAAATGCTTGCTGTGTTCCAGGCTCTGAGACATTTCCTGCCGTATCTCAGGGGCCATCATGTTCTAGTTCGCACAGACAACACATCGGTGGTCTCCTATATAAATCACCAGGGGGGTTTGAGGTCTCGCCCTTTGTACAAGCTGACTCGTCAAATCCTCCTGTGGGCCCTGGGGAAATTGCTCTCAATCAGGGCAATCTACATCCCAGGGCGCCTGAATACGGAAGCAGACATCCTGTCGAGGCAGGGGCCGAGGCCCGGGGAGTGGAGACTCCACACCGAGGTGGTGGAGCTCCTCTGGCAAGAATTTGGCAGAGCAGAAGTAGACCTGTTCGCCACTCAAGACAACACTCATTGTCGTCTATGGTTTGCTCTAACTCCTCCAGCTCCCTTGGGACTGGACGCCATGGTACAGGAGTGGCCGAGGCTGCCCCTGTACGCTTTCCCCCCGATCGCTCTGCTTCCGGGAGTTCTAGAGAGAGTTCGTCGGGACGGGGCCCATCTGCTCCTAGTGGCTCCGTTCTGGCCAGCCCGGGTTTGGTTCTCGGACATTGTGTCGCTCCTCAACGGCTCTCCCCTGGAGATTCCGTGCAGGAGGGACCTGCTCTCTCAGTCGGGCGGTGCCTTCCTGCACCCACGCCCAGAGCTGTGGAATCTGTGGGCTTGGCCTCTGAGGGGGCCCAGCTCCTAAGCTCCGGTCTCTCAACCGAGGTTGTGGAGACCATCCTACACTCTAGAGCTCCCTCCACGAGGAAACTGTACGCATTGAAATGGAGACTCTTCACCTTATGGTGTAGAGATCGCCTGTGGGATCCAGTAAACTGCCCTGCGAGCGCGGTGCTGGAGTTCCTGCAGGAGAAATTCTCCGCTGGGTTAGCTCCCTCCACTTTGAAGGTGTACGTGGCGGCCTTAGCAGCTTACCACTCTCCTTTCGATGGTGTTACCCTCGGGCGACACCCCCTAGTTACTCGTTTCCTCCGTGGCACTATCAGACTGAGGCCCGCAGTACGCACCAGGGTGCCGGCCTGGGACTTAGCTATTGTCCTTCAGGGCCTTTCTCAGGCTCCCTTCGAGCCCATTGAAGACATTTCTGAGAAACTCCTCACCTTAAAGACCATCTTTTTGCTGGCTATCTCTTCCTTAAAAAGAATAGGGGACTTACAAGCCCTCTCTGTGGCACCCTCGTGCTTGGAATTTGCTCCCGGTATGGCTAAAGCTTTTCTGCACCCCAGACCGGGGTACGTTCCTAAGGTTCCCACTAATACTGTGAGACCCATAGTACTTATGGCCTTTTGTCCACCTCCCTTTCTGACGTCTGACCAGGAAAGATCTAATCTGCTTTGCCCTGTTCGCGCACTAGACGCTTATGTCCACAGAGCTGCCCTGTGGAGAAAATCGGAACAGTTGTTTGTGTGTTACGGTCCACCCTCGAGAGGGGGTCCGGTCTCTAAGCAGAGGATGAGCAAGTGGATAGTTGAGGCTATTTCACTTGCTTATGAGGTGGTCGGGCAGCCTTTCCCTTTGGCTGTCCGGGCACACTCGACTAGGGGTATGGCTGCCTCTCGGGCATTCCTAGCAGGGGCTTCCCTGCAAGACATTTGTGAGGCGGCGGGGTGGTCCTCGCCGCTCACTTTCGTGAGGTTCTACGAACTTGACATTACTCCAGGGGCTCGGGTGCTCGCCTTTTAGACAATGCACAGGCGGGCATCCGGCTCCTATGGGGACGTGGGTATTCTCGTTCCCAAAGCGGTGACGCAGCTCGAGTTCCCTCGAAAGGGAACGTCTCGGTTACGACTGTAACCTTAGTTCCCCGAGTAGGGAACGAGACGCTGCGTCACCCTGCCATACTCCCCGCATGCCCGCAAAAGCGTCTTGCTTCACTCTACCACAGAAGCTAGCGGCGTTTGTCTGCCGGTATGCTTTATACCTTCCGGGTCGATGACGTCACCCGCCTATGACGTTCCGTCTCTCCATTGGACTGATTACACATGTGCTTCACGACGCAATCACGCAGAGGCGTTCCCAAAGCGGTGACGCAGCGTCTCGTTCCCTACTCGGGGAACTAAGGTTACAGTCGTAACCGAGACGTTTCAACTGGCTTTAAACTAAATTAAATCACAGAGATATTTGCAGTTTTCCGGAGTCCTCTGCGCCGAACTCGGATGCTTCTCACTGGCTTGGTGGTGGTGTGATCAAGACACTTAGCAAGTAAACACATTTGTTCAGACCATCATGGTTCAGAGCTCGCGAGTTACGCTGCGCACAAGTAGCGCTGGCCTAAAATCTAGTAGGCCTACTGCCACCTTGTGTTGACATTGTGAAACTGCACGATTTGTAAATTATCCGTGGCACTGGCGTAGGCTATATATTACCACACTGCAATGCCATAAACGTGGATAAGCACAATTGTCTGAGTTTTAAGTAGACCTAACTTACACTGATGCTAGAAATTTAGAGAGTAGTTTGACAATAATTAATTCACTTAAGTTACCGGCCCAAAGAAAAAAAAGGAACTTGGGCTGGCACATGGCCATAGCCAGCTATGGTCACTGCATGAGGTCCGGACCTCGGTATTTTCCCGAGGTGTTTATAATAAATGTTGTGAAATAAATGCCTAATATAGTATTAACACTACTTTATTGCTGCAAGGATATAGCACAGCACCAGGAGCTTCTCATCAGAGCAAAATATTATATTTGAGATAACCAATCAAATCAAAGTAGGCGGGCTTGTCGCTTTATGTTCACAGAAGATGCTCAGCGCGAATTCCAGCTCAATGCTTCTGTAAACGTACATATAGAGTGCGAGTGTAAGTAGCTAAACTTATTATTTCATATTTGACAGCTGCTTTAGGATAGAAATGTTTAACAACCAACAAAAATAATAAGGTCACTAATAGAACCACAACCTAACACTTTTTGACTTTCTCAGTTTGTGTAAATCTAGGCTACTTGGGGTTCAGAGTATCTATTTTTCCCCCACATTAATTTCCCACATTTCTAGTACAATTATGCGGTTGTCACATGTCTGTCTGTTTGTTAGGTTTTTTTTCTGTGTTTTGATTTGTCACATGTTCCTTTGTTCATGCCACTCCTGTGTTTTCTTGGTTACCCTCATTAGGTTAGTTCTGTTCAGCTGCGTCACAGCTTGGATTTAAACCCGGCTCGTGTCTTCTGCTGGTTAGATCAGCATTAAAGAACTATCTCAACTGTTAAATAACAGATGTAAGATTAAAATAATATCAGATTTGTCTAGTTTTACATAAACACAAAAAACAGAGATGATAAATTAACTTAAGTAAGAAATTTACTTTTGCTATGCTAAAATAGCCTAAATGTTCAGTGATATCTTCCAAGGATTTTTTTTTTATTCTAGTGCATTTTTTTCTCTATAGTGTTGATATGACAACTAGTAAATACATGAAAAAAAGTTTCATCATCCTGTTATGTGGAAAGTTTTAAACCATGTGTGTTACAACCAACCCCACGCTAGGTTGTACCTCGCTCACCCCTACACATTGTGGATGAATTTAACTTGTCTAAAAAAATTATTAATAAAACTTATAGGCTAAATATCAGTTGACCCTATGTTTACTTTCTTCACGGACACAGACGAAAATGAAAAGAATACAGTCAAAGCTCAGCTTTAGGGGGTATTGACAAATAATCTACTGCCCACTGACATGGTTTTGAAAGCTATTTATTATTAATTTTTTTCCAAATACAACGGCTTGCCACTTAGTGGCAGTGTACAGGAGGATGTGTCCTCTGTAGTGGTTGATGTGCAACTATGCCATCAAAACCCATGCAAGAAAATGGCTTTTTGAATAACTCTCCACTGTAGTGACCTCTAGTATGGTGTAAAAAGGTTAAAACACTTTTATATAAAAGATAGCTCAAGATTTAATGTTTTTAAATGTTTTTTAGTAAGTAACTTGATTAATTTACTAATTATTAAGTACATTACTAATCTACAAATAGATCATGAATTTTAAAAAATATACATTCAACCCAAAAATGTATTTGATTTTTTTTTTTTTTGTAGAACACAGGATGTTAAAAATGACAGTCTCAGGATGTTTACGCGACACTGTTTTCAACTGAAAATGGAAACTTTTATGCGTTTTGGCCGTTCATTTACACGACAACAGCGTGTTGGGGGTCTGAAAACGGGTTTCAAAGTGCAAGGTTACCTTTACCGTCTCCATGTAGCCTAAACAAAAAATAATAATTTGTGAAAACTGTGACGTGTTTGCGGGGTGCTTCTTGAAAAAGTGACATCTCCATCTACTGGCCATGCTTGCATAATACAGCCTTTTTATTCATTTTCGCAGATCCGTGTGAACGGGATCATTTTGATGTAAACATACCATTAGTCATCATTCACTTTCATTGAATTTTTTTTCATACAGAAAGTATGAGTGCAAGGATTCTCTCCAATGCTTAGTGAAACAGTGTGGGCCAAATTCCAAATACAACGGCTCGCCACTTAGTGGCAGTGTATAGGAGAATACACTAGTGTCCCGGTTTTGGTTGATGTGCAACTATGCCATTAAAACCCAGTGGTGGAATGTAACGAAGTACAAATACTTCGTTACTTTACTTAAGTACATTTTTCACGTATCTGTACTTTACTTAAGTAGAATCAATAGTGCATACTTTTGACTTTTACCTAGTTACATTTTGCAGCAATTATTATATTTTCTACTCCACTACATTTCTACAACGTTTCGTTACATTTTCTGATCAGTTTCAGGGCTCGACAGTAACGTCCGGGACGAGTGGATTTTTTTGAAGGGGCAAGTGAAAGAGACTTGTATTTGCCGACCGGACAAGATGATTAAAACGTCAAAAACAAAAATAACTAGGGAATCACCAAATGCAAGAATGATCCTGCTTTCATTTAGTGTAAGTGGTGATCGATAGTGGAATGTAATGAACCGATGGTAAAGGTTGCGCTGTTGAGGCTCGCGCACCCTCTCGAGGAGAAATGGAAACAAATCAGCGCCACTCACGCAGAGAAACTCAGTCACATACTGCCGTAAAAATTCTAAATGTGAAGTTTTTATATTTATAACATATAGGTTAATACAGTTCAAAAACATCACACGACCAAGAGTGCTGTTTTCCTGAATACCATCACGACTGAAAATGTGACACTGATTTCATATGACAGTTCCATAAACAATTATTTAACATCAAGTCACTTACATTTTAGATGCAATATTGACTGTTTTTGTTCTATTTCAGCAGCGAAAATATTTCCAAGATCACATCAGAACTGTAACGCATCTCACAGCAGCAGTGTGTTAGTGAATGATTCAGCGTTTTGAATGAATCGGTTGAATCAAAGATTCAATGGCCTGTTCATAAACGACTGCCTTATTCATGATTGAATCAGCCATTTCAACGAATCGACCCAATGACTCACTCATTCAGACGGTCACTGCGCCACCTACTGGCAGTTTAAATTCATGTTTAAACATTCTTTGCAACTTTTCTTATTTGTATTCAAAATAATATTTAAAACAATCTCAAAACATTATTTAATTCAGTTGTAATTTTTAATTTTACATTATTTTATTTAATTGGTCACAGCCCTATAGTGTCTTATTCTAATTTAATTTATTGATCAAATTTAAGAATATAAAAGGAAAGCTGAGGCATAGCCTATATTTAATAAGATTAGGGGGGAAATGCCCTTATAAAAGGTAAAAATATCATAAATATGCAGATTTAAATACGTCAAAGCTGACTGAACCCTGGTGAGAATATTGCTTCAGAATAATGATATTTAACTCTGCAGATCACACTGATAGATAACCAGAATTGTAAGTCAGAATGTAAACTGGGCCACAGATGGTAAGCACAATTACATTAACCCAAAACTAACTTAATTAAAATGCCACAGCCCATACAGTTTTTTTTTATTATTAGAATATAGACATTAAGAGAATAAATAGTTATGCAAGTACTTTTACTTTTAATACTTAAAGTACATTTACAATCAGGTACTTTTTACTTTTTACTTAAGTATGGTTGTCATTGTGGTACTTTTACTAAAGTAAATATATCTCTGGTTATTTGTACTTTTACTTAAGTACTGAGATTCAGTACTTTCTCCACCACTGTTAAAACTCATGCAAACACAAGAAAATTGCTTTTTGAATAGCTGTCCACTGTAGTGACCTCTATGTGTGAAAGGGATAAAACACTTTTATATATGAAAAAAAAAAACAAATAAACATTATGACTGAATGATTAAAATTACTGCATTTCACTAGCAGAATTTCGCTGTACAAAGGTGTAAAAACCCTTAATGTGTAAAACTTTTTAAATTAGAACCAAACTACTGAATACATGCTTAAAGCCTCCAATGAAGGCCGAGGTGTGGAGGTTTGGCTGGTTAGTGTGACCTAATCAGGCCCAGGATGTTATATACACCATTTGGCTGCAAAATGCATCCATTTTCCATTCAAATGTAGGCCTATCTGCGTAGACAGAATAATTTTTTTTCCAAGCAACATATAAATCATATGATATATTTTCACCCTGTTTGCTGCCTTAGACATCACAGCTCACAATAGTGGCTAGTGAAGGACGAGCTGAGCAACTGCCATTGAAATGAATGGGAATGCTAACAGATATTAGACATTCTTGGTCTCAGAAACCAAATGAATCATTGGGAGAAACACCTCAAATGATCTAAAGTGAGGTTGGGTGAGACAGTTGAGTCGGTTTGAGAGGGAAATTCAGGCGATGGAGTGTTAAAGCTTGAAATAGCAGCTTGAATGCCTTGAGTCTGCATACTGTTGATCATAAATGCCTGCCTAAAGCAACTGCACATGAAACGGAGAGACAGAGAAGATGGTGAAACAATTGGACAGGAGAAAAACAAGGTCACCATTACAGTCTGTGACCTTTGACCTAACCTGTTTTACTAGCAGAAGTTTAACCTGAAATCTGTGACAGGTCAGCAGGTGCCGGAGGGGTGTTGCCTGTCTGTGCCTGTGTCTTCTGCTCTCTGTCTCATGTTTATTAAGATTTGAAGAATGGAGTCTATCTATTAAAAACATGTTGGTACAACTTGTGGTGCTTTTGGCATCTTTGTTAACTCATCTATAGAGCTGGTGTAAAGATAGAAGCAGACAAATGCAAACAAGCACGAGGAGACAGATATAATTAAGGCTGTTATAGGAAAAAAAGAGATGTGAATGAGATGAAAGTAAACAGAACAAATGTGATACAGGAGAAGAGAAGCGCTGAAGGAAAAAAAGGGTGAGCAGCACATTCCTCTGTCTCTGTCTCTGCTTCCCTTGTTCGGGCTCTTCAAAACAACAGCTGGAGCTCTCACAGGTGTGTTTTACTTGCTGAAAGCTGAAACATATGAGCTGACATTGCACACACACACACACACACACTCACACACATGCCAGCATGCTGATGCAGCAAACACACACTACTTTTTTTCTGAGTTCAGCAAACAGAAGTTGAAAGTGCTCCTTCTGCACATTTATTACATTTATTTGGATCATCACTGAGATGCAATGACGACAAGATGTATCTTAAACCACATTTCAAAATGTATATTTTACAAAATTTCAAACAAAATTCTGCAAACACATAACGCTGGAGGAACTATCTGCACTTTTCGTAGCCTTTTTTTGCAGGTTTTATATAATTAATATAATATAATATAATATAATTAGTTACATGTGATTATGCTTAATTTACTGTTATTACTATAGTAAGTACATGTAGTAACGTGTAACTATGTCACCTTAAAATAAAGTGTTATAATATAATATAATTAATATAATGTAATATAATATAATTAATATAATAAAAAATAATACCACTCTTTCAAAAGGTCATCTGCTTTTGGTTTGCACAATCATGTATTTATGAAAACATTGGTTTTAAACATGCAATATCAAAGTCAGCCGTCATCACAAGCTCAGCAAGATCATACAGAGATTTATAATTAAAAAATTAAATAATTGTAATTATTGTCTGCATCACTGCCATGATTCCTCAACTCCGTATTCCAAATTGTAAAAAAAACATTGGGGGAATTTTAATACTTTTTTATCATTTTTTCATTGGTAACTATATTAAAGTCAAACTAGTAAAGTAAAAAATATAATTTTTATATTTTAGAAATACATCCTTAAGGTAACAATTGCTTTTCCAGTGTAGTAACACCAGAAAAATTGTTTGTATTTTTTTTTTTAGTTCTAGTCAATTATGTCCCCGTACTCAAGAACCAGACAAGAATCTCCAACAAAACAAAGACATTCATGAGCAGAATTTATGATGCATTTTGACATATAAACAAAAACTAATCATTGCTCATCTGAATTTAAAAAAGTCACTGAGAAAATGCATAGTTAGCAATCTAGACAGCCATAAGGTGGTGTGTATGTTTGTGTGTGTATCCCAGAGACAGTCTCTGCTGCAGGAAACAGTGGTATCCTGTTTTGCAGTAGACCCCCATTGTTGCACTGATTAAACATACATTAATACACACTCCCACACGTACACACCACAGCTACTGCGCTGTTAGTGATGAGAACAGAGCAAAGTGTCTGAGATCAATCAGATGTGATTCATAATAAACACATTTGCCCGGATGACTTTACACAAGTGTCCCATCAAGAAACACTGGACACCGCACCGCAGAACACACACAATCTTGAGCATTGTGAGTGTTGTCTAGTCTTTCTGTCTCCACATGGTCATCCATTACTCCTGACCGTCCAGCCCCCGTCTGTTTATCTATCTGTCTATTGTGTAACAGAGACGGTTTACACTGTAATTACACTAAATCGTTTCCTAGTTTCAGCCCGAGGAGCTTGTCATGGTGTGGGTGCCATTTTTCATATAGGGAAATGACCAAATCATTGTAAATCCTATATTTTTTTCATGCAAATTATGCACTTTGAATTGGTTATTGTCAGATTTATGTATTTTTATAGCTCTTTTAATGTTACCTTAAATGGATTTGCATACAGAACTCAATGACCTGTCAGTTTCGCTATACACACACACACACACACACACACACACACGTCTGGTTCACTATGTGACTCTCCATAGACATAATGGTTTTTATACTGTATATAAACTGTATATTCTATCCCCTTACACTAACCCTACCCCTAAACCTACCCAGCATAGAAAATCACATTACATGAGGTAATCCTGCAGGACCCGCAGGTTTTGCTTCAGGACCCAGATATTACAATAAGTGTTGTCAGAGAATCAAAAACACTTTTAACATGTTATACGTTGAATAGGAAAATGTATCATTTTTTGTTATATGATCTACCATTCAAAAGGTCTGCAAGATCTCTTTTAAAGTTCACCCCAAAATGAAAATTCTATCATACTCACCCTCTTCTGAACCTGTATGGGATTCTTTGTTCTGTGGAAATTAAAAAAAAGAACAGTTTTTGGTCCCCATTGACTTCCATAGTCTTTTTTCTTACATTGGAAGTCAATGGGGACCAACTGTTTGAATACCCACATTCTTCAATCTTCTTTTAATTTCCACAGAACAAAAAATCCCATACAGGTTCAGAAGAGGGTGAGTATAAATTATGACAGAATTTTCATTTTTGGGTGAACTATCTCTTTATTTTCTTTTTTAAAAGAAGTCTCTTATCATCACCTGGTCTACATTTGTTTAAAACAAATTAATGCAGTAAAAACAGTAATCATGTGAAATAGTATTACAGTTTAAAATAACTGTTTTCTATTTTAAATATACTTTAAAGCGTAATTTATTCCTGTGACGCAAAGCTGAATTTTCAGCATCATTACTCCAGTCTTCAATGTCACATGATCCTTCAGAAATTATTCATGATTTGCTGCTTAAGAAACACTTATTATTATTATCACTGTGCTGCTTGATATTCTTAATATAGATATTTAAAGTTTGGCAAGCTTATTTATATTTATGGCCAAAACTATGCATGATTAAATGGTTTGTTGCATTTTTTCCCTTTTTCCCTGCCATAGACATTGTTTCTCTCACAAACGAGGTTTTGCCAATCACTAATTTTCTTTTTCTTTCAAAGAACACACTCTCCTGATGAACAATCACCCACAACACCCACAATCCGTTTTCCCTTTCATGTCTTTCTCTGAGAGGCAGACAGGAAAAGCATGTAAAGACTCCATAGGCACTGAGAAACAGCAAACACATGGTTCCCACTCGCTCATGTTAACCAAGACAAACTACAAACAAGCAAACACACACTCACTCACAAACATTTGACGCGAGCTCTACAAAACCAAACACATAATAGCGGGAGATAAATGTGCTGTTATTTCCCACAGAAATTAAAATGTCTGTCAGTAGGCGTTACGCCTCGGCTTTTGAGTGTATTTTAGTTTTGATTGCTCACAATCAGTGCTGATCCTCTTTGAGACCAGAACAAAATCCTCTCACATTCCCCTGCTAAGCTCTCATAACTTCTTCCCTCAGTCTCAGCCAGACATTGAAGGTTATGTTATATAAAAATTTATTTGAGCCAAATTTCTTTTCAGAAAACTCCAGAAAGAACATCCCTCTAAATCCCCTCTGATATAATATACACTGTTGCATAGGATATAAAATAGTACAAAGGAACATAAAGACATTTAAGCTTAGTGTAAAACACAAAACATAATCAAACAACAAATAAGCCATAAACAATACAACAATAAAACAAAGTTGATATGTTTTAAATCATCAGAACCATTTTGATTCACAAAGCCAAGTCTTGGAGACTTGAAAAGAGTGTGAATAAGAGTTATTGCCTGTCACAGATCAAACCTGTTTAGCATATGCAAAACAACATTAACAGCCAGCGACTGCTTAAGATTTTCATCTCACCATTTTATGGGTTATGAATATGTATTTTAATGAATTTGCAGATTATTCTTTTCCATATCGTGCCTGTCACCGCAACTCACACGAATAAAGCCTTCAGATTTTGTGCAAGTTTGGTGTTCTCTGAGGGAAGGGAATGTGTAAATAATTGTTTTTTTGGGCTTATTGTAAAGTATAGTGTTCTGAAAGTGAGAATGAAAAAAAAGCTTTTTGTTCCAACTACAAAACAAGAACTGTGAACAGAGGTGTGCAAGATTCCCTTTTTTTCTGTAATCTCAGAGACAGATATTCTTAATCCAACATCATTCTGGCAAACGTTTCTATGTTTCTGTTCTGTTCTACACAAAACAAGGTTTTATACACAAAGTTTAATTTGGGGTGTGTCACTTGAGTTGGATGCTGATTAAATAGCTGCCAAACTGACATTTGGACACAATAAAAAATGAATAGTCTATTAATGAACGATTCTGTAGCCACTACATTCATTACTTAAGTAACAGAATGTGACACTTTCCTAAAGGCCACTCTAAACAGTATGTACAGTTAAGAAAGAAAAAAAAAAAAAAAAAAAAAAACACATCACTTTAAAAACAAAGGGCTGTAACAGAAAACAAGTTGAGCTCTCGGTTTGGGGTGTGTCATGTTTGCAGATTTCATCACTTAATAACTGGAAAATACCTGCCAAACAAACATCCTCATCCCTGTAAGGATCAACCAAGAAAAAAAAGTGAAAATTGTCTGTCACTCAGAGAATTAATATACTGTCATTATTTACTCATGTCGTTCCAAACCTGTATGACTTTCTTTTCTTACAGGAAATTTCGGAGGACTCTTCCAGGAAGCACAAAGAAATTCTGAGATTATTTCCATCCAATTACAAAGAATAGGTACAGGAACTTTCAAGCCATAAAAGTATCATAAAATAGATCTAAAAGACATAAGATAGTCTGAAAATCTTCCCTTCCAGTGAGCTAAAGAACCAGATCAGTCATATTTGAGAATGACTCATTCAGACAAATCATTAGATTCATTAAAAGATCACTCAAAAGAACATTCTGTTCAAGAAACAGGTCCCAAAAAGAGCTAAGATCAAGATTTTCAGGTAATAATGGCTTAAAATGTCACATAAATCTTAACTTATAGCTTTAGGAAACCTGGAACATAGCGTGTGGTATGATGACTTATAGTATGATCCTTAGAAGGTGCTTTTTTGTCTATTTTTAAAAACTAAAAGCTCCAGCTTCCAATTCTTTGAAATTGCATGGGAAAACATTGTCCTCATTTGTGAGCACAAATAAAGTCATACAGGATTGGAATATGTACATTCGGATTTTTCTTTTTCTTATTTGAGGAAACATTCCATCATTCAAGTCATTTACTCGCCCTCATGTTGTTCCAAACCTGTATGACTATTTCTTCTGTGGAACACAAAAGAATATATTCTGAAGAATGTTGGTCTTTTATGTTCCACTGATGAAAGAAAGTCAAACAGATTTGGAACAACGTGAGAGAGTAAATGGTGACAGCAATATCATTTTTGGGCAAGCTATCCCTTTAACTAAAAGACAAAGATAAAGTGAAAATTGTCTGACTTCACAGAATTTACAGTGGCAATTTCACTAGAGGATTGAGTTCAGAAGGTATCATGACAGTCTGATGTAAAAAAAAACAAGAAGCTCTTCTGGCTTGGGTAAAGGAAAGTGGACAAGGCACTTAATTAGATTCAATGTAAATCCCCTCTCAGATTTGGATGAGTTTATAGGAGGGCTTGTTTGGAATGATAGCTCCGAACCACCAGAAAAGGAAGAAGCGGATGAGGCTAGTAAAGATGCCAGGGGTGTTGGGTACCTGAAAAACAAACAAAAAAATACATAATGCTTTCTCTTTTATCTCAAACTACTGTCTCAGGACAGTCTCTTCATCATCTTACCATGATATAATAGTCCTGGAGCTGAAGTCCATACAGCGTCCATGATGTGGATGTGAAGAACGTAGCAACAGTCAGGGAAAAGGATAAGCGCTCCACAGACTGTGTCCGCATGATTTCCAACTAGTGTAAATGAAGAACACAAATGTTTATTTGTGAGAGGAGAAAGATGCTTTGCTACTTTTTATTGTAAAAGTAATGGGGGGGTGAAACATGATGCAGGCAGGACTCAATCTTCCACCTCAGCACCAAGGATCAGTAAATCTGGAGCGCATGTGCTCGCCACTGTGTCACAGTTCCAACCAGAACATGTTATTCACACTCACGCATTGTCTCTACTATAACAAGCTGCTATTGACACTTGCAGACAGTGATGGAGCGAAAAACAGGAAGCAACAAAAGGAGGTACGAGAATGACAGGAAATACACCACAGGGCACAGGACAGATAGACAGAGCTGGACTGATAAATATGGAAGAGGGAAAGATCAAAAACAGGAAGATGGAGACTGCGAGAGGGTATAGAAAAGAAGGATGGATGGAGTGATAAACAAAAGATGGAATGCTGGAGTGTCACTACAAGACCACACCATTTTACTGCTTTATGCAATATGTAAATGTGTCACAGAACATTAATGTATCCAATAATGTTTCACTTTTAATTTTTTTTTAACATGGTTAACATGTTGATGCATTCATTTAAATATGTTTAAAAATGTTCTATTATGTGGTGTATTCCTGTCATTTCTATACAGACTTACTCTTCATTATCAGTCTTTTTGTTATGTTATCACATATGTTATTATTTTATTATATTGTTTATGTAAGTAAAACATTTACATTAAACTCTGTACATAAGTAAAGATTTACATAAATGTACTCTGTCATACTTGTCACTGACAGCCCTGGTAATATGCTATAAAACTTCTAAATATGTTCTTTCCATCTTTATGTCATTTACTGCAATGTAATTCTCTCTATGTGCACTGGAAATTAAACATTATGCACCATAAATAAGTTTTACCATAAATGTTTATTTTGCTCTATCTTCTGTACCACTGCACTACGTATTGTTTCATATATAACTCCAGTATAGGTCTAAAGTTTTATGTAAAGTATAAGTATAGTCAGATTACGCTTTCAATAGGTTAGCTATATGTAGATTTTATATGTTTATATATTTATTTATATGTTTATGTGTCTATATGCTCCTCAGCTAAGGAGCGGCGGCTTGTGTTACCATCACAGAGAGGCATGAAATCCCTCTCCAGAACTTTTTCATTCACCGTTCCCGGCTGGTGGAACGATCTTCCCACCTCCATCCGGATGGCAGAATCACTGACATATTTCAAAAGACAGCTAAAAACTCATCTCTTCCATGAGCACTTAATCTTATCATTAAAAAAAAAAAAAAAAGAGTTTCTCTCAAAAATGAGTTTATAAAGCCCCCGTCTAGCGACCCCAATGCTCCAAAAAGCAATTAAACATCTAAAAGTATCTTTATTTGTACGTTTTCTGAGAGGAGTACCTTTCATTTGTCCATGAAAACGATCTTACTCGCGCTGACTGATAAACAGACATACACAGAATTACAGTACTTCAAAATACCCTTCTTGGCGAGTATTTACGCAAACATTATCTGTTATGTCTATGTGAACTTTTGGTTAACTGTTGGGGAAAAACATCTGATGTGTAACATTATTTTAGATCCGTGCCGTACAGTAGGTCTTAATATATAGGCTGTCTGTTTCATTAATGTTAATCAAACAATTGTGGAAAATCATAGAAAAAAAAAGTTGAATATATATTTTTCTTATAGATATTTGGTTTTCACTTAGTGTGTGTGAAATTTGGTGTTATTACCAGAGATTTTAAGGCATGGTTGCTAGGTGATTCTGTTTTGGAACCTTCAGAAAACTTTAACTCGATTTTTCTCAAAATGAACTTGGCTGACTCTATGGAATTCAAACAGGTGTAGCTCAGTCATTTTTTGTCGGATTCAAACAAATCATACATCATTTTTGAATCATATTAATAGAGAATGTGAACAACAACTCATTTTTGAAAATTCGCTTATTGCGACTCATTTTGCCAGCATGGGTCACATATGTACATTTTTTTATATTTAGATCACTTCTATTATTGATTGCTATCAGGATATTTAACCAGTTTAACAAAAAGTGTATATGAAAAACATTACCTACCCTACATTTAAATAAATGCAGCTACTTGCTGATTTTGTTTTAAACATGATTAATGCTGGTTACATGCATAGGTGTGTGTGTACTCACAAGATCAGCGAGTGGAGAGAGGTACATGCTGATGGTGAACACACTGCAGGCAAGGCCCAGCTGAGAGAGTTGAGCTTCTCCAGGAGGAATCACAATAGTAAAATACACCCAGCCCACACACAACACAACCACCATCAGCAGCGTCTGTGAGTACACTCGCCTCTGAAACACACATAGGTACAGCTTTTTAAAAATAGGTACTTTTTAAAAATCTTCATAATGTTTGTTGTGTATACAGTTGGTTTTAAACAACTGAGTCCACGTCAATTCAAATAATAAAAACCTGGAGTAAATTATTAACATACTAAAAATAGAAATGTTTATACATAATTAAACATCTCAAATTGTTATGCAGTAATAACTTCTATACAACTTATATGTAACTTGTAATTAAAATATTGAATTAACTTTTAAATTAAACTTTGCACTCAAATTGTTAAGTATCGTTTGTAATTAAAAATATGAAATAAATTCAAACAGTTATTCTGCTGATGTAATATGGATGATAAAAATATTGAAGCTAGTGGTCTCAAATTCTGGACGCCACTGTATAATCAATGCCAATGACTAAATGACAAACCTTCTCTTTGGTATAATGACAGTAGGTGATGATGTATAAGGTCTGTAAAGAGGCTCCAATGATGTTTACAGAAATCACCGTTCCATCTCCCTTCAGTAATCCATAGTAGAGCCAACCTAGATTACTAAACACACACACAAAATGATCATTCAGACTGAATGGACTTGCATATAGATTTCAATGCATGATGACCATTGCATACATGAAGTTGCATGCACATATACAATAACTAATGAGAACTGCAGGAGTCAAATAGCAAATATGTACTTTAAGCATGTGGTAAGGAAGGGCAGAAACTGAACGTTATCTGCACTCTGTGTGGCCTTCATTTTCTTCAAGTCTGACCTGCAAAGACAGAGACGGTATGTAATGTTAGAAATATTATCTTGGAAGATAGCATAACTTACTGGCATAGTAGACACAGCAAGTTATGCATATGCAAATCATACGCTTCATAATTAATTGCCCTGCACAGCCTCCAAATGTTTAAATATGCTCAGCTTACAAACATATACAGAATAAAGATGGCAACATACTATAGTTACTACAGTCATTGTTAATAATACTGTAAAATCTTAATATATTGTGAGTTCTCCTTGCTGACAGTGTTGGCTAATATGAAGTTGCCATAGGTTTGCTGTAGTACCAATAATTATAGTATGTTGGCAGACATTTTTGAGGGGGTTTATTGAGCCTGAGTTAAGGCTGCCACAACGTTATATTTGCAATCTGATACGTAAAAGTTTAATAGAAAACTTTGTTTATTCGAAGCATTTTAATACATTTACAGAAAAATCAAGGAGCGAGCATGCCAATAGACACTAACATTATTAAAAATTTACGCATGTACATTTTAGCTCAGCTACATGACAAATGTCTGATATTATTTGTCATACAAGTATTAGAAATATAAGTAACTTACAATCCCGTCGTGAACATCCCGACGGTGAATATGATGCACGCACATGATAGCAGCTGCAGAAAATCCATAGACTGAAAAAGCGAAAAATATGCTTTGCTTCTGTACAGACCTGTGTAATCAAGCGAATAATTTATATTTACAAAATCTATGAATCCAGCACTCATGCAACGCTGACGTACACGTTCTGTGTTTCCGTGTTTGTAATCAGTGTGAATCGCCTCCTTCACTCTGATTGGTTATTCACCAAATGATGCTCTCTAGCGTCATTTTGTAGTCCGGTTGTAGTTTTTTTCTTTACTTTTTCTTCTTTTAAACAGAAATCAAGTAGGCCTACAAACATTTATGGCATACTTCAACGATCATATATATGTTTTTCGTGTTGATACAGCATTCTGAAGAAAAATACAAAACACACACAAAGGGGAAAAAAAGCAGAAAAAAGTTTCAGGGAATTTCTGTCCGCCATCCATTGATTTTTTTTTTTTTAAATATGCATCACAAAATGTGTTTTAACTACACTGAATACATGCATGTTGTAGCTAGTTTAATGTTCTGCAGTTATTTTTATTAAAACAGATTTCAATGGTTTCATTTTGTTGTATAGGCTAATTGTATCAATACCAACATTACCATCCTTTCATAATTTATTTTTGCATTTAAATGATATTAATCTGTGATTCATGAAAATAATAATATAAATTATTAAAGGAACTATAGAATTATTACATCTTTAATATAAGCCATACAAAGTTGTCTAAACAATAAACAAACAAATTTTTTTTTTTTTTTCAATAATGTAAAATTTATTTATATTACAATGTCAGCCCTTATGAAAATGTTTTGTCAGCAAAGAGCATGCTTGAGATGAAATTAGACATATCATTAATATAATGAATTCTATTAAATATATTTTATAGTGCATATATTTATGTACAATGTAATTTAGTAATGGCCAAAGCTGAGAAAGACCTACATAGCGAGTCCACACCAACAACTATATATTTTGACGTTTATTGCAAAGCTTCATACTTACAAACTATGGCAAAAACATGCATGTTTCATTGACATGTTTGGTTAAATACAGAAGATGTATCTTGTGTTGAATGTTCTCAAATGTCAAAGAAAAAACTGAGAACGCCAAGGAAAATGCGCAAGTTAAGTCCTGGCACCCAAGTGCCACTTTACTCTCCCCCCTGCGACCTCTCTCTTCTTTTATTTATCTCAACCCCATCTGAATGTTTGGTTAAAAGCTGTGAAGTCCTGGCCAGGAAAAAGAGATGAAAAGGGAACGAAAAAGGACAGAAAGAAAGTTTGATGGTGGTGTTCTGACAGTGTTAAACTGTAGGTCTCAACAAATTCCTGTGCTGCTCCATAACTTTGAATCAAATGAACAATATTTATAAAAAATAAAAAACATTCCACACATTTTCATAATTAACAAAATGTCTTTATTTTATAGAACTCTCAATATGTACATTTTTACATAACTATTTACACGTTTATAAACCAATACAGTACAAAACATCTTTTTACAAAAGAAATTGTTCTTTTAACTCATTTAAAAGAGAATTCAATAAACCGTTTGAATTATTTGTGCATGAAATGCTCTCTGTCATAAGGCCAGCTTCTCTCTCTCGCTCACTCACAAACAGCACAACCGATCATTCTTGTTCAAAACCAAATGTTGTGAAAGAAAACAAATCTGATCTCATCTATAACATAATGCCGGTACATTTTGTAGGGTGTGTTCACATTACAATCGCAGAAACCAACTGAAACTACAGCAACACATGATCCAAAACACAGGAAACTGTTCGATAACTGTTCTAGATTTACAAACACTGTTATATGCACGAACATCAATTCTTTATAAGGTGCACGGTCAGGGTCAGTTTTACAATAAATCCTGTGATCTTTGGCTCAAATTAGTAGAGCAAAGGTCTCTAGCAAACACAATATCTAGCCTATTGTTCTCCCTCGTGATCACAATTCCAGTTATACAGCTGATGGTTATAAGACAAGCTCTCCACACTTTAAGGTTTGTCCTGAATCACATTGGTAAATAGATTTGTGATGAATTTTCAGGTAAAAATTAACACATACGGTCTACAAAAGTAAAATAAAAAGAGCTGATGGGGGAACAGAATTATAGAATGGTAAAAACCAAAAATAAAAAATAAAAAATAAATAAAAAAAAATAAAAAAAAAGAGAAAGTTCTTTAAAAACACCTTTCTCTGGTCACATCACTCTCACAAATACAAACACGTCACTCAGCAACTTGCACACCAGCACCAAAACTTAGGTTTGTATAAAAATTCTTCATATAAAAACTATTTTCAGAGCCGGTAACCAGCACCAGCATTAAAGTCTGTTGTGTCCTAACGGACCAGCGTCCATAAAGTCTTCTCATATCAGGCTCAGTGGAGGAGCAGAAAGAGGAGTACAGATATCAACGTGACGAAACTTGAGACGGGAGCCACGCGAACACCCGAACTGCCCACGCTCCTCTGCACAACTGGGATCATGGCAATAGGGTCATCTGAAAGTAGAAGAGAAGGATGATGAGTACATTTCGTGACTGTGTAACTTGCGTCACTCTAACACCTTGGCTTGGAAAGTCTAAAAATTCCACATCTTTTCTAAAGCAAATGGACAAGACTGCCATAAGTGAGGAGAAGAGCGGCAGATGAGAAGTTCTCACCTGCTGGAAGCCTGTTTGATGGGTTATGTACACCTCCAGCAGCCTTTACTTCCATCTCATCGTCCTTCTCAACTATCTTTTTCTTGTTCTTGTTCTTGGAACCTAGAACATTAAATGATATAGTTGGACTGTTAGTAAGGCTTTGGTAATTCAGTAAAGATTGCAGAAATGTCTAGTTGGTAATGCGAAGAACTGATTTGACTCACCATGAGGTCCAACTACATCCACCTTCAGTCTCAAACACTCCTGCCCATGATGGTGAAGAGGTTTAGCTGTGGAAAGCAGAGTGAAAATTTAGAATTGGAATCTGAAGTACTATAAATTTAAATAATAATAAATTATTTAATGTGCTAATAAATGCTAATACATGAGTTTTATATTTAATACATGCATGTTGTATTTGTACGTTGGTTTCATAAGGTTTTGAAATTCATTTTCAAGAAAATGTTTAAATTTAATGACTAACATGTCATGTGGTATAAAAAGTAATGGCTTATTTTTCCCTCACACTTTAAATAAATGAGAGTGTACATATAAATCACTTTTTTTAAATAATTAAATTGAATAATTTAAATATATTTTTAAAAGGCAATCTTTTTTAACAAATATCCTGAATTATTAATGCATAAATATCATTTAGTTTTTGGAGAGTACACCACATGACATAATAATGAAAGTCTTCCTGTCACACCACATGCACTTTGATTTGGCGGACAAGTTTTTTCACATTTTTAATAAGCAGTGAAGCCATTTTTGCTAAACATATTGAATAAATTAACTGATCAAGTTTTTGGATACTTACAAATATAGTAGTAACTCTCTCCCTGGCGGAACTCCTTGCCCAGAGTGAAGGGAGTGAAGCGCTGGAACTTCTCAGAGAACTTCTCTGGAGCGTGAGGAGCGAAAGGTCTGGAACACTCCCATCGCAGCTGGTCAAAGGACTGCGACTTGCAGTTCTCATAGTCCTCCAGCTCCACCATATAGAGCACGTACCGCTCAGCCTCCTGGGATGGGATCTCGCCACGTGCGTAGTGAGGGCAGATGATGTCCAGGTAGTCATTAATGTGGACCTCCACGGTGTAATCATCCCATAGGAAACTGGAAAAAGTAAGATGAGGGAGAAAAAAAAATCCATGAATGACTGTCAAAAACTGATATACTAAACACAGACACACCTCAGGAATTAAATGGCTTAAAAAAGAAACAATGTTCATAAACAAACAGAAACAGTGATAGGAAAAGGCCTCAGGCAAGCGTCATCAGTGCAAATCAAAAGTGAGAGCTACACCCTGATGCACGTGTGTGAGTAACTGGTGTTCACCCTTCACCTGCTGCTTTTATTTGGGTGAAACACCCTGTAAAATCCCTCTTTTCTTTTTCTCTCTTTCTGCTCTGCGTTTTGGTGTCACGTTGGGTGAAGGAGTGGATAGGGAAATTGTCCAACTGTGTTTTTCTTCATGAAAAGATTTCCTTTTAATCATTTTCTCTTAATTACCATATGTATTCTTGCTTTGTTTTGTAAACCTCTATCAATTTTTCTGTTCAATTATTTCACCTTAAATTTTAGAATGAACTTGAATAAATCTCTCTTTTTCAGCTAATGTTTTGAAATTGAGAGAAACCCCTTACGGGGGTCCCCTTTTCAAATATATTTTACAATATAAAGGCTGCTTTATATTTAAGTACAAAGCCTCTTTTAGACTGCATGAAAAAATATTTTAAATATATAATTACATTAAAACAAAAGCACTGAAGCCAAGGCAATTTACTTGCATAATATCTGGAAAATATATACTTTTTTTTTTTTTTTTAAGCCTAAAGAGTTTTATATACATTTTCAACATATTTCTTGGACATCTTGAAAACCTCTTCCTTGTTCTCTTGGTAACCGAGATGGAGCCGCTTAGACTGACTGGCTCTTTGAATCGGCTCTACGTGTTTTTACAGCCTTCTTCTCTGTCTGTCTCTCATTTTATTGTCGTCTCATTTGCTTTTCTCATTTTAGTCTGATCTAAGCTTCCCTGCTGCTGTTACCAGATGTACAAATGACAAATCCACAGGCCTTTCAGTATGATGTTCTTTCTGTGTCTTTGCTTTCATGTTGTCATTGATTTAATATAGTGAATTTTGTCTGACATAACACAACATATCTGAAAAAATTCTTAATACACTCACTATAGATACCAGACCATAAGATGCCACTGTTCAAAGTACTGCTTAAAGTATCTGATTGGCTCATTAGCTTTGTGACTGCTATAAAATGTTATACGACATCACATTTCCATACACCCAAAATCTTCAAACCCAAATCACATTACCATAACATTTACTCACATGGCCCTCATGTGAACCGCCATTAAAACACAAGGCGGCCTCTTTCCCCCCAGTATGCCCTTTGCTCTATTACTTTCTCCCTTTTGGCACATGTATTTGTTGTTGTTGCCATCAGGAGCCGTGGTTAAATGACGGACAGACACAAAGGCTCCTGACGGGCCCCCGACAGGCCCCCGTTGTCCATTCCAACCCCCTTCATCTCTCTCTCTCTTTCCCACTGTGCCTCTGCGGTAAGCATTAGCCGACCTGTCTAAACAGCCTCGCGGTCTATTCAGACAGGGGGTAAACATACACATCATTGCACTCATTAGCGCCGCTTAATGCAGAGATTAGAGTCAGTCTCGCGCAGCTTCTAATCAGCAGTGTGTTCAAAAGACAGGGTGTACGCCTTGCTAAGCCAGCTGACTTTACTGTGTGTGGGAAAGGTGTTTTTTTAGTGTGTATTCAGTATGCCAAACAACAATCAACAAGGTGATGAGACCAAGTAAGGGTGGATGTGTAGCTGGACAAAGTGATTCTAAAACAGAAATCAGTGTGAATGCTTTGGCGTTTCAGTTTAGCGCTTTTTCTTGAGAACAAGACTGATTGCCCCGTCTCACTTCCTCTGAAGTCCCTTTGAAGCAGCTAATCTGGAGCTGTTTGAAACCTGGTGGCAAGATCAAGACAACACCACAAATTGGGTGTCATTAACTCATCCCCCAAACATCAGTCTAAGGTACCGGGTCTAGTACTTTTTTGGTCACTAAGGTGTTTGCCTTGAGATGCACAATATCGGTTATTGGCTAATATAAATGTATATTATTATAATGGCTAATATACATAAATATTCCTGATAAATGTCATGAAACATCATTATATTTATGTATGGGGAAAATAATTGTATTACTAGACATTGGGTCTATTATATATCTTTAAATTTTATTATGACAATTTCATAAATTCATAGAAATTTTGTATCCTGTACATTGTGATGCCATATATTTTCTTTAAATATAATAATAATAAATGTATTTTTCATTCTGTACATTATAATGTTGTAATGCCCAAATACTCTTATAGCATTTAAAATTACTTTAGTTTGTAGTGTTTTTTAATTTTATTTATTTTGACATGAATTGGCCATTTATCAGAAAATAATTGACTTATCTCTGCATCTCTAGCTTGATTTCATACTGAGAGGGTCTGGTGGGCCCTCACACTATGATTCCCATGGCCATCTAATCTCTCTGAGCTGATCCAAGGCCAGCCGCTGATAGCTCAAACAATCACAGAGCAGCTCTGTTGTGCTTTTTCTCCTAGTGAGCGGTCACTTCAAACGCCGCTCTGCCCACGGTTTCCCGTGTGACACTTCGCTCTGTGATGGGCCGAGCGTGAAAGTGACGCTGTTGTAAGAGGGGCATGGATCCATGTAAACATCACACATTTCAGGGGAGTGTCTGTACCTGCGGCCCCTGGGGGCCACATCACTCATCTGTTTATCACAAGACAAAGAGGAGCCTGTGTTTAAGTGTTTGCGTGTGGGCTTAAAGAGACTGGGTTTAAAGTTGCACTTAGTAATTTGTTTACGCAGACTAATTAGGTTGGTCACGTGAGCCGACCCACTCATTGTAGAATAAAACAGCATTTATTATGCTACTAATATGACTGGAGTCTTCATCTTACGTGTCAAAGTCAAAAAAAAAAAAATTCACTAAGGATGCATTAAATTATTCAAAATTGTCAGTAAAGACTTTTACACCATTACAAAAAAAATCGGAAAAATAGACAAGTTCCACAAAAATATCAAGTAGCACAACGGTTTTCAATATTGATAAGAAGAAATGTTTCTTGAGCACCATATTAGATTGATTTCTGAAGGATCATGTGACACTGAAGACTGAAAATTCAGCTTTGCCATCACAGGAATAAATTACATTTTGAAATGTATTAAAATAGAAAACAGTTCTTTTAAATTGTAATATTATTATTATTATTATTATTATTATTATTATTATTATTAATAATATACAAAATTGCTGTTTTACTGTTTACTGTTCAAATACATACACACAAAAAACAAAAACGAACAAAAAAAAAAACTACTACTTTATATATAAAACTAAAGTTTAACTTGCACTAAGATACATCTTTGTCCCCTTTCCTCTCAATAGTTTGTCTGCTCACCCCCTCTTTCACTTTTGGCTGAATGTGAAACTGTCAGGCAGGTCAGTAATGTCAAAGTTCAGGGTCAGATTTTTCAGACACACCCTTACACAGTCAGCAGGGCACACACACACACACACACACACACAGAGAGAGAGAGAAGGCCAGCACTGTGTGCTTCAGAACAGATGTACTCACTGCCAACTGCACTATACTCGCTGTCAGCAGTTGAGACACACACACACACACACACGCATTTGAGGGTTCGGTTACTGAAAACCTTTAAGACCTGCTGCTTGTCATGACAAGTATTATGATCCTATTTTAGTGGCTTGTTCTCACACTATCAAGTAATAAAACCTGTCTGTTCAAGCGCGTGCACGAAACTTTCACGCTATTTGTGTCTGTCTGGCTTTCTTTCTCCACTACAAGTATAATATACAGAGACGTCTCAGTTTTACGCCTTCGTCCCGTTAAAGTCTGACAGGTTCAAGGTGCTAAGTCACCACTAACTCCTTTTCACCTCACCGCTCTCTCACTTTCTTTCCGAGCAGTATGTTCTCGTATTGTCCTTCTCGTCGATTACATGCCAGTAATTACCCGAGCCGTAGTGGAACGGGTCGGAATGCCAGCCAGCTAATCCGCTCTTCCAAACCAGGGATTATCACACTGAGCACACGGATCACACCGCTGCTATTCACCAGCACCAGACTTATCCAATATGGCCCGTTTGCAGGGGTTAATGTGGGGGTGGGATTGTTACAGATACATGTTTCAAGTCAAGATGGAGTGGGGGTAGGGCTGCACAATATATTGTATTTATTGAAATATCACGATATGCATATCACAGTGGTTTGAGATTATAATATTTTAATACTTTAAGTTAAAGTGAAATAAATGATTGTCTCACGTACACACTAAGAAAAGTATTTAGCGTCCATTTTGTGTTAATATGAAGGAATTTTCCATACTGTTATTTCACAGGCGTTTACCTGTATTTTGAATTAAGCTCTGCTCTGCTTTGTGTTGTGTTTTAGGGTTAAAAGGAAATGTCTGTAAACTTAACGGATAATGTCCTTGCAAAAAATGACCAGTACCTTTCCTGTTTTCTAGTGATTTTTAAAATTATTGTACCCCATATTGCAAGTTATTGCATATCACATTTTTCTTCAGTATCATGCAGAAGTGGATGTCATGTGATTATATGGATATTTCAGTAAGACTTTGTGTGGTTTAGAGCAGACAAACAAAATGTCACCCCATCGATCACTGTCCTTTTGCTCCACCCCTATCTGTATATAGATATCTTTCTTCCATCACCCCCTTTCTCCATCTTCTCCACCCTCTTTCTTTCTCCATTCTGTTTAAAATCACATTATAAACTTGGGCCTCTTCATTCAGGCTAATTTTTTTGAGAAACACTCCTTTCTTTCTATCTGACCTCTAACCCGTCACCCATCCCCCTGTCCTATCTTTCTCAGTCCGTTCCTTACAAATGTCTGCTTTCCCCCTCCTCCCTTTCTCTTTCACTTTTAAATGGATGCTAATTGCCTGCTGATACGCTAGCTTGTTGTTTGGTAGCATACTGTGAGCTTTATTCAAAGTCAGCACCTTTATCACAAAAAGTACCTGTGAAATAATAAACTGAAAACAATATAGTCATTGAGAGAAATGAAAATGATCATCAAGTACTGTAAGCATTCTCTAGGTGGCGACAGTGTGCTGCTGAACACGCTGTAGGCAATTGCTTAACTTGAGGTAAATAAGTAACACCAGGAAACAAGTTTCTGGTTCTTTTGTTTACATTTGTGAGCTCACACAGGTCACACATTTTACTACACCGACAATTACACAATCTAGCACACTACAGACAGAAAAACAGGAAAACTCCAACTCAACAGGGCAGTGGGAATCAAAACAGTAATCAGGGGCTGAACAAGATAGACAAAGGGGGCTGTGTGGGAAAAAAAGTGCACGGAAAGATGGAGCAGGGAGGGTATAAGGACATATAAAGAGAAATAGTAAGGAAGTCTGGGCTGGAGATAAGAAGAAGAGAGGAAGAGCTCAGAATAAGGGGCTTTAAGGGTTAAAACCGAAAGAAATGTAAAAACAGTCCCAGAGTCATTCATATACATAAAACCGATTATTATTTTTATTAATCATCATTACTTAACCAGTTGAAACCCTAAAATGGAATACTAATCTGCGATTAGATATGATCTGGAAAGAGCTACGGTTTCATAAATCAATCAACCGCCAAAATGGTTGAACATTCTATAATGCTTTGTGGAATTATGGATTATATTTTCCATACACATCCATTTCTGTGTAAATTGGGATTATACAGCACTGGATTACACTGGAGTCTATAAATATATATAGTGATCTCTGTATGAATGGGTCATCCAGCCAGATTACACACATCTACGTATAATCTGAGGCTGAACCGCCCGTTTCACAGATTACAGACCTGCCTATATTGCTGGCTGTGTTTGTGTCTATGAGACAGAGAACAAGGGGGTGGGTAGGGGTAAAGAAGATAGATAGATTTATAGCCTGTCTGTGGAATCTGTCTGGATATGTACACTGATCTGTCTGCTCCCCTCCTCCTCAAGACAAAACAGCACTAAATGCCCAGATACATGTACAAGATCAAACAAAGAGAATGTGGCGAGGAAGGGATGGACAAAGAGGAAATGGGGTGGACAATGAGTGGACAGCTGAAAGGTCAAGTATAGCAACATGTTTGCTGGAAGGAATCCCAGTCTACTAAATATACTCTAATCGCACATTCCCCCTGCATGCGAGCCAGCAAAACTTTGACGAGGGAACACACATGCATATGACAACATGTATGCGAAAATAAACACGATTCAGGTCAGAAGTAATTATTTGATGATGCTAACATGACAAGACTGTACACTTCCCCTTCAGCGCGCTCAGCATGCAAGCGTAGGCATGCAACGGGCACAAATACAGACCGTCATACAAACAACGTCCATATGTCAATCCGGACCTGAAAATCCAGTCTCCTCGAGGCGCAGACTCATGCACATACCCGTCAAACCAGAGCAACAGCTCGCCAAAGGCCACGTGCAGAAGATTAAATCATTACTGTTCACTCACACCCACTCAGGTACAAAAACAGTGTGTTTTTGTGTTTGTTTGCGTGCAAGCGCTTTTACAGAATCTGATGATCACGCCAATTAATATTTAACACCTATCTGCCATTGATTAGTCAAGCCTGACTAATCCACTTATATACTAACTGATTAAGTTTCACGGGTTGATTGAACAATCACTGGCTTTGATGGAAGTCGTTAAAAGGAAAGATAAGCAAAAGGAGAAACCCAAAAATCAGATTAATGGAAATTGTTTCTTTTTTTTCTTAGAATTTAAGATTAATGGAAAAAGACGCAGTCAAAACACAGTTCCCACCACACCTGCCAGATTATGACCAGCTCAAGAAGGGATTATATTTACAATTCTATTGTTTTATGTGTGGGTGTTTGTTTCTAACCTTTTCAATGCTAATAACGCAATATTGTCATGTTCTCTGTGTATGTGTGCAAGAACGAGAGCTTTAAAAGAAGAGATCTGCACAGTTTTCTAATGTAGAGATTTTGTGATGGCTTAGCGTTTTGCTATTACAAATTTTCTTGTTGTGGTTACGCAACCCTTTTCTGTGGATGTGGACCATGTCGGGATTAGGGACTGGACCACGCACCAAACTGCTGCCCATATAATCCCCTCCACCTCTTTTTCCTCCATCTCCATCGAATTGTCGAACTCAGATTACCAATCCTTCTTTTTTTATACCCTAATCCAAGCAGCTACTATTACTCCTTCACTTTCTCTTCCACCTCATTCTTTTCACAGCAGGTCCTAAAAGAGTTTGGTCTCCATTACATGATTTCTTGAAGCCATCCCTCCTTCTGTCTGTCTTCAGGAACAGCTGCTGCTTCTCTCTCTATCTCTCTCTCTGCTGGCTGATAGTGAGCCAGGCCCTTCTGAGACCATGTCTGGTTAAGGCTGGTACACACATGTTGCGCAACTACGACATTGATAAATTACTCACTGAAAGCAGACTGAATCAAAACAGATGGTGTGAATCACCTGTGACATCATGAAAACTTCCAATCGGGTCATGACTGCGAGTACGGATTCATTCCGGTTATCACCAGTTAACTTTCATGACAACAGGTTTATCAATGCGCGTACGTGAAAAATTCAGGTGAAAGTCGATGACAACCAGAAGCGGGAAAAAGATGCCAGCACATGGTCAAAGGTTCTGTTTCACAGTCAACAATCCTCTGATATCCACAAAAGCCCATTTTCTTGTTCTTGAGTTTCCTGCTAAAAGCGTAATAAATAGCTCTGATTGCTGTCATTTGTATTGATCTCTCTAAAGTGCCTGATGACCTATCCTTTCTCACTACGAGGTGAGATTACAAATGCAATCATTTGATGAAACACACATCAAAGTGCTTTAGAGTTTATACAACCCCCGATCTGTAAACTGTAACAGTAACAACATAATATCATACTAAGAGTAACAAGATACCTCCCATAAAAAGCGCAAGCTACTACTAGATATATTAGTCCAGTGTGCTCATGTCTGTTTATTTATTGCTGTGTGTATGTGTCTGTAAACGTTTGGCTATATTTACTAAAAAAAATTGCTGTAGGCTACATCTACAGTTTTTGTGTGAGGTATAAAGTATGGTAAATATCAACTAGTAAGACAGCCTGTCAATAAAATGCCCACACAAATATAGTGAAACTAACATGTGTATGTATATTTAGGCTGATCTGTCTGTCCATCTGTCTGGTTTCTTTCCATGTACATCTCTGCCCAGCTGCTGTCTCTTTTACAGTAATTATCATGTCATTTATAACACATATTAAAGGTTAGACTAGAGGCAGAGATAATAATCAAAGCAATGAACTAACAGTACTTGCAAGCCAGGGTAATGATTTGCCAGGTTAAAAGTTATATGTTGACCTAAACATGCTAATTTCCCCATAGTATGAAAACAGAAACAACAAAACATTGCATACACCAGAATAAAAAAAAACTATTTAGAGTGCCAATGCAGTTCATATAATACGTAATTCATTTAATAATATACTGCGTACTTTGTGGTTAGTTTACATACACGCTTTTAGTTGGACAACGTGTGTCAGTGTAGGCTACTATGCAGAGATTTCAGATATCACAGAAGAATACTAACAAGAGTTACATCATATAAAGGCAAAATGATTTCTATAAAGGTGGAAACGATTGCTAAATAGTACATCGGAAAGGAGCATGCAGTAAAATACTTACTTTGCGTTCGAGCTGTTCCAGTAAACACTGTGTCGCTCCGCAGACGCGTACCAGGCGCTGACGCTCACCGCAACACACACCACCCACAGAAAATCCATTGAGTCCGGGATTGGGATATAATGCTATTTAAGGGAATATACACGAGTGCAAAGGTTTGTTTTGCACGTTGAATATGCACTACTGCAGTACAAGAATCGCTGAAACACTATTGATTCGGTTTGCTTGAATAACAGGTTTGTATGAGTCTCTAACAGAAACAGTCGCGGTTATGCCTGAAGAAATGTGCGCTCAGTCCGCTTTATCAATCAGCTGCATAAGCCACGCCTTCAAATGCAAGCAGCCAATGAAAACATTGACGCTTTTTTAGACACGCCTCTACGCACCACAGGCTGTCAATAGAAGTGAACAGATTATGACAAATAAATCAGTGCTGTTTTAGTCTGTGTGTGTATATATATATATGTATGTGTGTGTGTGTGTGCGTGTGTGTGTTTATTGATATTTAGATTTTTAGTCATTTTGTGCTTTGTCTTTTTCATTATTTTTGTATTACTAGTATTTTGTTCAGCCTTAGTTTGTTTATTTCCAGTTAGTAGAGGCAACATTTCTAATATTAATATATTATATTTTATATCAGCTTTATTACAGTTAACAAAAATCTTTCCAATAGTTTTACTTTCAGTTAACAATAATAACCCTGAAATAAATTTCCAGCATTTTTAAATATAAAAATTTAGTTGTCTAACTGGCTACTTAATATTTCCATCTAAACTTTTTATAAGTAAATGTGTATATGTATATATGTATATTTGTTTTTTTATAAAGTAACATTTATTTATTTTTAATAATAATATTTTTCATCTATATGCCTTTTTTCAGGTTTTCCTAAATACAAGCCTGAAATGGCTAGATTTCTACGGTGTATGTTTACTGGACATAACCCTGTTCCGCATTAATCAGTATGACAGAAAGTTGAGTAATTTACCGTGGGCAGTCTTTTTCAGTTATGAAATATTACATTTGGGAACTGTGCATTGTGTAGAGTGACAAACAAAAGCAGGCTTTTCCTGGGTATCAATCAAAAAAACATAATCCCTAAAATACCCTTTTACACCTGATAACATGATGACATCTGCACTACAGTCATCAGGGCTTTTCCCCCTCATCCCACCTCCACAGGGGGTCCCTCTAATCCAGGTCTGGATACTCATCCTAGGGTCACAATGGAAAGGAATTATCCTCACGTATGTCCAGGTTTTTGACTTGAGGGTAGAAAGGTGAGCCAAGTGGAAAGCGTGTTTACCTGCGGACTATTTTGGGCTGGGCTAGGCAGGGCTGGGCAGGCTCATGCATGTTCCATGTTGTTGAAGGATTCAGTTCGGGACGATTAGTCAAGGAGTGTATATATGAGTAAGGGTGCTTTTCCGTCTGCTTTGAGAGCAATGCGTCACCTTGGCCAGGTGAACAGGGACAGTATGGATATAGTTTATGACTAGTCTGAGCGTTGCAGAATAAAGTATGCTTATGAGCTCCATCGGCGTAGGAGGTACAGCTCGGAGCAAATGTTCAGGAACAGATCTACCCACAGCAGGCTTCCCTTTACAGCCGGGCTTGGCATCGAGCACTGAGCTCTATCACAGTCTATGACAGAAGCTGAAATTCCTCTCAGTCTTATTCTCTCTTTTCTTTGCTCTTGTACACACTGTCTTTTTTGTTCTCTCACTTTCCTCCTACACAGTAGCCGATGCAGTCTATAAAGTGTGGATAGATCTGAGTAGGACTGTTTAGCATTTGTTGGGCCATACTGTCAACTTGTGTGTGAGAGTGTGCGTGTATGCGTATGAATGTGAATGGGCAGTTGTCCAGCGTTCCGAACGGTGGCTGAACAAAGGCCGCATTTGAATAACGGACTGCATCTTTACAAAGCCATCAAGGTGTAAACGACTTCACTATTCAGCCTGGAAACCCTGCATCCAGTACAACACAAATTCTCTAATGTCCTGTTAATGTTAGTATGTAAAAGTGCTCCATTGTTATTGCAGCATTCAGCCAAACTGTTAATTTCAATGGGCCTCAGAGTCATTTAGCTAGGGCAACTTTGAGGCAACTGCTTGCAGGATATCCCAACAAAGCATTCATGATGAAAAATGAGAAGAAAGACAATTTAATAACAACACCTTATGAAGTGCTGTTTAGAGTTAATTTAGCGTTTAAGCTGTCAAGTTGCTAATGCATATCCTCGTGGGCTCAGGAGATCTTATCTGTGCAACAAAGAAAATTATTCACAGCTTTGATTAGCTTCTAACTTCAGATGGGAATGATGAAATATCTCATGAATGATGAAATATCTCATGAAAAATGTATTTATTCCTCATCGTGAAACAAGCCCATAGCTGTTATCCTGAGCTGAATTTGTCTCTATGGAACACTTACTTTGTTTGTTAGTTGCCTGACATGCAAAATTAGCTACATAGTTATGCAACAAAAGAACTGGCAACAATAATAACACTGACAAACTTTGGTCAACCTTTACATGCTTCAAGCTGTGTCTGCCCTTTGGGCACCATCAGAAACTATTTATATGCACAATGTTTTGTTTTCTAGGCCTCACCTGAGTCAATAATTACTGAGATATAATATACATTTTTTGCTAATAGCACGTAACACTTGCTCCCGGAATGGCGAAATGGTTGGAGTGGGTGGCTTAATGAATCTGTGATCAATATGGAAAGGGTGGTTATGTGGTTATATGATAAAAGGTGAAGACCTAGGTAGGGTGTAAGAGCCGTTGAGGGTTTGGTTGGAAATGGGAGTGGATCTCTGTTTCGTTGCGTTCAGATACACCCAGAGGCATATAGAGAACTTGATATTGTGAAACACTGAGAGGGAGAGATGAAAAGATGGAAAGAAAAAATACTGGAGAGCAAAATAGATTTACTTTGAAAATTGCATAATATAAATGAACAAAAGTGATGGATGACCTGGAAAACGGAGTAGGTGTTCATGTAGGAGAAAATCAACAGTTAGAGAACTAAATATTCAGAGTGCAAAAATAGAGAATATTGATGGCCCATATAGGATCATCAAGCAGTTTTACCTATGGACTGCTGCTACAAAGAAACTTTCCACAATGATCTGGTGTTAGAAAATGGCCATATATAATGTCATATATAAAGTTTAATATATTTAAAGGTGTATTCCTGATAGCAAAGCTGAATTACTCCAGTCTTCAGTGTCACATGATCCTTCAGAAATCATTCTAATATAATGATTTGCTGCTCAAGAAACTTTTCTTCTTCTTATTATTATTGTTGTTGAAAACGGTTGCGCTGCTAAATATTTTTTTGGTAACTGTAATTTAAGGATTTTTTTTTGATGAATATAAAGTTCATCAGAGCATTTATTTGAAATCTTTTGTATTATTATTAATGACTTTACTGTCACTTTTGATCAATTTAATGCAGCCTTAATGAATCTTTAAGAAAAATTACTAACCCAAACTTTTGTATATTTCTTTTTTGAATAAAAAACATATTCATTTTGTACATTTGGATGTACTCTACTTTGCCACCCAGAATTCAGAAAATGCAGCTAAACTGCTTCCAGGTTTACTCAGATTTTCTACATTGTCTCAGACTTTTGGTCTTCTCCGGGTGTATGAGAATATTTCTTATTCATGCATGTGGACACATGTACTGAGAAACAGTTTTAAAATGAATCTGGCAAGCTGTATTGAAATCAAAGCCTGTTTTCTATGAGGTCATCAATTAGAAAAGCCGCAGTCTGACCCCATGGCACACATACACACTTCTGTCGCCCTATTTAACTCCCTGGTTGGTCACACTCTGTCTCATTGCGGCACACTCCAACAAGCTGTTCTCTTTTTGCGGATACAATAGGATGATCCCTCATTAGCATACAGGTGGTCTGCATTGTGGACCCGGCTCTGGTTGAAGGCACACTCCTCTACAATGGAGCTCCTGTTACTCCATAAGGGGCAAATTAAGGACCACGAATGCATTCAAAAGCTGATGTTCACACATACTCGCACACTCCTGTTTCAACTCTTAAACACAGGTCAATTATTAACTGAACTATTCTCTGCACAGACATTCAGTCATTTTCTCTGCCTCTTTAGTCATTTATCTTCGTCTTTTCTCCATGTGTCCTTTCTTTGGTTCTTGAAGCACTCTTAATGTTTACTACCTCATTGCCTCATCTAATCCTAACTTGTTTAATCCTAACTTGTTTAATCCTAATTTAACTTGTCTAATCCTAACTTGTTTGCTTGTTTGCTAATTTTCTCTACCTATGCTTGAACTTTTCTTCTCTTCAAATGAAAATATTTGTTTTTGATCTGAAAGATCAATTTTACCCGTCTCATTTTATTTACTTATTTATTTATATAAATGTGCATAATTATAGTAGGTAAAAGTGTTTAAAACACTGGCAGAAATCATGCATTCACTAACTCACTCAGGAGATCATTTGCTTTAAACTGAAAATTTGATCATCACACCTTTATGTCATTTGAAACTCTTATGAAGAAATACATGAAGATCACAAAAATCATGAACTTCATGTTGATCTTATTTTAGAAAAAAAGTGTCATGTGGCATTTTTTAAGGGAGCACCAATGGCAGTCCTGGCCCACATGCCTCATCAAAAAAGGCACGACATGTTTTGTTTTTTAATTCAAACTCTTTAATGTTTTAATACCAGCCAGTTCTCTAGGTTTCTGGCACATTCTTGTCTATTTAAGCATGTTTCTCTTGCTCACTCTCAGTTTGCATAAAGCCTCTCTAAATTTAGAGGTGGTCAGAAGGCTTAGTGTTATGATTATGAATTTTCTTGTTTTGGTTATGCAAGCTTTATCATGAATATGGACCATGTCAGGATTAAAAGCAGCAGATGAAAGATTGGTCTATATGCCAGACGCTGCCACGGTTTCTCTATTTCTCTCTCTTTATCTTTTATCTCTCTTTCTTCTACAGCACCTCCTCCATCACACACACACACACACACACACACACACACACACACACACACACACACACACACACACACACACACACACACACACACACACACAACCACCACTAGTAATTATCATCCATATCTGATCTCTGGTGTTTTTTAACTTGCTTCATCAGGTGTCGTCTTTCCTCATTCTGTTCTTACTGATCAGTTATTTTACTTCTGTGTTTCCTGGTTTTCTTTAATGACACTCACATAAATACACTCAGACTTGTGGGGATGGTTCTTAAATCATTGTATGTCAAATAAAGAGAGAAAAAAAATGCTGAACAGTTGATTTGTAAATGTCAGACTGTAAAATTGTAAGACCCCAACTGTTTAAACAAGAGTTTGCATGCCCAGTCTCTACATTTATTCCCAGCAAAAGTCTGAACAACCACAACTTTTGGTTTTAGGAGCCGAGCCAATATGACAATAATTAGAAAAGCAATATTCATTGTGACTGACCGAGTTGTGAAACTGGGTGAGTAGAGAAAAAGAAATCACTGACTGTGCTGTTGTCATGACATTCTTGTTTCTGTCGGCTGTGCATGAGAACAAACAAGTGTGCAGATATACTGAACCGAGTATTGTTCATGCGGTTCTGATTCCTGTCTAAACAGATGGAATAAAATATGTGAGATGCTCTAAGAAAACCTGTACATTTATAATTTATAATAATATGTTTCATTTACACTACCATTCAAATGTTTTACCAAGATTTTTATTAATGTTTTTGAAAGTCTCTTGTGTTCACAAAGGCTGCATTTACTTGATCAAAAATACAGAAAAACAGTAAAATTGTGAAATATTATTGCAATTAAATATAACTTTTTAAAAATGCAATTCATTTCTGTGATGGCAAAGCTGAATTTTCCGCATCATTACTCCAGTCTTCAATGATCCTTCAGAAATCATTTTAATATGATGATTGGGTCCTCAAGAAACATTTCTTATTATTATCTATGTTGAAAATAGTTGTGCTGCCTAATGTTGTTGTGGAAATCTGTCAGGATTATGTTCTGTTTCATTTTGATTCCATGGTTTTTCTTGTCACTGTTTTGCCTGTGTTCCCCATTCATTTGTTTTTATGGTTACCAATGAGATTATTGATTAATCCCACCTGTCTCTTGTTCAATTCCTCAGTATTTCTAGCCCTCAGGTGATACTGTTCTTTGTCTTGCACTGCACCACTGTTACGTGATCTCCAGAGTTCTCTAATGTGGATTATCTTCATTGACTACATTTACATGTGCACCAATAATGCGATTATTTCTAATAATCAGAGTAAGGTCTTAATCACAGTAAGATGTTGACATGACACAAGCAGAACTCTTCACTCCAGTTTACATGCAATTTTCATTATTCTGATTATTTGCTAATAAGTATGGTTATACCACACTCAGATAGGCATACAGTATGCATGTTATTGGCAATTGTTTTAATCTACTCACATCAAATTCAAAATAAA
Organism: Rhinogobio ventralis; assembly: GCA_039654625.1. Taxonomy (NCBI): domain Eukaryota; kingdom Metazoa; phylum Chordata; class Actinopteri; order Cypriniformes; family Gobionidae; genus Rhinogobio; species Rhinogobio ventralis. The sequence goes on from CM077201.1 coordinate 21,011,693, forward strand.
TTTTTATGGATGTACTGCATATTATTCAATGCATGGTTTGCCTACACTCTTCGCACCGTCTGGATGAAGACACGGAGCAGATGCACAGGGAGTTGTGCTGACAGAGTTTAGTGATTTAGAGAAGAGAAAACTTCAAAATAGTGAGCATGTTTACATGCACACCAGTACGCTGAAAAATCAGCTTATTGAAATAACCTGTTGTCCGGTTTTACATGCAAACCAATAACCTGACAACACAAGTAAACCACGTTTAGAAGGCATTATTAATAAATCAGGTTATTTCATGGGAGTGACATCAAAACCTAATAATTTGTGTATCTGACTCCAAGTATTTCATTTGTTATGTTGGTTATGATGTTAAATAAAGCATTAAAAACCAAAGAAGAGTATTGCAACATCTCAGCGAGAAACTTACGGTTCATATATTATCCTCTTATGCAGTTATAGATGCAGCATTTTGACTGTACCACTTCTTCTGCTGCACGAGATGAGAACACTTTTATAATTTTATTACTGGATCAAGAATGAGTCTTACATGCTGGGCCAAATCGGTGTAAGGGGCAAAAATCTAGATGTGATGTGAAGAAAAACGGGTTATTAAGCATAACTGGGTTAAGAATGTGCATGTAAACGCACTCACTGTTTTGTGTTTATCAAAAAGTAGTACTGCACTGAAATAAAACAATGAGTAAAGTTGATTTTTCTTTTGCATGAAGATTCTTAAGCAAATTTCACATATGCAATTAAGTAAAATCTAAAGTTATATAAAATAAACAAAGAAAATAAGTAACTTTAACTTAGCCAGTTAAAGTTTGTTGAGTCATTTCTTTTTAGTGGAAGTTTATGTGGCAATACTCTATTTTAAGTACATAACAACATGTGCATGCATTAAAGTGCATGCATTACTGTGGTTGCAAAAAAAATTACACCAAAAAGAAAAAGAAAAAAACATTCAGGAAATACAATCAGCTAGATGGCCAGATATGTGAAAAAGTTTGATGCATTACGCCACCAAGACTCACTTAAACTCAACATTTTCTTTCCGTCCTCAGGTCTCTTTGTCTCAGCAACTCAACACGTGTTTGCACTCAATCCATCAGCAGTGAAAGACACATATTCAAGGATCCCAGATGGGCTGATTTTATTGTGGAGGCGAGACACGACGGGTGACAATTTACACACACTCACGATCACTGATCACACATCACTGTATGTGTATATTTGGCTTTCTGTGATGTTCAAACACAAGAACAAAAGATATAACAGGAACAAGGCAGACAGAGGGATGCTGGATCATGCTCTGAGCTGAAGTGTAGTCATTGTTTTGAGAATCACCACCATGACTCAGTCGAACACAACTGCATACACACTGATACACTTTTTTAAAAACCTTAAATGCTTTTGATTATGTATCTGCATTAAAATAGAAGTAGCATTGTCATACAGTCAGATGCCAGCATTACTGGAAAGCACATGCTGAATAGAAATGAGAATTAGAAACGATCATGCTCCAGGTTTGTTTTTCATGCCACAACAGATGCTTCCTAAGCTTTGCATATGGCATCACAAATCTGCCATAAAACTTGAATTAATAATGGAAATTTTTTATGCCTTTGAGCGACAATAGGGACACATTGGTATCACATGGGGCTATCATCACCGATGTCAAACGTTTGATTCTCACAACATGATTACTATTAAATGCATTCTAAGCATATGCCAAATGCATACACCTCGATGTACTTCCTGCTTTATGTGCATTTGTAGCTGCTGAGCTGAACTGTAAGTGAGGTGTTAAATGGCGAAGGCTGATTTAAATTCATGAGGTCGTGACCTGGTTGAGCTTTACACTTCAAACATGCTGTAGTGACTGGTGTGTTCATGAACATGTGTATCATAAAAATACACACATTCCATAACTGTTGTAACATTAGAGTATATTCTGTAAATACATGCTCAAGAATGTTTGCCATATGCTGCACAAATCAATCCAATTTAATCCGCTGAATTTAAAAGACCTATAGGCCTATTTAGGACTGCCAAAATGTTTAATCATGCTTGCTCAAGAAACATTTCTTATTATCACTGTTGAAAATGTCTTTTGAACAAATGTCTTTACTGTCAGTTTTGATCAATTGAATGCGGCCTTGCTGAATAAAAAAGCCAAACTTTTGAAAGGTAATGTATCATGCATCCCTAATAACTACAGTTTTGTATGATTAATCATTTTAAAGGGAAAATATTCAGTTCCTTTTAAATAAAAGAAAACAAAATAATAGGCCTTTGTGTAATTATTCAGTTCGGGAAATTGTGTGGGTGACAAATAGTGTAAATTTATGCAGTGCTCTTTACTCATCTCACAACAGTCTCTGCATCTGTCAAAGCCCAATTGAAAAGCAAAAAAAAGATACAATAATGAAAATTATTATTATTCAATAATGGAAAAAGCTTTCTACACAGTTTTTGCACTTCCATTAAGAAGTATATGCTAATGGCCTTCAGCTAACGTTCAAATTTTATTAATGATATTAGGGTGATATTTTACAATAATAACTGATCATTTTTCTTCACTATTCAGGAATGCAGACTTTTTGAATGTTGTCAGTCACATGGAACGCAGTGAAGTGGAATTAAAAAAACTTTTACATTTAAAAAACGAGTGCAGCATGCACGAGACGCTGCTAAAAGACACCATTCAAACACCGTCTAAGGCTCTCGAGATCCAATTTCCTGAGAGCTTAGTTCCAACCCTGATCAAACTCACCTGCCTGTAGCTTTATAGTAATCCTGAAGACCTTGATTAGCTTGTTCAGGTGTGTTTGATTAGAGCTGGAGCTAAACTTTGCAAGAAAATGGATCTTGAGGGTGAGAGTTGCCCACCCCTAGTCTAGGGCAAAAGCAGTGCAGTGGAAAGGGAAAAAAAACGTGTTCTGTGTGGACGGCCAAAGGTTTCAATCAGTTTTAAATAGGCCTATCACACAGAACAGAATGAAAGTTATTTGATTAAACAGTGAATCGAAATTGGTGTTACATTTATGCAGTGTAACGTGTTACATTCAATAAACAAGAAGTTAATATTGAAGAAGTTAATATTGAATAACTTACAGTTTAGGCACATTATTTCCAGTTGCTTTTATGATTCAAATAGTCATTTATTAAAGATAGCCATTTGTTTTGTTCCTGAATGAACCCATGTTTTGAACAAATCGGTTGACTCACTCATAAAGTTGTCATTTGCCACCACCTAGACCTACTGGCGTAATGATTGACAGTCTGTCTGGAATGCACAAAAAAAAGAGTGATACAAACAGTTTCGGCGCAGACGAACTGGACAAATTCCTAATGCCTTTTTTTGCACTGCAGGAATTGGACGTCATGTGTCGTTCCAAACACAAACGATATTAATCCCTTCAGCTCATGCAAAAGTGTGACTATTTGCTGCATATATTGGAGTATGGGAGAGTTTGAGTTCACATATTAATGTAAGCAGAATAAATCAGATTTTGTTTTGATATATTACATGGATTTTCTTTATGTATGAAAATATGTAGGCTACATTAAGGGTGAAATCCAAATGGCGGTTTTGCACTTGAACGAGACATTTTTATGTGCATTCCAAATGAAAGGGCCTGTTTACACCTGGTCACTTCATGTGTTTTCTCTGATCTGATAGCTATTCAATCGTGGAAAGACCAGTTGTAAATGCCCTCCAAAACGCATTTGAGATGGATTTAAATCTGATTACTCAAATCTCTTAGGCTACGTTCACACTTTCAGCCTAAATCCGATTATTTGTGTATCCAATTGGAATCTGATCTAAAATTATTGATGTCCACATAGGCTATGTTCAGACTGTCAGTCCAAATCCCTTTTTTGTGCATATCCGATTGAAATCCGATCAGATTCAGCAAGCATTGGCATGCACACAAATCGGATCTGAACAGTTGCGATACACAATCATTTTAGATCAGATTCAAATTGGATACACAAATAATCAGATTTGGACTGACAGTGTGAACGTAGCCATTGTGTATCACAACTGTTCAGATCTGATTGAATGTCCATGCCACTCTTTCGCTTTCCGGAATATCTGCATTGGTTTCTATAGCAATGACGTTGTGTTGGTAGGTATATGCCAAAAACAACAACAACAACTGAAACATGGACGGGTTTGCAATACAGATGTTGTTTTAATTACAACATGACAATGTTTAGCCGCCGTGCTGGACTACTGCGTCTTCTGAGGCAGCGATAGAAACATAGGAGGCTGGTATGAACGGCTTTATTCCGTACTGTCGTCTCCGTCGGTTTCAAAACATATCTCCGTTATATTGTCATTTTTTGCCCGTCTGGCATTTAGCAACAACACAACCTTGTTTCTGCAGCAACTTTCAGCATGTTTCTTATAACAATTTCTGAAGTTTACATTTTATGTGGCATAAGAAAGTCTAAAAAAAAAAAAACCCAGTCAGACTGAAACGGATTTCCAGAAATGCTATTTGAATAGGATTTCAAACCATATATGGAAAAAACTCATTTTTTTGCCATTCACACTTACTAAATCTGATCAGATTTCAATCGGATATGCACAAAAATCGGATTTAGACTGACAGTCTGAATGTAGCCTTAAAGGAGGTGGTCTGAGACGCATTCCAGATGAAACTGGACAAGTGCAAATGCATGTGGTTGTTGAAGCCACATATGTAAATTTTAGTTTACATATTCCTCCCAAAATGGTAAAAAAAAAAAAATATGTAAGAGCATGTTGGCTACATGCTGCAAAAGTTCGGCATCGCATCTTCTTCATTAAAAGTAGTGAGACTAAATCATCTTACCAATGCTGATGTTGCTCTCTCTCCTATTGCATTAGACTTACTTAAATTGTTGGATTTGTATTTTACATGATATATTACACATGCACTTTTGATATTAAAAACGTTGCTCGACAAATCAAATTCAAGTCATCAAACTATTAATTTTATAATATCAAATTGAATAAATGCATTACAGTGTTGAAAAAATTGAAAGTGTTGAAATGTATCTGTAAAAATATTTATTTAATCGTATACATTAACATTGACAGCCTAGTCATATTTCCTTTACATGCACTTGTACACTCGCTTTGTCCCTCATGTTCAAAAAAGTACACAAAATGTATATTTTATTACATGGGAAAGAGTATGGGAAAGAGGTAAAGAATAAGTGTGTATTGCACACCAGGCTCTGACCACACTAGCCTCTGTGGTCTAGTCATGGTTTCTCATGTCCTCTGTCCCTCCTCCTCTTTCACCTTTTCACCCTTGTCTCTCTCTCCTCTGGCCTTTTCTTAATTTCAGAGTATTTCAGTGTCTCATTGTGTACAGTAATTGTTAGATACCGTTGTTGCAACACAGCATTTTCTGTTTTTGCAACTGACAGCTCTTTTTCTCTTCTTTGGTGTGATTTATCTTACGGTTGCCTTGAATGTAAATCAATCCGTGATTCTACATGGAAAAAAGCAGTAGCACTTTACAATAAGATTCAATTTGTTAACATTAGTTAATGCATTAAAAGCGGCATGAAACAGTAGTTGCTATAGTATTTTTGTCCCAAATGTGACACTATACTGCTAAAAGTATTGAGAAACCCCTTCACATCATTGAATTCAGGTGTTCCAATCACTTCCATGGCCACAGGTGCATAAAATCAAGCACCTAGACATGCAGACTGCTTCTACAAACATTTGTGAAAGAATAGGTCACTCTTAGGAGCTCAGTGAATTCAAGCGTGGTACCGTGATAGGTGATAAGTTCATTTGTGAAATTTCCTCACTACTAAATATTCCACGGTCAACTGTTAGTGGTATTATAAGAAAGTGGAAGCAATTGACCTATCGGTAAGCCCCTCCCCTCGAACGCAGATGAGCCAATCGCAGTTGAGTATCAGTTGCGCTGGGACCGGAACTCGGACATCTTTAGGGTTCAGCGCCATAGAGAAACATTGGAAAATCCGAAGATCTCATTGGTTTGATGGTGTTTATGCTACAAAAATGGTAAAACGATGTGTCTGGGGTACTGTAACACTGATTCCAGGTATCCTGAGAGGATTGTCTGGTTGTCATACTCTCATTAAGTTACGATTAAAGTTAGTGAGTCCCTGCTAACGTACAAACCTAAATAGCTAACTGTTCTCACGTCATGTAACGGTGTAGGTCAAAAACACATAAACGAAGGTCTACATTTCAGTGCCTCTTCATATTAAACTGGTTAAAGGAAATTAATTGAATCTTACACTGCAGTACATGAACAGTGTTGATCCTGGATGTTGTCATCTGCGATCGTGACGACCGTAACATGAGGCTTCTCCTGTTTGCATTGTGATCTGTAAACCATCACTTCCAAATTAATCTCCCACCATATTTATTTTAAAATCTTTTATATATTTAAGTCCCACTTGAATGGTCCTTCTGTGTCACAGACTTTATTGTGATTTATCTTCTAATTTGTTTTTGTATATATTTTTTGATATTTCTGTGAATTTAGATATGTTTAAGGTCTACATTATCTGTCTTACTAAGGAGGACTCCTATTTTGATGGGTATTATAGTCTATGGTGGAAGAGAAGTGAAAGAGAGAGCTCGCAGTTTATCGTTTTTGTTTTCAGATACAAAGTTTACAGTTTAGCACCCCCGAAAAGGCATAAGGTCTGTATGTGTTTGTTTACTGTTTGTTGTATGAGTGTTTTTGTGTAATTTGCTGTGTATGTTAATGATAATGCAACAGAGAGAGAGAGTTTGTGAATGAGACATTAATGCAAGGTCCATAAAGACATGGATGAGCGAGTTTGATGTGGAGGAACTTGACTGGCCTGCAAAGAGTCCTGACCTCAACCTGATAGAACACCTTTAGAATGAATTTGAGCAGAGACTGCGAAACAGGCCTTCTCGTCCAACATCAGTGTCTGACGTCACAAATGCGCTTCTAGAAGAATGGTCAAAAATTCCCATAAACACATTCCTAAACCTTGTGGAAAGCCTTCCCAGAAGAGTTGAAGCTGTTATAGCTGCAAAGGGTGGGCCAACTCCATATTAAACCCTGCAGATTAAGAATTAGATGTCATTAAAGTTCATGTGCATGTAAAGGCAGGTGTCCCAAAACTTTTGGCAATATAGTGTATGTGAGTAAAATGGCTTCTCCAACAAGAAAAATGTAGGGTGGGACTTAATTTTGTCCATTAGGAATTGATTGTTGGAGTGTTGTCATTTGCTATTGCTGTAATCTCAGTAAACACATCATCAGAGAAGAGATGTTGCTGCAAGAGTAAGGGGAGGGGAAGTTACTTTGTTTAAAAATTACGACAATGTGCACAGATATCATTTATACTAAACACTACAATATTCCATTAAAAAAACAAGAATTTTCCATTTTGATTTCATGGTGACTTTAAGTATCATGATGAACTAACATTTTTTGTTGTATGGTTGTGTAGTTAGTGTGCTAGGATGTGCTATGGATTGTGTCGTGTTGTTTGTTTGGCGGGCTGTTTGGGACAGCCTGTGTTATTGGCAGCAGAAAGTGTGCAAAACTTGTTGCATAAGTGACACATAATTAACAAGAACTCAGCGTCTAACACTTACTCTGCCCGTGAAGGGCTCTCCCTCTGGCCATACATACACCAACACACACATACACACACACACATGCACCTGGTGCTGGATATTTGGGACGGTCTGTTCTGTATTATGCATCTTCCCACAGGACATAAACCAGAAACACAGACTATTGATATTATGAGCTCATGCAAGTGTGTGTGTGTGAGACTATTTACTGCAAATATGAGTAGAAATGGACGTGTGGTTTTGTGAGAGCAAATAGTTGCAAGGGTGTAATTTGACCAAGAGCAGACTTGATCACATGTCAAGATTTCGTCACCTCAAGGGCATTTATTCTGATCATAATTTACATTTTTACAATACTATTGTTACAGTTCGTATCACTGTGTATATAAATGCTGAGGAAGCCTCCGAAGCTGAAATTAAAATATGGTAATGTGTTTAATTGAATGTTTAATTTCCGACACATGCTGTAAGCGGTCGACCAATCAGACTGGGCCTTCTGACCAATCAGCGCAGTGTAGGCTCTCGGAAAGGAGGGGTTTAGAGAGACCGAATCCTTAATCCAACCGTTTCAGACACTGTGAGAAACAAGGTGACGCTGCAGTGTATATTATGAGAAAATAATGCGTTCTTTGACCTGACATTTACCAAAAGGGGCTTTCGCAGTGATGCCATATGGAACCATAGATGGCAATAAAGAACCTTTATATGCATGTAACAGTTGTACACTGTAAACCCTAATGCTCAAAATAGTTAACTGGTTTGAGGAGAGCCAACTCAAATTAAACAAATTAGCAGTATTTAGAACTTTCTTTTTCTTTTGAGTTCTCAAAACTGACACATTTTAAGTAGTCTGAATTGTTTCATTGTTTTGAGTTTTATTAACTTGTTTCTTTTAATTAAGACTAACTTAAATTTAACCGAAACTGGGCTAGGATTTTTATTTCCCAGCATGCTTCGCCATGACACTTAAAAGGGACAGTAAATGCCCAAATGAATTGTTATATTATGTTTTTTTTTTTTTTTTGTGCAAGATTAATGTTCAGTGGGAGATTTAGTAGTGTTTAATGTTTTGTTATGCTAGTTTAGAAGAGTTTCTGTTATTGGGTTTTTTGTAGGGTTATGATCATGGTGACGAGTGACGGATGGTAAATGTATTATATTGCTGTCCTTATTCAGTAAGTGCTATGCTAATGCTACCAAAGGACTGTGTAACCAATTAGCAAGGTGGCATTTACTGAATTAGCTAGCTAAAGCTAGTCAAGTTTCCACCACTAAAAATCTGAGATTACAATATATTTTTAACTTTTAATTTTCAACCGATTGGCTCAATTTTTTTGAGTTTTGCCAACTTATTCGAATTTACAGTAGGAGACTTCCGAAACAAATAAGAAACCTTTCATTTAAAATATTTTTTTTTTAAACTGATTTTCCAACCATCGAAGCATTTCAAGCCTGAGGTTCCACTTTGTTTTTATGGCAGTAGTTAACGCAGTACACAATGCAATGGATCAGAATGCACATTTTCATTAAGGGTGTGAATTTATCATCGGATCTGGAGTCTCAACATACACTTTTCAAAGTGGAAGGTTTTGATGAATTGGTGCAACTTGATGCATGAACACTGAATGAAATTGACAGTTTTATTGACAGTGTATATCCCTATAGGCAATGGCCGCTGAGCAATTTAAAGGCCTGACAACTGCAACCACATACACTCAACACATACACTGATTTTGCAGGACAGGACTATATTAAGCATGCCAGCATGTATGTGTGTATGCGAAGAATTGTGCTGTTTTTAAAAGGGATTATTGCTCTAATCTGATACTTGCATGACCGTTGCGTTTTATTCAAGGAATCACAGAACACTATAGCAAACATGTGTTACGTGGAAATACATATTTAAATGACAAAACATTAATCAATTCTGAAAAAAGGGAATCTCTTACAATAGACTTATTGTCATTTTAGGTAGGTTGTTCTTTTTTGAGGGTCAAAGCTCAAAGCCAGCACTGAAAAAAAAAAAAAAAAAAAAAAAAAAAAACAACAACTTTGTATTTAGTTTTTTTATCTGGTGGAAAACATTTTAATGCTATTTTTAATGTCTATCTTGATTGATGATGTCTTGTACACCATTTTCAATTGTTATATTATATTGTATATATTCAATTCATAATGTTTTTATTTTTTTATGCGAAATGCTATTTTGTTTTTATTGTATATTTGTATAATGATTTGAAGGAGAATTTTGAAGGATGCTTACTGCAAATACAAATGTTTTTTTGTTTTTGTTTTTTATTGGGGCAATAATTTGTATTTCATTTAAGAAATTTCAAATGAGAAATATCCTTGCTAACTTAAGATTCATAAGAAATGAAATAAGGTTGCATAAAAATGTAAGACTACGATATTTTTCTTGCCCAAAGCAATTTTTGGAAGCACAAATCTAAAAAAGAAAGGGAGAAAAAAAAATGTAGTGAGGGTTATGATAAATAAACTTTATCCAGGATAAGTCTTAAAATCATATACAATTTTTCTTATCAGTTAAAAATCTCATTTTCAGGATGTTATTTTTAATCGAACAACAGCAAAAGCACTGACTTTGTATTTTCTAATGTAATGGCTGAATTGGCCAGTGTTATGGAAGCATATGTGCGGTGTGATTGAGTAGGTTAGGGTCTCCATTACAGAACACACAGTGTGACGTTTGCCTGGGGGGATTGCTGTTTATTTAACCCAATTAAAGGATTAGCTTGTCTACGCACTAGCCATCGATAACACTCACACCGGAAACCAGGAAGTAATTATGGGTTTAGAACAAAGAGCACATCCAGTGACCACAGCAGAGCCTCTCTGACTAGCCACATCGCTGGAACGAGTTGTCAGTAATTTCAGTCTTACTTCCTGCACAAACGTATAGGTTTGTTAAAAATTTGCATAATGCCAGCCCATGAACAACATCTTCTGTGACCCACTCTCAAACACAGTAGTTGTAGGTGAGGCCTAGAAGAGTTTGGTTCATGTTGTTGAAAAGACGCTGTTTTCTGCACTGCAAAAGCAAATCCACTTTGCATGGACTTCCAAAGATTAAGGATTCAGATTGATATGATAAAACCAACACCAATGTTACTGTTTGCATCACTGTGTATACACCTGGCTACATAATATGTGTGAGCCTGTGTGATCTAGATCCTGTTTATTTTTCACAATACATTTAGGGCCCTATTTTAATGATCTGATTTGAATGCACTTAGGGCGTGATCAAATCCACTTTTGCTAGTTTAATGACGGAAAAAACGGTCTGCGCATGGTCCAAAAGGGTTGTACCTAGTCTCTTAATGAGTCATGAAAGTGTGTTTTGGGCATAACATGCAATAAACCAAACAGAGTCTCATCTCCCATTCCCTTTAAAAGCCAGTTGAGCGTGCACCATGGCGGATTCGCGTCGGGCTGAAACTAGCAAAAAACACTTGCATCGTGTATGGCATCGCATTGCCCTGTGTGTATGATAGGGCCCTAAGTTTTGTTTATTTACAAATGTACATTATTATAAATAAAGTACTAAATATAAATAAAATAAAAAAAGACATGACCCAGCTAACAAATTTGCTAATGTTCCTTTTAAGTTATAAAAATATTACTTATTACATTTTCTAATGTTTTAAAAACGTTTTTCCTTGGTCATGCAAAGGTTAAGGGAACATTCCATTTTATAATTTTGCAAATATTATGGGAATGTTACTTTTGCATGTTCTCTGAACATTCTGAAGTAGAAACATTTAAACAAGTAGTAACATTTGAAAAAAATTAAACGAACATCCAACTAAAATGTTTCAGGAAAAAACATCCCATGAATGATGTATAAATAATGTTTTTGTGCTAATGTTTTGAGAACATTATTAAAGACATATTTTTGAGCCCACATTCTATTAACGTTACTGGAAGATTGTTTGTTTATTACTTTGAGAACCTTGCCAGAATGCTAGCTATTAGTTTTCCCTGTTAGCTGGGGATATACCTATGTAACTGGTCCTATTCGCACCTGCTCCGGATGGATTCAAACCAGCGCCACTGGCATGGGAGGCGGGCGGGCGCGCTAACAAGGACGCTAAAGACCACAGCCTGTGTAACGTTAGTCGCCAGTTGTGTGAGGTTTACTTGCACAGCTCTTTACTAGATGGCCTCCGTTACACATATGGATTTGGAATGCTTTTAGGTTTTCAACATTTAATTTGTAGTGATGCTCTTCAGTCCTAAAGTAAGCCAGATTGCAGTACTCTGCTGTATCCTCCACAACCAAGCTCTCAGAATGGCCGTACAAGATGGAATGGTGTAATTTGCATAATTTGTCAGTAAAACAGATGCCAAATTAATGCAGACAGCATGTGAAAAAAACATGACTTTCAGCGGGCACAGTTTGTTCTTAGTGAATTCCCCCCTTAGTCTTCAAATACAGAACATGAGCAATTGTAACAAACATCTGGATGCATTTACTTGACAAACAAAGTTGCACTCTTCATTTTTTGCTTGTAAGAGAAGCAGACGCAAAAGTAAACATAAATTGATGTATATTTCCTATACAAAACTGAAGTGTTGTAATAAACTAATGATCCAGTTTGCCTTCATTGTGTTCTTATGTCATGTCATCCAGATTTTATTTGGGTAATTTTCTATTATTCTGATTTTCAACATCAAGATTTGATTTATATATTAATCTATATATTTGGTCCTTTAAAAGGCCACCATTTCTTTGCCTTTGCTGTTTTTAAATTGTTTTGTGGTGATTTAAAAAAAAGATTCCACTTTGCAAAAGTTTAAAATAGTTTTAGATGGAGCACAGCATGTTACATCAGCATGGAGCAGGACATGTCAGCTATCTCCAAAAATTATGTTAACTACCCATTTGCATGAGGAACATGATTAGTATCTGGCACACAATGCAAAATACATTTTTCAAAAGTGTCTTGCTTGTTTTCCAGGTTGTAGTTTTGTGTGCTGCTGGAGATGTACTGTGACATGTTTTTGCTTTCATTTGCCTCCCTTTTCTTCATTTCCAGTGTTTCCTCTATTCTGGGATGGTCCTAATTACAGTCTTCTTATGTGTGGCTGGACTTTGTGGCAGTACCAAGAGGCCTCTCACTCGCTCTCACTGACTCATACACTCCTTCAACCTTTCATTATGTCACTCCTCTGTATTTCTGATTTACATTCATTCACATCCTTTTACTCCTCCACTATCAAGGCTGATTTCTTTCCACACTCACTCTCTCTCTTTCTAGTGAGTTTGTTCAGCTTGACCACCCCTTCCACCCACATAAACCTGACATTAACAGGCATTTACTGCTCCTGTATCTCCTGTTTATTCCGAGCATGTATTATAGTAGTAAATCTGTAAATGAGAGCGGTCCCTGCATAACTGACCAAAATCTAGCATTTTGCTACATTACTCATAAAGCAATAAACTAAAACCACTCTGAAAACCTTAACAATCACTAAGAATGCCCTGGCAACCATCCACAACACCCTAGCAACTTATTATTATTTTTTAGTTATCTTTAACCTTTATTTAACTGACAAAAGTACAAAGAAAAGATGTCACCTCACATTTCCTTTTAATTACACTTTTTAATCATTTGGGAATTGAGGATACTAATTGTAGCAGTTTTGCAAGTGAAATTTTCCCCCTAATCTCGTCTGATACAAGATAACTGCTCAACAGTCTGTGGTCGTCGCTGTCTGATTCTCCTTTTCATGATATAGGAGACAGATCTGGACTGCAGGCAGGCCAGTCAAGCACATCCACTCTATGGTGTAGAGTGTCTAGAAACCACTCTGTTTTAGCATGTGCAGAATGACGCCTGGTATTGTCTTGTTTCCCAGGAAAGATGTCATCTTGATGGCAGTATGCTATGTCTCTGTACAATCCTAAAATACACCTTCATGTCAATGGTACCTTCACACATATGCAAGTCACCCATACCGTATGCACTGATGGACCCCCATACCATGACAGATGTTTTCTTTTGCACCTGTCACTGATGAAAGTCTGGATGGTCCTTTTCGTCTTTGGGACTGTAAACTCAAGGATCGTTTTTCCCAAAAACATGCTTAAACGTGGACTGACCACAACACACATTTCCACTGTCTTTTGGATCATCTGAGATGAGCACTGGCCTAGAGAACTCAGAGCCATCTTTGTTTGATGTATAGCTTTCTACTTGCGTAACAGAGATTCAAGTTGCATTTCTTGATGCAGCAGCAGACTGTGTTAAGTGAAAACGGTTTTCCAAAGTACATCTGAGCCCATGTGGCTTTTTTTTAAACATAGTAGCATGATGGTTTCTCATGCAATGCCTTCTGAGGGCTCAAAGGTCACGCACATTCAACAGAGGTTTTCTGCCTTGCCCTACACAGACTGAGATTTTTCTGGAATCCCTGAATCTTTTCACAATAGTATGTGTGGTAGATGGTGAAAGACAAATACTTTGCAATCTTGCATTGAAAAATTTGATTTTTTAATTGTTTGACAATTCTCTCATGAAATTTAGCACAAAGTGGTGAGCCATGACCCTTCTTTGTTGGATGCTCCTTTTATACCCAAACACAATACCCTCACAATTCACCTGCTAATTGTGGACTGTATCAAAACAGTTTAACTTGGATATTCTGTAATCTTTCCACTTTTATTTGGCCTCTGCCCCAACTTTTTTTGGAGTGTGTTGCAGCCATCAAAAATGTTTTTATATTTATAAAATGCAATTAATTTTGTCAGTGAAAACATTATTTTTAAATTAAAAAAATTACAGACTCTTTATTTTATTACGCTTTACAAAATGTCCCAAAAATGTTCTGGAATTGGGGTTGTAGATGACAGCATCAGAGATTCATTTGTGGGTTCAGTTCAGGTCTTTGGGCTCAGTCAGATATGCACACGCCCACAAGCCAAACTAAAGATATGAGAGAATAATATGATGATAAGAACAGAATAAAATATGTTCTATGGACAGAGACCAGGGCCATTTACTTGCGGTCAATCTGCAGATTACAATGTGTGTGTATGCACTGAATAAGTCCTCAGAGATCACTGTATCTTAACATGCCTGGAACAACTCAACTAGGTCACACTCAGCAGTGATTGAACCAACCACACAACTGAATCACACACACTTCTGTAGAAACTTAATCAAAATCACGTGATCCAACTCCGTTCAGACACACACATTGATTTCAGCTCAGACACATCTGTGACCACACACACACAGACCCTGACCGCCTAGACTGACTTTATCTGTGACCACACATGCATCCAAACATACCCTCTTCTGACCTGCCTGACACTCATTCATACCCTACAGCGAACACTTCTAGCCGTGTCACGTTTTATCCCAAACACGCTTCTGACCCCAACATGAGCTTATCATTCAGAAATGCTTCGATTCTCTGTGCATAATCCTCTGTCTGGCCTGCCAAATGTCCAGCACACCCTATTCTGGCCTGAATATATAAATCACAGATCACCAACACTGGCCCTGATTTTATAGTCCTGCCCAGTAATGAATCAGTGTCTCCTCCTGTCAGTCCAACCCAGATCTCCACCCAATCCCTACAGAATTATAACTCCGTCTCAAAGCATCTTTAAAACACAAACACATATATTAGTTAGAAAAAAGCAATATACATGAAATAGATTATTTATTCAGAACCACCACTTCAATTAAAAAAAAAGTTGATGATGTGCATTCTTCAACGGATGGTATATTGTACTAAAATACTCTTGAGTTTCCTGCAATACTAAAGGGAAGGTCACACTACACTGGAGACTGAAATGCAGGCTTGTGCAAAGGCGTTTCACATTTCGCTGCGTTCAAGTTTGGTGAACTCTGACCTGCGAATTTGTATCACGTGAAGACGTATGACCAATAGAATGCCAACATATCAATCAAAAGAACACAGACTTTCAAGCTGCAGGTTTGCAATGTTGCAGGAAAGGGGAGTAGTATCAGATTTATTATTATTTCTTATATGTTGAATTATTGTTCAACAAAAAAGATGAAGAGCATGATGTCACATCAAAACAGTTACAGTATCCGAAGAAGTCTGCTCAAAGTCTAATGTCACCTTCCCTTAAATCTACAGTGCAAAGTGCGACTAATGTAGTCCGATTACAGAACAAATGCTTCTGAGTCAGTTCTTTTTAGTGAATCAAACACACAACGCAACCAGTAGTCTAATGATTCTTTTGAGCCGGTTGTTGTTAAAAATACACATTTATGCATTAAAGCGATAGTGAAAATGAAAATGAAAAATGACCTCATGCATGACCCTCAAGCCATCCTAGGTATATATGACTTTCTTCTTTCAGAGACGAATACAGTCGGAGTTATATTAAAAAATGTCCTGGCTCTTCTGAGGTTTATAATGGCAGTGAATGGAGGGGGGGGTCGCAATTTCAAAGCCCAAAAAAAGTGCATCCATCCATTATAAAAGATATCCACATGGCTCCGGGGGGTTAATAAATGCCTTCTAAAGCAAAGCGATGCGTTTGTGTAAGAAAAATATCCATATTTAAAACTTCATAAACTAAAATAACTAGCTTCAGACAGACAGCCATACGTATCGATTTACAGTGTAAGAGTAACCCTGGATCTGACGCATGCGGAAGCGCAGAATATAGAGCAAAACAAAACACTGGTCATGAATTAGAAGTCTAACACAAGAATTTTAAAAAGAGAAATGTCGGAGGATTTCGATATAAGAGAAGAGGAGCTCGAGTTTTTTGCCAATCCCTATTGTTTGAACCGCGAGACCCATCAAATGTTACGTTACTCCTACATCCTACGTCATACATTGCGTCAGGGGTTACTCTTTTGGCGTAAGTCAACTTGCGTAGGCCATCTGCCGGAAACTAGTTATTTTAGTTTATAAAGTTTTAAATCTTACAAAAACCCTTCAGAAGGCCTTTATTAACCCCCGGAGCTGTGTGGAGTATGTTTATGATGGATGGATGGATGCACTTTTTTTGGGCTTCAAAATCTCGACCTCCATTCACTGCCATAATAAAGCTTGGAAGAGCCAGGAATTTAAAAAAAAATATATAACTCCGATTGTGTTCGTCTATAAGAAAATACACCTAGGATGGCTTTATATAAAAAAAAAACATGTCACCAAAACTCTTGTTTAGTCTGAATTAGTTAAACATTTTTTATTAAAATGGTCCCATTTGTTCCAAATATTTATTCCTTAAAAGTAATTTTCCTTATAATTTTGTCATAATGTTTTTTTTGTTTAATTATTTTAAAACTTTCAGTATATCTCCAAGTTTAAATTATATTTTGAATTTTTAATCGCCAATTTTCCTTGTAGACTTTTGGCTTCCACTGTGTTTAGCAGCAGGGTTTCCAAAGATCATTTGAGCGCAGAAATCCTCATTTAAAGATTCACATTAAAATCTCTATTGCTCTTATTTTTTGCATTCATTATTTCACTACATGTGGAGAATGCTCAGCAGGAGAGAGAATGAAAGAGAGAACAAGAAGGTCGAGGTTCAGGCCACGGGGGTGTTGGGTATTAATTAAGTCCAGCTCGTTACTGGCTCCTGGCAGTCTGGTTTGCTGCGACAAATCTAGAACAGCTGGGTCACATTATGGAAAACCAAACCCCCTTTTATTACAAGTCAACAGGAGCACAAATCCAGATATGTAAAGGTATTCATTCAAGTTTATGTGTGGGCACCACTGCATGTCTATACTGACCCGTTCCTTATTATTCACCCAATCAAGAAGGAAAATTCAAAG
Organism: Rhinogobio ventralis; assembly: GCA_039654625.1. Classification (NCBI taxonomy): domain Eukaryota; kingdom Metazoa; phylum Chordata; class Actinopteri; order Cypriniformes; family Gobionidae; genus Rhinogobio; species Rhinogobio ventralis. The sequence goes on from CM077201.1 coordinate 21,029,084, forward strand.
ATCATGATCAATGTCCTGTGCAAATCCAAATGCCTACGTGCATCTAGGTGAACCTAACGTGTGTGTGTGTGTGTGAGCACGCTCTCAACTGTGATAAGGGTGGTTGACTGAGGAGAAAATTCCAGTGTGATTCCTTATCTCAATCGAATGATGTATTCCATGTGTTTATGGCCTGAGGTGCACTTCAGTATTTACACAGGAAGGACTTTTACCCCACTGTAAAACACTTGAGAGCACCTGCAGAGAGCCGAGAGCTCAAACATAACCATAAACGGCCATGTTGCATCAGATTGAGTTGCCCTCGAACTTGAGTTGAGATCACGTATCAAACATAGTTTCTTACACAGGTTAGATGATGTGGCCGTGAGGATGATAAGACAAACCTTTAGGCTTCAAGTCCCCCTTTTAATCTGAAACCATAGGGCGCCCCTGTTCAAAGACCTGGGATGACATTCCTGCCCTGTTGGTGCCCCTGATGTATTCAGTCTTTCATTTATTAATCCAGGGATCGGCCAAGAGCACTTCAGGCATTAATGTGAAGTCGTTTCAGTGAATGTTTTAGCGTGTTGCCCTTTAATGATTCGGTTAAAGTTATACAAGAGCACAGAGTGTTACACTTGGAAAACTATAAACTCCAGGATGGGTGTTACGATATCCCATAAATCCATGCTCATTCTTGCATAGTTCCTCTTTTCCTCAGCGGGCTACTGTTTATTGTTCTTTTTTTTGGTAAACAGTTTGCTAGCATAAATTTTACCACAGGATAAAAGTCATTAGCTATTGTGTGACTGTTAATGTTCACAGTGTTCTCATTTATCACACATAACTTTTGTTTAGCAGCAGCATTTGGATAAGATTGATGATTTCCAGATAAATGATTTTTATTTGATTCAGCGTGACATTCGAAGACAAATTAGTTTCTGGAAATGTATGCAAATAGCTGCATGTGGGATTGTAAGTTACTTCACTGCATGCAAGGAAATGACTTCTGTGAAAGATTTGCCAGCCGGTGGGACTTCAGAGGGTTATGAATACATTTTTTATGAAGAATTAGAGTGAAAGTCTGAAATGATATACACAATGAGGTGGGTGATGTGACAGTTGAACTGCTTCACAGCATCTCATTCATGGCAATTCATTATACAAATTCAAAAAGGCAGCGTATACACAAAGTTCCTTGTTCTCTACAACAAAGATTCTGTGCAAGTGTATGTTTATAGTATAAATAGTGTTTGGTTTCACACAGGTCTCTGTTTGTGTGTGTGTTTACATGGCCGGTGATGTCACTGAATTTGTATTGTGGGTTTTGGTCGTGGTCTTGTGTGATATAAAACAATAGGACTCTCAAATTAAAACCAGACAGAAAATATATTAACTTCAGCATATGTCATTGAGGATCAGTTAAAAATAAGTGGAAAAACTGAGAATATGTACAGAGAGATGACAAGGGCTAAAGAAACTTTTTAAAAAAACGGTAACACTTTACAATACGGGTGCACTTATATGCATTAATTCATGCTTAACTAATGCACAGATACTTATGAGTTATAATATGTTATTAGGGAATTAATACAATATGACACATTTAACTAATAACAATTTAATGATTACTTAATCTATTAATCATATATAATCTTCATTAGTTGCTGATGCAGTAATCATTAATAAATGGTTTATTTCTTCATGAGTCATACATTAACTCATGATTATCTGTGCATTAGTTAAGCATGAATTAATGCATATTAGTGCACCCGTATTGTAAAGTGTTACCAAGAAAACTATGAACGAGAAAAGCAGTATTTTTAATGCACATTCCTATATTCAAAAATGTATTTATTCAGGTAAGCTAACTAAAATTTAAATGCAATTTTTTAACAAAATTTTTAATTACATTTTTGTCAAATGAAAAAAAGTGATTTGAATTGGGACAACATGAATAATTTGTTGACCTTATTCTGGACGTTTAGTAGTCCAGAAATGTATTTCCTTTTTTAAAATGTATTTATTATTTTTTTTAATACAAGTTTTGGCCCAGATTTACTAATAGCTTGCGCCAGCACACACACTCTTTTGGCGTAAAAAAATACTGTCAGGATTTAATAAAGACAGTGAAAAATTTGTGGTCAAAAAGTACTGTGCTGACCTTATTGCATATGCGTTAAAAGTTTCCCTTTCAGATGCAAAATTTATGGGAGGAGAGTATTTAAATCAATCATGCAAGGTGATTTGCTAAGGTTTGCGCTCGTCAATTTACTGGTGTTTGCACCATTATTTACCGCCCCCAAAAAAGCATGTCTTAAACCAGACACTAACTGGTGGTAGATTGCGTTGGTCATTATGGAAATGATCCGGCTGCGTCTGTGTTCTTGAATTCACGTTTTGTCAGTAGATCACGCACAGAACTTTCCACTCCCATCTGTGCTTTTTTGGAATTGCACTGTCATGTTAATTTGCCCTGTTTAGTAAATCTGGCCCATATACACCTAGGATGGCTTGAGGGTGAGTAAATCATGGCATTTTTTTTGGGGGGGTGAACTAACCCTTTAAGGTTACATGGGTCAAACACAAAATTAACACAATACCTATTTATTTATTACTTTTTTCTGATGGGGCTAGTGAACATTTTGGCAGGGCAAGTAAAATTTTGAATTACTAACAAAACTAGGATGGATTGTGGGTGTTTTGTACTGTTTTTTTTTATTATTTTATTATTTATGGTATGCAAAGAAAAAAAAAACAATATGCAATAAAAAGTGGTAAAAAGTGAAAAAAAATTTTTTTTTAATTTTCAAAAATGTTTTACATATTTGCAAACATAAATGTAAGTGTGAAAAGAAATAAATCTAAAAAATCATTGTATATAAATAAAGTTTAATACATATATTGAAATGATGATTAAATAATTAAACAAGTTAAATCAAGACATAACACAATTTTGTTTGTTTTTAATGTATGAAAAATAATCAAAAACTTCCTGCCAAAACCTCAGTAGTGGCTACATCTTATCAAGTTTGCATACTGTAAAAAACCTCTCTAAGGGAACAGGAAAACACTGAGAAATCATTAGCATTTATTACTCATCTAGAGTAATGACATCACCTGTAACATTCGACGATACAAGCAAGTCACGTATTTTCTCTCCATAAGTGCATAAAAGTCGTCACAACCTCTGTTTAACTAGAGTGACTAAATGCTGGAATCCATAGAATAAATAGATCAGCAACTGAAATGCTGTCAAAGGGGAAAGCCCTGCATACAATGCAATGTCAACATGACAATATTTTGAGCACGGGGAGCGTCATTGCTTAAGCAACAAGTTCACTGATTTCTACATGTCTTTTGTTTATCGGCCATTCATCAGCCACACGGAACTTTTAAAATCCTCTAATCAATTGTGTGTTTCAATTGTTTTCATGAGCAATACTGGGTTCTATCTCACATTTCCCATCACGCTTTCACACACACGCATAAAAAGAGGTAAACACACAGAGTAAGCCTTCATGGTTTGTGAGCAGTTTTGTCAAATTTTGTCAACAGTGACTCATAACTGATGTTGATTGCAAAGCTTCACAGATTTATATTAGGTAGACACAATATTTTATTCTCAGACCTGACTCAATGTTGCTAGATAATTTTATCTCCTTGCTAGAGGTCAAGTGTGTTTGTGCTTCTCAGAAATCTTGTTAAAAGCAAATAAAACTTTTATGCAGGTTCCGCATCTCTCCATCCACAGTAGTTTCCCTGTTTCCCAGAGTCTTTTGAAGGGTGGTGTGATGTTTGTGAACTCTTTGCGATCTGACATTACTGACATTGCAGAGAGAGAGGGAGAGAGAGTGTGAGTGTGTGTGTGTGTTTAACAATCAGACAATCAGCCTCTGTGACTGTGAGAACTCAAGGGCAGAAACACAGAGATGTATGGATGAATAAAAGGGGGGCTGGTTGGGAGGAAAAACAGCTGTCAGAGTGAACAAGTGTGTTTGTCCCTTTGAAGAAATGTGAATGATATGAAACTGATTAAAAAGGAAATAACTCTGCCCTACTTTGAATATGTGTGAGGGGGATCTGATGGTTGAGATTATGATGTATGTCCCAGTGACTGAGCGTATTTATCTGCTTTCTTCTTCTTTTTTTTGTATGTGACCCTGTTGTGTCATTTTAATATCTGTCATGTATAAAATGGTTTTGATTTCTGTTGATCTGTCCATCTCTGTAATGCTCTCCATCTTCTCAATGAATGGATTGAATATGCGCTTTTAAAGCAGGGTTATAAAAGTGCTGTGTTTGTTAGTCGGTTCGCCTGGTCGGGTCACAGTGAAGTGCAGAGGATTGAACTCTTCAAACTCTTTGACCATGTAACTCTGATATGAAATGTTCAAATTAAATTCTGAAAGGTTTAAAATCTCTATGGTGGTAAATCGCGGGAACATTTCAAGTCTTGGTTTGGAATATGTTTGTTTGTCTGTGTGTGCGTTTGTGTGAGAGAGATAGAGAGACTGCAACTGTGTGTGTAAATTTTTGCTTCTCATTACCTCCAGTTTCGTCAGTCTTTAAAGGGCAGAGGGGCTTTGTGAGACCCCATTCTGAGTCCTCTGATACATGTGTTTTTATAATAGTAAATCCCTAATTGGCGAATCTAATGTCAGCTTTCCCCTGATTCGTGGTGGTATAAGAACTGTTTCAGACTGAAGATAATTAGGTGTTTCTTCAACTATGTGAACTTCTGGCCCTGTGGACTACAAAATAAACTCAATCACATTTTTCACTCTCACTAGTTTATTTAATAGTCCACTTTTATGTCCAGGCATTGCAGATGAATGTAATTTTTTGTCAGCACATTTCACCACAGTGTTCCACCACTTCTCAAATGACAGAAATGACGATGATGGAAATTATATTTTTGGAATAAAATGGCCAAATCCTTTGTCTTGCTAGCATTTTATGTATCCTAAATACACACAATTACATTTTCACACTTTTTGCATAAATTTGCATAAACTACAGCATGATTGGAAATGAAACGCAATAAATATTCTGCTCACATGTAGTACTTAGAGGACGTACACAGAGATGACATGGGCTAAAGAAACTTAAAAAAATATATGAAAATGACACTAAGGGCCAGATTTATAGTAGCTTGCTCCAGTGCAAACCTTTTGCCATTAAAAAACTACTGTCAGGATTTACTAAAGACACCTTATGCATATGCATTTGTAGGAGTTTTTAGACGCAAAACTTGTGGGAGAAGAGTATTTAAATGAATTTACTAAGGTTTGCGCTCGTCAATTTACTGGTATTTGCACCATTATTTACCGCCCCAAAAAAGCATGTCTTAAACCAGACGCTAATTTGCGCTGCTCTTGGTAGATTGCGTTGGTCACTATGCAAATAATCCGGCTGCGTCAGTAGATCACGCGAAGAACTTTCTACTTCCATCAACGCTTTTTTTTGGAATTGCGCTTGCATCAATTTGCCGTTTAGTAAATCTGGCCCTAAGAATGAGAAAAGCAGTATTTTTGAATGCACACTCTTATATTCAAAAAGTAATCATTCAGTAAGTTAACATTTTCATCACAATTTAATTACATTGAGTGCTATTTAAGTTTGTCAAATAGAACTTGATTTATTTGAATTAAGACAACATGAATAATTTGTTGACCTTATTCTGGATATTCAACAGTCCAGATCCAGATTTAATTTTTTTTTTTAAACTACATAATCGGTTTTGTACCATTTTATTTCATTTTTTTTTATTTGTTGTATGCCAAAAAAATGCAACATTTGGTAAAACATTTTTATTTATTTAATTTTCAAAAATGTTTTACTTATTTGCAACCATAAATATAAATGTGAAAAGAAAAATAAACCTACAGATAATGAAATCATAAAATAACATATCTACATACAGAATGTTTAATTACATAATAAAATACTGAAATTATGATAAAACAATTAAACAAATTAATCAAGACATAATGCATTGTTTATTTTTTTAATGTATAAAAAGTATTCGAAAACTTCCTGCCAAGTCCTCAGTAATGACTACATCTTATCAAGTTTGCATACTGTAAATAACCTCTCAAAGGGAATCTTAGGAAAACACTGAGGTAAGAATATCAGCGTAATGACATCACCTGTAACATTCAACGATACATGCAAGTAGCAAGCAAGCTTTGTTTACCTTGAGTGACTAAACGCTGGAGTACTCTCCATAAATAGACCATAGCAACTAAAAAGTCTGTCAAAGCGGAAAGCCTTGCATACAATGCAATGTTAGCAACGTGACAATATCGGATAATATATGATTGGAAATAAAAACCAATAAATATTCTGCTCACATGTAGTATCTATATAGATTTTTCCTTTTCTTTAGAACATCACGCCTCACATTTTCTCAAGGTCTCAACTTAACACTGTTGTCTCCTTGGTAAACTGGTACACCAACTTTTAAATACATTTTATTAGTGGCAAAATTGTTGTTTGTAATGGAAATGACAACTGTGGGTCATAATTTGTGTAAACCGATTTTGTGCCGACACAACAAAATAATTGATCAATACCTATTTTAAGAATGAAAACTTGGGCCATGGCTATAACATTTTTTTATAATATAGCGTACAATATATCCTCCCTGCTCCACCCTAAAAAATGTCTTACTGTTTCTTCTTAATTTCTTACTGTTAAAATCTGGTAATAGAAAAAATAGAAGATATAATCAACATTAATCTCCACTTTTCTTGGCTTATTGGAAGAATGTTTGGTGATTTAATTGTTATTCTAATCTTTCTGTAATGTGTTGGTAGGTGTGAGACAGTGCATTTGTTGTTCTTGTGCTGTCCTTACATGACTCAGTGCTTCAGATGGAGAGTAAACAGACTCTTAATTCAGGCCCACTAGGCTGGATTTGAGCACTGAAGGTCATGTTTACTAACGTAAAGGAACTGGTTCAATCAGTCTTTAATTCCAAAGATGCATCTGAGGGTCAGCAGGGGACAAGCCCATGAAGATCATCGTTGTCACTGTTTGCGGCCATGGGATTGGCATTCTGTCCATAACATGCGGCTCATCCAGACCTCATCTAGCCCCAATCATGCAAACCTGCATCTGCATCACTCATCATCAACTACAGGCATTGGTCATTCAGTGTCACATAAGGACAGACTGGCCACTACACTGAGCTGATTTATTGACCTTCAGGAGATTACTGGGCAAATCTGAACGTACTAGAGTTTACAAAATGAATTAGCAGGGAATAGTGATTGACTGAAAGTGTATAAATACACACACTCTCACATTCATCTGCTAGAAAAAGACACAAGAGATGTGCCAGCTTTAAATCTGCACCTCGGTTGTTTTTGTTATAGGGCTTTAATGGTTGTGCAATGGAATTATCTTTTATTTTCAGCAAAGCTAGGGCATCACATTTGTCCCGAACTGACCCAAAGTCATAATTCACTGTTCCTTACAAAAGCTGGGTAGATCAAACAGTCATTCTTTTTTTTTTTTGGCGCAATGTTCTTTTTTCAGTTCACGGAAAAAGTGCAATTTTGAACATGTGCGTCCTTCTGAAGAAAGGAAAAATCAGGAGAAGAGGGCGCAGTTGGATATTTATTGTGGTCTTTTGTTGGAATCCATGGCAATCTCACAGATCTGAATAATAGACTGTGTAATTATTTCCAGATGGCCACAATGCGTCGTTTAATGTGAAGAGAAACCTGTTGAAAAACTGTCAGGGAGGAGAAGAAATATGTTCACCATCCTGAACACTAATTAGAGGACATGTTTCAGCACTGATAGAACCAGAAATATGTTCCTGTATCTTGAACTGATATTGACTGCTTTTAGGCCTACTTGTTAAAAACGTTTGAAACGTGCCATTAATCCCATGTTGACAGTAGAACCGAGACTCTGAATCAGTAGATGCAGCTGGATTCCAAGACATTGACGCACACTATTGTTTTCTCACTAGTAGAGTTGCAATACATGTTGATTGGATTACTTTTAACAGAGAAGAAACACACCATGCAAACTAGATGCCTTTGTCAGCCTAAGCATGAATGGCCATGATGGCACAAAAGGATCTTTGGTAAATAACAAGAAAGGAGCCACAAAGATGGCATGTTGAGAATTGAGATTCAGTGACAACTGTATTTCATGCCATTGAAAACTGTTATATTACAGTACATTTTAATGTGCTTTACTGGAATCGTAACACAAACTGAGCAGCCATCAATATATAAATAAAATACTGAATGCACATTACCGTAATGTTTTTTAAACAAGTCTCTATTGCTCACCAAGGCTGCATTACTTTGATCAAAAATACAGTAAAAACAGTAATATTGTGAAATATTATTACTGTTTAACAATTTACAAAATAACTTTTCTATTTGAATATATTTTAAAATGTAATTTAGACCTTTGATGCCAAAGCTGAATTTTCAGCAACATTACTCCAGTATTCAGTGTCATGTGAAAAAAAAAACTTTTTAAACTTTTTTTTCCAGGCACATTTTTTCAGAATTTTTTAATAAATAGAAAGTTCAAAAGAACAGGATTTATTTGTACAATTCACACAAGCTCACCAAATTTGGACAATAGAAGATTGGAAAAATTTTGCCTGGTCTCAATTTCTGCTGCAACATTCAGATGGTAGGTCCAGAATTTGGCATAAACAACATGAAAGCATGGATCCATCCTGCCTTGTATCAATGGTTCAGGCTGCTTTGGGCACACTTTGGGCCCCTTAGTACCAATGGAGCATTGCACCACAGCCTTCCTGAGTATTGTTGCTGACCATGTCCATCCCTTTATGACCACACTATACCACCTTATAATAGCTATTTCCAGCTGGATTACACGGCATGTCACAAAGCTCAAATCATCTCAAACTGGTTTCTTGAACATGACAATGAGTTCACTATACTCAAATGGCTTCCACAGTAAGATCCAAAAGATCTGTCCAATAGAGCAGCTTTGGGATGTGGTGGAACGGGAGATTCACATCATGGATGTGCAGCCGGCAAATCTGTAGCAACTGCATGATCCATGATTGTTTCCAGCATCTTGTTGAATCTATGCCACAAAGAATGAAGGCAGTTCGCAAGTAGACTTCAAGTGAATGCAAAAAGTTATTTAAAGAAAAGTGGCAGTCGCATATGGGCACCATGGCTCAACATATCAGAACACGCATGCTAACTGCTAGGCCACAATTAAGATAATTTTCGTACTTGTGTACTGTAATTCTTTTCATTCTCTTTGTCCTGGGGTGGTTTTTGCTTTCAAGAATTTTGACTTGTAGATCAGTATCACATAATTTGAGGTCACATTTGTCTCTGCCAAATTAAAATAACCTCTGTGTAATGAAATAAGCCATGTCATTCATGCACTTGAGATTTGCCTGCAGGACAAAGGCCTGTCAGACATATAGTGCAAACCTGTAATGGCACTGTAATGCTATTATGATTCAAGGGGATATATTGATCAAAGCAGATACAGAGCTCTGACTTTATTAGCTATAAACTGTCAGTTTTATCAGTCATTCTTGATCTTGATAGAATTCCTTGAGAGGACTGGGACTTTTTCTTACCAACTGGATAACATGACTGGAGAATATTTAATACACCTTGTAGGGATTTAAACATGCAGTGCTAAATTGGAAAGGCCATTAAAAAAAATCCACTGCTTATGCCAACCTGAATTTTGAGGTTGTGAATGTGCTCACATGCTCTGTGGACCTGGTATTAAGATGTATTTTGGTCGATCGGATCACAAGTGGACGACGCTAAATACAAGTGTAAACGGGATCTAAAACGTTCTGAGCTTGTCCACTTTTGACCACTACCAGAGAGAGTCGAAAACGCATTCAACCGGATTGATTTCGTAGTGTAGATGCTCATGTGGTCAAATGCATTAGAACAGCCGCAAAATGCCTCCTACTGACCCAACGCGCAAACATTATGGGAAGCACACTAGCCAGATGAGATTTAAACTTTGTCAGCTGGAGACCCAAGTTTGGTTTAAAGACAAAAAACATACCTAGCACAATGTTCTCTCACCATTCCTGATTTCGAATCTGAAAAAAACACATCCATTTACCCGCCCATAGACCCTCTCCACAAAGAAATCAGGACAGAAGTTCTTGAAAGTGGACAAAAGAGACGGATTAAAACGGCAGGTGTAAACCGGTATGTCTCCCTCGTCTACTTGTGATCCGATCAACCAAAATGCATCTTAACACCAGGTGTAAACAGGACTGGCGTGTGTGGGCATATGAGGGATTTAAAGTAGCAATAAAGCAATAACATTTGACAAACATATTGGTTTGCAGTCATGCATACTGTGTGACACAAATAGGAGTTGGATGGGAAAAAAATCTTTTTGCGGTCTTCACAAAGTTAAACTTTGCAACAAGTACCTTCTTTGATATGAACACACTAAATCATGATCATCAGCCTTCTTCATAAAGTGTGAAGTAAAAACAAACATTTGGAATCGCATGTACGTATATTCCAATTCTGTAAGGTGATTTTAAAGGGGTGGTTGATAGCCCCTTTTTACAAGATGTAAAAGAAGTCTCTGATTTCCCCAGAGTGTGTATGTGCAGTTTTGTCTCAAAATACCCCACTGATCATTTTTTATAGCATGTTAAAATTGTCACTTTTTGAGGGTGAGCAAAGGGTGTGGAGTTTGAGGGTGTGTCCCTTTAAATGCAAATGAGCTGCTGCTCACAGGGCGGAGCTTCAAGAACTCCAGTTAGCAGCTCTGATTACCTCATGCAGACAGGCAATGAAACTGTTCAGCCTATTGTGTTCAAACCGGAGTCAGACAATTATGGAGAGCCTCAAGGAGAAGTGACAACATGTAGAATGAGACGTTCCTGAATGGTTAGTTGATGAATTTTGTTGTGTGTTCTCGGGGGCGGGGTTTATGATGTCACTAACCCGGGAGGAAGCTTGTGTAGTCCCTACCAGCCGTTTGTTGTATTCCTTAAAAATAGATTTCTTTAAAAGAAAATATCTCCCTTTGCTTTGAACTTTGAGCGTCGTAACTGCGCAGATGTTGTTTATGCTCAAACAGCAACATTACACACTAACTAAAGTTAAAAAAGTGAAATCATAATCAACCACCCTTTTAAATGTTCTATATTAGAGTCATATCAGTGAGGTCATATTAAGGCCATACAAATTTAGTTCAGTTCAAGTAGCTAACAATTTATCATTAAACGTGAACAGCTTAAAACATTCACAATATTACTGTTTACAGTATTTTTGATCAAATAAATGAAGCCTTGATGAGCATGAGCAAGAGACTTCTTTTAAAAACATTAAAAATCTTACCGACACCAAACTTTTGAACAGTAGTGTATGCATCATTTGGCAGTACATATATTTAAAAAGATACTGAAAAACATAACATACAAGATAATAAATAGGAAAAGTGTATATGTGTGCTTGCAAAATTTGACTATACTGCATGGCATTTTTTTCTCTTTAGTAACGAAACAGACATCATGATTGATTGAAATTCTAATTAGGTTTCGCAATTGTTCTGCGGGAGGGGTGACGTTAATGGACGGCATGCTGTTATCCAGACAAAGGACAGTGTAATGCAATTAGTTTGAAAAGTCTTAAGAGCTCAGGTGGACCTCAGCTTTTATCCCGCCCTAGTCTCCATAACCCTGACGACAGCACTGACTCAACCCAGCTGCTCATCTACGCATATGTAAACATAGCTAAACACGTGTACATTAGCGCAGCTCAATTACCACATACAATCACCTGACAGGAAAAAAGAGGCTTAATCTCCATTTACTAATCTCCAAAATATGTCATATGTCATTCCTTTTACAGACCGAAGATTAAATAATGGAGTTTGTTTAATAGCATTCTTGTGTGTAGTGTGCCCTGGGTGGCTTAAGGACAAGGTCTGGTCTTAATTACAAATAATCCATGTCCCTTAGTTCGTCTAATTATTCAATTAGGTCAAGACATCCGATATCCATTGCAACCCAGTGACCCAAGCTGATGGACTCTATTAAAACCAAAGCAACTTCAAAATGAAAACCGCATTTCATGAGAATTATTAATTAATAGCTTTACAGGGCTTTTTCTACTGGTTGGGTCAGTAATTAAATGTTTTACTTGCCCTGCCAAAATGTTAACTGGCTCCACCTGAAAAAGTAATACATAAATAAATTGAAACAGTTATTGTTTTCATTGTGTGCAACCTCAATAAATAAGGTTATGATTCATATACCAGTGAAATTTCATCATTCTCAATTCCAATTTTCAATACCACAACAAAAACTATAGCCTAACTACTATAAATGTCAAATATTATTAAGTAAACAGTCAATAATAAAATAAGAACAATTCATAATCAAATCATAATCAAATAATGAGCACAAATAAATACAATAGAACAAACGTCTAAAAGTATTAGCTTTCAGGTACAGAAACTGAATAAAGTAATCAAATATAAAATAACTGCATGTTCTTCACTGTATGAATTAATAGATTAATCCTTATTAAAGTTACAAAAGTTATTCAGTCAAGAGCAGCGAATGATATGCACGGATCCGATATAGTGTTACACATGCATTTAATTTCTCAACTGTTTACGTTCACTTAAGACATAACCAACTATGTAGGATACTCGCCAAGATGGGCATTTTGACATAATTCTGTGTGAATTTGTGCGTTTAAGCACAAGAAGACGAGAAAGAGAAAGCCAATTAGTTTTCACATGCTCGGGGGACAGCTTTCTGGCATGTGCACACACAAAACTTCTCACACAGCGTGCGAGTACCGAGTTTTGAGTTCCCATTCAGTCGGTCACTCTCGACGCCACGTCGGAGTACCGACGAATAGGAATCTCGCTCGCGAGAGCCAATCTACTTCGAGTGAAACTAAACGAGCCAATGCACATTGGCATGCAATGATTGCACCAGGTGCTCATGCCACGCAGCGCGGGTATAAATGAGACATTTGTTTGCATCAAGTTAGCTTTTTGCTTCGGAGCCGAGTGGTAGATGGTTCAGCCAGATATCACTCTCTACTTCGCAGTCCTGACTGAAAAGAAGCCTGCCCTTTTGGAAGCGATCTCTTCAGTCGGTGTTGGTGTGACTGCACTGCATCGGGCCGTGTGGTTCTGTGATCATCTCTCTTTCTCTTTTCTGAGCAAACACAAAGGCTGTTCTCACAGCTGGTTCGGTGCGCTAGGTGGAGAGCGCTGAAAAGCCGTTCTTACGGCTGGTAAGAGAGCGCCTTCGTGTGAGAGAGAGCGCGCACGTCAGGCTGCACTATCCCCTGACTGTGTCGCCGCGACCCCTCCCCCTGCGTGCTTCAGCACCAAGGAGAGCGTCCTTCTATTAGAGCAACACAGACAGAGCTTGCGTCCTTTTCAGGATGACATTCTATCTGTGTGTTTCTGGATGCGGTGGTTATCTGTCACCGAGGGATGGTCACAAGCGCTGTATCTCGTGTTTGGGCGTTCAGCACGCTGAGGCAGCGCTGGTGGATGACTCATGTTCTCACTGCGGGAACATGACCATCTCTGAGTTGCGGTCGAGACTCCATCTCGCAAGGGGTGGAGTCCCCGTGCCTCTGCCTCGATCTAATCGTCCACAGAGGGTTACTTCAGGCAGTAGCGCGGATGATCTGAGGATTACGGTGAGCGCGCTTCCCCCAGGGAACCAACCCCCGGGGAACCCTCACTCCTCCCGCACTTCGCAGCCAGTAGAGCTGCCGTTGGAACGCGGTGGGCCACCCACGAGGTGTGTACCATCCGTATCCTTCGGGGCTCCTCTTGACGAGCAGATGTCCATCGCTGCATCGGAGGGAGGGTCAGAAGTTTCTGGAGATGACGTGTCGGCGCAGGGGGCTCCTTCGGGAAGATCCGCTGTGCCCGATACGGATCCGGAAATGATGGCCATGCTTTCCCGGGCCGCTGAGAGAGTCGGGCTCGTGTGGAACCCTCCACCGTGTCCCGAACCCTCAAGGCTGGACGATTGGTTTCTCGGGGTGGCCCGTGCTGGTTCTCAGCGCCCCACCCCGGTTCCTTTCTTTCCGGAGGTGCATGACGAGCTCACTAGGTCATGGACGGCACCTTTCACTGCCCGAAACCGGCCCAGTGGCTCCTCCTCCCTCACCACCCTCGATAGGGGAGCGCAGAAGGGTTACACGCAGGTTCCTCCCGTGGAACGGGCCGTTGCCATGCAACTGTGCCCTAACTCCACTTCTAGGGGGAACCCGTGTCTCCCCTCCCGGGCCTGTAGGTACTCGTCCGATCTGATCGGAAAGGCCTACCAGGCTTGTGGGGATGCTTCCTCCTCCTTACACGCTATGGCGTTGTTGCAGGTCCATCAGGCCCAGGCACTGAAGACCTTGCACGAGGGTGGTCACGATCCCGCAGTTCTCCAGGAACTGAGAACCGCAATGGACCTCGCACTTCGTGCGACGAAGGTTACGGCGCGGGCAGTGGGTCGTGCGATGTCCACTATGGTGGTCCAGGAACGCCATCTCTGGCTGTGTCTGGCTGACATGAGGGAAACCGACAAGATCAGGTTCCTTAATTCCCCTGTGTCCCAGACCGGCCTCTTCGGCGACGCGGTCCAGAACTTCGCCCAGCAGTTCACGGCCGCACAGAAGCAGACTGAGGCGATCAGTCACATCCTGCCACGGCGGACAGCTGCTGTCTCCACCCCGCCGCCGGCAGTACCTCAGCCTGCTCGTCGCCGAGGGCGGCCGCCTGCGTCTGCCTCCGCTCCAGCGTCGCAGCAGCAGCCTCCACCCAAGCGACGTCGTGGAGCCGGGCGTAAGCAGGCCGCCCCGCCCGTCCAGGCCTCTGCCAAGAGGGGTGGCAAGAGCAAGGGCAAGCGGCCCTGAGACGGGCGACCTGGAGATGGGGAGGACTGCTCTTCTGGAGACGGTGACCGCACCGCTCCATCCCCCGGAGGAGGGCCGGGTGGAGAATCTTGTGTTCCATTTTGTTTCTGTTCCGCCAAACAGATTTTCAATAAAAGAGCAGTTTCCCCTATCTCCGGGTCCCCAGGGGGCTCGGAGGGTTGTGGCCGGTCAAACCCTGGACCACACTCATCCTCCCCCTTCGCCAGCGGGCAGCAGTGGAAGATCCCCTCACGGTCCTTCTGCCCACCTGTGGAATCAGGTAAGTGTTGCAATGCACACTCACACCTCGCTGCGGGCCGCCTCCACGAGACAGCCGCCCCAGCCCGGTACCTGCATTCCACCTCGCTGCCCCACGGTGGGTACGCCGGTGGTCCCTTTGGTCCCGCTTGCACAGTCTCTGCGAGCCTGGCTAGCACTCCCCAGTCCGTCTCGCTGGCTCATTCGGACCATCAGGCTCGGCTATGCGATTCAGTTTGCCCGGCGTCCCCCCAGGTTCAAGGGCGTCCGCTTCACTTCGGTGAACGCCGCAGACGCCCATGTCCTGCGTGCGGAGATCGCAGTCCTACTGGCGAAGGACGCGATAGAGCCGGTCCCTCCAGCCGATATGAAGGCAGGCTTCTACACCCTGTACTTCATTGTACCCAAGAAGACCGGTGGGTTACGGCCAATCTTGGACCTGCGAGTCTTGAATCGGAGCCTTCACAAGCTACCGTTCAAGATGCTTACGCAGAAACGCATCTTCGAATGCATCCGTCCCCAAGATTGGTTTGCAGCGATCGACCTGAAGGACGCGTACTTTCATGTCTCGATTCTTCCTCGACACAGGCCGTTTCTGCGCTTTGCGCTCGAGGATCGAGCATATCAGTACAAAGTCCTGCCCTTCGGGCTGTCCCTGTCCCCCCGTGTCTTCACGAAAGTCACGGAGAGGGGGCCCTTGTGCCCATGAGAGAACAGGGCGTTCGCATCCTTAACTATCTCGACGACTGGCTCATTCTAGCACAGTCCAGGGATCAGTTGTGCGAACACAGGGACCTGGTGCTCAGACACCTCAGCCAGTTGGGTCTTCGGGTCAACTGGGAGAAGAGCAAACTCGCCCCCGTGCAGAGGATCTCTTTTCTCGGTATGGAGTTAGATTCGGTCGAACGGACAGCGCGCCTCACAGAGGAGCGCGTCCAGTCGATGCTGAACTGCCTGAACACGTTTCAAGGCAGGATGGCGGTTCCACTGAAACAATTTCAGAGGCTCCTGGGGCATATGGCAGCCGCAGCGGCAGTAACACCGCTAGGCTTGCTTCATATAAGACCGCTTCAGCATTGGCTACACGGCCGAGTCCCGAGATGGGTGTGGCAACGCGGCACTCACCGGGTGAGCATCACACCGGCCTGCCGCCAATCCTTCAGCCCATGGTCAGACCCCTCGTTCCTTCGGGCCGGAGTGCCTCTGGAACAGGTGTCCAGGCATGCTGTGGTCTTCACAGATGCCTCTGCCATGGGCTGGGGAGCCACGTACAACGGGCATGCAGTGTCAGGGGTTTGGACGGGCCCGCACCTGCATTGGCACATCAACTGCCTCAAGTTGCTAGCAGTGCATCTCGCTCTGAGCCGCCTCAAAAGGCTGCTAAGGGGGAAAGATGTACTGGTCCGCACGGACAACACCGCGACCGTTGCGTATATCAACCGACAAGGTGGTCTCCGCTCCCGTCGCATGTCGCAACTCGCCCGCCATCTCCTCCTCTGGAGTCAGAAGTGTCTGAGGTCGCTTCGGGCCATTCGTGTCCCTGGTGTGAGCAACCGTGTGGCCGACGAGCTTTCACGAGCTGCGCTCCCAGGGGAATGGCGACTCCACCCCCAGGTGGTTCAGCTGATTTGGAGACAGTTCGGGGCGGCACAGGTCGACCTGTTTGCCTCCCCAGAAACGTCCCACTGCCAGTGGTTCTATTCGCTGACCGAGGGTACACTCGGCACGGATGCACTTGTGCACAGCTGGCCCCAGGGGTTGCGCAAATATGCGTTTACCCCAGTGAGCCTACTTGCACAGACACTGTGCAAGGTCAGGGAGGATGAGGAGCAGGTCCTGTTGGTGGCGCCTTACTGGCCCAACCGGTCCTGGTTCCCAGAACTTATGCTCCTGGCGACAGCCCCTCCTTGGCCGATTCCTCTGAGGAAGGACCTTCTGACTCAGAGACGGGGCACCCTGTGGCACCGCGTCCAGATCTGTGGAAGCTTCATGTCTGGCCCCTGGACGGGACGCGGAGGTTCTAGGTGACTTACCCCAAGAGGTAGTTAACACCATCACTTCGGCACGAGCACCGTCTACAAAACAGGCTTATGCTTTGAAGTGGAACCTGTTCGTCGAGTGGTGTTCTTCTCGCAGAGAAGACCCCCGAAGATGTTCGATCGCGTCTGTGCTTTCCTTCCTGCAACGAGGGTTGGAGCGTAGGCTGTCGCCCTCCACCCTCAAGGTCTATGTTGCTGCAATATCTGCCTATCACGACCACGTAGAAGGTAAGACAGTTGGGTAGCACGACCTGGTCGTCAGGTTCCTCAGGGGGGCGAGATGGTTAAATCCTCCTCGACCCCCCTCCATACCCTCTTGGGATCTCGCTCTGGTGCTCCGAGCACTTCAGAATGCCCCATTTGAGCCCTTGCGGTCAGCAGAGCTTAAGATTCTGTCTATGAAGACTTTGCTGTTGGCCGCACTGGCCTCCATCAAGAGGGTTGGGGACCTGCAGGCATTTTCGGTCGACGAATCGTGCCTAGAGTTCGGGCCGGGTGACACCCACGTGGTACTGAGACCCCGGCCTGGCTATGTGCCCAAGGTTCCTACCACTCCCTTCAGGGACCAGGTGGTGAACCTGCAAGCGCTGCCCCTGGAGGAGGCAGACCCAGCCCTAGCTTTGCTCTGTCCCGTCCGCGCTCTGCGGATCTACGTGGATAGAACTCAAAGCTTCAGGACCTCAGATCAGCTCTTTGTCTGTCACGGAGGCCAGCAGAAGGGAAAGGCTGTCTCCAAGCAGAGGATGGCCCACTGGATAGTGGATGCCATCACCTTGGCTTACCAAGCACAAGGTGTGCCCTGTCCGCTCAGGGTGCGAGCACACTCTACTAGAAGTGTTGCATCCTCCTGGGCGCTGGCACGTGGTGCCTCGCTGTCAGACATCTGTAGAGCTGCGGGCTGGGCGACACCCAACACGTTCGCTAGATTCTATAGTCTACGTGTAGAGCCAGTGTCCTCCTGTGTTCTTGCCTCAAACGGGTAGAAGCACTGAGAGGCCCCTGGCTCTTGTCGGCGCTTTTATTCTCCAGAAGCAAACTCTGTTGAGTCCTCCATCTCCCTCGGTGCCGGATGTGGCGGAACGTCTGGCATCAGGCCCCTTGCCACTGAATCCTTGAGAACCGGTACTGGGCTGGGGATATATGAGTGACCCTGCGGGGATCCCATATATTTTTCCACGGTCGCTCCTACGGGAAGCCCGTGTCTTTCCCTTGGGAGAGCCTTCCCGTCACTGGGACTGAGCCCCCTCTCTCCATTGCGGGCTACGGCTCAGCATTGTACTCCACATAACTCCTTCGGGGTACGATGTGGGCTCCGCAGCGTTCCCCTCACTAGGGCACGCTTTCCCAGTGTTATCCAATAGTCACTGAACGGGTCATGCGGAACAGCAGTGATGGACTTCTCTGTGTGAGCCCCGTCTCATCAGGTAAGAGAGCTCAGGAGGCTCACACGGGGCACTGGACGGGGGCAGAGGCCATGGCGCTTTGGTAGGGATTCCTATTCGACGGTACTCCGACGTGGCGTCGAGAGTGACCGACTGAATGGGAACGTCTCGGTTACGTATGTAACCCTCGTTCCCTGAAGGAGGGAACGGAGACGCCACGTCCCGTCACCATGCCCTCTGCACCCTGCTGGGGTGCCAGTCTACCTACTTGGCTCCTCAGCAAAAAGCTAACTTGATGCAAACACCTGTGTCTCATTTATACCCACGCTGCGTGGCATGAGCACCTGGTGCAATCATTGCATGCCAATGTGCATTGGCTCGTTTAGTTTCACTCGAAGTAGATTGGCTCTCTCGAGCGAGATTCCTATTCGTCGGTACTCCAACGTGGCGTCTCCATTCCCTCCTTCAGGGAACGAGGGTTACATACGTAACCGAGACATTTTCTTTCGCTTCTTCTTTGGCTAGAATATTTAAATGGGCCTTAAAAACATGTGCAAATGCTAAGCTTTCAGGTCAATGCAGCACTGACATGGTCCTGAGCATTGTTGATGCTCTTATTGTCGAGCCTTAGCATTACTGTCTCATTAAATAGCTCTAATAGAGTCTAGGAACATTTTTGTCAATAAAAATCACAATGAATGAATTAAATTGGCTCCAGGACAGCAAATTTCTAATTTTTATTAAACTCATGCAAGATTTGAATAGGAAATGTGTCAGTATCATGTTGGTCACTGTACCCGATTGAAATCTTGTGTCAAACTGTATAAAGCTTAGAGTTAAAAAAATATAAAATATGAGGATATTGCTCAGTTCCTTTTTTTTGTTTTGTTCACTGTCCAGTAACTGGACTATATAAGTAACATGAAATGAAGAGTGATCAAGAGTTTATCTTGTGTATATCCCATATTTTATTTCATATTAATCAATGTTTTCCTATGTTTTTGACTTAATACACACACAAAAAACAGAACAGATAGAGATTTCCATTCCGAAAATATGTTTATACATGTTTATATATTTTTGTATAAAGCTTTTCAGTTATAACAGTAAAAGAACATGATTGGAAATTACATTAACATATTTCTCAAAGGACTGATTTTGGACCGTTAATGGTTTTGGTATTAGTCTGAGGAGCATATTTGTGCTTGCATAATGTGCTAATGCTTAAAAGCTTTATATACTGCACTGCGGTGTTTTATTTCCTACGTGACAGACAAATACAAACTAAGTGGTGGGCAGAAATCCCTGCAATTTTTCTAAAAACAATGAGAAAACAACAATAGTAAAAAAAAACAATATCAGCAAAAAATAAAAAAGAATGAATTCATGTTTTTATGTTTGAACACATATTGTCATTAAGGTGGTCTTAATTATATTTAATTGAGGTTATCTGTTTTCTGTAGACTATGTAAATGAGTGCTGCTCACTATGAGGTTTGATAACGCTAGGAGTCTATATATAACATTCAAGCTGTATGGATGCAGCCTTAAAAAAGGATTATGCCTAAAAAGAGAGGGGAGGGCAAAGAGAGAGTGGGAGATGAGATGCCTAGAGGGTTAAAAGCGGAAAAGGAGGCAAATCGGAGGGTGACAAAAATTCTCAGCAGTTGGCAAGCTAAACATTTCAGTCATTTTTGCCTCGATACACACTTACTAATGAAACACCCTTTGCCATATATAGACCGGCCGTATGACTGACAGCTCACATGCTCGCCGCATTTAGCCTGCAATAGAGGGGACAAGAATGGTGATGATGTCGCTCAGAAATATGAAGTGGCCATTGCTGATACGATTGGACAGTTATTAATATCATTAGTGCTGGATTAGCTCTTTGGTTTTTCCCCACTTCAGTCTTTCCCCTGCCAGCGCTAAGCATTACACTGCTAATCTCATCTCCCACCAGTAATGACACTTTCACTGTCTAGTGTTTACGGTCATTTTCGAAAATTACAGAGAAAAACAAAATCATCTGGAGCAGGGTGCGAAGGCAAGGTTAATTCTCTGTGTGAAAAATGGCACGATTTGGGCTTTCGGGGAAGCGCTTACACAGAGTAATGAGGCTACTGAAGGCGCTAATGAGTATGTGGGAATCATTCTGCTTTGAGGAGAATCAAGTAATCGTTTTTCTGAGAAGTATTTTAAGTAGCGCGCAGCATGTCGCCTACATGACTAATCATTCTGGGTATGCTAATGGATGCTAATTTATGCTAACAGTTACACTGGAAGATTATTTCTGATTGGGCCATATGGAGTGAGTGGGTGGGCCTTATTCACACACTTTAAATTCTCATAACAGATTCCCCTCATTTCACTGAGTCAAGACGGAAACCACGGCAATCCTGGTACCACGGAAACCAACAGTTATAGCACTGAGCAATAGGAAGTGGGTGGAGAGGCTTCCTCTGAAAGTTCAGCAAAGATCAGGAAGTATCTTAAGGAATAAAAAAAAAAGAAAACAGATATGTGCCTTGTTCTGTCCTCTTTGCATCAGATTTTAGATTTAGATGCCCTCTAAATAAACCCCTCTTAAGATATACAGAGCACACAGTAAAAACACACAAAGGGATAGTTCACCCTAATATGAAAATTCTGTCATCATTTACGTTATTGTTGTAAACTTGTATGACTTTCTTTCTTCTGTGAAACAGACCATGGATATTTCCACGAATTACATGAGTGATCTATTTGTTTAATTTCTCCAGAGGTTCAGCATCTGTGTTTGCAAATGAAATTTCAGCATAATCAGTTGAGGAGTTTACTGAATAAAACCATAATTGACATGTTGACAGGAAATGTTTAGGCTACGTAAGAGTAAATGTATGTTTTTTCAATACATTCATAAGAATTAATTCTGCAAACTATCTATACAGAACAACTGTAAATGTCAACTGTCAATGAAAACATAACAAATATTGATGCACCTGGATATATAGTTAATAGCTCTATGAAAACGTGTCTGTGCCATTATTATGCTTGTTTCACATGGATATTATATCATAACCTAGACTTAATCCAGATGGTGTAATCCCAGATCCCTATACCCCCTCTTATACAACAGGCACAGTGGGATTCATTTATGGATTAGGAAAAACTATCTACAATATTATTATTCTGAATATGCAACAGACGAAACAGAGACACCTGGTGACCTTAAAGTTAAACTGCACAGAATGAGTAGGCCTCTCACATAGCATTTATGGGGCCTGAGATACAAAAATGATTGCCAAATATTAAGGGCCAGATCTAACTGTTTTATAGAATTTATAAGTTATAAAATTATTGTTTTTGTCGTACATGGAGGTAGAACACACTGATCTTGCTGTTCTCAGTCTTGTCCTGCTGATTAAATTATGTAACTTCATTAAACCAAAGCTCAGTACATGATCAGTATAGACAGTTCTAATCCAATCCAATCCAATCCAAGCTTTTACATCTTGATGAGGCAAATAAATGTATCTTTAACGCCTGTATCTGACTACTATATTTCAATGTGCTATATTTGCAGCAAGATGCTTGATGTACAATAAAAAAATATTAAAATGTAAATTCTGTCATTATTTACTCACACACATCATTGCAAACCTACATGAAAACATTGGACCCCTTTCAGTTTCAGTGTATGGACAAAAGAGAATATTTTTAAGGATTTTTTTTTTTTATGTTCACAGAAGAAATTCATTCAGGTTTGGGAGCATGAGTAGCTATATGATGACAGATTTTTCATTTTTGGGTGAACTATTCCTTTAAAAGCCCAAAAGAAGACACTAGAAAGTGGCTGAGCTGAGTAGCAGACTGATGATATTGTCAAGCCATGCTAGGATGCATTTTGCTTATCCTCTGTTGCTCTGCAAATGTAGTTGTAATGCTGTAACGTCAGCGTATTCCAGGTGACCGAGGAGAAGCCTCCCAACACCAGAAATGGCAGCTTGGCTTCTGACCAAGGCCTGCCAGATATCATTTGCCTTTACAAGCTGGAGGTGGGTGCTCCTTACCTTCATGTGAATGGCAAAACAGGGGATATCTACACCACAGAGACCCCAATTGATTGTGAGACTCTCGGGGACTGTCACAGCTTTTTAGAGTGCAATCCTTGTTTGCTGAAATTTAAGGTGTCAATTACTTTTTCGCAATTTTGGCCAGCAACAAAGATTCTGGAAGTAAAGGCATTGCTGATTACACACTAATGACCAGCCCTGAAGCTGTTGACCTTTTCAGTTTGCAAGTGGTACAAGACTCGGATGACAAATTGCCAAAACACATTGTATTGGGCAACCTGGATAGAGAGCAGCAAGATTCATACACTCACAGAAAAAAAAAAGGTACAAAAACTGGGGCGGTACCCCTCCTTTCAAAAAGTACACCTTTGTACCCAAAGAGTGCATATTAGTACCTGAAAGGTACATATTAGTACCAAAAGTGTACATGTTAGTACCTAAATAGTACATACTGTGACAGTTGACAGCTTTTGTACCCTTTTTTTGTGTACGACCTGAACATAAAAGTGGTTGATGGTGGCTCTCCACCCCACCAGAGTTATGCCCTGCTCAGGATCACCATCACAGATGACATTGACAATGTACCTAACTTTGAGAAGTCACACTATGATGATGAACTGCCAGAAAACAGAATATTCTGTTCTACAAGTGAAGGCCAGTGACTGTGACATGGGGCCCAATGGATAAGTGACCTACAACTTCCATCAGGCATCACCAGTAGTCCAAGTTCTTCTAAGCATTGACCACAACACAGGCATCAATTTTGTCCAAGGATCTGTGGATCGTGAAGAAACCAGCATGCTCAAATTCTACGTCCAAGCTAAAGACAACAGTCCCCAATCGAAAAACTTTAAAGCCCTTGTGACTATCATTATCAGGATCCAGGGCATTGGCCTTTTGAAGCATGAAGATGGCTGTGGACACAGCTGTGGCTCTGGTGGATGTATCATATCGTGATGAGGGTGAAAATGCAGTTGTGACCAGCTGCGTTTAGTTAGTGAAAACAGTAATGACCGCAAGACGAAGTACTTTCTCCAGACAACTACATTACTGGACTATGAGCGGGATTGAAATTGTGGCAATTGATTCTGGCAACCCTGTACTGCCAAGCACAAACTCCCTGAAGGTGCAAGTGACAGACATGAATGACAACTCCCCGGTCTTCTCATCCACTTTGTATGCGATAGACTTTGTTTAGGAGAACCAGCCAGGTGACAAGGTTTTAGAAGTGGTAGCCACATACACAGACAGTGGGACTAATGCAGAGTTGACACACAATATCACTGGTGGATCAGTCCCTAAGGGGCTTTTTGAAATTAACCCCAGCACAGAAGTATGTCACAAGCCAGTTGGACCGTGAACTATTAGATTACAATCAATTTCTAGTCACAGCAGCTGATAAAGTTGTGCCAAGCTTGAGAGGAACTGCCACTGTTGTTATTAAGGTCTCTGTAGAACCAGACAAAGTTAAGGACAGAGGAATGGCACCACTCAAAATATAGAGCTACTTATAATATACCCTTTGAAATACATTTGTGGAGTAACCAGAGAGATTTTTTAGAGTTGAATAGCAAACCAAATCTGCACTGATCACAAATGATGCACATCACTTGATTAAAAGAAGTTTGTTTTATTTGTCAGCCATTTTTTGTTGCATTTATAGTTTAATTTATGCTCTGAAGGAACAACATTACTTATTATAATTATATCACATGTAAATGGCGACAATGTTACTGTTACATTGTCTTATTTGACATTTTATTTTCTTTAGAGGGCCTTTTTGTTGTATATTGTTTATTGCTGCCCCTCAAAATATAGAGCGAGATGTGCCCTTTTGCTTTGAAAGAATCATTTGAAAGTTTTGCTTTGTTTTTGTTTTCTCTATGAAAAAAATGTGTGTTGAATAGGTTAAAACAAGCAGGAAGGACATTCCTACTTCTATTTATATAATTGAAAGATGGTATTCGTCATACAAAGGATTTATTTAAAGCCAACTTGCATTATTGAGAATGAGAAGGTGACGTAACGATGTTTACTCTGTGTTGCATTTCGGGAAAGCGCCGCCATATTGGAAGGATACACTATCCGTTGCCATGATTATTTTGATAGTGAGACCGAGAGAGCAGCTTGAGATCTGTTCTAATTTTGGCAATACGGCGCAGTTTCTTGGGGAAGCAAAAGGAAAGGTCTATCGGGAGAGACTAAATAACACCGCCAAACAGCGTTACATCCACAACATCGACCCATAGCCTACAACCTGCCAGCTACAGAATGGACGAAAGACACAGAAACACTAACACCTATCACACACCCTGACATCGTCAATTACCTGGTTTATGGTATCAGTGCCTACACAACGCAAGCGTTCAGAAGCTTTAAATCATTAGAAGCTTATGAACAATTCTGCTCCGGTTGGGTGCAAGACTTACAAACCTGTAAACTGCGAGAGCTCAGTCATAATTGCCAAAGTAAGGTTGCACTCCACTTTTATTAATGTTTTTTTTTTTTACAGTTTTAATGCTTATTATTGTAGAAAAAATCAAATAAAATTGTTAAATATAATAATATAATTGTAATACGTTCATTGTAAAAATGAAATTATTTTCGGCTACTGTCATAGACTAGTTAATGTGTTTGGTGATAATCAGGTGATGATTAGGCTGAATGAATGCCAAGCAGATGGGCAATTGCTGCAGACAAAGGGAAATTGGAAATGTAGCATGGAATTAAATGTATGTACTTTTGCTGTGTAACAGGTCATGTAATGACTTCTAATGACTTAAGCTTGCATTGTGTAGGCACTGATACTATAAACCAGGTAACTAAGTGAGAGGTGGTAGCGTCATTCTGTAGCTGGCAGGTCGTACGGGTCGATGTTGTTGATGTAAAGCAGTTTCTCTAAATAACGCTGCTAGGCAGTGTTACTTAGTCTCTCCCGATATAGCACCTTACCTTTCACTTCGTCTTTCTCCATTGCTCCCCAAGAAACTGCGCTGTATCTCAAAAAATACAAACAAATCTCAAGCTGCTCTCTCTGTTTCACTATCAAAATAACCATGGCAACGGATAGCGTATCCTCCCAATATGGCGGCGTCTTTCCGAAATGCAACGCGGAAGGAAAACATCGTGACATAACTCCTCATTCTCAATAGGCCTACACTATTTGTAAATTTAATTTTGATTTTTTTTTATGACATTGGCCTTGCTATATCACATTTTACTAATAAAATTGTTTATAATATATTAGTTTTTTGTTAAGATTTTCATCATAGGCCTAATTGTTTACCTTTCTTTGTGTTTTGCAGGTAGCCTTGGATTAGTGAGGTAACAGCATTGTGCCAAATGGTTAATTAAAGCTCTTTTCCTTCGTAGAACAATACACTACGATAGATCGGGCATTGAGGAAGGGGGATATATTTTGCCTGACACCAGAACTGACTGCCCATTAGCAAAGACGATTAGACCTACCTCCAGGTTATGTAGCTACTTCTGCCAGATCCTGCACCAGCTGATCGATTAAAGTCGGCATGGAATAGAAGTTGCGATAGTCTTTTCTTCCCTGTTGTGATATAGGCCTATATCCGAGTGAAACTTCTTGAACAAGAAATAAATTTACGGCGGCACTTGATTTTGTCCATCGGAAATTGATTGGATCATTGTGGTGCTGTGATCTCATATGAGTTACAGGTTGTCCCGCCCTTGCACCGGTAAACGAGGGCACATTAATTTAAAAATAGATATGATAAATGCTGATGTGCATGGATAAATCATTATAATAAGTAGGCTACTGCAATATTCCATAAAAAATAAGAATCGTCCATTTTGAATTAATTGTGACTTTAACAGCCAGTGAGATGAATGACAATGATGCTGATTTTTACTTCCTCCAAATAACTATATGGTCATTTGGAGGAAACTTGGTAACCATTGTATTTATTTATTTTTATTTTTTGTTACTGATTCCTACATGCACTAATAATCACCACAGTAGTTGTTGGGAACTTCCACGCCATTATAGGCTATGGCTACTGGTCTACTTAACATGGAAAACTCTTACTCATAGCTCCATCATTTGATTTAATGAGGCATCTTTGTCCTTTTCCCACAGCAGATGAAGTCAGCGTCTGCTCGGTGTGGCCGGTAGCAGAAAGCAGCGGGTGTCTGGGGGGATCAATCGGCGTTATTGTTGCAGTGTGTTCAGACGGTTTACTCACGCGCCAAGCCACAGAGAGTAATTGACGGAACGTCAGTCACTACGAGTTTGTGTCTCAACACGTCGCTCTGAATTAAGCACCACTCTAAGATGAGAAAAATCTAATTACTGTATTTCAATTCAGCAACATGCTTCGTTCTCCTCAGTAACTATTAGGCCTATTACCCAAAAAAGAAAATTACCCCATGATTTACTCCCCCTCAAGCCATCAGGTGTATATGGCATTCTTCTTTCAGACGAATACAATCGTAGTTATATAAAAAATGTCCTGGCTAATCCAAGCATTATAATGGCAGTAAATGGCAGGCCAAAAAATGGCAGGAAAAATATACATATTTAACATGTTTTAAAGTAAAATATCTAGCTTCTGTCAGACCGCCTTCTAGTCATCTAAGAAAAAAGCGTAACTGGCGTGACGTATGATGTCGGACGTAGCATAAGTGTTTTGAACTGCGAGAGGCGTTACACGTTCTTCGTAAGTTGAATACAGTCTGGCAGAAGCTAGATATTTTACTTTATAAAGTTTTAAATATGGATATTTTTCTTACACAAAATGCATCGCTTCACTTCAGAAGACCTTTATTAACCCCTCAGAGCCGTGTGGAGTACTTTTATAATGGATGGATACACTTTTTTTGGGCCTCAAATTTTGGGCTGCCATTCACTGCCATTATAATGCTTGGATTAGCCAGGATATTTTTAATATAACTGAAAGAAGAAAGTCATATACACCTATGGCTTGAGGGTGAGTAAATCATGGGGTAATGTTATCCCATTTAGGCCCTTCACACCAAGATCGATAACAATATTAGCGTCCACACATCAAGGGCCAATAACGTTCTGTTTGTTGAGATGTATGTTATATAGCCAAAACACACGCTGCAGTTATGTTGTCCTTTGCTCTTTATTACATTTTGGTGGATTCTGATTGGCTGATTTTATCGTTCACTAGAAGTGACTTCTGTCATCATCAGTTCTTAATGGGGGGGGGGGGGGGGGGGTTACATGTCAAAATATAGGCTACATATGACATATTAAGCAGATATTCTATTTAAAATGATTTTACGGACCCATATTGCAATTAGCTACACCTCAGAGCACTATAGCCATCCACGGACACTAGGTTGAGAAACTCTGATTTAGAGCTGGAATCCGGGGACCCAGGGGCCCAACTAGGGTGCTATGTGTCCTTTAAAACCTGAGAGAGAGAGAGAGAGAGAGAGAGAAAGGATTTTATAAAATGTATTTTTAGGACAGTCTAAATTAATGTTAGAAATAAAGTAACTTACTATAAATAACAAAAAAAAAAAAAAGTGCTGTGATCTCATGAGGTTGTAAAAAAAAAAAACACTTATTTGATTAATGATACTATACTGTTTAAATTTTCATTCTGCTTTATGAGATTAATTGCAATTTTATTGTATTGTTCTAAAAAATTAAAACCAAATATGCACATAATTTTGTATAAAAATAAGAATAAATAAACAACTGGTATAGTAATCTTGCACACTGACAATTACATAGTTATCTGTGTAAATTGGCCCAAGAAAGATTGCTCAGAATGTAAAAATTCCTTGGATGGGTATCATTTTTAAAAAGTGGCATCCCAAGCTCCACAATGTCGATTGATATGTAGAAATGTCTTTATGGAGAAGTGATTAGATAAGAGGGTCCCAGCATCAGGTCAGCCTCTGATAGTAAACCTTTCATCTTCAGGCTGCTTGCTTCACACACACTGCGCAGAGATAACCAACACTATGATAATAGATTTGAAAGAGATGATGGAGTGAACAAAATACAAGAGATTGCGAGATTGGAAAAGTATGGCTCGTTTTTGATGACAGCAGTGGGAAACCCAAAACTACATTTTATGTGCAGATGGGAAGTCAGAGTGAGGGGGAGATGATGTTTGTGTACTCTGATTAGATTTGGTCCATTGGTTTCATCTGACAGTGATCAAATTCAAAAGGACATTTCAATACCCAAACATATGAGTTCATAAACGGTTGTGTCTGTAACAAATATGAATCAAAGGCTTGGTGTTTTTTTTAGCATGATTATTATTATAAGCTTTGTTATGGTTTGTTCAGTTTACAGTTTCTTTTTTCAAGTTCTTTAAATTCATTCCAGTTGAAGGTAAACATGATTGTAATTGGTTGTTTCCAACACTAATAAATGCTTTTGTTGTTTCCTCCAAAATAAAACAGTTGCTTTGACTCACACAAAAATGCCTAGACCATACAATGGAAAACAACTTGCATAAACACACACATTCACACCGTCCTCTATCTTTATTACCTTTTGATCTCTCATTCTTTCATACACACACACACACACACGACTGAAAGGTTATTTAGGCTAGTTTTAAAACAAACATCAACTTCTAACAATTGCAGTCTAGCACACACACACACACACACACACACAATTCTCGTGTCCAAGTTTTTGTAAGTGCAACATTTGAAGAGTGATGCCTGGTCCACGCTTCTGAAATATTACATTATTCCATCAGAAAAAAAACGAATCCCCGAAAAACCCAAATGCACAAAAAACTACTTATCCTCAACCCAACGTCTATGAGAGACAACATGAAACAAATTAAATGTAGACTCAAGTCTGTAAAGTATCATTCTGAGCTTTCGAATTAGTGTTCAGTTTGTTCTGAAGTAGATGTATTATAAAGCAGACATAATGTTCCACATGAATTGAAATGATTTTTCAGAGCAAAAGCAGAATGATACAATAAACGGCTTTATCAATTGGTTAAAGACAGCCTGTAGGTGTGAGAGAAGGTGTCCATTATGAATCTAAGTTAGAAAACCTCTACCACACATCATTTCTCCTAACCCACATGCCATCGCTAGTTTAAGCAGTATTTGCATGTCTCTAGAGCGAGAAGCGGCGCTGGTTGCTATTATCATGAGCCATGATATGATGTTGTTACCATCATGATAAGGTCCTAGTCTATGTAAAAGAGTTAGAACCTTCATTTTTAATCTTATCCCTTGAAAAGCTCATAAGAATGCAATAACTACCTGCCCCGAAGCATTTGTTTGCTTGTATTACTCTTGGCAAAAGTGCCAGCAGAATCGTTGCCAGTAATTGCTGTTTCTTTTCATGTGTTGTTCTGATTTCCTGCTGGACTCTAGTGCCTTTAGGTGTGTATAGCTGAATAATTGTTGCCGTAGAAACGGATTATAACCACCAGACCCCTCAATTTCCATTTGGTCTTGCTGATCGCCACCGAAAGAAGTCAAGTAGCAAGCAGCGACAACCGGTTTCGAACGGGAACAAACCCGCTGAAGATGGTTTGGAGTTCTTCCGAATCCAGCGGGAATCAGTGTAGTCCGAACGAATGAGCGGAGATCGTCCACAATGTCCACACATAAATAAATGCATGTGTTTTATGTACAGTGTCTGTGTAGGTGTCTACCTCTGGTTCAAGTCCATAAAGTCTAGAGGAGATTATTCCAGCATCACTGAGCTAATGCACTCACACACACACACTTGCAAGCACACACGCTCTCTCTCTCTCTCTCTCACACACTCACTCACTCACACACACTCACTCACTCACTCACTCACTCACACACTCACTCACACACTCACTCAAGCACCTTTTATCAAAAGGAACAAGGAAAGAAAACAACAACAAAAAGCTATTTGGCTTCTGTTTGTCTCGATGTGTTTAATGCGTTTGTGCTGGCGCTCGTGCGAAATCACTTCTTTCTCAATTTTCTGCATCACAGAACAACCATATCGGCCCCTGCTTTCATGTGCGACCATGATACGTTCAAATAAGAATCAGATGTAATTGGATTTTTTCAACGCTTTATAAATTGTCGCCTCATCAATAGAAAAGTAAAAAATGAGCTGATTTCAAGTCTGTGAGATCGGTTTCTATTATAGACTTGTTTAAACTCATCAAATGAATATTGCTGTTCATCCCTGACGGCAATTACATGATCATCCAGCGGTTTGTACATCTCTCCGGCAACAGAAACACACAGAGAGAAACAAACACTTTTGGAATTGGATTAAACGGTGGTTCAGATATTTTGCCCGGTTTGTGCGAAGAGTAACCTGAGCTCCTCGACAGTTTCATTTCAGATCTCATCAAACAGAATCTGAGATGCTTTTAAACTCTTAACCTGCCAATTCACAGATAATAGAGCCATCAAACCTTCAGAGCGAAGGAAAGATCCGCTCCGCCCCCAAGGCGCCACACAAACGCATACACACACAAAAACACACACGCATACAATCTGCACTATTGAAACTGAAATGGCATAGTTCTCATTATAGTGTATATTAGTATCGTCTGCGCGACATGCAAAGTGTGTCGCTATTTTAAGACATGAAAACAACTGTTGATTTGTGGGCTGGTGCTTGACACTTCGTAAGCTGAAGTGTTCCATTTATTTCCTGTTCCTTTCTGAGTTTTTATCTGCAAATTTATGGGCCCTGGATCCTTCCTTTTTCCCCTCAAGGCCTCGTTGGTGTGGTGACGGATAGGAGGTGGATGCTAGGAGACAGAGAGGGCGATGAAGAAAAGTGATGCCACGGTTAGGAGAAGGCGATCTCTGGATGGACTGCTACCGCTGATGCTCTTCTCCAATTTAGGGACCTCGGGATTATCATAGTCATCTAGAGAGAGACAGACAGATCAAAATTACCAGCTGAGGTCTAGACACCATTGTTGCTTGACTCACTAAGGTATAGAAAGCTCTCTGACCAACTGAGGCCTAAGGGAAGGAGTTAAAAATAAAACGTGTTGACTCAGGCAGGTATGTACTGAAGATGTCTGTGTTTGTGTGGAGTAGACAAGCTTCATTGTGAACACTAAAATGTAACTATTATCAGCTACAAGAGGAGTGTCAGATGTGCCCAAATAATCTATGGAATTCTGCTACATCATCACTGAAGATGATCATCTAACATAACCAGTTTGTTGGTGTCTGCGACTGTGAGCGGATGTCTTCCAGCTCAGGGACTCTGTGATAGACAAGTTTATAAACACACGTCTTCACTTACAGGTCAAAAGGAACAGTGTATGACGCAAATTGGCTGTCAAAAAAACATCTCTAGACACGCACACATTATGCGAGTGTGTGACAGCATAATATGATGTTATACCACTCAGACAAAAGATTTTCCAGACACTTCTGGTGTGCTAATTTTCCTTTTATCACCTTTTATCACCCATTTATAAGGATAGCATTAAAGGAACATTTTAATTACAACAGTATTTAACATTTAGACTTAATATTATTATTATCATTTTAATCTTTTTTGCTTTTTATATTCCTTTTAATAAAGTTTTGTAATATCTGCCAGATTAAAAGTGTACAAGTCACTGGCAGGACAATGTTTGATTGACAGGAGTCCTTGGGTGCCAGGCAGAAGAGAAGAGCTGTGTGGGATGTTCTGGAACATGTTGTTTACCTGCTGGAATTGAACACTCTGTGTCTACATCCATAACTCAGGCCAGATACAATCACATGATCTGGTAGAATAGACGTCTCCAGCTTGTTAGTTTGCTTGAATTTGTACTTTGTTGTGTCATCCGACTTAATCAGATGATCAGATGTAAGTCTGAAGTTGTTTTTCGTTTGGATAATGTATTACAGAGATATTTGATGAGCTTGTCCTATCAGTGACCTGAACGAATCTTACATTACGGAACACAAGGAAACTTTGCATCAGATATAATACTGTTGTAACACTTTACAATGTTATTAAAGGTTCAAACGGTCCAAATAAGTTAGTGCATTAGGTATCAAGAAATCATGAACAGCAATTTTTACAGCATTAATGTCAATAAATAAACTGTTGTTCATTGTTAATTCATGTTTGTTTATAATACATTAGCCAATGTTAATTTCTGCAACATAGAATGTTAAAAATTAAGACACTACCAGTAAAAAGTTTGGGGTTAGTAAGATTTTTTTTTAAATAATTTAATACTTTTATTCAGCAAAGACGCATTAAATTGATCAAAAGTGACAGTAAAGATTTTTATATTGTTACAAAAAAAAGTATATTTCACATAAATGCTGTTCTTTTGAACCTTCTATTCATCAAAGAATCCTGACAAAAATGTATCGTGGCTTCCACAAAAATATTAAGCAGAACAACTGTTTTCAAATGTGATAATAAACAAACAAACATATAAATAAAGAATAAAAGTTTCTTGAGCACCAAATCAGCATATTTATTAGCTTTGCCATCACATGATTCAATTCTATATTAAAATACATATTAAAGTAGTTTTTCAACAGCTATTTTAAATTAAATGTAAATTATTATTATAACATTACTGTTTTTATTGAATTTTTGTTAAGCATAAGATACTTAAAAAACTTAAAAAACACTTAAATAAAAAAATGTAAACAGACACCAAACGTTTGAATGGTAGAACTTAAGATTAATAAATGCTGTAAAAGTATTGTTCGTTGTTACTGTAGGATGTCTAATGCATTAACCAATATTCCTTAATACAAGCAGGAAATGGTTTGTTTTTATTGTTAAAAAAGCATATAAAGAGAACAGTATGAGCAAAATGACACACACATCTTCTTCTTGTTCTGTATTATTCCCCAAAGGCCAAATAAAAGTTGCCTTTGTGTTTCTTGCATCTGTATTTGTGATTGCCTGTGTGTTTGTGCGAGTCGCTCTGTACTAATATGAATTCCTTTCGTACCGTGAAACGTACTGCCATTGCCATTAATGGGACTAACTGCTCCAGCAGATTTACAGAACTGACATTAAGAATCCTGCAAATGAGAATTTATGTTTCTAATGACTTCAGAATCCAATTTTATTTAAATTAGTAAGTGCGTATGTATTTTTTTTGTTTAATTTAAAAGCACTTGCAGCATTCTAGAGTTGCATATGGCAGTTCTGTGAGTAACTTTTGATTTGTTTGTAAAGTACACTTTAGAAATGTATAATTTAAGTTGGTCAATACTAATGGGACAGCAGTGAGCAAGGATGAGAGGGATTTGTCTATTGGACACAGATGTATGGAGCAGCACTGAGATGTGTGGCTTCCTGAGACCCGGCTGGCCTCTTGCGGTTGTTCTCTTCCCCTCTCTGGCCTGTTTGAAAACTGAACCCCCGATCGGAGCAAGCGGGAGAGAGCCGGTACTCAGATTCCAGTTATTGGAAATCGTTGGGTGGCTCCGACCCAGAGACGACCCAAAACACATCCACATCCATCTGTCTCAAAACACACGCTCGGGGAAAAAAAAAAAAAACACGAACAGATCGATGTCTCTTTATTCCTTAAAAACACTTGAAGTCAAATCAATTTCTTTTCTCTCATTTAAATTGTGCGGTTGTTGCTGTCCTTGAGTCAGGTTACCGCGGTGGTGAGGAAGTGCAGGATGTGACTGTAAGGCTGGGAACCGGAGGGCTAGTTCTGCCACTGCTAATCAGCGCTAACACTAGCCTCAGCATTAATCAAGCTAACTATAGCCAGGCAGCTCACGCTTCGTTTGCCTTTTAGCTTGTGGCTTCATTAGAGTCAGTCATTGCCTATAAGATGTGTGTTAGCAGATACACTGTTTGTTTGGTATACGCCGTGTGCACAGGAAAAGCAAATTAGAGTTGATCTCATATGCATTTTTTTTACACATTCAAATGACATGAAGTGGATTTAGTTTCTTAACTTCATGGCTAATTTGATTTATAACAATAAATCCGCTCTTACATGCACATGGATGATTTATGAGCTTACTGTGTAACTACGAAAGAGGCGTGTGGATGCCACAGATCTGGGCATAGAAACCTTGGGTGTAAATGTCAAACCAGTCAGTGATTCATATGCATATGTATAAGTGTCAGTGTGGTCCGTCTGGTGTGTGCGTAGCTCACCGAGGTCATCGATTTTGATGTTAGGTCTTAGAGTGTAGTCTGGCTCTGTGGGCTGGGGCTCATCATCTGAATCAGATGCTGGGAAGACATGAAAGGAGAATCAGAACACACACTCTCCACTCTCTCTGAAGGATCTTATACATGCTCTCAAAGGACTTGGGAATTTATTTGTAAGCTCCTCCAGGTCATACAGCACTGGATGGAGGGGGAGTTAGTGTCCCCAGTTCAGGCTACATAACATCAAAGGGATGCGTTATGAATCACTAAACAATGGTCTACTAGTTGACAACTTGTCTAACAATTATGAACAGTCAAGGGATTTACTGGGGTCCCACCTTTGAGCACTATAGGGGACTCAAGGAAAATTTAATAGAATTTTTTAGGGCTATCAAAATGAATGTCAATTTCATTTTTTTTTTTTTTTACACTTTTACAGAAAATTTGCTGCATCCCAATTCGCATACTATCCATCCTAAATAGTATTCGAAAATAGAATTAGTATGTCACAAATCATAGTATGTTGAAAAGAGTATTCCAAAGATACCCGGATGATCTACTATTTTCGGTTAGAATTCGAAATGCAGATCGACCGGCTGATATTGCCCACAACCCATTGCGAGTTGGACGAGGATTCGATTAGAACTATAAACGCGGATAAAAAGTGTTAAAAAACTACAAACATGACGGATGTGTGAGTCCGAAGGTGAAATAGAGAGGTTTAGATTAGGGGGCTTGAGAGATCAATTATCAGTATTTATCCTGACTAAAATATATTTATTCAATGTTATCCACATTATATTTCATCTGCAGCAGCATTGTGAACTTTTGTAATGATACGTTTGGCCATTCACTTTTAAATGCATCATTATATTTAAACTGCAAACACATGAGGAGAGTCTCTGCATTAAAGACCCACAAATGGCAAATCAACGTGCTACTACATTTCTCTCCGATACGGTAGGAAATTAAATTGAATGTGGAGGATTTTAACTGTGAGGATGATTGACAGGGCAGTTTAAACAGTGATGGGATGCACGTAACTAAGCGACAGAGTCTGTTATAGATGAAGTAGTAGCTCCCAAAGTTTGCATACTCTTCTGCTACACACTCAAAAGTAAGAGTACATACTTTTAGGTTGTAGTATAAGTAGGCAATTATGATTAATTGTGATTATTTTATTCTTTTGACTGTTATAAATTTTAACAGTAAAAAAAGAAATTCATATATTTTTGTGAAAAAAGAAAACCGAAACATATTTCTTTCAAGAATAGTTTGGGTTATTCTCTATAAATCTGCTTTGAAACAATATTATTTTAATATTTATTTTAGGTATTTATTGTAAAATGCTTAGTGGGTAGACAAAAATACATTCTGTCAAAATCATAATATTTTGGGAATATTAAGTAAATTTGTAATTTACTGTGAAATTTATGAAAAAATTTGTCATTTGAATATGAAATAAATTTACCATTTATTGTGAATCTGAAATGAAAATGTTTCTCTAATAGGGAGTAGATAAAAAAGGGTGTTCTCTCAGCTTAGCAGAAAGTAAACATTTATCAGATAATATTGTTTTGTTTTGCCTTCAGAACAAATGTAGTGTGAAAAAAACAATTAATATTCTGAAATAATATTTTATTATTGTTGTTTTAGCTTGTTTTATTGTGGTATTTAGCATTGCTTTAATTTAGCAAAAATGAAAAACCCTTACAGAAAAGTTGCATGGCTAACTTCTTTGGCCTGGTTTCAAAGCCAAGGCTTAGATTAAGCCAGGATTAGGCCTTAGTTCAATTAGGGCATTTAAGTAGCTTTTATAAACATGCTTTAGAAAAAAAACATTACTGGTGTGCATCTTGAGGCAAAACAATGGGCACTGACATATTTTAAGATCTCAGTGCAAGATGTTAAAACACCTCAAACATGCATTTTAGCCTGGGACTAGGCCTAAGCCTTGTCTGTGAAACCAGGGGTTTATGAGTCCCATTAAAAGCGCTATGTTTTTTAAGACGGTGCATCGAGTTTGAGTCCATCTTTTAAAAATGCATTGGAGAACTACTGCATTTAGTTTCGTTCTTTTTTGTCTCAGTGGATCCAGATCTTGTTTTTAAAGCCCCCCCATCACTGCACAATGTATCTCTTTATTCTAACACACCTGTCTCAACTCATCAGCTCATTAGTTTTCCACATCCTTATAAATACATCAGCCCTGCTCCAGCCCTTTTGAACTCAAGGCACTGGAGTTCAGACCTGACTGAGCAGGACTAACAGATTCATCTTGACACAAGAACTCAGAGACTCCAAGAGAGAGGGCAGAGGTTAAGACAGCACACAGTATGCTCTCT
Organism: Rhinogobio ventralis; assembly: GCA_039654625.1. Classification (NCBI taxonomy): domain Eukaryota; kingdom Metazoa; phylum Chordata; class Actinopteri; order Cypriniformes; family Gobionidae; genus Rhinogobio; species Rhinogobio ventralis. Next base: position 21,066,135 of record CM077201.1, read on the forward strand.
CTTTCTCTCTCTCTCATTTATGTACACTGAGCTGAATATTATTAATGAACATGAGCACTGACAGAAAGAGAGGGTGAGGGTTAAAATAACACTCAGTGCCAGCAAACTGACGGTGAGAGAACATGAATCCTGACAGCACCTGGAAACAAGAGAGAAGAGGGAGAGAGATGGAAGAAATGACAGAGGAGGAGTAATTGAATGGTTTATAGCAGTGTTTCCCAATCTTTTTTTCTTTTGTCTTATATACTCCAACAGCCTTATATGTATGTTTTTTTAAACGGCATTCAGCTTGATATTGTTACAACTGGCTAAGACATTTGAAATAAAAACAATATATTATAATTTACAGAGACCCACACGACATGTTTTAGTTAAATCATGGCTACTATACATAAATTAAAATGAGGGAATGAATTAGTACAACATGGCCACGATTTACTAAAACAAGGGAACAAATTAATAACTGTGGAACAAATATTCTTAATTCATGGCCATGATTGAACTAAAACAATGGAACAATTTCTTAATTTGCTGTATTTTATTATATATTTTTCCCACATGTCATGTGCAGGGCTCCATAATATTTTTTTCTATTTGAATAATAACAATTTATGTTATATACACTACTGTTCATAAGTTTAGGGTTGGTACAATTTATTAATGTTTATGAAAGAAGTCTCTTATGCTCAGGCTGCATTTACTTAATTACTTATATTTTAAAATATAATTTATTCCTGTGATGGCAAAGCTGTATTTTCAGCATCATTATTCCAGTCTTCAGTGTCACGTGATCCTTCATAAATCATTAAAATATGCTGATTTGCTGCTTAAGAAACATTTCTTATTATTATCAATGTTGAAAACAGTTTGTAGAAACAATAATAAATGTTTTCATGATTCTTTGATGAAAAGATCATTAAAAATAACATGAATGAAATATTTTGTAGCATTATACAGTAAATGTCATTACTGTCACTTTAATCGATTTAATGCATACTTGCTAAATAAAAAAAGGAGTTTCTTTAAAACAAATAATCTTACTGACCCAAAACTTTTGAATGGTAGTGTAAGTTTAATGAAGCAAAATCTAAATATTTTCAAGTACACCCTGAGGTACGCGTATCCTTGGTTGGGAATCAATGTAGTGATTACAACAACAACATTAAGACATGAAACCTAGTGGGGAAAGAGAGTGAGAGAGTGTGCTTTCTGTGTAAACAGATTGATTCAATCCTCAGAAAGACAGATAGTAGAGTTAAAGAAACCTGGACTGAGTGCACTTCATAAATGGGTGGACAGGTGGATCAATTGACTGAAAAATAGAATGGATGGATGGATGAAATGATGAGTTGATTGATGGATGTATGATGGAATGATGGATGGATAGAGGTCGATACCTGTTGAGCAGCAGACATACACTCTTAATCTCAGGCAGCTCCGCCCATGGTGATGAGTGGGTGTGGCTAAAAACAGGAAAATGTCAATCATTCTGTCAGTCATCAGAAATACTGTAATATTCTGTAATATTGTCTGTAATATTGAACACAGAAAAGCTTTAAATAAGTAATATAAGTGTCTAGTATCTAAAAAGACGCTTGTACTGGTACCTTATATGACAATGCAAGCATAAAGTCCTACAGATACAGTAGAGTGTATAGTGCTAGCATTGTGTACGTACAAATATAATAGTGTGTATATGTGGATTATAATGCACTTATACATACAGTAATATAAATAAGCCGATCTATGAACTTTATAGTTATGAATATAATACATATAAATACAATGATTTCTTTTATTATTATTATTTATATTAAAGGCTGGGAAACAAGTTTTAATTAATATTCACATAATATGTACTTAATTGTTAAAAAAAATCTTTTTTTAAGGAGATAATAATTTTGTATTTCTTTCTTTTTGATGGACATGTCCCGGACAGGTTGCCTGACATTCATAATACAATAATGTAAATAGCTGTGTTACAAAAGACATGGAATTGTGTATAGCTGAGATAAAGCACACAATATACTCACAGATATAATAATACTCCTGCCCAACGTGGAACTCATAGCCGAGCGAGAAGGCGCTGTAGCGCTGAAACTTTTCAGAGAATTTGATTGGTGCGTGTGGGGCGTGGGGACGGTTACACTCCCAGCGTTTGAAGCCCAGCTGCGGGTCACATGTACGGTAACCACGATAGCTGACCATGTAGAGCACGTACTGCTCGGCGACACCTCTCTGGCTGCTGTTGTAGTGAGGACAGTAGATATCCAGATAGTCATTGACATTCACCTGCACCGTGTAGCCCTCCTTACGAAGTCTGATGACACAGAGAAACACACATATACAGTTATAGTCAATTATTGCTCAAATAATGCTGGACATATTTGGCATCTTTATCCATATACATACACCAAGTTTGAAAAAAAAATTATAATAATAACTCAGCATACAGTATAAGCAGCTGCAAAACAATTAACAATTGTCTATACTTAAAATAAGCAGTTGAAAGTTAAATTAATAAATAATATAATTAAATTAATAAAGGAAAGTGTATATTTGTGGTGCTGTGACCAGTCACCAATCTTTCAACAGGGTTCCTACACATTATCCATTTCAAAATTCTATACTTTTCCAGACTCAAATTTTCAAACCTCTCTGTAGATTTTTCAGACCATATTTAACATAAATGGTTTATACATCATTATTTTCAGCATTTTATTTGGTATATAGTACAGACATCTGTAAATATTTTAATTTTCTCTGTTTTTTTAAATAGATTTTCTTGAAGTGAACATGCACTAACATGATGAGGAGAAGCCTTATAACCTGCATTTTTTTCATAATGAAAATGTGCTCCTAACCCAATCACTAAATGATCAAACTTTTGCAATGATAAATAGCCATGCTGAACGTGAGAACTAGAAATGCCCTCAAATTTAGAATCAGTCAAGCACATCTGATTTAAAATAGCAAGAGGTCGTGCAGCATATTTCACGTTCCTCCAAATTGAAAAGCAAAAAAAAATAAAAAATTCAGCCCCTGTGACCTCTCCTATAGAGGAAAAGATCCAATAATCTGAGTGGAGCTCATTCACGTTTTATAGATTATATATCTAGCTACATTTACAGTATATCATTACACATCAGGGCAAAGCAGGTAGTTGCTTTATAAATCATCATTACACACACACACTCTTGAATATGTGGTTTACGTGGACTCTCCATAGGCATAATGGTTTTTATACTGTTCAAAATGTATATTCTGTCCCCCTACACTAACCCTACCCCTAAACCTTATCATTAAACAAAACTTTCTGCGTTTTTTGAATTTCAAAAAACACTGATAGTTGATGTTTTTAAGCCATGTTTACGTTGTAATACTCATGTCATTATACACGTTTGTCCTCATAAACCACATAGGCTATACCTGTGTAAACACACACACACACACACACACACACACAGAGGTCTTTCCTTTTCCTTCAAGGTTAAAGGAGGACAAATAAGTTTTCACATGGTGATAGATGCATTTTCTTCGGCTGCAGTTCAGGCAGAATCAGTGCAAGCTTGTATCAGACATTTGCATTTCGGGGGAAGCTCCCTCGGGCCTGAGAGATAGAATGAAGGTGAGCATGAAGAAGGGAGAGACGAGTGATGGCTGTGTTGGGACCTGTAGTAATATATTGTTCTACCGCTCCAGTGCGCAGCTGTATTGACAATGAGTCTTACCATTCCAAGACAGAGTCTGATGAAAGCGCGCGTAACGCAACGTATATAAACAGCTCTCGCGGGACAAGTCTTGGCCTACTGCAGGTTGGAAAAGTTGCACCGCAAGTGTCAGAATTCAAAACACAAGCGTGGTCCCTTCTTCACGGCACTCGTTTGTCAATGTCACACCAGCAGACGCCGAGAGGACGGAGTTAAACTCAGCGGGCTCTCAATGATGGGAGGTTGCCATAATAACGTCTGACCAGCAGGTGTCAGTATTTAGATGCGCAAATATCAATTTCTTTTCCTCGGTTCTAGGTCACTTCTCCTGGGAGATTATTATTCAATTATTAAATGCAGATCAAAAACGTTGCATTAACGCCTCTCCCCCTCCACACTCGTATCTGATCTTCACTCATTCCTCTCATTCTATTCCTCCGTCTCACTTTTGACTTTTAAATGCAAATGATGGTGTGTAAGCGCAATGTTTGCTTTTTGTCTGTAGTAGCCCGGCTACCACGCCACACCCCTCTACACACATTCATTATCATACACCATGTGCAAAACGGAAAGGAAACCTAAACGGGAAAAAGTCAAGATTTGATTGCAGTAATATGGTAGTCTTTTCGATAAAAAATAGGCTAAAATAATTAACCATAACCTGTAGGCTATAAAACAAAACTGTACTCTTACGAAAATCCTGAGGCCGTTAGACTTTTTATATTTCTATAGGTTTAATTTGGAAAGAAAATGTATATATGTGGGCAAAAACTTCAGCACACTTCTTTTGAGCGTTTCCAATCTTAAAGGCCAAATAAAGATAAGCTACAGTTCATTGAATACATGTTGACCAATAATAGGGTATGTCGTTCATTACAGCATGGCCTATAAGGCCTAGACCTTATTCAGGTTAGACACCATTCATTTAACAAAGATGAAAACCTACATAGACGTAGCCTATATGCTACATTCTTTATGGCACATACTGTATGGTCCAAGATCACGTAATTTTCACAACTCTTAAAACTGTTTTCAGAGTTTTTGTCTACTGAAAGTTTAAAAAAAATGTTGTTAGAAGAAAACAGAACCATTGAGCGCACTGTAGGATTTTCCCCCTCACAGCCTCGTTTTCATTACTGTCAAAAATTAAATAGGACTAAGGTCTATTGAGTCACAACGAAAAGAAAAAGAGAAAGAGTGACTGACAGGACGAGCCAAATTTTAATGCGTGTGTAGGCCTATGTCAGATTTCCTATATCTACTTTTGTATTTCAAGGATAAAGCACACAAAAGAAGCCTTTCAAAATTAGTGCTAAAACAAAAGTTCTTTTTGTCTTTCATTACAAACTTATTTGCAGTGTAGGAAGGATGACAGTAAAGTCAGAGGTGGAAGACTGATGGAAGGGAATCTGCAGTTGTTATTATGTGCACGAGGGGGCGATGAAGAGAAGAAACGTTAACCCCACTGTTAAAAAATTATCCTGGAGTATTTAAAATAGGCTGGCACACATTTTCTCCACAACTCAGAAGAGTAACCCCTACGTCTACAAGAGCAAATCATTATTAGCTAACATTTGAAAGAACGCAAACACACAATATTTACATGATTATAAATGTGTGTACAGGCTGTATGGTTTGTGCGGGTCCAAAATGCAAGATGCTGAGCTGGGCAGCAGGTCAGAGAAAGATCAAGACTCACTGGATCAATGTCACTATGAGAGAGAGACAAAGACAGAAGCCAAAGCTTCTACAAGAGAACACAAGCCAAGAAAACCAATAATACCATCTGAAACAACTGCCTATATAAGCGTTTTAGTTCGCTTCATTAATCAAATGTTGCAAGTACACCAAGAAATCCCTTTATTACAGTCAATTTCTTGTTTTTGGACACATTAATTAAAATCCCCATCCTTCCCATGTAGAACTTGAGTAAGATGCACATTTCTCATAGTTACACATGTGCAGAATGATTGTGCCTACAGAGCATATCTGTAATGAGAGAGAGAGAGAGAGAGAGAGAGAGAGAGATGGCAGAGCTGAATCAGCACCACAGGAGAAACAGCAGCTCTCTTCTCTTTCCTCGTTGTTCTTTTCTGTTCTTCTAATTAACCCTCTCAAACCGTTTAATTAAAGGAGAGCATCTGTCCTGCGAACAGTTGACAAAACACATGTGAGGTAGCCTAGAAATCTAGATGCACCCTAGTTGCAGCAAATGTAATTTGCAGCCAGGTTCGTTCGTCTAGCAACTCTCCGTAGGCTTGCGAGCTTGAAAAACCAAACTTTAGTCAGGCCAATCACATTGTGTATAGAGTCGGTGGGCGGGCTTAACATAATGACAGCAGAGTTGCAACGGTTCCGCGTGCTACTTGAAAACAAAGAAGCTGGCGAACAGCGGTCTTTCGAATCGGCTTTGGCCGCGACTCTGGAAGACTTGGAGTTAAGCTTTTCTTTGAGAAAAGAACAAAGAACGGCACTGAAGTCATTCCTAAAAAAAGGAAGATGTGTTCGGAGTTTTGCAGACTGGATACGGCAAAAGTTTAATCTATCAACTAGCTCTGCTTCACCTTCTTTGTTGCTCTGGTTGGTTGTAGCACTATCCTATTGCGTGTAGAGGGAATTTGAAAGACAACCGTTTATCCCGCCCCTCGGACTGAGCCCTGCCAATGGTGAGTTCCCAGACCCAACATCTTGATGTGGGTCTGGCTTGTCAGGCTACATGTGAGGGTTTAGTGAACATACAGACTTCTGCATCGAGTTAAGCAATAGGGTGTATCACATGAACAAGAGGGCTGGTGTTCCGAATATCATGCGATTCAGCTGCAGGTAATCACAGCCGTGGTGATATTCAGACCAACAGGGTGATTTTATACAACAGTTAAATAAACAAAATGTTCATATTAAGTAACATTTAAGACACAATGCCAGTTACCTTGTTTAATTTTGCTCCGTGAATGAAAAGTTCCAAACAAAGCCAAAACATTTAGCATCTCTGAGCAACACGCATGTGTTCATTTGTTTGAGTAAATGATTGAATGACTCACTCTCTTTAGAATCAATTGTTTGTGTAAACGATTCAATGACTCACTTGTTACAATCTTGAATGAATCAGTGTTTTTGAACGAATTGCTTAAAGTCACTGTGTCTGAAAGCTTAGACAGCTGACTTTTTGCCTTGTTGCCCTATCAGGCAATAACTTTGAAGGCAGTGTTTGAGCACTAAGATACCTCACAAAACTTATTTTGGACAGACTTCTGAGGCAGCATAATGGTTTAATGATCTACAACAAAATAGAGTAAGCTTTAATGATAACTAAGCAAATTTTTGATTACTACAAAGCTAATTTCTTGCTAATGACACCAAAAGTGAAAAACGTTGGTCAGAAACGTACTTTTACACACAAACTGACCACCAACCACAACTTTCAGACGCCATCTTTAATTTTTAGCTCAACTGTCACGGAATGGAAAGCACAATATTGTGGGATATCAGAGGCAGCGAAGGATACATCTATGTTGCCTTCAAAAATCAAATCAGATGAAGGTCTCTCAGGAGACAGGAAAAAGGAAGTGAAGCTAACATTGGATTCTGATGTGCCATGATGTCTTCCTACCTTGGAATGCGTCCTCTGAAGGCAGCATTTTTAAACTTTCGCACGCAGTCAACGGCTCACTCACTTGTTACGCTCCTGAATGAATTAGTGTTTTTAAAACAAATCTCTGGTGTAATTCAATGGGCCCTATTTTAATGATCTGAGTGCATGGTCTGAAGCACATGGCACAAGTGCACTTAGGGCATGTCCGAATCCACTTTTGCTAGATTAACGACGGACAAAACAGTCGGTGTGCAACCAATATGGTTAGAACTAGTCTCTTAATGAGTCATGGGTGTAACTTATAAATCATCTTATAGTCTCATCTCTCATTCCCTTTAAAAGCCAGTTGCGCTTACTCCATGGCGGATTCGCTATTTACATGGTGGAATTTGCGAACGCGGAAAGGCTGAATGTTTTTCCAGAGAGGAATCCTTTTATTTTTAATATTTGGCATGTTTGTGTGCTGCTGCGCGTCCCTGTGTGTGTAATAAGGAGAGTGTATGCATGTTGTGCACCCGCCTGTAGGCACATATTTCAAACGCACCCTTTAAATAACACAAAAAATACTGCGCCATTGACTTTAGACCAGGTTTTTGTTGGTCAATAGCACAGTCATTTTTAGTTGCCTCAAAATAGCAAGACACCAACAATGCGCCTCAAACCAACCCTCTACAATGTAAGTAAATCACTCACATTTGCGAGTAAATCTTCATTCTGGGCGACTAAACAATATCTATCATTAGCCATTGGCTAATAAATGCTTAGATTTTACTCGTCAGTGTGTGTGTTATAGGTTAAGAATAAGTTTAGCATTTATATATTTTCACTCGCTGAACACTCAGAGAAACAGTTTCGCTCTCCGTAAAGCGATCTGTCTATTTCAGTTCAGCTCAATGGATGCGTGCACACCTGTATTTCACGTACCGTAAACTCTAGTGTGAAGGCGCACAACTCGCCGTCGCTTTGAGAGAGCGCTGTGTTTCACACTCACACACACATACACACACACACACACGCAAAGAGAGAGTCTTACATACCACGCAGAATCGCTGCGTTACATGTAAACAATATTCTTTGTTGTATTTTCAAAATAACGAATAGTTCATTTGGAATTATTCAGCTTTTAACAAAAAGCTGAATATATGCGGTAGTGGGCGGGACTAATGCGCAAACGGCAATCTCCTTGGCTGGCGCTCATCCATTACCTTCACTGTTTTGATTTCAGCAAATCAGTTTGAGCAACGCTGACAACATGATTAATATTCATGACAAACAAATTAATGTATATATTTAAGAAATATTTGCATGTATATACTGTATATATATTTATATAATTTATATTACATACATATAAATATTTTATATATAAATATAAAAAACATTTCTTAAATATATACGTGTGTGTATTTATATACACATAATAATTATACACAGTACACACACATATATTATGTAAACACAAACTTTTATTTTGGATGCAGTTAATCGCGATTAATCGATTTGACAGCACTATTATAAATAAACCAGTATATCAGTCTGGCGAGTAAACTCAAGAATGTACTAGTCAATGGCGATTATATTGCCAAGGTGTGCGTAGAGGGTTGCCTCAAACACACCTCGTTTTCAGACCAGCAAACCCATGGGCGAACAGATGGGAACAGATCAGTGTCCATTTGCTATTTAAGCAACTTGGCGCTGGACGTGAAAATGTTAACTGCATCAGGCTGAAACTAGCAAAAAACACAGGCGTTGCATTACGCCGGCTGTATGATAGGGCCCATAGACTCATTCACTTGTTTAATTTCTTGAATGAATCAGTGTTTCTGAATGAATCTTGAGTAATTAGGTGTGTTCGACTTGAAGCGGCGCTGCGATTGGTGTATGACATCAAAGCACCGTGAGAACGATTTGAAAGCATGTGGAGCCATCTGCTCTCTAATCTCTCTCGTTGTACTTTGATGTCATACACTGATTGGTCGAACACACACCTAATGATTCAGCGACTCCCTCACTTGTTACATTCCTGAATGAATCAGGGTTTTTGAACAAATCCCTTAAGAAAATAACTTCATTCACTCATAAAGACTTTTCACCTTTTGTCGCTACCTACTGGTGTAACAAAGAGACTTGCAGAAAGGTTCACTGAAAAAAAGGTTCACTTACCTTAAAAAGTGCTCATTTAAAAGAAAACATATCAGACGGACTTCAATTGTTCTTTATTCTTTATACTCTAAAGCTGTGCATTATAGGCTTGCATTTAACCTGCATGTTTTTTGTCATGTCTTATCTATAAAGAGGAGCCAAGAGCTTAAAAAACAGGTGCATGACTCCCCTGATAGTATTTAGTCCTCCATCTCCATTTTGTGTTTCCCATCTAATTATTTGGTCAAACCCTTTACTTATTTTGTTCCCTCTCTCTTCTCTCTATACTTATTTTTTTTTAATCGTCCTTTATTTCCATCTCTACAGCGGTAAATTATTAAAAGGTTATTAAATTCAGACGCATCATAGAGCCACTGCTGCTGGCTCACACACACACACACGCATGCGGTTGCAAACGTGCCAAATGCCACCCCAATAAAATTAATACGCCATCCACTCTCTGCAGCCAAACAGACGTTTACTATTCACTGGGATCAAAGCCGGTTTTTAATCAATCAAACTTTCTCATAATCAGTGTTTCAGCCGGGACAGAAGGAAGAGTGTGTGTTTGGTTTTAAATCTGCTAAGGAAATTGATATGTGTCGGTGGGGGAGAGTTCAGCCACTGTTACCTGCTCTCAAGGCCGACCTCATCACCGCTCCCCTCACATCAGCAGTGTGTGTGTGTGTGTGTGTGTGTGTGAGAGCGTAAATCACACACACCTCCACTCACTTCCCCTCGTTTCAAAGCCCATTTGCCACAGGCAATTAGAAACCAACCAATCTCCTGCTCTCTCTCACTTTAACTCCTCTCTGCGGCTCATTCTCAATGTCTCACTCCTTTCTTCCGTTCCACCATCCTCTTCTCTGATTCTTTATCGATGCAGTCGCTCACTGTCACAGCACTGATGGCGAGTTTTAGCCTTCTGAACTGTACTAATCCAACAGATAAATTCACTCTCACTCACACTCACACAAAGTGCCACTTTCTGACGTTGGTCGATAGTACGTGAAGTTTTAAGTCAACCCAGGAGAGTCTGTTTATTAAACAGAGGGTGCAGATATGATTTTCAATACACACAATAATTCATCCCTTTCAATATATCAGTTCAGCCTAGCTATTTTCGATTTTCTTCTCAGTCACCTCTACGCAGACACAGATGAACCGGCCTCACAAACACACACACATTCACTGGTCCTCACTTTACGGTTTATTACCCCCTTTCTTCTGAACAATGAGGATATGGCTCTCTCACTCTCCTCTGTATCTTTCCATCACCCCCTCGCTCTCTTTATTGCAAGTTCAAGTAAGTTTACAGAACACAGCTCCCCTCTGAGCAATGAAAAGGAGAATATATACGTCTGTTGGGCCTTGTTTCTTTGTGTGTATGTGGGCACGTCTCTGTTTATTCTTGTATGTTATTATATGTTATTATATTAGCTGTGGGCAGTTGATCTTCCATCATGCACATGGAAAGCAAAGCTCTTAATGTAAATGATTGCTCAATTGTTTTGCATTGTTTTGGGGATTAGCTCTAATTCTTGGGATCGCATAGATACGTAGATGCCACATTCGACCGCTCCAGCATCCTCCATCTTTGAACGGTTACCATTATGCTGTTCATCACTCACACTAACAAATCAACACATTTTCACTGACAATTTCCCAGCATTGTGCAGCCTATGGCTGTAGAAACCACAAGCTAAACATTTCAGACAAAATGGGGTTAACCTTTCAGAGGTAAGAAATGTGCTGGTTTGTGTTTTTATGTATAACTCAATATGCAATATCCATATGCAGAATTATCACGGTAATGATGTACTAAATGTTGTGAAAATCATCTGCTAATGCTATGCAGATATAGATATTCATGCATGTGAATAACTAGGTTGCACATGCACAGTCAACTTGCTCTCAAGTGGCCACGGACTGGATTTGACCAATCCAATATGGCTAGCTTACGTATAGCAGCCAGTAGAAACAGACACTATAGGAATCTATATATATAATCTATGGTGTCTATTTACCACATATGTGTTGTAATTGCCTAGCCACTGTCTGTCCTGCTGTATGAGGCTGTCTTAAATGTGTTGATTTTGATTAAGCTTAATTGGGCACATCGAGCGCAACAGTAACCACCCATTTTGTCAGTAGCCTTGGTTTCAGAAGTGTTTTCCTATCGATTTTTTTCCATAGGGATTTTATAAAACTCTTAAATAAAGATTGATAAAACCACCCCTCAGCACCAAGATGAATCACAAGCTTTAAATTTAAAGATAAAAAGTATATGAAAGTATAAAAAGCTAAAAAAAAAAAAGTATATGAAATAATATACGTTTTTATAAGGGAATGAGTGAAACATACACTGTAAACCCTAACGCTCAAAATAATGAATTTGTTTAAGTAGAGCCAATTCAAATTAAACAAATTAGTTCAAACAAATTAACTTTCATGAGTATTTAGAACTTTCTTTTTCTTTTGAGTTTCATTGTTTTGAGTTTTATGAACTTCTTTTAATTTAGTCTAACTTAATTTTATCCGAAACTGGGCTGGGATTTTTATTTATATTTATATTTTAGTTTAATGTTTTGATATGCTAGTTTATGTTATGTTGGGTTTTTTTGTATAGTCAAGTTTCCTAACCTGACGTCGTCATACTCAGATTCTAGTCAGAATATGAGTCTGATACTGATTAGTCTGATCATTGGGCTGTGATTATGGGGCGGGTTTCAAACGAACCAGGAAAGAAAATGCCTCTGCACTCAATTGGATAGACCTACAACCAATCAGAGCAACACAGTAAGTGACGTATGTTGAGCGACGCATAGAGCAACTGCATGCACGCTGGAAGAAGTAGAAGAAGAAGATGAGTGTAAACGATCTTTGCCGGTGTTGTAAAAAGAATTTAAGGATACATGGAGTACTTACCAACACGATCATCATTTTTGAGAGAAATAGTAAAGGTCAATGCATATACGAACAAGTTCTCTGTTTAGGATTAGAACGAATTCAACCCAAGCGCTTTTTGGTGACGTGGATGATTACGTTACTGTTGATCATCTGTCCATCATCGTATGAACCCCGCCCTGACAATTTGATTGGTCCAAACAGCTCTGGTTCGAGCATAGTTGCTCCACAACGGATCAAGTCCAGACTGAACTTCCCGACCTCAAATGTTGTGGGCGGGGCTAAGTTCAGCTGGCATCCAGGCTACAAGTTTCCACTACTAAAAATTTGAGCTTACTCAAATATTTCAAGTTAAGAGCAATTTAAATGTATGATTACAAAATAAAAATCTGCAAGTTCTGCTTACTTTAAATTTCTTAACGTAAAACATTAAAGGGCAACTTTTTTTTTGGATTTGTGTATAAATAATATATTTAAATATGTTGCAAAATTTGTAAAACATAAAAAATTAATTATTACTTTTATTCAGTAAATTGATCAAAAGTGACAATAAATACATTACAACATATTTTGACTTCAAATAAGTGCTGTTCTTTTTAACTTTCTATTAACCAAAGAATTCTGAAGGGGAAAAAAAAGTTTTCACAAAAATATTAAGCAACTGTTTTCAACATTCATAATAAGAAATTATTCTTGAGCACAAAATCAGAATATTCAATAGAGCCCCTAAAGGGACATGGTGATGGAAAAAAAAAATGAGATGGGAGGAAAAATTATATGTCAATGTTTTTGCGTTCTCTCACAAAGTTTCTCGGGGGAAATGCAAAAATGTTGGGAGAGAACGCAAAAGCATTGAAATATTTTTCCCCCTCCCATCTCATAGGTTTTCCATCACCATGTCCCTTTAGGGATTTCTAAATGTGACATCGTTTAGAAGACTGGAGTAATGACTGCTAAAAATTCAGCTCAGCTTTAAATATGATTTTTTTTTTAAATTAAAATGAAATAATGCTGTCTGATTGCTTCAACAGAAGCATACACCTCTAAAACAAATAACCTTGGAGCTTATAATATGTGAAAGTTTTGAAAACATTTCGAAATATTTCTACAGAACCATTGAAAATCAATTTCTTTATGGCAAATTAATTGAATTTTTAGTTACTGAATTTGACTGGTGCACTTACTCTATTCCTGACTTTCAATTACTATAGACCTACAATATTGTTATATAATGTCATGGCCAGGGTGGCAAAATAAAGAAAGATATTTGTCAAATATACTGATCACAAACTGCATACCAAACTTTAATAATATAAAATCCTACCGCTTTGCATTTATCTTTGTGTCTTCTATCCCCAAAGATATTAAACAAATGTTTCTTCTAGACAACAAAGAGCAAATGGGAACATTATCTAAAGTCTCCTGCTTCTCAGATCTTTCTCCAGAGAAAACGACTTGCAACCTCAGACGTGACTCCTCAAGCGTTTCAGAAGAGATCTTAAAGTTCCAAACTGTGCTAAAAATTTGCCAATATCCTCAAGGAAAAAATCTGAGATTTCAAATTTCTTATTAAATTCTTCCAAGACCAAATCATACAAGCTCTATCTACACTCTTTCTATTATAGCTCTATACTCTGTCAACAATTGTGACTCTTTTGATGCTCCAATAAAATTGTAGGCAAATCACCTGAGACTAATTTGATACTTAAAGAGATAGTTGACCTAAAAATGAAAATTCTATCAGCATTTACTCACCTGTAGTTTTAAACCTGTATGACTTTTGGGAAAGAACATTTGGGAAATTTATAATTTTGTGATCCAAAGAAAAACGAACATCATACAGGTTTGGAATGACATGAAGGTGAGGAAATTATGAATTTTGATATTTATAAAATATAAATATATCCCTTTAAATGAAACATACAGTATTTATGTCTCCTGAGCTATGAAAGAGCAACCTTTGAGCAAAAAACATTTTCGCTCTGTTCATCTGTTTGTTTTTTGCTCTAATAGTCTGGAGCTTTAAATGGATCTGTAAAACAATCTGTTAGACAGACAGAAAGGAAAGAGGGATAGAGAGAGAGAGAGAGAGAGAGAGAGAGACAAAGAGTGAAGCAGTGGTCTAAGCTCGGAGTTCCTTTCTAAAAGCATTTGAGTACAGGCCATGTGTCATGAATTAAAATTGAATTAGCATGGACTGTGCGCGCACGCATGTCTCAAAGAGATGGATGATGAATGACAGAGATGGATGGAGACATTCAGGCGAGTGAAGGGGTGGAATGAAGGGATGAGGAAGAAGAGAAATGCAAATGAAAAAATGAACGACAGGAACAGAAGTGAGAAACTGGGACGGACAGACTAAGAGAAGGTGAAACAGGAGAGGAGAAAGAGGACGTGTCCATCAGGCTTATGTCCTAAACATACTCTATGCCAGTGAGACTCAACTGGTTTCATTTTAGAACCCACATTCTACCCAGGGCTGGACTGGTAATTGGGCATACCGGGCATTTTCCCGGTGGGCTGACGCACTTTGGGGCCAATACAAGGTTATTTAATTATTTTTTGCCATAGACTGGCCCGTCATTCAGGGACAGCAGCCCATTGGTTTGTGTTCTGAATTGACAGGCCAAAGCAAGAGAGACCCCTCCCCCATATTAGGTGTTTTTTTTTTTTTTTTTTTTTTAGTTTTTTGGAGCGCATGGGAAACTGCAAAAGGCGAATATCTGCACAGCGCTGCCACTGACGATGTGCAATGCATTTCTGCTGCTCTATGAAGTTATGAACGGCACTTTGACTCTGAATTTTGTTTTATACAGTCGTGTGATATGGGAACAGTACAGGTTCTGTGGTGAATCAGCTGAAAACAGCCACGATCATGTAAATACATGACGAGGTAAATTGGAAAACGCCAATACACACAAAGACTTGTCAATCTAGCACCACCACACCTTTATAATAATTTACCTTACAGCTACTTACAGTGAAGAAATATGATGTTTTGGCAGAAATGTATTTATTAAAAATTTTGCTATTATTACTTACATTAAATATTGTGGGATATAAATCACTTTTATAGAGGCTGTTTTCATATTTTCAAAACAATAGTGTTTACAATATTTTTTATTACAAATTCAATAGTTTCAATATTTTAGAAACCATATACCCATGGTAATGAGGAGCATGGTTTTTCCTGTGACTACCATGATCTTACAGTTAAATGAAACTGCAGTTAAACTCAGTTCAAATTTCATTAGGGCAATTAAAGGATAATTCAACAAAACAGCTTTAAAGCCTGGATCCCATGAATTAAGGACATTTAAGTTTAACAATCAAGTTTTTTCTCTTTAAATGTTTTATGAACTTTTTAATAGTTCTAATTAAATTTAATTAAATGTTATTTCAATGAGAGCCTCATGAAAGATAGATATCAGTGTCTTGCATAAATTAGGTGTTAACTCTTAAAAACTATAAGTATAATATAAAGGGGTAGTTCAACCCAAAATGTCATCATTTACTTACTCTAATGTCATTCTAAACCTGAAGGAATTTCTTTCTGTGGAACAAAAGAAAATCATTTGAGTCTGTTTTTTTGTCCGTAAAATATGCAATGGTAGCCTAACCAAAATGGTTATTTAAAATATCCTCTTTTGTGTTTCACAGAAGAGAGAAAATCATACAGGTTTGGAACGACTTGAGGGAGAGTAAATAATGACAGAATTTAAGAGCAGTAAATTTACTTTAATGCATCTTAGCTCAAAATCAGTTCTTTACTGTCAACTGCATTTCTGAGTGACAAAAGTGCAATATACATTTTTTTAACTGCATTTGCAGTAAATTCAATAATATCCATCATTATTTGTCCCTGTCCTAGTTTTATTTATTTACTCCAATTTAAGTCCCTAACCCCAGCAAAAACATTCACGTGGGAACTTTTGGGCCGGATGGGCTGGGTTTGTCCAGGGCCGAATTTTAGCCCCAATACATTTGTTTACTTTTGTGTGATCATTAAAAATAGTATTAACTTTAATTATTTAAAGAGATTCATTAAAATCTCTTCAAATAATTAATCTTGTCAGCCAATAATTCACAGAACAAAACATTGTGGTCAACTCAAACCCTGTTTATTCTTATTGCAAGTGAACAAGTATCCAATTTAGTTTGGATTGTATTTTCTTTTCTTGCAAGGGCCAATGTTCCTGAAATATAAATATATAAACATATTTTTCATGACTTGTTTTAAAAATGTGGAAAAAAGCATAATTATGCTAAATTAAATAAGTGGATTTTATATTGTTAATGTACTAACCACTTTTAGAGGGATGTTAAATAAACCTGAAGAAAAAAAACACTTTCAATTAAACTCAAATGTATTATTAGTTAACTTTGAGAGTCCTGAATTTTTTTTAAACAGATTTTCTGCTTTCATTTGAATTGTAGTCAAAGATGAAGTAATTGTATTGTTTTTTTTTTCATTTTTATTATATTTTTTTGTCTATAAAGTTTTTTTTTATTGTTTTAGTTTATTAAGCTTTATTTAGAGAAAGTGCCTTGGAAATTATCTGAAATAAAAAATAAGTTTCAGTTTATTAAATTGTATTTTATTTCAAGAAATGTAAATTATTTTGTTTAGTTTTAGTTTATTTAACAATAATGACACTGGGGTCCCGGACCGCAGTTTGCATTGCATTCTCATGTCAGTTCCTTTTGGGTTTCATCTTGCTGAGCAAGTTAGTTCAACTGTTTAAGGGTAACTTTCCTAATAACAACAACAACAACAGGTTTAACAGCATTTGAAGGCAACTCCATCACCACACATTTTGCATACTTGAGTCAAGCATATTGCTGGCCTTGGAGAGAAATAGTCATGTGAGGTATTGGGGACAATGGACAAAAGTTTGACTTAAATTACTATTAAGTATAATTAAATGACAATAATCCAGGTGCTGAGGACAAAAGCAAATTAACAGGCAGAGTAAATAAATACACTCTTAAACTTGACAGTTTCAGCTAATCTCTAACGCTCTCAGTCTGCTAAAAACGACAAACCTGCACACCTTTATCGAGCTGTAGTTTCAAGACATTAACCTCTGACCCTCACATTGATCCAAACCGAACCCCACTAACTCATCACATGTACGCACAGACGCACTCCCACCGTGTGGCATGTTTACAGCCCTGGATATTGGTAGTTGGGAGGCTCTTATGGAGAATCAATACAGCGGTTAAGAAAAGAGCAGATTGGAGCAGTGTAATGGTCTCAAGTACTCACTCTAAAAGCGCTTTCTCCGAACCCGAGCCCACCCACTTACCCACACACACAGATGCAGGGCTGTCATTAAACTACATTTACACTTTCACTAACACTGTTTACACATTTGGGACTCTGTCCACGAGTGGCTTTGAGCCGAACAGGATGTGGGGAGGAACATGTGAGCTGCGGCTGGTTCAGTATATGTTACAGTCCATTCCATGGTCTCTTTCTGCCAGTCAGTCGGAGTAAATGGCACATAGGACTCTGCTGTAAGTGTGTTTGTGTTTCCATTAACCTCGCTGCACTCTCTCCTCTCCCACACGTCTAATGTCTCCTCTCGCCAAAGATGTGAAAGTGTGCTGCAAAAAAAAAAACGAGGAGGGATAGACTGTGTGTGTCTGTTTGTGTATGTCTTACTGATAAATATTTTAACGTGTCCTTCCCCCACCAAACAAAAGCTAAACAAGAAACAGACGAAACACTCAAACAAGACAGACGAACCACTCTCCTTTGTTTCTTAGCGCTCACTTTCCTTCATTTTCGTTCTGTCCCCTGCTAAAAAAAAACAGCTTAAGGTGATTTGCTGGTCATATTTGGTTTTTAATGGTCTCCCAGTCTCTAAAACCAGCAAACTGACAAGCCTAAGAGCAATAAACTAGCTTAGGCTGGTTTAAGCTCTTTTTTCATTAGGGTCTTGCTTGCTTTTTTCCCTAGTTTTCTTTGACTCTGTCACTTCTGCGTCTGTCTGTCTGTATCTCTGTCCTCCATCTGTCTTGGTTTCACTTTTTTATTTTGGGCTCTCTTTGAGACATCTCTCTCTGCTGTCTGTCGTTCTCTTTCTCTAGACTCTACTCTCACTCACTTCTATTTACTTTTTCCTCTTAATCTTGTGATTACTGTTGCCATATCATGTCAATACTCCACTACAGATGTTGGTGACATCTGTCAATCATTCTCTAATATATATAAGTACACACATACAGTGATTCTTCAATTGACGGAACTTTTCTGTACTCTTGAACAATTTTATTGTGAATTTTTTTTTTTTAAATAAATCCTTTCAATCACTCCAGAGTGAAATGCTATTTTTAAATGCTGGTAATTATTATTATTTTATTAAAAAATAACAACCAAAGTTTCTTTTATAATACAATTATTAATAAATATGATTATTATACAATAACCACTAATAATACATTATTATTTTATTATTATTACAATTAGAGTTTATTTTATAATAAAATTATTGATAAATATGAACATTATACATGTCACTGTGTGTATGGGTTTTGATCACATTCATGCTTCCTGGTTGTCATGTTCATTGTCATGTGTTCTTGTGTCATGTTGTCATTGGCTGAATCCGAAATCGCTCCCTATACCCTCAAATAGAGCATTATTTGAGGGGACAGCCATTTGTAGTGGTGTCCAAAACCATAGTGGACATTATTGAGTGCACTCATTAAATCCCACATTGCACCACAATAACGAGTGTAAAGCCGATGTACACACAACGGCTGTCCGAATTCACTCACACGTTTTCATTCACTCCTTCAACTGAACTATATTAGTGGATAACGTAGGGAATAGTGAATGAGGGTTTAGGGGGTGATTTCGGATTCAGTCATTGGTTCATTGTTTGATTGTTGTTCACAGGTGTCTGTTGTCAGTCTTTGTGTAGTTAAGCCCTCATGTTTGCCATGGTCCTTGTCAAGTACTGTTTGTTGTAACCCGCTGTTGGTGGGTGTTTATAGTCAAGTCTGTTCATGAGACAAGTCAAGTCTTGTTTTGTATTTGTTCATGCTGTAAATAAAACTGCACTTGGGTTCATCTAAGCTCGCCTCTAGGGGACTAACTGTTACAATACAATAACTATTAACATTGAATAATAAAGTATTATTATTATTTCAGTTTATTTTTTAACCTGTTACCAGCATTAAAAAACAACCAAAGCCCAAGTGTTGAATTTAAAATAATAATAATAATACAAATTATTATAATTATTATTGGTAGCAGCTTATAATATTATTTTTATTTGTATTATTTTTTATTAAACAATAACAACAAGAGCTGAATTTAAAACAATACTACTACTAATAATAACAATAACAATAATAATATTTATTATTATTTCATTTTATTTTATAATACAATTATTAATAAATATTAACATAAAAAATAACTAATAATAATAAATTATTATTATTATTATTATTATTTCAGGTTATTTCTTAACCTGTTACCAGCATTAAAAAACAATCAAAGGCCAAGTGTTGAATTTAAATGATAAAAAAAATGATATTTAGTTCAGATGGAAATAAGAGGTGACAGAGGTGAATGACCGTTTGAATTTTAGAAATATCATTAATGTCAATTTTCAGATCATGATCTGAGAATAGATGTATTAGGTGTAATTTTAATTTAGGCAGTCAAAAGCTAAATGACTGTTATCTAACTTCTTGTGTTAGCAAGTCCAATACTTTTATGTCATTACCATCACACACAATATCAAAAATCCACTTCATCATACTAACATCCTCTTCAAGGTTGATGAAGGCCATAATCTAATCCTTAGTGGAGGACATACATAATGTTGAGGCAAACGATTTTCTTTTGTATTTATTAGCAGAGGTTTATTACATCTGTAACTCAAGTATGATTTATGACTCGTGTAGATAATGAGGTCTAAAATACAGAAAAAGAGCTTATTCATACAAAATACTGAAACCGTATGCATACGCACAAACATTTCTCTCTCTATTTATTTTCCTCACTTTCCATTGTCAGCGGGCAGCCTTCCCCTTTCTCTGCTACAGGGGATGAAAATTTAATATCACAGAACAAGAGAGAGTGAGGAGGAGAGAGAGAGAGAGAGACACTTTTCACAGTCCCTTTATAGTCCATTCCATTCAACAACAAAAAACCCCATCCTCTCCATGTACAACTCGAACAAGTTCACATTCCTTATGGTAACGTGCAAACAAAGCCAACTGAGCGTATCTGTAGTAACACAGAGGAGAAAGAACGAGAGAAGGAAATAGATGTGCTAGAGATAAAGAAGCAATTCTGGAAAACTAATGAAGAGCTGATTTTGGCACAAAAAGGAAAAATAAAGACAAAACAGAGGAAGTAAGGAATACTGACAGATAATGGGGAACACTGAATAAAAATGAGAAGTTTTACCTTGTTACAAGATGCGATAAAGAGACTGCAGAAGAGTAAGAGAAACAGTCATACACTCACGCTTGGAGGTGGGATACTGCCATATGGTAGAGTTCACAGACACTTACAGCACACGAATAAACAGATGTTATACTTTTTTTTTTCTTTTCTGTGCGCCTACAAACATGTTGTTTTGTTTTCACTCCTCCAGTATAAATCATACTTATCTTTCCCATCATGACACTTTTCTCGTCTGACTATGTCTGACGAGCGTAACTAGTGTGCAATGTCGTCAGACGTAGCGCAAGCACACTTTTTCCGTAAGTTGAATACGGAAGGCGATCGTCCGGAAGCTAGATAATTTACTTTATAAAGTTTTAAATATGGATATTTTTCTTACACAAACGCATCACTTCACTTCATAAGGCCTTTATTAACCCCCCCGGAGCCGTGTGGAGCATGTTATATCACAGACAGATGCACGTTTATGGACTTCAAAAACAGAGCAACAGTCACTGCCATTATAAAGCTTGGATTAGCCAGGACTTTTTTTAATATAACTTTTAAGAATGTCATATACCTAGGATGACTTGAGGGTGAGTAAATCATGGGCTAATTTTTGGGTGAACTAACCCTTTAATAATAGTATGACATTTTAATATCTGCCATTTATTACATAAAAAAATATATATCTGCTTATCTGAAAGAATTTTTATATTGGTGCATCCCTTGTACTTTAATGTAATTACCGTTGTGCATGAACATAGTGAACATTCAGTACAATGGTAAATCAAAGTACTATAGTATTACTGTGCAAAGTGAAACTGTGCAGTTGCTACCTTTACACACTATTTTTATACTTGATAAAATCACCTTAGCTGGTGTAACCTAATGTAGTCAGGTGGATTCAACCCTTTTAAATAATATAAAACCAGTTCTTTTAGATGTGACCACATGAAGTACATTTTCTAGGTTACCTAATAACATATTGAACATATCTGTAGCACGGTGCTCTTTGTAAGGGTCATGTAATTCCTTTACCTTTTCTTTCATACAATCTGTCCCTTTCCTGTATTGCTCGCTCAACTCTTTCTTCTATATTTCACTATCTTTGCCGTTATTTTTTCATTTTGTCCTTTCTTTCTCTCCCTCCCTCTGAGCTGTCACTGGGCCACATGTAAAATATCTGTTTTTCTCTGTGCATTTCTCATTTAACTCCCTCCTTATCTCCTTGGACTGACCCCTTCATCTCTCCCAGCCTCCCTTTCTCGTTTTCTCTCAATCTGTTTCTCTCTCATCGGCTCCCTCCCTCTCTTGGCTGCTTTCTATCTCTGTCTGTCCCTCCCTCTGTCTGTCACAAAGCCTGATTTGTAGCAAAAACCGATGCAACCAATTTTCAGTCATTTATCAAATTTGAAAAACATACTTTGTTATTTTGACAAATACAAAATCTGGAATCTACTCTACTTCGATTTCCAAACATTCCAACATGTTAAAATAGGGATTAAAGGTAAAGAAGTTTTAAAGTGTGTTCACTGTGAAAATTGACCAGGAGAGAAACAAGAGATTGTTTCAACTCAGGCTCACTGGAAAAACGTGCTTGTGGCAACATTTTTGCAAAATTATAGTACATACCTTATTGCAAGTGTTGCAACACGTATCATAAGTGACTGGCACTAAAAGCATGTTCAGTTTCATCCAAAAAAGATGAACATGAATCTGCCAATGATTAATTATGTTGGTTGTTGTAGGTATCGCAGGAGTTCGGAGATGAAATGTCGAGTGAGTGGCGCTAAATGGTTAATGCTCTATCACATTTGAAAATAATGTACCACCTACCCTAAACTGACAGTGTTAAAGGGTTAGAATGCCGCCTCATGATTGGCCGACGCTGTTCATGTGAGCACCTTGACCCATGCGTGTGATGCTGGCGCAGGAGCTGGCCAATAATGAGCCAGCGTTCTGATGTAGAACCTGGAAGCGCTGCACTGTCTCTACTACGTGAATAGCGTAAGAGAATAACATAGAAGAGAAAAGATTGTTGAAGAAGTTTTGTTGAAGTTTTTTTTGCACACAAAAACTATTTTCGTCGCTTCATAATATTAAGGTTGAACCACTGTAGTCACTTGGACTATTTTAACAATGTCTTTATACCTTTCTGGGCCTTGAAAGTTGAAATGACGTTGCTGCCTATGGCTGTTTCAGAAACCTCTTAATTTGTGTTCCGAAGATGAACGAAGGTTTTACAGGTTTGGAAGACATAAGGGTAAGTAATTAATGACAGAATTTTAATTTTTGGGTGAACTAACCCTTTAACAAAAGCAAACCTGAGACCAAAAAAAAAAAGCATTTGCTGAAGCAACTATGGCATTTTAGCTGCTTCAAGTCCTTGAGCTCTTTTATCATGACTTGTGTTTCATGGGACTACAAGGGCAAAGCTGTACCAGATGAGCCACCGAGCAAGTTTGCTAGGTCAGAAAAGCCATATGGAGCTGGTTATGTGATGCAAACGTGACAAAATCAAATCATGCACTATGGTAAAAGGTGTTTTGAAGTAAGGAACCAGAGGCGTAATCACTTGCATTTTTTTCCTGACAACAGCGGAAACAACTTAAAATACTCCATCATTTTTGGTCATACATCATTCGAAACTGTAAAGGGTCTACTTTATTTGTGTAAACTCACTGTAACAAGAAAACCTTGTGCTTTGTAAAATAAAGAAAACAAATAGGATGTGCTTTCTGCCGTCTCGGTCTCTGTGAACTTGAGTGTGTCACAATAATAAACCAAAACTCAGTGTATACTTGACTCACAGACATGAGAAATATATCTATAGAAAGTTTGAAATGTCAAACGATTGTCAACCAATTCAAGTAAAAAACAAATATTCTCAGATTATGTAATCTGTATGAAACGTGCATATAGGCAAGTCCACTAATGCGGAGATGACGAGTCAGTCAAGTAAAGGCTCATTGTTATGATTTATATGGCTTATTAATATACACGTGCGATTAGTCGACTAATCGCTTAAATTAACAACTACTGGTCACCTAGAAAAATCTTTTATCAGGTGACCAGGAGTGTCACACGACCACAGTGTGACAGGTCTTTTTTTGCATTGCTAGAAGAAATAAAGAGAAAATAACAAGAACACAGCGCTTGGAAAGAGCATAAGAGCTCTTCATATCAAATGTCACATTAAAAATGTCAAGCATTACAACATTTTACTGACGCATAAAAATAGGGCATGATTGAAAATGTACAACATAGTCAGTCAAAGTGACAGATAATGATTCTACCAATCTTGATACACAACATCACAGGAACTCACACAGAAACTCTCACTAAATCCCCTTCAAACATTTTGTCTCCCAGTATCCTGTTTCTATTTCCGTCTCTATTACAGTCGTGTGACAGAACGCTCACTTAACCACAGAGAGGAGAGAGTCTGCGGTAATTAACTCTAATTAGAATAGCTCCCCTAACAATACAGTTCCCTTTCAGAGAAAGAGCGAGTGTGTACATGGGCAAGAAAAGCGGGGAAGCTGTTGATGTGTGTCCGGAGGTCATTTCAAACTTCATCTCCTGAGGTGGAAAACTGCCCTTTGTGTTAAAGTGAGGCTGAGTATGTGGGTGTCTGGAGGACGGATTTTCTCCAAATGTCCAGACTTCCTTTGTCGTAAATAATTCCAGACTGCAATCTATCATAAATAGATTTGGTGCAGCAGAGGACGACTCTCACTTATAGGGGGTAAAGGAAAGGAGACATTGAGCTGAGGTCAGGTTCTCTTCCTATTTCCTTTCTCAGCCATCTTTTATGGCCCATGGGTGAGTCACCTCTGTGACACAATTTGGTTTGGCCTTTAATGTTATCCCGTAGTTCTCTTAAAGAGATAGTTCACGCAAAAATGAAAATTCTGTGATCATTTACTCACCCTCATGTCGTTTCAAACCTGTATGACTTTCTTTTTTCTGCAGAACACAAAAGATGATATTTTGAAGAATGTTGGGAACTAATTTTTTTGCTGTCACTTTAAGACTTGACGCATGGATCCAATATACTGTTACACAAGCATTTTCTTTCTCAAATCTGTTTACGTTCACTTAAAACATAACTGTGTTTAAGTGAAATAAGGCAGCGAAAACGAACTCACGATGGCTTTACGTGTGTGTACTTTGTTAATGTCAAGCCCTGATAGTAACCTAATACACATTGTCATTTCCCAAATCCTTCACTTGTTCACTCTACCCTACAGCAGTGCTTTGTTTATAAGTGAATAACTGCCGGATCCAAAACAACAATTAAAAGGCTCTGTGACTGACCCTGACCAAACAACTTCAGTTTTCCCGGTTTTGTGCCGAATTTTGACCCCTGCCAGATTTAGAATAGGGGGTGAGGTTAGGATTAGGTGTGGGGGTGGAGTTAGGATAGGTGGTGAGGTTAGGATTCGGTGTGGGGGTGGAGTTAGAATAGGGGGTGAGGTTAGGATTAGGTAATCAAGTTACATAAAAGCATCATTCACAAGTTTCTGCACGGCCTATACAGCCTGTATTACTCTGTCACGCATAGCTATATTGAGATCAAATATCATTCAGTTGATCAGTCATACTCTCTCTCTTCGACGATGTCGCCTCTTCATAACATTGATTTCTGACTGACCTAACTCCAGTTGCTCGTGTCTCCCGTATTAGCAGAATTGTCCAGTTCCATCTTCTCAGGATCTCTTTTGATCAGAAACACCATCAGCTTTATTCGCGGATATGACAAATGAAAATATGCTTGGCTGTCTTTTTGACATTTCGCCTATTGCGCACAAAACAATAAGCGATAAGTACCGACCAATGAGAATTATTTTGAATTTAAGAAAGATGATTGGAAAAAATATCTGTTTTCGAGGGCCAATAACAAAACATAACCTCCAAATACATCTGCATAAACCAACGTTCGCTCTGTCTCACATGTGCACATGCACTGTCACCATGTAAAGCACGCGTTAATGCCGGATCGTTTAAAAAAAATTGGAAAGCAAAAATCCAAAAGCCAAACATTTTTCGCAACAGGATCCGGTTCAAATTATGCACTGCCCTACATTATGTGAATACTACTTCATGCACTACAATTGGATATTTACTGGCCGATACTGGATATTTATTTGTTGACTCTTGTTTGCTCCTATTTTTCGATATAATATGCAGTCATCTATGGATAACTTAAAGGGGCAGCAATAATTTGTCAAATATAACGTTTTAAGAGAATCATCTCTTGAAGAGTACTGCCTATTTAAGAGTAATGTCTTACTGTGTCCATCCATCCATAAAAATGTAAGTTATTTATTTTTACATTCTTAGCTTTGATGCAATATATTTTAATGTCTGCCAAAAAATAAAAACAATTGCCAGTATCGGTATTGGCAAGAATGTTAAAATCAGTGCATTCCTGAAATTCATGGTTGTAAAAATGGTTGTATTTGTTGTATCTGTACAACTGGCTCCCAGCTAATTTGCAAGCCCTGTGCTACAGTGTTTTGAAATGACATTACAATTCAAAAGAACGTGATGGTGAATAATTAACCAGCGGACACATAAACACACAGACGTCCTCCGAATGTAAGCAAATGCACACACTATCTTCTCTTTTTTCAAATGTTCAGAGTATGAGTCTCCAATCCATCAGGCACAAAAGCTCAGGCGAAACATTAGAAGGATCATAATGATGATCTGTGTTCATTGCAAGGATTATGACTCCAGGTTTTCACCCATTCCTCAGGGCTCTCACAGTAATGTGCTGGAGGAGATGTTCAGCAATGAATGACGAAGCAAGGCATGTCATCGCTGCTGAGCCATCACTGAGAAATTAACAAGAAACACTGAAGCCTGAAACCTACAGTCGGAGTCATATGCAGACAAGGCCATTCCGGCTCCAGTGGGCCGCAGTCACCTGAATTCACACTCGTAAGAGGGAAACTAGGTGCTCTAGGATCTAATCAAATATTCATATGGATGACATATTTAAATTCGCCTATGTGTTTTACTAATTTTGATAGTACATCTTTCAGCAACGTAATACATGCACATATGCAATTCACAAGATGATGCTGGTAGACTGCTTTCAGCATGAAAATGTCACACGTTATTGTAACTAACTCAAAGGGAAAGATCAAACTAATACCCCAGTTATTATTGTACACAGATCCTAAAACTAAAAGGAAAACGTATTTTCAAAATATTTTTGTAAATAAATCTATTTAAAAAGTTGTCTTCTTTATTTAATAAGCTTCACTGAAATTATTTGCGATTTACGCGACAAAATTGTTTCTCTTCTAAACTTGATTTCTTTTGCTGTAATTTTCTGAAATGTGCAATCTACTAGATTAAATTATTTAGGGCGAATGTGAACCAATCAAGTATTCGAAAATTATTTTATTATTATTATTATTTTTGCTGAAACTGTAAATCCTAGCATGCTTTGCTTGGAACTTAACAAGGAATGAATTTAAGTGTTATTTTAATGCATTTTTGAGCAAGATGAGCAAAGGGGGAGACTTCATAGTGTTTAATGTTCAATTATGTTGGAATTATTAGAACAATTTTAAATTACACTGAGTTACCATTGTGGAGAAAAGTGGAGCAATTGTATTACTGCATGTTATATATGCAATAATACATATAGCATGTTATTATTACTGCTTTGCCAAAACAGCATTTCATGCTTAGCATTTAACATGCTAATATGTACTATAGCTACTAGTTTGGAAGCTAGCTAGTACAGTCTTATAATTTAAATAATGTGGCCCAGAAATATATATATTAAGGACCCATAAAATAACTTATAGACTACTTAATTGGGATACTTAACAATGACTTAATTCCATGATTTTGAAATTACGTGAACAAATTATGTTTGTTTAACTTAATTGATTTATGTGGAATCGATGTACAAGATTAAATTATGTAAATACAACATGCTTTTTTTCCAGTGTTGTTTTAGTAAAACAGTTCCTCAGATTCTTTAAGTAGCCTATAAAACTTATTAAGTAGCTTATTACTAAAACGAAAAATAAAACTAATAAAAAATAATTGCATTTTGCATAATTGCAACTGGCAGTTGCTTCAATGCATTTAGGGGTGTGGTCCTGGTCAAGACAATCTCCTGAACTCCAAACTGAATGTCAGAATGGGAAAGAAAGGTGATTTAAGCAATTTTGAGCGTGGCATGGTTGTTGGTGCCAGACGGGCCGGTCGAGTATTTCACAATCTGCTCAGTTACTGGGATTTTCACGCACAACCATTTCTAGAGTTTACAAAGAATGGTGTGAAAAGGGAAAAACATCCAGTATGCGGCAGTCCTGTGGGCGAAAATGCCTTGTTGATGCTAGAGGTCAGAGGAGAATGGGCCGACTGATTCAAGCTGATAGAAGAGCAACTTTGACTGAAATAACCACTCGTTACAACCGAGGTATGCAGCAAAGCATTTGTGAAGCCACAACACGCACAACCTTGAGGCGGATGGGCTACAACAGCAGAAGACCCCACCGGGTACCACTCATCTCCACTACAAATAGGAAAAAGAGGCTACAATTTGCACGAGCTCACCAAAATTTGACAGTTGAAGACTGGAAAAATGTTGCCTGGTCTGATGAGTCTCGATTTCTGTTGAGACATTCAGATGGTAGAGTCAGAATTTGGCGTAAACAGAATGAGAACATGGATCCATCATGCCTTGTTACCACTGTGCAGGCTGGTGGTGGTGGTGTAATGGTGTGGGGGATGTTTTCTTGGCACACTTTAGGCCCCTTAGTGCCAATTGGGCATCGTTTAAATGCCACGGCCTACCTGAGCATTGTTTCTGACCATGTCCATCCCTTTATGACCACTATGTACCCATCCTCTGATGGCTACTTCCAGCAGGATAATGCACCATGTCACAAAGCTCGAATCATTTCAAATTGGTTTCTTGAACATGACAATGAGTTCAATGTACTAAAATGGCCCCCACAGTCACCAGATCTCAACCCAATAGAGCATCTTTGGGATGTGGTGGAACGGGAGCTTCGTGCCCTGGATGTGCATCCCACAAATCTCCATCAACTGCAAGATGCTATCCTATCATTATGGGCCAACATTTCTAAAGAATGCTTTCAGCACCTTGTTGAATCAATGCCACGTAGAATTAAGGCAGTTCTGAAGGCGAAAGGGGGTCAAACACAGTATTAGTATGGTGTTCCTAATAATCCTTTAGGTGAGTGTATATATATATATATAATAACCTTGATACAGACGAAGCATATGAACTTTATGTATTGGTGTGTGAGAGAGAATCTATAAAAAAAGAGAGGAAGAAAGAGCCTATGAGGTCAAAGGTTAGATTGAAAAATATGAAAAGCTTATTCCATAAAAATACTGTACAGTAGAGCTGGAACTGGAGGAAAAGTAACCGTAAAAAAAAGCGAGACGGATGGAAGGACGAATAAGAGGCCGAAGGCGAGAAGGAAAAAAATACAGCATGTCACTATATTTATATATCAGAACTGCAACATTACCTATCTATCTATCTACCTATCTATCTATCTATCGCAGTGCCAGAGGATGTGGGTAAATTCATGCCTGCATTAATTCAATTTCATTCTAATCATGAGCAGCACTGATGGACAGAGAGGGCAGGAGCGAAATAGAGAAAAAGAGGGCGAGATAGAGAATAATCACACTTTGAGCATGACATCCAATCTCTTTTTCCATCATTCTCTTTCCTTCCCTCTCTTTCTCTCTCTCTCTCTTTCCAGGTCTTGGCCTTCCTCTCTTGTTAGAGTTTGTCTGTTGAGAGCTTCAGTAAACAGGCTCAGTCTCATATTCTGTAATGCTTCAGTCCAGGGAGCCGAAAAGAGATTGTCAGTGAAAAAGGTTTCGATTTCACGTCAGACACATAGGTTGAGTTTACGTACACAAGCTCTGTAAATAGGTTTCGATTTCTAATTCTCAACAGATGTGCACAGTCGGACCCCTCCGACCCACAAATCCAGCTTTAAACACTCCGACACAAATTCCTCTTATAATACACACACACACAAGGGAAATCATCGCTCTGCATAGTTGTACACCTGAACCATTTGCTGTTTATGAGTGTGTGCTTCACCAACGAGGCTCCACTAACTACTGATGGCACTGATCCCATCCTGCTCTCCCAGGAGCTTATCCCTCCATCCCACTGTGTGCATGTGTGTGTGTGTTGCTCAGATAGGGAGTCTCACTTAGCGGACCAGAAAAGCAAATTACTCTGAAGTTCACATTGATGACTTGTTAATTTGATTGGTCAAGCATACGGTGTGAGCGTACGCAAGCGATTAGTCCGTAATATGATTATTTTCGTAAGACTAACGGCAACAATGTGGAATAGAGTCACTCTCCCAGTCCGGCGAAGCATGAAAAACCTGTTTAAAAAGCAATTCCTGTGCGCGTACACACACTTTAATTGTTTCATTGTTTTATTACGACGACAAGCCTTAATGGTCAAAGCACTCTGAAATAGTTACCCGCCAGCGGCGCTGATGTGAGCGATCGAACGGACACGGTTTGATGCCGTCGGGCCAAAAAAGAGGAGTGATAGAGTCGTTCCTCTTATGCATTTTCTCTCTTATCTTGAGGGCTAAACTA
Source organism: Rhinogobio ventralis (assembly GCA_039654625.1). NCBI lineage: Eukaryota > Metazoa > Chordata > Actinopteri > Cypriniformes > Gobionidae > Rhinogobio > Rhinogobio ventralis. The sequence continues at coordinate 21,096,547 of CM077201.1, forward strand.
AGCGAGGCCGTCGTAATCAGCTGTGTCTTATGGAGTGAGAATGGCACTTTATAACGCACACTGCACAGTTTACAGATAAACACATTAGAGTCATATTTCACCCTCCAGCACAATGACTGCCAATCAGCACTGCAGAGAGCCAGAAAGTGTGTGTGAACTAGAAGCAAGGATATGGCTCATTTAATGAACATTAAACCCAAACTCAGACTCGGCATGGAAAAAAATAATGCCCAGAATTTATGCGCCGGAGTGTGGCATAAGTCGCGAGTGACCACATTTGAACAAAGAGTGAAAAACAGCCCAAGGTGCTAAAAGTCAGATTTTAATATTTATATTTCCACAGTACATGCTGAAAAGTCTCAGCTATTCTATGAGCACACAAACACCCAGGTTTCAGGCGCACAGTAAGAGCAAGGATAAAGATTGCTATTGACTGTGGCTGGGTCTCATTCGGTGCACACCTCAAGGTAATCTTTCTAAATATTTGATTACCTAATACAATTTTTCTGGCCCCATTCTTTTTTTCCATCATGCATAGAAATAGTGGTCAAAATTTGTATTGGAGGGCATTGAAACACTCTCCCGCTTGCTCGCTCTAAAAGAGATGTATAATTTAAATGGAAAGATTAGCTGTGTGAACACGCCGTCCGCCCCAGCAGCAATGATTCCACTCTGCTGAATCAATACTCATCAGATCACTCACTAAACGGCCAAATATAAACTAAAGAAGTGAATCCAACTTTAATGGAATCTAGTGCCTTTATCTTAACCTCAGGTACCGTTCTCTCTCTCTCTCTCTCTCTCTCTCTCAGGCTTTATTTAATCACGGCAATCACTGAGGAAATAGCTAATGTTAACAATGCTAGGTCAAATAAAGCTCTGATATTCCTTCAAAACAAACCAGGGTGAACAGGAAAATTAACAATTTTAACAAAACCAAGTACAAAAGACGAAATATTCTTACAGTAAATCGAATTCCTCCCTTGGCACAAAGATTCAGTCACAGTGGGCTATATTTCCCCTCTGTGAAGCTCTCTGTGGGAGTGATTTGTGATTAATTTCAGACTAAAAGTTGCAATCCAAACCCAGGCTGAGGGAACCCGCCAAATTGACATGCTAATGGGCTAGCGTGCGCAGCTAAAGTAGCGATGCCAGACTCAAACGGACACATACATAAGAAAAAAGTCTGCGCTTCACAAAACAGTCGCTTCAAACACACATATATCCATATGAATGCGTAGTCAGAGGGTCCTTTTAGCCCAGGGGCCGCGTCTGTTCTTTAGACAGATCGGAAAGTATCAAACCCACTACTTTAGCAATTTAGCATTAAAATACAACAAAATCTCTGGAATAAATTGTTTGAGATTCCAGCATCAACCTTAAACCTTTCACCACACACACACACTCCTGTCACGCTGTTCCTAAAGAAACTCATGAGTTGAGCTTTGAGTGCAGCTCAACCAAATTGCTGTCCATGCAGCTCAATGGACCGTGACTGCTCTTCTTATGGGGCATCAGAGGAGACACAGCATGGCCCCAGAGAGAAAGGGAGAGAGGGAGGAAAGAGCGCAACTGAGAGAGAAGGAGAGAAAGGGATGGATGAAAGCAGGAATGTGATGTCCCGAAGTCCCCCAGTGTGAGTGTAAGCTGTTCTATTTCACACTGCAGCTCCTCTGAGCCCAGGATTTACTCGAGCCCTCTACATGCTGTCAACTACACTCGCAAAGATCCAACACTCATCTCTCCTCTGGCTTCCACTGCCTTCCCTCCTGTCTTCTTGGCTAAAGATGATATTTATCTGTCCACCCCAATAATGTGGATTTATTTACATTGTGTATTTGCTTCTGTTGCTTCACAGGCTGAGATGCGAGTTGTAGAAGTTCTTCGATCAGCTCAGACACCACAACGCAGACTCATCTCACCGTTACACTAAATTATCACTTGAAAACTCACATGCAGTGTTGGCAAAATATGAAACTGTACATGCCTTGGTCAGCGTAAGACAATATCAAAGTCCTTGCTCCTGTATACATACAAAAACATACGCAAACACTACGACATCAGAGCAGAGGGGGTTCCTTGCATTCAATCTTAAACTTTATGCGTTACCAAAAATCCTCTTCCTATCAAGAATATTATAGATAAAAGTTATATTATATGCTCTTCAGATCAGTGCAATGATCTTTAGGTCACATAAAAATAGAGAATAAAAAAACTTTGTGGGACATAAAGGTCATATTTTTGCATAATGTACACTCTCAAAAAGGATCTGTTAAAAACAACACAACCTGTGTTATTTCTTAACACACCTGTGTGTCTAGGTAAGGACAACACATTTTGTGTTAGTTTTAACTTATCCAGTGTCCTATTCTTCTTAACACAGACAGTATGTTAACATATTTAACACACTAATGTGTCATAAATCACACAGGTTTGTGTCAGATGTGCTTTAATCAGTTTAACAAAATGTATTTAAAATATGTATTTATTAAAACTATTAAAACTTGACTGGTATTAAGTCCATTAAGTCAATATTCACTTTCATAGACATTTTTAAACATTTATATCTTGGATATAAACTGAAAACCCTGTACCAGTAAGCACGAGAGGTCGCTGTGTAAAATTCACAAACAACAAAAAAAGTTTTTTTATAGTTTCTAATAAGAAATAAATCCAAATACATGACATATGAGCATTCAAGTCGTTCAAGTCGTTTGTGATGAAAAAGAGGGATACATTACCTCAAAATATTTTGAGGAGAAACTGTGAAAGTCCCATCCGATATCACTGCACCGCCTCTCCTGTAGTGAAAATACCAGTAAGCAGGAGAGGACGCTAACTGTGTAAACGCACATAAAATTTCACAAACAACAAAAAGAGACTTTTTATAGTTTCTAATAACAAATAAATCCAAATACCTGACGTGAGCATTCAAATCGTCTACTGGTGAAAAAGAGGCGCTAATTTGCTTAACAACTTGCTGAGTGAGGTAGGCAGCAATGTGATTGGATGACAATTAACACATTTTGTGTTGATCACCCTACCCTAATGTGTAAAAAAATGAACACATTCTTTTTGAGAGTCTACAGTCTATGCAGTACATAGTAATATTTTTAACTCCTGTGCTTGATTTTACGGAATCAATGTAAAATCTGTGCCCTGAAGCAAAAGCACTTGAGAAACACTATGCTATGGAATCTGTAAAAAAAGCCGCGTTTCCACAGTGGGAACTTTCCCCAGGAACTAGGGACTTTGGGGTGGTACTCTGTGTGTTTCGACCGCAGAAACCAGGGTCTAAATAAAGTTCTGGGTAAATATTTCCCCCTCAAAACGGCCCTGCTTGTGAGGTAGTACTTTTTCAACGTTTAGGAACTTTCGGGGGTGGGACTTGGGCACTGAACATGCTGATTGGTTGAGCTCACGCAGCATTTTATTTCAACCCAAAAGTTTGTTGAAGTACGTGCAGTAAGAGTCGTTTGCTATTCAAATCAACAATGGAGTTTAAAAAATACGACCGGTGGACCACCGACGAGGTTCAGGCTTTATTACGTTTATTTGCAGAGGACGAAATCCAGTGGGCTTTGGAAAGTTGCGTGCAGTCCTACGTCACCGGACTAATCTTCACGGTACTTTAGACTACGATGGAAATGCAGACAGCAGCAGGTCTGGGGGAAAAAAAAAATCCTGGGAAAAAAGTTCGCTTGGTGGAAACCGGGCTTAAGTCTGTCTGTTTAATAGTATATTTGGAGAAATTTGTACACTTAATAAATTCATTCATTTCAATCAAGTAATTCATGACTTGCAAATCAAAATCTGCCCAGCAATTGCTACAAAAATATTTCTACAAAATCTTTTTCCAGTAATGATACGTCTTTGGTCAGAAAGTGTGGGAACACCAGAGAAATGAGAATCGGGTTTGTTTGAATTCTCAAGAAACCTTTGGTACTTCCCAAATAAACTGGCTGGAGATCAATAGCACTGAACTTTTTCCTTTAGTCATCCAAAATGAGAGCACAGATCAAAACCAACACACCACCAAGAGTTAACACTGTGACCGACATAACTAAACACATCTGATCATGAGGATATAGCATATCCATAGCTCCATATAGCTAATCTGACAACCATCTGAAGAGCAAGCTAATCCTTCAGGAGATAGCACAGCCTGCACATAGTGTAAAGCATTATAGTGTGACAAGAATGTAAGGGTTTGGCAGTGTGGTAAAGCCCTGTACAACACAGTTCTGTGATTAACAGGTGAGGCATGCTACGGTGTACTGCAAATATCTGCTAGCTGAGGCTTCTCTAAGAAAGGCAGCGAGGAAGGCAGGTGGGCCAGTAGAGATAACCATTTGGCGGGAAACTGCGCCAGTGTGAACAGTAGTTAATGGTTGATAAACCCTGCCCCCCACACAGCAGGTGAATCCCCCTTACGCTAGCATGCTAGCAGGTGGCGAAATCTCATTTGAAATTCCAGCACTACAAGGTTAGAGTGTGAGAAATCCCATTTGAAAATCTCTCTTTGCACGGTTAGTTGGTGATTTCTGCTTCACAAATGAGGGATCTGCCGAACATGGCATTTCAATATGCTCTGAGGGCTTTAAGCCTAGTCTCTTACCCAAAGGGACATGGCACTACTTTCGCCTCAGGCTAGCTCTTGCTGGGCTCAGATACTGGATTTATTGCGGAGGTGTGTGTTGACAAGCCATTACCAATCAATCTTCACATAGCTACTATAGGTAAAAAAAAGAAAAGAAAAAAAGATTTGGGACTTTTTGTTGTTGAGTAATATTAAAATGCATTTGATGTATAATGTGAAACATTAAAACTTAGTTTACCCTAAATATATATTTGGTTGTCATTTTCTCTCCTTCTTCCCAGCAAGCAATAGCCATCATTTCACCGTCTTGGTTAACTCGGTTAATAATGAGTAACCCACTTCTAGCCAAAATAACCTTGAATTTCGTAATGTCGTTTTTGCCAAAATAACTTCCGATATGTATAATATTCCATCATGTAAGCAAAGTCAACAGTGATTACAAGGTGTTTGGTTTCATTTCTTTGACATGTTCATGTTGTAGATAACTAGTCTATTCTTGGGCTATGGTTAAACATATTACATTTTCACTGACAGGCCACTGATTTTGTCTTGTTTTAGCCTAGACGTCAGGGCTGTGTCTGGACGGCTATTAGACTTCTTTTAAACGCAAAATTGCTTGCTGGGTTGTTCTAAACCATTATATGACTTTTTCAGTGGAGAAGTATCAGAGCTTATCGCTCTTTTCAATGCAATTGCAATGAAGCTTCAAAATAGACCAGAAAAAATATTGAAATTAGTCACCATAATGTATAATGTTTGTCAAACAAACATTTTTTAATCAAATTTAAATCATTATTTCACAAAAAATCCTGACAATTGCCCTAGCTCTTCTTGAAGCATTCATAATAAGATAATTCTTTTTTTTTAATTGGATCACAGCAAGAATTGATTGATCTGGTTCACAAAATCACAAATGATTCATTGATGAATTAGACTGACTGATTCAACACACTGACTCACAATGGTTCTTAAATTAAGAGCTTACTGGAAGATTATGAGTAAATACTTACATTTTAGTCATGTAGGATCATTTTAAAAATATATATATATTTTACTTCCTGTATGAAGCTTGAAAACTTTAGTGTAACTTCCTACAAAAGAGCGAGCAACATTATTCAAAATATCTCATTTACATATACCAAACGCATAAATGTAAATGTAAAATATCTTCTTTTGCTTTCCATGGAAGAAAGTAAGTCAGAAAGTACAGATTTGAGATGACAGGAATTTCATTTTTGAGTGAACTAATCTTTTAATTTAGCTGCATGAAAGCAGGCATGCAAATCAATCAAATCTGGTAGAATGTTGAGTCTAAATGAATGCATTGAGGTTGATTTTGGTAGTCATTTGCTACTAGTAGTTAGATCCAGTGTTGCTTTCAGCAGCCTGGCAGACAGTATGCACTGGGAAAAGCTACGAGTCACAGCTTGCAGCTGGTATTCTTTGACCTTGGACTGGCTATAAATAGCAAACAGGTGAAAAATCCCGTGTGAGACTCTTCTGTTATGTGGTTAGCCGATGACAGAAAGCACAAAAACCACTTAAGGATCTTCTCTCAGGCTAACAAGCCTGCCTCACATCAGATAGAGACGTGTGGTCCAAGGTCCAAGTCCAAGGCCACTAGCTCCCATCTGTAGTTACTAGGTCCTTGTGTGACACTGCGATGAAACCGGACCCTACTAAATTTGTTAACAGCATTAAGGTATGTAGGGGCTCAAAAAAGTCTGCTCTGCTATATGTAGTCTTAATTGTCCCAATGGGGGGGGACAGCTAATGCTGACTAGGACAGATATAAATCAAAGAACTGTGCAGCACAATGTGACCAGCACTTTCTGTGTTGATTTAAGCGATGTTCTTGCTCAGCTCATCCAGTTCCCCTCTGTTCAACATTCACCCCCAATCACCCTGCAAAAATTTCATCAAACAGAGACCGTGACAGGCTTCCCCCTTCTTATATCGATAATCCAAGACATGTCTGATGGGTGTAAACAGGAGGAGGAAGGAATCTGCAACAGACGCCCAATAACAAATTAGAAATTCACTTCTAATTATCAATGACAAAGTTGCCGATGGGAAACTCACATCCCTGATGGGGCGTCGCTACGCTGTCGATTGATTGAACATCAAAACAAGACGCCAATGCCCAGTCAGGCTCTGAGAAAAGTTTATCACTAATTACGAGTGACAAAGCTGGGTTTTGGGCCCACCTCCAACCTTTCATTCCTACATTAGTGCTGTCTTTGACTGGAGGCTGGTGTATAATTATGTCAAAGTGCCGTGTCAAAACCAGAAAATATAAGCCGATTCCGATACGCTCCATTCAGTTACCCAGTGATGCCGGGGTCTCTGTTAGTGACAGCTCTTGCAGCTTTACACTCCGTTAACTTGTCTAAAAAACACACACGCACTCTCACACACACATACAGCCATCATATAGGCAGCCAAGTGAAACTGGTAATGGTTGAGGGAGGCTTTTATTATTATGTGTATCTGCGGCTGTGAAATGGACTGGGTAATTAATACTGAAACAATCAGACTGTAACAAACATATTCCACTGGCCACTTTTGTTAGATACTTTAGCAATTAATACTGTTAATCTTTCAGGTGAGCTATCAAGTGTACAAGTGTGTGATAGAGTCAGTAGTTGTGTCCCAAAACAATGTAGTACGCATTTAACTAGGCACTATGTACTCTACTGAAAGCTAAGACAGTTGAGCATGAAGTGTTAATTAAATGCATCCCTTCAGGTATTTGAAGTGCACTTCTTCTTTTTGGAATTTTCAGTGGGAACACACTACTCGCGCTATTTATACAACAAAATGACATAAAATAGTTTGGGACCCATCTAGTGACACATGACTACATTACAATAAGTCAAATTTTAGCTGGTTAACACTGCTCTGTTAGTCCCTTAGTTGGTAGTCAGTTAAGCCATTCTGAGGGCAAAAATATCTTTCCATTGATTGCCTTTCAAAAGTAGCTGCTAGCAACATAGCATATAAATATTGCTAGCAACATATGCTAACAGCACACATTGTGACAACATCTTAGGCTACTTGCAATTGCAGTCACTGATTATTTTTGGAAGCTTCTTATGAGCTTCTTAAGGTTAAAATATTAAATTTGACATTTTTCATTTTGTTAATATAATGATATACATAATTAACTTTAAGGCTAAATACAGGTAAAGCGTCATTTCTAATCAGGCACAGAATAAAATACCCATAAAAAAGTTCTCTCAGCCATTGTCAGAGTAACTTTGTGAGCATTAAAAAAGTGTGTTCTATATAGTATGAATATGGGTAATATGAATTAAATTCGGACGTACTACATCCGGCATGTTGTCACTGTCACATGCATCACATCACTGCCATTCACAACTGCTGTCCCGTGGCCTCAAGGTATAGTACAGCATTTTAATACGCACTTTAGAATGTTGTCGGAAGTAGTAGGTCATCTGGGTACTTTTTGCCAACTGTTTTATGAATACTTTGAATCTCGACACTACTAATCTCACATATGTTTTTGTTGCCTACTATATGTGACCCTGGACCACAAAACCATCATTAGGGTAATTTTTTTAAAATTGAGATTTATGCATCATCTGAAAGCTGAATAAATAAGCTTTCCATTGATTTATGGTTTGTTACAACAATAGGACAATATTTGGCTGAGATACAGCTATATATACAGCTCTGGAAAAAATTAAGAGACCACTTAACATTGATTTCGCAATGTTAAGTGGTCTCTTAATTTTTTCCAGAGCTGTAAATTTAACTATGAAAATCTGGAATCTGAGGGTGCAAAAAAATCTAAATATTGAGAAAATTGCCTTTAAAATGGTCCAAATTATGTCCTTAGCAATGCATTTTACTACTACTAATAATTTTTTGATAAATTTACAAAATATCTTCATGGAACATGATCTTTACTTAATATCCTAATGATTTTTGGCATAAAAGAAAAAAAATCGATCATTTTGACCCATACAATGTATTGTTGGCTATTGCCACAAATGACTGGTTTTGTGGCCCAGGGTCACATAGAGTAGGAAAGTAGGCATATTCAGATGCAGGGATACATTCACTGGGTCCTGCACCAGCCAGGCAACTGCCATTGAGATGAATGGGAATGCTAACATAAAGCAAACAGTAGTGCTGGGCAGTATGACCAAAAATTTATATCACTGTATTTTTCAAAATTATACCGGTTTCGCGGTATATGACGGTATTTTCCCCCCTATGCATGACAGGGTGTTAACCACATTTTCTACTGATTGAGAGAGGAAATACTGCAGTAGATTGACTAGAATGCCCTATTTTACTGTCATGACGAGTGAATGTTGTAGAAAAATTCCACACTGGAGTTAATACAGGTTTGCAAAGCCCCACAAAATTATGCTGTGGGGAGACAACAACCAATAAAACACAGACCTGCAACACACTCATTACAGACACATGAATATTAAAATATGACCACGGAGAGAGAAAAAAAAAAGAGTTGAGGGCACCTTAAGCATTTTAAAAATCTAACCATAAACTGCAACAAACTGCCAAAACGAGGGAGAAACGCGGAAGAACATTTCAAAGGTCTAAGGATATTATCAATAGTTTTAAGAGCACTATACAGTCTCTGAAGAAACGACACACGTCAGTTTAACACAGAAAGAATAAAGCAGTTACTTTTGCCCATTCTTCTTTGAATTGTCAGTCTATTAATTTACATCATTGTCTTCTGTGTATCAGAATAATCCGTCATCGCGGCGTACGGCTGTAGTATCAGTGTCCTTGTTTGCACATATATTTCATTTGAAGACGTGATGAAATATGTGTGCATAAACGCTGCTGGTTCATGTTTACAGCACTAGAGTATATGAAATATGTCCATAAAAAACTTAAACGCACTCGCTCCGGTCTGTATCCGATATGATCCATGTGGTGAGCTTTGTTAATCTCATCGCGGCTCTCCGCACAGAAACCACTCTCATGCGCGCCCTCTAAATCGCCCCCTAAACCCTCAATCCCTATTCCCTACGTTATCCACTAATATAGTTCACTTGAAGGAGTGAATGAAAACGAGTGTGTGAAGTCGGACAGCCGTTGTGTGTACATCGTCTGTACACTTGTTATCGCGGTGCAATGTGGGATTGAATGAGTGCACTCAATAATGTCCACTATGAGCTGCGTCTCATTTCGAAGGTTGCATCCTCCGGAGGTCGCATTTGAAGGCTGCATACGTCATCGAGGTGGTCTCATTTAAGAAAAGTAGCAGTTAGGTTCCAAAATAAGTTAAATTACAGTATTTTACACCTCACAAGGAATAACAGTCAGTTTTATTACGGTTACTTTTCTTTAATAAGACATCCTTGATGACGTATGCAGCCTTCAAATACGACCTCCGGAGGACGCAGCCTTCGAAATGAGACGCAGCTATGGTTTCGGACACCACTACAAATGGCTGTCCCTATTTGAGGGTATAGGGGACGATTTCGGATTCAGCCATAGGCTATAATGCGATCTCAGCTGTGTCCTCACAGTGCAACAGTGAAACGTGACCCTTCTCAAACAGTGTCGCTGCGCCACGTTCCGAACATTGTTAAGCGACAAAATTCATATTATAACAAAAAAAAACAAACACCGGTATTCGGTATGAACCGGTATACCGCCCAGCACTAGCAAACAGAAATGGTAAATTCAAATGCAGCAGTGAAGGTCCACACCAGTGTTTGACATGGTAATGTATTTAAATTTGCCGACCCCAAAACTGGACAAAGTCAAATCTCTGTGGCATTCACATCCACTTTGTCTCCGACCTCCTTCGTATGACTGACTGAGCGCGACAGAAACACAAACAGCATATGGTCCGCAATGCTGACTGTATATCACAGTGGCAGTGTCACATGAGAGTTCAATCTAATTACAATTGACCCACATTATAATTACAATTGATTGGCAGTCTGGCCTCTCTTTCGCTCTCATCTCACCCCGTCCTGACTCCAGACTAACAACCCCACCCCCGCCTCCTTCCTTTCCCTCTTTTTTCCTGCCTTGTCCACTATCATTTCAACTAGTCCACAGTTTGATTCAAATTCAAATAGGCCAGAGAGTCTGAACACACAACATACAATAATAACGATATGCTACACACCACAAAAACACATACACACACAGCTTAAACGCTGAAAATGTAGCAGAAGGATATTATGTAGATTAAATAGATGAAAACACTGAAATATTATGATCAAGTAATGTATTCAGAGCCGGTGCACCATGCATATCATAAATTGCCACACACACATACACACACACACAAGCTTTTCGCTGGTCTGCTACAGTCCCAGTGGAAGAATATAAGACCCCTGCATGTTCCAGCTGCTGTACATCACATCAAAAATAATGACCCCGGGCTCCAGAAGTCGTGTGTGTGAGCCTGGCCATGCACATGTGTGTATCTACATAATTATGTATATGAGCAGTACTGAACATGAATGTTCCTGTGTGAGTGTAAGAATACACTTATGCACAAAATGACATGTATAACCATGATGCGCTTTAGGTCACGTGCATGTGATTGAGAGTAAGTATATGTGTGCACATGCATAATGATGTATGTCAACCGTATTGTGCATGTAAGTGCTTGTTGCTCAGTATGAGTGTGTGTGTGTGAAAAGTCTGTTCATGTCATAGCGCTGCAGTGTTGTCAGCTTGCTGTCATTTTGAGCCTCAGATAAGACCCAATCTCATAGCAACAACATGCCATCCCTCTATCCATTTCTCTTTCTACCCATCTCTGTTTTCCCTCCTCTCTCCCATCTCTCCTTTATCTCCTCATCCTCTATCTTTCTCCACTCCCCCTCCTCTAATGAACCCTCTCTCCCGAGCCTCTTCTCTCCTCTCCCTCTCTCAATTATATTTAACTCATGACAGCTGTTAGAAATATCTCCTCAGACCTGTGACAACTGCAATACTGAGGAAACTGTATATTCAACTTTTAAATGAGTTTACCTTCACAGAAGTGTCTGTGCGTATGTGTCTATAGCTTTACTGTTTATATGTAAATTTTATTTTCGACTGTACATGACAGGCTGAGATTTATGCAGTTACGGAATGTGCTATTGTGTTGCGTATATGAATTCACATACATTCATGTTAGCGAAACACGGGTGTAATTTACTGGCATTTTTAGGAAGATTTGTGCTGTTAATGGAGAATTATTAATGAAAATGAATACATGTAATTTTAGTACTAAAAGGGAGACATTTTTTTTTTACAAAGAATTTCCTGTACAAATTCAGAGTACCAAGTACATATGTAAACTTAAACTTAAACATAAATCTGTCATGTTAAACATTTAAAACAGGCTATATTTTATGTATTACTAAGCCATGCCCTGTAACAAATTAAATTACACTGCCATGGATTTCATTGGCTGTTTTAAGACAAGTAAAATATTTTTTTTAATATGAAATTATAATTTGATTTTTAAGTTGTGTCACTGGAGGTGCACTGGACACAAGCATAAACAAAACCATTTGATTAAAGTTGTTTATGGTGTCAAACAACTATAAAATCTTTAAAAGTTGAACCATTTAAGTAATATGTTTCAGAATAATTTTTAGCTTAAAGGGATAGTTCACCCAAAAATGAAAATTCTGACATCATGTCTTTGTTCTGCTGAACACAAAAGAAGATATTTTGAATAATATGGCGAACTAAAGTCAATGGGGCCCACTGACTTCCATAGTAGGGAAAAAATACTATGGAAGTTAATGTTGTCAGTTTTCGGTGGTGGGACCTAGGTTGTGGAACAGCCTGCTAGCACAACTTAGGGCTGCTCCCTCCCTATCACTTTTTAAATATCTCTTGAAAACCCATTTGTTTTCTTTAGCTTTTAAATGTTGTTGATGGTCTTATTTATTATGTGTTACTTAGTTTTCTGTTGTGTTTATCTGATTTGTACAGCACTTTGGTCAGTCCTCAGACTGTTTTTAAATGTGCTTTATAAATAAAAGAACTAAAACTAGTGTCCATCAACATTCTTCAAAATATCTTCTTTTGGGTTCAGCAGAACAAAAAAATTCATAAAGGTTTGGAACAACTTGAGGGTGAGTAAATGATGACAGAATTTTCATTTTTTGAGTGGATTATCCCTTTAACATCTGGTGAATGCTAGAGCCTTTCAAAGACAGAACATTGAAACTTTGAATTAAACAGGTTGCTTTGCACAGTTTGGGCATTAAAGTTACTTAAATGAGAGAAAAAAGCTGTTCTTTGGTCCACAGCTAAAAAACTATCTATTCTAAAAAATATTTCAAAATATAAAATAATAGTAGATATTATATTAATATATTAACTATACCGATGACGAAACAGAGAAACTATTTTGTTGGTCTCTCTTTCAGAATATTTTTTTTTAGCTGATTAATGATAAAAACATTCAGCCAATCAGAATTCATCCTGCTTTAACGAGCTCAAGCATTTAAAGCAGCAGACGACAAAATTGCAGCGCGTGCTTATAAACAACAATATCGTGCACTGATGTGGACGCTAATATTATCGTTATAGTTACTGTTCTTGGTGTGAACAGGCCTTAAGAAATGGGTTCAGTTTCTACTTAAGTACAATTAAAAGCATTCACTGGATATTTGACTTTTAACTGAGTTATTTTGACACAATACCTACACTTTAATCAAAATGTAAATAGTAACAAATAGTTAGAAATGTACTTTGATTAAAAGTATAAATTACAGTAAAAATACAAATTCCTCACAAAAATACTCACAGCGTATAGTAAGTCATATAGGCTAGTTATATGAAGTACAATTACTACACTTTACAGCTCCGCGTGTTGCAGACAAAAACATGATCTCATACATCAGCACAGAATTAAAACTAATTTAAACCCATGTTTTCGGCTAAATAATGTAACTTTTTTTTACCCGTACTTAAATTTAGAATCAACTTATCAGTAGGCTGTTTTACACCCCTGACAACCCACACTCAAATCATTTGTGAATTATCTTCCGTTCATTACAACAACAAAAAAAAAGAGTCTTTACGAGCATGTATGTGTGTGCGCACATGCGAGTGGAAGAAGAAAAGAGCTCTCTGCTTTCTCTTTCGACTCACTACCCACCGCCAACCCCCCATCTTTCTCTTTATAAATACCTACCTGTGTTCTACTCAATCCTTCTTTTCTAGACATATCCTTTCCTTTCTCTGTCTTTCTCCCGGGATGTGACACAGAATTCTGTTAACTGCTGTAAAAATGCATTTATTACCATAAGCCTGCAATGCTAACAACTGCACTTCCCCACACACACTCAGATAGTGAGACCTGCAGTAGGGCATTGATATTCTGTGCAACCACATACAGGCAAGAGAGGATTTGGAAGTAAAGACTTATGTACACACACACACACACACACACATATTTCTGATAGCACTCACAGAAACTGGTTTATTTCACAGAATCTGTTGTACATTCTGTATTATATGGATTACATGTGAATGGAGTAGGTGTTACGGAGTGTTACAGAAAAGAAGGGCTGTCAGACAGAGAATGCTTCAAGATGTAAAGTGATTTAAATGTAATGAGATGGATTTTGAGGAAAAAAATCTACGGCTGTCAATTTATGCTGTTAATTTTGTGTGATTAATTACCATCTTCATGTTTTTGTGAATCTGCAGTCAGCTGCTTCTAGAGGCAAACGTTGATACATTTAAAAAATATTCTTAAAATAATATAACATCTGATGTCTTTCAGCAAATATTGGTATATGAACTTAAATGCAACTAATTTGCTTTATTAACTGACATATCATGTAAATAATTAGATTACAACTTTCAAACCATTGACTGCCTTAAAAAATTTCCCATACACAGACAAAACCTTGAATTACACAAAATAACACATGCACACACACACACAAACACGTACTCTCAACATCAGTGTGACATAGAAACCCATTCCTCAAGCACAGTCTGACATTGGCTGATAAAAAAGGCCATTATACAAGGTCATAATTTAGCTTGTCCATTTAAAATCTCTCCATTAAAATACATGATGTGCACACACACACACACACACACACACACAAACAGACACACACACACACAAGCATTCAAACACACACTTACTCCCCAACTCTCGCTAATTCTTTAATTATGTTCATGATTATGGTGAACAGGGCGCACTCGTGGCCCAGCTAATGATGGCTTTAATGGCCAAAAATCCCCATTAAAAAAAAACATTCTACACACACACACACTCACATAAAGGGTAAGCGCTCACTATTCTCCATTAAAAATTATGTTATATGCCAAGGGGAATATGGAGAAACTGTGTCATGGGAAGCAGCTGGGTTTTTTTTCTTTCATTTTCGTAAAAAAAAAAGAATGTTGCACACTATTTCTAATGTTGCACACTTATTCTTAGCAGTAAATAATCATAATTGTTATTGTAGTTTGCTTCAAGCATATTAACCATTTAATTTTACCTCACGAAACTATTTTGAGTGTAGCTGAATCCTGTTCTTACTATTTCTGATACGTCTATAAATGGTTAAAAAATAGAAAAAGTAGTATACTACTATGTTATTTCTAATTCAGTCAATGACTGATTTCAAACTGGTTTCCCAAACACTCATTCCATCTGCCATTGGTCAGCTAAACAGATAGCCACGCCCCTAAACTGAGTTGAGCCAGTGTTGCTATGCCAGCCTAGTCAGGATTCTCAAACAAACAGACAAACAGAGCAATGTTGTGAAAGACCCACAGAGCCACAGTGTTTAAATGTTTTTAAATGGCTTACTTACTGTGAGAAAGAATTTTAACATACTTTTTTTTTTACACACTTCACTTTAAGGCACTGTAAATGCAGGTCTAAACCTCTGAACACTGCCACCCTGTAACCTGATGCACTGGCAAGAAATAACATGAAAGTGTGATTTAACCACTGCTAAAAACCCTGATCACGTGGCAGTCACACTAAACTAACATGAAGCAGCAGTAACTATGATTATAACCTGCTTGAAAGCCTCTGCTTTTCACCCTCTTCACGTTTACATTTGCATATACGATACTTTCCGAATTAGCTTGTCTGTCTAGATTAGTGCTACTCGATCTACTACTTGTGCACTTGCGTGTGTGTGGATCACATGAGCCAGTTGTCTTTTGTTGATGTGGAAACAGGGCAGAATGCCTCCAAACCACCCAATTTTACAGAACACACACAGATGGGGATATATCCTGCTGTCATGTGTCTGTATATCACCAGCATGTACACGAGTCCCAGGCAGCATTTCACTATATGTGTGTGTGTTCGAAGGCTTTGAAGCTTGTCTGTGTGCAAGATGGCTGTTGTTCTGTATGCCAGAGCTCGTAAGAGCAGAGTAACAGGAGAATCAGAGAGAGAGAGATACAGACAGAATGAAAGACTCCAAATGCTCTTTTTCTCCTCTATTCATTAAGATGAGATGACTCTTTCATTGAGAGATTCACCTCCATCAGCCTGCTGGATGTAAATGAGCGGGAGTCACGGCTCTTCCTGTTCAAATCACAGACATTTACACTGCTCACTTCCCCTTCTTCAAAGGACAAACACACAGATAAAGAGACCACACACATACACTCAGAGGGACCACACACACAATCATACAAACTCATTCATTAGCGAGCATATGCACGTTTATGTCTGTGTGTGTGTGATCTGAAGCACACTTAATGCCTTTCTCAGCTGGAAAAAAATAGATTAAACCAGCCTAAAATAATAGTTTGCTGGTTTTAAAGGGGTTTTGGGCATCTGTCAGCTGGCTGCTCTTATACACTTCAAGCGAAGTCGAAAAACAGAACTGGTGTGACTTCATTTCGAACAAAATCAGGCCAAAACAAAGTTCGTTTCGAGTTTGTTTTAGTAGTTTGAAACAGCTTACCAAAGCAAACTTTCTGGAAAAGTTTGCTCCGGCTGGTAAACACCTTCGAACTATTGTTTCATGGCAATTAAATAGGCATGTGCGGTCTAGGCCGCTGCCTTCTGACATGGAAACCTTCTCTGGTTCATTTTCTTCTGTTCAGTACATAGAGGTCAGACAAGTAAAAACACTGGAGAGATGATTTACAGTAGAAATTTAAATTTCAGTTGCACTTTATTTTACAGTATGTGCACTTACATGTGTACTTAAGGTTAGGTTTAGGGGTAGGTTCAGGGTTAGTACCTAGTCATTACCCAGTTATTGTAATCACTATAATAAGTACATAGTATGTACATGGGGAACAGGACTGTAAAATAAAGTGCTACCGAAATTTCAATTCTAATTGAAAGTGACACTGACACTGTTTTTACATGTTTAATACTGTAAAACTGCTTGCTTTAAAGCTTATATTGTATAAAGTGACATGATTGGACGTTTTCTCACCACTGTCATTTTTGTGGACAGCGTCAGGATGTTTGTTAACAGTATGCCACTTAAAAGGTATTTCAAACTTCTTTTTACCACTAAGCAAAGAACAAAAAAAAGAACTTTGCCTTGAGTATATCAGGGCCTTAAAGGGATAGTTAACCCAAAAATAAAACAAATTCTGTCATCATTTTCTCACCCTCAAATTGTTCCAAACCTGTATAAATGTCTTTGTTTTGCTGTACACAAAGGAATATATTTGTGACCCTGGACCACAAAACCAGTCAATCAGTTAATCATCATTAAAGATCAAAAGGATAAACAATGCAGATTTATTTTTTACAGCCATATTTGATCATATTTACCAGGGGTGCCAATAAGTCTGACCACCACTGTATATAGGATGTATGGTTTGTTAAGATATCACAATATTTGGCCGAGATACAACTATTTGAAAATGGAATCTGAGGGTGCAAAAAAATCTAAATATTGAGAAAATCGCCTTTAAAGTCCTTAGCAATGCATATTACTAATAATAATACATTTTTTTATATATTTACGTTAGGAAATTTACAAAATATCTTCATGAAACATGAAGACATTTTATTGTTGGCTATTGGCACAAATATACCCATGCGCCTTATTTTTGTGGTCCAAGGTCACATTTGGAAGAATGCTTGTAACCAAGTAGATCTCAGGCCCCATTGACTACCATAGTATTTTTCCCCCTACTATGGTAGTCAACGGGGGTAGTTCCAACATTCTTCCAAATATCTTCTTTTGTGTACAGCAAAACAAAGAAATTCATACAGGTTTGAAAGTGAGTAAATGATGACAGAATTTTTTGATTTTTGGGTGAACTATCTGTGGCAAGCAGGACGAGGCCGAGATCCGTGAGAACGGGGCAAGGGTCTCGAGTCTCACGGAAGGAGATCTGGATGAATAAAAGGAGGAGCGATGACAGTGCAAGTTATGTTTTGGTTATGTGTGTGCTTTACTTTAGTTTTGGGTTTACTACTACTACTACTACTACTACAAACCTCATTACACTATCCCTTTAAAACATCTTAACATCTTTTTGTGGACAGCGTCAGGCTGGAAGACCAGTTTAGACCTGGTTTAATCTGTTTTTTCTCAAGCTGTACTGAGTGAAATTTGCCTTGGAAAGGGGAGACATGAGCACTGTTCTACTCTTTGAGGCGTTACACATTAGAAATGACCATAAAACTCAAAATAAAGAAAAGCAACTTTCAGATAAGGACTGAATCATGGCTATTTCACAAAAAGAGGGATGACGAGACCACAGAGATGGTGTTTCTATGTAAATCATTTGTTTATAATAAAATACAGTGGTGAGAGGCGAGAGCCGGTGTTGTTCATTTCATCATCATGAGTCGTAGTAATGAAAGGTGTGTCAAATCTGGCCTGCTTTTTGAAGTGAATAATTGGAGACTGGAAGAGGCTCGAAATACACATCATTTCCATCTGCATTAACATCCTCCCTGAAGTACGAAACAGACGCCCTCCTACCGTTGCACTGTCAAAAATGAAAAGTTGAGAAAACTAGAAATGTCACGGCGACATGATGAGACTTTCACTTTTATCAGCTTTCTCACTGCACACAACTATTTTTGTTTAGCTTTGCAACCCTTAAAAATCAGCTAAATTGTTCAATATTGAAAATCTTAGAATTTCCAGTTAGGCTAGCTGGGCAAACGTTCCGGGGAAATATGTTTGGAATATTTATATATTTGTATGTAGATTTGTGTGTATATTCAGAGCTTAGTAGCTGTAAATAAACTCAGATCAAGCCTGAACCTCACTGAGCATGTGCATGGAAGTCAACTCCTCTTAAATGTTCACAAAAAGGCTAAAATATTCTAATATTTGTTAGTTTAAATACATGTGTAAACTTGCTTGATGAACTAGCATTTAATCAAAGTTGCATACCTTTATATATGATACTACCTGGAACTAGGGATGCACAAAATATTAATTGGTTATCAGCTGAGAGATATTTTATTATTTATCATTATCAGGCAATATAGTATACATATTGCCTGATATTGAATTAAATAATTGTGCATTACCGGCTGTTTTTGCTTAATTTAATGCTCACTTAAAGTTAGTCTTTAAAAACAATGTATGTACAAAATAATTTATTAATCTTGTTAATTTGAGCAAATCTCAAATATAATTTTTATACTGTACATTATAATATTTTGATGCCAAAATTCACTTGTAGATTTAACATGGTCAATTTGAGATTTTAGTATTTTAGTTTAGTTTTAGACAAAATAGTATATAATTTTAATACTGATCATTTATTGGTTATTGGCCATAATACAAAAAAATTATTATCATTAATCATGTCTGCCATATTTTAAATATATATATATCAGTGCATCCAAACATGATGGAACTAATCCAAAATGCTCATAAGCACAACAATTATTTATTGGATTATTACAATGTGCCAAGACTGCAGGGATCACTGCTCCCATCATGCTCTTGGAGAGTGTCACACAGTTTGGATAAATAAAGAAATGGTATTCATAATAAGAATTAAAAAGAGGAGATGAATGAAATGAAGGGAGGCTGAGCCACAGACGGTGAGGCGGGTATTAAAAAACATTACATGAATAAATAGTGTGATTATGAATGACTAAGTAAAGGCGCCGTTATAGAAAAGAAAGAGTGTGCAACATCTTACATGGCATCCCCTGCATTCATTGCAACCCCTTACCATGACGAAGAATAAATAAACATAAGTGATTGGTGTGATAAGTGGATGTGGTTATGCACAACTGCCTCATTCATCAACCTCAGTTGAACTGGCGTTATTAATTAAGACTGCTGCTCTTCACATAGATACAAACATCATAAAGCACATCAGGCGCACACGCACACAGACCAGCTTCAACTCAATGATAACACAAAGTTGATGAACGAGAACCAGGTCTTCTCTGTCACTTAGATAGATCTCTCCGTTTACTCATGAATATGCACCGAGCAATTTGCATATGCAAACTCAGACTGTTATCTGATTTATGAGCATTGCTGTTCAGTCTTTCCATCCACCTGCCAATCAAATCCCTTGTTTATGCATTGCTAATGACAATACAGGAAATAAGCAAGTTGGCTGCTTATCCCAAAGATTTTAACCTGCGCACAGCGTGAAATCAGCTCACTTCACCTGAAACCTGTAAGTGTGAGAGCCATCTGCACAACACCTGGACACACCTGTTCTCTCTCTTGCACGCACACAGCTACGCAATGACCTGCACATCCAATAATCTGCTATACAGTAACGCAGTCTTACATACACTACCTTTCAAAAATTTGGGAAAGAAATGAATTCTACTTTAGCAAATATGCATCAAATGTATCAAAAGTGACAGTAAATACATTTATAATGTTACAAACCACTTCTATTTCAAATAAATGTGGTCTTTTTAGAAAAAAAAAAAACGGTTTCAACAAAAATAATAAGCAGGACATTGGACACTCTCAACATTGATGATAATAATAAGAAATGTTTCTTGAACACCAAATCATCATATTAGAATGATTTGTGAAGGATCATGTGACACTGAGTAATGATGCTGAAAATATTCTTTACCATCACAGGAATAAATTCAATTTTAAAATATATTAAAATAGAAAAGTTCTTTTCATTTTAATAATATAAAATATACCATTTTTACTGTATTTTTAAATCAAATAATAGCTTTCAAACATCTTACCAACCCCTTGCCAAAAATCTTATTATTATATTAGATATTAATAAATATTAAACTATTAAATACAAAAACAAAGGCTACAACTACAATTATTTTGTGCTTAATTAAACCTTTAGTTGAAATCGTCAAGGTGGAGGGTGAGTGCACATGTTCGTAAACTTTTAACGTATATATCTTCATAAGGTCAAAATTTTCTATTGCAGATTTACTATTGCAGCATTAAAACTGACTATTATTAAACAGCCTAACTAAAAAAGAGGGAAAACTTTCAGTTATTCAACTAATGCATTTATTCTAGCGTCTGGACAGCGATCTAACACCACTTCACTGCAGGAAGCTGAGTAACAGGACACTTAAATCTTCTTTCAGATGTGCCATTCGTCTTATACAGTATGTCATTTCTGAAACGAGGGGGTCTGACCCCACTTGAACCCCTAAAGGAAGCCAAAACAAAATGTTAAATGTACATATTACTTGTATACACTGATTAGCCAAAACATTATGACCACCTGCCTAATATGCTGTTGGTGCTGCCAAAACAGCGATGACCCGCCAAGGCATGGACTCTACAAGAAGGTGTCCTGTGGTATCTGGCACCAAGACTTTAGCAGCAGATCCTTTAAGTTCTGTAGGTTGTGAGATGGAGCCACCATGGATCGAATTTGTTAGTACAGCACATCCCACAGATGCTCAACTGGATTGAGATCTGCGGAATTTGGGGGCCAGGGCAAAACCTTGAACTCTTTATCATGTTCCTCAAACCATTCCTGGAAAATGTGTGCAGTTTAGCAGGATGCATTATCCTGATGAAAAAGTCCACCAGGGAACACAATTGTCATGAAAGGATGTTTAGGTGTTTTACGTCCACATGAATGGCCGGACCCAGGGCTTCCCAGCAGATCATTGCCAAAAGCATCACACTCCCTCCACCGACTTGACGTCGTCCCTACAGTGCATCCTGGTGCCATTACAGGTAAACAGCACACACACAGGACTCATTGGACCAGGCGACCCTCTTCCACTGCTCCAAGGTCCAGTTCCGATGCCCGCATGCCTGTTGTAGGCGCTTTTGACAGTGGACAGGGGTCATCATAAGCACTCAGATTTTTCTGCGGCTACATAGTCCCATCTGCAGCAGAGTGCAATACATTGTGTTCTGACACATTCCTCTCATAACCATAATTACATTTTTGTGTGACTTGTGCCACAGTATACCTTCTGTTGGCTCGGACCAGATGGGATAGTCGTTGTTACCCTTGTGCATCGATGAGCCTTGTGCGCCCAACACCCTGTCACCTGTGTGTCCCTCCTCGGACTACTCTTACTGTAAATTCTCACCACTGCTGACCGGGAGCAACCCAGCCTTGCCATTTCAGAGATACTCTGACCCAGTCGCCTTGCCATAACAATTTGGCCCTTGTCAAAGTCGCTCAGATCTTTCTTCCTGCCCATTTCTTCTGCAACACATTGATTACAAGAACTGATTGCTTGCTTATTATCTACCCAGACCTTAATATGTGGCCTTGTTAGGAAATAATCTACGATATTCACTTCACCTGTGACTGGTCATAATGTTTTGGCTCATCAGTGTATATGCAAGTATATTCAAACAAGATTTTCAAATATTTCAGTTTCAAAAAAATGTACACAATAGTCAGACCATGCATTTTCACCTAACGGTAAATAGAAGCAGTAACCATAGAAACAATAGGTTGCTTGAGCACTTTACATTAGGATCATTATCAGATGGAACATTGAAAAAACATAAATACTGTCACTGTGGGTGTATATATACCCTCTCAATGTATTTCACCATGTTGAAATTATGTGACCCGCGGTGTTCTCTATGCAGAGAATCATCACACACATTGGCTGACACTTCTGTATATACGCTAGTATATAAAATTAGACAACGGAGACAACGGAAGAATCAGTACCTGAATGGCTGAAGAAGCAGAAAAGATCTGAAGGCAAAAGACAGAAAGAGCAAAAAAGACAAAACCGAGCGTAAACATCTGTACGGCATATACAAGGTGGAAAGATAATATATTCAGTAGTGATGCCAAAGTTGCTTTTTTTTTGTTGGACAGTTAAGTGAATTAATTATTGTGTAAACGCTCTGTAAAACTCATGATTATCAGTCTATTTTACATAAAACTCCATGTTGATACGATGAGAACAGCAAAAATAACACTAGCTAAAGAACTGATGAATGAGTCTTAAAAAAAATATTTAAGTAACCTTAGCTATTCTACCTGGTTTAACCCTTAAAATGTCATTTATATAACCTAATGTGCTACAGTTGATTCAATCATTTTAATTTTTCAATCATATTTTGGACTTGAACAACACAGTTGAGTTAGAAATTAGCACAAAAACAAACTTTGATAGGCCCCACAGTTTCACCCAACACTGATTTGTAGTTTTATTAAAGACTTTCTGTTCAGTCCAGGCTGGTGTTTTTTCACTCGTTTTCTGTAATTGTGCTCTAACAGAGCGGAGCTGGTCGCCCCCGAAGTCCACAAACACACACACATCACCTCTACTAACATTACACATGTGTTTAAAGTGTTTTTTCTCCATTACATACCACAGCGTTCCCTCATGTGACTGTAATGAAGCGTTCACTGAGAATGTGTGAACATAATCTATCCTTTCGTCAGCAGATGTGTGTTTGCCAAGGAAAACCATGTATTTATTCAACCCTGTTTTCTCAATTATGCATCTGAGAGGGTTCGGTATTTTTTCTGGGACACGCATCACTGGAGCGAGAGTGTAGGGCCGTTAGGATCACTGCCCACTCCGCGCTCAGTAATTGTCAGTGTGTGTATGTGTGCGAGCTGAAGGTACACTCTCAGCTATAACTCTCTTAGAAGATGAATGAGGAGGCAGTGGTCTGGTTGCTTTGTTTTCGTTTTTTTACCTCATAGCCGACGGCGCCTCTCTAACTGTTTACACCAAATGTGCTCTGTTCGAAACAAAGACGTTTAGTTGTAGAACACTCACACACACGTGCTCTGTATCACACCCCCGAGTCAAAACACTATCCAGAGAATACTAGCTTGTTCTGTCTAGTCCACGGCGAGGAGAGACAGAGTGACTGTGCAGCTCTTGCTATAGACCCAAATTTAGCACACTGACCACAGCTATTAGCATGCTATGCTACATTTAGGCTCTGACTCCTGAGAGTAAGCGGACATATAGCATGAGAAAATAGTGCGACATTCAGCAATACAATGCTTAAATATCACAGCTCTAAATCACTCTATCTCTCTTTCTCTGTGCTGTATAACTAGGCCAAGCTGAGGTAACAGGGTGTCATCAGTGTTGCAGAGTGAGAGCAGTTATGGAGAGAGGGAAGTCATATATAATGCTAGCTTACAGGCTAATTTCCCCACATACTTTTTTTTAACCAAAACAAAGTACACACTTCCTGGAACACAAAAATAATGAGGAACACTGTAGCTAGTTGTAAAATGATGTTAATGTCCACACTTTCTAATGTGCAGTGGGCTGAAAGTGTGTAATAGCATTTGCTGTAAAAGTCTTATTAAAATTAATCCTTGAAAATAAGCCCGTTTAATTTGGTTTTATCACGTAGCATATCCGCCCCGTGCTGCTACCGATGCTAATGCAGTTAGACAGCTCTCTCTGTATGCTGGAACTGGATGGAAGAGGCACTTTTCATTTCTCTGCACAGTAAGAACTCTAGTGTAAAGCTAAAAGCACATGGAGGCACAGATATAATCCTGTGGCGTTGAACACCTAAGGCATAAGCTGGCCCACGCGAAATCGGTGTGTGCGAAATGGCTCTTGCGTGTTGTTTTATTAAGTATTTTGACTATCGCTTCCTGTTACCAATAAGACTGTACTTAGACATTTCATGAATTTTCTTCAAAATCAGAAGATTCAAAACGTTCTAAAAAAGAAGTAAATTTTGCCTTGCGTGTGTGATTAATGTCAAATACTATATGTTCACACTGTATGATTTTGGCCACAAAGTCAAATTTTAGGGATCGTAAAAGATTTCTCTTGCTGTACTCTTACTCAAGGCTTCAAGATAATTTTCAAGGTATATGTTTCATTAACAAAGTTCGGGAGGAACACGTTCAAACGATCTATCCAGCAGCACAAGAGGAGGCATATATATATATAGCCGACTCACCTATGTTCCTCGACAGTTTTCTGCATCCCTCCTCACTTTCGGCTGGTTACTATCCCATAAGGGGGGAGTACTCTGGGTTTGGGCCAAATTCAGAGCTCGGAGCTCACAGCCCTCCGCCAGGACAGCACGCCAAATATGCTTACTCTTTTATTCTGATATATATACCTTGAAAATTGATTAATAATATTAATTGTAATAATAATATTGAATAATTTTAATAATTTTAAGTCTTCCTGCAGCCCTCTTGGAAGTTTGCTGAGGACCCCTAGTGGGTCCCAGCCTCCTGGTTGAAAACCACGGTCTTTATCACTATTCAGACTGTAAATGTTTGCATTTGCATGGGTCCACTGGGATAAAATCCATTAATTCAGAGAGGATGTGTGAGTTCTGTCATCCTATAAACACAGAATTTCATAGTCAGTCACATGGCCATATTAAAACAGTGGTGATATAATGATCATATAGTCCTATAAGCAAAATATGAATTATAATAGTTGTATATACAAAGGCCCAAACTGCAAAGGGGTGAAATTCGAAGAGGGGCAAAATTATAATATATAGGAGGTGTCCAATATTGATTTTAGGTGTGCCCGGCTTAAAACAGGCTCCAGATTTTCATATAATCACTGTAAAATGTGTGAAGGGTGAGTGAGTGATTGAGATTAAGATAGGAGTACCTGTAAATAAGAGGCTCTCAGGAAGGTGGGCTGCTGCAGGTCCATGTGTGTAATTTGATTTTGATTAGGCCAAATTTGTATTCTGCCCCAAGCTACTTATTAGTGTGAACAGTACCTGTAAAACTAGGTCAATTCCTGCATTGTTTCATAGGTTTTTAAACTGGTAGTACCAGATGACAAACTAATACACCTCTAATACACCACATCTATATCCGCTCCGTTGCTCTAATTCACCATTCAGTCAGACCGTGACCTAAACACCTCAGTCATTCTAATATAAAGTCAAATAATGAAGTGTGAGAGAAAGAGAGACTGAGAGAGAGTGTGTGTGTGTGTGTGTGTGTGTGACAATGAGAGATACTGAGATTGAATGGTGTCACAATGCAGGCATATTGAGGTCATTTTGAAAAAGTGCTGCTAATTACAGCAGATGGAATGAAAAGAAACTGGGGACTATACACTGGGCTCCATGTATGATTTTGAAAGAACCGGGGTGGGGGGGTAGAGAGACTCTCTGAGAGAAACATACAGTAGTGTGAGAGAACGGAGAAGTAATGGAAAGAAACGCACAAGGAGGAGAGAGAGAAAGAGGTTCTGTGAGGACAAAAGAGAAAACCTAACTATAATGTACAGCAGATGCGTAACTGTACTAGACTCATATTTGGGGCAGAAGTCACTTCTTGTCATGTCAGTACATACATCTAGAGTTTCAAGTGATCATTTCCATGTTTTCTGGCCGACTTTGACACTACAATTGAGGCTCGAGGCATAAAACTGTAATGCTGCTTTGTGTCAATTACTAAAAGCAAATGAAACAAATACCTCAGATGAGCTACAATTTGAACCAATTTGAGGGACTACAAAGCACTACTATTCAACAAACATCTGTCTAACCTACATGTGGTTGTTTTCAATATCAAGAAGTTTAGAAAATCTATCACTCCTTTTTATTTTTATTTTTAATACATTATCAAAACAAATACCTGCATTGATTATGGCAATACAGAGAGATCATAAACACTCACAATACACACAAACATGACACATCCCAAAAAGCTCCTTCCTGGTCTACTGACGCACCTGCCCCATAAGGGAAACCTAATGAATTCTAGGTTAAAAAAATTGTTTATATTGTAGCTACTCTCTCGGCTGAAAAACATTTTAAAGCGAGGGTTAGCGATTTTTGGAAACCTGTTTAAATTAAATTAGGCCTTATTAGACAAAAGACGATAACGCTACTTACAGTATGTTTGAACTGTTCCAGTGTACCGCGTGCCTGGCTGCAGTCACCAGGTCAAAGTTCGTGCAGGTGAGCGTCAGAATATAAAGACAGAGCGCGAAGACTGCCATAATCCCTCGATCTCTCGCTTTTCTTCCCAGTCTTGCAAGATCTTCTTACCCCACGCGACTCTGCGCTGGAACCATCCCGTTCGGTAAAGAAGGACAGGAAGAGATGCGACCTAAAGCGCAGCTCGCTCAACTACTTAGACACGGCTTTTCTCAATCGATATGCTATATTAAGTGTTTAAAAAGTCAGAATCCATGGCGAAGACCCCCTCCCTCTGTCCCCATGGCGTCAACCCAAATCCAATGGTCCGATTGGAGACCACAGCTGTTCGCGCGCTGATGGATCTCCGCGGACAGAGCAGGGAGATGCAGGCAACCGGGTGGTAGGAGTTTAAATGCGGGAAATAGAGGTGTACTCCCTGTAGCGCTGGAGAAATTCGGGAGATAACGAAGCTCCGTGATTGTAAAACTAAAATCTCTCTTGTTTGTGCTGCTCTTGAGATCGTATCTGGTTTGATGCGCGTGGAGAATCCTGCGCGCGGCTGCGGGATGTTTCACACTTACAATTGTGTGACGAACAAGTGCTCGAGCGAGTTTTATTCGCTCTCTTTGGCCATATCCACTGCTCTCTCTCTCTCTCTCTCTCTCTCTCTCTCTCTCTCTCTCACACACACACACACACACACACACACACACACACTAGCGCGCGCTGTTTGGTAGGCTGTGCTCGTTCAGTCACCAGCTCCGCCTCCTGTCCAGGACAAAAGCGCGCGTCCGTGACTCCGTTGGCTCCAGCTCTCGTCTTGAGACGCTTTCAGATAGCATGCTCTCGCGACGGAGGAGAGAAACTTTATTTTATATAGGCTAACTAAACAATTACGACGGGAACCGTTCCTAGTGCAGTTTTAATTACCTACCACCACAATCCTCTTACTGTCTGCCAGAGTGCAGTGCTTTATATCCTATTATCCGCAAACCTCCATCCTTCTATCCACACCTGCTCGCTCTCTCTCTCTCTCTCTCTCTCTCTCTCTCTCTCTCTCTCTCTCTCTCTCTCTCCAGACAGTGTAAGTCGTTTCTAATATGGAATAATTATGGAAAATCCTCTTAGGAGGGTGAATGGATTGATGGATTGGCTCATCTCTATCTCTGTCCTTCACTCATGGGATCTACTCATCCACACATAAAGGATGTTCAGCTGATGCTAATGTTCGTATGGTAGTAATCAGTCTTCCGTGCTCCTGTGTGTGCGCGTGCCATTCGTTTTATGTTAAAATTGCATCAGTTAGAAAGATGTGTTCCATAATTATACACACACCTGTACACACATCCAACACTCCCCTATCTATCTATCTATCTATCTATCTATATATCTATCTATCTATCTATCTATCTATCTATCTAGTTAAATGCACAGATACAGAAATAGTTGTGAATAGTTACAGGAAAGTGCTATGTAATATTTATTACATGATGCCTTAAGACACATTGCCTTGGTGATAGTCATGATAGCTTTTGGTTTTTTAAGGGTTTTTTTCAAAGAATGAGAAAAAGCGAGTGAGCAAGAGGAAGGAGAGTTGCAGAGGAGGGATAGTTGCAGTTTGCCTCCCGTCTGCAGGGAATGAGTTGGTTAAGCAGAAGTCAAAATGATTTATTGGGAGAAAAGGAGGGAATAGAGGGAGAGAGGACAGTGAGAAAGAGAGGAAGAGATTAGGTGTCATTGGGGAATCCCTCTGTCTTTTTGTCTTTTCCCTCTTTTTGTTTTTTACGATTTCTCACCTGTCTTTCCTCCCTGCCCATTTGTAAAGCATAGCAACCCCCCCCACACACACACACACACATAGACATTTGCCAGCTCCTCCTGTCTTCGCCCTACACCCATTGTGTCAAGCTACATTGACTCTTTCGAAGTCTATTTCTGTCCTTCTTTTGTTCATTCACTCTCTCGTGATCTACCTCTGTCACCTCTTTGTGTGCTTCACTCTCATCGGCCTGCCATCCTTCTCTCCGCTAGAGTTTCTATGGCAGCGACGAAATATTTCACTCCTCTTTTCGACAGTCGCTCCTTCGCCCTGTCAGCACACAAGTTTTTGGACTCAAGCAAAAAATTTAAATTGGTACGGCAAGTCTAGAGGAAAATATTCCCTCTTCAACATCCCCTTCACACACACACTAAGATTGCATGTATTTTAAGTATTTTGCAAATTGAGTTGAAATTTGCAATCATAAATAGCTCCTAAATTGTAATATTCACGCAAGTCAGTTCTGCGCTCCCCCTAGAGTGAGAGATTTACATATCCTTTCTATTCCATCCTTTTTTTCATTTCTTTATTTACGACAATTCAAACCATTTTATATAACCATGACAGGCCATTGTCAGTTTTCATAAAACATCTTTCATTTGCAATACTGCCTCCCAATTCAATTGTGTTTCTCTGTCTCAGGAGCAGATGATGAAAAATGGTATAGTCTATCATTTTCAGGCCCCGTGACACCGTGGCCCTTATGACATTTAGCTTGGGGAGTTCCTGCTCGGCTCTATCCGTCACATGGCCGGTTCTCGTTCTCAAATCCAATCTCCACACACTCATAGCCTTCAATCTAATAGAACACTCAGCTCTTGCCCAACTTTGATTTGCTTTCAGATATAAACTATCCAACTAAAACACAAACACATCGGGCTGTACGGCTGACCTTATGACACGGGAAGTTCTCTCCCTGTGACTGGGAGGTGATGCGGCGTCACCGTCACGCTGAAGACATTGGGGCGAATGGAATAAGCTTTGTAGACTGTTGTATAACAATGTAGATTTTGTTTGCCTGCATTTGCCCACATTCCCAAATCTCATTTAAAATATCACACCATGGGAATCTAGCATATGTGAAATGACCATTTAAAAATATTCCACATGAACTACAGGTCAGTTGCAACAGAAAATAATAAGATTGAAAAAAACCTAATTTGCAGTAATTAGTACAATTAGCAATATGATATTAAAAGCAAGTGGGCAGCACTGTGAATAAATTAAAGACCCCCTGAGGTGAAATGTAGCACATTTTTAATGTTGTTTATATGTCTATGTGGTGTTTTTAATATACTTTAAGACAAACCATGATTGTGCAAATTCATCAGTCAACACCATTGCTGAGTATTTTCTCCCTAAAACTGTAGTGTACCAAAGACAGTCTCAAAAACAGTTTGAAACCGCCCGTTCCCTTTCAGTCAGTACACTACGAGTTACGTCAGTTACTGACGGAATGGGGGTTTCGCTTAGAAGCCAATCGCCTTTGAGCTCTACAAAACGAGCCAATGGCATGAAAATGCCATGGGTCTGCGGAATTTGCATGCCGCAACCCCGCCCCACGGCGTGGGTATAAAGGGCGTTGCGTGGCAATCTCGCATTATGTTTTTGCTTCAGAGCCGAGTTTACTGCCTGAGCGCTTCCTCTTCAAGACGAGTTTCTCTCCAGAGTGTTGGTGTTACGGCACGTTCCAGCGAGTTCCGCATTTCCTGTCTGATCTGTGCAGTGATCGAGCACAGCGTGCGCGTTCTCCCTGGGTGCTTCGGCATTCTGCAGAGCTTTTCACTCCTCTCTAAAAGAGCTGCACGTGGCACGTCTTTTTAAAGATGGCTCGCCCGTGCTCCGTTTCTGGGTGCGGTCGACTGGTACCTCCGTTTGATGGTCATGATCGCTGTTTGGCGTGCTTGGGCCTCGTGCACGCTGAACGCGCGTTCATGGATGAGTCATGTTCTCACTGCGGGAACATGACCATCTCAGTGTTGCGATCGAGACTCCATGATCTCCGTAATGGGGGGAGAGTCCCCTCTACCACACCCCAATCTACTTCCTCCACTGGAGGGGGTACTTTGGCTGGTGGTCAGGGTGATCTGAGGGTTACGGTGTGGAACAACTCGACGAATCCTCCTCGGGCCACACCCCCCTCCTGCACACTGCAACCCGTGGTGTTGCCTGATGAGGGCGCCGGGGCTTCCCGTTCGGGGCCCTGCGTTTCATTTGGCGCACCCGCGGAGGATGCTATGTCGATCGCCGCATCACAAGGTGGGCTGGACTCCTCCGGAGATGACGATTCGGCTGTGTTGCCTCCTTCGGGAGTCCCAGCATTGCCCGAGTCCGATCCGGAACTCACAGCCATGCTTGCCCGGGCGGCCGAGGCGATTGGGCTTGTGTGGAACCCTCCGCCATGTCCCGAGCGTTCCCGGCTAGATGATTGGTATCTGGGGGCGGCCCGTGCCGAAGGCGCCCGTCAGCCCCCAGTGCCTTTCTTCCCGGAAGTGCATGAAGAGGTGTCGAAATCGTGGAAGTCTCCCCTGACTTTTCGCGATCGCTCGGCAACCACTTCCGCCTTCACTGCCCTCGATGGCGGCGCGGTGAAAGGGTACACTGGGGTTCCCCCTGTTGAGCGCTCTGTTGCGATGCAACTGTGTCCTCAGAGTGCTTCGACATGGCGCGGTGACCCAAAGCACCCGTCCAAAGCCTGTAGATTCACGTCCACGTTGACGGCGAAGACCTACAGAGCTGCGGGCCATGCCGCGTCCGCCCTGCATGCCATGGCCACCCTACAGGTCTATCAGGCCAAGGTGCTCATGGACATGCACGAGGGCAATGCTGACCCTGCGTTAATGCAGGAGTTGCGGACGGCCACCGACCTCGCTCTACGAGCGACGAAGGTGACCGCTCGCTCTCTTGGTCAGGTGATGTCCACTTCGGTGGTCCAGGAGCGACATCTATGGCTCAACCTGGCTGATATGAGAGAATCTGAGCGGACACGTTTCCTCAATTCTCCCATTTCCCAGGATGGGCTATTCGGCGGGGCGGTCGAGGACTTCGCCCAACAGTTCTCGACCGCTCAGAAACAGACTGAGGCAATTAAACATATTCTGCCCCGGCGCCCAGCTGCTGCCTCCACCCAGCCGCCGGCTCAGATGCCTCAGTCTGCTCCCCGCCGAGGCCGCCCCCCTGCGACTCCCGCCCCTCCTGCCCGGCCCCAGCAGCAGCCTTCACCCGGGCCGAGGCGTGGAGGACGTCGCAGAAAGGCGGCCCCGCCCGTCCCAGCCCCCCAGCCTGCCAAACGGCAGTCTAAGCGGCGGTCCTGAGACGGGCGGCTCGGAGGTGACCTCGGTTCTTTCCCAGGAGATGGTAGCAGGACCACTCCTTCCCCCGGTGGAGGGCCGGGGGAGAATCTTTTGTTTTTCCCTTCCGCCGCTGGCCTCACGGCCGGCGGTACCCTATCAATGGTTAAAGTAAGAACTGACATTCTCACCTCCGAGCCTCAAGAGGGCGCGGCGGGCAGTGCGCGACGCCCCATGGCCTCGCCGCTCTCGGCCCCCTCTGTCGCCACCCCCCTGGCAGACGAGACCCCCGTGGAACGCTGGTCCTTCCCTGGTCTCCTCTGTCAGGGCGCGGAATTCGACCCCGCCCACACCCCGGGACGCTCCCATGCCTCCCTTGTCTGGGCCGGTCATTCCGCCTCGCTGCCCCATCGGGGGTACGCCGGTGGTTCGCATGACCCCGCTGGTTCAGTTCTTGGGAGCCTGGCTAGCGCTTCCCAACCTGTCCAGTTGGCTCGCTCGCACCATCCGGCTCGGCTATGCGATTCAGTTCGCTCGGTCTCCTCCCCGCTTTCGGGGAGTCCGCTACACCGTGGTGGGTGGCAATGCCCCTGTCATGCGTGCGGAGGTCGACACCCTACTGGCGAAGGGTGCGATCGAGATCGTCCCTCCAGCCGAGATGAAGTCCGGCTTCTACAGCCCTTACTTCATTGTACCCAAGAAAACCGGTGGGTTACGGCCAATCCTGGACCTGCGCGTCTTGAACCGAACCCTGCACAGGCTTCCATTCAAGATGTTGACAGCCAAACGTATTTTCGAGTGCGTTCGTCCCTCGGATTGGTTTGCAGCGATCGACCTGAAGGACGCGTACTTTCATGTCTCCATTCTTCCTCGACACAGACCGTTTCTACGGTTTACCTTCGAGGGGCAGGCATATCAGTACACGGTTCTCCCCTTCGGGCTAGCCCTGTCCCCTCGCGTCTTTACGAAGACTGTCGAGGCAGCCCTTGTGCCGCTCAGGCAACACGGGGTTCGCATCCTGAACTATCTCGACGACTGGCTGATTCTAGGCCACTCTCGGGATCAGGTCTGCGAACACAGGGATCTGGTGCTTCAGCACCTCGCCCGTCTGGGCCTTCGGGTCAACTGGGAAAAGAGCAAACTCTCCCCAGCGCAGAGGATCTCTTTTCTCGGTATGGAAATCGACTCGGTCGCCATGTTCGCGCAGCTTACGAGCGAGCGCGCGCAGTCTCTGCTGACTTGTCTTCGCCAGTTCGAGGGCAAGAGTGCGGTTCCACTGAAACTTTTTCAGAGGCTCCTGGGGCATATGGCGTCAGCAGCCGCGGTGACCCCGCTTGGTCTGCTCCATATGAGACCGCTTCAGCACTGGCTTTGCGATCGAGTCCCGAGATGGGCATGGCAACACGGCACCCTCCAGGTCCCAGTGACCCGAGCCTGCCGTCAGACCTTCACCCCGTGGTTGAACCTCAGTTTTCTACGGGCAGGTGTTCCCCTAGAACGAGTTTCCAGGCATGTTGTTGTCACAACAGATGCCTCTTCCACGGGCTGGGGCGCCATGTGCAAGGGACATGCTGCCGCGGGCTCCTGGATAGGACCCCAGCGCCTATGGCATGTCAATTGCCTCGAGTTGCCTTTCGAGCCCTGCTCAAGGACAAACACGTTCTGGTCCGTTCAGACAGCACGGCAACAGTAGCGTACATCAACCGACAAGGTGGTCTACGCTCCCGCCGGATGTCGCAACTCGCCCGCCATCTCCTCCTATGGAGTCAGAAGCATCTGAGGTCGCTTCGTGCCGTTCACATCCCGGGAGACCTGAACTGCGCAGCCGACGAGCTGTCGCGGTTCCAGCCGCTCCCGGGGGAATGGAGACTCCATCCCCAGACGGTTCAGCTGATTTGGGAGCAGTTTGGCGACGCACAGATAGATCTGTTTGCCTCCCGCGACTCTTCCCATTGCCGCTGGTACTATTCCCTGACCGAGGGGACCCTCGGCACGGATGCACTAGCGCACAGCTGGCCGCGGGGCCCACGCAAATATGCGTTTCCCCCAGTGAGCCTTCTCGCACAGGTTCTGTGCAAGATCAGGGAGGACAGGGAGCAGGTCCTTTTGGTCGCCCCATATTGGCCCGGCCGGACCTGGTTCTCAGAACTTGTACTCCTTGCGACAGCACCTCCCTGGTCGATCCCTCTGAGACAGGACCTCCTGTCTCAGAGACGGGGCACCATATGGCACCCGCGTCCCGACCTGTGGAACCTCCACGTGTGGAACCTGGACGGGACGCGGCAGGTTTGAGTACCCTGCCACCTCAGGTGGCGGCTACCATCGCTTCCGCTAGAGCCCTGTCTACCAGACAGGCCTATGCGTTGAAGTGGAACCTCTTCGTCACCTGGTGCTCCTCTCGGCGAGAGGACCCCAGAAGATGCTCGATCGGGTCCGTGCTCTCCTTCCTCCAGGAAGGGTTGGAGCGAAGGCTGTCTCCCTCCACCCTGAAGGTCTATGTGGCTGCTATTTCAGCTCATCATGACCTGGTGGACTCTAAAACGGTTGGACAGCACGACCTGGTCAGTAGGTTCCTCAGAGGTGCGAGGAGGTTAAATCCTCCTCGCCCACCTCAGGTACCCTCTTGGGACCTAGCAGTGGTCTTAGCTGCCCTGCAAAAGGCTCCCTTTGAGCCATTGCAGTCAGTCGAGCTGAAGTTCCTTTCATTGAAAGTGGCGCTCCTGACTGCTTTGGCCTCCATCAAGAGGGTAGGGGACCTGCAGGCATTTTCGGTTGACGAAGCGTGCCTGGAATTCGGGCCGGCCAATTCTCACGTCATCCTGAGACCCCGGCCTGGATACGTGCCCAAGGTTCCCACCACTCCCTTCAGGGACCAGGTGGTGAACCTGCAAGCGCTGCCCTTGGAGGAGGCAGACCCAGCCTTGGCACTGCTCTGTCCAGTACGCGCCCTTCGCGCTTACGTAGACCGGACGCAGTGTTTCAGGACCTCAGACCAGCTCTTTGTCTGTTACGGAGGGCAGCAGAAAGGGAAGGCTCTCTCCAAGCAGAGGTTGTCCCACTGGATAGTGGACGCCATTGTCCTGGCATATCAAGTCCAGGGCATGCCATGCCCCCTCGGGGTAAGAGCACACTCCACCAGGAGTGTTGCCTCCTCTTGGGCTCTAGCGCATGGCGCCTCGCTAACAGACGTTTGTAGAGCTGCAGGCTGGGCGACACCCAACACATTCGCAAGATTTTATAATCTCAGAGTGGAGCCTGTATCCTCTCGTGTACTCGCCCCTACTGGCCAGTAACCGGACAGGCTCAGGTGTCTTCGCTTGCTGCGCCATTCCACTCCACGGACTGGATGCGTGCGCTATTCCCCTCAGGTGAGCTTTCCAGTAAGCCCTGAGCTCCTCCAGCACTGTCGATGTCGTCACCAGAGCGAGTGCCCTTTCAGGCCACCCCTCGTGTTCGGCTAGGTGCCTCCGTGTGCATGGTTCCCCCGCTGGGTAACCCCCACATGTGTATTTCCACGGTAAGTCTCTTGTAGCTCGTGTCTTCCCTTGGCAAGACACCTTGCCACGCCTGGGGTTGAAAATTCCACCTTCGGCTGGATACCCCAGAGTGTTCCCTATGCAGCTCCTTCGGGTCATAGGTGTATTCTTCAAGTCCCCCCCTTTGGGTTGGCATTGTGTTGCATTCTCCACGTGGGATATGCTTCCCAGTGTACCTTGGTAGCGTTGAGCCTAGCCCCTCGTTCGTGCCACACTCACGGCAGGGAGCCCGGGTCAGCGCAGGACGCTGGAAGACAGCCGTCATGGCGAGATTGTATTGGACCCCCATTCCGTCAGTAACTGACGTAACTCGTAGTGTACTGACTGAAAGGGAACGTCTCGGTTACGTATGTAACCCTCGTTCCCTGAAGGAAGGGAACGGAGACGTTACGTCCCCCTGCCATGACCGCTGTACCGCTGGAACTGGCCGGGCGCTCATGCCTCGGCTCTTCAGCAGGTAAACATAATGCGAGATTGCCACGCAACGCCCTTTATACCCACGCCGTGGGGCGGGGTTGCGGCATGCAAATTCCGCAGACCCATGGCATTTTCATGCCATTGGCTCGTTTTGTAGAGCTCAAAGGCGATTGGCTTCTAAGCGAAACCCCCATTCCGTCAGTAACTGACGTAACGTCTCCGTTCCCTTCCTTCAGGGAACGAGGGTTACATACGTAACCGAGACGTTTCCTACTGTCACAAACATGTAACCAATCCCACCAACGTTTTTCTCCACTGACTTTCTATGATGTTCTGAGCATTTCTATGGATACTGATTTTTCGAAGGCAGCTGTCTGGCTCTGAGATGGCAAACATCGGGAACATGGGAAACGGAACATGGTTTGGGTAACATTAACAACACATTATTAGCTAAAAGGCTAATTATATCAATTACCGTTATGTATGCGACGTTTTAGAGAGCATTACCATTCTAATACAGTGATTAGATGACCCTGTACAAGTCGTTCTTCCTCTTCTTCTTTTGAATCAGTTTCTGGTTCAACCATATATGAATTAATGCTGAATTAAACCACCAATATTTCCACATGATATTGTGCAGTGTTTGCTACAGTTGACCGAGTGGATCAGGTAGTCCGAGTTGCTGTGATTAAGGCGAATCATTTGCATTTTAACATTAATTTAGTCTAATATACCCAATCATTCAAATCATCATGATCATCTAAAAAGTAAACCTGGTTACTTTTGCATGCATGTTATCTACGACAGTATACTAGTACACGATTTGGAAGGGGAGTAATGAAACAAAGCACTGTTTATGTTGCATAATCAGACGTTCATCCATCTAGAAAAGTCCAGCTCCACAAAAAAACACAAAACAAAAAACACTGTGACGCATGTTTAGCTGCATTTTATGTATGGAGGTGCTATATAAATGTCTTATTTATACATTTAACATATTTATAATTATTAACCTAAATATTTGTGTGTGTGAGACCTGTAATGGACTGGCCATTTGTTCAGGGTGTTTCCCCTGCCTGTGGCTCAAGAGTATAACGGTATAACGGATTGGTGGATATAATTTATATTATTTGTGTTATAATATAATATATAGGGTGAATTCAGGTTGATTGGGACACTTTTTCCAAGTCATCTTAATGGCAAAAAGTCAATCCCAATAACCCTGAATTCACCCTAGTATTTTGTTGTCATTCTAAGTAAAATAAAGCTTTTTAACGGAAGCATTCCTGTAAGTGCTTTCAAAAATGTCCAGCTTCAAATTTCTGCTTTTAACCTCTCTGGAACACTTGGCTGCTAGCTTACATTGTAAGTGCATTACTATAATGTGTTTTCCTTTTTTTTTTATCTTTATCCATTTTTAACCATATTTCAAGGAATTTAAATATCTTTTTTAACAAACTAAAGGAACAAGTAGAATTTGGAACAAGTAGAATCAGGTTCTCTATAACAGTATTTCCACACCCTGGTGTGCCGCCTGAGTGCAGGGGTGCCGTGTAAAAGCCCTGTTGTCTCAAATAACACACACACATTCATAATAAAAATGATAAGAAAAATAATAAGAAAGGTTGGTCTGAATTTCGGTGCGGGATTGTGCATAATTTTCATTCCGCACTCACATACAAAGTGCACGCAACGCTGCCTCTCAAACAGTTTGCAAGTGCCAAATTAATTTCTTTTCCGTGGCTTGTTGCTCTTAAACGGTCAAATACACACAAAAATATTGTTACAATGTCCGTCTTGCTGAGTATTCACATAAACAGTTCAGAAATGCATGTGCAACAGTATATTGGATCCGTGTGTCAGGTCTTAAACAGACAGTAGCTTAATAAACATGCTGTGTTGTTAACCAAACAACAAAAGACAAAGAGAAAGTCACTCACTGCTCTTGACTGAATAACTTTTGTAACTTTATTTGATTAATCTGTATTTAATTTGTACAATGAAAACTATCCAAGATTATTTTACATTTAATTACTTTTTTCAGTTTCTGTAGTATTTCTTACCTGCAAATAGCCTTAAAGCAATTGATTTCATTTGTATCTTTATTCCATTTTATTTATTTGTGCTATCATTAGTCATTTTTTTATTTGTTCTTATTTTATTACTGACTGTTTATTTTTCTTTTTTAAATTCAATTAATTCAAAGTTTAAAATCAAGCTATATGGCGGTTCTTCCATTTAATCCCTGTGGTATCGAAAATGGTATTGAATATTGATACTTTTCAAGCTATCTTATCGAAGTTAAATTCCAGTATCGTGACAACACTACATTTTAAAAAAATTTAAAGGGTGTATGACTGAAAAAAGGTTAGGAAACACTGCTCTATAGAACTCAAGGTAGTATTTAACCCACAATATTCTTTAAAGTGCACTTTCACAATTTGGGGTTTTGCAGGACTGATTCTATCTGAGAACTTCTCTGTTACAAAATTAAGAAGCAAAAGTGGCCCTTCACACATATTCTCTCTCTCTGCCATTCTCTTTCCCTCCCTCGCTCTTACATTCTCCCTTCTTCTCACTCATCTGTCTGACATGAATTTTCAATCTCACTGTTTACCTTCCACTGCTGTGCCTAAAACAACACTGACATAGATAGAGCGCACATGAGAGAGAGGTAGAGAGAGGGAGAGACGGGAAGAAGATCAAGAAGAAGGCGGAGAGATATTAGTAACACCAGCAAAGAGATGAAGAAAATAACAATGAAAGAGGTGCAAAAACAGAAAAGCCTGTGTGTGTGTCATTCCAAATAATGGCAAAAAGAGAAGGCACGCTGGCTGAGAACCTCTTTGTATACATTAAGTGGACATTGTCCAGTCACAGAAAGAAAGAGAGGGAGCGCAAAAAATGGGACACAGAGCATCAGGGATGAAATGGGAGAGCGAGATTTATAGAAATGGAGGGAAAGGAGGTAGACAGAAAGAATGATGTGGAGAGAAAAGGATTTTTTTAAATGACTGGGGAGGAAGGGGAGGCGGCGGAGAGCAAGCTTAGAATAGATACGCTCTCATCCACATGAAATATTGAACGAGGGAGCAAGAAAACAAGAGAGAGGAAAGGAAAATGGAGAGAATGATAGAGATAAATACAATCGTTATTTGTTTAGTGCGCACTGAGGGAGAGTGCGAGATGGAGGGAGGGAGGGAGAGGACGAGAAGAAGGGAAGGAGAGCACTTTGGAAAAGATGGATGAACGAGAGAGCCCTGCCGGCAGCTGTGGAATGAAGGCCGTGCGGTGAGGGCAGGCTTTCCGAGAACGAAAGAGAGAGAAACATTTGTTTGGATTCTGATGACTGATATATGTGGATGAATGGTATGGGGTTTGTTGAAAATATTACTCTGCAAAAAGTGTTTCATCATCTTTCTTCTCTCCCAACAGTCCTCCCCCTCCTCTTTCACACTCTTCCTGCTTTGATCTCTCTCTTCTCACTGATCTTTTCCTCTCTCCCCCATCAAATTTGAAATGTTTGGTAGGTTTTGTTCAGATTAACGTGCAGATGTGCTTGTGTTTTTCAAGCTTCTGCTCAAATTTGGCATGTTACCAACAGAGAGCCAAAGGCTAAAATTTCAGAGACACGTCATTTAAAACATTATTCATTTATAATCTTTGGCTTCCTCTCAGAAATCCCAAGAAAGAATGTTAGGTCTGCATCTCGTGATCATCTGTATGGCTGTTCAATGCTGCCTAATCTCATACCTTCAAACTGTGTTTTAATTCCCTTGGCTTGAAAGCCAGAGGCTCGTATTGACTTTTACCAAGCTTCTAGAAACGTATGTCTACATGACTAACATTGAAAAAAGCCTTTTTTAAGGTAAGTGTTTGCACATTCATCTATAGGCGTATCTACCCTTACTAAAATGAACCATGGTTTCACTACAAGTAAAACCAAAAAACCATGGTTATTGTAGTTAAACCATGGTAACCACAGTTTAACCATGGTTTTGCTTCTCTAACCATAGTTTAACCATGGTATTTGTGGTAAAACTGTGGTTATATAAATGGTAATCAATTAGCAAAAAAAACATGGTTACTACACTTTTACTATAATAAAACCATGGTTATTTTTCGTAAGGGTATTAATATTATTATATTTGACTGTACAATTATCCTGACTAAAAGTGAGCAAAGCAAACTCTAATCACGTCTATTATACATTAATGATAATAACGTTTTAAAGTACAATAAATACATGTTTTACTTTTACATTTACAAAAAGATGCAGATGTAGCGAGATGAACAATATTAGCCTTTGAAGTGACATTAACAAGAAAAAAACGGCAAGACAAACTTACAATATACACGTGAACTAAACCAAATGCGAATTCCAAACAGTGTTTTTGCACCCTTGAATGGAACTTCGGGAAGGGAGACGCCATTTGTAGGGCCGTTCCTACGGAATCCCTTCATTCCCCACAAGTCCGTTAGCGAAGGGAACATGCGATGGTCACTTCAAGGAAGTAATTTAATCGTTTATGGTCATGTGACGGTGGGAAATCCTCATGATTCATTTTAAATTTAAATATTGCTGTGATATATAACACACTTTCGTCATGCATTTCATAGTATGTATAAAAAAGTTTCATAGGTAAGAAATGTTTAGTGCTTTATATTTAATGCTTAACCTATAAAGTTAAGAGCAGATCGGAAACACACACACACACACACACACACAGCATATTTTAAAAACGTACATTTATTTGTATATCATATTAACAGCAATAATAACACATGTCTGTTGTCGCTGCCTTGCTTTGCCTTTCCATGTGAAGCTAATGAGAAAATTACGTTGTCTTTCATCCCTTCACCAAGTGCGTTCCAAACGGCTTCATTATGACACTTAAAGGTGGAGTAGGAGATCTGGGTAAATGCTCACTTTAGCCTGATAGCACTGAAAGCGTACGATCCCACCCTCCTTGCAAATCGCCGTCCAAAGCCACTCCTCCTGAACGCGCACAGCCCAGCAGACCAGAGAAAACATACTACTGCAATACATCATGTGTCACTCACCGGTGAGAAAACTTTATAGTACAGTTAGTAACAGTACAACATACCAAACTTAAACATTTTTTTTAAACGGAATTAGATGCAGCAAGTTTTCAGTTTGTTTAGCTAGCAAAACTTATCAGTGTGTAATAATATGACTTGCATGCCAAGGGTCCCACGATGAGAGTCTGCTTCGCTCCAATGATGTCTCTATGGAGACAAGCACCTTGTCCGACTTGAGCGGACACAGGCCGGCAGGGTCGTGCTAGGGGGCAGCTACCCCGAAAGGTCACACGTAGGGGCTGCAGAGGACGGGGCGGCCACGGTCGGAGTACCATAGAAGGGGTGTTAGAACTCACACTGGAGGATGCACGTCGTGTTCAAAATCTGCACACTAGACAAATTGCAGATGAACAGGTAACTGTAGAACGTTGTTTATTAAAACTTGTTAGAAGGCCACTTGTTGTCAGTTCTGAAAGAAGGTCAGGTTGTTGTTGCTGCTTGTCTGCCATTCTCGCTCTGTCTGCACAGCGTACGTGAACGCGCTAATGACGTTTAATGTCTGTGTGAACTGGCTGCGCAGTGGTATGCAAACACACATTGACCGACAAGGAACACATGCTATAGGATCGTTCGGACCGAACGCAAGGATTGAATGAACATTTTATGGTCCTACGCCTTCCACAGACGATATATATTTATAAAAATAAATTTAGACCGCTTAATAGAGTGATTGCTATCAGGAGACTTTCAACCAGCATAACAAAAAAAATTCTGCAGAAAATGTATTTATTTATTTATTTTTGTTCCTGTCTAGTTATCTGAGAATAAAAGGATTTAACACTTATTCCTGAGGTACTTGGTGCATCTCCTCTTTCCTCCACCATTTTGAATGTATGATGCAATGTCTCAAAACAACAAAGAGATACAAATACAGTAAGTAAATGGAATTGAAAAAACAACGCTTTGGGGGTTTGCCACTTAGTGTTTGGGACATGGTACTGAAATTTAAAAGGTTCAAAATGGCTTGCAAATATCTGTCCAATGTAGTGGACGCCATGCATGAAAGGGTTAAAGCCAAAGCGCCAAAGAGCGAAAGCACAGTTTGAATCTGGCAGTTAGGTCACTGAACATTCTAAATCCCATATGTGGTACCTGAAGTGCTAAAATGCTAACTCGTTTCCGCATTTTGGCGTACAAATTTACGTCATACCTACACCACTCTATTGTGCACATATAGTTTCTTCTCCGCTTGCAAAAATCCCAGAGATTTTTCCTTTATTAGAGGCACTGTGTATCTGCATTTATATACTTTACATATGTTCATAGTTAGAAGAAACACTAGACTCACATAATTGTGACATCCAATTATAATTCACAAAACATCACAACACTAAACTTAACTGTAAACACAACTATAACCTATATTACCAACCTATATTACCTATATTACTACAGTCTTCATAAATCACTGTACTTTGCCTCAGATGCAAGAGATTATGAATGATTAGATTTCAGATTAGAGATTAGCATTAATTAATTGACATTAAATTGTTAAAATTTTACATATTTGTACTTAATTATGCACTTTAATAAAACATTATTGTAAATCAAAAGGCTAAATTTGACAAATAACGTAACGGAAACATAAAATAAATGTTCTCAGCAGTGCCAGCAGTTAAACCTTGTGCGTCAATTTCAAAAAGGTCCATAGAGGACAAAAATGTTAGTGTAAAAAAAAAATCGAAACTTGGGAGCACAGACTTAAATTTGGTCTTATTTTAAAGAAGACCCATGGCAGATTATTGTTGAAGTAAAAAAATTTGAAAAAGTGAAAGAAAAAAAAAAGTTACAGAGGTTTTTCTCTCTCAGATATTACACGCACACACACACAAAACAATTTTTATTACACACATACAAACCACACTTTGACATCCATACTAACACTCCCACACAATTATAGCTGCATAATTTATCCAATTTGCTCTATAATATTCAGAAGCAGAAAGAGGAATAAAGTAAGTATTTGCTATAGGCCAAACTTGAGAAAAATAACACCATCTGGTAAAATTTGAAACCTTTCCTGAAATGAAAATTGCTCTTGCTTTGTTAATGAAAGCCTATTAACAGACATGGCATCATTTTATAGTTAAAGGGCCCTGAGATTAAAAATTGCAGTTTTAATGGGTTTCAATGGGGACATTTTTGTCCTTAAAGTTAGTTAGTAGTTCACTTTAAAATGAAAATTAGCCCATGATTTACTCACCCTCAAGCCATCCTAGGGGTATATGACTTTCTTCTTTCTGATGAACACAATTGGAGTACTCCACACGGCTCCGGGGGGTTAATAAAGGCCTTCTGAAGCGAAATGATGGGTTTTTGTAAGAAAAATATCCATATTTAAACCTTTATAAAGTAAAATATCTAGATTCCGCCAGACCGCCTTCCGTATTCAACTTACGAAAAAAGCGTAACTGGCACGACGTATCACTAGAACGTAGCGTACACGTTTTGAATGGCGAGAGGCGTCACATTTTCTGCACAAGTTGAATAAGTTGAAGTTTTTAAAATATGGATATTTTTCTTACAAAACCCCACCGCTTTGCTTCAGAAAGCCTTTATTAACCCCCCGGAGCTGTGTGGAGTACGTTTATTATGGATTGATGTGCTTTTTTGAGCTTCAAACTCAATGGACCCCGTCGCTGCCATTATAAAGCTTGGAAGCGTCAGGATATTTATTAATATAACTCCGATTGTGTTCATCAGAAAGAAGAAAGTCATATAGGATGGCTTGAGGGTGAGTAAACCATGGGCTAATTTTCATTTTAAAGTAAACTACTCCTTTAAGGTCCTGAGAGTAACATTTTTTTATTACTAGTGTAAAATAGATTATTAAAGGAAATGGGGGTAAATTAGTAAAATTCCAATAAAAATACACACTTGTGCCAAAATGTATGCAGTTGGCATTAACACAGGCAAAATTATATATATATATATATATATATATATATATATATACTGTATATATATATATATATATATATATATATATATATATATATATATATTCCATAAGTCCATAAGGATGCACAAGAGTTAAGAAAGTGTATTTTTTGTGACCAGTGTTCATCAAGCTGTAGGACTGAGGATGTTTACAGGGGAGAGCAGATGATCTGGCCT
Organism: Rhinogobio ventralis; assembly: GCA_039654625.1. Lineage (NCBI taxonomy): Eukaryota > Metazoa > Chordata > Actinopteri > Cypriniformes > Gobionidae > Rhinogobio > Rhinogobio ventralis. Next base: position 21,140,682 of record CM077201.1, read on the forward strand.
CCTGCTGATGCGGTGCTGATCAGTGATCAGATGATGAGGACTGGGCGCTGCTGGGTTTCTTACAGAGCACTTCCCCGAACAGCGCTGACATAAATCAGGCCCACAGAGCTGCACTGCCCCACAGGAATATCCTCTCCCCTCTGAGCACTTACTGTATGTTTGTGTTTGTGTGTGTTTATGAAGGAGAGACAGAGGGGAGAGTCAATGAGGCAACACATTTGCACTTGTTTTATGGAAACAATTTGTTTAGAAAAAAAAAAACCTAATCCAATTTCATCTAAAAGGACTTTTATTAAAGTAAGCAATTATAGTGGATACGAAGAAGCTGTACAATCCTTTTGAAACTGCCTCTCTGTTTCTGTCAAGATAGTAATAAAATATACATTTTAAATGGGAACAAATACAATAATAAAATTCATAAATGTTTTGAAAGTAGATTGCTTTGATTACATAGCTTGATTGTTTTTAATTTGATCAAGTTTTGACCATGTGCACTTAGTCTCTTAGGATATATCGTCAAGCAGAAATAGATCCTTAAAATAACAACTTCACATTTTCACTGTAATGTAAGAAACCTGGACAGTTGATCTCATTGTTCTTTAAAGCTCAGTCAGACAGCTCAGAGCTCTCTTGTGCACAGCCGTCTCTGCCAACCAGAAGAACCCTCAGCATGCTTGACAGTCGGGGTAATATTTGTTTGGATTGGGCTGTGTTGGTTTTGCAAATATTTCTTTTGGCTTTTCTGCCATGGTTTTGGGTGTTGTGTCTCCCTGCAAAATTCATATGCGCTGTATGGATGTTATTTGTCAAAAGAAATAGTTTATGTCTTGGATTCCTACCCTAAAACTCAGACTCGTAATATGTAGGGAGTGTCCAGTCACTGCCATAAATTTTTACAGCTCCTTTCAGCTTCTTTAAGGTTCCCATTGGCCTTGGTAACAAGCTTTCTCCTTACCAAGTCATCAATTTTGTAAGAGCATCCTGATCTCTGCAATGTCATGGTTTTCCATGTTGCTTCCACTTTTATGGTCTTCACAATACTCCTGCATAAAAGTTATACACTCAAATATTTTTTATATGCATTTATGCTCTATTGGTGGGTTGATGGAAGTTATATCTGCATTTTTATCTGATTTATAATATGCTTGGTTAAATTTGAAAACTGTTAATCCCTTTAAATACAAAAATCCCAATTAAACAGATTTGTGAACAACTTTGTAACCTATTTATCATCATCATCCATCCTCATGTAAAATTTCTTCTAAATGTTATTAATTTTAAAGTTAATAAAAAACAAAATTGTCATTAAAAACATTTGAATTATATTTAATTGTTATTGTATTAATTTTTTATTACACAAGTAGATCTACATCAATAAAATAAAATATTATAAAGTCATATAAAATAAGATTAACAGATCTTTAACAGAATTATCTTTGTCTACAAGAGAAAATCATTCATTTAGCAGTCGGTCTTGAACACCCTCACAGAGATCTGAATACAATTTCTTTATTTCACTCTCAAATCGCCAACAACAATTTTCAAGGTTAATGAACCTGATCTTTTTTTATGCATCTACAATCTCAAATGTGTGTTTGTCTGTGTGTGTGTGTTAAGTTAGGGTGCTAAAAGTACTACAGTCAGGACTGATACATTACTGTGAGGAGTCATGCCCTTCACTGCAATAGCATCCTTTCCTTACTCTCTAAAAGCCTGGGTCAGCGGTTCACACCATAATAACACATGTGAATCAATCATGTCTGCATATATGAGTGTGTGTGTGTGTGTGTCTGTGTGTGTTAGGAGAAGGGAGAGTGAGCAGCAGAGTATTTCAAGTTCACGTGCCCTTAAGAGACCGGATAGCTTTAGGCACCAGCGAGGTTGTCACGCAAGATTGTGTGTGTGTTAAAGACAGTGTGTAAGAGCGTGTACAAGAGAATACTGTCTACTAACCATATTTCAGTACGCTTACTGCTATGAAAGTAACCTTGATGAGTAATTATTACTGCAATTATTAAATAATGCATGTGATGGATATGACAAAAAAAATATTTTGTTTACATTAATTATTATTTCCTTAAAGATACCTTGAAATCCTGTAACATATTTTCTTTCTTGTTTACTTCTAAAAATCTCAGACCATCTCATATTTTTCACACTAGGCTTGAGGTCGGTAAGTCACTTTTGTTTACATTTGAACACAAATATAGTGAAATATTATTACTATTTAAAATATTTTAATACATTTTAAAATGTAATTTATTCCTATGATGGCCAAGCTGAATTTTCAGCATCATTACTCCAGTCTTCAGTGTCACATGATCATTCAGAAATCATTCTAATATGCTGATTTAGTGCTCAATAAAAATGTCTTTATTATTAATGTTGAATCAGTTGTCCTGCTTATTATTTTTATTAAAACCATGATAGTGCTTTTTCAGGATTCTTTGATAAATAGAAAATTCAAAAGATCACATTTATTTGAAATAGAAATTATTTGTAACATTATAAATGTCTTTACTTTTTTTTTAAATTTTTTTTATCGGTTTAATGCATCCTTGCTGACGTATTCATTAATTTAATAGAAAAAGTAGTTATTTTACCTTATGCAGAAAGTAGTATATACAGGGAGTGCAGAATTATTAGGCAAATGAGTATTTTGACCACATCATCCTCGTTATGCATGTTGTCTTACTCCAAGCTGTATAGGCTGGAAAGCCTACTACCAATTAAGCATATTAGGTGATGTGCATCTCTGTAATGAGAAGGGGTGTGGTCTAATGACATCAACACCCTATATCAGGTGTGCATAATTATTAGGCAACTTCCTTTCCTTTGGCAAAATGGGTCAAAAGAAGGACTTGACAGGCTCAGAAAAGTCAAAAATAGTGAGATATATTGCAGAGGGATGCAGCAGTCTTAAAATAGCCAAGCTTCTGAAGCGTGATCATCGAACAATCAAGTGTTTCATTCAAAATAGTCAACAGGGTCGCAAGAAGCGTGTGGAAAAACCAAGGCGCAAAATAACTGCCCGTGAACTGAGAAAAGTCAAGCGTGCAGCTGCCAAGATGCCACTTGCCACCAGTTTGGCCATATTTCAGAGCTGCAACATCACTGGAGTGCCCAAAAGCACAAGGTGTGCAATACTCAGAGACATGGCCAAGGTAAGAAAGGCAGAAAGTCGACCACCACTGAACAAGACACACAAGCTGAAACGTCAAGACTGGGCCAAGAAATATCTCAAGACTGATTTTTCTAAGGTTTTATGGACTGATGAAATGAGAGTGAGTCTTGATGGGCCAGATGGATGGGCCCATGGCTGGATTGGTAAAGGGCAGAGAGCTCCAGTCCGACTCAGACGCCAGCAAGGTGGAGGTGGAGTACTGGTTTGGGCTGGTATCATCAAAGATGAGCTTGTGGGGCCTTTTCGGGTTGAGGATGGAGTCAAGCTCAACTCCCAGTCCTACTGCCAGTTTCTGGAAGACACCTTCTTCAGGCAGTGGTACAGGAAGAAGTCTGCATCCTTCAAGAAAAACATGATTTTCATGCAGGACAATGCTCCATCACACGCGTCCAAGTACTCCACAGCGTGGCTGGCAAGAAAGGGTATAAAAGAAGAAAATCTAATGATATGGCCTCCTTGTTCACCTGATCTGAACCCCATTGAGAACCTGTGGTCCATCATCAAATGTGCGATTTACAAGGAGGGAAAACAGTACACCTCTCTGAACAGTGTCTGGGAGGCTGTGGTTGCTGCTGCACGCAATGTTGATGGTGAACAGATCAAAACACTGACAGAATCCATGGATGGCAGGCTTTTGAGTGTCCTTGCAAAGAAAGGTGGCTATATTGGTCACTGATTTGTTTTTGTTTGGTTTTTGAACGTCAGAAATGTATATTTGTGAATGTTGAGATGTTATATTGGTTTCACTGGTAAAAATAAATAATTGAAATGGGTATAAATTTGTTTTTTGTTAAGTTGCCTAATAATTATGCACAGTAATAGTCACCTGCACACACAGATATCCCCCTAAAATAGCTAAAACTAAAAACTACTTAAAATATTGATACAAAAATATTCAGCTTTGATATTAATGAGTTTTTTGTGTTCATTGAGAACATGGTTGTTGTTCAATAATAAAATTAATCCTCAAAAATACAACTTGCCTAATAATTCTGCACTCCCTGTATATTTATGAATATATTCACTGATAAAAATAATTCTGTGGTGAAGTAAATACTACAGAAAAAGCTAATGTGATTTCTACCTGAATAAGTTTTTAAAAAACAAAGTAAATTCTATATTAGTATTCAATTTAAGCTTCTAGAAATTAAAGCGTAAATATAAACGCTATAAAATTAAGTAAAACCTACTCAACTTTCTGATGCTGGTGTTCCCATAATGCACTGAGGCATGAATAATAAATAAGGTTGCATTTTTCACAGTTTTTAGACTGGGTACCATAATACTTCTGTTATGTAGATATGCTGTCTACACAATGTCTACTGTATTATTTACTTAGATGTTATAAGTAAAGCATACACTTTAAAAGAACGGCTAAATTCAGTGTTGCATTGTTTAAGTAAAATGTACTTCTGCAGACTACTGCAAAGTAGAAATTATACTCAAGAAACTTTAATTGGCCAAGATACAGTTACTTATTTTATTTGTTAAAACCTAGTATCTTAGATAAGTAAATTTTGTGAAATTTACTTTAAAAATATGCATGCAAATCTTATTTACTTTTTTTTTTCTTTAGTGTTTTGAAATAAAGGTAAAAAGAAAGTTTTCTTTTCTGTGTTGACATTTCCTATTGAAACAGGAAGTTTGGATGGGGCACATCCCTTTAAAAAAGCCCATAGTCTTTAGTTATGTCAGCCATGAACCATTTGCTGCATGCTGTCGATTACAGGTTGTTTTGGGCAAGCATTTGATTGGACAGAAATCCATAGTGTAGGAAGAGTACCAATCATTTTGATATGTAGGGAAAATATACATTTTAAATGTGTATATCTCCTTTATGTGGCCTCAAAACAAACAAACAAAAAAAAGGGAAAAAAACTTTGGTGGTAAAGTTGTTAAAACAAAGCCGAATCCAAAGATTAGGCAGTATCATTTGCTTCATTCTGTTTTACAGATACACAATCATTTGTTCCAGGTCTGCACTTCTCACCACCTGTGTCAGTATGCCATGTCCTACTTCCACAAGTGATCACATCATTTCCTGTTTATTCAGCCTCGAGGCAAAGAGGCTGAGCAATCTGATTGGCTGCTTAATGTAATAACTGTCAGACAGGTTGACTGATTGGCCAATATGAGGTGGTGACTCTGCTCATATTCACCGGACCGCTTCGACTCTCCTGCTTTCTCATCACCCCTCTGAATGGCCGTTAAGTGCTTCCTTTCAGGGTTTATCAGCTTGAGACGTTTATAGTGTTTTCAATTAAAAGAATGCAGTGGATGTGTGATAATGACCCTGATGATAATTGCACACTGCAGTGCAGCTTGAGATTTGTATGGCAGTTTATAGCATCATCTCCCAGCTGTTGTGTTGAGTGTGCTGGTCTCATTAGGCCGTGGCATCACAGGGCAGATGGGCGATGGTGAGATTCGCATCATATGCACAGCTGTAAAACCAAAAACATCACTCATCACAAGAGTTACTCATATGCTCTTAGTTAGGAAATAATGTGTGTTTCCTTACCTGAGACTACTCGCTTATTATTCAAGCATAAACATACTGACTGATTTACAGACATTTCTTAAGCAAGAAATGGATTATGAGTAAGTTTTTCAACATAAAACAAGGTGATGTGATTGCATACTTCCTGTAATGGTTTATTGCAGTTTATTCTCTCAAAGAACAACTCAATTATGACGTGACGTTTAAGGGTGCATGGGTAAATGCGAAATCAGAATAATACTGGTACCTTGTAATTTGTAAACACATATATATTTATCAAAACTGATAAACATCTGTGCATCCTGACTCCTGGAAATTGGATCAGATTGGAACCGTTTATTGTTGTTTACTGCCATGCTTCAGATGGTCTGTGAAGTGTGAACTGTTCCTGCACTGTAAAAAAAAAAAAAAAAAAGATTGTTGGTTTAACATAAAAAAGTAAGTAACCTGGTTGCCATAAAATGTTTTGAGTTCATTGAAATGAAAAAGTTAACACAATGAAGGAGATTAAACCAATCAACAGAAACTCAAAATATTATGTTATCTGAACCACATAAATTATTAAGTTGATTTGACAAAAGAAAAAATGTTGTGATAACAAATCATGAAAATATTATTTTACAGTGTGGTTGTGATCTGTTTCTGGTTGTTTTTACACTGTAGTAGGTGTATATTTTCCAGAGTTAGCCTACTTCCTGTGTTTTTACAACTGAGGATCGAGTTTTGATGAACACCGAAACGTCTTGTCAACTTGTTTTTATGTAGTCATGTGATTTTTAATTAAGAGTTTGTTTGAACATTTGGGGACAATAAGATCATTTACTTTTATTCAGTAAGGACGCAATAAATTGATACAAAAGTAACAATAAAGACATTAATAATGTTACAAAAGATTTCTAATAAATGCTATTTCTGTTCTATTTTCCATTCTTTTAATACCATTTCTTTAAAGAATCCTGAAAAAATCTATCACGGTTTCCTCAAAAATATTACGCAGAACAACAACCTTGATAAGAAATGTTTACTGACCAGCAAATCATCATATTAGAAGGATTTCTAAAGGATCATGTGACACTGAAGACTGGAGTATAATGATAATGAAAATTCTAAATAAAAAGTAAAACATACTTCAACATATTGTCTGAAATCAAGTCTTTTTTTTTTGCTTTAAGTAAATCTCTCAAAATATCAGAAAATATAAAAATATGATTTTTTTTACTATAAAACAACACAAAACTGCTGTTTTGTATATTGTATATTTTTATATACAATTATTAAATATGCAATATTACAGTGGCAAGAAATGCGTCTATCAATATACAAAAACAACACTACTGCAATAGATGTAGTGTAATTTTACTGAATAATGGCAATCAGAGTTAACCACCAAACAGCCCGTAAGAGTTTGAAGTGATGCGTTTAAAATGAATACTGACACTGTTGTTTTTAGGCTGACATCATACAATGCGTCAAGTCAACTGGAATAAGTGAATCAATTAAGAAAGGTGGGGGGGGGGCAGATTTCAGGAGGTGACACAACCTTAGATCACACAACACCTACCTACCTTCTCAGTAATCACAGTGAGACTGCATGCTCACTTAATAAAATTGCAGCTCTGTATGTAATAAAATATGTCATGTATTTATGTAAAAAAAAAAAAAACTTTCTTTCTGTTTGTTTGTCCAGTCAATGGAGAATTAGTAGCAGGAAGGAAGGAGACAGACAAAAGCTTTTAAATGCAATCAAATGTACTCTTTTTTTTATTTGCACTTAAAAATATTTATGATTAGATACCCTGACTTAATTGAGTAATACGTTTGACAGTAATATTCTACCGTATATAGTTATATTGTATATAGCACTGTTGCCATATAAAGATCCTGTTAAGCCAGTGTGGTTCTTCAGCAGTTCTTTGGGGTGGTTGAGGTCCTATATAGCACCGTTGCCATATAAAAAACCTGTTAAGCCAGTGTGGTTCTTCAGCGGTTCTTTGGGGTGGATGAGGTCCTATATAGCACCGTTGCCATATAAAAAACCTGTTAAGCCAGTGTAGTTCTTCAGTGGTTCTTTGGGGTGGTTGAGGTCCTATATAGCACCGTTGCCATATAAAGAACCTGTTAAGCCAGTGTGGTTCTTCAGTGGTTATTTGGGGTGGATGAGGTCCTATATAGCACCGTTGCCATATAAAAAACCTGTTAAGCCAGTGTAGTTCTTCAGCGGTTCTTTGGGGTGGTTGAGGTCCTATATAGCACCGTTGCCATATAAAAAACCTGTTAAGCCAGTGTGGTTCTTCAGCGGTTCTTTGGGGTGGTTGAGGTCCTATATAGCACCGTTGCCATATAAAGAACCTGCTAAGCCAGTGTGGTTCTTCAGTGGTTCTTTGGGGTGGTTGAGGTCCTATATAGCACCGTTGCCATATAAAGAACCTGTTAAGCCAGTGTGGTTCTTCAGTGGTTCTTTAGGGTGGATGAGGTCCTATATAGCACCGTTGCCATATAAAAAACCTGTTAAGCCAGTGTAGTTCTTCAGTGGTTCTTTGGGGTGGTTGAGGTCCTATATAGCACCGTTGCCATATAAAGAACCTGTTAAGCCAGTGTGGTTCTTCAGTGGTTATTTGGGGTGGATGAGGTCCTATATAGCACCGTTGCCATATAAAAAAACCTGTTAAGCCAGTGCAGTTCTTCAGCGGTTCTTTGGGGTGGTTGAGGTCCTATATAGCACCGTTGCCATATAAAAAACCTGTTAAGCCAGTGTGGCTCTTCAGTGGTTCTTTGGGGTGGTTGAGGTCCTATATAGCACCGTTGCCATATAAAGAACCTGTTAAGCCAGTGTGGTTCTTCAGTGGTTCTTTGGGGTGGATGAGGTCCTATATAGCACCGTTGCCATATAAAAAACCTGTTAAGCCAGTGTAGTTCTTCAGCGGTTCTTTGGGGTGGTTGAGGTCCTATATAGCACCATTGCCATATAAAGAACCTGTTAAGTCCAGTGTAGTTCTTCAGTGGTTCTTAAGCGGTTCTTTGGGGTGGTTAAGGTGCTATATAGCACCACTGCCATACAAAGAACTTGTTTAGCCCCTGTAAAGTTTCCCTAACTCTCTCTTAAGCCAGGTACACACTGTGCAATTTTGGCCACGATTTGGCCATCTGAGACAAATTTTGCAAATCCTAAAAGATTCCTCTGATCCTAGGCTAAAATCTGACGTCTTTGATCGTTAGTTTGACATGTTCACCGACAGCCGATTAATGACAGTTGCGATCAAATTTGACCTCAGACGAAAGTTCTCAACCTTTTTGCCCCCCTATAAGGAAATATTCCACAAATAGCCCCCACACAAGACTTTCTGACCTCAGAAAGGCATAAAAGTGATTCAAAACAGCTTTTGCCATTGTAGTAAATTCTTATTCATTTTAAACATATGAGAGTGGAGTAACATATCTAAAATCTAAGGAGGAGAATAGGGTGGTGGTGGGATGCAACAAGACAATTTGGATACAATTGGAGGATGAGAGAAAGCTAAGACATGGTGTTTGGCTGTAGTCTTTGAATGAATGTAAACTGATTGGATGGAGTAGGAGGTGAACAGTAGGAGGTGTTTGTGAAGTCAGTTATATACCAAAATGATGTCAAACTTCAATAAAAAGGCTATATTCATATATTAACTGTGTTATTTATGTAGTCAAATAATTAGGTTATATCTTGATGTTTTGTGATTGAAGCATTCTTGTAAGTAAAGTTTTCAATCATTTACTTTCATCTCAAGGCTCCCCTGTGAGTGCTATATAATGGCAATTCTTATGGTTCTATACATAGCACCATTTGACAAAGGTGTATATAGCACCTGTAAAGATAGAAGCTATATAGCACTTAAAATGGTTCCCCTATTATTTCAAGCCAATTAACCACTTTTAGTGCTATTTAGCACCATTTTTGTTTAGAAAAATGTATCTTTGATCTTTGTTTAGATCAACATACAAACTAAAAACACCTACAGCGTGTAGAACATAATACCCTGCCTTACGGAAACATATGGAAAATAAAACCCCAAACACAAAGCAAATTAAACAGCTTCCAGACCCAAAAAAAAGAGTGCACAAATTGGCAGCGTGTCTCATTACTGTTAGGACTCTTGCCAGAGACAAATCTGAGCAACTACAGAGTCAGCAATCACAGCTTAATAATGATAAAAGCAGGCACAAAATCCGGGAAAAACAAGGGAATAAATGATCAATGGACTTTGAACGACAGGCAGAACTGAAACAGACAAAACAACTTATTGAATGCAAATACTAAATAAAAAAAGAAATTCTTAATTTAAACTAAATGCAACTGAATCTTGCAGTGATGTATTTTATAGTCATACTCTTTTCCACCATTTACTCTTTATATTCCTCATACGCCTATATATTGCAGTCCCTTAAAATAATACCAATTAAACTTTATTGACACTGAGAGAGAGAGAGCGCAAGTGTGTGTGTGTGTGAGGGAGAGAGAGAGAGAGAGAGAGAGCGCGCAAGTGTGTGTATATGTGTGTGTGTGTGTGTGTGTGTGTGTGTGTGTGTGTGTGTGTGTGTGTGTGTGTGTGTGTGTGTGTGTGTGTGTGTGTGTGTGTGTGTGTGTGTGTGTGTGTGTGTGTGTGTGTGTGTGTGTGTGTGTGTGTGTGTGTGTGTGTGAGGGAGAGAGGGAGAGAGAGAGAGAGAGAGAGAGAGGGAAGTTTCTACAGTAAAAGCAGATCTACTCCAGGTGGGACGCAGTCAGTCGGCGTTATTTTTAAGAGAGCAATGGGAGAGACATAGAGAGCGAGGGAAAGAATGAGAGAGAAGAGGGAGGTGAAGATGAATGTAGTTAATTAAGATGAGCAGGCAGTGAAGACAGTGCAGAATTACACAAACACTAATTAGAGTCTTCGTTAGGGGGCACAAAATGAGAGCAGCGCATCCATCATCTCCCCTCTCCTCTCTCTTTTCTTCCTCATTCCAACCTTTCTCTCCTCTGTCTTTCCCTCTGCTCCCTTTATTCTCTTTCTTTTTTCCATTCTAACATATTGGTGTCTTAGTTTGTGCTTCCTGCTTGTGATGATACCTCAGTCCCCTTCCCCCCGTCATCATGCTTATTTTAACCTCCCCACTCTCTGACCCCTCCCCTCTCCCTTTTATTATAGACATGAAATTCATCGTCAGCACAATTTTTATTGTTTCCCTCATTCTCTTTAGTCTGTCAAATGTACCATGTCTCTCTTTCTGCTCTCCTTCGCTCCATTTAACCTCCATTTCTCTATCATCTATCCATCCATCCGTCTGTCTGTCTGTGTCTGTCTGTCTGTCTGTCTATGGAAGCATATGGGTAGCAATATTCAATTTGCAATGCAATATGCAAAATGACAATGCAATATGTAAAATGGCAATGCATTTCAGTATTTAAATTTACATTTTCCATACTATGTGTGCAACATTTGGAGCAAAATGATAATTAAAATTAAATAATATAATTTACATTTGCTATTTCCTACACTAGTTTTAACATATAATTTAAACATATTTTAACGCTTTATAAGTGATGATTAGATGTGAAATGATTAGATGTGTTTAACATGTTCAAGCAAAAATTGTAGCAAAATGATCATTTAAATATTATTTTTCTTAATTGCATTTACACTCACAGTTAAGATACTTGCGATTGCATTTTCATTAAATGTCCCGCAATGAATGTAGCAAAATTCAATGTGGAATTGAGTCTCCGCCCCACCCCGTCAATCAACGCATCAAGACGGGGCCAGGTGTTGATAACATGGCGGCATCAGAGCTATTAGATTCTCTAATGTAATAAAATTGTGAATAAAAAAAGCTTAGATACATTTAAAAGAAATAAACAGGAAATAAATATACAGGGAATACATTTATTTACTTCCAGGTTTAAATTCCAATTTAAAATTTGAATGGCAGAGTGATTTAACCCATGGCAATATATCAATTTAACAAATAAATGAATGCAAATGTCAAAAATACAATACATGTGCAATTTCAGATCTGTTGATGTATCTCCCCATGTGAGACAAATGGATATAAACAATCAAAGTACAGCCAAAGGGGGAAGTTATGATGTAAGTCAGTGAGCTAGATCTGAAAATATAGATCTCATTTATGACTGATGTCAGAAATATGGAACAAATGAGCGATATTATAGTTTCATAACCTCCAGCATTCACTGGCTGATCAGTACCAGCTGGGTGACAGAAATTACGAATCAAATCTGACTTTTTGAACAGGCTGTCTGAGGGAAAAAATCAGGACTAATGACATGAGAGTATATGTGCAGGATAACTTTTTGCTGTAAAGAAAAAAAATTATTTCACACTAAATGGGTCAATGGCAAAAGAGCGTCCATGATGATGATAAAGAAAAAAAAATCCTTACAAAAAGGGAAAATTATTGAAAAAAAAAATATTGATCTTAAATTATTCATCCATAAGTTAGTTTAAGAGATTTATTGATATGACACACAGTCCTGACTTGGGTCTGTATATGATATTTTCATTTTTTTTTTTGCATGTTTCTGCACCACATGACTTAATGGACAAATGTTTTTCAAATGTTTATAATATTTGAACAAGACTAAACTCTCCAGGAAATATTAACAGCATACCAAACTACTTTACTAAATGAGGTTTTGTTTTCAAGAATTGTATTCTTTTAATTATATAAAATATTTAAAAAATCAGTTTAAATCACATTTTTATGCCCCCCAAAAATATCAAATTGAAGTTTAATTCAGAAATGTAAAATGTGTAGTCAAGTATATCAATGGACTGCATTTCTAAACTACTAAATGAATAGATCTGGGCCAAAAAAAAAGAGCAACATGTCATTGACCCAAATAATGCATAAATTAGGCCGATCATAAAAATTAAATATGTTTATGTTCTATGTATATGACTTGGTCAGATGATGGCAATAAGAAACATGTTGTATGTATTAACTGCTTCACAGATAACTAAACCACACAAATTCTTTGCCATTAACTCAGTTGCCATTCTAGATCTGTTTAATCTCCATATTTAATTTTCTTTAATTACAGTATCCGATTTTCCTAATATGTAATTAGAGAAGTGGCAGTTGTTGCCATGGTTTTGGATTTCTGTTCTGCTGGGTCATTAGCTGGTTTAATAGTATTCTTCCTGAAATAGATAAAAACTTCTGTCCTCTGAGACATTACATACGCTCAAAGAAATAATGTCTCATCTCTCTTACGACACTGCGCTAATGTTATGTCTAGACAATTTCTTTTTCTCTCCAGGCATTTTACCAATAAATGATGGGAAGCTTGATTAAGTCACACGGCTGCTTATAGCATTGATGTGCCTGTGGTGCCATGGTTTAGTCAAAATGTTTTTTCTTTACTCTTTTCTCAAACCACCAGGAGGTTTAGTGATTCACAGGTTAGAACAGTGGTGACATTTGCAAATGCGGTAGTGCTCCCTGTCGTTCAATTGTGCGCGCGTTTAGACACACCCAATTGCATTTAGAGTCCCGATACACAGTCATGAGGTTAAAGCATGCTTATCAGAGCATCTCAACTCATCTCTACTGCTGGTCACAGAGCTTTAATCTCATAAACTGTATGCAAGATCCAACCTATTTCTCATTTAGCCTACCAAAAAAACAGTGTAAAGAGTGTCACAAACACACTGCACATTTTCCGTGAAAAGCTGTTTTTTTAGGTATATAGCTCACCTACATGGCCCTTTCTCTCATGTAGCGCTCAAAAGTATGTTTCATTGTAGTGAATCGTATATTATCTTAAACAGCCCGCTGTCTTTCATGGCTGCATCCAAAAGCTTAAAAATGCTGCCTTCAAGGTAGGAAGGCATCAATGCACATCCAAATCCAATGTTAGCTTTACTTCCGGTCTCATGTGATACTTTCATCAGCTTATTTTTTTGAAGGCTGCGTAGATGTATCCTTTGTTTCTTCTGATATCCCACAATCCTGTGCTTTCCATTCTGTGACAATTAAGCTAAAAAATATGTATATTTCCAACATTAAGCCAACACTTTCCAACATTTTATGAGAAATTAGCCTACTATTGTAGTAACCCGTGATGGCAAAATGAGTCGCAATGAGCACATTTTCAAAAATTAGTTATTGTTATTTTCACATTGTCTTAAAACCCTTAAAACCCTACAAAATAATGTATGATTTGTTGGAATTGGACAAAAACTGAGCTACACCTGTTTGTTGATGGAGTCAGCAAAGTCAATTTTGAGAAAAATTTTGTTAAAGTTTTCTGAAGGTCACAAAACAGAATCACCTAGCAACCATACCTTAAAATCTCTGGTAATTAACACCAGATTTGACACCCACCAAATCAAAACCAAATATTTATAGTAAAAATATATATTCAACTTTTTTTCCCATGATACCACAATTGTTTGATTAACATTAATGAAACAGACAGCCTATATATTAAGACCTACTGTACCGCACGGATCTAAAATAATGTTACACATCAGATGTTTTTCCCCAACAGTTAACCAAACATTCACATAGACATAACAGATAATGTTTGCGTGCAGGGGCGCCGCTAAGGTCGGGAAAGTTAGGACGATTCTAAGGGCCCACACACTTTTGGGGCCCCCAGAGATTTATTAGTAGTAACAGTACTAGTAGTAATGTAATCGGCATTATAAATGTATAATCTACCAGAGTAACAAATAAAACAAAATTATGTCTTATTTCTGAATTTCCGGCAAAATAACGGAAAATAATTTTTGGATTGCTATAGGTTGGCCTGTATGTTTGGTACAATTTTTAATTGTTTAATTGATGTTTGGAGCATTGGGATCGCTAGATGAGGGCTTAATGAACTCATTTTTGTGAAAACCTCAAAATCAACCAAAATCTAAATTTTTCACTTGTTTAGCCTGTAGCTCGAGATTATCCTGTGCACATTCCAACTCCTTTTGCCAGCAGGGGTCACATACATTTGCTTAGTTAATCACTAAAGTTCTTTTTATTTTGTTGTAGATCATGAAACCGTTACGCTGACTCAGAAGTCTGTCCGAAATAATTTTGTGAGGTGTCTTCATGCGCAAACGCTGCCTGCAAAGTCATTGCCTGATAAGCCAGCAAGGCAACAAGTCAGCTTTTAGACGCAGCCCAAATGTAGTGCTTGAAAGTTCAATTTATTCAAATGAATCAGTTATCGGACCTGTCTCACACAAAGAGGTGGAAACTCTGGCTGCATTCGAAATCGCATAATTCCAGATTCACAGTTCTCATAATAGGCAAAAAGTACCCAGATGACCTACTACTTCCGGCAGGATTCTAAAGTGTGCTTATGATGGACACTTTACTATTCCATGAGGCCACGAGAAAGGATTTGTAAATGGCAGTGAAGTACATAACTGACCCTGGTAGATCACATGATAATGACAACATGGCTAATGTAGTACATCCAGATTACATTCGTACTACACGCATTCATACCATATAGAAAATACTTTATGTTGTTACCTACCTATCTTATATTCAAAATAAGTACTCAAGAGAGTATGCGATTTCATCCTAGTGAATAGGTACATCAAAAACAACCCTTCTGAGCTTAAACCAGCTTATATACAGGACTGGAGTGTGGATCAAAAAATGAATAAAACCACAACCTTTTATATTTCACTCCATCAGGCCTGTTTCTTTCAAAATGTAATTAACTGCATATATTTTCCTTAGTGCTTCTCCAAAGATTCATAAACTGCCCTCTCTCTTTATTTCTAACAAAAGAGCAGGTGCGGCCATTTGTAAAAACAAATGCTTTAAACACACTGCTTTGTAGCACAAATAGTTTTACGGTTTGTTGCATTTTGTTACTCTTTTTTACTACAGCGGCTAATGAATCAGAATTCTCACACATTTATAGAAAATAGCTTACTTCCACATTGCAAAATAAGGTGAATATGTAGCACTAGAAAGACAGATTTATTCAGGTGAATCAGTTCTCTCTCTATGTAGCGCTGGAAAGTCTATATGTCCTGATGAATGTCTTTTTCTTTTTATCTGGCAGTGAATAAAGATGGGAGAGAGAGTTAGGGAGAAGAATACAATGAGAGATATAAAGACAGACAGCCACTTAAGCAGAGATTAAACTATTTAACCGTTTCACCCAGCTTTGCTCTACCTGTCAGGCCTGGCTGACACTGACTGAGTGTATGCTTTACAGTACCAGAGACACAGCAGATCAAGTAATAACATAAAATAATGCATTCTGTACAAATATTATAAAACAAAAGAAAACAGTGGAACTAGAGTTGGACTAAACCAATTTCAGGATTTCAGGCTTGGAGAGCAACACCTATGGACTTTTTTAGTTTTGGTTTCATTCTTTAACAGTGTTGCTTCTCTCAACTCTGTCCTCGCTTTCACCAATCCATCCATTCTCCAAAGGCCTTCCGCTCTCAGATCTGCTTCTCCTCATTCTGCCTTTTTCTCTCTCTCTCTCTCAGGATCTTTAGGTTGATTTATTGCTTCTTGTTGGAAAGGTTGGCGTTTTAATAACTCAAGTCCTCCACACCAGAACCAGAGGAAAAAAAAAAAATTCTGTAAGCACAAAATAAACACGTGGAAAACTGGCTCTGTTTTTGCTTTTCTCTGTTTTTTTTCTGTGTCGTTTTGATGTGAGGGTCATTCTAGGAAACATACCTTTCCCAGTTTGATAAAGAGATTTTAAACTTGTTTTTCTTTTTTTTATATGTTACACATTCTTGTTAAATAATAAAAGATAAATGATTAAAGATAGTGTATTTAAGGTGTTGACTGTAACACTCAAGGTGCTCAAGGTGTTTCTATTTCTCAAGAAAGGTAATTTAATGCTGCTTAAATTATGATATTAGTTATGATCTATGTTCTATAAAAAAAACAGTCAACTAAAATCATTATTATTTGCACATGTTGCTACAAGAGGTTCACAAATAGCAAACATATTGTAGAAAGACGTGTATATTTTCTTCTTTCCTTTAATAACTGTAAAAAAATAAAATAATTATGACTACATCAACCTGACTAAATTAGAGAAACCAAACAATTTCAAAGGGGCAGTTAGAAATAGTTACTTATAATAACAACAGCACATTTTCACTTTGTGAAATTTGATGGGTTAAAGTAGATCATGAAGGCCTATATAGGACTGTATGTAAACCAAAATGTATTCAGACACCTTCAACATTCTCACAGTTTATTCGCTATAGTTTAGAAAGTGGTAATAAAATATGACAAGAACTCAAGAGTTAAACTGTGTCAGAACAAATTCATGTTGATAATATCAGATAACTTTGATAGAAAGGTATGTAAAGGATAACAATCAACCAATCAGCTGTCAGCTGTTACATTTAAGTACACAATTAGATAATACCAATTTAGGTCAACCAATGCCATGCTTAATTTTGTTCAGTCTGTGGTGTAAAGTGTCGCATTAGCAATTAAAAAAAACACTTAAGCAAAACATGGTCAGGTCAAAGTGTCTGAATAATTTTGGTCCCAAATTTTTATAAATTTTACTGGTAGTCCACAGTATGAAGAACTTTTGGGTATAACATGTCACAGTCAGAGGTGTAAAGAGTACCTGAAAACCATACTTGAGTAAAAGTACAGATTCCTTACAGTGAAAATGACTCCATTACAAGTTACAAGTCACCGATTCCAATAAAACTTGAGTAAAAGTCTTGGAGTATCTGATTTTAATACTTAAGTATTTTACTCGTACTAAATATAGGCTCAACGATGCATTAATCCTCGACACCTGAGAGACATACCAGTGAAAATAAGAAACAATTGATTTGTAAGATAAGAAATCATGTTTATTTGGTAAAATCAAAATAAAACTGAACACCTCAATATTGCAATAAATCAAGGTCGACACAACAGCATCCTAAACTTCTACAAACTCTCAAGTCTCAGTTAAGCTCAAGTGCACAAAAAGGCCATGAGTAAACCAATATCCTTCAAAAAGGTCTCATCAATATAGCGGATAAATAAAATAATGTTAAGTTTTGGTTTCAGCCTCATCACCGGCTGCAGTCATGACCTCATCTCCTAAATCAAACACCTGCGATTCAGCAGCTACCTGCTAATGCACTCACATTCACGTAAAGTAGCCTTGTTGAAATGTTTGGGTGAGTAAAGGCAAAACGCACAAGTACCTTCAGTGCCCTTAGATGGCAATATCGCTTCCTTATAGCAGAAACTGCTGCAGAAAAAGTTAGGTGCCTGCAAACTGTAATGTGTAATTGCATTACTCATCACAAATGTATTGGAGTAAAAAGTACATTTAGCCTACTTGTTCAAAAATGTAGTCAATTAGAGAGTAAAAGTTGCTAATATCTTTGATACTCAGTACAACTACAAAGTAGCCAAAAAGATACTTAAGTACATAACTAATTACATTTACTCAAATACTTTACACTATAGGTCACAGTTTACTTTAGTTTGCTATCCTCACATACATAAATGAACTATAGGGTCCTGCAGCCACTAGTAAAAGATTATATTTGGTGTCTGAATAATTTTTGGTTTGACGAAGACATTTCAGAGCTTTTTAAGTTGAAATCACAGCCAAAATACCAAACGTGTGGTTTCACGGCAGTGTGCCTGCAAACGTGTGGGTGCATGTGATCTTGCATGTTTGTATTTAATTATTCCTCTAAATCCTCAATTGCTAATAAACAGCATGAAAGCCTATGAAAGGAAAACCATCCTCATAAAGGGCTAATGGATAAAAAGAGGAAATAATGAAAGGACAGAGTGGGAGAAAAGCGAGAGTGATTTCCAACACTAAAGGAAGACTTTATATAGAGGCCGATTATTCACACTGATCATTAGAGAGAGATATCACTTTCACTCATTTACTGAAAAGAGCGAGAGAGTGGGGGAGAGGAGAAAAGGGTAATCATTAGAATGATATCACTTTCCCTCTGTCTCTAATGAGCGACGGAGCGAAAGAGAGAGATTGAGAAAGCAGACAAATAGAATGAAAAACATCCTGGGTGAATGGATGGTTGAAGAAATGGACAGACAGACAGAGTACATACTCAAACTCCTGCCTTCCAAACTCCTGCCTTCGTTTTAATCTGTTTGAGTTGATGGATGTAGGCTATATATTATCTACATCATGACATGTAAACAAATAAGTTGAGTCGTATTATTATGTATCATCCCATTATACCAATCAACCGCCTTTATGACAGCATAATAATATTCTCTCTGCCCACACACCTCTGTGTCAACCAAAATGCGAATGGTTTTTACAGACACACACGCAAATACAGACAATCAAACACGGTGATTATGCATATAAGCCTAAATCAATCTGACTGCCTCGCATATTTACATATGCGTGAGCAATTAACAAAGCTTGAGGAGACAGACTTAATTACAATACATAAATTGGGATTAACTGAAACACAGTGTATTAGAGTTTTAATTAAACATATTTATTATTTATTTCACAAACAGGAACAGGAATAAGCAGAGGAGACTGGGGTGGAGGGGACGAAATGAAGGAGGAAGAAATCTGCACCATCATCTCGAGCCTATCCCGTCCTCTAACTCTGCATGTGCCTTTGGGGAACAATTAACTTTTACTTCCCATCAGCACGAGCCGCCCATGCTCCCTAAACCCACTTTAATACATACAGCCACACCTACAAAAGATGTCTATCGCACTTTAACCATCCAAAATTATGCCTTCTATAAACATGTGCCTTATTCAAATCTCAAAAGACCCCAAATTCTAGTCGTTATGCAGTCTAATATACATCCACCCTTAAAACCCTGGCCCTGATAAAACCCCCCGTGGACCACTCATTTTCAGGGAAGACAGAGCAAGATGAAAGAAGAGTCTGAATTAATTGCCTGAACACAACACTGGACTATGTGCTGACAATGCTTCCCAGCACTGCATGAACAGGATAGGGCTGAGAAAGACATTGAGTAGTTACTCTGAAGGAATCAGAGACTCCTGGATAATAAACACCATGCCAGGCCACCATATGTACACATAGAGTCTGGATGCTAACAACTGGTTCTCAACTGGTGGGTGGATCTGTTCTGGGAAATAAGGACAAAAGGGAAAATATAACTAAGTATATAATCATATAGGACTGCAAAGTAAATAGGCTTGTCAACATTTGGTAAACACACTCCTATATTTTTGTTGTTGGTGTCAAGGCAGTGTATCCAACCAAATCACGGTCATTTGGTAATATGGCCTGGCGTATTTAGACGTGTGCACACAGGTTCACACAGAATGCATTTTTGATTTCAACTTTTAAAAAGCGTTCATGTTCTCGTAGAGATCGTAATTACAGCTTGTAAGACTTTCTGAGAGCTCCTACTTGTACCACCTGACTGTTACCTGATTGATAATGTTGCCATAAAAACACTTAATTACCAGTCCGACGACGTAAACAGCTCCGAGTAGAATGTTATGTGCAGGGTTGCCAGGTCTGTGTAACAAAACCAGCCCAAACGGCAATCAAAAATATCCCAAAACAAGCCCAATGACCCTATCCAATCCAAATATCAAAACTCAACAGAAGATACAGGTTTTACAGTCACTGTTATGCTTAATACACAATTTCAGCTTGAAAATCACTAGAAGTAATCATAAACAGTCTGACTGCAAAGGCCACTCCCTCACAAAACTCATAATATAGCACAGATTTATCATTGGTAGAATGTATTCCACAGGAAAACCGCGAACTTGGCAACACTGGTCATGTGTCGTCATCTCGAAATGACGGTAATTACGTCATGGTGGAATACAGCATATGGCGCTGTGTCATGGGTTGAGAGCCTGCGTTCGTTTACATTCATCAGCCTAGCATTTTTAAAAATCACATGTGCAGTACACGTTCTTATGTTTAAAGACAGTGGAGCGGAGAAAGCATTGAAGCATGGTGCAACGGTCAAATGAAAAACAATTTAAAAGCAGCATAGCAGAGCGCAAAAATGCAAGACAATGCAGTAGAAAAGAACTCTGGCTCTCAAGACGCGTTTCTAAGAATTTAAAGGGTTAGTTCATCCAAAAATGAAAATTGTGTCATTAATTACTCACCCTCACGTCATTCTAAATCCGTAAGACTCATCTTCGGAACACAAATGAAGATCTTTTTGATGAAATCTGAGAACTTTCTGTCCCTCCGTTGACAGTTACGCAACTACCACTTTGACGCTTCAAAATGTTCATAAAGAGATCGTAAAACTAATCCATATGAATTGAGCAGTTTAGTCCAAATTTTCTGAAGAGACACGATCGCTTTATATGATAAGCAGTTTTAATTTAGCCTTTTATTCACATTTAAACATTCATCAACTCACACATCAGTTGTGGTAAATGGAAGCTCAAGCATGTTTGCTTGACGTGCGAGAACCAATGAGGTTCATTCTTGTGTTACGGAGGGATAGAAAGCTCTCACATTTTATAAAAAAGATCTTCACTTCCGAAGATGAACGACAGTCTTACGGGTTTGGAATGACATGAGGGTGAGTAAATAATGAAAGAATTTTCATTTTTGGGTGAACTATCCCTTTAACATTTTTTTCCTACTTGACAAAGTGTCTTTAAATCAAGGGTTTCATGCGCAAGATGTATATGTTAAAGTCTTCTTTTAAAACTATTATAGAAAACAATTAAAAAGCAGCACTTAGAACGCAATAATCGTTCTTTGTGAACCAGCCCTCACGTATCCAAATTGCCCTTATACTGTATATATCTCATGACATGCAGTGCTTATAATTTTGCATAATGTGTTAGGCCTTTTGTATAATAAACACTTTTGCTGCTGTTTTGGGTAACCATTTGTTGTCCAATGTAAAATCCAGGTCCTGTAGCAAAACCAGTTTAGAGCCGTTGCTTTATATGCTGTGCTATACTCGTGTGAATCACAAACATTCTCTCTCAGGTTGTGTACTGTATTCTCAAGCTGCCATGATGGTGTACTTTTATTGTCTAAGCGCTGTCATATTTGAACAGCTTTGGCAGAAGTCAATCCCTGGCTGAAATGCCCAAAGAGGGAACAAGAGAGAGAGAGAGATGGGATAGAATAGGAGTAGATCACCAAGGCAGCAAAGTGGAGCGATGAGAAGGAATTTAACAAGGGGAAAAAAGGCAAGAAACATCCTCTGAATACACTGGGTACCACTAGGAGGTTGCCAATAACAAGTGTGTGGGAAAGACAAGTGTGTGTAACCAGGAAACACAAACAGAGAAAGGAAGAGTTGAGCAAGGACAAGATAAGATGTGCAAGTAACATGATAATGGGTTCGATTCCCTGGGAAAACACACATACTGATAACATTGATACCAATGTTTAAAACCACGTGGTTATATTTTACTGTCTATAGACTTAACCATTTTAGACTTATGTAAATTAGAATTTAGTGTTTTGATTTAGTAAACAAAAAAAATTGCCATATAAAATAAACATTTAAGATTCTATTTCTAGGTCCCCAATCAAATAAGCCAATTCGCCACATCAAATTATGTAAAAAAAAAAAAAAATGCTACCAATATTGGTAAATAAAACCTTTTGCATTAAATCATTATTTTATTCTTCATTATTTTTTCAGTAATTTAAAATAGTCCTGTGAAGTGATAATTTTTTTTTTGTAAATATTGAGAAAAATTTAGTTTCAAATCATTTTAGATTAAATATAGCATGTCACGCAGGACGCCACTGTCACTGCTTGAACATTGATGTCAACTAAATGCAAATATGTAATATGTATACAACAATGGGTCTGTACCGATTTTGAAATTGCACAACATCAGAATAACATATGAAGAGAAATACTTTACACCTTTATTAAAAAGACATTCATCATTTATGTCATACACTGACAGCTGTTCAATATCATATGCAATCATATTTTCATATAATTCACGTTCTTGTGTGCAAGTGTGTGTTCTGTGTGCAGTCGGGCATAGAGACAGCAGGCAAGAGACTATAAGGAAGAAATAAGAGGACAGGTGGATGAAGGCATCAGTCAGTACATAAGGAGACACACTGAGTTTGAGGGAGCGGCAGAAAATTGAAGGGAAAAATGGAGCGAATGAGGGCAGAGGGGGAGGAAAGAACAAGGCAAAAAGAACATTTTGTAAACAGGTCTCTATAGTAACCAGTGCATAATTTGCTTGGTGGGAGCGAAAGAGGAAAAGAGAAGCGTTTACCGACTCGGCTTGAGCTCACCACTGTAATTACCCCTCAGAGAGAAAGAGAGAGAGAGCTTGAGAAAGAGAAACTGTGTGAAAAACATAAAGGCTACAGCTCAACCTGAATGCCTGCAAGTGACGTGTCTGCCTGCTCGTATGTGTGTTTGTGTGTTTTGTTTTGGCAGGGCATGCTTTTGGCTAGCTTTTTACCTCATTTGGCACTTTCCCTTTCATTTACATGAACAAAAGCTCTCACCTACACACATAAACACCATCATGATGCACAAAGACAACAAAAACCTGAATGGATGCATTCAGTCACACTGTCTTTAGCTTTTAAGAGCCAACAATATGCACCATGTTAGAGCAAAAATAAAGCCAAGCATAAATGCATCAATCCCAGGTCTCAAATGTCCTTGCTATCACACTTTCTTCATTGAATTTATAATGCAGCGGGGCAGTTTAGAGAGTGAAAAGCGAAAGGGAACTGGTCTCTCGCTCGCTCACTCCCTTCGAGTTTGCATGTGGGCAGCCTAATTAATTGAGCAGTGCCTCTGTGAGTCTGTGTGTGTGTTACACGCCGGTTGAGAGGAAAGTTAATTATAGAGGGGAGAGTGGTGTGTACAGCCTGGTTGATTACAGTACGGAGGATTGGGAAAATGTGTGTTTGTGTATGTGTGCGAGACTGTCAGTCTGTGCCTGTACAGATAACAGGATTAACTCTCCCCTGACAGCTGGAGTACAACAGGGACGGAGAGAGAGAAACAAGAGAGAAATGAGGGAGGCAAGGAGGACATAAGTGACACTGATAGGGTTGAGGGATTTATGGAGAGAGAAAGACCCACTGCTGTCGTTTCTAAGAACACTTGCTAACCCTATATAAAAAGAGCCGTTCATTAAACTTCTAAAAAGGGAAAAGTTTGCATGGCTTTTTGAGTCAAATTCTTAAATGTTTGACAAAAAAAATTTGCCATAATTATGACAATAATCTAACTCTGGGACGATGTCGAAACTGTAAACTTAAATGCTGTTCATTTAAACATTCTTTTTATGAAAGAAACCTGAAAATATTAAGCAGCACAAATGTTTTCAACATTGATAACAATACAAATTATTTCTAGAGCACCAAATTAGCATATTAGAATGATTTCTGAAGGATCATGTGACACTGAAGACTGGAGTAATGATGCTGAAAATTCACAGGAATAAATTACATTTTAAAATATATTTAAAAAGAAAGCATTGTAATAATATTTCACAATATTGCTGCTTTGCAGCCTTGGTGAGCATAAGAGACTTCTTTCAAAAAACATTAAACAAATCTTACTGACCCCAAACTTTTGAACAGTAGTGTACATAGTTTAAAACTGTACAATATTATGTAGAAAAGTGGATGTTATGGAGAGCTAAGTGCTTAACATTTACATTTTTTAACCTTTATAAGACCCATGGACCCCTCCAAAAGGATTTAAGTAAAACCTCATAATAACATTATGAACATTAAAGGGACAGTTCATTCAAAAATTAAAATTCTATAATTTACTTAATCTTTTTTTTTTTTTTTTTTGGTGAACTATCCCTTTTACCATCACTACATCATTTCATGTTTAACAGGTCATTTTAAATGTTAGAAATTATTTAGAAATGTAATAAATATTTCAAGGTACACTTAAGTGATAATTTAGTTTCGTTTTTTATAAATATTATTGCCTGCCTACAGTCAGCCTACACAAAAGATTTATAGAATTCTTCTGTCATACGTGCATGCGCGTTTACATTATGTGCAAAAAAAAAGAAAAGAAAAGAAGGTGTGACTTACTTGCACAGATCTTTCATGTCTCGTAGGACTTTCTTCTCTAGGTGAAGCTATTTATATCCGCTCTGATATGTTGATCACAGGAAACCATGGGTATACCCCAAACCGTCAGATTCAACCAAGCCGAAGAGCAGCGCTTAAGCTAAAGGGAAAAACAAATAAACAAAACAATGTTCCTGGCCAAGTAACTTGCCATTTTATGTTTTCAAAATCAATAGAGAGCCCAGAACAGTGTACCTTTAAAATATATATCATCTCCATGGCACCATCAGAGACCACTGGTTGAAGACGTGAAATACATATCACATGAACAGACACGAATCTTGAATGACACCTTTTTAAACACAACAAACAGACAACAATTAGTATGTGAAATACAAAGATAACAATTAACGAAACAATCATTTTAATAGAGGAACAAATGCATCCTGGCGTTACGATAGGCCTACAACAACAATGAAACTGCCCCAAACATACTGAAGTATGTAAATGCAGATACTTTTAGCTACACAAGCTAGACTTTGTGTGTTTATTGTGTTTATAACGACCGAACAACAATGGAGAAGTTAATATTATAATATTGCTGGTTAGGCCCTACTGCATTTTTATATTCAGTAATATTCTTCAAAATTAGATAATAGTAACACATTACTGCCATGGATGGATATTTTGTATCATAGCAAAGTATCTCAGCTGGAAAAACGCTGCGCTGCGCAAAGCGCTTCAAGCGCCACCAGCTGGTCGTTTTCAGAAGAGCACCAGGCATTTTTTAACTGGCTAAAATGCTTTGGTGGACACACGATAATTGAATATTTATTACTAGGCATATGGCCAATTTGTCTGTTTAGCATGTATGCAATACTGGAGCCAAACCTGAGAAGGGAGTCCAGAAGATTAGTAATTTGCGTAGTTGTAACTCATGGGCGGGGATTATGCTAATTATGAATGAACGTGCACGCGCGCCCCATTTACGAATGTTTGGAATTCAATAATATACACACATTTAACTACCGAATCCGTGGTATACGAAGCGTTTGTGAATCCGGAGGGGAGTTTTCGTAAAGGTCCATTTTACGCGCAAATTACTCCGAATTTGCTCATATATTTACGAAAGATTCATGAATGAGTCCCATTGAACATAAAACAAGAACAAAACCCCAACCAAACCGTGACAGCAACGTTAAATATTGCGTACTTGCATAAAGAATTTAAACGTTTCTAGCGTAAAACAACCACACGTCTGAAATCGCATACTCTCTCTCTCTGTCCTTTTTTTGAATAATTACTTTGCGACTACCAAAAAAGCATGTTCTATATATAGAATGTGAAGCTGACGTCCCACCGTGAGTCCTGGGTAACCGTCTTGTTTAGACGCCATATTACGAGGATCGTGCTGCCTTTCTGCTAGTGAGTTTAATGCAGTGCTTCGATTTTCCGTAGAGATTGTCAAAAATGTCACCATTGTAGGTCATTCATGCTGCATCGAAAATTGCAATAGTAACTCACATCATCATTCAGGTAATACGTAATAAGTTTTTTCGCCTTTTCTACGTGTAATAACACAAGCAGGTTAAGGGGGTGACGAAACAACGCCCGATAGCAAATCGATTCATAATGTCACCGATTAAACCCACTGCCTATCACTCATTAAAATAATCACATTGCTGAGTGTTTTTGAAAGTGATTTGAAAGTATTTTGTTTGGTTTAACAATTAACATAACATTTGCGAGTATGACTGTATCACAGTTTGTCGGCTTTGTAAACTTGCACGAAGCACTAGCAGAATTTTGAAATAAATATATATATTAAAAAAAACAGTGACCGTGTCTGTCTGCTGAATGTGACTGTATCCTTCGAAAGACTTGGACTTCAAAGGCCATGCATCCGAAGGCTGAGAAGGTCAGACTGAGCGTTGTTAAATGGGACGGTCTATCCTATGGAGAACTCTTCTTGTCACCTAGCAACTGTGACAGCTGCCATTGATGAGTGACAGTAACGTTTGTACTGGACTTTTTAAAAAGTTATATTAAAAAAAACTAAACAGGGTTTACAACCTGTCTAAATATATTCACCATGGTCAATTTATGTACATAATAAAGAGTATAAACTATATAAAATTGCACCTTGATAAGATATATGTCAACATTTGAACCACTTTATATATTTTTAATTTTAATTTTTACATACATAGCCTACGTCCTACGTTAGATTATTTGTGTAAGTAGAACCTAATACTTATTTAAAATGGTGACGCAGTCGGCCTTCGAATGATGCAGCCTTTGAATTGGGACACAGCATCTGATTCCCCTCTGTGGCCATGGGAAAGTGAATATTTACAATGACAACAACAAACTTCATTTACATTTAAATTTCCAACAAAGAAATGGATCGACTTCTTTCAGCTTGTTGAACACATATTTTTAAATTTGGACATTTCTACTGTGTGTCGGCTGAAGCAGCAGTGAGCACCCAGCGTGACACTATTTTCATGGTTACCAGATACACAGAATTCTGCAAAACTACAGTGAAAACATCAAATTATCAGGAAGTGAAATAAAATAGCTACTCTACCCTGCAAACGATGCCATGGAAAATGCAAATATTTAATTTAAAGGCAAAAACTAAACAAAACTACATAAAACAGGAGCAGGGTGAGGTGGGGACACAAGTTTTGGAACAACACCTGATTGCAGGAGCAGGAAACACACTTCAGTGGCTCCTGGAGGAGCACAAGGTGACTGTTCCCCGTTTAGCCCCAATTCTTAATTACCACAGCACTGCTGAGACTCCCACACAATAGCCTAGACCCGGCCCACATGGACCACTGGCACCCAGATCTTCATTTATATAAATCAGAGCTCTGCTGTGCTGCAGATATGACCTCCACAAGGGCTCTAAGCTGCACTACACCGCCACAAATACCTGAATATATCCTGTTCATTCCGAGACAGGACAAATCTGCGGTCAGGAAGCGACACAGAGTTAGATATGAAGGCCCAGGCGTGAATATCTCTCTCTGGTATATGTGCTGCCCATTATCATGCTGCTTTATTAATTAGATAATAACCGAGGAGGCCAATTCGGGCCTCAGTGGGTAAGACCTTTTGTGTAATTATCCCACGTTCGTGAGAGCGAGGGAACGAGGAACTTCTGCTTCGTTGTCGGGGGACTGTGAATCCTCCAGAGGGACAAATCACACAGGGGAAGACGCCACCGCACAATCATGTGATATTAATGAGAGGAGGACAGGGGAATTAATAGGTTGTGCCATAGCAAGGGGAAGACTTGGAAGAATTAGCCACCGAATATACCCACCGCCGTGCTTCCCAACATCATTGGTGAATACTCTCCACCTGCCGCTAAGAGTGATGGGCCTGCCGCACCGCTGGTCGTACCTGCCTCACATTACTCACATCTTTGGCCAGTAATTTAACACGCACAGATAATAACAAGGGACCACCGACTGTTGCCGCACATGGTGGCCACGGTGATTACTGCCTGAACACGCACTCTCTCGGGATCTCTGTCGTCAGCAAGGTGAATTAATTCTGCCTCTCCCTTACCCATCAACACATTCACACATACACATACACATACAAACACAAAACATGTAGACTCCCACTGAGATGATCAGGGCTAGAGCTAAAGTTTCCAGCAGCTGTTGTGTAACCCAAAACAATAGTTCACCCAAAAATGAAAATTTGCCCATGATTTACTCACCCTCAAGTCATCCTAGGTGTATATGAAATTCTTCTGTCAGGCAAATACAATCGGAGTTATATAAAAAAAATATATCCTGGCTCTTCCAAGCTTTATAATGGCAGTGAATGGCTGTTTCTGTTTTGAAGTCCAAAAAAGTACATCTATCCATCATAAACGTAATCCATATGGATTGTCCATCTCTAACTTCCACTAACTGTCGTACGCACGTTCACGAGTGTGTGACGTAGGACACTCGGGTGAGAATATGCAAATTCCCGCGAGAAACAAGTTTTGTTTTGTTCTATTCTCTGCGCTTCCGTGTTCGTCACCAGAACTTACGCTACGCCTGCATCCTACGTCATACGCAGGAACACCAGTCTCTCGTGAACGCGCGTACGACAGTTAGCGGAAGTTAGAGATTACAGTTTGTAAAGTTTTAAATATGGATATTTTTTCTTACACAAACACATCGCTTCGTTTCAGAAGACCTTTATTAACCCCCGGAGCCGTATGGGTTACATTTATGATGGACAGATGCACATTTGTGGACTTCAAAACAGAAACAGCCATTCACTGCCATTATAAAGCTTGGCAGAGCCAGGACATTTTTTAATGTAACTCCGATTGTACTAGTCTGAAAGAAGAATGTCATGTACACCTAGGATGACTTGACGGTGAGTCAATCATGGGCTAATTTTCATTTTTGGGTGATATATCCCATGCAGTACTAATGAATGAAATAATGTCAGAATGATACTTCACTGGCTTGGGATTCCTGATAGAGAAAGCAGAAAGGAAACAATAAAATGAAGAAAAAAAAACACATACAAAGTATGTGGAAACAACACATTGATCAGGACAAAAGACATTGAATTTCCTAGAAGTCTTGTGGCTAATGCTGATAAACATGCGTGATACATTCTCTGATGGTGAAAACAGCCCTTTTCATGAATAACCAGTTTGAGGAGGAGAATTAGGGTGTGTAATAACGGTGGAGACTTCTCTGCCAAACAAATGTCCTTTATGTTCAGTGGGTTTTATGGATCTGCTTAAGTGTCGTTACTGAGCTAGTTATTCTGGTTAATCAAACAGCCCATTATTTGGTGACAATAGCTTAAGAAAAACAGGATTATTGAAGTAAAAAAAGCATATCATTTTCTGATAAAATATACATTTACACAAACACACAACCATTCAAAAGTTATTTTTAATTATTTTAAAGTAACTGTTTTCTATTTTAAAATTTAATTTATTTCTGTAATGGCAAAGCAGAATTTTCAGTCTTCATTGTCACATGATTCTTCAGAACTCATGGTCTGTTCAAGTTATGTCGGAAAGATTGGTTGAACGCACACAAACGTCACCACAGTGTCGTAAATATGAGTGGGAAGCTTGGGATTTTCTTTATGCCCCGATCTTTATGAGTTGGGGCATGTCTAACTACAGTAATGTGGAAGAGATGGAAACCTGTGACATTATACTCAGAGCAGTTTGTGACTCGAATGTATGCGTTTCAATGGCAACACTATCAACGCCAAAATGAATCTGCAGCAGTCAGGTGGTACAGGTCAGTGCTACAGGATGTGACGTTTTCTCGTACTATAGCACGGTGACAACTCATCAGAGTCTCATAATTATTCATGAGACTGTGTGTCCTTATCCTATGAGAAGACATTTAATTACTGCATGCGCTTAATTAGGCTATTCATGACAGCACGTGTTGATAGGCATTTTCCTCTGACTGGTGCTTCAAACAGTTAGATCGCATACAGTAAGTGAGAGATGCATTAATGGATCAAACACAAGTGTTTGTTTTTGCTTTGTAACAGTTTCTGTGTCGCATAAGTTCTCTTCGATAGATCCTGAGTCTTCGACACAAACGCGATTCATACACACTGTGAGTGTAACCAGTCTTTATGGTCCTTTAACTGACCAAACGGCTTATAAAAACTGCACAGAATAAGTTTTAAAAGTTATCAAAGATGCAACAGCGTGTTCATATATATTTTTCAAGAGAACAAAGTGCGAATGGCTGTGCATTTATTTGTGCATTGAATTTTAGCTGTCACAGGATATATATGTATTTGTGTAACAGTGAGCTTACAAAACCATTTATATTACTTATAAATTGTGTTGCATGTAATGGTAATTTGCAGTGTGCATTTGTGGGAAGCTTTGATGCTTTTAATGAGAGCGAAATAAAACTGTCTGAATCAGAAGCAGTTGCTGTGTTGTCCGTCTCCCCACGCCCACTTTTGTAGCATTTTTCAACTGTGGTGAGAACTGAATGCTGCTGAAACAAGGGGTTTTATGACCCTTTAAGTTATGTTCATTATTATTGCAATGTTATGTGCTTATAGACACAAGGTGCGTTCCAATCGACAGGGTCCCTATGCAGTGTTCACTGCTCCCTACTCCCTGAGCACGGTGTATCAGTTGAAGTGGGATCACTGTGAAAACTTTGAACAGGATGAAGATGTAAAAAAAATGTCTTATTTTGTTTAAATATAATTTTTTTTTTCATTTAGTACTGCCCTTCGGAAACAACAGAAGATACTTACATGTTTCTCGGAAGACAAATTAAGTACAATTTACCTTCTGGAGCATCAGTGAATGTTTGAACCTTTTTTAATAGTTGTGTTTGAGTCTCTCAATCGTCCTCAGTGTGAAAAGATGGAACTCAAAATCATACAGTCACTGCTGGAGATGGTTCAAATATGCAAAAGATGCTGGAAAACTGAAGAGTTTGTAGGACCTGGAGGATTTTTCTGAAGAACATTGGGCAGTTTAACTGCTCAGGACAAAGGGACTCAAGAACAACCATCACAAAACAAAAAAACAGCCGAGGATCATCCAGGGAACGACACACAGTATTGAGAATCAATAGTTCATAAACTTTTGAATGGGGTCATTTTAATAAATTCAGCTATTTTTTTGTCTTGTGGACTATATGTAAAAAAAAATTATGTAAAATATCTTATTCAGGACAGTACTAAATAAAAAATAACATGCATTTTGTATGATCTCTTTTATTTAGTTAAAATTATTCACATTTTTACAGATGGTTCACATACTTTTTCATACAACTGTAATAGAAATATACATTTACAAAACACACAGTATGAATCTAAAAATATAAATCAAAAGATTGTATTAGTCTATTCATTTTATTAGTTTACATATACTTGTATATTTAATTGACTATAAACAGATTTGATGCTAAATATTAAAATCAATATGATTTTGAATATGAACAGCGCAATATGAAAATACATTTTGATTTGGGTAACTATGTATTAATGTGTTCTTAATCAATGGTCTTAATAATTATAGCGGTCTCATCTCGTGCGCTTTCTTTCCCACGCGCAGCATAGTAAACGAGGTAAAGTAAAAAAATGACAGGCCTGCTTCTCAATACTTTTAATTTGTTTACATATTCATACAATAGAATATGCAAATACAACAGTCCATAACCATTCATACTCTATTTTTGTATAATAATAACTATGAATATTCAAATGCATACCTAAACTCCTCCATCTCAGAGCCGTTTAAAAACTCTTCCAACGGCTCTGTTCCATCTTTAGTTCAAGTGATTTTCGCTCTCCACTTCCTGTGAAGTGATGTATCGATGTTCCCTTCTTCCCTACTCCGTTCGCAGTGCCCTTCGAACTGAACACGTTCGCTCCCTTCGGATTGGAATCTCACTTAAGATGGCGGAATACCCTGTGAAGTCCACGTCGCAATCCACTTACGGTCGAATGGAACGCACATACAGTCTCTGGACCTGTCCCAAATGGCACCCTAAACACTCATGGTCTTCCTATGAGTATGCACTTTTGTGACGTAACGCTGCTTTGACTGTTGGGAAGAAGTCTGCTGCGGAACTCGCTTCAGTGCAGGCTGAGCAAGTGCACATCGAGGGCGCATATCGACCGCAAAGGTGCCCTTCTGACACCTAAAATGATAAATGGGACACCCAACGGTCTTAAATGCCCACTTAAGTGCCTTGAAACGTGCAGCGTTATTTAATGTGTTGACATAATTTCCACTGACACAGGAAGACAGGGTGGGACATATCGAACAGTTATTCTCCTTTTTTAAAAATTTGTTTATATGACAGCTCGTCCAAGCCTTTGAGCTCAGTACCAGCTGAGTTTCCTCTTAATCTCGAACCGCTTCTCCTCCTAATTTCCTCCGTATCGATTTAGAATATAGCGTTCTGTGCAGAATTCAAATGGGTCTGATACATTTTCTGGTAAGGGCTGACTCGCGCCTATGATCTGCTCTGTACTATTGTGCCTCTGGAGCAGAGCAGACTGTGTGCGCGTTTCAGCGGTTCGCATAACAATAACGCAAAACCAGACTTTTTTTGCCGCAATGGAAAGCATATTTACACTGCCTGATTCGTTCCCTATCCCCTATATAGTACACTATATGCCATTCACCATGTAGAAAATAGTAAATGTGTGAACAAATGACCGATTTTAGTTGCAACTTTAGCATTTATTTGGGGGAGGGACGCTTCAGATTCTAGAGAGCATTTGATAGGACAGAAAATCTGATGAGAAGCTGAAGTGCAGGGTCATGTCATCAAAATCAATGATCCATATTGGCGGAAGTGAAAGATTGTTTTAAATGCTTATATCTTCTAAATGCAAATGTTGCTATTGTTTTGGAGCACACCAGCTTATAGATATCAGTAGACTATATTAAAAGACAAAAAAAATGTATTTTGATTTCATGGGTACTTTAACGGACATGCGCAGGCAGCAGCCTGTCCACAAGTCCACAAGAAAGTGCATATGAAGTGTGCCATTTGGGACAGTGCCTCTCTCTGGTGAAGCTTTGCAAACTCTGCTGTATGCATTCATGTGTTTTGAAGAAGGCGTCTCTTTGGAGAGCTCTGAAGGGAGGGTGGGATCTTATGCTTTCAAAGCTAACATGCTATTGCTAGCCGCTCCGAAAATTGCATACCCTACCTTTAAAGGTATTTAGCAATCACATTGCCAAGATTTTTTGTTTGCAATGAAGCTGTATAACAATATAATATGTAAAAAAAAGTGTACAGTGGCTTCATAAAATAATTAAACATTAACAAAAAAAGAAAACACACCTGATGCACACTGTTTTTTTTGTGTGTGTTGTTAATTAAAGTGATAGTTCACCCAAAATGAATCTGCATTCAGCAGAAGAAAGAAATTCATACAGATCCATATTGGACCTGTATGCACCATCTTTCTAATACGCTGATTTGCTGCTCAAGAAAAATTTACTGTTATTATCAATGTTAAAAACAGTTATGCTGCTAAATATTTTTGTGGAAACTTTTTTTTTCCAGAATGAATAGAATGTTTAAAAGAATAGCATTTATTTGAAATAGAAAACTTTTGCAAAAGTCTTTACTATCAATTTTGCTCATTTTAATTAGTCCTTGTGGAATAAACCATTAATTTATAATTTATAAATATCATTTATATATAATATAAGCTATATTTAATAATCTATAGGCCCAGAATGGACAACTGCTGCAGTATTCACTTATGGTATCATTTGGAACGCAGTAGATACAGCTCAAATCTTTTATGACTTTTCCAGTAAAATACAAAGTCTATACACGTTTTTAAACTTTCTACTGTAACAACAACAGTATAACGATAATTGGAAGAAAAATGGCTGCACGAGCCAAAAGTTCACGAGGAAGAAACTTACTTGAAAGACTTTTGTCCCATATGCAGTGAAAGTGGAGCTGTCAGGGCACTGTGTGCAGCACACCTTCAAAAACTAGGGAATGTTGGTCCCGCCCCTTAGATCATTGATTGGTTCAAAGTTTCAACGCTCACACACCCGTGTCCCCCCGCCCTTCCCAGAAACGCACTCCAGTCACTCCTAATCACTGTCAACTCTCAACGGCCGTGATTGAGAGCGTCCCACGACTACAAACAATTGTCTTCTATTTTCATGAGAAGTTTGGAGTTGTTGTCAAACTTGGACCTTATAAACCAACACTGGATTTACATTTGAAGAAAAAGAAGTTATTTTTTATGTCAGCGTAAAGTGGAATACTTGTCAAATCTTTACAAGGAAATACTAAACGGCACAAGGAATCGCAAGAATGTTTCTTTATGAACTACGTCAACATATGTTTTGTAACATTATAAACTAAAACATGCAGCAACTTGTTGCATTTAGTAAGTAGAACATGTCTCTCTTGTGAAGCCTTCAGAGTTCCTAACGACTTGGGAATTGTTTCTCTTCTATCCCAGTTAAGTTCTGCTGCTGGATTTTACTCAACTGAATCTCATATCAGTTTAAAGTCGTTTCATCCGCGGCCCACAAGGGCTTGGTCGACTTCAGTCATGAACGTGCCAAGGTGCTCTGGAGTTTGCTCTATGATGAGACTTCTGGCGCTGTTTATACATGTTTTGTCAACGACAGCAAAGAGACACGTTGTATACTGGAACTCTACAAACACACGGTAAGTTCACGATTACTTTTAATTCTTACTCATTGACTGTTTCCTATTAACCTCATTACGCAGGATTTGCGGGTGCGTTGTGCGTAAGCGCGCGGTGCTCTTCAGGAGCTCAGCCTAGTGAATGTGAGGTGACTAAGCCCAAAAACGCTCCCAGATTTGTGTTGCTTCATGTCTGCAACCTAAAACACACCTGCACCTATTAAAGGGTTTAAATGTGGTAACGTGTCCTCCCATGCCTCACTGTTTCCACCAGTCAAACTTTGATGTGTTAATCCTTAAAGGTACACTCTGTCATTTTTTTTAAATGAAAGTTTTATGCATAAAGAAATAAATGATCAGCGTTATAAGTTAACACAAATTATGTGCAATTACATGAGATGAAGATTAAGAAGCTTAAAAAAAGCTATTTTTGTCAGAAAATAAATGTTAGATCATTAAACGGATAGTTCACCCAAAAATGAAAATTACCCCATGTTTAACTCTTTATACTTTTGTAATGGATGGATGCACTTTTTTTGGGCTTCAAATGTTGGGCAGCCATTCACTGCCATTATAATGCTTGGATTAGCCAGGACATTTTTTTGTTTTTTTGATTGTATTCGTCTGAGAGAAGAATGTCATATACACCTAGGATGGCTTTTAGGGTGAGTAAATTTATTTTAAATATATTTTTGGCTGAACTATCCCTTTGAAGTGTGGAAAAACAGTTCCCCACATGTGAATATGCCTACTTTCCTATTATATGGTATGTTACATTATTAGTAGTTTTGAATACACAATATTTATAAATCCGTATGCAAAATATTGCCAGATGACTGAGATTCTGAAGTGCGCACCCATTGGACAATTTCTATTCTAAGCCTTGGTCTAAGGAACTTGATGTGTTTCGACTGCAGGGATCAGGGTCTAAATGAAGTTCCAGGTAAAAATGTCCCCCTCAGAAAGTCCCTGCTCGCGAGGTAGTACTTTTTCAAAGTTCAGAAACTTTTGGGGGTGGGACTTGGGTACTAAACATGCTGATTGGTGTTAGTTCACGCAGCATTTTGATTGGTTGACTATTTCAACCACCATTTTTAAAAGTATGTTGCGGTTATTTGCTATTGGAATCAACAATGGAGTTTAAAAAATGACAGATGGACTGATGACGAGGTTCAGGCTTTAGCTTATATGCGGAAGATGAAATCCAGAGGACTAATTCACCAGATTTATTTGCCTAATCTTCACGGTACTTTAGACTGATGGAAACGCAGACAGCAACAGGTCTGGTGGAAAAAAGTTCTTCGGAAAAAAGATCCTGAGATCCTGTAATTTCGATGGAAACGCGGCTCTATATGATGCCATGGGAGAGTTTTGTCATATTCATTAATGACAGGGAATGGCGATGCAGCTGAGGTTGTAGGTCAGATATGGAGGATGTAGTAAATCCAGATTTTATTCATACTTCATGCATGCTTACTGTACATACTTTTAGTTTTAAAATAGCCAAAGAATTTCTTCATCAAATGCAGAGTACTCTCTCACAGTGTGAGATTTCCAGTGGGGTTATTGTTAACTAAAACTAATAAAAAATAGTTTTTGTTAATTGAAATAAAGCTGAAATAAAATCCAAATATTAGATTAGAAACTTCAAGTTTAATAACTAAAAAGAAAATAAGAAATGTTGCCGTGGCAACTAACTGAAATGAAAGAAGTTTATTAAATTAAAGCTGAATAAAAATAAAAAAAACACTTAAGAATAGTAAATAAATAATACTAAATTAACACTGGCGATTTCAGACTCTGCAAATTAGATTGAATGTCCATTTATATGGATGTTTGTAGAATGAGACTGGGGAAAACAAACAAAGACGATCAAAACAAAAGATAAACAAACAGCTTCGGTGTGAAGCGGCAGCACTTAGTAATTATCTTGTGTATCTGTGTTCCAATTTCATTAATTGGGATCAAGGGTCAGAGCTTTTGTATCTGTTGAAAGGGGAATCAGCTATATGCTGTAAAATCCAATGCCCTCCAGCTCCTTACAGTCTGGTGAACAATTTCTCTAGGTTTGATCAATTAGTGCTGAACGTAGCACTAATTAAATAAATCAATGTTAATGATGTGTGCAAATCAGCTCTCTTCCTGTAGTGCCACAGATCTGTCCTCTGTCTTGCTCTATAATAGTTTAATTGGTGTCATTTGTTAGACTGATGGCACGCTCACCTGCCACTCCAGGTGTTATCTCTGTCTGGATTGGCTGCTTGAGTTTAGGACAGCCTGGAGGGCCAGCTGTGCTCCGCCCCTCTCGGAACTACTCGGACATGGGAAGCTCTCCATATGGACGTGTTTTTCAGCGACAGGCCTCATGTAGTGACACGCAAATAGTTAAAAAGCTTGAATCTAGTTTCTTTGTCATGGCTCATTAATTTCTCATCAGAGAAAGTTTTACAGATTTGTTGTCTGGCATGCAGTTTATTATTCATATGGTAGAGAGATCATTTTCTCTTAGCTTGTGGGCTCACTGACGTACACAAACCGACACTTACAGCCAAGGTTGGTGTGTAGTCGTGTTTAGTCTTGTCATGCAGTGTTGTGGTTTATTAACACAGATTTAGGTAAAGGCATCTGCAGACTAAACATCAACTCCCTTGCTTCAACGGTTCTCCAGTGCTGCAAACAATGAACACATTGCACAGACATTGATTTTCTGTTTACACCAAATGCAAGTGCAATATAACCAGATTAATGAGGCTTGGTTTTGGATACATGAGAGCTGCAAGGTAGTCATGCAATTTTTCATCACATCAATACTTTGGAAAGTGTGAGAAACAAGACTTTTGGGTTTGTCAAGCTGTGTCTGATATATTATTATATATATATATATATATATATATATATATATATATATTATATTTTTCCTCCTCCTTAATCTCCACTCCTGCCTTTCAGTTGTAACTGAGCTGTGAACTGCTGTAAGAAACTTGTTGCTTTTCGTTTATCAGTTGACGTTTTAGATGGCCTGCCAGGTGGATAAGGTTAATAACGTGTGCTTTGCTCTTATCTGTCATGCTCTCTCTGCTCGCCCTTTTATTTCCTCATGTTTTCTTGTGATCTTAAAGGGATAGTTCACCCAAAAATGAAAATTTGATTTACTCACCCTCAAGTCATCCTAGGTGTATATGACATTCTTCTTTCAGACGAATATAATCAGAGTTATATATAAAAATATCCTGGCTCTTTCAAGATTTATAATGGCAGTGACTTGTTGGGTCATTTTTGAAGTCCATAAAAATGCATCTATCCATCATATAACTGCTCCACACGGCTCCAGGGGGTTAATAAAGGCCTTCTGAAGCGAAGTGGCGGGTTTGTGTAAGAAAAATATCCATATTTAAAACTTTATAGACTAAAATAGCTAGCTTCCGGCGGTCAGCAGTACGCAAGTTTTAAATATGGAAATATTCGTCTTAAAGAAGAATGTCACCTAGGATGACTTGAGGGTGAGTAAATCATGGGCTAATTTTCATTTTTGGGTGAGATATCCCTTTAATCAAAAAGTTTGAAACCTGATGCAATGGCATACATTGGAGCTTTCTGACTTAACTTACCCACATTCACCCACTAGGGATGTGACGGTGAGGAAATTTTCCCACCGGTTAATCGACGCATGACAACACCGGTAACACTGGCAACACCGACTATTGCAGCAAGCCTATCACCCACTCTTTTGTTCCTTCTGTGGAACACCAAAAGAGATATAGAGAGCCTATATAACAATTATTATTAGATAGAAAAATGTTGCCTTGGCAACTGAAACAAGTTGAACTCAAAATGACTGAAATTAAGCTTTATTTTTAAGGCCCCCTGTGGTGAAAATAATTTTTTAATGTTGTTTATATGTCTATGTGGTGTTTTTAATATGCTTTCAGACAAACCATGTGCAAATTCATGTGTCAACACCATTGCTGAGTATTTTCTCCCTGAAAGTCCAATGAACCAAAGACGGTCTCAAAAACGTGGTTTAAAATCGCTGGTGTTTCTGACGTCACAAACTACCTTGTAACCAATAATGCCAAATGTGTTGACGTCTTTAGGATATCATCATTACTATGCTGTGACGCAGTGGAGTCTCAAAATTATTGTGGAATAATTTTTCTGTTGATATAAAAAATCGTGTACATTTAGCAATATAGCAGGTGAATTATGTATATGATGTATATTACGGTTATAATGAACTATATGCCTTTCTCCACTGACGTTCTAAGTTGTTCAAAGCGTTTCTAAGGATGCTGATTTTTAGAAGGCAGACTGAGATGGCGAACAGGAGCGTAGTTTGTTTAACATTAGCAACGCATTATTAGCTGTTTGATAACGTAGTCAAGCAAAAGGCTAATCATATTAATTACCGTTATGTGTCTGACGTTGTAAAGAGTGATTACTTTGTGCAGCGTTTATTACAGTATCTTGAGTAAAAGTTGACCGAGTGGGTCTCTGAGCTGGTGGGAGTGAGTGGAGGCAGGGCTAATTTACATGTTAATGGATCTGCATA
The DNA here is from genome assembly GCA_039654625.1 of Rhinogobio ventralis. Taxonomy (NCBI): domain Eukaryota; kingdom Metazoa; phylum Chordata; class Actinopteri; order Cypriniformes; family Gobionidae; genus Rhinogobio; species Rhinogobio ventralis. The sequence goes on from CM077201.1 coordinate 21,180,088, forward strand.
TACTAAATGAAGCAAGGGTGTACAGTTACATTCAAGCTATTTTAAGGCATGAAGAATTTTTTCCACAGGAAAAAACATTTAAATGTAATTTTGGTGATCAAAGATGCGTTTTAAGGGATAAAATTATTGACTACAGGGGGGCATTTTTAGAAATATTAAAAAACAAAAACTGATAAAAACAAACAAAATGACAAACTTCAACTAAAATTAAAATAAATACTGGAAATTTGACAATAAAATCAAATTTTACATATTAATAAATACTATAATAGTATACACATAATACTAAAATAGCATCGATTCATTGATCTTCCCCTCTAGTTGGCTGTTGATTGCTGTGACTCAATCATAGAGTCTGTCAACAGAACACAAGGTCTGTGAATGAATCATTTAGACCTGTTCCATGAACTGGATCAGCTACTGTAATTCATTGAAAAGATTCATTGGACATTCTTGTGCCAAGGAGAGCTGCACTGATGAGATTTTCAGTGAATAAGTCCATTTTATTATGTTCGTAACACAAATCTATTGTATCTTCAGAAGACTTGGAATATAGTATGGATGGACCACTTTTGTGATGCTTTTGCAGCATTTTTTGAAACCTGAAAGCTTAATTTTTCATTCCTTGTAACTGTATGGAAAAGTGCGACTGGTGCATTCTTCAGAATATCTCCAGAGAAGAAAGTCATGCAGGTTTGGAGCGACATGAGTAAATGACAACAGAACCTTCATACATCAGTGATATTAAACCTCTGCATTGTACAAATTCAACTTACCTTTAATATCTGTTATGTGTATGTGTGTGTATTCATCTCTTGTATGTGAGTCACTTACTCAACAAGTTCGAGCACATTTCTAATACTTTTGAAATACCAAGTGCCTCATTCTCAACACCTCCCTTTTATCTCTCACAGCTACATGTTTTACTGCAAAAAACAGTATTTCTTTTAATTGCAAATTTTTTAAATTAACCATTAATTAATACCCAAGGAACTTTGAATAATTTCAATTGCGTTTGTGCATAATGGAGGATTGTGTGTTTGCATGAGTGTTAATTCATGTGTACAAATGCACATCAACCCCCCATACACGCAACCCAAATACAACAAAGTGCGTTTTCTCCTTGTTTCAACAGCGAGAGGTGGGATCGGACATCTTAGGCAGCACGGGGGCGGACGCACCCATGCGCATGCAAATTTAAATTAAAGCTTGAAGATCAACTGTAATTTTGCTCAATCAGGGCTGTCGTGATTGGACCCCTAAGCACGTCTCGTGCTTGGCGAGGACTTTCACAATTTTCGGATAATCTCCCTACTACTTCTATAAATCATTAGCTACGAGAACCTGTGAACTGTAATCAACAAACCTACTCAGAAATAATCACACTCGGGCTCGCATTCAGAAGGAAGCAAGAAAGTGAACTCCCTGCTGCTTTCACTTGCTTGCCGGTTATTATGTGGTTGACTGTATAGCTTAATGCATCATAGTGGATTGTATAATTATCCATATGAGTGGAACTATATTTACTGCATGTTTGTTTTCGTCTGTCCTGCCCAGCGTCTGCCCGTAACCTTCAGCAATCTGCAACACATTGTCATGAACAGGCATTTCCCGATAATGTAGATGACCTAAGAAATAGTTAGGCTGCATAAATCAAAAGAAAATGTTGCGAAAACAGGAAATATTCCTCAACCTTGTACTCAACAACCTCAACTATGTCCTTATCACATTTTTCCCTGCTGTGTAATTATGAAATATGTTCAGAGAAACATGCCCTCGCGCTGCTAGATATAGCCTCTGCTTTTTAATTCTCATGTAACTTTTTTTCATGGCACATTTTCTTTTCTTTGTATCGCAATATTTGGCTTACACGTGCCTGAAAACTTACTTTTGAAATTGCTAAATTCGTAACTGTGCATCTTTCAGGAGATGTTCCTTTTTCTTTAGTGGTCTCCTATCAGCCTGTACTGTAAAGGCCACCTGGCCCAGTGGGCATGAAGAGATTTTGGAGGTTCATAGAGGGACTTTACAGACAGGATCTGTCCTATGGCTTGTTCCCGATTCGCTGAGGTCCAATCGGCTTCTTTGAAGAAGTCCCAGCCGATATAAGTTGATGGACTGAGCATGAAATGGATATAATCTTATAAAACGGGTCTTGAGCAGTGGAATTTGGCCAGACCTGGTAGGGATAACCTTTCAGTCTACCTTGAAGAAATTCATATTCTGTCATCTGTTTAATATTGTAATTTAGTGATTATATGAGTTATAGATTTCTCTGTGTGATTGTGCAGGACCGGCTTCCCAGCCGTCCCGCTGCACACAGCAAAGAGAGAGTTTCCATATTTTCTGCCTTGCCTGGATATTTGGCTAATACCCACCATACAGATGTTATCAGCAAGTACACTCCATTATCTCACACCTCCACATTGGCCAATAGCTCTTCTCTCAGCGTGACCACATCAGTATCACTCACCAGTTCCCTATCCTTTGCATGCCTGGTTTTGTGCACACGTGTATGCGCATGCATTCTCCGTTGTGTTATTAGAGTATGTTGCCAGTTTGTATGCCAGCCAGTGGCCTGAATGTGTCTTTTGGGAGATAAAATGAAGTTTTAAGTTTAATTTGTAAATTCATATTCCTGGTGTCTCAAGAAATGGGTTGATATTTGTTAAAGGATTTTTGGAGCCACACAGTGTATTTTGACTTATAAGCAATTTGTGTACTTGTGCCAAGACAAAACAGCCACTTGCTCCATAAATGAAATATTTAGGAGCTAAATTACTTTTTTAGTTGCCAAATTATAGAATTGCTTTTGATATACTTGGTTGTTCTGAAACTCTTCAGGTCATTGAGTGCTTCTTAATTTATCTTCTAACAATAGTCACTGTTAAGTGCTGTGATGAAGGGACATTGTAATATAAAGATTAGATTATGGTGATTTAACTTACATTAACTATAATTGTAGTTGTGTTTGGTGTACTTTTTCCAATTTGATGATGTTACTCTTGTGATCCTGATTTTATTTGCCTTATAAAAATCAAAAAAACATATTTGGTAAAACTAGATGTCTGACTTGATGGTTCCAACATGTCGAACTTTTACTTAACAACTGGACCTTTTTGTAATATATATATATATATGAATCAGACTCACTCACTTAGTGAATCTCTCAACTGAAGATATATATATATATATATATATATATCTATCTCTTCAGTTGAGAGATTCACTAAGTGAGTGAGTCTGATTCAAATCTGTTTGAAAACTGTTTGGCTTAAAAATGTAGTAGTTCATAAGTCATGTGTTTGCGAATCACGCTGTGTTCATTGTTGCATACAGAATACACTGGAGATGATATGAGTCACAAAGATTTTAAATGGTAAAATGTTTTTTTTTGGTTGCATTTGACAAAAGTGGTCTCTTTGCTTTTATAGGCCTATGCATAAAAATACATGCTTTTGACAGCATGTGGTGATTGCATTGCATGCATATTTTCACTAGGACAGGTTTTTGTAGTCATATTGTCAAGGAATGCAGGGGTGGATATGGCCATGGTTGAGGATTCATTACTGAAAACAGTGTTTTCTTCCTTTTCACTGGACTTAACCTCGGGGTGCCCTCTTGAAAATTCCTCCAACTCAGTACCTGCGCCAACACTTCAGCAGGCAAACTGAATTATTGTGGGATATGTGGGTTTTACTGTGTTTGTGCAATCGTATTAGCCTGGCTGGGAGATATTGCGTTTCTAGCATTGCCTGTTGTAAGGCATCAAATGTGGACCGGAAATCTTATTGTTTTGGCTTTCAATATTACACATGCAGAATTGTTTAAAGGAAAAGCTACTTTCTCTAGGGAAACACGTGCACACACACATAGCTTTCTATCCTGTGTAGGATGTGAAGGATGCTCTCTCTTGTTGAGACTTTGATCTTGTGTGGTGTCCCCTTTTTGCTTCTAATGGACATGTATTATCCGAGAGAGAGGGAGAGAAGGGCCCTGGCCTGACATACCGTTTAAACTAGACCTTATATAGACCTGTGCCGGCTAGTGATGTCTGTCTGAGAAATTCCGACACTTTCAATTCCTCTTTTTCCTCCTCACTCATTTTCCATTTTCTTTGTGTTGTTTTAATGTATCTGCATGAGCATATTTAAATTATACACATTTTGAGGTCAGTCATTTTTTTTAAAGTAATACTTTTATTCAGCAAGAATGCATTAAAATGAAAAAAAGTGACTTTGTAAAGACTCTGTTACAAACAAATGCTGTCCTTTTGAATTTTCTATTTGTCAAAGAATCCTGAAAAAATGTATCACAATTTCCAATTTCTAAGTAATGTTTTCAGACTTGATAATAATAAGAAAAGTTACTTGAGCACTAAATCAGCATATTAGAAAGATTTCTGAAGGATCATGTGACTGAAGACTGGAGTAATGATGCTGAATATTCAGCTTTGCCATCACAGGAATAAATTACATTTTAAAGGGTTAGTTCACCCAAAAATGAAAATTCTGTCATTAATTACTCACCCTCATGTCATTCCAAACCCGTAAGACCTTCGTTCATCTTCGGAACACAAATTAAGATTTTTTTAATGAAATCTGAGAGCTCTCTGACCCCTCCATAGACAGCAATTTAATGAACACTTTCAAGGCCCAGAAAGGTAGGAAAGACATCATTAAAATAGTCCATGTGACTCCAGTGGTTTAACTTTAATTTTATGAAGCATTAAGAATACTTTTTGTCTGCAAAAACAAACAAAAATAGCAACTTTAGCAAGTCGGTGTCAGTCTCCAGCGCAGTAAATACTGCTGTCAGAGAGCTCTCGGATTTCATCCAAAATATCTTCATTTGTGTTCTGAAGATGAACGAAGGTCTTACAGGTTTGGAACGACATGAGGGTGAGTAATTAATGACACAGTTTTCATTTTTGGGTGAACTGTCCCTTTAATTTTATTATGCTATTATGATTTTCTTCTGTGAGTTTCCCTTTTGTAATAAGTGATTTATTGTCTGCAAGAATAGTTTATTTGTTGTTTTCATTGTGAAAACTAAAGGGCTAATGATTGTTCACAAAAAGTCTTTGTAAAGTAGCCTATTAGCAATAGAAAAAGTTAATCATATACCAAACAATAGTCCAGCATTTTTAATTAGCCTTCTTACCTAGTTACTCATTAACAAAAAGCAAAACATATCACTTTTTCATTAGCTGTTATTCTGTCACAATATACCTGACTAGTAGGCTGTAAAATGTAGGTATTAGGGAAGAATAGGACAGTGTAGTGCCCAAACCCAAATTATTCAATCTTTTGTTTGTGAACAAACCTAGTGGACCTCTAGCTATCATGTTTGGGTGTTTTTTGGCTTTGTGTTGTAAACCCTCATATGCATATAGTTTATGAAGAGCCATTTGTGTTATCGTGAACACATTAACATTTGTGGTTGTCTGAAGGGTAGCAGTGTGTGTGTAAAGTGGGTGTGTGTGCTGATTTGTGGTTCAGACTCTTATCTTCCTGTCAAAACACTTCTTTTTTTATCGTAGTGTTTGATTGAGTATATAGCAATTTGCTTATCTGATTCCTGCGTTACCCTTTTAAAGTCAACAACATGAAATCAAAATTGACCCTGTTTTCATAATCAATGCATGAACTTGGTCTTATTGTGAAAGATTCATCAGTGTTCTTCCAAACAAAACAAAAAACTTCATAATCATGTCCTTCCTCTGAAACTACTTTCCTTGCTGTGGGATATTGAATAATGTTAACCAATAGCCAAATAGTGTGTCAGCCGTTTTTTTTTAGATCCAATCAATTCCCAATGAATAAATAAATAAATTCTCCTAATTTCAATCATGTTGAATACTGTCAGAAATTACAAAAGAAAGATAGAACAACATTTTACGTGGGCTTGAAGCATACATTGGTACATTGTTGACTTCGTTATTGTTATTTTATTGTACAATTCATCGTCCTTGTCTTTTTTTTATAGTCCACACACTGGCACAGCAGAACATGCTGCTAATCCACCCTTCCCTGCATCATTTCTGTCTGCATTCCCTCTCTCTGCTGAGAAGGAAAAAACATTTATGCCCATTCTGAATGAGCTGAAAGAAGGCAAGCACATTATGTAGGGATGGCAGGAAGAGAATCAACAGTTTTCAGCGCCTGCATTGGTAGGGGAGCCCCTCTGGGGAAGAAGGGGTGAGGCGAGAGGAGGAGAGAGAAAGAGGGAGACAGGGAGGAAGAGATGTCAGCAGGTATTACTATCACTGTCACTGTGCAGTCGTGGAGAGAAACACCCTCGTCATGGTTACCCTAAAGGGAGGACATTTGGGGAATAGCATCATAAAATTACCATATTGAGAGTTTTGAGTTTTGTGTACATTTCTTATATTTTCTTTTTCAGTAAGTAGGTGAAAATGTGAGCAGGTTTGGGGTGGTATTGTAGTGATCTCTAGATCCAGTATATACACTATATTGCCAAAGGTATTGGGACACCCCTCCAAATCATGAAATTCAGGTGTTCCAATCACTTCCATGGCCACAGGTGTATAAAATCAAGCACCTAGACATGCAGACTGCTTCTACAAACATTTGTGAAAGAATGGGTCACTCTCAGGAACTCAGTGAATTCAAGCGTGGTACCGTGATGGCTTGCCACCTGTGCAATAAGTGCAATAAGTCCATTTGTGAAATTTCCTCATTACGAAATATTCCACGGTCAACTGTTACTGGTATTATAACAAAGTGGAGGCAATTGGGAACAACAGCAACTCAGCCACGAAGTGGTAGGCCACGTCAAATCACAGAGCGGGGTCAGCGCATGCTGAGGCGCACAGTGCGCAGAAGTCACCAACTTTCTGCAGAGCCAATAGCTACAGACCTCCAAACTTTGTGTGGCCTTCAGATTAGCTCAAGAACAGTGTGTAAAGAGCTTCATGGAATGGGTTTCCATAGCCGAGCAGCTGCATCCAAGCCTTACATCACCAAGTGCAATGCAAAGTGTCGGATGCAGTGGTGTAAAGCGCGCCACCACTGGACTCTAGAGCAGTTGAGACGTGTTTTCTGGAGTGACGAATCACGCTTCTCTGTCTGGCAATCCGATGGACGAGTCTGAGTTTGGTGGTTGCCAGGAGAACGGTACTTGCCTGACTGCATTGTGCCAAGTGTAAAGTTTGGTGGAGGGGGGATTATAGTGTGGGGTTGTTCTTCAGGGGTTGGGCTTGGCCCCTTAGTTCCAGTGAAAGGAACTCTTAATGCTTCAGCATACCAAGACATTTTTGATAATTTCATGCTTCCAACTTTGTGGGAACAGTTTGGGGATGGCCCCTTCCTATTCCAACATGACTGTGCACCAGTGCACAAAGCAAGGTCCATAAAGACATGGATGAGCGAGTTTGATGTGGAGGAACTTGACTGGCCTGCACCTCAACCTGATAGAACACCTTTGGAATGAATTAGAGCGGAGACTGCGAGCCAGGCCTTCTCGTCCAACATCAGTGTCTGACCTCACAAATGCGCTTCTAGAAGAATGGTCAAAAATTCTCATAAACACACTCCTAAACCTTGTGGAAAGCCTTCCCAGAAGAGTTGAAGCTGTTATAGCTGCAAAAAGTGGTCCAACTCCATATTAAACCCTACGGATTAAGAATGGGATGTCATTTAAAGTTCACGTGCATGTAAAGGCAGGCGTCCCAAAACTTTTGGCAATATAGTGTATTTATCTATATTTTATAGATGGCACACGTAGATCTCCAAGATGTCTTTTAAAGAGAGCTTCATCTGGAAAACATCTGTTGTGTACAAACATCTGATAAATATCTTTAAAAAAGCAGTTTTACATGCATTCTAAATCATAAACCTCTTAACAACATATTGTGTGTGTGGTCTTTTGTTGATCAATAAAAAAAATTTAATGACATGATATACCAATTTATTAGAGAAATGAATCTCCTATCAATATTTGCTGATAAAATAAATATTCGCCCAAATATAATAATTCAAACACTAAACTATTGTGACAGATAAGCAAAGCAGTGAAATAGACAGTGACTTTAAAAGTCAATATATTATTAAAATAAAAAATATAGAACATAAATCGATAAATGTATATATATATATAAAACAGCAAAAGAGTTATCTACTTTAAAACAATGCACTAATTTGAACTTTCTATATGTATGACTCGTTTCACTGTGATAGGCGTGAACTTTGTGTGTTAAAATGTATGTTATTGTTTTTTTATACATATTTTGTCCGACGGCGACTTTTGTTTTTGTATATTGGGGTGTGTGTGGGGTGTCTATTCTTTCTCTGTTTATGAGTGCTGTAGGAGTGTAGCAGATACCTGTACAAGGGTCTAGAGTGGCATGCATGGAATGCTGGTTTCTTGCGCTTTACTCTACTCTAATGCTCTCAGTGGCAAAGCCATGTGTGCCGGGGTTCAGCTTGTGTGCACATGCAGTTCTGGGTGTGTTCTTCTGATAGACGGGTTTTGATAACCGTTTCAGATCCTCAAACCGACAGCTCACGATTCTCCGGTTATTAAACAGATCTGTCCTCTCTGTTGAAGCAGAGCACAATCAAAACAAACCAGTGATGATGACTGGGTCCAATTCATCAAGCAGGTCTGGCGGTTAGTGTCTGGAACACACTGAACAGATTTCCTGCAGAGCCCCCTGTACCGTTTCTCATATGGTTGGCAGCTTGGCCATTATTATTGTGCAGACTCTTGGGTCAAATGCATTTTTTTCCCCCTGAAATTTAATTTATAGACAGATATGTATCTGAGACTGTACAGAAAGATACTACCACTATTAGCCATCCTGAGATTGCAGTTTATTAAAATCTTCTTTGCGCACATATAAAAGTAGTTTTGTAAGTATTTATTTATTTATTTATTTATTTATTTGAAAATTCTTTATCATTATGATGCTTGTAAAATGGGGCATAGCATTATATTTACAAATTATGAAAGTATATTCATCCCACCACACTATTATTAAAAGACTATCAATTCCCATGCATCAAGTGTCACACACCATTTGAATCCTCCTTATGTTCCTGCTTATAAGTATGAGGTGGCAGCTGTACTTGTATTGAAGATGCTCCTTCTGATGGTTTTGCAATGTTATCTGAAAAGACGGCATCAGACTCTCTCATTGTTCTAGCTGTAGCTGCTTGTCTGTAATCCTAAATTAAGTGGATAATTCGCTCTCTGCATGGGGCATGGGAGAAGCCATGGCTACACAACATGTGTCCTCCTTGAACCCACCCTTGCCCTGCCTCCCCCATGGCTCGGCTGTTGTTTAGTATTGTGTGGGCTGCTTAAAAGAGTTTTGTACTTGAAGTGCGTCGTCCTGTTTACAGACAGCTAATGGTGGCCCTGGTGCTTCACTTCAGCCAGCTGCTTCTGACTGCTTCTGGCTTTGAGACTGAGTTTGAGACCTTCTAATGTAAAAAAAAAAAAAAAAAAAATACTGTGTGTGTATATTATATATCATATTAATGATATATATGTGTATATGTATGTTTATATGTGTGTATATATATATTATATTATAGTATAGTATAGTATAGTATAGTATAGTATAGTATAGTGTGTGCGTGTGCGTGTGCGTGTGCGTGTGCGTGTGCATGTGTATATGTGTATATATTAGGGGTGTAACGGTACACGTATTCGTACCGAACTGTTTCGGTACAGGGCTTCCAGTACGGTGCATGTGTGTACCGAACGGTTCCGAATGCAATCTTTAACAGTTAACAGTAGGCTTGTTTTAAGCGCGGAACATATTTCAATGTTCCCACACGAACATATTAAGTATTCTGTCCATTTTATCACTAAATTCAAACGATAAATGCCATTTTGACACTCTTTAATGTGACGTGACTGATCACTGTATAGGCGCGTCAGTTCAAGATGAACTTTCACTAAATATATGCATATATTAGCCTATATTAATTATATTCTACTTAACCTGTTAGTGATGTCTTGATTATTTAATGTATGTTTAAATAAATCTGTCATGAAAATGACAGACACTGTATAAATGATTATATTTTAACAACGAATTGGAGAAAAAACATAATTTTATAATTAGATTTAGAAGTTAATGCAAAAACTGCCTTATGTGAAGTTTACATGTTTGCATACAATGTGTTATTTGAGTGTTGATTATATCTAAAAATATATAGCAACTGAATGTAGGCTAATAGTTTGGGCTCTGTCTTTTAATATTATAGTAATGTGCAAGTAAGGGCTCCCTATATCGTTTACAGCATTATCTTTAAGAAACTTTTAGTTATGATTGAATTAATTTATGGACAGACAATTTTTTTTCTGTAAACCACTGTTTAATAAAAATAAATAAAAGGCAATTTTGTAAAACAGCTGTACCGAACGGTGACTTCAAAAACAAGGTACGTACAGAACCGTCAGTTTTGTGCACCGTTACACACACACACACACACACACACACACACACACACACACACACACACACACAAAAATTTTAATAAAGTGCAGTAAACAGTAAAACTACTTGTGCTACAAAATAGTGTTTAATTTAAAATGTCACTTTGCAATATCTAGTAGTTAACAATCTGTTTTTGTACAGCTAAAATAATGTGGATTAATTTAAATTAATTTATAATTTTATTTTAGTTGTAATATTATGTAATTTATTATTTTTATCATACATTATATTTGTATTTATTATTTTTCGTTTTATTATTTTCATTTTATCATTTTTAATTGTATTATTATTTATTATTATTATTATTATTATTAATAATAATAATAATAATAATCATCATCATCATACTAGATACTAGATTTATGCTTTTTATATTTATTTCATTTACTTTTTTAATTTATTTGTATTTTTTAATTTAATCACTTAAATGTTTTTTATTTATTATTTTCATTTAAAATCTTTTTATTGCTTGACTTCTTTTCTACCTTTTATCAGATCTTAAGATTATGCTTTGCCTTTTTTTGGTAATTGTTTTCAGTTTCTCTTTTGTTTCACAGAAGACTAATCTGTGGTTTGGGTTCTTGAGTTTTGTTTGGGGTGTTTTTAAGCCTTTTGTACCATGTGTGCCTAATGTAGGCTGTGGATGCTGCTTTTTGTATGGAGCGAGTTCTGCTCTTTGTGCGGCTGAGGCCTTTGTGACCTGATCATGTTCAGAGGTGCTTGGCTCTCCTCCGGCTCTCTGCCTGGCCACCGCACCACAAATCTCAGGGCTGCCAAGCACCAGCACTCTTTCATGCCCTTTCAGCTCAGAAAAAAACCAATCTGAATTTGAATTTGAAACGTTTTGACAGAGAAAGATGGAGAGGAGGGGCTGAGGGAGAGATAGAGAAGGTTACCAGGAGAGAATGGGATGAGAGGGAAGGAGCAGCAAAAGAGAGGGAGAGAGAGAGAGAGAGAGAGAGAGAGAGGGAGAGGGAGTGTAAAAGAGAAAGGGCAGTTTTGTCCCATGAGATTACAATGCAGTGACCGTGAAAGTGCTTAAATAAACAGTGTGTGAGAGAGGAAGAGCCAGAGGAGGAGAGACGGGCACTGGGAAATGGAGACGAGCGAGAGGAAGGGAAGGAAGAGAGAGAGAGAGCGAGACAGAAAATTGTTGACAAGGAAAGGAAGTGAGTCTAGTGAGTGGTGGAGGGAAGTGGAGGATGAAGGAAGGGACGACAGAACTTTATTAAAAAGCTACAAATTGCACAAACGAGAATGAGTGAGAGAGATGAGAGGACCAGTGGAGATGGATCCCTCCTCCACTTCAGGATGATAATCCCTCACGTCTTCTGTGCCGGGCTCTCTAGGTTAGTAATAGAAAAAGAAAAGATGGAGCTTGGTATCTTTGACACTGTGTCCTAAATAAGACGTGATGTTATAAAGCCATTTAAAGGTTCTGTCTCTTCCAAATCTAATCTAAAAAACATCCCGCAATGTGAAACACCTAGGCCTCGTTTAGATTAAGCCAGGATTAGGCCTTAGTTCAGTTAGGACATTTAAGTAGCTTTTATAAATTTTCCTTAGGAAAAAAAAGCATTATTGGTGTGCATCTTGAGACAAAACAATGACACGTTACAGTCTTTACACTTCAAAAGTGAGCATTGAAATTTGTGTCATTTAGAGTAGTTTGACAGTACGATATACCATAATTCTGCTTTAACTCGCCCACTAACAACCACTGAGACTTTCACATTCATCTGAAGCAGGAAAGACAATTAGTACCCAAAAGAGCTCAATGTTCCTGTATGCAAGTGCGCACACATGAGAAAGATGGCAGGACTCAACTTTTACAGTTTCTAAAGAAATATGAGTGCTATTTACTTGTGCAAGAGCCTTAGCCATGATGCTAAGCTATTTGCCAGGGCGTTGCTATGTGGTTGCTAGGGTGTTGATAGGATGATTGCTAATGGCATGTCAAAAGAGCCCATTGAGTTTCTTGATATTCTGGTCCCTACATATGACTCCGTTCCCTCCATCAATGTCAGTTTAGAACATTAGCAGTTACAGAGCAAGAAGAGGAGGAATACAGAGCTGGAAAAGGTAAGGAACAAGCAAGTTGTTGCTTTACAGGTGGACCTCTAATGAGTAAATGGACCAGCATGAGAAAGAGAGAGAGCAAGAGAGAGGGACGTGTGCAGGAAAGAGAGGCAGAAAGAGGCAAGAGTTCCTAGCCTATCAAAACTGTGACCCACTTTCGCAATGATGGATGCCCAAAGCCAGCTCAGATTTATCGTTATTGCTTATTTGCTTAGCAGGCGCCCTTTTCAGTGCGGAGCGAGGTTGAACACTGGAGCATGTAACTCCGGTGGCTGCTTGCCCTAACCCACTTACTGACGACAGCTGGGCCTGCAGACCAAAGAGGGGCTTGTGCGCCGCAGACCACTACAGCTGCCACAACGGCAGACACCTGTCTCTGAATGCACTTTACTTTGTGTGTGCGCGCTTTCCTTTCTTCATTCCTTTCGTCATCTTTCCAGACCGTTCAAAGATCCCCCCCCCCCTAACGGCTGTACGGTAGCTAAAGGAGGAAGTTGTATTTAAAGCGAAGGCAAAAAGGGTTTTAAAACAGCCAGAACCATCATTAGTGTGAGGTTTGGAAGTTTCGATGGAGGAAAGGGTGGGGCGCACAGGGCCTGGCGTAGCTCCCGGCTCCAGATTGGCTGACTCCCAGACCACTGCACCTTTGGCCTTACATACCCCCTGACACCCACATGCACAGATTCACATATGTTCATGTGCCCAAACCCATTATAATGAATATATGACGCCTTACATCTAGGGCCCTATGATTTCTGTGATGCAGAAAAAGCATACAGCATACATCTCTGGCATGAAATGAAATTTACTGTATTACACAACACATCACAGAATTTGGCAACATTTGTTTGATTACCACCATGTTTGATGACAAATTTGAAGTAAATCATAAAACACAGAATCCAGAAAAATTCAAACGGATAACACAGGATTTCTGAAAAATGAAATTAATTGGGCACAATTATTGATTTACAATTTTAATAAATTATTAAATTGTTAAAGTTGTATGAATTCAAATGATGAGACATCCTTTTTGATTAAAATTTAATTAAACCATTAAAACAGAATCCAGAAAAATGACAACAGAAAAAAAATAAATAAAACACCCTAAACAGGTATCATAAAATCAATAAAGCCCAAAGTATACTTCGGCCGTCCGCATTCTGCGACGGTCCACACACTGTCTGTGTGACGTAATTTTCGGCATCAGGAGAGTCTGCGGACATCCGTGCACACTGCCCATGTGCAGCGCAATTTTTGTGTCCGCGTGGACGGTGCGCATATAGCAGCGCATGTGCGAGTGAATTGAACGCTTGAAAAGTATACTTTGAAAGGCTTGCACGCTCAATTGTGCACAAGATGGAGCAGAATGCAGAAAAAAGTATACCTGGGTTCACCCAAAAATACATTTCTGTCAATATTTACTCATTCCAAACCTATTTGGATTTTTTTTTTTTTTTTTTTGGTCTGTTGTTTTTTGTCCATGCTCTGAAAGTCAATGCGGTCTATTGTAGTTTTGTTTTGGACGACATTAGTCTCAGCCTCAGATGTTGAGCCCATGGACTTCCTACACTCCAATTACTGAATGTCTGTTGCATATGGCACGTTAAATTGGAAACACTTTCATAAGGGCAAAAGTCTAAATCTGATTCGCTGTCCTCTACAGACTGCCAGCCAGGAAACAACAGCCATTTTTTCAAGTTCTGGGACTTCAGCAATGAATGCTTCAGATGAGCAACTAAACAGTCTGGTTTCGCTGTCGGGCGGAAACCTTGTATTTCCAAAACCGCTACTTTTCAGGAAATGGAAAATAATTAAACTACAGCGCTGTCATATTGTGGCTTTTTATATGGTCGGACACTTGCATATGTCATCAGGGGCAGACTAGGGCAAAAAAGTGGCCCTGGACTTTCTGGCACAAAGCGGCCCATCGCACCCGGTCCGCAACACATCTCACCATAAACCCACCAGCTCATTATGCACATGGCAATTTTAAACACCACTTACTAACATAAAAATATAAATGCTATTTATACCGAAATATAAATATTTTTTTTTTATTATTGAAATTCTTATCATTAACATTTAATGAATGACTGGCATACTACTTTAGGTTATAATTTGTCTTTCCTAGTGCCCATGGCAAATGGTAAATGTATATATTATTAGAATTAATTAGACTTAGAATGTAGTGCAGAATGCTATGGACTGTTTATGGTGCCTTTCTAGTGGTTATAGTAGGCTAAATGTCCTTTCAGGAGCTTGACATCTGTCATTTTATGGACTCGAGCTCCAATTGTGGAAAAGTTTAAAAATGATATTGGTCCTGGAGTATTTTTTTATGAAATATACAGCATATTAGAATGATTTCTGAAGGATCATGTGAAACTGAAGACTTGAGTAATGATGCTGAAAATTCAGCTTTGATCACAGGAATAAATTACTCTATATTCACAGAAAACGGATTGTATTAATATTTCTTAATATTTGTGATTTTACTGTATTTTTTAATCTGATAAATTCAGCCTTTTTCTTTCAAAAACATTTAAAAAGTCTTAATTATTTCAAACTTTTGATTGCCAGTGTGTAAAATAATGCATGTGAACTAACTAGCAAATTATATATTTATTTTAGTATATGACATTACTTGAATATGGAAGTTGCCAGTTTTACCATGTTTTAGTGTAGGCCTAAGTTTGAGAATTATACTTTGAGTTTTATGAATCATTTTCAAATGATTGTGAAATTACTGAAGAAAGCCTGGAAAAAAGATACACCATATGCTGAAAACCGCTTAACCACTTAATGTTTCTTTGTGCATTGTGTGAAGAATGACGTAAATGGTATTTGAAAAGGTCAGCAGTAGTTTGCATCCGCCGGTCTGTTATTTTAGTTTATTTTATTTTTATACACCCCTGAACATGACAAAATGTGAATGGTCTCTTTACATGTCCCAGGCCTTATGTCACATCAGGCAAAGGTCTGGCTACATGTGAATAGGACCCCGTTGACTTTCATTGTACAACCAAGAATGGTTCAAAATATGATCTTTTGTGTTCTGCAGAAGAAAGTCAGTCATACTGGTTTGAAGTGGCATGAAGGGTTGTCAGGATTATCATTTTTAGGTGAACTATCCCTATAATTTGTGCACTTTCCCAAATGATACTCTCTAATTGTGGCTTTATTGTGCGTATTGTTTTATAATGAAGAAAATGAATCCATTTTCTCTTTCTTTTTTTGCTCTTGGGGTTTCTTTCACAGCCTAAAGTAGGCACTACGTTTCTTTCATGGTATTAAATGGGTGAAAAAGCCTATAAAAGAGCCTTTAAATGCTTTGGGTTATTCACTGAAAAGCTATTATTTTATGTAGGTATTAGCTTTATCTCTATTCAGCAAGAAAACCAGCCAGTGTCCACTTCAATAGTAGAGCATCAGCACCGAGGTTCGCATCGAGGCTGAGAAGGCCATTTGCAATCTTCCTCTTTCAGATCCTGACTTATGCACGCACATACACACACACACACACATATATATACACACATACACACACCATGCTAAAGTCATCCCCTCCTGTTCTTTGTAGTACTGTGGGTCCTGCTGACTCTTGGTGAAAGGGGCGCTGTGCTAACAGGCAGAAAATAGACCCGGCTCTCTGTTTGAGCTCAGACCTCAAGAGCCCGGGGCCGCACCGTTGCCCAGTGATAAACGCATTTAAAAAACAGGGGGCACACAAAGTCTTCCGGTGTCTGGCTAAATGCTAAACACCCCCCTCATTCATGCACATACACACGGTGCATTCCTTTTTAGACGCCTTTACAAACTTATCTCCTGCAGCTCTGCTGAAGAGCAGCCAACCTTCCTGCCCCAAGTGAGCCTGAGCTTCTCTATGCACAGAAACTGCTTTTCTCACACGTTACACCGCTGCATGGTGTTTACGGGAGCATGTAGGTCACTCTTAAGCATCTGCTCATAATGTATTAGCTTGAATGGATGAACGAACAAGCCTAATGAATGAATTAATTAATTGAATTAAGGAACAATGGGTCTCATTTGCTAACCAAGCTTACGCGTGTATTTGAGCGTGAAACCTGTAAGCGAACATTTTCATGCAGAAATCAAAATTCAAGCTTGTAAAGATTTATAAATTTAAATAATTTCACAAATTATTCAAAATTGACTCATGATGCCCTTAGAAATATATATGTATGGCCCCCCTCCTAAAATATAAAATATATTGTTTATGCATAAAGATTAATTTATATGTGTGATTTTTTTCAAATGTAATAAATAATTCTCTTCAGCATAATGATAAAAAAATGCAAAAGCAAATTATTAAAATATTATGTGGATAATATTGTAAATATTTGCTTTTGCAGATTTTAAATAATTGCTACAGAATAGGATTTGGTCTCAAAATAATTGTGATGCATTGTAAATGCATGCAATTTTTTTTTCTATTCTAAATTTCCTGTGGACTTCCAGCACCCTGCAATTGTTTATTCACATTTGGCTATCTTATTATTATATATTTATTTATTTTTAGCAAATATCTTATTTTATTTAGATTTTATTTCTTATTATAATTATGATTTATTTACATGAGCACTGATCTTTTAACAGACAGACCCACATTTACACATGCATTTATTAGGAAACAGAAATATGGCATTTCCAGCACTATATTTTTCACTGACCAAAAGAAATTCCCATGCGTTAGTTTTTATAAAATGCCACAGACTAACAAATACAGCTTAGCTCAGTCAGTAGCGTTTATCTTAGTCAAGTTCTCTTCAGCATAACGATAGAAATTAATTTTCTGGGGTGTAGTTACATCTTTCCATGCCACAAACGCCTTGTCCTGAAAAATGTTGAAATCAATATCTCGAATTGCTGCACCTGCAGAACAACCTTGTTCTGTCCTCGCAAAGGTAACTAAGGTAGTTGGTGCTGTTCTTTCAACTGAAATGTAACCTGCCTTATCTCACTCACAAACTTTTGTGCACTACAGTGAATACATTCCTAGCGTGAGGTTGTTTAATGTGTGCGGAAAGCCAGCACCTCACAGGAAACAAACTAAGCCCCTAACCACATGTGGCCCCACACCTGGCGCCTTTGGAGAGATAGAATGAGCCACGCAAAATGTTGGCACCAAAAAGGAAGCTCAAGGTCAGAAGTCCTGTTTGTTTTTGCGTGTGTGCGCGTTTCCTCCACTACACTTTGGAATAACATCCATTAACAAAGGGTTTGGATCCTGCTTCCCAACACTTTTAGGAAAGAGAGGGAGGGAACGAGACCTAAAGGAGACCAAAACGACCGATTCAAGAGCGTCATATAGAGTAACACACAGGAAATGGTCAAAGAAAGAACGAGATTAAGGAGTAAATAGGGGGGTACCAGATGGCCAAAGTGGGATCCCAAGTAGGTGTTTGTCTGAAGAGCCTTAATAGTCAGGTTAGACACAACATGGCTTAATGAGCAAACACACACGTGGTCTGAAACAGTTGAACAAATCAGAGTGATGTGAGCGTGAGGAGCTTAGCGCCTGTTAGGCTAGCGCTGAGGCTAACATGGGGTCTGGGGATGCGCCACATGCTGGAGCTTAGGTGGGTTTATCGCAGGAGGGGGCAAAGGGGAAGGACATATTTGTGGCAGAGAGCCGAGGGTTTTTTCGTGAGGCGTTTTGAATGTGTTTTTGGATTTGTGATGGTTATGGAGGCTGTGCATGGCTGCCTTCATCTGGCTGACAGTCCCTGAAGTCTTCCTGCTTTTCTCTGCATAACTACTTCGTATTTAGTGTTTACTAATCCAAAAAGACAAAATGCACCATGAATAATTTGGTTTATGATTTTTTTTTTTTTTTAATTTACATGTTTGTTTACCAAGCTTTTACAATTCTCAGTTTTCATTGTTGAATCACATTATGGAAAATGATTTATAATTCACTATTCTAGGAATTTGTGATGTTACATAGAAGTGTAATTGTGCCTCATGAACTTGCCAATTTCTGTTTCAGATTCTTTTTCTTTGTTGTAATCGTTCTCGTTTTGACAATGTGACAAGCGTACATCTTTAAATACTTTAAAAATGTACCTATATATATATATATATATATATATATATATATATATATATATATATATATATATATACATATACATATACATATATATATATATATATATATATATATATATATATATATATATATATATATATATACACTCACCTAAAGGATTATTAGGAACACCATACTAATACTGTGTTTGACCCCCCTTTCGCCTTCAGAACTGCCTTAATTCTACGTGGCATTGATTCAACAAGGTGCTGAAAGCATTCTTTAGAAATGTTGGCCCATATTGATAGGATAGCATCTTGCAGTTGATGGAGATTTGTGGGATGCACATCCAGGGCTCGAAGCTCCCGTTCCACCACATCCCAAAGATGCTCTATTGGGTTGAGATCTGGTGACTGTGGGGGCCATTTTAGTACAGTGAACTCATTGTCATGTTCAAGAAACCAATTTGAAATGATTCGAGCTTTGTGACATGGTGCATTATCCTGCTGGAAATAGCCATCAGAGGATGGGTACATGGTGGTCATAAAGGGATGGACATGGTCAGAAACAATGCTCAGGTAGGCCGTGGCATTTAAACGATGCCCAATTGGCACTAAGGGGCCTAAAGTGTGCCAAGAAAACATCCCCCACACCATTACACCACCACCACCAGCCTGCACAGTGGTAACAAGGCATGATGGATCCATGTTCTCATTCTGTTTACGCCAAATTCTGACTCTACCATCTGAATGTCTCAACAGAAATCGAGACTCATCAGACCAGGCAACATTTTTCCAGTCTTCAACTGTCCAATTTTGGTGAGCTCGTGCAAATTGTAGAATCTTTTTCCTATTTGTATTGGAGATGAGTGGTACCCGGTGGGGTCTTCTGCTGTTGTAGCCCATCCGCCTCAAGGTTGTGCGTGTTGTGGCTTCACAAATGCTTTGCTGCATACCTCGGTTGTAACGAGTGGTTATTTCAGTCAAAGTTGCTCTTCTATCAGCTTGAATCAGTCGGCCCATTCTCCTCTGACCTCTAGCATCAACAAGGCATTTTCGCCCACAGGACTGCCGCATACTGGATGTTTTTCCCTTTTCACACCATTCTTTGTAAACTCTAGAAATGGTTGTGCGTGAAAATCCCAGTAACCGAGCAGATTGTGAAATACTCAGACCGGCCCGTCTGGCACCAACAACCATGCCACGCTCAAAATTGCTTAAATCACCTTTCTTTCCCATTCTGACATTCAGTTTGGAGTTCAGGAGATTGTCTTGACCAGGACCACACCCCTAAATGCATTGAAGCAACTGCCATGTGATTGGTTGATTAGATAATTGCATTAATGAGAAATTGAACAGGTGTTCCTAATAATCCTTTAGGTGAGTGTATATGGATATATGGTTGGGGTTACTATTAATTTCTTTAAAATAATCTTACTTTTATTCGGTAAAATTGGCAGTAAATGCGTTTATTACAAAAACATTTCAAATAAATGCTGTTCTTAAGCATATTCATCAAATAATCCTGAAAAAATGTATCAGTTTCCACAAAATATTAGGCAGCACAACTGTTTTCAACATTTAATAAAAAGAAATGTTTCTTGATCATCAAATCAGTATATGCGACACTCAAGACTGGAGTAATGATTCTGAAAATTCAGCTTTGCCGTCACAGAAATAAATAATGTTTTAAAATATATTAAAATAGAAAACGGTTATTTTAAACTGTAATAATATTTCACAATATCACTGTTTTTACTCTATTATCAAATAATTGCAGCTGCATAACAGATTTTTCAAAAACATTAAATTCCAAGTGGTAGTGTATAAGTGTGTGTGTGTGTGGTAATTCATAACATTTAAATTGTTATGCACATGAGAGCATCTGTGGGTATGCTGGTCTCAAACTTTGTGGTGCTCGACTGGTTTTGCTCCAGGACCAGAATTTTTATTGGACATCATTTGGCAACCCACCACAGCACCAAAATTGTTCATTATACAAAATTGAATTTCAATGGTTACATGCTTTCGGCAGCCAATAATTCACTGCACAAAACTCATTGTGGTTGTCACAAACCATGTACCACATATTCATGTAATCTGGATCATATTTTATTTATTGCGTAGTTTTGTTCATGCCTTTGGAGAGTAAGTGCATGGCACGCAGCCTGTCCATGTTGGCATCGCCACAATTTGAGTAGCTTAGCTTCCACAATGACACATAATTTTTTACCAGAGTTTGATTGGGTGCATGGCCTTTGACATCAACAACAAAGCATTTCTCCTTCTTAAAAGCGTATTTATTTGAACTATGAATGAATATATTGCTAGTTGCTTATTATTTGCATTTAGCAAAAACACTCATGTGCATCACGTGACTTTTAGAACAGACTAGCGAGATAAGAAGCTCTGGTGTAAGGTGTGGCTGCTTAAACCCTTCAGTGTTGTAACATTCTGCAGTTGTATGATTTTTGAGTTCTTCACTGTTTCAAACAGGCTCTAACAGGGATGCATCTGCAGCGTGGCTGTCAAACCCCAGAGACTAACGTGACCTGATGAGAGGGACAGAAAGAGAGCGAGAGATTGGTGGAGAGAAGGCGAAAGATAGAACATGCGAGGTAGAGGGTTAATGGTGAATATGAGGACGACTTTGATACAGGTCATATGCACGTCACATGATATATTCCTGAGTGGAAAAGGTGGTGGCAGCCAAAAAAAAATGGAGTGATGGAAAAAGGGCCATCTAAAATGATCAGGAAAAATATATTCTTTTTCTAAATAATTCGAAATATCAAATATTTAGATTGAAATCACCTCATTTGCTCATCCTCCCGTTTCTCTGCGTGATGGAGGGATGAACCATTGACTGAAAATGCAGTGGAGCATTGGATCCCCTTTGGGGAATGAGTACTCTCTCTTTTTCTTTTGTTCTCTCTCACTCGTTCTCTTTCTCACCCCTCTAGCCCCCTCAACTCCCCTTGGGTGCCTCGCCTGTTGCCAAGGTCTCTAACTATATATTTTTTTACTCTTTCAATTGCTCTACATCCCTCGTTCCCATGCTGGTGTCTTCCTTGGAAGAGTTCGGCTTGGCCAAGCGTGCCAGCCCACCTTGAGTCCTTACCCCTCAACCAAATCCTCTTTCTCTCTCTCTCTCTCTCTGACACATATTGTCTTCTCAAAACTTTCCAAGTCCTTGTCTTCATGTATTTTTGCCATTCTCTTATCAAAGCTCCTCAGATAACCCTACTGCTGGCCGCCCCAGGGCAGCTCCACATAAATATGCCCTTTTCTCATTGGTTGGTTTTAGAGTTCTTACAAAGTTCCTTCACTGCCGAGTCCATCAGGACCCTCAACTCTCACCAATCAGCACACCTACTCCGACCCCTCGCACCTCCCTTTCCTTTCCCAGCATGTTTTGTGTTTTCCTGTGGATAGCCTAGCATTGTTGATCAATTATCGGCTCCATTTAGCAATTATGTTGCGGCGTACAGTAAGACTGAAGCGAGATTGCGTATATCATTTGGTATGCACGCCTTGTCGAGGCTGCTCTGTATTCCTCCGCCATGGTTGTGAAATTGTTCGTGCTTTAATTATTCTCTTTTATAAAGGGATCAAAGGTGCTGCTGGCAGGGTCGGCCTCTATTTTCATTCATGTTCGTGCTCAGGCGTATACTCCCACACAGACTTTTTTTTTTGTTTTACTATGAATATGTTCTATTATTAAAACCGTGAAGCGCCTGCTGTAATGGTATAATGACTCCAGTTTGGCTCCAGCGCTGCAGGATTTAATCAGACAAAATATATGTTGTAGACATTATATGGATCTTGTAGGATAATTTACTGTGTGTGTGTTTAATCACTTAATGATTTAATCATTTAAGATATCATGCCTCTTTAATATTTGTTCATGCATAGCAGGTCTGTGTAAAAAAAGAAAAGAAAAGGAATGAAAGAAAAATATATTTTATTCATTAAAGAGATAGTTCACCCAGAAATAAAAATTGTCAGGATTTACTCGCCTTTATGTCGTTCCAAACCTGGATGACTTCTGTGGAGCACAAAATAGTCATCTTTCGCTTTAATTGAATTAATCGCAATTCACTGCATATTAACTGCAAATATCAATATTTGCTAAAGGAAAGCCCTGAAATTAAGACATTTTAAAGACAATGCATTATTGTTGCAGATGAAAACATTAAAGGGTAAGTTCACCCAAAAAGGAAAATTATCCCATATTTTACTCACCCTCAAGCCGTCCTAGATGTATATGATTTTCTTCTTTCAACCAAACACAATCGGAGTTATATTGAAAAATATCCTTGCTCTTCAAAGCTTTATAATGGGAGTGAATAGTACCTGAGATTTTGAAACCCAAAAAAGCACAAAACAAAACACCGGTCACAAATTAGAAGTCTAAAATTAGAATTTTTAAAGAGAAATGTCAGAGGAGCTTTGACTTTGTTGCCCAGCCCTATTTGTTTGAACCGCGAGAGGTGTCTACTCTCACCTAAGCTTACACTACATCCTACATTCTATGTCATGCGTCAGGTCAGAGGTCACTCTTCCGCTGGAACTCGACTCGCGTACGGCCGTTACTGGAAGCCAGTGATTATAGTTTATAAAGTTATAAATATGGATTTAAAAAAAAAAAAAAAGCAAAAAGCATCGCTACATTTCAGAAGGCCTTTTTTAACTCCCTGGAGCTGTACGGATTAGTATTATTATGGATGGATGCGCTTTTTTGGGCATCAAAATTTCAGGTACTACTCACTCCCATTATAAAGCTTGGAAGAGCCAGGATATTTTTTAATATAAACCTGACTGTGTTTGACTGAAAGAAGAAAGTCATATATACCTGGGATAGCTTGAGAGTGAGTACATTTTGGGAGAATTCAAATTTTTGGGTGAACTAACCCTTTAAAGAGGGAGGATTGATTGATTGATTGATTGATATTTTTATTTATATTTTTTTAATTTATATTTATTTTTATGTTTATTTATATATATATATATATATATATATATATATATATATATATATATATATATATATATATATATATATATATATATATATATATATATATATATTTTTTTTTTTTTTTTTAAATGTAATTATGATTATTATTATTATTATTATTATTACATATTTATTTTTTATTCATTGTGCATGACCCCATCATTGTCTACAGTACACAAGCAAACTATTTTGTAGTTTGTCAGTCTGGATACATTCTTTTTATTCTACCTTTCCCATATCTTTCTTTTTTTATATTGTTGGCCTATTTTAATTGTAAGTAATCACACAGAATTAACACATTAAATTGAGAACCCCAGTGCATAAATCAGTGAAGTATCTATTCTTCTTCTTCTTCAGTAAACTGAGAATTATTATTCTTCATTATTATTGCATTAATGCATTCATTGAAGTGTGTCAAGCCCAAGTCCATGGCAGATCTCCGTTCGAGGGAAGCAGCCGCATTATCAGCATGCTGAATATGACCATGATTACCACATAGTTTATAGATCCTCGCACTTGTTCTCTCTTACTCAGGGCATTTTCATTTTTCAGACTATCTGAACAGAGCCTGACACTTTAACCTCTCTCTGCTGATTGCTTTATGTCTTCTGTCCCTTATATCTCTTTTTTTTCTCTCTCTTGCTCCCTCACCTTTTCACTCTTAGTAACCCCCTCTGTAAAGTAAAATGTAAATGTACAAGTCGATTTGCCAGCTTTTAGTTATGTGTGTAGGGAAGTGGAATCATTGTACTAAATGCTTGACTTTAGTTGTCATTTCACTAAAGCTTTTATATACTTGTGTACATATATTTGTGAAATATGTGGGTGTGTTAATTGAGATGTGTTATGCAGCTTGGGGCTGTTGAACACAGCACAAAATTGATCAGAAGGCCTTGTCTGAGTTACGTTTGACTGACTCCTGATCGATTCGGCCTGTCATGGAGATAGATCACCAATACTCAGTCACGGCTATTGATCAGCTCGCCGGTTGTGTCATCGCTCGAGTCGTTGCATGTGTGGAGGAGAGGGAGCAGTAAACACATTTCCTTCACCTCTTTATTGCACTTTCATCTCCGCCACACTAAAAGAGACGCGTACTGAGACTGGAACCTCAGCTACACATAATTATAGCGGTTTGACTATTATAACTACAGTATAATGCTGTCTGACACTGTCAAAGTTCAGCTCCAGTACTCACATTTTCAAAATGCTGTAATTACATAATTGCTAACCTTTTTGTCCAGAAGGTTTGACCATCTAAGGGTTCAATTCTGCATGCAGACTGTGGTTTTACAGCAGCTTCATCATGATAACTTATGTACATTTGAGTAATTGCAGTGCATTACTCCTTGATTTGAAAAATTGGTTTGAATTGATCTTGTCCGTTGTGTGGTTACACCAACACAGTCTCATGGCAATTCGTAACTATTTACGTTTTGACACATTGGCGGCTAATTCATATGAATCTCATTCGTACGATTTAATTTGATCTGCTTAAGCCCCAGTGACGGGGTGGGGTTAGGAGTGGACCATCATGCTTGCTTTTTTCTAATAATCGTACAATTCACCTCGTACAAATTCATACAAAATCACTACCTCATAACATAGTTAAGTTTTTCTGTGAGATCAGGTTGGGTTAAACTCTGTAGTTCAAACTTACTGAACACCCACAAAACTGAGATTTTAAAGTCCCCCTGTAGTCAGTAATTGTATGCCTTAAAACTCATCTTTGATCACCAAAATTACATATTTAAAAAATTTTCCTATTAAAAAAATGTATTCATGCTGCTTCATTTAGTATACGCGGACCATGAATATGTAAATTAGCCCTGCCTCCACTCACTCAGAGACCCACTCGGTCAACTTTTACTCAAGATACTGTAATAAACGCTGCACAAAGTAATCGCTCTTCACAACGTCAGACACATAATGGTAATTAATATGATTAGCCTTTTGCTTGACTACGTTATCAAACAGCTAATAATGTGTTGCTAATGTTAAACAAACTACGCTCCTGTTCGCCATCTCAGTCTGCCTTCTAAAAATCAGCATCCTTAGAAACGCTTTGAACAACTTAGAACGTCAGTGGAGAAAGGCATATAGTTCATCATAATGTCGTAATATACAATTCACCCGCTATATTGCTAAATGTACACGATTTTTCATATCAACAGAATGATATCCCGGGACTCGCCTGCTTCAGAGAATTGTTAATGATATGCTAAAGCCCGTCCGCACATTGACGTGATTGGTTACAAGGTAGTTTGTGAGGTTAGACACAACAGCGTTTTTTTTTTTTTTTTTTTTCACTACAGTTTTAAGGAGAAAATACTCAGCAATTGTGTTGACTTATGTATTTACACATGGTTTGTCTGAAAGCAAAACAAAAACACCACATAGACATATAAACAACATTAAAAACTTGATTTTCACAACAGGGGGCCTTTACATTTAAATTGATGTTGCTTAAGAAACATTTATTCTTTTATTATTTTACTCTTAACATGTATTATCAATGTTGAAAACAGCTGCTTCATATTTTTTTGGGGAAACTATGCTATGAATTTATTCAAAATGGAAATCTTTTGTAACATTATAAATGTCATTACTGTCTCTTTTAATCAATTTAATGCATCCTTGCTGAATAAAAGTAATTATTTCTTTCAAACAAAAATATCTAACTGACCACAATAGGGCGCTGAAATCAAAGTTCATTATGGGTGTTGAATTTTTCAATTTTTTTCATAGCCAGCCAAATTCCCCCTAATATCCAATGCCAATCTTTCATGCAATTAAACATGAAAACTGATCCTCAGATTAGATTCTAAATGTATTATCCTGTGAAAAACAAGAGGAAAGGTCAAACAAACTCCATTTGTTCTGGTCCAGTGTTCATTTATTAAACGGTCACAACATGAGATGATGGTCCCTTCAAATGGGCCTGATTGATGAAAATTACATTTGCAACTTATAGATGTCTCATCACTGGCCAAGCTTGCAGTATTTGTAAATATGACATTTGCTGTCAGATCTTTGATGGACTATGACATGATAGTTTGATGAGGAGATGATCTGGTGTTTTCTGGCTTGTGTAGTGAGTTTACACCGCAGATATGGAGGTAATGTCTTAACTAGGGCATAGACTGTGGGTCGAGTTTACTCTCTTTCTCAGTTTCTGCCTCAATATTTTGGCTCCCTTGCTCTTTCTGTCTGTGGTCTGGAGTCTTTCATTAGCCTTTTTCCGTCGTCTCTCTGTCCACCCACTTAACTCAGGATAACCCCCTCCTCACTTTTCTGCCCGTGTGCGTTTCCTTCTCAGACTTCCTCTGCCTCCTTCGCTCTGTCGCTTCTTCACAAAAGACTCCCGGTGACAGACCTGGACCGGCTGCCTTGTTCTCACATCCTGTCTTTTCTTCTTCTCCTCCGTGGCCTCTTCTCATCCCTCGCTCGGTTCATTCTCTGGCACACACGCACGTTCGCAGTGAAGAAAGACCAATTAAAATCCATCTTGTCTTCTTGCTGTCTCCCACCAAACTCTCTCTAGGGCCACTAATTAAAATAGAACCCTTTCTTTACCTCCCTCCATGTGTCTGCCTCTCCTCTCTGTAACCCTTCTCTCTTTGAGCCCTCACCTCACTTCCTGTCTCACTTCATCTCCGCTGCTCCTTTGCTCTGGTTCTCACCTGTTTTTCCACAGTCTGTAGTTCATCTGCACTACCTGTGAACTTAGCGTCAAACTTTTTGTTTTGTCTGTTTTTTTTTTTTTAGTTTCTGTCTGTCTGTCTTCCTATCTCCCTTCCGACCGTCCGTCTTTCTTTCTTTCTTTCTTTCTTTCTTTCTTTCTTTCTTTCTTTCTCTCTTTATTTCTTCCTTCCTTCCTTCCTTCCGTCCCTTCTGTCCGTCTCTTCCTTCCTTCCTTCCTTCCTTCCTTCCTTCCTTCCTTCCGTCCGTCTCTTCCTTCCCTTCCGTCCGTCTCTTCCTTCCGTCCGTCTCTTCCTTCCTTCCTTCCTTCCTTCCTTCTATCGTGTCTTCCTTTTAAAGTCAACAGTGTGTAAACAAATGGGAAAGTGAATTTATTTACCAAGCCCCTAAGGGCCATTCTATGCTAATTCTTCCCCTATTAGTGCAACTTGACTTTTGACTTTGTGTGTGTGGAACACACTCTCACTAATTAGCATGAAGCTGTTATTGAGAGCCATGGTCCGTATCTGGTGCTGTGTGAATCTTTTAACCTTACTGAAATCCTCAGGGTTTCTCTTTCAGTGTTACTGGGCAGTATCACTCAAGTAACATAAAACTTGCTTAATTTAGCTTGCCTAACTTTAATCTTTACTTTATAATTCACATTGTTGCTGCATCCTTTTATCTCTATCATCAGGTACTTACAATTTTTTTTGTCATGTTGCTAACTCTTAATAATATTCCACGAAGCGGCCAAGCGAGCGCCAATCCGAGCATGATTCAGTGCAGATCTTGCTGACGCATCTGAAATCGGTTCTGTGGACTTGGAAAAATGCCATTTTTAGTGATTGTGGCCATGAATTTCTCTCATGATAGAAATACACCCTCTAATACCCCCCCCCCCCTCTCTCTCTCTCTTGCTCTCAGGTTAACAGGAGATGATTACTCTGTCCAGGTCAATCTGAGTGATTATCTGGATATATTGTGTCCCCACTATCCTGCTGACCACCCGTCGAGCGGCACTGTGGAGACTCTGGCTCTGTACCTGGTGGCGGAGCGCCAGTTCAGGGGCTGCGTGGAGACTAAAGAGGCCATTAAGAGATGGGAGTGTAACCAGCCATACGCTCCCTACGGCCCTGTCAGATTCTCTGAAAAGATCCAGCGCTTCACACCCTTCTCCCTGGGCTTTGAATTCCTGCCCGGACACCATTACTACTATAGCTGTAAGTGAGCTGCAGTGTTGGAGAACATACAACGTATGTGACAACGTAACATTAAATAGATGCACTAAATACAGCCTAGTTTACACTACCATTCAAAAGTTTGGGGCCGGTAATATTTTTAATGTTTTTGAAAGAAGTTTGTGATAAGGCTAAATTTTTTGTGCACTAAAAACAGTAATATTGTGAAATATTATTACTATTTAAAACAACTGTTTTCTATTTTAATAATTTTAAAATGTAATTTATTCCTGTGATGGATTAAATTCGGCATCATTACTCCAGTCTTCAGTGTCACATGATCCTTCAGAAATCATTCTAAATGCTGGTTTGCTGCTCAAGAAACAGGAAAACTTGATGCATTTTTAGGGGTGTAGTGGATCGTAGTTGATCCATACGGACCAGGCCCCACGATTCGGGACACATGCGATGAACATAAGCAATTGAGAAAGAAAATGGATGCGTATCATTATATTGGGTCCACGCATTAATGTAAATCAAACCACAAAAGACAAAGGGAAAATTTTATATATATATATATATAAGTACATTTATACAGTGAAGACTATGCAGTGTTTTATGAGTGTGAGTTTTGTGATCTGTTGCACCCCTGATTAGATTAATAGAATGTAAGCAAAATACAACATTTATTAGAAATATAAATCCTTTGTAACATTATAAATGTATTTACTGGCACTTTTGATCAATTTTTTTAATGCATACTTGCTGAATAAAAGTATTAATTTCTTTCCCCCTAAAAAAAACAAAAAAAAAAAAAAGAACATACTGACCCCAAACTTACGTGTTGAATGTCATATAAAAAATTATGTACTGCTTTAATTTAGTTGATACCCTGTTGGAATGTGTTTTTTGTGTTTATCTGCTCCGTGTTCGTGTGTATCTTTCGTGGTGTTGTTGTTTTTTTAGCATTTATATTAATATTTATGAGAACATAAGTGAAAATGCTCCTTTTCTTGCCTTTTGCTCCACCCTCATCCTCTCGCCTCTTCTACATGAAGCCCAGAAAGGAAGGAAAGATGGTCTGTGGCCATAAAATTACATGACAGTTTTCCTGTTTTTACAGCTTTGGTTTCAGGCCAAAGCTCTTCAATTCCCTCATCTTATTTCTTCTTTCTCTCTCTCTCTCTGGGTTAGAAAGGCACACAAGGCATTTTTAATGAGTATGTTGCAAAAAAGCCTGAAACTCTAGAATTGAAGTGAAAAATAAATTATGTGTATTTATTTTTTAGTATTTTATTTATTTATTTGCCAGTTGTAAGAACTAGTAGTGTTATGTCTTTTTCTAATGCAGTAAAAAGGTTGTGCACAAAATCTTGTCTAAATATTAGGATTTTGGTAATTTAAAATAAGCTATTTAAGAATAGTTTCCAGTTGATTTAAAAAAAATAAAATAATACAAAATAGGTCAAGACTAAAATCACATTGAGGGTATATGGGGGATACAGACATTTGATGTGTTTAACAAATAGCTGTATTTAATACTACATTAATTTTATGTTAGATAATAGTTTATCTAACAAAACTAATTAATTTTATTTATTTTTTACATCTGTTGCTTTTTAAAAAAGTTACTTTGGGAGTTCACCATATTGAATAATGTGCCACTATCTGAAATGCTATTCTAAAGGAATAGCTTAATGTAGCTAATAATGGAAAGAGAATAATTTTAGGAATACCAATGGTGCAAAGTAGCGTTTTTACACAGTTCCTATAACTTTTGTCGGAAGTACCCAGTGTTTTTTTTTTGGCCGTGTTCGTACCACAGGAACTGGGAATGATTTTAGCTATAGGAATGCCTTTTCGGGGACTAAATTATCTCTTACTTCAGAGTAGGGTCTAAATCAGCACAGTAGGAGCTACCAGTGGCGTAAGTGTACGTTGATTAGCTGAATGCATGCCATGCGAAACTACAGCAAAAGTCATTTAAACGACAACTTACTTTACAAACTAACTCCACGAACATGGAAAACAGCGATAGATGGGCCGATGCTAAAGTCCAGCCACTTCTTAACCAATTACGGCATCCTCTATCCCAGTGGTTCCCAACCTTTTGTCCCTGAAGTCCCTAGTACAGTATTGTTTCTGCTCTCTTTGTGTCCGTCTTCAGTGTGTCCCATCTCTGGCCTCTGTAAACGTCCTGTTTACAGACTTTGTAATATTTCCACACAAATGACATTTTATCGACTGAAATAAAACAAAAAACGGAACTGGCCGGTTCTGATTGATGGTAGGTCGACTGGTGCATCGCTACTACTTGCAATCCTTCACCTGGGGCTCTAATGAGGAGAACATGCTCTCGTGTGAGGGAAAGAGCTCAGAAGAGAGTAGAAGAAGAGCAGCACATGTACAGTATACAGATGTACAGCAGCTACAGTTAATGGTGATTATTTGTTTTGTTTTTTAATAAAGTAAGGGGGCGCAGACCCCAGGTTGGGAACCACTACTCGATCCTTCAGTTGTTGAATGCCTCACTTAAATGACTTCACTGTTGGCCAGCTTACATCACTTCAGAGTCTCTACTGACGGTGAGAATGCAACCAGGAAAATGGCCCTTGGGGAAAATGTTGTTCCTGGGGGACTGTCCTGGTGGCTAGTTCCTATAACTAGTGCGAAAGCCCCCCTAAGTAAACTAAGAATGCGAAAGTCTGCCGTGATGGAGTCTTTTAAGGTGAAGGATGGCAGTCAAAATGGAGAGAGTAGAAAAAGAGGAAGGAGTCTCCTTGAAAGAAAGAGTGGGGCAACAAAGACCAAAGAGAGGGTGGGAAAAAGAGGAAGAGACAGAAAGGGGGGAAAGTATCTTTACATAAATTACAGCAGTGCTGACCAGGACAATAGAGCATTGTTCAAGCTTGAGAGTGTATACACAGCACAGAGTCTTTGTGTCAAACTTCACGAACCCACCCCTACCCTGATACTGTGTGTGTGTGTGTGTGTGTGTGTGTGTTTGTCTATTGTTCACTTCAAAGAAAGCGTAACAATGTGTCTGTCTTTTTAATTGTTTAAGCTCGATCCTGTAGCTGAAAACAAGGGATCAGTGTGTCCGATCTAAATTCAAGTTGTAGTGTGTGTGTGTGTGTGTGTGTGTGTGTACAGGAGCATTTGAGGATAAAACAGAAGAGATAACTGCTAAAGAGTCGTGATTTCAAGACAAACTATACTTTATTACAGGAAGTGTCTTTAACAGTGACCAGTCAAGTAACAGTCAAGTTTTGCCCAAACTTGTAAAGTTTATGCAGCTTGAGTCTGACTGTTATTCAATCAAAAATGACTTAAAAAAAAATATATACATTCATACATTGACTCAATATACCATTTCTATAATGAACATGTTTTGATTTCTGTATTAAAATTTAATGTTATTTTTTTGTATAATCTTTTATTATTTCTTAAATAATAGATATATAAAAAATATTTTAACAAAACTGCTTAACTGTTTTTTTTATTTATTTTTAAACTAATCAATGTCACATGGTGCAACCGACATGCAGAAAGAAAACAGGAAACCTTATGATCGTTTTTATGACAAGGCATATGTACAAGTTATGAAATATCATGTGGTGTGGCACCCCAAAAACTTAATGATATTTCTGAATGAATGGTGGTACTTTAAAAATTTTTTTATATATATATTTAAGGTCTAAGGAAAATATATATTTTTACTTTTTATTACACCACGTATTAGATCAATTAAATGTGTACTTTTCTTGAAAATTATATAAAGGATTTTCAAAACCATATGAACACAGAGTACATTTTCTAAGAACTTGGCACGTGTTTTAAATGTGTTTCTTAATCGTGGACACTCCTATATGTCATTGACCCCTTACCAAATACTAAGACATTTTTCAATTAAACTTCCCACTTAAATTTCTATGGTGGTCATAGAATTTTTGAAGAACAAAATTGCATTAAATAAGAAAAAGAGTAGCCCTTTCACTAGTGGTCTCAGACTTTTGCTTTGAAATCCATAAGATATGGCACAAATGCACATGGGGTTCAGAAAACCAAAACACACACCACACACACACACATACAGCCCCTCTGGAGTCAGCCGTTCTCATTATCGTCAATGTGAAATTACTGCGCATGCTAAATGGATGTATCTGCGGTTGTTAGACGTTCGGTTAAAAGCCTCTCTACTAGATGAAAATGGCCGCTGCTGTGGTGTGTGTTACTGAAATGGCTGTTATGGATTTATGGTTATGATTAAATGTGGAGCCAGAGACGCTCTTTAAAACTGCAGACCCACTCAAGCCTGAATTTAAGCGTGTCTACCTCAGACTTGCTGCTCAGATTCTGGGAAGAGATTCATAGCTTTATAGCTGTTATAACATGGCCTGATGCTAATGAGGTATGCACGGTATTATAGGGCACACGCTGTGTTTCAGGGTGTTTATTCATGTGTATGTGTTATTCATCTGTATGTTCATGTACATAAATACTGCCTGTGTGTACAAGTTAGACTTACCCTTCTTCATTTACATAGCATGCTAAAACACTAGCAATATGAGCAGTAAAACACTTTCTTCTTTTAGGTAGAAATTAATTATATTTTTGCCAAATATGTTAAGATGATGTGCACTCATGAGAACTCACCAGTAGCCTAATAAAAGCTGTTTTATTTGACATTGAGATGGTCGTCTTGTGGTGGCTAGAATGTTGAAATCACATATTTTGGTTTGTGCATATTTTCATTGCGACATTTGATGCATTAGAAATATGTACCAATCAATTTAGATATGAGCATTTTGCTATGTTTTGGCATTGTTACGTAGTTATTTTCTTCATTTTGTCATATATTAAAAAATAATTAATATATATAATGTTATATAATATATAACATTATACAAAATTATTATACAATAATTTTACAAAAAAGTATAGTATTTAGTTAAATGAGGCTGTATAAATTATGGTGAATGTATTATTATAGTTTTTGTACAGTTATTGGTGATATTTAGAGGAAACTGTTCAGTCCCTAATTGGAAACCTGAATATTTCTGTCAGATTCATACTGCTTTTATATATAATATATAAAAATAATAAATATAAATATAGTCAGAATGCCGTAACTACACATTTTGTCAAAATTGTGTTATGACTGAAATGAGGTCTCTTGTGATCTGTCAGACAGGTTCAGCTCAACTTTGCTCCAATTCGATGAAAACTGAGTGTAAAAATTGACATCAAATGACATCAAAATTCAGTCATAAAACTTTGAGGCCTTTTATTTCAGATTCAGTGTTGGCGCACTTACTGCATTTGGAACAGTTGGACTACTTTAAAAGAGTAGCTTGACAAGCTACAGATTGTTGTAAATTAATATCATTATATGCCAGAAACCGACTTCCTAAAAGACTTTTAAAAAGACTTTTAAAGAGAACTTTTAATTAGCTGTAAAGAACAAAGCAAAAGTGTAGTATGTTGTAAATTATACACACATTATCACCAACATCCAGAATGTTTCATAATCAGAACATCAATTTTATTCCCACTGAGGAAATGTTAGCTCGTGTTTGAGCGGTTTGATGCAACAATGTTGTAGAATTTTGTTTAAAACGAATATATGCAGTCGTGCTTGGATCACACTTAGATGAGCTGAAAGCAAATATGACCTCCAGGTGTGTAAATAATGTTGTAACGGTGTAATCATGTAAGTTTATGAAGTGTGAATGTTTGCACAGAGCCCATCTGACTGCATCAGAGTGTCCATCATTTGTGGAACGGCTCACAGTCGGTCCTGCCGAGCTCAGCATTAACGAGCCCGTTACAGCTTCTGCTTGCGCTAATGGATTAGCCATTCCATCGGAGTCAAGCAGTCTTTTTATGGCCCAGGGTTACGTGTGTATTTGTGTTTTGTGAGAGCGGTCTAAAGCATCGATTTGGTGGCAACAAATTTAGATTTCTCTTTCTTAGTGTCAAAGACATCAGTCTCCTGTTTTACGGTCTCTCTCTCTCTCTCTCTCTCTCTCTTTCCTTCCAGCACTATCCACAGACGATGGACCCCCCCTCCCCTGTATGAAACTACGAGTCACTGTGTGCTGTCCACCGAGTAAGTACAGTCCTCTCTCTATCCCATAGGTTTTTTTTTGTCCACACTTTTTTCCTTGGGAAAAAAAGCCTGTCACCCCCCCACACACACCCTCTCACGCAATCAGACATGCCCCTCTCTCTGCACGCAACCGCTCTCTCGCTTTCTCTCCTTCTCCCTGCCTACCTTCTGCAGAATTGTCCTCCTCTTCCATTTTTTTCCCTCTTCTGCTAATGCATTTTCCCTTTCCCCAACTTATCATTTCTATTTTTTTCGTCATTTTATTCTTTCTTTCTCAGCCATGTTTTAAGTACAGAATATAATAGTTAAAAAAAACAGCAGTTGCCTTCTGTTGTTGAGAAATAACACATTTATTTTAAAGATATTTTGAGATATTTTTACATATTTCAAGTTTATACTTGAATATACATATATTTTGCTGTGCAAAAAACATACTATATGAACTACTACTAATAATAATAATAAACATTAATAACAAATGTAAATTATGATAATAAACATTTCTTTTAATAAAACAATAATTTTTTACAAATTTGAATCTTTTGTAGATTTAAAAAAAATTATGTATTTATTATTCTTGAATGTTATATGTATACAACACAGACCATTTATAATAAACATACATTTGTTTTTGTTGCAGTATTATTTATCTACAAAATATAAATGCAAATTCCAGTTGCGAAGCATTTTTTAAATGATTATTGTTATTTAAATTATTATTTAAATGATTTTAAAATGATAAATTCAAATGAAATGTATATGTTAAGTGTGTGTGTGTGTGTATATATATATATATATATATATATATATATATAATTATAATAATAATAATAATAATAAATATTTTATTTATTTATTTAATTCCCTTTTCCTTTTGTTTTAACATTTATGTGCGCGTTACTGTGTGTGTGCGTGTCCTGTGCATCAAGCAAGGCTGGCTCTCAGACCCCTGCAGTTATGTTGACCTTCTGCTCGGCTTGGCTGATGCAGGATCAGCAGGGAATGCTGCCCAGTAAGAGTGGGAATGGCAGTCCAGTCCGTAAGCCGTCCGACCCAATTCCACCTCCTGCTTCACACATGCACATACACGCACACCAAATCAAAAGCTGTCTAACCCAATATCTAAGTCATGCCCTGGCCCCAAACCTGCCTTCTGGCCTCTCACAGTTCCTCAAACTTTTCAGGGAACCATTTGTCGTAATTCAGCTATGAAAATGTTTTAGATTTCTTGCAGGTTAGTTTGACTGGAGATCGATAGCACTGTATTTACATTTCTCAGTTGCTCAGTTAAGTGGGTAACCATTGCATTTGTTCCACAAAAAGTCAAATCAAACAGAAACTCTGTTGTGAAATCAAATTCTTGAAGTCTTTAAGGAGACTAAGTGTTGTGTAACCTTCACTCAGAAATATCTAGTTTCTAGTTTGCAGTTGGGGCAGAAAATGCTTGTGCAATTGATTTGAAATATTTGTATGTGAAACATCTGTAGCAGAGAATGATCTGAGGTGGATGTTGTTCATTTTAGGAGCAAATATTTGATGAGAAGATGGAGTTTTTTGTTGTTTTGAGGAGCCAAGGGTTCTTCATTCATTCTGACCAACATTTACTTTAAATTATACCCGTGGAAGATGCTCTAATGAATGCGTGGAATGACAACCTTTCTTCCTCGTCTTTGCACATTTTCCTCTTCTCATGCTCTCGCTTCAGATGCTCCATCTCTTTCATCCCTCTCTCTTTCCCCTTCTCTCTTTCTATTTCCCTCTTTTTCTGTTCTCTGACCGAAACTAATCCAGACTAAACTGTAGCATCCCTGCTTCTCCCTCCCTCCTTTTTTCTTTCCCCTCCTTGTGTTTAGTCTTTCCTGGAGTGGCACTAATCTTCCCCACTCTGTTTCTTTTAGTCTTTTCCTCCCCTCCCTCATTTTTATGATCTGTCGTTACCAGAGCAAAACTAATCAGAGTCTTATCCACTACACTTTCACTGAGTTTCATCTCTTTTCAAACCCTGTCCATTTCTGGAATTCTGCTAATCTTCTGTTCCATCTGTGCCTTGCATCATGTTCCTGAATAGTTATAGACGCGTCTGTTTATATACATGTATATTTGACCATTCTAAAAGCATTTTGATTGATAACTCTGATTGATTGGCTGATTAACATAAATATTAATTCTTACTGTCATTGGATAGTGCACATTTTCAGTTTTTGAGTGATTTTAGGGATATGTGGTATATCGTATAATAAAATATTATTTTCTATAATATTATGTAATATAATATTTACAAAATATATATATTTTTTTTTTCAGCATTATATGCATATAATGCTTATATACATTATATTAATCCTATTGGTTTTGGGTCGCTCTTATTATTATGAGCAGTATGCTTTTTTTCCTACAGCATATGTGACCCTGGACCACAAATGTTTTACATCATCTGAAAGCTGAATAAATAAGCTTTTCATTGATGTATGGTTTGTTTAGGATAGGACAATATTTGGCCAAGATACAACTACAAATATGAAAATCTGGAATCTGAGGGTGCAAAAAAATCGAAACATTGAGAAAGTTGCCTTTAAAGTTGTCCAAATGAAGTCCTTAGTAACGCATATTACTAATAATAATACATTTTTTATATATTTACTGTAGGATATTTACTAAATATCTTCATGGAACATGATTTTTACTTAATATCCTAATGATTTTTGGCATAAAAGAAAATTCGATAATTTTGACCATACAATGTATTGTTGGCTATTGCCACAAATATACCCGTGCAACTTATGACTGGTTTTGTGGTCCAGGGTCACATATTTCATACTGTCTTCATGTATTCACTGCTATACAAACTCCTTGTTTTAGTTTTTATTCTGTTTGAATTTTTTTGTCAGAATTTCAACACCATTTTATCTCGTCTAAAATAAGTGTTCATTTAAATCTAGCAATTTTGTGTGTATATTTTATTTGCCTGGCCCTTCCTGACATCAGCTGAAATGTATTTAAGCTTTTCTATAAGCCTAAAATAAACCTTATTATCCTTTTCTTTTTTAGATATCTCCGCATTCTCCACCACTTTTTACTTTCAGCCCCTCCGTCTTTTCCGCATAACTTCTTGCACACCTTCACAACATTTTCCCTGCACTGTTCCTCTGATCATTTGTATGTAAAGTCGAATGAAAGGAGAAGTGGGTGACGGGAATTTGCACCAGGGCATGTTTTGCACAGCTGGTGTTTGTTCCTCCTGGTAGTGCCACAAACCCACTTCAGTTCCTTCCTGTGGCAGGTCTTTTATCTGACAGTCCTTGTTTGACTGAGGGTCCTGTCAGACCCAGGAGCGTTAGCCTCAGAACCAGAGCCGTGGAAACAACACTACAGCCGCAGCCGGAGCTAAATCTCAGTCACGCGGCACCAGCAGCAAGCTGTATTTAAAGTTTAATTAAGTAGAGCTCGTTTTGCTAGGTCATATGAGCCTTAATGACCAGGCTCATGGGGAAACAGAACAAGCTAAGGACAGCACAGAGATCAGTAATACCAGAGGGAGTCGTGTCACAACTACATTTGCAACATACTCTTTTGGAAGGTTGGTTAACTCTGTAAAATAAGCCTTTTATTTGCTTGCAATGTGTTGAACTGTATGTGAATTATTAATATATAGAAAATAACTGAATATAGCACTCATAGACCATGACGGATTCTGCTGTTCATGGTGTGTAACAGTGAAATGTTTCCCCTCAGAACAACAGCAGTCTCATGCTCAAAGGATCCCCAAAAGCTGCCACTGTGTCGCAGTTAAATCCATCCCCTCACTCGAATATATAGCAGAAAGCATCAATGCTCATTAAAAAAAGCTTTATGATGTTTATACCTGGATTTTGGTAGCACGACACAGCACTGAAATCACAAAAGTGCAACTAAAACAACAAACTCGCCAATATTCTGTTTTGATAGAGGGGCGTCTCGTGGAAAACAGCTCCTGGGTGCATGCCCTCGTCTTTCATCCTATTCACTTTGCTCCGCTCCCTGCACTTACTCGGGGCAACTTGTCAAAACATTAATTCTGCTGTTGTTTTTTTCCCCTCCTCTCCCTCATTCAGCGTCTTACTCAGTCCTTCTCTCCCCCGCTGTGAAAAACCATTTCAGTCAGTTCTACTTTCTCTCTAATTGATCCCTGTCTTTTTCTACTCTTTTTAACTCGCTCGGTCCTGCTGTGAGCACACCATTTCCTTTTACAGTTTCTGTTCGTTTCTCAATCTTTTTAATTGTTTTAAAAAGCCGAAACTCTGCCCGTTTTGCACTGCCCACCTCAGTGGATACCTCGTCCTCCCCCTTTTATTCACCTCTCTTGCCTTGTTAGATTTGTCATTCACCAGAGCGTTTTTCCAAAGCGCGAAGAAAAAAAAAACAAATTAATTCGGTGCCTTTACACAAGTGCAGGTTTTCCCTGCAGTGACCGTTTGTTCGGAAAATATAAACAAGAAAAAGTACGGTTTCATTTTCGGAATGTCAGCCGTATTTTTCCGTTTTGCCAGAACTTGAAACATTTAAGAAATGAATGACACTTGGAAGCCTTCCTTTTCTTCTTTTTCCCCCTCTCGTCTGTTTTCCATCTCTCGCATCCTTTTCCTGGTCGTTCTCTGTATCATGCCATGGTAGCCATGTTTTATGCAAGGAAAGCGCAACTGCAGCCATTTTGTGCTTGAAAACAAAAAACTGCCATTTTGTTGAAGCAAACATTTTATTTAATTTCAATAAGAGAGAAAAATAAATAGTTTTTAAATGTTTTGTCCAAATAATATATTTTTTCTTTAAGATTATAGCTATCTTTTTTTTTTCTTCCTTTTTTCTCTTTTTGCTTTAAACGTTAGGTTCCTCTTCTATTTAAAATGACACGCATACTGGCATAAAACTCTTTTATGTACGCTTATGTTCTTTATAATGGTAATTATAAAAGAAAAGAAAATGTTCATAATAATATAACTTCTTCATCCTAGTTTTATTTAATTCCTGATGATGATCTTGTTTCATTATATTCCTAAATTTACCATTACCTTATAAATGAACACATATTTTTGTATTTGTTTTTTTTATTTTATACTTATGTTTTATAGATTTCATTAAATAACTTTATTATTATTATTATTATGCTTGTAGGTTGTCATATGTAGACACAGTTAAATTGAGATTTAATGTGTTTTGTAAAAAAGTTTTATTAAAAAAAAAAAAAATTGTCAAAACAGTTAGTGATAAATCCTAAATCCTTTTTGTTGTTGCATTTTAATGCACTTGTCATGTGAACTAGTTTAGTAATCAAATTAATTAAAAAATTCTTCTTCATGCTTTCCAGTATTCTAAGATTTGATTTATATGTGGAAAAATACATGTGGAAAAATTGTATACTGTACAAAGAACATGATACATGTTCTATTATATATACATGATTAAGCCAAACAATGTTTAATTGGTGTTTCAATGTTAATGCATTGTTTATAAATATTGTTACAATTTTTTACTTTACTTATAATTTACTGTGTCTTGATTCTATTGTTTTGATGTTCATTTATAGTCATTTTCTATTAAGGCAGTGTCCTTTTATCCATCTTTTGTCTAATTTCTTGACTGTCCTTATCAGAGGAAGCTGTATTTGAATGAAGTCTTTTATGAAGGACTTTATCTCTGTTTGGTCAAGTGTTAATGATGGGTTCAAGTTAAACTGACTTAAACTAATGTGCGTTACCTTGATTGTGTTTAACAAACAGCCAATTAGCTGACATGAAATGCTTTTGGAAAATTGACATGTCCTGTGGTGTGACCTGCTGTACTTCATATAAAATGTTGTAAAACATTTTCCAAATATTTTATAATTATTATACATGCAGTTTGCATGGCCAGACAAAAAGCTGTTGTAATAGCTGAAATGTAAATGTGCACGGTCACAGAATCACATGAATTTGAACCTAAAAAACTGTTCATTAATTAAAAAAAAAAAAAGTTAATATTATGTCTGCTACCCATTTTTTTTGTACACTTTTCTTCTAATTGGTTCTATAGTTTTAGCCAACACATTTCTGCTCCTGTTGAGTCTACTACGCTCCACTTTCCTCCACATCTGCGATATCTCTGCATCTCTCTCTCTCTCCATTCATCTTTTCTCCATTATGTTTCTCAGTCTGACCCCCTGCTGAGAGAGTGACACTCAGACACAAACTCCCTCCCTCCTTCCCACTTTCGTCTCTTTCCTTTTGCCGTCTGACCTTCTTTCAGGCTCTCGCCTTCCCTGTCCGTTCTCCCTCTGCTTTTCTCACACTTCCTCCTCTCGTCTTTTCTCTTCTCTGTCTTCTCCTGTGTTTCGCTCCATCACTCTATCTTTGTTGCTTTTGTGGCCCTTCTCTGTTCAGTCTTGTATCTCTTGCTCCTTTTCCCCCTCTAAATCTTTCCCTTTTCACGGTTCTTTCTCTTGTTCATCCTTCCAGTCCACTTTTTTGTTTCTTGCAGAATCTTTCATCTCCTTCCACCTTCATTTTTTTTGCTATCTTTCTGTGTGCGACCTTTAAGAGAATTTGCATTGAGGATGTATTTTGGGTTGCGCAGCCGTTAGTAATTTTTCAGTATGTTTCTGCCTGAGTAATGGTAAATGTGTCTCTATCTGCGTTTTTCTCCTCATTTGTTTTCAAGAACGATGTTCCAAGTTGTAGTTCTTCAAAAAATAAATAAATAAATAGAAAGCACTAACACCTCACATGTCTCTCTCTCTCTCCCCCTCCTTCTCTTTATATCTTCTAGCAACAGCTGGATCATCAAGACAAGAAGGTTAGTGTTTATTGCCATACACCCTACTTCTAAAGTCATGTGGTTCATTGTGTAATTTAAAATTACACATTAAAAACAAATATGCTATATACTTTATATATAAATATGTTTTGAATACAGAATTATATAAATTAAAACTAAGTATTATATATTACTAAAAATAGCAATTATATTTATATAAACAATATTTAGTATACAGTATATAAACATGTATTTATTTA
The DNA here is from genome assembly GCA_039654625.1 of Rhinogobio ventralis. Classification (NCBI taxonomy): domain Eukaryota; kingdom Metazoa; phylum Chordata; class Actinopteri; order Cypriniformes; family Gobionidae; genus Rhinogobio; species Rhinogobio ventralis. The sequence goes on from CM077201.1 coordinate 21,221,714, forward strand.
TTTATTTATTTATATTAGTGCTGTCAAATATATTAGTCGTGAATAATCGCATCCAAAACAAAAATTTGTGTGTACTGTGTATATATGTATATATGTATATATGTGTGTATATATATATGTGTATATATATATATATGTATGTGTGTATATATATATATATATATATATATATATATAAGAACAAAATAATAACTAAAGACATTAACAATTTAAACAATATATTTGATTTGGGAATTGATGTTCAGCTATTTTTTTTTAATCAACATATTTCCGGATCATCAGTCATCAAGCTTGGTAAACACTGGTCACTCACAAAAACGGAGATATATCTTTAATTTCCCCAAGCTGATTGCTCACAACCCCCCCCCCCCCCCCAGTCATCATGTTTTCAGGCCATTTCAAGTTAGATTTTTGACATGACCTAAAGCGTTGATAAGTGGGTAAGTTGTTTGTTTAGTTTTTAATAAGTCTTCCCATTAACGGTATCATTTTGTTCAAGAGGCGGGATTTATCACATGAACCAATCATAGCGCAATGGAGGCATTGCGTCCTCTCATGTGACTTTCCCCCATTCATTCTCAATTACCCCCCACCAAACCCACCGCACGTATTAAAGAATCCGTTCGAACTCAATGGACTCAGGGGAGGCAAGAGAGACGTGGATTCCCGCTGTAACTTTACCTGCGGTGTTGCTGTTGGACAGTGTTAATTCAGAAAAACAACTGATTTATACACTTTATACACTTTTTAATGTCACATTTTGTAATATTTGCATTTTTATTTGTGTAATATGGATTATTATTGCACTGCCTCCCTTGGAAATGGCCACTGGTATATACTGTATAAATGTATCCCATACACACACACCCACACACACATACACATATATGTGTGTAATGGAATAAATGGTTTACATCTATAAAACATTTCAACATTTAATGTTTTAGAAACAAGAAATTTCAAATTGTTGGATGAATTTTTTTTTGCGGCCGTCACACCATTATATTTATAATTTGAAAAATGTAATTATATATTTTGCGTATATATTATTTAAAATAATTTCTATAATTTTTTTTTGAGACCATAAACAGAATCAGTGCTATTTTTATACGTGTAAAACTGCATTCTCGAATGGTGTTAGGAGCCATAAAAGGGGCCAGACGTTCCTCACCCCTGTGCAAGATGATGATGTGGATGCAAAAACAATTAAAAATCCAACATGGGTCGATACAGATAGGTTTACAAAATCTTAGATATGGGGATTTGCCGCCAATATATCATGCATCCCAAATATTTATCTGCAAATATGCTTATTTATGAATGCATATATGTGTATATTTATATTTATTTGTTTGTCTGTTTACTTTCTATGATTTTTATAGCCACAGAGAGACCATCACACAGCAGTGCTGTCCATCCTGTGACAGTCAGGCGACTTTCTCTCCTCCTCATCCCCCTCTTCTTGCCTTATTTCCTCTAATATCTCTTCTTAAAGCATAACACCTAAAACAAATGGTCTGTTGCAGCATATATTCATCCATTACAGTTTGCATTACAGTAAATGCTTGTTCTATGTCTGTGGATTACACACACACAGAGACTCTCTCTCTCTTTCTCATACTCTTTTGCTCTGTCATTTTTGTCACGCTATTAATCTCCATCCCTCTATTTCTTTTCTGGCAGTCTTTCCGTCCACTCACAGTGGCTCCTTACTGCTGTCTGCTCTGATAAAAGTTCACTCTGTAACAGAGCGACACTAATCTACCTTCAAAGAGCTTATCTTACTGTTCATTTTCTTTTAATCCATCTGTCCTTAAGAGTCAGACATTCCTTTACAAGCCTCTCCCCCCTTTGTCCTACTGTACAACAAACTGAGCCAAAGACGAGGAGGAGGATGAAGCTCCCCGGTCCTGCTGTTTGTACTACTGAGTAGAAGATCAGGGACAGAGTGACAATTCGTGTGTGTGATCACTAACATATCCAGTGATCAATAGCTGGGGGAAAAAATAGTTTTTGTACTTTTTTTTTTTTTTTTTTTCCCAAAAAAACATTGAAGCCAAAGCCAGACCACAGCATTTAAAAATTATTTTGCTGTATTGACTTTATGCAACCTGGCAGAACTCTGGAATATCCGGGATTTTTTTTTTTGTATCTTGAATGTCTTGAATTTATGTTCGGAATCATGTGCGATTCACTCTCACACCTGTATATGCTGACTGAGTGACACATGGAAAACACAGGAAACAAAATAACTACTTCCTGTTCATCTTTTGTGTGATGCGTATGGACAGTCACCACCCAGTATGGATTCTTCTGATTGGTCTGCATGTTTCTTGACTCTGTAACGTGTGAAAGCCGTTAGATGCTTCATTGGGCACTTAATCAGGTTCAGGCAGCACGATCACTTTCATTTCCCCGCTCGCATAAATATTTGTGGGTATGTGAATTATATACGTAATTAAAGTGTTCATGAACTTCAAAAAAGGTAATGATTATTAACTATAAATAATCTTTTTTTCAGTTAGTCTGAAATAATTTATTGATTCTAGAAAAAAAACATATGCTGAGTATTGTTTAGTTTTTTGCTTAACCATTTGTATCATTTTTTTTTTTTTTAAGGGGGAGGTTTTTTAAGATATTTTATTTACTAAACTTTTAATTTGAACAGTGAATTATTAGTATTAGTATTGTTTATATTCGGGATAACATATTGGTATTTAAGGAGATCAAGAAAAATAGCCCAAAATAAGAAAAACAGAAAATGTTTAAATAATTTAAATAAACATTTTTTAAAATAATTGTTTAATTTAGTTCAGTTCTAACAGTTTGCCCCCCTTTTAAGTTTTGTGTGGATGAGAAATGTTTTGTTTCTGTTTCTGTAATTTCTGATGTTTTGTGTTAATTTCAGATTTTCAGATGCACATAAGGTTTGCCAAAACAGAACAATCAGTTTACAGATTTTGTTTCTTTGTTTCTTTGTTTCTTTGTTTTACATGGTATGTAGGTATGTTGTTTCTTTGTAATTTGAATGTTTCACATTTTTGTGAAGTGGTCAGCTTCTTCTGTGAAGAACTTTTGTCATAGCCATTTTTCTACGGCAAAATGAGCTACGGAAATAAATGATAATGCTTTTCAAACATTACAGCCTCTGTTTTTTAGAGTGTACATTCCAGTTTTTTGTTTGTTCAGTTTATGTTTATGTTTTATGTTCTGGAGCCAGTTATATGAGAACTAATTTAGGAAACTCGGCTATTGTTTTGTTTCGTTTTTATTTATAGCAATGTATATTTAATTTTTTTAGGAATTTGAATAATTCTCATCATTTTGAATAAAATCGTTTTTAAATGTTTAAGGGGGCAGATTAATTTTAGCTTTTAACGTGCAATGCAATATTGTGGTAATTGTAATTCTATTGCAATTTTTTTTTTTTATTATTATTGATATTCAGTGCATATCAGGAGGTCTGTTTGTCTCCTCTAGATGGCATCTAGAGCCACAGAAACAATATTTATAAAACGGTTTCTATGGAAAGTCACAGAGAAGAGAAGGTGTGCAGTGTTATGAGTCACCATGAATCATTCCTCACGAGTGCCACGGGAACAAAACCCAGTTTTACCCAGTCATAATATGCAAGTAGGTAAATAAAAGTAAAACTAGTCATTTAATAGTGTACTGACTATCATCATCATGGAAGCAAACTGTTAAACTATAAAAATTAGAAGAAGAAATTCTTCCGTGGTGCTTTGTTATTCCTAAATGCATACTTTGGCTTTACATGTCCCGGACCTCATTCTACCATCTAGTCTATAACACCACTGCTGATTTGTTAATATAAATGAGTTCTTAATTGTCAGTGCTGGTGTGTGTCAGTATGTTTCTCTTGTTATTATGCTTGACTTGACATTGAACATTGTTTTTTTTTATTTTTTTTTATTATTAAGTAATGTGGAAGTAAACTATAACTATATTTTATCAAAGAGATCATGCAACAAATATAGAACAGGATTCATTGTTTCCGCACTTGTTCATTGGCTTTACAACAATCGTTGATTTAAACATTGGTTGTGAGTGTTTTGTGTTTAAAAGTCAATGACAAAGAAAGACTAAGATGATAAAAAAGGAAATCTTTATACAAATTATACAAAACGGTTTAACCATCAAAAAAAAGCACTGAAAACATTTTTAAAAGTTTTGATTGCAGTGCTATGAAAGTGTTTTTTTGCTGAATGACATTAGATCCTGTTCACTATCCTCTTATTCAATACACATTAGGGCACCTTAAAACACTTCAAAATCCAAAATGGACAGATAAGTTTCATTCATGTGTTTCTTAGCAAACATGACAGTCTTGTGTTTCTCTTGGTGAGCAATGGTTTTTAGAAGCAACATGTAAGAACATGTATAACGCAGGTGTCAGTCAGTCATGGATGGGAGTATCCTGGTTTCTGTGGCTTCTGTATAATACCCCCTTTCCAAAAAAAGATTTGATATGGAGATATAAATATAATGAGGCTATGTATGGCATTGATACGTTTTTAGAATAAAACTTCCTAGACTTCCTAGAAGATCTTCTCTCACCAGTGCTGTTTGACATCAAGATATTGTCCTCCCTATTGTCAGTAAGTGTCAGATCTACAGTAGGTTGAACCTCTGTCCCCAACACAGTGTTTGTTTTAATATCCAAAATAATGAGTTTACCACAATAATGTAATAATAATTGTAGTAACAATTTATAATAAGGGTGAACAGTGGAGCCTCCAGGAAAATTTGAATGGGGTGGCCAGAGGGAAACAGAACTCCTAGGGTGGCACTGTAAAACGTACCCTGGAAAATGTTTTAGGCATACTGTACCACCTTTGAGCTTATCAGTGTCACGAGCGGCTATGATAAAAGCGCATGACGAAGGGGTATCCAAACACAAACAGTCTTTATTAAAGCCACACTGGAGAAAAACAGGAGATTAAGCAAACACAACTACTACCATAAACCATACCGGACAATGAACAGAACTCAGGGTTTAAATAATTGGAAGAACAGAAACATGTGTGGGATTAATTAACTAATGATCAGGAACACAAGCAAACAGAAACAGAGAAAAAAAAACTAAGGATATGTTTACACGACAACGATGTTCTAAAAACAGACGACAACGTTGTCAAAACGGTCCCCGTTCACATGGATCTGTGAAAATAACTAAAAAGGCTGTATTATTCATGCCAGGCCAGTAGTTGGCGATGTCCGCGAACACGTAATACACGTGTGAACATGTAATACCGTTTTCACAAATTTACGCTTTTGTTGTTTACATGGAGACGGTAAAGGTATCGTTTTCAGAACCTTGCGTTTTCGGACCCCCAAAATGCCGTTGTCATGTAAATGAATGGCCAAAACTCATAAAAAGTTTCAGTTGAAAACGGTGTCGTGAAAACAAACCTAAACAGAACATACACGTTACAATCAGGAGGTATGCGTTCAGTAAAATGAGTTTATTGAATAATCTTATTGACATCTTTCTCGGTTCTCAGTCTGACTTCACAACTTCTATTTTTGGCTACCAAAGCAAATGCAATAGACAGTTTCTGCTTCACAACATGTCCAATAAAATTTGTGGGACTTATAAATATAACTTAGAACTTATAACTTATATATTTAGAACAATTTTTAGATTTGTCTTTATTGTTCACATTATAGTTATTATAATTGGTGTGAATGTGCCTTAGATGAATAATATAAAAAATAACAATGTTACAAAAATAACAAAATACAAAAAAAATAAAATAATTTTTAATAATAATAATAAAGAAAAGACAAAATGAAAAGTAACCCAGCATTTTTAAGCATATAGAAATTTGCACCATAACCATCCATCTCATGTTTCGTCTCTACTTAATTCCTGTTCTGGAAGGTCATATAACATTAAATTGTCCTGCATGTTTCATGCACAACATTACTCACAGATATAGCCTTTTATGAGTTTCTCCTTTTCCAAACCCATCCTACTTTTGGTAAAAGAGAAATCCCTGATTGCAATTGAAATTTGTTAATGTTTTGTATTAGAATGAGGTACTGGTTAGCATTCATGTAGATAGTAATGCATTTTCTATGATGGCATACATCAACCGCAGATTCTTTCAAATCTTTCTTTAAGGCACAGGCTAGGTGTTTCAGAGCCATTGTCAGAAGTGTTGGTGTAAGTGGGCAGCCTTTTCTAAGCTTTTTATATTGGCCTGTGCTTGGAAGCAGCTTTTCCACAATCTCGAAATCGCGTGGGGGCGATGGATGGATGGGCTTCAGTGATTTCAAAGCTTGTCTTAAAAAATCCATCTTGATTGTTTTGGGCATGCTGCGAAAGCTAACAATGATGAAGAGTTTGTAACTCATTTTCATTGTTTTGCTTTTGAATGAGGGCTGAAGAAATTTTTCCATTCGCCTAAGAAATATTGTGGCAAGTATCATGTACTCTGCTCTAAAGCAGTACCTCCTGTTTACTTTCACACAGTCAGTGAAGCCCTTTGGAACTTTTCCTCTAATCATTTGGTTAAAAAGCTCTTTAAGTTCTTGTGATTTTTGCTCTTTGTTAATCTTTAATGTTTGCACATTTTCCCCAAGTGGGGTTTCATATTCTACAAGCGACATTAACGCTTTCAAAACTTCAGCTTCACAAATTTCGCCTGGTCTCCTTTTATAAGGCCTCTTTTTAATGACCATATTCTTTAGGCCACTAGAACATGCTGTAAGGTCATTTGAGAGAACCGTTGTTGTGTTATCTGGTTTTGGCAAACACAGACTCAGAACTACAGGTTGGTGATCTGAAATATTATGCCGTTGAACCTTTGAGATATCGCAACTCTCAGCAAGCCACACATCATTCCGCGGCATGAAGACCATGTCTAGTCTTGATGCACCCTTCTTCTTCTTCTTCGTTTTCTTCTGACCTGATGTTTTTTTGATTTGGTGTAAGGATGTTTTCCACGGAAAACGAGTGAACGAATCTCTCTCGTAAGCATTGTTTTGTCCCCAGACGTCTACAAGCATTAAAGATGAGATGAATTTCTCAAGATAAGGTCTAAGGGGCTCTGTATGTCCAGTTGGATACTCCCGGTCAAGATCTGTGTTTAGAACTGTATTAAAATCCCCTGCAACTATCAAGACACCTTTGGCAGTCTGACAAAGATATTCAGAAAGACACGGCAAGACCTTGTGTTCTTTTGCATGGTTATATACATTAACCAAGGTAAAGCATTTACCATATATTTTGCAGATAAGTACAATGTAGCTGCCTGTGGGGTCCACATCATGTTTTATATACTCAAAAGGCAAATTATTTTTTATCAAAATCACAACACCTTTGCTACGTGGATGATGAACACTGTAAATAGCTTTCCAGCCACGAATGTCTTCAACATGTCTAACATTATTGATACCTATATGTGTCTCTTGAAGAAATGCAACAGATGCTTGTAGTTCATTCAGCCACTGACCAATCTTTTCTTTTTTCTGTTGGACATCAGCAGTGTCTCTAATTCCACAAGTGTTCCATGTGATAAGTTTCAAAGATCCGGCCATAGTCTCTAGATGAAAACAATTCAAAAAAGAAAATGACAGTTCTTTGTTAAATGTATGAACCAGAATAAAGCATTTCTCATATTATATCTGAAATATCCAACCACAAATGTTTGTAACGTTTGTAACATTTTTTATTTTTTTTTATCTTAAATGCGTCTCTTGAAGAAATTCAGTTTAATTGGTAGCCTACTTTTTTATTTTTTTTCATGAGTGGTTAAGAGTTTGATGTGACAAGAAGTTTTTTCCAGGCATTCTAACCATAGTCAACTGTTTTTAAATAAAGAGAAAAATGTTGAAAAATGTAAAACTCACTAAACAGTAAAACTTAAGATATTAAAAGTTCACAATAAACACTAGTTCAGCACTATAATGTCCATTTGAGACAACAAAATGTAAACTTTGTATCTTTTATAATAATTGGATTTAAACAGAAACATAGAATTACAGAGAAACTGAACCTAAACTTAATTCAACTAATTGTAGATATTCATATCATCTCTATTAATGAGAAACACAATATTAAAAAAAATATGATCCTACTCACCTTTTTGATGTTTGGAGGTTGTGAGAAACTCAAGTATGATATGATGTCAGTTGTTGACAAGAGTGAGGGATTATTTGTTCACATTCACCCTTTAATATGGTATCTGTAGCCACTCCTTATGTAAAGTTACATGAGTCATACTGAATACATTAACAATCTTGATAAAGGGAAAAGGTGTGACACTTTAATTTTGCATTCTAGTTTGAATATGTGGGCAGTGGCACTTGCTTCGCTTTTTGACGTTTGTGTAAATCCACTTGGGGTTCAGAGTATTTATTTTTTCCCACATTCATTTCACACATCTACAATTATGTGGTTTTGTTTCATTAATAAAGTATACTTTTTTCTTAATTTAACCCGAAAGAATGGAAGTGAAATGTGACAACATGCCCATATAGGTGGGGCACGTTGTAACATGACCAAATGACAGTTTAAAATGTTATCTGATACAATAATAATAATAAAAAAACATCCAAGACGAACTAAATATTGTCAATAAAATACAATAATTAACTTTTTCAAATAAAATAATGGCATTTTTTAAATAATTAAAAATAAACACATTTTTGAGTTTGACAACAAACACACTGCAAAACACAGCTATACAGCATAGTTCAAAACACAAGAATAATTAATCATTTCTGAACATTGACTCTCTGTCTTTATTCACATTTTTTTTATGGTTTCTCAATAGAATTCATAAAAGTATAGAATATAATATCATAGTTCTAATAGGGGCTCATTGTAACGCAGTGTGACAACATGCCCCACCTGCAAAACTGGGATTTAAACCCGGCTCCTGTCTTCTGCTGGTTAGATCAGCATTAAAGAACCATCAACTCTTAAATAACAGATTAAAATAATATCACATTTGTCTAATTTTAAATGAACACAAAAAAACAGAGATGAAAAATTAACTTAAGTAGAAAATGTACTTTTGCTATGGTTAAATAAATGTTGAGTGATATCTTCCAAAGATTTTTTTTAATTTTGGTGTAATTTTTTCCCCTCTATATAGTATTGATATGGCAACTAGTAAATACACCAAGTTTCGTCGTGCTGGCATGTGTGGAAGTTCTAAACCATGTGTGTTACAACTAACCCCGCGTTAGGTTGTGCCTCGCTCACCCCTAGCTATTCCAATCATGTCGGTCATTAAGACAGAGAGATTGACAGAGAGAATCAGTTGGATGTATGTCAGAATAAGAGCAATGTACAACATTAGCATTGACTTAATTTACTAAAACTCATTCAACATTTGAACCTCTATGTGTGCATTTATATGAGACAGCTCTAGAACATGGTTCTTTTCTTAATAAAAATATTTTACAGTTGCAATAAAGATGTTGTAATTTCTTTTCAATTGTAACTATGAGATAAATTGTAATGTTTAACAGATGGTTGTAATAAAATTTAGTCGTGTGTGTGTGTATAGATATACTATGACTTTTTCAGGCTTGAATGTAGATTATTTTAATAGTATTTGAACGGTTTTAGTCACCATCCTAAGTCTAATTTTTTTTAAATACTTCTTTGTTTATAGAGATAATTAAGATGTAGCTAAGTGAACAGTCCAAAAACAATATCAAGGCTGACTGATAAAGATGATGGTGCTGGTAAGTATAGAGGTGTAACAGGCCGCGCGTCCGTAAACGAGTCGCTTTATTAGATTGCACCGCATCGATTCTCGTTGCCAGACCGCTGACTGATTTCCAGATGGGGGAGGAGATCGATAGTCTTGGATTAAATCTGGCTTGGATATAGAGTGATTTATTGTAATCACCATTTTAAATGTACAACGTGACTACATCGCGCCCGTGAGGCCGGAAACCGCCATTGCATTTCAATAACTGGGTCGCTGTGTGAGTTGAGTTAATGAAGATGGTCCCTGCTCACCAGTCGCTCGCTCTGGAGAAGGCTGCTCTCCAGACGACAACAAGTACGTCTAATCGAGTTTCTACATGTTTGTTTGCATGAACTGAAGCATTACATAAGCCATTTAAACGAAATTATTGTAACTACTTTGTCGTGTTTTCTTACGTAAAAACGGAAGTTGCTGCCAGTGATGTGCTAAGCACATTCACGCGCATACGGTTACTCGGTTAAGTTTGACAAAACACAAATCATAATGGTGTCCACTGATAATACCACAAATAATTTGGGGGGAAAAAGACAAGACAAAAATAAGACACTTTGTACTGTTTTAATATAAATCTGAAATACAGCATTGTGACGTATCTCGCTTTCCTACATCTACACCAATGGACGGACACTCCAGAACACAAACAACAGGTTTTTCAATAAGTCAGGCTCTGAAAGGATTTCAGATTCTGTCCTGCTTTAAAAGGTCTTCAGTTGCACATTGTGCAGTCTTAAAAAAAAAAATGAAGATGTGTTTGTTTAGAAAAGTCAGTCATGCCCTCGAGTTGCGTTCCTCCTCCTCATTTTCCAGCTTGTAGGCGGGTTTGTAGCGGGTCACACCTCTCTCGTCCACCACTTTAAGAGATGGATTCCTGCATGTGTTATCCATGCTGCCTAAAGAAGTGTATCTATGAGGAAGAGAGATAAGGGCATAAGCAAAACCAGGAAGATAATCTCATTTGAAGAGAGAAGACTGACTGTGAATAGAAACATCTCACCCTTTGTCATACAGAATACAGTAGGGCACATACAGGGTTCTCAGGAACTCCCAGATGTCATGATACGTCCACTCCTACAGAAAGAGAAAGAGATGGTGGATATGAAGCAAACATCTAAATGTAACATAAGTAACACCAATTCGAGGTCATTTGTAATTCTAAGAACATGCTGTACTGCCGTGTCTTTTACATAAGCACCACACTGATTAGGATGATGGAGTTGCTGTGTAATGATCTTAGAGAGCCTCATTCATCATCATTTACCATCTCTTGACTGTTTCTGCTGCCAGCTTACATGAGAGTGAGTGGGAGACATGACAGTGATTTACTGACTGTGGAGCCAGTTTAGAGAGTACAGGAAAGGTGTATATATATATGTGTGTGTGTGTGTGTGTGTGTGTGTGTGTGTGTGTGTATTTTACATTTTCGTTCAAAAGTTTGGGATGAGTAAGATTTTCTTTTAAAGAAATTAAACAAACAACATTATTCAGCACAACCATTTTCAACATGGTTAATAAGAAATGTTCATTAAGCTCCCATGCAACACTGAAGTCTAGAGTAATAGCTACTGAAAATTCAGCTTTGCCATCACACACACAAAATATATATATATATATATATATATATATATATATATATATATATATATAAAATATATATTAATTACCACTTTCAAGGCCCATAAAGGTAGGAAAGACATCGTTAAAATAGTCCATGTGACTACAGTGGTTCAATCTTAATTTCATGAAGCGATGAGAATACTTTTTTTGCGCAAAAAACAAATAACGACTTTATTCAACAATTTCTTCTCATCTGTGCCAGTCTCCTACGCTGTTGACGTAGTGTAAACAGTGCATCACTTCCGAGTTCTACATCAGAACTTCAGCTCACCATTGGCTTGCTCCTGCATTAGCATCACACACATGCATCGTGGTACTCACGTGAACAGCGTCGGACAATGGTGAGCCAGTGTTGTGACGTAGTACTTTGAAAGCGCTGCACTGTATTTACTACGTCAACAGCGTAGGAGACTGGCACAGACGAGAAGAGATTGTTGAATAAAGTCGTTATTTTTGGGAGGGTTTTGCGCACAAAAGTATTCTCGTCGCTTCATAAAATTAAAGGTTGAACCACTGTAGTCACATGGACTATTTTACCAGTGTCTTTTCTACCTTTCTCGACCTTGAAAGTGTTAATTAAATTGCTGTCTATGGAGGGGTCAGAGAGCTCTCTGATTTCATCAGAAATATCTTAATTTGTGTTCTGAAAATGAACGAAGGTCTTACGGGTTTGGAACGACATGAGGGTGAATAATTTTCATTTTCATTTTTGGGTTAACTAACCCTTTAAAATATATATGAAAATAGAAAACATTTATTTTAAATTGTAATAACATTTCACAATATTACTGTTTTTACTGTATTTTTGATCAAATAGATGCAGCTTAATGAGCACAAGAGACTTCTTTCAAAAACATTTAAAAAAACATATTGACCCAAACTTTTGAACAGTAGTGTGTATATATGTATATATTTCCCCCCCCTCACCAGCAGTGGGTTGACCCTCATGTAATCAGGCCAGCCCGGGTCTGTGGGACACAGGGGTGTCAGTGTCTGCGAATAAGGGTCGGTTCGTCGTGTTCCCATCAGGACCGCCCGTAAATCCGGCCTCCTTTCCTGGACCTCATTCAGAGCCTGCCGAATACTTCCCTCCACCGAGAACAGCTCCAGGTCATATCTACAGAAGAGAGAGGAAAATGTGCCAAATAATTACACCTATGGAGCTTTTGATGGACACTGGTGATTTAATGAGGCTGGATGGAATGGATCCATGTTCAACTCATTGTGGTTAAGTAACAGACTGCAGCTGGTTTGTCAGTGGAAGTACAGAGGCTGTTACGGTTTGCAGATGGCACTTCTCACTTTAATGTTTCTGAGTTGAGACTGGTGCCAGATCTCATTCATACATGTGGGTAAACAAGCATGACTGGTGATTCTAACATCAGTAACATATCCTAAGAGCTCAAAGCCTTTTTGGAAAATGTCACAATTCAGAAATTTTGTCAGAACAGTTGTTTGAATCAGAAAAGACTAAATCATATGTTTGCATATGCTGTTTCCTGATGCAGCCAAACAGTTCTGGGAGAGATGCCAGAGGCACCAGTCTGTGATTTACCTACTCAGGAGGAAAGAAACACATTCCAGATTTCTGTTATCTCATTTAAATCATTGCTGTACCCATTTTATTTTAGTTTTGAAAGGCACCTTATCTTACCTTTTTATTGTATCCTGCAAAAATCTCTCCATTTCTGGAAAAGGAGAGACAATTCGAATGTACAGAGCTTTCAATCTGTCTTTACCATCTGGATACCGCCTGAGAGAGAGAGAGAAAGTCAAGTCATATTATCTGAATTGTTCAAACTAGTTTACTGACGCTTCCATGTGATATAGTGAAGCTCATGTAAGCAAGGCACGAGCACAGCTGCTGTGTCCTACTGCGAGTGTGGTCAAAGTGCCAGTAAACACTTAAATAAGCTCAGCATGAGCTTTAGATATCGGTGTAACTTCAGCAAGTCCATGCTATTTCTTTAAAAAAAAAGACATTTGCTAATTAAACTGACATATAATCCACACACAGCATTGATGCCCCATATGTATTTGGACCCTTAAGCTACACTGATTTCACTGCATGCATACATACAAAATATCAAACCACATGCAATCTGCAAACAATTGATGCTAGGCATTTGGTCATATTAATTTTATTGAGCCATTTTTATGCATTTAGGCTTTAAGGTGATTATTAGTGGATGTATGAAGTCAGTTCTCAATTTCACAGGTGTCTTAGCAGAATAACTGCAGGTATAGTTTATCACATTAACCATGGATATTGGTGATAATTGCTAAAGTTTCCAAATAGAGTGGTGCAGGAATGACGTCAGAACCCGGAAGACTGATACGCCGCTAGTTCTTTGTGAAATTTTCCTATGGGGTTTTATAATAGGTTTTTTTCAATTTATGAGTAAAATAAAGTCTGTGTGGTAAACATAACTTGACAAAGATTTTGATGTGATATCTATTGTCTATGTAACAGTTTTTGTAAGGTATAGTTATCTTAAGGAATAGTTCACCCCAAAATGAAAATTAATTTTCTCAGCCAAAAAAAGCATTTTCGCGGCAGTCCTGTGGGCGAAAATGCCTTGTTGATGCTAGAGGTCAGAGGAGAATGGGCCAACTGATTCAAGCTGATAGAAGAGCAACTTTGACTGAAATAACCACTCGTTACAACCGAGGTATGCAGCAAAGCATTTGTGAAGCCACAACACGCACAACCTTGAGGCGGATGGGCTACAACAGCAGAAGACCCCACCGGGTACCACTCATCTCCATTACAAATAGGAAAAAGAGGCTACAATTTGCACGAGCTCACCAAAATTGGACAGTTGAAGACTGGAAAAATGTTGCCTGGTCTGATGAGTCTCGATTTCTGTTGAGACATTCAGATGGTAGAGTCAGAATTTGGCCTAAACAGAATGAGAACATGGATCCATCATGCCTTGTTACCACTGTGCAGGCTGGTGGTGTAATGGTGTGGGGGATGTTTTCTTGGCACACTTTAGGCCCCTTAGTGCCAATTGGGCATCGTTTAAATGCCACGGCCTACCTGAGCATTGTTTCTGACCATGTCCATCCCTTTATGACCACCATGTACCCATCCTCTGATGGCTATTTCCAGCAGGATAATGCACCATGTCACAAAGCTCGAATCATTTCAAATTGGTTTCTTGAACATGACAATGAGTTCACTGTACTAAAATGGCCCCCACAGTCACCAGATCTCAACCCAATACAGCATCTTTGGGATGTGGTGGAACGGGAGCTTCGTGCCCTGGATGTGCATCCCACAAATCTCCATCAACTGCAAGATGCTATCCTATCAATATGGGCCAACATTTCTAAAGAATGCTTTCAGCACCTTGTTGAACCAATGCCACGTAGAATTAAGGCAGTTCTGAAAGCGAAAGGGGGTCAAACACAGTATTAGTATGGTGTTCCTAATAATCCTTTAGGTGAGTGTATCTTTATTGTATAGTTTGTATAAAACAGAATAAAGTTATACAGGTTTGTAACCTGTTAATTTTTTTATTAAATTATCACTTTAAAAAAAAATGCTGTTTGGTATGGTATTTTATTTATTAAAGAAAATGTATTAAAGTTAATATATATTTTTATTGTTTATTGATAAAATTAGCATTAACTGTACTTGGTATACAAATAAGTTGTACAAATTACAGACAGGTTTCTCAGACAAGGATTAAGCTAGCCCCAGACTAAAATGCAAGTTTGAGCTGTTTTAACTGAAAGCAACTTGCACTGATATATCTTAAAATATATCTCAAGATGCTCACCAGTAATATTTTTCCTCTAAAGCATGCTTTAAATGTCCTAATAGATCTAAGGCCCAATCCTGGCTTAATCTAAGCTGTCTGTGAAACCAGGCCTAAATGTCTGGCCCTTTTAGTCTAAACTTTCGTCATGCTGCATAATGGTTAAATTGATCATCATGATTACTTTGCTCAAAATTATAAAAATCGCAATGATTGTTGTCATTTAAAAAATGTAAAAATAAAATGATCAGAATTATTGCCCTCTTTCACATAAGCATAAATCAAGAGAATGTCAACTCATATGTAGGGCTGGTCCAAATACCATTTTCTGAGTATTTTGAGTATTGTATTTCGCCAGATTTTATAGTGTAAACATATTCAAGCGCAAATGTCAACCGTTTCGAGAGGGATGCAAGGTGGGCGAGAAAAAAAAAAGAAATCAAATATTCGAATCCCAAACTTGAAAATCGAATACCAACCCACCAAACAAATATTTGAATATTCTGGTCCAGCCCTACTCATATGCATGGTTTATTTTACCTCATCTAGTTTCCTTATTTATTATGGGCTATTTATCATATAAATGAACACACTCTACACTATGAAAGCTGGTAAAACAAGAAACTTCTCTCAAAACTTCTTTCTACTAGTAATTCCATTAATTCCAAATTATATTAATGTTTTTCTATTAAAACAACAGCATAAAAGACTTTATTGTCACATAGACGTTGTGCAAGTGCATTTATTCAGCATCAACAATCAGAAAAATAGTCAACATCCATGTTTGGATTTATTATTAAACTAATTCAGCCTACAAGCTTCTTTTTCTCAACCACTTGTCTTTAATTTTGCCTCTCTTACCGTTTTAGTGCAGCATAATATAAATGCAGTAGAGCTGTGCAGTCCTTGCCACCGTTGAAGCCAACACAGAGCTCATTAGCAGAGTATTTATCCAGCGCCGTCTCAATGGTCCCTAATGCCTCAGCTACTTTCTTCCCTAGCAGTGTCTCTGTGAGATATTTAATGACAGAAGAGTCTCTTACAGATCTTACAGCTAATTTCACACGTTTAACAAGGTTATTCTCAACTAATTTAAATGGAGACGTATCTGGTCAAGATCAAACACATGTAACTGAACAAAAACAGCTCCTAAATATGGTTAGAAAAAAGCTTACCACTTTTTGAGAGCGAGTACACCGCTTCAGTTGCGACTGACACTGAGTCAGTGACGAGAGTAACCACAGATCCTTCAGGAAGCTGTTCTATCAGTTGAGTACGTGCCCGTTCCACCTCTTCCACACTGTCTGAGTCCAGGACCAGTCGGACACGATGATAATTACTAAGCCAGTCTGGGTAAGATCCCAGGGAGACACGCTTCCCCCAACCTGCCTGCAGTTTTGTGAGACTCGGGGCGATCTCAGTCTCATCCGCATCTACAAACACCTCACGGGTGTGAAAGGTGATACCAGAGCCTGAAAACAGATGGGTAAGTCCATTGAACGACCGTTCCAGCAGAGAGGGGATGCCAGGAAATATGTATATGTTTCGGACACTGACTACAGGGAAGCGATTTCGCTGGCCTGTCTGAGAGTCTATGCCAAAATTGAGTTTGGCAGAAACGGGGACCGTGGCAAGCTTCATGGGGGCACTGTTAGAAGTGACCGTGCCAAAGAACCCCTCCACTAGCTTTGTCAGTTCAGGGTGGGTATGCAGACCTTCGCCAAATGCCATAGCAACACTTTCAAAAGTGACATCGTCATGGGTGGGACCGATGCCGCCGGATGTGATGAGGTGAGTAACGGAGGACGAAAGCTGGGCCACTTCTTTAGCAATGACTTCCTGGATGTCCGGTACCACAGTGATACGCTCTACAGTGACACCAAGCTTGCGTAGTCCACGGCACAGGAAGGCACTGTTAGTGTCGACAGTGTGACCCTGCAATGTAAGCATACAAAATAGGGTTGGGCGATGTCTACAGTGAAACATCGTGATGGACGATGACATCAGGAGGTTGCATTTGAGTGTTAAGCTCCGTTAATGTGGCAATGGAAACATGCCGGGGTCCAGATGCGAATCGTGGTCCGCCATTTGAATATCATTGGTTTAGTTTGGGTAAAACATCTAGTAGCCTAGATGATTCAGCCTAGTGTTTTTTGCACAATAAAATATGTAGTGTTTAAGGCCCCATACACACAGACACGTTTAGCTGTATACGTAAAAACTTTGTATCGTATCGGTGTTTCATCCAGACGGATCCGGCATTTTGGGAGCCTAAAACCGCTATTTTTTTAAAACCGGGTCCCAGAGTGGATAAATCTGAAAACAACACCCTTGCGTTTTCATGTGTACAGCCAATTCGTATATTTTGTGAAACGATGATGTCACCACCCCACGTCTCGCGCATGCTCCAAGTCTTCTTCTCCGTTTTTAGTGCATCTCTGTGGCAGAATTACACTGCCACATACTGGTCTGGCATGTATACTACATTGTTTTGAGTCGTTTCAGTGGTTTCGTGTATACGCAGATATTTTCTTGAGATGAGAAAAAAAAAAAAAAAAAAAAGATTGGATAGGGAAAGCTCTGGCTTTGTGTGGATGTGGCCTAAATTGGGCAGGCAAATCACGATGCCTGCTCAACATCGTCTGTCTGTCAGCCAATGGCGATGGATGATGGCATCGTCCTTTGGCCCAATTCTAATACAAACCAAACGTTTTAAACATATTGCTTAAAGGGCATATTGCAGGTTACATTTTTCAAAATTAATATATAACCTTGTATGAAAATACCATATGAAAAGGTAATGCAGGATTTAAAATGTTTTAAAAAGACATGAGCACAAATTTAGTAGATAAAGTGGCCGTTTCACTGGCTGTTGGCTAAAAAACACTTTTTTTTCAACATTGCATCATATTACGTCACAAGAGGGAGTCGTTTGCCAGGCTCTGCGTTGGCTCAGTGCAGAATAGGTTGGTATTCAGTACGAGTTTGTGTATTTTCTGTAGTTTTTCTATTTCAATTTATCATTGTCATGGTAAATTATTGTGTCCAGCCTGCATGGTGGCATTTTGTGCAGGTTAAGAGATGGGACTTCACTTCTGCATCTGCTTCGAAACACGCGGTGGTGTGTATAGTGTTCACTTTAGACCGGAGGATTATCATCCTGGCGATATGGAGTCAAACATTGTAATACTCATGTAAAGGATGATATTAAATGAATAAACATCCACACACGATGCTGCTTTGCCGTTGTTTTTACATCAATTTCAACATTGATGAATACGAAGTATGTACATTAACACAAATGCAGTCTCACACTTTTCAAAAAAGTTTGGAATTATGTGCTGGTAATGTAAATATTTTATTCATGCCATGTATGTACATTCAAGTTCACTCAAATACATACTCATAACGTCATATACATCCTTACACTATCGGTGAATGGGCACGAAATAAACCCAGAAAGGGAGACCACTAATATTCAGCGCAAAAACATTAATTTAGCTGAAATATCTGCTGTTGGACGCTAAATTTAACAAATGTAATAACAGTGTGTAATTGAATATAAATGTAAGACGTTTCTTATGTTATAGCCTACAGGATAAAGAAATGACAGTAAAAGGTTACTTTGTGTGTGTGTTCCTGCAGAACATTTCTCTTATCTGGTAACACTGGGTTTGTGTTTTTTTGTTTTTCTTCAGTATCATTTTAATGTAGCGATTTAACCTGTCCTTTTGCGTAGTAACTTACTTTGCACATAATGTATAGCACAGATATACCCTTAGGAAAATGAACCATGGTTCTATTAGATAGTAAAACCATGTTTTTTGGTGTATTGACTACCATTTGTATAACCACACAAATACCATAGTTAAACTATGGATTGAAGCAAAACTATGGTTAATTTGTGGTTACCATTGAATAACTACAATAACCCTGTTATTTATTTATTTATTTTTAATAATAATAATAATAATAATAATGTATTCATTGTAAAACCATGGTTAATTTTTATAAGATATATTCACTATGTATGTTTTCATAGCACTGAGCTCACACGTTTGTTTGAAGGACAGCATAGGGCAGGATGTGGAATAGTGCGTTTTGTCAGTAAAAAAAGTGGCTTTTTAATCGAAAAAATAATCGGCCAACTAATAGATTATCAAAATAATCGTTAGTTGCAGCTCTAGTACAGTATTGTAATCTGAGCACAGTGTTCATGTCGTTAGCTAGCGTATATATATATATATATATATATATATATATCATTAGCTAACACTGGTCTCTCACCCAAACACCTGCTCTCTTCTCCACTGTTTTTCCTCACACAACAACTCAAATTGTCTCCTCTAATCGTTGTTCTGTCTAATCCTGGCCTGTTCCTAATTGTGTGTCATAATTGTATGGCTGTGGTCTGCCATATGAATATTAATAAACATTTATAATTTCCTTAGCGTCCAAACTGTTGTTGTGATCCATTGTTTTCCTATCGTTGAAATTCACTGCACTCCCTCCCGTTACGTCACTTCCGGTTTTGGCATTTTTAGATGCCGAAGTAAAATTCTCTCACAAAAAAGACTCCAAAAGCCTTAGTAGCGTATTTATAAGTATATTTTAAAGTTCCTACATTATTCTAATTTCTAGTTATTATACATTATTCTAGTTCCTACATTATTTTTCTATACATTGATTCACTGGGGTCTCTAACCTGCTAAAAAAATTATTTCTGCTCCAAATGTGGAAATTTCCTGCATCTGTCAATGGCCGCAAAACAGGCAAGCAAAATCCATACAGAGCTACTATAAATGTCATATAAATAATAGTTCAGACAAGACAAAGGGTTAATTGAGACTATTATTAAAAGATATTGTAATTTACCTTGAGGATCTCATCTCCTATGATGAGGATAGCTGCTGTGACAGCGCCATCTTTCTGCGTGGAGGATGCATTGCAGTTCTGAGACATTGGGATGATATGGGCTCCGACTTGCTGAACCCTCTTAACTGCTCTCCTAATCTTAGGCAATGCCTGCAGCATTCAGCCGAAAATGATGACAGGAGAAAGGCAGAGAAAGAAAAAGGAAGAGACAGATGGAGATGGTCTGTTGGGAACAAGCACAAAAGTCTGAGCAATAAAACTAAAAGATTGATGGTTTAAAGTTTCAAAAAGAAGAAATTAAGACCGTTATAAATCATTTTAATTGTAATTTTACAGTTGTACTATATACAAAATATTACTGTAATTTCTTAAAGACTCAATCTGCCTATTTTACAGTGAAATATTACAATAATACTATTGTCGATTTGCTTAATATTTTTATTCAATAATGATAATTGTTATTATTATTATTGTTGTTGTTGTCATATTGATAAATATATTAAACACTTTTGGCCCAAATGGTGCAGTGCTAAAAAAAAACATGCACTGTAAACCTGGGGTATTTTTATTTGCAAATAGCAATTTTATCAGAAAAAGTGGTCTGACACAGCAGCTGGATATTTATAGGAATATCTAATTTATCATACGCAGAGAAACACGTTTATTGGCAAAATGGTTTACTTCCCTTACCTGTAATGCCTGCAACGGTATTCTGCCGTTAGTCCGGATTGCGTGGCCACCTAAATGCTATTCAAGGAACCACTTATCTCATTCAAGACTGAGTCAGGCAAATCAATGATTATATTAAAGTTGGTCAAACTGAAGTTAGTCTCCTGTTCTCAAGGTACTGTCACGGTCATGTGAGAAATACCAAGTCCCAAGTGCCCCGCAGGTTCGTGCCGTGAAAGCTATGAGCACGTCAGCCGTAAACATTGATACAAGCTAAGCATTGATACAATGCTGAATAGTGATTCTGCTTATAAAACGTTGCTTTATTAGTAAATATTAACTATCGAACGAGAACTCGCCCTAACAACGCACGTTACATCAGGAAGCAAAACTTGGTTGCGCTCTTCTTGTCACGTGAAGCTTGTTAGCCAATTGAAGTGAGGCACTGCATTACTTCCTTAATAAACAGACCATTCGGCGCAAAGAAGGCGGGAACTTCTATGGGAAGTGAAGCAGGCATTCTTTATGAAATTTAATCGCTGCTTCTATATATGCAACTTGTACAAGCTACATCTAAATGTCCCATTGAAAACGAAGGACTACATTTTGTGAAAAATACAACGGGTTTCACCTGCAGTTACTTATATATCAGCTTTGACAAATGTGTTTGTTTGATTTTCTGTCATTTTAATAGTACGGCATGTGTAACATGTTTAAATGGGAAGTCTACACATACCGCACACTATACTAAATACACTGCATTACTGCAGGAAACCCATGATGTAGCACCAATTGCACCATTTAAAGCTCTATAAACTACATATTTTTAAACATAAATGTAGGTCCCCAATTGAGATACTCCCCCCTCGTCATGGAAACTCGTGATTATGCTAAATCTTTATTTCCACACATACCTTAGTTCGTTGTCGTTCAAGCAGCTTGGGTACAGCTGTTGATTTCAATCGTCTTTTATTTCCTTTAGCTACACTGAAATCGTCTGGAGAAAAATGTTCGCTGCACACCCTCAATCCACGGATAGACTGAATGGGTGATCTATCTCGACGAAGAGCGAGCAGCCACTGATTCAATCTTTTTACATCATGCAGGGGCAATGTGTGAAAAGTCAAACTTTCCTCCTGCATTGATGCCCACTGACGGAGTCTCAGGGATTTCTCTTGGTTGAAGCATCCAGGATAAGCACACACGCGCACCATTTTGAAAAATCCACCAATGTAACCAATAAAGTTTGCGTGCACTTTCTTCTGTGTTGTGAAAAGAGCTGTTTAGTTTGTAGTCCTCAAACCCGGAAGAGGAATAGCAGTTTCAGACCCATGGGTTCCCTCTAGCGGTAGGGATTTTGAATCATCTTAGTGATTCGAATCTTTTGAATCAGTTCAACACAAAGATTCATTGACTGATTTATTCAGTAGCGCTTCTGCATGTCACATCAGTAGGTGGCGACACGAGAGTGTTTTATTTGACGTAACGAGTCTTTGAATTATTCATACTAACTATTTAAAAACACTGAGGTGCTTATTATCATTAGTTCAGTAAGTGCATTTTAAGCATCATATGCATTTCCTAACAACTAGCAAACGATTTTAGTGTAAAAAAAAATCTGCATTTATCATCTTCTTTACTGCTTCCTAATCTAGATATCAAATAGCCTAAACATGGCAATACATGTATGGGCTATTATAAATATTGTTGGCTGCTTGACTAATTGCTTGCTCCTCTCTTGTACGTCTGTTTGAAGTGTTCGCTAAATGCATAAATGTATTTTTTTATTTTATTTTATAAATGTGTGTTTTAATTTTGTCAACTGCTGGGCATGACAATATCAAGGTAAAAAAAAACAAAAATTGGCCAATGTTCCCCTAAATTCATTCATTCATTCATTCCGCAAATTAATTTAGAAGAAACCCCCTGAAGACCCCTGATCTAGTTTATTCAGTTTCAGTTCACAAAAAGTTGTTAGTGCTGATTCAAATATTGTTCACAGTACACACTGTTCTAGATTAAACCAATGAAATGCTTCTTTACAGCCCTCACTCAAATGCTGTTTTTGAGAAATGCTGCGGTGCTTTAGTGGTGGGTTATGACTTTCCATAGCGTATGAGCCCTATATATTTATCCTTTTTGAAGCTTGACATAGTCACCATTCATTGTCACTGCATTTTGAGGACATTCCTACATTTTTTCCCTTCCTCAGATATTTGTTGGGAAAGAAGTGACTGAATAATGATAGAACTTTCATTTTTGATTAAACAACCTCATTAATATAGTAGGCCTACTAGGCTACTATAAAAATTATTGAGAAAATTACTTTGATTTTTAATAAAACAGAAGGTGAGACATTTAAACTGCTGTTACACTCTTCCTGTTTTGTAAACTGTAAATAAAACAGTAGCCTATTATAGACTAACCATTTGTTTTATGTACGTAATTTAATTACAACTAATTTCCTTGTCAATAGTGACCATAAACGCCCGGGAAAGTCCATGAATGAGTTCATATCCCTGTTTAGGGACATTTTAATTCGTCTTCAATTGTGAATCGCCGTAGCTGAATGTAGAAAACAGGTCAAGGGCGCGCGCTGAGAGAGCCAGGTGCGGGCGCTCTCGTGGACGACAAACCACATGATACACGCAGCCATCAGATCGCGGAAGTGCGACTTTTTTGGACAGTGGAAAAGGGGGGTAGACTGGGTGAGGAAAGGAAGGCAGAGCCGAAAAGAAAAGTTTCATGACATTATTCGTGTAAATGAGCCTGGCGAGACCCGTTCTTATCCCATATCTGGTCTGACTTTGTTCCTCAAATGTGATATTTTCAGGAGTTGATCTGAAAAGTGCTTAGGAGAGCAGGACCGGAATCGAGCGGCCGAGAGGAAGCGAGCGGGTAAGTTCAGGCAAAAGTTGACCACAGTCATGACTGTATTATGCGGGACAGGAATCCATACTGCTCCGGACTGGAACGTGCTCGAATGCTTGTGTCTCGTGAAATCAAGCGGTTTCAACTTGTTACAACGTCTTAGGTTTTGAGTCAGACTTGACGCTTTACTTTTGTTTTAGCTGCCTTTCTGTTTAAAACATCGCCCGTTCTGTAGTCTGTACTGATTTTTTTTTGTCATTGAGGATTTTGTCTCATTATTACCAAGCGTGCTTACTCTAAGACCACATGAGAGCTTTTCAAGAAGAGATGCGTTGCAATTTCTTGCAAGGCAGAGTAGGCTAACTTGTATCCTTACTTAAAACTATATGTGACCAAGTAGCATACGCAATTTTGGCTTTTATGCGTGTTAAGTTTTAGAAATCGGCCGATATTATATTTTTGTGACTTAGACTACTCTGGTATTTAGTAAATAATAATAATATATATATTTTTATTTTCACACGTAATCTTTATGCAAAGTTTTATTTACTTTTTACGACTTTTGGACTGTAAAATGATACAGAATAATGCTAAGAATAAATACAAGTTAAGTAAAGGGTCATTTTACGTAAGAAAAACAATGTATTAACCAGCAAACGGCATCATTATCGGTAGACCCGTATATAAAACGAAGCTAGGTGGATGGCTAAAATATTGATCAAACTGATTATCTGTTTCTGTTATGTAGTATTGTTACAGTGACACACACGCATATATATATATATATATATATACATACACAACAAGATATATATATATATATATATATATATATATATATATATATATATATATATATATATATATATATATATATATCTTGTTGTGAAAAGCAGTTGTCCTCAACATTAGGGACGTTTATCATGGACTGATCTCACCAGCTGCGAATCCTACACCAGCATGAGCTCTTATCTGCTGCATGAGCAGCTGTCGCAGACATTTGGAGCAACTGAATAATGATTCTGTCCAACACAAGGGACGATCCTAAGTATTCCTATCAGATTCAGATGTCTGACTGCGACATTAGACCAAACGCTGTATATGAGATCTAGATTGTGTAGTAATTTATGAAACAATGCCTGTGATGTCAGTCTCAGGAAACTGAGTCAGTAGTTTTGTCACTGATGGCATTGTATTCGAGATGAGTCTTTCTTGATGGCCTTTATTTCATCTTACATCAGTATAGACAGGCCAGCTGGCCTCATTCCATCATATTTTGCTTCAAGTCCATGTGGATAACTTAGGAAGAGCTCTTTTATGGTCTGTTTTGGGGCGAGAAGCTGTGGGACCGTTAAAGTTCCGTTCATTTATTAACTTCAGAAGGTAATTTCCTTAAAAATCAGAACCAGTTGATTTTGTTTTCCCCTTCTTAGATCATGATATCTGTAGCAGGATGAATGACGGTGGTGTCATGACAGAGCCAAACAGGATTTATGATGAACTGACAGGCTTGCTTTATTGTAACTCTTTTTCTTTTTTTTTTTTTCTAAGTCGATATGTTATCAGGTTGCCTGCAGATGACACTAACTGGTGAAGTAAGCACTAAATAGCTCTCAATTTCACCCGATTAGAAGCTGGACGAACAGGCCGACAGTGAATATTATTACTGCTAAATTGACTCTTTGAGACGGCCTGATATCAACACACACCTGCTCAATCTCAGATGAAAAACCATGTGCTCAGAAAAGTGTAATTTTTGTTTCTGAGGCGTATCGATCTGTCAAAATAGAGTAGACCCTTATATTTTCCATTTTGAGGCCTCCTCCAAACTACTTGTAAATTTGTGTGGGAAGTCTTCCAAAAGATAGAGCCAAACACATTAGAAATAATTAACTACATACTGAATTATGTTTACCCAGTGAATTGCATTGATGAAGTGAGAGCAGGCCAGATTAAATGGGACACTTTATGTAAGAATGTATTTATGAACAGTTCGTTCTGTTTGAGTTTCATAAATAAGGCCCAATGTGTGTTTGCTTTTTGGTGATGTTATTGATGTTTTCCACCGTCTGGCTTCCTCTAATTTATATCAAGTTTAGAAAGACGCCACTTTGAGCTACTGTCCAAAACTTCCCATCTATTCTCTGAGGAGTACTCGACAGGATATCATGTTCCTGTGCTATCAGAATGTCCCACTGAGTAGTTTATGTCTTCGATGGCCCAGATGATGCATATGTTTGCTAGACAACATAGAATTATAGTTTATCTGGTCAAGTTGACTGCTTAAACATGTGCAGTTCCCAGATCTAGTCCTTTACCCTGGGCAGGATGTCAAATGGGTTTTTCCATGGGTTTAAGATTCAGCTGTGGCATATCTGAAGGAGTATTCACCATTTTCAGTGACTGCTGAAGGCGGTGGCTTTGTCCTAGCCTGCCCTCCATCTCCTGTCATAAGGCTTCAGTGTTGTGATCCTGAAGGTTTCTTTATGAAGATGGTCAAGATACCTTTGTGCAGATGGTTGGTGAGAACTTTGGCCAGACCTAAAAGAACTACAGCGGCAATGATGTGAAGGTGGTCAACTCTTGAGTCAACAGGATGTTGGTTTGGTTTGCAACAATGCGAGTAGTTCAGCTGCGCGTAGAGGAACATGGTCAGGTACTGAAGTCACATGGATGATAGACTGCGATAATGCTCTGCTTGTGGTGTGAAGTTGAAATGTCGAAGCATGCATTGTCTTTTGTTTGTTTCTTTCTCTTCCTCTGTTTCTCACCACTTGATTGATTGCCATAAAAGTGGCAAGGGGGCATTTCCTGTTCAATTCCGAAGCTGTTTCCATCCATCACGTGATGGCCGATAACCGATAAATGGCAGATATTACAATGCTATACTATTTTGGCTAAATAATAATAATAATAAAAAAAAGTTCTATAATCAGAGGGCTGTTTCATAAAAGACGCTAAGGGTGTACTCACACTAGGCACGGAAAGCGGAGATTAAACTCAAACCTGACTTGAATGAACCTAACAAATAAGTGGGGCTATAAGGTTTCATAAAAGGTAATTGAAGTTCACACAATCCCACTAATTTGATCCAGGTTTATATAGTCAAGATAATTGCGTGCGCGCGCTTTTCTTAAGCAGCCCTTGAGGTCGATCATGGATCAAATCGATCTACCATAGAAAACAGCTATTTTGTGCTGTTTTAATGCATTTGAGACATGGTGTTTTCCTCAGTGCACTTTTATTTTACAAACTTACATTTCACATGTATATTCTCCATCTGTAGATGTTAGAAACTCATGCAAATATTTCTAACATTGAACGAGCGCTACTGCACACATGCGCACCAAATAGGAGTGCAATAATTCTGACTAAAATATACTTTTTTGGGGGACACACAAACAATATTTGTGTGCGATATTTTATAACACCAGAAATATCTTCTAAGTATAATAATTTATCTTTAGAAGGTTGGATAAGTTGCAGTGAACTTTTAGCTCATTACACTTACAAGTAATTCAGTGAAGAATTTAAGAAACCAAATATAAGATACAAAATATAGTTTTGGGTATAGGAACTAT
The DNA here is from genome assembly GCA_039654625.1 of Rhinogobio ventralis. NCBI lineage: Eukaryota > Metazoa > Chordata > Actinopteri > Cypriniformes > Gobionidae > Rhinogobio > Rhinogobio ventralis. The sequence goes on from CM077201.1 coordinate 21,248,846, forward strand.
GCTACTAAATAAAGATGAGTTATAGGCTACTTATTTAGAATACTGAGAATTGCAGCTTTTAAAGCAATAACACATTTTTGGAGAAAGCAATAGTTTTAAATGATTTAGTTTCTAAAGTACACTATGGAGAGGGTAACATGAAATTAAGAGCAAAAGTATACATTTTAAAAAGATATGGGCACCTCTAAAATCAAAGAATAGGCTATTCTATAAAATAAAGAAATGCATTTTACATTTAATTACCTTTTTTATATAACCCTCCCTCCCTTTTAATTTACTTATTTACTTATTTGATGTTTAAATAATATTACTTGAATTACGAATTAGGACTTATGTGTCATTATAAGAGTTTGATATAAATATGTGAATGTTTAATTTTTTATTAATTTATGTTTATAGACTTTTTTTGTATTTTCCTTGGTAAAAGTATGTACTTATTGGTTATGGCTGTAATTATGGTTCTAGCTTTTTATGTGTTGGTGGTGGGTATTATCACAAAATAAAAAAAAGGGAAAAGAAAGTACAAGGAAAAATAAGGAATAATTATTGGAAAAAAAATTAAACATTTGACAATTAGGCAATTTTGCACAAATATTTGATTTTGGATATTAGATGTGCCTTATTTATATTTTAAACCTATAAGTAAGTGTATTTTTATGATAGCAATAACTGCAAAGGGACTATTTGTAATGGAGTAGATCAAATGTAGACTAATATACTGTAGGCCAATTACTAAGCTCAGATTCAGATTACCAGTTAAAATTTAGTCAGTGCTTTTGGTATTATTTATAAAAAAAAATAATTTTGTGATTGTAATATTCTAATGTTCTTCTCATAACCATCTTGGGCACATGTATCATTTATCATTGTAGCATTATTTAAATTGATTTTTTGTATACTGTATATTTATTTTTGGACTGATAGTGATTAAAGGTGCACTATGTAACTTTTTTTCAGTAAAATATCCAAAAACCACTAGGCCAATGTTATATATTTTGTTCAGTTGAGTACTTACAATATCCCAAATGTTTCCAACTATTTGTAAATTGTGAGAAAATTGCTTTTTTAACCAAGGAACCGGGACGTGTGAGGGAGTCGCCTGTCAATTACATCATATCTGCGTTACCCTCGCTTTCCGGTTTTATTTAGCAGAAACGCTTTACTCTTACTGCAGTGTGCAACAAGTGTCATAGCAGCCGGCGAGCGAACGCACAGAGTAACGTCATAACATAATTTTCAACACACTCAAATGTATCTAATATGATAAACAGAGCTGCGTTACCTCATACTCATAACCGGAAAAGCGGAAATGGCGCTGGCGACTGTGGCATAATAAAAGTCCCACTGCTTGCGAGGCGTGTGTTGCGCAATCGCTCCAGCGGCCTTGCTCAGCTCCCACAACACTCGGTCCTGCTCTGCTTCATACTACAGTAACGTTAATAATCGCATCCATGAACATGATTTCTGCCCGAGTCCTATCCCGATTCTTTTCCACCGGTTGTGAGGTGAAGACTACAACTCCCAAGATTCTGCGCTCAAACTTGGCGTCATCAAACTACGCCTTTGTTTTGAATAGGCGACCTCTAGTGGATGGAAAAGTTACATAGTGCACCTTTAATAAAGTCAAATAATGGTATGCGAGAGAATCAGCGGTAATATCATTGCATTCCTATTGGTCCGTGTTAGAGGAGCTCAGCTTAGCCTGACAGTTAGCCTGCCCCGGACCAGGTTAGTTTCCCAGCATAAGTTGCCAGAGTAACTGAGTTTGAACTATTTTAAGTTTGACAATAAGTCTGACTAACCAAAATAAGCCTGGCTAGTATTCTAATCTTGTTTTATGGAACAGCCCTCAGGTGTTTAAAAAAACAAAAACAAAATTTTAACTGATACAAGTAAATTTAGGCTATACCGTACAGTATAAAAATAGATATTAGTTTTGATATCTGCTAAAGTTTACGTTTATCAGTGTTCTTAAATGATTATTAGTGTCGTTTTAAACTTGAAGTGAGCGCTAGAGGATGGCAAAGGTAATCTAAATGTGAAAATGGAAATGAGCTTGTACAATCAAAATCCAATATCGATATCGGCTGATCTTTCAATTGGTCGTCGTTAAATGATTTGCTGATATATTGTGCGGTCCTAGTCTCATACTTTTCTGATGCAAATCTAGGAATTTATTCCGTTTTTTCTGAATTCATCCACCTCAAGTAAGCATTTTGAAATTTCACTAACTGGTTTTAAATTTCTTGTTGTTTTCATCGACCATTTTTGATTCCTTATATTTTTTGGAAAATATTCCAAATATTCCATTTGCATAAAAATATGATCTATATATAATCTACTGACACAATACAGATACAACTACATTCTTTGTTTATAACCGAGTTATCTGGCTCTTTATGATATACAAGCAGGTAGTAAAATAGACCAAAGGTTTTCCCCAGTCTGTCTGTCTCTCTTCATGTCTGGCACATTAGTCTGCCTGTCTCTTTACAGACCACCTCATCTCCTCAAGTTAACACCCTGTCTCTTATGACATATTTGTCGTGGGGGTAGAGCTAATATTGAAATTTCACTCCAGAAAATGAAGATCAACTCAATCTCATTTTACATGGTAGGCCTCAAAATTCCTTGCAGCCAGGGATGTCAGTTTACATAAATTCCCGTAATTTAAACAACGATCGATTAATCATTAACCAACCTCTTAAAGCCGAAGCGAGGGCGCTACTAAGTCATCATGTTACTTAACCATTTGCTTAACCAACACAAAATAGGTGTCATTTTAAAGGTTAGAAAGCTTGGCTTTACAGTGAATATAGGGAATATGACCATCACTTCATAGGTGCTTTTAAATTTGCTGATATATTTGAAGTGCTCTATTTTCATAGCTTGAAAAAACACTGCTTTACAAGAAAATTTGATCTGTGAAATAAACGTACCTAACAGATAGATTTGTGTCATAAATCATTGAAAGATCTCAACTAGCAGAATACAACAAGCATATTTGTTTCAGAGACCAAACTATATCCAGTATTAGAATGAAAAATCAATGTAAACGCTATACACGTCATGCCATGTATAAAAAAAAATTTGCACCAAGTTTTTGTTTGTAACTTCACGAAACAGTAAACCATAGTAGATTGTAGGGGTGTAGCGATACCCTCATGTCACGATTCGATACATATCACGATATTGAACTCACGGTACGATATTATTGCGATAGTCCAAGACGTGCTAAAAGGTTAACAAAAAATTTACTGTTGATTTAAAATGCTCAATTTGGTATTACATTTGGGGTGGAAATGAATAGGCTTGGACTTGGTGCTGGTTACCCAGTGCAGAGGACAATAGTGACACCAGAATAAAAATATTCATAATTCTGAAGCTGAAAATACAGAATTATTTTAGATCAATATACTCTGTCACTGACTAGATATATTTAAAATAATGTAGGCCTCTTTTTACTGGTAAAATAAGACATTTGGCATTATCAGGACCCACAAATATTCCCCCATTGTATTATTACACATTATATTCAACATTATATATAGTAGTTTAATGTAGTACTGACACTAAAACTAATTATTTAATTTTGGGTGAACTATATACAATATATATTGTCACTATCCACGATACATAGTTGCATTTTTGTATTGCGATATATTGTGACAATATATTGTTACACCCCTAGTAGATTGCATATCTTTATTTAGAGCAGGTGGTCTTGATTTAACCCAAACACAACATAAGACAATGGAGTAACATAGCATGCTGCTTGGCTAAAGCTATAGGACTTTCGGGATCTGAACACATCGCGATCATGACGCAGTGTTTTTACAGCTGGTCGACAGGTCTTGATTTACCATGTGCCATAGAATAAGAGCGCACAGCTGAAACAGCGCTGGAAGGTCATCACTCATCCACCAGGATCTTATTACTTGTTGTTTGTAATTTTATTGTGGTGTTTACTCAAGCAAGTAGTTCTTATGTTCAGTAAAATCACTTGTTTGGAGGGTTTTTTGGACTAATTATAATTTGGTTAATTATATTTTGAGTTGAGATAAATGGCTAGCCATTGCATGTCTTGAAGACATTAGGTGTGTATGACTTGAAGTGGCGCTGCACTGCGAGTACAGCAAGAGCGAATAGAGAGCAGACGGCATAATAACGTAACTAAGGCGCACTTGCTTCATTTTCCCACTTGTGTCCGCTGCACGTGTTTTGCTCATGAGTCGCTTGTACCTCAAAACTGCTCTCTAATGATGACCTTGCTTGATCAACCATCGATAAGTTTTATTGACAAGTCATCGTTTTCACGTGACGTCACACCATTATAGGAACGCCCACCTGGAGGGCAAAATAAGGTTTTCTTCCATTGCCCACCAGTCAATTTCACCAGGTTAGTAGTAAGTTCTAATGTAGTAAGACAGTGATATTAAAAGACCAAATTCAATATACACCTTATTGATTATGCATACTTTGTACAGGCAAGCAAATGAACACAGAATATTGATCCAACAGGTTTCTCGTTAAGCGTTTCTTTTCTTTCATCGAAAATCATTATAGAGAAAACGCATTGCGTTTGTATTCTTGGCTCATCTACTCACCTGTATATAGTATGCGTCATCAAAAAGGTGTAAACTGAATGTGATCTTTTAATATCACTGTTTTAGTACATTAAGGCACTTTAAGGGTGGGTTGCACTAATAAGGATTCTTTAGCCTGGCGTCAGCTCACCCTCCGTCTATGCTGCTCGATCAGCCCTTTAATTCTAACGGTCCTTCTGCGTAGTTAATCTGTGTTTAAAATGTAAGTGGTGCAACACAACCCGATTTAAAATAAAACCCAGATCAACAAATCCTTGATTTTCCTGTCTGACACAGTGCTCAAACATTTTATGAAAGAAAGAAAATAATTCAAGCTCAGAACGGCATAAGGGTGAATAAATGATGGTGATGTTCATTGTTTTGTGAACTATCCCTTTACAATTCACTTTAAAATTTTGGGTGTGTGAGGAGTTTTACATGACCTCTGACCTCTTCCAGTGGTGGTGGGACCTTCTTTAATACCACACATATCCTGCTCAGTCCCCCCACCCCTGCCCCCACCCCCAGGATGCTACGACCTTTTGTCCAAATGGTCTCGCTCTGAGTAAACCCACATGTGGCAAACCCACTGTGAGAGACGCACAAGCTGTTTCTCAAATCCTGCACTTGTGTTACTGATGCTTAGGCTTGCAAATGTTTTCCCTAATTGAGATTTTGATACTGGTCCAGGGATGATTGAGTTAAAATGTTGGAGACTTTGACCTACAAATCATATATTTTGTTGCTCATTTTAGCATATGGTTGGTCTAAGGTCAATCCCACATTTGTTCTGTTGTAGGGCTACATTATTTCTGCTTGTATTGGTTTAATGTAGCATATATATTAAAACATGGTGCTTTTAAGCTTTCCTCAACGGTATAAACTGTATACACGATGTATTGGTCGATCAGGATTTACACATTTTACTGAAAGGTAAAGAGTTGCAGAAACAAAGCCTGGGACTTTAGCTTGTTCCCCGTATCCCCCAGAGTTAGATAAGTCCATACATACCATTTTTATCTCCTATCTGTCTGATGCACCCACCGCTAGCCTAGCTTAGCACAAAGACTGGAGGTAAACGGCTCCAGCTAGCCTACTGCTCAATAAATGACAAAATAACGCCAACATTTTCCTATATATATGTTGTGTATAGTTACATCGTATACTAAGACCGACGGAAAATGAAAAGTTGCAATTTTCTAGACTATGGCTAGGGACTATACTCTCATTCCTGCGTAATAATCAAGGAACTTGATGGGTTCCATGGGTGCAGCAGGCTCAATAATATTACGCAGCGCCTGAAAATAGGCTAACTTCCGTCAACATAACCAACGTGACAACCTGCTTGCACAGAGAGCGTGCTGGGGAATATTTTCAGGCACTGCGTAATATCATTGCGCCGCTGCACCCATAGTACGGCAGCAAAGTTCCTGGATTATTATGCAGGAATGAGAGTATAGTCCCTAGCCATATCGGTCTAGAAAATTGCACATTTCCGTCGGTCTTAGTACACAATGTAACTATACACATCAATACACATGTAACTATACACATGTAAATAGGAAAATGTTGGCGTTATTTTGTCACTTATTGAGCAGTAGGCTAGATGGAGCCGTTTACCTCTAGTCTTTGTGCTAAGCTAGGCTAGCGGTGGGTGCGTCAGACAGAGTTATGGCACGCACAGAGATAAAAATGGTATGTATGGACTTATCTAACTCATTTTTTAAAAAAATTTTTTCTTTTGGACTTTCTATTAATCAAAGAATGCTAAAAAAAATTGGTTTCCACAAAAACCAACTGTTTTCAACATTTAATAATAAGAAATGATTGTTGAGCAGCAAATCAGCATATTACAATGATTTCTGGAGGATCACGTGACACTGAAGACTGGAGTAATGATGCTGAAAATTCAGCTTTGCATCACAGGAATACATTACATTTTAAAACCTATTAATGTAGAAAACTGTTGTTTTAAATTGTAATAAAATTACTGTTTTACTGTATTTTTTTATCAAACGAGACTTCTTGCCGACCCAATCTTTTTTAGAATAAAATTACATGTCACCGTTTCTGATACATCTAGTTTTCCTGTTCATATACTAAAGTTTCTTGTGAAAAACATTAACTTTTTTTCTGCAAATGTCACTTACAGGCTCCATAGTATATCAGGAAACCCTGTTTTGTCCCTTTGTTTGATCACGGTGGTTTCTTTAAGAAAAAAGTGAAAAAGAACAAGAGGTGTATTGTGTGACCAAGCAGTTTATATGTATCTTCAACATTGGCTAAATGGAACAGTGAGTTGTTGTTCATTTCTTTAGATTTTGAGATCTATTTTCTGCTGCAGCAAGAGAAAGAGGGAGTGGACGTTGGTGTTCGAGGAAGTGGCAACACTGTGTATTTTAGCTAGACAGACTGCAGTACTTGGAAAAGAGAGAGACCTAAAATAGAGAGCTCACACTTTTGAGTGAATGCTAATCTAATATCCACTCAGAAAAGCCAATGACAGATTCCCACAATTCATGCCATAATGGCTTTAATCTTGTTGACTTGTTTATGCCGTCACATAGCTGTGCGTTGATAGATGTACAGTATTTATCTTGGTAATCGTGTCAGTGTGTGACATCGAGAACCAGGGCACTATTGTGTGTTTTCTGGGATTGCTAATAGTTCTGGTATGTTGTTAAAGTAGTTCTTTACAGTGCACAGGACACCTGCGTGTGTGTGTGTGTGTGTGTGTGCGCGCATGTGTGCATTGGGCGTGAAAGTTTGGCTTTTCATATAGTATCATGCATGCCTGAGAGAATCAAAGGTATTAAAACCAATATGAAACCACATGTAAAAGTTCTCTGGGGCCTTTTATGTTGTTTTCCTGCTACACTTGAAACCCTTCTGTTTTTTAGTTTTTTTTTAGTTTTCTTCTGTCATGATTTGCATGAGATTCCCAGTCTTCACATGATCCCGCAGAGGTCACACCTGGGTCAGAGGGCTCAGGTTCGGTCTGTATATGTAAACGGCTGTGAGTCAGACAGAAAGTGGCATTACTTGCATCTCCAGGCCTTTACCTAATCTTTTCTGACTAAGCCATGTGGTTTCAGGGACATGTATGGGCTGCTAAGTATGAAACATTGCGCTTCAGTGTAGTTCAGCTCAGTCCTCCGGTCAGCCCTTTTATTATGGACTGTGCAGAAAAAAAACTCAGGCTATGTTGGGCCTCTGTCCACTCCCAGAAAGAGAAGTGCAAACACGCACACCTTCCCCTAATATCAACAGTGCACCTCAGACTGATGCAGAACTGTGTACCTGTGGGACTGGCTGTTTTATTTTTTAGTTAAAAAAGTACCAATCCAATATTTTTTGTCCCAATTTTCTGTACACTAATTAAAAACTTTAAATTATTGTAGTCAAATAAGTCTGCTGCCTTTCATCTAGGGCTGCAACTAACGATTATTTTGATAATCGATTAGTTGGCCGATTTATTTTTTCCGATTAATCGGATAAAAGGCCCTTTTTTATTTTTTTTATTGACAAAACACACTATTCCACATCCTGCCCAATGCTGTTCTTCAAACAAATGTGTCAGCTGAGTGCTATGAAAACATCCCTAGTAAACATATTTACCCTTACAAAAATTAACCATGGTTTTACATTGACTAAAACAAACAAAAATAATATTAATTAATAAATAACTGGGTTATTGTAGTTATTCAATGGTAACCACAAATTAACGGTAGTTTTGCTTCAAATCCATAGTTTAACTATATGGTATTTGTGTGGTTATACAAATGGTAAAAAAAAATTGTTTTATTATAATAAAAACATGGTTTTACTATTTAATAGAACCATGGTTAATTTTCGTAAGGGTATGTTTGTGCTATACATTATATGCAAAAAAAGTTACTAAGCAAAATGAGTTTAAAGCCCTACATTAAAATGATATTAAAGAAAAACACAAACTCCAGATCTGTTACTAGATAAGAGAAACTGTTACTGTCATTTCTTTATCCTGTAGAAACGTCATACATTTATATTCAAATTACACGCTGTTGTCCCTTTACAGACAGTTACTACTCTCATAAAATACTTGAATTGCATGTTGACTTTTAAAACAAAATTTAGCGTCCAACAGCAGATATTTCAGCTAAATTAATGTTTTTGCGCTGATTGTCTCCCTCAGTCTCGACTGCGTTCTGTCTGATTGACGCGCGCTCGTTCAGTGAAGTTTGAAGTTTAACACAGACAGGACGCGCTTTCATGCAAAATGGAAATACTCGCGTGAATTAGTAGCATTTACAGATGAGGAGGATATAACTGTTCTCTATATAGATCAGTGGATATAACCTGTAAAACGAACGTTTTGCGCTGAGGACGCAGACGCACACACACACGTCAAGTGCATGGCAGGGTATGTTAAACGCTAATGCATTCGCTTGAAGCTTAAAATAAACAGTTAACATGTTTTGGGCACTTGGATCATGTACCTTTCCTGCATCAGCTCACTCTGTTTGCACTCCACTATTTCTAGATGCACATTTTGTCCATAAAATGCGTTATTCAGTGCTATAATTTGGCGCGACTGGTGGAAGCTTTGCGTACAGAGAGCAGACCCGACTAATCGATAATGAGAATCGTTATCGATGATTTTCATTATCGATTATTATCGATTTTATCGATTAGTTGTTGCAGCCCTACTTTCATCCTCTGCCCACATCTTCACATCGGTTAGTGTGAATGTGGGTTTGAAGTGCACCCCACCCACAATGCTTTTTGAGATTTGTGCACTCTGCAGAACAGTATCATTGATAAGCAAAGAGTGCGTTGTTACCAAAGTAGCACAAAATGTTCTAGAGGAGTTGCTATTGGTTACTGACCGCAGGAACAGTTCTATTCTGGGTGGTTGCTTCAAAAATGTTACCTGCTCTGACCAACTTTCAGCAGGCTGGAACGTGTGCGATTCTGTCACCGATTGGAGACACAAGCAAGCTACAGCATACATACCCATTACCCGTCCTGCCTGGTCATTCCTTTCATTCCATGGTTTGTCTGAGCACGACCACAGACATTCTTTAATGTGCCTCTTTTTTTGGGCATATTTTAATCTTGAAAGTGCATGCGTGCACAATCAAACAATATCAGTTGTAGCCTGATCAGATGCACTCGTGAATTGGCTCAAATGAATTCGGTTTACTGCCATGTGATGTTTTTCTCCCAGGTGCTACGAAGAAGAGAGACCAATTTAGAAAGTCTTTTATCATAATCCTCGATTGAATCATGCATAAACACATCTCTGACACAACTGAATGTTTTTATGCCAATATTTCTTTTATGTGATTTTTGCCCCTCAGGCAAATCAAAGGCTTGCTGTGATTGGTGGCTTTGCTGATGTGTCATGTGATTTTGTGTGAACATGCTAATATACGTTTGCATGCACTTTCTAGGAAAAGTGACACACAAAAGAGTGTTTTTCGATGGAGTATGTGGTAAGCATTCCCAAACACACCTGCACGTATTTATCCTGAGGCATGGAGGCTGGTCATACATTACTGTAAAACCTGACCTGACACATTTTGGCCACTTCTGAGTTCGTATGTTTACTTTATGTTTACATACCTTGCCGTATGCTATTACTCAGTCGAAGACCCAACCGGCAGGAATTACTCCCTTTATAATTGGTATGGGTTTTTTTTTGTAATCGAACATTTCGGTGAAATTACATTCATTTGTTGGGTGTAGCTTGATTAACTAGTTATTAACTAATTACAAGCCTTGTGCTGAATAATGCTGCACTTTTGCTCTCTACCATGTAGTCTGTTATTGTATTAAGAGTTAAAATAGGCTTTGGTTTTTTTTAGTCTGTTCTTTGCAGTTACATGGCAACAAAAGTTAGTTTAACAGTTTTAGTACAGTGAGCCAGGTCAGAAGAGAACATCTAGTGCCGTCTATGAATATCTTTTACTGCATTCCGCACATGCACGCGCACTATGCTTTATACACAACATTATGTTTCTGCAGGGAGTTGAAAATGTAGGTCATTAGATTTACCATAATGCCTGGCTCTGCATTGCTCTGGGTTAGCTCACTTCCTGTTCTTCCGTTCTGAGATGCTCCAAAGTGTGTGGGTCTCTATGAGGTGAAACACCTTCATGTTGTCATTTAATGAGAATCATCAGCCTCTATGCCAAGGGATACACTCCCAACATGCACCAGGTGATGGGATGGGTGTCTGGATCTTTACTTTCTCACGAGTGCACTCGGTTATTCTTTTCCTACTTATTCTTTCTGAGGTGTGGATTTGCTTTTTCTTTTCACCTGAATGTGTTTGAGATCTTGGGCAATGGCACTAGACTTGTAAATTAAAGTGGGAGTTTGTTCTTCAAGCTTGAATTTATTATATTTCTTACCTGCTCTGGGTTCCTCCTGGGTTCATCATAGATTTTCTTTTTTTGGAGGCTTGCATTATGAATCTTGATATTGCACATTGTGTTTATTGTGGTTCTTAGTTATCTCTTAAATTTTAAATGTGCAGCTCTTACAGGGCTCAACAATAAGATTTTAACAAGAAGTTTTTTAAAAACTTTTTTTTTGTGTAAATATTTGGTAAGAGCATTTTACATAGAGATTTTTAATTATTAGCTTTTTTTGCTAGAAAACATGATTTGTTTGTAATTTTCAACTATTTATGAACCCTGTTATCACATTCACTAGGGAAATTCTGGCCAAAATTAATAAGATATTATATAATGGCTTATAATCAATAAATGGCTGAAATTAAAAGTCTGTTGTTTTTTGCCTAAATAAACTAAAAAAAAAAAAAACTGAATATTAAAATCAGTCCATTTTTTTTTAGGCATCACAACAAAAATGTATGTTTATTTAGAAAACTGCTAAATATTTCTTTGTATATTTGTTAGTAAATTAATGCTTTTAAAGTCTCATTTATTATATGATGGCAAAAGTAAGCAAAATTACCTTTTAAAGGGATAGTTCACCCAAAAATGAAAGTTCTGTCATCATTTACTCACCCTCATGTCGTTCCAAACCCGTAAGACTTTCGTTCATCTACGGAACACAAATGAAGATCTTGATGAAATGTGAGAGCTTTCTGTCCCTCAATTGACAGTCTACGCCACAGCCAGTTTCACACCTTAAAAAGATTCATAAAGAGATCGTAAAACTAATCCATATGATTTGAGCGGTTTAGTCCAAATTTTCTAAAGAGACTCGATCGCTTTATATGATGAACAGATTTAATTTAGGCTTTTATTCACATATAAACATTCATCAACGCACACATCAGTTATAGTAAACGGAAACTCAAGCATGTTTGCTTGAACCAATGAGGTTCATTATTGTGTGTTACGCAGCATGTTTGAGCTTCCGCAAGAACCAATGAGGTTTGTTCTTGCATGCCAAGCAAGTTCAGTTGGCCTTCTGTTTGCTGATCAGTGTTTATATGTGAATAAAAGCCTAAATTCAATCTATTCATCATATAAAGCATTTGAGTCTCTTAGAAAAGTTGCACTAAATGGCTCGATTCATATGGATTAGTTTTAGGATCTCTTTATGAACTTTTTGAAGTGTCAAAGTGGTAGTTCCATGGACTGGCAATGGAGTAACAGAAATCTCTCAGATTTCTTTTAAAAGATCTTCCTTTGTGTTGCGAAGATGAACGAAAGTCTCGTGGGTTTGGAAAGACATGAGGCTGAGTAATTTATTTTTTTATTTTTATTTTTTAAATAAATAAAAAAAATCTACGATAAAAATCCAACATCGACGATACCTATAAATAAATAATTTGTAATATTGGCTGATAACTGATATAGTATCAATATATTGTACATCCCTAACTTTTACCAATAATTGTTGCAGTTTACAAACCCTCATCTATCTTAGGCATCTAAATAACTTTACCTTGGTGACCTGTTTATGTCAGCACGAGCAGTTTCCGAAGCATAAATCATGCACATCACCAATAAATGTAATATGTATTGGCTCGAGAGGGCAAGTGACAGTTCTGTTGTGTCAGTTGGCCTGAAACACTTTCATCATCCTTATTTTTGAGCCCTCCTATGTTTGTTTGTCTTGTCTTAAAATGTAAAAGTGTGTAATTGAATCTGTCTTTTTGATGTGATCATGTTTGATTTCCCAGTTGTCTGCATTAATTCATTTCTTGTGATTGTCTAGCTGTGTCTCTTTCCTATATGTGTGTTTTGCATACTCTCTCTTTCTCTCTCTCCCTCCCCCTCCGCCTGTCTGCTCTGTGTGTGTGCTCGCCAGACATGCCCATGCCCTGGAGCCAAGGACCATGATGCAACCGTGTTTAAGCTCGAATATTCGCTCCCTCCAGACGTTTCTGACGACATTTCAGCACAGAGAAGTGACAGGGAAGAAGCAGCAGGAAAAAATTAATCGATGCACCTTTGCAGCATTCACAGTCCCCTGTGTCCTTAGAAAGCAAGAATGCGAACATAGTGCACTCTGGGATTTGTAGTTCAGCTGACTCTTCCCCATAACCCTGAATTCAGGTCACTCGACTGACAGAATGAATAACAAAGTAACCCTCTAGTTATTTACACACATCGATTAGACACTTATTACATGGTTGGTCTGAACGTGTAAACTAGTGTGCTAAGATAACCTTGAGGATGCACCATATGACCTGCATTTTGTTTTTGCATTGGTTTGTTGATGTGGTTGAGGTTGGTTCACCCAAAAATGAAATCCTGTCATCATTTATTCATTCCAAATTAATTTTTTAAAAATGTTTCAATGTTTTTTTCACACAATGAAAGTCAAATGTTGTCCAGTGTTGTTTTGTTTTGGACATCATTGACTATTCTTCAGAATATCATCTTTGTGTTCCACAGAATAAATATAGTCATATAAGTTTGGAACGACATGAGGGGTGAGTAAATAATGAAAGAATTTTCATTTTTGAATGGTAAATCCTGTTAAAGTATCAGGAAGATGGGGAAATGTTGGAATTGTGTGGAAGATTATGGAATATCACGAAAATATCAAGAAGTAGCCTCCAACTCGCTTGCTATTAAGTTACCATGGGAGGAGCGTTAAGGGGGGACTTCATGCTACACATCCGCTTTTTCCCCTCCATCCGTGGATGCGCTTACACTCTCTCTCTCTCTCTCTCTCTCTCTCTCTCTCTCTCTCTCTCTCTCTCTCTCTCTCTCTCTCTCTCTCTCTCTCTCTCTCTCTCTCTCTCTCTCTCTCTCTCTCTCTCTCTCTCTCTCTCTCTCTCTCTCTCTCTCTCTCTCTCTCTCTCTCTCTCTCTCTCTCTCTCTCTCTCTCTCTCTCAGCCCCCATCATAATTGTGTGCATTAGAGAGAGAGGTGCTCGGCTGCTTGTGCATGCACGCACACTCTCATAAATGCATAAATGACTGATGCTGCAAGGAGAGAGAGCAAGAGAGGAAGAGAAGGAGGGGGCAGCAGTGCAAAGGGAATCAGCGCTAGCATCAGTGAGAGAGAGAGAGTGAGAGCGATAGACCAGACAGGGGGGAGAGGAGAATAGAGGACAGTCGGCTGCATCGCTCCTCACACACAGACGGAGGTGGAGAGAGGAGAGGATGAGAGACTGGGGGAAGGAGAGGACAAAAGAAGACCACTGTGCCATTCATCACGCTGTTCCACAGAAGTGAGGCTGGACGAGACTCATGCTGAACAAGGGAACCGGCGTGACTTTGTGATTTTGAAGAGAACCGAAGAAACGGATAAGAGAAAAGAGCGTTTTTGTCTTTCAGGGAGGGGACTGAGCCAGAAAGTGAGTGAGGGAGAAAGAGGAGAAGGAGGAGGATTGTCTTGCACTGTTTAAATATTAACGTGATTATGATTTGAACATGGAGGTCATTCGGTTTGACCTAAAATGTGACTCTCTCACGCTTTTTTTAATTCAAGGACTTGGGGAATAAAATATTACTTTTTCTTTCTGCAACAACTACACAGTGAGGTCACAAAAAACTCTTTAAAGCTCCTTAAATTCTTTCACTTTGACTTTTTTGTATGGCAGCTTACAAACTGTTATATTTCTAATGTACATAGTGCTGTCTGTTAATGAACCAGTGTTTTTGGTGTTACTTAAGAGTTATGCAGACAAAAATCAGGTTTTTTTTATTCAAAACATTTTGTCTTTATTTGTAGTGTATAAAATGTCTTTATTTGTAGTGTATAAAAAGGTGCTTTTGAATATATAGATAGATATTTGATAGATATCAGGATGACTTTTTAGTGTTTGCTAGTTCTGCTGTCTGTAGCCCGGAAGCGTGCACGAGTCTGTTAAGTGTGTGTGTACTCTTGAGCAATATTTGATTTCCTCATTGGACTGGTGCCACAACTGCGCTCTGTACATGTTCGGATGTGTGTCTGGTTCATTCTGCGATCTGGTGTCAACACCAATCACCATTGAGGTGTTGGTGGCTGCAACAGCTGAACTTTCCCGTCCTGTGCCAGTGCTCGCTGCAGAACATCGATTCTCGCTGGCTTTGAGCTCTCGTGATTGGACGGGGAGAGAGCCGACAGGTTTTGTGTTGGCGAAACTTGTTGGCTTTTGTTCAGGTTCTGTCATGACTCTGTCTCGCACGGTTTTTCCTCAGTCTGTTACCATGGCAACAGTTTCATTGGCATGTTAAGTTCTCACGCTTTGTCTTTTGTAACTTCAGTGCAAGTGTGTTGCAGTGTCCCAAGTTACACTTTAAACTGGACTTTAAGTTCAATCTCGCCAGTTTTAGGAAAGAGTCGTGCCTTTAGACCTTACGAGGGTTCAAGGTGCTTTCTCTGAAACTTTTTATTCATTCAGTTGATCTCTAAATCGGAGTTGCTATATCCAACATTGGCTTTTTTCACTGACCATAAATATCATTGAAAATGGTGTAGTTAAACTCAGGTTTTCCCATCTGTGCTGGAGCTCAACTGCACTAATTCAACATCCGATTTACCTTTATGATTAATGTGATCCAAAACGGCTAGTCTTAATCTCTTAAAGACACAGAACCTAGTTAGCTACACATATGATGACAGTAGTCTCTCTATGTGGCTGGTTTACTTGCCTTTGGTTTTACTTCAGACGAACAGGAACCTCTCAACCTTTAGATACAGTTCAGCCAGTGTTGATTTGGCGACTCGTTAACTCATGTTTACTGGATTCTGAAACAACTCGTCATATCAAAACAGGGATTTTGCCATATTCCTAACCGACAGGTGCTACACCCAAGCTAGGTTACCGTTGTGTGTTAAACCGTTACTGATATTATTTAAGAGTTGTTGTTTTAAAAAAAAAAAAAAAATATATATATATATATATATATATATATAATATATATATAGTCAGCTTCTTGATTTCTACTTCTCTGTACAGGTTCTCCTAAACACTGTGCTACTTCTGTGCCATGTTGTGTTGATGTCAATAAAGTTCATGACACGATGAGCAACTCTGAAATACAGCAAGGACACTGTGTGCAAGTGCACAATTTAAAAAAAAAGAGCAACGCTGTTTGGATACAGTGAGCTCTGCAGTGCTAAAATACTGATTCTGTGCCATGTCGTTGTGATACAGTTTACGAACTTGCAGCGCAGGTCTCGGGTTCCGAGCAGTTCTCTTTACAGGTGCTCTATGATAAATTTCACTGCAACAAAAGCCCAATATCACCGTTAACATACTTGCTTTGTAGATGCAGTGCAGTGCAGCACACATAAATCCCCTGGGTCCCTCTGGTCTTGTTGTAGTCCAGCTGAGATAATAGGACGGCATCGTTGTCTTTGACTGCCAGTCACATCTGTTGGAACTTGAAATATCTCGAATTTGTTTATGCACATCTGAGGCAAGACACACTCTCCTTTTGCAGCCCTGAGGCTTCTTTGTGGTCATACACTGGTGCTAAAAAAAAAATAATAATAAAAAAAAATAAAAAAACACCTGAACAGACAAAGTAAGCCATGACAATGGAAGCTCAAATTGTTTTTGTGGTTGCACATGCAAAATATATGCAGTGAAAACCATTGTAAATAGAACAAGACAAAATTTGGCCCAAGTCGTCTGGATTTGGCTAGAAACTGGTGTTCATAACAGTAGAAACTGTTAATGGTCTATAAATGTTTATCATTTTTTGAGGTTTAGAGTTACCCTGGTTTGTTAGCTCAGAACTGTTGGATGTTACAAGACTGTTACCTTTCTATCAGAGGTTTTTAAAGTGCTTTTCACTGGGGAAGTGCATTGGTGCGGTTAAATTCAGTGTTTGACTTTGCTAAGTGACATTTAGAGGGTAGGTTTTCACTCAGGAAACAGATCTATAAAGAGCTGCTCCATCCAACACTGTTTGCCTGATTTTGAGGTGTCATTTAGGCTAATGAGCGACTGATTGATTTTCCAGTTAGCATCTAATGAGCATATCTCTGGAGGCGGTACTTCAGATTTGGCCAATCGGGTCTCATTATCATCACCCTGACAGTGCTGGAACGTGCTTGTTTTAAGAACCTCATAGTTCCCTTGCAGCTGGATTGTCACACTTTAACTTCTTCACAGATCACACCAAACAATCAGTGGTTCTCTAAATGGTGCTCAAACCCATGTTGTCTTCTATACAGCCATATTTACCTTTGACTTAACTGTTTCAGGGCTTTCCGAGTCTAGGTTGTCCTTTTCTAAATCATATTTCTACAAACTGTTGTTTATCAGGGTTAATTATCTGTGTATAATATAAAATGTGTTTGTCGATTCAGTGAATTATTAACATTAATTTCAGATTGCAAAGAGGCTCAGGTGTTTTTTTTTAAGGCAAAAAGGAGTAGTAGGACAGCCTGGAGAACGGGAAAGAAGACGAGGGAGGGGGTGTGGGGGAGCGAGAGATTATCTGGAAGAAGAGAGCGAGTGTGTTGGAGAGGGAGAGAGAGCTGGAGAGGCAGAAGCTGGAGGAGGAGAGGAGGAACGCTGTGGAATACACGGTGTGGAGGCTGAGGGAGGGATTCCAGGAGAGGAAGGATAGAGAGGAGGATAGACTCAAAGAGACGAGCGCAGAGGGCGCAAAAGCAGAGCAGCCTGAGGTGATCTGGAAAAAACGAGAGGAAGAGGAGGAGAAAGATAGGGATAGAGCTCAGCTTGGCGACAGATGTCCTAAAATCATCTGGAGGAGGAGGGAAAGGGAGTGACGGGAAAAGATGGGTATGTGTCAGCGCTAAGCGCTCTTAGATGTGTGACAGGAAGTGAGGTGGCAGATTAGACTTGCGGTATAAGTAAATCTGCGTGTACTAAGACTTCATGTAATCTAGGTGCTAGATGGCACACATCAGGGGTCTTCAAACTTTTTAGGCCCTCTTTTTATTGTATGGAATTAAGTGTTGAATTTTAAGCCTGGCCTATAATAATGTGTATAGTATCATATTAATATATTTATATACTTTATTATTGAAACACATAAAAATTGTCATTGTTAAGGTACAGAGTAAATCAACTTGGTACTTTGCAATTTTACTTAATGCATTTTAATGTTGAAAGAAAAATGAAACATTTAACTGCGCTTTAGCTTAATATTGTATGAATAATAATCTTTTTCCCCACTAAAATAGGATTGTTTTAAATCACGCTGTAATTAACGGACATCCTAGGGGTCACAGACCCGCTGTTGAAGATCCCTGGTGTACATCTTTTTAACACCTGGACTAAATTAAGTCTTTAAACCAAACGAAAAGGATTATGCTGATTGGCGCCGGTCTAATCGTCATTGAGCGTAGCAGTTTGAATCATCATTAAATGATCCACATTCGCTGGATCAGTACTTTAGCATTTTCCATCCATCTCTTCCCGCTCTCTTCCTCTCTCACTCTATCGATCCGTCTGTCTGACGGAAGCCTCCTCTCTCAAAGTCTCAGCTGCAGCTAATAGGCTTTTTATGGGACTCTGTCAGACAAGAGCTTGTAGAGTGGAGCCCAGCACATGCAAAGACAATGAACACACACATAAACACAATTGCATGCATATAAAACACAGCATAACTCTTTCACACATCTTTTGAGACTGATTGTGTCTAAGGCACTTTTATAAATATACCAATAACTTCATGACAATCATACTATATTTAGTGATTCATAGTGTCCTAAGAAGCTCTATGCAGACTTGAGATCTGATGCAAAATCTTCTACACGCTGTGTATGACAACAGCAGAAAACTTTGTTACTTTTTTTGCATCTGTCTTTTCGTCTCTTTTCACATCCTGTTTTTGATACTTTCCGAACTAAACATTCAGCACACTGTCATCTCTCTGCTGCGATGATGAAGGAATCAGTGGATGCAGAGAAAAAGAGGACTATAAAAGACAAGGGAAGACAAGTTATCGATTGCGATAGAGCAACGTAGAAAGACATTTAAGGACATTTAGTGGACACTGAGACGGCTGAGACATCATGGAGCTCGTCCCCAAGACCAAATACACGCCCTTCAGGAGCGACTCCTTCAGCTCAACAGACGAGACTGTGTCCAATCCCTCCCTCCCTTCTTCTGCTCCTCTCACTCCTCTCACCCCTCCTGGCATCCCTCCTTCTCTTTCCTCATCCTCCCTCACCCCCATCCTCCCTCCTTCGTCTCCACGGCAGGCTGAGAACAGCCCCACCACCCTCTGCTCCTTCTTCCCCAAGATGGGAGCCCTGCGGCTGGGCGTGTCTTCCACTTTGCTCCCAGGCCTGAAGGCCTCCAGCAGGCTGGCGAGCATGCCAGGCGGTCGAGGAGGTTTGGGAGAATCTCCGGAAGACACTAGGACCTCCGCCGCAAGCTCTTCTCTTCCTCCTCCTCTTCCTCTCCTTTCTCTAACAGCCCCGTCTCCTCCTCCTCGTCCCCCACAGGATATGAACCGGCTGGGCGTGGCCTCGCGGAGGGCCCGTGTGGAAGGGGGCCAGCTCGGCGGAGACGAGTGGACACGGCATGGCTCCTTTGTCAACAAGCCCACCCGAGGTTGGCTGCACTCGGACAATGTGGTCAGCACCAGTGGGGTCTCTTACACTGTCAGGGTAAGATGCATGTATGGGTCTGTCCGTCCAGTTATCTGTCCTCTACCCATCCCTGGTTTCTTTTCTGGTTGGGTTTCCCTTTTTTCCCCTTTTTCCATTGATTTAATTAGTGGTGCCTATACTTGAATAAACTCCTGACCTTAAGTATTAAGCTTTGCCGCATAATTCATAACATACTGTTTGTGCTATGCACACAATATTTACCTCATTCAACTTGAGGACAGGTGTAGTGTCACAAGCGGATAATAAAACAAAGAAATCTTGTAGACTTACACTGAACAAGAGACCGGAGCCATATCTGATGTACAGGATATCATAAGCTACAATCACACTGCAAGTGCTCAATTCTGATTTATTGCACGCTGTAATATGCAAGTAAACATGGAGGCAGGCTACCAAAATCAGTTGAGGCGATTTTTGAGTTTGAGGCGATTTCAGACACAACCCAAAACACCCTAGTATCATGGCAGTGAGATTTGCAAAGGCAAACAGTACTTATATTTTCTTAAGGAAATGTAAAAATCTCATATTGTTATACGATTACTATTGTACTGTTAAAATTTATTAAATGATTATTTAATAATAATCAATTCCTCCTCTTCCTACTACTATTACTACTACTACTACTACTACTACTACTTATTATTATTATTATTATTATTATTATTATTATTATAACAATAACAATAATAATAATAACAATAATATTAATTTATTAAAACAACTATGAATGTAAAGTGGACTGAGATCAATGGATACAAAATTATAGAAATGAATAATTTAGAAAATTAAAGTTAGATAAATAAATTATTTTATTTTACACTTTTTTTTTTTGTCACTGAAAGATAGCTAATTTGGTTCTTTTTGAAATAATGGAAATTTGTAATTTTTTTTATAATTCTAATTTTGACAAAAGTTGGTTAACAGCTTGGAGTTCTGTTGCTTTTCAGTTCTCTCTGTGAAACAGTTCGTTTAATATGCTTAATGGATTGTGTTTTTTCTTTAATGTGTGGCATTTTCAGATGAATCCAAGTCTATGGGTAGGAACTACATTGAGAACTGCTTAATTTGATTAGTGCTTCGTAATTAGAGTATCAGTTCTCATAAAATGCATACACACACACACACAAACACACACACACTTATCCACATGCACTACAGATGCATGGCCAACTTAATAATCTTGACGCAAGGCAACTGTGAAAACTCTATTCTTTGCTTTGAATTGTGGTTGGAGGTCTAGCACAAGATGTGCAGTGAGTAAAGGTTTTGTCGTCTTTGACTTTGTCTTTGTCTTTGCTGCAGTATATGGGCTGCGTGGAGGTGCTGCAGTCAATGAGAGCACTGGACTTCAACACCAGAACTCAGGTTACCAGGTAATACACACACACACACATTTACTCTCGCCTTCACTCTCACTTCCTCTCATATTCTCTCAAATATCCAGTGTATGTATATCCACGGCGTCCCACAGGAGCCGTACATTCTCCTCAAATCCTAATGCACATGTGCACGAACATACACTCTCTCGCATGGGTCCGGTTAAAAGCTCCTCTTCTGATGAAAAATTCATGTTCCTCTTTCAAAGAGTGTGACAAAGAGAACGCTGGAGAGGAATGCTAAATAATGACTATTCACAGCCATTTTCTTATTCACACAACCATTCGGTTTCTTCAGTTCTCACATTTCTTTGAATAATCTGCATGTATGTATATGGGTACACATATGAAGTGTCATGAAAGTGTTTAATAGTTGTTATCTGTAGGACTGAGACTGCAGAACATTTTCTGTTTTAAACCACATTATTTGCTTGTCCACTTTGCAACATGCAAAACATTCTAACAATTCAATTTTGTGCTTTTGTATGTGAGAGCGAGATCAGGGAAGAAGGGAGGCGTTATAATAGCAGCAGCCCTGCTGTGTAACCACAAAGTCTTTTAATAGAATCCTCTGGAACCCTCATGGTTTCCTCCCTTTTCTCTGTGTTTGCGTGTGCGTTTGCGCTGCTGTTTGTTAATGGATGTTACACACATTTGCTTCTCAATATTGACAGTAGCAGCTGCTCGATTAAACTGTTTTCATGCATAATCTTCGATTCTCACTGGAGGGTGAAATGCATTCAAGGAAAAAGCATTAAGAGGGTGTGTTTGAGTTATTGTAGCTTGGAAAACATAACTACATTTTTAGTTTTTTCATATTTTAAATTGAATTTTCACTTAATTGTAATTTTATAATTTCTTTTTCTTTTGACCAATATTACACTTTTGTGGCTGACCCTATACCAGAAAAAAATATTTTCATGTTAGGGTCGATAACCAAATAATTCTGTACTCATTTTTCTAAATAAATAAAAAATAAAATGGTAAAAACTAAAAGCGTTCATTTTAAATACTGCACTTTAGTCATCACAAGGCTGCAATTTAATAAAATAAATATATGTCCTCCTTGTTTCAAAATAAAGCATTATAAAATGCATTTGGAAACGTAACATGCATCAACCATCTTCCCTACTGTAACTTTCTAATAAGAAGCACTTATAATAGTCTGTTGTCATCAAAAGAGAAGCTTTAAGGCCTGCTGTTTCCATCAAAATAAAAGCTTGGTGGCTTAATCATTGAAAAAAAGAAAGAACTTAAAACAACTATAGTATAACTATTAGTATTATTTCACAGTGAAATATTACAGTAGTAATTCGATTTATTTATTTTTTTATTTTATTTTTTTCTTCCCAAAATGCCCTACAGCAGAGTGGTGCAGGGATGACATCAAAACCAAGAAGACTAATTCACCACTGGTTCTCTCAAGATTTTCCTATGGGGTTTTATAAAAAAGGTTTTTCAATATACTGCATAAGTAAAATTAAGCCTGTGGTAAACATAACTTGTCGATACTTAGACGTTTTGTTCTACAAAGTAAATGACACACACCCATACCGAAACCTGAAATTTGAAGTATTTATTTTTTAAATGTATGTTTTTAAAGCAATTAGATAAGACCATTAGGGTGTGAGTGTGTGCAGTTTACGTTGTAGAACAAAATATCGAAGTATCGTCCAGTTATGTCTATCACAGGCTTTATTTTACTCATAAATTGAAAAACCCATTATAAAACCCCATAGGAAAATTAGGTTTTGACGTCATCCCTGCACCACACTATTATAATGTGCAGATGAAAAATGGATATTCATTTTAAGATTTATTAATGTTGAGTGCTTTAAAGATGACAGCCATATGACCTAGCAAGCAATTTTGTGTTTAAAAGAATAGCCTAATAGTCTAAGAGAGGCTAAAACAAGACAAAATCTAATAGACGTCTAACCATAGCCCAATTTAATAGACGTCTAACCATAGCCCAAGAATAGACTAGTCATCTACAACATGAACATGTCAAAGAAATGAAACCAAACACCTTGTGGAATGATGGAGTATCATACATATCGGTTATTTTGGCAAAAACGGCATGTAACCAAATTCAAGGTTATTTTGGCTAGAAGTGGGTTACTCATAGTTGGACTATATCGGGTCTATAGTTAACCGAGACAGTAAAATGACGGTTATTGCTTACTAGGGACCTATTCTGCTTATGAAGAAAATAAAAAGGAGCGACTATTTGATTGACATTAATAAAAAATGCAATAACCAAACTGTGATTGGTTGTTGCCATTTTTTTTTTTTTATGTCAATCAACCAGTCGCTGCTTTTTTATTTGAGTGGGGTTTTTTTTGACCGATACATTAATACATTTACTAATAGTTTTCATCTTCGTAATAGTTTTTGTTAACAATAGTGATATTATTAATAAGTAATTATTAATAATAAGTGAACAAGAACATTGGTGTATTTGTTTGCGTGTCTGCCTGTGCCTGCATGTGTGTGATGACAGGAAGTGGAATGACTGGAGCATTTGTCTAATGTAATTGTCCCTCAGCCATATGAAATTTGGGAATGCATGAAAAGGAGTGTGATGGAAACTCTCATCTAACAATCTAATTATGTTCTCCTAACTATGTGTAGCCGGCGTATGTGTATATTTATAACCGTATGTTTTGTATTTCAGGGAGGCAATATCAGTGGTGTGTGAGGCAGTACCAGGTGCCAAAGGAGCTCAGCGAAGGAGAAAGGTATTCAACACTTTATCTTATCTTACTTTCTCAGACACAGAGTTTCAGCCTTGCTATATATTCACACTTTTGTTAGTTATAGTTACAGCACACACACCTCACACTGTTCTACGGCCTAACCAGTTTCCAGTAAAAATGCTACTGTGTTATGTTCAACACACAAGCTCAAGTGTTGTCTATCAGCTGGTCAGACTGTGGCTTTTCAGAGGTTGTTGAGTGCAACAACCACTTTCAATTTGCTTATAGGGTTTGTGTGTGAGTGAGGAGGCGTGCTCTGGTTATGATCTAAACAGGCCTGTTTCACACAACATGCATAAATAGTGTGTAAGCGAGCAGCAGCGTAACGGTAGCAGACGGCTTGTGTTGTGTTCTACTGCAGCTCTGTACAGAAAATAGTGATTTCTGGGTTATCACATTCATTTTGTTTTTCCTTTTAATAACAGCTGTTACAAATGGTTATCAGTAGTATGCCACTTGAAGTCTATAATAGATTTTATCATCATGAAATCTAATTTACATGAGGAAGAGGGTCATATTTATATCATATGGTAATTAATTTACACGAAACTGAAACTATCCCTCAATGTAGTTTTAAACTTCTTAAATCTTCTGGATTCAGGCAGATTTACTGAATAGTAAGTGTTTGTGTTGCTGTTACTGTATTTGGAACTAGTTCATTCTATAAAAATAAAAAAATCAGCTGAGTTTGTAGTTGCATTTAATTATGTAAGGCATCAAAATACAGTAAAAACAGTAATATAGTGAAATATTTATTTCAAATAGAAACATTATAGATGTCTTTGTCACTTTTGATTAATTTCATGCACCCTTGCTGAATAAAAGTATTCATTTCTTTTAAAAACAATCGTACTGAGCCTTAACCTGGGGTCCGTTCTTCGTACGCCGCTAACTCAGTTAGCTGGATTTGATTGTTAGCTCAGTTAGCTGGACGATTTTGCATGATCTTGGATTGTTTGGTTCTTCGAAGCTCATCTTGGACTTGCTGTCATAGCAACAGGTCTGTAAGCTTAAACCTGCTCTGGAGCAGGCTTATTTCATGTAAACAGGATTAGATTGCATCTTGAGGTGATACTTAAAATCTGTCCCAGCCACTGCTACTTTATTACAAGAGTTAATTACTGAACCTGGGGCAATAATAATTTTAAATAATATAAAAATGTATTTGAAAATAATATTATAATGTTGTGTATAATACTATAGACACAGTCACTTGATTGAGAGATTTATTTTTGATGGAATAATTACTTTATAATTTTATTGGAGTCTTACACACATGCTGTAACATTAATCTGAGCCGTGCATTAATTTGAGTGATGACTGATATTATGGGATGGCTTGATGCGGCACAGGAAAAGCAGATAACTGGATCTTGACCCTTAAGAAGTAAGGGAAATCACGTAACAAATCTGCTTCAAATTGACTTAAAAATTAAATGAATTGCTAATTACAACATTGAAATAAAAATGTAAAGGGTGTACAAATACTATAAAATCATGAATATCAATTTTTGGGAATCATGTTTTTTTTTTTTTTTTTTTTTACATTTATCATTTATCTATTATAACTTTTATGTTGGTTTGGTCATTTGGCTGTTTCTTTATAAAGGTCCAGAAATTCGTGGGGCTTTTGTGTGTAATTTTTTTGTACGTTTTCTGCCAGGTGGCTTTAATTATATGATGTCATTACGTTGCTGTCTTGCCGCCAGCCAATCGCTGCATTGCTGATCGTGGTTTCGAGTATCGATACATCTACCCTCTTCAGGGAACACAAGAACGCGCAGTAATCTCAGATAAATTAATCCAGATATTTTAATCCAATCCGCAAATTCGTTTGAAGAACCAAATTAGCCAGAGATCAGTTATCACGATTATAAGATCTGGGATCTGTCAAATCATCTCAGATGTATTGAGCGAGCTACGAAGAACGGACCCCAGACCTTGATGTGTTACTATAGGCACTGACAAATTGCAGCATATGTGTGTGAGGTGAAACAGGCCTTAGACAGACCAAACTATTTAAAATGTTCTCTGTTTCCTATTAAAATCTCTTTTCATAAAATATTTAGTTTTCATTATCTTTGTCATAAAATTTTTAGCTTTTCTTTTTTAAATCTGGTGTCTGGTGTATTTTAATGGAGTCTGTTTCTGTCTCTCTCCAGCCCTCCTCTCGTTGTCTTTCCTCCATTTTAGGGAAGAGTAATCTCCAGTTTGCTGGAATGACAATCAGCCTCACCGTGTCGACCAGCAGTCTGAACCTACTGGCAGCCGACTGCAAACAGGTAAGACGTCACACATGAACACAGACGTTAATACGGTGCCGCCTTTCCTGTATGAAATTCACAGATACCCCCATCTAATGATAAAAGCGGCCTGCGTCATGCGCTCTTCACAGCAGGACAGGTTGGATTAAATTATGCTATCTCTTCCGAATAAAATATTGGGGTTTGCAATTTTTGTGATGTTAAAATACTTTCTCATATCCTGGTTGTGCTGGTATGTGCAGAGACGGCTATAAGCCATTCAAGTAGGTTGATTTCCTTGAAAATTATAAACATTAGTTTGGCTCTGATTGCAAATTGTTAGCGCTAAATAAGCTAAAGCAAAAAAACTAATACTCACTTGTTAATCATACATTGTGCGTACATTTTTTTTTTTTATGTACTTTTTACTTTATCAACATGCAGTGACACAATTGGTCACAGAATATACATTTGAGACACATTTTTGTTAATTTAAATTAATTGTAAATATTAGATGACACACAGACTAAATGAGAATTAAAAATATTGCCATGGCAACTGACAAAAAAAAAAAAGCACGTCAACGACTAAAATTAAAATAAAAAACATTAAAAAATAAAATATCAAATTCAAAATATTAATAAAAAATATAATGGTATAAAAATAAGTAAAATAACACTGCTCACCATTTTTTTGTCAGATCATCCGAGATGGATGTCATTACCAGGTGTAAATGGGGTATTTTTAGAAATTAGAAGTATTCTGCATTAGGTCTTCCAAGGGGCTAATCTTCAGATATTTGTCGACGTTTAACTAAATAAGTGTTTTACCCGGAGGCCCAATAGATTATGTAAAGTTTGCATGGTCGGCAGGAGCAGATATCCTCTGGCTTGTTTACAGCTGCACCACAGGACTTTTTTTCCTCACTAATAATTCTTCAGTTATACGCCAGTGTGTTTCGCATTAGTGCAGTGAGGTTTATCAGCGTTTGGGCTGCTCAGCAGGCAGCTGACTGGAGCCCAGAATAGGGCCTGGAGTAATTGCCCTGCTGATATGTTTATCTTAATGAATCTAAACCATGCAGAATTACTGCACACAACTGCTCTGTTCCTCTATGTTAGACCGCAGTCTCACCACATCGTTTCTCCCCTTGTCTCCCCCTCTGTTCATCCTTTGCTTTCACTCGTCCTCTGTCGATTGCATGTTTGGTCATTCTTCATCTCATGCCCGCTGCACTTTTTTGTCTTTTTTTTTTGTCACATTGTCCTCTTCTCCATCCCTCTCTCCCTACAGATTATCGCCAACCATCACATGCAGTCCATCTCTTTTGCATCAGGAGGAGATCCAGTGAGTCACACCCCGTCTCTCGATATCTTTCTACATTTCTTTCTGTCTTTACCAGGGATGTTCATCAGTGGTCGATGATTGTCATTGTTAATTTCATTGATTTAAATTTATCAGTTGTTGATTTAATCAACTGCAGCACAAATCCGTTTAGTAATTAGCCGAGTTGATGGCCATGCAAAGCCAGAGTCCACAACACACACACACACACCCTTGGATCGCTTTGATAAATAAAACGGCTCAAAGTAGACATTATTAGAGTATTTCTTTTTAAATAATGCTTGCATTCACTGCAAAGACCTTGAAAGGGTTTTGTAGTATAGCATGAGGGATGTGTGTTAATTAATACAAGTAATTCTAAATGTATTTGTCATATTATATTTATTAATCCATAATTAAATCAATTGAAAATAATTGAAAATAATTGTAATTAATTGTAATAATTGTAATTTTAACAAAAATGTTTTAACACTTAGTTTTACTAATATATATATATATATATATATATATATATATATATATATATAATATAAATCTTTTTTTAATATTATATATATATATATATATATATATATATATATATATATATATATATATATATATATATATATATATATATATATATATATATATATATATTAGTAAAACTAAGTGTTAAAACATTTTTGTTAATTTAAATTAAATGTAAATATTAGATGACACACAGACTAAATGAGAATTAAAAATATTGCCATGGCAACTGACAAAAAAAAAGAAAAAGCACGTCAACGACTAAAATTAAAATAAAAATTTATTATTATTAATTATATTAATTTATATATGTTATTAATTTAAAATTAATAAACTGATTATTTAATTATTGATTTAAATAAAATATTTAATTTAAATATTAAATAAAATTTTGATTTGTAGTAGTAGTAGTAGTAGTAGTATTTAATAGTATTTTAATGAAATGTATACATATCTTTAATCATTTAGTCGGTTATCTGATACATCCCTACTTAAATTTCATTTCCTCATTTTCGTCTTGCTCATGGATCCATCAGCTTCAGTCTCATTCTGTCATCCCTCGCTCATTTGTCTTATTCATCTGTCCTGCTGTCTGTAGTCGTCTGTTCTTTTTCTCCCACTGTTTTCAGCCCTTTAGTGAATAGACTGCCTCAACTAAGGGTTACTTTCTTCTGCTTAACCTTTTTGTTCTGTGTGTCTATTCTCTAATTTCTCTTAATGTCCTCCTGTTCATTCTTTTCTTCTTCTCCATCCATTTCTTTCTGCTTCTCCCCAGGACACAGCAGAGTACGTTGCCTATGTCGCCAAAGACCCCGTCAATCAAAGAGGTAAAAACATTGAATTCTGTCATATCTGTGAAATGTAAATTACTGCTTTCCATGTAAAATTTATTTGAATTGATGTTAAATACTGAATTACTTGGTTATATATGATACATTATTAATCATGGCTTTAATTAAATGAATCGTTTACCCAAAAGATATGGAATGACATGTTTTATTTTTGGGTATCCCTTTAAGGAATGTCTACATGATGTCTTGATGTACAATATCTGATATTTGATGATCACTTCCTGCCTTGTAGCATGTCATATCCTTGAATGCTCAGAGGGCTTGGCTCAGGAGGTCATCAGCACCATCGGTCAGGCTTTTGAACTGCGCTTTAAACAGTACCTGAAGAACCCCCCCAAACTGGTTACCCCTCATGATCGGTAAGAGTGTGCGTGTGCCTGATCAAACATGTAGTGCAAACATTTACATTTATATCAGTGTGTTTACATGAGTGCATGTATGTACATTTATTTAATGATAGTACCTTAAAGCCACCTTAAAGCTTTTGCTCTTTTTTTTTTTTTTTTTTTTCTGTATGTAAACAAGAGTCATAAATACACATATGAGCCTGAAAAATATGTCGGTATAGACTTGTTGACTATTGGTGCGTCCAAAATCGCGTACTGTCTGAGTAGAAAAGTACGTTAGAAAAGTATGTTCTATATAGTATGAATGTGTGTAGTATGAATGTAATCCAGAAGTACTACATCTGGTCAGTCACCTGCATTCACCTCCATTCATAAAATCGTCTCCCGTGGCCTCATTGGATAGTGTCCATTGTTTGCGCACTTCAGAGTCTCGCCGGAAGTAGTAGGTCATCCGGGTACTTTTCGCCTACTGTTTTTTGCATACTATATAGTAGGGAAGTATTCCATTTCGGACACAGCATATGTATGCTGAAACACAATGCCATTGTGTCTATTTGCACTGTTTACCCACACAATCTTTTGTCCAATGTCCAGTTAAAATTTCAAAAAATCTGCCAGATATACCAAATATACTTTGTATTTAACATACCACCTATGGAAAGTATTAAAGGATTAGTTGACTTCAAAATAAACATTTCCTGATATTTTACTCACCCCCATCTCATTCCAAGATGTTCATGTCTTTCTTTCTTTAGTCGAAAAGAAATTAAGTTTTTTGAAGAAAACATTCCAGGATTTTTCTCCCCATCACAGCCTTTCATAGCAACCAAAATGTTGAAGGTCCAAATCAATGCAGTTTCAAAGCGCTTCGAAAGGCTTCAGGGGCTCTGCGCAATCCCAGACGAGGAATAGGGTCTTATCTGGCCAAATGATCGGTCATTTTCAATTTTTTTTTAAATGAATATACTTTTTAACCTAAATTGGTCATCTTGCGCTGCTCTGCGAAGTGCCAATGATTGCGCAATCACATCATAAAGGTCACGCAAGACGTAGGCAGAAGTACGGCCCCGTGTTTACAAAGCACACATGCGAAGACTAATACAAACGTCCTTTACCAAAAAAAAGGTAAAACAACGATTTCGAACGATTTTGAAGTTGAAGATGGAGTGTTTTTTGGTAAAGGCCGTTTGTATTAGTCCTCGCACGTTCGCTTGCGTGACCTTTCCGCCATGATTGCGCAATCCATGGCACATCACAGAGCAGCGCAAGATGAGCAAGTTAGGTTTCGCTAGATAAGACCCCATTCCTCGTCTGGGATCACGCAGAGCCTCTGAAGCACTTCGAAGCGCTTTGAAACTGCATTGATTTGGACCGTCAAAATTTTGGTTGCCATGGAAGTCTGTGATGGGGAGAAAAAGAAAGAAAGACATGAACATCTTGGATGAGATGGGGGTGAGTAAAATATAAGGAAATTTTCATTTTGAAGTGAACTAATCCTTTAATATCTTATGCAATGTTGTATCTCAAGAACAGTGTTGATGTTAACTATTCATAAGCTAAATCTATTAAAAATCTTTTCGTTAATTGAAATAGATGAAATAAAATAAAATGACCTATCCCCCAGTTTCACAGACTAGGCCTAGTCTGTCTGTGAAGCCAGGCCTATAAGTATTAGATGTAAAATTTAAGCTTAAATGAAAATGAGATATGTTGCATTAACAACTAACTGAAATAAATGATAAACTAAAATTAAACTAAGAAACTAAAACTGAAACAAAATTAAATTAATGCTTAATAGAAATAAATATAATATATATATATTTTTTTTAACTAAATAACTAAACTAAAATTTAAATAAACTAAAAATATAAAAATAAAAGCTTATTCAAAATATGAATAAAAAGCATAATAGTATAAATAATACTAAAATAACACTGCTCAATAAATTATGTATGTTGTTTTAAGGATTTGTAGAAATTTTGACTAGAAATGTCAAAAAAAGACCTAAATAGTTATTTTTTTTAAGAGTGTTTTTTAAATTATTTGTTGTTCCTACTGCTGGTTGTTCACTGCTGGTTTCATAACAAAGTAATAAATCATTTAACATCACTCAAACAGCATGCCCATGTAAATATAATATAAGTATAATAATGTAATAATGCTTATCTCTCTCTTAGGATGGCTCCTTTCGATGGGTCGGCCTGGGAGGAAGAGGAAGAGGACCTGGCTCCACCCCCCGACGTTCCATATTACAATAACTTCCCGGGTAAACAGCCTCCCCCTGGAGGCCTGGTTGACATGAGAACCCGTCCTGGACATAGTACAGGAGCCACGCTGGTGAGACACATTTCTGTGAGCATGTGTTAGTCTGTTAGTTTGATTTGATGAGTCTTTTGAATCTATGCACAAATAAAGTGTTGTTCAGTGATCATAATGGGTCAATTATGAGTAAAAAAAAAAAATGTGTGTATCTAAAAATCTATGAAGACAGCGTTTAAGCATCATAAGCATTTTCATTACAAATGACAACAAAGCAAATCTTTAATTTGTCCTCCATTGTGTGAACTGCTAAGCAAGTTTTGTTGAGGTATACAAAATACAATTCATTATTATTATTATTATTATTATTATTATTATTATTATTTAATTTTAAATAATTTAATATAATCAAATTAATGCTATTAGCTCATGCTACAGTAAGTCTTCACAGGCTGAAAAGCCACCAAAGCAGTCACACATTTCAAACTAGAGCTCATCGTCTTCAAAAGAGAGACTTCAGTGAACAAGAAGTATGATTCAGTGTATAAACATGATTTATCATTAACAACCACTAGTGAATAAATGTGTGTCAACACTGTCTCCACAGCCCTATGGACAGCCCAGCCAGAATGATATTCACAAGCAGCCTCTACCTCCTCTACCAGGTCAGGTTTGCACACACACACGCGCGCACACGCTTCACACTAATAATCCCTGCCCTGTTCCTTTCATAGTGCCACATAGTATTTGTCAGTCTTATATTGTCACACTTCCCTTCATTTCATTTCCCTCTCAGCTGAGACTGTCATTCTGCGGAGTGAGTCAGCGTTTTTTCTGTCACTGTCCTTTGCTCTCTGTTGGATGCTGCCCAAACCTATTACACAGCTCCTTTGAGAGGTGGCTTCTGGATCGCTGGCCTTGCTGACAATAGGACAGAGAATGGCATCGCTTAAGCGCACTCACCTGAAGGTTAACTCACTTTAACCTCACTGTCGGCCTGTCTTTCTCTCTCCCTTTCAGTGGGTGTTAAGGAGGGAGGCTTGTTTGACGACCCCTCATACGTCAATGTGGATAAACCCCGCCTCCCAACAGGGGCAGCAGCAGCAGCCAATGGAAATGCTCACAGAGATGCATTTGACATGAGTGAGTAACACTTGCTGGAAGATTTTTTATTATTTATGTATTTGCTCTAAAATGGCTTAAAAAATAACACATTTTGAAATATTCAAAACATGTTCTCCATATGGGTTTTTAGTAAATGAACAAAAGGAAGAATCTTTTATTATCATTTGTATGCATCACTATAACAATAGAATAGAGCATATATATATATATATATATATATATATATATATATATATATATATATATATATATATATATATATATATATATATATATATATATATATATATATATATATATATATATATATATATATATATATATATATATATATATATATATATACTCACCTAAAGGATTATTAGGAACACCATACTAATACTGTGTTTGACCCCCTTTCGCCTTCAGAACTGCCTTAATTCTACGTGGCATTGATTCAACAAGGTGCTGAAAGCATTCTTTAGAAATGTTGGCCCATATTGATAGGATAGCATCTTGCAGTTGATGGAGATTTGTGGGATGCACATCCAGGGCACGAAGCTCCCGTTCCACCACACCCCAAAGATGCTCTATTGGGTTGAGATCTGGTGACTGTGGGGGCCATTTTAGTACAGTGAACTCATTGTCATGTTCAAGAAACCAATTTGAAATGATTCGAGCTTTGTGACATGGTGCATTATCCTGCTGGAAGTAGCCATCAGAGGATGGGTACATGGTGGTCATAAAGGGATGGACATGGTCAGAAACAATGCTCAGGTAGGCCGTGGCATTTAAACGATGCCCAATTGGCACTAAGGGGCCTAAAGTGTGCCAAGAAAACATCCCCCACACCATTACACCACCACCAGCCTGCACAGTGGTAACAAGGCATGATGGATCCATGTTCTCATTCTGTTTACGCCAAATTCTGACTCTACCATCTGAATGT
The DNA here is from genome assembly GCA_039654625.1 of Rhinogobio ventralis. NCBI lineage: Eukaryota > Metazoa > Chordata > Actinopteri > Cypriniformes > Gobionidae > Rhinogobio > Rhinogobio ventralis. The sequence continues at coordinate 21,282,178 of CM077201.1, forward strand.
CTCAACAGAAATCGAGACTCATCAGACCAGGCAACATTTTTCCAGTCTTCAACTGTCCAATTTTGGTGAGCTCGTGCAAATTGTAGCCTCTTTTTCCTATTTGTAGTGGAGATGAGTGGTACCCAGTGGGGTCTTCTGCTGTTGTAGCCTATCCGCCTTAAGGTTGTGCGTGTTGTGGCTTCACAAATGCTTTGCTGCATACCTCGGTTGTAACGAGTGGTTATTTCAGTCAAAGTTGCTCTTCTATCAGCTTGAATCAGTCGGCCCATTCTCCTCTGACCTCTAGCATCAACAAGGCATTTTCGCCCACAGGACTGCCGCATACTGGATGTTTTTCCCTTTTCACACCATTCTTTGTAAACTCTAGAAATGGTTGTGTGTGAAAATCCCAGTAACTGAGCAGATTGTGAAATACTCAGACCGGCCCGTCTGGCACCAACAACCATGCCACGCTCAAAATTGCTTAAATCACCTTTCTTTCCCATTCTGACATTCAGTTTGGAGTTCAGGAGATTGTCTTGACCAGGACCACACCCCTAAATGCATTGAAGCAACTGCCATGTGATTGGTTGATTAGATAATTGCATTAATGAGAAATTGAACAGGCGTTCCTAATAATCCTTTAGGTGTGTGTGTGTGTGTGTGTGTATATATATATATATATATATATATATATATATATGTATGTATGTATGATAATATAAACATGTTTCCACAATGTTTCATTAACTGAGTGTTTAATTTATTTATTTTGTTTGTACATCAATATAGAATATAAGAATATAAGTATAGTAGTAAACAGCAGTACATCAAACATTTTAATACATTACAAATCTCCACTCAGGCTCTTTTATTTTGAAATTATGATGCAAACAAATTCTTGAATCATGATTTTCAATTAATTTGTACAGTCTAATTTGCAAAAATGAAATCTTCTGTCCTCTCAACTTGTTTTTGATACTGAAGTTTAAATCACCAGTATTGATACAGTCTAGCCTTATTTCTGGAGATTCCTAAGAAATATTTAAAGGGCTTTTCACACTGCGGGTTATCATCGTTAAAGCCCAATTCACACGGGATAAGAAATCTTGGTAAAACTAGCAGAAGTGGGAGGTGTAACTCGATTTACGCACCGCCGCCACCTCCCTGTTGGACGAGAAGGCCTGGCTCGCAGTCTCCACTCTAATTCATCCCAAAGGTGTTCTATCAGGTTGAGGTGCAGGCCAGTCAAGTTCCTCCACACCAAACTCGCTCATCCATGTCTTTATGGACCTTAATTTGTGCACTGGTGTGCAGTCATGTTGGAACAGGAAATGGCCATCCCCAAACTGTTCCCACAAAGTTGGGAGCATGAAATTGTCCAAAATGTCATGGTATGCTGAAGCATTAAGAGTTCCTTTCACTGGAACTAAGGGGCCAAAACAACCCCACACACCATAATCCCCCCTCCACCAAACTTTACACTTGACACAATGCAGTCAGGCAAGTACCGTTCTCCTGGCAACCACCAAACCGTCCATCGGATTGCCAGACAGAGAAGCGTGATTCGTCACTCCAGAGAACACGTCTCCACTGCTCTAGAGTCCGGCGTGCTTTACACCACTGCATCCGACGCTTTGCATTGCACTTGGTGATGTAAGGCTTGGATGCAGCTGCTCAGCCATGGAAACCCATTCCATGAAGCTCTCTACACACTGTTCTTGAGCTAATCTGAAGGCCACACAAAGTTGGGAGGTCTGTAGCTATTGACTCTGCAGAAAGTTGGTGACCTCTTCGCACTGTGCGCCCCAGCATGTGCTGACCCCGCTCTGTGATTTTACATTGCCCACCACTTCATGGCTGAGTTGCTGTTGTTCCGGTTTAGAATGACCCAGGGTTAACTATTTTAAGTGTGAAAAGCCCTTTTTAGTAGTACAGTTATAAATACTAGATAGAATAAATGAATGTAATTTCACCAAAGATCTCTGTCTTTTAGAGCCGTTTGATGCTGCTTTAGGCGTGTCGGGAGCAGTGGCGCCCCCTCTGGCAGAGCAGCTGCAGAACGAGCCCTGGTTCCACGGACCTCTAAGCCGCAGACAGGCCGAAAGACTCCTTACCAAGGATGGAGACTTCCTGGTGCGGGAGTCAGGCACCACACCAGGCCAGTATGTCCTCACTGGACAGCAAGGCGGCCAACCCAAACACCTGCTTCTGGTGGATCCAGAGGGAGTGGTGAGTAAGATGGTGAAATATACCATATTGTCAATATGTGGTCCTTATTAAAACGCTATATAATTAACATATTAATGACTATTTAACTTCTGTATCTTTCCTTTCACACTTTGTAGGTGCGCACCAAAGACCACCGTTTCGAGAGTGTCAGTCACTTGATTAGCTATCACATGGACAACCGGCTGCCAATCATCTCGGCAGGAAGCGAGGTGTGTCTGCAGCAGCCAGTTGATCGCCGAGCTTGAGAAAGAAGGCTGATTTTTCTCCACCACACTTTTAAGAGAAGAAAACTCCCTTTCCTACTTTTTTTTTTTTGCCAGACTCTTTTAGAGAGAGACTTTTTTCCAAAAATGGGAGTGTAAGCTAATCATATCTTCACAGAAACACAGATTTTGTACCGCATCAACCACCGGCCATGAAATTAAGAAGCGATGCAATCATTCTACTTGAAATAAGCGATTACAAAAAGCCAAACGAAAAGGCGCCTGAAAGAGAAGCTGATGCGTAATGGATGTGACATCACTTCCCCAACACAATATCATGTCTTGAATTAAGACTGGAGTGCACCTGTAACCATGGCAACAGGCCCGGGCATTTTTAGAGTCGTGAGTTGATGTGAATGTACTAAAACTGCAGAACTTTTGTAGCACTCTAAAGATTCACATCTAGTGCAATGGGTGAAATCCAAAGACTCAAGCTTCATATTGGTCATTCGTTTTTCAGAGAGCCGTTTTGTTGTGGTCGGTCTGTAAATCCTTGCATTGCCGTGGTCTCAAGACTGTTTGATGAATATGCAAAACTTTAAAGTGAATACAGCGCTCATTCTCCAATCACAGACGTCACCATCCGCATCGAAAGAATCACATCAGTTGTAATTCCTACCGGAATTTCCAGTGTTCCCAACAAGGGATAACACTCAAAATGCCTTTTATTCTCACCCTCACAAAACCCTTTACAGAATTATCCCCTAGGAAAATTGGCAATTTTGGCCTTTTGGGAACACCCCTGAACATATGTGAAAGCTTTAGCAGCACGGAAGCTGTGTGGATTTTTCCTTATGCAATTAAACAGATGCTGTGAGGAACTTGCGCTGCCCGTTAAGAGGTATTACGAACTAGTGTGTGGAAAAAGGGGACATTTCCTTTCCGCATAACATCATATATATATATATATATATATATATATATATATCAATCAGCCTGGGAGAAAAGGGATGAGAGAAAAAAAAATGAAGTGCAATCTGTCAACATGAGGTGCATAAGCCTGAATAGGACTGAGGGACTGTGGTTTGATATCAAACAGTTTAAAGCCTACTTTATGATGTCATTTTAAACAGGAATTTATATATTTGTTGCAATGATGTCATCTCGTTGATCAGCTGACGACATCATCAGCTGGATGGTTTTCTTCTGGGAAATGGAGGTTCTATTTTTCTTTGTCTTTTCCTTGTAGATGTTTCTTCTGTTCGCATTGACTATCAATTTTCACGTGTATCGAAGTTTCAGCTGCTCCAGTATGTTCAGAGCCTTGTTACAAGAGAAAGTGGGAGGATATGATGGGTATCGTGAAATATTAGTCTTCTTTTTTTTAAGGTTCACTATAATTACTCTGCATTTGAATGATGCATATTGCAAGGGAGACACTCTGTCCAGGAAGAGGAAGAGCACTCCAAACAAATTCTGAACGAGCCACAAGTGCAGTTTCTGTTGAAGCCACAGACAGGAAACCACTTTTTTCATCTTGGTTTGCTCTGATATTGATTGTGCCTTTTTCACCAAACACAGACACACCGATAAAACACAGTCGCCTTTTGTGGTTCTATGGGTAATCATGATACATTCTTTTCTGAAAAAATAACTGCAAAAATGACACAAGTTTAGTAAGGCTTAGTACAGATTTCGGGAAAGCAGTCTTCGTTTTCGTCCGCACGTTATTTCTGCTATAATGTTTTTACTGTGCTTAGTTTAGTGCTGATCTGTGGATTAAATAAAATCGGTTAGTATCATGTTATGTTACTTAAACTTGCGTTTGTGAATAAACACCTTATTGTGTCTCTTATTCAGAGACCAACATTAGATGCCCTGTAAGAGAACATGTAAATAAGCTTTGCCTATGCTTATAACTGTCTAAAACCAGTCATTCACTGTGTGGCTGTCAAATTAATCCCTTGGGAATTTGCAAACTCACAGGATTGTACTGAGTGAAAAAACAAAGGTGTAAGATTTGACGCGCTCTCCTGAAGACAACGCCATCACATTGTGTTCATCACACACGTCTATGTAAATGATGAGGATTTGCTTAGTCAGATATACAAAGACCCTTATCTGGATGCTTTATGAATCTGAAATGGGCAATTATTTTTAGCCTTTTTAATGGATGTTAGAGTCATCGGTCAACATTCATTCCACATTATAAAATCCAGCTGCAGCTGTATTTGACCAACCCTCACACTTGTGATTTTTAGCCTGTTCTAATTCAAATTTATGCATTGAATGTTTTTTTAATCATTTGACGTCACAGTTTTTATGTGCTGATGGCACCACAGATCTGGTCCTAACTGGTAATGGAGTTTAAACAAAGTGTGTTTATGAGTCTGTGTGTGCGTGGATGCATACATACACAGAGCTGGAATGGTCTGGAATAATCTGGCTATTACAACTCTGACTCGCCACTCAACTGTTTGCTCATTTTCATATTTCACAGCGGCCTTTTGTTGCATGGAAACCCTTCCTGTTATTGTGGTAATGGTGACTTTTGTGTTGTGGTTGGTTGTTTGCTATTTTCTAAGCCAAAGGCTATCTTTTTCTTATTTGCCTATAATATGGTTGCTTCTTTTTTTTTAAAAAGAAATACATGTTTTTGATTATTTTAATATGTTGTTGTTCTTTGGGGAAAACATTAATGTTTACACCTGTATCAAATGATAGATTACATTATATAAATACATATATATCATTCACCTTTCTTGGTGCGTTTCATTTTACCTATTGCCTTGTTTAGCACAAAGTCCTTTTTAAATGAAAAAACGGACATTTCTTTTAGTGGCTCTGATCTAGATCCATTTTATATACCAGACAGCCTCAATTAATAAGCATAAATCTATTGCTCAAGGGGTTCACAGGCCCTAAATATGTCAGATCTCAGTCTTGCTCTTATAATGTCCATGACATATGTAACACTTTACAATAACGTTTTATTTGTTAACAATAGTTAACTATGTCAGTTAATATGAACTAACAGCATTTATTAATCTTAGTCAATGGTAACTTCTACATTTACTACACTCTAAATAATAAAGGTTTCAAAAGGTTTTGCAGTGAGGCCATAGAACCTTTTAGTGTACAGTTCTTAAAGAAGCCATTGTTTTCTTAGTGTAAAGAAAATGTTAAAAATCTGAAGAACCTTTTTCCACCATAAAGAACCTTTTGTGTGATGTAAAGATTCCATTTATGTAAAAGGTTTTTCATGGAACCAGGGATGCCAATAAAGTAATAATTTGTTAATATTTGCTAATGCAACTAACATGAGCTAACAATGAACAACTAGATTTTTACTAAGGTTAACAAAGATTAATAAATGCTTTAAGCCTTTAAAACCGATATTGCTCATTGTTAGTTCTTGTTAGCTAATGCATTTACTAATGTTAACAAATGAGACCTTATTGTAAAGTGTTACCATTAATTCCCTAAATCAGTCATTGTGATATTCATCATCTTACTGAATAAATAACATGAGACTATCTGTATTTGTGTAGAGCAATATTTTGACAGTCATTCAGGACCTTTCAGTGAACAGTAGAGGAATTAGAGATGAACAATAGGTAGATGAGAGATGTTGTGAGGCCATTGTGCAAGGGCAGGTGAACAGTTAGCTGGCATTTTCCACAGCTGAATAAAACCCATTTTACAGGGAGCACTGGGTCCGTGTATCCCTGTCAGAGCATAGAGCGGGAACGCAGTTCGCTTCAGGGTTTCTTCTTAAGAGGTTACGGTTGAAGGAAAAAGTGGAGACCCACAACGAGCAGCGGCCAACAAGGACCTGGCCCGCTCTCCTCCAGTTCCTCCCTTCTAGTATCGCTCGCGCTCTCCAACCGACCGTGGAGCGTTGGAGAGAAATGCACCCACAGCGCCCGCTGCCCCAGGCCATGCCCTCCTCACTGGGCCAAAACCTGAGAGATGCAGCCTTGAGGATGGGCCATGGCAAAGGCATGCTGGGAGGAAATGTGGCGTATGGCGTTATCCAGTCTCTTAAAGAGTGCCTCTACTTCCTGCTCTGCTGCTGGTGCATCAAAGAGATCATGGACTAAGAGAAAAAAAGGTAAAACGAAGATTTTACAGGTGTTGGAGGTAGGCTATGAAAAAAAAAAAAATATATATATATATATATATATTGCAAACTCACAAATTTTGCAATCTCTCTCTCTCTCTCTCTCTCTCTCTCTTTCTCTCTCTCTCTCTCTCTCTCTCTCTCTCTCTCTCTCTCTCTCTCTCTCTCTCTATATATATATATATATATATATATATATATATTGTGAGCATACCAACGTAGCATACAATCACTGTTATCATTTAAATCGGCTTTCAGTTTTATAGTAATTTTAATCTAGTTTTTCTTTTTGGTAACATTTCTAAGTTTTGCATCAAATATGCATAATTCATTTTATTTCAGCTTTATTGCAATTACGAAAAGGGTTTTAATAGTTTTAAGTTTTGTTTTAATAATAACGACAACACTGAAACAGTGTTGGCTGATTTTGATGTTCTTTTAAGTTGTACGACTACTAAAAACGAAGTCATTTAAAAATATCAAGACATGCTAAGCAATATTTAATGTTCATTTATATCGATGATTCAAACATTTATTGAAACAAAATGAGGGCTCACAAACATTTAGCCTTGACCTTGTTTAATTGTGTGCAGTCTACTGATGCTACCATTAGGGGGCGCCCCAGGCAACCCCAAAAATCTGAATATATTATTCTGAAGACTAGTAAATATTGTTACTAAACCAGTATATTAATTGCCAGACCAAATTTAAAGCAGATGTACAGTGTTATTTATGATGTCTTTTTCTTTTTTCAGAGTTTTTGAGCCAATGGATGATTCATCACAGATGTGTTGATGCTTTGGCCTGAATCCAGATCTCTTCACACATGCCTTACAAGCATTAGAGGCTGCTGTAGTAATGTGCTTCAAATCTGTATTGTTAAATTGTGCAATAAATAAAAATAATATATAAAAAAAACTCTTTGTGTGTAAATAGCTTACCGAAAAAGGTCCTGATGGTTTTTCGTCAAATGTTTTAAAATACACATTCAAATACAAATTGAACAAATAGTACAAATAGTATGCCATAAATATGCTCATTATAATACATAATAAATGCATATCATGCTCTACCAGAATAAACAGGCCTACTGTATAAACTGAGGCATTGTACTCAAGGTAAATCTAGAGTCACTTATCTGTAGAATTTCTGGAGAAGATCTAGGTTGTGCTTGCTAATGCAAAACTCGTCACCACAACGCCCGGGTGTTTTAGGTGGTTGTGATATGGCATCATTTTTGTACAGTTGCTAATGATGTAGTTGTAGTATGTTAATATGCAGATGCTAGCGTATTCTTTACCTACTAAAGTCAAAAAGAAAAGTGAAGCAGCACAGTGATATTGGGGTCTCTAAATATGGCTCAGATCTCTTACAAATGTCTACAGATTAAAAAAAAAAAAACATTTATTGTATGTTTTGAAAACTATAAAATTATAGTTTTTTTTTTTTAGAGGTTCTAGAGACAAACAGCATGAATCCAAATAAGCATACAATAGTAACTACATAAATTAAATTAAAATTAAAGCATCACAAACATCACATTTATTTTGCAAGAGACATATAGGCCTGTTGTTGATCTGTTTTTATAGTTATGAAAACATTATATTCATCAGAGCAAGTGACTCAAAACCCTATTTTGCTCCAACAGCCCTTAAAATTGAAAATTTGAATCTATGACATTTTCAAAACAACAAAAAGTCTAAAACCTACAGTAAATGAAAATAAATAATAAAAGTAATACTACTAATAGGAAACCTCTCTATTTACGTAACCAGACTTGTTCACCAAGTCTAATACATATGGATGGAGGGTTGTTCGGATCCTTTTCCCATTTGTTTGAGCACATGCTCCTCATTTTCATGTCACCTGTGTTTGTCAGTCACAAAAAAAAGCGTACTTTGACGGACGGATAAAGTATGCTGTCATTGGTGGAGAATGCAGCATGTGGGCGGGACATAGCTGAACGTCAAGCGCTGATTGGAGGGAAACTTCACAGCCAGAAGCCGTCTACGAGACAAAACTGCACGTTGGAGTTCGCAACTTTGCACAAGACACGAGAAAGTGGTGGAAATTAAAGCTGTATTAAAGGCGGAAAGGTTCAGAGTTCCCAGGTATGCTTCTGTTTGATACTTTTTTTTTTAGACATTTTTCATATTTAACCAAACTCACATAAACCATTTGTGAAACCCGTCAGTTTGTTTTTCTGTATTTCCGGTATGTGCATGTATGTAAAGTGCATCTTAGACATTTGCTTGCGGGTTTTATGCTGAACACTCCCATTTGACAGCTGCCTCTACTTAAAATGTTCACAGACGTACATCCGTGTAATGCAAACACACAGATAACATACGATGGCGTGCAGTATATAGTATTCACGACGCATGAAAGTAATAGTTGTGCTGATGATGTTCTCATGACGTGAAGATGTGTCCTTGTATGGGCATTTTATTTCGGATGAGGTGATGGGAGAGATAAGACTGACAGACGAACTAATGAAGCTTTTCCTTTAAAATCTAGGCTAACCTGGTTATGGGTTAAACTGTTTTTTTGGATAATCGAACAGTTCAAACATTAACCATGGTACTGATAGGTTTCCCCAAAATTACATACTACAGTTATTGTTACTTCTGTAAAATGATAATCAGTAATTACTCATAATTATTGAGTATAATTACTTTGTAATTGTTTTGCATTAATATTTTAAGAAGCGTATGAAAGCTAAGCTCTTGTCTGTGAACTTAAAAAGTGGTTATATTAAAAAAAATACAAATTTTACAAAAAAAATTTATAATATTTTTTATAATATATGTATAATTATTCATTTGATATAAATAATAAATATCAGTATTTTCAGTTTTGTAATTCTCTTGGATAATACTAGTTCAGTTAGGTGCACTTTGTGCTTCTTTCTGTGTTATTTTTAGCTGTTATCTATTTCAGACATTCTTCTATATCCTCAACAATTCTCATGGCTCATGGCTACATTGAAAAAAAAAACTCTCATGGGAGTCACATTATTAGCAGACCCAAATTACTGCGAAAAGAAAAAGATCCTTATTAAAGAGTGAAGTGTGTCACAAAGTGGTACGTCTGTGATTAGGCCTCTTTCATTTTTGAAATTTGTTTGGAAGATTTTGGCTTAACAGGGTCCCATTCTTGCTCAGTCTATGCCAGATCTACTTAATATTCAAATCTACTGAAAAAGATTTAACACAAATGAGAGAATGTTTGAATAAGTTGCTGTAAATCATTTAAATGATTGTTAGCCCACTTGGAAAAGTAGCCTACATCAGTCTTGCTTTTCTCACTGGTGTGTATTCTGGTAGTGAGTAGTAGGTCCATTGCTTTGTTTAGTCGGTGCTGTCAGGAGGAGTATAACTCCACTATTCTCTTCTTGTATTAATGGCTTTAGTGCTGCTTCTCTTGACATCCTTGGTTACACAGTTCTTTGCCAAGATATTTGCCAGCCAGAGAACCGGTGGTGCAACCAATGGGAAAACACAAGGATAATACTAATGAAGTGAAAACTCTTTCAGTGCACCTCCAGCTTTTCAGTCTCTCCTTCACTCCTGGGCCTTTTTCACTCATAGAGGCCTGTAGTGGAGCCACCGTACTCATTGAACTCGCTCACCACCATCTCTATTATATAAACATTATCCATATGGGTTATGAATCCAACATTAAGAAAAAAAAACAAAATTAATACATTTTAAACAAAAAATTTCCCTCATGGATTCTCTTAAATGTCATTGACCCACAAAGAAATAAACCATTACTCACTTTGTGGAATATTGTGTCAAGACGATGCTAAAATTATTAGTATTATGAGATTAGGTTTGTTTGACAGAGACACTTTTCATCTTCTGTTCACAGACAGCGTATTTGTTGTATGCAAAACAGTAGTATTATACATGTTCAAAGTCCTTTACATGTCCTTTTTACATTTGTCAATGTTTTGGATGCAATGAATCTCAACCCACAATACAGTTACTTACATTTTAGGCAAAAGATGCTATTTACACCGTGTAAATATCAACTAGATTATATTTACACTAAGTGCAAATAGCTGTAGATGTGAAGTGAAAATAGTGATATATTTACAAAAAGTAGCAGTTCTTTGCAATGTGTGTAAATAGTAATTAGATGCTATATATAGGTGCTGGTCATATAATTAGAATATCATCAAAAAGTTGATTTATTTCACTAATTCCATTCAAAAAGGGAAACTTGTATATTATATTCATTCATTACACAAAGAAAGGATTTTTAGAAATCTTGGCCAACTGAAAAGTATGAACATGAAAAGTATGAGCATGTACAGCACTCAATACTTAGTTGGGGCTCCTTTTGCCTGAATTACTGCAGCAATGCGGCGTGGCATGGAGTTGATCAGTCTGTGGCACTGCTCAGGTGTTATGAGAGCCCAGGTTGCTCTGCTAGTGGCCTTCAGCTCTTCTGCATTGTTGGGTCTGGCATATTGCATCTTCCTCTTCACAATACCCCATGGATTTTCAATGGGGTTAAGGTCAGGTGAGTTTGCTGGCCAATTAAGAACAGGGATACCATGGTCCTTAAACCAGGTACTGGTTGCTTTGGCACTGTGTGCAGGTGCCAAGTCCTGTTGGAAAATGAAATCTGCATCTCCGTAAAGTTGGTCAGCAGCAGGAAGCATGAAGTGCTCTAAAACTTCCTGGTATACGGCTGCATTGACCTTAGACCTCAAAAAACACAGTGGACCAACACCAGCAGATGACATGGCACCCCAAACCATCACTGACTGTGGAAACTTTACACTGGACCTCAAGCAACGTGGATTGTGTGCCTCTCCTCTCTTCCTCCAGACTCTGGGACCCTGATTTCCAAAGGAAATGCAAAATTTACTTTCATCAGAGAACATAACTTTGGACCACTCAGCAGCAGTCCAGTCCTTTTTGTCTTTAGCCCAGGCGAGACGCTTCTGACGCTGTCTGTTGTTCAAGAGTGGCTTGACACAAGGAAGGCGACAGCTGAAACCCATGTCTTGCATAAGTCTGTGCGTAGTGGTTCTTGAAGCACTGACTCCAGCTGCAGTCCACTCTTTGTGAATCTCCCCCACATTTTTGAATGGGTTTTGTTTCACAATCCTCTCCAGGGTGCGGTTATCCCTATTGCTTGTACACTTTTTTTCTACCACATCTTTTCCTTCCCTTCGCCTCTCTATTAATGTGCTTGGACACAGAGCTCTGTGAACAGCCAACCTCTTTTGCAATGACCTTTTGTGTCTTGCCCTCCTTGTGCAAGGAGTCAATGGTCGTCTTTTGGACAACTGTCAAGTCAGCAGTCTTCCCCATGATTGTGTAGCCTACAGAACTAGACTGAGAGACCATTTAAAGTCCTTTGCAGGTGTTTTGAGTTAATTAGCTGATTAGAGTGTGGCACCAGGTGTCTTCAATATTGAACCTTTTCACAATATTCTATTTTTCTGAGATACCGAATTTGGGATTTTCCTTAGTTGTCAGTTATAATTATCAAAATTAAAAGAAATAAACATTTGAAATATATCAGTCTGTGTGTAATGAATGAATATAATATACAAGTTTCCCTTTTTGAATGGAATTAGTGAAATAAATCAACTTTTTGATGATATTCTAATTATATGACCAGCACCTGTATACTTTATTTTGGCAGATACATACTTTTTGCACCTCAATATTGTTGTACATTTAACAGGATGCAATAATAACATGGAGTGTAAATGATTATCATTATTAAATGGATGCCGCCTTAATGGGACAATAAAAGCCCTCCCTACACCTACCCCTAACCCTACCCAATAAATAAGTTTATTATTATTAAACATTTCGTTAGGTGCTTCATTTCCACTTTTAGAACATTTTCTTAATTTTTATTGAAAGTAAATGCCTTTTCGATTTTGATATGTGATGGGAAAAGGGAGAAGAGCAAGCTTGACAAAAGGCGGATTCAAACCTGGGTCGATCGCCTCAACCTAGTTCCGTGAGCCTTGCGCTCTACTGACTACGCTACTGAAAACATTGAAAGGCATGTCTTTTTTAATCTTGTGTCCAACCAGGCTTTGTTGGGCAGAGCTAGTATAAGTAGTGCTTGCCAACAAGGCACGCTGTTTGCACTTGGTGTAAATAGACACTCCGTAAATTGTATTGTATTGTCACTGAAGTGCTCAAGAACACTTACTGTGTGTTTTGCAGTTGCTGGACGGAGCCGCTAGGGGGCAATGTCTGAAAACAGCAACAGTGCCAATGGCAACAGCTGGACTCTTCTTACCCCAGCGGTAAAGGTGCGTTTCAGTGTCAGAAGCAGGGGTGGAAGTCTCTGAGGTTTGAAAATGATCATGTTGTTGCATTCATGTCTTGATACAAGGGCTAGTGACATTACGTTGAATCTATCAGTTTATTCAAAAATAAAATGCAAATCATACATGCAGTGACTTAGTTTACCCAAAAATGAAAATTCTGTCATTAATTACTCATCCTCATGTCGTTTCAAACCCATAAGACCTTCGTTTATCTTCGGAAAACAAATTAAGATGTTTTTAAAGAAATCTGAGAGCTTTCTGAACCCTCCATAGACAGCAATTTAATTAACACTTTCAAGGTCGAGAAAGGTAGAAAAGACATCGTTAAAATAGTCCATGTGACTTCTCATCTGTGTCAGTCTCCTACGCTGTTGACGTAATAAATACAGTGCAGCACTTCCGAGTTCTACGGCTGCATCAGCGTCAGCATCACACGCATGCATCGTGGTGCTCACATGAACAGTGTCGGCCAATGGTGAGCAGGCGTTCTGACGTAGTGCTTTGAAAGCGATGCACTACTACATCAACAAAGTAGAAGACTGGCACAGACGAGAAGAGATTGTTGAATAAAATCATTATTATCTTGTTGCTTCATAAAATTAAGCTTGTACCACTGTAGTCACATTAACTATTTTAATGATGTCTTTCCTACCTTTCTGGACCTTGAAAGTGGTAATTAAATAGGAGGGGTCAGAAAGCTCTCGGTCTTACGGACGACTACGGGGTGAGCAATTAATGACAGAATTTTCATTTTTGAAAACTTTAAATGCATGTCTTCTATGATGATTTATGTTTTTCATTTCTACGTTAAAATTAATAGGTATGTGTTGTGTGACTCCAAAAATGACTATTACATGATGAATGAATAACTTGACATTTGTAGTAATAATAATAATAATAATAATAATAATTATTATTATTATTATTATTATTATTATTATTATACCTTTACATTTAAAAAAAAAAAACTTTTTGAAAATGATTCAGAGGTACATATTCCTATTTGGAAAATACTGTATGATATTATTACTTGGTCACACCACATGACATTTTTTTAGAATCATTAAATTTAATCCTTTCTTGAAAATGGTATAAACGTTTTTGAAAATCATATGTATCCAAACATGGGTAAAAAATATTTTTTCAGACCTTATTTTTGAACTAAATTATTTTCTTTATCATGGACACTCTTTCCTTCTGTCATTGACCCACAACCACGTTATTCACTTTGTAGGATATCGTGTCAAGACAATGCTAAAATTATAGAGGAGATTAAATTAGTTTGACAGAGACATTTTTCATGTACAGGAGTCTGGAGTTGAGAATGTGGGTCCGGTAGCTGAAGGTCTTAAGGTCGAGGGGCAGCTCTCAAAAGCACCTGAGCCCTCACCGGAGGCCATCAGTGACCTGGAGAAGCACTCCCCTGAAGCATCTGCCCACCAGCCAGAGACAGAGACATCATCACAGTTGCAGTCTGACCCAGCTCTCATCCATGGGTCAGAGCAAGCACAGGAAACTCAGGTGTCTTCTCCTTCCTCAAATAAATGCTTCAGATTATCTCAAATCCTGATGGCCATAACAAATTTTACTGTATGACTTTTAGGTCACCAAAAAATGAAATTTCTGTCATTTCCTAATGTGCTTTTCCTGTTCCCTACTATGTCAAATCTACCAAATGTTTGCCAGGTAACATCTCCAGAGACGAGTGAGGGTCGGGCTCAGCTGAATGCAACACATGTCAATGAAGACCCCAGCTCTGTCAGTGACACTGTTGAAGACGTCAGCTCCTGGACCCCTGATCATGAGGAACGAGATGCCCTTACAGGTCACTCAGAGAGCCCAGTTTCTCCTAGCACTGATGTTGATTCATTCTCTGACTCATACACTCACATAAGTCCTACCTCTGGATCAAGTCCACTTCCTGCTTCAGTTTGTCAGGAAAAAGACTGGTTTAAATCAGATGAGGAGTCTCAGAGGAAAACCATAACCGAAGGTGAGTTATATACAACGTAAATGGTAGTGCCACATACTTTTTCCTTAGTGTATTTATAATCTAATTTATTCATTTTATTTTAAAGAAGTTTGTTTTTAAACAAGCTCTGTTTTGTGTATGTGTACATTTTTAAAGTGTTGTTGGTGGTCAAAATGGAGCTTAACTGCAGTTGTCAGGTCTGATATGAAACGATGATGGATTGCATGATGACTGGTGGCAGCTTGACAGCTTGATTTCAGTTTAATGTTGTTCTTTATATATACATTACAGCGTGTCAACTCTGATTACATTTTGGATGCATCATTCTCTATGCTTTTTCCTCTCTCATTTAAGTGAACTTTAGCTTGCATCTGCATCCTGAAAACCCTAAAGACTTCATGCTGTATTTATTTCCCAAATATTTTTAAGATGGTGCATCAGTGTTTGTCTTTTAGTTTATTAAATTTATATGTAATTTGAAGGAAGGTATGAGGCTACAGCAAAATCATTGTAGGACTTTGGCTGTGGTGCTTTTAAGCAGCTTGTGAAACACAACATACGCTACCGTTCAAAAGTTTGGTTTTGAAAGAAGTTTTTTATACTCCCCAAGGCTGCGTTTATTTGTTTAAAAATAGTAATATTATGAAATATTATTACAATTTTAAATGATTTTTCTATTTTAATATATTTTTCATCGTAGTTTATTCCTGTGATGTCAAAGCTGTATTTTCAGCATCATTACTCCAATCTTCAGTGTCACATGATCATTCAGAAATCATTCTAATATGATGATTTGCTGCTCAAGAAAACTACTTGTTGTGCTTCATATTTTTGTTAAATTCATAGCATTTATTTGAAACAGAAATCTTTTGAAATATTATAAATGTCTTTCCTGTTACTTTTGATTAGATTTAATGCATCCTTGCTGAATAAAAGTATTAATTTCTTTCCCAAAAAAAATTTTCTGGCCCCAAACTTTTAAACGGTATTGTAAATGTATGATAATCTTGTCTGGAAATGCTTCAGTATGGCGTGTTTTAGTCGTCTTGCTAATGTGCAGTGAGAAGCGTTTAATGCTGGTTCACTGAAGCTGCAGACCAGACTGATGAAGTGACTGGGGAATTCCAGAAATAGAGCCTCAGTCTCAGTGCACGAGTGGAGCCTTGATTCACCAGACAACCCTAACCCTACAATCAGAGGACAGTGAATGGTTAATCATATGTTCCAGGGCAAAAAAAAGATGTTCATGTCCTACTTGTGCAAATGATGTTAGCTATTATACACACAATCACATATGAAGCATCCATAAAGGCCCTCCTATACTACTTAAAAAAACGGCGACATGGCTGCTGTACTAACCAGCTGTGAAAAGATTGCTTTTTTTGTTTTTGTTTTTTTCCCCTGTGAAATACAATTGTTTAGATTTGTGTATTTTTGTAAAAATCATCATTTTAATATCTACTGAATATTTCCCAATAATCACATGCCCTGTTTTTGTGTAGAGTCTAAAGAAGTGTTGGAAACAAAAGGGAAGGAGGGGGATGGTTTACGAAAGAGAAAAATCTCCCACCTGGGCTCTTTGGACAAGCCTGAGGCAGAGGATGATGAAGAGGGAGAGGAGGAAGACTTTCAGCCCCCTCAAAGAGAAGAGGAAACGGTCTTTTCTTTAAACAAGTGCATCCTTGCAGCTGTCATTCTTCTAGGACTAGGAACCATTTTTTTCTCAGGTGAGTATGAGGGTCCTGTTTTCGCGCTCGTTTTTGGTCTAAAGATCACTGTATTCTCTGGATTCATTAGAAATGCAGCATATTCAGATAATCAAATAATAATAATAAATATTTTATTAATACTACTTATTAGATATTTAATTACCATATTCAGCACTAAAAAGTCGGGCTTTAAATTAGACATAATTAATAAAAATGCTTTATTTTTTGCATTTTTCTTATTTAAAATGTATCATTGCTAATTATATATTATCAGTATAACAATTTGAGTGACTTTCTAGGTTTAAATTTGAATGTGAATCAAATTTTTTTCAGTTTGATCCCATAAATGGGATCATCTAGTAAAGACAGCCCTCTTAGGCTGCCGTTATTAGGTTGTCAGTCACTAGAGACGTCTACATGAACTACATACTTAGAAATGTGTTTGTTTGAGAGAATGATACCACACATTCATAATGATGGTTAGTCAAATTCTCTCCTGGACAAACTGATATTGAATATGGTTTCATAAAAGGGGTCATGTGACCAAAATGTACCTATGCAGTGGCCTAAATATAGATAGTACATTTGAATATGTTCCTGTGTCTGAGACTGAGGTGTGTTGTTCCACAGGTGTTCTCATGGACCTGGATGGTGGTAGGAAGAGAGAGGGAGGGAGGGAGTGTGTGTGTGTGTGTGTGTACCTGGTATTCCCTACGTTATGGGGACCAAAATGTCCCCACCAGGATAGTAATACCAGTAAATTTTGACCTTATGGGGACATATTTTTTGTCCCCACGAGGAAAGCAGCTTATAAATCATACTAAATTAAGTGTTTTGAAAAGTTTTCTATAATGGGTAGGTTTAGGGGTAGGGGGATAAAAATCATTACGTCTATGGGAAGTCCCCATAAAACATGGAAACCTGTGTGTGTGTGTGTGTGCGTGAGAATGGAGCTAGAAGATAAGTTAGCTCAAAGTAATTTGCTGTTGAATGTTGCTGCATGTGCAATGTGCTTTTGAATAGGTGCAAATATAAACTACTGGTTCTCAACCTTTTTGACTCCAAGCCTCCCCACCAGATATTTAAAAAAAAAAAATTTTACCTGATGAAATATTTTAAAGCTTGGCAAATCTAGAAAGCTATATATTCAAAAAAAGTATTAAAATTCCCATGACATATTTTATTAATATACATGACTTTTCAATGTCTAGAAATCACATTTTTAAACTTAGACTTTCTCATACAGTATATCCAGTTTTTCCAAGCTTGGGAACCCTGGTTCCTCTGAGTCATTATTTTGGTTTTTAGTTTATTTTAATGCTTGTTTTGTCTTCTTTTCCATTAACTCTGAAAGACTGAAAGACCATATCAGATTAGTGACAATGATGCATACATTTAGAAAAATAAACGGAAAAAAAAATTTGATTATAGGTTAAATTCTGAACATTGCATGCAGTGCTTCAACCGCATGCTTTCTGTGATCCTTCTATCCCTATTTATTGAGTGTTACAGCTTCATGTTAGCTTCCCCATCTTTTTCACATTGGCCTGTGTTGTTTTTTCATGATTATGTATGATCAAGTGTGCTTTTGTCATGTTATTTTGCTTGCATTTTCCTCCCAGAAGCAGACATGGATGTTAAAGAGCTGAAGGATCCAACAAATCAGGTCAGATCATTTGCTCTTCTGTTTTATGTGTGTTTTTTTTTTTTTCAGACCTACAATTTATATTTTAGTCAGTATTATTTAGCCTTTTGAATTGTAGATGTATTTGTGTGTGTGTGAAAGGAGTGGCTGAACTCTGAAGTCTCCAAAGACACACCTGTTGGTCTTCAGCCTCCAGATATTTTAAGCAAACAGGCAAAGGAAGATCAGCAAATATTGGTACTAGAGGCACAACTTCAGGTATGGTGCAGATCTGTGCTAAATGAAGTCCAAAAGAAACCCTGAAATCCATATATAATGTTAAGGTTTTTTGGACCAACAACAGTTATGTAAATGATCTCTCATTCTGTTTCTCAAGGTCTCTGGGACCAAATGCTGTTGTAATTTACTTTTGCATGACTGTTACATGCAATAAGTCTGTATTACATCATTCTCTTTTATATTTCAAAGGAGCAGGGAAACTAGATTTCCAGTGTATGGTCCCTTTAAAGTGTTTCAGTTGTTCACTGTTCATTATTTGCCCTGTTTGTAAACTCAGCAACATCAAGGTGAACTGAAAGCAGCGCAGCTTCTGGCAGAGGAGGGAGAGAAAGAGCGTGTGAGGAGAGAAGAGCTGGAGAAGGAATACCAGAGGATAAAAGGAGAACTAGACAGAGTACCGACTCTTCAGAAGGAGCTGGAGCAAGAGAATGAGAGAATGAAAGAAGAAAATGTGAGGGCAAAGAAAGAGCTGGAGGCCCTGCCATCACTGCAGAGAGAACTGGAGCATCTTAGGGCTAAAGTTTCACAGCTCACACAGAGCACAGGTGCAGTAAACGCGCATGTATTCTGTGAATTTAAATTCCAGTAGCATATGCATATCTTTAACTTGAGGCACTTCTTAAAAATGCAATGCTCATGAAATATTTAACTGAACATAAAATATATATATATACATACACTCACCTAAAGGATTATTAGGAACACCTGTTCAATTTCTCATTAATGCAATTATCTAATCAACCAATCACATGGCAGTTGCTTCAATGCATTTAGGGGTGTGGTCCTGGTCAAGACAATCTCCTGAACTCCAAACTGAATGTCAGAATGGGAAAGAAAGGTGATTTAAGCAATTTTGAGCGTGGCATGGTTGTTGGTGCCAGACGGGCCGGTCTGAGTATTTCACAATCTGCTCAGTTACTAGGATTTTCTCACACAACCATTTCTAGAGTTTACAAAGAATGGTGTGAAAAGGGAAAAACATCCAGTATGCGGCAGTCCTGTGGGCGAAAATGCCTTGTTGATGCTAGAGGTCAGAGGAGAATGGGCCGACTGATTCAAGCTGATAGAAGAGCAACTTTGACTGAAATAACCACTCGTTACAACCGAGGTATGCAGCAAAGCATTTGTGAAGCCACAACACGCACAACCTTGAGGCGGAACCTTGAAGACCCCACCGGGTACCACTCATCTCCACTACAAATAGGAAAAAGAGGCTACAATTTGCACAAGCTCACCAAAATTGGACAGTTGAAGACTGGAAAAATGTTGCCTGGTCTGATGAGTCTCGATTTCTGTTGAGACATTCAGATGGTAGAGTCAGAATTTGACGTAAACAGAATGAGAACATGGATCCATCATGCCTTGTTACCACTGTGCAGGCTGGTGGTGGTGGTGTAATGGTGTGGGGGATGTTTTCTTGGCACACTTTAGGCCCCTTAGTGCCAATTGGGCATCGTTTAAATGCCACGGCCTACCTGAGCATTGTTTCTGACCATGTCCATCCCTTTATGACCACCATGTACCCATCCTCTGATGGCTACTTCCAGCAGGATAATGCACCATGTCACAAAGCTCGAATCATTTCAAATTGGTTTCTTGAACATGACAATGAGTTCACTGTACTAAAATGGCCCCCACAGTCACCAGATCTCAACCCAATAGAGAATCTTTGGGATGTGGTGGAACGGGAGCTTCGTGCCCTGGATGTGCATCCCACAAATCTCCATCAACTGCAAGATGCTATCCTATCAATATGGGCCAACATTTCTAAAGAATGCTTTCAGCACCTTGTTGAATCAATGCCACGTAGAATTAAGGCAGTTCTGAAGGCAAAAGGGGGTCAAACACAGTATTAGCATGGTGTTCCTAATAATCCTTTAGGTGAGTGTGTGTGTGTGTGTATATATATATATATATATGTATGTATATGAAGACTTCAGAGGCAAAAGCTGCTAAACGCCACCAAATCTCATCAAAAATAAGCTCACGATATTGAGCGAATGCTCTCCATACATAGTATATGTTGGAGCTGGTTTTGCAGCAAATGACAATCAAATTTGTTAAATCCCAATGAATTAACTAAAGTGACATTTTTGAAAATAAGGCCTTTCAGTAACTGGCTAATAACATTTTAATTGTCATTAAAGTGAAATTATTGAACCTAAACATAGGAGCCTAATAAAAATGCTTTTTTACCAGAAAACATGTCAGAAGGACTTAGAGGTTTTTGCATCGTAAATCTCCATATAGTGTATATGTGACATGAACGAAGTGTTATATTTATATAAATATATATATAATTTTCCTCATAAAATATTATTATTATTATTATTATTATTAAATATATTTTTTAAGTGTTGTATTTTTTTTTTATTAAATAACTGCATTTTAACTCTTCCAGAAAGAGCAGAACCTTTGCATCCCGTTGCAGCCTCACGGATTCCCCCTGCTGGAGACAAAAGAGATGTACCGCCCATAGAACGACAAGACATGAAGCACAGGAAGACTTCGGACAAAAAGAGTGAGGAGAAAGAACAAAGAAAGGGAGACAAAGAATGGAAAAAGAAGAAAAGTGGAAAAAAGGAAGATGACAAAGAAAGGAAGGAGAGAGGGACTGAGAGAGAACGTACTAAGGAACAGAAGGACTGGAAAAAAGATAAAAGCCACCAGGAAGAAGGTAAAGCAGGAAAGAGAAAAGAGTGGATGAAGGACAAAAAACGAGATGATGGTAAAATGGGTAAAGAAAGTGAAGATAAGAAAGATTTTAAAGATTGGGAGGAGAAAAAAGAATGGAAGGAAGATAAAAAGGGGAAGAAAGACAAACATGTAGGTCAGGATGAGAGGAGGGGAGACAAAAAGGACTTGAAGGATACTGGGAAAAAGAAAGGGAAAGAGGAAAAGGAATGGAAACCAAGAGGGGAGAGGAAAGAGGACAAAGACTGGAAAAGCGATAAACAGAGTGGCGGGAATGAACATAAAGAATGGAAAGAGAAAAACAAAGATGAATGGAAAGGTGAAAAGGAGTGGAGAAAAGAAAAGAGTGAGGGAAAACACAATGATAAAAAAGAGAAAAAACTGAAAGGAGAGAGAGAGTTTCCCAAAGAGTATGGTGGAAAAGAAATGAAGGAAAAGCATTGGAGAGAGAAGGAAAGAGAGTCAAAAGATGAAGAGTGGAAAAGAGAGGAATTAAAGGAGGAGAAAAAAATCAAGGCATTCTACCATAAAAATGAGGGGAAAAAGAGTCCTAATGAAAAGGAGAAACAGCGGAAGGAGAGACATGGGCACGGAGCACCAGACGAGAAAATCTCCCATCACCCTTCCGACCATGAGAACTACTGGAGCAAACAGAGAGAGCGGATACAGCACTATGATGGGCAGCGGGAGACGTGCAGCGGTGTGGCAGACTGCGCTCGAGTCGAGGGCCTCTCTCCTGTCAGCCTGCGGGACTTCCAAACACTTCTCCAATCCTACCTGAACAAGCTCCAGGATCCCGAGGACCAGACCTCCAGGGAGGAAGAGCTCCATAAGCTGGTGAAGGAGTTCTTCACGGATGGAGTGTTCGCTCATGATCAGATGCCATTCAGTGAGTTTGTAGAAGACGTGGGGGACATTTTGGAAGACATGGCTGAAGGAGAAGAGAGCGACAGCGAAGGAGAGGAGAGCGAGGAAGATGATGACGATGAAATGGAGGAATTTGAAAGGGAGGCAATGGAGAAATTTGCACTTCCAGAGGAAGTGAGGAAGGGAGAGCAGAAGAAAGAGGGCGGAAGAGTGAAAGGTTGAAGGTTCCTCAGGAGTTTTCAAAAAAGTTACATCTGGAAACTATCGGGCGTGATTTCTTGCTGGACTGGTCTAAAGAGCATATTCATTTGGATCAGTAAGGCTTTGCTTTTTCTTTTCATAGATAAAGCACTACTGTAAGACTTCAGTGATGTTAGTGTCCTCCTTCAAAACATAACAGCTGTCTGATCACTTTTTATTATTTTTTTACCTTTTATTTGAACATGTACAACATGCCCAGTTGACCATTAAATAAGTCGCTTGCTCAGTCATCTAAAGATCTGGGGCTGGATTCACGAAACTTTCTTAAGAATAAAACTCATAACTTTAATTTTTTTTCTTATTTTCTGCTTTAAGAAATGTTAAGAATATTGTCTTACCAACAAGAATTCTTAAGAATCTTTGAATTTTTTCATAAGATGGTTCTTTAAAAAACTGACGAAGAATAAAATTTTTTGAAAAATGTTAAAAATCATTGTAAATGTCATCTTCAAATTAGGATATAGACTACACAATTGTTTAACAAATTCATTGGAGCGTTCAAATATAATATTAAGTATTATAATACTAGATAGATAATACATATTACTACTACTATATTTTACTTTTATAATCTAGCATACTTGTAAGCTTGTTGGATGTTTGTTCTAGATTATAAATACCTTGGGTTATCAGTGGAAAAAGAGACAAACCCTTTTATGGATGATGAGGCTTGCTACTTAAAAAAAAAAAAAAAAAAAGAATAGATGAATACATTTATCTGTAAGATTTATAGTATTATATTTGTTGTAATATAAGACAAATTTAACCTCAAGTGTAGTTTAGTATACAATCAGTCAAAGTCAAATCATTTCAAAATGATTGATTATTTTATCAAGATATTCCTGAATCCAGCTCCAGGAGTTTCTTTTTTTGTTTGTTTTTTTGGGTACTGATCTACTGTTATGGCACATCAGGTTTATGTTTAAGACCTGGCACATCTCGCACAAATATAATATTTGTCTGGGAATATTCATCAGAAGAATGTAGTTCAGTGTTGAGTGTAAGAGTTAGTCAAAGCTCATTTCTAATAATATTCTTATTTTGTCTATCTAGTAGATAGTCAAGTAGTCATGTAACTATCCATGTGTATTTTAAGATAATACTTGACTTATACACTGTACAGATATTAAATAGAGTTGTACTGATAGACTATGTTGGAGTTTTATTAATGTTCATCTTTATTGTTCCTTAAATTATTTTGTTTGTCATTAGGGTTAGGACTGTTGACCCATTGTTTTTTTAATTTGTTTGAGAGTTTCACTGTTATTTATACATTTTAATTGAGAATATCTTTAGTTATTAACTTGTCTGGCCCTTGTAATTGTTAAAAAGTGTTGCTATAGGCAACAAAAATATAAGCAAATCCTATAAAGAAAAGTGCAGGCCATTTTAGTTTTATGTAATGCAGTAAGGTGAGCGAAGATTGTTATTTTAAGTTGTGTAATATGTGTTTTTGATCTGAATCCTATTGCACTTGTGTCAAACTATACACTGCATTTCCAGCTTTCACAGATCCTGTGCTGCTTTAAACTGTCCAATGCAAAAACTCAAGTATTGTAACTTTACTTAAAGGCAGCGTGTAGAAGTTTGTCAGAGACCACTGAAGTGTAACAAAGTGCAACACAGATAAATGTAATAAAATATTTTGCCTTTTTTAAGTTTTAATTGCTGAAGTTCAGATGGTTATGGTAGTGGGAAATGTTTTTGCTGTAAAACTTTTTACAGAATAAAGAGGTGCATACGGTTGTGCATGATGTGTTTCATTTCAGTGATTGTTATTTGCTATACGATTTGTACATTTTTAGGAAAACGAGGCCTGCTTCAGTGACTGTAACACACAGCTGGTAAAACTACCTTAACTCTTCATCACAACATCACCTTGTAGTCCCTGAATAGAAATAAACAGCGAAATCGAAAAAGTTTTCTCGGTTCCTCCTGTGCTTCACTATATTTTAACACATAGAGCCTGGATTTCTGCAAATGAACTGTGAAGTTTTTTTTTTTTTTTTTCGTTGAATATTTTATTAATAGTAATTCTAAAGAAAATCAGATAATATTTTATAAGAAATTCACGCAGAAATCAGTGTCCTTATTGAATAAATGGAGGAATGTTGGATGGAACAATTTAAAAAAATGTCCCATTTAAGAATAATTCAGACCAACTGGTGGTTCAGTGAGAACAATTACAAAGCAAAGAGGCAGGGCTTGAAATGAGTGTTGTTTTTTCACAGTGAAAGAGGAAGTGAGGGAAATAATAGTTCATGCAAGGTCTGAACAAGTGCAGTGTAAGGTTAAAGGCGAATGGAAAAACCTCTGCATATTATAGACCTGCAAAGTTTTCTGCAAAGCATTCCTGCTAATGCTTTCTCACACTTACCTTTGGAGGTCCTGGTCCAGGACTCCCCAATCTGAAGTTTCTGAGGCTGCTTTCAGCGATTATATTTGTAGAACCATTGCCATGAAAAGTCTTGCATTTGCACAAAGACCTGGCCTGTGACTGTTCTTTCTGGGATTCAAAACCTTTATCTAATAGGGAACAGTATCAAAATCATTCAAGCAAACTCATTAGTTGTGTTCCAGAACCTCTCCAGCCTTTTTCTGGAGTTCACAGGCGAGTCTCTGGATAGCATTTGGGAGACTGGGATTAGAAAAGTCAGTGAGTTGAGTTTGACATGGACTGCAGTGCAACTTTTTTTGTTTTTACTCCGCAAAGATTTGTGTCATCTCACCTCCAACCTTCATCTTCAATCCCTCTACCTAATTTTTACATCAACAGATAGATTGTCTGCAGAGGACTTAAGGATTGTGGGACAACATTGACAAAGTTATTCATCAGCAGTTTGGAAGTAGACTACCTGGACTTTAGTTTCTGGACAGGAAACACAGGTGTACAAGCACTGCAAATGGCCTATATGAAGTTGACAGAAGCACCGTTCTGTGTTGCTGTGAAGGGGACAGTGTGGTCCTTAACCACTAGACTCACTAGACCTCACCGGAAACTCAATTACAGATATTGCCGGAGACCAGTTTGCTTGTATGCCTTTTCTCAAGCAGCTCTTTCTCAGTAAAAATACCATAAACACTCTACAGCTGAATGCATTTTGTGGTTTGCATTACCTTAACATTCTCAAGCTTGAGAATCTCTCAGCTTACTGCAAAGGATTTCAGAACCCTTCAGGCTTTGGAGGTCCTGCTTATCGATGATAACATCATTGAGACTATTGAGGACGGACTATTGGCTTCGTGAACCACTTAATGTCACCTTATTTTCCAAACCTGGAATCTTTTGAGATCTTGGTAGAAGCTGAAGGAGCACATCTCAGTAACACTAAAATCAATACACTGCACCATCTCAAGCGTCTCAAGCTCATCAACCTGAACTTCTTTAATTATACAGATCCTGGAAGTGTCTTCAGGAACCTAACACAACTCCAAACCCTGGTGCTGGTAAACTGCCATCTCAGCTTCCTGACCGAGAGTATGTTTGAAGTTTGGACAGTGCTAACAGCGTTTGTTCTTGACAGAGTGGATTTCCAATGAAGTTGTGTAAATGGCTGGATTCATGATTGGGCGGAGAGCACGGAAAAAGTCCAGGTTATCTACTTGCAGAAGCAGGAGTGTGTCTGGCACTATAGGAAACTCAACTTTGTGGCAACCATGGAGAAGCTGTGTCAGACTGACGCACAGTACATTTGCTATGTAGCCACAGCTGGCAGCGTTTGTCTTCTGCTGTCGGCGGCCATTGGATATCGCTTTGCTCGCTGGCCTTCCGTAGTCCTCTCCTGGGTGGAGAGGAGGTTTGGTAGGCAGTGGCATAAGAGAAGGAGAAGAGTCGAGGAGATCGAGGAGATGCAGTACGATGCCTTTCTGTAGTTGAGATGAGGCCTGGGTTCTGGGGGAGATGGCTCCTCGGCTGGAGGAACAAGGGAACCCGAGACTGAGGCTCTGTTTGCACAGCAGAGACTTTGAGGTGAGGTTTATACAAATTAAATTATGTTCTGTTTGATCTTCTGAATTTAAATACAATGAAATACAGAAGTAGTGGTTGAGGTACCTGCTTTTAACTCTTTCCCCGCCAGCCTTTTTAAATAAAAAAAACTTTAAACAATTTTTGATAATTTTCACAAAATGTTCATGGCCCCCACAATATTTTGTTGTATGAATATCTGAACATGCAATGTGTCCAAAGAAAGAACATATCCTCCCTAAATCAAATATTGAATGTAAAATTGCATCTTGACAAATTTAAACAAATCACTGTCATCAAATCTCCCATTAACAAATATAGGCTACATAAAAAAATTCACAAATCACTAATGATAAAAAACTTAGGTTACACTTTATTTTAAGGTGACAATTTACTTACTCAAATAAATGAGTAATATTAATTAACTACATGTACTTACTATAGAGTTATATTTAGGTTTAGGGTTAGTTATTAGTAATTACATAATTTACTGTTATTACTATTTTAAGTACATGTAACGTGTAACTATGTCACCTTAGAATAAAATTTACTTAGTATAAACTTAGTTCATCTAACCTCAAAACTGTTCAGATGAAAAGTTTATTTAATAATAGCATAATTACTCAATAAATGTTTTGAGATGAGTTTTAGTGATATTTATGGTAAGAGAAAAATGAAAGGTGGGGAGAGCATCTTACACCATCTTACTCCGTTGTTTCTAATTTCATTGATTTCTTTCAAACAGATTAATTTTCTCATGTTATAAATTGTCTAAATACATTTATCATTACTTTCCATAGCTTGGACATATCTGGACTGGCCAGAGGATGAAGCTGACAGAGTGCACTTCTGGGATCGGTTAAGGAGGAACATTGCAGAGGAAGACATGGTGAGTCTGAATGACACTGAAGTTGAAAGGATACAACATTTAGTATGACTATAATATGACAAACATCTAAACTGAAGCTTTAAAAAAGTCATGTTACAGGTGTCAAAAACTATATTTGAAATAATATCCTAACTGTTTTACAGGAAGCTCCTTGAAACTACACCGTTAAACATCTGGTGTGAATGAACACAAGGAGCAGTGAAAACAAATCTTATTCCATTCCATTTGTAAAAATGCCTGTTACACTTATAAATGCTATGCTTCTGAGTGTTAATTCATGAGTATATGGAACAACTTGTTGATTCATGCTTTTTTTTCAGTGTTAATCCTAAATTAAAAATATATATATATATCAATGTCTGCACATAAATTTACATTCTACACAGAGTGCAGTTTTCTCAAGTCACATTTAGAAGAGATACTCTTGCAAAAACTTTGCCATTGTCACTTAAAGTTTAACTAGAAGCAGTTTTCCTCATCTGTATCATTATACCTATCTATATCTCACTATTATAAATATCTAGGAGGAAAGACAGAGAGAGTAGGAAAAACATGTTTGAGTTAAACACTCAAGTGTAAAACCACATCGCCTACCATTGGTGCTAAATTCATTTCTGAATAGAAAACATGTTTTCAGTTCTCATTATGAATGTTTGTTTATGTGTTACACCAGTAAACATAACATTTATTTAAACATAAATTGTACCTATGAATAAATTTCTTTACAGAACTTAAAGGTGCACTATGTAAAAAAAATTCAGTAAAATATCCAAAAACCACTAGGCCAGTGTTATATATTTTGTTCAGTTGAGTACTTACAATATCCCAAATGTTTCCAACTATTTGTAAATCATGAGAAAGTTGCTATTTTAACCAAGGAACCGGGACGTCTGAGGGAGTCGCTGGTCAATTGCGTCATATCTGCGTTACCCTCGGTTTCCGGTTTTATTTAGCAGAAAGCTTTACTCTTACTGCAGTGTGCAACAAGTGTCATAGCAGCCGGCGAGCGAATGCACAGAGTAACGTCATAACATCATTTTCAACACACTCAAATGTATCTAATATGATAAACAGAGCTGCGTCACCTCATACTCATGACCGGAAAAGCGGAAATGGCGCCGGCGACTGTGGCATAATAAAAGTCCCGCAGCTCGCGAGGCGTGTGTTGCATTCGTCTTATTAACAATCGCTCCAGCGGCCTTGCTCAGCTCCCACAACACTCAGTCCTGCTCTGCTTCATACTACAGTAGCGTTAATAATCGCATCCATGAACATGATTTCTGCCCGAGTTATCCCGATTTTTTTCCATCAGCTGTGAGGTGAAGACCACGTCCCAAGATTCTGCGCTCAAACTTGGCGTCATCAAACTACGCCTTTGTTTTGAATAGGCGGCCTCTAGTGGATGGAAAAGTTACATAGTGCACCTTTAAATGTTTCATTTTCAAAACGCTGTGCTCAGAAGATGCGCTCTTTTTTTACTGCATTACCTCAGCTCGGTTTAGCAAAAACATTTATTTTATTAATAATAATAATAATAATAATAATAATAATAATGTATAAACTACTGATACCATGCTGGTTTTTAAAAGCTACTGATATCCTGCAAGTCTTTTGGTTTTGAATGTAAACCTGGCAATGACTTCTTTCAAACACTATAGGGCGCTGTTACACGGAGAGTTCTCTCTCTCTCTCTCTCTCTCTCTCTCTCTCTCCCTCCCTCCCTCTCTCTCTCTCTCTCCCTCCCTCTCTCTCTCTCTCTCTCTCTCACTCTCTCCCTCCCTCTCTCTCTCTCACACACACACACACACACACACACAGTTTAAATAAATAATCTGATTAAGCACAGAACTGGCATGTTAACATAGGTCAGTTTATATTTTAAGTCTTCACCCCAGTGACATTTTGGATGAGATTCACAAAACCACATGTGATTGAAACAACATCAACAGCTGTCTTTGTTTAATTGGCACTCTCAGCTCTTTGCAGCAGATAACACAAACACATAACTATTTCAAGCTGTTCATAGCCCTTCAAAAATGTATCACTGGCACAACAAAACTACTACAATTCAATGAATTTTTGTGGTATATTTTGCTTGTAAAAATGTATTGTAACATGCCTGCATCAGAATCGCTGTCAACACCACTCAATCAGTCAATCGTTGTCATGATGTCACCATTGATTGAAGCTGATTTGCAAACCAGTTCTGAAACCATCAATTTCTTGAGACGTTCTTTTCACATCTGTGCTTGCACAATACATTTGCTGGCATGGAAACGTAATTTCTGAAGTTACGCCTATGGAGTTGAGCAACCTTCTTTACTACCTTGACAACTGGAAGAAAATATGAACTAAGCAATTGCATAGCAAAAGATAAATATAAGATTGCCTTAAAAATATATTTACAGGTTATGTTATATGATTATTATACTATTTTATTTTTGCCATTCCAATGCGATACAGCTCATAGAGGTAGGGTTAAGATTTAGGCGTGTCCTGCTTCACAATGTGTGCTACTTGTGGTTTCAACACAGCATTTTTTCTGCCTGATATACAGGGTAAAAGATTTTACATTCAGATACTGCATGCCTTTCATGTTTTTAGAATGGTGGTAGTTTGCCGTACATCCTGATATCCTGAACTGTAAAAAGTGCTATCCATGTTTATTAAAGATCTTATACTAAAAAAAAAAATAATAATAATAATAATATATATATTAAAAAAATAAAAAATAAATATATATATATATATATATATATATATATATATATATATATATATATATTCAGTTTTTTGATAGGTTAACCTACTATTCTGAGTGGGTACAGTAGGTCTCATTTTCACTGGCATAATATATTCAGTCAGAGCCTCAACTGAATATTAAAACAATGTTTTACATTGTATATATATTTATAATTTTGCCTTTTGAACGTTTGCATTGTGATTAAAGTTTTAATGACACTCACAGCAAGAAATTCTGTTGTATTGTAGTACCATAACTATGATGGCAAACAATGCTACTCAAAGGCAAACAAAACCTGCATTAATGTTGCATAGTATATCAACCAAACACAGAGACTGTGGGCTTAGAGAACAGGGTGGAGGAGAATCACTGGACTGTGACGGTTTTGTCTTGGTAATTGGAAAGCACATGTTCTTGATAATTATGTTCTGGTATGCTGTGCTTTCTCTCTCACATAGCTACATTCTTTCTCTCTCCCTCCCTCACAAACATATCTTCATACTGCAGAAAGAAACTTACCCAGTAAAGAATACTTCTTAAATGTATATTTTGAAAGCATGTTGGCTGAAAACTTGGAAAATGGTATCTGACTAAACTCTCAAGGTGTGGCTGCATGATGATCTCACTATGCTAGCGTCTCACTAAGCCTTTGTGCAACAACCAAATACATGCTCCTACTTGTGATAGGCACACACTCTCACAGGTCATTTAGACATGGGCCATGCAGTTGCAACAGAACCAACACTGTAATAAAACAGAAAGCAGAAAATGTGGTAGATTAAAGGAAAAGGGAAAAAAAAACAAAAAACGATTGAAGTGGTATTATTCAC
Organism: Rhinogobio ventralis; assembly: GCA_039654625.1. Lineage (NCBI taxonomy): Eukaryota > Metazoa > Chordata > Actinopteri > Cypriniformes > Gobionidae > Rhinogobio > Rhinogobio ventralis. The sequence goes on from CM077201.1 coordinate 21,312,884, forward strand.
TTCCTAAAACTTCTTATCACCTCTCACCTCATTTTCCAGTTTGGTTATGACAGTAGACTAAGCTTTCAGGGAAGTTATGTCCGCACAACACCTCTCTTGAGTAATATATCCTGTTTTCCCCACCCATAAAGTTCTGGGTATACGCCCAGTGATTTGATGGGAAAAAAAGCAACTTGGGAAGATTGGAATTCACAGAAGAGGCATTTTATAGGCATTGTACTGGCTTAACTTAGAAGAAGCAAGAATCAGCAGGAGAAAAGTTTTGTAGCAAAACTAGGTAAGCATTCCTATTTGATCCTAAGAGGTTAGCAGGACTAAATATGTTGTTTTATTGGATAATAGTCGGTTTAGAATAAAATGGGATGACTTTGTGGCTATATAACACGTGTTTAGAATGTTCATCATTTATTTAACTTGCTTTGTCTTGATATCCTTGCTAAAACATAGCCTAAAATGGTTTTCTGGTCTTTCAGCCTGGTCTGTTAGCTGGTTTTAGGGGAGTTTGGGGCACATTTCAGCTTATAAAACTGGTCTGTTCGCTGGTTAGACCAGCTTAAGTTAGCTTGAACACAGAACTTTGGCATCAAGTGTTGCAGGGTTCCATAAATAAAGTTTCGTGCCAAGTGCAAATGTGTCACTTTCCGTTTAATCCTGCTCTGCGTAAATATTTCAGTCCTTACGCGCGACCGTAGGCTCACTTGTCCGGTGACTACAAGTAGCCGATCCAATTCCCTATAGAAGTAACGCAAGCCCTTCTCTCTTTACACCAAAGAAGAAATCAGAAACCTGCCTTTTATTAATTCAGAGCGCACGCGCTTTTATTAATTTATTTTTTTCAGAGCGCAGGCGCGCGGCTTCTGCCGCAAATCCTCCGCGTGAGGTGAATAGATTCGCTCATTATTATGCATCGTTTGCGGTGATAAGCACGGCAGTCGACCTTACAAGCGTTGGGGGAAAATGCACTCGATCCTCAACCGGACGAAGCACGACCTCAATGTGTCAGCGGCGACACGGCACCAGAACGACGTTAATAATGAATACAGAGATAAGACAGAGATGGTCGGAGCTGTCCGATAACCCAGAGCTCGAGACAACTTGCTCAACGTTGCCTTCAAGTGCTGACAGCCTGGTACAAGCTAAGGAAATGACTCACACCTCACGGATAGAGAGGTTCAACATTTAGGCTACATACACTGGAAAAAAAAACACCACTTAATACAAAATACTGAAAACTATCCCTATTTAGACAGTTCACCCCCAAATTAGGGTGAATTCAGGGTAATTGGGACACTTTTTCCAAGTCATCTCAATGGCAAAAAGGGTCCCAATCACCCTGAATTCACCCTAATTCACCCTAAATCCTGTATCTGCTCCATTATTTTAGCAATCAGATCATTCCAGTTATGTTAGGGCAATGAGTTAAGTGTGGTAGCTATAACTAAGATATGTCCTTGCAGGAACAATAATATCTTGAAGAAATAAGAGACATGAACCATCTGCCGAACAAGCACAACAGTTTGTGTTTGTGAGCTGAACATGAGAAATGTGAACAGTCTTATTCATTTACTCACTTTCTTATCCTCATTCTTTACATTTTCAACTAGTGATGCAAGTTTGGCATTTTTTAGTCACCATAAGGAAACAAGGGTAAACCACAAGTAGCCTGGGGGGACATCTAGAGGAGCAAGAATGGAATGCAGTTCAGTAAAGAGAACTGAGAGGAAAGCATACTGAGACTTAATTTTGCCACTATTGTGTTTGCCTCTGTGAGCAACAAATCTTCCCATTGTCCTTATTTAGTGTAGACACTGTATTTATTTATATATTTGAAAAATGAAAACAAAGCTGTGAAAATAGACAAACAATTCATTCAATTGGTTGTAATGTTGTATAGCCTATCTTGTGTCAATATGATAAACCTATTAAACAGCCTATGCATCCATTCTTCAAAGACTCATTTTCATATGCACAAAATGAAATATTTTTTCAATACTGACTAAAGACTGTTGCTATTCACAATGTCACCACAGAGCAATTTAGGGAAGCTACTTTGAAAGTGTAGAGTGCCAAGCTACAAGCTTAAAGGGATAGTTCACCCAAAAATGAAAATTCTGTCATCATTTACTCACTCTCAAATTGTTCCAAACCTGTATACGTGTCTTTGTTCTGCTGAACACAAAGGAAGATATTTTGAAGAATGTTTGCAACCAAACAGATCTCGTGCCCCATTGACTACCATAGTAGGGGAAAAAAATACTATGGTAGTCAATGGGGCCCCAGATCTGCTAACATTCTCCTAAATATCTTACTTTGTGTTCAGCAGAACAAAGACATTTACACAGGTTTGGAACAATTTGAGGGTGAGAAATGAATTTTGTAATTTTGTAAAATTATGTAATTTATAATGTAATCATAGCCATATTTTTCTGGAACAAATTTTGAATGAATGAACACTCAATTACATTTAACAATATTAAACTTGGGTTACACTTTATTTTAAAGTGACGTAGTTACATTGTACTTACTCAAATAAGTACTGAGTAATATTAATAAACTACACACTTACTATAGAGTTACGGTTAGGTTTAGGGTTAGTTATTACTATAGTAAGTACATGTAGTAATGTGTAACTACATCACATTAAAATAAAGTGTTACCTAAACTTAAACTTAAATAGAAGAAAAACACGCTAATTTACATAAGTCAGTCAAACTATGCATAATATTTTTTTTGAAAATCTGTTAATTTACATGAAACATCTGAACGAATTGATTTATTAATGAATCAGACTCCAACACTGCAAAAATAAGGGAGGACCGTTTAAAACGAATCGGTTCACAGTAATTAATTGGACTTTCCAAAGTTATATATGAGGCGGTTTGTTTATTCCTTCAGCTCAGCATTTAGTCGCACTATACTTTTGATAAAGTAACTCATTACTAAAAAAAGGCTGAACTACTGTCACGCTGGTGATTTAAAAAAAAAAAAAAAAAATTAATTAGTTTTGCTCCCCAACAATGGAGCTATTGTGTTGAGAATTTTGTGGCACTATTTGAAGTCTGTCGCAGTGCTTTTCCAGCGTGCTTTTAGCGCTCATTTCCGCTTGGCAGCTGGCATGTTTTGCAAGGATAAATGGGTTTTGTTGACTTCTGGATTTCACAGCATCTCATTACATGACAGTTTGTTTGGGTCCTTTGGGACTAATCACTAGGAGCACCTATCAATCATCCTGCCTGATGCTTCTGCCTTTGTCTGTCCAAGTCTAAGCTTGAATATCACTCCTAATGAAGTGCATCCCATTTAGAACAATGACAACAGTTTTAAAGACAAAGACTCTCTGCAGCAAACACCAGCTTCTCACAGCCACATACATGACCTTATTCATACAAAGAAGCTGTCTTTCCTCTGTAACTACAGTACTGCAATGCCACGTTGGTTGCTCAGAAGAGAGAGGAATAATAACCATTGTTATATTCACCCAAGCCCTGCTCAGGCTTCTCTCTCTCTCTAATTAGGTTAATAGAGGTCCACCAGTAATTGGGAAGATGGCAGGGCAGTGGTGTAATGTACTAATGTTAGTGGTGTAGTGTAAGTATTCAGGTGTGACGTCTGTCAGATGGAAGATTTACCTGAAAGGGGTGGCCTATAGAATTACCCATACCTCACACCCACATTAAAATCACATAAATTTTGTGTGAGCGTGTTTGGTCAGGCAGCAAAAATAGGATTTTTTGGTATTCTGTACAGAAAAAAAACAAATAATGCATGATGTTGCATACATTTTTTTTTCTTTTGTGCATTGTCATTTTTACATTTAGATTTCATTTGCTGTCATACTCTCTAAGCTAGTCTTTAAAGCACTAATAATTTAATAACATCAATCATACTGTACATCATAATGTTGTGATGTGTAAACTTACTTGTGTTTAAAATGATTCATTTTTAGGCATTTTTCTTTAGACAAACTAGTACAGAATTTCAAACCAGTCACTGACATGTTATCATCCATAACATACATTTTTTGCTTTTTTGTATTTGGTGTATTTTGTGGAATTGTGGCCTTCATTTGTGTTTTACTGTACCATGTGTCTGTTATGGATTAGCCTGCTAAATGTCACTGGAAGGAAACCCAAATTAGATCATTAATTATTTGTTAGTGTCAAATATGTGATGAGATCTACAGTACAAGATGAAATGCAGTAAGACACACTTTATTGCTTCACTTTGTGTGTTTGTAAGGAATGGTTTAAAGGGGTATTCATCCAAGAAGAAAGGCCTGTGAGAGTGGGCATCCTTCAAAGAGTGTGTATGGGCTTTTGTGTATTTTTGTTGTCGGATGAGAGAGAGAGTGTAACAGACATGTAGCAGGCAACCCCAACGGTAATGTGAGCCTGTGGATTGAATGTCCGTTAAAGATCACAGGTTCCATTGTCTTGGTATATACTCTACAGCTCTACACACTCCTCCTCTGCTCCTTTGTCCCGCCTCCCTTCTTCATGCTCTTTAATTATTCTAACATCATCCCTCTCCTCAGGTCACTCATTTTCCAGTGCCTGCCCTTTTAGTTATCCCAGCTGCAAAAACGTCACTTACTAACACTTACTAACTAAAGAAACAACTGAAAATGATCATTTTACAGACTCAGAGTACGTTTACATGACAACGATGTACTAAAAATGGAAAATGTTTTCCTTTGTGCTTTTTGCGTACCGACGACAAAGTTGTCAAAGTGATCCCGTTCACACGGATCCATGAAAAACAACTAAAAACTCATCATGCATGCCAGGCCAGTAGCTGGTGATATCACTTTATAAAGAAACAATACACACCTGTAGACTGAACACGTAATACGCATGAGCATGACGTTTTTGAGATGATAAAGGTATCATTTTTAAAAACTTGCACTTTGAAACCCATTTTAAAAAGTTTGTGTTTTCAGGTCTCCAAAGCGCTGTTGTTGGTTAAATGAATGGTCCAAACTCATAAAGAGTTTTCATTTTTTAACTGAAAAAGTTTTCGTATGAAGGGAGAAAACAAGGAACAGGTGGGGTTAATCAATTAACAAATGAGTAACAATGGAAACAAATGGGAACATACAAACCATGGCTAACACAGGTAAAACTTGTAGATACAAACTAAGGGGCATTTACACAACACCGTTTCAACTAAAAAACTGAAAACTTTTTATTAGTTTTGGCTATTCATTTACACAACAATGGTGTTTCGTGGGCCTGAAAACACAAAATTTGGAAAAAGGACAATTTCCTGAAAATGACACCATTATTGTCTCTGTGAAAACGCAACTTTGTGAAAACGGTGATGTTATGTGCATGTGTATAATGTTTTCAGTCTATAGTTTCTTTTCAAAGCCAACTACTGGACTGCCATGCGTTATACAGCCTTTTTTGTCATTTTTGTGCATATGTGTGAACGGGATTTGACAGCGTTGTTGCCTGCAAGGGAAAAGGAAAAACTTTTCCGTTTTTAGTACATTGTTGTCATGGAAATGTGCCCTAAAACAATAAGCCCTTCAGTAAGTCTCAGGTACCCCTTCATGGACACCAAAATTAACTCCTATGACCCTATAGGAAACTAGTAAAAACTAGTAAAGTCATACTTACTGTTTTTTGTAGGCTAGGTTTACAAAAAACTAGATCAAAATACAGTATTTCCAAGTACCCCCTGAAACCTGCCCTGGAATAGGTAAACATAATTGTTAGAGGATGAAAAGTGAATCAGTTTGTATTCCATATAAGTGATATTTTATGTTTGTTGTCCTCTTCTTTGTACAGTTACAGATATGGAGGGTGCCATTAAAACAGTTGTTATGCAGTACCTGTCTTCAGCACGAGGAAAAGAGAGCCTGGGTGGGAAGAACTTCCAGAAGTTAGTCCAGGGTCAGCTGGGCAACATCCTGAGCGTAAGGAGCTGAGTTCCAACATTTGACCAGATGTTTTTAACAAATCTCTCATTTTGCTCCATTTAGTTGACACTTAACATGTCCATCTTAAAGATTTTATGTTCGATATATATATATTGTATATATATTTTTTATAGTTTAATCATCCTTTTGCCTTTGCATTGATTTATTTTAAGTGGTCCTGTGGTGTGACAGCTGAATTAAAATTAAAAGTACAAATATTTCTTAATCTCTCAATTATTATAAGGTCATAACTGCTGCATGCATGTATAAAAAGTTTTAGAATAATAGTTTTATATAGAAATAATAGTTTTAGATGGAGTATAGTATGTCACACTACAGAGAAAGGTCAACTAATGAGAAAATGTCAAGATTATGCCCAGGGGCGGACATAACCAATAAGCAAGGTAAGCGCCCACTTAGGGCCTCAGGCCATCTGATATTGGTGAAAAATATTTGGCAAACACTCAAGTACATATCTGTATTTATGCTTTGGGGAGTGTCAAAGGTTTCTATTTGCAACATGTTTTGCAGTGTTGAGCAATGTAGCCAATCACAGGCATATCTGTTGATTTCTTGAACGTAATGGCCAATCAGAGGTGTTTAAGTTAGAATCTCCTCACCACTCGAAACTAAAGTTTTTGCTCAGTGCTGATTTTGGTGTGCCCTCGAATCCTAAATAACAAAATGATTAAATGTTTAGTTTTAAACGATTAAATTAGTTTTAAATTAAAGGTGCAGTGTGTGATTTTTAGCAGCATCTAGCGGTGAGGTTGTGAATTGCACCCCCCCTCCCTTTCGGAGCACATAGAGAAGCTACGGTGGCCGACACAGGACAACAATGTCGTCGTCGGAGAGAGCAGAGAGAGACTAGCGCTCTGTAGAGAAGTTTGTCCGTTTAGGGCTACAGTAGAAACATGACTGCGCAAAATGGCGGTTTCACTGTAAGGGGAACCGTGGTGTGTGTATAGATATGGCTATTCTAAGGTAATAAAAATAAATCTAAGGTCTTTACTCCACTGAAAACATAGTTATGCATATTTTATTGCATTTCTGTCAATAGATCCTCATAAATACTACACACTGAACCTTTAAATCATTTTAAATATTAACATAATTAACATTACTATACATTATACTGTATGTTCATGTGACAACTGTCTGACTCACAACAGAGGTATTTACCTCAGAAAACAAAATATACACATACATTTGAGGCTTATAGGCCTTCTTCTTTTGTGATAGAAAAAAATAAGGTAAATAAAACAACACCAGGTTAGCTAATTATTTACTGAATTTAGCTACACTATCCCATAGACAAGTTGTGAAGGGGTAAATACACTACAAACTATGTGAGAGACAGCAAAATAATGGTTACAAAAGAGCATAGTTGGTGTGTTGGGGCCCTATACCTGGAATAGGGCCCCCAAATCACTAAGTCCGCCCCTGACTATGCCTCATTATGTGTCTCCATTCCTGACTGGGCTAAGCTTGTTTGAGTAATGCTAAATAGTTGAGGATTTCACATTCTATCTGTCTCTCTCAGGACACTGACAGTTCTTCAGCAGTGAAGGATATGATGAAAGGACTGGATGACAACCAGGACGGGAAAGTCAGTTTCCAGGAGTACCTGACGCTGGTGGGCTACCTGGCGAACTCACTGAGTGAGCAGAAAAACTCAGCCGGTGGACCAGAAGAAGCCCCAAAACACTAATGACAGCTGATTACACTCATTTGTAATGCTGGAGTATTACACCAGTAATCATGATAAATAAGGGAGAATAGGGCTAGTTGTCACACATTTTACTTACTAAATTGTGAAAGCCTGTATATGCACACCTTGCACACCAACAAAAATATCCAACTGTTGTTTTGGCCAACACACATTTTATTAATAAATTGTGTGAAATTACAATATATGAAATACATAACAAAACAACTGTTTAACTGTACTTTTGACTCAGATTTTGACTCTACTTTTCCCAATGTAACAACTAGCCCTGGTCTCTCTCTAATGCAGTATAAAATCTGCAATTGAACTATAAAGATATGAAACACTTCTACATTTAAAAAAAACATATTACGTTCAAATTATAATACTGTTTACATGTATTTACATTCTATGAACTTATGAAACAATGACCTGTGGCCAAGTACAAGTGCTAAATCAAAAAAATTTTTTTTGCTTTTGTCTAAATTCCATGTTACACGTTTTCCTTTCAAGATGCATGTGGTTTCATAAACGAATTAAAGGTAGGGTAGGCAATGATTTTCATAAACGCTTTTTGTTAGTCGAAACTCTCTTCACATCCTGATAGCAATAAATAATAAATAAATAATTAAATAAATAAATAAAAATGTCTTATGTGGAAGTCTCGGGACAAAATTTTTGTTTGTCCAATCATTGCTTTCGGTCCCAACACAATAATATGATGCCCTACCTGCCTGTCAATGTATTTGCATACCTCCACGCACCCTGCTTGCACAGACGTCATCAGCGCGTTTCATGAGGCTATGCAGAGTTGTAGACAGTTACCGAGCGCTACAAACAAACAGCAGTCACCTTTTACATTTCCTCCTGAACCAAAACAACAAGCTTATGCTGCATTCAAGCCATAACTACCATAATTAAGCGATGGCAATGCCGGAACGAATCCATAGCAGGCAAGTGGTTTAAGTCAGAGCTCTTTAAGTTGTTTATATTAATTATTATTCTAATGTTATGTGCTTTGAGACATGAGGTAATTCGCTGTCTCTCGTGACGCTTCGCAGACTCTGCTCTGCGTTTATGTGTTTTGGAGGAGGCGTGGCTTTGGAGACGCTCTGAAGGGAGGGTGGGATCTTATGCTTTTAAAGCTGGCTTGCTATTGCTAGCCTTTCCTAAATTACTTACCCTACCCTTTACTGTGTTTTTACTCAATGATTAATGCTTTTTATGCCTGATTAGTGTTGCTCAGATAAACAAAACAAGGCATAAGAATGTAAGCCATACTGGATTTATATATTTTCTCTTCAGATTTGTCCTTTTGGAAGAACAATGAGGTAAAATAGAACATGTTACACTACTGGAGAAATGTTTTTGTATAATCTTTCAATAAAAATATGGAAATAATAACAAAATCGTAATTTAAGTTCTGTCCTTTAATTTTCAGACATGTAATACAAGCTAAACATCATGATTTAGGTACAACCTATGCCCTAGCATGAATACATGCACCGATCAGGCATAACATTATGACATTATTGTGTTGGTCCCCCTTTTGCTGCCAAAACAGCCCTGACCCATAGAGGCATGGACTCCACTAGACCCCTGAAGGTGTGCTGTGGTATCTGGCACCAAGATGTTAGCAGCAGATCCTTTAAGTCCTGTAAGTTGCGAGGTAGGGCCTCCATGGATTGGACTTGTTTGTTCAGCACATCCCACAGATGCTCGATTGGATTTGGGGATCTGGGGAATTTGGAGGCCAAGTCAACACCTCAAACTCGTTGTGCTCCTCAAACCATTCCTGAACCATTTTTGCTTTGTGGCAGGGCGCATTATCCTGCTGAAAGAGGCCACAGCCACCAGGGAATACCGTTTCCATGAAAGGGTGTACGTGGTCTGCAACAATGCTTAGGTAGGTGATAAGTGTCAAAGTAACATCCACATGGATGGCAGGACCCAAGGTTTCCCACCAAAATATTGCCCAAAGCATCACACTGCCTCTGCCGGCTTGCCTTCTTCCCATAGTGCATCCTGGTGCCATGTGTTCCCCAGGTAAGCGACGCACACGCACCCAGCCATCCACAAAAGAAAACGTGATTCATCAGACCAGGCCACCTTCTTCCATTGCTCTGTGGTCCAGTTCTGATGCTCACGTGCCCACTGTTGGTGCTTTTGCGGTGGACAGGGGTCAGTATAGGCACCCTGACTGGTCTGCAGCTATGCAGCCCCATACGCAACAAACTGTGACGCACTGTGTATTATGACACCTTTCTATCAGAACCAGCATTAACTTTTTGAGCAATTTGAGCTACAGAAGCTCGTCTGTTTGATCGGACCACACGGGCCAGCCTTTACTCTCCACGTGCATCAATGAGCCTTGGCCGTCCATGACCCTGACGCCGGTTCACCACTGTTCCTTCCTTGGACCACATTTGATAGATAATGACCACTGCAGACCGGGAACATCCCTCAAGAGCTGCAGTTTTGGAGATGCTCTGACCCACTCGTCTAGCCATCACAATTTGACAAGTGCCCATTTTTCCTGCATCTAACACATTAACTTTGAGGACAAAATGTTCACTTGCTGTCTAATATATCCCACCCACTAACAGGTGCCGTGATGAAGAGATAATCAGTTATTCACTTCACATGTTAGGGGTCATAATGTTATGCCTGATCGTGTATGTTTTAATGTGTTATTTTTTTGTATTATTTTCCCATGTGTGTGTGTGTTCTTGTATGAGGACAAAAATGTGTCAATTGCTTTATGAGGACACAAATGTATATAATGACATGGGTATTACAACATAAACATGGTTCCTGTGACCTCGTAAAACAAATGACTTTAAAAAAAAAAACACACTAAACAGTTTTATTTTACTTTTTAAAAATCCAAAAGTTTTCTTTGATGGGGAGGTTAAGGGTTAGGTTTACTGTAAGGGAATAGAATATACAGTTTGTACAGTATAAAAACCAAAACCTATGGAAGGTCCTTGTATAACGACATATAAAAGTGTGTGTGTGTGTGTGTGTGTGTGTGTGTGTGTTTTCAGTCCTAAACCTTGGCTGGCATATGTGTATGGACACTGTTTGGTTGATGAATCAACACCTGTGCAGCAGTATCAGGTGTGACAGGACCACATGTAGTCAGATGTTCACTCAACACACACACACACACACACACGCATGCACACACACCTAAGTGTAAATTGGCACCTTTAAAGACCCTTGGACTGTTAGTAAGCACAGTTGTGCCATGTAACCTAATCAGTCCTCAGGCACCTGACCCCATTTCGTCTTATGGCATATCCATTATGTTAATAATTTTAGGAAAAAAAAACATAAAGAAATTTACTTCTACATGTTATGTAACTGTTTTTATATTAATTCTAATTATAGACTTATATACATGTGTATGACATATACATGTGTATTTTATGTATATATATATGTATACTTAAAAAAATATTTCTATATACAGTATGTATAAACCATATTTTGCAGCACAACTGCCAATACTGTAGTATTTCTAGTGCTGACTGTTTTTGGTATAGATGTTTGTGTCTAAGTCATCAATTACAGGAGATAAATGATTTAGTTCAGGGTGCTGAACTATCACGTCTCTAAAAGTTTAATGTGACAAGCACCAGTACATATAACTAACCTTTAGGATCAAACATATCTATTTACCCAAAAGCTCTTCTTTCAGTAAAGAGTCTTCAGAGCATGTTTATATAAATGAATTTCATTATCATTAGATAAGTATATAAGTCGATCAACAAAACAAAACATAGAGTGTGTGGCTTGTTTTCAATTGCTCAAGTTACCGTCTATAGCAGAAAACTTTCGCTCTTTCAATTACATCACTGAGTATCAACATCACATTTAATCTTTTATGCAACACTGTTTTTGTATTATTTTCCTTATAACATTGTGAGTGTGTAAACAAAAGGTGGAAAATAGGTAGGCAGAGATAAATGAAGGATGGATGGAGAGAAGGAGGAGTGTAAGGTATAATGGGAGGAGGACCAAGTAGGTATATAAGATGCTGCCTATCGCCTCCTGTCTTCACCAGCATTCATCTCTCCTCAAGGAACAGAAGCGCACCATCTAACAGCAAGGTAAGGAAAAGCAAAGGATGGATGGAAGAACAGATTGTAATTGTGATTTTTAGTGCTATATGCTAGATTGTTTTTGTGCTGTCTGATGCTTCTTTTGTGTTTTTGGACCAAACTGCTAAATAAAGACCAGGCTCCCCACCTCAAGTTTTACATGGCTTGTGGCTCATCTGTGTAGAAGTATCTGAGGAGGATTTTCTTCTCGTCTTGTTATTTTTGCCAACCCAACTCAATATTTTTATCAGCTCATCCATCAGGACAGGGAACAACTCAAAGCCAGGGCACTGTTATATATGTGTAGTGAGTTGTGGGCACTGAGATTGGCTCGGATTACGCGTCGCTGAGTAACTCCCCAGGTTCAGCGTGTGTTCTCCAGTTTAGGATTTCACCCTTATCAGGCGAGTCACATTTCCCTTCTGTAGTTAAGTTAAGCCCATCGTAGGATGATCTGGAAGGGCAAGGAGGGGGTCACTGCGTTTTATGCCGAGAATATATTACAGCTTCTTTTGCAATGTTTTTACTGTTAAAAATAAGCCTGCCGCGTGCTTTTAAATATTTAACATGAGCCAGAAATACTCCCACTAAAGAAAACCTTTTGTGCATCCTTGAGTGCATTTTAAGTCTAAAAACAGTCACTTGCTACAGTGACCAATAAATGTTTTTCTCCAGAATGTCCACTCTTAACTCAGAGAATGCCTCCACTCTGGAGAGCGCCATGCAGCTGATGATCCAGACATTCCACAAGTACTCTGGGAATGAGGGCGACAAATATACTCTCAGTAGGCAGGAACTCAAAGAGATGCTAACGCAGGAGCTGGGCAACTACCTTGGGGTGAGGAGAAAAGAGAGTTTTGTTTTCTTTGCGAAAGTCAAATGTTTCTGATAAACTTTATCTGCATCTCTTTGGCTCCACAGAATGCAGCGGATAAGGATGCGGTAGATAAAGTTATGGGAGACCTGGATTCAAACAACGACGGTGAGGTGGACTTTACAGAGTTCATCATTCTTGTGGGTGCCCTCACCGTCGCCTGCAACGACTTTTTCCTTGAGTATCACGAAAAGGATGGAAAGAAGCCTGACAAGACAGAGTAGAGCTGAGTTTATCTGAACAAAAGCCAACACATGACCAGTAAATGATGATGAGAGGGAATATTTGTGTGTATGAATCTTGCTTATGGAAAAAGTTCCACATCATCTCTTCATCCATGTTCAGTGCAATCCTGGGTACACAAAATGCTCCATGAGGTGCAACATGTTTCCAACCTCTGAAAAAACCTATTAGAAATGAAAGCATAAGGAATGAGATTGTGAGATGGTCTTTGTTGAATATGTGAATATGTGTTTCTTCCTTTATTTTGTTTTTTAACAATTGCAGTTGTTAATTTTAAAATCATCTCTCCATATTACAATAAACTGCTGATTTAAAAGAAATAAATGAGGTTAGTGTGCTTTTTCAGTTGTGAATCTAGTTTTTTTTTATTTCATCAATGATATGAGAATGAAACAAAATGGGTTTGAAGAAAAATCTATAAAGAATGGTTATTTAAATGAAATAAATCTATTTAAAAAAATGGCTATTTTATGTATAGTCAGTAACAAGGGGATTGCATATATGCAACATAACAATATTACAACTTGTAACTGAACACTCTTTTTCAGTGACAACGCACTAAAAGGTCTAAAACATGCATAAATGAATAACTTAGAGAGGTTCTCAAACATGGAGCAGGAGTTTTCAGAAATTGTACACTTTCAAATATATACTGTACCATGTTGACGACAGACATGAGAACCAGTGAGGCAGAATGGAATGATGTGGAATTTCTTATTCTACCTACATTATGATGCTCACTGCCCTAGTGGTTCCCAACAATGGTCCTGAAGTACCCCAATCACTGCACACTTTTGATGTCTCTCTTATCTGACACACTAATCTGAGGTCTTAGAGCAGGGGTGCCCAGTCCTGCTCCTGGAGGGCCACTGTCCTGCAGAGTTTAGCTCCCTCTCCAATTAAACACACCTGAACAAGCTAATCAAGGTCTTAGGTATAGGCTACTAGAAACTTGCAGGCAGGTGTGTTGAGTTGGACCTAAACTCTGAAGGACAGTGGCCCTCCAGGAGCAGGTTTAGACACCCCTGTCATAGGCTGTTGTGACTGAAAACCTAAAAAGTCTGCCTTTGGAGGATGCATTTCAAGGTAGGAAGGCACAAAGGCACATCCGAATCCAGTGTTAGCTTCACTTCCTGTCTCATGAGATACCTTCATCTGATCGATCTTTGAAGGCAGCAGATGCAGAGACAGCTAATGTAAACGAGCGATAGCCTACCCAAAGGTCACACTTGATTCCGACTACGCCACTGGGGTCTTGTACCCATGGGAATTGTTTAACACAGCAACACAATTTCAATAGCCAGTGAATGGAAGAAGAACAGAGACGTGACCTTCAAGTACAACAAGGCTTGAAACTGCGACTATTTTGGTCGCATACACACCCAAAATTTATGGTGGTGTACTATTTCCGGTCAGAATTCGAAGTGCAGATCGACGCAAACTCTAACGGCTGATATTGCTCACAAACCATTGCGAGTTGGACGAGGATTCGTTTAGAACTACAAACGCGGATAAAAAGTGTTAAAAAACTACAAACATGGCGGATGTGCGAGTCCGACGGTTAGGTAGAGAGGTTTAGATAAAGGGGTTTGAGCGATCAATTATCAGTATTTAACCTGACGAAATTATATATATTCAATGTTATCCACATTATATTTCACCTGCAGCAGCATTGTGAACTTTTGTAATGATACGTTTGACCATTAACTTTTAAATGCATCATTATATTTAAACTGCAAACACATGAGGGAAGTCTTTGCATTAAAGACCCACAAATGGCAAATCAACGTGCTACTACATTTCTCTCCGATAAGGTAGGAATTTAAACTGAATGTGGAGGATTTTAACTGTGACGATTGACAGGGGTGACGGGATGCACGTAACTAAGGGGTAAACGGTGACGGGATGCACGTAACTAAGCGACAGAGTCCGTTATACACTCACCTAAAGGATTATTAGGAACACCTGTTCAATTTCTCATTAATGCAATTATCTAATCAACCAATCACATGGCAGTTGCTTCAATGCATTTAGGGATTTAGGGGTGTGGTCCTGGTCAAGACAATCTCCTGAACTCCAAACTGAATGTCAGAATGGGAAAGAAAGGTGATTTAAGCAATTTTGAGCGTGGCATGGTTGTTGGTGCCAGACGGGCTGGTCTGAGTATTTCACAATCTGCTCAGTTACTGGGATTTTCACGCACAACCATTTCTAGAGTTTACAAAGAATGGTGTGAAAAGGGAAAAACATCCAGTATGCGGCAGTCCTGTGGGCGAAAATGCCTTGTTGATGCTAGAGGTCAGAGAGAATGGGCCGACTGATTCAAGCTGATAGAAGAGCAACTTTGACTGAAATAACCACTCGTTACAACCGAGGTATGCAGCAAAGCATTTGTGAAGCCACAACACGCACAACCTTGAGGCGGATGGGCTACAACAGCAGAAGACCCCACCGGGTACCACTCATCTCCACTACAAATAGGAAAAAGAGGCTACAATTTGCACGAGCTCACCAAAATTGGACAGTTGAAGACTGGAAAAATGTTGCCTGGTCTGATGAGTCTCGATTTCTGTTGAGACATTCAGATGGTAGAGTCAGAATTTGGCGTAAACAGAATGAGAACATGGATCCATCATGCCTTGTTACCACTGTGCAGGCTGGTGGTGGTGGTGTAATGGTGTGGGGGATGTTTTCTTGGCACACTTTAGGCCCCTTAGTGCCAATTGGGCATCGTTTAAATGCCACGGCCTACCTGAGCATTGTTTCTGACCATGTCCATCCCTTTATGACCACCATGTACCCATTCTCTGATGGCTACTTCCAGCAGGATAATGCACCATGTCACAAAGCTCGAATCATTTTAAATTGGTTTCTTGAACATGACAATGAGTTCACTGTACTAAAATGGCCCCCACAGTCACCAGATCTCAACCCAATAGAGCATCTTTGGGATGTGGTGGAACGGGAGCTTCGTGCCCTGGATGTGCATCCCACAAATCTCCATCAACTGCAAGATGCTATCCTATCAATATGGGCCAACATTTCTAAAGAATGCTTTCAGCACCTTGTTGAATCAATGCCACGTAGAATTAAGGCAGTTCTGAAGGCGAAAGGGGGTCAAACACAGTATTAGTATGGTGTTCCTAATAATCCTTTAGGTGAGTGTAGATGACAAAGTAGTATGTCCCAAAGCTTGCATACTCTTCTGCTACACACTCAAAAGTATGTACTTTTTCTTCACAAAAAGACTACATACTTTTAGGTCGTAGTATAAGTAGGTGAATTGGGACGCAGAAAAATACTTTTTGAAGGGGCAAGTGACAGGAAATTTTACTTGCCCGCCTGACCAGACAAGTAGCCTGATTAAAACGTCAACACCAAAAAATAACTAGGGAATCACCAAAACGTGAGAATGATTCTGATTTTATTACATTTAGATGGTGGATATAATAATGTATGTACTATAATGTAGCCTACTGACGCTAACGGTTGCACTGTTGATGCTGCTAGGAGAAATCAAAACAAATGAACACACAAAGAAACTCAGTTAACATACTGCTGTTAAAATTCCCAATGATGAGTTTTTATATTTTTAACATATGATACAGTTAGGGCCCGATCACACAGAACGCGTTTTTTCAGCGAGAGGCGCCTTTTTTGAATAGATTTCTGTTGGCAGTGAGGGTTATGCGCATCGCGTTTCTGAAGGAGCGCTCTGAGCGCATGAAGTTGAAAAAAAAAAATCAACTCTGAGCGGAAAAGCGCTCGACGTCATCGCGTTTTTTTTCTATTATCCAATCGAATGAATAGAGAGGCGGGCCTTCTGTTGTGGTAACCGTTACACTTGACAGCACAGCTGATTCGGTGGTTTCCTAGCAACATAAAAAAAACTGCAGCGCACTGCTCTAAATTAAAAAACGTCAACCAAAAAAGGCAGTGCGGTGAGCCTCGCGAACCTGAAAAACGCGTTCTGTGTGATCGGGGCCTTATAAGCAACATCACACCAGTGTTGTTTTCCTGAATACCATCACGATTGAAAATGTGACATTGATTTCATACAACAGTTCAATAAACAGCTAAAATCAAGCCACTTACATTTTAGATGCAATATTGTTTTTGTTGTTTCAGCAGCGAAAATCTTCCAAACAAAGATCACAGCAGAACTACAGCGCGTCTCAATATACTTCCATTACTGAACGATTCAGCGTTTTGAACGAATCGGTTGAGTCAAAGATTCAATGACCCATTCGTAAAGAACCGCCTCATTCTTTAATGAATCACTCATTAAGATGGTCACTTTCCGCCACCTACTGGTGGTTTAGTTTCATGTTTAAAAGTATTATTCTTTCCAACATTTCTTATTTGTATATTGAAAATATATTTAAAACAATCTCTTAATATTATTCAATGCAATTGTAATCTTTCAGTGTAAATTATTTAAATTGATTGGCAAAAGCCCTATAGTGTCTTATTATTCTAATTGAAATTATTGATCAAATGTAAGAATTTAAAATGTTTTAATTTCATAAGATTAGGAGAAAAATGCCCTTTATAAAGTTAAAAAAAAGTCCTTGGGGTAAATAATACAAATATGCAGATTTAAATATGCCATAGCTGATAGAAGACTGGTGAGAATATTGTTTCAGAATCAATTATACTTACAACACAACTTTATGATGCCAAGGACCCCCAAATATGACAAACCTTTTATGAGGGACCCCCTTCCTAAAATCCATCTATATATTTTTATGCATGAAAAAACATTTAAACTGTTAGATAAATAGTAAGTGAACATTATAAATACAACATATTGTTTCCAAACGTAAATTGGCTATACTTAATAGTGGATGTATAAACCTGAAGAACATTTTTAATTAAAAATTATTTGTATAAGCAACTTTCACAATAAATGTATGTAAGCAACTTACATACTGCATTAAGAATACTGCCTTACAACCCCAGTGAGCAAGACAAAGGGGACTATAGTGAGAAAAACAAACTAGAAAGATACAAAGCCATCAAACAATTCTGGAAAGTATGTATACGGCAAGAAATGAGAGAAACATTTAGAAATGAAACAGTTAGAATGTTTGGTAGACTTTGGTAACCATTTTTACTTTGTCCTTTTATTCTCTGAAATTTTCTGGGGACCCCTAACAACCTTCTGGAGGACCCCTGGGGGTCCACGGACCCCAGTTTGAAAACCCCTGTCTTAAAGGATTAGTTCACTTAAAAATTTCCTGATATTTTACTCACCCCCATCTCATCCAAGATGTTCATGTCTTTCTTTCTTCAGTCGAAAAAAAAGTACGTTTTTTGAGGAAAATATTCCATGATTTTTATCCCCATCACAGACTTTTTAATGGCAACCAAAATGTTGAAGGTCCAAATCAATGCAGTTTCAAAGCGCTTCGAAGGGCTTCAGAGGATCTGCGCGATCCCAGACGAGGAATAGGGTCTTATCTAGCGAAACGATTGGTCATTAAAAAAAAAAAAAGAATATACTTTTTAACCTAAATTGCTCATCTTGCACTGCTCTGCGACGTGCCATGGATTGCACAATCACATCGAAAAGGTCACGGTAGCTAACGCCCTTTAGAAAGAAAAAAAAAGGTAAAACAACGTAGTCGGACGATTTTGAAGTTGAAGATGGAGTGTTTTTTGGTAAAGGGCTTTTGTATTAGTCCTCGCACGTTCGCTTGGGGCGGTACTAAACTGCCAGTAGGTGGCGGTAGGTCTTAATGAGTGAGTCATTGAGTCGATTCGTTGAAATGGCTGATTCATTCAAGAATAAGGCAGTCGTTTATGAATAGGTCATTGAATCTTTGATTCAACCGATTCATTCAAAACGCTGATTCATTGAGTAACACACTGTTGCTGTGAGGTGCGTTATGGTTCTGCTGTGATCTTTGTTTGAAACTATTTTCGCTGCTGAAATAGAGCAAAAACAGTCAATATTGCATCTAAAATGTTAGTGACTTGATGTTAATTAATTGTTTATGGAACTGTCATATGAAAGTGTCACAATGCTGCGTCCCAATTCGCCTACTTATACTACGACCTAAAAGTATGTACTCTTTTTGTGGAGAAAAAGTACATACTTTTGAGTGTGTAGCAGAAGAGTATGCAAGCTTTGGGACATACTACTTCGTCATCTATAACGGACTCTGTCGCTTAGTTACGTGCATCCCATCACGGTTTAAACTGCCCTGTCAATCATCCTCACAGTTAAAATCCTCCACATTCAATTTAATTTCCTACCGTATCGGAGAGAAATGTAGTAGCACGTTGATCTGCCATAAGGGTCTTTAATGCATCATTTTATGCTCATTTACAATAGTTTCTATCGCCAAAGGTGCTTATGCCACCTTCACGTGCTATCGGAAATTTGATAATTCCCCAAGTCGTGATTACAAACTCATTGCATTCAAATTTTGAAATGGGAGAGCGTTCATGTACAATTTTTACCTAGGAAACTCGTATTTACGATAATTCAGAGAGCACGTGAAGGCAGCATTACTCCTTGCTTATTTGAGGGAAACGGAGGATAAAAAAACGGCGCATAAGGCAAGAGAAGCTGTTATACCTTTTATTTTACGCTGACTTTCATAAACACCGCATCCGTATGGGTTGCCATTGTTGTTTCGCGGGCTATGTGACGTCAGAGCCCATAACTGGGAGTACATCGATCTAGTACGAGTTCACAGTTGGGAAGTGACAGGTCTGACTGCCGTTACAGTGCACTTTCACGGGTAGAAGATTGGAAAAACACGGGTTACGGGTTGCCTGGAACGCGGCATTAGGCTCTGACCTGGGGTTGAGTTACCCTTTAACCTTCGGACTCGCACATTCGTCATGTTTGTAGTTTTTTAACACTTTTTATCCGCGTTTGTAGTTCTAATCGAATCCTCGTCCAACTCGCAATGGGTTGTGGGCAATATCAGCTGGTCGATCTGCACTTCGAATTCTAACCGAAAATAGTAGATCATCCGGGTATCTTTGGAATACTCTTTTCCACATACTGCGATTTGGGACATACTAATTCTATTTTCGAATACTATTTAGGATGGATAGTATGCGAATTGGGATGCAGCAAAAGTTCCTCTACTTGTTGTGCTGTGTAAAGGATACTGATAGCCAGGCTCTCAAGCTGTTAGCCAATCAGAGTCAAGCAGCTTAGCTCGTTGAATATTAATGAGAACTGGGGCAAATCGAGCTGAGTCTTCCTGCAGGCTTTCTATACCATGCTAGAATGGCTTAAAACAAGGTAACCAAGGCATTTTTTCCACAAAAAATGTTACAGAGTCCACATTAAGACTTAAGACATTACCACAAAAGTAATGAAATACGTGTCACTTTAAATCACTGACAGAGACTCCCCTATCAGCCAATCACTGTCATAGTTAGTAAGCCTGATGACATCATCCATGGCTACAAGGTCAACCCCGCCCTTACTCTTAGATTAAAGGATTAGTTCACTTTTAAATAAACTTTTGCTGATAATTTACTCACCCCATGTCATCCAAGATGTCCATGTCTTTCTTTCTTCAGTCGAAAAGAAATTAAGGTTTTTGATGAAAACATTCCAGGATTTTTCTCCATATAATGGACTTCAATGGGCACCAAACGGTTCAAGGTCCAAATGACAGTTTCAGTGCAGCTTCAAAGGGCTTTAAACGATACCAGACGATACCAGACGATGAATAAGGGTCTTACTAGCGAAACGATCGGTCATTTAAAAAAATAAATAAAAAAAGTTTAAGTTTTATAAGCACAAATGCTTGCCTTGCTCTGTTCTGTGATGCGCGTTGTTGACGTAACGTAATACGCAATTACGTTGAAAAGGTCAACGGTGTTTGACTTAGTATGTGCACGTTCAACTTGTAAACACCTATGGTAAACACTGACTCGGTACTTCCGCCTACGTCAAGCGTGACCTTTTCAACGTAATTGCGTATTACGTGACGTCACAAACGCGCATCACAGAGCAGAGCAAGGCGAGCATTTGTGCTTATAAAACTTAAACGTTTCGCTAGATAAGACCCTTATTCGTCTGGTATCGTTTAAAGCCCTTTGAAGCTGCACTGAAACTGTCATTTGGACCTTGAACCGTTTGGTGCCCATTGAAGTCCATTATATGGAGAAAAATCCTGGAATGTTTTCATCAAAAACCTTAATTTCTTTTCGACTGAAGAAAGAAAGACATGGACATCTTGGATGACATGGGGGTGAGTAAAGTTTATTTAAAAGTGAACTAATCCTTTAAGACTTCTCTCTATTCCTTAGTAAAAGTTGGTCTCATCAGCTTTATCAATAGGTTTTAATAGAAAACTCATAACTAAGAACTTTTACTGTCATTTAGGAGAACTCAGATAAAATGTTTTGTGAATACGGCTCCTGGACTTTAAGCCAAATATTAAAATCATTACCTGACCCTTAATATATAGGATAATCCTGCGGGAAGAGGAGGAAGAGTCACTGGACCACAGATCCCACAATCATAAAAGCACACACCACACATGCACTGATCAAATCATCAACAAATAGCTTTAGAAAAGTGTGGTGATACACATCACTCTACACTACACTAACTTGGATCACGTGTGCCTTGATAATCAATCACATTATAGCCTTGACGTCATTAAATTTTGTTCAGAGCTGTGCGTGTGACAGTCAATGTTTGCGGATACCAAGTGCCATAAACTGAATCATACCCTTTTTCAGTGTAAACTCTAAAAATATCAATCCAAAAACGAATGTTTACGAGCAAACATGGTGAGGATTAGCTGATAGGCTGTAGAGTCATTAAATGATAAGCCATTTTCCCAGAAACACAGTTTATTCAGAGTAGTGAAGCCTCTCCACCATTGATATCCATTAAAAAATGGCATCTGGTCTCCTACCCTGCGTACCACAGCGTTAGCAGGCGTTATGTTTTTATTTAAATGTTTTTTTTTTTTTGCTAACCTTGCCTCCAGTGGCTTTTATAGATGTATTGCTGTCTTTGATATCCCACAATCTGTGACAGTTGAGCTAAAAAAATAAAGATGGCGTCTGAAAGTTGCGGTTGGTGGTCAGTTTGTGTGTGCATGTGTTCATATTTGGCATGTTTGGTTCGATTAAAACTAACCCTGGTGCCATTGCTCTGTTAGTGCGGTTCATTTGAATGGTGTGTGTGTGTGTGTGTGTGTGAGAACGCTGCCACTCGAACCCTGTGTGCACCAAACAAACGGACCGAGACCCATCGCTTCCACTATGGTGCGGTTCGAATTATGGTGTTCACACTTGGCACGTTTGGTTCGATTAATACATTTATACATATTGGTTAATGGTATGTTTTAATTTGCGATTTTTTTTTCAGATAATATGATAATCCAATAAATCAGATGTTATTTTGAGTAAATTCGACTAAAATGAATGAAAATGAAATAACAAAATATTGACTAAATTAAGGATATTTTCATCAAAAATAACAAACAAAACACTGCGTACGAATGAACACTGATAGTGAGTTGAGTCATGTCCATTAGAGGGCGGTATTGAATCAAAGCTGAACAAAAGGTCTCAGGTATTTGTCCAGAAGGGCAACTCGATTCTTTGGTGTTTGCAGACAGTAGCTTGCTCATGTAAGGAAAGACTGCATGATAATGCTCATTTATTATTCAATAAAATTATATCTTCTTGCATTCTACATGAAACATTCACTATTTTTGTCACCAGGGATGTAGGAACATACAAAAACAAGGTCCTGTTTTATGTAGCATAAACTGAAGGTCACATTAATATAATATGTGGTGGATGTGCATTTCCTTTCTCTAAGCTGCTCTCATGAAAAGTTGGCTTGAGGAGCTTTCATAAAGGAGGATGCGCAGCCAACTTGAAGTAAGACATGAATTTATTATGTTGTCAGGAGGTGGCATTGCCGACGGATGTGAGTTTAGAGACTGGCGAAGAACAGCACAAAAGCCAATTTAAAAGTACTCTCGACCATCTGTTCGAGGATTTAAACAGAACTGAAAAAAGACATTTTATTTGTGCAAATAGGTCAAGAATTGTCAAACACAAAGAGCTGATGAATTTCTAATCTTTATTTGACAGGATAAATGTGATCGGGAGCCAAGGGAGGTGAGGATAAGTGGCGGGTGCCAGTGTGAATAAGAAGGTGCACTCTTATTGGCCAACACAGATGTTTTGACACAGGAACCATTGTGACTTCACAGTTCTTGATTATTGCAGTATTGAATAGGCTGACTTGACCGTGACATGGCATAACATATAAAGGGAGCTGCTTTGTCTCTTCCCTTCATTACATTTTTCATTACATGAATTAGAGAGACTTCAGCACTTATGGTTATGAAATCCGATTTGCTTGCTTTCTTGGACAGAATACTTAAATGAATAGAGACACGACCCTATGTGGTGAATACTGAATTATGTCCTGTCGCTGATGTCACTGTGAACACACAGACATGGTGAGTCACTGGAAACCTCCTGCCATTTGGAGCCCAAACAAAGACAAAAGTAATGCATTCATAGCTTGACCTTTGCCCTTTTTTTAAGATAACGGTCAGGATATATTAATGCAACTGTATGTATAGCTTTGTGGTTTGTAATAGGCCTTTTTTTTGCAGAGCAGTGCTGGTGAGAGAAATATGAGAAGAGGAATGAGAAAGGCTAAAGATGGATAGCATGAGTGCGAGGTCATTGGAAGCGCTCAGGAAATATAATCGAGAAAAAATGTAATCCATGGGTGAACATTTTTGCATAATCTGCTTTCTGAAAGATGAGTTTTGGAGATTCCCTGGTTAATGAACCGTATGGATGAAAATGATCCACACTTAAAGTCTTAACTGCCAGCTAGTGGCCCTCAAATTCATTAGGGTCAAGATATAATGTGCAAATAAGAAGAAGGATATGGAGGCTCAATTAGCAGAGGAAATAGCTAGCAATGCTAGCATATTGCTTCACTTTGTTTTCATGAGCTCTAGGCTTTATATATTGTATAATATACACTACTATTTAAAAGTTTGAGGTCAGTACGATTTTTTTTAAATGAATAATTTTATTCAGCAAGGATGCATTAAATTATTTAAAAGTGACAGTAAAGACTTTTACATTGTTACAAAACTTTTTTTTATATTAAAATATAAAATATTAAGCAGCACAACTGTTTGTTAAGAAATGTTTCTTGATCACCAAATCAACATATTAGAATGATCTGAAGGATCATGTGACGCTGAAGACTAAAGTAATGACTGCTGACAATACAGGTTTGCCATCACAGGAATAAATTACATTTTAAAATACATTAGAAAACAATTTATTTCACAATATTACGGTTTTACCGTATTTTGGATCAAATACATAAATGCAGCCTTGGTGACAATATTAGACTTCTAAAATCTTACAGACCCCAAACTTATGCACTCTAAAAACTGCTGGGTTTCTTTAACCCAAATGTGGGTCAAATATGGAAAAATGTAATGTAAAAATTTTACCCAAAGGTTGGGTTTGTCCATATTTGACACAAATTTGGGTTCAAATAACCCAGCATTTTTTTGAGTGTGGTAGTGTATATTTATAATCTGATATTTACCTTAATATTTAAATCAAATGTGTTAAATGGAGTACTGTACTCTTGCTAATAGGTGAATTTAGCCAAATTAGCCCAAATACTTAATAAACACACAAGAAGCATAGAATTTGTGAATGACAAGCATTCAAATTATCATCCAGTAAATAATCACCTGAAATCAAGGAACATCCAAAATCACTTATCAAATGTGTTTTTGAATAAGGGAATGATCATAATCAATGGCTTTATATTTTCATGAGAAGCTATTATGTATTTCTATGGCGCAAGTAGTGTGAGAGAACTGATAGGAACAGGATAGATAAATGAGAAAAATAGGAGAAAGAGAAAAAAAAATTAAATGAAGATGAAAACAGGAGACCATTACAATAGCAATACTGCTCAGAATTTCATCATAACAACTTTTCATGTCAGTTTGGTCTTTCAGCGACTCAATTTTGAATTCTTTAAGACTAGTCTGTTTATGTATTAGCCATTCTGTCCAACCACGGCAGACCTCAGTATAGTATTTGGGGACTAAAGGGACTCATTGAGCTCATCGCTCATCTGTTACTAGTTGAACTGAAAATTCACAAGGCTTGGGACAACATTTTTATGGGTGGAAACCCTCTCCCACACCACAGAGACCCTTAGTGGGGCCTTTTTTTTTTTTTTTTGGCAAATTTAACTGTTTTCATACCACCAGTCTTTTATACACAGTCATTGTCTATTAACAAGTTCACTCTGATCTCATCACGCATCCTCCCTCTTTATGTTGCGTTGTAGTAATACAATTCACACATTAATTATATGAATAATAATACAATACTGCATCAAAGCCCATTTTCAAAGGACTAGACGCTTGTTTTCGCACAGAAATGAGAATGTTGTTGTATTTGCAATAGCCTACATGGATCATGACAGGCTTAGACCATAAGAAATAAATAAGACAGATTTAATTATGAAAATCTGATAGAAATGATGTTAGAGCAGGCATTTAAGTTCATCCCTGTCTGGCTAGTTTGCATGTACAGGTAACAAACGGAAGTTATGTGACTCTTGCTTGTTTCAGAGCTTGTGGGCGGTGGATGGCTTTCTATTTGCAGAAAAGAGTGCTGATTGGCTGCTAAACAAAGTAAACAGGTGTCTCCTTTCTCTCCGTTTGGCTTGTGTGTTTTTTCACCTAAAAGGAGGGGAAGGTGGACTGGACAGGAGGCCTGAACGATAATCCTGGACAAATTCCCACTCTGCGTGTTATTCCAAACAAGTTTCATATAAACCTAACGTTAGTCCAGAGTGACATTTGCCCTCCCCTTCGGCAGACCACCCCCTCCTCCCTTCGCCCTCCTGTCGCGACTGATGGTGGGTAGCATCCATTGGTGTGGCGGGGGTTGGTGGTTAGTCAGCCAGGTGTATGGGTGATAGTTTTGGCTGTGTAGTTTTGGAACAGAGGTTGAAGGAACATTCCGATTGTGCCAAAGACACACACAAACACAAAGATCCAAAGAAATAGACGATCGATCACCATGGCGACATACTTCCAGTCCTCACTCACCTGTAAGATAAAAAGAATAGCAGATGAAAAAGGAGTGGAAGGATGAATAAACTGAGGTAGCAAAACTATTAAAACATTTTTCATTAATCAAAATAATGCTGAAATAAAATATAAATATTAGTTGAAAAACTAATTGAAATTAATTTAAATTAAAGTAAAAACTTAAATAAAAATAAATAAATCTTATCATGCTCTCCTTTTCTTTGTTCTCTAAAAAGTAAAAACAATGCACCACAAAAGCCATATTTTTTGTAGTTCACATAATTAGAATTGAGAATGCTTTTACATTCTTTCGAATATTCCGATCTAATATTACTTCTGACCTGTAAGGCTGCCAAAATAATAATCATACACTGTTTGTTAATTGGCCAGAGGAGAACTGGCACCCCGACTGAGCCTGGTTTCTCCCAAGGTTTATTTTTCTCCATTATGCCACCTGATGGAGTTTTGGTTCCTTGCCACTGTCGCCTTTGGCTTGGCTTGCTCAGTTGGGGACAATACATTTTCAAATAAATATCCAAATAAATTTAATTACTAAACTAAATTAACTATGTCAACTACATTACTTGAATATATATGATAATTGAAATGAGCTGGATTACATCACCGTTTTCTCCAGAGGGGCTGTACAGCCGAATCAGATTCGGTTGCATTATTTTCCTGTTTAACAATGTGAAGCTGCTTTGAAACAATCTGCATTGTAAAAAGCGCTATATAAATAAAGTTGACTTGACTTGACTTGACTTGACTTACAATTCCAATTTAATTCATGAATTTATACTGAGGTAGCAAACAGGAAGTAGAATTGAAATTAGAATTTTAATGCAAGCATGAATTGCAATGGAAATCAATTCATTTTAACCAAACTTTTAGCAAGAGCTGAATGTATGAAAGGAACTGATGAATGAAAACTGAATGTTGGCTCAAGAGTCTTACAGTTTGTAGATTTTATAGGCCTTAATATAAATTTATGGACCATTTCCCAGAATTCTATCGCCTGTTAAATTTATTTGCCCAACCCTGGTATAGACTGAGTCCAAAAGCTTAGGCAGTGACTTGTTGCCTGCCCTATCAGGCCATGACTTTGCAGGCAGCGTTTGTGCACAAAGATATCTTATGAAACAGACTTCGGACAGACTTCTCAGGAAGCGTATCCGTTTAATGATCCACAACAAAACAGAGTAAGCTTTGGTGATAACTAAGCAAATATTTAATTACTACAATAGTAAATTCTCGCTAGAAATGACATCAAAAGTAGAAAACGTTGGTCAAAAATGGTCTTTTACACAAACTGACCAACAACCACAAATTTCAGATGCCTACTTTATTTTTTACCTCAACTCTCACAGAATGGAACACACAGCATTGTGGGATATCAGAGGCAGTGAAGGATACATCTATGCTGCCATCAAAAAATGATCAGATGAAGGTCTCTCAGGAGACAGGAAGTGAAGCTAACTTGATGTCTTATTACTATGGAATGCAGCCTCCAAAGACAGTATTTTTAAGCTTTCGGACGCAGCCATAATGTTTCTCATAACCCCATCCCTAAATAACAATAACTGTGATTGATCGCTATACATGTCAGTCAAGCTGCTCTTCCTAAAGTCGCCTTTCCACTACACACGACATTTGCATATACGATTGTCGCATTTCTCAACCTAGCGGCAGTCGCACAGAACTTCGAAATTGGTCGTGAAGCAACCGTTACCCTCGGCTTTCACCATGGTAAAATGAATGATTTTAATTAATGTAATGCATGTATGAATAAATCCACACAAAACAAATTACCCTTAATACATCTAAAATAAAAACATAGTAGATGTTATAGAGCTAATCGACATAAATATTGATTTAATAATTATAAAATAATTATTTCTGCCATAATTATTAATAACCACCATTTTCCAGAAATAATGTTTACAGAATAACGTTAAAGTGTTAAAATATTGGTAATTCTAACTTCACACATAGTTTTGATTAGAATACATCACATCTGGTCGGCCGGTCGCATACGATCTAGTCGCAGAAGTTCAAATATTTCAACGCATCCGAAGCTCAAATTGGATCTGAAATTTCCGCATACGCATATGATCGAAACTCCACGCAGCTCCTGTACTACTCTCCATTGGAAATGAATGACTTCAGGTCCAATGGCTATCGTGTGGAAAGGCAGCTTTAGTAGGTGGTTCTTGACCAGAATATGCTGCAGTATGGACAGACCTTATGACGTCTATTCAAAGGCCTGGTTACATGAGACTGTGACCATACGTCTTGGTGTTAAACCTGGGCCATAGATGCCATATTTGAGTTGAGAGCTGCATTAGAGAGGAATGAATAACAACGAATGAATCAGCAAAGAAAAGTGTTCTTTTTTGGAGCTTTGAACTAGTTACATTGCAAACAGCTGCGAGACTCTTCAAAACTCCCCTTTTGAGTTCCATTGGAAAAGATAGCAGCTAATGGATTTAGAAAAACTGGAGAGTGAGTGAATGACATCATTGTAATTTTTAGGCAAACTATCCCTTTAAAAAGGCAAAATGTCAAAAAGCAAGGAAGATGTCAGATGTGAAGGAGAGACAGGACAAACAGATGAGTCAGATATAAAATGTTGGGGCGGGGTAAAAAAAAGATTGAGAGGTAAACATAAGATGGGAAATTGGATGCAAATGTGTGGGAGTGAGTGAGAGAAGGGAAGAGAGAAGAGGGTGAAGGAAAAGGTTAATGTGAGCTGAGACTTCATTCCGCCACACTGCTCTAATGAGGTGAGACACAGGGGACTTGAACCGTAACCACGGCAAAGGCTGCAAGGGAGTTGGCATGGAGACGCCTTGTTACCATGGGAATGAAACTGTGTTCAGGTTGAGATGATTGACAGAATTACTGAGTGCTGTTAATTTTACCTCATGTTGACTGTATTCCTGCTCTTAAAGAGAAACCAACTGCTCAAGCCCACTTAGAAATATTGCTGAGTTATAAAAAATATATTGCTGACTGTTCTAACTGAACAATATCATCAAAATAATGTGAAAAGATAAAGAAAATAACTCACTAGCCATAAATCTACAATATCTCCACTTATTCAGCAGTTTTCAATGCTATGAAAATGGCTTATTTAAAAGGTAAAATAATAATATAAATATGTATTGTATGAACCATAAAATACAATTAATGTAATTGTAATTTTAAATTAAACATTTTCAAAATGAAAATAATGAATAAATTACCAAAATAAAACAATTAAGAATAGTGTTAATTACATATTATAATATTAATAAATATATTGTATTTTATACACATTACATTTTGACATTATATTATCTATTTTTAATTGTTTTTATTGTAATTTTTATATTATCTTTATATTTGTATTATCCTTATATTTGTTTGGGTGTGTGTGTATGTGTATATATATATATATATATATATATATATATATATATATATATATATACACACACACATACCATCTTATACATTACAGGGGGTCTAATAATATATCTATTTTAATATATCTTCTTCATGAGTATCTGATCACGTAGACTACAAATAGTTAAACTGCCTTCTATGACTTGGCTTCTAAAAAAAAAAAAAATAGTATCGTAGTAAATAGTAAATCTAGTATACTAGATACCTCTAGTATCATTCAGCACAACTGCTACTCTCAAACGTGAGTAATGCTGAGACTCAGACGGTGTTTGACAGAATGGGACTGTAAGCCATTTAAATGCCAACAGTGAGTGTAGTGCTGATGTGTAGCTGTGCTTTGGCTAAAGACCACATCTCTTTTTTAATGCTTTAGGACTTGCCTGTCAAAGCCTCCACATCAGAGATTATTAAACCAAGTATGGAGCTGCATATTGATCTGAATGTGTCTGTGAGAACGTGTGTAAGCTTTCACTGAGCTCATAATGAATGCCAAGTTTTGAGTCAGGGTTGCATAATCTACTGCTCACTCTTAACAGGTTTTTGTGTAATTTCCAACTTTCTTTTAGTTGTAATTGCAGCAAAACAATTTCAACACTGACACCAAAATGATTGCAAAGTGATTGGAACTGTGGCCTGGTTCAGCTCTGCTTCTATTATATCAACTTTTGTATCAACCACAGTTATCTCTTCATTTGTACAGTTCAACAGATGCAGGTCCAGTTGTTGAGTAAGCTCAAAAGAAATGGAATCAAACACTGCTGTTACATAAGCTAAATTCAAAAAGATTGTAGGTAAAATATGTTGTCTGCATGACTGACAAATAGGCCCTGCTTAAACCTGGTATTAAGATGAGTTTTGGTCGATCGGATCACAAGTTTCTTTAATCTCTCTTTTTTGTCCACTTTCAACAATTTCTGTCCTGATTTCTTTGTGGAGAGGGTCAATGGGCGGGTAAATGTATGTGTTTTTTCAGATCTTTCGATCTAATGGATAAAAATTAGCTCACGCAATTTACATATGAACACAACCAGTGACGACGGAAAAACATACGGAAGGCATCAGCTTTCATTTCTGTTCTGATAGCCGCAAGACCACACCTAAATGCTGTGAGTGCGTGTTAGCATTGTGACATGTAACATTTTGCTTGGTACATTTTTCGTCTTCAAACCAAACTTGGGTCTCCAGCCGACAAAGTTTAAGTACCGCCTGGCTAGCGCGCTTCCCATGATGTTTGTGCATTAGGGGCCATAGAGTCCTTAGATTTTTGTGGATTATTTTGTGTAGGGCAACTGCATGACATTTATATGAACTGACCAAGTCTTCTGAAGCGATATGATGATTTAATTTAGCTTTTTTTTTTCACATATGAACTTTGATCAACTTACACACATTGAGCATATTAAATATGGTCAACAGAAGCTCAACCGTACTTGCTTGACATGTGGTTGTGTGGACTTTCTATGGAGGGTCAGAAATCTCTCAGGTTTCATTAAAAATATCTTAATTTGTGTTGCTAATATTCAAAGATAAAGATGAACGAAAGTCTTATGGGTTTGAAATTATGTGGGTGAGTATTTGATTACAGGATGTACAGTATGCCATTAACTATAATGCAATAATCGACAATTATTACGGTTATCACAGCAGCCATGACTGTACGATTATTTATTCAATTAATTGTGCAGGCCTAATACATTTTAGCTGCTTAGCAACAAAGTGATTTGCTTTGAACAAGAGGAAATGTTTATATTTCTAGTCTCAGTCACCATATTTCTGTCAGTGCCACTACTATCACTATGACTGCTATAAATGATAGCATGTTATTGTTGCTAATGTGAAAAGACTCATCTGCACATTCAGATATGTGATTATGAAAGAGAATGACTCACACTGCGGTCATCGTCCTCGCTCTTCATGTGGTTTGCGATGAAGCGGACTCCATCTACAGCCTCCTCAAACCCTGGGCAGGCCTGGGCCAGCAGAGCCTGGGTGAGGACCGTAGGGGGCTGCTGCTTCCCCCGAGGTAGAGCAGAGGTCTGCAATGGATTCGAACCTCCTTCCCTGGCCTCCCTCCCCCCTTCCCTTATCCCGTTTAGTCCATCTGTCGACCCCCCTCCACCACCCCCTCCACCCAACTCTGCCCCAAACTGTTTCACTGAGGCTCGGTTCACATAGCATGTGCACGCCTCATTGTTCTCTTTGTTCCCTGATGTAGAGCCGCCCAGACCCAGCCCCGTCATGAGCCCAGCAGCCAGAGCCCCTCGCCCACCTTCCTGCTGTTCATTGGCACGGCGGCGTTGGCGCAGACGCTGTCGCTCGCTGCTGTTGCGCGGCTGCTGCATGAAGAGCAGGGCGGGCAACTTGTTGAGGAACACCAGCTTCACCCATGGAGGCATAGTGTGTGTGGTGGGTGACCGGTGATGCACGTTCAGCACACACACGCTCGTAACAATGGAGAACGTGACCAGCACCATAGTGAACATCAGATACTTCCCAACCAGAGGGACATCAAGAGACGTGGGCGGCACAATTTTGGAGATCAGCAGCAGGAACACAGTGAGGGCCAGTAGCACTGAGATACAGAGCGTCATCTTCTCCCCGCAGTCTGATGGCAGGTAGAACACTAGGATGGCCAGTGAGGTGATGAGGACGCAAGGAATGATGAGGTTGATGGTGTAGAAGAGGGGTTTGCGGCGGATGATGAAGTCATAGGTGATGTCTACATAGGTTGGGTCCAAGGGGTTCTCGTTTCGACGGCCGGGCAGAGCGATGATGTCCCACTCGCCGCTGGGTGTGAAATCGTCCATGCTTGCCACATCCGCACGCAGAACCAGGTCCACTTCTGTGCGGTCGTAGGTCCACGAACGGAAGCTCAGAGTGCAGTTCTGCTGGTCGAACGGGAAGTGCTTCACCTCAATTTTACAGGCACTCTTATAAATCGCTGGTGGCAACCAGAAGACACTTCCATCATAGGAGACGACAGCATTGGAGTAGAAAGACACCTCGTACATGCCGTCAGCACTGATGAGAAAGGAGACAGAGGGGTTATGAGGTGGTTTCTACTTTAAAGGAAGCTCTATAAACAGCATATGTGGCATACCGTTGATCATGTGGATATACTTTTAATACAGTATATTTTCATATATACTGCCTGACCCTGTTTCTTCAAAAGTATCTTGAAGTTCTTGAATCGCCAAGAACGTTTTTAAACCTTAGCATTTGGGCCCTCTTGTGGGTGCGTCTCTGCACAAGGTTTCTTAATGATACATCCAGACAAACACAGGAGGGATGCTAGTGTTAACTAGGTTCAATTTAAAACATCTTCTACTGCGTGACATGACAGTGAGAGAGGAGGAACATGCTTTATTTACAGTGAGGTCATGTAATGTGACACAGGAACACTGCTAATGAGACGAAGACTGATAAGCGGGGATATTATCTACCCTCCACTGACAGAGGAATGAAATAGGTGATGAAAAGAAAGGATGAGATGATAAAGGCAGTGATAATCTGACTAGATAAGTAAATACACAAGAGCCAAAAATGGAATGTTCTTTGAGACTTACTTGTTGTAAAGAACAACATCAGGTAACCAAATATGTTTGGAGGGAAGACGGACCTTCTTCATGCCGTCAAACTCATCTGGGTTCCATGTTAACCGGTAGTCCTGCCACTCCTGAGGACAGAGTGAAAACAAATAACCATGATAGACTCAAAGTGGTCTTTGATACCTGGAAAAAAAGCAATCTGTTAGCATTCCCATTCATTTAAATGGCAGAATAAACAGCTACTTTTGAATGGCTGTCAATGGAGAAAGATGCGTTTAGCAGCCATTTAATGTAGTTACAACACCTACTAGCACATGTTACCGGCAAAACCTTGATCTCTTGGATACAAGTGAAATACACTGTACATCTATGACTTTCTTCCACACATATTTCTTATGTCATGAAAACGTCACTTCATGTTGACCTATGAACAGGCGGTGTAACCAACCCTCACATGTTGTTAAGATCATGTTCATCTGTCACGCACACCACTGCTCTCAGTTAATTAACAGTATATTTATTGTATGTATTAATGTTCTGTCACATTTCATTACTGATAGAAATGTCTTAATAAACTAGATTAGAAAATTAGAAATAATTACTTCAGGCCATAAATGCTGAAAGATTAAATAGACTGCAAATGAGAGCTGTCAAAAGGCGTAGCCTAACTAATGGTAGTCTTCTTAGTACGCACAAAAACAATGATAAATGTCTAATGATGGTAATTTAACACACTTCCTGTTGAGATTTGACCAGATAGTGACCACTAATGTAATTATATTACATTCTTTACTCTGACACACCAATTGCATACACACACTCTGGCTATAAAAGACACACAGTTGCAAAGTTTTATGGGTAACCTGTACTGACAGTGGCAATAACTCCTGCCAACTGACATCTATGGTCATAGTGACCATGAGCAGATGATTCAGAGAGGGAGTGACAGAAAGATGGAGAATGAAAGAGAAAAAAGAGAGATATGTGTAAGAGTGTACTTTATCTGAACAAACCGATTTTGATGAGAAGTTCTGTATATACACTACACTGAAAAAAATGCTAGTAAATTTCAAAAATAATTACAAAGAAATGCAAGTAACACATTGAATTAAATGTGAAATTTTAAGTAGAAAGACAGAAATTGTTTTTTTTTATTGTAAAACATACTCCAATAATCTTTGTGTCATGTTGGGTATGGTCCAATCAAAAACGCTTGATGCAGGTACTATAATATAAAGTCTTTAATCCACACAGAGAATCACATAGGGAAAAAAAAGAGGAGAAGTAGTAGCATAATCCACACACTTACTACAAACAATAAAGTCTTTAGTAAAAAGTCCAATGCAGAGACAGCGGCTAGTAGAACCGAGGTGGAGAGGTGAGCCTGTTAGAACAGGGAGATGCTGGAGGGAATGAGGACCATGGTGGAGCTGGAGCAAAGAAGGAGCCGGTAGAACCGAAGGGGTGGAGGGTTGAGGTGCAGCCAGAGGCCAAGAAGTCCATGGCGAAACTAGAACGGTGAGAGACCAAGGTGGAGCCTGAGGGACAAGAGAGCCCGGTGGAGCCCGAGTGATCCTAGACAACGGTGGAGCTGAGGGAGTGCAGAGCCAAGGTGCAACCTAAGGGCTGATGGTTCCAAGGTGAAGTTGTGGGCCAGGGGATTCCCCCTCACAGAGCTGTGCTTGTGGTGAAGAGGCCTGAGGTGGAGAGCTGGAGGGAGTCAGCGGCATGGGTGGAACTGAGGGTCTGCAAGGCACCAGCGGAGCAAGCAAATCCAGATAGATGAATGGAGCCAGCAGAGAGGATGGGAACAAAGGAGATCACAGATTGGGATTAGGTCATCAACAAAGTTATCAGGAGCAGACTGAGAGATACTGAGGCTGGCTTTGTCTCAATTTTAATGAGCCAGTGCTCCTCCACTGGCTCAGGGGCGGATTGTCCCAACACCGCCGACTCTGGGGTGAACCTGGCGGTGGGCTCCGTCCTCAGGACGGATATGGCATCCAGCTCTGGTTCCGGGATAGAGACGATGGCTGGCTCTGTCTCTGTGGCGTGCTCGGTCATCATCACTGGGTCTTTACTGGAAGATCTTCCTTTAGCTCCAGGACTCTCTGGGCTGGGAAGATGATGCTTCCTGGAGTGGGCAGGGAGATGAGTTTAAGCATGAAGTATGAGCTCTGGGAAGTCAGAGTTGATGCCGTCTTCCTCAACGACTCCCACTGTGAAGGACGGAGTCCCCTTCGTTGACTTCATTAACACCCAGAGGGCATAGTTGATGATGTCAACGAAAGAAATATGGTCCACAAGCAGCATCTGGCCTAAAATGTCATCCATCCCACTCCAAAAGATGTCCTTTTGAGCCTTGTGTCCCAGCGTGCCTCATGGTACTGATCTAAGATCTCCTCTGCAAACTCCTCCAAAGTACGGCTGTTCTGCAAAGGGCAGTCCGTATTATTACTCATAGTGGAAGGTCGGTTATTCTGTCACGTTGTGTATTGTGCAGTCCAAAATGCTTGACACAGGTGCAACAATATAAAGGGCCAGATTTACTAACAGCTTGCACCAGAGCAAACCCTCTTTTGCCTTTATAAAACTACTGTCAGGATTTACTAAAGACCCGCAGTGATAAATTATTGCTGAAAAGGCGTGGACAGGGTTATTTTTGCGGCTGACCTTATTGCACATTCATTTGCAGGTGTCGTGAGCGTGATGAAAGGAGGACTCAAGTTGCGGTGAACAAAGGAACAAGTTTATTCAGGGTAAACCCTGAGACACAAAATGAACAAATAAAGTGACAGGTGCCAGTTTGAGGAAACTGTTTGGTGGCTCTCGCTGTATCGGCTCACACTACAGCGGACACACAGGCTGGAGAGACCACCGAGAAAGTTGGAGACAGGATAACCCAGCAGAAGACGAGTCCGAGCCCAGCAAGAGAATATGGCTTGCTAAAACTCCTCGTCTAAGGGTCCACTGAGCACAAAATCAAAACAGGTCAGACACAGAGCAAACCGCATACACAGACATGTAACATCCACGCGACATGAAGTGATCAACTGACAACAAGGGATAGACACAGCTGGGCATATAAAGGGTAACGGGAACGAGCGACAGGTGTGGGAGATCAGCTCGTGATCAAGCACCTGATTAACCCAATCATGAGCTACAGAAAAATGACAGGACAAGACAAACGACAGGACGAACCGGTGTCACACCCTGAACCTGTGACAGTAGGAGTTTCCTTTTCATGCGCAAAATTCATGAGAGGAGAGTATTAAAATGAATCACGCGAGGTGATTTCCAAAGGTTTGCGCTTGTCAATTTACTGGTGTTTGCGCCATTATTACAGCCCAACAAATTGTGTCTTAAACCAGACTCTAACAGGTAGATTGCACTGTTCATTATGGAAATGATCCGGCTGCGTCTGTGTTCATTAATTTGCATGTCGTCAGTAGATCACGTGCAGAACTGTCCACACCAATCGCAGCTTTTATAGAATTGCGCTCTCATTCTAATTTGCCCAGTTTAGTAAATCTGGCAATCCACACAGAGAATCACATAGGAGAATACCAGGAGAAGTAGCAGCATAATCCACACACTTACTAAAGACAGTAGCCAACAGAGAACAACTGAAAAAAGGGCTATATATACAGGGGACAAACTAAATCAACTAAACTAGACACAGGTGAAACTCATTAGTAACTAAGACAACTAAAAGGGTAATTAACAAGACTAAACTAAAAGGCAACCCAAGAAACACAGGCACATGAATGAAAACACAAGAAAACAGAACATAACCAAAACACTTTGTTTTATTTACAACTTAGAAAAAATACTTTCCCAGTGTAGTAGCTTTTGAACCACTGAAGATGTAAATTGACATACAGTGCATATTAACACACACGTTTGTTTGATTATAATAGATTTTTTTTCATTATAGGTACCTGTTGATATTACATTGAACAAAATTATAAATGCAACACTTTTGTTTTTGCCCCCATTTTTTATGAGCTGAACTCAAACATCTAAGACTTTTTCTATGTACACAAAATGCCTATTTCTCTCAAATATTGTTCACAAATCTGTCTAAATCTGTGTTAGTGAGCACTTCTCCTTTGCCGAGATAATCTATCCACTTCACAGGTGTGGCATATCAAGATGCTGATTAGACAGCATGATTATTGCACAGGTGTGCCTTAGGCTGGCCACAATAAAGGGCCAATCTAAAATGGGCAGTTTTACTGTATTGGGGGGGTCCGAAAACCAGTCAGTATCTGGTGTGACCACCATTTGCCTCACGCAGTGCAACACATCCCCTCCGCATAGAGTTGATCATGTTGTTGATTGTGGCCTGTGTAATGTTGGTCCACTCCACGCCGATCCAGAGCATCCCAAACATGCTCAATGGGTGACATGTCCGGTGAGTATGCTGGCCATGCAAGAACTGGGATGTTTCAGCTTCCAGGAAGTGTTTACAAATCCTTGCAACATGGGGCCGTGCATTATTGTGCTGCAACATGAGGTGATGGTCATGGATGAATTGCACAACAATGGGTCTCAGGATCTCATCACGGTATCTCTGTGCATTCAAAATGCCATCAATAAAATGCACCTGTGTTTGTTGTCCATAACATACGCCTGCCCATATCATAACCCCACTGCCACCATGGGCCACTTGATCCACAACGTTGACATCAGCAAACCGCTCATCCACACGACGCCATACACGCTGTCTGCCATCTGCCCTGTACAGTGAAAACCCAGATTCATCCGTGAAGAGAACACCTCTCCAAAGTGCCAGACGCCATCGAATGTGAGCATTTGCCCACTCAAGTTGGTTTTGACGACGATGAGGACAGCGAGCATGCAGATGAGATTCCCTGAGACAGTTTCTGACAGTTTGTGCAGAAATTCTTTGGTTATGCAAACCGATTGTTGCAGCAGCTGTCCGGGTGGCTGGTCTCAGACGTTCTTGGAGGTGAAGATGCTGGATGTGGAGGTCTTGGGCTACACGTGGTCTGCAGTTTTGAGGCTGGTTGGACGTACTGCCAAATTCTCTGAAACGCCTTTGGAGATGGCTTATGAACATTCAATTCACGGGCAACAGCTCTGGTGGACATTCCTGCAGTCAGCATGCCAATTGCACGCTCCCTCAAAACTTGCGACATCTGTGGCATTGTGCTGTGTGATAAAACTGCACATTTTAGAATGGCCTTTTATTGTGGCCAGCCTAAGGCACACCTGTGCAATAATCATGCTGCAGTCTAATCAGCATCTTGATATGCCACACCTGTGAGGTGGATGAATTATCTCGGCAAAGGAGAAGTGCACACTAACACAGATTTAGACAGATTTGTGAACAATATTTGAGAGAAACAGGCCTTTTGTGTACATAGAAAAAGTCTTAGATGTTTGAGTTCAGCTCATGAAAAATGGGGGCAAAAACAAAAGTGTTGCGTTTATAATTTTGTTCAGTGTAGATATTTAATTGTGAATGCTCACTTAAAGGTAATCTTTAAAAAGATTTATAGTTTAATAACAGTTACTAAACATAATATTTAATAGAAATCAATGGAACAGCTACATCATGATAGAAAAACAAATGTATGTGTGTGTAAAAACACTTTACATCTGGAAAATAAAATAGCGTAAGTAATGCAAGTATAGACTGACCTGAGTAAGCCAGACATTGGTGGTCATGATCTGTTCTCTCTCATGCTGTGTAGAAAAAAACAGACAGAGGAAGGATTGACACAAACTGCATAATCAATACAATTTAAATAGCAATACAATTTAAATTATATAAATAAAGTGGTATTTTAACTACTCATTTAAAGTGCCCCTATTATGCTTTTTCAGATATTACCTTTCATGTAGTTTGTAATATGGCTGTTTGTGAATGTAAAATGTCTGCAAAGTTTTAAAAATCATGAACTTCCCAAGGATTAGGACTCAGGATCAAATTGATACGGTAAAACCGACATCATCGTTTCTGTTCGTATAACTGTGTATCAAGTGCTAATCAGCCTCTGGAGCTGAACTTCAGATATGGTAACGGCCGTTTCGTTTCCAACACATGCTTCAAGCTGTCAACCAATCACAACAGACTGGGACATCTGACCAATCAGAGCAGAGTAGGCTCTCGGAAAAGAGGGGTTTAGAGAGACTGAATCCTTTATCAAACCGTTTTAGACAGTGGGAGATAAAAGGTAATGCTGCAATGTACATGTGACAAGCTGGGCGAGCGAGAGCCGTGAGAGAGCGGCGCGAGGCCGGTGAGTAATTTGATGATGAGCGCCAGCTGTGCGTCCCACTGGTCTCGGATCTCTCACGGAAGAGCTCAGATGCATAAAAGGAGAAGCGACGACAGTGAAGGACGAGAGAGGACCAGGCCTGGATTTTTTGTGTGTTTTGTTTACATTTTGTGATGTGTGTGTGCGCGGCAGTCGTCCGTGAGGGGCTGCCGCTTTTACTTTCATTGTGTTTATTTATTTGATTAAAGTCTTTGCCGGTTCCCGCCTCCTTCTTCCAATAACAACGAACCCCGTTACAGTACATTAAGAGAAAATTAAAGTGTTTTTTTGACCTTGGATACATATAATATATATATATATATAATACCCAGTACAGAAAGAAACAAAGCATTCATCATGGTTTATCGTTTGATGGTTTGAAATCTGTTTTTATTGATCAAAGGCTACATTCTTGAGCATAATGGTTCTTTTATGGATCAAGGACATTAAGAAGCCCTTGCCGGCCCCTCCAGAGATGAATTACACAGGAATGACACTGCTTTCCTCCAGCTTTCAGCCCAGGTAAGTGGGCTGCTGATTTACCGTGCATTACAAGCATGAAGGAAGCATGTAATTGGCTGACAGCTGAGCGGTTAGCATAGAACGATGAGTGGTCAGTAAGCATGGGTAATTTGCTGCACCTGTGGGAACAGAGATGGCTATTTCCTGTTGTCCATACTTGCTTCCTACAGCATACTGACAACATTTTACTCAACATTAAAAAACAAAACAAAAAAGCATGCTAATACTGAGGCCTCAGAGCCTAACTGCATTATGTCACCGCTCCATTTTAGGCCTAAGTGGGCTTACTGAACTAAGAGGCATAATACCACATTGAAAACTGACCAAATCTAAAAATAGAAGTAATTTTGAATAGACAAGAGGCTTTCGTTAAATGCTCCGGCTCAGTCACTGCTAAAATATTAGTTTTAACTCTTGATTAAGTGAAGTACTGTACAATTTGTAAGAACTAAAAAAACAAAAGAGGCACAATATTTATATAAAGCTAGTCAAAACTGTTTAGTGAAATCTTTATTAATATGCATACTGTATTTAAATATGAAAGACCAAAAGTAAACATCTCCACTGACCACACTGATGAGCTGGGCCAGTGAGACCATCAACTGCACGGTCACCAGTTCTGAACCATTAGTCGCTGGTCGGATCAGTTTGTTGTAGTGGGCTGGATTAAGAAGATGCTCCACCAGTCTCTCTTCTGTATCTGCCCCGTCACTGCCTGTAAGATATATACAGTAGATCAAAACACATCCCACATTTAAAAAAGATTCCCATTTTTGGATGTGGCATCTGTTGAGTAGTTTTGTTTAAACTTGAGGCACAGCTGCAAAACACAGAAAACCTCCTCTCTGGAGAACAGCTTGGATTTATGAAACAGAAATCTGTTATAACAGATTTCAGTTAACTTTGCGAGGAAACCACAGTGTAAATGATGCAAAGCATGATCAATCAATTTTATTATTTTTTTTAAATAAAATGTATTATTCATTGTAAAATTGTCAATATTTTGATAATGAAAATTATCAAAATATTTATGGTGATATATTTCATTATGATTAGGCAATAAAAATATTTATTTTAATATTTATTAAAAATATATAATATATTTATTTAATATACTGCAGTTTTCATCTGGTCACTAAAAATAGTTTACACTTAATTTTTTGTTAATAATGTATATTCTTTTAAATTATTTTTAATTGTTTCCATATCCAATTTGTGGTGTTACAAAATAGACTGTGTAAGCTACAAATAATCAGAAAGAATGACTTTTTGAATGGCATTTGTAGGGAGCCTTGAAAGCATGCTCTGATATTTTCCAATAACGCTCACTCTTTTGTAAAATCTGTCAATCATTTGTAAACTGTTACATTTAGGGTATTTGTGCTGTTCCTCCTATTTAACATGTTTCTGCTTGCTTTAGGTAGCTAAATAGCTAGCATTTATTTTATTTATTGTTAATTTATTTTAAAAGGATCACATGAGTGAAGGTGCTGCAGTTTAGTAAGGAGAACAGCAGCTTTCAGCCTTTGGCAGGACAGGAGAAAAGCACTGACTCGAATCTTCTTTATTTTTGAGAGTAACAAACAAACACGCATCACCACATGCTTATAAATCCCTTGTCGTATAGCCACTGCAGTTGACTAATAGCACCTACAGATCAATCCAGCGGGATGGCTTAATTCATCAAATCAAGTAAAGGCTGTTTTTCCCTACTTCAGTCTAGTTACAAAGGACTCACATCTTTGTATAGTAATCTTCACTACCAAATGTGAATCAACACAGAATATGACATATTTGTAATATTTGCTAGATAGCAGAATATAAAATTACTCTGTATATAGTTCTCATAACAAGCAAGTCAAATATTCTCTTTTATATTCCCCTTTGCTATTCTGTCTTCCTCACGGATGTAATCTTCACTTCTCTCGTCTTGTTGTTTTCTTCTTTCTCAGGGTCAGCATAATAAATATCCTCTGTCTCTCTCCCTAACTACTTATCCATCCCGTTCTCTCTGTCTCCCTGTCTCTTATTGGCTTGTTCTTGCTGCTCTTGTTGTGTTCAGTGGACAGGAATGATGTTTCTACGGCACAGATCAATGAAGACTCTAATCACACACCATAAACTCTCTCTTTCTCCTCTGTGCTCATGTCCACCTGCACATGCAGCCCTCTAAATCTCCCTGTCTCTATCTAAATGCAGCATCTCTTTTCTGCTCAGTTTTCCTTCTTTTATTGCTCCTGTCTTTAAAAAAAGACCATGACAGAGTAAGATGCCTGAGTTGTGTGCGTTTGTCTTTATAAATGAATATGGTAAGTGTTGCATAACTTTATGTACCCTAATAGAATGTGTAGAATGTTTAGCATAAAAAAAGCAAAATGAAAAAGAAAAAAAAAGATGCATGTTTATATTTTAACTATCACAGAAGGGTTTAAAAACTGTCATTGATGTTCAAGAAGGCAACACTCAATAATAATCAAGGATATGGTGAATTCAGGTAAAGTGGGAAATTTTTTTTCTTTTGTTAACTTTAAGTTCCAGCTATAATTCAGTTTATATAATGTGTTATTTGAAGGGTACAGTATATACCAGTAAGCATTTTGAGATCATGCACTTCTTTTCAGGTAAAGTGGGCCATCTCTAATTTATCAAATAATAATTAGAGATTAAAGGTGGGGTAAGTGTTATTTCAAAACTGCTTTAGAAATGTGACTCGGGCCGAGTACAATAACAAACTGATAGCCAATCAGCAGTAAGGGGCGTGTCTACTAATGACGGGGAGAAGAGAGCGCTCAGTGCACGTCATTATTCAAAAGACACGACACACAGGACGGATATTAGACGATCAACGACAGAAAGAGAGAGATGGCAGATAAAAAACAAAAGTGGAAGATGTCTGTGGAACAAAAGAAGGCTTACGATCAGGCAAGAAGTATCAGCTTTCCAGCGCTGGAGAGAACTCAAGGAGTGAAGGCCGAGGTTGCTTTATTTCTTCTCGATAGGCGAGTAAAATTGGTTTTGTTTTGTTTCACAGAACTAATATATGCTGGCTTTTGCTTAAATATATGCTCATGTGTCATGTTCGCTTGTTTGTTTATTTGCGATCGTATTGTCATTCACTTCAGCGATGATAAAGACCCATTCATTTCCACACTGTATAAGCCTGGACCGTCTAAACCTCCTCACTGTCTGTTTCAAGCGTCAGCTCCCAAAGTCTGTCCGAAAAGTAAGATAATATACTCCTAATACTCCTAATGTTTGTTTCCTCTTTTCGTGATCGATATCCCTCTAATCTTGTCATAATTGTAATATGTTCGTTAGTTGGACTGTCATGCTCGTGCGATCTAGTTGTTCATGAGAACAGTTTGTGTTTTTGGGATGGAAGGGATGACTTTTTCATTGAATATTTGACCTGGATTACCATAATAACACACAGATTCTGCCATAGTCGTTGCCTGGGTTACGTATGCGTGGGGCGGAGCTATCAAAATAGGGGCGTGTTTGTTTTGGTGATTTGAAATATCAACATTGGTTACCAGAAAGCACTTACACTGCAAGCAGTGATGAAAGGGCCCTCGCACCCAAGGCCACCGCCATATGGTGGCCTCAGGAAAACAGCGAATGTTGGGCGACATGCATTTAAGCAGGTAGATATAGGAGAAATATGGCAAAGTCACTTCAATGTGCCACACTTTCTGCTGCCAGCAGGTGACGCTTTGACTATAACTGAATATTGGCATGTAGATGTTTTCAGGCCAGGACTATTATCAAATATGTGAAGTTTGCCTGAGTTACAACAACTTCCTGTTTTGTGGCATAAATCGCATACATTAGCACTTAGCCAAGTGTTGCATGATTTAACATGTTTCTAACATGTTTGGTACTTTATGGCATATTTAAATGTTTTTCTGGGCGTGAATTACAGTGTAAAGCATACCATTTCCTGTTGCCAGCAGGTGGCGCTATGAC
This sequence comes from Rhinogobio ventralis, assembly GCA_039654625.1. Taxonomy (NCBI): domain Eukaryota; kingdom Metazoa; phylum Chordata; class Actinopteri; order Cypriniformes; family Gobionidae; genus Rhinogobio; species Rhinogobio ventralis. The sequence continues at coordinate 21,356,620 of CM077201.1, forward strand.
TAACTGAATATTAGCATGTAGATGTCTTCAGGGCAGGACTCTTATCAAGCATGTGAAGTTTGGGGCAGATCGGACATTGTATGCCTGAGTTACAAAAGCTTCCTGTTTCATGGCAAAACATCAGACTTTGTCAGGCCGCCACGGACACACTCTTCAGCGAAAACTCCAGATTTTTACAATTTAACATCACCAAGGCCTTAAGATTAGACTGACCAAACATGTTGTTCTGGTTAAATCCCTAGGAGGAGTTTGTTAAAGTACAACGTCTGGAAATGGCAAAAACTGCTAAAATTTTGCAGAGAAAATTAAAAATATCTCACTTCCTGTTGGGTTTTCAGATTTTGCTCACAGGGGCTTTTTTGTAGGTATTGGGCTGTTACACGTGTCTACCGAATTTCATACTTGTACGTGAAATGCAGCACGAACAACACTTAATTTAAATTTTGTAGGTGGCGCTATTCTGAAACCCATATCAGACGTATATTTTCACCACTTCTGATGCGTGTGCAAAGTTTCATGAGTTTTTGAGCATGTTTAGACCATCAAAAATGTGATTCATTTCAGAGAAGAGTAATATTTGACTGAGCAATTTTAATAGGGTCCTCACACCATCAGTTCTCAGGCCCTAATGATAAAAACGCAGGGTTTATTAAAACATATTTTCCCAAACAAACATATTCAACAACATATTTAACAAATCCAAAAACATATTCATAAGTTCACTCAATTCATGTCCAAAATTCAAAATGAATCTAATATCAGAACTAAATATATCAGAATATTCAGAAATCAGAATGAAAATGAACTCTATAACACATAAAAATGTGACCATAACACATGCAAGAACAAATAGGCTAAAACACGGAGTAACATTTAATGTAACCACATTATAAAACTTTTTTCATTCTATGTTTTAACACTTTAAATGAACTTGACCAAAGTTAACTGTGACCAAATTTTAAAGCCTTATAATCTGCATCTACATTTTGCTCCTCTCATCCTTTCTTCACCCAACAGATTCATTTTTTTCTTCCATCTCTTACTTTAATTTCCATTTCTGAATGTCCATTTATTTAATGAATTTTAGTATAATTACTAAAGGTTAAAGGAACACATTTTCCAACTCCCCTAGAGTTAAACAGTTGAGTTTTACCGTTTTTGAATCCATTCAGCTGATCTCTGGGTCTGGCGGTAGAACTTTTAGCATAGCTTAGCATAGATCATTGAATCTGATTAGACCATTTGCATCTCGCTCAAAAATGACCAAAGACTCTCAATATTTTTCCTATTTAAAACTTGACTCTTCTGTAGTTACATCGTGTACTAAGATCGACGGAAAATGAAAAGTTGCGATTTTCTAGACCGATATGGCTAGGAACTATACTCTCATTCCTGCGTAATAATCAAGGAACTTTGCTGCCATACCATGGGTGCAGCAGGCGCAATGATATTACGCACAGCGCCTGAAAATAAGTTAACTTCTGTCAACATAACCAACGTGACAACTCGCTTGCACAGGGAGCGTGCTGGGGACTATTTTCAGGCGCTGCGTAATATCATTGCGCCTGCTGTACCCATGGTACGGCAGCAAGGTTCCTTGATTATTATGCAGAAATAAAAAAATAAAAAGATGAAATAAAATAAAGAATTAGAATATACTGTAGCAATATGTAAACAGCTGAACAGAACTATATATTTGCTTTGTGGATAGAGTATTGTCAGCAAGGGTTGAGGACAGGTATACGAAGATGAAGATTTAGATAAATATGCTTTAATAAGCTTCAAAGATACATACAAATAAAGGTAACTAAAGAAATATGAGCGCTAATGTAAACGTTAGACCGGACAAATGAGAACTGAAACTGAGTAGCTTATATACAGATGATAATGGGGTGAACACAGCTGAAACAAATGACAAAACATATTAGTAACCATGACGACAAACAAGGAGCGGGAACAGAACAAAGGAAAACAGGAACCAATTAATACTAACTAAAAGAAAGTGAAACTAAGAACAAACATAACTAAATAGCCCTGACAGAATGCCCCCTTCTGCGAGGCACCGTAATAGAAGGAGTGATGGAGGGATGGTGGAGGTTTTTTTGAGGCGATCGAGGAGCAGGCAAAGGGATGTGGAAGCAAAGATGAAAGTAGTGGCCGGACGTTTCCGACCCAGAGTGCGACCAGGACGATAACCCACCTTGGAGTGGATGGAGGAAGGAGCCATGATGGTGACTTGGTGGGCATCATCCAGGTGACGACCGATTTACATTTACATTTATGCATTTGGCAGACACTTTTATCCAAAGTGACTTACAGTGCACTTATTACAGGGACAATGCCCCTGGGCCGATGAACAGGAGAAGAGCTGCTTGCGTAGACATAGAGCCGAGGGCCGCGACGGAGCTGCAGTGACAACCCCCCGAAATAAAAGCAGGGATCCTGAGGGCTGAGGATGAGCTGGTGTGACAGAGGGCGTAGCTTTCCAGAGCCAAAGGGGTGGAGGGCCGAAGGGCAGCGGATGACCAGCAAGTCCACAGTGGAGGCATGGCGAGGTCTGATCCAGGTGTAGCCGACGGTCCGAGGAAGCCCGGCGAGGTCGACCAGCCAATGATCAACACTGAAATCGAGGGAGGAAGTAGCGACGGGTCAAGGTGGATCTGAGCACTTCGAGGCTAGAGGCGGAGCCACAGGCTCATCACGCCCAGGAGGGATTGGCTCTCCGCAGGTCCGAGGTGTAACCATGCCACTGAGAGGAGATAGAGGTAACACTGCAGGACCGATGGGGGGCAATGATGACTTGTTTGTAGCAGTGGCTGAGGACAGAAGATAGGTAGTGAGAAACGAACAGAATCCAACAAAAAACAAAGTGTTTCCAACAGCACTCTGAGAGGTGGTGGGAGAGGGTGGCTGGGCGGGGTTAGCACGACTGAAGAAGATGATATACATATAGGTAAGTTCATAGGGCACAAAGAATCCAACTCCTCCACTCTCTTGAAAAGTGTCCGTTGAGTCCAGCTGGTACTCACTCTCAGTGGCGGGAGGGTGGGCGAGGCTCACTTCCATTCCCTCAAACTCCACCAGGACTCCCACGGCGATAGACGGTGATGTGGGCTCACACCCCTGGTCAGACTCGGGGGCGATGGTGAGTGCTGTCCTCTTTTCTTCGGGCTCTGGCTCACACAACGCGGCAGGCAGAAGCTTCCTGTCTGCGGGGGGCAAGATCTGTTGATCAGGGTGGTGATAGGCTAGGCTCTGGGTAGACACTCTCCAGACACCTGATGATGGCCTCCTTCCAGCTAAGTCCTTGGGTGTCTGGGAGGTCTACAGGATGTTGGTAGTTTTCCCCCATCCAATACAATGATTTCAGCAGAAGACTGGACCTTAAAGAATAGATTTTGCAGCAAGAGTTGCAGCTTTGGCCCGAAGCAGTCTCAATCCATTAAGTTGAGACAACTTTTGAGGACAGGCAGGGTTGAGGACAGGCATACGAAGATGAAGATTTAGGTAAATATGCTTTAATAAGCTTCAAAGATACATACAAAGATACACGTAGACCGGACCAGCATTTTTGATCAAAAGAATGCCTTGGTGAGCATAAGAGTCTTTCAAAAACATAAAAAACATCTTACTGACCCTGAACTTTTGAACTGTAGTGTAAATGGTGACCTCCCAGAGTCAAGTTTTACACAAATTGCCAAAAATATGTGGACACAGCCTTTCTATATAATCTGATTTGGCTATTTCACATCTTCCTACTACTAACAGGTGCATAAAATCACTGAGTCTGGTGTCGCCTGACTGGCCTGCACCAAGTCCAGACCTGAACCCCACTGAACATATTCAGGATGAATTAAGATGTGAACGAGACCTCACCACGCAACTGCATCTGAATAAGAGCAATTTCCTGCATCCATGTCCCATCATTAAGTGTGAAGCCTTGCCAGAAAACTGAAAGCTATTATAACAGCAAACAGAGGATCCACTCCTCTGGTTTTGAAATTACTGTAAATGTTCAGCATATGCCACAAGGACTATCCTCCTTTCCATTCCTCACCATCATCCATTCTTTTCTCTCTCAGTCCATCCATCCTTTCCCCTCTCTCTTTTTTAAGACAATGTTGTGCGGGGTTGTGTTGAGGAAGAAGGTATTTTAATAAATCAGCATGTTTTCTCTTCTTCTTTGATCCTGTCTCTCACTCTCTGTGTGTTTGCTGTGCTATTTAAAGCCAAGCAGTGGGATGTTGTCTTCTCCAGCTCTCTATAAGTGCTTATAATGTTTCCTTGTGCTTTCGCTTGTGTGTGGATCTTCTCTCATTAAAATATTGTAGGGGAGACCGGGGGCAATCTCTTGGTATAAAAATGCTATGTGTGCTCAAAGTGTCTGTACCATCAATAGACTTGTAAAGAGAATTTAATCTGCCATGAATAATGTTTTCAAAACAAACATTGAAATGTTATTATTTTAAATAATTTAAATACTTTTAGATCGACTTTTTAGTATTATATTAATCTTGTATAACTACCAACTACATTGTCATTCATCAATGTACTTATATCTGTCAATCCTGTTAACATTAACCAATAACATACTTTTTAGATGAATTTAAGATTTTTCACATTTTTGTTAGAAATTCCTCACAAAATGAAATGATCACAATAAATGTTCTACAGTTCTTTCTCCCCTAAACATAAGCAGTGTTGGGGGTAACGCATTACAAGTAACTTGAGTTACGTAATCAGATTACTTTTTCAAGTAACTAGTAAAGTAACGCATTCCTTTTAAAAATTACAACAAAATATCTGAGTTACTTTTTCACATTTATTTGACTGACAGCTTTCCTGTCCCCATGTTGAGAAAAATCGAGAGTAAGTGCAGAGGCGTTGTGTGTAAACATGTTATTGTAGTGCAAAAGTAACGTAACGCATTACTTTTCTTAAAAAGTAACTAAGTAACTCAATTAGTTACTTTTTAAGGGAGTAATACAATATTGTAAGGCATTACTTTTCAAAGTAACTTTCCCCAACACTGAACATAAGTGGATCAATATGCGTGGATTCATTAGAGATAGACCACCCAAAAATCACCCACGTCATTCCAAACCTGTTTTTCTGCAGAATACAAAAGACATTTTAAAGAATGTTGGTAACCAAACAGTTTTGGTTCCCATTGACTTCCATACAAAGAATTCAATGGTCAATGGGAAACTGTTTGGTTACCAGCATTCTTCAAAATATCTTTTTTTATCTTCCAAATAAAGAACGTCATACAGGTTTGGAACAACATGGTGGTGGACTATTCCTTTAATGGCAGTCTTATCAAACCACAAACATTTATGTCGATTAGTTCACATACACATATAACATATGCACATTCACACATGCACATCTTACATATTTTAATGAATTAAATGGATGTATATTAGATACTATCTAAGATGTCAGAGAGTATATTCCAATGCCAACATACAAAAAAAAAGCTCATATGCATGTGGTGTGCATACTGTACAATCAGCTGTGAATAGCTGATAAATTAGGGTAAATATCCACTGCACAAAATAAGACTCTGCATTCAGACTATTATACATATTTGTGCTATATTTATTCACTGTGTTTCTGCAGTACATGCGAAAGAGAGGTCAACTCAGGAGGAATAGGACGATGTGTTTTAGACAGATGCCTAGAGCTGATGGTATTGATCTGAGCATCTAAAGTACACTCATAACGGTGAAAGCTTCCAAAGACAGGCCAAACAAATTGCTGGCCATAGAAAGCTATTGTGTTACCTCACATTGCATTGCATCACACATACCGCATCCATTCCACAAGGACACAAAGGGGAGTTGGCTTCATAAGCTCATTTGGCTGACATTGTCTTCTTTACAGGATAATCTTGCCTGACAATATGTCACTAAATCCTACCTCTCAGAATGTCATTTTGGCGTCACTTTTTCGTTTACCAGCGGAATTAGAAATTGCTCCTCAAAATTAGAACGTTATTTCAGAATATGTCATTTTGTATCGTATATAATGTCTTACATCTGTAAACTGTTCTTTCATTCTGGGCAACAAATCTGCATAACAGTAGCATTGCTGAATGATTCTTGTAATGATGTAATCAAAGCATTTGTGCTTAAGAATTTTATCACATATATTCTAAAGGCTGAAAATTCTTGGAGCACAAGAGTGGCCTTTAAGCAATTCAACAACACTCTTCTTGAACGTATACAGTGCCCTCTTTAAATGGGCTGTAAAAGGAATCGATAGCACTCTGAACCTGTTTTATTGTTATGCTTCCCTTCATACATTGTCTGCTGTTTCTGGGTCTGTCTTCCTTCTGTACCATCACAATATGTGCTCCGCAGACATAAACTGGTTCTGAAAATTGAGTGCTTACAATTAGTCCAGCTTGTGTTGGCAGGTTTATGTCTGGCTGATTTGAAATGGCTTGTCTGAGCTTGTTTGTGTTCATCAAAAAGGGACACATGGGCACATCTGGATTAAAAACAGGCAGCTCATCAGAAATTAATACACCTGACCATCCATGCCCTGTTGTCCTAGTGTTTTGTTTAAATATTTAACTTAATGAAATGCAGTTATTATTGTAAAGTGTTGATAATCACAAAATAATTCCTTTATTTCATGTGTTGAAGTTCAATCTTTATTTGTTCAGCTGTGAGCCTTTCCTTTAACAATGCATAATGTTATCATGCATCTTTATTTTAGCTGTAAATAATCAGTGACATTACATTTTTAAGTTTAAAATGTTATTTATTTTTTATAGTTTTTTGTATTTAAATGTATTAGATTTCAATTTCAAGGGGGGAATGTGTAAAACAAAAATTCAGTAGGCTATTACATTAACGTTGACCAAAGGTAAAGAATCTAAAGTTAAGCTAGATGTACAAGTACAGAATAGTATATGATGCTAAATGTTAATAATGATAATTGTAATTGTTTTGCAATGTAAGCATCATAACAATTTAAATACACACTGTAAATACCATATACACGGTTATCATGAGCCAGCTTTAAAATTCAACTCTTTCTCTCTCTCCCTCTCTCTCTCTCTCTCTCTCTCTCTCTGTCTATGGGGTGAAAAGGCTGAAGACCTCTGCTTCATAAGCTTTTATGATAGATATTCCAAACTGCCGCAGAAGATTAGCATGCAAGATGCTGGTTGGATATCTGTGTGAAATTGAAAAACCTCAGTATCATTTGCTGGCTGCTGAAATGTTCTGTGGATCAGAGATATGAGAGCAGACCAGAGTGCCAGATCACTGCTTTATCTAGATGGGCTAAAGTGTTGAGTCAGCATGACTGACATACAGATCAGATGACAAGAGTGCAATGCAAGCATGTTACATGCACATATGAGCCACAATCTACATGAAACAGCAAAATGGAGAGCAAAGAAAATCTGAAAAATAAGATAAAGATAATGCAAAGTGTGTGTGGGTGGGTTAGTGTTCAATACAAACTACCGTTCAAAAGTTTTTAAGAGGTCAGTAAGTGTTTTAATGTTTTGAAAGAAGTCTCTTATTGCTTACCAATGCTGCATTTATTTGATCAAAAACACAGTAAAAACAGTATTATTGTGACCTATTATTACAATTTAAAATAACTACAATTTAAAAGCTTTTTTAGTATATTCTGAAATGTATGCATTGCAAAGCTTAATTTTTCTACTTAAGAAACATTTTTTATTATATCAATATTGAAAACAGTTGTGCTGCTTAATATTTTTTTTAATATACTGTGTTTTTTCAGTATTCTGTGTTTTTTCAGTATTCTTTGATGAATAGACATTTATTGGAAATAGAATGTTTTTGTATCATTATAACTGTATTTTTTTTACATTAAGCCAGTTGTAGCCTAATGGTTAGAGAGGGTTGCAGGTTTGAGTCTCAACACCAGCAGGAAATAATTGAGGTGCCCTTAAGCAAGGCACCTAATCCCCATTCGCTCCTTACATTAAGCCAGTTGTAGCCTAATGGTTAGAGAGGGTTGCAGGTTTGAGTCTCAACACCAGCAGGAAATAATTGAGGTGCCCTTAAGCAAGGCACCTAATCCCCATTCGCTCCCAGGGCGCCACAGCAAAAATGGGTGTGTGTGTCCACTACTCACTACTCCTAATGTGTGTGCACTAACTTGGATGGGTAAAAATGCAGATTCTGTGTGTGGGTTACCATACTTGGTCGTCACTTTAAACTTTAAACTTTAAACTCTACTGACCCCTTTTGAACAGTGTAGATTTATCAAATCAGATTTACTCACGCTCATGTCAAATAATACAAATAATCAGATAGAGTAAAAGGTATACGTATTTGGCGTGTGGAGGGCTCGGAGCTCGAAATTTGTCCAGAACCCAGAGTACTCCCCCCTTATCTCTGGTTAGGATAGTAACCAGGCAAGTGTGAGGAGACGGGGTGGTGGAGGGATGCAGAAAACTGGAGAGGAACGTAGGTGAGTCGGCTATGTATATATAGGCCTCCTCTTGTACTGATTGGATAGGCAATTTGAGCATGTTCCTCCCGAACCTTGTTAATAAAACATAATTTGTCAACCACAGCTATTGTATGGCTTCAAAAAGACAAGGAATATAGTGCACAAGAAGTATGGATCATCTTTACAATACTTTTATGCTGCTTTGTGCTCATTCCTGTAGCTTGAAAGCTGCTGTATACATTCATTGTAACTGCATGGAAAATATCATATTGTGTTCCACATAAGAGAGAATGTCATACAGGTTTGGAATGACATGAGGGTGAGTATTTTTGGGTGAACCATACATTTGAGCTAGATGGAGAAATTTTAAGGGTATAAACACTCTCAGAGGGGTTTGTGAAGGGTAGATGTGTACTAAAAGAAGAAGCCAGAACGTCCTTGAAAGTCCTTTGAGAGTCAGTGTGTTTAACCAAAAGTAAGGGAGAGACACACACTCTGTGAGGAGGAGTGTGTGTGCACTGAGGTGTGAATAATAAATGCTAAAAATAGACCAGGAGGTGAACCTCCCATCCGCACCTACACTCTGTGCTCTTTACTGACCCCTCAAAATATGCATCTCTTTATGCGTGTCTGCAAATGGAAAAGACAGTGATACACGCATGGGCAAGTTTGCGTACATGTAATTTGATTAGTATGCAAGCCTGCAGGTTTGAGATCTGTCTTGTTCTTAAAGCAGCACACCAAATGCTTTCTACTGTTTCTTGCACTGTTGTCAAAGTCTTCCTCCTGTTCCACCATCCGCTTCCAGCATCACCATCTCTTCCATTATTCCCTCCCTCAACAAGTCAGTGTGCTCTGTTTGAAAGCATCCATCACATCTTTGGCTTATGTGGTATGTTTTAAAAGTCTGATTCCTGGGTGTTAAGTTTGTAGCAGAGCTATAATGCAGGAGGTGGAGAGGGCTTGACCCTCTGTGTCTCCACCATTGATCAGCTGGTAGATAAAGGTGGGCCATAAGTCACTCCACAGCAGGCTTTGTCTGTTTTTACGGCTCCCCCAAGGCTGAGGCTGTATTTAGTCCAAATCACTGCCAAATCTGCTCCTCCTTGATAAAGAGAGGCTGAACAGGACGTTCAGCAAAGCAGAGCCAGAACAGAGTTGCTGACATTAATTACAGTTAATGCGTGGGCAAAATGGACGAGGTGAGAGGAAATTAATATTGATTCACCATATATTTTGGCTGGGTGGGTGCCTATGAATACCGTACCTTCCTGTGTCTGTATAGCACTTTTTTTGCTGCCATTTTTGCCAATAAAAATGTGCTTCATATGCTAACATATACACTCACCTAAAGGATTATTAGGAACACCATACTAATACTGTGTTTGACCCCCTTTCGCCTTCAGAACTGCCTTAATTCTACGTGGCATTGATTCAACAAGGTGCTGAAAGCATTCTTTAGAAATGTTGGCCCATATTGATAGGATAGCATCTTGCAGTTGATGGAGATTTGTGGGATGCACATCCAGGGCACGAAGCTTCCGTTCCACCACATCCCAAAGATGCTCTATTGGGTTGAGATCTGGTGACTGTGGGGGCCATTTTAGTACAGTGAACTCATTGTCATGTTCAAGAAACCAATTTGAAATGATTCAAGCTTTGTGACATGGTGCATTATCCTGCTGGAAGTAGCCATCAGAGGATGGGTACATGGTGGTCATAATCGGATGGACATGGTCAGAAACAATGCTCAGGTAGGTCGTGGCATTTAAACGATGCCCAATTGGCACTAAGGGGCCTAAAGTGTGCCAAGAAAACATCCCCCACACCATTACACCACCACCACCAGCCTGCACAGTGGTAACAAGGCATGATGGATCCATGTTCTCATTCTGTTTACGCTAAATTCTGACTCTACCATCTGAATGTCTCAACAGAAATCGAGACTCATCAGACCAGGCAACATTTTTCCAGTCTTCAACTGTCCAATTTCGGTGAGCTCGTGCAAATTGTAGCCTCTTTTTCCTATTTGTAGTGGAGATGAGTGGTACCCGGTGGGGTCTTCTGCTGTTGTAGCCCATCCGCCTCAAGGTTGTGCGTGTTGTGGCTTCACAAATGCTTTGCTGCATACCTCGGTTGTAACGAGTGGTTATTTCAGTCAAAGTTGCTCTTCTATCAGCTTGAATCAGTCGGCCCATTCTCCTCTGACCTCTAGCATCAACAAGGCATTTTCTCCCACAGGACTGCCGCATACTGGATGTTTTTCCCTTTTCACACCATTCTTTGTAAACTCTAGAAATGGTTGTGCGTGTAAATCCCAGTAACTGAGCAGATTGTGAAATACTCAGACCGGCCCGTCTGGCACCAACAACCATGCCACACTCAAAATTGCTTAAATCACCTTTCTTTCCCATTCTGACATTCAGTTTGGAGTTCAGGAGATTGTCTTGACCAGGACCACACCCCTAAATGCATTGAAGCAACTGCCATGTGATTGGTTGATTAGATAATTGCATTAATGAGAAATTGAACAGGTGTTCCTAATAATCCTTTAGGTGAGTGTATATGTGTGTGTATTTTATATATTAATTACATTCAAAAATAGGAATTATATAAACATCTCAAACTAATTACATTAGGTAAACTGAATACTATATAAATTGGGGAAAATGCAGTAAAATACCATAAGAGATTATTTCCCAAAAGATGATCTCAGAAGTATAGAGTGTTGCAGTTTAGCTAAACAAAAGCTTAACATTAAATACAGGCCAGTGCTTCTGACTTGATGCCAATTAATGAGAGAACAGGCCACAGACCATTGCTATAGTCCTTATGTGTGTATTACATAACCATAATCATTCACACACTGGATGCATGTCTGTTCATCACCATAACAACCTTTTCAGTCCTCTTCCATTAATGATTATCTTATATGACTGGGTGGTTACTGAAATTCAAGGCCTAGTCAGTCTAATACACACTGATGTAGTAGTACTATATCTGTCCTTGCGTTGCTGTGTAAGAGAATCTCAACATGCTTATACCATGAGCTCAGACAGGAAAAGAGGACTATTGATGGATGTAGGATGGTGGAGCGATGACCCTCCTCTTTCTGACCCTAGCAAACCCTTTCACCACACATCTGACAGTCACTTGTTCTTTTACTCATTTGCGTGTAGTCAGAGTTAATTAACTGAATTAGCCGTCTGGGGTCCGACACTTAGAAAGGATGACCTAAGCCAATTTTCACCAGCCCATAATGTGTGTGAGCGTCCACATTTTATTTATTTTTTCATACTAAGCTTGTTCAATTAAAATTCATGCTCAATCAATGGCTGCATCCGAAATTGCATGCTCTCTTGAGTAGGTACTTATTTTGAATAAGTTTTTACTTCAAGACCACAAAAAAAGTATGTTCTATATAGTATGAATGTGTGTAGTATGAATGTAATCTGGATGTACTACATTCGCCTTGTTGTCATTATCATGTGACCTACCAGGGTCAGTTATGTACTTCACTGCCATTCATAAATCCTCTCTCGTGGCCTCATGGGATAGTAAAGTGTCCATCATAAGCACACTTCAGAATCCTGCCGGAAGAAGTAGGTCATCTGGGTACTTTTTTGCCTATACTCTTTTATGAGTACTGTGAATTTGGACATATTTCTTTTGTCACATACTCTTTTTCACCTACTATATAGTAGGGAAGTATGCGATTTCAGATGCAGCCAAAATTGACAGGTAACCTAAAACGTAGCAACATCTACATTATCTAGTTAAAAAAATTATAATTTAAAAGGACTAAATCAAACAGCCTACATTAGTTTACACAAACAATATCATCAGGTGACTTTTAAAGCATAGATATTTGACTTTTTAGAGTGAAGCTATTTTAGGGAGATAATCATTACTGTCCTGTTTATAATTAGGTTTTTATTTATGACACATAAAACCAACATGGCTGACAAAAGTAGTAAAGCACCAAATACCCCTAAAGCCTTTTTCTGATGCCTTTTTTTTGTTGTTTTAATTTACTTCCCACAATTAAAATACATCTGTCCACTCAATTGGACTCCACAGACATGATAAAGTGTAGATAATTCTTTTTTTAAATAAAATAGTCATTTTTTTCATTATGTGAAAATAGAGCCACAACACTATGGATTTATAATAAAGACACACAATATATGTGTGAATGTGTGTTATGTTATATGCATATATGCAAAATTGTCATTTACTTAAATGACTAATACAACCCTAAATTCATGGTGACGGCAGATGTGTAACATCTGGGTGGGAATCATTATATTCTTCTTCTGAAGTGAAAAGAAACATTTAACTTTCTTTTCCCGTAGTGATTTAATAATGCATGCATCAGGAGGATAAAGACCCATGCCTTATGTTCTCCATGCACACTTAAAGCCATTTCGGCAAACTCGCTACATGAACATATCAATTTAACACACGCTTTGCAACTATCCAACCCATTCCTGCGAGGCACTGCTGAGTGATAAACACAAATTAAATGTTATCTTCGTCAAGAGGCGACCCCAGAGAGCCTCTAAAAATCACATTCAGCAGTTGCGACGGTTGCGGCTCATTGCAATAATGATGTGTATTATCGTTTAGGTTTACAGTGTCATAACCGCTGCTCAGCACTCCTGCGCACAATGAGAAACAGCCTAACATGCCGACGCCGTGATTCTATATTAATGCGCTACAGCACGCGCTGGACATAAAACATGGACATAATATAACCGTAAACATTCGGGTCACAAATGAAATATTACCACACTGTTTATATAGCTTAATAGTCCACCGCCCAGCATCTCTCCATCTCCAAAATAGCTACGGTTCGCTTCCATACATCCCTTCTTCTATGGCAATATCATATACATGAATGCGCTCGCGCAGCAAACCTACATTATGTACGACTAGTTTCGCGGATAAAAGCCTTAGAGAAGCACTTCCCTTTCTTTGAGCACATAACTTACTTTTCACAACGGCGAGGATACAGAAGAGCGTCCACAGAGCCATCATCTCAGCGAGGACGGGGAAGCATCTGCCGCGTGTGAACTGCTCTTTCCCGTGGGCGCGTGTGGTCGTGCGTATCGGAGCGTGACTTTGTCGAGGTGGACACGCGCGCGATGGTTAAATAATTTTTTTCTTTCTTCTCGACGTTATTCGGTACCTGGCATCGTTACGTCAGCGGCTCTGGGTTACTGAACGCGTAGTTTCCCACCCGCGAGTGTGAGGGAATGGTTTTATGATCAGCCAGGTAAGGTGAAGGACTAGTCGCGGTGCGCGAGAGAAGATGTGACGAGATGACAGAAACAGCGAAGCGAAGGGGAGGGGAGGGGCGGGGGAGGCTGGCATACCTCAGATTCCCCATCACTACATCCGGTTACATAGAATGTTTTTTTTTTTTTCATAGGACACATACAATTTCCTTTACAAGGTCATTTGACCCACCTGAAGATTCGCAGTCCATTTCAGAGGGGGCTTTACTTTTCAGGGACATCACATTCAGTGAACATATTCGAAAAACTGTCTGTCTAGGAAATATGACTTCAAAAGTAATCAAAAATATTTGAGATTACAATTAAAATTTCCACAATTTGTGAAAAGTGTTTTTACATCTTTCCAGGTCTACTTCCATCATGTGGTCATCATAAAGTGGTTGAGAATTGCAAGCAATTTTGTTGTGCAAATGAATGCAGAGGTGAGTCTATTATGTGAGAGTCGTAAATTACTATATAGTTAGATTTTTGTGTGTGTGATTGTAAAACATATTTTACACGTTAAACGTGTTTACATGCTAAGGTTCTTTATTGCCATCTTCCATTAAGAACCTTAAACATCAATGGAACCTTTCCATTGCACGAAGGTTCTTTATAGTTTTTCAGATTATTAGATGATTATAACCAAACAGGAATATTATAGAATGTTTGATGTTGCTTGATCTTTATATAATCCATTCAGAATTTAAGTAACAATTTCGTTATTCATGATTTTACCAGTTCAATGTGAAGTCGACCTTTTAGGCACTTGATTTACTGATGTATAAGTTGTATTGGATATGTAGCCTATGAAGTAATTGAAATGAATGTGATTACATCATGCATACATCATGGGGAATTTTTTTTGTCATAATTGTGCAGCACTATTATTTACCTTTAAATATCACATACACATTTAGCTCCCAACAGCTGTTGTAAGGCAGCATCACCCTACTCCAACAGCTGGGAGTAAAGCTCGTTCTGTATGGAGACTTGCGCTTCATTTGTTTTGCCCCAGGGGAGCGGGTGGCTGGGTGTGAGATTTTCAAGGAGAAGGGTATCGTCTCTCCACCAGTCAGCATCGGTAACATCACCATATGACTGAGTACTGTCCCCACATCACAACCGCTCTTGTCTGTGTGTCAGTCACTTCTGGCCTTTCAACTAGTGGTTCTGCAGTTGCTCTGTGTCAAAACTCAGTGCTCAGCGTTCCAGAAATAACGTTGCTTCCGGGGAGATGATGGGGTCTCTAAGCTCTCCCTGTCTCCTAGTTCGCTCTCTCTGTGTCTCATGCACTCACACTGTTTATGGCTCTCTCTGTCTTCCATTACACATACGCTTACACCCTTTAACCAAAATGTCTATTTCTGCATGTTCTCTGGGGGGGATCCCTATAGATGACCTCTGCTTTAAATCCCTAAAGACACTAGTGGGAGGAGAAAGGACGGAAGGATGTGGAAACATTACAAGAAATGGGAATGAGAAGAGAGAATGGATAATAGAGAGAAAGAGAAGAAAGAGAAAGCAGGGAAGTGGAATTAATGTGCAGGAAAGCAAAAGCTTGGTCACTGGTGACTCACTGGTTGACTGTTACGTAGGTATTCATGTCCTATTCACACCATAGTGTACAGCTATGCTCTTTATGAGCAGTGAGTCACACAGAGCTGAGGATACCTCAAGGTTCCTGGCATATAATGTCTTCCATATCCTGACTTACTACAGAGTGTGTGAGGAAAATATTGTAAATGGAGAGATGAAAGGAAGCAAATGTAAAAAAAAAAAAAATAATAAAAAGACATGCACATGCTTCACTAAACCACAACAATAATATATTTGTCATTATCATAAGGTCCTGTGCTTGATACATTGGGCCACAAGCATCTTTCAACGTGTTCGATCTGTGGCTTCATGATATAATTGTATATTTATATAATGTATTATTCCTAAATATATTTGAATGTTTATTATTAAATTATATATACTCACCTAAAGGATTATTAGGAACACCATACTAATACTGTGTTTGACCCCCTACACTGTTTTCACAGCCTTTGTCATTCCACTCAAAATTGAATGCAGGTGCATCCTTGATATGTTTCTACAACTTGATTGGAGTCCACCTGTGGTAAATTCAGTTGATTGGACATGATTTGGAAAGGCACACACCTGTCTATATAAGGTCACACAGTTAACAGTGCAAGTCAGAGCACAAACCAAGCCATGAAGTTCAAGAAATTGTCTGCAGACCTCAGAGACAGGATTGTATCGAGGCACAGGTCTGGGGAAGGTCCCAATGAGCACAGTGGCCTCCATCATGCGTAAAAGTTTGGAACCACCAGGACTGGCTGCCCGACCAAACTGAGCAATCGGGGGAGAAGGGCCTTACTCAGGGAGGTGACCAAGAACCCGATGGTCACTCTGAGGGAGCTCCAAAATTTCTCTGTGGAGAGAGGAGGACATTACAGAAGAATAACCATCTCTGCAGCACTCCACCAATCAGGCCTGTATGGTAGAGTGGCCAGAAGGCACATGACAGCCCGCCTGGAGTTTGCCAAAAGGCACCTGAAGGACTCAGACCATGAGAAACTAAATTCTCTAGTCTGATGAAACAAAGATTGAACTCTTTTGCCTGAATGGCAAGCGTCATTGTTACACACCAGAAGCAGCGGAACAAACAGCACGGAACAAACACCAGGGACAGCCTGAAACGATCTGACAACAAGTGCAGGTGAGAGACACGTATATGAAGGCTGGTTAATGAGTGCAGCAGGTGGAAACGATGAGCTCCTTACCCCTGACCACGCCTCCAACACAACCGCACATAACACAGAGCCTTTGTCATTCCACTCAAAATTGAATGCAGGTGCATCCTTGATATGTTTCTACAACTTGATTGGAGTCCACCTGTGGTAAATTCAGTTGATTGGACATGATTTGGAAAGGCACACACCTGTCTATATAAGGTCACACAGTTAACAGTGCAAGTCAGAGCACAAACCAAGCCATGAAGTTCAAGAAATTGTCTGCAGACCTCAGAGACAGGATTGTATCGAGGCACAGGTCTGGGGAAGGTCCCAATGAGCACAGTGGCCTCCATCATGCGTAAAAGTTTGGAACCACCAGGACTGGCTGCCCGACCAAACTGAGCAATCGGGGGAGAAGGGCCTTACTCAGGGAGGTGACCAAGAACCCGATGGTCACTCTGAGGGAGCTCCAAAATTTCTCTGTGGAGAGAGGAGGACATTACAGAAGAACAACCATCTCTGCAGCACTCCACCAATCAGGCCTGTATGGTAGAGTGGCCAGAAGGCACATGACAGCCCGCCTGGAGTTTGCCAAAAGGCACCTGAAGGACTCAGACCATGAGAAACAAAATTCTCTAGTCTGATGAAACAAAGATTGAACTCTTTTGCCTGAATGGCAAGCGTCATTGTTACAATCGGTGAAAGATAGACAGGAGGATCCAATAACGAATGCAAATAACTCTTTATTCAGAATAATATAAGCGACAGATCGCTAAAAATAATAATGGAAGCAGGAAGCCACGGCAACTGGTCAGGCCAATCCCAAGTGACAAGACAGACAGTCCACAGAGAATAAGGCAGATGCAGGCAGATGAATCCAGGCTGGGCTGTGACGCAGGGACGCAGCGGGCACACACAGACACCGAGGAAGTCCAGGAACCGGAACGGCGAACACACCAGAAGCAGAGGAACAAACAGCACGGAACAAACACCAGGGACAGCCTGAAACGATCTGACAACAAGTGCAGGTGAGAGACACGTATATGAAGGCTGGTTAATGAGTGCAGCAGGTGGAAACGATGAGCTCCTTACCCCTGACCACGCCTCCAACACAACCGCACATAACACAGAGAGAAAAGAGACGATGAACTGATGAACCGTGACAGTCATGTCTGGAGGAAACCAAAGGTGCTTCAACAAAGTATTGAGCAAAAGCTGTGAATACTTATGTACATGTGATTTTTTTCACTTCTTTCATGTTGTCATTATGGGGTACTGTTTGTAGAATTGAGGAAAAAAATATGAATTTAATAAATTTTGGAATAAGGCTGTAACATAACAAAATGTGGAAAAAGTGAAGCGCTGTGAATACTTTCCTGATGCACTGTATATTTTCTACCGGGTGTTCAAAATACGTAGTTTTGTGTTTTATATTGTGTATATCTCCGGCTAACCGGCTAACTTATGTTATTACTGTCTTACGGAAATACTTCTGCTAATCAGCTGTTTGCCACTATTACCTAAAACTGTGTTTATTAATGCAGATTGTCTGTTGTTCTTACTTTGAGTAAATATAAAGGATGGAGCAAGATTTGTTTTGCAAACTTGAATGTTACATCAGTCATTCACGTTAGTGCTCGGCTAACGTATTTGATACACACACACAAAAATTTGGGGGGTGGTTAAGGTGCTATATAGCACCACTGCCATACAAAGAATCTGAAATAAATTTCTTTCCCCAAGAAATTTAGTTGGGGAAAGGATTAAAAAATGACAATAAAATACAGTGTATTTCCTGAAGATAACGTGGTTCTCAACATTTTGCCCCCACACAAAGTTTTTTTGACCCCAGAAAAGCATAAAAGTGACTTAAAACAGCTTTTGCCATTATAGTAAATTCCCATTCATAGAAAACATATGAGAGTGATCTCATCTAAAACAGATCTAAAATCTAAGGAGGAGAATGGGGTGGTTATATGGTTCTACATAGCACCATTTGACAAAGGTGCTGTATAGCACCTTTAAAGATAGGTGCTATATAGCACCTAAAGTGGTTCCCCTATGACTACAAACCAATGAACCACCTTTAGTGCTATTTAGCACCATCTTTGTTTAGAGTGTATATGTTATATGTTAAACTAAGCTAAAATAACTGTTTTCTCAACTAAAGCTTAACATATAAAACAGTAGCAGCGGTGGCCAGATTTTAAATAACTTACCAAACAGCAAACAATTCCAGCAGTAAAGCTTTAGCTTCTTGATTGATGCTGTCATCCAGTTGTATCGCTTATTGCTGTGGTTGAAATTAACAGCTTTGGCTTTCTGCTCAAAATTAAGCTCTGGTGTAGGTCTTCCTTTTCTGATCTCATCTTGCTCTGACCAAAGAGACTTGAACACACATGATGTCGTAAACACGACTTCTCACCTCGTAAATACTAACATCCCAGGAGGACTTGAACTGTTCTAATTTTACGTTATCTTACTGAGCGTTCCTAGGCGAAATTTTTAATATTAACATGAGCGGAGCGGAATAAAGAACGTGATCAGCAGAATTAAATTCACAAAGGTAAGCACGTGCTGATTTGTTTACGGTTTGTGTATCTGCAGCCTGCAGTGTCGGTTTCCCTTTTGAATGATGAATATAAACGAATATATATGCAGAAATAGACAGTTGTCTCATTCACACGCAGACGCGGCCGACAACAACGCCGGCTTTCATCACTGCTAGTTCTTTGACATCGGGTTTGTGTCCTGGCCTTTAGGCGGAAAAATCCTAATATGGAGTAAAACGGCCGTCTATACAACACAACATAAACTGAATCGGCAGATTTGAAGGGTTTATTTCCTCAAAAAGATTTAGATGTTTATTGTCAAATTATAAATTACTAAAATAACATTAGAACTGATGACTTTTAATTTAAAAAGTTTTTAAACTATTACTTAAAAGTTTGTAAATATTATTTTTTCAATAGTTAAGGCCCTCTCTGAGGGCCTAGAGGGCCCTGATAGTTCCCCCCTGGTGTGTACAATGGATGAGCTTTAGGAAGCCTCTGGACGGAGCTGGAGTTCAGTTATTGTAATGGGCGTTTAGCTTCCGAAACATGCGCTGTAAGCTGTACACCTATCACAACAGACTGGGCCATCTGGCCAATCAGAGCCGAGTAGGTCGTGGAAAGGCGGGGTTTAGAGACACTGATTCACCCAACAAGTCATTTGAGAATCATTGAAAAATGTGATGATGTGCAATTATTATGAGAAAATGTTAGGGTTACTATGTTTGTAGGAGACCTCCAAAACAAAATTAGGAGCCTTTAAAATAGTATAATGAACAATAATAAAAATGTATATATATATATATATATATATATATATATATATATATATATATATATATATATATATATATATATATATATATATATATATATAATATTATTATGTAATATTGTTTTTAAATGCTTCACATGTTTAGAGATGATTAGCTTTTTTTAATCACCTTTCTCTGTTTCTCTGCTGAACCACATTCATTTTTCAACCTGCTTTTCACCATCACCTTGTTCATCACCTTCAACTACAATCTTTCCTGCTGTTATTTTTGTTCTTCTCTTAAACTTCCGCCTCTCCTCCATGTCTTCCTCTATGGCTTCCCTCACAGCCTTCCACTCCTTCCCTCCGTTGTTCTCTGTCTTTCCTTCTGATGTCATATTCTATGTGCTCTCTCTCTTTCTCTCTCCCACACACACACACACGCACACACTTTCGTATACTTTCCGCCTCCCTCTCTCTATCTCTGCAGAGCTGAGCTGACAGGGAAACTTCAGTGCTGCAAGTGCTCAGAGACTCTTCTTTAATTATTTACACACTGGGACCCCCCCGAGTGCTTATCTCACCCCTCCCTCCCCCTTACCCCACCCTCTCTCCTTCCTTCTCTGTCTCCTGCCATTTGCTGCTGGCATACTTTCTCTAACTTTTGTAATTTTGACACACTGACTGACTTCAGCTGTTGTGAAGAATGCTATTTTGCCAGGACTAGGGTTTCCTACCTGTTCTAAATGCAATGTGAAGGAATAATAATATAATCTATTAGGAAATTTAAAAAAAAGACATTTTCTTTGGGAAAAGAGGTGGGCGAGAATGAATACATGCACACACGCAAACACAATATATAATGCTCAGTTAGAGTTATAATTATGAAGCTTGAAATAGCAAGAAACAAGGCTGACAGAAAGTAAAGCATGATGGGTCAGCGATGATGGGTCTTTCAGAGCAGATGATTGTGTACATTTACAATTATTTATTTGATAGATGCTTTCCTCAAAATGGACTTACTGTATGTACAATGCATTCAAGGTTTATATTTTAGTTAGTATGCATGATCCCTGGGAAAGGACATTGTTAGCACCATGCTCTGCCAGTTAAGCAATTAAAAAAATAAAAAAATCAAATTTCTTATTTGCTTATGCATTACTCTTATTATTTAATTTACTGTATTTTTTTCTCTTGATTTTTGAGAGCAAGAGTTTAAACTGTAAACAGTGTAAAATGATTTCCAATGATGTACACTACCAGACAAAAGTTTGGGGTCGGTAAGACTTTTTAAAAAATGAAAGAAGTCTCATATGCTCGGCTCGACAAGGCTGAATTTATCTTATCAAAAAGGCAGCAAAAATAGTAATATTGTGAAATATTATTACATTTAAAATAACTGTTTTATATTGTAATGTATTTTAAAATGTAATTTATTCCTGTGGTGAATTTCCAGCATCATTACTCCAGTCTTCAGTGTCACATCATCCTTCAGTAATCATACCAGTATGCTGATTTGGTGCTCAAGAAAGTGCTCTGATTATTTGGTGCTCTGACTATTAAGTAGATAACAGTTGTGCTGCTTAATATTTTTTGGAAAGTATGATAGGCCTAATTTTTTTCAGGAATCTTTGATGAATGGAAAATTCAAAACAACAGCATTTATTTGATATAGAATTTTATAACAATATAAAATTCTTTACTTTATATTTTGATTAAAAAAAAAAAAAAAATTTGATCTTTGCTAAATAAAAGTATTAATTTCTAAAATAAAGAAAACTTACTGAAGTATATACTTCTTATATTTGGCTTTAGCACAGTAGATCTGTTTTGGTTCTGATATGTTAATTTTTTTGCAGGAACTTTAATGTGAATAGAGTGTGAATGTGAAAGAGTCAGAAAGATTAAACAAAATCAGCATTATCTGCTTTATTTCAGGCTTTGCACAGTCTTACATTGTACAAAGGCAAAATCTTCAGAGAATGTGTTTTTTCCCCCCCCGTCTCATTTCTTTCATCTAAATAAAAACAATAATTACTTCAAATTTAGCATCCTTAAAGATTAAACTGGAACCTGTTACCTTTAAACAAAAAGGCGTACATTTAAACGTAACTTCCCATCACCAAAAGAGTGATGTCACATTCGGTACGCCATGAATCCAAGCATGACTGAGTGGTCAGTAAATCCGTTCAACATCCCACTATTCCCAAACTCAAACCAAATCAATAGAAAGTTTTATCACTGACAGACAAGAACATTAGCCAATCAACGGCAATGACTCATTTATCTGATGAACGAGCCAGCTTCAATTTGCTGTATTGATCCGAGCTAACGATCTAACCTCAGCTATCCAGGAACTGCCAATGTGAGGTGAAATGTTTTTCTCAGAGGATACAATAATATGAGAAGTAAACCATTAATTCTAAACTAAATCTATACTATGGATATCAATATCAACTGTTCCAATTCTGCCAATTTAAATGCACAGTTGTTCTTGCAGTAAAATTTGTGTCTCACCAAGGGAAGTAACAAAATTGGCATCAGTTGCATGAGTGAATTTAAGTTTGGCGCCAGCAGGGGGAGTTCAGGAGCGCCTTACCCCTTCAGGCACGTAATTAGATCAGTAGCATGATAGGAAGTGAATTTATGAGGCTGCAATTCCAGCGTACTCAAACAAGGGATGAGGAAATAACAAAACAAAAGTCAACAACAGATACACATTACTGTGGCGTTTAAACCGCAGTTTTTGTGAAACATATTTCCTCCCTTGGTTTTTTCTGGAGTCCTATAAAACCCTGGTTTCAAAGGGGGCAAAAATTCCCACTTGTTTAGTTAATCCTTTCCATGCACACATATACATACATACAATAAGACAGAGTTAAGCTGTGCTTTGTGATTGGCAGGCACCACGGTATTAAATTCATGTCTTTGCACCAGAGAACGCTGTGTATATGTATATGTTCAGCATGTGTGTCTGTGTGTATGTTCAGTGTGTGCGTGGTACAGGATGCTGTAGGGTCATGTGTTCTGCCCCGGTGAAAGGTAGGCGCTGGGTACAGTAGTGGTGCACCACTTCTGGGATGCTTGGGAACACACAGCTGCTCTTTTCCAGTGTGTAGCCGCATTCTTTAGTCTGCGCTACAATGATGTGCACACATCCTTGACTTGTCCTGTAAAGAGAGGGAAATAAGGATCTTATATAATCTACATCAGCTTTTCAGGACTGCTAACTCATTTCTTGTTCTCTTGATATCAAACATACACAAGCATGCACTTACTTGAGGGCGATGGAGTATTTGCTGGTAGCCGATTCGCTGTCTCGGACCAGGAAGCTGGCCTCCCTGCAGTGCTGCAGCTGAGCCTCCGCCTCCTGACGACTCACACTGCCATGATACCAGCTGAAGAGAGAGAGAGAGAGAGAGAGAGAGAGAGAGAAAAGAGAAAAGAAAAGAGGAGGAGATTCTTATTTCTACATTGCATGATTATGTAACATAAGCAGTACTTTGAAAACAGATTAGATAAAATATAGAACATATAAGAAGAGAATTAGGAGGGATTGAGAAAGAGGACAGACAACTGTACAAATGGATAGATCTGCCAAATCCATATTTTTGTCCATACAATGAAAGTCAATGGGATCCAGTGTTTCTGTGGACCCCACTGCTTTCACTGAAAGGACAAAACCATTTTTGTCCACAGAAAAAGAAAGTAATATATGTTTGAAACGACATGAGGGTGAATAATATGATTTTTCACTTTTGGATATGGGAGGCTGTGCTATATTATAAATAAACAACAACAAACATAATAAAACAATAATAAAACAATAAAAAGTATATAATAAATAAATATTAATACACTTGTATACTTATTGATATTTGTTTAATTAAAATTTTAAATTTGCTCACTTATTGTTTTCCACTATATACACTCACCTAAAGGATTATTAGGAACACCATACTAATACTGTGTTTGACCCCCTTTCGCCTTCAGAACTGCCTTAATTCTACGTGGCATTGGTTCAACAAGGTGCTGAAAGCATTCTTTAGAAATGTTGGCCCATATTGATAGGATAGCATCTTGCAGTTGATGGAGATTTGTGGGATGCACATCCAGGGCACGAAGCTTCCGTTCCACCACATCCCAAAGATGCTCTATTGGGTTGAGATCTGGTGACTGTGGGGGCCATTTTAGTACAGTGAACTCATTGTCATGCTCAAGAAACCGATTTGAAATGATTTGAGCTTTGTGACATGGTGCATTATCCTGCTGGAAGTAGCCATCAGAGGATGGGTACATGGTGGTCATAAAGGGATGGACATGGTCAGAAACAATGCTCAGGTAGGCCGTGGCATTTAAACGATGCCCAATTGGCACTAAGGGGCCTAAAGTGTGCCAAGAAAACATCCCCCACACCATTACACCACCACCACCAGCCTGCACAGTGGTAACAAGGCATGATGGATCCATGTTCTCATTCTGTTTACGCCAAATTCTGACTCTACCATCTGAATGTCTCAACAGAAATCGAGACTCATCAGACCAGGCAACATTTTTTCAGTCTTCAACTGTCCAATTTTGGTGAGCTTGTGCAAATTGTAGCCTCTTTTTCCTATTTGTAGTGGAGATGAGTGGTACCCGGTGGGGTCTTCTGCTGTTGTAGCCCATCCGCCTCAAGGTTGTGCGTGTTGTGGCTTCACAAATGCTTTGCTGCATACCTCGGTTGTAACGAGTGGTTATTTCAGTCAAAGTTGCTCTTCTATCAGCTTGAATCAGTCGGCCCTTTCTCCTCTGACCTCTAGCATCAACAAGGCATTTTCGCCCACAGGACTGCCGCATACTGGATGTTTTTCCCTTTTCACACCATTCTTTGTAAACTCTAGAAATGGTTGTGCGTGAAAATCCCAGTAACTGAGCAGATTGTGAAATACTCAGACCGGCCCGCCTGGCACCAACAACCATGCCACGCTCAAAATTGCTTAAATCACCTTTCTTTCCCATTCTGACATTCAGTTTGGAGTTCAGGAGATTGTCTTGACCAGGACCACACCCCTAAATGCATTGAAGCAACTGCCATGTGATTGGTTGATTAGATAATTGCATTAATGAGAAATTGAAAAGGTGTTCCTAATAATCCTTTAGGTGAGTGTATATGCATATATGCAAAAATTTTCATTACAACAAATATAAATATTAAAATGTATATAAAATATTAAAAAATATACTACTATATGGAAAAAAAATAAAGGGCACAAACTTGTGCAAATTCATGAATTGTTGACATTATTCTTGAAGAGTATTCTCTGACACAACTAATATGAATTTGGCCTCTATTATAACTGCTAACATACACAGCTACAGGGATCAGGTGTTTCACGTCATAACTGTTAATATATTGCATATTTTAGTACATATATTCCCATTACTATTTTAATCCAACCATTTCATTCTTGAGTTTTTAAACAAAGCTTCAATCTGCATAAAATAACCACATTCACATATTGGTAGTAGTGTCTAAAACATGTTTCTAAGACACAAACACACACCTCTGTTTTTCCAAGGGCAGGGTGGGATCAACTATTGGTGTCTCACTGTCTGGGGTGGTGCTGGGAGACGATGGGGAAGTCGGGGAGGGGGGATTTGGTCGAAGAGATTTGGGTGTCCAGCTCTTATGTCTCAGGGTGTGCTGTTTTATAGTAGGAGAACCTGATTCTTCCTTCGACATGCGCTCCACTCCATCAAACTGAGCTGTACACATAATGAAACATATCAATTGCCACAGATTTTATAATGGCATCTTGCAATAATGGCCTCCCCTGTTATCCCAAATGTTTGGAACATCTGCTGCATAATAAGCACCCCAATAACATGTCATTAAAACTAAATGAGTTTTTCCTTATCATACTGTGTAATGCTAATGCTAAATAAAAAAATATGCTACTAATATGAATGTGAGAGATGTTACCTGACAGTGCTCTAACAATCTGCTCCTTCTTCCACTCCCATGGCAGCTCATACTCTGCCGGTGGTCTGGAGTCAGACTCAGGTCGGGTCAAGGGAATTCCCTCCAGAACCTCTTCATATGGGACATCATAGATCTGAGGGGGTCCAGACCCCTCACTCTCTCCTCCATTCAACACTACACACACTTTCAGCAGGTCCTTCGAGCCTCGTCGGCGAATCTCTGCGTAAGGGCACAAATTTATAAAATTTCAGAATTGTTTCCACAAAATAATTTATTGTATTATAACAGCTATTTTTAGGCTATAATTATGGTACAGTCACATTAATGCTTCCAGCTTACACAGAAGTCCCCTTCTAATCAAGCGGCTTCCTGCTGGTCAACAATTCTGTGTGGGCAAATCGCATTGATTGGGGGGCTCTGTGGCGCACCCTTTTATATGGTTGTATTTGAGGGGCTCTGTAGCACACCCGTTTCCACCTACAGTAACCAAACTTCATACACTTATAGATTTCATCAGTCCAAACAACTTTCGCACTCACAGTCATATGCCAGCCCAACAGGAAGTCAGCTATTATTGGTTGTTTGAAAATGCATGCTCTGGAATTTGATATACTCCTCCCAGGGGACTCATCCCATCGCCATCAAACTTGGTCAGCATGAAGCCAAGACTTGAGGATGCTAAATTGCAAGCAGATTTTTGGTAACTCAAAGGGCTTGGTCGTACCTTTAATCTCAAATTTATCAAGCTTCCACATATTCTCATATTTACAAACTGTTGAAATGAATATAGCAGATTCTGTTATGGAATTTGCATCTGTGTGCAGGTGTCCACTGCCCACTTTTTTCCAAATTTATTATTAAGAAAGAATTAATTAAATGCACTCAGTTTCACTTTATAGTGGAAAAGGATTACCTTATTTGTCCCTAGAAATCACAACCTAATGTGCATATCCAGATGCTTCATTTACAAACACATAGTCTGCACTAAAGATGCAGAACAAGCTGTCAAAATTAAATAGTTCTCTCTCTTTCTCTATGTCTCGCCTTTTTATCAAATTTGTTAAATATTGCAATAATTATTGTTAAATAATTATTTAAAATAATAACTTCAAAAAAGTTACACATGTAATATGTAATATAATTAAAAATAATTTCAGTAATGGCACTATTCACTTTCAGTTCAGTTCAATTCAATTTCAATTCAATTCAATTCAATTCAATTCAATTCAATTCAATTCAATTCAATTCAATTCAATTCAATTCAATTCAATTCAATTTCACTTTATTGTTGGAATTTCTTCCAAAAATTGTCTTGCCTCTCACAGTGTTTACTGTCTCACATTAATTCACATCACTACACATCCACATCAAATAATAAGACACTAAAACAGACACAACTTGAAAAAAATAAATAATAATAATACACATCCAGCTGCAGTGCTAACAAATCACTATATTACTATTAAAAGAGCATCTAGGTAGAAGCTTAGTCTATGAAGCAATTAATTATTTTGAGATCACTTTAAATGTGAGTGAAACCACAGGAAATTATGACCAAGTCAAACTTAAACTTGTACCAACAAATACCATGTCAAATTATAACTCCGTGCTCCTCCAAGTAAACTAAATGATGCGGTAAACATTTTGCTTCTTTAAAAGAGTATACTTTATTGGAGCAACAGGCAGCAGAACCAAAAACAGGGTTTAGTATTCGAAAAACAATTATGATGATGCACTTACAATGGAAGTGAACAAGGTCGATATAAAATAAGAAATGTGCAGCTAAACATTTTATGAAAGAACTCACATTATATTTTTCTGCTAAAGCTGTAAAGTTTTTCTTTATACACAGTCTGCTTTACCTCTCATTAGTTTTTGTAATCATTTGCCTTACCTATTTGGTTCTAAGTTAAGATGTTACACTAAGACTGAATATTAAAATATGTTTTTAACTTTTAAATAATTCAGATACACACACAATAGGAAAACTTGCACATATAATAGGAAAATAAAAAAAATTAACCGTATTTCGCAACACAAGCATAACTGATCAAATATAGAAACCCATCTTGTGTAAGCCTTTATAAACTGATAAAATATAGCATTTTCTATCATTCTCAAATATAACTGTATCATACTGCATTTTCAGTTAGTCTAAATGAATTTTTGTAAATTTGTCTACTTATGCACTTATTCATTTCTTAAGATTTAAAGTTCAACATCAACAAAACTGCCTGGAGCTCCATCGTTCTTCCCTCAATCTCTGTTTCTTTGCTGTCACTTTGTGTCTGGCCTATTGTGTGAGAAAACAATGGTCATACCAGGGGAAAGTCAGACTGAGTCTATGATTGGCTGGCTTAGCAGGCCACTTCCTGAGTTCTGGGAAGTGATTGGGGGGAGTGGGGAGTGTTGGGGGGTCTTTCTCACATAGCTAGGCATACTGGGGGGACGGCAGGGGTCAACTTCCTGTCCATAGAATGGGGCAAAGGAAACACAGACAGGAAACAGGAAGCAGAAAGAGGAAACTGCACCCATTGTCCCAGCACAACACTGTCACCGTGGAAACCACCAACGAAGGGAGAGAGAGGGAGCTGTGATTTTTCATACTCTTAAAATCCCTGAAAATCTGCTTATTACACTGAATAAATGATTAAAAGAAAGAGAAATAAAGGAGAAAAGAGGAAAATAAATGAGTGCTATACCTGTAATAATGAGCTGGGCATCATAAGGTTCCATGTAGCCATCATTCTCTCCTTCTCTTTCAGCCTCTCTCTGTTCCCTTGTTTTCTCTGCATCAAATGGGTCAGCATAATCCTCCAGGATGATCTGTTAAGAGTGAGAAGAGAAGAAGAATAGAAAGCGATATCAGTGATTTGTGTTAAGGCCTATAATAGAACACAGTTAACAGGGAACAGTCGCAGAACTTTGGCTAATGTTCTGGCAAGGTTCTCTCAATGTTATGAACAAATGTTCTTCCAGGAATGTTAATAGAACATTCATTAAAAATTATCTGGTCTAATGTTCATCATGTACATTGTTCATGGAGCGTTATTTTTCCCTGAAATGTTTTAGTTGGACATTCATTTGTTCAGAATGTTCAGAGAACATTAAACATTTTTGTTACCATAATGTTTAAAGAACGATAAAAAAAATGTTTCCCTAATGTTCGCATAACCAAGAAAAAACGTTTTTAAAACATTTAAAAAAACTGGATATTTTGAAAGTTCAGAGGACATTCAGATGTAATGTTTTCATAACTTATTGGAACGTTAGCAAAACATTCTTAGAACATATTTTTGTTAGCTAGGAATAAACACCCTCATAAGGTAAGTGTGAACAATATTCTGTTCAATAAAAGTTTACCATTTGTGGCATAATGCAGATTATCACAACACTCACAAAATAGATGGTTCATTAAAGGTTCTTTACATGTAACAGTTGGCTAGAACTGTATCGTCCTGTATTGTTTTGTTTTTTTTAAATCTGTAACTGTCGAAGCCACCTCATTACTGATTTTCTACACAGACTGTCAACACACTCTCGACAGGTAAATGATTTCTTTCTTAAAATGTCTATAAATTTTAACTTTAAATATTGTAACTGGTTTCCAATCATCTTTTTCCATCGTCTTTTTCTCTTTTTAGTTTAACGGAGCATGTAAGTGTGAGCAACTACTTCAGTTCTTTCGTGTATTTTCAGATGCTGTCACGGACCATAACCTCATCATCTGCAGAGAGAAAACTGCAACTCAAAATACACATAATGAAGGACGTAAAGACATCATGGAGGATTGTGAAGATATTTCACTGGAACTTGGTCTTCATTGCATCTATATCATGTTCAATGTCAATTGCTATTTATTAATGTATTCACAACTGTTGGTAGAGCATTGTCATTTTTGCTACAATTTGCCATGTCAATAAAAAATAAATGTACCTAACTGCTGTTTCTTTATGTTTCTTTATGTAACATGCTGTTTCTTTATGTAAAATAGAGGCAACAAAGATAGAAGACTAAAGAAAACAATATTCATATATAAAAATAATATTAATAATACTAACATTAATAATATGAAGATACTACTAATATTAATGAAAATGTACTATTATTAAAAAAGTTATTTATATCACCATTAAGGTCCTATATAACACTTTCAAAGCATGATTATTTATGGAACCTTATAAAAAAAACTTTTTTCTTAAGATTGAAGAAAACAGACTGTCTCTTCTTTTTCTTAAAAAAAAAACTGAAATCAACGGCGAGGCACTTACAATTCAAGTAAATGGGGCCAATTTTTGGATGATTTAAGAGCAGAAATATTAAGCTTAAAATATATTGAGGCACTTACATTTATTCTGTTAAAACTGTTAAAGCTGTAAAGTTGTTTTCTTCATTTTATGATCATTTTAGTGTTTATTACATTGGCATGGTAATGAACTTGGATACTGGATACAAATAAACAGAATTAGGTTAGCTGTTAGCTGTTAGGTTAAATGATGTTAGCATGCTTATTGTTTATGTCATAATACTTTACTATTGAAACAGTGAGTATTAAAGATTTGAATATTTTTTTTCTTTTAAATTTCTATTCAACCTGTAATAGTCATATTATGTCAATATATTCACTGGAGCTTCTTCAAAGATCTACTTCAGAAATAGTGCAAACTCAGCTAAAAGGGGCATTTAGTCAAAACCTAGAGTTAAGTTACATCTTATTGGGTGGAATTATTTGTTACATATTGTAGTTAAAGAATCAGTATTTCTTTAGCTGAAGAGCTTAAGCTCATTCTCTGGCCCATCTTTACCCTTTCTTTCTTTGATTCTCCATCTGGATGTTGTGTGTGTCTGTGTGTGTGTGTGTGTGTGTGTGTGTGTGTGTGTGTGTGTGTGTGTGTGTGTGTGTGACCTCATGAGATTCTGATTTCTGTGCTATTATGTTCAAAGTGTAGCTGGAGGGGATGTCCGTAAATGGTATAGGATACAGCCTATGTATCAGGTGACATAATTCTTCAAACACTGCCTTCACCAGGGACTGGAAGAATGGGATAGAGCCATTGTGTTATGTATGCATTGTATTCTTTGCGTATTTGTGAGCAAGGGTGTGTGTGTGTATGCGAGCACAAAAGTGTGTTTCCCACAATGACAGAGTGAAGAGTGTGTGCATGGCTAGGAAAAGAGACAGGAAGAGAGGAAAGGGCTCTCATTGTGTTTGTTGCTTTTCAGCTCCACTGTGTCTGCTTATAATACAGTTCAATGAAAAGAGAATATAGTAAGAAAAAAGAGAGATTTGAGGAGGGAGGAAAGAAAGATACGAAAGAGAGAAGAGGGGGCTGAGGGAGGGGAGAAGAAGATATTGCTTAAACAAAGAGCTGGAAGAGAGATATTGATCTCAATTTTCAAAACAAAGACATTTGTTTGGTTCTCACAGCCCAACAGGGTGACTGGGAAAATTGGAGTATGTCATGTATTAAAAAGAACTCCTGAAAAAAGCATCCGTCTCTGAGGCCTGCTTTATCACTCAGATCAGGGCTATTCTTCCTTTATTCCAGCTGAAAAACCCACCCTAAACCAGCCTAAGAGGCTGGTCTCTTTTGGTTTAAACAGGTCTTAAGGTATTTCAGCTGGCCAGCAAGTAGACCAGCAGAACAGTGCCCAAACCTCACCGCAAAAAATAAAGTAAACATAAATAATTAGCCTAATAATAATTAAAAAAAAAAAAAGTTTTTTTCCCCAAAGATAAATTTACTAAATTTTCAGAAAACTGTTGTCTGTCTACAAAAAAAAAAATACATGATATAATAATAATTATTTATATATTATCATTATTATTTATTGTTAGTTCACACTGTGGTGTTGCTTCATTTTCAAACTTACCGTTTCTGTTCTGACTGGTGACTTGGCCCTCTCGCTGTCTGGGGATGATCCTCCTGCACTGGATTTTGGATCATTAACCTTGATCATTCTGCTCATGTACGCGTCAGCAAGACTGGTGGTCCTTAAGGTGCGATGGTCTTCAAACCCTTCCATTTTGGTGTTTTTCTTACTTTTCCCAGGGATCAGGATTTCCCATATCTTCCCGTCTTTCATCGAGCCGGTGCTGGAGTGGTTCCGTCCCAGCTCGATGGCAGAATTTTTACGATTTCTCCCGTGGAGCAGAGATCCCACACCTCCACCAGCACTACTGCCACTGTTTTCCGCTCCAGAATTTTTACGCAGACTCCCCTTCGAACCAGTACCGACGGTCAGAACCGGTTTGGGACGGGACTGAGTTCCCGATTCCGAAGCAGAACGGATCCGATCGGATCCAGTCTTCAAACTAGTTGGGAAATCTTTAAACCACTTCGCCATGACGAATACGCACAGGTGTTTGCTCTGCGCCACTCTCCATACACACGCGCAACTCCTTTAGAAAAGCAACCAGCTTCTAAAATATCACTCACTATGGCACCTATAATTTTTGCCTTATTAACAACACTTTAACGTGCAATTCAATAGAGGCAAGGTTGCTGTTGTTATTTTAAACAAGAACTCTTTTTAATTTATTTAATTTTAGAAATCTGTCAAATTGATTGAGGGAAAGGTTCCGAATATTAAAATCCCTTTTATATAATCTTGATCACAGAATTTATCCCATTCGTATTTCTTTTCAGGAAACCTCTTACACGCTCAGATATACTACGATTCTTCACATTGGAGAATAATGTATTATTTTAGTTTGCTCCCAATTATTCCCGCAAGATAAAGAGGAGTCTCTGAAGGGCATAAACGCGGAAAAATTTAAAGTTTTTCTTAGCTCTCGCTGAAGATCCCATTCCCGGTATATCCACTCCAAGCGACAGTCTAAATAAAGTGAAGGGGATATAGCCTACATACGTGCGTTTCACTGCAGCTGTGGGTGGGGGTGGTTGCAGCTACTGTTCCCCTAAATGGGAACTTTTCATTTGCTGGGCGCTGCCCACCTGTGGATGCAAACCTTCATGCTCACTTAATGCACAGCAAACAGAATTTCCGTAATTTCCATAATTTGCCTTACGGGTCTAGTTGTCACAATCTTTCTCCAGTGAGTATTTTGTAAATTAAAACTATTTCACATTTGCCATTAGCCTACAATAGGCTACACATCACTGAACACGTTGCGCTAATAGCGGGGCATGTTGTCACACACTAGGTCACAGTGGCTATAATCGTCGCAATCTGACCGTAGGCTTTTCAACTTATTTTAAACAGTAAAGCAAATATGAAACAAAAGAATTAGGCTATGCCACAGCAGAAAAGGTAACACAAATCGTATCTACAATAGGCTATTTGATGATAGTCTTAATTAAAAAAGGGCTAATCAGACAAGCCCTATAAACATCTAGGCTAAATGATGAACAATTATTGTTCATCACTACCACAGAGGGGCAGCAGTTCACACCGGGTAACTGGCCCAAGTTGGAGACATGGGCAATTTAAAGTCATTTATACTGCCTCCATCTAGTGGTTAATTAACAAAACATGCTACATTCATTAATAAGACGTAAACATGAATTACAGGCCTACGCCAATTAATTAAACCTAATGTCTGTTTATTTCTGAAATTCCATGTTCGAATTGTTCTTACTGGCACCGAGTTTCATGCTTGCAGCTTGCCTGCATACAATTTTACATTGTTCTGAAAGTAAAACTACTGAAAATTTAAATAGTGGAAATTGAGCTGTGATCATACAATACTGTCTCTGCCCACAGCACTGTTACCAAAGTGAGGAGTAACATCATCATTAGTGTGTTTATCAACACTGTCAGTCAGCCCAGCTCATCATGGAATGCCTTGCAGAATTTATTGAGAAGCACCTGGACCTGTTTTTCCAGTTATTGAAACCGATAGAAAAAAAAGAAAAAAAAATCTAATCCTGATTTTATATATTTTATTTACAAAAACAGGCCTTTTTTAAATAATATTTATCAATTGTTTTTAACTGTTGATTATTATTTTCTAGACTGTATTTATATTTTATATAGCCTACGAGATCACGCACTAGACTAAAGTAGCCTAAACAACCATCTCAACTACTTACATGCATATCGAATTGCAAAACAGGTAGTTACATGAACTATAAGCGTGCCGTAAAAGTTTACCCCACTGAGCCAATTTTGTGACAAAACTAACTTTCATTGTGTTTCTAAATCAACACCGAACTTATTCTTCACGGCTCCAGCACAGACAAACAAGTTCCAGATTTTATTGTGACATAGGCTACAACCTAACCAATAATCGAAGCAGAAACGGTTTCATGCGTTCCGCCCACGACGCCACTTTCAGCCAATGAGGTTATCCCTCACGCGCAAAGTGGGCGGGGCAAGTGGTATCGGTCTGAAAGGTAACAGGTTGTCTTTAGCAAGTGTTTCCCCGGGGATTATTAGTTAGACCTGTCACATTTAAAGAAACGTCCTTTACTTTTACACTATTAGTTCTCATGAAGGAGAACAGCAGGAAGTAATAGAGGGACATTCAGCAGAGTGAAATATAAACTTTGCCGTAATATCAGGTAGGTTAAATGTTATTTTTGTTCGCTATCACTGCTAAACCTGTTAGCCTGTGACTAGAAATTGATGCTAAGTTGTTTGTCGCGCACCAGATGCTCCAAAGCATTCTCGAGCTGAACTTTCTTCCATTGGGAATGACACACTTGTCTCGCTCGTATACTGCTAAGCTCAATTGTGTTTTGTCCTGTTTCCTGTTCTGTTTAAGTGTACTTTTCTGAAGATGGATTAATGTCTGTCCAAAGGATTATTGTCGAGCCCGTGTAGCGTATTTATAGTATTTTCCACTGGTTTAGGCTGAAAATGAGCGTTTCGCCTCGAGAGACTTTATAACCCATTGAGTTTCGCACGAAGCGCAGGTGCATCGCCAGGTGAACACCTGCGCTTCTCGCTTTGGGAGCAAATCATGAGAGAAAGTATTGACGTGGCAAACAATCCTGTTTTAACAGTGTTGTGATTGTTTACCTCACCACAGCCCATGAAAGTCCGCTAAACACTCAAAGTCTTGTGTTTGAATAGCATAATTTTCATTCAAATTAATAACGAGTCAGTGTCTCAACTTGCCGTGAGCGATCAGGTTACCATGTCAAGTATAGGCGGTCAAACGTGTGCTGTTTTAAAAAAGACTTAAAAGAACAACAAACTTTTTAGTTAGTTAAGGCATTGGTCAGGTTCATATTTGATTCATAGCTCTTTTGATAGTTCCGTGATGCTATCCAGACGCCAGGACCTTTCGAGATATGAAACAAGTGACTCAGTGCAGAAGAATTTTATCGGCCCAGGTGAGCAGTGGCACACAAACTCTACTCTCAGTCATTTAAGTTAGTGATTCACTGCGTTTTTTTGTTATAAGGATCAGATATAAACGTGTTACTTTGTATCTAATACACTGGATATAATGTATCTTCATTATAGTAATTAATGTGGCTATTATTAAAATGCATTTAGCATGAAATAAAATTTCATTTGAAAATCAATCCATTTTCCAAATGTCATTGATCATATTGTGAATTCATCTGTGCTTATGTTTTATTTTTTAATTGTCATCATTGAATTCTTAAGCTTGCATTCATCCAATCAACAAACATCCAGTACATCTTTTCCGCTAACTAATTTAACACACTATGGAAATATGGAAGAAAAGATCTTTTACTGTTTTCATAGTTTCATCGCGACTTTAAATGAAAAACATTCAGTTTTGTTGGTGAAAGATCAAACTCGACCAGTAGCTTCCCCCTAATGAGACACCTGAGCTTTTGATTTTCAGAAGTTTTAACAATTCTGGCTATAATTCTGGAGTAATTTCCTCAAGAAAGGCTTAGCGACACATTTTATTAATATGAAATCAAATTAAGAAGTAATATGTTTTATAGCTAAATCTTTCCAAGCACCCCCTTGAACCGGCTAAAGTACACTCGGCAGTGCAATGTATCCTGGTTTGGAATCATTGGCATTACATGAAAAGCTTGCTTTTCATTTGAATCATGTTTGCACATATTTAGACCATAAAACCAAAACTTATTGTTCTTGCATCCCCTATATCACACTGGCATCTTGGTTATTGACCTATGACTACATTGTGCTGAGCCATGGACAAACATAACACTATTACAGCTCTATCACTAACACAAATCCTAGTGTGATTCACAGCTGAGAGTCATAACTTGCTTTAATTTTTCCAAGCTGAAAAACCTGGAGTCATGAGCACATGCTGGTATTAGATAAGATTTCATTTTTTTTTATATTGTGTGAGTTTCTGGCCGTATGATTTGTGTTTGGCAACACTGGAGTCAGTCATGCTGGTGAGATCCAATAGAAGGACAGAAGAAGAAAATCTTGTTTCTCTGTCTTTGAAACGAGAAGAACGATTGAATAAAGGAAAAGAGAGATTGAGAGGGAGTTTGGCAGGAGACAAAGAATGCAAAGGGGAGTCAAGCACTAATGGAGGGATACCAGACTCTTTAAAATGGGATGAAAGCTTACGATAGGCTACAATCTCTCTGATGCATTTTCATAGCAACTCGACTCTTTAATTTAGACTAATCTAGATGAACTCTAGATCTCACCTTTCTCAGGTAAATCACCCAAAGCAAATATCAGTGATTAGTTTATCCTTTCTGTGCAAATGAATAGAAACTAGATCAGAGATTCAGCTTTTAGGTTGTGTTTCTCATCAGACTAGCTTTCATACTTTTAATATATGTCTCCTCAAAAGTGTTGCTGCCTGAAGTATGCTGAGAGGTTGGTGTTGAAAACCTAAAGGACTCTGGGAATGCTAAGCATGCTTGTTCTTTCTACCTGACCTGACAAAAGGTGACTGAAGTCACATTTTATATTGATATTAAGTCTGATGCGATGCGTGTCTGAGAAAAATTAAACACGTGACTCAGATGCACTGATTGTAGATGCATAGACTTTGGTTTGCATTGGTTTGTGATAGCAGCAGAGATAATACAAACCATAGTGACTGCTCAGGTGTCTCCTGAGTCATACTGCCTCACTTCCCTCCTAATTCTATTAGACGTTCCACATCTGAGAGTCTTGATTCAATTTAAAATCAGAGAATTCAATTTAACAGAAGAACAAGAGGTCGCAGACTCAGAGTTGTGGACAGATGTCTGTGTGAGGTTTTTATTTTTATTTTTTTAAAGTCTGGTTCATTAAGACTTTTAAATTGGAATGTTTGTTGTTTCATCATGTCCCAGAGCATGTGGAATGAGATGTGAAGAATGTGTCTGTCCTGATGTGTAAGTGATCAGTTAATTTTACACATTTTTGTTTGAATGAGCTAAATCTTAATCTATGACTGAACTTTGTTTACAAGCATTTGAATTCTTATGACAGTCTGCAGTGATTTCTGTGGATTTCTGCTGACACAGATTCTGTGGTCATCATGTTTAAAGGTGTGATGAATCAAATGAGTGTGCCACTGAAGTGAGCTGCATATCAGCCTATGAACGGATGGAGGAAATAAAGGATGTGGGGGGCAGATGAGGCGCAGTGCATGGGTCATTTTTAACCCTGGGTTAGTGTAATCTTGGAAACATTGGGTCATGTTTCAAGTGTTTCAAATTTTATCCTGGGTTAGTATTTAATCCTGGACAGTTAAGTTATGAGATTGCATGACTTTGTAAACCCTGGCTAAATGTTCTTATTTGCATATTTAAAATATTGTTTGAGTTTGAGCTTTGGCTACAGCATGAGAACGCAACTGCTTGTCCACTTGTAGAAATTACGTATAATACTGTCTTTTCATCATCACTCTTGTCTCCCTAATGTGTGGAATCTAAACATTGCTTGTGAAAGTTTTTGCGACCGTACACTGTCTGAATATTTAACGAGGCAAGCATTGTTTAGTTTATGATTGGTTGTCTGTTGCTAAACAACTTGACCACCCATTGTTTCACATTGTAAACCTTTCTCACTGCATTTCAGAAGTCTTCCCAACTTTGGAATTTCGTTAAAATGAGTGTTAACCTCCTTTCAGATTTACTAGGATGGGAGAGAACGAGATCAGTTCGGTGCTGATAGTTGTTAATCTCTGGTGCACTGTAAACCCTAACGCTCAAAATAACTAATTTGAGTAGAGCCAACTTAAATTAAACAAATTAGTTCAAACAAATTAACTCTTAGAACTTTTTTTTCTTTTGAGTTCTCAAAACTGACACATTTTAAGTAGTCTGAATTGTTTCATTGTTTTGAGTTTTATGAACTTGTTTCTTTTAATTTAGACTAACTTTAACTTAAATTTAACCGAAACTGGGCTGGGATTTCTATTTCCCAGCATGCTTTGCCATGACACTCAAAGGGACAGTAAATGCCAAAATTAGGTGGTATATTGTTTTTTTTTTTTTGTTGTGTAAGATTAATGTTAAATGGGAGATTTAGTAGTGTTTAATGTTTTGTTATGCTAGTTTAGAAGAGTTTCTGTTATGTTGGGGTTTTTTTTGTGTAGAGTTACCATCATGGTGATGAGTGGAGCATAAGCTTAGTTTAAGAACAGATGTTAAATGTATTATATTGCTGTCCTCCTTCAGCAAGTACTATGCTAATGCTACCAAATCACTGTGTAACCAATTAGCAAGGTGGCATTTATTGAATCAGCTAGTTAAAGCTAGTCAAGTTTCCACCGCAAAAAAATTGAGATTACATGATATTAAGTTAAATGTATGAATTAGCTTACTCAAATATTTCAAGTTCAGATCAATTTAAAATATATGTTTACAAAATTTCTTAACTTAAAAAATTTGAGGCAACTGATTGCCATTAATTTACATGATGTGGTGATTAATTAATCAAATTAATCGCACATCAATTTTGGCTGAGAAATTACTCCCAAAAGATAATTTAAAGTCATTATTGTGTAAAAAATCAAATAGACATTACAAAAGGAGCATCAGAAAGAAATATTTTTGGTTGAACTATACCTTTTAATGTTTGATTTTATTAATATGGAAATATGAAGTTATGTTTAATGAAATTATACTCTAAATAAGAAACTAAAACTGCCAGTAGGTGGTGGTAAATGTCTAATTGAGTAAGTCATTGAGTCATTCATTCATTCAACTTGTTCACATGAATTATTCAGGAGTGAAGTAAATGGTTCTCTTTATTGATCCATTGATCAAAACGCGGATTCAGAAATGAAACGCCACTGTGTATTGCTTGGAGTCGGAGACAAACAGTTCTGCTTTGTCTTTATATTTTCATTGGCAAAACAGACAATATTGTGTCTGAAACAACACAATATTAACTTATTTATTTTATTAAACTCTTGTATAAGATCAGTATCGCATTTGCACTCGTGCTATTCTGGTAAGAATACTGTATATCATGATGTAAATGTGAGGCCGTTTTCTCACTGGCAGTTTCGTTCGAAACGGGGCACGGTTCACATGAAAAATTGGTAATATGAAAGCTGTCATGCGGACCCGGGTGAGCTGAGCTCAGGGGTACTGAATTCGAGACTACCTGAAGAACGTGGTCTGAATTTGGTTGCGCAACTTGCGCTCAAACTGTGCCGCGATTCACGTGAATGTAAAAGCAACATGGACTCGGGTGCGCAAGAAAAGTAACATGCGCATGCGTTTTATCAGATGACGATGTATTTAGTTCAATAAAACACATGTAAGTGATTACAGTGTTGATGATTTACCTTGGATACAAGCGAGAGTGAGCCTGCAAGTGTATTCCCGCTTAGCATCGGTGGGAACAATCGTGCTCTGACACGGACCACAACAAACAGTGTAAAAATGCCCTGAGACTAAAATGGGCATTTTTGCCTATATCTTGAATTTTAGGGACATTCTAACTGCTTTTTATAGGCTTCATCTCACAGTGAGTTGTTGCCCTGCATCATATTCTTCATCAATCAACTGTATGAAATGTAAGATGACCTAAGTAGGTCTGGGGCGGGGCAAGTGCGTTAAATGCGTTAATAATTTTAATGCGTAATTTTTCCCCCCCATAACTATTAATCTAATTAACGCGTTAAATCGACAGCCCTAATTATAATATGAAAATACAATGTGAGAGAAGAAATTGAAACATTGCTTAATTCAAAGTTAAAAGTGGCATTAAGTCAGGGTTATCTAGCCTGACGTCGTCGTACTCAATTCTAGTCAGAATATGATCAAATGTTGTGGGCGGGGCTAAGTTCGGCTGGCATCCAGGCTGTGTTAGATCTAGTGTTAAAAACCTTTTGAGACCGCACTGTAAACCCGAATAAGTTGGCAAAACTAAAAAAAATTACAAAAACTACAAACTAAGCTGCATGCACCACTTGTCACCATGCTGGTATCTCTCCAAAAACCCACATTAGCATAACAAAACATTAATCACTACTCAATATTCCACTTAACATTAATCTTGCACAAAAAACTTGATTATAACATTTAATTTTAGCATTTACTCTTCCTTTCGAGTGCCATGGGCAACGCATGCTGGGAAATAGAAATCCCAGCCCAGTTTCAGTTAAACTTAAGTTCATCTAAATTAAAAGAAATAATTTCATAAAACTCAAATGAAACAGTGAATGAAACAGTTCAGTTTACTTGAAATGTATCAGTTATGTGAACTTGAAAGAAAAATAAAGTGCTAAATACTAATTTGTTTAATTTAAGTTTGTCCTACTCAAACCAATTAATGATTTTGAGCATTCGGGTTTACAGTGAGGCAGAAGTTACCATAAAATCATCATTAAGTTATCATTAGTTATTATGAAGA
Organism: Rhinogobio ventralis; assembly: GCA_039654625.1. NCBI lineage: Eukaryota > Metazoa > Chordata > Actinopteri > Cypriniformes > Gobionidae > Rhinogobio > Rhinogobio ventralis. Next base: position 21,397,110 of record CM077201.1, read on the forward strand.
GAGAAAATGCAGTGGGTCGATTTACATTGCTTTGCCCTTAATGCACAGATACTTGCTCCTAGACTGGTTAAATCAAGTGTGTTTGTTCTGGATGTAAGTAAACGCCTGCATACCGTAGGCTATTGCCTATAAAGGCAATAGTGACATCTCTGGTTTGGATCAGTGTATGAGAGCAGGAGAAAGCGAGTGGGATAGAGAAGCCAGTGTTCTCAGCATAGTTGCCCTTGTTTTCTGCCCCACTTCACTGTAATAATGGGAAGAGGGTCCTCATACTCCCCTTCTGTCCTACTCACGGGTTCCCTCCATTCAGCCTATCAGATAATGCAGTGCTGAGAGGCTAAATGGTGCCTCTGTCTGCCTGGCCACTGACACACTGACACAGAGGAAATGGATCGTTATAGACTGTGACCGAATTTTGGCTGTATGTTTGACCAATGACCAGATTACTGTCATAACAGAATAAATAATCTGTCCATCATCATGTGGATATTCAAAAGTGATTGAGCAGAGTTAAATCTGTGTTGTTGTAGTTGTTGTAGTTGTTGTAGTTGTTGTAGTTGTTGTAGTTGTTGTAGTTGTTGTAGTTGTTGTTATTAACCAAAATGATCAGAAATAGTTTGTGTTAATTGGAACAAAGCTGAAAAAATAAATAAATAAATAAATATTAGATGACAAATGTAATCTGAAAAACAGAAATGCTGCATAGGCAACTAAATGAAATAAAATAAGTTTAAGTTGACATACTTAAAATGACTAAAACTCAACTAAAAATAAAAGCTAAATATTCAAATGATTTTAAGAAATATTGAAATAATAAAAATGAGAATCATGTAACAGAATTGCTAAAATTAAAAATGAAAACAGAAAGCATAAAAATAAAAGCTAAATCAAAATATATAAATAAATAGTATAATGGTATATAAATAATACTAAAACAACACTGAATTAAACTACCCAAACTAGCTGACAAGTTGGATGGAAATTACCTTTTGTAGGCCTTTTCTGTAGTGTAGGGCCACTGTCAATTTTTTTAATGGGTGTGGTTGATGTCATCTGCTTTTTAGATAGAAAATAGTGTGATTATAGTTTATTAATAGTGCATTAGTGAAGTATACTGGATTTTTCTTATTGAATAAAAGTACCCGTTACAGCTAAAAGAGCCGAACTTGTTTGTTTACAGTTGTAAAAAAAAAAAAAAAAAAAAAAAATACTGTTTGTTGTTTCTGTGCGTGAATCAAAGCTTAAAAAGCACAATTGATTTGTTCACTGTCAGATGATTGTATTCCTGATTTGATGTTTGCAATTTGGTTGTTACTTTGACAAATGGTTTAGAACATTTTGGTCTTTGCTTACAGTATTTGTGTAGATTGGAGCGTGACCGGACGAATATGACCACAGAATGAATGAACTTGCTTGCCTTAAAGGAACTTTGATAAAAGTTTGATAGGCTCAAAACACAAACGCAATATCTTTATAATATGGTGAAAAAATGAAAAATATACTATATGTATAAGATTTATTGGCATATTACATTTGGCTGCCACACAAATAGTTTGCAGCATTTGTCTAGAGCCTCAGAATAAAGTTTCATCATATAATTCAACATAACATGTCCCCCCTGCTATCTATAAAGAAGCCTGTCCTTTATAGTTCTTTTATGGCGTTCAAAGTCTGTTGTCTGGGACTGAAACTGCACCTATCCAAGTGTGAGAGCCGGAATTTAATTATTCTCACTGTAAAAGTACATAAATCCTACCACAACCACAATAAACATAGATGATGAATGAGTCTGTAGGGTGAAAAGTGATCAGTGAAGTGCTGCTGCCACTTTCTCACTACACCTGTGTAACACTCCACCTGTATATCTGTCAGCACAGGAGTCTCCCATATGTGAGCTCGGCTCTCTTCAGTCTGCTTTCAGTCATTGGCATGGACACGTCAGCCATCTCAAAAAGCTTTCTGATGACAAAACACATAATGAGCCCATTCATTGTATTCACATTGTAATAGTAGTCATGAAGGCTTCTTTATTATGTCACAGTAAATGTATTTCTTAACACTCTCTTACTCATCTCAGGCTGACTGTTAGTTTGTTTGAACTGAACCTTCGATCAGTTTAATAAAAGGAAAATTTGTAGGTTTATTGTGAATCTGATTTGCTCTATATCTTTTCCCATGATCCAGTCATAGCAGTGGACATCCCCGATTCTGGTTTATCATGCATTTTATTACAATGGAGTCTTAATCTCTCTCTCTCTCTCTCTCTCTCTCTCTCTCTCTCTCTCTCTCTCTCTCTCTCTCTCTCTCTCTCTCTCTCTCTCTCTCTCTCACACACTCTCACACACACTCACACACACTCACACACTCTCACACACACTCACACACACACACACACACACACACACACACTCTATTTAATTTATCGCAATGATGTTGTTTGTTACTGAACAAGACAACAAGTGTGAGAGTCAAAGAATAAGACACAGAGAAACGGTAAAGATGTACCACTGTCTGGGAATGCACTTTGTTCCCCGTCACACCCTTCATGCTTTAATGTATTGAGATCTTTTCGTTCCATCACACCAGCCACACCTTCAGTTTTCTTCATTACATCATGAGTAATGCTGAAGCTCAATTTCTGAATTTTGATGAGAAGTAGTAACATGGTATGCCTTTATAAAAGTCTAAAGAAGGTGTGTGGTTTAGGATAGAAAGCCAATGGAACGTCTACACCATTAAAAACAAATGTGTGTGTGTGTGTGTGTGTTCAGGTTAATGAATAATGAAGGCCATTGGGTCTTCTGTGCCAGGAGTCAGAGGTAACGGGTAGCATTGAGTAGTGTGTAATTCAATCCTGCCTCACTGGACTGTCTGCATTTCTGTTTGTCTGTATCTCAATAGAGCACAACAGTAGGGTTCTGGTAGTAAAAATCCCATTCAAATTCTCTCTTAGAGAGTAACATAGGCTAGAAAAATTTCAAGACAGACCATCATTAGCCAGGTTTCCATCCAAGGATTTTTTTTGTAAAAAAAGGTTTAGCGCATCAAAATGTTTACCAATATAGCTGATGGAAATGCCAATTATTGAAATTTTTTGCAAATGTCGACACAAACTTTTTCCGTTTAACTATAGCGTAAAATATGTTGATACTTCAAATGTCGCAAAAAAACAGTTTGGAAACACTTTTTGTTGAGATAAGGGGCTTTAGCGCAAATAAATGTGGTGTCACATGACAGAATTAGCCTATAGCGTCCTCGTTTGTGATGATCCTGTTAAAGTACCCTTTCTCTGTAGTTCAAAGGCGCATTAAATCTGTTATAGAGATTGGCTGATATATATCGGTTTCCCGATATTTAAGCATTTTCCCAAAATCGGGTATCGGTTTTGTAATATCTGATTCACCGATAAAGCGCAATCTTGTGGACGTTCTGAGAATCGTGTACAAGCCTGCCATTACAGCACTGCGTCTGAGGGGAAATGAGTCAACAACGGTGTTCGAAGATAAAATAACTTGCATCCCTTAATTAATAAACTTTATTTAACATAACAGCCAGTAATGCACAAATGAGATATGCACAAATAAGATATGTTATGTAGTTTAAACTAACAGAGTCACGTAATCCGTTATGTCCCAATAAAGATGTAACTTTACATGAATTAAATAAAACATCCATGAATGAGTGCATGTTGGAAATAAAAGCACTCAATTTTTTTCTCTCTCTCTGTTGTCTATGCTCATCTCGTGAAGTCGCATTCATAGCCGGTCACTCACCGGGTTGTTGCTCCAGCATAGTCACCGTATGTAACTTTTAACAAGACCCCCTCGTTTAAAACTCCTTAAATTATATTAGCATCTGCTATATAACATTTATATAATAAACATCTAAATAATTACAGCTCTGTGGAAATGAATTATCAGGCCTATCTCCGCGAGAGACGTTCTGTGTAAATGCATAGATGAGAACAGCGCTCTGTCATCAGCAGGTATTTCATAATCTAGACAAACCGACAAAAACATTATTAATAATTCTGATAACGTGGCAGATTAGATGGACTTGCGATGTAGCCTAATAGCGATGATGTATTTCCTGTTTTGTTTATTTTTCTGACAATGTTTGCGTATTCCAGAGAATATTCCAGCGCGTTCCATTCTCTTTACTCTTTAGTCTATTAAACAACACATAAACCTTTTAAAACTGTAGTTTAAAACAAATGCTTATATTTATGGGAAGTTGATAGACTCACCTGTCATTTATTTATGTTCTTCATTTGAAAACATTAGACTTTGTAAATTTATTTTGTAATGTTTGTTATAAATCAAAAGATGCAACAGCAGTAATTGTAAAAATACTTTACTTGCACTGTAATTTTTTGCACTCTTTCAGACTCTATTTATTAATGTAGAAGTGTGTTTTTTTTATGTAAGAAAGGAGTGAAATTGCAAAAATTACAGTGTTTAAAAAGTGTTCAATAAAACAGTTTGTTCAGTTTAGTGCTGTTGCTATAATTGTAAAAAACAGAAATAACACAATAAATAAATATCGGTTCTATATGTCGGTTATCGGGCACATAAACATGCAAATAATTGGTATCGTATTGGTTATAAAAAATCTATATCGGTTGATCTCTGATCTATTATCTTCATATTATTAAATTATTTTATTACTATTGGTAAGAATAAGATGTGTTGCCTCAAACATCATTCATCCTTATTTTTGTAATTTTGTCTTTTTTACAATCTAATAAAAGTTCATCAGAAAAATAATAGCTGCACCCATTTCTGAATATTGCTTGATCAAGTATTAATCTAAATAGTCTTTTTAACGAAGTAAAAAAAAAAGACACTTGTTAGTAAAAATTATTTTATATATACGGCCTCAATTTAATAATATATAATAAAGTTTTGTTTCAAAATAGATGAGGAAAATATAGTGCCTTTAAAAATCTCGGCAGCTCGTCAAAAATAAAAATAGGGCATCTGTCAAACGAAGGAAGGCTGTTGGAGTTTCCAATACTGACAAAAAGAAAAGTAAAATAGACAACATTTACGTCTGTATCTGAATAAATGAATCAGATTTCATGGGCAGGATCTGGCTTCTACTACTTGACAAATGAAAATCACAAACATGACACTTGTTAATTAAATAATTTTATAAATAGGCTACAATATGTAAAATAATTTTTATCTCAAACAGTGGGTTGAATCCAAAAAGCTCTAAACCAATTTTAGGATTAAGTCGGCAGCTCTATAGACCATTTAAAAAAGTTAAATATAGGCTACACAAATAAAAAGTTTAGGTTACAGCTGCATCTGTCTTTGAAAAAAAAGAGCAGCGATTTGATGTTTTTAATCTGTTTGGTGTTATTGAACTCTGAAACCAGAACGAATAACTTTTTTTGGTTTGAATGATTTGAATAGCTACATGCGTTCTCTGCCACGTCAAACCGCGACTGGCTTGACTGCTGTTCAATGCTTGCGTTAAAGATTGTTGCTATATGACCGAACATTTTACTGTACCAATCTTCTTCTTTTTTTGGATCCTAAAATTTTGCATACAAGACAAATGAGTTGCCCTGTGTACAAACCCATGGGCTTCGTCATAAAAGAAGTTACAGTACATGCAGTCCTGTCAGACAAACTGTCCCACTTCGCCATAATCTTCTGATTAATATTTCCTAATTTAGTAATAGGCCTATTATTCGTGAAAATAGTAAGCAGTAAATTTCATTACACTGTGCATTTTACAAATGTTTGGGACGTGAAAGATATTATATAATTTGCGATATACCCGAAATTATGTATGGAAACAACGTGAGATGCAGTTTTTTGTGAACAATTTATGCGACAATGTATTATTTAAAAAAATACGTTTTTTAGGGATGATGTCATTATGCACACTATTTTTTCGGTAAAAGGCCAATTGGATGGAAACAGGCTGGAGACAGCAAATCTTTTTTTACGCGTATTTATTTTGTCAATAACAAAACTGTGGAAAAAGTGGATGGAAACTTGGCTATTGTCTACAAGGTTGTTGAAGTCAATATGAAATCGACCCCATTTACTTTATTATTAATGCATGTTCCTGGTCTTATTGTGAAGGATTCATAAGTGCACAAAACCTTTGTCTTCAATAGTCCTTAATCAAAATGTAACTTGCACTGCCTCTGAAATGGCTGTTCCTGTTCAACCCCTCCAACCACTTCATTCTGGAGTGTAACGTCCACTTTTCACAATCATAACAAGTCTAAATAAAACGCAGAAATCTGTCAGATTATGGCAGATTATATTAGAATATTGATAATGTTTAAAAAGCATTTTAGTTTAGTAAAATACATTTGTATATAAACAAGCTTTTAGGCCTGAATGCAGAATGTTTTAAGATCACATATTATGAAATAAGTAAAGTAGGACACTGCCCCCAATCCTGAGCCTAGATCCTCCAATAAGAAAAGGGAATTCACCATGGTATCCTTGTTGAAGTGAAGTGCTTTTTTAGGAATGAGGAGAGGAGTGTCCGACCGTAGAGGGGAAAGAGACTACACATCAGGTTGTGCAGTGGAGTATAATCTGAGGGACATCTTATTGCTTCTGTCAGGGCTGGTATGAGAGAAAAAATCATGCAGGGTTGTGATGGGAAAAATAAATACTTGTTTTATTTCATTGTACTGTTGTGATTCAGAGCTGGTTGGTTTGGTTCAAGAGTTAGAAGAACGTTTTATTAAATCATTTTTTGAAATGTCTTCGCAGAAAATGAGAGTAGAAAAATAGTTCTGGAACCCAAGAGAGTATTTGATTTTTGAGGTCACTGGACAAACACACTTTGACATTGTGCATTGTGTGATATATTTTGACATTTTATTTATATTCTTTTCATTTCACCTCTAGGATGTCTGCTCCTGTCTCAGGTAAGAAGACCCCCGTGGACTATGGTGTACAGATTCGCTTTATAAATGACTTGCAAGACACCGGAGGGGGGGTGAGTGGGCAGCCTCGGAAAGAGGGACCCAAAAAACAGCAGTCTCGCTATGGAGTGGCAGTGAGGGTGAAGGGCATCGGTGGGCAGCCCTACGTTGTACTGAAAGAGGGAGAGAAAGGAGATTCATATGGAGTACAGCTGAGAACCCAACCACCTGCCTACAGCAGCCTGCCTAGGTATGCTTCAAATTATTATTTTTATTAAATGCCACAATTAAAAAAAAATCTATATCTTTCATTTTTCATTATCTTAAAATCCTGTGAACCCTTTTTAAATCATTTTTTTTGTTGTTGATAAAATGAACTTAATCGTAAAGATTAATATATTACCATCACGCCTTTATAGTTGCATTCAGATGATTAGAGCTGGCTGATAATAAAGTCAACGTTTTGAGACGATACAAGCAATCAAGCATGTGAGATTCCCTTTGCTTTACATGTGTACTGTATATAATACATACAACTTTATATATAAAGCTGTGTGATGAAACAGTTTACATTTTAAGTCAATATAAATATCACTCCTAAGCAGTTTAAGGAGTTAATTAAAAGTAGTCATGGCATAATACATATGCATAACACATTGTACATATTTGATAATATCTTTCAGGATTCCAGACTAACTTTTAAGACCTGTAACACCGGTGCCAGTTTTACTGATCGTAGCACCGGTATTAATAATTACATGTTTTGTTGGGATGCAGATAAAATTAGTGAGCAAATTTATTTTCATTAACAAAAACAGCAACATCTATAAAAATTAACATGAGTTACAACTTCATTTAAAAAAAAAAAATTAAATAAAAAAAATAAATAAAAATAATATTTATTTATTTATTTATTTATTTATTTAATGTTTGCTGAGTGAGTTAGGAATCCTCTCTTTTTAAAGTGCCCCTATGTAGTGTGTAACCGTTCTAAGTGAATGGAAACATCCTGCAAAGTTTTAAATCTGAAAGTGCACCATATATAAAGTTATTGTCTCTCAAAAGTACTCTGTCAGTTAAACAAATAATTTTTTAATGCCGTTTAACGTCAAGACGATTTACTTTTTTTTTCAAGTCGTGTGATGTCAAGACGAAAACATCAGCATACTGCCTGTCCACTTATTGCGCGCGCATTGTGTTTCATATTGTGTAGGTATATGGCTAACCGGCTAACTCACGTTATTACCGTCTTACTGAAATACTTCTACTATTCAGCTGTGGACTGTAGTATTACCTAAAACTGTGTCTATTAATGCAGATTGTCTGTCTTTCTTACTACTTTGAGTAAAGATAAAGGAAGGAGCAAGATTTGTTTTGCACACTTTAATGTTACATCTGTCATTCACATAATTGCTCGGCTAACGTATGTGCTGTTATTGATACAGTTCCTGCATGTGCACCGCAATAAATGACACAATAAAACCACACACACACACACACACACACACACACACACGGATTTGTTGATGGACGCACACTTGTTAATGCTGATGGTGAGAAATTACAGTCGAAACTTCTCCTAATGTACCTCAAACTGAGTAGCATCACTGAGAAACGTCCTGCTCAAGGTTCGGGTTGAATAACTAGTTCTTCCAATGTTTCATCGTCAAGTTGGACTAGCGCTGGGATTGATGTAAAATCGACGTCATCGTTACTGTCTTTACAGTGTGTACTATCGCTGAGCTTTAGGAAGCCTCCCTAATGGAGCTGGAGTTCAGTTATGGTAATGGGTGTTTGTTTCCAAAATACGTGCTGTAAGCACAACAGACTGGGCCATATGACCAATCAGAGCAGAGTAGGCTCACGGAAAGGAGGGATTTAGAGAGACTGATTCATCCATCAAGTCATTTGACTCAAATCATTGAACATTGTGGTGATGTGCAATGTATTTTATGAGAAAATGAAACTGTGTTTTTTTTCTTTAAAATAGCATAATAGGGGCACTTTAAAATTAACCATAGGTCTTCCATAGTAGCTTATCATTGTAAATAATCACAGGTAAAAACACAGCACATCACTACATTACATTAATACCATTACATTACTACCATTACACCACTACCATTACATTAATATTACATTACTAAATTATTTCATGTCTACAATATAATATAACACAATTTGATATGAATATCTCACATTTCTGCAACAACAGTTAGTGTTACTACAGTAAATCCATGGTAAATGTTGGTGATTTGTAGGTTGAAAAGCCTTCTAACCATAACTGTTGTGGCACAATATTTCTCATGTTTCCACGTCAGTGTTGTTGAGAATGTCAGTGCCATTTCATCTGGCTCTAAGCTAGTTTAAATCGCTGTGTCTGTTTGTGTGTTAGGAGGAGAGAGGATGGGGTAATCCAGGGGCCGTATTTCTCATCTGGAGAGAACACCCACCTGCGCCGGGCTCAGTCTCACGGCTCCCTGTTGGAGAGAGAAAACAGCAGCGAAGACTTTACAGATCAGCTCCGACGGCCGCTTGGTGATGGACGCTCTGGTAGCTACGCCAACCTGGATGGAGGTGTTGGTATGGGACCAGAGAGGGAGCGGCCCAGAGAAAGGATGGAGAGAAATCAGTGGGGCGGCTCCTACCAGACAGGGCTGAATGGCACTTTGGGAAGAGGGAGAGGTGGAGGCAGTCATTACACCTCATCCGAATCAATTGAAACATCTCCACACAACCAGCACACTCACAGCCAGTCAGCTCAAAGCTCCAACCGTCAGACTCCTGCCCACAGACTCGTCGACAGGTTTGATGGGGGCTCTGCTGCACAGACTGATAACACTGGGACCACCTCCAGGGGGCGCTATCCAGTCCTAAATGCGGACGACAGACCCGCCTCAACCTCACCATTATCTGTTTCATCTCTCGTTCCAAACACATACTCTTCACCACTGTCTTCCTCGCCTGCTTCTTCCTACAGCAGCCTGGGACGCGGTTCAGGTTCTGTCGCCAAGGTCATGGCTGTCTCTACATCTGCTCCAGTTGATGGACATGTGAGTGATGGGTGAATATATTGAGGCTTATTAAAAGTATGCTCCTATTTTTTTGCTCTATACTTTTTTCTTTATCTGGACTTTGGAACAGCCTTTGGAACAGCCTTTGCATTTGAAAGTGCACTTCTGATGTCTTAAAATGCTGTCAGGGTTTTGGAACGGTGTAATTTGAATAGGTTACAGTAAAGCAATTCATCAACCTGATACTCTGTTCTCTCTGGCATTGAATGTCATTTAGCTTAAATGGTCCAGCAGACAAAGTGTTACTACTCAGATGTATCAATAGTAACCCACTCCTTAGACTTTAAGAAATGTTACTTACTTGTTTTGCTCATATTGTGTGTGGGTTGTGTTTGATGTTTATTTAACTGTTTTCTCCATTTAGGTAACCCCTGACCTGTTGATGGACCAGGGTCAAAGTTCAGGGTCAGAGTTCTCAACCGAAGATCAGATACAGCAAATAATCTATGATGTTCTACGTCAGGGGTAAACCATTGTTCTGATGCGTAAGCAATATATAAAGACTGAATGTCATTAGTAACATTTTGTTTCTCCTAATTCCTCAGGAGTAAAGAGGGAGATGCTTCCATTAAGCGCAGAGTTCGAGTCATCTGTAGTAAGATTCAAGGCATGAAGGTACAGTGTATCTTAGTTAATCACATTTTAAACATTGCTATTTGTTCACTCTGAACATAATACATGCCAACACATGATCACGTAACAAACCCTACATTTAAAACTAATGAATGACTTCTATTTAGGGTGCATCCACCATCAGTATGACACAACCAGTTCAGCTCAAAGCTTAACATCTGTTCCTATAACTATTTCAGGTGAACTGAAGCACAATTTGTGACAAAACAAACACATTTTTTTATAGGATTCGATATTAAATGACTTGTATCATGAAAGGCAGTTCAAGAGTATTAAATCAGAGACTGTGTTTGTGTAATTTGTGCAAAAGTCTTTGGCTTTTTTTTTAATTAAAAGATTGCTTGTTTGTTTACTCTAAAATGCAAATTTTTGTGCAATTTGAGCTGTTATTGAGGCATAATCTTGACAGACAGTTTTGGATATTGCCGCCATTCCCAATTCAAGTATATAAAAGATATACTTGTATTATCTACTTAGAAAATAGCTGCACAGGGTGTAACCAAGATAACCACAGAGTCAACTGACTTTGACTAAACCCAGCTGTGAATATATCTGCCATTTTACAACAGTGAGAGGTGATTTACTCTAGTGATAAAACACCCAGTCTGGCTGTGGAGGTAGGCTCAGTTGGCATTGTATTCAGTACTCAGACAGGCATTGCTAAAATGGGAATTACATTTGATGGCTTTTTAGGTGTTGGCATCTTTTGCTAAGCTGTAATGAATTGGCAGCAGATCCCATCTCACTTACAACAGCTGAGCCCATTTTAGAGTGAGAGGAGTAAGGAATGTTTTCTTCCGCCATTAGCTACACACACAACACATCTTTTTTTTTTTTTTACTAATGGACTCAAAAGTCTGCCAGTCTAATCTAATATAAATGTATAAATCCCAATAATATACCATAAGAAATGTATAAATAAGCACTTAAAAAGACTGCAATACAATATCCCTGTCAATCTTATATTTATATAATTATAAGTTTATGTTTGAAATGCAAAGGCACAAGAGTTACTCTCTGAGGCAAACAGTGGACCATTTAGCCTCAGTATAATTACCTGACATAGAGAGAGGACCTAGACGCCCGATGGATGCGTCTGGGTTTTGCTGCCAGGAACAAGTTAGCGTCATGGATGGAGCTTCTGAGCAACTGAGCTCAAGATAATTATGAGAATTTTAAAACTGGCACAGCGAATCAAAAAGAACTGGAAGTTACTTTAAGTAAAAACATTTTGCACAACTTGTAAACCTGCATGCTGTGCTGAATGTTGACAGGTCTTTTTTTCTTATTTTATGTTAAAACAAAATAGTACTAGTAATTCTGTGTGACAGTGGTCTAATAACCTGTGATTTTTATGTGTGATAAAACATCATATGTATGTATAATATTATTCAATAGTCTTTCTTGAATGCTGAGCTTTTGGGAACATTTTATAATGTAGAAATCTCATAAACACTTCACTTGTGAAGTAATAATTTTTTAAATGCAAAGGGCTGTTTTTTTAGTTAGCAATTACTTAGAATAGTGAACTTTTACACAGGATTAAACCTATTATGTCTCAACAGGGGTAGCAAACCACTAATGACTACTCTGTCGCCTAGATACTATCTTAGAGGTGGACTTGGATTATAGTGTCTTGGGATAATTGGAGCATAATGCCTTGTTTACATGAAAAACAGTTTGACGCATATGACCGTCCTGGTTAGTCCTGTTAGCCACTGATAGACTATGCATGGAGCGGGCAAAACAATGGAAACACTTGATGTCAGTTTACAATTTTCTTGCACTGTTGGGGAATTATCCTGTCCTGTCAGAGATCTTAGTAGATATAGACAGTGTAGATATCTTTGTATACAAATCTGCTCACATTCCCATCCATTCCCAATTTACATTCCCATCCAAGATGTTAATCTTATATATTTTTTATGTAGTTTTTTTTTAAGGAATAAAAAAAAATGAATAATTATAATTAAGAATGTATTAAATATGTTATGTTGCATGTCCTGCAAGCTTTGAACATATGATTTTTTTCCCCACAAAAACATTTTGGGTATCATCTCAGCTTAGATCATGTATCATATACTTTGATCACAAAAGACTGCAAGCAGCAGTCATTGATGCTTGAAGCAACACAGGATAAAATGTGAAACACAAATGCAACAAAATAATTATCTCTCTCTATTTTTAAATATCTTAAACATCTTTGAGCTTTCAAAAGGGGGAAGTAAACATATTAGAAAATGGCTATGTAAACCTATGAGCACAACCGTAAAACCACTCTCCCTCGAATTTCAGGTGAGCAGATCTGATGACTTGAAGGAGGAGCTTGAGAAATGTCTGGATGAAAATGTACAGCTGCAGGAACAGCTGGGAAGGAAGAACACAGAGCTGCACCAAACACATTCAGAGTAAGATAAACCACCAAGGATATTCACACATCTGCAGATTATGTGCAGTGCATCATAAGGTATAGTTGTTATGTTGTATTTGTGTGCTTATCTCTCTCAGGCTAACTCAGTTGCGAATGGACAGAGAGAATGCAGAGTCTCATGTTAGAGACCTGGAGGATCAGCTGGCAGGGCTACAGGAGGAGCTGAGGAGAGAGACCGACAACAAGGCTCAAGCTGACACTATGCATATGGTGATCACACACGCGCAAACACAAATACAAACATACACCCCAGGCCAGGGGTGTCAATTGGGCATGGCAGGGTATGGCGGCTGCCTGGTCAAGTCAGTGCAACTAATATGTTTTTATTCATTGCATTATATTACTGTGTGTAACATATAATTGTTATTGTTAAATAAAACAGGAAAGTAAATAAATTAAAGCGTCCTGGTTGTTATATTCGTGTCATGTGAGATAAACGGTGTTGTCTTTTCACAACGTGATTTTACAGTGTTGAGTATCGAAAGTCAATCACAGGGATTTCTGTTGAAAATAATGCAAGTGGTACTCACTGCAGAGTCAAATAACATTCAGCTCCTCCTCTTTGGATCTCCAATGGGGGGGAGGGATAGAGTTGTGGGTAGGGTAAGGGTGTGGTTGGATGTTCTAGCTCCACCCATTAGGCACAAATTACATTCGCCCCTCTCTGGAGTTCTAGTGGGGAGGAGCTACATGTACGCTCCACCCATTTGCACATAATTCACCTCAGATCTTGAAATTAAACAAATGGAAGCAAGAACTGTGAACAAACAAGTGTATTCTATGACAACGATTGTTTTAGTAACTCCGTATGTATTCACCAAAAAAATTTTGTAATATTTGTGAATTTGATTTATGTACTTTACTTGCGAGTGCTGTCAAGATTAATCTCTGGTGCCATGCGCTTGCCACGAGAGCCCGCCCACGCGCTGTTCTGATTGGCTGTGGTTTTTGATTGACTGACTTTTAGTTTCACGAATGAGGACCATCTTTGTAGGACGTCAAATCAAAACCTTTTTGCTGTTGGTGACAGGTGAAAAGTGTTTATCGTTTTGAAACCTATGAAAACCCTTACAAATGTTACATTCACGCATAATTTACACATTTGGCTGCTGACTAAAATGACAAGTTATGATTTGTGTGTACAGGAGTTGAAGGCATTGAGAGCTGATTTGGCTGAAGCTGCAGTGCTGCGTCAGAAGCAGGATGACATTCTGAGGCAGAGGGAGAGGGAGCTGACCGCTCTAAAGGGGGCACTGAAAGATGAGGTCTCCACACATGACAAGGAGATAGAAGCTCTCAGAGAGCAGTACAACCAAGACATGGAGCGACTACGAGCGAGCATGGAGCAGGTTTCACAGGTACACATCCAAGAGTCTTTAAAATGTACAGGAAATTAGAGGCATTAGAAGACAGAACCCTGGTGAATACCTACAACAAAAAAATATAATAAGCAATGTTGAAACTTGAAGCACTTTGTGTAGGATTCATGGTGCACATATGTACAACAATATCTCTGTGCCTTAGTCTCAGGCAACTATTGAAGCTGAGCGTCACCGTGTGAACTCTACGGTAAGGTCTCTTCAGCAGCAATTGGAGGAGAGCAGAGATGAGGGAAACCACTGGAGAGAGCAGTTCCAGTCCAGCAGAGAAGAGCTACGTAACACCAAACAAGAGTGAGTCACACTTACACTGGTTAGTTTTTTGGTACAGTTCAGTTAGTTTTGCATTATGCTTTTGTTAATATGTGTATGCCTCTCCTTTTTCATTGTACGCATTTTGTCGGTGCAGTGGACAACTGGTTCAACCTAAAGCAGAGTGAGATACACTCTCAGAGTAGCTGAGACAAAATTGTAGATTTATTTGTAGAGATGTGATTGCAACTATTAGTAATTTGTAAGTCTGCTTTGTAGAGTCTTTGTAGAGTCTCCCGCAACCATAATTTCAAACAAATGATTTAATAATAAATTTAATAAATGCTTTTGTGTGAAATTTTTCAAATGTACCAAATCTATAACAATTCTAAAACATTAAATCATTACTAAAGTCAGAGGAACTAGCTTTTAAACACATTATGATTTTATATATATATATATCTGCTATATGATGTAATTCCGATTACCCTGTTACATTAGATTATCATCAGTTCATCACCACAAATACTGAATCATTTGGAAATAAAATCCTTCTGCTTCTTTTTTTTTTATTATTCAGAAAATACAGTGCTAATCTTCAAATTAAGCTAATGTCTCCATCTCTTAATGGTTTTCCTGTAACAGAGCAAGATGGCACCATTAACTGAGACTGAGTTTAATAAAATGTGCACATAGGGAACATTACTTTTATAATTTTTAATCACGTTATGGTGGATCTTGACACTAAATCAATAGTTTGTCCACCTAAATTAACATCATCAGGAAACACAAGGAGCTCCATCATATTATAAGAAGACCTCATGGACATTTTAATAGCTGCTATACACAGCAGAATATGGACATATTTGTTATTAATCATTTACAGTTTATCTTTTCAGTTATATCGTTTTTGTATATATATTTTTTTTATATTTTTATATATGTTTATACTACATGTATGTTAGGTTACTCCAGTCTCGTCTGGAGAAAGAGGAGTTTGAGGAGGAGCTGAAAGATCTGCAGGAGAAAGTCAACACAATGAAACAGCAGATACCAGATCCCAAACAGACACAGACAGTCAGCCAGGTACATACACTACACTCTCATCTGCTTATGGATGTTCAATGAATAAATGTTGTCACATTAAGACTTAAAGTGCTCATTGTATTTTCATAGGAACTTGAGCGTGGTCGTGCTGACCTGCAGAAGGCCAAAGCAGATATGGATAAATTAAAAACAGATCTTGACAAGAAGACAATGGAAATCGTGTTATTAAAGAAGAGCAAACAGGAGCTTGAAGCAGAGCAGAAATATGAAATTGACAGGCTGAAGGACCAGTCACAGAGAGATAAGGAAGAGCTCACAAAAGCTCATGAGAGGGCCAAACAGGTACAGTATGGCTAAAATTATAACGACATTAAAACAGTTCTCCTCCCTTTGTTTTATTTATGATTTTTATAAACCTCCGGCAGCTAGCTGAACCCTCATTGGTGGAGGCCTTGCGCAGGGAGTTGAGTGACATGCAAGAGGAGGTGGGCCGGCTGCGCAGTCAGCTGCTCTCAACAGAAGAAGAGTTGCAGACAGAGAGAGACAAACTCAGCTCTGCTCAAACCCAAGCAAACAATCTGACACATGAGCACAAGGAACTCGAGGAAAGCAACACGCGTATGAAGGAGAGGCTCACACGCCTTGAGGTTAGGACACACATTGACATTTAACCTAATCTGGATACATTTGAAAACTTTTTTTCCTATGTTTTGGCCTTCCATCAATGAGACTAGCTTTTTTAAGATGCTCTCCCAAGTTTATAAATTTGGCATTTGTTTATGATGCATGTTTAGTCGTGACGCATATTGTACCGATATCTGTCTGCTATATGCTGTTCACTTTCACAGTGTTGCTAAAGATTAATGTTACTTGGTACAATCTTTATATTACATTTCTGCAAAGATGACAGAACATTTACTCTCAGTTGCTATCCTGCATCAAAAAACAAGGGCAGTTGCATTTTAGTCCATACATAGTCCATACATGGTGATTGAGTGCGACCTGGACGCTACCAGTAAGTGGGAAGATATTTTGCTGATAAATGGATTGTGCCAGAAGAATAGTATAAGAAGAACTTTATTATCTCAGTGAGCTTTTATTCTGTTTTACACATATGCAGTAAAATGACTTTGTTTTCTGATGTTCAACTTCAACATGAGGAAAACACTAATATGGACTGAGAGTGTTATGAAATAAAAACGATGTTTTCAAATGTGTCCGCATTAATGTAGACACAGTTATATAATGGTAAACTTTATTTTCCCTCTCATTTAGACTATAACAATCTGTTTTCATCAGTTATTGGTTAAACTCGTTTTCAAAGACTTGTTTTCATGATCCTGTCTGACACTTTTTCGAAATCCCTAGTTGATGTCATGCATTCAAACACACACATTACTCCTTCCCCTCATCTGTTTGCTCTCTTTGTCTCTGACGTATTTAAATGTCTGTGTCTGTAGTCTCAGCTGCAAGAGCGCATGTCTCAGAGTATTGAGGCCGAGCAGGAGCAACAGGAGGAGACCAGGAGACTGAGGCAGCAGCTGGAGGAGTCCAGGCGCGAGAACTCCAGACTGGGCCTGGAGAGGGACGAGCTGGCTCGTAATCTGGAAGAGAAGGAGAAGGACAGAGACTCAATCCGCAAGGAGAACACGCAGCTCGATGACCAGAGGAGGCAGCAGGAGAGAGCGCTAGACAAACTCAGTAAAGAGGTATGTCATTTTTCATTGTTATTAGTTGCTCTTTTACTTTGTCTTTTCTAATCTCCCTCTTTTGCTTCCTCCTGCCCCTTTCCCTCACTTTTTCTATGTTAGATGGAACGCTTGTCTGCAGCATCCCGTGAGGAGGTGCGGCTCCTGCAGGCTCAGCTGGATGAGCAAAGAGAGAAGTGGAGGAAAGAGCAGCAGGACTCGCATAAAAACACCAAAGAGAAGCTCAGTGAGCTGGAGAGAGCGCAGAGCACCATTCATTCCCTACAGGAGGAGGTGCCACACTGATTAATTTGCTTGACCGAATTCAAAAGTAAGAATATTTGTATGAGGCCAGTCAACAATTTGTGGTGATTGCATTTTGTTTGTTTTTAGTTGGCCCGTCAAAAGAAGGAGCTGTTCTCAAGTTATGAGGATCGAGACAATGCTTTATTAGATAAAGAGCTGCTCACCAATCGCCTCAAGCATCTGGAGAGTGAGATGGAGACTCAGCGTACCACACAAAATGACCGTTCACGAGAGATCCGCAGCTTGGAGGTGTGTGTTTCACCTTCACATTTCCACATCTGGTGTCTTAGAGATCATAATGTGGTGGTGTAACTCTCTCTTCACTGTATGGTATGTTTGTCTCCACCTGCAGGACAAAATCAAGCATTTGGAACTTGAGTTGGATGAGGAGAAGAACAGTGCGGAGATGTTGACGGAAAGAATCACCAGGAGCCGAGATCAGGTATACATACACTGTTATCGTCGGTGGACATCAGGGACTTAGCCCATAAGTGCCATATTATAACACAGAACTACTGTATTAGTGTAAATTATTCATAAAATATTAACTAAAAATGAAGAAAAATGTAATTAAATGTAAATGTGGTGCTGTGTGTAGATTGAACAGCTGCGTGCAGAGCTCATGCAAGAACGATCCTCCAAACAAGACCTAGAGCTGGACAAAAATGCTCTGGAGAGACAGGTATGCCTCATGACCATCCAACAGTATGGTAGATTTATCTGTCATAGTGTATGCTGCATTATCTTTGACTGATTTTCTGTGGTAATAAGTGTGAGAAGACAAGTGTAGAAAAAATGTATTCATTTAGATTGGCCACAGGATTTCATCTAGTCTGGATCTCTTTCAGATAAAGGAGTATAAGTCTCGTGTAACTGAGATGGAGGGCCAGTCACGTTCCTCTACTGGTGTATCTCAGCTGGAGAGCAAAATCCAGGAAGTCGAAGAGCGACTGCGCACAGAGGAGAGGTAAACAAAGGACCTAATGAACTGAAGTTCTAAAACCACTACCATGAAGTGGCAGAAACAATTACATTACCCACAAAGCACTGCAGAATGCTTGAGAAAAGCACTCCTCTTTAATCAATTTAGGGTGCTAGAAAATACACAGACTGCAGATATTGCAGTTCTTAAAGGGGGGTAACACACACAGTTTCCGCCAGTCTCATGTTAATCTTGAGTACCTATAGAGTAGTATTGCATCCTTCATATCTCCAAAGAGTCTTTAGTTTTATCATATTTATAAAAGACAAATGCGCTGTACTGATTTTTTTCTGAAAACAGCCGAACTCGTGACGGAGTGCAGTGGGCGGAGCTAATGAGAGCACACCCACTCTCTCTCACACACACACGCACACACACACACAATCCCTCCCTGGATAACTTTCGATTCACTATACATTTGTGTTGTTTACATTATATGCCGATTGCCAACGAAACACAGGCATCTGATGCAGTTTCACTCACCGGTTACCACTCATGATCGGGAACAAACAAACACACTTGCAGAACTCTGTTGCTGCTCCGTTAAAACTGCATCCACTGTTTAACGCTGGGTTATTTGGGAATCTGAACAAGGTTATCTTTCCCTCACAACCAGAAACACACTTCTTTAGTGACATTGTTGATTTCGTGGTCTAAAAACAAAATGACAGCACCGACGGCTCACGTAACCCGAACGAAGCTCGTTGATGTATGCGCTCCTGCTTTTGCTCGTGCGCATGCGCTCATCTGGGAGAAGTGCTCATCAAGTAATTCCGCCCGTTATGATTTCATAAAGGGCCATACTTGGAAAAAAAGTGTATTTGGCACAGAAATACTCTGTCACACGTCATTTTGGCCATGTTTAGCATGAGAATTAAACTCTTTAACAGTGTAAATAAGTCAGAATGCATGAAATAGCATTAGATAAAAATTAACATCAAAACAGCACCTGAAGAATCTTAAGTGTAAGAAAACACTCAATACACTACAGATTCAGCACATCCTGAGGTACAATCACATCATTTTTTTTTTTCAGAGAGAAGAACTCTGTACTATCCTCTCAGCGACGGTTGGAGAGGAAACTAAAGGAGCTGAACATCACCCTGGATGAGGAGAGACAGCAGCACACAGAGCAGAGAGACCAGGTGAATCATACACATGTTACATGTACACATATAGAGCAGTGTGTATTCTACAACATGTGATGATCTGTGTATTTGCTTGAGAGACCTGTGGAGTGTGTTTTCTGTGTTTAATGCATGTGTGGTCCTGCAGCTCACTCTGCGTGTGAAGGCTCTGAAGCGGCAGGTGGATGAGGGAGAGGCAGAGGCAGAGCGGCTGGAGGGATTGAGGAGGAAGGCCATCAGAGACATGGAGGAGCAGCAGGAACAGAAGGATGCGCTGCAGTCCAGAGTCACTGTGCTAGAGACTGAACTCAAGTAAGTGTGTGTGACTGAGCATGTAAGGTCATTTTTTTTTTTATATACAGGGCTTGACATTAACACCTGCCAACCTGCCATTTGTGGGTGGATTTCAGCTGTGGCGTGTAACAGTCACGCCCACTAGCCACTTTGGCGTGTTGAATTTTATTGTAGGCCTAGTTTTGTTCAGAGCGCGCTCTCATTTACTAAAATCTGCACTCTCATCATAAACAACAAAGCAGAGATGTACGTAGGAGATTCATTCATCATACAGTGATTGACTGTTTTTGTTCTATTTTAGCAGTGAAAACAGTTTCAAACAAAGATCATAGCAGAACCAGAGCGCATCTGATGTGACTGGCATAAAGTTCGATATTCGTGAATTTAGGGACAATCTCTAAAGTTACATACGATATTGGTATACACATTTCTAACTTCAATAGCATTTGAAGAGAATGCATTAGTCATAAAACCAACTGTAAAGTGTTCATCTAGGTGTCAGGTATGATTCACACCTTTTTTTATTTTTGATATTTAATAAAATAAACTCACATAAAAATATGGATATGTATTTCACTAGGCTACTGTATGGGCTCATACACAAAATATGCTAGATTTAAATAGGCCTGTGTCATAGCTGATAGAACACTGATGAGAATATTGCTTGAGAATAAATTATATTTACACCAAAAGAAATTCAGACAAGCAACTGTTAGTTTCTCTGTCTAGATTAAGAAGCTTTACACACAACCTTATCAGAGCTAAATAGGCTAGACTTGTAGACTTGATTTGGTGTCAGACTTGATTCAGTGGTCATTTACATATAGCCTTCAACAACATTTTGGCCAGTAAAAATGCTGAGAAGAAGTCTCTTATGCTCACCAAGGCTGCATTTATTTTATTAAAAATATATATATTTAAAAAACAGTAATATTGTGAAATATTATTAAGATGTAAAATAACGTTTTTTCTATTTGAATATATTTTAAAATGTAATTAATTTCTGTGATACAAAGCTGAATTTTCAGCATCACTACTCCAGTCTTTAGTGTCACATGATCCTCCAGAAATCACTCTAATTTGATGATATGTATACACATATAAATAATGGCTGGTTTCCTATGTGCTTATTCCTTAATGTGTTTGGTGCAATGTTCAGAATAAGACCTACAGTATATGTATGTGTATGGAGTCTATTACTTTATACAGTAATAATCAATGAGGCCTGCAGAGGGCAGTTTGTGTCTTAAAATACTAGAGTGACCAGACTGCTCACATCTCTAATCTTTTAAAGTCTTTAGCTTTCCAAACCTCACTCACAAATTATCTTTCCTCAGATCAGCCCACACTCACTGCTCATCTGTGCTATATGATGTTAATCAGTCACACCCTGTTTATCATGTGATATGCACATCCTGGAAATCATAGAACCTCTTAATAATCTTATAGATCAGACTATTACACCCCCAAAAAAACTTAAATCTGCTGTACTGCAGTAGTGTCAGACTTTCTCCTTAATATCTGTATAGCTCTACCTGCTAATAGTAATGCTGATATGTAAATTAATGTAATTTTTTTTGGTTAAATCTTTAAAGGAAAATGTATATATTAACTGTTTTCTATCTGGTCATTTTATAATGTTGTCTGTATTTTAATCATCCTGTCTTGTGATTTGCCATGAATTTTTAAAAGTGAAAGTAAATCAGTGGTTCTCAACCTTTTTGACTTGAAGACCCCCCACTGTCCAACACAAAATTTAAAGGCCGCCTATATTATATAGTATTTACAGAACTATAACTATAATAATACATATTAACTATAATATATTATTAAAGTGCCCCTATTATGCTATTAAGGTTATTTCAAAGGTTCCTAATTTAATTTTGGAGATCTCCTACAGCATGTTTATATGCATCAAAGGTCAAAAAACACTTTTATTTTCTCAAAATATATACATTGCACATAACCACATTTTTCAAAGATTTTCAAATGACTCGTCTGAAGATTCCGTCTCTAAACCTCTCCAATCTAACCAATCAGAGAAGAGCCTACTCTGCTCTAATTGGTCAGATGGCCCATTATGTTGTGATTTGGTCTACCGCTTACAGCATGTTAAAAATTCTTACAGGTTGTGATTTTGAGGATCAAGCTGGTCCAAATAAAGTGGGTACTGACCCATCTTTAATGGATAAGTGTTTTATAAATCCCATTTAGAAATTAGACCTCATGGAGAATTGAGAAGCAATCATCGCTGTAGTAATTTTAACCACTGACTCCTCATCCTTTGGAAGTGTTGCGTTTGCAAAGCAGAAAACCGTGTACACAACACGAACCAGCTACAGTGTTTGAGGTGAGGGCAGGTTAAAGTAGATGTTGTTCGCGGGCAGCCAATGAAGCATTAAGCTAATTTGTTACATTGTTACGTATGTGACTTTTGGAAGTAAGACTGGAAATACTGACAACTCGTATTGGCAGTTCAGAATATATTCAATAACTTTATTTATTGTGCACTTTGATCTTTAAAACTTTGCAGACCTTCTACATTCACAAACAGCTATATTACACCCTTACATTACACACTGCATGAAAGGTAATATCTGAAAAAGCATAATAGGGGCACTTTGTGTATGTTCAACAAAACCAAGATTGAAGGTATTGAGGAACAAAACAAATTTAGTTAACTAAATTGCTTTACATCTTGATTGTTTTTTTTTTTTAAGTTAAATTTGTTTAAACATAATATTATTCATATTAATTAAATGAATAATCATTAACCCCTGGGTGAGAACCACTGTTCTAAATAATAGTAAATAATAATAATCTGAAAAAAAAGAAAAAAAAGGAACTGACTGACGAATTGGGGATCATTTTCAGAGACCAATCTACTTTGAGTGTATAAAAACGAGCCAATGACCATTGGCATGCGGTCCACGCACCTACCCGCAGCGCGGGTATAAATACGGAAGTATTTAGCGGTATTAGCTTGGAATACCGCATCCTCGCTTTTTAACTGAGGAGCCAAGCAAGTGACTTGGCCCTTCAGCGAAAGCACAGCACCTGGCGACGGGACGTACGTCGCCGTTCCCTCCTTCAGAGAACGAGGGTTACATACGTAACCGAGACGTTCCCTTTCAGTCGGTCACGTTCGGCTCTGTCAAGGGAAAGACACGGGGCTAGCTAAGTAGGGTAGCCACACTCCTAGTTGAGTGTGCTCGCAACCCGAACAGGCAAGGCACATCTTGCGATTGGTATGCTAAGACGATAGCATCCACTATCCAGTGGGCTATCCTCTGCTTGGAGACAGCCTTTCCCTTCTGCTGGCCTCCGTAACAAATGAAGAGCTGCTCCGAGGTTCTAAAGCTTTGAGTCCGGTCAACGTAAGTGCTAACAGCGCGGACGGGACATAACAAAGCCAGGGCTGGGTCTGCCTCCTACGAGGGCAGCGCTTGCAGGTTCACCACCTGGTCCCAGAAGGGAGTGGTGGGAACCTTCGCGTCCACAGACCCAAAACTGCATGCCTGTTGTACGTGGCCCCCCAGCCGGTGGACGAGGCATCCGTGAAGACCACAGCATGCCTGGACACTTGCTCTAAGGGCACTCCCGCCCGTAGAAACGAAGGGTCTAACCACGGGCTGAAGGTTTGGCGACAGTACGGAGTAACTGGGACCCGGTACTTGCCGCTCTGCCACGCCCATCTCGGGACTCGGCCATGAAGCCAGTGCTGAAGCGGTCTGAGCAGCGTTACCGCGGCTGCAGATGCTATATGCCCCAGGAGCCTCTGAAAAAATTTCAGTGGGACCGTCGTCCTGCCATTGAACCTGGCTGACCAAATCCAGCTCCATACCGAGATAAGAGATCCCCTGTGTGGGACAGAGTTTGCTCTTCTCTCGGTTGACCCGAAGGCCCAACAGGCTGAGGTGACGGAGCACCAGGTCCCTGTGTTCGCACTGATCCCGAGACTGAGCCAGTATGAGCCAGTTGTCGAGATAGATGATGATGCGAATGCGGACACCACCTCCCTCCGAGCAGATCCTTCCGTCCCTGGGCTGCCCGTCTCAGGGCCGCTTGCCCTTGCGCTTGCCTGCCCTTACGTCCGGCACCCTGCTTACCCTGTGGAGGCTGCTGCTTGGGATTTGAAGGGGCGGAGGCGGACGCAGGAGGAGGCCAATCATCCAACCGCGAAGGTTCGGGACACGGTGGAGGGTTCCACTCGAGCCCAATACTTGTGGCGGCCTGGGAAAGCATAGCCGTGAGCTCTGGATCAGACTTGGGCAACGCTACCGCACCCGAAGGGGGCAACGCAGCCGAATCTTCATCTCCAGAGGGCATTAGCTCGTCCCCCGATGCAGCTATCGAGATCATATCCTCAGCCGGAACCCCGGTCACGGCCAGCCCCCCAGGAGCCTGTTGACCCGTCGGGGAAGCCCTCACAGTAACCCTCAGGTCTCCACCACAGGCATCAGCCAAAGTAGCAGCCCTCTGCTTTGCAGCGGGAGAACCACTAGATCGGGGGATGCGCAATGGGACTCCACCCCGTTTGAGGTATTCGAGCCTAGACCGTAATACTGCGATGGTCATGTTCCCGCAGTGGGAACATGAGTCATTCACGAACGCCACCTCAGCATGCTGAACGCCCAAACATGTGAGACCGCGATCATGACCGTCAACTAGGGACAGAAAACGACAGCATCCAGAATGCTCTTTTAGAAGGAAAATGCTCTTTTAAAAGTGCTGAAGCACTCAGGGAGATGGCCGCGGCACACAGCAGTCCGACAGTGCAAGCCTGCGTGTGAGCACTCAAAACGAAAACGCCCAGCCAACCAACACTGCAACTGTAGTGTTCCCAGGAGTGGCCACCCGCTGACTCGCGCCGTCACACCAGCACCCCGGAAGCAGAGCAATCCCTCTCGACTCGTTTATAAACTTTTTTTCATAGAAACAGCAACTTGAAGACAGCAAACCGTTCGGCTCCGAAGTTGAAAGCGAGGATGCAGTATTCCACTTTCGTATTTATACCTGCGCTGCTGGGTGGTGCGTGGACCGCATGCCAATGGTCATTGGCTCGTTTTCATACACTCGAAGTAGATTGGTCTCTGAAAATGATCCTCAATTCGTCTGTCAGTTCCGACGTACGTCGAACGTCACCGACTGAAAGGGAACCTAAAAATACTTATAAGAAACTAAGAAAACTTCATTTATAATAATAACAACACAAAAATTTACATTTATTTAAAATTTATAGTCAGAACATTGCTGTCAAATTGCCTTATTTCATCCTCAGGAGGAAGATCCAGCAGGCCCGACAGTCAGCTCTGGAGTCTTCAGTGCTCAGCTCTGAGGATGATGATGATGATGATGATGGGTTGTATGATCATTCCAGCATAACCTCCATCCTCACCGAGAGCAATTTACAGACCAGTTCCTGCTGAGGCTGAGAGAGGAATCTGTGGAATGGGGTGTGAATGGGAGCTGCCCGTTGATGCAGTACGTACAATGAAAAGGATTGGCGATTCATTTGTGGACACAGAGTAACTTCAGTCCTCGATTCTTCTGGTTTCCACCCTTGAGCATTAACTGCTGCGCCACATCAACCCCAATTATAAATCATATTGTACAATCTGGGGTTAAACTCTTTCTGTTCATAAAACTGGACATCTTTTCACACATTTTGGGACACCTGACATTTTATCTGTCAGTGAGTATAATAGATTTCAGGCATGGCGTTTTTCATCTAGACCTCAGTTCCACCTTAGAGACCCTTTTGAAAGAAAAGCCTTAATGATCCCTTTAAGTTTAGTGTAAAAAGGGCCTTTAGAAGAGATCAGTTCAGAGTTTAAGCCACTTAGAAACTAAATTGAGATTTAAGACAATTTAAGACATTGTTTTTTTTGTTTTGTTCTTGAAGTAATTAGAAAGCTTACTTTTGTATAACATGAATAAATACATATAGATGAATTTTGTTTTAAGGGCCCAGAGACCAATCATGAGCACTGATGATTTCATTAGGTGTATGTTAAGAGAGACTGATGGGAGATGAAAGATATTAGTGTTAGTAGAAGGGAAAGGAACACATCAGTGAACCTTTTTCCAAAAATGATAGTTTGCACAGAGTAGTTATGTGATTATGCATAAAATGTAAATGTTTGTCATTTATAGTGTATCATAGCTTAAGCAACACAAATAACAATGCAGTTAATAATCCACATTATGTATCTAAATATTATGCGTGTTTCTGTTTTACAGTTCTTACATGTGAGAAACTGTTTAGTATAAAAAATGTGTAATATGTTTTTTTTTATGTTTACAGAATGGAATTAGGCAAAGTTCTATAGGTACGAGTGAATCAGCACTACATAGATGCATCACTGATGCTTAAATACGGTTTATAACAACAATATAATCACAATAAAGACATTTACATTTCATTTACCAACATTTCTGTACAAATAATGAACTTAAAGAATGAGCTTCAAGTTCAATACCGACTTACCTGTAGCTAATGTCATTTAGCGTTATAAAAGCAGAGCCTTCTTAAATCAATTGTACTGTGAAACTCTTTTGTTACACAACTACTAAAGCACAACCAGTGTTTCTATTTCCACCAAAATTGTTAATTGTTCACTGAGAGGCTAAAAAAAGGCTCCATCATGCCTGGAAAAACAATGACATTTGATTTTGTTCTTTGTTTACCAGCACATGATATACTGTTGTTAACTTCAATGTATAATATTGAAGCAGATTTATATAAAATAACTGAATAACTAATATTTCCTACCATTCATACAGTAGTAGTCCTATAATCCTGTAGTGGACACATTATCTCTGGCATTTCTTGATACCAAGCTGCCTTTTCTCATCTATATCTACTGTACTTTTATGCACACCACATCTGATTCACGTCAATGGAAAACCACTACAATGCCTTTGTATATCTAATTATTATTTTTTGTAATTGTTCTTTTTCCAACGTAAATGAGACTGATTTATGTACATGTATTTTTTTATTTATTTGTAATAGAATTTACATCAAGCACTGATCAAATCAAAGGTTTGTATTTTTTTCTGGAAGCAAAACCTTTATCAAAAATAAATTCAGTACTTTAATAATTCCTCTCTATTGTCTTCTTTTTAATGGTGTGCTTATTATTATTGCAGTTGTACTTGTATTTTGTACATATTGTAGCTGATGCATGTCACAGATGCATGGTACAATTGAGCGTCAGATACTGGATCTTCAAAATTTCTTGACCTTATCCACCTTCTGCTCCCTACAAGCCAGTGTGCACGTGTTAGGGCAAAACCTTACACCCTGTCTTTGTGGGACAGGCCTCAGCCTAAAACCCAGAGCAGAGCTGTAAGGGGGATACACAACATAGCCTTGGCTATGGTCCGGTATGCATTGCTAGTGCCTCTGCAATATTATCTGAGAGGCTGTAAGGGAGCAGCCTACCGAAGGGAGCATACAATGTCCTAAAATCCCTCACTAATCGGTATTTCCACTTGATCGTACTGAGAAAAACCACGGACCAGGAGTGGATGGCTACAGTTTCTCTATGATACAGTCCATCTCTTCTCTGCCCCACCTACAACCTTCAGTATTACCACTATTTCACTTCAGCTGTCACTACGGGAAGCAGAAAGTGTCCGACTTGACGTTTCCATTTGTATGGCAAGCCAATAGGGTCAGAATTACGCTAATACGCTTTAAACCGTAAAATATGCCGTTGTGATTACAAACTGCGTAAGAATCGCGCAAAATATGTCAATGATGCTATATTTGACTTTTTTGTGAGCCTGAAAAGTGCCGCTTTTTACACTGTTCATCTTGCCATATGACGCCATAAAAACGCATTTTTGGTTACACAGAGTGCGTGTTATTTACGACGTTTTGCTTATAGTATAACGAGCCATGTCCACTGATTTCCACAGCCAGTAAATTTAAACTCTTCTCACCCAATCAATGATGAACTGAGTCAGACCAGACCAATTCAGCACGGATCATTTTAGCCAAAGGAGTGCCTGAATTGATAGGATATATTTATGTACAATAGCCTATAACTTTTTGGATCTTTTCATCTCTACTAACATTAAACATATTAATTAAAGATCACGCCTCTTTATCATACTTTAATGTAATTGCTAAGATTTCATGTTCAGCAATTCTCCTACCAACCCTATGTATTCACAGATACTTTGGTAGTCGATAGCCTGCTTGTTAGAGTTCCTGACTCCCATAACAAAATGATCGCTGGTTCGTGTCCCGCTCTTAGCAGGTCTGGTTTGAAAGAGTGTATTTGCAGTGCTTAAGTAATAATTCATCGTTATTAATCTTTTTTTGGGGGGGAACTGAATATGCTATAGGCTATTTTAGTTGACCCTCACTCTAGAGCAAATCCTTTAAAATGAATGAAGAACAAGAATAAAAAAAAGAATAAACTATTTAAAAGCTTTGTACTTCATGTTCCAATTCCGACGACAACAAACATGCGCAAAAAATATGTTTGGCATAACAGCACAGTGAACGGCACAGATTGTACACACAAACTATTTCAAATGAGCAGTGTAACTTTAAGTCAACATACATTAAGTTTAAGTTAAGTTATTTTGACAACGGACACGCATTTCTTAAATATCTGCATTGGCTTAACATGGCATATTTCCATCTAGATCCTATAGAGAAATCCAATGTAATGCCCTATGAATTTGTGTTTTAAATATAGGCCTTGGAAAATATCAGGCGAATGTAGGCCTATTAGCCTGTTTGCCATTTTTTTTTTTAATGTGGCAGGTTTGTTGGTATAAGCTTCTCCTTCCAGGATTAAATAGTGTTCTGATGTTTACTTAAATTTATGTTTTATTCATATTACATTGATTTTATAGCATAAATAACATTATTACATATCGTTATATCCAATATATTTTTGTATTACGAGGACTAAAATATTTTGCCCTTTTGATCGTCCTGTTTATAGTAGAATAAATGGCTTAAAAAACGTCCACCATTTGTGAGAATAGAAGTTTGGTCTGAGTATGCAGCTAATTCATATGGTGTGTGTTCCACTTTATCAGCTTGTGACTTAAGCAATGTGTGCCATTATACCATTGGAGCGATTCGCTTAGTCGCAGTTTCTACAGGGTGATGACGACAGCTTATTCATGCATTTCATGTTTATTCTGACACATTCAGTTCCATTCAGTGTTTATAAAACCTTTTATAGGACTAAAAACTCTTTCATGTAACATTAATGCTGTAGCATATTGTCTCATTTATCAAAATAAAACTGACAAAAGAAAGTGGAGACAATTCGTCAAAAGAGGCCTACATTGTTATTAGGCTACTTTCCCAACATTTGTGTCATTATTCTTAAAAGTATGCCTAATGTAAATTATGTTTGCAACTGCTGTATATTGACCAAGATGAGTGTGAAGCTCCCTGTCTGAGTCAGACACCCGGTCATTAAATCATTTGTGAATATTTGTAAATATTGGCTTAAAACAGCTGGAAAATTGACAGTGCAGTTCTGTGGATGTTTTGCATGCAGTGTAATTTACAGTTAACTAAAACAAAAACTATTAAAAACATTTATGCTAATTGAAATAAACCTGAAATGCAAGAAAATATAAATATTAGCCTGGTTAAAAAACTTAAACCGAAAATTTGAAATGTTTCCTTTTGTCAATAAACTGTATTCATTTGGGGGTTTTTATTCCTGCAACCCTCAACCTACGAGATTATGTTAAATTAGAATTTAATTAAATTAGAATGGATAAGTGTCTGTGACCCATTAAAAATACCCCAAAAACATGCACAAGATCCACTACATGCACAAATAGCAGCATAAACAACAGAACATAAGGATTCATCATCATCACGCACCTGCAGCACTTCTGTGAATGGAGAAAAAACAGGATAAAATCATATAAAAGGAGTAAATAGCCTATGTCTATACGTGAAATTTATTTCACTTAAATAATTAACAGATTCATTTTTGATAAAGGAAAGCAGCAGCTGTTTGTTTTCTTTATACAAGCAATGTTTTGTTTTTATTGTGAGTGTACACAATAAAAGTTTACCCTTCACAGATTTGAATGATACTCCTATGACCATAATTTACGCAGTATTTTAAATTGTTTCTGCTGTTTTAATAAAATTCAAGCACACACAACATCTATCAGTTCTAGTTCGTTCTATCTATCTATCCATCTATCTCAGCCTGTTCGTTGTCAAAATAAAATAGTCAACTTAATGTATAAAAAATTACACTGCTCATTTGAAATAGTCTGCGTGTACAATCTCCCAGCAAACACGCCAGTGTGGGCTCACTGTGGTTAAGTGTGGGTTTTCAGTGGGACAGTGTGGGCAAGGGAAAACCCTTTGGGGCCCCATGTGGGCTTACTGTGGGCAAGCCCACAGAAAACCCACACAGGCCCCCGGTGTATTAGCCCATGCGGGGCCCATAGTGGATTTGCCTGTTTGGGCCCCAATGAGGGTTTAGTGTGGGCAACCCACTGCGGGCTTGCACAGAGAAAACCCCCGTGTGGGCCAGCCCACAGTCAGCTCCCACTGGTTTCACGGGCCACAAAGGAGCATGTTTGCTGGGCTGTGCCATTCACTGTGCTGTTATGCCAAGCATGTTTTTTGCGCATGTTTGTTGTCGTCGGTATTGGAACACGAAGTAGCCTACAAAACTTTTAAATAATAAATATAGCATCCAAATATCAAATCGTGAATATGGAAATATTAGATTTTTATGCTATTTATAATCACAACGGCGTATTTTGCGGCACAACTACTGTTTAAAATGCCGTATTTGAAGGCTTTGGCTGTAAACACGATTCATCTATAGCATAATTCTGACCCTCTTGGCAGGCGGCTACTTTCGCTGATCAGTTGCATCCAGCCTCAGTCGATGTCGAACACACCTATTGTTATTTCAACAGGTAATGTTTACATTTGTTAGCAGCTTTCTACACTCACCCGGTATGTGAGGCGGTTAAACCAAGGCGATTTCTCCTCAGCTCTTCTCTTTGTCCGTACGGTTGTCATGTTTTCGAAGACACGTTATACAAATAGACGTGTTGTAAACAGTCCACACACTGTTCCGACATCTCCGCTGTTCAACGGACCCGCACACAGCAGCTTGTTTCGCGGTCGCAATTTCAAAAGTGCTCTCATTCACTTCTCTCATTGGCCATTGTGAAAGAACTGACGTAATCATCCCGATTTAAAATCCTAAATATCAAACATGTTTGATATGATATGATTTGTGTGAGAGCAGATCGAGAGGTGCAAGATTCTGTGAACACCTCGCATTACCAGATAATCTGCGGCAAACATTGGAACCGATAAAGGTCCTCGACAAGATTTTTTCTCCGATTCTCGGGAAGGGAAAATCGGGGATAAAACTCCTGTAGTGTGAGCGATGTATGGTGTCAGAGAAATTCACTAAAATATAATGTCCTTGTACAGGACAGTGGCACCCAGGAGGCTATATCTTCTAAATGTTACTCATTCAACCCTCAATGACCCCCAGAGAGGGATAGATCTCCTGAAAGCTGTGGACTGAGTACCTGGCTCTGTAACGTCTCTACGACCGCTTCACTGGCAGACTGAAAAGGCCAGAGTGTGAGATCAGAGCATCAAGGGTAAAGATTTTCTCTTTCTCCTTATCACAGATCACTTCTTATCTCTCCTTATCTTCATGGCTACCATTGAACAGCGGATGCAATGGCTGTGTGTACGGATGGTTAGATCTGTGGCTTGCTGAGAGGAGATTGGGCGGATTTCAGGGTGTTGTACAGGGCCCCATTGGCCTGTCTCGCCTCTGCATATGCCTTGCCATAAGCCGTAAGGTGGTAAGCAGAGAAGGCAGACATACATGGATCAGGCATAACATTATGACCACCTTCCTAATATTGTGTTGGTCCCCCTTTTGCTGCCAAAACAGCCCTGACCCATCAAGACATGGACTCCACTACACCCCTGAAGGTGTGCTGTGGTATCTGGCACCAAGATGTTAGCAGCAGATCCTTTAAGTCCTGTAAGTTGCGAGGTGGGGCCTCTATGGATCGGAGTATTTTGTTCAGCACATCCCACAGATGCTTGATTGGATTGAGATCTGGGGAATTTGGAGGCCAAGTCAACACCTCAAACTCGTTGTGCACCTCAAACCATTCCTGAACCATTTTTTCTTTGTGCCAGGCTGCATTATCCTGCTGAAAGAGGCCACAAGTAAGCGACGCACACGCACCTGGCCATCCACGTAAAAGAAAATGTGATTCATCAGACCAGGCCACCTTCTTCCATTGCTCAGTTGTCCAGTTCTGATGCTCACGTGCCCACTGTTGCCGCTTTCGGCAGTGGACAGGGGTCAGCATGGGCACCCTGACTGGTCTGCAGCTATGCAGCCCCATACACAACAAACTGCGATGCACTGTGTATTCTGACACCTTTCTATCAGAACCAGCATTAACTTCTTGAGCAATTTGAGCTACAGTAGCTTGTGTCACAGATCTGCTGGGCTCCTCCTCTTTGCTTTTTTCCTGTTCATTACGTCTCCCCTACAGGTGAGGGAGCACAGGTGTAGTGTGTTGCGCTTGTGATTGCTTCCAGTATCTTGGGCTTTAAAGATCTCTCCAGACCTGGTTGAGGGAGGCCGCCGCTTCTCCTTCTCTCCCGCACCGTTTTGATGTTTTCGTCTTTTTATGCATGACACCTCATATCTCTTGTGGCATAAATTTTTTGTTTCTCAATCTAACATATATACTGACTTTATTTAACTTACGTTGTTCATTCTTTATCTTTAATAAACATATTTCTTTATATGAACAATCCGCGTGGTCTTCCCTTTCTGTTTACATAGCCTAGAATAGGCAGGATGTAACAGATTGGGGGCTCGTCCGGGATCTGAAACGACATCGGTAAATACAATTTTTTTTTTCTCTCTCTTCCCTTAAATGCTTATCACTAGGTTTTGATTAGCCTAGGTGTTAAAAGCTTTAAATATAGTAGAGCCATTTTGTTTAGTTGCGTTTGATTTGGAAAGCGCTGTATACAGATCCTTTGAAGATCCGATACAGTTCATTGAACTGAACACGTTGTTTTGAATCATTGGGAAGACGCATGTGGATTAGTTAATTTCTTTTCCGTTGTTGGTGCGTGAGAGGAGGAGAATATTTTGTTAATTTGTGCCTGGGCTGTTTTTGAAGTGAGCCAGGTTGAAGAATTGGCGGTGGGCTATTGTTTGGTAAGTGTGGGTCTGCACGGCGCGTTTACAAGATTGAGTTTATTGATAAAGTTCGGGATAACATAACTATCGGAGCTTTGTGAGTGCCCATCAAGCGTTTGTTTGTTATTTTGCTTTATTATTTTATTTTATTGTTTTTGTGCTATCCTGGGCAGAGGGCACAGTCGTGGAGGCCTACTTTAACGGCATTTTGTCGGGGGAGTTTAGGCGCCGCTGATATTGTGTAATAAAAATCTCTGTCCTTGGGGTATGCATGAAGAGGATCGTTTTTCTTTTTTTTAGGGCAGTTCCGTTTGTCTCGTCTTGATGCGCAGTGTTGTGGCCACACTTGCATTGTAAAAGGTGAGCTTGTTTTTCTTTTGTATCTATAAGGATTGTATGCTGTAGAACTCGTTCCATTTGTATGGCTAGTTTGGAGGATTTTTTCGTAGCTCCATCTGTGGAGGTTTTGAATAGTTTGACAAAGGATCAGTTGCGTCAAGTTTGCGAACATTATAACTTTGACTTCAGTTCAGGCGGAATTGGTTGTCAGGAATATTCTTTCATCACCTGCATCTCTAATTATGGAGGAGTTAGAGCTAGAAGAAGCAACATTGACACCTTTTTCGACAGAGTTTTCCAAAATGCCACTTACGTTTGAGCAACAGAAAGTGTTAATAGAAATGCAACAGAAAGAAAGGGAAGCGCAGCGGGAAGCTGAACGTCAAGAGAGAGAAGCTCAATGTGAGGCAGAGCGGAACGAAAGGGAAGCTGAGCGTCAATTAGAAATGGAAAGAATAAAAAGTGAACGTGAGGTGGCTTTAGAACGGCTGAGACTGGTCGCTGAAGGTAGGCTTTCATTTGATGGGGGTGAGGGTACTGCTCCCAGGGGGTTTGCGCGTTCCCCTGATATATCCAACATGGTTAGCGCGTTCCCCTGATATATCCAACATGGTTAGGTTGCTTCCAAAGTTCAATGAAAGAGATCCAGATATTTTCTTTTCTTTATTTGAGAGTGTGGCTGATGACCGTGGCTGGTCTGACTCTTAGAGAACGTTGTTACTCCAAAGTGTTCTTGTAGGTAGAGCACAAGAAGCGTTTATTGCGTTGCCTGTGCCAGACAGGAAAAACTATGTAAAAGTAAAAGAGGCAGTGCTTAAAATTTATGAATTAGTTCCTGAAGCTTATCGTTTGCGGTTTCGTAGCTGGAGAAAGGGAGATAAACAGATAAATAGCCACTTTAATCGTTGGTGCTCTGCAGTGGGGGTCGCTACTTTTGGAGAGTTGTCTAACTTGATTGTTTTAGAACAGTTTAGAAACATCCTTCCTGAGCGTATCGCTACACATATATCTGAGCATAAGATGAAAACAGCAGTGGAAGCCGCAGTTGTGGCTGACGATTTCATTTTGATACATAAGTATAGTTTAAAGGAAAACAATATAGGTAAGGTTTATCAGGAACAACGTTTTGGACATTTCAATAAAGTTTTGGGGTCGTCTTCGTTAGGTGCATCGTTAGGTTCATTTGGGCCACCTACTCAGAGTAGAATAGATTCACATGCTAATCGGTCACACAAGGGCGCTGTGGGTCTTCTAGGTTTTCTGCTTTTACACCTGCTAGTCAGGCTAAGAAGGATGCTGATGTGTGTCGATACTGCTTGGACAAGGGGCACTGGAAGAAAGACTGTCCTGTTTTAAAGAGGAAAAGTCAGAGAAATGGTACTGATGTTGTTAGGGGGGTCACGCTTGCTGTATCTGAGTCTCTGGTGAAGCCGGTCCATGCTAAGGTGGTGGCTTTTGATAATTTCCCTGTTCCCACCACCAAACCCAAGTTGCGGCGCTTTTTGGGGATGGTAGGGTATTATTGTAGTTTTTGTTCCAACTTTTCTACAGTAGTAGCCCCTTTGACTAACCTGTTAAAAGCTAAAGTGAAGTTTGAATGGACTGTGACCTCTCGGGCTGCTTTTGATAATGTTAAGCTGTTGTTGACCTCGGCCCCAGTTTTGATGGCACCCGTTTAGATCAGCCTTTCCGGATGCAGGTTGATGCAAGCCATGTGGGTGCTGGTGCTGTGCTCTTGCAGAGTGATGAGCAGGGGGTGGACAGGCCAGTATTTTTCTTCTCTAGAAAGTTTAATTGTCATCAGTTGAATTATTCAACTATTGAGAAGGAAACCTTAGTATGGGGTCTGCAACAGTTTGATGTGTATTTAGCTGGGGGCGCTGTTCCTATTACTGTTTACTCGGGTTAAAATCCACTTACATTCCTTCACTCTTTAAAGAGTCCTAGTCAGCGCCTTATGTGCTGGGCTTTATTTTTACAGCCATACAATTTACAGATACGGCACATTCGGGGTGTGGACAATGTCATGGCTGACGCTTTGTCCCGTGCCCCAGGTGGGCTGGGGTGAGTGTTTGTTTTGTCCTGTCTTTCTTTCTTCCTGTTTCTCCACTCTCTTCTTCTGCCTGGTCTCCTTAAATGTAGCTTTCCAGGTACCGGGATTTGCTGGAGTTTTTGGTATGGGGGCGGTTGGAGCTGCTGGAGGGTAGAGGGATTGGGGCCTGTGGACAAGTGTTCTTCTGTCCAGTTCATGTATATGGGCTGTTGACACTCCTGGACCAAAGTTAAGTGCTCACTTTTAGTTTATGGAAATTATTTTAAAAATTTAAAATTGCATGTTATTTTGTTGTGTGTGTGGGGTTTTGAAGGTTTTTACAGAGGCCTTTTAGGGGCCTCTGTTTTAAGGGAGGGGGTGTCACAGATCTGCTGGGCTCCTCCTCTTTGCTTTTTCCTGTTCATTACGTCTCCACTACAGGTGAGGAAGCACAGGTATAGTGTGTTGCGCTTGTGATTGCTTCCAGTATCTTGAGCTTTAAAGATCTCTCCAGACCCGGTTGAGGGAGGCCGCCGCTTCTCCTTCTCTCCCGCACCGTTTTGATGTTTTTGTCTTTTTATGCATGACACCTCATATCTCTTGTGGCATACATTTTTTGTTTCTCAATCTAACATATATACTGACTTTATTTAACTTATGTTGTTCATTCTTTATCTTTAATAAACATATTTCTTTATATGAACAATCCGCGTGGTCTTCCCTTTCTGTTTACATAGCCTAGAATAGGCAGGATGTAACACTCGTCTGTTTGATCGGACCACACAGGCCAGCCTTCACTCCCCACGTGCATCAATGAGCCTTGGCCGTCCATGACCCTGTTGCCGGTTAACCACTGTTCCTTCCTTGGACCACTTTTGATAGATACTGACCACCTTTTGATAGGCACTGCTTCAGCAGACACAGGGCCTGAATCGCGAGGTGCAAACTCTTGACACTTGAGAGGGGAACTCACCTACTGCAACTCATCACAGTGAGTGCATTCAGTGCCCTCAAGAGCCAAGCTTGCTCGCTCTACTACCATTGGCATAGGGGGAGCCTTCAAAGATGATGCAGCACCAATAGGAGAGATGGCTCACAAGCAGCTCTTCAACTCAGAAGCTCTTCAGCATCTTCACATGTGAATAGTTTGACTACATGGGAAAACACTATACAAGCTAAATACACTGAACAAAATTATAAACGCAACACTTTTGTTTTTGCCCCCATTTTTCATGAGCTGAGCTCAAAGATCCAAGACTTTTTCTATATACACAAAAGGCCTATTTCTCTCAAATATTGTTCACAAATCTGTCTAAATCTGTGTTAGTGTGCACTTCTCCTTTGCCGAGATAATCCATCCACCTCACAGGTGTGGCATATCAAGATGCTGATTAGACTGCAGCATGATTATTGCACAGGTGTGCCTTAGGCTGGCCACAATAAAAGGCCACTTTAAAATGTGCAGTTTTACTGTATTGGGGGGGTCCGGGGGGTCCGAAAACCAGTCAGTATCTAGTGTGGCCACCATTTGCCTCACAAAGTGCAACACATCTCCTTCGTATAGAGTTGATGAGGTTGTTGATTGTGGCCTGTGAAATGTTGGTCCATTGTGTACAGGAATTGTGTACAGATCCTTGCAACATGGGGCCGTGCATTATCATGCTGCAGCATGAGGTAATGGTCGTGGATGAATGGCACAACAATGGGCCTCAGGATCTCGTCACGGTATCTCTGTGCATTCAAAATGCCATCAATAAAATGCACCTGTGTTTGTTGTCCATAACATACATCTGTCCATACCATAACTCCACCACCACCATGGGCCACTCGATCCACAGCATTGACATCAGCAAACCGCTCACCCACACGACACCATACACGCTGTCTGCCATCTGCACTGTACAGTGAAAACCCGGGATTCATCCGTGAAGAGAACACCTCTCCAAAGTGCCAGAAGCCATCGAATGTGAGCATTTGCCCACTCAAGTAGGTTACGACGACGAACTGCAGTCAGGTCGAGACCCCGATGAGGACGGCGAGCATGTAGATGAGCTTCCCTAAGACAGTTTGTGCAGAAATTCTTTGGTTATGCAAACCGATTGTTGCAGCAGCTGTCCGGGTGGCTGGTCTCAGATGATCTTGGAGGTGAAGATGCTGGATGTGGAGGTCCTGGGCTGGTGTGGTTACACATGGTCTGCGGTTGTAAGGGCCAGTTGGATGTACTGCTAAATTCTCTGAAACACCTTTGGAGATGGGATATGGTAGAGAAATGAACATTCAATTCACGGGCAACAGCTCTGGTGGACATTCCTGCAGTCAGGATGCCAATTGCATGCTCCCTCAAAACTTGCGACATCTGTGGCATTGTGCTGTGTGATAAAACTGCACATTTTAGAGTGGCCTTTTATTGTGGCCAGCCTAAGGCACACCTGTGCAATAATCATGCTGTCTAATCAGCATCTTGATATGCCACACCTGTGAGGTGGATGGATTATCTCGGCAAAGGAGAAGTGCTCACTAACACAGATTTAGACAGATTTGTGAACAATATTTGAGAGAAATAGGCCTTTTGTGTACATAGAAAAAGTCTTAGATCTTTGAGTTCAGCTCATGAAAAATGGGGGCAAATACAAAAGTGTTGCGTTTATAATTTTGTTCAGTGTAAAAATTCCTTCATTATGTAACCTACTCAGGTGCCTTTTTATACTTTTTATACATACTCACGATGTGTGACCGTGGACTGCCATCTGCCAATGAATATTGGTGTGTGTGTGTACCAGTGCCTGAAACACTGGTCATGCTGATGCCATTCCCCATATTGTCAACACCAAGATGCAGCATCGAAGTTCCACTTCGAAAAGGGAACTCCCCATCACATGCAGAATCTCACTGAAGGCCACTATGAGCACAGGATTAGATCTTGTCTCTTACTTCTGCATGAACTTTAGAGTGACTAAAATCAACTCGGCGAAAGCGAAGTGATGTTGCTCATATAGAGTTTAGCTGTCCTGCAGTGAGCATCTGTATATGATGGGGAGTTTTCATCCTTCATATTTCCAAATTCTATATATTCTAATAGCAGCTTTATTAGAATGCAAAGGTAAGTGTCATTATATGAAATCAAATTCCTGTAACCAATGTACAAACAAGAGATATGCATAATATCAGTGTACTTTGTGTATGTGCATAGGATCGATATCAAGTCAATTGTGTTTTGTAGCACTTTTCACAGGGTTGCTTTGAAACCCTGTGAAAAGTGCTACAAAACACAATTATAGCTTTATAGAAAAATACTGCAGTAATAATTTGGAAATTGCTGTTAACCTTTTTTTTTGTATAAAAATATGTAACAGTTTACTTTTTTAAAGCAAGAAAGTGCATAACTGAGTCCATCATGATCTATAGTTTTAATGTTTGTTTGCAAAGATTAAAGTGCATTACCAGTTAATTATCACATCGGCAACATCACTAGTTGCTTTATATATATATTACATATGCAGTAGTGCCCAAAAGTTATGTCCAATCTAGGAAAATTTACATTGTCGCCCTTTATTCAATTATTATTAAAAATGTGTTAAAGATTTGGTAAGAATATTGCGTAGTTGTGTAATAATAAAGCTTATAATAAATAAATAAATGTTTTATTTGTAATAAAGCAATGAAACATGGCAAATTGTGCAGACATAATTTGATTTGTTAATATATATTATTTTAATTTTAAAATTAATGATTGATTATGTTGTAGTCAATGTATTATTTTTTTTGCAAAGTAAAATAAAACCTGTAGCTGTAGTTTGCTTTTTTTGCCAAATATTTTTGTCAGATAAATACCTTAACCCAATTTAGTGTTTTGTTCTTCCCTTATATTTAAAATATTTTAAAAAATATTAAGTATTTTTTTTCATATTTTGGTAATATCGAACTTGTAAGGTCATTTAAAACAAATCACTTTTGGCTAATACTGTATATATACAAACTGACATTCAAAACGATAATTTCAGGAAATACTGACAAGTAGTTTATTGGATTGTGATTTTAAAAATGTTATCCTCACTTCATAAAATGTATTAATTCATTTAGAGGTAGAACAAGTTGGTAAACAGTAAATGCTGTTTATTTCTGTTAGCGCTGTGGTTTCCATGTCTCATCTCTCTCAGTACGTCTCATCTCTCTCAGTATGTCTCGTTTTGCTCTTCATTTCCTTTTAGTGGCGACACAGGGACCCTGCAAGCAGGTCCATCGGTTAAACATAAACTATGTTCAGGGTGACAATATGTCTATTTCTTGCCTAACCACAACCCACCCGCTTGAGTCTCTGACAGTGAAACTACGCAGAACCAACCCGGTTCAACACATCCTAATGTATTCTGACACCTCTCTAACATCAGAGCATCAGAGATGGTCTGTGAGAAATGATGTTGGAAATGTTACACTTGATCTGAAAGACATCCGTTTATCTGATCAAGGCCATTATGAATGTGAAGTCTACAAAGATTGGGACTGCCTTAATGCAACTCTATTTAACCTG
The DNA here is from genome assembly GCA_039654625.1 of Rhinogobio ventralis. Classification (NCBI taxonomy): domain Eukaryota; kingdom Metazoa; phylum Chordata; class Actinopteri; order Cypriniformes; family Gobionidae; genus Rhinogobio; species Rhinogobio ventralis. The sequence continues at coordinate 21,437,355 of CM077201.1, forward strand.
AGGGTCAGAGGTGAGAATGCTCATTTCTGAAACAAGAAAATGATCCTCTTGAAACCTATTGTAATAAATATGCTTATCTGGTTTCAGAGTGTAAAACGTTGGATTCTGTCCATGCGACTCCAGACTCTTCAGTGTTGCTGCCATGCTCTGAACATCCTGCACAAAACAGAACTGATCAAGTGACTTGGAAAATCTTTCATGGTCATCAATCAACAGAAATAGCCCAATACCACCCTCCACACAAGCCCTCAAACAGCACAGAGAGAGACCCGAGGCCTCTGTATGAGAGAGCGAGAATACTAGCAAACGGATCTCTGCTTATAAGGGATGCAGTAAACACTGATGCATCATGGTATCAGTGCAGAGTGAGGGAAAAAACCTGCTATGAAGTGAAGCTGGTCATGAAAGGTGTGATTAAATGCAATATTTCTAAACCTATAGTTCAATGCAGACTCTCTGCCCAACATTCACATTTAAAGATTTTAAGTTAAACTATGCTAATAATATGTTGGATGGAAACCTTGTATCTCCTTTGTTTCATCATTTCTTTTCATAAATGATTACTATTGTATACCCTGTATGTATATTTGTGGGTTTTGCAAATATCTAACCAATGAACAGTATTAAAAAGAGCTTGTGACTAAACCTCGTAACTCCATTGACGTTGTGGTGATGGGTTAGTTTGTTTGTTTTTTGTTTTTTTAAATTATGGTCATAAATATGCTTGGTCACATTGTGGTGATTATAGCATGTGGTTATAATATCTGTTTGGTAATACAGTATGTTAATGTGTGAATGTTTAAACAAGCTTTTTGAAGGTTAATGTTTTTATACCACCTGGAAAATGGGTTAACATTTATATGTCTAAATATGTTCAGAACTAGATACATTTCATGTTGTAAAATTGTTTTGTATTTTGACATTTTATTCAACTACAATATTAAAATTACTTTTCACAATATTGTTTGCCACAGGCAAGACAAATGCCTATACAGTATGTGTGTGATAAAAATAACCCAAACTGATTTATGGTCATTTATGTATATCTTTTATCTAGTGATCACAGATGCTCCAACCCCAGCTGACAGTCCTGGAGCAGTAACAGTTTATCTGACAGCAGTAGTGATGGTCATAATAGTGTCTCTGTGTGTCCTCATAACGCTGATCATCTGTGTGATTCTTTATTTCAAAAAAGGAAGAAGCAACAGCCAAAGTAAGTTCACAACTGAGGTCCTGAAAAGTGTAACTGTTGACTTGTTCTTTAGATTAGATTAGATTAGATTCAACTTTATTGTCATTACACAAGTACAGGTACGAGGCAACGAAATGCAGTTTGGGTCTAACCAGAAGTGCAATAGCAGCAAGTGCAGGATATACAGTGGTTTCATAAGTGCAGGACATGAATATGTACTGAATAAATATAGAGATGGCTATTACTATAAATAGAATTTACAGATAGATATGTACTGAATATAATATACAGATGGATGTTGCTATAAACAGTTTGCAGATAGATATATACTGAACAGAATTTACAGATAGATATGTACTGAATATATATACAGATGGCTATTATTGTAAACAGAATTTACAGATAGATAGATATATACTGAATGTAATATACGGATGGATATTACTATAAACAGAATTTACAGGGTAGATATGTACTGAATATATATACAGATGGCTATTACTATAAGCAGAATTTACAGATAGATGTATATAATGATATGTTAGGCTAAGATGGGCAGTATAGCAATGGACGATATAGTGCAAATGAGCATATTCTAGTTAGGTAGTAGTGCAAGATGCATATATGAACAGGTGTTTAACAGCATGTTTTAAATCATATTGGCTTATTGGAAAGATGAGAACCCGAACATACCTTACATTTTATGTGTTTATTGTAATGTCATACTCTACTGACTAGTAATCCAAACAGAAACCTGGATCTGAGTCTTCTGAGTGTGTAAATGCAAATATAGAAGTTGATCAGTACTTACTACTTACACTCACCTAAAGGATTATTAGGAACACCATACTAATACTGTGTTTGACCCCCTTTCACCTTCAGAACTGCCTTAATTCTACATGGCATTGATTCAACAAGGTGCTGAAAGCATTCTTTAGAAATGTTGGCCCATATTGATAGGATAGCATCTTGCAGTTGATGGAGATTTGTGGGATGCACATCCAGGGCACGAAGCTCCCGTTCCACCACATCCCAAAGATGCTCTATTGGGTTGAGATCTGGTGACTGTGGGGGCCATTTTAGTACAGTGAACTCATTGTCATGTTCAAGAAACCAATTTGAAATGATTTGAGCTTTGTGACATGGTGCATTATCCTGCTGGAAGTAGCCATCAGAGGATGGGTACATGGTGGTAATAAAGGGATGGACATGGTCAGAAACAATGCTCAGGTAGGCCGTGGCATTTAAACGATGCCCAATTGGCACTAAGGGGCCTAAAGTGTGCCAAGAAAACATCCCCCACACCATTACACCACCACCACCAACCTGCACAGTGGTAACAAGCATGATGGATCCATGTTCTCATTCTGTTTACGCCAAATTCTGACTCCACCATCTGAATGTCTCAACAGAAATCGAGACTCATCAGACCAGGCAACATTTTTCCAGTCTTCAACTGTCCAATTTTGGTGAGCTCGTGCAAATTGTAGCCTCTTTTTCCTATTTGTAGTGGAGATGAGTGGTACCCGGTGGGGTCTTCTGCTGTTGTAGCCCATCCGCCTCAAGGTTGTGCGTGTTGTGGCTTCACAAATGCTTTGCTGCATACCTCGGTTGTAACGAGTGGTTATTTCAGTCAAAGTTGCTCTTCTATCAGCTTGAATCAGTCGGCCCATTCTCCTCTGACCTCTAGCATCAACAAGGCATTTTCGCCCACAGGACTACCGCATACTGGATGTTTTTCCCTTTTCACACCATTCTTTGTAAACTCTTGAAATGGTTGTGCGTGAAAATCCCAGTAAGCAACAGATTGTGAAATACTCAGACCGGCCCGTCTGGCACCAACAACCATGCCACGCTCAAAATTGCTTAAATCACCTTTCTTTCCCATTCTGACATTCAGTTTGGAGTTCAGGAGATTGTCTTGACCAGGACCACACCCCTAAATGCATTGAAGCAAATGCCATGTGATTGGTTGATTAGATAATTGCATTAATGAGAAATTGAACAGGTGTTCCTAATAATCCTTTAGGTGAGTGTATATTTGTATATTGTAGTTGATTTGGACTGCTGGTCTTCCGTATCTTATTCTGAAATTTCAGGAGGTAGGTGATATTCCAAAATATATACAATATACTTGTATGAAGAGTATTTAATAAAAGTCTTTCTCTTGCAGGGTTTGATGTCGCGTTCTATACTTGACCACCTGTAAGTTACTGCAACACATGATGACTGGTGTAATTTTGTAAACCACATCACAAGATTTGCTATATGTAGCTTGCATAGCCATTTTTGTAAACTTTTAACTCACTTCATAACATGGCCGCACATATAAATGGGGTATGCACGCATCTGCAAATGTGCACACGATTCAACGGATACATTTACTTCAAATTAATTTTTGAACTTTATCTTCTAACAGTTGGTGTGAACTAACAGAAGCTTCTGCATGCAAACCAGATGAGATGTATGATGATATAAATTAATCACTGTTATTTATCTAGTAATTTAGTTTAATTTAGTAATTTAGCCATCTGTCACAATTTATATTATAGGAGAAAATCAGTTATATATAAATTTTTTGGGTGGATAATACTTTTTTTAAAATTATGATTTCATATATACAGTATATATATATATATATATATATATATATATATATGAACGTTTAATCATACTTTATCAATCTTTTTTCTTTTCCTTTTTATCATACCAGACAAAGAGAAGTCAAAGTCCACACACAGTGATCTATCCAAGCAAATTATTGCTTAATACCAATGTTGTATTGCTACTGTATTAACGCATAACTGATTTTATGAATGGCTTAGTATTACAATTAAAGTGCTTTTTCTACACATCATTTTAACAAATAAAACAATTTAAATACAACTTTAACTGTTTTTTTAGCCATGGACAACTAAAAGAACTCGCTACATTTACACCCAATTTTGACACAATTTGCCCTTCCAGACTTGTCTGTTATATTTTTGTATTACTGTGAGAGTCTTTGGGGGCAGCGTGTGTGTTTTCTCAGACATAATTATGCACTATAAAAAATTAATCATGGGTCTTGTAATTTTTACAAAAAAAAATTAAGGTGATAATTACAAATAGTGTACATATTTTCTTAAGTAAATTGTGGTTCAGTATTGTATAGAAAATGCTGAGAAAATTTCACTAATAAAACCAAGAGATACATTTTCCTATTTTTTTAAGGAAACTTAAGCAGTTTTGAGGCTTGAATTGAGGAACCGATTAAGCTGATAAAATTAAGGAAAAAAGGCTACCTATTTATATTAAGAGAATTAGTTCAATTATGTAGTTTCATTTAGAAACACCATTGTTAGTTCCCAGCATGCTTTGCATATGGCTCGAAATGGAAAGTTAATATTGAAATTAAGCGTTATTTTATGTGTTTTTGAGTGAAGGAAAACATCTGTTAATGTTTAATGATCAGTTATGTTTGACTTTTGAAAGAGTTTCTGTTATGTTGAAGTTTTGATCGTTAGAGATTATGGTTAGGTTGTGAAGAGAACCACTTTTCTAGGAGTGATATGGGACTTGATTATGATGCAGGCATGTGCATGCTCGTATCAAATTGATTCTTTCAGCCATAGGAAAGATCAGACTAGGCCAAACCATTATTGTAAAACAGTTTCAGAGGTGGCTCAAGACCAAGGAGTTTTCCCAGAGGGACAACCCCTTTCGCATCATCCAGATTACACACAAATGCCTTTGTACCCTAGATGGCCGCTCAACACAGGTCTGTGGAGAGGTCACCATCTTTAATGGCATATAAATTGATGGCTGTATTTCTAGTACTAAGATACTTCCTCCCGAATCTCAGAGGCTATACCAACACTAAGGACTAGTGCACTATACAGCACCATATAAAAAAAAAACTACACTCTGTATTATTATTATTATTATTATTATTATTATACTTCAAATCTGCATGCCAGTCTGTTTCCAGTTCGCTGCTTTACCCTCGAAGCGTACATTACCCTGAGACGGGAGGCCCAGAGATGGAGGGAGCTGCTCTGAACCAGGAGATGGTGATCACACTACTTCAGAATGGAGACTAGGGGTCCGTTCTTCATACGTTGCTAACTTAGTTAGCTGGATTTGATTGTTGACGATTTGGCATGATCTTGGATTGCTTGGTTCTTTGACGCTCATCCTGGACTTGCTGTCATAGCAACAGGTCCGGAAGCTTAAACCTGCTCTGGAGCAGGCTTATTTCATGTAAACAGAATTCGATTGCATCTTGAGGTGATGCTTAAAATTTGTCCCAATCACTGCTACTTTATTACAAGAGTTCCTTACTGAACCAGGGGCAATACTAATTTTAAATAATAACAATAATAATAATAATATAAAAATGTATTTGAAAATAATATTATAATGTTGTGTATAATACTATAGACACAGTCACTTGATTGAGAGATTTATTTTTGATAGAATAATTACTTTATAATTTTATTGGAGTCTTACACACATGCTGTAACATTAACCTGAGCCATGCATTAATTTGAGTGATGACTGATATTATGGGATGGCTTGATGCGGCACAGGAGAAGCAGATAACTGGATCTTGACCCTTAAGAAACTTTCATTAATGCTGTCACGTAACAAATCTGCTTCAAATTGCATTAAAAATTTAATTAATTGCTAATTACAACATTGAAATAAAAATGTAAAGGGTGTACAAATACTATAAAATCGTGAATATAAATAATTGGGAATCATGTTTAAAAAAAAAAACGGTGCATATTTCATTTATCTATTATAACTTTTATGTTGGTTTGGTCGCTTTGGCTGTTTCCTTTTAAAGGTCCAGAAATTCGTGGTTTTCTTTTTTTAATTTGTCAAGTTTTTTGCCAGGTGGCTTTTTTAATTATATGATGTCATTACGTTGCTGTCTTCCCGCCAGCCAATTGCTGCATTGCTGATCGTAGTTTCGAGTATCGATGCATCTACTCTCTTCAGGGAACACAGGAATGCGCAGTAATCTCACACAACTTAATCCAGATATCTTCAATCCGATCCGCAAATTCGTTTGAAGAACCAAATTAGCCAGAGATCAGTTATCACGATTAGAAGATCTGGGATCTTTCAAATCATCTCAGATGTATTAAGCAAGGTACGAAGAACGGACCCTATGTGGTCCAGCTGATCTGGAGTCGATTCGGGGATGCACAGGTAGACCTGTTTGCCTCCCAGAAGTCCTCCCACTGCCAGTTGTTTTAGTTGTCTGGAGTCAGTTGAGCTAAATATCCCGTCTCTAAAGACAGTGCTTCCTTCAAGAGGCTGGGGGACCTGCAGGCATTTTCGTTCAGTAAGTCATGCCTCAAGCTCGGGCCGGCCCTGTCTCACATGATCCTTGCATTGCTGTGTCCCGTTTGAAATACCATTAAACCCATTAAAATATACGTCTGTTTAACGATAAAAATTATAACAAAAGAATATATAATATATTATAATATATTATTATATCATATATTACTATTGCACAGTAGAGTGTACTTCAAGTGATAATAATAATAAAATAGATATTATTATTATTATTATGAAACTTTTATTTTGGCAGGTTTTCGTAATAAACTGTATTATTATTATTATTATTATTATTATTATTGCCAATATAAAAGTTCGGTCTAACTTGAAGAAATTATGAAAGAAATATACTATTGCACAGTTGAATGTATTTGCACACAAGCTGTTCCGTGCTCCAGCGCGGTTAGCGATCACACTACGTACCGAGCCCAACTGAACCGTGCTCTGGCCCACCTCTTCCAAGCGGGCCAGGTACGGTTAAGCAAACTGTGCCCGGGTGCAGTTTGGAGCGATTATACTAGTCAAACGAACCAGACCTTGGGGGTCAAACGCTCATGGGCACGGTTCAGATCACCTAGTGTGAGTACACCCTTAGAAACAACACACTGAATCAGTAGCAATATTTGAGCCAACAAGAGAAGCCAAATAAAGGAAAGGTTCCTGTTTGACTCCTCCGTGCTCTGCCCACAACCCCCACGCTCATTCCCGCCTACCCGCAGTGGCGGCCGCGGGACCTGACCCACGGATTGCTGGCGCTTAACTCTCATTCCTCAAGAGAGAGTCAAAGCCTGGGTGGAACCAATACTGTGACTGCATCGTAAAAAAACATTTAACCCCCTAGAGTCAAGCGCGCTTAGTTCAAGCATCAGATTCTTATTTTTTTTTAATAAAGAAACATTCGAGAACAGACACGAATGCAGCGCTATGAGTGCCTTCAACTCTCTCGAGAGCCGAACGTGCTTGTGCAAACATTAACTAGGCTACTATCCCTCAGAAGAGCTAGCTCAATGTTTCAGCTAGTTGTTAAGTGTGTCCCCGGCTTTAGACTCCAGCTCTGTATACAGATAAACGCATATAAGTTCTAGGTATGAAAGGGTGAATCAACACTACACAGATGCATTATTGATGCTAAAATACAATCTATAACAACAGCATAATCACAATAAAGACATTTACATTTCAGCTGCTTCATTGTTTGCTTCCATACAAACAATGAACTTAAATGAGCTTCAAGTTCAATGCTGACCTATCTGTAGCTAATGTCATTTAACATTATAAAATAGCAGAGATTTTCTAGATAGATAGATAAAGATAGACTGTATATATTTCAGATGAAAGCACAACCAGTTTTTCTGTTTCCACCTAAAGTTAATTAGTGGAAACGTTTTAACGTGGAAACGTTTAGAAGTTTATTAATTGCTAAATAACAGGCTAAAAAACAGATCACTGGCATTTCAAGCTTCCTTTTGGAGAGGAAGTACTTTAGTTCCTCTCCTTTTTTAATGCTGTGCTGGAGTGCTGGATACTGGATCTTCATATGTTTTTGTCCTTATACAGGTGGTAATACTGCTGGACTGAACTCTAATATGAATCTTACAGCAACAGTAAACGCCTCATAAACATTTGAAATGTACCATTTGGCATATAACACATTTCATATTTTGACAGTTTGAAATGAACTGTGTGAATGGAAAAAGTCTTGTGGCTTGTGCTCATATTCAGTCGTTTTGTAGTGAGCTGCTTTAAACTGCCGACGCGATGGGGTTATTTTTATTTATGCTTCATATTTCCAACTACTAAATCTTCTAATATCAGTTTGCTATTGCAATTCAGCTGCTATTAGAATATTTGAAGGTTGCAAATGACAGCTAAAAACTCCCTATCACACTGAATCTCACTGAAGGCCTTTAAATGAGCACATTGAAAGATATTATTTAAATTTAAATATTAATTAAATTTAGAGTAACTGAAAAAAACTCTGCGAAAGTGAAGTGATGTGAACTTTGCTCATATAGAGTTCAGCTGTCCTGCAGTGAGCATCTGTATATGATGGGGAGTTTTCAGCCTTCATATTTCCAACTTCTATTTGTTCTAATAGCAGCTTTATTAGAATGCAAAGGTAAGTGCCATTAAATTAAATCAAATTCCTTTAACCAACAAACAAACGAGAGAAATGCATAATATCAGTGTACTTGGTCCCACTTTATATTAGGTGGCCTTAACTACTATGTACTTACATCAAAAAATAAGTACAATGTATGTACTTATTGTGTTCATATTGTACTGCAAAACACTTTTGCTGCTATTGAGGTGGGATACGGGTAAAGTAAGGGACAGGTGTGGTGGTATAGGTAGGTTTAAGGGTAGGGTTATGTGTAAGGGAACGAACAACAGTGTAAATTATAAATGTAACTACAGAAATTAATTACAGATGTAATTACATGCAGGTAATTTTTAAAATGTAAGTACTGTGTAAAAACATGTATGTACACAAAAAGTGCATTGTATCAAATGATTAATTTCAATGTTAGTACATAGTAGTTAAGGCCACCTAATATAAAGTGGGTCCGTGTACTTTGTGTGTGTAAATGTGGCATAAGTGTAACATGCATATGATCAATGTCAAGCCGATTGTGTTTTATTTATATGCCACTTTTCACAGTTTTATATCTTTATAAAAAAATATTGCCGTAATTAATAATAATAATAACAATGTTTTGACGGATGTTTTACATAGTGGATGTTCAATTTGAAAATGGCTTATAACGTTAACGTTTTTGTTTTGTTTTTTGTATAAAAAAATATGTGCCTTCGAGGGGCGAGTCGCTCTCGAGAGCAGGTGTGCGAACACAGAGACTTGGTACTCCGCCACTTAGCCCGACTGGGCCTTCGGGTCAACTGGGAAAAGAGCAAACTCTCCCCAGTGCAGAGGATCTCTTTTCTTGGTATGGAGTTCGACTCGGTCGCCATGTTCGCACAGCTTTCGAGCGAGCGCGCTCAGTCACTGCTGACTCTGTGCAAGATCAGGGAGGACAAGGAGCAGGTCCTTTTGGTCGGCCAGTATTGGCCCGGCCGGACCTGGTTCTCCGAACTCATGCTCCTTGCGACAGCCCCTCCCTGGTCGATTCCTCTGAGGGAGGACCTCCTTTCTCAGAGACCCTGTGGCACCCGCGTCCCAATCTTTGGAACCTCCACGTGTGGCTCCTGGATGGGACGCGGCAGGTTCGAGTACCCTACCACCTCAGGTGGTGGCTACCTTCACTTCCGCTAGGGCCCTGTCTACTAGACACACCTATGCGTTGAAGTGGAACCTCTTCGTCTCCTGGTGCTCTTCTCACCGAGAAGACCCCTGGAAATGCCCGATCGGGTCTGTGCTCTCATTCCTACAAGAAGGGTTGGAACGAAGGCTGTCTCCTTCCACCCTGAAAGTCTATGTGGCCGCTATCTCAGCCTACCACGACCTTGTAGAGACAAAAAAGATAAGTCAGCGCGACCTGGTCATCAGGTCCCTGAGGGGAGCGAGGAGACTGAACCCTCCTCGCGCTCCACTCGTACCCTCTTGGGACCTCTCAGTGGTCTTAGATGCCCTGCAGAGGGCTCCCTTTGAGCCTTTGCGGTCAGTCAAGCTTAAGTTCCTGTCTATGAAGACAGCGCTCCTGATCGCATTGGCCTCCATCAAGAGGGTAGGGGACCTGCAGGCATTTTCGGTTGATGAAGTGTGCCTGGAATTCAGGCCGGCCGATTCTCATGTCATCTTGAGACCCCGACCCTGGATATGTGCCCAAGGTTCCCACCACTCCGTTCAGGGATCAGGTGGTGAACCTGCCAGCGCTGCCGTTGGAGGAGGCAGACCCAGCCTTGGCACTGCTCTGTCCAGTACGCACCCTTCGCAGGACAGGACGCAGACAGGACGCAGTGTTTCAGGACCTCAGACCAGCTCTTTGTCTGTCATGGTGGGAAGCTGAAGGGAAGAGCTCTCTCCAAACAAAGGTTGTCACACTGGATAGTGGACGCCATTGTTTTGGCTTACCAGACGCAGGGACGTCCATGCCCCCTAGGGGTGAGGGCTCACTCCACTAGGAGTGTGGCCTCCTCCTGGGCGCTAGCGCATGGCGCCTGGCTGACAGACATTTCTAGAGCTGCAGGCTGGGCGACACCTAATACATTCGCCAGGTTCTATAACCTCCGAGTGGAGCCTGTGTCCTCTCATGTACTTGCCTCAAGCAGTGGACGGTAGTTGGACAGGCTCAGGTGTCTTCGCTTGCTCGCCATTCCACTTCTTCGGACTGGATACGTGCAATATTTTCCTCAGGTGCGCTTCCCCTGAAACCCTGAGTTCCTCCAGCACTGTTGATGCCGACACCAGTGCGTCTGCCCACTCGCTCAGGCCCTCGTGTCAGGCTAGGGGCCACCGTGTGCATGGTTCCCCCTTCGGGCGACCCCCACATGTGTATTTCCACTGTAAGTCTCCTGGAGCATGTGTCTTCCCTTGGTAAGCTTGCCACCCTGGGGGTAAAAGTTTTCCACCTTCGGCTGGTTTCCCCAGAGTTCTCCGTATGCAGCCCCTCGCGGGTCATACGTGTGTCTCTAAGTCCTCCCTACGGGCAGGCACTTGGTGCATGTTTCCACTTGGAATATGCTTCCCAGTGTACCTTGGTATTCCTGTGTTAAGCTGGAGTCCTTCGTCCGTACTAGCTTACGACAGGGAGCTCACACTTACGCAGGGCACTGGATGACAGCCGAGTGGCGTGATTAAATTGGGACCCCCATTCGTCAGTCACTGACGTTACTCGGAGTGACTGAACGAAAGGGAACGCCTCGGTTACGTATGTAACCCTCGTTCCCTGAGGAGGGAACGGAGACGTAACGTCCCTCTGCCACTTCGGCTGTACCGCTGGAACAGCCGGGAGTTCAGTCTCGGCTCCTCAGCAGGTAAACATAATGCGATGTTGCTAGCGTACTTCCTTATATACCCACGAGGTGGGGCGGAGTTACGCTATGCAAATTCCGCATGCCCATGGCATTGCATCGCCATTGGGCACTTTGTTACATCTCGAAGATGATAGGTTTCTAAACGAAACCCCCGTTCGTCAGTCACTGACGTTACGTCTTCGTTCCCTCCTCAGGGAACGAGGGTTACATACGTAACCGAGACATTCAATTAACATGAACTAACAATGAACAATACTTCTAAAGCATTTATTAATCTTAGTTAATGTTAAATGTTGACCATTTAAATGTCAACATTTACTAACACATTCTTAAAATCCCAATTTTTTCTGTACCTTTAATATTATTTATTGGACCTGAGCTGACATGAACTAACAATGAACAGTTGTATTTTTATAAACTAACTAACATAAATAAATAAATATGTTAAATAAATATGGTAACAAATGTATTCTTCATTGTTAGTTGATGTTAGTTAATGCTTTAACTAACATTAACAAATTAGACCTTATTGTAAAGTGTTTCCAAATTTTATTTATGTTTTTATTTGACTTTTTTTATATATCTACACTGACTTTTAAAAGGATAATTTCAGGAAATACTGACAGTAGTTCACCAGGTTGTGAGTTTTTTTGTTCTCATTTCATAAAATGTACTAATACATTTAGAGGTAGAACTACTTGGTAAAAAGTAAAGGCTGTTTATTAATGCTGTGGTTTCCATGTCTCATCTCTCTCAGTACATTTCATCTCTCTCAGTATATCTCGTTTTGCTCTTCATTTCCTTTTAGTGGCGACACAGGGACCCTGCAAGCAGGTCCATCGGTTGAACATAAACTATGTTCAGGGTGACAATATGTCTATTTCTTGCCTAACCACAACCCACCCGCTGGAGTTTCTGACAGTGAAACTACGCAGAACCAACTCGGTTCAACACATCCTAATGTATTCTGACACCTCTCTAACATCAGAGCATCAGACATGGTCTGTGAGAAATGATGCTGGAAATGTTACACTTGATCTGAAAGACATCCGTTTATCTGATCAAGGCCATTATGAATGTCAAGTCTACAAAGATTGGGACTGCCTTAGTGCAACTCTTGGAATATGCTTCCCAGTGTACCTTGGTATTCCTGTGTTAAGCTGGAGTCCTTCGTCCGTACTAGCTTACGACAGGGAGCTCACACTTACGCAGGGCACTGGATGACAGCCGAGTGGCGTGATTAAATTGGGACCCCCATTCGTCAGTCACTGACGTTACTCGGAGTGACTGAACGAAAGGGAACGCCTCGGTTACGTATGTAACCCTCGTTCCCTGAGGAGGGAACGGAGACGTAACGTCCCTCTGCCACTTCGGCTGTACCGCTGGAACAGCCGGGAGTTCAGTCTCGGCTCCTCAGCAGGTAAACATAATGCGATGTTGCTAGCGTACTTCCTTATATACCCACGAGGTGGGGCGGAGTTACGCTATGCAAATTCCGCATGCCCATGGCATTGCATCGCCATTGGGCACTTTGTTACATCTCGAAGATGATAGGTTTCTAAACGAAACCCCCGTTCGTCAGTCACTGACGTTACGTCTTCGTTCCCTCCTCAGGGAACGAGGGTTACATACGTAACCGAGACATTCAATTAACATGAACTAACAATGAACAATACTTCTAAAGCATTTATTAATCTTAGTTAATGTTAAATGTTGACCATTTAAATGTCAACATTTACTAACACATTCTTAAAATCCCAATTTTTTCTGTACCTTTAATATTATTTATTGGACCTGAGCTGACATGAACTAACAATGAACAGTTGTATTTTTATAAACTAACTAACATAAATAAATAAATATGTTAAATAAATATGGTAACAAATGTATTCTTCATTGTTAGTTGATGTTAGTTAATGCTTTAACTAACATTAACAAATTAGACCTTATTGTAAAGTGTTTCCAAATTTTATTTATGTTTTTATTTTACTTTTTTTATATATCTACACTGACTTTTAAAAGGATAATTTCAGGAAATACTGACAGTAGTTCACCAGGTTGTGAGTTTTTTTGTTCTCATTTCATAAAATGTACTAATACATTTAGAGGTAGAACTACTTGGTAAAAAGTAAAGGCTGTTTATTAATGCTGTGGTTTCCATGTCTCATCTCTCTCAGTACATTTCATCTCTCTCAGTATATCTCGTTTTGCTCTTCATTTCCTTTTAGTGGCGACACAGGGACCCTGCAAGCAGGTCCATCGGTTGAACATAAACTATGTTCAGGGTGACAATATGTCTATTTCTTGCCTAACCACAACCCACCCGCTGGAGTTTCTGACAGTGAAACTACGCAGAACCAACTCGGTTCAACACATCCTAATGTATTCTGACACCTCTCTAACATCAGAGCATCAGAGATGGTCTGTGAGAAATGATGCTGGAAATGTTACACTTGATCTGAAAGACATCCGTTTATCTGATCAAGGCCATTATGAATGTCAAGTCTACAAAGATTGGGACTGCCTTAGTGCAACTCTTTTTAACCTGAATGTCAAAGGTGAGAATGACAATTTCTGAAACAAACAAATAATCCCCAAACATATTTTAATATATGTTACTCATGTTTCAGAGTGTAAAACCTGGGATTCTGTCCATGCGACTCTAGACTCTTCAGTGTTGCTGCCATGCTCTGAACTTCCTCTACAGCACAAAGCTGGACAAGTCACTTGGAAAATCATGAATGGTCACACACTAACAGAAATAGCCCAAAACCACCCTCCACACAAGCCCTCAGACAGCACAGAGAGAGACCAGAGGCCTCTGTATGAGAGAGCGAGAATACTAGCAAACGGATCTCTGCTTATAAGGGATGCAGTAAACACTGATGGATCATGGTATCAGTGCAGAGTGAGGGAAAAAACCTGCTATGAAGTGAAGCTGGTCATGAAAGGTGTGTTTCCGATGCAATATCTCTAACCCTAAAGTCTCAATGCAGATTCTCTGAAAAACATTCACATTTAAAGATTTTAAGTAAAGCTATGCAATTAAAATGTGAGATTTGGTGATGGGTCAGTCAAAACTATTTTTGAATCACAATAAATATATAACAAATAACATAAATATAGTAAAATATGCTTGGGTTAAAGTTTAGATTAAAATTAAGTCATGTTGTGTTGATTATAGCCTGTGGTTATAATATCTGTTTGGCAATACAGTATGTGAATGTTTAAACAAGCTTTTAGAAGGGTAATGTTTGATACCAGCTTGAAAATGTGGGTTAACATTTGTAGTAGTGTCTACATATGTAATGACATTTTAGATACATTTCATACAGTAAAAATTGTGTTCAAACCCTTTCAATTTGTTCCACATTTTGTTGTGTTGCGGCCTTATGCTAAAATGCTTTAAATTCTTTCTTTTTTCCACATCAATCTACATTCAATAGCCCATAATGTCAAAGCAAAAAAACAGATTTGGGTAACACTTTATTTTCATGGTCCCCATTAGACATTCTGTTGACTGTAAGTAACATTGCACCTACATGTCAACTAACTCTCATTAGAGTAGTAGACTGTCTGCTTAATATCCAGACACTTTATTTTGATCTTCTGACTATAAGCAGGGGTGCACATGACTTTTATGGTCTGGTTCTCAAGGGAGCACCTGGAGATGCTGCTTGGTACTCACACTTTACGCGCCACACTTATCCTACAAGCTGAAGCTTTGACATAATTTTGTGTGTATGTGTGCGTTCAAGTAAGCTGGAAAGAGGAATCAATTTCGGTGTTCAAGTGCTGTCTGAAACACAACTCTCTCTCTATCTCTGTGTGTGCTCACACAACAGTGCGCAAGTCCCGATTTTCACCTCTTCTTTATGCGTTTAAAATCATTTGAATGTGTAAATTGGCAAGACAAAACACATCTAAATGATAAATTTTCACTCTATGATGGTTCAACTTAGCAGTTAATCCACAAATCACATGCATGCCGAACCGTGGGGCCTGGTCTGTACGGATCACGAATCAACTGCGATCCATTGCACCCCTAATAATTAATGAACACACTTATCTTTATGATTGCTATCTTACCAAAGATGTGAAGAAAAAGCCTACTCCAGTAAGTTGACGTGTCCCTGTCCCCAAAAATGTTGGTACTTAAAATCACTTCCCTCCACATTTTCTGCTGTGCATTGTTTATTTTTTACCAAGCATGCACACCTACGCACCAGTTATGTGCACCCCTGACTATAAGTAACTTTGCAAATAGGCAAGGCAAGTTTATTAATATAGCACATTTCATACACCTAAGCTTTACATAGAAGGAATGAAAATAATCAAAATAATTACAACAGATGAATAGGAATTAAATAACATAATAAAATATAAATAACAGTTTTATAAACAATAATAATTAAAAATTGATATAAAATATATATTAAAACTGTTTAGAATAAAAAAGGAGGGTACTGAGGGCTAAAATACTTATCCTGACTACCTGAATCACTAAGCTCGGTGATCTCCTATCTGGAATGAAAGAGATTGAGAGTCAGGTTCACGATTTTACACTAGAACTTACCGGCATCTAGTGTCTAATGTCTATTCATGCTGAGGAGTGGTAAAGCGAATTGGTCATGTCAACTTATTCTGCTACTATACCCCTATTTCTAAGTCTCTCCAATGAGAGTTAGTTGACATCAGGTAGGTGAAACATTACTTACAGTCAACATAATGTCTAATGGCTGAGTGGTTTGTGCTTGTTGCTCCGTATAGCTTTGTTTTGAATCTCTACTATCATTCCTTGTTGTTTATGTTGCTAAATATACACTGATCAGGCAAAACATTACCACCTTCCTAATATTGTCCACCTTTTGCTGCCAAAACAGCCCTGTGCCGTAAAGGCATGGACTCCACTAGACCCCTGAAGGTGTGCTGTGGTATCTGGCACCAAGGTGTTAGCAGCAGATCCTTTAAGTCCTGTAAGTTGCGAGGTGGGGCCTCCATGGATCGGATATGTTTGTTCAGCACATCCCACAGAAGCGCAATTGGATTGAGATCTGGGGAATTTGGAGTCCAAGTCAACACCTCAAACTCGTTGTTGTGCTCCTCAAACCATTCCTGAACCATTTTTGCTTTGTGGCAGGGCGCATTATCCTGCTGAAAGAAGCCACAGCCACCAGGGAATACCGTTTCCATGAAAGTGTGTATGTGGTCTGCAACAATGCTTAGGTAGGTGGTACATGTCAAAGTAACATCCACATGGATGGCAGGACCCAAGGTTTCTCAGCAAAACATTGCCCAAAGCATCGCACTGCTTCCGCTGGCTTGCCTTTTTCCCATAGTGCATCCTGGTGCCATGTGTTCCCCAGGTAAGCAACGCAAACGCACACGGCCATCCATGATGTAAAAGAAAATGTGATTCATCAGACCAGGCCACCTTCTTCCATTGCTCCGTCGTCCAGTTCTGATGCTCACGTGCCCACTGTTGGCACTTTCACCGGTAGACAGGGGTCAGTATGGGCACCCTGACTGGTCTGCGGCTATGCAGCCCCATACGCAACAAACTGCAATGCACTATGCACAATGCATTCTGACACCTTTCAATCAGAACCAGCATTAACTTCTTGAGCAATTTGAGCTACAGTAGCTCGTCTGTTTGATCGGACCACACAGGCCAGTCTTCGCTCCACACGTGCATCAATGAGCCTTGTCCACCCATGACCCTGTCACCGGTTTACCACTGTTCTTTCCTTGAGCTTCCCCACAAGAGCTGCAGTTTTGGAGATGCTCTGACCCAGTTGTCTAGCCATCACAATTTGGTTCTTGTCAAACTAGCTCAAATCCTTACGCTTGCCCATTTTTCCTGCTTCTAACACATCAACTTTGAGGACAAAATGTTCACTTGCTGCCTCATATATCCCACCCACTAACAGGTGCCGTGATGAAGAGATAATCAATGTTATTCACTTCACCTGTCATAATGTCATAATGTTATGCCTGATCTGTGTAACTTACTCATCACCATATATCTGATATTGTCTAGTATCTAATATTGCCTATCACATTAATCAGACATTGTTAGCATAACACATTAACATTTCACTAGCCTGTTAACTTTTCATCCATGCTTACAGTCTTTTTTCCCTCTCACACGCTCCTTTTTTACGAGTCCATCAAACAACTGTTCAAGATCATTCACGATTTATAGATTTCACATCTGAAAGACTGGCAAATGTGCGTTTTCTGTGCGTACGTTCATTTTTTTAATCACGTGTACGCACATTTGAGAAATAATCGTAAGATCAATTTTTGGATGGTTTCTACGCAACATTTGATAAATGAGGCCCCTAGAGTGCAAATCTTGCTCCACTCTAACCAAAAAGACTTAAGGCTGCAATTGCTGCCAGAGGTGCTTCAACTTAGTGAGTTTAGTGTATGAATACTTATGCAATGTGATATTTCAGTTTTATTATTTTTAATACATTTGCATATATATCACAAAACTGTTTTATCAATGTCATTATGGGGTATGGAGTATAGACTGATGTGAAAAAAGAGGGCAAAAAAGAATTTTAGCATAAGGCTAAGACAACAAAATGTAGAAAAAAATAAAAACACTTAAAATTAAAAACATCCAAATTTCCAAAATATCGTGAGCCACAGGTAAGACAAGTGCCTAGATTGAAGAGTCATAAAAATAACCTAATCAATGTTTATTTAAATGTATCTTTTCTATAGTGATCACAGATGCTCCAACCACAGCTGACAGTCCTGTTGTCCAGACTGAAGGCAACATTGACGCGAGTGCAGCAGTGACAACTAATCTGACCGCAGTAGTGATGGCCACAATAGTGTCTCTGTGTGTCCTCATATCGCTGATCATCTGTGTGATTCTTTATTTCAAAAAAGGAAGGAAAATCAACAGCCAAAGTAAGTCCACAACTGGGGTCTTGAAAAGTTTAACACTGTTGAATTGCTCTTCAACAGCATATTATTTGCTTATTGGAAAGTGAAGAGATTTTGTGTGTGTCACCAGAACATAATTGCATTGGTATACTGTAATATTTGTCGTCTACTCTACTCTAATCTACTGACCAGTTTTTCCAAACAAAAACCTGTCTCAGTTGCACTGCAGTCTCTTTGCACAATTGTTCGTTTTGCAGATGTTTTCTTTCAAATTACTGAAATTGAATTGATATTCTTTATGCAGTTGTAAGATGTGCTGTTACTATGTCAGTATGTTGAAAGGGAAAGCAACCAGAACTAAATGTATAATAGGATTTTAATGTTTTAAGTCTTTTGAGTGTGTTGCAATGAGATATGAAATACAGCCCATGTCATGCAATCATGGTGATGAGAGTCGGAAAGAAAGACATTACTTTACTGTAACCTATGCTTTATGATGGTAGAAGTTGATCAGATGGTAAAGTACTTATTTTTGTATCTTGTAGTTGAATTGAACTGCAGGTCTTCCACTTATTATTCAGAAATTTCAGGAGGTAATGGCATTCATGGTAAGTCTGTACAAAATATGTACAATAAGTGTTTTTGATAGAGTGTTTTTAATAAAAATCTTTCTCTTGCAGGGTTGGATGTCCCGTTATATTCTGTAGTTCAACGTACATGAATCATGACCCCCTATAGGTTACTACAACACAATAATCATTAAATTGTAATCATATAATAAATAGAATAATCATTAAATTAAAAATGTTTTTTTTTTTTTACATCTGTCCTGAACTACACAAAAATGTTGATTAAACTGGGATAAATCACATCCAATTGGGTTGGACTAATTTACATGCATCACTAAAAACGTCTCGTTTACGTATGTAACCCTCGTTCCCTGAGGGAGGGAACGGAGACGTACGTCGGAACTGACCGACGAATTGGGGAACATTTTCAGAGACCAATCTGCTTCGAGTGTATAAAAACGAGCCAATAATGTTGGCATGCGGTCCACGCACCGCCCCGCAGCGCAGGTATAAATACGGAAGTGGAATACCGCATCCTCGCTTTTCCAACTGAGGAGCTGAAAAAGTGAGTCGGCCCTTCAGCGGAAGCACAGCTCCTGGCGACGGGACGTACGTCTCCGTGCCCTCCTTCAGGGAACGAGGGTTACATACGTAACCGAGACGTTCCCTTTCAGTCGGTCACGTTTGACGTACGTCGGAACTGACCGACGAATTGGGGATCCCTACCAACACGCCAGGAAGGCTGGCCCTTCCAGCGCCCTGCTTGGGCTCACTGGTTGCTCCTAGGTTGGAGCAGAAGTCAGGGCACCAAGCAGGGAAGGTCCGTCACAGCTGTTTCTGCAAGACCCACTCAGCGAGACTATTGGATAACGCTGGGAAAGCGTGCCCGACAGGTAGACGGGACGTTGCAGAGCCACGTCCTCCAGGAGGAGAGGTGGAAACCCATAAGGACTAACCTGTTAGGGGAGTACCATATGGCGGTCTCCGGGGTGGGTCCAACCTGATCCACAGCTCTGTCAAGGGAAAGACACGGGGCTAGCCGAATAGGGTAGCTGGTACCGTGGAGAATACACATATGGGGTTACCGTTAGGGAACCGCTACATACGGACCCAGCCTACACACACGTTCCACAAGCATACGGGTGCAGGCCTAGCGTCAGACGACCGCAACGTCTGGCACCGGAGGGGTAACGGAGGAGCTCACAGGGTTAACCATTTCTGGGGAACACAACTGGAGACAATAGACGCACGTATCCGGCCCAGTGGGCGGGAGTGGCGTTGCAAGCCGACACAAGAGCGGGTACTTCGCGTTTACCGGCCGCTGGAGGCGAGTACATGGGAAGAAACAGGCTCTACACAGAGGCTATAGAATCTAGCGAACGTGTTTGGTGTCACCCAGCCCGCAGCTCTACAAATATCTGTCATCTCGCACCCCGAACGGGCAAGGCACGTCTTGGGACTGGTAAGCCAAGACAATAGCATCCACTATCCAGTGGGCTAACCTCTGCTTGGAGACAGCCTTTCCCTTCTGAGGTCCTAAAGCTTTGAGTCCGGTCAACTTAAGCGCGAAGAGCGCGGACGGGACACAACAAAGCTAGGGCTGGGTCTGCCGCCTCCGAAGGCAGCGCTTGCAGGCTCACCACCTGGTCCCGGAAGGGAGTGGTGGGAACCTTGGGCACGTATCCGGGCCTGGGTCTCAGGATGACGTGAGAGTTGGCCGGCCCGAATTCTAGACACGATTCGTTGACCGAAAGTGCATGCAGGTCCCCTACCCTCTTAATGGAGGCCAATGCAGTCAGGAGTACTGTCTTCATAGACAGGATTTTTAACTTTGCAGACTGCAAAGGCTCAAAGGGAGGGCCCTAAAGTGCTCTTAGCACCAGGGCTAAGTCCCAAGAGGGTACCGAGGTTGAACGAGGAGGATTTAGTCTCCTCACACCTCTGAGGACCCTGATGATTAAGTCGTGCTTACCCAAGGACTTACCTGCTACTACATCGTGGTACGCTGCTATTGCGGCGACGTACACTTTGAGGGTGGAGGGAGACAGCCTTTGCTCCAACCCTTCTTGTAGAAAGGAAAGCACGACATTAACCGAACACCTTTGGGGGTCTTCCCAACGGGAAGAACACCAGTCAACGAAAAGGTTCCACTTCAGTGTATAGAGGCGCCTCGTAGAGGGGGCTCTAGCAGAAGCGATGGTGTCTGCCACAGCCTGTGGCAGGCCACCTAGAACCTCCGCGTCCTGTCCAGGGACCAAACATGAAGTTGCCAGAGGTCTGGACGCGGGTGCCATAGTGTGCCCCGTCCCTGAGAAAGAAGGTCCTTCCTCAGGGGAATCGGCCAGGGAGGGGCTGTCGAGAGGAGAGTCAGTTCGGAGAACCAGGTCCGGTTGGGCCAGTAAGGCACGACTAACAGAACCTGCTCCTCGTCCTCCTTGACCTTGCACAGAGTCTGTGCTAGAAGGCTCACTGGGGGAAACGCATACTTGCGCAGGTCCCGGGGCCAGCTGTGTGCCAGTGCATCCGTGCCGAGGGTCCCCCCGGTCAGGGAATAGTACAACTGGCAATGGGTCGAGTCCGGGGGTGGAGTCGCCACTCTCCCGGAGGTGTCGGCTGGCAAAAGAGCTCGTCTACTGTTTGGTTCAGCACACCAGGGATGTGAATGGCCCGAAGCGACCTCAGATGCTTCTGACTCAACAGGAGGAGATGGCGGGCGAGTTGCATCATGCAACGGGAGCGTAGACCACCCTGAGAGTTGATGTACGCAACGGCCGCAGTGCTGTCCGTACGGACCAGCACATGCTTGCCCTGAAGCGGCTTTTTGAGGCGGCTTAGAGCAAGACGTACTGCTAGCAACTCGAGTCAATATATGTGCCAATGCAGCTGGGGCCCCGTCCACAGACCCGAGACTGCATGCCTGTTGTACGTGGCCCCCCAGCCGGTGGAAGAGACATCCGTGAAGACCACAGCATGCCTGGACACCTGTTCTAAGGGCACTCCCGCCCGTAGAAATGAAGGGTCCAACCACGGGCTGAAGGTTTGGCGACAGTACGGAGTAACTGGGACCCGGTACTTGCCGCTCTGCCATTCCCATCTCGGGACACAATTTCGTGAGCTCCTGATGCACTTCCGGGAAGAATGGAACCGGGGTGGGGCGCTGGGAACCAGTGCGGGCCGTCCCGAGAAACCAATCATCCAACCGCGAAGGTTCGGGACATGGTGGAGGGTTCCACTCGAGCCCGACACTTGTGGCGGCCCGGGCAAGCATAGCCGTAAGCTCTGGATCAGATTCGGGCAACGCTACCACACCCAAAGGGGGCAACGCAGCCGGATCCTCATCTCCAGAGCCCATTAGGTCATCCCCCGATGCAGCTATCGAAATCATATCCTCAGCTGGAGCTCCGAATGAAACGGCCGGCCCGCTCTTCCGGAAGCTCTACCGGCGAAGCGGAGGGGGGAGGGGCCCAAGGGGCTTGTTGGCCCGTCGGGGAAGCGCTCACAGTCACCCTCAGGTCTCCACCAAAGGCATCAGCCAAAGTAGCAGCCCTCTGCTTCGCAGCGGGAGGACCACTAGATCGGGGGATGCGCAAATGGGTATACCACCCCTTCTGAGGTATTCGAGCCTAGACCGTAAGACTGCGATGGTCATGTTCCCGCAGTGGGAACATGAGTCATTCACGAACGCCGCCTGAGCGTGCTGAATGCCCAAACACGTGAGGCAACAATCATGACCGTCAACTGGGGACAGAAAACAACGGCATCCAGAAACACACGGTTTGAATGACATCTTGAAAAAGACGCAGGGTCAAACCGTGTTGCTCTTTTAGGAAGAGAAACTGCTCTTTTAGTAGTGCTGAAGCACTCAGGGAGATGGCCGCGGCTCACAGCGGTCCGAAAGTGCAAGCCCGCGTGTGAGCACTCAGTAAACAGAAACGCCCAGCTAACCAACACAGAGACAGAAGACAGGTTGCAGCGGCCACTCGCTGACTCGCACCGTCACACCAGCACCCGGTAAGTGAGCGATCCTCTTCCAGACTCGATATAACACTCTTTTTGCAGAAAACAGCTTGGTAGCAAACCGTTCGGCTCCGAAGTTGAAAGCGAGGATGCGGTATTCCACTTCCGTATTTATACCCGCGCTGCGGGGCGGTGCGTGGACCGCATGCCAACATTATTGGCTCGTTTTTATACACTCGAAGCAGATTGGTCTCTGAAAATGATCCCCAATTCGTCGGTCAGTTCCGACGTACGTCGAACGTGACCGACTGAAAGGGAACATAATATTTTAGGCAGTTCATAAAAACACACTCAAAACATGTGAAATGTGCCAAATGTAATACTGTACTGCTTTTCAGTCTGGATTGAATGACTGCCATTTATTAAAACACATCACAAGATATGCTGTATTTAGCTTGCATTGCCATTTTTGCATTGCCAGGTTTATTATCTCGCTTCATAGCATGGCCACACATATAAATGTGGTATGCATACATTTGGCAATGTGCATGATTCAAACAATACTATTGTTGTTGTTGTTGTTGTTGTTATTGACCAAATACATTTGTTTTACATTATCTCACAACAGTTAGTGTGAACAAACTGAAGCTCCTGAATGCAAACTAGATGACAATATAATGCTGTGAAATGAATCGCTGTTTTTAGTTGTTTTTAATTTAATTGTTTATATTTACTGAGACGGTAATGCCTCTGGCAAATTTTTATAAATGATTTAGCATTACAATGAAAAAGATTTTTCCATGTATCATTTTATCAAATAAAACAATTTAAATGTAAACACAATTTTATTAAATCTTGTAGCCATGGACAGCTATAAACACATTAACACACTCTGTAGTAATACAAGTCTGTAAAAATACAGCCCAATGTACTGTTAAAATGAAGGATTTTTTTCATTGAAATGTCCCAAAACGTACTGCCATTTATTAACGTACACATCATAGTACATCAAATTTGGTAAACGGAAGCTTAAACGTGCTTACTTGCCATATTTGATAGATTTCTATGTATATGTGTTGATTAATTAAAGCCTAAATGAAATCTGTTCATTAAAGTGATTGTCTCTTGAAAGAATGACGATGTGATTATGAAAAAGTTTTATAGATTTATATAATACTATATAATTTTTACATATTTATAAAAGATAACTTGATAACAGGGTTGTGATGCAGTTTTATACACATATGCATTAGACACAAATAAAAAGAATGACAGAATTTTGTAGAATGGCTATTTGATCTTATTCTTTTTTTTCTGCACCTACTTATTCTTTATTAATACTTTTATTTCAGTATCAAAATTTAAACTTAGAGAATGGTGTTCCAGTATTTGACTGATGTTATTCCCTCTATAGTATTTATTCTGTTACATCCCTGGCCTATGACTGTCATAAATTAAAATAATAAAATAAGAATACCTGTTTGCAACATCAAGCAGTGTAAGAGATTGTACAGTTAAGAAATTGACTTAGCATGCTTATGCAACCCAGTTCCCTGAGAAAGGGAACGAGACACTGCATCTTGGTGTTGACGCTATGGGGAACACATTAGCCACAATGCCTGCACAAACAGAGTGAGCATAACTTTAAGTTACTCTGCAGAACTAACCAGAGCCAAAAGTGTGTCAAGACCTAAGCGCATCCTATGGGACTTGTGCAGAAAGCTGCACAGTGGGTCTGTTTCCTAAAGCCATTTCTCCAAGCATGAACATTTTCTGCCCTGAGAGGATCATAGGGAGCAGTCAAACGAAGGAAGCATGCACACTTTTCTGACTTCAGTTTATAGTACCTTGAACGGAAAGTACTCAGAAGGGCGGGCAACAACCTTCAGTAATGCCACCATCCAAAGGGGAGGAATGCCCCTCCAGAATAGCTATATAGAGGGAGGGAGACAAATGAGAGAAATGGATAATTTGGAAATGGAAAATGAATGCATATCACAATATAACTCTCATTTACAAGGCTCTAAACCCCAAATGGAATCACAGGGGAAGCTTAGATGGGGGATGCAGGGCAGGCAAAGGAGATGAGTATGTAGAATTGGCACTTCGACTGAGTGGATCCCACTTTACAGTGGGTGAGGTGGAGAAGTATTTGCACACTGAGATTAAATTCCCACTCCTCGTCACAACCATGTCTGCTGCCCTGTCTGTGTTCAGGTTGCCTCCCATCCTTGTACCCATCATCAAACTCCTTGCTGCTCCACTGGCTCCACCCAGCCTCCTAGCGCCATCTCCACTAGTTCTGCCCAGTCCCCGTGCTCCGCCTCATACTCCTGATCCGTCGGCACTCCTTGGCCACCAAGGCCAAACCCTCTGCTGACCACCCGCCAATCACACTCTCCTCCACAGACGTCTGCAATGCACTGGGTCGAATCAGCCCGCACAAGGCTGCTGGACCAGACAACATCCCTGGACGAGTACTCAGGGCATGTGCAGAACAGCTCGCTGGGGTTTTTACAGACATTTTCAACTTGTCTCTTGCCCAAGAAACCATACCAACATGCTTTAAATGCACTTCCATTGTGCCAGTACCAAAACACTCTAGCCCGAGGTGCCTTAACGACTACCGCCCTGTAGCACTCACACCCATCGTTATGAAGTGCTTTGAGCGGTTGGTCTTGGCACATCTAAAAGACTCTCTACCATCCACATTGGACTCACACCAGTTTGCCTACCGTAGCAATAGGAGCACAGAGGATGCAGTCTCCTTGGCACTGCACTCTGTGCTTACACATCTGGACAATAAGAACACGTATGCACATATGCTGTTTGTTGACTTCAGCTCAGCATTCAACACTGTCATCCCAACCAAGTTAATAGCCAAACTTGGAGACCTGGGCATCAACACCTCAATGTGCAACTGGATATTGGACTTCCTGACCAACAGACCCCAGAATGTTCGATCAGGCTCCACCTACTCCACCTCCATCACACTCAATACTGGCGTACCACAGGGCTGTGTGCTAAGCCCATTTCTCTACTCCCTCTTCACCTCCGATTGCAAGCCTGTGTATGGATCTAATTCCATCATCAAGTTTGCGGACGACACTACGGTGATTGGACTCATCAGCAACAACGATGAGACCGCCTATAGGGAGGAGATCCAGCACCTGGCCACATGGTGCACTGAAAATAATCTGCTCCTCAACACCACCAAAACAAAAGAACTCATCGTGGACTTCAGGAAAGAGGCAAGAGGCACACACGACACCATCCACATCAATGGAACGGCTGTTGAGCGTGTCTCCAGTTTCAAGTTCCTGGGGATCCACATCTCGGCGGACATGTCCTGGACAACCAATACCTCCAGCCTGGTCAAGAAGGCTCACCAGCGTCTTTTCTTCCTGAGGACACTGAGGAAGAATCAGCTATCCTCGGCTATACTGGTGAACTTCTATCGCTGCACAATAGAAAGCATCCTGACCAACTGTGTTACAGTATGGTATGGGAGCTGCTCTGCTGCAGAGCGCAAGGCACTACAGCGGGTGGTGAAAACCGCCCAGCGCATCACAGGGACTCCACTACCTGCCATCGACCACATCCAGAGGAAACGCTGTCTGCATCGAGCTCGCAGCATCCTTAAGGACTCCTCTCACCCAGCCCAAAAACTGTTTTCTCTCCTGCCCTCTGGTAGGCGTTTCAGGTGCCTCCGGACCAGGACCAGCAGACTAAAGAACAGTTTTTTTCCCAGAACTGTCTCCTTATTGAACTCTAACCCTCGTTGATCCCACTCCCCCTATATACTGATAACCCTCCTCTCCCCCTCACATCTGCCTTCACTTGTTATTTGCACTACTGGATGCTCATTTGCACTATCGACTGTTTATTACAGTAACACCTGTTCATATATGCATCTTGCACTACTTACCTAACTGGAATATGCTCATTTGCACCATCGACTGTTACTACAGTAACACCTGTTCATATATGCATCTTGCACTACTACCTAACTAGAATATGCTCATTTGCACTATATCGTCCATTGCTATACTGCCCATCTTTGCCTAACATATCATTATATACATCTCTCTGTAAATTCTGCTTATAGTAATAGCCATCTGTATATATTCAGTACATATCTACCCTGTAAATTCTGTTTATAGTAATATCCATCTGTATATATATTCAGTACATATCTACCCTGTAAATTCTGTTTATAGTAATATCCATCCGTATATTACATTCAGTATATATCTATCTATCTGTAAATTCTGTTTACAATAATAGCCATCTGTATATATATTCAGTACATATCTATCTGTAAATTCTGTTCAGTATATATCTATCTGCAAACTGTTTATAGCAACATCCATCTGTATATTATATTCAGTACATATCTATCTGTAAATTCTATTTATAGTAATAGCCATCTCTATATTTATTCAGTACATATTCATGTCCTGCACTTATGAAACCACTGTATATCCTGCACTTGCTGCTATTGCATTTCTGGTTAGACCCAAACTGCATTTCGTTGCCTCGTACCTGTACTTGTGTAATGACAATAAAGTTGAATCTAATCTAATCTAATCCTCCAGCTCCACAGCTGGCATTACCCTGGCCTCCTGGTCACCCAGATCCACTCTGGTCTTCATGGTGGTGACTTAAGAGTTTCGAGCCATCTGCTCCACCGAGCCCCACCGAGCCCAAGACTCCACCTTGGCACTTTGACCTATCGGCTGCACAGCAACTCCTCATTTCCTCAGTTCCAAAGTGGCTTGTCATCCCTCTGGCTCCACCAGGGTCCCTCGTCCTACTGTCTCTGCCTTTGTTCGTCGTCACCTTGGTTTTGCTGTGGACTTCCGTGCCTGTGGCTGCGCCTGGTCCCTCCACTCTAGGGGTTAAATGGATCGTAATTGATCCGTGATCCATACGGACCAGGCCCAACTGTTCAACACGCTTATGATTTGTGGATTAATTGCAAAGATTAACCATCATAGAGTGAAAGTTTATCATTTGCATGTGTTTTGTTTTGCCAAGTCAAGCTATTTTAAACCATTCCAGCACATTACAAGGCAAAAGTCAACTTGATACTTGCACTCTGTTATCTGTGCACATAGCCATACACACCTGAAGAGAGGCTGATAGCGCGGACACCTAATTGTTTACTCTTTCTCATCTCCTTGCGCTTGAACAGACACAAACACACAAAATTATCTTAAAATACTCATCTTAGCAAGTGAGTTATTTACACAGTCAGTTATGTCTTAAGTGAATGTAAACAGTTCAGAAAGAAATCGAATGTGTATCATTATATTGGATCCGTGCATTTGCTCTTAAAGTGACAGGAGACTATAAATACCTGCGGCTGTCTGTCATTAAAGGGGTGGTTTAATTTTATTTTAAAGAAATTTCTTTTTAAGGACTACAACAAATGGCTGGTAGGGACTACACAAGCTTCCTTGACACTAACCCTGACACTACACATCCCTAACCCTGAAATGTACATAAACCCCGCCCCCGAGGGGTTTATGACACTAACCCACTAACCCTGACACTACACATCCCTAACCCTGAAATTTACATAAACCCCGCTATCCAGTTATAATATACACACATCATAAAGTGGCTGAATTATTAGAAAGAGGAAGATTTGTACTAACCCAAGCCAGATGCTTAGCCTATTCTGCACTGTTGACTTACCCTGATGTTACCATAAAGAGATGTGTAACAGCAAACCCAGCAAGTTATGTCCCTTTGGAAGATGAGGGACAACCCCATGAGTGTGTAAGAGATTCTCTAGCGTTTACACGCTTGAGACCAGATTTGGAGTCAACTCCAATTGTTGACGCTGAAATTAATTACTTCGTTGATGGGTCATGTTTTCGAGACCACTTGAGGAATCATGCTGGTTTCGCTGTTGTTAAAAAGGAAGGAGATTCTTTTATACCAGTCCTGCTACAACACTGTGAGCAACCATTCTCAGCACAGCTAGCAGAACTGAAAGCACTAACAGAAGCATGTTTATTGGCAAAAAATCAGACAGCTAATATCTACACTGACTCGGCGTATGCGCATGGAGTATGCCACTTGTTTGGAGCAGTGTGGAAACAAAGGGGATTTAAAATAAGTGATGGAACTCCAATTCAACATGGAGATCAAATTGTTAAACTAATTTCAGCAATGATGTACCCAACCAAATTGGCTTTTATTAAATGTCAAGCTCACAAGAAGGGAAATGATTTTGTCATCAAGGGAAATAATGCTGCTGATTTGCATGCTAAACAGGCTTCAGGGTGTCAACTTGCTGTAATGGCACCCTCAGTGCTGATTCAACCCATTCCTACTATGGATAATATAAAAGATATGCAGAATAGAGCAACACCATATGAGTTGGCCCTATGGCACCAAAGAGGGGCAACACGAGATGTGAATGGAATTTATCGATCACATGAAGGCTATATGATAGCCCCAAATCAATTATTGACAATTTTGACAACAGATGCGCATGGTTTTGACCATTGCGCAAGGGGGGAAATGATTAGAAAGATCAAAAGACCGGGATTTTGGTCACCATACCTACAACAACGCATTGATGAGTTCTTGAGTGAATGTGAAATTTGTGCCCAAAACAATGTCAGAAAAGTAACATCAACACCAATAGGCTCAATTCCAGTTCCTGAAGGACCATTTAAGCATTTGGTTTTAGATTATGTTGATATGATAAAATCAGTAAGAGGGAAACGATACATGCTGGTAGTTATTGATCGATTTAGTAGATGGGTAGAGGCAAAACCCTCAGCAGATCAGGGAGCTTAAACAGTCTTCAAGTTTTTGACCAGAGAAGTAATTCCAAGATTCGGTATACCATCCCAAATCAGTTCTGACAATGGCTCAGCATTCATCCAAAGGGCAGTAAAGACAGTGGTACAGCAACTAAGAATAAAACAAAGACTAGGATGTATTTATAGACCACAGTCGCAGGGTATGGTTGAACGGGTTAACGGGACGCTTAAGGCCAAACTCAACAAAATTTGTGCTGATACTAAACTCAATTGGGTCGAGGCTCTGCCTCTAGCGTTAATGAGCTATCAAATGCAGACCAATAGAGTGACTAATTTGACCCCGCATGAGATGTTAACAGGGAGACCCATGCCTATACCTCATTTGAGAGGGCCATATGAAGGACTGCCCCTAGAGCAGCTCCAAAATGAACTAAGAACATACATAAGGCAATTAACTACTATACATGAGGCTATTTATGCACAGGAGCAGAGCAGAGGGACTAGGGAGGAAGAGGAAGCACCTTGTCCAGTAGCTCCAGGGGACCAAGTGTATTTAAGAGTCTTTAGGAGAAGATGGAATGAACCAAGACGAGAAGGACCGTATA
Organism: Rhinogobio ventralis; assembly: GCA_039654625.1. Lineage (NCBI taxonomy): Eukaryota > Metazoa > Chordata > Actinopteri > Cypriniformes > Gobionidae > Rhinogobio > Rhinogobio ventralis. The sequence continues at coordinate 21,467,632 of CM077201.1, forward strand.
CTGTAGTAAGAGCAAATCCAACAGCAGTGCAGGTAGAGGGTAGCACCACATGGTATCACCTGAACCATTGTACCAGAGTACCGAGGTTGAGACGAAGAAGAGATGAACAGGTAGAGGGCGCAGAAGGAGAGGGAGAGGAAATAGAGCAAGATGTCCAAGAAGGACATGGAGTGGACACAGTACCTGCAGGAGAAAATAATGATGTTGCTGAACCTCATTCCAGGGAGGCTGAAAGAACTGAAGTCAGAGATGAAGTGCAGGCACAGGATGGGTCATCTCTTCCAGTGGACCCGGAACAAGAAGGTAACAGAGACTTTGATACTGTTCGTACTGCTGATACACTTGTTGCAGTGCCTTCCTCAGACCCAGAGCTACCAAGAATACCCTCTCCAGAGCCAGAGCCCTCAACAAGTGGATTACAATGATACAAAGAATTATCCACGCTCAACTTACAAGATATTGATTTCCCAGACATTGACTTACCAGGAACCGACCTCGGAGACAGTGACGTACCAGACCTTGACTGAAGCAATCCATCTTAATGTGACTGAGCAAGAACGAGGTACTGTTGCACACAAACACATTGAAAAAAGGTCCTGGGAATGGGTTAGAGCTGCTGATGACAATCACACTGAATTAGAACATGATAATGACCTGGACTTGGGGGAGGAAAAATTGCTAGATATAGCACATCACAATGAGTGGTACAAATGGGCAGAGTATACCGCCAAGAGAGTGAATAAGAACACTTGCATGTTATGTGCGCCCTCACCCCTGCAGAAACTAACGGTACTACCAAATCAGTATGACAATATGCACTGTGCAGAATTCTATTCAAAGTATTGTGTTGTGACTAGGAGAAATGTACCATATTGCCCAACAGACTGTTTGACTATGCTTGGAAATCCATATTATCAAAGGTATTATTACCAGGCTGGATGGGGAGATGAGTGTCAAAAGCTAGATGTAAGGGTAGACCCACGAAAAAGAGAAACGCCCCAAAATTATGTATTGGATTCATCATTAGAATATGAGTGCTTTAACAAAACTGAAGGTCGTATAAATGTTGGAAGATTTAGAGGCAAGTGTTCCATTATCTGGCATCTGGACAGAAATATGTATGGTGATCCGAGCGTACTCAAGTCCACCAGCATAATATATGCAACAGCGACCATAAATATCAATATGACAGTGATTCAGCCTCATGAGAATTGTGAAAATGCAACCTTAAACTTCCCACTGATAGAACCATTGGAGGACCAAAGTGAGGCAGTTGCAGATTATTTCTGGCTGTGTGGGGGAAAGAAATTGAGGGCTACCTTGCCAGTAGGATGGAGGGGTTTGTGTGTAAGAGTGAGACTGGCTCAAGAGGTGGGAATAATAGATTGGGAAGAAACATTGGAGCAATCTGACAAACCCTCTGTCAGGAGACACAGAACAAAGAGAGCTTATGAGCCAGATCCTAATATAAAGATTGACTCAATTTGACAACCAAGAGGAATACCTCATAAGTTTAAGGCAAGGGATGAGATAAATTCTGGATTTGAGTCCATATTTGTATGGATAACCCCAAATAAGAATGCAAAGTGGATAAATTACATATACTACAATCAGCAGAGGTTTATTAACTACACAGACCAAGCTCTGGATGCATTGGGGCATCAACTCAAATATACAAGCAAAATGACATGGCAAAACATTGGTTATTGGCCCGAAAAAGGGGGGGTATGTGTGATGTTTGGAGCTGACTGTTGTACTTTCATTCCAAATAATACAGCTCCAGATGGATAATTTACTAGAGCCATGAAGAAGCTAAAGGAGCTCAGACAAGAGGTTTCTGAGAACACAGGCAGCCAAAGAAAAGTGGGAGAATGGTTTGACTCAATGTTCGGTTCATGGAAGGATTGGTTGATGAAGGTGGGAATGGTGATAGCAATAGTGTTTGGAATTTTCGTCTTGGTGTTCTGTTGTGCTGTGCCCTTTCTTAGATCGATGATGACCAATGCCGCTGCCAAACAAATGATCAATATATCAGTGAGAAAAACGGGAGTGGATATTGGAGCCAATTCTGAAATCTGCCAAATAGGTCCAGGACTGGATGAGTTGGATGAGTTTTAAGTTTGAGGAGAGATAAGGGAAGGGGTGCTACGGCATATTATTTTTATTTTCTATTTTCCACTTTTCACTATGTTTTTGTAGAAGAAGGGAGTCAGTACTGCTATGTATTTTGATTTGGGTAAGATAGAAAGCATTTTTAGAAATTGGATAGAGTAGGCAGAAGATTAGGGAAGGGTTTTGTTTATTATTTTATTTTACAGAAGGCCCCCTTCCTGCACTATATACTTTGTTTTTATTCATTATATTCATTATATTCAGTAATTTCCATTTATTGCAATTACTGTATTTTCAAATGTAATTAAGAAGGGAATGATTAAGGGTTTGAAGCAGGTCATTATCCGTGTTACGAGATAATGCAACAAGAATTACAGGGAATGATTCAAAAGGATAAAAAAAAAAAAAAAAAGTGTCTTATAATCTACTGTATTTTGAAATATGCTGTGAAGTCCTATGAAAATGTAAAAAAAAAGGAATCGACGAGCACCTCAGTGCTTAGCAACTGGGCTAGACTCTACTGGTGGTTTAAAAACCCGTTGGTTGTCAGCCCCAACACCAGGTAGCACTCTAGGCAGGTCCAGAGTACACCTGGCAACGGTGGAGTCAACCCAGATAGCGCTCCAGACCACCGGAAGCGTCTGAGAGTTCCTCTGGCATCGTGGGACGGTATATAATCAACTACTTATGATATAAATCACTGACGAATGACAATCTACTGAAAAATGATTCACTGAAATGCTAATCTGCTGAAATGAGTATATTACACTGATTTGTTGAAGTAATTTAATACCATGATATCCCCTGATTGAAGTGTTAGTTAGGGAGATAAGGTCTTTTACTTCCTTCTAGCCAAAAGAGAGGGGAGATGTTTAGCCTTATTCTCCAGCCGGAGTATGTCCACATGAGAACGGTCAGTGGAATAAAAGATGGATGGCTAAGATTTTAGCCATAGATAGACTAAGGGAAAGACGACCAAACTTGTGGGGACTTACTCTGGTAGAAGGGTATAGGTGTGGGACTTTAATTAAGTCCCAAAGGGGGGATGTGTGAAAGAAATTCATTTTCAGTAGGCCTCGGCTGTATACCAGAAAATTAAAGTCTGTTGCCCATCAAAAGATGGAAGACGTGGGAAAGTTGTATTTGTTGTATGGGAAACTGGTGTGAAGCACTGGGAAACTGTCATATAAGTATTATATAAGAGCTTTTTAAAAAAATCAAAAAGCTGGGGATTTTCCACCAATAAATTTAATGCGTGCAGAAGTTAGTATCTAATTGTGGCGAAACTGTAACGTGGAGCCAAAAAGAAAAGATACATAGGAAGACGCTAATTGGATAAAGAATGATAAGAATATAGTATAAGAAATTAAGTTTTACCATAACTAAGTCAGATGAACAGCTGCATCTCACTTTGTTGTTCTGACAATAAAGTTACATTTCCTGAGACCTGGAACTTCGACTCTGAGAGATTTCTTCTTTGCTGAATTGAAAAGATATTTTGGACTTAGAGTGTGCCACGACAATGGCAGTGAACAGAAAGTTTATTGACATCAACTGAGCGTGTCACATAACCCAGGTAAGTTAGCAGTTCAGCATAAACTTTAACTCAGAAGAAATAGGTCAGAACTAGAATGTCTTTTCTTTTACAGGAACCAGGAGTGTGGATGGAGTGATGACAGGCAAACGGAATGCACACACACCTCTCTGGATGACCAGGTAAGTAAACAGATGGTTGATACAGATCATGAGGAGACAAGGAAGATGCTAGAGAGAACAATAAGGAGGGAGACGCTGGAGAGGAATCTCTGTAGGTAACGTTGGAGAATCTTTACAAGGAAGCAAGGTATGAGTCCACTTCATATGAATGAGACCAGACAATGAGCTGTAGCGAGGTGTGTGCTTAAATGGGTGAGTTGATGATGGTGCAGGCGAGGTGCAGGTGTGCATGACCAATACTCAGGAGAGGGAGTGCATTGTGATTGGGTGGTGTAAGAACCTGGCAGATCTGTAACAATTTCGATACAAACAATGAACTTAAAGAATGAGCTTCAAGTTTAATGACAACTCACCTGTTGCAAATGTCATTTAGCATAATAAAATAGCAGAGCTTTTCTAAATCAGTTGTACTATGGAATTCTGTCTTTTGTTATGCAATATTTTTTCAGATGAAAGCACAAGTTTTTTTCTGTTTCCACCAAAATGTTAATCTCACAGCCTAAAAAATACGATCAGTGTTTGTGTTCCATCATGCCTAATGGATAAACAATGACATTAACTTAGTTTGTTCTTAGTTTACCAGCACATGGTGTATTGTTGTTTACTTACAATACCAAAGTGGATTAATGTAAAGTAACTGAAGTAACTGATTTCCTACTGTTCATACGGTGGTTTTCTGATAATCCTGTATTGGACAGATGATTGATATCAAGCTTTTATCATCTACATCTACAGAACTTTATCTGTGCACCACTACAAAACCACTACAATTCCTTGTATATATATAATAATTATTTGAATTTATTTTTATTTTAGTGTATGTAGAACTGGCACTTCGACTGAGTGGATCCTCCTTTACATTGGGTGAGGTGGAGGAGGATTCAGTGGTTCTAGAGCTCTCCAGTCCGGTGGTCCAGAGCTCCCAAGTCCAGTCTTAGCCAAGGAAGCCACAGAGACTGATTCCCCACTCCTCACTACATCCATGTCAGCTGCCCTGTCTGTGTTCGGGTTGCCTCCCACCCTTGAACTCCTTCCTGCTCTACTTGTTCCACCCAACCTCCTTGTTCCATCATCTCCACTAGTTCTGCCCAGCTCCACCTCAACCCTCCGATAAAAGGTGTTTATTGTGTTTGAACTTGTGAGGATGGCACTCTTGGCATTGCTCGAGGATCTCAGATGAGAAATGTAAATTACAAATCTCAGGCATGCGGTCGTTCATTTAGAATATTCCAAATTCCAAACTCATGCGTGTACGCATGTGTTGTAAATTAGGTGGAAAGTTTTCGTGAGAAGTTCAAATGTGCGCATAAATATGAATTGTATACACATATTAGTGAATGAGACCAACTGTTCCCACTGTTTTAAAGCTTCATTAACTTTAATATTAACATTAATATTTGTATTCAAAATATTACTACATATTAAGAAACTGCCTTTTAATTCACCCAACATTTTTGCATGTCTGAAGCCCTTTAAAAGATTTATTCCAGTCTACATATGAACACTACCTATAAAAGCCATGCTAATGTAATACTTGCCTTACTACATATCGGACATAAAGTTTTGCTGGGCAATCCACTTTCTTGCTGTTTTGAATATGAAACCTTTTTCTTCTTGTGTATTCATGTTCAGTATGCTGCAGAACAAAAGAAAAAAACTTAAATAGCATTTTAGGACCAGGCACTAGTATTTATTTGTGAGTGAACAAACATTTTCATATGGCATATATCATTTTGTAAAGTGAACATGTTTCTCATTCTGCAGAATGAATGCAGAAATCCTGTTTCACGGCATTTAAAAAAAAAAAACATTTGATTGAAAGTTATGCTTAAATGGTAGATTAGTTATGTAGACAAATATAAACCATGCAGATGTATGGATTTCTTACATTTAAAAAAAGGGTACATTATTTTTATTTACGACATTTATTTACCCTCATATCATTCCAAACCCATAAGACTTTCGTTCATGTTCAGAACACAAACACAAAATATATTTTTAATGAAATCTGAGATATTTCTGTCCATTCATTTACAGTCCACACAACTACCATGTTCAAGGCCCAGAAAGGTAGTAAAGACATCATTAAAGTAAACCATGTGATTCAAGTGGTTTAACCTCAATTTTATGAAGCAACACGGGTACTTTATTTACAGAATACATGCGTTTACAAGATCACAACAAATGCTTGTGAACACGTGTTAGAGCAGGGGTTCTTAACCCTGGTCCTCGAGGGCCACTGTCCTGCAGAGTTTAGCTCCAACTCTAATCAAACACACCTGAAACAGCTAATTAAGCTCTTTAGGATTACTAGACAGCAACAGACAGGTGAGTTTGATCAAGGTTGGAGCTAAATTCTGCAGGACAATTACGATATTTGGTTCCAAAGGTGAACACAAGTCTTACAGAATAATCAATGACAGAATTGTCAATTTTGGGTGAACTAACCTTTTAATTATCCGCTAATAAAGATCTTAAAAATCACTGAACTCTGTGACAAAGTGGGCCTGCAGGAACAGAACTGGACAGCTCTGCACTGAACCCATCACAAAATGTGTAGAGATACATACCAAATCATCTGTTGTGGGTGTCTTCTTGTAGTCCTTTCCATGCTGACAAGAATATATCACCCTTCTTTTCACAGAGAGTGGGACGTGTTCTGAATAGTCTTCCACTTGCCACAGACATCTTGGTGTCACTTTCTGTTTTTTGTGACTGTCATCAGACCTGTTATGAGGAAAATTAAGACAATTAAAATTAAAAATGGATTATAATTTATAGGACAAGCACAGCGTAATAAATACTTTAACAAATGTATTGCTTGCTGTTTGTTCATGCTAGTTAATGCTTTAACTAATGTTATCAAATGAGACCTTATTGTAAAGTGTTACCCTTTGCTACCTCCTATAGTCTTACAATACATATTTTTATATACAGAGTTATGCTGTATTTGTGTTAGTGTTTTCTGTAGTGAATCTGTCTGAAATTAGATAAATTCCCTATACATGGTAAATGAAGATTTCCATAATACAGAAACAGCTATAGAAATATTTCTCAGAAGGAGAAAAAACATGCAGTAAATATATGGACTGTTAAATTACCAAACAGTGTAAGATGTGCCAGATGCACGCTTGTGGCTTTCCAGGAGATGTTTCAGCTCTTCTTCTGAAGAAACAATTCCTGTGATGTACTCTTCTGTTGAAGCACATATTTTAAAAGTTGATGGGAGCCAGTCTGATGGAAACAAGTATATTAATGAGGTTCAGTAGGCTACTTTAGTCTACATTATCTTTTTAACTCTGTATATTCACTCAATATAACTGGTAAGATGCAAATATATTTTCAAAATAAACATCCGTTAATAGATGAAGATCAGGTCAGTACTAAAATCAACCATGGTTTTATTATAGTAAAAGTGTAGTACTATTTTTTTTTTTTTGGCTGATTGGATGGATTACGTTACCAGTTTTACTACAGATAGATACCATGGTAAAACTATGGTTAGTTTAGGAAAGCCATGATTATTTTGTGGTAACAATAGATTAACTACAATAACCAAAGTTTTTTGGTTTTATTTGTAGTAAAACCATGGTTAATTTTCGTAACGACACTCATTACAACATACAATAAAACGTAATTAGGTTAACGTTACTACCGTTACTGCACGTTTTACATTTTTGGTTACTTGTTTGTCTTAGAAAATCGTTTAACTCTAAGATAATAAACCAAAAATAGCTACCTGTATGACTGTTTTGTACTTCATTGTCCATCGCAGGTGTGACGTTTTCTTCATTTTCCATCGCAGCTGATCCTGATTCCTGGAATGGGAAATGCCCGCGCAAAAAAACAGTATTCTGTGCGTGATCGGTGACCTCATAATATTTTTTTCTTTTTTGAAAAGGGGACGTCTTCCCCACACATCGAGACACGCCCATTTTACATCGCGGTAATGAAACCCCTGGAATTTGGTGAATGCAGTCTCGGCTCATGCCGTTTGCAGAGTCCTGGGAATGTGACGTCACATTTCACAGGCCCCGCCCACGAGTGTTAATGGACGCTTCCGTATTAGCATAGACACCGCCCTCAGAGAGCTGTACACAGTCCGCCATGTTTATGTCCTCGCCAGAGCATTAACAGCAGCATTCAAGAAATGTGTTCTTAATAAAGCTACTAAAGTTCATTCAGTCAAGAGCCGTGGGTTATTTTCTGTTTATCTTTTGTTGTTTGATTCATATTAACAGCAGATATAGCAGTAGGTACTGTATATTACACTGCTTTCACTTTAATACACACTTGTAATATACACACGGGATTTATTATAAGTTCACAGACATAACCAACTGTTTTAATGTGAACTTTGTGTGTTTCTGACATAACCTTGGAGACGCGCCGACATCCAGCTCTCTGTGCGCATGCGTTGGGGGTGTGTGCTCAAGTCGAGAGTGATAAGCCTTTAAAACGCATGCAGATGATAATATTTCATGATGATGAAGATCTGCAATGTCACATGAGCGTGTCTGCGATAGAGATGATCATCAAAACCAAACAGACGTTTCAGCTTTCATTTGCGTGTTCACGAGCCATGAAGGCGCCGCCCTCTGGGGGTGGGGAGCAGCAGCTCATTTGCATTTAAAGGAGACACAGGAAACAGCTAATTTTTCTGAAACCCCAAAATTGGCATTTTCAAAATGGTATATTCAATGATCTGTCAGGAATTTTGATCTGAAACTTCACAGACACACTCTGTGAACACTTGAGACTTATATTACATCTTGTAAAAAGGGGCATAATAGGTGTCCTTTAACAAAATATTTTAATTTTAATATTTTTAGTTCATAACAATAATCCTGATTTGATGGCAAACTGTCCAATGAAAAACCTCATATGCTGAAAACAAAACCTATTCTTTTCTGAAAAAAAGAAAGTGAAGTAATATTGCCACCTTGTCTTTGTCTGTGATTCATTGTGGACGTGGGCTGCAGTGCAAGGTTTTGTTGAGAATTGAGAATAACTATTTGTTGTTGTTGTTTTATATATATATATTTAAAAAGGCAAGCAGAAGCTGAATAACAGAATGGCTTCAAAACCAATTTTCTCTGAAGAGGATCTCTCCTGTCCTGTGTGCTGTGATATCTACAATGAACCAGTTGTGTTGTCTTGTAGTCAAGACAGTGTAGTCAAGACAGTTTATGTAAAAACTGTCTAGTGAAGTTCTGGGTAACCAATGGTTACCTTGTGTTGAAGAACCTGTGTGAGGTTTTCTTAAAGAACCAGGGCTGGATTTCCCGAAACCTTCTTAACGCTACGTCATTCTTAAGTTATACATTAAGGTGTACCTTAACGTTAATACGTGTTTCCCGAAAAGATCTTAGTTAAGTATGCCTTCTGTAAGTCATACTTTCGTAAGGTTGGTCTGGACCACTCTTAGCTATACCTTATCACTGCTGACAGTTCATTCCGGTAGTGGCCACCACTGTTTCTTTACATCTCAGTCTATAGCCTACCAATATAATTCTTGGCTGACATATAATATGATGCTAATTGAAGTGTTTTCATGCAAAGAATACAATTGTCATTAAACTGATGTTTGTTAGCTTTTTAATTATATTATCCAAAGGTACATCAGCTGGCAAAAAACATTATGGAGTCTATTTAAAGAGGGAATTATTGTAGAGGGGAGTTTGGTCAAACTATGGCAGCGATACAGTGAATAGTTGTGCTAAATCAAAGACGGCCCCGTCCGCGGAGCCATTTCTGTGTGCACGATTTTATCCGTGAAAACTTTAGTCCCCTGTCTACCATGTCAGAAGCTGCAATTCAAAATAAATGTTGTCTGCCACGGCAGCAAATATAGCAGCTTTTAGATCTTGTTGGTCCGACTTTGTCAATACAAACCCGACAGAGCTCAACCCCGAAATTCAGCTGCTGGCGGCTCTTTTCTTTTTCTTTTTTTCTCCGCTATAGTAGGCCTAGCTGTTGATTATGTTTCGCATGTTGCTCTTTTATTGAGTAGGTCATCCAATAACAGAAATTAGTGATTTACACCAATAATATGATGCGGTAACCCTGCTTGTGGAGTAAATGAAGACTATGGCAAAATATATTATGATAATATAAATGGCATACTGCCAGTTAGTGTAGTGGGTTGGGCATGAGAGGTTGCGGCTTCGCACAATCATTTCACAATTATATAAAATATCCACGATTGGATTTAGTTTGCTATTTGGATTATATTTATAGATCTCACGAGTCCTGATAAATGCAATTTCAACTATTTCTGAAGTGCTTCTTTCATAAAGAACACCGCTTTCTCACACTTAAGAAGGTATACCTTAAGCAACCTCCTAAGACATAGTTCGCGGAACACGCATAGAAATGGTATACCTTTAGTTAAGTTATACCTTTAGAGTCTTCGTAGCACGCTAACAGACAATGTTATCGGGAAATGCAGCCCAAAACGCTTCAGATTCATCAGAGTTCTGCATTCTGCACCATGAGAAACTAAAGCTCTTTTGCCTGGATGACAAAGAGCCCATCTGTTTAGTTTGTCAAACATCAAAGAAACATAAAAATCGTGACCTTTGTCCTGTTGGTGAGGTTGTGCGCGATCAGAAGGTAAGCATGTTTAACAAGACTTTATCTTAATATGAATGCGTTAGTCTGAATTTTTCATACATTTTACATTTATACTTTTAAGTTGCAATTATTTGGTTCTTTGCTCGATCTCAAATTATGATTTTATTTTTATCATTAAGATGTCTTCACAAGAGTTAACTGTAAACTGTGCAAACATTATACCTTGCTGAAATTAAATGTCTTGCTTTGGTCTACACTGGAAGTGTTCTGCTAACTCTGCTAAACTATAATTACTAAAACTAAAACTAAAAAACTAAAACTTAAACTAAATATAAAAAATAAATAGAAATGTGTTCACAAAATAAAAAACTAAACTAAAACTAACAAAACTATTAATACAACTAACTAAAACTAAACTGAAATTTATAGCAAAATTGAAAATGACATTAAAATAAAAACTCAAAAATGCAAAACTCAAAAACTGAAAAGCATCTCTCAAGTGAAGCGGCACCTGAAGGCTTCCCATTTCCAGGACGCATATTACATCACTGGACTGAAGTAGTGAGACTTCCAAGACACAAATCGGGCCAAATGCCAAAGATTTTGTCTCATTAAAACAGCAGAAACAACTTAAAATACTCTGTCATTTATGGTCATACAGATAAGATTAAGATTAAATTATTTTTATTTGTGTACACTCACAATAAAAACAAAACATTGTGCATTTGTAAAATAAACCAAACCCGGTTTCCTTTTCGTGAAGTTTGTGTAGCCCTTACAAAAAATTAATCGAAGATCAGCGCATGGGCTACTAGCAAGCTCTTGTGTGCCATCTGAACTCTTTTTTTGCATAGATTGTCTCTTCTTTTTCTGTTCTTTTTCCTGTTGTGGCAGTTAGCAAACAGCATTGCATTACCGTGCACGCCCTTTTCTGGAATGTGGACCGCCTGTGACTGTGTTGTCTGACTGTATGCAGCGAACCACAATGGTTCGGGACGAATACATGTACCGTTACACCCCTAATGGGTACTATTTGCTTTTGTCGCGCCGCTTGCGTCCGGTGTAGAGAGGATCAATTGTGATCATAATTTGTGTATAATCCTGAGTTTATCCTGATTCAATGAAAATTTTAAAAAGCTTTAAACTCCAATTATCTTTTAGACGGGATGTTTTAACCACACAAACAGCACTTCAGCTCAGTTTGAATGAAGTGCCCATAGAATACAGGTCTTTTCAGGGGTGCAAAATGTATCTGTTACCACCTGAGTGTAAAGCCAAACATGATTTGTAGCGAGAACGTGTTACGATTGGTCAGCGCAATGTGGCCGCTATCTGAATGGCTTAAGTAAATGATGGGTGGAGTCCACTTATTTGTGGATTTGTCTGCACGTCTTGATGCTAGAAGTGTTTTAAAATCCACAAATGTGTGCAGGGATCTACAATGCACAAGAAGCTTTTCACAAATGTGTGCTGCCATCCACAAACGCACAGGAAGCGATTCACAAATAAATGCCTGGCAGAATTGTGTTTGTGACATAAAACACATTTGTAAATATTTTTTTATGTGCAAATCTCATTATTTATTTGTGAATTTTATGAATTTTTGTAAAATTCTTTACATTTTTGTAGATCTTTCACACTTTCTTTCAGTTTTTTTCATAACTTTCTCTTTAATCTTCATGACCTTCTTTAGAACACTGATTCCTAATGTTTTTCAAGAGCCCAAAGCACACAGCAAGATCCAGAAATGATTCCTGGATTTCTGCTAGTTGTGGCAAAACATCTGGGAAACCTCAAGTGTGGGAAAAGATGCAGCAAATTACTTAATACAGTGAATTGTTAATCATTACCATCATGAATGGTGTAAAACTATCCATGCATGTTGAGTAATATCTCATAAATATGCAGAAGAAATTATATTCATAATATGTATAACATACTAGGAAGCTCACAGTCCATTTTGATGTTACCAAGAAGATAATTTGCACATTTTTATTTTCCAAAAACCTTCCATGAGCTCTTTATATAGTTAAAAGTTTATATTACAAGTTATGTAACATCCTCACACATTTGATTTTTAATTTGAAAGATTTAATAGAAGGCATTTTCTTGCATAGTGTCAATAAATTCAAAAAAGTTTAACAATAAAAATACTTTCATTTAGCTATGTTCTTTCTCTCTAGCTCCTGTTATTCTGGACCCCAACACAGCATCAAAATATGCCATTTTATCTGATGATCTTACCAGTATGAAATGTATTTCACATGCAAAGTGTGCAGAAAAAGATGATGGTGAGGATATAGTATCAGTCATTACTGAAGATGATGTAGAGGAGGAAGAAAATGAAGAAATATATGCAGTTTACGAAGATGATGGTAAGGATGCAGTATCAGCCATTACTGACTATAATGATAATGAAGAAGTTGGTGCTGATGATGAAGCGGAGGAAGAAAGTGAAGAAATATATGCAGCTTATGAAGCATATGATGATGATGATGATGATGATGATGATGAAATTGTGATGAGGAATAAAGACAGCTCCAATAATGATGATTGTGAAGTTAAAGAAAGTAGAGAGGATACTCTGTTTTCACATCTTCCTGATAGTAAAGAGAGATTTTGTGATCAACCATTGGTTCTGGGTTTTGAGGGCTTTATGTCAGGAACGCACTGCTGGGACACTGAGGTTGGAGACAGTGCAAACTGGATGGTTGGTGTAATTGAAAAATCAGTCAATGGATGCAAAGATGATATTTGAAAAATTTATTTATGAAATAGAATCCCCAACACAATCAGCTAACTTGTTGTGAGAGATAAACTGCAGAGGATCAAAGTAGAGCTAGACTGGGACAGAGGAAATGTGTCTTTTTCAGATCCTCTAAATAAAACACATCTGCACACATTCACACATACATTTACATTTTCCAGTTTTCGCTAATGGCAGTGAAGACATCTCTCTACATGTCCTACCGATTAAGTCTTCTGTAACGCTAGTCCAGCCTAAAATGGGTACTGCATGATATTCCATTTAAACTCTAATAATTACTGTATCTCTCAAACAATATAAGCAATGTTGTGATGTGTTTACAGCTTGCACTACTTTTCCACACACATAAATAGACACAAAAGTTAGACAATATCAATGGGGAGCACTGTTTTTCATAATCCTAAATGCATCACTTCTCTCTGTCCTCTACAAATGCATTTTTCCCTCTCAGAATATGTAGAATCATCTGCAAGCACAGGATTTATTGGTGTATTCAAATTGTATGGCATGATACAATGAAGGAAAAGCTAATTATGCAATTATTATATTGAACTACACACATGTACAGTAAACAAACAGCATCATTTTCCAATGAGTCCTTTCTATGAATTATGTTTTATTAACAAGGTTCTGGAGGAGCACGTTCAGATAATTAACACAAGTGGAGAGCACTCAGCTAATCAACAATAAGAGGTATATATACGCAGCATTCCTACCTCTGTTTGTTGACAGTTATCAGCATCCCTCCACCACCCCTTGCACACTCTTAGTTCTAACCACTTGATTATATTGTGTTTGTAAATTATCAAAATCTAAATGTGTTGGAAACAAGGTCAAATGTTTAAAAAAGGAAACATTTCATGTGAAAGGAAACATTTTTGATGAAGCATGCAGTAGTGGCTCCTGACCTTAAATTTAGGGTAAATTCTGGGTCTTATAGTTTTTACAAGTACACCTGGCTGCAGCCTGCAGAATGGGGCAGGGCTGCACGTGTCACTCCGCCCCATACCTACTTTGATTGTCTTAGGCATACATGAATGTTGTCATGATTCCTGTCTTGTTTTCCCCTGATCTTGTGTGGACTTGTGTTACTTCCTGTTTTACGCCATGTTTAGTAGGTGATAATTACTTTTGCTAAACAGTCAGAACAACAAATGCATCAAGTTAAGCTATCAATAGCAATTTAGAAAGAGATAGGAATAGTGAAAGCTGTATCCTTTCTTAGTAATGGAAGAATAATGATTAAATGCAAGGAAGGGAAACAGAAACAAAAGATTCTGAAAATGAAAACACTAGCAGGAGGAAAGATAATATGCTCGGAAATAGGCTATAAAACTAGAGGGGTCACTTCAGGAGTACCTCTTAATGTAAGCATGGATGACATTAAAGGAAGTTTGAATGGAGGCAGTCATCTCTGCTAGAAGACTGCAGATAATAAAAGACAATAAAAAATGTGATAGCACAAGCGTGATGATCCAGTTCGAAGGGAGTACTCTACCGATAAGGGTAAAGCTAGGATTTATAAGCTTTTCGGTTCGAGAGTATATACCTCCACTTTTGAGATGTTTTAAAAGCCAGAGAATGGGACATACAGCAAATCTGTGCAAAGGAAAAATGCAAAGTGCGGAAGAGAACATGAATATGGCATATGTGAGTAGGGAACAGAGATCAAATGCTGTAACTGGGGGAGGACATAGTTCAGGGTACGCAGGATGCCGGTACAACAAGAAGCTCGGGAAATACAAAAATGGTGGTAACCTTTGGAGCTCCAGCAGACGATAGGATGTCGATCACTGCATCGGAGGGAAAGTTTCAGTCCTCAGGGGATGAAGACTCAGCTGTATTGCCTCCCTCTGGAAGAGTAGCGTTGCCCGAGACGGACCCTAAGCTAACAGCTATGCTTTCCCGGGCCGCCGAAAAGGTGCCACCATGTCCCAATGGAAGAGTAGCGTTGCCCGAGACGGACCCTGAGCTAACAGCTATGCTTTCCCGGGCCGCCGAAAAGGTGCCACCATGTCCCGAGCCCTCTAGGCTGGAGGATTGGTTTCTCGGGGCAGCCCGCGCTGGTTCTCAGCATCCCGTCCCGGGGCCTTTCTTCCTGAAGGTGCATGAGGAGCTCACGAGGTCATGGGCGGCACCTTTTTCTGCCAGAAACCGGCCGAGTGGCTCCCTCCTCACTACCCTCGACGGCGGGCCAGCCAAAGGGTACGTGGGGATCCCGCCGGTGGAACAGGCTGTCGCGATGCAACTGTGTCCGGCACCCACGCCACCCATCCAAGGCCTGTAAGTTCTCCTTCAGTCTGAATGGGAAGGCTTACAAAGCTTGTGGACAGGCTGCGTCCACCTTGCATGCCATGCCGTTGCTCCAGGTGCACCAGGTGTACTTTCATGTCTCGATTCTCCCTCGACACAGACTGTTCCTACGCTTTGTGTTCGAGGGACGGGCATATCAGTACAGAGTCCTACCCTTCTGGCTGTCCCTGTCGCCCTGTGTCTTCACGAAAGTCGAGGAGGTGGCCATTGCTCCCATGAGAGAGCGTGGTGTTCGCATCCTCAACTACCTCGACAACTGGCAGATACTAGCTCAGTCGCGAGCGCAGTTGTGCGAACACAGGGACATGGTGCTCAGTCACCTCAGCCGGTTGGGACTTTGGGTCAACTGGGAAAAGAGCAAACTCTGTCCCGTACAGAGGATCTCTTTTCTCGGTATGGAGCTGGACTCGGTCAATCTGACAGCGCAACTCACAGAGGAGCGTGTCCAGTCAGTGTTGAACTGCTTGAATTCGTTCAAACGCAGAACAGTGGTTCCACTGAAACATTTTCAGAGGCTCCTGGGGCCACTCGAATTGCTTCATATGAGGCCGCTTCAACACTGGCTACACGACTGAGTCCCGAGATGGGCATTCTGTCTAACAATAACACTGAATTGCCGCCAAACTTTTAGCCCGTGGGCAGACCCTTCATTTTTATGGGCAGATGTTCCCCTAGAACAAGTGTCTAGGCATGCTGTGGTCTCCACGGACGCCTCTACCACCGGCTGGGGGGCCACATACAACGGGCTTGCAGTTTCGGATCTGTGGATGGGGCCTGAACTACAATGGCACATCAACTGCCTCGAGTTGTTAGCAGTACGTCTTGCACTAGGCCACCTCAAGGGGCCGCTACGAGGCAAGCACGTTCTGGTCCGTACGGACAGCATTGCGACCGTTGCGTACATCAACAAACAGGGTGGTCTACACTCCCGTCGCATGTCACAATTCGCCCCCCAATCTCCTCCTCTGGAGTCAGAAGCATCTGAGGTCGCTTTGTGCCACTCACATTCTGGGCCTGCTCAATCGTGCAGCCGATGAGCTCACAACAGCAAATGCTCCCGGGAGAGTGGAGACTCCATTCCCAGGTGGTCCAGCTGATCTGGAGACGCTTCGGGACTTCCACATGATACCTCCCTACGGGTAGGATCTGGACCCCCCAGACGGGGGTCTGAGGGGCTTACGCGGGGCACTACAAGAGGCAACAGCCGTGGTGTTTTCCATAGGGATCCCAATTCGCCTGTGATGTCCGGCGTACGTCGAAAGTGACCGACTGAAAGGGAACGTCTCAGTTACGTATGTAACCCTCGTTCCCTGAAGGAGGGAACAGAGATGTACGTCCCGTCGCCACGGTTGCTGTACCATCGCTGCACAGCTGAGTCACTAGTTCAGCTCCTCAGTGAAAAACCTATGTGCGCAGTATCCGCTTCCGTATTTATACCCGCGCTGCGGAGCGGGGAGCAAGATGCAAATCTCACATGCCAATGTGCATTGGCTCGTTCTGTATACACTTGAAGCTGATAGGGCTCCTAGAAGTGATCCCAATTCGTCTGTGACATCCGACGTACGTCTCCATTGCCTTCTTTAGGGAATGAGGGTTACATACGTAACCGAGACGTTATAATATCTAATTGGCAATACAGTATGTGAATGTTTAAACAAGCTTTTAGAAGGTTACTGTTGTTATACCAGCAGGAAAATGTGGGTTAACATTTGTAGTAGTGTCTACATATGTTATTACATTTTTAGATTTCATAAAGTAAAAATTGTGTTCAGACCCTGTTTTTTCACATTTTGTTGTGTTGCTGCCTTATGCTAAAATGCTTGCTCATCAATCTACACTCAATACCCCATAATGTAATTTTTTTTTTTAAAAAATCATTTTTTTAAATCATTAGCAAATCAGGATGTGATGCATTTACATTTGTTCACATTGTGTCCTATGTATCTAACAGACATTTTGGTTGCAATGGAAGTCAATGGTGTGGAGAAAAATCCTGGAATGTTTTCCTCAAAGAACTCAATTTCTTTTCGACTAAAGAAAGAAAGACAAACATCTTGGATGAGATGGGGGTGAGTAAAATATTAGGAAAGTTTCATTTTGAAGTCAACTAATCCTTTAATATGTTTAGTGCAGTATTCAGAATAATGCTCACTGATGCCTGCAGATGGCAGTGTGTTTCTCTTAAAATACTGGCTTGTCCAGACTGCTCACATGTCTAATCTCTTAAAGTCTTTATCTTTCCAAACCTCACTCATAAATGATCTTCCCTCAAATCAGCTCGCACTCACTGCTCATCTCTGCTATAGTGTGAAATATCAATGTCACACCCTGTTTGTCACATCATATGCACATCCTGGAAATCACAGAACCTCTTAAGCTTAGATCAGGGAATGTTACATAAAAATAAACAGGTTATCTGTCTTTTTTGGCACTTCAGTATAATATTCAGTATATTAAATATATTTTTTTATGTTAATATATATAAAGGCGAATATTAAATGTGGTCTTTTCTTATGGGTTTTCAGTATTTTAATCACCCTGTCTTGTGCTTTGGCCTGAGTTTTCTAAAATATTCTAAATTAGCGGCCACCCACTGTCCAATACAATATTACAATACATAGTGGTGGCCAAAATTATTACAACACTTGGCATCTGGCAGTCGTCTTATTGGGCCTGGATTTATTTTCCAAGAGGACAATGACCCAAAACATTCTTCTAACTATTGCCGGAACTACCTGTGAAGGAGGGACAGATCTATTGTACATTCAAAGGAAAGCATTTGGCTTTAGTTGCAGAAGGCATGGGATAACATTAGTGTTGAAGTTCTCAGAGGAAATATATTAACACTATGCCAGAGAGCTGCAATTGCTGCTGTAATTGCTGCAAAAGGTGTACATACCAAATATTAAAAGTTAAAAGTGGATAAAAACAGTACGACTCACTTCTTTTGATATGTGATGATCAGAGCAACCATCTGCATGTTTCATGAGCATTATGAAATGAAATCATGTTTTGGAGGCAAAAAAGGTCAATATTTTCAGATCTGTCAGGTGTTCTAATAATTAGTATTATTAGACCACTGTTTAGACCACCACTGTATAATAACTAGCAATTGTGAGATAAAACCACTTCTACCAGAAAGACTCAGGATGTTACGGTACAGAAGGGACGGAGACAAGAAGTATGGGAAGTGGTGTTTATTTTGAGCAGACCAGTATGATGACAGAAGTGCAGGTGAATGGTGATGAGGATCGTGAGAGGTGGACGAAGGAATCTTGGAGAAGTCGCTCGGAATACTTGCTGTTGAGATCGCTGGAGAGAGGTGTGGAATGGAGAAGAGGACGGAGACACGGACACACGGACACGGACACACGGACACACGGACACACACACACACACACACACACACACACACACACACACACACACACACACACACACGAGGGTGGAACACAGGAGACTCTTTGGAGGGAACAATGGAAGAAGGTAAGTAGCATATAAGAAGTCCTTGAAGTAAGCATAGAGGTAAGTACCAATTTCAAACGAGACCGGACAGTGACTGAGCGTGTGAGTGTGTCTTTAGTACTGTGGGTGATTGGAGTGATGATGAGCTGCAGGTGCGCGTGATCAGTACTCAGGGGAAGGCGTGCGCTGTGTTTGAGTGACGTGGGAGCCTGGCGGGTCTGTGACACAGGAGGCAAGATGAAGTAACAATGCATTAACGTAGGCCCTGTATGTAGCTCATATCTAGAGGGTAACAGACTCCCTAAAGTTTCCTGCCTAAAGTTGAAGGCAGGGGCGCAGCCGATCCCCTGGGAGGTATTGGCAGGGACCATCCTGGTGGTGGTGGGGAGGATGGTGGTTGAATGTTGGCATCCGCATCTGCGAACTCAGACATGTGTAAGTACCGATCTTTTATACTCCCACTATTAGAACATGATAGGTTAGATCTGAAGGTAATAAGTGACATAACATTTGAGTCTTCCGGGTAGAACTTACACTAGAGCTTTCATTTCTTTAATGAAAAAGGTAAATGTTTCAGTCACAATGTGACATTTCTCAATTATAAATGCATTCTCAGTGCCACAACCTGAATCTTTTTCCTGATATAAGTTTTGGTCTATGCACCTCCTTTGGACATGAGACAAAAATTTTTGACACATGTTTTGAGGCTGGGTGAGTCATTCTTCTGTTGTTTTTCAATAAAAACAATATTTATTGAGGGAGAAAAATATATTTTAATTAAGTTAGTTTTAACATTATTAATATAATTATTTTTAATTATATTAATAATAATATATTCATTTAAATAGTTTTAAGTTATCCTGCAGCCTGCTTGGAAGTTTGCTGAGGCTGCATCACAAGTTTGCATCACATCACATAATTTACTCGACAGGACACTACTGTCAAATTGATTCATTCTCAGGAGGAAGATCCAGCAGGCCCAAGAGTCAGCTTTGGAGTCTTCAGTGCTCAGCTCTGTCCTCATGATGATGATGATGATGATGATGGATTGTATGATTATTCCAGCATAACCTCCATCCTCACCTAGAATAGTTATCCTAGTTCCCTTTCGAATGGTCAGTCGTACTGCGTCTTAATCTATTTCTCGAATTACTGAAGCTTTTCTGTAAAATCACGCAGTACCACTGCCCAGTCAAAACAGTGTTGAGACATCTCGCATGCTATTGGCTGGCCAGTGGGAACTGCATGAACCAAGGGCAGAACAGCGTAACTGAGCGAACCAATGGGCATAATGCCCGTGAAAGCAGGGCACAAAGCCCGCGAAGCTGAGCACAAAGCCCGCCAAAATGGACGTGGCATCTGCCTTAAAGGTACGCTGTAATGCCCTAAAATGTCAGATTAATCTCCTTCAGTGATGATCTCGGTCCTTGCTGATAAACTCTCAAAGCTACACTACCTTCGCTGAGAAAAGACGAGCCTGCAGCGGAATCGCGAGCTAGCCAGCCCGGACATCCTGCAACGAGTAAGCGGCCTGTTTCAGCGCGCTCAATTGCCAGCGGTCCCGTGAGCTGTCGCGGCTTTCCCCTGCTCTCTCTGATGAAACACTACGGTGTATCCTTGTTTTGCAAATATGCGACTTACGTAATGCGGCGCAACGTATGTGTAACATGCAGCACTCACCTGCATGAAGAGGATGGCCACGATGTGTGTGTGATCTGTCTTGGTAAAGCCCACGCAGACGCTGCTCTCTCTGGGTCCAGCTGCTCTCACTGCGAGGGTATGCCCATCTTCTCAGAGCGCGACCCCGCCCCTCACGCTCTCCCGTTCCCTTTCCAGTCCGAACCCCGGCGGAGCCAGAGGGCTGAGTACACCAAGGCTAACGAGCTCACGTCGCCCCAGTGCCCGCGTGCCTCGTCTTCGCCTCAGAGAGACGTTTCCCCAGTGACGCTCTCTCGATCTGACCTGCTCCCTCCGCTCAAAGCTGAGGGCCTGGTTTCATTCGGTGGCAACGTTGACGGGCATCCACACGATGACTCCATGTCCCTTGCCGCGTCAGATGCTGAGGAATGGTCGAGCTCGCTCGATGACCCCACCCTCTCGACATCACAGCATTGCAGCGACTCAAAGGCTGGTGTGGACACCGAGTTTCTCCGTGTCCTCACAAAGGCCGTCAACGAGCTCGGCCTGGACTGGGTCTTCCCGGAAGAGCCTGCACGCAGCCGTCTCAACGAATGGTATCTGCCAGGGCGCCAACAGGCCCCTCGACAGAAACTAAAAGTGCGAGCACTAAAAGAACCTCCCTTCGAACCGTTGCAGACGGCCAAATTAAAACCGCTCTCACTGAAAACTGCCCTGCTTTTAGCACTGGCATCAGTTAAGTGTGTTGGTGACATTCAAGCGCTCTTTGTGAACGCGTCATGTCTAGAATTTGGCCCAGGTGATTCTAAAGTCATCCTCAAACCGAGACATAGCTATGTACCCAAAGTGCTTTCAACACCGTTCAAAGCACAGGTAATCACTCTCTCTGCTCTCCCCCCCTCTGAGGATGAGAGACAGTTACACCTGCTCTGCCCAGTTAGGGCTCTTAGAGCATATACTGAGCGGTCCTCCCACTTTAGACAGTCGGAGCAGCTCTTTGTAAGTTTTGGTGGCCGCACTAAAGGGCTTCCGGTCACCAAACAAAGCCTGGCCAGATGGCTAGTGGACGCAATAGCGTTAGCTTATGACACTATGGACCTTCAATGCCCCATAGGTGTCAAATCTCACTTCACCAGAGGCATGGCCTCTTCCTGGGCGTGGTCTAGTGGAGTTTCTATTGGTGACATCTGTAGATCGGCAGGCTGGTCCTCACCATCTACTTTTACCAGATTCTACAGCCTGGAAGTCCCTGCACTGCAGGTGCAAGTCCTCGCTGTATAAGTATACTGAGACGGCCTCTGTAAGCCCGTCCTATTAATAAGTTGGCATCTGGGGCCTTTATATGCTTCAATGCTTACAAAAGTTTTCCTTGTAGTTCTGGCCTTCTCCAGCCCAGTACGCATAGAAATACATATATTAGTATATATACGTATGTGTGTGTATATATATATATATATATATATATGTCAATAACTCTAGTCTTGGGCCCTTTATTAAGTGTTCAACTTGAGGGAGTACATGTCATTGTGCCTATATAGCACGGCGGGATTGAACAGGTTCCCATTGCGTTTTAAGACGCAGTACGACTGACCGTTCGAAAGGGAACGTACTCAGTTACTTGCGTAACCTCGGTTTCCTGAGATAAGGGAACGAGTACTGCGTAGACGGCCATGCTATGGCACAAAAACAACGGGTGATCGTCGTTTCAGTCGATATAACCTGACGTTTTAGGGCATTAAAGCGTACCTTTAAGGCAGATGCCAAGCCCATTTTGGCGGGTTTTGTGCTCAGCTTCGCGGGCTTTGTGCCCTGCTTTCGCGGGCATTGTGCCCATTGGTTCGCTCAGTTACGCTGTTCTGCCATTGGTTCATGCAGTTCCCACTGGCCAGCCAATAGCATGTGAGATGTCTCGACACTGTTTTGACTGGGCAGTAGTACTGCGTGATTTTACAAAAATGCTTCAGTAATTCGAGAAATAGATTATTTCCCATTGCGTCTTAAGACGCAGTACTCGTTCCCTTATCTCAGGGAACCGAGGTTACGTAAGTAACCGAGTACGTTTTCAGTGATAATGACATAAATTATAAACCAAGTATGAAACATTTCCAAAGTTTTCATGTTATTAGATTTTTAACAAAAATTTAATTCATACCAAGGGGCCATTTTCTGTGGCAGGACTCTCATCGTGCGTTGCACATAAATTGCCTGGAAATGCTTGCTGTGTTCCAGGCTCTGAGACATTTCCTGCCGTATCTCAGGGGCCATCATGTTCTAGTTCGCACAGACAACACATCGGTGGTCTCCTATATAAATCACCAGGGGGGTTTGAGGTCTCGCCCTTTGTACAAGCTGACTCGTCAAATCCTCCTGTGGGCCCTGGGGAAATTGCTCTCAATCAGGGCAATCTACATCCCAGGGCGCCTGAATATGGAAGCAGACATCCTGTCGAGGCAGGGGCCGAGGCCCGGGGAGTGGAGACGCCACACCGAGGTGGTGGAGCTCCTCTGGCAAAAATTCGACAGAGCCGAAGTAGACCTTTTCGCAACTCAAGACAACACTCATTGTCGTCTATGGTTTTTTCTAACTCCTCCAGCTCCCTTGGGACTGGACGCCATGGTACAGGAGTGGCCGAGGCTGCCCCTGTACGCTTTCCCCCCGATCGCTCTGCTTCCGGGAGTTCTAGAGAGAGTTCGTTGGGACGGTGCCCATCTGCTCCTAGTAGCTCCGTTCTGGCCAGCCCGGGTTTGGTTCTCGGACATTGTGTCGCTCCTCAACGGCTCTCCCCTGGAGATTCCGTGCAGGAGGGACCTGCTCTCTCAGTCGGGCGGTGCCTTCCTGCACCCACACCCAGAGCTGTGGAATCTGTGGGCTTGGCCTCTGAGGGGGCCCAGCTCCTAAGCTCCGGTCTCTCAACCGAGGTTGTGGAGACCATCCTACACTCTAGAGCTCCCTCCACGAGGAAACTGTACGCATTGAAATGGAGACTCTTCACCTTATGGTGTAGAGATCGCCTGTGGGATCCAGTTAACTGCCCTGCGAGCGCGGTGCTGGAGTTCCTGCAGGAGAAATTCTCCGCTGGGTTAGCTCCCTCCACTTTGAAGGTGTACGTGGCGGCCTTAGCAGCTTACCACTCTCCTTTTGATGGTGTTACGCTCGGGCGACACCCCCTAGTTACTCGTTTCCTCCGTGGCACTATCAGACTGAGGCCTGCAGTACGCACCAGGGTGCCGGCCTGGGACTTATCTATTGTCCTTCAGGGCCTTTCTCAGGCTCCCTTTGAGCCCATTGAAGAAATTTCTGAGAAACTCCTCACTTTAAAGACCATCTTTCTGCTGGCTATCTCTTCTTTAAAAAGAATAGGGGACTTACAAGCCCTCTCTGTGGCACCCTCGTGCTTGGAATTTGCTCCCGGTATGGCTAAAGCTTTTCTGCACCCCAGACCGGGGTACGTTCCTAAGGTTCCCACTAATACTGTGAGACCCATAGTACTTATGGCCTTTTGTCCACCTCCCTTTCTGACGTCTGACCAGGAAAGATCCAATCTGCTTTGCCCTGTTCGCGCACTAGACGCTTATGTCCACAGAGCTGCCCTGTGGAGAAAATCGGAACAGTTGTTTGTGTGTTACGGTCCACCCTCGAGAGGGGGTCCGGTCTCTAAGCAGAGGATGAGCAAGTGGATAGTTGAGGCTATTTCACTTGCTTATGAGGTGGTCGGGCAGCCTTCCCCTTTGGCTGTCCGGGCACACTCGACTAGGGGTATGGCTGCCTCTCGGGCATTCCTAGCAGGGGCCTCCCTGCAAGACATCTGTGAGGTTTTACGAACTTGACATTACTCCAGGGGCTCGGGTGCTCGCCTTTTAGACAATGCACAGGCGGGCATCCGGCTCCTATGGGGACGTGGGTATTCTCGTTCCCAAAGCGGTGACGCAGCGCGAGTTCCCTCGAAAGGGAACGTCTCGGTTACGACTGTAACCTTAGTTCCCTGAGTAGGGAACGAGACGCTGCGTCACCCTGCCATACTCCCCGCATGCCCGCAAAAGCGTCTTGCTTCACTCTACCACAGAAGCTAGCGGCGTTTGTTTGCCGGTATGCTTTATACCTTCCGGGTCGATGACGTCACCCGCCTATGACGTTCCGTCTCTCCATTGGACTGATTACACATGTGCTTCACGACGCAATCACGCAGAGGCGTTCCCAAAGCGGTGACGCAGCGTCTCGTTCCCTACTCAGGGAACTAAGGTTACAGTCGTAAACCGAGACGTTTACCATTTTCATGTAAACAACAAAAATGCAAATCTGAGAAAACGGTGACATCATGCATAGGCGTATTACATGTTCACACATGCGTATTACGTGTTTGCGGGGTGTTTCTTGACAAAGCAGCATCTCTGACCTGGCATGCATAATGTAGCCTTAGTAATATAGTAGCTCAGTCGGGGTGCCAGTTCTCCTCTGGCCAATTAACAAACAGTGTATGATTATTATTTTGACAACCTTACAGGTCAGAAGTAATATTAGATCGGAATATTCGAAAGATCGGAGGCATCACGCCGGAGATGGATCCATTGAGGATGCCAGCTTCTTCGAGACGAGCAGCCTTCCAGTCGGTGTTGGTGTTACGGCGTGTTCCAGCGATTGTTTACTGCCTGCCTGCTGATCTGTGCAGTGGTCTGCATTCAGCTGGTATTCGGTCCCTGGGCGCTTCGGCGTCGCTGCGAAGCTTCCTCTCACAAAAAGAGCTCACACGTGGCTCGTCTTTTTAAAGATGTCTCGCCCGTGTGCTTCTGGGTGCGGTCGGTCTCTGCCGCCCTCTGATGGGCATGAACACTGTCTGACGTGTTTGGGCTTACAGCACGCTCAGGCTGATGACCATCTCGGTGCTGCGGTCAAGACTCAATGAGCTCCATTCCGGAGCGAGAATCCCCTCTGCCACACCCCAATCTACTCTCTCCTCGCGAGGCAACACTTTGGCTGGTGGCCAGGGTGACCTGAGGATGACGGTGTGAAACAAAGCCCCGACGCTCAAACCTCAGGCCACACCCCCCTCTACCACACCGCTCCCCCCGTGCGCTCAAACTGTGATAACGGAGCCGGTCCTGCTGTTCTGTCTGTTGGACAATTTGTTTTTTGGGGGCGCCGCGTTCTGACACCTGTCAGGCCACGCCCCCAATACCTTTCTTCCCGGAGGTGCATGAGGAGGTCACGCGGTCCTGGAAGGCCCCGTTGTCTTCCCGCGACCATTCGGCGACCTCCTCCTCCTTCTCTGCCCTCGATGGGGCCGCGGCCAAAGGGTACACTGGGGTTCCCCCGGTTGAACACTCTGTTGCGATGCAACTGTGTCCTCAGAGTGCTTCAACCTGGCGTGGCGACCCTAAGCACCCCTCCAAAGCCTGTAGATTCACATCAACCTTGGTGTCGAAGACCTACAGAGCTGCGGGGCAGGCTGCCGCCTCTTTGCATGCCATGGCTATCTTGCAGGCCTACCAAGCCCGGATGCTATGTGACATGCACGAGGATAGGGCTGACCCAGGGCTCAGAAATGAGCTGCGTGCCGTCACCGACCTCGCCCTCCGGGGCGACGAAGGTGACCGCACGCTCCCTGGGCCAGGTGATGTCCACAGCTGTGGTCCAGGAGAGACACCTATGGCTCAACCTGGCCGATATGCGAGACGCCGAGCGAACCCGGTTCCTCAACGCTCCCATATCCCAGGATGGGATATTCGGCGGCGCGGTTGAGAGCTGAGTTCTCAACCGCCCAAAGGCAGACTAAGGCGATCAAACACATACTGCCCCGGCGGCCAGCTGCTGCTTTCACCCAGCCGCCGGCACAGTCGCCTCAGCCTGCTCGCCGCCGAGGGCGCCCTCCTGTGGCTCCCACCCCTCCCGCCCGGCCCCAGCAGCAGCCTTCACCTGGGCCGCGCCGTGAAGGACGCCGCAGGAAGGCGCCCCAGTCCGCGTCAGCCCCGCAGCCCGCCAAGCGCCAGGCTAAGCGGCGCTCCTGACGTGGACAGCTTAGGGATGGGCAGTTCTTTCCAGGAGATAGTAGCAGGACCACTCCTTCCAGAATCCTTTGTTCCGCTGCTGGCCCCCGGGTCAGCAGCACCCTATTTTGGTCAAAGAAAGAACTAGCATGCCCATCCCTGAGCACCCAGAGACCGATGGCAGTGTGCGCCGCCCCCGGGCCACGCCACTCTCGTCCCTCTCTGACGCCAGTCTCCTCTCAGAGCAGACCCCAGTGGAACGCACGTCCTTCCCTGGTCTCCTCTGGCTGCTGACCGTGCCCCCACACCGGGACGCTACACCTTTCACATCCGGGCCGGTCATGCCGCCTCGCTGCCCCACCCGGGGTATGCCTGTGGTTTGCATGTCCCCGCTGGTGCAGTTCTTGGGAGCCTGGCTATAGCTTCCGGGACTGTCCCGCTGGGTCACGAAGACCATCAGGTTCGGCTATGCGATTCAGTTCGCTCAGGCTCCTCCCCGGAAGTCCGCTATACCATGGTGGGGCCCAATGCCCCAGTCATGTGTGCGGAGGTTGCTACCCTGCTGGCGAAGGGTGCGATCGAGCCTGTCCCTCCAGCCGAGATGAAGCTTCTACAGCCGCTACTTCATTGTACCCAAGAAAACCGGTGGATTACGACCGATCCTGGACCTGCGCGTCCTGAACTGATCCCTTTACAGGCTTCCGTTCAGGATGTTGACAGCGAAACGCCTTTTCAAATGCGTTCGTCCAGCCGATTGGTTTGCAGCGATCGACCTGAAGGATGCCTACTTCCATGTCTCCATCCTTCCTCGACACAGACAGTTCCTACGGTTTGCTTTCGAGGGGCGGGCATATCAGTACGCGCTTTGGCCTCCATCAAGAGGGTAGTGGACCTGCAGGCATTTTCGGTTGACGAAGCGTGCCTAGAATTCGGGCCGGCCAACTCTCAGGTGATCCTGAGACCCCGGCCTGGATATGTGCCCAAGGTTCCCACCACTCCGTTCAGGGACCAGGTGGTGAACTTGCAAGCGCTGCCTTTGGAGAAGGCAGACCCAGCCTTGGCACTGCTTTGTCCAGTACGCGCCCTCCGTGCTTACGTAGACAGAACGCAGTGTTTCAGGACCTCAGACCAGCTCTTTGTCTGTTATGGTGGGAAGCTGAAGGGAAAGGCTCTCTCCAAGCAAAGGTTGTCTCACTGGATAGTGGACGCCATTGTCTTGGCTTACCAGACGCAGGGGTGTCCATGCCCCCTTGGGGTCAGGGCACACTCCACCAGGAGTGTGGCCTCCTCTTGGGCTTTAGCGCATGGCGCCTCGCTGACAGACATCTGCAGAGCTGCAGGCTGGGCGACACCTAACACATTCGCCAGATTCTATAATCTCCGAGTGGAGCCAGTGTCCTCTCATATACTCGCCTCTACCAGTGGCCAGTAATGGACTAGGCTCAGGTGTCTTTGCTTGCTCGCCATTCCTCTCCACGGACGGGATACGTGCAATATTCTCCTCGGGTAGTTTCCCTGGAACCCTGAGTTCCTCCAGCACTGTCGATGCCAACACCTGTGCGTCTGCCCACTCGCTCAGGCCCTCGTCTCAGGCTAGGTGCCACCGTGTGCATGGTTCCCCCTATGGGCAACCCCCACATGTGTATTTCCACTGTAAGCCTCTCTGAGCATGTGTATTTCCCTCAGCAAGCCCTTGCCTCCCCTGGGGGTAAAATTCTTCCACCTTCGGCTGGTTACCCCAGAGTTCTTCCATATGCAGCCCCTCGCGGGTCATATGTGTCTCCTTAAGTCCTCCCTCCGGGTAGGTACTTTGGCGCATACTTCCACCTGGAATATGCTTCCCAGTGTACCTTGGTATTCCTGTGTTAAGTTGGAGTCCTTCGTCCATACTAGCTTACGACAGGGAGCTCACACTTACGCAGGGCACTGGACGACAGCCGAGTGGCGTGATTAGATTGAGACCCCCATTCATCAGTCACTGACGTTACTCGGAGTGACTGAACGAAAGGGAACGTCTCGGTTACGTATGTAACCCTCGTTCCCTGAGGAGGGAACGGAGACGTAACGTCCCTCTGCCACTTCCGCTGTACCGCTGAAACGGCCGGGAGTTCAGTCTTGGCTCCTCAGCAGGTAAACATAATGCGATGTTGCCAGCGTACTTCCTTATATACCCACGGTGTGGGGCGGAGCTACGCTAAGATCTCGAAGATGATAGGCTTCTAGGCGAAACCCCCATTCGTCAGTCACTGATGTTACGTCTCCGTTCCCTCCTCAGGGAACGAGGGTTACATACGTAACCGAGACGTTCTGTAGGCTACACAATCATGGGGAAGACTGCTGACTTGACAGTTGTCCAAAAGACGACCATTGACACCTTGCACAGGGAGGGCAAGACACAAAAGGTCATTGCAAAAGAGGCTGACTGTTCACAGAAAACATTAATAGAGAGGCGAAGGGAAGGAAAAGATGTGGTAGAAAAAAGTGTACAAGCAATAGGGATAACCGCACCCTGGAGAGTATTGTGAAACAAAACCCATTCAAAAATGTGGGGGAGATTCACAAAGAGTGGACTGCAGCTGGAGTCAGTGCTTCAAGAACCACTACGCACAGACGTATGCAAGACATGGGTTTCAGCTGTCGCATTCCTTGTGTCAAGCCACTCTTGAACAACAGACAGCGTCAAAAGCCTAGGCTAAAGACGAAAAGGACTGGACTGCTGCTGAGTGGTCCAAAGTTATGTTCTCTGATGAAAGTAAATTTAGCATTTCCTTTGGAAATCAGGGTCCCAGAGTCTGGAGGAAGAGAGGAGATGCACACAATCCACGTTGCTTGAGGACCAGTGTAAAGTTTCCACAGTCAGTGATGATTTGGGGGTGCCATGTCATCTGCTGGTGTTGGTCCACTGTGTTTTCTGAGGTCCAAGGTCAACGCAGCCGTATACCAGGAAGTTTTAGAGCACTTCATGCTTCCTGCTGCTGACCAACTTTATGGAGATGCAGATTTCATTTTCCAACAGGACTTGGCACCTGCACACAGTGCCAAAGCAACCAGTACCTGGTTTAAGGACCATGGTATCCCTGTTCTTAATTGGCCAGCAAACTCGCCTGACCTTATTGTTAAGAGGAAGATGCGATATGCCAGACCCAATAATGCAGAAGAGCTGAAGGCCACTATCAGAGCAACCTAGGCTCTCATGACACATGAGCAGTGCCACAGACTGATCGACTCTATGCCACGCCGCATTGCTGCAGTAATTCAGGCAAAAGGAGCCCCAACTAAGTATTGAGTGCTGTACATGCTCATACTTTTCATGTTCATACTTTTCAGTTGGCCAAGATTTCTAAAAATCCTTTCTTTGTATTGGTCTTAAGTAATATTCAAATTTTCTGAGATACTGAATTTGGGATTTTCCTTAGTTGTCAGTTATAATTATCAAAATTAAAAGAAATAAACATTTGAAATATATCAGTCTGTTTTAATGAATGGATATAATATACAAGTTTCACTTTTTGAATGGAATTAGTGAAATAAATCAACTTTTTGATGATATTCTAATTATATGACCAGCACCTGTATATATATATATAGATCAGTGATACTGGCCTTCATTCATAAAAAGATGCCATTAAACAAGTATTTATACTGTCTTTGTTTTGTTTTTTACATTAATTTGGAGATTAACTGAAATTACTACATTATAAAATATGTTTTAAAAAAGTAAGTGTTTTTAATGGCACACAGAATCACAGAAAAAAATGTGTAACACCCCCTAACCCCACCCCCACTAAGAGGCCTCCGGGATTTTGGTACCCAAATGTTGACAGGTATGGTTGAACCACTACTCCACTCCTTCAGCTAAATCACCTTTTCGCCTCCCCTATGGTCGTCGTCAACGTCAAATATTTGCATTGTTATATTGTGTGCAAAATATATCTCTGACACTGTGTACAGATCACACTTTGAAAACAACATGTGTGAAGGTAAAAGGTCTTGTGGCTTGTGCTCATATTCAGCTTTTCTGCAATGAGCTGCTTGTAGTGTCTGCCAGGAGATCTAAAGTCTAACTATAAACTCTTTTATACATAATCACAATAAAGACATTTACATTTCAGCTACTTCAATTACTAAATTTCCATACAAACAATGAACTTAAAGAATGAGCTTCAAGTTCAATGCCAACTTACCTGTAGCAAATGTAATTTAGCATTATAAAATAGCAGAGCCTTTCTAAATCAGTTGTACTGTGGAATTCTGTATTTTCTGTTCTTTTATTTTCGGTTGAAGATTTATATAAAGTAACTGAAGTAACTGATATTTCCTACCATTCATACAGTATTCTTATAATCCTGTAGTGGACACATTAATACTGATGCAAAAGTAATTGAGAATAATTTATGTAGCCTACATGTATTTTGTATTTATTTAAAATAGAACTTCAAGCACTGATCAAATCAAATGTTTGTATTTTTCCTGTAAGCAAAACTCACACAGTTCAGACAGAATTTCACTGAAGGCACAGGATTTGATCTTATTCACTTCCGCATTAAATTTAGAACAGCTGAAAACAGCTCGGCGAAAGTGAAGTGATGTGGCCTTTGCTCATATAGAGTTCAGCTGTCCTGCAGTGAGCATCTGTATATGATGGGGAGTTTTCAGCCTTCATATCTCCAACTTCTGTATCTTCTAATATCATTAGAATACAAAGGTAAGTGATTATCATTATATGTCATTATATGAAGTCAAATTCCTTTAACCAACTTAGAAACAAGAGATATGCATAATATCAGTGTACTTTGGGCGTGTAAAGGCAGCAGCTGTGACATGCATATTATCAATGTCATTCATAGGCTACATAATAGTTACCTCAATTCTTATTTGTTGTGCTAACAAACAGCTTCTTTTCTAGCTAGTATGTAAAATAAAAAGCAAGAAAGTGTTTTACTGATGACAGTCTATATAAACATTGTTTGGTGTGCAAAGACTTGTCCATACAATAAATGGATATAAAATGGATATAAAAGTAAATGGTAACACTTTACAATAAGGTTCCATAAGTTAACATTAGTTAATGCATTATCTAACATTAACAATTAACTATACATTTGTTACAGTACATATTCATCTTTGTTAAAGAGAGTTGATAAAAATACATCTGTTCATTGTTAGCTTGCGTCCATTAAGTAATATTAACAGACACAACTTTTGATTTTAATAATGTATTGTTAAGTTTTTAAATGATCATTTACTAATATTAATAAATGCTTTAGAAGTATTTTTCATTGTTGGTTCATGTTAACTAACGTAGTTAACTAATTTTACCAAATAGAACCATCTTGTAAAGTGTTACCAAGTCGATTTATGGATTTTTATACACTGGCAATTATTTCAGGAAATTAAATTTTTTACTATAAACCCTGTGCTGGTTTCCTATCCATGTATCAGTTCTCTCAGGATGTCTTATTTCTCTTTTTAATTTCCCTTTAGCTTATACAGAGAGACCCTGCAAGCAGGTCCATCAGTTAAACATAAACTATGTTCAGGGTGACAATATGTCTATTTCTTGCCTAACCACAACCCACCCACTGGAGTCTCTGACAGTGAAACTACGCAGAACCAACCCGGTTCAACACATCCTAATGTATTCTGACACCTCTCCAACATCAGAGCATCCAAGATGGTCTGTGAGAAATGATGCTGGAAGTGTTACACTTGATCTGAAAGACATCAGTTCATCTGATGATGGCCTTTATGACTGTCAGGTCTACAATGGTTCGGACTGCCTCAAAGCTACTCAATTTAACCTGAGGGTCATAAGTAAGAATGCAATTTTTTCAACCAAGCTAATAATCCTCATTGGAGAGCCATATACATATATAATATGAATACTACTGTGTTTCTCTGGTTTCAGAGTGTAAAAGTTTGGACTCTGTTCATGCAACGCCAAAGACATCAGTGTTGCTGCAATGCCCTGAACATCCACTGCAAAACAGAACTGATCAAGTTACTTGGAAAATTGTTATTGGTCACCAATCAATAGAGATAAGCAAACATCACACTCCACACAAACCCTCAAATAGCATAGCAAGGCCTCTGTATGAGAGAGCAAGAAAACAAGCAAACGGATCTCTGCTTATAAGGGATGCAGTAAACACTGATGGATCATGGTATCAGTGCAGAATAAATGAAACAACCTGCTATGAGGTGAAGCTGGTCATAAAAGGTTTGTTTTCAATCCAATATTTTATAATTTAATCTCAATATTACATGGGCAAGAGTGCTGTTGTTCCTAATTTCACAGCCACGCTAACATTTATATCAATGGCACGACCGTGATATTGGTTTTACATGAATAAACAAGTCAATTTAGATTTTACTAACTTAAAGTTTAACTACAAAATTGTCAGGTGGTAAAATTTTACTCCACCAATGAAAATAGTGCCAAACAAGCTTAAAGCAGATGAACCATTGTGTCCATGAGCAACACATCAGTGGTTCCAGAATGAATCACATTTTTGCATGCATCACATATGCATTAGATTCTGAAAAGTCAAAAATAATAACTATTAGGCTGCTGTGTTTATAAAAGGAATGCTAAATCTAACCCTAAATTTTAGATTCATTTCTTATCGTAAAATGTTTACATTTGAATTATAGATGGGACATCTCATTCGACAACAAAGTTGGAAACACTTCACACAACATGTCCTACCTGTCACACAAGTAAGACAAGCATCTATATTATGTGTGTGTATGTGCATGTCCATGTGTCTGATCAAAATAACCTAATAAATGGACTGATATTTAATATGCTTTTTTTGGTGCCAACCTCAGCTGACAGTCCTGTTGTCCAGACTAAAGGCAACATTGACGCGGGTGCAGCAGTGACAACTAATCTGACCGCAGTAGTGATGGCCACAATAGTGTCTCTGTGTGTCCTCATATCGCTGATCATCTGTGTGATTCTTTATTTCAAAAAACAAAGAAAAATCAACAGCCAAAGTAAGTCTACAACTGTCCTAAAATGTTTAACACTGTTGAATTGTCAGTGTCATAGCAATGGCTTATTGGAAAGGAAAAAGGAAGTGATGACTATTATTGTCATCCGAACATAGTTTGTATGTGTATACTAAACTTCCTGTTATATATTTACCCTTTACTAACTGAACAGTTATTCAAACAGAAACCAGAATCAGCTACACAGCAAACCCTCAAATATTTGTTTTGCAGATGTTTTCCTTTGAATTAGTGATTTTAAAAGTACATGTTCCTTTTGCAATTGTAAGATAGTGTAGGCCTATGTCAGTAAGGGAAAGTTAAATGGTAAATAAGGATTTAGGTGATTTTAAGTCTTCTGGGTTTGTTTAGACAATTGATGAGTTTGTGTTGCAATAAGATGTATGTTGTCCACATGTTGGAAAGAAACTTTTTTATTGTAACTTTTATGGTATAGTATGGTGGTAGAAGTTGATCAGATGGTAAAGTATCTCTTTTTGTCTCTTGTAGAAAAATTAAACTGCCGGTTCTCTGTATATTATTCCCACATTGCAGAAGGTAGGTGACATTCTTTGTAAAATGTTTAGAAGACATAAAGTTTAGCAAAAAGTTTAACTGATGACAGTCGTTTTTTTTCTTTGCTTTTTTTCTGGCAGGATTTGATGTCCCATTGTATTCTTTAGTGGAACAAAACACAGCAACCATGACCACCTGTAAGTTGCCGCAAACCATTATTTATATAATTAGTTATATATAAAAAAGTGTAAAATTAAAATTAAAGGGTTAGTTCACCCAAAAATGAAAATAAGCCAATGATTTACTCACCCTCAAGTCATCCTAGGTGTATATGACATTCTTCTTTCAGACGAATAAAATTTATTATCTTAAAAAAAGTCCTGGCTCTTCCAAGCTTTATAATGGCAGTGACTTGTTGGTTTATTTTTTAAGTCCATAAAAGTGCATCTAACCATCATAAAAGTGCTCCACACGGCTCCGTGGGGTTAATAAAGGCCTTATGAAGTGAAGTGCTGCATTTGTGTAAGAAAAATATCCATATTTAAAACTTTAAAGACTAAAATAACTAACTTCCGGCGGACTGCCGTACACATCTATTTACAGTGAAAGAGTAACCCTTGACGCTTGAACCCTTGATGCATGCATATTGACGAACGCGGAAGCGCATCACCGTGGGAGCCGTGTGGAGCAGTTATATGATGGATAGATGCACTTTTAAAAACGAACCAACAGGTCACTGCCATTATAAAGCTTGGAAGAGCCTGTAATAACATCAAATTGGGTTGAACTTCATTACATTGCATGCTACACTAAAAACATGACCTTTTTGAATGGATGAAATTAAACATCCGTTTGTTTAAACACTATTTACAAAGAAATTAGAAAATGTAAAAATTATTCAAACAATACATTAACACATTTTTCTTCAATAATGGCAGTTGGTGTAAAAATGAATTTCTGAACTTTATCTCCCAACAGTTGGTGCTGAACAAACAGAAGCTGCATGTAAACCAGATGACACGTATGAAACAGTGAAATTAATAATCAACACTTGAACAGTGAAATTAATAATTGTGTGGCTTTTTAATGTTTTTTTGACATGAAAGTCTTTGAGTAATTCCTAATTTAGTAATTGTATGGCATAATTATAAGAAAAGGTGAAAATCTGTCATACAAAAATAGTTCTGGGTGACACTTATGAGGCTCCCTGCAATGCTATTAAGATTTTATTTGAATGTTTTTTAATCCTCTAATGTGAAACTATCATGTTGTCACGAGTTTTGAAATCCTTAGTTCTTTCAAACTCAGCTTAAAGATAGTCAAAACAACTACCAGCCTTTTTTTTTTTATCATATCAGACTGTCTGTGACTGAGATTTGTTTTGTGAGGGACAGTCATAGCATGATACAAACTGATGACTTGATATCTGATCTGATACAAGAATGAGAGAGTTAAAGACATAAATAGACTATAGATTCCAGTCTTATCATAGCAGCTGGTTTATTAAGGTTTCTTTGAAAATATGAAGAGTGGAAGGTAAATTCATAAAATACATTAAACTTATTTAAGAATTAACAATACACAGGGGTTGGGTTCATTTCTTGTGTAAAGCTTATTGTGGTTTTCCATGTTATCTATCAATGTCACGTTATTAGCTTAGTTATTTTTCTTAAGAAACCTTGACAGGTTGCACATTAAGATTTCTTCATTACATTCAAGTGAAACCATTTAAACCATATTATGGTACACTACCAGAAAAATAAAAAACAGATTATAACTTACTTATACACCATACAATAGCACTCCATTAAATTCTGGACCTTTTTGTATTTTATAAAGAGGAGTTGAATCCACACCCTACACATGCACACACACGGCGTATAGTATCACTGATCCATTCCAACAATGGAAAGTATTGCTTAATATCAACTGTCAGACTATTTACACATTGCTGAAACTATTTTTAAAAGGACGGGTCGGGTTTGTGAGTTTAACGCCTCTGGCATATTTTCATGAATGACGTAGTATTATGAAATTACTTTTTTCTATGTATCATTTAAAAAATAAAACAATTTCAATTTGAATACAATTAAAGCCATGGACGAAGTGTCCATCTCTACTTTTATATTACTTTAAGAGTCTTTATAGGAGCTGTGGTTGCCTTTTCCAGACAAGTATTTACTGTATTTATATCTTAAGAGATGTAACAGGGTTGACCGTTTTTTAAATTTCAATTTGACATTATTACAAGTCTTATGTTCGAAGGTTTTGAAACTACAAGGTGCTTGCTATAATTATATTTCTATAATATCTACTTTAGCTAGCAGTTGTTTACTATACAAAATCAAGGTAACAGTGGTGACATTTAAAATCATCCCCTAAACAACATAAGTGATCAAGTGTGTACTTGAAAACTTCAATAGCAATGTCATAGGACAAAGTTTTATTGATTTAATTAATTGTTGCTAGGAGAAAACTTGATAACAGGGGTGGGATGCATTTTATACGCACATTTTGTAGAATGACTCTTGGATTTTCTTTTTTTCTGCATCAGCTCATTTATTATATACTACAGACTTAAAGAATGACAGACATATAAAACCAGGGATACAAATAGAGACATTTGGATTTTCTATAGTTGTTTATTAGGGGAGACCGGGGATGGTTGTAACATGGGTCAGTTGTAACAATTCCAGTCTGGCCAATCAGGAACTAGTTACAAATCATCTGATTCACTTCACACATGCTAAATTGAGTCCTTTTCCACATGTGATGAAGTAGATCCCTGTGGCAGACACAGCAGATGTTAGAATTGAAAAAACAATTTTGAGGTATGAAAGTAACTTTTTACTGTGTTTATTTTTGTTATGGGAATTTCTGCTTTGTAGTTAAACTCATCAAATTTAAATTATGTTTATTGTGTGTCTGTGTAGATATTTTTGATGCAAGTTGTTAGTGCTAATATTTTAGCTGTTAGATGTAAGGTGAGCTAGTTCATGGCTACATGACTCTGGGTTAGTTGTAACAACAATGAAACGTTATAACCTACCCCAAGAAAAATTTGTTGAATTTATATATGTTTCATTTTAATTTCAGTAGACTTAAAGATGGTATTTAGAAGAGAAGGGATCAGGTGAACTTATACCACAGTAGAAAGTGGGTCTTCACTGTCTTCAATTGTTCAAGTTAAATTTATTATGATCAATTAGGCTACTATGACTGAGACTGAGAGTGACACACACACAGACACACATTAGTTATATTGAAAAGTCAGTGTTGAATAAAAAGCTTTCAAAATCCATTTTTTTGTCATAATCCTTATTTCATTATGTTACATATCACTCCGGTGGATATCATAATGTTACATATCACCCCAGGGTATGTTACAACTAACCCAGACTATGGGGTGAATTATAACATTTCACTCCTTGTGTTTGAATCGAAACCACACATTTTCTATTTGTGTTGCAAAGATAATAGCTATGTCATTTAATAGCAGACACTTGTAACTAGTTTGAATCACATTTTGAACACACTGGCTTTCCAACATATAGACAGAAAGGTAAAAAATGTTACAACCATACCCGGTCTTATACGACTGAAGTTATTGCCTCTTTGGGATTACTTATGTTGCATGTTTGGGCTAAAACTGCTTATCAAACGGTTTAATACCAGTTGTGTCTTGTCTGGATCACAATGATGCAAACTTGTTAAATATGTCAATGGGCTTTTAATAATTGCAGAGTGACACATACAATTATATAGGGATTGAGGTGAATGTTGACTATTACTCACGAGTCGGATTACCTCATTTGAGTTTGACTCTTTGCTCTATAATAGGCCTATACATTTTTTATTATTTAAAATATATATTTTGTTGTTTATTATATTTATTAATTATTTAATTTACTTAACTAATTGATTGAGTATTTATGCTGCTTTACATTTTGTAGGATAAATTCAATTTAACTTAAAACTTTTTTGTTTTCTTCTTCTTCTTGATGTCCTCGAATTTTTCTTTTTCTTTCAGTAGTCTTTTTCTAGCTTATGGCCAGCCATTTTCCAGCTATCACTCTGAAGAAACTGACTAACTTTGTAGATATATTCTATCGAATCCTATTGCTTAATTTATCGTAACCTCGGGATAGAGGAATAAGATAGTGACGCTCAGGTGAAACACACCAACATG
Source organism: Rhinogobio ventralis (assembly GCA_039654625.1). Classification (NCBI taxonomy): domain Eukaryota; kingdom Metazoa; phylum Chordata; class Actinopteri; order Cypriniformes; family Gobionidae; genus Rhinogobio; species Rhinogobio ventralis. Next base: position 21,505,898 of record CM077201.1, read on the forward strand.
ACACTGTTCCCGCGGGCTGAGGCGAAACAGACGCAGAGGAATGCCGAAGCAATGAGGTCACACAACAGATTTCACTCTGACTCGTTATAACAACCGACCGTGAAACCTGTGAGAAGGAGGAGGAGGGGAGTGTCTGTCAAAACCGTTTAGCTGGCGGTGAGACCTGCACCGAGGCTATTTATTATTCAGCGTGTCGGACGAGATCAGAACACAACAAAACAACACTGACGAGCTCGCGCGCGCAGGGGGATATTCAACTTCTGCTGTTATTTATTTAACTCTATTTACTTAAGTACTGTTGTCTTTTAGTGTAGAAACATTCAACTAAAATGAATCGAATGGGGAGTATGTGCACACTGGATGAAATCAGATGGGATGACAGAATGGTATGTACCAATTTATTCACTATTCTACTTATTGTTTAATATCTATAAAACATCAAATATGTTTGTGTGTTTGTTTTGTTTAAATGTATCTGCATATCTTTGCACATGTCTGATTAAAGTTGGTAGGCTAGCTCACATAGCCTACTTGTATGAATAAGCACTAGTAAAATTTGTGTGTGTGTATATATATATATATATATATATATATATATATATATATATATACGTTTTAATGAAAAATGTAAGAAAAATCTTGACAAAGGTTTCTGGGTTGTTTTATCAACAGACCTATCATAAAAGAGAACTTTGATCCCCTCATTTCTTTCTTCCTGGTAAAATATTAAATGCGCTCCTTGTTCCTGATTGGAAACTTCTCTACCACTTATTTAAGTAGTTTAGTGCTTCATTAATTATTTATATCATCAAAATAAAGTTTGTAAACCGAAATATCTAAGTCTGACACTTTATTGGTTAACAGTAGTGGCAAGCTGCACTAAACCTCCTTTACCTCCACTTGCCCTTCTCTGTGTGCACAACAGATGCTTAATCAGGTTTAATGTCATTTACTTGATATTTGGTTTTGCTAATAACATGTGAAAAGAATTTCTGCCAGCATAGAGGATAGTTAAACCAAATGCCAGCTGTATCTCTGTCTATTCAATCACCAGTATATAAAGTATTGTATATAAAGAGTGTTATGTCGAATTAGATGATTATTAACTTGATCTTTCCATGTAGGAGTGTTGCTGGGCAGCCTTGTGCCCTTACTTTTTATGCTATATAATGGGAAGGTCTGTGCTTTTTTACACGCCAGCTTGACAAGGAGGTATAGGAAGAGCGATAGGGCTCAAGTATTTGCTTGATTGTGGCAGGTTTCCTTCCTTTTTGTAACATAATAGACATTCACTCTGACTTGACCATTCAAGTCTGCACCGTATTGTATGTTTTTCAGCAGCTACAGTTTTTGCATGCATTTCATTTGCAAATATGAAAACAGAACATCATTCACTACTTTCTCAACAGGAAGCTCTTTAATGGACTCATCAAGTATTACAAGGTCAAAGACCATCTGAGATGCATTCTTTAGAGTCACATGCTTACAGACTCTCTTCTGAAAAGACTTTTAATGCTTTCATGTAGTTCTGTAGTACATTAGGGTGAAAACTTTTTTACATTTTTAAAGTTGCTTTCGTTTCTCACTTTTATTTTTTGAAAATTATTTGGAGAAGAAAAAGCAACCAAATCGAAATAAAATTCTCCCTATTTCATATGTGAAAGCAAACAAAAGCTCTTTTGTAGCTTTATTGTTTTTGCAAGTTTAGCCTTTAGCCTAGGATGACTTCAGGTTATGTAAGGCGTTCCCCTTTTTTTAAAAACACATTTTTAAAAACCTTTGTTCAACCCGCTGTGTCTGTATATTTACTTTCCCTCTCCTCCATTTTGCTCATATACCGCTCCCTCGATAAATATCTCTTTCACTTATCGCATGGTGTTAGGAGTCAAACAACAAATATTTAACTTCAAACCTGTAGTTAAGTAGAAATACAACTTCTCATCAAGTTCGCATTATGAAGCAGGTTGCATTATAGTCATTAGGGTGATATACTATACAGTGCATACAGTACAGTAGCAACAAATATGTACACGTGAAAAGTTGGCTTGTTGTGTTGCCTTGAGGTGACAAAGTTCCACAGAACATTGCGGTGAAATAATCTTGTGTTTTGTCTTGTCTTGTCAACACTGGAAGCTCTTGAACAATAAGGATTATTGGAAGGATTGATGTAAATCAATTTGTTTATTACTAATGTAAACTTTTAATTTATTGATTTATTTATTTTTAAGCCGAGTAGTGTGCAATGGCATTAAAAGGAAGTAAAATGTGATTTTTTTTTTTATGGTTGCAAAAGATAAGACAATTAAAATAAATGTCGTTTTAGTGAGAATATATACATTTCTTTTATTGAATATTGATATAACAACATAAAATTTAATATAACAACATAAAGAAGAGCCCAAGGAAGACTACATTGCAAATATTTTTGCTATAGCAAGACATTTTGAACAACATTTAAATACACACTTCCATTTAAAACAACCCCTTTAGAATTTTTTTATTAATTAATTTATTCAATGACATTTGGCATTTCATAACCTTTATCTTTACTTTAAGTACTTCAAAGTGCTTTGCTTTAAGTTTATTTCATAAACTTAATATTTTATAAGGAATGTATCCCCGTTTTTCTTGTTCTAACATTGAGATTAATGATGCCATTATTAATGTTTCAGTTCACTCAGATTCAGTGTTTGTGTAAAGTCACCATTGTCTATGTACAGTCTCAGGTTTCAGCAGCTATTCAGATTTCTTGCGTGACCTTTACATCTTTCCGAGGAAAAAACGCTTGTGTGATTAGCCAAGTCTTTTGTCTGTCTCTATGAGAGGTCCAGAGGCCTGTATCCAATGACACATTCCACTCACGGCTCTCTAACAATCTCCCTATTTTCCCTCTCTTCATCACCTATCCCTTTCTCTATGTCCTGTGTGTCTGTCTCCCCTTTGTACCTCACACCTGCGTTCAGGTTTCACTCTGACCTGGTTCGATTTTCAGTGAACAAATGCCATTGCACTCTCGCTCCTTCTGTTATTAATCGTCTGTTTGTTTTCCTAATACCTCGTTTGCCACCACCTCTGTTTTTCTTCATTTCCTTGGTACACAAAATATGCAAATCTCACAGAGCTATTATATAATCTCTAAATAATGATCATTCCTGTGTGACCGTGTGTGACAATGTTTGCTCAGCCAGAGGTACAAGCGTGTGTATTTGTATGCATGTGTATGTGTGTCCATTTAAATGATGTGTTATTAGAGAGTTTTAGTATGTGATGCTATGTTGTAATGAATAGCCTGTTGTTCTGATGCCCCAAGCAGAATCCTCACAAACTCCTTTACACATAGATTTTTTTTAATCCTATCCCATTACAGGCGTGAATTTTATGCCGGGTGCGTGTCATCTTGCAGGTGTGTGTTGAGTGTCTTTGTTGCTTTCTTGGGTTGAGGTGTGGTGTTGAACTTGGCTGGCTTGACTCTAAATGCTTCTTTGCCTTCTATGGAAACACCCGATTCTCACACAGTCACAGGACGTTTCTGCGATAGTACCTCAGGTAAATATATGAATGCATAATTCATTATTATGAGTTTGTTTATAATCCTAAACAAACTTTTGTTGATTTTGTGTCATTGTTTTGTTGAGACTTACTATTCGGTTGCCTTCCGTCTAGTCTGCCCGCCATCCTGGTGTAATGGTGGTGTAATTTTTGTTTTGTCTTGTTTATGAGATTACGATAAATGTGTTGTTGTGGCCAGGTGGGTCGAGGTGTGACTGTGTTTTGTCTAGTAATTTAGTGAGCGGAACAATAATAATATTTTTTTTTTTACTCAGACAGCTTGCCTTCGCAAACTTGCCTCACTAGACTAATTCTGAAATCCCTCTTGATGACATAATACTACAGTGTGTAACATCCAGCCTTACATGGAATGTTTTTGACTGTAGTCAAACTAAATCTCGATTGCAGAGTGTGCTGTGGTAGTTTGTTGAACTGCATAGCATCATGCTATTGTTAGTTTGTTATATATTGTAGCTGTCTGAGGTCTTTTTCTATGTATATATATATATATATAATTTTACTATCTGTGTTCATATGTTTACTGTTGTTCTTTCTGTGCATTGGAAGCGTCTTTTTCTCCTGATCTCAACATTTTTTGTTGTATACATACTTTCCAGAATTGTATGTTTGCTTTGTATCTTTCTAGTGAGTTTTTCTCACTATAGTCCCCTTTATCTTGCTCACTGGGGTTTTAAGGCAGCATTCTTAACGCAGTACATAAGCTGCTTATACACATTTATTGTGAAAGTTGCTTATGCAAATCATTTTTCATTGAAAAATGTTCTTCAGGTTTATACATCCACTATTAAGTATAGCCAATTTAAGTTTGGAAACAATATGTTGTATTTATAATGTCACACTTACTATTTATCTAACAGTTTAAATGTTTTTTCATACATAAACATATATAGATGGATTTTAGGAAGGGGGTCCCTCATAAAAGGTTCATCATATTTGGGGGTCCTTGGCATCATAAAGTTTGAAAACCCCTGAAATAGACCACATGTTAAGAGTCGATATAGTGTTTGATAAAGTTGTAGCCTCTTCCTTAGTGTCAGACACTGATTTGGAAGTACAATAACTGAGTCAGTCCCTGATCAAAGTAAAAATGAATTTGCTCATGCACTTTGAAATGTATTTTGTTACCTCCAAAACCAATAACACAACGTTTATGTCATGATCTCAAGAAAATCTCACTTCAATAGTAATTTGCCATTTATTGTATCTCATATTCTGTCACATTATTGCCTATCATCCCTGTACATTTGTACTTTTAAAGTGAACTAACTGCAGCTTCTCTATTTATGCATGATGTCAAATGCACTGTAACAGTCATCTCCAATTATACCCCATTCACTCATGTCTCCTCCTATTTTTATATTCCTTGTCATTTGCACTCAATCGTTCTATTGCCTATATTACTTAAATAACAACTGCCCTAATGAGTGAGACTGGAATGTGTCTCATGTTAATGTGTAATGTCCTCCTTCACCTTTGTTCTGACTTTTTAGCCACTTGATCCTTCACCCCAGTAATGACCTGGGACATTTTCACAGTCAGTTCATGACTGTTTCACACATATTTGATAAATATGTCACAGTTTGTGCATGCTGTCTGCCACACACTCTCTTTAAGGACATCCCGTTCCACCGTGACTCACTCAGACTACTTTTAGGGTCAGCAGACTCTTCTGGATTTATGCATGGACACACACACACATATTTATCCATCCATCTGGTTGGTTTAATTTGTCCACTCGTCATTGTTTTATATATTTGATCAGATTATGTTCCTGAATACCATATAAAGTTATTAACTTCAGGTTAACTTCAGTATCTCTTAATTTGGTTACGTGAATGTTATCGTATGTTGTGTACGAGTGTTTCTTCTGATCTGTTTGTGTTCTTGCCAAAGCTTTATAGTCTCTGCTTTGTCTCTTCCTGTGTCCAACAGACATAGTTTATGTTGTTGATGGGTGTCTGGGTTGTCATGGTGATATTCCGTTCTGCGCTGGAGTGCATTGTTCCGTTTAGATTTGTGGCATCCCGCCTCCATTTTTGTGACGATTTAAATTTACATTCAAATACAAAGTTTTGGCAAAGCCTGCAAGGCTCAAGAATTTTCCAGAAGCTGGGGGAACGAATCAAATCAGACTTTAGAGACTGGACTGTAAATGCCTTTTGCTTTCACTTTTTTTCTTTCACATTGAGTAACCACAGACCTTCATGCCAAATTTTAATGGGCCATTGGCCTCCAGTCAGTCTCTCTCTCTCAGAGGGCATTACTCAGTTTCTCCTCCCCACATGTTCCCCTCTTCCATACAGCACCCACCCTTTCGCTTTCTATAACGGTCTCTTTGTTGCATCCCTCACTCACATTTGTGCTTCTCTTCATGTTATTATTCAGAACGGGAACAGAAGGCTCAGACTGACTCTCCACGAGCAGAACCAGCAGCAGCAGCCCACCACAGAGAAGGTAAATGCCTGTTTATTTCTGTTTCATGGGTAGTGAAATAGATGAGCGGTACATAATCTAGTAGTGACATTTTCAGATGTCAAATTTGAGTACATTTTTGTTTTTGTTTTGTTTTTAGTGTTTTAAGTTCAGTGTTTCTGACTCTGGGAATGTTTTATAAGAATGAATAAGTGCCTGTTTGAAACCATTTCTGCACTGAATCTCCGATGTTTATGCTTTAGCTGAAGTTACCAGAATGTTCCAGTATAATACCAGGACAACCTGTTAAAAAAAACAGCATATGCTGGTTAGGTATGTTTTGAAGCATGGCACCTTGAGCTGGTTTAAGCTGGTCCTTAGCTGGTCATGAGCAAGTTTAAACTGGTCAAGTGCTGGTTTTAAGCTTGTTCTAAGAAACTAGCTCCAGCTCAGGACCAGCTTATAACTAGCTCAGGACCATCTTAAACCAGCTGATGACCAACTAAGGACCAGCATAATCCAGCTGCCATGCTTCAGGTTAAACATACCTAACCAGCATATGCTGTTTTTTTTCAAGGGCAGTTATTATTAGTGAGCCTGGCATAACTTGCTGTCCAAGATTTATACATTTATAAATATTTTTGTACATTTAGATTTAGATCTCATCAGATACAATTTGCACGTGTTTATGTTTTGTAGTTGTGTTTTGTATGCTTATGCTTAATTATTTCTACTGTTGGTTATGGCCTGGTTATTTCTGATTATGCTGTGATAGTGATTCTGTGGAATCAGTTCAGATTAATTTAAGTGGAATTACACGCCCCCTACCCCCACCCACACACACACATTCTGTTTGGTCAGTTTCTCTTTCTCTGTCTTGTCTGCCAACACTCTATAAACATAAGGAACATGTGGCTGTGTTCCAGGGGACATTCTTGCAGGACCAGAGGCTCATTGTTTCAGATTCCAGAAATTGCATAACTTTCCATGTCCCTTTTCCCACATCTGCGTCCATTCCTGCTCTTTAGGGGTTTCCTGCCACCCTTTGTGTGTCAGAGTTATTTATACTTCGCATTTAGAAAGGGGCCCTTGTTTTCTGCAAAGGCATGCAAATGTGAAGTTTTGATTCTGAAAAAGTTAGACTGGTATAAGTTATCAGTTTTTAACGGAGATATCAGTTCTTATCTTAAATATCTTGAATATTAAAAACAAATGTCTACTAATGACATACTATTTAAATAAGTGGAAGTCCCCCTGATGTTGTGGCTAGACATAAAAGAGCAGATAATAGACATACTATGCACATATTATTTTAATATGTATTTATTTATTTTTATATGTATGCGTTTAATATGTATTTTTCATGTCATTCATTCCAGCCAATCGGCAGAGCTTTTGCCTTGGTACAACCAACCTACGAGAGGCAGCCACTGAAGCCTGATCTGATCAAGCCGTCTGAGGACCAGAGTGAGGTCATCAAGGTGGGTGTGTCTTTAAATTTTAATTATGTAACCTGTACATCTGGAAGTTTAACCTATAATGTAAAACTATAGTTAGATGTAATTATATCTAATTGAATTTGTAGTTCGGCCTAAACTAGACTAGGCTGTTCAAACCAGTGATGTCAGTGCTTTTTTTATATATATTTTGGTTTGCTTGTCAGGTTTATCTGGAAGACCGCAAAGAGGCACAAGTCAGACACCAACAGAGTCTAAAGATGCTCTCAGAGGAAGTTTCACAAATACAGGAGGTCAGAGCAAAACTCCTCAGTATCATTTCAACACTTTTCTATGTTTGGCTGTTTTCAGATCATGTGTTTTAACAGTGTTGTACTGTGTGCAGGTGAGATACTGTCTAAAGAACCTCAGAGAGCAGATGGCAGCTAAAAGTCACAGAACAGAACATAAGGTGAGACAAGAAATAACATCAATCTGCAGATATATGTGTGTTCTTTAAAGCTAGATTAACAATAAAATGTTAACTAACTCTCATTTCCTCACCCTCAGCTGGTGTTATCCGGTACTGGTCCTAGAAAACTTAATGGTACTCATTCAGTTCTTACACAGTCCCTAAACAGTTTAGAGAGACAGGTAAGAGTTTTATTGTGCCCTGTTGTTTTGCACACACACACACATACACACACACATACTCCCAGGTTATCAAGTTGATATTATAAATTTAATTGTGCATGCTAATTTCCCCAATTTTTATGTTTAGGTTATCATTGAACCATACAAATTGACACACTAATACAATCTTCAACAAATGTCCAAATGAATATGCATTTTTCATACAGGATTATAATATTGTGATGCCTAAATTCACTTGGTTATTATTAGTTATTAGACTTAAAAGGGTTAGTTCACCCAAAAATGAAAATTAGCCCATGATTTACTCACCCTCAAATCATCCTAGGGGTATATGACATTCTTCTTTCAGACTAATAAATTCGGAGATATATTAAAAAAGTCCTGGCTCTTCCAAGCTTTATAATGGCAATGAATTGTTGCTTCGTTAAGTCCAAAAAAGTGCATCTATCCATCATATAACTGCTCCACACAGCTCCGGGGGGTTAACAAAGGCCTTCTGAAGCGAAGCGATGCGTTTGTGTAAGAAAAATATCTATATTTAAAACTTAATAAAGTAAAATATCTAGCTTCCGCCAGATCGGAAGATTCTTTTGAAAGAAGAATGTCATATACACCTAGGATGACTTGAGGGTGAGTAAATCATTTTCATTTTTGGGTGAACTAACCCTTTAACATGACAATAATTATCAGCTTATTAATATCGCAAAGAATGTTATCTGTGCATCCCTAATTTTCTATTCCCCCAAACCCAAACCTAACCCTCATATAAATCTGCTTAAAGCAAAACACGATTTATGAGCCACCACATATATAAATACTTTTCGTCTGTTTGTAATGACTAGCATGCTTCACAGCAGTTATAAAATCTGTATCCTTTGGGTGATAATTGTTCACCTAAAATGACATATTCACACAATCATTAAAAATCTCCACAATCTGTTAGTACAAAACACATCAACAAACCCGTAAGTGTTTGTGTTCTCCAGGAGCTAGAGAGGAATTATTCACCCAGGAAACCACACAAAAACGCACAGCTTGTGAAACATGTTAAGCCACCTGTAATAATTGTCTTTGGTTCTTTCTAATCGCCAGTATTTGTTCAACAGGTTTTAACGTTTCTCACATTCTTCACATTCTTGTCTTTTGTTGCTTTAAACTAAATGTGGCGGCAGCAGATTCTTTTTAGGAGTGAATAGTGCGGATTAGCCTCCCAGTGGGATGTGTGTGTCTGGGTAGTTAGAGCAGGAATATGGGTGGAAAAGCTGAGCTATGAGAGCATACGTCAGTGTTTTACTGTTAGAACATACACCCTGTTGACGCACATACAGAGAAGATCCCTCCCTCTTTCTCTCTAATTTACACTGTCCTCTTGCTCTCACACACATCTATAAATACCTGCTAGGAGAGATATGGGCGTGTTTCAATGGAAATATTTTGTGAGGACATATATTTTGTTTGTGTGACTGTGACTGTTTGCTACTATTTTTAATTGCTTAAACCACTATGTTGCATAACTAATGCAAGACACATGTAACAAGTACATGAACACACATACAAACAAACTTAACTGTCACCAAACAAATTCCAGATTTTTTCCATTTTTTCCAGTTTTCCAGTTTTCATTAACATTTTGTCGCTATATTCTCTCTCCAGGATAGTGTGGATGAGCAGGAAAAAGAGAAGATGAGGGAGGCTAGTAAGCGTCTGTATGGTCAACTCCAAGATACTGAGAAGAAACACCAGGAGGAGAGAGAAAAACTGCTGGTTAGTCACTTCCCCTTTTTAGCATTCGCTTCTTTCATGGCATACAAGTATCCAAATTTTATAGAGCATTCAAAGGATCTTTTGTTAGACTGTCTTCAGAGAAGGTGAGAGTTGTACTAATACGGTAGCAGACATTCCCACTGGTTAACTGGATCAGATCCAGGTTGGGAAAGAACAGTGTGTGCAGGGGTGAGATCGCACATTCTTTCATGATGACATTTCATGATGATTTCGTAATCGGCTACTGCTTGCATCTTATACGTCAAGGATTTCAGTGTTAAACAGATGTCAAAATGATACTATAAAAAAATTTAACAGATTGAAACTTTTAAAAATGTTCAGCTTCCTGAAACTGTCTCTGTTGTACAAATGTAGGTGTCACAATAAGTTGTTTTAATAAGGACAGCCAGCCATTCATTATTGCAAAATAAACCCTGGTAGAGTGATCTGGACCCTGACACAAAGCATCATCCTGAATAGCTTATTTTCCTGTTTTTTTGTTTTTTAATAATCTTGCTTATAATTACTGCTTAAATAATCCATCATGATAGATCACTTTTATCAAAAAGGCTTGTAAAAATATAACATTTTTAGGCATTATTTGATAGAATTAGGAGATTTTATTCTAACTAACACATCATTAATAGTAAATATAAGTAAATAAACAGCATGTAATAATACATTTACTATTTTAGTGATATTATATTCTCTAGAGTTAGCTATGACTCATGGACATTGGATAACTTTCCTGAGAAAAATATAATATTAGGTGACAAATTGTAAGGAAGACTCCAATAAAAAGTATGAGTTTGTCAGTGCCAACAATTAAATATATACAGTTTAGAGCTCATTGTACAAAACAATATTTCTCCACAGAATCCTATGATTGACAAATCAGATTTGAGTATTCCAGAAAGCTGTGTAATTTTGTGATTTAATAATTTTTTTGTCTGTGTTCGTGTTCTTGTAGGCGGAGGCGCGTCAGTATAAGCAGCAGTTATCTGAGCAGAGTGAGTATCTGAAGAAGGTTCAGCAAAGCAAGGAGCAACAGGATCAGCAGATTGAAGACCTTCAACGTCTCATGGGCGGCATGGAGCAGGAGAGCTCCACCCTCAGAGACCAGCTCATGACCAAAGAAGCCGAATTCCTGCAGCTGCACGAAATGAGGGAGGAAGGCCATGCAGGGAGGAAGAGGTGGGGGTCATAAGATATCTTACTAATTTTGTCACGTAATGTTGCCTTTTTTTACTTTAGGCAACTGTTTACAGCAACAGCCAATTGATGTTTAATCATGTAACAGGTTAGAAGAGCTGGAAAAGGAAAATGCGATTTTGAAAGAGAAGATTCATCACTTGGATGACATGCTCAAGAGTCAACAGAGAAAACTACGGCAAATGATTGAACAGGTACATGTGCACACACAAAAACATACAATATCTTACAAACTTTTGTCATGTTAGGCTCAGTTGCTAACATAAGCTCTCCATTGTTGTGCCGTTTAGCTTCAGAACTCGCGCATGGTGATTCAGGAGAGAGACAGAGTGATCAGAGAGCTGGAGGAGAAGGTGGCCATGCTGGAGGCAGAGGTCAGTTTACAGGATATAAACACACATCCTATGATTCTGGTTCCTTAAAGGGATAGTTCACCCAAAAATAAAAATGTTGTCATCATTTACTCACCCTCATGTTGTTCCAAGTTTCTTTCTTCTGTTGAGCACAAAAGAAGATATTTTAAAGAAAGTTGCTAACCAGACAGTTAACGGTAGCCATTGACTTCCATAGTATTTTTGGAAGTTCTACTATGGAAGTCAATAGCTACCACAAACTGTTTGATTTTCAAAATTCTTTAAAATATAGTTTTTTTGTTCAACAGAAGATGATTTAATGGTTCCATTTTTTTTACTGTAGTATTTTTCTTTTAGCAATAATAAATACATTTAAACAATTCTTTCAAAATATGTGTTAACATTGTTTGTTGCCGTACGATTCAGTAAGTTTCGGGACGCAAAACCTGATCCGGCTTGCGTTTCCACCGCCAACAGTACCCTTATGATAGGCATGGTGTAGAGATCAATGTCGTTCTCGCATGAAGAAGAAAGCGACACAGTAAACAACAGTGGACGACATACAGCAGATCTTGTTCTTGCTTCTCGGCATGTTTGTCTCAAGAAGCCAAGCTTTGTTTGAGCAAAGGCTGCAAGGAAAAACACAGCCGAAAAAGCATGCGCAAGTGACGATTCTCTGTCAACCAATTAACGTTCTGCAGCTCCAAAAAAGTGGTACGGTCCAGTTCGGAATTAGGGTACCGTTCACAACTTCTGACAATGGAAACGGCAAAAATTGAGTACCGTACCGAACTGCACTGAACCGTACTGCTCCGTGGAAACGAGCCATAATTGGCTTTAACAACACTGAAAAACTATTTGCAACAATTTCCAATTTCACAAATAATTACACAAGTAACAACATTGAATTAAACATGACATTTTGAAGTAGAAACACTGAAGTAGTATTTTCTTGTAACACAAACCCCAGTAATGTATATATGTATATAAGTGCGTATATTAAATAAAAATATTAAACAAACAAAAATGTGGTAACATTTAATAATAAGCATACAATACTACTGACAAAATGCATATGAATCTGCATCTGTCATATGAACAAGTTACTGCTGAAAATGCACCCAAATGTTTATTTTATGAATAAAATAAAATTCCTATTACAGCAAACAAAAGTGATAAGTGAATTCACCCTTTCATCTGTGATCTCATGAATGTTTCCTGATGTCTGACCTTTGTGGATGTGCTTACAGAACAAACAAATGCGGGATCAGATGGATTACTACCTGGGGAGTCAAAGGTCAAATTCATACCTGCCATCAGATGGCAATGCGCAGATTGTCTACAGGTAGGACATGCAAATGATCCCAATAGCTACACACAAATTATTTTATGCAAATTGTCACATAGGCTTGATAACGAACATACAAGCACACACAATAAAAGTCGATTCATGTGTCTCCTCCACAGCAAGCCTCTAAGACCTTCCACCCAGACCAACAAGAGTCTGCCCTTCATCAAAGTCATTGAAATTAAATCATGAACGTTGCCACAGCAACATCACAGCACTTCTGTGACAACCACACCATCCTCCAGTGTCAGTGCAGGAGAATACTATCAACACAAACAACCACAAACCTTCACCAAAGGACATACGATTGCTTTAATGTCTAAAGGCCTTTTCTCCAAGAATACTTATAACATTGCAGAGGTCTGTTACTGTTATTGCTACATTTATTTACAATGAATTATCAATGTAGATTTGACACAACAAGGACTGTTAAAGTGAACATATCCATTTTTATGAAGACAAGTGAAGAAAACAAAAATGAATAACTCATTTTCATTATTGTGAGAAGTGTGAAGGGCTTCTAGATGGATGCTGGGGATATTTTGGTATTTATTTGAGGCTGGCCCTCTGAAGATGACTTCTTTCACCCAACATTAATGAACAGACAGGTTGCGTTGCTGAACACCCTTATTAAGCTCTCTTTATCTCTCGTAATCTCCCTTGGTATTAGCTCGGCTAAACACTTGTGGAATTAAAGGGTCTTTTTCTGAGTTAGAAAAATTATAGAGACAATAACAGATAGGAAAAACATTATTTTATATTTTTATTTTAAGGAATATGAAGTAAAGAAGGATGAAGGATTTTTGTATCTTCTATTTGTATCTAAATTAAGGCTGGAAAATGTGTTCTGTGGTACCATTGAGATTTTTGCAAGTATTTCAGAGAGTCCAGAGATCGGCGATCAGGAACAGCAGCGTTCCTTGCTTATCTCAAATAATACTGATAACGGAGAGTTATGACATGCTTATCCTGAAACAAAAAACTGCAACAAATATTTATTCTTCTACACGCTTTTCTCAACCAAAGAGACACAGCAGGGAGAATACAATGACTCGCCTTCTATGAAAAACAAAGACGTCTTGTGAGTGTTTCATAAGTTTGAAAGAATGTAACACTTGCCTTCCACTGAGCCAGACCAGTTCAGGCCAGTAGAACACAGTGTGACCCCGGTTATCCAGTCCAGCCAACCGCTGCAGTTATTCAGTTAGCCATTTCCAACATTCAGTAAACTGATTTTATAGCACCTAGTTAGAAAAATGATGTGATTGGTCGGAGCACCTGCCCACCTCAAAGTAGTGTCATGTGAACAGGTAATAATATCACAAAAGAGATATTTATACTTCATTAATTTAATTCCGGACAAGGGTGTGTTCAAATGTGCATTTCATTACCATGTTTATCCACCTTCACATTTGTAGATAGTTTTGTGTATATTTTCTTTTTGTGTGAACTTTAACCTTAATGTGAATTCCTTAGAAAGGCTTCATAGCATGTAACATCTTTTATTTTTATGTTTTAATAATATTTTTGTAGTAAATAATTAGTGGTTTGTAATGCTTGAATTAATGGCATCTTGTGTATTATATTTAAATAAACTAGTTTCATGAATTTTGTTGTCTTGTGGTTAATGGCTATATGGTTTGGTTTATGGCATCTTAAAGATAATGTAAAACATATCCTATCAAAATTTTATGATATGGAGAGTTACCATGGAATCTGACCACCATCCCAAACACACCAGTGTATTTACATAATACATGCGAGTCTCACAAATAAAGTAATAAGCATATTAGATTGATTTCTGAAGGATCACGTGACACTTGAGACTGGAGTAATGATCATTCAGCTTTGCATCACAGGATTAAATTATATTTTAAAATATATTAAAATAGAAAACAGTTATTATACAGTTTCTCACATTATCACAGTTTATTCGCTATAGTTTAGAAAATGGTAATAAAATATGACAAGAACTGTGTCAGAACAAATTCATCTTGATAATGTCAGATAACTTTGATAGAAAGGTACATGTATGTAATGGATTACAATCAACCAATCAGCTGTTAAATTTAAGTACACGATTAGATAATACCAATTTAGGTCAACCAATTACCAAGCAATGCTTAATTTTGTTCAGTCTGTGGTGTAAAAGGTCGCATTAGCAGCAAAACATGGGCAGGTCAGTCTCTGAATAATTTTGGTACCAAATTTTTATAAATTTTACTGGTAGTCCACTGTATGAAGAATTTTTGGGTATAACATGTCACAGTTTACTTTATTTTGCTATCCTCACTTACATAAACTATAGTGTCCTGCATCCACTAGTAAAACATGATATCTAGTGTCTGAATAATTTTTGGTTTGACTGTAAATTGCAATAGATCACAATATAATTTATGTATACAAATAATATACAAATAATGTATATATATATATATATATATATATATATATATATTATATATATATATATAAATATAAAGGTTAGTGGAGACCCCTAAAGGCACAGAAGACACAGACACTTTATTCAATCTGATAAGACTTTATAATACAGTGAAAGTCAACACAGACAGCCTCTTATAGCTCTTTAAGCTACGTTACCATGACAAAATCCAAATCAATTGATGACTCAAAGCACTTTGTTCCTCTTTATACACATATTTACATGAACTAATTAAAAAAAATAAAAATGCACTTAAAAAAATAAGGACAATAATCTGATCAGAAGCACAGAAATTTATATTTTTCTCTCCCAGTTTCTGTTAGAATGTCCGGCCTTCTCTTCTCTGACACAGGATCTTATTAGGAAACCTCAAAGTTAAGGTTGTTTTATTATAAAACAGGTGTAAGAACGAATGTTCAATCCATGTGTTTGTGCCAGAACAGTTATTCCAGTTAGAATGTTCTCATCTCAGCTAGAGATGCGTTGTTGGTGCTCTTCATATTAAAAGGCTATTCTCACAAAGAAAAAAAATGGTAAACATTGGCTATGACTTTTAACATAAGAAAATAGTGTGAGTTCTGGCAGGACAACAATAAAATTAGAAACGTAACATTCTTGCATTGCTCTCAAAGCAGTCACAATGACATTTATCCCACAGATTTTGTTATAGTTTAAGTCATTCTCACATTCTCAATGTGATTTGTGGCCATTTTACAGCATCTCCCACTGTGGTCATTTCTACATGAAGGGTTTTCCAGTGAGTGACACTTCTGTTTCACAGTTTCTTAAATTTACACAGTTCCTCAAAAGAGTTTCATTCTCTAAAGTGTGCTCTCTAGTGTATTATAGTTGTCTTTAAAGTTTTTGAGCTCCAGGAAGTGTTTGGGCCTCTTGCTGCGCTGTCCGGATGACGGTAGGTACGTGACCTGAATGGTGGAGGCAGACGAGGGTCCGGGAGAGCTGGTTAGATCTTTAGCTGCTGACTGGTGCTGCTGGTTTAGACTGGTGCTGCTGGAGTGGGTCTTGACACTGTGGGGGGGGGAAGGGAATGACAGAGTGAGAAAAGTGTTATATATGAGAGCTGAACAGCAAAAGTTGGACTGCAAAACTTACACAGCAGCCAGTTCAGCCAGATCTTCCTTGTACTTCACAAACTCTGCCTCGCCAAACATCTACAGGAAAGAAAACACAAGCCTCTTAAATATATCCTGACGCGCCCCCTGCTGTACATAACCAATTAACACACATATGCACACTGGGACTGACCCCAGTCCCGTGTCGAGCGCTGTCGTAGCCCTCCACTAAACGATCTAGGAGCATACTGTGACTGGTCTTGAACAGAGAATGAGAGTTTCGCAGATCCAGCAGCCATTTCCTGTAGCGGCGACCCGTCAGAGCACTGGCACTGCGACACAACTCGTGAAATGGGAGATCTATGAGTAGGACAGAAACAGATCAGATCAGATCAGATCAGACTGGACCTGTATGTGTACAGTTTTCTATTTCACAAGCTTATCACAAAATTATTTTCACCAGGTGAAACTATTAATAAATTTAACTCAATAAATGAGCATATTACAATGATTTCTGAAGGATCATGTGACACTGAAGACTGGAGTAATGATGCTGAAAATTCAACTTTGCCATCACAGGAATAAATTACATTTTAAATTATATTAAAATAGAAATCAGTTATTTTATATTGTAACAATATCTTGCAATATTTGTTTTTTACTGTATTTTTTATCAAATAATGATCATAATGAACATAAAAGATTTCGATCTAAAAAAAAAGACATTTAAATTACTGACCCTAAACTTTATAGCGGTAATTATATTAAGTGTTACAAAATGTTGGTTTGGAAATGTATGGCAGTATTATTAATTCTAATGAAAACTAAAATACATTTTTGTTAACTGAAATATAAATAAAAAGTAACATAACTGAGAAAATAAAATTTTATTAAATAAAAATGCCCACAAATTAATTAAGTCATGGCATGACATATTATAAATCTTGAAACCCTCACAACTATTCTGCATTAAATATGAAAATGTCAAAAGATAACTTGACTGCGCAGTGAAACTTAACAGCATTAGATGTCACATAATGGTCTGAAAATATTAATGCTAAAATAAAACTAAACACTGACAAAAACTAAAACAATGACAGGGTGAAAACTAAATTAAAATAAATAAACATCTAAACTACTGCATTATACGACTGATTTCTGAAATATGAGATCATTAAAAAAAATTAAACTGAACACAGCAATATCTTTGTATTAATGCAAAACTGATGTGAATTAATTGAAAACATCTTTCCAGTAACCAGTGGTCTTGACCCAGCATAATCTTGGGCTGCACATAGGCAAAAGAGGGTCTTACCAGAGTCTCTGATGGCATCTAGTGCTTGCATTCTGAAGAGATAATTATAACAACCTGCACAAACACAAACACAGGCATAAGTTTTCACATCTGCAACAGTGTTATTAAGAGAACTGCTAGGGGCTTCTGTTTCTCTCACCTTGATGCTTCAGTCGGTCGTCATCTTTTGAGAGCAGATGTGGCTCATAGCGAATGTCATTCACTTTAGACAAACGGGAGTCAATCTCTTCTTTTAGGTCCTGTGAAAGATGCAGCTTTGCTTCAGTGCATTACAAACTAAGTATACAACAAAAAGCATCATAGAGGTATAAACAGAACAACATCATATAAACAAAAGAAAGACTTTAAAAATCAAAAGTATTGTTTTGCACAATAGTAGCTAGTTATATTGTTAATTCAATACAAATCAGATTTGTGATTATACATGTGGTACAATGAAGACATTTATTTCACAAAGTACAGTAGAACATATACTTTGCTTTGACCATTTATTGTCCTGTTGGGGGCATTTTGTTTTACAGCAGTGGCCAAAATATTTAGGTGCTGTTACTTGGGACGAGAATTGTGCTACTTATGGTCTGGAAGAATCAAATGCCCTCTACAGAAATGACTTTTTGGGTGTCAGGAGGAGCTGTACCTTCGGTGCGTTGTGACCCAGCGGGACGTGCGGTCCTCTGCGGGACTTCATAGCGAAGCGCATAATCTGCCTTTTCACAAAGATGAACAACAGCACAAACACCTGCAGAATGACAGAAGGGTTCAATCGGCATATTATACACTCAAATACAATTCTGACCTGGCAATATAAGCTCAAAAGTTAGTGAGCGACCAGCATGTATTTTTAGGTATCATATATGAGGCTTTCTTAATGGGCAACTCAATAAGTTACTATCCTAAGTGTAAATTTCCATCATAATCCCCATTAAACACTATGCACACATCTGGGATGGCAATGCATAGCCTATTAGATACGAAAAACAGACTGATATAAACTGCTCTAGCTTTACTGCTGTTGTAGGCCTAGTAGTTGTTATTATTATTTTTAAAGTATTCCGTTTACATGTTTAAAAATACAACTATTATTGTACAAATACTATGCCGTTTGGTACTTACCAGGCTTCCGTAGGCCATAACAAGCACAACATTTACACCGGAAAGAGTGTTTCCTTCTGCCATTGTGAGATTTTAGTTAAATGCTCATGAAAGGAATATATAATCGGTCGATACTGGCAGTCAGTTGTACAAATTTAGCTCGTTATTATTCAGGTTGACAGCAGCATTTTCAGGAGAGTTTTTGTTGACATATTTTGTGGTCTCTTCGTCTCATGTTTTGCAGGGAAAAATTCTTCCGTCTACCCATCTTTGACGCCACCTTGTGGTTTGGCATGAATAACGCAACATCAGTTTAGGGTTTCTCAAAAAATGCCCTCAGCGATGCACAGGTCACGATCCGGTCAGCAAAACAAATACGTGTGCAAATTGTTCATAAAACTATCCTTGCATAAATTGTTGAGTGTACTTTAATATAAAATTGCAATTAAATATTGCTGATATAGGCTGCAAAAAAAAACAATAAACATTTTAATGTTTGTTGAAAAAAAGTTGCAACCTCCCAAAAAGACGACCACATGACGATACTTTTTACATTCCATCCTTCTATTTTGAGAGAGTTACTCATTCAGAAGTGGCATATAGAGTATATAAATTTACACCAATACCACTGTGTCTGTCGTTGTTCCAAACCACAATGCTTTCTTGTCATCTTTTCCTCTGTGTGAGATTATAGCTCTCTAGGAGCTCACAAGCCGCACACACATGTACTGTCAATGCATCCAAACATTATATGCACATGGTTTTTCAATGTTCTAGACTTGTTACTGTGAAAATGAAGTGAGCAGTCTCAGAACATCTGAATTAGCGGACAGCTGACCTTTATCACATCATCACACCAAACAATGACACCAATTCTTTCCGAGGGAACAGAAGTGGGTGGCAGATGCATGAAAAGACAACAAGGAATGAAATTGTTTCCCCAGTAAGAACAGATATCGCAACAATCATGACTTTATCTCAAACCCTGGCAAAGAAAGATAGAATAAAATCTCTGTATTGTACAGACTGTGGTAGAAAAATGAAAATAGGGAGGTGGACAAGTGACTCACTCTGTCCTGTTAAAAGTAAACCACACTAGCCATATGCATTCTGCATTTGTCAGATTTGTATGCAAATCAGTGCAGAGATATATATTGGTATCAGATAAGGCATTAGCTGTGTATTGCTGTAGGAAGGATGCAATGCTATTCAGCAGCCAAGAAGTTAAATTTCTCAACTGTAACCAATTTCTCAAAAAGAGAGAAGCTGTTTTGGCTAAACAGGGCATCAGACGACAGAAGATGGTGAAACATCTAATTATACTGTGTGTCCACAAGCAGCTCAACAATGTGGCTTATTTAGTTTACTTTATCATTCCATCCCGCCTGTCATGTCAGTGTGTTGCTTGCGTTCACTTGCAATCAAAAACTGGTAGAAAGAAACAGTTGCAGAAACATTTTTGTCTCTCTGAAACCACAGACTTAACCAGCTTCCTCTGCTGTTGCCATCAACAGTGTGCATGTGTCTGTGATGCAAGACAGACCGTTGAGTGATGATGGTTACTGCACATGCACAACTGCTGTTAAGGTAAAACACATATATATTTTTATATTTACAAAACGCTTTGAATTCTTAGGAGTTGTGCTATTTGATTTGCTTTGGATTATATGTTTGAAGAATGTATCAGTAGTTCATGTTCAACAGAATTAAATGTTTTTCTTTGTTACATATGGCAAATTTACATCACATTTATACATCAAAACATTGTATTTATGCATATGCAAGATATATAGCTACATAAACAGCACCATAAAAAGCTATTTTTTCTGAGTATCTTTTCATTCACATGTTTTAGAGCATGTAAAATGTCTGACTGTCAAGCTTCACATACATTTAAAGCATAACTCCCGCCCAACTGCTCTCGCTCTCTCACTCTCTCTCTCTCTCTCAGCCTCTAAACAGCTCCTTTTTCTGCAAACTTCATTTGCTCTTGCAGCTGCAGGAAGTTGAGCAACTCAGCCCACAAGTGAGCCACAGAAATATACACAGGTAATCAATTGTCTAAATGTTTTGTTTCCTTTTAGAATTGTATTATTGTTAGAATAATGTTTAATTTAGTTCATTTAGTTTAATGTGTATTTTGTGTATTTCACCTTAAATCTTTTAAGGTTGTGTATGATCAGTTGTGCTTTATATTGTGGCCCTTGTATCTTGAATTTATGCAAAAGGTGTTTGTTGATGACTAACAGGTTAAAAAAAATGCTCATGCAGTTGCTGTTTTCAAAGATGTCCTTGGCATTTCTGGTTCATGGTTTGCAAGATCCTAAAATTATGCAGTCTATTATGCAGCTGGTACTTCTGGTTTCAGTTGAAGCATTAGTCAATGCCAGTCTATTCAAAAAAATAATCTTCCTTTTCAAACACTTGCATTATCTTGCATACTCTTTATTATTTTTTTATTTGTCTCATAACAAAACTGTCTTTGTTGTCATTCCTTGCTGTTTTAACACTGCTTAACAGTCTTTAGGTCGTCAATGTTTGCCAACATCTGGCAACAATCTAGTGTTTATAATCTCATGTTTAGTCATATGTAGTGCTGCAAGTACTTGATTTCTAATTCTCCAATGATCTGTTATTAACATAGGCCTAAAATAGGATAACTGCTCCTTGCCACAACCACGGTATAACAGATCTCATTTGTGACCCTGGACCACAAACCAGTCATAAGGATCAATTTTATGAAATTAAGATTTATACATCATCTGAAAGCTGAATAAATAAGCTTTCCATTGATGTTTGGTTTGTTAGGAGATACAGCGATTTAAAAAATCTGGCAAAAAAGTCTAAATATTGAGAAAATCGCCTTTAATGTTGTTGAAATGAAGTCCTTAGCAATGCATATTACTACTAATAATACATTTTTGATATATTTACTGTAGGAAATTTACAAAATATCTTCATGGAACATGATCTTTACTTAATATCCTAATGATTGACCCATACAATATATTGTTGGCTATTGCCACAAATATACCCATGTGACTTATGACTGGTTTTGTTGTCCAGGGTCACATTTAATTCTGTTTTTAACATAAATAACTTTTAGCAAGTAGATATGTACAGAGGAAATTAATGAACAAAGAAAAAGGGTAGATGGAAAATAGACCGGATAGAATAAAAGCTGCTCAGTAAACTGCTCAGATATTTATCCGCATTAGCTTAACGAAACCCCTAATGCCAAGGTTGAAAGGTGTGTTATTTGAAGATGCATATGTTTCAAAGTGATATGCTAACGTTATGTCATACTGGTTAATTGTCAAACTTGGTGCAAAAACCTAATTTGAATATATGAAAGACAACTGGGGAGTTTATCAAGGTGGTGAAGCCCTGATAATATAAAAGGAAGATGTTTTATTGAATAGATTTTTCCATTTACTATCATTTCAGTTTTAGTGTAGTGGGTGTTGGGTTTAGCAAATTTGTAGTGATTTGTAGTAATGTTGTATTGTAGTGATGGACTGATCATTAGGGTCACTCAATCAGTATGTATGACACAATGCATAATTGAATATTTGAATGATTAAATACACATTGCCTGTCTCTTTTGGAGCAAATACACAACACCAAGGCCAACTGTTGTCTAATTAACATGTACATATGTTGGACAAGGCTACAATCGTATTATAGGCCTGTTGGTCCAACTTCACAAAAACCAGACAGGTGTGATTTCAGTTGGACAAATGCATTCAGAAAAATTTAAATTTTAAAATTCACTTGTCTATTTCAGACAAAAGTCAGTCCTTCATTCATCCAGTATCTATACCATGTTCAGAATGCTATGACTCCAGTACCAGAGGATTGTCACAAACATTTACCTATACCCTTTAACACCTACTGAGTCACCAAGAAACCATGGACAAGGAATGTTCTCATTAGACATGAAGGGTGTACATGTTCACAGGTGTGTGTATGTGTACGAGAGACAAAGAAACTGAGACACAAATAGATGGAAGGAGAAAAAGAGAGAGGCAGACAGAAAGAGACGGGGGAGGAGAGAGAGGTAGGGAAATGAGAGAGGAAGGTACAACAATCAAAGGGGGTGGAAAAGGGTAAGCATGTCAAACCAGTCAGGCAAGTTCTTATTACAGTAGAAAAGCATCATAGAAAAATGACAGACTGCAAGGAGTGAGAGAGAGCTTAAAGGCACAAGGGAAGATGGGGAGGACCTGTTCTCTCAAACTTCTAAGGGACACAGAAGTCCTCTAAGGTACGTTACTTCTGTTTGAAGAGCTAAAACTCAACATGTGTGGTTAGATAATGTGACAGGTAAATTGTATGTCCAGATTGTTCAAGCGTGTGCCATGGGAGAACAGGTGTTTCTGTAAAATGACACTGACCTGTTTTCCTCTGAAAGTCTGTAATGTTACAGTCATATGGGACCGATAACCTTATTTTGCATCTATATCTGTAAAATATGAGGCACTACTACATGACCATTTGTGGTTATATGAGCAACTTTATTAAAACCTATATTTACTGTGTTAATGTTTCCTATATTTGTTTTCAGTCAGTTCAGGTTTATTTTCATATGCGCTCCTGGAAGGTGTACGTCACACCTCCTCCTCCCACTCTATCTCTGCTTGCTGTTTGCTCATGTCTTTTATTTTAAACATAATTGCAGAACTCTTGACCTATATATATGTTCAGTTTAAGATAACAAAAGCAATCTTTACAACAGATTAAGGTGGGGCAAACAAATCTTGAATGGAGCATTACAAAACCTTGATTTAAGTTTCAGCTGTTGATTCAAGATTGTCTTGAAAGAGTTTAAACTGATTTGTACACAGATTTCTATATCGGTGTCTGCTTGATTGCATGTGACTATTATCAGATGTTACTGGAGTGTCTGAATGAATTTAAATGTTCTGCTTTGAATGAACGTGGGTGTGTAAGAGAGGCAGGGTGCAGAGTTCCTGCTAGACTATTTGACATAATTCACAGATTTGAGATACAGTAATCCCATATTTTTTATATTCCATATTGTTTATTCACAGAGAATCAACAATGACATCTTCACCTAATCTCATTCCTTATTAATGCAGAAATTCACTCACCCAATGCTAGAATGAATCGTACAACTGCAGCTCAAAAGAATGAAAGTTAGGGTTTAGGGGCCTGAAGTAGTTGATACAGGAAATCATCAGCCTAATGAAGAGGATGACTGGCACAAACTGTATTTTGAAAATTTTCAACAAATAATTTTAATAAGTATTTTTTTTATTTCAAATACACATTTTAAATACATGTATCTGAAATACTGCCCATCCCTGTTTATTCACACACATCCATTGTAATTCATCCTCAGAAAGAATTATGTAAGTTTAACTATGTGTGTACTGTGTAACTCTGCACACTGTGTAACATATGTGGTGTTAGACAGGATTGTAGTCTGGTGTGTTTGACTTGTTATCTGACTGCATATCAGGTTTTGTAAAATACCTGAAGAGTGTGACAAGTAACATCAAGAATGTAGTAAGAGTAAACATGCAACAAAATGCACATACACTGGTTTACTGATTTTTAAATGTTGTAGGAATGTTTGATTTTACAGAGTGAAGAATACAAGTAAGGTTGCTGGTTCGATCCCACCTAGCCAGTGTGTCCTTGAGCAAGGCACTTTACTCCATGTTGCTCCAGGGGGACTGTAAGTCGCTTTGGATAAAAGCGACTGCCAAATGTAAAATGTAGTTGTCCAGAGTTTCAAGATGTTTACATATGAGGGAATAGATGCTGTATGCCCGGAAAAGATTTATGGACTCTCATTGTAATAAATACAGAGTTTCAGTATGTTGAAATACTGAGGTACTAGAATGAACTTGGGCAGGTGACTTGAAAATGCACTTTACGCATGTAAACTTTGTTGAGTGGGAGTTGGTATATCTTAGTGGTTAAAGGTCTTGGTTGTATGTTCAGACCATACAGGGTTGTGATTCAGAACTAAATTGAGACTGCCTTTTACATTCCAATTAAATTCCTGAATTTTAATCATTATAGCAAACAAGATGAATTATAATTTGAATCTAAAGTACAATTAATTTATTAAACTTAATTTGTTTAAAGCTAACCTTCACATGTGGTTTTTGCCTTTACATGACAGAACAAGATAAGGAGCAGAGAGCACTGAGACCCATTACTAGCTCTTTTTGCATCCAGAGAGAGTGAAACATCTGTCAGAAGAGCAACAAGCTGAAGCTAAAGTTAGCAGGTCTCCTCCGCCACCCTGGATTACAAACACATTTTTCCAGCTTTTATAACGATGGTAGGAAAATACAGCCCTTCTTGATTACTTCACAAATGCTGCCATTCTGAGAAAAAAGGAATAAACAATTTTGATCAAGTTGCTGAAAATATGTTAGCAACCAGCCTTCCATTCATACTGTAATGAATATACTGTGTGCCATTCAGAGACATTTAAAAGCATGAGTTTGCATACTGGAACTTTTGTAAGTCAATTTCCTAAATCAGACACAACTGGCACCATAACTGAAGGTGCAGAATCATCCAATGGAACAGCGGCACAAAGTCATAGTCAGCCATCTGTAAAGCCTTTTGGCTCTGCAGCTGCTAGATTCAAAATACGCTCTGCAAAAACACTTCAGCGAAAGTGTGAGCCAAGTACTAAGGACCTCAGGATGATAAGTGACATTTTTGAGGGTGGAAAAGTAGAAGACTCAAGCCAGAAAAGTGATAGTTGTACTAACACTGACATTACTGACAAAAAGACAGGTAAACATTTAGATAATGCCACACGTAAGGACTCAGCTCTTTCCATCAATTCTGAGAAAGGTGATGTGAGTGCTAAACAGTCAAATACTCAAAAAGAAGAGGATCAGACAGCAAGTGACAGTAGCAGAGGAGAGGATTTGAGGAGATACCAGTTAAATAAAAGCAAAAGCTTAGACTGGAGAGGAACGAGTAGTAAAGCAGTACATGGGATCAGAACTGGGATAACTAGTGGGACCAGAGACTTGGATAATTTTGAGAGAACTGGGGCAAACAACAAGATAACTTCATACACACAAGAGAATCAACCCAGTAGTGTTTCATGGAGGATTCAGGCTTACCGTGGAGCCAGTCAGAACACTGACAGAAAGGTTTACCCAATCTCTGGATCTACATCTGTGAGAATGAACCGTGTAAATGTTGCCCTGGAACAGGCAAGCAGTGGCCAGTCACTTCCAACCAGATTGAAGCCAAGACTTAGTCAAGGTAGTATTGGAGAAGGTAGCAGTCTCTGGGCACAGCAACAAGGTGAATCAAGTCTTGATCAGACGGACAACAGAATGGGATCCTGGGCCAGAGAGCAAGGACCTTCCAATACTGAGGAAGTAACTGGAAACCAAACAATAATGGAAAGAATTGAGAAACTGTTTGGGGCAGATGCCAAATCTGATGCACACTCAAAAAATTCAATCGGATTAAAACGCAACAATACTCTTAACCCTGATAAATCATTTCCTAGATCTGTGGACACTGTGGACTCAACTCCAAAATACACTACTGACTCTGTGTTTGGAACTTCTTCAGATTCTCCTGACAGCCAACGAGGTAAACCTTCTTACAATGTAGACAAAGCTAGAACATTGCCAAGAGGATTTTCAAATACATACCTTGGTCCGAAGCAAGAACCCTCTACCAACAGGGAGAACAAAAATGACCAAAGGGACAATACCTCTGGATTAAGTTTTTCAGTGTCATCAAAGCCTACATGGAGTACAGAAATGTCCTCTGTTAAAAAAGTTCAATCACTTCTGCCTGAAGACAATGAGGAGACAAGTAGAAGGTTTGCAGGGTCTCCAAAGTATTGCATTCAGTCCTTAGAAAAGACCAGGAGTAGGCTGTCAGCAACTGCTCAATACAATGCTCCCAGGAACCAGTCTGCATGTTTGGATAGTAGTTCAAGCATTTCCAGCCAGGGTGTCAAACATTTTTCAACCACTTCTGGAGGAATCCAGGAGGAAATTGTGAATGTCAAACAATCAGATGAAGAGAGTACAATAAGACTGGACATAAATGAAAACAGGTATCTTGGTGGTTTGCAAGATGGGATCACCCAGCCCAAGTACCCACTAGCCTCAAAAGGTGCAGCACACAATGAAATCCATAAAGAGGAAGATAAAGTTGTCACTGATAAAACTGAAGGAAGAAGAGAAGGTGTACTAGAAAAAATGCGTGTACCATCCTTCGATTCAGTGAAGAATACAATCAGCATGTTTGAATCTTTGGCTCAACAAAGCAAAAGCACACCAGAGATTATTCTTACCAGGAGGACCTTATCTGTACAAGATCATCCCAAACCCGTGGCTCTTGTAAAGAAGAGTAATTCAGATAAAAATCTACATTTTGGAAGGGTTGTGGGGAACACAGAAAGCCTAAGAACAGATTTCTTTAACAAAAGTGATTCCAATGAGGAGACTGAAGGCACTCTAGATACAAGTAGAACTCCTCATTCAAATTCCATAGTCAAAGTAAGACCAACATTAGAACGTCAAGAGACATACAAAAAGAGTGTTGAGCTTGTTCCGCCATTCAAACAAATGAATGAATCAAGAACTGACCAAGTTATCAACAGGAGGGATGAAGATGAATTGAAAACAGTGAATAAAAAACACACGGATGATCCAGATTCTGTCATTACTGCAACCTCAGGGCTCAGAAACATAGGCACAATGGAAGAAAAAGCAGGAATCCTGTCAATCTCTCAACAGTCAAATGTCAAAAGTTTATCAAAGCAACAGACAATTAATGTAAAAACAGATGATGATGACGAGGATGATGACAACGTTGAAAACACACCGACTAACTCTCCTGATAGAGCCCCTCTCACAGTTAGCATTCAGAAGCAGATTAACCCTGGAGCCATAACAGTTAATGGTACCCATCCCAAAGCGCTGCCCAATCTTTCTCAAAGCTTTACTTCTGTCCAAACAATCTATTCCTCACTCAACAATTCTAACAATAACAACTATGAAACTACAAGGAAGGATTGCACCATATTGACTACTAGCAAGGCTAGGTGGAGCTCTGATGAAGAAGACGATGATGAGGAAGAAACTGAAACCGAAGAAGACTCTGACTCAGGAGAGTCATCTGTGACCATCACAAGCAACATGAGCCAATCAGATCGCAGAAGTTTTTCTCTAAGGTAATTGATATGAAAAAGAATAAAGTGATACAACTGATTCAGCATGTAAAAAAAAATGAAAGAAAAGAAATTTAGACTAAAATGGAGTGTCACATTATTTCACATGCACAAACCAGAGGGTTACCCTGTTATGGCTACACCTTACCTTGCATTTCTTCATGCTCCTGCCACCCTATGCTGTACTGTACCTCCTTTCTTTTCCTCTTAAATATTTTTTATATCCCCACTTCACACCCCTATTCTCTTTCTCTATATTTACCTCTTACAGTCTTGTGGACCTATGTAATTATGGTGGGGTGGATTATAAACAGTCAGATGGCAGTTTGTCCGAGGATGGTGAAGATTTGCCACCCACACGCTCTGCATCCTTGAGCTCAGACATCTCAGCCTTCTCTTCTGTGACTTTGTTGAGCACTGATGAACTGGATCGCTTACTAGACGATGTCCGGGGCTTAGGAGATGATACCCTGCAGGTAAAACAAACACATAACTTCGTCATGTCATGTAAATTGTAAATTTTTTGAAAAAAAAAAAGATTTCCTTTTGCTAACTTGTACCTCTGACATATGACAGAAGTATGAAGACGTGCAAGTGGTTGTGTTACACAAGGAGGTGGGGAGTGGCTTAGGATTTACCTTGGCAGGTGGAGTGGATCAGAATAAACCAGTCACAGTGAGTATCAGCAAATGCTGTAATGTGAACATGCTGTGATGTTAACATTGTGAACTAATAGAAACCGATACTGATAGTCAAATAAAAGTCCACACAAAAAGCAGAAAAAAAACTATAATCTATTGTGCGTCTAAAAAAAATGGCAGAAGTAATTACTTCAACTCCGCATTTTATCGAAATACCAAGTTTAATTACTTTAATAACTGGTAAATGCCCCTGTCTTTAGGATTAAATCCTATATATGTAACTTAAGCACACCATATTTCATTTTATACTTCAACAGTGTAATTGTACAATGCAAAGTTTTGACTTTTTGGAAGTCATAGCAATTTGGCTTTTAACTGGAATGGGGTGTTTCACCCCCATCTCATCTCTTAGGTCCACAGAGTAATCCCAGGTGGAGTAGCAGCACAAGAAGGCTCTATCTTCGAGGGTGCTCGGGTGTTGTCGATCAATGGCACTGCCCTGCAGAACTCTGCCCACTGGGAGGCTCTGCATACATTGAGAAAAGCGAGGGGGCAGGGCATGGCAGTGGTTGTTCTTCAGAGTGGAAACGGGAGAAAAGAGGCCACTGAAAGACCAGGAATCACAGGTGGGTGACGGACAGATGGCAAAGAGGTAGTGATCTGAAGGAAAGCATTTTATTACACTCTAAAAATGCTTGGGTCAAATATAGACAAACCCAACCACTGGGTTCAATTTTAAATAAATTTTTTAATCCAAAGGTTGGGTTTGTCCATATTTGACCCAAATTTGGGTTGTAACAACCCAGCATTTTTAAAGTGTACGTATGTGGTTGTCACTATGTGTGTGAAATCATCTGGAAATCAATCAACTTTTTGGGAAAGTACTGTATTAAGTTGTTTGATGATAATACTGATTAAGTTGCCTTACCTTGTATACAGGTGAGATAAAAATGTGTGACAAAAGAAAGCAGGATCTCTTGTGCAATCTCATAATTTGTGTGTGTATGCCCCCTACAGGCAGGAGAGTCCGTGTGACTCTGAAAAAGTCCAGCTCAGATCTTGGTTTTAGCCTGGAAGGAGGGGTGGGCTCCAGCTCAGGAGACAAACCCCTCACTATACAAAAAATCTTCCGTGGTAAGACCACTTTTTCTCAATTTAGAGCAATCATATTCGACACAACTATTTGCTAATGCAGATAATGCGAGAAAGTCTGGGAAAATGGTTCATCTGATTCTACCGATTACAAATGTAAGGGCAAACTGCCGCTTACCTCACACCTTCTTGCTACTGGCATCCCTCCTGCACTTCAGCACAAGAGGACAATTCTGAGTCTCATTCCAAGCTCTTTCAATTACTTGTTTCCAGGTGGACCAGTCAGTGAAGTGCTTCCTGGGGATGAGTTGTTGGAGGTGCAAGGTCGGAGTTTGGTGGGTATGATGCGGCTTGAGGCTTGGAACCTCATAAAGAAACTGCCCCCTGGTCCAGTGGAGGTCTTACTACACCGTCCTCACCAGCCACGCTGAAGACCTTTACTTTCCTTCTTGCACTTTACTTCTCAAAGCGCTTTGCAATTCAGTCATAATTTAAACACTGGTATATTTTTCACTCTAAGGACTTTTGCTGTTACAGGTTCTGTGAAGTTGTATTTTTGCAAATGTTCAGTTCTGCAATCATGAAGTATCATTTATCATTGTGTTTGAAGTGTTTTTATTTTTTTTAGATAACTATGAATTAATACTGCCAAAAGTAAGGGCATAAAAGCACTGGAGGCCAGGAGGCCATTCTTTTAAATATCACTTATTTTATGCACTCACAGTATGCAACTATTGATATTGTATTGTACAATCAGTCTTTATCAGAAGCCAATATATATTTTAGTTTTTTATGCTACATGTATATTCGTATATGTTGTCTGTACTGCCCAGATCCGTCCCAATAAAACTTTTGTAATATTAAAGACAAAAGCAGCAACTGCATTTCTTGCATAAGTGATATTTATGATGGCATTTACACAACATTTTAATGCACTTCTCTTTTTCATTAGTTTTGTTAGGTTTTATTTTTTAAAATATGGTAACAGTAACAGAATATCTATTAAGAAATTGCATCTTTTACAGCCAATATTAAGGAAACTAATTGTAGAGACTAATTGCAGTTCTCTTTAAAGATCCTGAAGTTAACTGCCTTGCTCAATCTCTCAATCACAGGTTCCCTCCTTAAGGCCCTTTCACACCAAAGCCAAAACCAAAACGTGAAATGAATTGGGATGATTTAGCCATGAACTTTTCATCAGCCTAAAGCCTTAAATGGGATAGTTAATCCAAAAATGACATTGTTCCAAACCTGTATGAATTTCTAACTTCTGCTGAACACAAAAGATATTTTTAAGAATATGGTTAAGCAAACATTTGATGGACCCCATTGACTTTGAAATATCCTATTAAACTCTCAATTTCCACTCATGCAATCTTTAATTCAAACCAAGCAGAAAAGGGTTAAGGTACATTTACCCATCCTGTAAGAATATACTTAATACTTTCAATCATAAATGAAGACTTCCAATGCAAAAGCCTCTAAAAGCCACCTCAGTCAAAAATGAGATAACAATACTGAGTGAATGCTTTCTGCACATAGTATACGTTCATCAAATACTTTTACTTCAAACCCGCTAAATTCCAGCCTCAGCCCATTCAGAAGTACCGGTACTTGGGTAGAAACCTATGCATAGGAGCCGGACAAAAAATGCTAATTTTAAAGAAAAACATCAGATGGACTTGGAGGCTTTTGCATCTGAAGTCTTCAAATACTTAATTTCAATCTTTTCAATCAATGCTTGGATGAAACAGCAATATTATTACCAATGGTAATATTTAATGTGATTAAATGAGTTTAAACAAGCATGCTGGCTTTGGGAAAGAAATTCAACAGATATGTGAGCTAGATAATTGCAGAATTACCTAATAAATTTGTCATCTAATCTTCCAATGTCAAAATGATTAGTTTATCTAGATGTACAGAAAAGCATGATAAGTGTTTTACAGCAGCAGCTCACAGATCACTAAATCTTTCTTTTGCTTTCCTGCTTTATTATTAATGATTTATAAAGGGGTCATGGTCTAGATCAGACAAGCTATGATGTGGATGTTGTCTGCCTGATGTGGGATGTTTGTACCCTGCGAGGATATTTAAAACAGGGTTTAAAGGTTAGCTGAGCTAATAGAGATCTCTGAACAGCAGGGCAGCAGCAAGTTTTGCACAAAACCTGCAAGCCAAAAATACTAAAAATGAGTCCGGTAAAAAAAATTGTTAAGAGGATGAAGGTGAAAAATGAACTGGCACGACAGATTATGGGAGAGCTCTTAGGCACTTTTGTACTTCTGGTAAGTTTTTGCATAGTTTTCACTATTAAACAAACTGAGCAAACAGTAGTTATTGATTTATAGATATTGTTTATATTTTTAGCACATGTTTTTCATTAATGAAACATTTAAGATGGTTTCAATTTTGTCATTTAAAACTCATTATCACTGTGAAAATGTAAAAAAAAAAAAAAAAGTTTCAATATGATCAAATTTGTTAATGCATTAAGTATCATGAGATACTGAATAACATCGTTTACAGCATTTATTAGTCAAGGTTAATGTTAATTTTTAAAAAACACTATATTGTTTATTGCTAATTCATGTTTGTGCACATTATGTTAACTAATGTTAATTTATAAAAATGTAAAGATGATTTACGTGAACCTAGATTAATAAATGCTGTAAAAAAAATATTGCTCATAGTAAGTTAATGTATTAACTAATGTTAACAAAGCGTTACCATTATACCACATAAAAATTACACAAAATTTACTTTATATATTATTTATATACTTTAAAATTTATATATTTTGTGTTTTTCTTTTTTTTGCAACATTCTTCCTTGATTCTCTGTTAATATTAATATATAATTTAAGAATTAAATTAAGAATAAATACTAAATACTGGTGTTATAACAGTGATATTTACATTAATAAGAATATGTGCAATGTGCCTTTTAGAGGGGCGTATGTCGAAAATGATTGTGCTATCATATGTGTTACACCAGAGATAAGAATAAGTTTTACAATGGACAAATGCAAGGTTATGTTAGCTTGATGTTCTGTGAGCATGTGCTTTTGGTTATATATTCTGAGAATGTGTTTATCTATGCAATTTAGCAGAAGCTTTTTATCTCAAGTAATATGCAGTCCATTTTATAATATTCCAGTGCAGGGTCAATTTAAGAGTACTATCAGGGTTAGTACTAATAGCAATATTACACAAGAATGTTACAGGACATTACTGAATATTACTACAGCTACAGGTAATCACGCTCATGCTGACAATCAGACCAACAGCATGATTGTGACTGAGGGTGATATTTTTTATTTAAAAGTTTGATAAACAAGAAGTTAATATGTAGTAATTTGGCCAGTTAGTACTATTTTTTTTCTCTCCACTAACAAAAAATGGTTACAAAAAGCCAAAGCATCAGGCTTTGCATGCAGCCTAACACTGGAACAACTGGAGCATAAAAACATCCCTGTGATTTTATGCTAAACATCAATGCTATCATACAATCATAGGACGATAACAACTGTAACTGTTGTATACCCTACTAAAATAGACAACTAAAATTTTTAATATGTAATCTGTTTTTCTCTGTTGTAGCTGTTTGGTTGTGCTGCAGCAGCTCAGGTGAAAACCAGCAGAGAAACTAAGGGGCAGTTTCTGTCTGTTAACATGGCCTTCTCTATAGGCGTCATGTCTGCCATGTACCTCAGCAGGGCGGTATCAGGTAAAACGGTTATAGATTGTGCTGTTTTGGGGCAGTTAAGGAGAAAGCCTTTGTAATATTACTCTTTTTGTTGGATCAACATGTACTGACGTTTTATTATATATTTTTTCCTCTCTCTCTATTCCTCCCTAAGGAGCACATCTAAACCCAGCTGTGTCTCTGAGTTTCTGTGTATTGGGAGATCTAGCATGGATAAAGCTGCTACCCTATTCTCTCGCTCAAATATTGGGGGCTTACCTGGCATCTGGGCTTGTCTATCTCATCTACCATGGTAAGAAGAAATAGAGAAATAAAGACATCCTTTCTTTACAGTTACATCCTGTATCTTAAGAGTAATTCACCATTCTATTTTTGTCAGTTTTTGAAACATTTGTGTATTTCTCAACCCTGGTCTCCTCCAGATGCGATCATGGAGTTCAGTGGTGGAATTCTGACTGTATTTGGTCCTAATGAAACTGCCAGTATCTTTGCCACTTACCCAACTGATGTGGTGTCAATGCAGACCAACTTCCTCGATCAGGTCAGAAAAAGGCAATGGCAGATTAGACAAGAGCTCTGTAGTTAATTCAAGGCCAGTATAAATACTACTGATATAATAAATCAGTGTAGTTGAATCTAATCTGATCTAATGTTATATAACATAATTAAAAAAAATTATGAAACCATTTTTAAACATTAATCAATTATCAGTTGATCTTGCCAGCATTCTTGGTCTTCTGACTAGACCATCACCTGTCTCTTGTTTGCCTGTGTGTAGGTGGTTGGCACAGCCATGCTGATGTTGTGCATTCTACCTCTGAATGATAAGAGAAATGCTCCTGCTCCCGAAGCGTTGCTTCCACCCATTGTAGCAACTGTTGTGCTTGGGATTTCCATGTCAATGTCAGCTAACTGTGGAGCAGCCATAAACCCTGCCCGTGACCTTGGTCCACGACTGTTCACATTTACAGCAGGCTGGGGCGCAGAAGTCTTTACGTACGTACTCAGATCAGCCTACTAAGTCTAATAACATCAGATTAAGGGCTTTGTTATCTCTGCCTTTATACCTCCTACCTTTTAACTTATCTCTCCTCCGATAAAACAAATACTGGATATTTCACTTGCTTAACTCCAGCGTTACAATAAAATTATCTCAGCACATTGCCACACTGGCATTTTCACTTAAGTGTGTAACCAGTGCTTCACTTCTGTATACAGGTTTCATTCCCTCTTTTTTTCTGACCCACACAGGTGCTATAACTACTTCTTCTGGATTCCATTAGTGGCTCCTATGGTGGGGGGCGTGCTGGGGTCCATCATTTATCTGGTCTTCATTCAGTGGCATCTGCCTGAGCCTGAGGATGAATCTGAATCTGAAAAGTTTAAAGATCAAACAAAGGTCATGGAGCACAACAACAAAAAAGACGATTTATACCTTAAAATGTCTTCTCTTTAAAAGCCTGGGGACCATTTAACCTGTTTCCCCTCTTCTCACTGTTATTTCCGGACTGTTTTTTACTGTAAATAAAAATGACTGTAAATGCAACAACATAAATACTGAGGGAAAATATATTCAAGGTGGAATCTAAAATCTTTCACAACAGAGCTGAAGCCTTGATATACCACTTATTATTTATTATTTCCAACCCCTCCTAAAATATTAAACTGGGTCTTTCAACTATATGTAAAAGATTACTATTACCTTCACTGTTTCATACAGTAAATGGAAATTTGATTTTTTTAATAATATGTACAGTATATTAGTTATTTTAGATGTATCTCTTGTTGGAAGATGGTGGCATCTAGATTGTTTGCACTGTTTGTTGTCTAGTGCTCTCTCACATGCAAGTGAAGTAATAGGTTGCAAATAAATGTTGTGTCTATTATACATTGGGTGTGTGTGTGTGTGCATATTTGCTGCATATTTGTGTGTTTGTCATGTGGTGTATGTTAACAAGTTCACAAACAAAAAGTAAAAGAAAAAGAGAGTGGACCTGTTTGAACCCCTTATTGAGCAAATATTTATCCGACTTTTAAACTTCTGGGAAAAATATATTAAATATATGTTCTCAGAAGGCCACTTTATTGGCATGGAATATCCCCTATTGAGATAAATTATTTTACCTTGCATTAAATGAAAGACAGCTATTCAAAATAGTGTCAATAATAACTGCAACCATAACACAAGAATACAAGGATGTCAAATATAGCAAGAAGTCATATCTTCTGCCATAAAGGGTTCTGGTGATATTACTGATCAGTATAGAGCTTTTTAGTCCTGTTTGGTTTGATCTGAGAAGAGACACTATGAGAAGATGCACGTCTATGAACTTTTCCTTAGTGTTTTGAGTTCACTCATTCAACACATTAAAGCAACTGGCTAATAATTCTGGGCAAACTATTCAGGGATCAGCTCACATGATGTAACAGATCACAGGTTGCTAGACAGAAAGACTTTAAAAACTACCTAATTCACTTAATCTACAGAAGTTAAACTCTGTGAGCTCAAATCAGCCCAGATGTGTGGGTCAAAATATGCACAACAACAATATAAAATCAGTTATACAGTCATACTACAGTCATATAGTCATCATTCCCAAACTTAAGCTGGATAACAACTTCTAAATGTAACTGTGGTTTTATTTAGTAGTATTTAAACACTATCAAGGACAATTTTCAGAGATCCTTGAAAATGAATCCATCCTTATCCATCTTGCCACAGCCATATTTAAAACACCAAATAACTTTTAATGATCAGTATCAGGATTGCCAGGTCTGCATTTAAACCGAATATTAATTATAAATGTTAAATATAAATGTGTTCACTACCTGTCTAGTGATATGTGTTTATGCTGACATATATATGTATATTTAAAAAACGGTTTGTCTTTTCTAATCTTCTTGTAATTATATTTATTGAGTTGGCTCGCGCATTTCATGTTTTGTGCTTCAGAAATGTGAGATCATTTCTGGAGCATAGTGAGCATCGATGTTCACTGGTTTTTGCACTGCATTGTGTGGGATTTTTCAGGGAGCGAACATTCCAGTGCACTGGAAGGATTTCGCGATTGAAAGTACGTTTACGACAACCAAAAACTATACTAAAAATGGAAACTTTTTCCTTTGCATTTTTCGCATACAGACGACACCATTGTCAAAACTATCACCATTCATACAGCTCCACGAAAATGATTAATAATGCTGTATTATGCTTTCAGGCCAGTAGTTGGCGATGTCACTTTTGTAAAGAAACACTACACGCCTATAGACTGAACACGTAATACGCATTAGCATGACGTCACCGTTTTTTACAAATTCGCATTTTTGTAGTTGTAGTTTTTGGAGATGATAACAGTATTGTTTTCAAAAACTTGCACTTAGAAACCCGTTTTCAAAAGTTAGAATTTTTCAGGGCCCCAAAACGCTGTTATCGTGTAAATGAACAGCCAAAACGCATAAAGAGTTTTTCATTTTTAGTTGAAAACGATGTTATGTAAATGGCCCCTGAGACAGCCCTTAAAATGGCAGACTCTCTGATCAGTGCCCTGACTACTGAACTATGGAGCTGACTAGGATGCACCCATAATAAATATATAGGCTGCGTCCAAAAGCTTACGCAGCTGAATTGCCTCGCTGCCTTTTTAGGCAATGACTTCGCAGGCAGCGTTTGCGCAAGATACCTGAGGAAATTTCTGACAGAATTGCGAGGCAGTGTAATGGTTTAATGATCTTCAGCAAAATAGAGCGAGCTTTGGTGATAACTAAGCGAACATTTGATTACTATAATAATAATTTATCTCTAGAAATGACATCAAAAGTGAAAAACGTTGGTCAAAAATGTCCACACAAACTGACCACCAACTGCAACTTTCAGATGCCAATTGAAGGATACATGCTGCCTTCAAAAATCAGCCAGATAAAGGTATGTCATGAGACAGGAAGTGCCTTAATGCCTTCCTACCTTTTAAGCTTCATTGGCTGCTGAATCGCAAGTCAACGTCACCGCCAATGTCAACTCTCATAAGTGGACTGAAGACAGGTCTGGCTGTCAGAGACAGAGCTAAACCTATATATATATAATTTGCTATTATTACTAATTATTATATTACTACTATATTATACTTATACTCAATATACTCATTTGTATTTTTAGGCTATTCATAATAACAATATGTTTCTCTTGTTTCCTGCTTCCTTTTCCCCATGTTCCCACTCATCATTAGTTGTCATGGTTATTCAAAGTTTCAATATTAGAGCACACCTATTTGCATTTTTATTTTGTTATCTTGTGTTTATATTGCCCTCAGTTTTCTCAGTTCTTTGTCTAGTGTTGGTTGTGCTATGCACTCTGTTTCACTTGTTTAATCATTGTGGATGTTCTTTTTTTGTTTTGTATTTTGAAAAGTAAAGTTGTTGTTGCTAAACTAAACTGCTGTGCCTCTCCTCATCTCCTTCTTAATCTGGAACTTAACTGAACGTGAGACCAAACAGTAAGGAGTATGGATTATTACCCAGCAGTTTGCCTTACTCAAGAGGACAGGATGATGGATTTACTCCAAGAAGGACATCCTCTGGAGGATTACGTGGAGGAATTCCTGGACTGTGTCAGCAAGTGCCCTGGAATGATGACACACTCAAGAGCTTTTTTTAGAGTGGGCTCAACGAGCACCTCTTATTGATGCCTATGGGGAACTCCCGCTGCACGCAGCAGCAGTACATCAATCATTCGCTGTGGTTGGTGGGTTCTCCCATGACGAGAGGGGTGGTTGAAGAGGATTTTTACATCTCTACGTCCGTGCACACTCTTCACATTCCAGGATCGTCCTCAACCCAAAGCCCACACCCACAGCAGCTAAAGAAGCAGGGCCTGTTTGCATGAAAGCCATTAAGTTAAGAAAACCCTTAGTTATAAGGTTAAGGGTACCCTTAGTGAAACATGGGTTGCAAGAAAAAACCTAAGGGTCCACTTAAGGAACTTTAAGGCTGTCATTATTGTCAAGTATTTTCCCTTAATTACTTGAGAGTTCCCTTAAGTTCTGTTATGCATTGCAACAAAGTCCTTAGTAACCATTTAGCCCTTAAAAATGAAGGGATCAAAATAAGTCCCTCAAACGCGATGGATGATTTCATGTTAATTGAGAAAGAAAGTACCGATGTGCATTTTTACCAATCAATTAAAATAAGCCTGTAGAAAGTACGACGTGAAACGGTGTATATTGATTAAATAAAATTAAATAAACATTCAAAACCAAAGTTTTCATATTTTTTCATTACTTCCACTGTGCACTTGTATTAATTATTCCATGGCAGGCTTTCATCTTGTGCGCAAGAGTGACTGATTATAGTGGCAGGCTTGGGTGTTTTTCCCCTGTCTTTCAAAAAAACAACAAAAAGTCTCCTTAAGTCTCCTTCATCGCGGTCCTACCCAGTTCAAAGCTTTCGTTGCCGCGAAAGATGTCCCCATCTAGCCTCCCTCTCCCACCTCCTCTGCCCAAATCAGTCAGTCCTTCGGCCCTGCCTTTGACTCCAGTGCTCCACCTCAGACCTTCAGGCCCATAGCTCCACTTCAGCCTGTCAAGCAGTCGACTCTGCCTTGGCTCCTCCCTCCCTCAGCTCCACCTGGGACTGTTGTCCCCTTGGCTTCACCGTGTTTCCTTGTCCCACCGGCTCCACTTTGGTCTGACACCCCTTCGACTCTGTCCTGCTCCGCCTTCCCTCACGCTCCTCCAGGGTCCTCGGTCGCTCCACTCCGCCTCCACCTTGATTCTCGATCCCTGGCTCCACCTTCCCTCCAGGAACTCAGTTGTTGCATGGTCCTTCCAGGCTTTCGGCTCCACCTAGTTCTCCAGATCTCTCTGCTCCACCGCTGGTTGTCGGACCGCTAACTCTGCCTTGGCTCCTCCCACCATTGGTTCCACTTTGGGCCTTTGTTCTAACTGTGCTCTGGATTTCCACCTGCCTTTTAGCCTGGATGCCAGCCAAACTTAGCCCCGCGCACAACATTTGAGGTCGGGAAGTTCGGTCTGGACTTGATCCGTTGTAGAGCAACTATGCTCGAACCAGAGCTGTTCGGACCAATCAAATTATCAGGGCGGGCTTCATACGATGATGGACAGATGATCAACAGTAATGTAATCATCCACGTCACCAAAGAGCACTTGGGTTGAATTTGCTTACTAAATGGAGAACTTGTTCGAATATCCATTTCTCTCAAAAATGATGATCGTGTTGGTAAGTACTCCATGTATCCTTAAATTCTTTTCACAACACCAGCAAAGATCATTTACACTCATCTTCAGTAGGTGGAAGTGTCAGGCCGGGTAGCACTTCTTCCAGCGTGCGTGCAGTTGAGTTCTGTTGACAACTATGCGTTGCTCAACATACGTCACTGATTGGTTGTATGTCTATCCAATTGAGTGCAGAGGCATTTTCTTTCCTGGTTCGTTTGAAACACGCCCCATAATCACAGTCCAATGGAGCATAATCACAGTCCAATTCTGACTAGAATCTGAGTATGACGACATCAGGTTATCCATTTCCATTTATGCATTTTGCAGACGCTTTTATCCAAAGCGACTTACACTGCATTCAAGGTACACATTTTACATTTACATTTTTATCAGTTCTTGCTTTCCCTGGGAATCAAACCCATGACCTTGGCGTTGCTAGCGCCACGCTCTACTGTTTGAGCTACAGGAAAGCCCCTGCCTTTATCTCCTACCACCGTCTGATTTAACCTTGTGGCCTCTTCTGCTACCCGGCCTGACACTTCCACCTAAAAGACTGTTTATCTGTTTCCTCATTAGTCTTTTGGCATCAGGAGCCGCCTTCCCGGGGGGGGGGGTAAAGTAATGTCACGTTTAGTCTGTTTTTGTTTTGTTTTCAAGGACTTTTAGCATGTTCCCACTCATCATTAGTTGTCATGATTATTCATTGTTTCATCAATTAGAGCACACCTGTTTGCATTTCAGTTTGTTATCTTGTATTCTTAGTTCTTTTAGTGTTGGTTGTGCTATGTACTCAGTTTCACTTGTTTAATCATTGTGGTTGCTCTTCTTTTGTTTTGTATTTTGAAAAGTAAAGTTGTTGCTAAACTAAACTGCTGTGCCTCTCCTCATCTCCTTGTTAATCTGGAACATGACAATAATATATACAACAAAGCTTCCATATACTCTATAATATTGTACTAACATCTGACTTTATATTACACTTATATTTCATACAATTTATACTGTACTGTAGTTTTTTTTAACTATATCACATAAATGTTCTACTACTGTAAATGTTTTACTGGATCCATTGATTATCTTATAATTATTGTGTTTGTATTGATTTTCTTCTTTTCCTTCTCAATTTTGTACATATGGAGAACAAATCATTCTGAGCAAACATGCTTAGTTTCATGAATTTATGATGCATGGGAGGCTGAAAGATGAATGCTGTGATATAATGTTCCCCATCTAGCCTGACGTCGTCATACTCAATTCTAGTCAGAATATGAGTCTGATACTGCTCCATTGGGCTGTGATTATTGGGGCGTTTCAACCGAACCAGGAAAGAAAATGCCTCTGCACTCAATTGGATAGACCTACAACCAATCAGAGCAACGGAGTAAGTGACGTATGTTGAGCGACGCATAGTAGTAGTGGGAAGTTCGGATCATTTTACGGACTCAGATCTTTAAATCTCGTTCAGAAAAATGAACAAATCTTTTTTCCAAGTCATTTCGTTCATTTCAGCAGAATATAATTAAAATGTCACATGTTAAATTTCCCAACACATCTAGTTCTTATGCAAATGTTGATCACATTTGGAATAAAAAATAAATTATAATCTAATGCAGCCAAGGCCAAACTTTAAGAAAGAAATTATTCATGAATTGCTTAGCTGGGTCTTCAGGCTATGCAGTCTGTTAGTTAACCTCACCTCTGAATCCAAAAGTCTTTCTTTTGTCACTTCACATTTAATCACGTCTGTTCCCTGGAAAGATTAGTACACCTCTCCTGTCTTCGGGTTCGAGTCGTTAGTTCCGTCATCAATGTCTGATCTGGGCTGTGTCAGCCCCA
Organism: Rhinogobio ventralis; assembly: GCA_039654625.1. Classification (NCBI taxonomy): domain Eukaryota; kingdom Metazoa; phylum Chordata; class Actinopteri; order Cypriniformes; family Gobionidae; genus Rhinogobio; species Rhinogobio ventralis. Next base: position 21,547,279 of record CM077201.1, read on the forward strand.
TATGTAATGCATGCAGTCCCGAAAACAGAATTGATTAGTTCACCTCTCGAGTCTTCGTTCACCAACTCACAGCCGCATAGGCTAAATGCAGAAGATCCTGTACAGAACTGATGACATGTAAGCGCATGCACGGTCAACACAAAAATGAACGAATCGCTCTCTGAGACAACTCCCGAGTCATATTTAAGATTAGTTCAAAAAGAACGAATTGTTCATGAACGACACATCACTAATGCATAGTTGTCAACAGAACTCAACTGCACGCATGCTGGAAGAAGTAGAAGGAGAAGATGAGTGTAAACAATTTTTAGCTGGTGTTGTAAAAAGTTTTTAAGGATACACGGACTTACCAACACGATCATCATTTTTGAGAGAAATAGTAAAGGTGAATGCATATACGAACAAGTTCTCCGTTTAGGATTAGAATAAATTAAACCCAAGCACTCTTTGGGGACGTGGCTGATTACGTTACTGTTGATCATCTGTCAATCATTGTATAAAGCCCGCCCTGACAATTTGATTGGTCCGAACAGCTCCTGTTCGGGCATAGTTACTCCACAACGGATCAAGTCCAGACCGAACTTCCCTACCTCAAATGTTGTGGGCGGGGCTAAACTGGCATCCAGACTATTCCCCATCTCTATCTTTTAAGCCTAATCCTTTTTTTTTTAATCGGTTTCCATCCCTTTGAATGGAAATAAATGCATTGATTTAGTTCATTTGTATAACTATGGTGTACTGACAGTATAGTTTTTTTTATAATTAGTCTACATAGAAACTGTATATAATTAGTGTACATAGAAATTTGTGAATAGTGTACATATGATTGTGCATTTCTGAGCCTGGTTTCTCCCAAGGTTTTTTTCCCCTCCATTTCATGCCACTGACACCTCTGGCTTGAGTTGGTGACATATTTAATATTTAACAATATTATTGATTTGACAGCACTGACACTATTGGATGAGAACTAATATGAGCGGACGACGACATTTCCGTTTTTCTGCAGAACTGCTTTAAAGATGAAATGGAACTAATTTCATAACTGCTTATCTTTACAATGGAACTGAATCAACACAACTGACTTAAGCTGAAAAATGACACTATTTTCTTTTAGAGCTGCTGTACAGCCGAAATGAACTGTTTGCATAATTTAATCATTTTCCTGTTGTCACGGTAAAGCTGTTTTGAAATCTGTATTGTATAAAGCAATATATAAATAAAGGTGAATTGACTTAATACATTATTAAATGTTTCTTTTTTATTTAATATTGTGCGGTCTGGTTCCTAAAAGAATAAATACAAAAATAAATGATTAATAGTCATTAACGCCAATATCGTTTTATTATTATTTTTTTTAAATTATATTTGTGGTTTCAAATTGTTTCGCCATAGTGCACTGAATGAAGAATCACAGTGTGACCAGCAGAGGGCGCAAACGACAAACCAAAACAATGAGCACATGTTAAAAGTCGGTACTGCCCCCATGCTGCACTGTGTGAACAAAGTTGCAGAATATATCTGCTGCATTCATTTAAAACTGTATGATAAACATTATTTAAAACCACACTAAATAACAGAATTAAGATGCGTGCAGTCATCAGCAATGTTTAACCACACTTACTGAAATAAATCGGACATATAACAAAATTGTATTCAGTTTTTTTTTTAGCTTTTACAGACCAGTGCAAGACTGAAAGTGGGAAAGAGCAGATGCAGATGCAAACACCGCCCCTCCACCCACGCCTCCCTCATCCTATTACTATGAGCAGCTACTGGCCTATCGAGTCCGATACACTTTCACCTTTCAAGGATGTTTTGATCGCTAAGGATCGCGTGCATCCGATAAATAACCTATGTTGCCTTAACCCGCCGGGATACCTGTAGAGAAGGAACAACAGAGATGTCTGAAATCAGCATTACTTACAGGAGGAGCTGATAAAGGTAATGTGGTTCTTGCTATCCGCCAATACAAGCTTTACTTTTAGTTCACTATAAGGCTCTACATGCTAACAGCTTGACTTCTGAGAAAACAGTTAGCAAATACTTGCATAAATATAACTTGTTTTTCCCTCTTCTTTTTTTAAACTGTCAAATAGCTTTGTGAAACTCCACCACAGCGGCGTTCTGCGCATTGTAACATCCTGCTTTAACATTTTCTCTATTTTGTTGTCTATTTCGCATTTATACTATACAGCCACATAATATAGATAACAATATGGCCACCTAATGAATGCGATAAACTAATTATTCGCACAGATGAACGCATGCCAAGTTACGCCATGCGTTTTGAAGAGCGTTAAGCAGTAATTTATGAATGTCAGTTCGCATGTGGTCTCGCATCAACCGTGAAATATTTTTGAGCTGCGCATGTCTCAAACTTCAAATGTTACATTGACAAATATAATGTTGATATACAAGTTATGATAAATGGTAATTAAATGTCCATCTTAGTAATGCCTTGGACTGCATGGGAACATATTAACCGTTGATTGACGTGGTCTAATTTATAGGTTATATAATAGGCTTGCTTTATATATAACTTTTTATAAGAACATCACCCAACATTACATTATATAACCAATGCTTAAAAGTTTATTAGGCTTGAAGTTAAAAAAAAATAGTTAAGAGTAAGAAATAGGCCTACCATGGAAAATTAAGTTCTGTGTTTATTATCTATTATCTCCACAGCCCCCTTCAGGAAAACCCAGTTGAAAGCCCTGAATTAAAACCCTAAATTATTTGCTGTTTGTTAATATCAGACTGTTTATTCAGACTATACCAGAATGTTTCTCATCGGTTCAGAATTTTCAGGTTAGGTATTTGCAATTAACTTGTAAACTTAATTGAACCAAGGATTTAAGCTAGTTCTTGAAATTCCTTTGAGGGTAAAATTCTGACTGACAGCCAAGAAATGTTTTGTTGTGCTTAGAGAACCAACAATGTTATAATTCCCTAGAGAAGGAAAGCATATCAGCAGTAGGGGCATGCCCAATTATGTATGCCTATATATAACTTTAATGATTATGAATACAATTAAATGCATTTGGCCACATCTGTTTGTGTATATATGAATAGAGTGAGAGAGCAGACCCATAATTTTCTGTAGTCAATATCATTATTGTGGTTCTGGTTTAATGGTGATTTCCTGTTTGACCTTTTGAGACAGTAAGCATGAAAAATGGAGATAGAAACGAAACAGATTGGAAGCCAATGAGGGCAGAAGAGTTATTGGAAAATAAACTAGATTAACATGAACAGGGACAAAATACAAAGGATGTAAAATCTGCTACACATATGCTGATCATAAATTATAGATCATAAAACTCAAAAGCAGACTTGTTCAGCCTTACATGACACAATGTAAATAATTAAGAGTGCATTTTCCTCTCGTTTAAAATGGAAGAGCCCCTCTCTGATTATTTAGTCTGGTTTGCATTGGGTGACAGACTGTGTATTTTTTATGCATGCATGTAACATATGTGAGAAAATCCGTGCTGCATGATGCTTATTAGAGATGCCGAGTCAAATGACCTCCTTTACGTACTTCTTTGACTATGTTTATATTCGACATGGCTTCCAGATCTGGGATATTTAGTGTCAGAAGCAGCCTGTTTACTGGGTCTGTTCTTAAGTAGCTTTGTGCGTGTCCTTGCATGTTTGTGTGTGTGTGTGTGTCTGTGTCTGTGTTGTGGGTCATTGGTTTTAACCCGCTGGTGTGTAAACCTCCAGTTAGACTGTAATCATAGCTGACACACATGTGTACTAGCTTGTCTGTCCGTGTGAGTGTGTGTGCAATATTCCATCTCACCCGAGTTAACCTTTAGTTACTTTATACTGTGCATTCTTGCGTCTTTGGATTCTATTGTCTCTGGATGTTATTTTTGTGAGAATATTTTTTACCTGCAGCAGCAAAAAAAAAATTCTTCATTTTTACTGTTTTTAACCCAGAGATGGTCTCCTCCTACGCAACCCTACCCACGCTCTCAAACAGTCTGCTTTGATTGTCTAAATAAAATGAAATCATATCTTTATTGTGGGTATTCAAAGCAACAGATCATTGTCAGTAATGTTCTGAGGGCAGCTCAGAGAAAGAAAAATATCCCTCCGATGACTCTGCATGATGACCTCTGTTGGTTAAGGACATATAAAAGTCAATATTTGAGAGCCAGTTGTGATGACTAAATTCCTTCCTTTTCAGGGAAAGTCAAAATGCCCTAATGTGCGTATGATCATGGACAAAAGCACTGCATCCAACGCATTGCTGTGTTGTTTGAGAAAAGGCATGTTACTAAACCATAGGGATGTAATATTCAAATTATGGCCAATACTGACAAGCCACTAATTATTTTCATGTTATGGATGATATTTTAAATCTACACTGCTTCGTAAAAGGAAGGGAAAAGAAAACATTTTAATACAGTATGAATGATAAATATTCCTTTGGGGACCTTATATAGAAAAGTGAATACTGTTTGAATTTGGGAACATAACTTTTCATTAAAAAAGGAAGGACCCCTGCAATGCTGGTAAGATTTAGTGCTTTTAAAGTATTAAATCTTTGCCATAATTAATTAGCCTGACAAGCCAGACCCACATCAACACACCATTGGCAGGGCTCAAGCCGAGGGGCGGGATAAACTGTTGTCTTTCAATTTCCCTTTGCACGCAATAGGATAGCGCTACAACCAACCAGAACAACAAAGAAGGTGACGTAGTCAGAGCGAGAGTCCTTTTTTAAGAATGACTTCAGTGCCGTTCTTTGTTCTTTTCTCAAAGAAAAGCAGAACTCCAAGTCTTTCAGAGTCGCGGCCAAAGCCAATTCGAAAGACCGCTGTTCGCCAGCAGCAGCAGCCATCTTCTTTCTTTTCAAGTAGCAGGGAATTCACACGAAACCGTTGCAACTCTGCCGTCATTATGTTTAGCCCGCCCACCGACTCTATACACAATGTGATTGGACTGACTAGAGTTTGGTTTTTCAAGCTTGCAAGCCAACGGAGAGTTGCTAGACGACCCTGGCTGCAAATTACATTTGCTGCCGCTAGGGTGCGTCTAGATTTCTAGGCTAATAATTAATTGGTACCCCTTTAAATTGGTGCTAGTGATTTTAAATCTTAAAATTGGCAAAAACAATTTCAATATCCAATATTGGCAGAGACAGTAAATAAGAAAAGCAGATATCAGCTGATAAATATGATGTCTATATATTGATCATTCATATTAAACCAAGGTTTTTACTGATTTAAAAAAAATATATATATACAGTATTTGATCTTTAACTGTCTAATTATGTGATATAACACAGCATAGTATAGCACTACTTTCTGTTACTGTATCTGTTGATGTTTCAGTTGTATCATATGCATTCATGGAACCTGTTCATTCATCATTTGTTTTATTGTATTTATAGAAAACAGAATCACACTAATATAGAAAAGAGCATTTCAACCTCCTATTGTATAAAATGTATGAACAATTGAGTGAGGTGCTGCCTGCCTCTATATTCCTTGTGCATCAGGCATAGGAGACAGAATGCAGACAGCATGTGGCGTCTTCAGAGAGAAATGTATTGGTAACCAGACCCACAGACATCAATGTGTTTCTGGAACAAACCTAACCAGAACACTTCTATCACTTAGCATTAGCATTTAGTCTTAATAACAGTGATGTTTCCTGCTTGTTCTATAACTAATGTGTATGTGTAACCACCTCAAACAGTTGTCTTATTCATTATCTTAATATTATCATGATTAAAAAATAGATGTTTTTCTAGGTTTCACAAAAGGTAAGCATTGAGATTACGGCGACACGTTCATTAGCAGTGGCTTAGTTTTAGCTGACTGATCTGCATACTGTCGCTGTCAAGGATTAAATATCGTTGAATTTCCTGAGTGAGCGTTAACTGTTGGTACGTCCCCTGTTTTACCCTTGAAATCCTGTTGACATTGTGGTTCTCTCTTTCTCTCTCTCTCTCTCTCTCATTGTGTGTGTGTTTGCATGTCGGTGTAGATTTTCCCATGGGACGGAGCGGCGAAATTTCAGAGGTGTGGAAATGTTCAGAAAGAGACCTCCCCCAGGTAAACAATTAGCTACTGTCCCTAAACACACACACACACTTTTAAATTTAATTACCATTTTGTGCTCTGAATTTCAAATACACACATACTCAAGGGCTCTCAATCTTCAAATCAGCTCAGTCTTCACTCTTATGGCACTTTGTAACTATTTAATTCGGTGAATTGGTGACTAATTCGTATTAATTCATAACAACATCATTTGTATATTTTCGGACAATCTGCTTATGCCCCACTAATAGTTACGTGAGGAGCGGACCTTCATGCTTACTTTTTTTTCCTAAAACCGCATGCTTCTGTACAAATCATAAAAATTCATACAAAATCATAAAATAGTTATGTTTTCTCATAACAACAGGTTGCTCAGCGCGAGCAATGATGTTTATAATAGTTAGCCTCTTTAGTAAGGTATGAAATATGCTTTACACTCTTCAAAATAAAGGTTCTTTGTTAGCATTGATGGTTTAATGAAGAACCTTTAACATCACTGAAACCTTTTCATTGCACAAAATGTTCCTTATAGTGGAAAAAGCTTCTTTAGATTATTAAAATGTTCTTTACTGAACCTCATTGGTTTTTGTGGAAGCTCAAACATGCTGCGTAACACAAGAATGAACCTCAATGGTTCTTGCGGAAGCTCGAACGTGCTGCATAACACATGAGAATGAATCTCATTGGTTCTTGCTGAAGCTCAAACATGCTGCTTACCAGGGTTTGACATTAACTTTTTTGCTCACCAGCCACTGTTGCTAGTGGTTTCCCAAAGTTACTAGCCACTCAGCCACAGCACACACCAACTCTACATGAAATTTATAACATGACATGTCATCAAATAGGTCCATTTAGCTCTGATACAGTTGTGTGTAGCTCCAAGAGAAAACTGTTGGTTGTCTGAAAAATATAAGATTTTTTAGGTGTAAATATAATTTATTATATATAATATTTTTTCTCAAGCAATATTCTCATCAGTGTTCTATCAGCTATGACATTTTGTGTATAAGTCCATACAGCCTAGTGAAATAAATATCCATATTTTCATGTGATGTTATTTTATTAAATATCAAAAGTATAAAAATATCTTAAAGGTGTGCATCATACCTGACACCTAGATGAACACTTTACAGTTGGTTTTATGACTGTCATTCTCTTCAAATGCTATTGAAGTTAGAAACGTGTATAGCAATGTCGTATGTAACTTTAGACACGGTCCCTAAATTCGCGAATATCGAACATCCAACGTCAAGCCAACGTTATGCCAGTGAGAATGAACCTCATTGGTTCTTGCAGAAGCTCAAATGTGCTGCGTAACACAAGAATGAATCTCATTGGTTCTTACACGTCAAGTGAACATGCTTGAACTGATGTGTGAGTTGATCGATGTTTATATGTGAATAAAAGCCTAAATTAAAACTTTTTAAAGCATCAAAGTGTCAGTTGCATAGCTTTCTATGGAGAATACAGAAAGCTCTCAGATTTCATCAAATAGATCTTCATTTGTGTTCTGAAGATGAACTAAAGTCTTACGGATTTGGAATGACATGTGGGTAAGTAATTAATGAAAGAGTTAGTACGTTTAAGAGGCAATTTTAGATATAGCATGAACATTTGTATATTGTTGTTTTTTGTGTGTGAATGGTTAGCCATGGGTGTGATATTGTTCCAAAGTTTGGATCTTATTTTCACTGTGGTGCAGCACAACATCAAAAGTTAAAAACGTACACGTGAGTTGGTAGGGTTCCTTCCTTGGCACGAGACTCCCCCTCTCTCCACACACTCTGAGATACACAGGCATAGCACGTGCACAGACACCTGACTGGTCCAGATGTCTTCCGCAGTGCCACCCCTTCTTAACCCCTCTTTGCCTTGGTATGACACTGCCTATTTTTCAGGAGCCATTTTGGCTCTGAATCTTATTACTGTGTGGATATTCCATTGCGAGAGGAGCCAGTATGCTCGCTGGCTCATCGTGTCTTGCATCTTTCCCAGCGCTGCAGTGTAAGTTGCCCCGGCAACCTCATCAACGAGTTCCTATTGGCCACATCCTTGGCCAATAGAACGGCTTTCTGATTATGTCATATAAAAACAACGTCGTAGTTCTAGTGGCGCCGCTCAGTGTTTTGGTGAGAGGGAGAGTGTTAATATTATGTCGTCGTCTGCGTCAGCCCAGTCAGAAGTCGATGTTGTAGGTTTTTAGTTGTATATCAATTAATGTTTGCTTATTTAGGAGTTTAAAGCCATATTAATAGATTAGACTATAACATTTAAGTAAAAAAATATATATGTATATATAAATATATATATATATATATATATATATATATATATATATATATATATATATATATTATGCAAGCATATCTGAAACGCAGAAAGTTACTGCGTGTACAATAACAGTCGTATATTGTTTTGCGAAAGTGTAATCGATTCTGATTCACACCGAATGTTCGTCTCTGCGGCAAATCAAAAGGTAGAGGGAGCGAGCTGCAATTTACCGCCGCGTCTCTAATTTGATGTCTTCCACTCACCACTCGTCATTCGGCGCCGGTCTGCAGCTGCCGCGCGCACGTTTCTCCGTCGCTCAGCTGGTGTGAAGTCCTACTGCTGTGTGCGCAAAGCTATGTAAATGAAACAACGGTGGGACAACATGACTATCCCGAAAGACATCCCAGAGAAGTGGTTTCCAATCATTCTCCCTCTAAAAAGGAAGAAAGAGGGATTAACCAACACAACAAAAATAAGAAACGGAGCAGGTACATTTGCTTTGCGTTGTGATTTGTTTACCACAGATGATCTGAATTAAGTCTAGCTGGTGATTTTTTTTTATTATTATTCTAAAATATATGACATTCATAGTGGAATAGAGGTCATTTAAACTTTCAATCAATAATGTAAAATGTATTTTTATTCTTATTTTTTATCAGTTTCATCCTCCTTGAAATCTTCCCTGTCATGTAAATAAAAAGACTTTTACTCCCATAAGTTTGCTTAATCATTCATTCATTCATTGTTTCACCCTAATGATTGTCTCACAAAATCACACCATTATCCAGTAAACACTGTGTGCGTGTGGAAGTTTGTGTGCTTGTATGTCCCATGACCTTGTGATCATATCCATCCAGCTTTCCCCAGTCAACACTCACTAATCTCGCAGTCTATTTACTGCATCTCAATTCATTTTAGATGTGAAACAGTCTGTATAGTCAGGCTTTAGAAGGGCTTGTTATTGAGTTTTATTGAGATTATTATATAACCTAATTTCTACAGTGAAAGTTAATGTCTTAACTTGACTTAGAATCTTTCTCATCTGCATTTTTCCCATGCGTCATCAAAGCAGTTTATTTCACAGTATGTTAAATGAGTGTGTAAACTGCTTATCAACATGCGGTCTGGTTTTTATTTTTTGTGTTTGTCTAATTTAAATGAATTTATGTAATGAACACAGTCAGCAACATTGATTTGTTGTTGCAACAATCAAAGTATATTTTTCACTGAAGGTAGTAATTGTTAGAGATGTTTTGGTAAACTTTTGTTAGTGAAATTATGTAACTGGATGGTGAAATGTATTTTAGTTGTTGTGGTTGAGAGTTGAGCTGGACCTCTCAGATTCTGTGAAGCAGGCCACAACTGAACAAGCATTGGTGCTTGTTTGGGGATTTTAAGTTCTTGACTTGATGTGTCCTTTTTAAAGTCTGGGGGATTTCTATACCTATGTTTGTGGAGCCATTGCCATTTAGTATGTGGAGTCATTTGTGGCGCATTGTTTTTTTGTTGTTGTTTTTTTTTTTATCTGTACAAAAGGATGGAAATGATAGTGAGTTTTTTCATCTCTTTGTTTCTGGTTTATTTATGTCACACTTTTCTCATGACAAGATGTGTTATGATTTCTGTCACGTCATATCACCATATAGACTCTCATTATCAGTCGCTAGACAGATAGCTCCATTTGAAAATATACAAGGTATACAAGACCAGCAGTTTCATTTCAAATCAAGAAGAGGCCGACAAAATCACCTTTGCTGTCTTATTTGTACTTGTTGTCAATCAATGTTCAAATAATCCAAATGTGATTAGACATTGTGTTCCTTTTTCAGTTATTTAAAGGGGGGTAACACACACAGTTTCTGCCAGTCTCGTGTTAATCTTGAGTACCTATAGAGTAGTACTGCATCCTTCATATCTCCGAAGAGTCTTTAGTTTTATCATATTTATTTATAAAAGACAGATACGCTGTACCGATTCTTTCCGAAAATAGCGAACTCATGAAGGCGTGCAGTGGGCAGAGCTAAAGACTCACAAGCACACACACACCTTTGACGCGCACACACACACGCAATACATCATCGCATTATTCCTGGATAACTTTCGATTACGTTCGTTTTGTTTACTTTATATGCACTCACGTGCCGATTGCCAACAAAACACAGACATTTGATACAGTTTCACTCACTGTTTCAACTCATGACTGGGAACAAACAAACACACTTGCAGAATTCCGTTGCTGTTCCCGAAAAACAAACGCTGGGTTATTTGGGAAGCTGAACAAGGTTATCTTTCCCTCACAACAAGAAACACTTATTTAATGACATTGTTGATTTTGTGATCTAAATGACAGTGCTGCCGACGGCTCCCATAACCCGAATGAAGCTCGTTGATGGGCGCACGCCCATAGTGCCCATATAAGGAATTCCACCCATTTTGACATCATACATGGCCATACTCGAAAAAAACTTTCCGAAACTTGTTCGAATTCTGAATAAGTGTATTTGGAACAGAAATACTCTGTCATACGTCCAACTAATTTTTTAAAATGTTATCCATGTTTAGTGTGAGAATCCAACTCTTTAACAGTATAAAGTCAGAATGCATGAAATAGCATTAGACCCCCCTCTCTCTTAAAGGTGGGATAAGTGCTTTCTGGTAACCGATGTTGATATTTCAAATCAGCAAAACAAACACGCCCCTACCCCAAAAGGTTCTCGCCCCTATTTTGATAGCTCCGCACCACACATACGTACTCAATGCAGGCAACGACTATTGCAGAATCTGCTGTGCCAGCCGGCCGAGGCTATGATGTTATCAATAAGTGAAAGCAATGTGTCACTATGGTAATCCAGGTCGAATCTTCAATGAAAAAGTCATCCCTTACATCCCAAAAACACAAACACAGTTCTCATGAACAACTCGATAGCATGAGCACGACAGCCCAACTAACGAATATAATACAATTATGACAAGATTAGAGGGTTATATCGATCACTAAAAGATGAACCAAAGGAAACAAACATATATTAGGAGTTTATTATCTTACTTTTCGGATACACTGCGAGCTGACGCTTGAAACAGCGTCAGCTCAGCACATCCAACATTTATAGGATGTGGAAATGAATGGGTCTTTATCATCACTGAAGCGAACGATGATACAATTGCAAATGGACAAACAAAACCAATGTTACTCGCCTATCGAGAAGAAATAAAGCAACCTCTGCGTCCGATTGCAGGCCTTAGCGCTCCTTGAGTTCTCTCCAGCGCTGGAAAGCTGATACTTCTTGCCTGATCATAAGCCTTTTTTTGTTCCATAGACATTTTCCACATGTGTTTTTTACCTGCCATCGTTCTCTTTCTGTCGTCACTCGGCTAATGTCCGTCCTGTGTCATGTCTTTTGAATAATGACGTGCACTGAGCACTCTCTCTTCTCCTCATCATTAGTAGACACGCCCTTTACTGCTGATTGGCTACACGTTTGTTTTGGTACTCGGCCCGAGACACTTTTATAAAGCATTTTTGAAATAACACTTACCCCACCTTTAAAGGAACTAACCTTAAGTTGACCATTAAGGCCAAGAAATATCCAGTAGAGAAGCCAAAGCCGCATAAATAAAGGTCTTGTAGTGGACTTTTTCCACTTTGGGTAAGAATAGTTCCCTTTCAGTCGGTCACGTTCGACGTACGTCGGACGTCACCGACGAATTGGGATCACTTCTGGGAGCCCCTATCAACTTCGAGATATAGAGAACGGGCCAATGGCCATTGGCGTGCGAGATTTGCATCTCGCGCTCCGCCCCGCGCTGCGGGTATAAACAGGAGGCGAATGCAGCGCACTATTGTCATTCACTTCGGAGCCGAACACGGTGTTGATGAAGGAGACTGTTCCTGCTTCAGCAGAAAGAGAGAGAACGAGAGAAGATGCTTCTTTGAGTGCTGGGAGAGAAGGCACGATCAGCGGCGGCCGCGAGCTCACTGATACAGTGATAAACTGCTGTTTTTACAGCACTGTTGGTTTGGTGAGGGCGTTCCCAACGGTGAGTGCATACACAGGCTGCACTACTCTCCTGTGTTTTGCCGCGGTCGTTCCTGGGTGCTTCAGCACATTTAAAAGAGCTTTCTTCTAAAAGAGCAGCGCGGGTGTGACACTGCGTCTTTTTCAAGACGTCATTCCACCCGTGCGTTTCTGGATGCGGTTGTTTCCTGTCCTTTGACGGCCACGATCCCTCTCGCATAAGCATGTTGAGATTGCGTTCGTGGGTGATCCATGTTCTCTCAGGAGAATGGGATCACGTCGGCGCGTTGTTCGTCTCGCCTTCCTCGTGTGGGTTTGAGTGTTCAGCGCGCAGTGTGCCGTCTAGCTGCCGGCTGACAGCGCGGGTTGTCACGGCAACCCAGCGCGTCACTCGGCGCTTTAGATGCGCGGTCGAGACTTAACCTCAAACGGGGTTGAGTCCCTTCGCCTATTCCCCGATCTAGTTTCTTTTCTGGTGCACCAGAAAGGGGCTACTTCGGCTAATAAGCCTTGGTGACCTGAGGATTACAGTGGGGCTTCCCTGCCGAGTACATCTCCGTGGGCCCTCACTCCTCTATCGCATCGCAAGCATGCTGAGACTGTGTTCGTGGGTGGTTCATGTTCTCTCATGAGAGCATGACCACGTCGGCGCGTTGTTCGTCTTGCCTTCTTCATAGGGGCTTGAGTGTTCAGCGCGCCGTGTGCCGTCTCGACGGCCACGCTCACAGTCTTGCATGCCTGCTGGTAGCTTACAGGTGGGATTGCTGGTTCCAAAAATAAAAAATAAAGGGGACCTAGCGTTTCATCTGGGGCTCTAGCAGAGGACAGATGTCAATCGCTGCATCGGAGAGAGGGCTGTTATAAGCTGGAAATGAAGATGATGCTGAGTTTCCCACTATAATGGTGTGTGCTCATGCTGAATCAGATTCAGACTTGACAGCCATGCTTTCCTGGGTGGCTGAGGCGTAGTGCAACGCGTAAATCGCCTTGCCCGCCCCCTTGCCTTTTTCCCGGATGTGCATTGGAAAGCTTTGGCAGTGTGGAACTATTTGGTGCCAAAATATGGGGTGCCAATGGTGCCATAATCTGGATAAAGTTTTCCTCTCTCTCACTACCCTCATCGGTGAGGTGGCAGTGCCACTGGCAGGCCACCTCCGCCCTGCGCTCTTAGTGCACGAGGGTAGTTCTGAGCTGAGGTTGAGCTGCGCACAGTGACTGATTTACATTTAAAGTCACAGCGCTGGCCCTTGGCCAGACGATGTCCACCCTGGTCCAGAAACACCCTTGGGCTACCTTGCAGGGGTGTGAGACGTCGCCAGAGTACGCTCTCTCGATGCTCACATCTCACAAGGTGACCCTTTTCGGCGACACTGTCGGTGACTGTGCAGCAGTCCTCCACAGTGCAAAGCAGATGGAACCCCTCAGTCTGCTCGCCATGGGCATCCCACGATGCCACCCGTCTTGGCTGCCAGTCAGCTGAGACGGGTGACCTGGACTTGGTTGAAGCTGCTCTTCCCCGGAGGAGGGCCGGGTGGAGAATCATTGCTAAATTTTGTTCCGCCACCGGTGTTACAGCCAGTGGTACCCAAATTCTTAAGAGCAGTTCCAATACCTCTGGGTCTCGGGAGTTCAGGAATGGCAGCGTGTGACGCTATGAAGCCGCGCCGCTCTCATTCCCCTCCCCACAAGAGGGCGAGAATGGCAGTGTGTGACGCCGGGGAGCCTCGCCACTCTCATTCCCCTCTTCTCAGCGGTGTGAGGACGGCAGTGCGCGACGCTATGCCTCGCCACTCTTGTTCCCCGCTGAGGAAGGAGGTGAGGTAGGCAGTGTGTGACGCCACAAAGCCTTGCCACTCTCTGCCCCTCCTTCAGTCGCCAGCGGACCGCAGCGTATGGCTTGAGAACGCTACCATGCCTTCTCTCATACCCTCCGTCCAACCGTGGGGGCAGGTAGGTGCTGCGTGCGCACTCAGACCCCACTTCAGGACGCTGTGCCTCTTGGGTCCGGGTCCCTGCCCTCCACTTCGCTGCCCTACTGCGGGTACGTCTGTGGGGCGGGTGTGTTCATGGTACGGTTTCCGAAAGCCTAGCTAGCACTTCCGGGACGGTCCCGCTGACTCACCTGCACCACCAGGCTCGGCTATGCAATTCAGTTCGCACGGCATCCTCCCAAGTTCTGGGCATCCACTTCACTGTTGTGTGGAGCTGCGACGCCTATCTTGTGGAAAGAGATCGAAGTCCTACTGGCGAAGGACGCGATTGGAGCCGGTCCCTCCAGCCGACATGAAGTTGGGGTTCTATAACTCCTACTTCATTGTGCCCAAGAAAAGCAGTGGGTTATGACCAATCTTGGACCTGTGAGTCCTGAACCGGGCCCTTCACAAACCGCCCGTTCAGATGTTGACGCAGAAGTGCACTTTCGAGTACATCCGTCCCCAAGATTGGTTTGCAGCGATCGACCTGAAGGTCGTTCCCTTCAGGACTGTCCCTGTTGTGTGAATACAGAGACACGGTGATCAGTCACCTCAGCCTGTTGGGACTTCGGGTCAACTGGGGAAAGAGCAAACTCTGCCCCGTGCAGAGGATCTCTTTTCTCGGTATGGAGCTGGACTTGGTCAATCTGACAGCGCGTCTCACAGAGGAGCGTGTCCAGTCGGTGTTGAACTGCTTGAATTCGTTCAAATGCAGGACAGCGGTACCACTGAAACATTTTCAGAGGCTCCTGGGGCATATGGCATCCGCAGCCGCTGTAACGCCGCTCGGATTGCTTCATATGAGACCGCTTCAACGCTGGCTACACGACCGAGTCCTGAGATGGGCGTGGCACAGCGGATCCCTCCGTGTCCCCGTGACTCCGAGGTGCCGCCAAACCTTCAGCCTGTGGTCGGACCCTTCGTTTCTACGGGCAGGAGTTTCCCTAGAACAAGTGTCCAGGCATGTTGTTGTCTCCACGGATGCCTCATCCACCGGCTGGGGTGCCACGTACAACGGGCTTGCAGTTTCGGGTCTGTGGACGGGGCCTCAACTGCAATGGCATATCAATTGCCTCGAGTTGTTAGCAGTTCGTCTTGCGCTGGGCCGCTTCAAAACGCCGCTACTAGGCAAGCACGTTCTGGTCCGTACGGACAACACTGCGGCCGTTGTGTACACAAACAGGGTGGTCTACGCTCCCGTCGCATGTCTCAACTCGCCCGCCATCTCCTCCTATGGAGTCAGAAGCATCTGAGGTCGCTTCGTGCCATTCACATTCCGGGCCTGCTCAATCGTGCGGCCGACGAGCTCTAACGACAGCCAGTGCTCCCCGGAGAGTGGAGACTCCATCCCCAGGTGGCCCAGCTGATCTGGAGTCGCTTCGGGACTGCACAGGTAGACCTGTTTGCCGCCCCGGACACGACCCACTGCCAGTTGTTTTATTCCCTGACCGAGGGGACCCTCGGCTCGGATGCGCTGGCACACAGCTGGCCCCGGGGCCTACGCAAGTATACGTTTCCCCCAGTGAGCCTTCTTGCACAGACTCTGTGCAAGGTCAGGGAGGACGAGGAACAAGTCCTGTTGGTTGCTCTGTATTGGCCCAACTGGACTTGGTTCTCGCGACAGCACCTCCCTGGCCCATTCCTCTGAGGAAGGACCTCCTGACTCAGAGACGGGGCACCCTATGGCACCCGCGTCCGGTGTCTGGTCCCTGGACGGGACGCGGAGGTTCTAGGTGGCCTACCACAGGCTGTGGTAGACACCATCACTTCCGCTAGAGCTCCCTCTACGAGGCGCCTCTATGCGTTGAAGTGGAACCTGTTCGTCGACTGGTGTTCTTCTCGCTGAGAAGACCCCCGGAGATGTTCGGTCAGTTCTGTGCTTTCCTTCCTACAGGACGGGTTGAAGCGAAGGCTGTCTCCCTCCACCCTCAAAGTCTATGTTGCCGCTATCGCCGCTAATCATGACATGGTAGGTGGTAAGTCTCTAGGGAAGCACGATCTGATCGTCAGGTTCCTGAGGGGGGCGAGGAGACTAAAACCGCCTCGCTCTCCCTCTATACCCTCTTGGGACTTAACTCTGGTGCTAACCGCACTGCAGAGGGCGCCCTTTGAGCCTTTGCAGTCAGTTGAGTTAAAAATCCTACTGAAGACAGTACTCCTGACTGCATTGGCCTCTATCAAGAGGGTAGTGGACCTGCAGGCATTTTCGGTCGACGAATCGTGCCTGGAATTCGGGCCCGGTAACTCTCATGTAATCCTGAGACCCCGGCCCGGATATATGCCCAAGGTTCCCACCACTCCCTTCCGGGACCAGGTGGTGAGCCTGCAAGCGCTGCCTTCGGAGGAGGCAGACCCAGCCCTAGCTTTTCTCTGTCTAGTCCACGCTCTGCGGACTTACGTGGACAGAACGCAAAGCTTCAGGACCTCAGAACAGCTCTTCGTCTGTTATGGAGGCCAGCAGAAGGGAAAGGCTGTCTCCAAGCAGAGGATGGCCCACTGGATAGTGGATGCCATCGTCTTGGCGTACCAAACCCAAGACGTGCCCTGCCCGCTCGGGTTAAGAGCCCACTCCACTAGGGGTGTAGCTTCTTCCTGGGCGTTGGCTCGTGGCGCCTCGCTGACAGATATTGTAGAGCTGCGGGCTGGGCGACACCTAACACGTTCGCTAGATTTTATAGCCTCCGTGTAGAGCCGGTATCTTCCTGTGTGCTCGCTTAGTAACACCGAAGTGCCCGTTCTAAGTGTCGGCTTGCTGCGCCACTCCCTTCCCTTTTGGAACGGATATGTGCGCTTATATGCTCCAGTCGAGTTCCCCAGAACGGCGAACCCTGTTGAGTCCTCCGCAACCCGCGGCAGTCGGATGTGGCGGAGCGTCCGACGCCAGGTCTAACACTTGTATGCATTGGTGGAACTTGTGTTAGGCTGGGTTCCATATGTCGTGACCCCCACGGCGGTCCCATATGTGTATTCTTCCACGGTACGGCTCCCTACGGCGAGCCCGTGTCTTTCCCTCGGCAGAGCTCTCTGCCGTCTCAGTTAGGTGTTGTTCCCCCGCCTGTTTGGCCGGGGCCACCCCTGAGACTTCCGTATGTTGCACTGCCCACGGCCAGTCCATACGTGTATTTTCCACATGGTAACTCCCTTCGGGCATGATGTGGCTTCCGCAGCGTCCCTCTGCGCACGCTTTCCCAGCGTTATATAATAGTCTGCTGAAGTGGGTCTTGCGGAACAGCAGTGTGACTTCCCTGCGTGAATTCCCCGCCCGGAACAGACGGGGTCTGAGGGGCTCTCGCTGGGCGCTGGAAGTGGTAGTAACTGTGGCGTTTTCCAAAGGGATCCCAATTCGTCGGTGACGTCCGACGTACGTCGAACGTGACCGACTGAAAGGGAACGTCTCGGTTACGTATGGTAACCCTCGTTCCCTGAAGGAGGGAACGGAGACGTACGTCGCCACAGTTGCTGTACCATCACTGCATGGCCGAGTCACTAGTTCGGCTCCTCAGTGAAAAACAATAGTGCGCTGCATTCGCCTCCTGTTTATACCCGCAGCGCGGGGCGGAGCGCGAGATGCAAATCTCGCACGCCAATGGCCATTGGCCCGTTCTCTATATCTCGAAGTTGATAGGGGCTCCCAGAAGTGATCCCAATTCGTCGGTGACGTCCGACGTACGTCTCCGTTCCCTCCTTCAGGGAACGAGGGTTACCATACGTAACCGAGACGTTAGTGTCTTAGTAATTACAGTAACCCTGTTCCTGGCCTTTTCAGTGGTTGATTTCTTAAATGAATGTCTCCCAGCAGTCTATTCTGACACAGCAGTGATCATCTCCTGCATGACTATCATATCTCTGTAGTGCATTTAACATTGCCATGATCATCATTACTTCCCATTAGAGGTAGAATTTAAAGGTTTAAGGGAGATAACTGTATTTTTGTCATCTCTGTAGATAATTTATGCCATCAAAATGGATGTAGCTGTATTTTATATTGCAGTGTTTGGTATAAGTGACCTCTGAATGTATTGCATATTTATTATAGCGAGAAATATTCTGGAGAATAAAAGGCTTAAAGGGAATTCACAACTAGCAAGATTGGCTTTTAATAAAACTTGGCTGCCTATGCTTTAGAAATGTGGAAAATTGACTAGAGAAAGCAGAGAATCATGGCATTCTCTGTTGATCTGACAAAAATGCGGAATTTCTTACAAAAGCCCTGGAAGTGTGGAAAGTCTGCAGTTTTCATCGTCTAGCAGACTTTCACTGACAAATAAACGGGGATATCTGGGTGCAGGAAACATGGCGAAAGAGTATATTGTTCATTTACATATGCTACCGAACATAAACAAACATCCTTAAAATTATATTTCTTTTGCAGTAAAATACTTTCAGTCAGCTAGACATACTTGCACACAGTACACACTTTAATTCACACTTTTATGATATACTGAAAATTCAGTTTATTGATGCCTTATTTATTTGTATATTTTGACTATACATTCTGTGTTTTCTCCAGAGTGTTTGAGTACAAACTTCTCTGGTTTGTTATAAGTGCAGTTGTCCAAGGTCTTAATATTTTTTTTTACACATGCACACATCTAAAATAGCCTTCAAGGAACATGTTTTTGCCTATTTTTGCCATACTGAATGCATTTATCTGGAGTGAAATGTTCTAAGTTGCAGTCAGTGGGTGTTAAGCCTGTCCTTATGTGAACCCCTGTAATTCCTTTACACTGAGAGAGTTTGCTAACATACTCATAGACTGTCATATTGGTGGTTTGGATGGATGGATTTGGTCAGTGCAGCTAAGGTAAGACAGAATAGTCTAGATTGGCGCAAGATGGAGGGTGTTTTTCGGTATGGATAGATGAGTCAGCCAGCTGGGCATATGAAGGCACATGGCAAAGAAGGAGTGGGGAAATGGGAGCAAACTGAGAGGGCAAAGCAAGCAAATGATGCACAGAGACTGAGATGAAGTGAAGGTTCATGTGAAAGTCATGTGCATATTTTGTCTGATGAACAAATGCCTCATGATGGCTTAGCATATGTTTTTGGCATTAGTGTGCATCATAGTGTGCAACTTTCCTTCACCATACAGGACCTTCTGCTTTAAGGAAGATGTTTAGAAGTAAATAAAGAGTATACAAACAACCCTTTAGGCAAAATGCAACCATTTACATGAATGCATTAGTGAGTATTTTGCCTCTGTTAAGGATGGAGTCATGTATTTGGCTCGTTCCTCTGCTGTGTGTGCAAAAAGGTTGGAGTACAGTAGCAATTAGCTCACCCACTATGAGGCTAATTTGAGCCTGTGGCTTGTCTCTTTTAGACGTTAAATAAGACAAATGCTTTGAAATAGTGAAGACAACAGGCACTTCAATTGTGCTTTAGTGCTACTTTAGCACATTGATTAAATGAGTGCTGTTTTTGAGACCTGACTGAAAGATTCCCTTTGATTGGAAGGAATTGATTGTGTTCTTTTATATTACCAGGCATGGCGTAATAACTTCTGAAAATTCAGCTTTGCTATCATAGGAATAAATTACATTTTTTATATATATATATATATATATATATATATATATATATATATATATATATATATATATATATATATATATTCAAATAGAAAACAATTGTAATAATTTACATTTACTTTGCTTTTAATTTGTAATAATATTTCACAATATTACTGTTTTACTGCATTTTCCATCAAATAAATGCAGCCTTGGTGAGTAAAAAAGAAAATTAAGACATTTTAAAAAATATTATTATTCCAAACTTTTGACTGGTAGTGTGAGTGTGTATGCAGTGAAGCAGTTTTGTAAAAATAAACGATTCTGCTAAAATAATACTGGTAAAAATGAGCATCTTGTCAATCACAGTGTCAATGAAGCTTTCCATGACTTTCAGAATAGTCCATCTATGCACGACTAGCTTACACGAGACACATGTACTGCAACATTGCACATCCATAACTTGCTGGTCTGTTTGAATTTGCACAGATTTGTGAGCTAGCAAAACGGATGTCCTTGGCAGTTGTGCTGAATCACAGCAATAACTGCTCCTTCTCTGTTAACGACTGTTTTTTGAGAAACATCACACAAGCAGTGTTTCACTGCGTCTTTTGCTTGTCCTTGGCTGTATTAGTAAGGGCGCTGTGTTAAAAGTGCTTAATGGCCCAGTTTGCTGAGGTGCTGTCCGGATGGAACCAGACCCTCCGACTGCCAGAGCCATTATGTCATCGGCAGCCAATGGGCAATGCACTCTCAGACTCTGGCAACAGCAGTGTGGTTTTCCATTAGGACTGATAACAGAGAGGCAGAGAGTACAACAGATAGCCACGAGCAAGGGAAAAGAAAGATGTGACCTTGAGGAAGAGGGTAGAAAGCGAAAGGATAGGGGATGAGTACAGAATGAGGGAGTGATGGGAAAGGAAGGAGATAGTGTACAGACAGTTGAGAGGAAAGATACAGATTTTTTTTATTTTTTAAAGGCAGGATGTAGTGAATTGAATGAATGCTAAGTCACCCTTCAAAGTTAATAATGTTTGTATATGATATTGCCATAGCTCACAATGAGGGACATCAAAATGCTATACATTTTTAGAAAAATTATCATGAAATGCCATTTTATATTATTATTTGTTGGAGTATACAGCTTGTGTCGTGGTGAGACCTGAGTCAGTGACAACCAAGAGAGTTTACTGACTAATACTAACTCAATACAGCATTGAGTATAAGGGCTAAACCTCCAACTCATAACATATGGAAAACAACATGTTCACAAGCAACAGATCAAACTTACGAATGCTGAGAATAAATGCGTTAAGGCCCGTTCACATCAAGAATGTTAAGTGTAAAGATACGTGTAACAATAACTATATTAGTATCCACACCAATAATAACGCATGATAACGCTGTTTATTATATGTATGCAGCACTGCAGTTATGTTGTCTGCTGCTTTAAATGCTCGAGCTCTATAAAGCAGGATGGATTCTTATTGGCTTCCAATGCCAAATCATTCTGAAAGTGATTCAACAATATGTTCCTCTGAGTCTTTATGGTTATAGTTGTGTTGTGGACTTCCCTATTCTAGGGAGGTGTACGAGTAGCCTACTCGACTACTCGGGCGTTATAGTGACGATCGATCATGAAAACGATAATCGTTACATGACATTTTCTGATTATTTTATATTATTTTATAGTCAGTGTTACCGGTGTTCACCATGGCACCACCCCCACCGTTATAGTAATAAAATCATTTAGTTCAGTTAGAGAACAGACACTACAATTAAAAACTGAACGTGTCTGCTCAATACAGTGTGAGCCGAACGAGAGTCGCAGCACAAACGCAGCAGGAGTCAGATTTCATTCATCATAAGAGCGAAGAGCTGACAGACAAGATGATCGCAATGGTTTCAAAGCGAAATGTAAAAGCGCCTATTTAAGTGAGTTTGTCAATATTAAGAATAATAGGCTAATGAACCCACAATTCAAGCAAACCGCCCCCGAATTGGCGCTAAACCGAAAGTAAAATGAGCACGGCCGCACAGGCATTCATTCACGACTACACTGTCATTCATTCATGGCCGCACTGTTATTCACGGTGCGTGCCCAGTCTGGCGCGTTTTCAGTTCATGCCTATGAAAGCTTAACTTTCATAGGAATTCATTAAAAACACTCGCTTTGCTCTGCACCGCTCCGTTATGAATGCCTGAGCGGCCATGCGCATTTTCCTTTCGGTTTAAAATTAGCGGTTTTATCTGTGTTGTCACACGCCGATTAACCAGTGGGAATATTTACTGTCACATCCCTAATTTGGATATATTCGCATACATCACAGGCTTCCATCTCCTCCAAATTACAGTAGTTATGGCGTGAATGCAGCATAAGCTCGTTGTTTTGGTTCAGGAGGAACTGCCAAAAGGTGGCTGCTGTTTCGGTTGGTGCACGGTGACCGATGTCTACATTGCATGAAATGTGCAGATGAAGTTTGATGTCTGCGTGAGCGCAGAATTATGAAAATACGTATATTGACAGGCAGGTAGGACATCGTACCATTCAGACTGAATGCAATGATTTTTATGATGTTTTATAACAAAGTTCTGGAGGAACACATTCAAATTGCCTATGCAATCAGTACAAGAGTAGGTATATATATATATATATATATATATATATATACACACAAAGCTGACTCGCCTATGTTCCTTGACAGTTTTCTGCATCCCTCCACCACCCCGTCTCCTCACACTAACCTGGTGTCCGCCATGATGGACACGTCCCGCCAGCTCATTTTTAGGCGTTTTTAGGTCAGTAGGCTATTCAAATGCTGACAAAATTTGACAAAAATGCCCATCCCCAATTAGAACGATTATTAAAACTCTATGGTTATGGTTACACTATGGTTAAAGCTATCATTATAGTTATCATCCTTGTGTGAATGGGCCTTTAGCACATGGTGCATTATTGACCTTCATGACCATAGGAATGGTATTTAAGAACTTAACTTAGATAGTTCACCCAAAAATGAAATTTGATAATTTACTCAACATCATGTCATGGGGTCCAAGCAACATCAGAACCTTTTGACTTGTATTGTATGAATAATACAATAAAAATAATACAAACAAACAAAACAAAATGTCTTCTTTTGTGCTCCACAGAACAATGAAAGTCATACAGAGTATACAGCATGAGTAAATGATGACAGAATTTTCGATCTCGGTTAGTTCACCCAAAAATGTCTCCAGTGGTTTAACCTCAATTTTATAATGCGTCGCGATTGCTTTGTTTGTGCAAAAAAAAAGAAGTAATTTACCACTTTATTTCCAAAATAATCTCCGTGTCATGCTACAACATCTTCTCTCGCTTCAACACAGAATATAGGTGCAGTGGTGCTCTCGTGAAACCGCGTTGGAGATTAATATTTTGTTAATAAAGTGTTATATTATGTATTTTTTTGTGCAAACAAAGCATTCACATCGCTTCATAGAATTGAGGTTAAACCACTGGAGTCAAATGGATTACTGTGTCTTTACTATCTGTCGGAATTTATGGATTGTGATATTGACCTTTATGTTTGCCATGTAAATAGCCTCGATGCTAACATGCTGTTAAAAATTTAATAAACAAACAAACTTCCTGTCTGGGGCTTGAAAGAAGTAGTTGTGTAGGCTGTCAATGGAGGGACATAAAGCTCTCAGATTTTCAGAAGGGATTGATTGTGTTCTTTTATATTACCAGGCATGGAGTAATAACTGCTGAAAATTCAGCTTTGCTATCATAGGAATAAATTACATTTTTATATATATATATATATATATATATATATATATATATATATATATATATATATATATATTCAAATAGAAAACAATTGTAATAATTTACAATTACTTTGCTTTTAATTTGTAATAATATTTCACAATTTATGGATTGTGATATTGACCTTTATGTTTGCCATGTAAATAGCCTCGATGCTAACATGGCATTAAAAATTTCATAAACAAACAAACTACCTGTCTGGGGCTTCAAAGAAGTAGTTGTGTAGGCTGTCAATGGAGGGACATAAAGCTCTCAGATTTTCTTAAAAAAGATCTTAATTTGTGTTCTGAAGATGAACCAAAGTCTTATGGGTTTGGAATGACATGCAAGGTGAATAATTAATGACAGAATTTTTATTTGTGGGTGAACTAACCCTTTAAGGGTACATATTAGTACCCTGACATATTTAGCTTCAAGATATAGGTACATATTGACTTCAAAGGGGTACTTTTAAGGGTACTGTTCCCGTGACAAGCTAAATGTACAGCTTTTGCTGACGGTGTAGAGATTTTTTTTTTTTTTTGTGGCAGCATAAGGTTGTTTTAATGTGTGTGTGCATATTGCTATGTGGGCAGTGCATATAAATCGGCCAGAGCTGTTTTAACACAGGAAACCACAGACATTGAGAGTCTTGGTGACTGAGCAGAGGACCAGAGCAGGTGTGAGGGGCTCAGTTCAGGAGGAAACAAGCGACAGACTGGCTATATCTGTTTGCATGCATGGGTTTATGGGTTTGACCTTTTGATGCAAACATACAGTAAATGATGCAGATGCAACTCTCGGCCATTCAGCAGACCTCTTTTTCTCGCTATCAAGCAGGGAGTAAATGAGGTCAGTCTTCCCCCCCCCCCCCCCTTTTTTTCAAAGAAGATTCTCATCTGTATTACAGCAGCACAAGGTGAAATCAGACCAACCAACTGCTTCAGTGTGTCTTTATCTGCAAGATACTTGCAAACTATCACAGTTAAAGGTTTTGTTGAGGGTGAAGAAGAGATGCGAGATAAGAGTGAGTTTTGATGTCTTTTGTCTTGAGATGAGAGGTTTGATGGAGCTGTTTTGCTCAACACTTCCTTGGTCTATCAGCTCTAGCCAGCAAAAACTAGACCGTTTGGAAATTCATGATGGTCTATGATCTTTTTTAGCACACTAGAGCAAAATAATGTGTCACCCATGGATAATAGGATGTGATGACACAAACACACATTCTCTCTCTCACGTACAGACAGTCTGTCACATGGAGTGGCCATTACCTAGTACAAAAAAACTGTGCAGCTGTTATCCGATGCATAGTGAAGTGAATACGACAAAGACATTTTCTACAGTTTCTGTCAAAATAGGAGAGAACCAAAAGAAAAAGCTTTTCTCAGAAACAACCTGGTATGATTGTTTACTACACACTACTGTGTTTTTGTATTGTATATGTTAATCTGGCTGGAAACAGGTGTTGAAAGCTTTATGTGAGCTTCTGAAACTGTGAGTCTTGCTTTCAACAGAAGTGAAAACAGCAGGTTTATGACTATATGCTAACCGCAGTCTATTCTGTCACAGTTAGTCCCGTTTTCAGCCTCATCATGCAGAAATTAATCTGTCACACTACAATTAGCCATTGGTTCATTCTTCTTGTTGTTTTGCGCTTGACTTAGCAACCATAGCTCAATCTCACTTGATGAAAATTGGTGTTTAGCATTGACACGACTCTCTGACCGTATAGCTTGTCTCATGAGGAACTGAAAGTTACTGTATGCCACTGTCACTCAATGATGTCTTTGAGTGTGTGACTTTTACGGCTGTGACAGTGACCAGTGAGCTTCTTTTCACACTGAAGAACTGACTTTTTCCTCAGAAAACATAAAGTGCATTTTGCATGTGTTGATTGTTGTCCTTGGAACAAACAATATCCCTTTTTTTATATTCTTTTTAAGCATTTCAGAAGATTCAAATGAGGGACATTAGCAAAAATTTGTTTCGACCCTGCTAACAAATGTATATTATAGGAACATTTTCCAAACATTCTATTTTGGTTGTGGGAACAGTGATTTAAAATGTTGTAAAAACATCAAGGGTAGAGTGGGGGAAAACGCCCCCCTTAAGGACTGTGTAACTTTTTCTGTGAAACAAAAGTTAAATGTGTCTAGAATAGTTATCCTAGTTTTAAGTGACAATGAAATAAATTATAAACCAAGTATGAAAAATGTCCAGAGTTTTCATGTTATTAGATTTTTAACAACACCCGTTTTACCCTAGCCTGGTTCTACCAGACTCTCGTACATTTAATTTGTACAGAGAGTCTGGCCACTCTCCATTGACAAGCGTTAACTTCCTTGAAGGCTGGTACTCTGTTGAAGTTTAAAACTATTGGATCTGCCCAGAGCCACTCTGGATCTGCCATAACCAATCGCTAACATTTGTTCGTGACGTATGT
Organism: Rhinogobio ventralis; assembly: GCA_039654625.1. Taxonomy (NCBI): domain Eukaryota; kingdom Metazoa; phylum Chordata; class Actinopteri; order Cypriniformes; family Gobionidae; genus Rhinogobio; species Rhinogobio ventralis. The sequence continues at coordinate 21,573,347 of CM077201.1, forward strand.
CATCTCAAACTAGCACATGACATCAACGTCATCGTTCTCAGCCACTCCCTCTGTTTCGCTGATTGGACCGGTTAAAAATTGACTGGAGAAAACCAGAGAATATACCGCAAACCCAGACGGAGTACTGAAGGAAAATGAAAATTGAGTGGAAGTACATAGGAGGTGAAATGCCCCCACTCTGACAAAGCAATTTGCTTTATACGTTTACAGCAAAATCAGAGTACAAGCATGTTTTAGCTTAAAATTAAAAAGACACGCCAAAGTAACAGATAAATATGAAAATATGAATTAACCATTTTGAAAATTATCCTTTTTGAAAAATATTTTTAGCTGATGCTAATGTTAGGTAATTTTTAAATATAAAGTTGAAATATTTTTTTGTTCACCTAGTTAGATTACATTTGATGGAAAAACAACAATGTTCAGAACATGGTAACTACAGTAATTATGATAGTGGGAAGGGATGCTCCCTGGGGGCGTTTTACCCCATGGGGGCGTTTTCCCCCACTCTACCAAATATGTCACGTGTAGGTTCAGATGACGATGAGAAGGATGAAAAAGGTTCCAAAACTAAGTATTTATTTACAAAACAAACTCAAATAATCCAATATGACATGCCAGTAGCGAAGACACAAAGAATACCAGACACTGAAGTGAGCACAAAGAGGAACTTAAATACACAGTGATGATGAGACAATGACAAACAGCTGTGATGATTGAGTCTTCATGACAACAGATTAATGGTGGGAAACTAGAACAAAGGAAACATGTGACACAGGTGAATGACCAATGCAAACTAAAAGTCCATGAAAACTAAACTCAACATACAGATAGTGACAGAATATGTCCAGTTTCCTTAATGATAGTGGAACATTATTTTAAGGTTAGCATAATGTTCCTTCAACATTCTTTTAATGTATTTTTATCAACAATCTAGGAGTGTTGATTTGTAACATTGCACGAAAGTAAATATGACCAGTTTCCTTAATGTTCATATAATGTTATAAAAGCTTAGTATGAGGTTCCTGAAATGTTCTTTAAACAAATTTTTTTTTTTTTTTACAATTCAACATTCTAGGTACATTGATTTGTAATATGTGCAAACCAGTACGTGGAACGGCAACTTAAAGCAAATCGCTTTGTTAAAACTGAGCAAATATGTCAAGACATTATTAAATGGAAAAAGATTGAGGACACTTCTATAATGTTCACTTTAAATTGATCTTTCATCAGCCTTTTTTACGTCTCATGTTTTGTTTTCTTCACAGAGGAGGAAAGGAGAGTCCGAGCCAATGATAGAGAGTACAATGAGAAGTTCCAGTATGCTGTAAGTCACACATTCAACCTGTACAGCTTAAATATAACTTAGTTGTACCTTTATCTTCTGCCTATCCCACCACCTTCATCTCTTTCCCTGTCCGCAGAACAACTGCATCATGACCTCAAAGTACAACATCATCACCTTCCTACCAGTCAATCTGTTTGAGCAGTTCCAGGAAGTTGCTAATACTTACTTCCTGTTTCTTCTCATACTGCAGGTATATGCTCCAAGTAAATGTTTAATATGATTGCTGATTATGTGCAGATAAATCAGTGAGGTCATTTTCAAAGGTCTATTCATGGCTGTGACCATGACAATATATTCCTCTAGACCTAAAGGCTGCAGTTAGCGGCACATGGACACCCATTAACACTCATGTTCTCACTAATCACTATTGATAGATGGTGCATTACTAAGTGTGTTAAAAATGCATAAAAATATTTGTTTATGTTTTTGTCTCAGTTGATTCCCCAGATTTCCTCATTGTCTTGGTTCACCACCATTGTGCCTTTAGTGCTGGTGCTGAGCATCACTGCAGTCAAAGATGCCACCGATGACTATGTGAGTCTCACACGCATACTGTAACTTACTGTAACTGCCAAACTCCCCTCCACAAATATTGTAACACTCATAACATCACCTTAAACACCACAACTACCACACGAAAAAACAGTCAGACACACATTTCACACACATCTCTGTTTCTCTCACAGTTTCGTCACAAGAGTGACAAACAGGTGAATAACCGTCAGTCTCAGGTCCTCATCGGTGGCATGTGAGTCTTATATTAATATACACACTTCCTTTTACATTGTGTTTACAAGAAAATCTACTAAGAAAATATAAGTGTGTCTGAGCTGTTTCACACATGGTAGTGAATGTTCACAACATAAAAAAGTTTGTATTTTATATTGTAATTTTTAAATGAATGTATATACACCAATCAGGCATAACATTATGACCTAAAATTGTGTCAGTCCCCCTTTTGCTGCCCCCTGAAGGTGTGCTGTGGTATCTGGCACCAAGATGTTAGCAGCAGATCCTTTAAGTCCTGTAAGTTGCAAGGTGGGGCCTCCATGGATCAGACTTGTTTGTTCAACATATCCCACAGATGCTCGATTGGATTGAGATCTGGGGAATTTGGAGGCCAAGTCAACACCTCAAACTCGTTGTTGTGCTCCTCAAACCATTCCTGAACCATTTTTGCTTTGTGGCAGCGCATTATCCTGCTGAAAGACACCACAGCCACCAGGGAATAATATTTCCATGAAAGGGTCGACATGGTCTGAAACAAAGCTTAGGTATGTGGTATGTCAATGTAACATCCACATGGATGGCAGGACCCAAGGTTTCCCAGCAGAACATTGCCCAAAGCATCACTGCCTCCGCCGGCTTGCCGCCTTCCCATAGTGCATCCTGGTGCCTTGTGTTCCCCAGGTAAGTGACCACACGGACCCGGCCACCCGTGATGTAAAAGAAAATGTGAATCATTAGACCAGGCCACCTTCTTCCATTGCTCTGTGGTCCAGTTCTTATGCTCACGTGCCCACTGTTGGCACTTTCAGCGGTGGACAAGGGTCAGTATGGGCACCCTGACTGGTCTGCGGCTATGCAGCCCCATACGCAACAAACTGCAATGCACTGTGTATTCTGACACCTTTCTATCAGAACCAGCATTAACTTCTTGAGCAATTTGAGCCACAGTAGCTCGTCTGTTTGATTGGACCACACAGGCCAGCCTTCGATCCACACATGCATCAATGAGCCTTGGCCACCCATGACCCTGTTGCCGTTCAACAATGTTCCTTCCTTGGACCACTTTTGATAGATACTGACCACTGCAGACCGGGAACACCCCACAAGAGCTGCAGTTTGGAAGATGCTCTGACCCAGTCATCTAGCACAATTGGGCCCTTGTCAAACTCGCTCAAATCCTTACTCTTGCCCATTTTGCCTGCTTCTAACAAAATATTAACTTGCTGCCTAATATACCCCACCCACTTACAGGTGCCGTGATGAAGAGATAATCAATGTTATTCACTTCACCTGTCAGTGGTCATAATGTTATGCCTGATTGGTGTGTGTGTATATATAAAAATGATGTTATAATAACATTACCACAATTATATAGCATTTTTCCAACAATCACAAAGTACTTTTTTCACTTTCTCAGTCTTCAGAAGGAGAAATGGTTGAATGTCAGAGTGGGTGACATCATCAAACTGGAGAACAATCAGTTTGTGGCAGTGAGTTTTCCTCCATAGTCCTTCATGACAATAATTAATTAAACATGGTTCATTAAAATAAAAAGACACTTTACTAGCTCAGCAGTCCCAGACGCAAACTCACAATGTCTGATGCACTTACTCTTGAATACTGCACTGTGATATTGATCCAGTAGCCAAGGCCTGATTTGCTGATTATGCCGCTGGTTATGTCTCTGTCTCCCGAGGATAAACAGCAGCTTGGATCTCTTGTTAATATGCTAATTGCAGTTTTGATCTCACTCTATGCCAGTGTTATTTCAGTATTATTTATATACTATTGTAGTTTTTATTGGTATTTTTAATGGGCTTTTATTTTTATACTTTTACAAAGTTTTAATTTTATCTACATTTTTAGTAATTTTGTTATTTGCTTTTGTTTTTTCTTTATTAGTTTATTTATTTTATTTTTTTTATTTCATTTTAATTTTTTATTTTCTTTCCAGTTAGTATATTAAGTGTTTCAACTTCAACTAAATGGAAATTAGAAATGTTGCCTTGGCTACTAAATGGAATAATTTGAGGGTTGTTCTAATCTAATATTTTCTTTAATTTCAGCTTTATTTCATTGAACAAAAATGTTTTGATAGTTTTAGTTAACTATAATAACCCTGCTGTATACTGTATATGTGTTGCAGGCTGACCTGCTCCTGTTGTCTAGCAGTGAACCACATGGCCTCTGTTACATTGAAACTGCAGAACTGGATGGGTAATCCTGTGTTTATTTCTTGAATTTGTCCGGTTGATTTCATGATTTCATATTTCCAGTGCAGCTCAATACAAAAAAAATGTCTTTGTTAATGTTTTCATTTATCTTGTCACAGCGAGACGAACATGAAGGTGCGCCAGTCTCTGTCTGTTACCTCAGAGCTAGGAGATCCTAATAACCTGGCCCAGTTTGATGGTATGTCATTTGGTATGCGCTCAGGCTAGATGTGAAAGTTAGTGAGAGTGGAAATGGGAAAGAATTAGTAAGAGAAAGAGAGAGATGAGCAATCTTGTGAATTGATAAATGAGAGAATATGTCTGTACAGTATGTTTCAGATTTTTACAGAAGTACATGGAACAAGAATAGAAAGGCAAGAAAAGGAATTGCATATTTTCAGAGGGGTCATTCCAGTATGAGCTGCACTCACTGATAGTTCAGTTTATTTGCATGTACTGCCTGTGTTGTTTTAGGACAGATTTACTAAAGGAATTATGCAAATCAAGTAACAACACAAACTCATCCAAAAGGAATTTGTGCTGAATGGTACAAGCTCGATTGTGACAGATGCAGTAGACTGTAGTGATTGGGCAACTTTACTATATAGCACCACTGCACCATCATTTGATGAACTGCTACCATGAAAAAAAAAAAGTATAATTAAATAAAATAAATGATAAACGCGCTAAAAATGCTGAAGTGCCGCAATGGTTTTCCCTCGCTGTGAGTTAGTGTACTGGAAAAAGAGAGAGAGAAAAGATACACTGAGTCAAAGTGTGAAGAAAGCAGTGAATGTGGTAGACAGATTCTCAGCAACATTTCTTTAACAGCCATCACAGTTTTCTGCCACTCACACACACACACTCACGCCATCAAGTGTGTGTCAGCACAGACCACCCACGCTTCCTGTTTTTAAAGAAAAAAAAATGTAAAGCTCACAATTGTACCAAGGCCCAGGATGCTGAACAGTTGGTCATGACACATATTACATAAAATGATACTGTTTCAACGTGTACCTTATGTGTGACCTCATTTTTCTTCTTATCTCTCTCGTGCTGTGTGTATCTGCAGGAGAAGTGGTGTGTGAGCCTCCCAACAACAAGCTTGACCGTTTCTGTGGGACTCTGTATTGGAAAGACTGTAAATACCCTCTCAGCAACCAGAACATGCTGCTCCGAGGCTGCGTACTGCGCAACACAGAGAGTTGCTATGGCCTCGTTATATTCGCAGGTCGGTGTGTGTGTGTGTCTGTCTGTGTGAATGTGTGTGTGATTTAGTTTTAATTTTAACCTGTCATAATGGTGCATCTCAGGTCCTGACACCAAGCTGATGCAGAACAGCGGACGGACTAAGTTCAAGCGGACCAGTATAGACAGATTGATGAATACACTGGTTCTCTGGGTGAGAAACTGTTTACAAACACACACTCTCCTACAAACCTCTGCTGAATGTGTAAAGATTTGAGTACCAAAATTTGCATACTTAATGTTTGAATGTAAATAAATAGGCACACAACTCACAATTAATCCAGTTTTCGTGTACGTAATTTCCCCCTCCTCAGATTTTTGGGTTCCTGGTTTGTATGGGAGTGATATTGGCCATAGGAAATGCCATTTGGGAAAAAGAAGTGGGTGCTCTGTTCCAAAGTTTCCTACCATGGGACCCTCCAGTGGACAACTTCCTGTTCTCTGCCTTCCTGTCCTTCTGGTCCTATGTCATCATCCTCAACACAGTTGTGCCCATCTCTCTCTATGTCAGGTAAGAGAGAGCAAGATGTGGAGAGATGAAGGATGTAATGCAGGGAGAAATTTGAGAATAATCTGGAAATGGAAATGGCCTGAAACACAAAAAAATGTTTTAAACAAATGGTCAGTGAAAGGCGGTAATTAAGCCTTATATTTATTAAAGCTGTTTTATTCTCTTTTTATTTAATATGAGGTTTGTCAACTATGTTTGTGACATTTATATGATTTTGTCATTTTCTAGTGATTAACAGAGCTAAGCATTAAATTTTTCATCATTCAAATCAGTTATTAAAATTTTTTTTACTAGTTATTTGTTGTTGTATCATGGTTTTTATCAATAACTAAAACTATTAAAAACAATTTTAACTGAAATAAATCTTAAATAAAATATAAATATTAGACGAAAAATTTGGCAACTAACTGAAATAAGTTTAAGTTGAAGCATTAAAAAAATCAAATAAAACTGAAATAAAAATAAATGAAACCTAAACCGTAATACATTACTAAAAATTAAACTAAAATTAAAAAATATAACATAAAAGCTAATTTAAAGCATTCATAAAAATGATAATAGTATATAAATAACACTAAAGCAACACTGTATGATTTTAGTCATTGTATACTGTCAAGAAGGTCAAGACCTCTGTGACAAGCCAAAATCTGAATTTTAAGGGGGGATTTTAGGACTACTTTTCATGCTAGGTTATTTTTATGTTAGATGATACTTTATCTATTGCTCTTGCTTTTTAAAAGACTTGAGATACCAAAGTGTATCATATTCATGAAAAAGGCCTACTAAATATATTTCTCTAGACTTTTTTGTATTAGCTTGTCACGGTTGGGTATGGGTGAAAGGAGCGAGGACTCAAGTGCAGATAAAGAATGGGTATTTATTCAAATAAAAATAAACACAAAACAAAACCCACGAGGGGGAAAATCAAACATAACAAAAGCAAACTACCAGGGTCGGGAACAAGGACCATGAAACCAGGAGACATACCACAATAACGAACCAGCACAGGACTGAAGACACAATGAGATTAAATAGGGGGACAAACAAGGCAGGTAATGGGGAAGAACAGGTGGGGCAAATGAATCAATAATCAGATAACAAGAAGGGCGGGGTCCAGACAGAAGACAAGAGCACATGGCCCAGATACAAACCAAAACACCACATGTGCAAAACAAGACAGGACAGACATGTGACATTGCTTCAGTTCATTCTATGCTTAATACATGCTTTTATGCATTCTGTTTATTTTATTTAGAAATCTTTTTGTTGTTCTCATGTTTCCTCAGACTTTCTTTAACAGGTAAGAGATAGACCCTATAGACTGCTCCTTTTTTCTCTCTCTGACATAACAACAGTCTCCCGTATAACATAGTCCATATAACACCACTAAAGTCCTGATCCGAACCCTTCTGAACCAGCTCTCCGAATGAGCGCTAACTCTGCTGTGTGGTCCAGTGAATGTAACCCACCTCTGACTGGTGCAGATTCGTACAGGAAGAACTGCAGCGTGGCACTGAGCAGCACCATAGCACAGCACACACTTATCCATAGTCTGTTTGTGCATTTTTGTAAATGAAAGATTTGTAAAGCCTATATCAATTTAATCTGATCTTGCTTTTAATGGTCTGGCAGACTGTTGTGCTATTGTCTGTCTCAGCTGCACACTAAATAACCTATGTCTGTAAAACAGGAAATCTTTGTGAATTTTTGTGTGTCTGTTATGTTTTGTTGTGAGTTTGCCATGTGTCAGAGGTCTGCAGTCATTTTGAGTGTTTCTACAGGAAACCACGTCACATTTGCTTCGTCTGTTTCTCTTTCCATCTGTTTGAATCTCTTAGTGTGGAGGTGATTCGTCTGGGTCACAGTTACTTCATTAATTGGGACCGGCGGATGTTCTGCAGCCGTAGTAACACAGCAGCAGAGGCCCGGACCACCACACTAAATGAAGAGCTGGGACAGGTGGAGTACATCTTCAGTGACAAGACAGGAACCCTCACCCAGAACATCATGACTTTCAACAAGTGCTCCATCAACGGTCATGCATATGGTGAGGAACACAAAATGCGGACAGTTTTATCAGAGGTATAATGTGCAAACAGCTGGTCATTATCAAAGTATCAGTTTTGTATCATCTTGAATGGGTTTATATTGTGATAATGACCAGCTGATTGTATGTTACCTTGCTTTTACACAGCTGCTTACCAAATAAGTAAATAAATGGACATGAAATGAACAGAGTGGTCAGTGGTTAACCTTCAAATAAAATGTTGATCATCAGGAGGTCAAAAAATTCAACTCTTTTATTTTCTACTGTACATTCATTAGTTCATTCACTCATTGCAATCCTTTTACAAAATTATTAAAAATAAATCAACAACAACAGTAATAATAAAAATGTGTTATTGAAAATTAAAATATAAATGATTAAAAATAACACAATAAATAATAATAAATTAAACGTTTGAATAAAAACTGTACTAAGATGGTTTAGCAATGTTGCAAGTAACAGGGTTGCAGATTTGCAACAAAATGTAAAAGTTGTGTCTATTTTAAAATCGGATTTGTATGATACTGTAATTTAATGGTTATAAACATTTAATTAAACAAGATAAATAGACTACTACTACTAATAATAATAATATAATAATAATAATAATAATAATACAAGTTGTTTTATAATAAATAAAATAATTGTAATTATAAAAATGTACAATAAACAATTAACAATAAATAATAAAAAAAGAAGAAGGAAAAAAAACTCAGGAAAAAAACAATCAACCTCAAATATGAGCAAGATCAGACAAAGAAGTGAAGAAACACAGAGCTTAATATACACAAGCAAACTAATCAGTGAAAATGAGGTACATGTGCATAGAATGAAACAGGAACTATAGCAACTAACTCAAAACAAACCAAAACACGTGCGAAACCAATACAAATCACACAGGCAAGATTACACGTGACGAAACAAACCAGAACTCGGATATCCCTTACAGTAGCCACAAACAAAGATATGTTGTATTGTATTAGATTTGAGTTACAAATCTAATTTCTCATGTCTCTTGTTTCACAGGTGAGGTGATGAATATTCTGGGTACTCCGCAAAAGGTCGGTGCAATCCAGATTCACTTAGTGAAATTAAACAAGATGTTGTCATTTGTTAAAATATTGCTGCACAGAAAGAGCTAACATAGTCTGTTTTTCTCAGAGGGTCCAGCCCCTGGACTTCAGTGCTTGGAACCCCTTAGCAGACCGGGGCTTCTGTTTCTACGACCAGTCTCTGCTAGAGGCGGTGATGGTGGGAGAACCAGCAGTGCATGAATTCTTCCGGGTCTTGTCTCTCTGCCACACCGTCATGAGCGAGGAGAAGAGCGAGGGTAAGGATCTGGAACAGTCTTTAAGGGATGATTATCTGCCTTACTCAGAGAGTTATTTCATCCAATGGAAGAGTTTAAATAAGGAAGTTGTTGACTTTAATATTGTTAGGATGGAGCAATTCTGGATTGTAATATGATTATTATATTTCATTATCTGTTCTCTTTCATGATGTCCTCCTTGCTTATTCTCTCTGTCTTTTACTTCCTAAAGGAGAGCTGCTGTATAAGGCTCAATCTCCAGATGAGGGGGCATTAGTAACAGCTGCCCGTAACTTCGGCTTTGTGTTCCGCTCTCGCACACCCGGCACAGTCACCACACAAGAGCTCGGCAAAGCAGTCACATACACGCTCCTCGCCATCCTGGACTTCAACAACATCCGCAAAAGAATGTCTGTTATAGGTAATGCAAGCACACACTCTCATTCCTGCATTTTACATAATAAAATTCATTTGACTGTTTGTAAAAAGCACAGTATGCAGTGTATCACAAAAAGAGCTGCCACATAAAATCATTTTAAAAGGGAAGTTTTGTCAGATTTTACTAACTTTTGAGCCCAAACTATAGCTAAGTACTTACATAAACACTTTTTTTTTTTTTTTTTTTTTTTTTTTTTAACAGTTTTTAAACATTGTTTAGACTGTAATGCCAGATGGTTTAGTACTGTGCAAGAATGAAAGGGCCAGTAAAATTCCCTGGGGACTGAGAAATCTGGATACAGCATAAATACTGCCCTGCCAAGCATCATAAATAAGTGGAACATTTGCGCTAAATTTAATACAGAAAGTGTTGTGCATGCCCTATACACTCTCATAATGCTAAAATATGGCCCTTATGTTTGGGTAAGTGGTGCTTGCATTGTAGCTGGCTTTTTATTTTTGTTTGCATATTGTCATTTATGTCCATTTGGACTGTGTTTACATGGAGAAGTGAGAGATTAATTGAATGCACTGCCAAATTTTCTCTTAATCAGTTTTGTTAACCATTTTGTTTCCGCATAACAATGGCCAAAATATGGTATACCCTATGTTATGGGGACATTTTTGGTCGCCATGAGGTAAACGGCTTATATATCATATTAAGTGATGTTTTTTAAAGGTTTTCTGTGATGAATTGGTTTTTAGGGGTAGGGTTAGGGGATATGATATACAGTTTGTACAGTATAAAAAGCATCATGGCCCATTAAATATTGAAAGTGTGTGTGTGTGTGTGTGTGTGCGCGCGCACTGGTTTGATCTACATTATGAGGAAGCAAAGTCCTTATATTGTGGTGTGTATTCAGGTTTCAGGCCACGCCTCCTACATTATGAGGACATGCCGGAGTCACAAAATAAACCTACTTAATGATTTTTTATTAAAAATGTAAGATAGAATATAGGGTTTGTACGGTATAAAAACCATTACGTCTATGGAATGTCCCGTAAACCACTTATACCAACATGTGTATGTGTGTATGTGTGTGTGTGTGTGTGTGTGTGTGTGTGTGTGTGTGTGTGTGTGTGTGTGTGTGTCTCAGTGAGGAATCCAGAGGGCCGTATTCGTCTGTACTGTAAGGGTGCGGACACTGTGCTTTTAGAGAGACTTCATTCTTGCAACCATGAAGTAATGAATATCACTTCAGACCATCTCAACGTGAGTGTTAGCATTTACGTATTTGTTTATTTCGTGTTTTCTTGTTAGCTTACCTTGACTGTTTGTATCCAATATCAAGTCCTAAAATAACTCTCAAGGAGAAGCCAACTGTCTGCTGCTGTTTTTACAAGTTAAACAACAGAGCCCTCTTGTGGATGTTTTAATATTGAAAGTCTATTAGTTGCACTGTTACTAACATTAAATGAGGTATTGTTGTGATTTTAGTTATTTGTCTAGCAAACAAACGACATTTGGAATATCAAACTACAAATAAAAAAGTATGTGTAAATAAAATGAGGTTGCAAGTAACAGGGTTGAATATTCAGCCTAATTAAGGCTATGACTAAGTAGGTGTTAGCAGGTTTGGGACCATATCATTGTTTGTAGTATTATAAACTTATATTTCTCATAATATTTATATTTATTTATATTTTTGGGTAACAGTTGAAAAGTTTCTATTTTGTAACAAAGAAAATAATGCTGTAAAATCAAGCACACAAATCCTGTCTAATATTATTTTAATTATATAATTTCTAACATTTTTACTACAATAAATTGAATATCAATTCAAACGACTACGCTAATATTCAAAAGGCTGGGGTCAGTAAGATTTTTCTTACAAGAAAATGTTTTTTTTTCTTCTTACAAATTGATACTTTTATTCAACAAACATTTTTGTAAATTTTTCGTTACAAAAATCTAATAAATGCTGTGCTATTGAAATTTCTATTTATTAAAGAATAATGAAAAACATATCACGGTTTCCATAAATATATAAAGCAGCACAACTGTTTTTAACATTGATTAATAATAAGAAATGTCTCTTGAGCAACAAATATTAGAATGAATTCTGAAGGATTATGTGACACTTAAGACTGAAGTAATGATGCTGAGAATCCAGCTTTGTCATCACAAGAATAAATTACATTTACTGTATTTTTTGATCAAATAAATGCAGCCTTGGTGATCATAAGAGACTTATATCAAAACAAAAAAAGGTAGTGTTTCAAAAAATCAAAAAAAGTTTTTAATTGTTGATGATAGTTTATCTAATATACAGTATCTAATGGTTCTCACAACAAAAGCAAATTAAAACATGCATTCAACTTAATTATAAAGTGACATTCATCTTGAGCTGATATGGGAGGTTTGTGTATGTGTGTTTATTTAGGAGTATGCAGGTGATGGGTTACGGACGCTTGCAGTGGCCTATCGGGATCTGTCTGAGGAGCAGTGGGAGGAGTGGTCAGAGTGTTTCCGTGGTGCTGATAAGGCCACAGACTGCAGGGACGACCGGCTGGCTGCTGCCTATGAGGTGATCGAACAGGACATGATGGTATGTTTGTGAGTCCAATTCTTTTTGTTTTGTTTTCCATACTATTTTTTTGGTGAATAATATAAACTATTAAATACTTGTTATAGTTGTTGGGGGCCACGGCTATAGAAGATAAACTGCAAGAGGGCGTTCCTGAAACCATTGCCATTCTCTCACTGGCAAACATCAAGGTCTGGGTGCTCACTGGAGACAAACAGGGTAAGAACTGCATCGGATTCTAATGGCTTGCGGATCATCTACTTAACATAATTGCAACTTGAATGAGTCTTTTTCTCCCTTTGTGATAGAGACTGCAGTGAATATTGGTTATTCCTGTAAGATGCTGACGGATGACATGACAGAGATCTTCATTGTAAATGGACACACTGTCCAGAGTGTACGTGAAGAACTGAGGTACAGCGCTGACGTTTGCCCGAACCGTCCATCCATACATCAATTTATCAATCCATGAAATATGAGAGATGCAAATTTTTCACAGAAGGCATTTTTTATTTTATTTTAGGAAAGCAAGAGAGCGAATGCTGGACTCAGCACGCACCAGAGATGGAGGGAAGGAAGTTGAAGCTCAGGGATTGGGTGGGGCGTGTGCCTTTGGAAATGGATGTGGAGGTGGTGGTGCTGCTAACTGGATCCCTGATGAGAGTAAATGCCCCCCTCAGGCTCCGCCCTCCTCATTATTGGAGTCAATCAGTGGAGAGTTTGCCCTCGTCATCAGTGGACACAGTTTGGTAGGAAGGAGTAGCATTCAAGAAAGTAATAGGACGGAATGAGCCCAGGGCTCCAGACTAACTTTTTGCCTTGGTTGCACTGGTGCGCCTAACTGCACCCAAATTTTTCCTCGGCTCGCGTCGCCTTTAACGCCACAATTTCAAGGTCACCTTTTTATCATGCTCCATATATGTATATATATTATGTAAATGATTTTAAACAAGAATAAGGTGTAGGTAAATACTTTTTTTTTTTTTTGAAGCACAAGTATACTGTATATAAGAATAAAAAAACTTTTTTACAAAATAAAAAATGTTTAAAGTGCTTCACTAAGCTGCCATATTAAAACATTTTAAGCAAAATAAAACATTTCAAAATAGAAAGTGCTACTGTTTAAAAGTGCTTCCCTGAACTGAGACTTCATGGTTTAGAGTCTTAGCGGGTCCCCCCCTTGTTGTTGATCCGCTTGCAAATGCACTGTTCCCTGCCATGCTCTGGCCACATTCTTTACAGTAAATGCAGTGCATTACGCTCCCTTCATAATTCCTAAACAATCTCCCTTCATAATTCACCACAATCTCACAAAGCTCCGTTAGTCCCGCGCTGCACTCTATGCGTTGGGAGTTCAGGTCTCTAGACCAGGGCTTGGCATCTTACCAGGGACTGGGTGTGACTGGTGACTGAAGTAGCTCCATGTCTGGGCTGTTGTCAGAGTATTGACCGGAGAGAGTGTTGGGAACACTTTACTTAAAGAAAAAACTCTCTATGGGTCAATTTTTTTGTTCGTCGTCTGTTTTCTTGCGTTTATTTTGCTGATGCTGATTACCGTAACTGATTATCTGGTGCTCAGGTCGCAATTTCAATCACACAGCACGGAGCAGTGTAGGCCTACAAGAATATCTGGACCACAGCCAATCAGAGGCAAAGACCCGACCCATCTCTGTCTCTGATTGGTTTAGACCACGATATGAATCAACCATGACTGTGAGTTCCGTCAAAGGAGAACAAACGTTTAGTTCGTGGAGAGGCAGCGGATGCGAGGACGTTAGGTGCACCTAGGAAAAAATTTTGTTGCACCCTTACAAATTTTGGTTGCATGTGCGACCTCTAGAGCCCTGGAGCCATAAGTGTTTGAGGGTACGTTTGCATTTTTCGCATGCAGACGACACCATTGTCAAAACAATCCCACGTTCTGTCTGGGATCTGTGAAAATAATTACAACCAGGGGATAAATTGGGCCGGGGCCATCCAGGGCTGACCCCTGGCACATAGGCTTATGCTGGCAACTCATCCGTGGACTTTCCTTGTACATTTTCAACAATATAGGCTTTTTTTTACACCTTTCTCATTCTTACTAATTACAGCAATGATTCAAAAGCGTTGCCTTTTATGGCATTAAATAATGGACAAAACAGCACTTAAGTGCATAAACAAGCAAGTGAATTACAACAGTGTGAGCAAAGTGACAAAGTTCGCATGTAAAATATAAACCTGCAGAAATAACAAAACCCAAACTCAAGCACAAAAAAGTGACACAAATCAGCACGTTGCAAGGAGAAATAATGCAAATGAAATCTTCACGCACACGAGTCAGGGCGGGGTCCAAACCTATGTGTTAACAATTGCTATTAGCTGCTGGCCTTCTCTGAAACCCTTACTTTGATGCTTGTATTACGTTAAAGGGATACGTTTTCTTTTTGAGTTCATGTCTTAATAGCTGTAAGATTCTTTCTGCATTGGAGCAGCGGGTTTCCATTAAGGCAAACATTCTCAGTTTCATAAATGTAGGATGCTCGGGAGGCTAACAGCAAATTACGGTTAGCCATTTAAAATGAAAGATGAAAGTTGTGATATTAATGTTGTACACTAGAGGGAGTTACAAGATCTTTTAAGCCTAACGTTTTTCCTATCAGTTTCCATCCCTTTGAATGGAAATACATTAATTTGTATAACTATGGTGTACTGCCAGTATAGTTTTATATAATTAGTGTAGAAAAACGTGTATTTTAACTTTTATAGACCCCAAAAAATATTTTTTAAATTGCTATACATGATTCAATATATTGCTGTCCATTTAAAATGAAGATACAATTTTATTTGCCTTTTGAAGAAAATACATATTTTAAGAATTTTATAAAGACACGTATATACTGTTGTGGTATGAATTTAAAAAGAAACATACAGACAGCACTTCCTCATATAACCCGACACCAGCTTATAAGCACACACAGCACGAGAATTATTCCATTTATGTATTTTTTTCTAACATGCTGTCTTAAGTAAAATGACAGTTTGTTCTGTGTAGTTTTACTGCATTCCAGTATTATAATTTCTACAAAAATATTACATGATTGTTTTATTACAGTGTTAACTTGGTCATGGGCCATTGAAACCACAGAGCCCCCCCACATAACAAATCCCAATTTAACCCGATTGAAACCACTGTGTTATGCATGTCAGGCCAGTAGTTGGCGATGTCACTTAGTAAAGAAACACTACGCCTATAGACTGAACACGTATGATGTCACACTTTTCACGAATTCACGTTTGTGCAGTTTACACAGTGTCGTAAACGGTATCGTTTTCAAAATTTTCGTTTTCAGGCCCCCATAACGCAGTTGTCATGTAAATGTTTTTCCGTTTTTAGATAAAAAACTGTGTTGTGTAAACCGCCTCTTGAACCGTTCTTCAGTTTACTTAAAGTTATGAGTTTAGTTAGGTTTAGTTCGGTGTTAGTATTATTAATATACTATTATAGTATTTATTATTTTGAAGTAGCTTTTTTATGTATTTTCTGTTTAAATTTTTGCTTACATTTTAGTAATTTTGTTATATGCATTCGTCACTTTTATTCAGTTTCTTTTTTATATGTATATTTAATTATTTCAGTATAATTTACATATTTCAGTTTTAGTCATTTTTGTACTTCAACTTATACATATTTATTTCAGTTTCTACATTTAGTTTTAACATTTCTAGTATTTTTAAGTTTAAGTTTTGAATTTAATATTTGTTTTATTTTAGTTCAGGTTTATTCACCAAAAACACTTTTAATAGTTTTAGTTATCAAAACAAAACTAGTTTAATTCAGAAAGGATATGAATGATCCCATTTTTAAAAATCAAATTAAATGGTATTCATTTCAGTTTAGGTAGAAGAGATATTTTAGCTGTTTTAAGCTGGTCTGACCAAGTTGGTCAGGCTGTTTTAGGCTGTTTTAAGCCATTTTTTCAACAGGAATATTAAGAATTATTTTCTCGTCTTTCTGGATCAGGCTCATGCATTGGAAGCAGATATGGAGCGTGAGTTTTTGGAGACGGCGTGTGCTTGTCGAGCAGTGATCTGCTGCAGAGTGACTCCTCTTCAGAAAGCTCTGGTGGTGGAGCTGGTTAAACGGCATAAGAAGGCGGTCACACTCGCCATCGGAGATGGAGCCAATGATGTCAGCATGATAAAGAGTAAGAGAAAAAGAGGTGCAAACAGCATTGTTCAGCACTTGTTGTCTTCGCCACGACATTGACACTTTCTTTTTGACAGCTGATTTGTTTTTGATGTGCAAATATTACGGTTCTTTGAGTCAAATTACTAGGATTGGTTAAGGCTATAAATAACAAATGTTCTGTATACATTACATGTTGATATTGTTACTGTAACTGTCACCATTGAAATCTCAATAATATAATATAATGTAATTCTTTTTGTGTAATTAATTTAAATACACTACTGTTCAAAGGTTTGGGGTCGGTAAGATTCTTTAAAGTATCTTATGCTCACCAAGGCTGAATTTTTAATCAAAAACACAGTAAAAACAGTAATATTATGACAAATAATTACATTTTTAAATACATATTTTTTATTTTAATACAATTTAAAATGTAATTTATTGCTGTGATGGCAATTTTCAGCATCATTAATCCAGTCTTCAGTGTCAGAAATAATTCATATATGCTGATTTGCTGCTCAAGAAACATTTCATATTATTATCAATATAGAAAACAGTTGTGCTGTGTAATATTTTTGTGGAAACCATGATACATTTTTTATTTGATGAATAGAAAGAACAGCATTTATTTGAAATAGAAATATTGACTGTCATTTTTGATCAATTTATTGCCTCCATGCTGAATTAAGGTATTCATTTCTTAAAAAAAAAAAAAAAAACTCTTACTGACCTCAAACTTTAGAACGTTAGTGTATATAGTATTGTGATTATTAGTATAATTTTGAGCTTGAGTTTATTCAGTTTATTTTGAAGATAATTAGCAAAGTTTAAAGAATTAGTTTCCTTTTTAATTGCATTCACTTATATTACAGGTAAAGTACAGTGTATGTTTTAATTCGACATAATCTTGTTTTGTGGTAATTCTTGTAATCATGAGAGTATGAAATCTAATTTAACATTTTTACTAAGTACAAACCAGTCAAGAAAAAACAATTTTTAATGTGTTTGAGTTCCTTTTTTTAGATTATGCAAAGGTGCCCAGAGAAACCAGATTAGTGATGATCGTTCCTTTGTTTCGTTTGTTGTTGTTGTATGTGGTTGTGTTACTTCCCTTGACTGAGAAAAAACATCTCCGAACTTTGTCCTTGGGCTCTCACGGTGTCACAACTATATTTCAAAAGGTTGCTGTGAACATGGATAACGAGATGTGGAGGATGTGGTTTATGTCTAAATCTCTTTACACCATCCTGTTCTGTCCCTACTCAATATATTTACACACGCACGCACACGTTCTTGCGATGTTCCATCTTCTGTTTGTTTGATGCTGTGGGTGTGGTTGTGTTCAGGGGATTCTGTTGGTGGGTAGCAGTCAAGTGTCAATGAAAAAGATTTGTTCTTCACACTAGTACCATTGACAATCATTTTTTAGATGACTGTCCCCCTGGTTTTAATGTTATTTAGAGTGATTCATATCACTTTGGACTGTCCCAAATGGATGGTTTTAGTAAAAGGGAGATTCAGGTATTAGTTTATCTGCCTTAACCCAACATTCGGAGTGTTACTTGAACCTGACCGTCAGAGAGCTAATACCCAAGAGCAGGGATTTTCAAACTGGGCTCCAGGGACCTCAAGTGGATGGAAACATGAGGGGAAAAAAACAATATACTGTATTTGCAGGGGTGTCAGAATCAACATTGTAACTTGAGATATTCAGTACGTTTTAGGCAATCATTGTTTTACTCAGCTTTAATGAATTAGATAATAGCCTATTACTGATTCGAAATACTGGTTAAAATCTTTCTGTGGCAAGTAGGGCAGGGCAGAGAGCCGTGGGAACGGAGCAAGGCTATCTATTTGATCTATTTTCAAATATATATTGAATATAGATTAATAATTTTAAAAGTTTGTTTTGGGTATAGTACAATGACAAAAAAGGCAATTATTTAATTTAGAACTTTTAGAATATGACGTTTAATATTTTTCTCACAAAGTATAAATGGATATTTATGCATTTAAGTCTCCATATCTTAAAATGATATTAGAGCCCGATTTCACAGACAAGGTTTAAATCTAGTCCCAGACTAAAATGCATGTTTGAGCTGTTTCAACTGACTTGCACAACTGACTGTTTCAACTGAATTGTTTCAAGCAATTTGCATATATCAGTGCCATTGTTTTGTCTCAAGATGCACACCAGTAATGATTTTTTTTCTCAGGCATGTTTATAAAAGCTACTTAAATGTCCTAATTTAAGGCCTAGTTCTGCCTTCATCTAAGCCCTGTTTGTGAAACCAGGCCTAA
This sequence comes from Rhinogobio ventralis, assembly GCA_039654625.1. Classification (NCBI taxonomy): domain Eukaryota; kingdom Metazoa; phylum Chordata; class Actinopteri; order Cypriniformes; family Gobionidae; genus Rhinogobio; species Rhinogobio ventralis. The sequence goes on from CM077201.1 coordinate 21,592,190, forward strand.
ATGTTTAGAATAATAGTATTTAGGATGTTTGAAGTACAATTTAACAGTTTAACCATGTTAATTAAATTGAATCAATACAGTAATCATACTATTAAATATTAAGTAACATTAGAAAACTTTGTACAGTGTATTAACTGAAACTGACCTATTAAACTAACTTGATATTTATTATTTCATTTACTTAAGAAGAGTTAGCTTTTAGCTGATTACTCGCTTTACTCCAGTTTTCCCTTCAAGTTTGCTTTCCAAAAACAAGGCAATTGATTTCCAAACATTTTTAAGTAAATTAAACTTAGTTACAGTATATATGTATATTGCTGCCTTAGTTTCTGCTTTAAGCAGGGAGTCTGCAGTAAGAGGTTTATATTGAAATCAGGGTTATATTGAACTCCCAAATTACCAGCTAAATCCAACTGCAAACCCCTCAAGAAAGATCAGATATTAAATTGAACGGCATTATCTGAATTAGTGTGTTTTTCTCCTTCTGTAGCGGCTCACATTGGCGTGGGCATCAGCGGTCAGGAAGGGATCCAGGCCGTGCTGGCATCAGACTACTCATTTTCCCAGTTCCGCTTCCTGCAGCGACTTTTGCTGGTACACGGACGCTGGTCCTATCTGCGCATGTGCCGTTTTCTCTGTTACTTCTTCTACAAGAACTTCGCCTTCACTATGGTGCACTTCTGGTTCGGGTTCTTCTGTGGGTTTTCAGCACAGGTGAGAGATTCATTCTGAGTCTCAAAAAAAAGTTATTTATGAGGTGATGTCTTAACCTCTGTTTCTGTGATTTCTTTGATTTAGACCGTCTACGACCAATACTTCATCACTCTCTACAATATCGTATACACATCCCTGCCTGTGTTAGCCATGGGCATCTTCGATCAGGTAAGAAAAAGAAAACATACATCAAATACATTTTTCTTTACATTTTATAAGAAACTCCACCGCAAACACTGTCTATTTCAGGATGTTCCTGAACAGAGGAGTCTGGAGTATCCAAAGCTGTATGAGCCGGGCCAGCTGAACTTGCTGTTTAACAAGCGAGAGTTCTTTATCTGTATCGCACAAGGAATCTACACTTCTGTGGTTCTGTTCTTCATTCCGTATGGTGTTCTCTCTTACGCCACACAGAGCAATGGAGTCCCACTGGCAGACTACCAAACTTTTGCAGTAACTACAGCTACAGCCCTTGTCATCGTTGTCAGCGTCCAAGTGAGTCTCTTCTGAATGTATATATTGTTTAGTGGTTCTCATTTTGTTATTTATTGTTTAAGGTAGTGCACTGTGACAATACATTTTTGTTAGATATTTTGAATGGCTAAAGCTTTTTGTTACTTGTTTATAGATTGCTCTGGACACGGGTTATTGGACGGCTATAAATCACTTCTTTATATGGGGCTCTTTGGGTACATACTTCACTATCCTCTTCGCTATGCACTCCAGTATCCTGTTCAGCATCTTCCCCAAGCAGTTCCATTTCCTTGGTGAGTCAGCACTCTTTGGCCCAACAGAAATCTTGAACAGAAACCGACATTTGATAACGTCTATACAATATGTGTCACAAGCACAAGTTATCAGCCAATACATCTGGAAATGCAGATAGCATTACTCTATATTCAGGAGCAATGTTACAAAATAACTGTTCATGGATACACTACCATTCAAAAGTTTGGGGTCATTAACATTTTTGAAAAAAAAAAATACTTTTGTTCTGCAAGAACACATTAGTGATAAATAAACTAAGTGATAGTATTTATAACAAAAAAACTTTGTTCATCAAAGAATCCTGAAAAAAGTATCACAGTTTCCACAAAAATATATAGCAGCACAACTGTTTTAAACATTGTTTATCATAGGAAATGTTTCTTGAGCACCAATGTATTATTTATGTGAAAATTGTTTTAAAGGATTAGTTCACTTCCAAATGAAAATTTCCTGATAATTTACCCCATCTCATCCAAGATTTTTGTGTCTTTCTTTCTTCAGTCGAAAGGTTTTTTGAGGAAAACATTCCAGAATTTTTCTCCATATAATGTATTTCAATGGCAACCAATGGGTTAAAGGTCCAAATCAATGCCGTTTCAAAGGGCTACGAAGGGCTTCAGAGGCTCTGCACGATCCCAGCTGAGGAATAGGGTCTGATCTAGCGAAACCATCAGTCATTTTCTAAAAAAATAGACATTTATACACTTTTAACCTCAAATGCGCAACTTCGCTGTTCTTCACGGCACATGACGTCATCACGTCGGAAGAAAAGAAAGACATGAACATCTTGGATGAGATGGGGATGAGTAAATTATCAGGAAATTTTCATTTTGAAACTAATCCTTTAAGTTCACTTAAATTTTTTAAAGCCTTAAAAATGTTGAAATTGATATAGCTTTCAATTATGCTGTAATGTTGAATGTCTATCATTAATGTAAAAAAAAAAAAACTATTTCATAGAGACGTCAGTAGCAATATTAGTATCAGTGATATCGGCCTTCATTCATAAAAAGATGCCATTACAACAAATATAAAAAAAAACTGTCTTTAAGTTGTTTCTACATTAATTTGGAGAGTAACTGTTAAATTATTACAGTATAAAAAGATTTAAAAATTCTGATGTTTGTAATCGCATTTAAATCACGGTTAATTACAGAAAAAATATTTTAATCGATTGACGGCACTAAATAAATAAATAATTAATATACAATGACCAGTAAATATACAAAAAAATACTGCCTTTAAAATATGCATGGATTTTTAATTGTGTGATGTTTAAATTATAAATTGTTTGTATTTTATCTTGTTCAAAATGTGCGTGTGCATTTGGTATGTGTAGCTTATTTTATTTTGTGTGCATACCATGTGCTAATTAACCACAGGAAGTGCCCACAACACGCTCGGACAACCAGTGGTTTGGGTAACTATCGCTCTGGCTACTGTCATCTGCATTGCTCCAGTCCTTGCTTTCCGCTTTCTCAAACTGGACCTTAAACCTCAGCTCTCAGATACCGTAAGTATGCGTGTGATTCTAGTTTGTCTGGCCGCCATCTTTGAATTTGTTATTATTCCACATTTTATGTTTATATTCAACCAAACATTCATTATTAATATATCACAGCAAAGATCTGTCTTACACAATACTTAATAAATGTTCTCTATTTTCTATTTGATCATTGAGTAAATCCCTAGTAAATTTTATGGATTGCATTGGTGTTAGTGTGAGGGAAAGAGTGTTTTTTAATGTTAATGTTTAGTATTAATATAAAAATATATGTTAATAAACACAAATATAAAGGTTAAATATAAAGGATAAAAAAACTTTTTTTTATTTAAAAAAACAAACAAATATTGCTCCCCAGTTTTGATCATAGCATTTATTTCTGGTTGTTGGATAGTTATGTTTGGTTGATTATTGCATATTCTGATTCATAGCATAGATCATATTTGTTTAACATCAGTAAGTTTGACACATTTTGTAGTTTCTGGTTATCCCCTCACACTCATCCTCGCCCCTTATTACATTCTCACTCTCTTTCTGCAGGTGCGCTACACTCAACTTGTGCTGCAGAAAAAGCGGAAGCCTGGTGGGCGTGCGGGGCGTGGAGTGGGCGGTTCAGGAGTAGCCATTGGCAGTGCTCTTGGTCGCTTGGGGAGAGGTGGATCTCGACGCTCCGGTTATGCGTTTGCGCATCAAGAGGGCTTTGGCGAGCTGATCACTTCGGGAAAAAATATGCGGCTGAGTTCGCTGGGTCTCGCTTCTTTCGCTTCCCGCCACAGTAGCAGTTGGATCGATACCCTTCGTAGGAAAAAACACGCAAACAGCCCTGGTGTGCAGAACACCCCGCCCACCGGAGATGACAGCGCCACCTCCTCTCAAGCCCCACCCCTTTCCACATCTTCCTCAATAAATTGTCGTCAAGACACAGTGGCAGGCGAGGCAGGGCAGCAATTCAATGAATTCGTCATAACTCACAGCCCGGATGATATCGCTCTCAGCATGCTCAGGTGTGCAGACAGAGAAACAGGAGGATGTAGTACTGGAACAATGCAGGTAAATATACATCTGAAAGCAAGTTCAAGCACAAATTGTATACATATACACCACATGCAGGCCAACATACATAAATATAAGACATTATACAACACAGGACAGAGGATTGATTCTGTAGGCATGTCTGACATTTTGTGGATTTATTATAAAAAAAAAAGTAAATTTCCCCCAAGGAGAAAACAGCAGGAAGCAGAACTATTAAAAACGCTTTCATTTCTCACTTTTTGCACATAGTAGTGGTCTCAGCTATAGCTGCCGTGAGTTCCTCAATAATTAGGAAAATGCTTATAGTTTATATGGTTCATAATTTTTTTGTAATATATACATTATTGTTCAAAAGTTTGTCAGTAAGAATTTTTGTTTAAAAGCAATTAATACTTTTATTCAGCAAGGACGCATGACAATGATCAAAAGTGACAGTAAAGACTTACATTGTTACAAAAATATTCTATTTTAAAATAATGTATTTTTGAACTTTCTATTCATCAAATAATCCTGAAACAATGTATCACAACATGTTAAGCAGCACAACATTGATAATAATAAAAATTAATAAAAGTGTCTTGAGCACTAAATCAACATAAAATAATTTCTGATGGATAACTTTGACACTGAAGACTGATGCTGAAAATTCAGCTTTGACATTACATTTTAAATTACATTTTAAAATATATTAAAATGTAAAAAATAGATCAAGTTTTTGGCTTTAAATTGTAATAATATTTGCTATAATAATATTATGCTGTTTAACAGTTTTTGATCAAATAAGTGCAGCCTTGTTGAGCATAAGAGATTTCTTTTAAAAACATTTTAACATTTTAAAAATCTCACACAGTGTGTGTGTGTACACATGTTTTTTTCTATCCCTGAATGCACACTGACTCATGGGGACTTGTCACCGTGGGGACCTAAAATGAGGTCCCCATGAGGAAACCAGCTTATAAATCATACAGAATGAGTTTTTTTGAAAATGTAAAAATGCAGAAAGTTTTGTGTGATGGATAGGTTTAGGGGTAGGGTGTAAGGGGATAGAATATACAGTTTAATGTATAGTAAAAAAAAAACGTCTCCACAAAGATAGTGAACCAGACGTGTGTGTGTGTGCTTGTTACAAATAATTAATAATACACAATATACGAATTATTAACTTTATTAGGGCTGTGGTGTAGACTATGTAAATATTTAAATTCAGAAAGCCTAGCTGTTTTGGTTTATCCCCTTTTTTTTCCTCTCTTTACTTTGCATGTTTTTCAATGCTTGTTTTTTGGACATGTAGCTCACACAGTGGAAGAGTTTATTTAAATTCTCATCTAAAAATGTTTAGCTTGACTATGAGATGGGACCAAGCAGCTGTTGTTGACAAAAAAGCATATAATAAATGCTGATCATGTACATAGTTGTGGTTGCAAAGGGGAGATTTGAGAGCAAACTAAATTTGCTGAATGATTTCTGAAATGGTAGACAACACTATTTAATTAGTAGTTAGTTGTGGTCTCCCCGATCCATTGTTTAGGTAGGAAGGTATACGGTTTAGTAAGTAGCTTTAGTTAATTAATAGTACTGTAATTCCATATGAAAAATGACTGGTGAGAAAACGTCTCGGTTAAGTATGTAACCCTCGTTCCCTGAAGGACGGAACGGAGACGTACGTCGGACGTCACAGATGAATTGGGATCACTTCTAGGAGCCCTATCAGCTTTGAGTGTATACAGAACGAGCCAATGCACATTGGCGTGCGAGATTTGCATCTTGCGCTCCGCCCCGCAGCGTGGGTATAAATACAGAAGCGGATGCAGCGCACATTTGTTTTTCACTGAGGAGCCGAACTAGTGACTCGGCCGTGCAGTGATGGTACAGCAACCGTGGCGACAGGACGTCACAGATGAATTGGGATCCCTATGGAAAACGCCACGGCTGTTGCCACTTCCAGCGCCCTGCGTAAGCCCCTCAGACCCCAGTCTGTATGGGGCGGGAACTCACGCAAGGAGAGTCACTGCTGCTGTTCTGCAAGACCCACTCAGAAGAGTATTGGATAACGCTGGGAAAGCTTGCCCCGAGGGGAAGCTGCGCAGTACAACATATGACATGTCTCTGGGGTGGTCCCGGCCGACCTGGGCGGGAGACTACACTGGAGAGAGACAGCAGAGCGGACTCTGCCGAGGGAAAGACTCGGGCTCGCCGTACCGTGGAAGAATACACATATGGGACCGCCGTAGAGGTCACAACATATGGCACCTAGCTCTTCGGTGCGCTCACGCTACTGGGCCTGGTGTCAGATGCTCCGCCACATCTGACAGCCGTATGGTGGTGGAGGAACTCAACAGGGTTCGTCTAGCTGGGGAACTTACTGGAGCAATAAAGCGCACTTATCTGGTCCATGAGGAGGGGAATGGCACAGCAAGCCGACACTTAGAATGGACACTTCGGTGTTACTGGCTGGTTGAAGCGAGCACACAGGAAGAAACCGGCTCTACACGGAGGCTATAGAATCTAGCGAACGTGTTGGGTGTCGCCCAGCCCGCAGCTCTACATATATCTGTCAGCGAGGCGCTATGCGCAAGCACCCAGGAAGAGGCAACACTCCTAGTGGAGTGGGCTCTCAACCCGAGCGGGCAAGGCACGCCTTGGGTTTGGTACTATCCAGTGGGCCATCCTCTGCTTAGAGACAGCCTTTCCCTTCTGCTGCCCTTCCTAACAGATAAAGAGCTGTTCTGAGGTCCTGAAGCTTTGTGTTCTGTCCACGTATAACCGCAGAGCGCAGGCGGGACAGAGAAAAGCCAGGGCTGGGTCTGCCTCCTCCGAGGGCAGCGCTTGCAGGCTCACCACCTGGTCCCGGAAGGGAGTGGTGGGAACCTTGGGCACATATCCGGGCATATCCAGGCACGATTCGTCGACCGAAAATGCCTGCAGGTCCCCTACCCTCTTAACAGAAGCCAATGCAGTCAGGAGCACTGTCTTCCAAGACAAGATTTTCAACTCTGCTGACTGCAATGGTTCAAAGGGCGCTCTCTGCAGTGCTGTTAGCACCAGAGACAAGTCCCAAGAGGGTATAGAGTGAGAGCAAGATTTAGTCTCCTAAATGTGCGGCAATAGCGGCAACATACACTTTGAGGGTGGAGGGAGCAAAGCTGCTTGGCAAAGCTCTCAACCACGTCGCAGAATAGCCTAACAGAGATGGCTCCTGGACTACCATAGTGTGTCAAACCCGTGTACTCTTTTAGGGGAAAAAAGCTCTTTTAAGTGTGCTGAAGCACTCAGGGAGATGAGCATGGCAAAACACGGAGATAGTGCAGCCCTGTGTGTATGCACTTGCTGTACAGGAGAATGCTGTGAAAACAGCAGTTTTATATCTCTCAGTGAGAATGCGGCCCTCGCTGACTGTGCCTTCCCTCGCAGCACTCGAACTCTTCTCCTCTCTCTCTCTCTCTCTCTCTCTCTCTCGCTGTTTTGAAATCCTGAAACGAACTCCAAACGAACTTGGGTTTTTTTCAAAATGATGTCACACCAGTTCATTCTTTAATTTTGCTTAAAGTATATCAGGGCCTTAAGAGGCACATTTACTCTAGTGCATTTTATGTAGGTAATATGACCATATGTTTTGTGTTGTTTATTAGTCCTCTTATTGATTCTTTCTTCTAGGAAGCAGCATTTGTGTGGAAGGGATCTGGAGCTCGTATCAGTGGTGCCAACAGCCCTGGACCTCCTCCCATTGCAGAAGAAACTTCCAGTGGCGAGTGATATAGACTAGACCAACTGGAATCCTTCATGTGGATGCTCATGTTTCTGTCTGAGGACATGGCCAGAGAAAACAGCGCCCCAGACAGTTTTGGAGTAAACACACTTAAAATACACATGGAAATGGATGCAGATTCAGTAGACAAACTGTGTACAGAGACGACACAAAGGGTTTCACCCCTCACATTTCCTGTATTGTTCCCATTCTCAGATTTCTTGTCAGTGAGAAGGACAAATTTGGTGTTATTTGAGCTGTTTATGACTGAGTTTTTCATTCTAGCCAAGTTATCAGACAACAAACCGCTAAATAACATTGCCATTCTGAAATTACATCACACCTGACTACCAGCTATAGCTGATCAATTGTTCTCATATACTAAATTACATTTTACGTTACACTTAAATATTCATTCTTTTTCATTTTCATTCCCAATTTTTTACATTTAAAACATTTCTCTCATATTTTACCTTAAATATATCAATACATGTTACAATATATTAATGCATTACACACAGGGCTTGACATTAACACCCGCCAACCCACCAAATGCGGGTGTATTTCAGCAGTGGCGTGTAACACAGTCACTCCTACTATCCACTTCGGCGGGTTGAAATTTATAGGCCTATATAATATATACATTTTTCAAATGTAATCTTTTAAAAGGGCATCTGAAATAAACTAAGTGCAATGTAGTGTTGTCAAAAATATTGATTTTTCGATACATATCGATACTGAAATATCGGAAACGCTTCCAATACTCATTTTCCGCAGAATAGATAAACGGTACCAGCTGCGCTTTCTCTCAAACTGCTTATTGTGCTTAAACAGTCAGACACACAAAATAATGTCAAAATGACTCTTGGCGTGTAAACATAGTCAGTTATGTTTTAAGTGAATGTAAACAGTTGAGAAAGAAAATGCATGTGTAACAGTATAATGGATTCGTGCGTCAGGTCTTAAAGTGACAGCAGCCTAATATACCTGCTGCCAAATTATGAGATAATATAAAAAATATCTATATGGCAGTTTTTCCCCATGGTATCGATGTCAAAATTGTAGCCAGTGAAAATGCTAGTAACTAGCCACAGTGGCTGGATAGCAAAAAAGTTATTGTCAAGCCCTGATTACACATATAACAGTTTCAAGTAATGGTTATACAAGTATTACTGATAACTAAATGGCCTGCGGCTATTCAAATTGAGTAGTTCTTTTTTTTTTTTTTTTTTTCATTTGAAATCTCAGTCAGGTCAAGGATTGTCTTTATCTCTATATATTAAGGGTGGTTTAACTTTTTTCTTCCTTTTTTTAATCTCACAGTGACTTTCTCTCTTGTGGTCTCATACTGTTAGGACAATTTTGTCAGCATATTGTTTTGCTGAGTCAAATACTTCAGCTTTTTGTCTGTTTGTTGCTCAAAGGTTAGTAAATCTACTTTAAATTGGGCACGTGAATTTCCCATGTGCTGATAGAAAGGCTGCAGATTTTCTGTTTTTCCCCACTGTTGAAAATAGCACTAAGATGTGTGCGGTTCTGTGTGATAATACACTACAGTTCTCAGTGAGAACGTGACTCTGCTGGATGAACCCATTCTTCCTCATCCATTTCTTTGCACCATATTGGTGCTCCAACCCTGTCTACTTGACTAGAAGTCCAATTCAATCCCAAAATCTGCTGGACCCTTGAGAGTCTAGCCATTTGCCCAATGGTGGTGCATTGATCCAGTGGACTGTGATGATAAATATGTTTGGACTTTTTTTTAAGTTGTATTAAAATTAATTCACATAAGAGTTACCAAATGGATTCCACCTTGACCATTCTGGTCTAAATGTGGCCTTTACCAGTGTTTGAATTTAGGTAAATGCGCTAATAAGAATGTAAACACAATGGTGTGTGTGTTTTATTATGAGATAGACCAAGAAAGTTGATAAAGATGTTTGAAAAGTTAATGAGCTCCATACTTGTCCTGTTCCCTGTATAAGTTAGACCTAGCTCTCATACTGTTAAATGGGTAACAATTATATATGCCTTAAAAGCTAAATGTGTGTGTTCATTTTTTTTTACATTTTTTTTTTTAATATATATCTCTTTCCATCCACACATTAAAGTATTTACATACAGTATATTGCAATTATAGGTTACAAGTCAACTCAGAATCTAATACCCAGCAAGCAATCTCTGTCATTTCATTGTTTCGGTTAACTATGGACCGATATAGTCTGGCTACGAGTAAACTACTTCTAGCCAAAATAACCTTGAATTTGGTTACATGCTGTTTTGCCAAAATAACTTGGAAGATGTATGATATCCCATCATGTAAGCGAAGTCAACAATGATTACAAGGTGTTTGGTTTCATTTCTTTGACATTTTCATGTTCTAGATGACTAGTCTATTCTTGAGCTATGGTTAAACATCTATTACATTTTCACTGACAGCCCACATATTGCCTTGTTTTAGCCTAGACATCAGGGCTGTGTTTGGACGACTATTGGACGTCTTTTAAACGCAAATTGCTTGTTGGGTCTCTTTCGGTGTCTGTTAGCCAAATTAATGGAATGGTCCACATGACCTTTGAAGTAAACCGTACATAGCCCTGCAGTTGTGAATGATCCTAGTGAAAAATGGAAAATAGATTGATTAAATTATTTTAATAAAGTAAAAAACTTTGTGTCTAACTGTTTAATTGATAAATAATTTCTAATGGAATAGTTCACCAAAATAGAATTGTCATAATTTGCTCACCATCATGTTCCAAACCCGTATGACTTTCATTTGTGGAAAACAAAAGGAGAAATTTTTACTCTTGATCCGTGTAATTGTACTGCTCACTTTTTCCTGTGCAATGAATGTGAACTGAAGATGTCAAACTTTAAAAAAGGACACAAAAACGCAATTAAAGTAGACCATATAATTGGTCATATAATTTAATGGTACACTGTTCTCACAAAAGAAATAGCGATGCCCGTTTTGTGAACGATTTGTTCTTTTGAGTCGGATCTTTTCAATGAATCATTTCATACGGTTCACAAGACTTGTTTGAATGAGTCAGTCACGAATTGGGCTGATTCGGTTCTAGAGTTCGTCTCACTCACAATGATCCACTCGCAGCATTAAATAGTTCACTGGAGGGATTATTATTCAATTATTAATGAATAGCGAGCACGAATATGAACTTTTATGACGGTTTTATACAGACAGTTCATATATATGAGAACTTATCATTAATATAATGTAATTGCTAATATAAAATAATGTATGTATCCAGCAGCACCTCAGATGTATTTCGACCTGATATTCTGGTGACCCTCATCGACATAGTAGATCTTGGGTCATGTACTTCTCTGTAGTATAAACCTGACCGCAAACAGAAATAATTTGTTTCTCGGTCTTTGCCTTGTCAAATAGGAACTTGTTTGTCTTTGTGGTTCGCAGTGTCGCAAGAGCGGATTTATTAGTAACACATAGTCTAATGTGCGGGAGGAGAGGAAGGAGCAGCAGTCTTCAGTTTCTCTCACAAACAAACGAGCTCCGGGTCGTAATCTTGAAGCAACTGACAATATTTTTGTCAAATGAATAGTTAATGCTTGTCCTAGATCTGTGCAATGCTTAAAATAAGAACGTAACAGTTTTAGGTTAATCGCACGCCCGTATACGTTTTTAAAGGCTTTTTTTAGGTTGATGTGAGGAAAATGTAAATAATCATCTCGTTAAACTTGCTGAACGGGTTGGCATTATGAACCGTTATACCCATATTGCATATTTTGGTGGCTGACTATTTTTTGGTAGTAAAAACTATAATAATGTGGACCCGATCTACACTCATGTTTCTTTTCGGTGCATTGGCTGCGATTAAAGTTCAGTCTGCCCAAGAAGATGAGCTGTGTCCTCGACAAGGTAATTAATTAATCATTTCATTTCAAAATACAATCTTTTGGTTGAATTTTTGTGATTAGCCTAAGCCAAATCAGCAACGTTGATTTGTATTGTATTGCAAGTATATTTTAACTACCTGAATGAATTATCTCTCTTTCATGGTCTTGTTTGGTTGTAGTGTGATTAATCTCTGACTCAGGTTAATGAGCGCTTGTGGTAAAGAAGCTACTATTAATACATCACGCCACGGGGCCTTTTAAACAGTTACTTGTGAGCTGTCAATAAATAAACCCATTAAACCCATTATTTTAATTAAAACTGGTAGAATCACTTTCTTTTTTTTTAGTTTGCCTTCATAATTTATTTTTATTTTTTTATTTTTTCAATTTAAAATCTTAAAATTCTAAAAGCATCATTAAAAATAAAAGATAGGCCTATCACGTTTAATTTCGTGGAAATTATTTACGTCTATATTTTATTTATAAATTATTTATATCTGTATTTGACAGAATTATTTAGATCTAATTTTACATTTTCCAAAAATGATGACTGGCATCATTTCCACCACATCTCTTGACAAAGGCTACTTGTTTGCCAAAATGTTCTTAAGAGAGTGTGCAGTTTTCCTTTAACTTACATCTCAAAAAGTGTGTTTGCTTTGCTGTATAATTTCCACCCCAACCATGGTTTAGCCCCTAAAGCTAGAGTAAACTAGTTTGCTAAATATACAACATGAAAAGCATGCTTGAAATAACGTAAACGTGATGTGCGAGGGAAAAAAAGGATAAATTATAAATTTCACTTATGATGAGAATTTTGGTCACAGTTTAGTTTAGGGTCCAATTCTCACTATTAACTAACTATTAACTACGACTTTTGCCTCAACAACCTCATAATTACTGCTTATTAATAGTTAGTAAGGTAGTTGTTAAGTTTAGGTATTGGGTAGGATGCAATCATGCAGAATAAGGCATTAATATGTGCTTTATAATATGCATGCTAATAAGCAACTAGTTGATAGTGAGAACTGGACCCTAAACTAAAGTATTAACAGATTTTTTTTTAAATTGTGCATCAATTACAATCAAGTTAATCTCAGATACATTAAATGCTAGCGATTTTAGACTCGACAAAACAAAACTGTCTGTCTGCCTCCCCAAAATGTTCTTAAACGCAATATATATTTTAAGATGTGGTAGAAATAACAATGACTTTAAGGGGGGAAAAAGACAGAATTATTCTGTGACATTGTTAGTGGACAAATTAAATAAGCAAGTGACAGTTTGTTTTCTACAGTCCCGAGAGCCAAAAGTACCCATAGTTTAAGTAACACTTGTCATACACAAACAAAAAAATCATAGGCATCAATGAGCATTTAAAAGGGTATTTCTCTGGTAATGTATTAGAAAGTGTTTGCGTATGACACATACAAATTAAGCATAGTATGGATATAGATTTTTATAGCCTTTCAGCAATTCTTTATTGTTTAAAAGTGCCATGAACTTGGAGATAAAAAAAGATCTAACATTTATTGTCTTTCTAAATTTCTTTTACATTACATATAGTGATCACCTTTAGTCCTTTTATAAGCATTCTGGTGTTGTATTGCCTTGAATAATGTCCAACTGGTGCAACGAAAGAGTGATTGTGAAGAAGAATCTTGGGGATTTTAATAAAAGGAAGTGAAAGCAAAAGTACCTCTGTTGCATAATTTTGTTCCATATTTAACCAACGCAATGAACTGTGGGTATAATGTACTGTATAATACTCACCCATGTGTGAATATCATGTACTCAGACTAGACAACAGTACATGTGACAAAGCCCAGCTGTGCACAGAATATTCTATAAAGGATTATTAATGTGATTTATCTAATGTTCTTGTTTAAAATCTTCCTCAGATCCCCTTCCTGGAGTTTTGGTCTTGAAGTTAGGAAGCAGTGTTGTGCTTGGCTGCAGAGGCGATGTCACTGTGGACGACGTGCCATTGGCTTCAACCAGTGTCAAGCATAAAAAATACAGAAACAAGCAGAGAGAAGACATCACTGTCAACTGGACGTCCCAAAGAGTCCATGCTAATGCTACACAAATAACCAGTATGAAGGGAGATGCTACAATTGGAACATACCAAAAGACTGATTCTGGAATGTATACCAAAACTGAAGGGGACACAATGGTCACTGATAAGCCCCCTGTAACCATAAGAAAGGAACAAAGCACTTCTAGACGTGTTTTGCGTGCTGTCAGTCAAACTGCTGGACATGAAGAAGAGGCCTTTGGTATCACCATGGGGACAGATTCTGATCAAGATGATTATGAGGACTATGATTATGAAGAGGAAGGGTCCAGGGTGACACGAGGCATCAAAAAGCGAACATACTGGACTCTCAATGGACGACAAGTGCATGTTGGAGTGGAAAGGGGTGGGATTTTAAGACGTCCACATCTCAGCTGGGCAGATGCTGGGAATTACAGCTGCTACAGAGGAGAGAGGCTTATTTCCACATTTAAAATCAGCGTAGGGGGTGAGGACTTTCTTTCGCAAGCATATTGATAAATGATTTACAGATATAGAGTACACAGAAGAAATTCACATTCTTCTGTTATTTTCACAGTGCCCCCAGAGAGACCCACTGTCTTTTGCTACAGGAAGTTTCACACCAGTAAGGTCCGCTGTGATTGGACGTCCAAACATCCAGTAAAGCCACGGCCGCTGTGTTACTTACTACTTATTAGAGGGTGAGCATGTGTCATTTGCATGAGAGAGAAGGAATTTATTTAACAGTAATCAGAACTTTAGGAATAATTGACATACTGCCATGCCATTCCAAACCGCTTGTATTTTTAATTTTAATAAGACAACCAAAACACAGGAGATCACAGGAGAAGGTAAATTAGCATGAACAAACTCTAAATAAAGATGAAGAACAGACATAACTCAGGGTTTAAATATAGCCAATATCCTAATATGCATGCTAATAAGCAACTAGTTAAGGCCGGCCCAAGCCTTTATGGGGCCCTTAGCAGAATTTTATTTGGGGGCCCCTCAGTGTCACCAATACGTTTGACTATTGTCAATTATTGATCATTCGCACACCCATATCAATTTTATTAGTTGTAGCTGTGTTGCTTACATCATGTCTGCATGTTATGTTTTTACCCTTATACGGTTTTTAATTGTAACAGTAGCAAACCCACAAGAGTGGTTCATTTGCACTTTAATATTCAAAGTCTTACAGTAGCCTACTACAGTTCAGACTGGGATATGTTATGCTGAATATGCTCACAATTTCCCCCCAGGATTCTTTGATGAATAGAAGGTTCAAAAGAACAACATTTATCTGACATAGAAAGCTTTCAAAGAATCCTAAAAAATGTTTACACAACCCAATTTTCAACACTGATAATAATAAGAAATGTTTGTTGAGCAGCAAATCATCATATTAGAATGATTTCTGAAGGATCATGTGACACTGAAGACTGGAGTAAATTCAGACTGGAGAAAATTCAGCTTTGATTACAGGAATAAATTACACTTTACTATATATTCACATAGAAAACAGCTTTTTTTCAGTTTTACATTACAATAATATTTCACAATTTAACTTTTTTTACTGTATTTTTTATCAAATAAATGCAGCCTTGGTGAGCAGAAGAGAAAAACAAGAAATGTTGATGGATTTCTTTCAAACGTTAAACAGAGCTTTTATTTTGGCGGAAACACACAGGAAGACCTTAGTGCTTCCTTTTGTTGACAACAACAGATTTATAAATTATTCTCATTACGAATATGGGAAGATGTTTGACGCATATTGCGTTCCCAAATGATAATTTTGAGTGACTCAAACATATAGCACTTGCAGAGAAGCATTTACTAAGAAACTGAAAGCTATGCTGTACTCCGTCCAAAACATGCAGCACGTCAGATAAGATATTCGCACTAAACCATATCACATTGTCAAATCCAACGGGCAACTGACGAGTAGCACCATTTCAGCGCAGATTTTTCGCCCACTTTGAACCCTGGCTAACAAGCAGTCGATGGTTCTGTCAAAATCAATAATATATTAGAAAACTTAACATTTCACAGTTTATTTAGTAATTGTTTAAGGCCATTTCACGATTTCAATCATCATAAAGTATGTCATTTCATGTGGTCAAGGGGGCCTACCTATGATTTTAGACTCAGTAAAACAAAAGTGTCTGTCTGTCTGTACCATAAAACAGAACTCAGGGTTTAAATAGAGGGTATGCACGTGACGTCACCGTCGGCTGGAGTGACTGCGCTTACGCCCACTGAGTGGCAAAAAGACTGAGAGGCAGCATTGGTTTTCAGCGTGAATGCCGCTAAAAACACAAAACCAGGCCCGTCGCTGGTCGGGTGGGCTTGGCCCCCCATGGATATCCCAGTTACTGGAAGCATGGCTTCTATAACCTGCATTTCCAGCTGAGATACCGACCACTGACTAATTGGCACACACTAGGAAACTAGGGCTGTGTCCAAAATCACTCCCTATACCCTTAAATAGGGCACTATTTAAGAGGACAGTAGTGGTGTAGTGGTGTCCGAAACCATAGTGGACGTTATCGAGTCATTAAATTATGACAGCATCATCTTATCTCTTTTGTACACTTCTCTTCCTCCTTCTCTCTGTCCCTCCAAAGATTGTTTGGTAACATCACCCGTGTGCCTTGTTCATTCTCCCGGTCCCGCTGTTGGTGTGCTTTCCCCATGGAGGAGGGTGACAGAGCTCTCCATGTGGCAAAACTGTGTGTGTCTAACACAGCAGGCAGTGCCACGAGCCCTGACCTCAGCTTCAAGCTACACGACATCAGTGAGCGCTTGTGTGTTTTTCTGTCCTGTAGGATGTGTTGTTTAGTTACTTTTAAAAGCATATTTGCACCAATTTGTTTGTGAAAGGAAAATCTCTTTTTTCTTTCTGCAGTTAAGCCAGATCCCCCGACCAGAGTGGTGGTGAGAGCAGTCGAGGGCCAGAAGCATATGCTTAAAGTATCCTGGTCTTATCCCAGTTCCTGGAAGCATGGCTTCTATAACCTGCATTTCCAGCTGAGATACCGACCACAGCTCGCAGAGCTGGTAAAGTTGGAGGGCTTGTATATACTTATGCATAGATCTTTTGGATGAAATGACACAATGGCTTACTTTGAGTTATGTGTAGAGTCTGTGTCTATATTTATGAGTGCTTGTATTTGTATTTAGTACCAGTCAGAGGTGATAGATGACCAGACAGACAGACTACAGTCCTGGACGATTTATGATGCTCTGCCTCACACCCAGTATGAAGTGCAGCTTCAGGCCAAGGATGAGTATGACGGTGTCTGGAGTGACTGGACTGATACTGTCTTTGCAGTCACTTGGTCAGGTAACAAAATTCATGGTCATATTTAATACTGCAAAGGAAACACTGCTATCAGTAACATTTAATACAAAAAAAATTGTTATATACAAATTTCATGTTTTTTTGTTTTGTTTTTGTTGACACTAACTGCTTTATATTCTATACAATCTCAGATTTGTCTAGCTGAATGCTCTTGTGGATCACACTGAGCTTTTTACTGTAAATTCAGACAGGTAAAAATTGACTGGGAAAAGTCAATACTGTAGTACACAAAAAAATAAAAATGAATATTTGAATTTATACAGTACATTTATTATTTGAAGAAATGTGTTACATGTAAGCTTAAAATCACACTTTTACACACTTTATTATGTCTTTCTCTAACATATCTTGTTAGATTCTTACATATCTTCCTATTGCTCTTCCATGACAAGAAGTTTCCGCTTACATGCAACACAATTCTACAAAAATATATGTACTGCATAAATACAAACGAGTACTGATGTAGCTGCTGCTATTCAGGGTTGTGATGTTCCTCCATGTTAAAAAGTGGTGGTGATTGATTATATATATATATATATATATATATCGTCTCGGTTACGTATGTAACCCTCGTTCCCTGAAGGAGGGAACGGAGACGTACGTCGGAATTGACCGACGAATTGGGGATCATTTTCAGAGACCAATCTACTTCGAGTGTATAAAAACGAGCCAATAATGTTGGCATGCGGTCCACGCACCGCCCCGCAACGCGGGTATAAATACGGAAGTGGAATACCGCATCCTCGCTTTTCCAACTGAGGAGCCGAAGAAATGGGTCGGCCCTTCAGTGGAAGCACAGCTCCTGGCGACGGGACGTACGTCTCCGTTCCCTCCTTCAGGGAACGAGGGTTACATACGTAACCGAGACGTTCCCTTTCAGTCGGTCACTTCGACGTACGTCGGAATTGACCGACGAATTGGGGATCCCTACCAAAACGCCAGGAAGGCTGGCCCTTCCAGCGTCCTGCTTGTGCTCACTGGTTGCTCCTAAGTTGGAGCAGAAGTCAGGGCACCAAGCAGGGAAGGTCCGTCACAGCTGTTTCTGCGAGACCCACTCAGCGTGACTATTGGATAACGCTGGGAAAGCGTGCCCGTCTCAGGGAGATGGTACGCTGCGGAGCCACGTCCTTCAGAGGAAGGAGAGGTGGAAATACTCATAAGGACTAACCTAGCAGGGCAGTGCTACCTATGGCAGTCTCTGGGGTGGATCCAGCCTGATTCCAGGGGGGGAAGAACACCACCAGAGACGACAGAGCGAGCTCTGTCAAGGGAAAGACACGGGGCTAGCCGAGTAGGGTAGCTGGTACCGTGGAAAACACATATGGGGTTACCGTAAGGGAACCAAAACATATGGACCCAGCCTACACACACGTTCCACAAGCATACGGGTGCAGGCCTGGCGTCAGACGGCCGCAACGTCTGACACCGAAGGGTGACGGAGGAGCTCGACAGGGTTAGCCGTTTCCGGGGAACACAACTGGAGACAATAGACGCACGTATCCGGCCCGGAGGCGGGAGTGGCGTATGCAAGCCGACACAAGAGCGGGTACTTCGCGTTTACCGGCCATTGGAGGCGAGTACACGGGAAGAAACCGGCTCTACACGGAGGCTATAAAATCTAGCGAACGTGTTAGGTGTCGCCCAGCCCGCAGCTCTACATATATCTGTCAGCGAGGCGCCTTGAGCCAGCGCCCAGGAGGAGGCTACACTCCTAGTGGAGTGAGCTCGCATCCCGAACGGGCAAGGCACGTCTTGGGACTGATAAGCCAAGACGATAGCATCCACTATCCAGTGGGCTAACCTCTGCTTGGAGACAGCCTTTCCCTTCCGCTGGCCTCCATAACAGACAAAGAGCTGTTCTGAGGTCCTAAAGCTTTGGGTCCGGTCAACGTAAGCGCGAAGAGCGCGGACGGGACACAACAAAGCTAGGGCTGGGTCTGCCTCCTCCGAAGGCAGCGCTTGCAGGTTCACCACCTGGTCCCGGAAGGGAGTGGTGGGAACCTTGGGCACATATCCAGGCCGGGGTCTCAGGACAACGTGAGAGTTGGCCGGCCCGAATTCTAGGCACGATTCGTTGACCGAAAGTGCATGCAGGTCCCCTACCCTCTTGATTGAGGCCAATGCAGTCAGGAGTACCGTCTTCATAGACAGGATTTTTAACTCTGCAGACTGCAAAGGCTCAAAGGGAGGGCCCTGAAGTGCTCTAAGCACCAGGGCTAAGTCCCAAGAGGGTATCGAGGTTGGACAAGGAGGATTCAGTCTCCTCGCACCTCTGAGGAACCTGATGATTAAGTTGTGCTTACCCAAGGACTTACCCGCTATTACGTCGTGATGCGCAGCAATTGCGGCGACGTACACTTTGAGGGTGGAGGGAGACAGCTTTCGCTCCAACCCTTCTTGCAGGAAGGAAAGCACGATATTAACCAAACACCTTCGGGGGTCTTCCTGGCGGGAAGAACACCAGTCAACGAACAGGTTCCACTTCAGTGTATAGAGGTGCCTCGTAGAGGGGGCTCTAGCTGAAGCGATGGTGTCTGCCACAGCTTGTGGCAGGCCACCTAGAACCTCGGCGTCCCGTCCAGGGACCAGACATGGAGTTTCCAGAGGTCTGGACGCGGGTGCCATAGTGTGCCCCGTCCCTGAGAAAGAAGGTCCTTCCTCAGGGGAATCGGCCAGGGAGGGGCTGTCGAGAGGAGAGTTAGTTCGGAGAACCAGGTCCGGTTGGGCCAGTAGGGCGCAACTAGCAAGACCTGCTCCTCGTCCTCCCTGACCTTGCACAGAGTCTGTGCTAGAAGGCTCACTGGGGGAAACGCATACTTGCGTAGGTCCCGGGGCCAGCTGTGCGCCAGTGCATCCGTGCCGAGGGTGCCCCCGGTCAGGGAATAATACAACTGGCAATGGGTCGAGTCCGGAGAGGCAAACAGGTCTACCTGTGCGGCTCCGAAAAGGTCCCATATCAGCTGGACGGTCCGGGGGTGGAGTCGCCACTCTCCCGGAAGTGTCGGCTGACGAGAGAGCTTGTCGGCTGTCTGGTTCAGCGCACCAGGGATGTGAATGGCCCGAAGCGACCTCAGATGCTTCTGACTCCACAGAAGGAGATGGCGGGCGAGTTGCATCATGCGACGGGAGCGTAGACCACCCTGACGGTTGATGTACGCAACGGCCGCAGTACTGTCCGTACGGACCAGAACGTGCTTGCCCTGAAGCGGCTTTTTGAGGCGGCTTAGAGCAAGACGTACTGCAAGCAACTCGAGGCAATTTATATGCCAATGCAGCTGGGGCCCCATCCACAGACCCAAGACTGCATGCCCGTTGTACGTGGCCCCCCAGCCGGTGGAAGAGGCATCTTTGAAGACCACAGCATGCCTGGACACCCGTTCTATGGGCACTCCTGCCCGTAGAAACGAGGGGTCTGACCACGGGCTGAAGGTTTGGCGACAGTACGGGGTAACTGGAACCCGATACTTGCCGCTCTGCCACGCCCATCTCGGGACTCGGCCATGAAGCCAGTGCTGAAGCGGTCTCATACGAAGCAATCCGAGCGGCGTTACCGCGGCTGCAGATGCCATATGCCCCAGGAGCCTCTGAAAGAATTTCAGTGGGACCGCTGTCCTGCTCTTGAACGTATTCAAGCAGTTCAACACTGACTGGACTCGCTCCTCTGTGAGGCGCGCAGTCTGGTTGACCGAGTCCAGTTCCATACCGAGATAAGAGATCCTCTGCGTGGGACAGAGTTTGCTCTTCTCTCGGTTGACCCGAAGCCCAAGCAGGCTGAGGTGACGGAGCACCAGGTCCCTGTGTTCGCACAACTGTTCCCGAGACTGGGCAAGAATGAGCCAGTCGTCGAGATAGTTGAGAATGCGAACGCCGCGTTCTCTGAGTGGAACAATGGCTGCCTCCGCGACCTTCGTAAAGACGCGAGGCGACAGGGACAGCCCGAAGGGTAAGACCTTGTACTGATATGCCTTCCCCTCGAACGCAAAGCGTAGGAACGGTCTGTGTCGAGGGAGGATAGACACATGAAAGTACGCGTCCTTCAGGTCGATCGCTGCAAACCAATCTCGGGGACGGATGCATTCGAAAATGCGTTTCTGCGTTAACATCCTGAACGGAAGCTTGTGCAGGGCCCGATTCAGGACACGCAGGTCCAAGATTGGTCGTAACCCACCCCCTTTCTTGGGTACAATGAAGTAAGGGCTGTAAAAGCCCGCCTTCATATCGGCTGGAGGAACCGGCTCGACCGCGCCCTTCGCCAGTAGGACATCGATCTTGGACCGCAAGATGTGGGCATCGCTGCTTCGCACAGAGGTGAAGAGGATGCCCTTGTACTTGGGCGGCCGGTGTGCGAACTGAATCGCGTAACCGAGTCTGATGGTACGGATGAGCCAGCGAGATGGTCTGGGGAGCGCTAGCCAGGCTCCCAGAGACCGAGCAAGCGGGACCAACGGCACCACAGACGTACCCAGGGTGGGGCAGCGAGGGGGAGTGGACAGACCCGACCCGGACGGCCCGGAGGCGACCCGAAGTGTTGTCTGACCGCTCCAAGGTGGGGCAGTGTGTGGGAGAGAAGGCCCGAAGGCGTCCTCTAGCCGCACACCGCGTTCTGGCGAAAAGAGGAGAGGCCAGGAGTGGCAAGGCCCGGGGGCGTCGCACACTGCCGGCTCTGTCCTCTTGGAGCCCCGGGAGAAAGGAAACTGCTCTTTTATTGACAATGTGGGTACCGCTGGACTCCGAGGAGTCAGCGGCAGAGATGGAATTTGTGTCGGGGCCCCCCGGTCCGGGGGGGGGGAGGGGTGCGGACACCATCTCCCTCGGAGGAGCTCCCAACGTCCCTGGGCTGCCTGTCTCAGGGCCGCTTACCCTTACGTTTGCCGGAAGGTTTGGCGGAACCCTGAGCGGGCTGGGCGGCCCCTTTGCGTCCGGCAGGGGGACGCCCTCGGCGACGGGCAGGCGGAGGAGCTGCGACCGGCGACGGGGTGGAGGCAGCAGCTGGTCGCCGGGGCAGAATGTTCTTAATCGCCTCCGTCTGCTTTTGGGCCACCGAGAACTGCTGGGCAAAGCTCTCGATGGCGTCGCCGAAAAGGCCGGCCTGACAGACAGGGGCGTCGAAGAACCGAACCTTGTCGGACTCGCGCATGTCTGCCAGGTTCAGCCATAGGTGGCGTTCCTGGACCACCAGGGTGGACATCGCCCGGCCCAGGGAGCGCGCAGTGATTTTCGTCGCCCAGAGGGCGAGGTCCGTCGCTGTGCGCAGTTCCTACATAACCCCTGGGTCGGAACTCCCCTCGTGCAGTTCCTTTAGCGCTTTGGCCTGATAGACCTGCAGGAGCGCCATGGCATGCAAAGACGACGCAGCCTCTCCACAGGCTGTGTAAGCCTTGCCCGTTAGACCGGACGAGAACTTACACGCCCGGGAGGGGAGACGCGGGTTAGCCCGCCAGTCTGCAGCGGCCCTGGGACACAGGTGCATCGCCACGGACCGCTCGACTGGGGGAATCGCCGTGTACCCCTTAGCTGCGCCACCATCGAGGGTAGTGAGGATGGAGGAGTCGCTAGATCGGGATCGAGCGCTATACGGCGCTGTCCACAACTTTGTGAGCTCCTGATGCACTTCCGGGAAGTATGGAACCGGGGCGGGGCGCTGAGAACCAGCGTGGGCCGTCCCGAGAAACCAATCGTCCAACCGCGAAGGTTCGGGACACGGTGGAGGGTTCCACTCGAGCCCGACACTTGCGGCGGCCCGGGAAAGCATAGCCGTAAGTTCTGGATCAGATTCGGGCAACGCTACCACACCCGAAGGGGGCAACGCAGCCGGATCCTCATCTCCGGAACCCATTGGCTCATCCTCCGATGCAGCCATCGAAATCATATCCTCAGCTGGAGCTCCAAATGAAACGGCCGGCCCCCCATGGCTGGGGCCAGGCCGCTCTTCCGGAAGCTCTACCAGCGCAGCGGAGGGGGGAGGGGCCCAAGGGGCTTGTTGGCCCGTCGGGGAAGCCCTCACTGTCACCCTCAGGTCTCCACCAAAGGCATCAGCCAAAGTAGCAGCCCTCTGCTTTACAGCGGGAGGACCACTAGATCGGGGGATGCGCAATGGGACTCCACCCCTTTTGAGGTACTCGAGCCTAGACCGTAGTACTGCGATGGTCATGTTCCCACAGTGAGAACATGAGTCATTCACGAATGCCGCCTCAGCGTGCTGAATGCCCAAACACGTGAGGCAGCGATCATGACCGTCAACTGGGGACAGAAAACGATGGCATCCAGAAACACACGATTTGAATGACATCTTGAAAAAGACGCAGGGTCAAACCGTGCTGCTCTTTTAGGAGTGGAAACTGCTCTCTTAGTAGTGCTGAAGCACTCAGGGAGATGGCCGCGGCTCACAGCGGTGCGGAAGTGCAAGCCCGCGTGTGAGCACTCAGAGAGGGAAACGCCCAGCGATACCAACAAAAACAAAGAAAGTGTTGCAGCGGCCACTCGCTGATTCGCGCCGTCACACCCGCACTGGTGTGTAACCCGCTTGGTTACACACTCGGTTACACACTCGCGCAGAAAACAGCTCAGTAAACAAACTGTTCGGCTCCGAAGTTGAAAGCAAGGATGCGGTATTCCACTTCCGTATTTATACCCGCGTTGCGGGGCGGTGCGTGGACCGCACGCCAACATTATTGGCTCGTTTTTATACACTCGAAGTAGATTGGTCTCTGAAAATGATCCCCAATTCGTCGGTCAATTCCGACGTACGTCGAAGTGACCGACTGCAAGGGAAAGTATGTTTGTTGCAATTTAACAAACATTCCATATCATAAATATTTATAGAATATAACGTTTGACATATTTTGATCCCTGAATGGATCATTTTGCATGTGATGGCTCACACAATGAAAGAATGTTTAGAAGTTGTGAAGAGTTTGACAGTTTCACTGAGATTCAACTGACAGTCAGTTTTGATCAACAAGCCATGTGCATTTAGTCATTGTGCAAATTGTAGACAATTGTACTAACTCTTCTGCACACGTGCCAAAACTAATGGAATTTGCTTAAATCAATAAGAAATTCTAATCTGATGTGAACCAGTGGTGTAAAGTATTTGAGTAAATGTAATTAGTTACTGTACTTAAGTATATTTTTGGCTACTTTGTAGTTGTACTGAGTATTAAAGATATTAGCAACTCTAATTGACTAAATTTTCGAACAATTTAATGTGCTTTTTACTCCAATACATTTGTGATGAGTAATGCAATTACACGTTACATTTTGCATGGCACCTAACTTTTTCTGCAGCAGTTTCTGCTATAAAGAAGCGATATCGCCATCTAAGGGCACTGAAGGTACTTTATCTTGTGCGTTTTGCCTTTACTCACCCAAACATGTCAACAAGGCCACTTTCAAGAATCGCTGAATCGCAGGTGTTTGATTTAGGAGATGAGGTCATGACTGCAGCCGGTGATGAGGCTGAAACCAGCACATCCAGTGCAAGAAGGCTTTGACTATTTCATTTTACTGAACATTATTTTATTTATCTGCTATACTGACGAGACCTTTTTGAAGGATATTGGTTTACTCATGGCCTTTTTGTGCACTTGAGCTTAACTGAGACTTGAGAGTTTGTAGAAGTTTAGGATGCTGTTGTGTCGACCTTGATTTATTGCAATATTGAGGTGTTCAGTTTTATTTTGATTTTAGCAAATAAACATGATTTCTCATCTTACAAATCAGTTGTTTCTTATTTTCACTGGTATGTCTCTCAGGTGTCGAGGACTGGTGCATCATTGAGCCTATATTTAGTATGAGTAAAATACTTAAGTATTAAAATCAGATACTCCAAGACTTTTACTCAAGTTTTATTGGAATTGGTGATTTGTAACTTGTAATGGAATCATTTTCGCTGTAAGAAATCTGTACTTTTACTCAAGTATGGTTTACAGGTACACCTCTGATGTGAACAAAAAAATTAATTGTTCAGAGATCTGGACTTATTGTTTTGAGGGGGAAAAAAAGTCTCATTCGAGAATTGAGCCAAAGCGATTGAGAAAAACTATAATCAAACCTGATTGAATCCATGCTTCAGTGGGAGTCTTTGGCACAAACCTGTACTATTGATTTTAAGAGAGCAAAGATCAGTGTTCATCGCACAAAATGCTCTAAACACGTTGTGTCTCATCCAGATGGTGTGCTTCACTGGGAGACTAGGAGAGTACCATTTACACTGTTTGCATTGGGAAAAGCATCTGATTGTCGATTGGACATTGAGCTTTCAAACAATTGGGCAAGCTCTCAAAAAGGACAGGACTTTACAACAAACATCCAAAATTGCAAATGACAGTTTTAACTGCCAGTTTTCAAAATTAAAAACCACCCATTAAGTTGAAGGCCCATTTCGTTCAAGTCTTTCACATTGCATTAAGTGTATTGTTTATAATTACCTCTTGGTATTTGTAAATACTGAAAAAAATACAGCCTCTATAATCCAAATATATGTATGCATTATCATCGTCTTGTTTTCTAGTGTAAAATATGCAAGAACAAAAGAAAATACACAGTGAAATTGCTCAAAGAAAATAATTGACAAGACTGCATTTTTTCAAAATTTTAATCATTAATTCTCTAAAAAGAAGTCTTTTTATACATATGTTATACAGTTTTGTTGTAGGAGGAGCAAAACAACAGTTTTAAGGTTGAAACAACCATTTATTTTTCCCTTAAAAACATGTTTGTACATTTGAATGTTTGTTTGTGTTTCTTTGTAGCTCCTGAGACGACTACTTCCTCTGAGAGCATTACCTTGGTGAGTTTGTTCAACACAATACCTCACATAAATTTATATTACTTTATTTAAACCTTATGTTTATTATCTCTTCCATTCTCTTCCATCTTTCAGGAACCCTTTGAGATGTTTCCTGAAGGTTCTGGGGGATCTGGAGAAGTGCCTGATGTAGGTGAGTCCGAGCAAGAAAACAAAGGGTAACATCTCATGTTCTCCTTCAGGTAGCTACTGTTAATAACACATCTGGTCATTCTATAATGAAACGAGAAAGAAAATGAGCATGGTACCTTACTGGAAAACCAAAACAGGAAATGGTCACCATAACATGTCTGGAGTTTAACAATGTGCTGGAGTTTCCAAATGTTTCAGCCTTCTGTGACATTTCACCTCTGTCCTCACTCTCTCAGGATCAGTGGTAATAGTTGGAGCTGATGATAATGGATATGCTACTGTGTGGCTGTACGTCTCATGTGTTTTTGGGCTGTGTTTTCTTGTAGCCCTCACCATGTTCACAATCATTTTCTTAAGGTAAAACTCCTCCCTATCTAATCCATCTTTTAATATCCATTTAGCGATTTCTTAGCTCTGAAAATGTCCCTTTAAAAGTAAGTTTTCCATTCAAGTCTTGTTCTTTCTCCATTCAAATCTCAAATTTTTACCTAGTTTTCATTCTATTCTTGTGTCTTCTCAGGAATAGGCTGCATTTCATGTTTAAATTAGGAAAACAGACTTTGCCTTTTACATTCCTCCTACATTCCTCTCGCCCTCTTCCTGCTCCTGTTGCCTCTGACTCTGAGCAGCTTCCAGAGGTGGAAAAGTCCCTGATGTCTCCTCCCAAGCACAACCAGCAACACTTCCTTCCTGTTCAGCAAGAGGAGGAGGGCATTCATCTGCATAATATGGATTATTTCCTCTCTCAAGGGACTGAGGGTTTGCCATGGAAGATAGACAGACATGAGTAAACAGATGAAACCTCACATGCACTGCGATTGACTAAGGATCACACACTGTGTCTTTACAGTATGGTTCAATAACAGTATTATGGGTTTGTAAAAAAGATAAATGTTGGGTCTTATTGTAGACAAAGAAATTCACTATCCCTTTTTGATATTTGTGACTACTATTTGTGTAACTATTTGTAAAGAAGTATTTTTAAAGCAACTTTTACAAAATGCCTACCATCTGTTGACCAACAGTCGTGCATGTGAAGCTAAAGCACTTTTTATAAGAGTGTCTGTTTAATGCTTTACAGGAATGTTACAGGTTTGGTACAAAATTTGGTACAAGACAATCTTATTC
The DNA here is from genome assembly GCA_039654625.1 of Rhinogobio ventralis. Lineage (NCBI taxonomy): Eukaryota > Metazoa > Chordata > Actinopteri > Cypriniformes > Gobionidae > Rhinogobio > Rhinogobio ventralis. Next base: position 21,619,303 of record CM077201.1, read on the forward strand.
AACACACACACACATGATTTTAACTCATCCCTTGTTGAAGAAAAGAAATCAGTATTATGGTGAGTAACTTACAAGGAAAGTGATTGGGACTTTTTTAAAACAAACATGTGAAGCTTGTTTTATAAAAGCATTTAGAGTCATTCTTCTGTTGAAACTTGTGTTATTTGAGCTGTAAAGTTTATTATTTTTATAGTAATTTAGGGTTTTATGCATTTAATTGTCAAAATGTATCCAAAACAAATGTGTAACATTGTATATAACTTTATACAGAAAAGGTTAGTAAGTAATTTGTTCACACCTAGACACATTGTTTTCATCTTGTTTCTGCACTGATACCGTGGATTTTAACAGACTGGCCCCATTCACTTCTATTGTAAATGATTAACTGTAAACCTTATTTTTTAAAGAAAGAATTGCATTTTTGTGACAATCAGCATTATGCCACAAGTGCTGTGGCAATGAGTTTAACTTATTGAACCTGGAATAATCCTTTATATGTAAATAAGTGTTTACCTAGTAATAAAAGCAAATAGGAAATTGGAAATCACCTGTTGTGAGAAGTTGTGGCCTTATGGATCATTATGCATATTAACCACATGTTGTAACGTTTTGTCCCAGGATGAATAAGATCATTCAAATAGAAACATTGTTTATTAATCAAAGATATTCAGGTAATCGAATAGCCATGAACCACAAACGAGACAGCGTGTAAAACACAACAATACCAGACAATGAACAGGAAGAGGAACTTATGCTGTGTTCACGCCATGTCGTTATGGCAAGCTGTTTTGACTTTTATTCATTCACAGGATATGAATTCAGAATTCTTGATATCAACAATTCTATTTTCACTAGTTAAAATGCCAATTCTTGATATCAACAATTCAATTTCAACTAGTAAAAACTCTAATTCTTGATAGTCATTTTCACTAGTGAAATGTCACCATAGGCTGCCATTCAAATTCAATTGTTGATATCAATATAATTTCATATATCTAGAATGGCTTTCTTACTAGTAACAATCCCATTCATGATATCAGAAATTATCATTGTCCCTAGTGGCAATTAAATTATTGATATCAGAAATGTTGATATCAGGAATTGAATTGTTGATATCAACAATTAAATTCCTGATATCAACAATTGAATTTGAATGGAAGCCTATGGTGACATTTCACTAGTGAAAATACAATTACTGATATCAAGAATTAGCCTAGAGTTTTTACTAGTGAAAACAACTGAAAAACAGCGTTAGTTCTCTCAATACTGTCTGTTTATTTTACTGACTGAGAAATCGTTTCAGATGATTCAGTGAGAGAGCAGTCCAAACTCATTCAAGTGGATTCAGGCCGCAAACGCGTTTGACCCATTCATAATTTAGAACATTTAAGCGTCAAAATGTGCGCACTGCGCAGTTCAGTTACAGTTCAGTACAGTTTTCTTAATATAACCCCCTGGCCTCGCGCATCACGTTCGCACAGGTCCTCGCACCCCTTGCGACGGGCCTGGCCCCAGAACGACCAAAGTGCATAAAAAGTTTTACGTTTTTAGTTTAGTTGCCTTTTTAGCACTATTTTGGGTCAAACTTCTCTTGGGTTAATTTATATTTGCTTGCATTCATTAATATTCACTTGTGTGTGCTTATATAGGCTAAGTATCATTAAAAATATTAGGCTGTATATTAACGTTTTAAATTTTCACATTTAAAAAAAATCTAGTGTTTGATCATGTCTAAATATTTATTCAAATGCAAAACCTAGTGGGTAATGGCACTACAAATGAAAATTATTATTTTTCCAGCCACAAAATGACTCTGATTTGCCTCTTTGCATTGGAATTCTCTATTTTAACCTTAAATACTACACTAATTATAATATATTTTATAAGTATTTATATAGGCTATAGCCTACCAAAAGGCTACATACACTCACCTAAAGGATTATTAGGAACACCATACTAATACTGTGTTTGACCCCCTTTCGCCTTCAGAACTGCCTTAATTCTACGTGGCATTGATTCAACAAGGTGCTGAAAGCATTCTTTAGAAATGTTGGCCCATATTGATAGGATAGCATCTTGCAGTTGATGGAGATTTGTGGGATGCACATCCAGGGCACGAAGCTCCCGTTCCACCACATCCCAAAGATGCTCTATTGGGTTGAGATCTGGTGACTGTGGGGGCCATTTTAGTACAGTGAACTCATTGTCATGTTCAAGAAACCAATTTGAAATGATTCGAGCTTTGTGACATGGTGCATTATCCTGCTGGAAGTAGCCATCAGAGGATGGGTACGTGGTGGTCATAAAGGGATGGACATGGTCAGAAACAATGCTCAGGTAGGCCGTGGCATTTAAACGATGCCCAATTGGCACTAAGGGGCCTAAAGTGTGCCAAGAAAACATCCCCCACACCATTACACCACCACCACCAGCCTGCACAGTGGTAACAAGGCATGATGGATCCATGTTCTCATTCTGTTTACGCCAAATTCTAAATCTACCATCTGAATGTCACAACAGAAATCGAGACTCATCAGACCAGGCAACATTTTTCCAGTCTTCAACTGTCCAATTTTGGTGAGCTTGTGCAAATTGTAGCCTCTTTTTCCTATTTGTAGTGGAGATGAGTGGTACCCGGTGGGGTCTTCTGCTGTTGTAGCCCATCCGCCTAAAGGTTGTGCGTGTTGTGGCTTCACAAATGCTTTGCTGCTTACCTCGGTTGTAACGAGTGGTTATTTCAGTCAAAGTTGCTCTTCTATCAGCTTGAATCAGTCGGCCCATTCTCCTCTGACCTCTAGCATCAACAAGGCATTTTCGCCCACAGGACTGCCGCATACTGGATGTTTTTCCCTTTTCACACCATTCTTTGTAAACTCTAGAAATGGTTGTGCGTGAAAATCCCAGTAACTGAGCAGATTGTGAAATACTCAGACCGGCCCGTCTGGCACCAACAACCATGCCACGCTCAAAATTGCTTAAATCACCTTTCTTTCCCATTCTGACATTCAGTTTGGAGTTCAGGAGATTGTCTTGACCAGGACCACACCCCTAAATGCATTGAAGCAACTGCCATGTGATTGGTTGAACAGGTGTTCCTAATAATCCTTTAGGTGAGTGTATATATATATATATATATATATATATATATATTTAAATTTATATATTTGAATTAAATTCATAATCAAAGCCTTAATCAGTATTTATCCTCCTATATTATTATGATGATTTCTAATGATTATTTCCAGTTATGATTTTGCTCAATCAATAGGACCAATGATTGTTTCTTCCTTTATATTTTCTAAAGTGTGTATTTGGTCTCTGAGGAGTGACTGAGGGTCTGGCCTAGGGATGTGTGATGTGTCGCTAAAAACTTGATAGCAACTTGTTTTCTTGTGTTTGGATTTTGGAGGTATTACACACCCCTAACATGCTGGGAGTGCAGAAACAGTGTTTGCTCACTTAGCCCGGCTTCCAGAGATGAAATATGGATTTTGTCTTTCATTTTTATTATATTTTATTCATTTTATATTATTTCCTTTTAATGAAACACTAAAGAATTGTATGAATATGGCCTGTACTATTGTCTGTACCTCTCACTGAGAGAAAGCACATGTTATCAGTATGTTTTGGGAAACTTTTGCTTGTCAGGACCAGAGCTCACCAACTCCAACCTTGAAGAGACTGTGTATCTGTGTATGTGCGCAATATTCTGTGTTACAGATCAGTATTGGAGGTGGATTATGGGCATCCTAATAGATGCGTGGAATCTGGAAGGTCACTACATGCCTAATTCCGGGGTGAAAGCGGCAACAAGTGATATATGTACACGTGAATCTGATTAACTGACAATGTGTGGAAATTTACCATGACTGTTCATTTTCTCTGAGCCAATCAGAATCATTCAACTTGCAGTAATGACGTAGCTAGACTTTGAAAACAGTATAACTGTTGAGGAATTGTATGTATGAGGAATGGCTAGTAGAGGGAGCGCGACCTACGAACTCCTTGTGAGACTTGAAGCTGGCTTCTGCTGATGAAACTGCAAACTATTCTTCAGTAAATTTTTCTTTAATTAATTGCACTCCTGACTCTTGGTCTTCATTTTTCACTACTGGTCTCTGAGTCTAAACTGTTACCCCAACAAAAGACTCACGGAGTTCCTTCTCTCCTGCCTTATAGTTCGTACCCTGGTCTGAATAGAGCTCCGCTGGAGTCCCTCTGCGAGCAATAAAACGCCTGAGGCTCACCAGGAAGGAGTCCGCATCCATACTGTGCAGGAGGTCTAGATGCACCGCCCGGGTGGTAAGGCATTTATAGATGACGCCCCATCTTTTCTCTGAGCGTCGTCCTATCTTGACTTGAAAGGGCCCAAAGCAGTCGATGCCTGTAGAGTAGAATGGAGGCTTGCATAAGCGTAGACGGGCCACAGGTAGGTTCGCCATCCTTGGGACCACCGGCTTTGATTTCCATCTTCGGCACTCCGGCGTATCTCTGCGAATACTCGCTCAGGGCCCGGATGACAGAGACGAGCATCGTAGTCCTGGATAAGGAGTTTTGTCACAGGATGCAAGGGGTCCAGGACAGTAGGATGTGTGAATGCAGGGTCTAACCACTTGGCACGTCGGAGTCTCCCTCCCACTCGTATGATTCCCTCGTCGGGGTCCAGCTCCAGGGACAGGGTAAGGAGACGACTGCTTCAGAGCACTGCTTTTCCTGACTTAAGGTGATGTAACTCCTCTGGGAAGCACTCAGCCTGAACTCTCCGGAAGATAGTCATCTCTGCTTGCCGATAGTCCTCTGCTGTCAAGGACTCATCCCGGTCTGCCGCCCCATGCACCTCCTGCGCTACAGCCTCGACCATATCCTTCCATGACAGGTATGTCTGGCCTAGATGGGTCTCCTGTCTATCCGCTTTAGATATCAAGCCACACGAAGCCGACTTCTTGTACTCCGTGATAACCTGTTCTGGTACCTCTCCAGGTGAAGATGGCCATTCAGCAGGTCCCTTGAGGAGGAAAGAGGGCCTTGGCTCCAGCGGTTAGGCGTGGCCAGTTCGGCCAAGGTCTTCCCGCGGGTCACATCATCTGCTGGGTTCTGCGCAGAGTCAACATAGTGCCAGGTACTCTCTCCTGTAAGCTCCTGGATCTCAGCCACACAAGTACCCACGAAAGCCTTGAAGCTCAAAAGGATTGTCTGGTCCACCTTCAATGTCAGTTCTCTCTCTAACATCTTTGCCAATTGGGCAGCTGTCAGGGCACCGTAGAGCTCGAGGCGGGGAATGGAATGCTGTCGCCAGGGCGCTACCCTGGATCTAGCCGCCAGGAAAGCCAGATAGACCTGTCCCTGGGTATCTTCTGTTTTCAGGTAAGAGACCGATCCGTAGGCCCTTTCAGAGGAGTCACTAAACACATGGATCTGTCTGGAAGCAACCATCTGATCGCTTGGAACCAGACATTGGGACAGGGTAGTGAGATGCGTGACAGTAAGTGTAACTCTGATTTCCACTCCTTCCATGCCTTAAACAAATCTTGAGGGATAAGTGGGTCATCCCAGTCACGTGGCTTGTCCCACATGCTTTGACCGATCAGCTTGGCATGGGTCATGTAAGGTGCGATGAATCCCAGTGGGTCATATTGTCGGGCCAGCACCTTGTAAACATTCCTCATCGTGAGAGCTCCGTACTCCAGAGGTCGGTTCTTGTAGCCTAAGGTGTCCATCCCCCAGTGCCAGCTGAGTCCAAGGGCTGGTTCCGACAGGCCAGGTTCATCATGCGAAAGCCATCGCTCCATGCTGTCAGACCTTGACTCTGCAGGTAGGTGTCTGAGGACATCAGGTATGTTGCAGGCCCACTGTCTGATCTCAAACCCTCCAGATACTAGTACTCCCCTGAGCCGGTCCACCAGCACTTTGGCTTCCTCACATCGAACACATTGATCAACCTTAGTGAAATTCTCACACTCATAACTGAAAAACATCTTACAAAGACGAAATACGTTGATCAGTCTTGAACTAATAAGTCAGATGTATAATGCAACGGCTCATAAAACAGTGTATTGAGCAGTGTTCTGCATAAATCAATGTTTTGAAACAAACCATATCCATGTACTTATAATACACACACAAAAAAACAATCATTTGTCGCCATCTGCTGATCGATGTAACCTTCAGAAAGAGTCCACACACAGACTGACTACTGCTATTTTTCCTCAGGACTCGTGGAACTAATTTAATTGATCTTAAAGCTAGTTTCACAATATATTAGAAATATAAAAACCAGTTTAGTGTCTATGGGTCAACCTGATGCAGTCACAAGACCAGTTTTTAAAAAAAAAATTTATTATTACACTTGCCCTAAAGTGTTTTCTCCTTTTGAATTAGTTAAAGATAGTTAATTAGTCACTTCGCTAGATTATATTTGGCCAATAGTAGGGGAGAGCGGAGCACATCCTAACGCTTTTTTACTTTCTCAGTTTGTGTAACTTGGGGTTCAGAGTATTTATTTTCCCCACATTAATTTCACACGTTTAGTACAATTATATTTGTTTTTGTTTTATTAATACAGTATATACTTTTTTCTTGATATACCCCGAAAAAACGAAGTGAAATGTGACAAGCAACATGCCCCATATGTTGGGTACATTGTAACATGACCATATGACAGCTTAAAATGTTATATGATACAATCAAAAAAAATATACAAGACAAACTAAAATATTTTGTAAATAAAATACAATTATTAACTTTTTCAAATGAAACACTGGCATTTTTTAATAATGAATAATAATAATAATTTTGTTTGACAACAAACACACTGCAAAACAGCTATACAGCATAGTTCAAGACATAATAATAATTAATAATGTCTGAACATTGACTCTCAGTCTTTATTCACCTTTTTCTCATGGTTTCTCAATAGAATTCTTAATAGAATATAACAGGCCTAGTTCTAACGCAGTGTCAACTGCCCCTGCAATCCCGCATGCGCAACTGGGATTTAAACCCGGCTCGTGTCTTAAAGAACTCTCAACTAAAATAACAAATATAGGATTAAAATAATTTCAGATTTGTCTCATTATGTCTTTTACATAAACACAAAACACAGATGAAATATTAGGCCTAACTGAAATTTACTTTTGCTATGGTTAAATAAATGTTCAGTAATATCTTCCTAAGATTTTTTGAATTTTTGTGCAATTCTTTTTCTAAATAGTAAATAGCATACACTAGTAAATACACTAAGTTTCGTCATGCTGGCATGTGTGGAATGCTTTAAACCATGTGTGTTACACTAACCCCGCGTCAGGTTGTGCCCCGCTCACCCCTACATTTGTTCAAATTTGTTTTAACATGGGTCTTTGTTCCTGCCAAGATTTCTCCCCTACCTCACATAACCACCTGAAAGGAGTTCAGTCTGCTTAGGGGTCCAACACGCTTTCAGGCTCTGTCTCACGCTCTCACTCTGCCCAAGTCTAAATCTCACGCCAAAATCCAGTAGGGGTTCAATCTTCAACTGGCTGGGAGGAGCCACCACTGACAGATCATGTGGTCGAATCCACACTCAAAGTCTACACGCCAGCTATCGCCGCTTCTCATGCACCGATAGCTGGCCAATCAGTAGGCAGACATGACATGGTTGTGAAGTTCTTAAAAGGAGCCAGGAGGCTTAACCCTCCTCGCCCTCCTACAGTGCCAGCTTGGGACCTTTCACTGGTCCTGCGAGCACTAAAAGAACCTCCCTTCGAACCGTTGCAGACGGCCGAATTAAAACCGCTTTCACTTAAAACTGCCCTGCTATTAGCACTGGCATCAGTTAAGCATGTTGGTGACATTCAAGCACTCTCTGTGAATGCGTCATGTCTATAATTTGGCCCAGGTGATTCTAAAGTCATTCTCAATCCGAGACATGGCTATGTACCCAAAGTGCTTTCAACACCGTTCAAAGCATAGGTAATCACTCTCTCTGCTCTCCCCCCTCTGAGGATGAGAGACAGTTACACCTGCTCTACCCAGTTAGTGCTCTTAGAGCATATACTGAGCAGTCCTCCCACTTTAGACAGTCGGAGCAGCTCTTTGTAAATTTTGGTGGCCGCACTAAAGGACCTCCGGTCACCAAACAAAGCCTGGCCAGATGGCTAGTGGACGCAATATCGTTAGCTTAGGACACTATGGGCCTCCAATGCCCCATAGGTGTCAAAGCTCACTCCACTCACTCTATTGGTGACATCTGTAGATCGGCAGGCTGGTCCTCACTGTCTACTTTTACCAGATTCTACAGCCTGGAGGTCCCTGCACTGCAGTTGCAAGTCCTTGCTGTATAAGTATACCGAGATCTGGGGCCTTCATATGCTTCAATGCTTACAAAAGTTTTTCCTTGTAGTTACTGTCCTTCTCCAGCCCAGTGCGCATAGAAATACATATATTAGTGTATATATACGTGTGTATATATATATGTTATGATGTGTCAATAACTCTAGTCTTGGGCCCTTTATTAAGTGTTCAGCTTGAGAAATTACATGTCATTGCGCCTATATAGCATGGCGGGATTGAACAGGTTCTCATTGCATCTTAAGACACAGTACGTTCGAAAGGGAACGTACTCAGTTACTTACGTAACCTCGGTTTCCTGAGATAAGGGAACGAGTACTGCGTAGACGGCCGTGCTATGGCGCTAAAACAACAGGTGATCATCGCTTCAGTCGATATAACCTGACGTTTTAAGTCATTACAGCGTACCTTTAAGGCAGATGCCATGCCCATTTTGGCGGGCTTTGTGCCCTGCTTTGGTTCGCTTTTGGTTCGCTCAGTTACGCTGTTCTGCCATTGGTTCATGCAGTTCCCACTGGCCAGCCAATAGCGTGCGAGATGACTCGACACTGTTTTGACTGGGCAGTAGTTTGGCGTGATTTTACAAAAATGCTTCAGTAATTCAAGAAATAGATTATTTCCCATTGCGTCTTAAGATATAAGACGCAGTACTCATTCCCTTATCTCAGGGAACCGAGGTTACGTAAGTAACCGAGTACGTTTCTGTGAATGGAGACGGCACGGGGCTCGCGAAGGCTAACTTTTGATGATTTCAGGTAGAAATCTAAAGGCGCAAGTTGACAAAATATAATGAAACAACCACTTTAATGTGTAATGTTGACATTTTTTATTTTGACATGAAAGCTTAGGCTACATGTTAAGGGAGCAAACTGGCCCAAAATCTCAAAATTGACCACTGCATGAAAATTTTTTCACCTGCCGTGTCTCGCCTTAAGTGCGCCAAAACGGTATTTATTGTTTGAATTTCGTATTAAAACTTTAACTATTTTAAAAGCTTAGACTTTGTTTCATATAAAAAGCAGGGCTGCCATTTTGGGAGAAGGGGTTCAATCTTCAACTGGCTGGGAGGAGCCACCACTGACAGATCATGTGACCTGTCAGTGGGTGGTGGCAGCTGCCAGTCTGATTCTGGCTGGTCACGTGATCTGCCAGTGGCTGGCCGGTGGCAGCTGCCAGTCGGATACTGGGCGGGCTGTTGAGCTGCGAGTACAACGGGTTCTCTATCACTGAATCTGCACGGAAATACATTATTTTATTGTTCTGAATATAATTTTAGGAACCTATTCTTTTGTATAATAGATGCTTTAGGGGGGTTTATCACTATTAAAGCAGTCAAATGAACGTGATCACGAAACTGACGCTTGACTGGTCGCTCAGTCCAACCAGCCGCTGTTGCCTCTCATTCCAAGAATTTTTTTCTAATTTTATGTGTAACCTACTGCCGCTAGTTGTGACGATTTTACGATTTATTTAATGTAATAGGCTAATGTAAATGCAGAAAAAATTGCCTATGAAAACATGAATGATCCCAATAACATGAATCTTTCTCACTGTTAAAAATTTTAACTTTAAATAGTGTAACTGGTTTCTAACATGCCATTTTCTCTTTTTAGTTTAATGAAACGTGTAAGTGTTAGCAACTCTTTAATAAGGATACCTTTTCTTCTCTACAAAGCAAGTAACTGAGATATTGAATTTATGATACATATTGTTATTTTTTTTTATTATTAATTTTATAATAATAAAATAATGTATTTCCGTGCAGATTCAGTGATAGAGAACGCGTTAAACTCGCAGTTCAACAGCGGCTGAGTCTGGCAGCCGCCAGCCCGCCCAGTATTCGACTGGCAGCTGCCACCACCCACTGACAGGTCACATGATCTGTCAGTGGTGGCTCCTCCCAGCCAGTTGAAGATTGAACCCCTACTGGATTTTGGCGTGAGATTTAGACTTGGGCAGAGTGAGAGCGTGAGACAGAGCCTGAAAGCGTGTTGGACCCCTAAGCAGACTGAACTCCTTTCAGGTGGTTATGTGAGGTAGGGGAGAAATCTTGGCAGGAACAAAGACCCATGTTAAAACAAATTTGAACAAATGTAGGGGTGAGCGGGGCACAACCTGACGCGGGGTTAGTGTAACACACATGGTTTAAAGCATTCCACACATGCCAGCATGACGAAACTTAGTGTATTTACTAGTGTATGCTATTTACTATTTAGAAAAAGAATTGCACAAAAATTCAAAAAATCTTAGGAAGATATTACTGAACATTTATTTAACCATAGCAAAAGTAAATTTCAGTTAGGCCTAATATTTCATCTGTGTTTTGTGTTTATGTAAAAGACATAATGAGACAAATCTGAAATTATTTTAATCCTATATTTGTTATTTTAGTTGAGAGTTCTTTAAGACACGAGCCGGGTTTAAATCCCAGTTGCGCATGCGGGATTGCAGGGGCAGTTGACACTGCGTTAGAACTAGGCCTGTTATATTCTATTAAGAATTCTATTGAGAAACCATGAGAAAAAGGTGAATAAAGACTGAGAGTCAATGTTCAGACATTATTAATTATTATTATGTCTTGAACTATGCTGTATAGCTGTTTTGCAGTGTGTTTGTTGTCAAACAAAATTATTATTATTATTCATTATTAAAAAATGCCAGTGTTTCATTTGAAAAAGTTAATAATTGTATTTTATTTACAAAATATTTTAGTTTGTCTTGTATATTTTTTTTGATTGTATCATATAACATTTTAAGCTGTCATATGGTCATGTTACAATGTACCCAACATATGGGGCATGTTGCTTGTCACATTTCACTTCGTTTTTTCGGGGTATATCAAGAAAAAAGTATATACTGTATTAATAAAACAAAAACATATAATTGTACTAAACGTGTGAAATTAATGTGGGGAAAATAAATACTCTGAACCCCAAGTTACACAAACTGAGAAAGTAAAAAAGCGTTAGGATGTGCTCCACTCTCCCCTACTATTGGCCAAATATAATCTAGCGAAGTGACTAATTAACTATCTTTAACTAATTCAAAAGGAGAAAACACTTTAGGGCAAGTGTAATAATAATTTTTTTTTTTAAAAACTGGTCTTGTGACTGCATCAGGTTGACCCATAGACACTAAACTGGTTTTTATATTTCTAATATATTGTGAAACTAGCTTTAAGATCAATTAAATTAGTTCCACGAGTCCTGAGGAAAAATAGCAGTAGTCAGTCTGTGTGTGGACTCTTTCTGAAGGTTACATCGATCAGCAGATGGCGACAAATGATTGTTTTTTTGTGTGTGTATTATAAGTACATGGATATGGTTTGTTTCAAAACATTGATTTATGCAGAACACTGCTCAATACACTGTTTTATGAGCCGTTGCATTATACATCTGACTTATTAGTTCAAGACTGATCAACGTATTTTGTCTTTGTAAGATGTTTTTCAGTTATGAGTGTGAGAATTTCACTAAGGTTGATCAATGTGTTCGTTTCACTAGTGTGAGTAAGAGGCTTTTCAATAGTTATGGCCTGTACAGCCCCTCATACACTTTTAGTTTTTTTAAAGCGTGTGAGAGAGTGGTAGGCTACATGCAATGAATCATATTACCGATCCTTGTGTGAGCGTGTGCGAAAAGAAAAAGGCGTGGTTTTTAGTCGCGTGTGTGTGCTCAGCTATCTTTATTCATACAGCAGCTCCTTCCCCTGTCTACAGCACAGATAGTCTCCTACTTTTGTAGCACTCGGAGTAGTCGGTTTGAAGTTGCGCTCAGTATCTGACAACAATTATGAGAGACGTGATTTCTATACTGATGTTACTATGTGCGGGGCATCTTTTGGCTTACAGAGAAATGAACGGTAAGGCAATAGATGGTGCAATGAAGCTCGCAGCTAGTGCCAACATCAGTGATAATAGCTTTTTTATTGAAGCTTAAACTCGAGTAGCTTAAGTATTTGTCCAGTATTGATATCGTTTTATTCTGGAATCCATTGACTAGAGACTCGCGCATAGGGACTTTTCACTATTGAAAGCTGTGTGTAGCAGAACTTTATCATTTGGCCACTGTAAAGCGACTGCAAAGATTGAGATGCCATGATTGAGTTTATTCAGAGTTAAGAACGAGCCTGATAAACTTTGTTGTGCTCCTTACACGTTATTTTAAACGTGCATATACACACTTTTTACAGTTTGTAGCCTATGACATTGTGGTTTGCGTTTTTCAGAATGTACCATAATCCAGAAAATGCTACAATGTGAGACCTCCGAAGGGTTTACATACCAGGTGCCTCATGACATGACAGTTTACCTGAGAGATCGCCATTGCGAACATGGATGGTATCATACGGTGGGCACGCCTTTTTGTTTTAGGTTTTCCTTTAGAAGACACATTACAAGCAAATATATAAGTTTTTGTAATGATTCCGTTTTCTTTTGTGCGTAGAATGGAACGCTTATTGCTGACTCAACTATCGATACTCATGAGAACCTGACATTGAGCACCTGTGCAAGCCTTCAATGGCAACTTCACTGTGACAACATTCAGGTAATAGTAACTAATGCGCATCTGTCTGTGTGTATTTACACATGATAAGATAAGTGCTGAATAAATAAATGCAGTGCATAGACTCCAATATCACTTTGAATGGGCAGGTGCAGGTTGTAATGATATTATTTTTGTTCTGTTAGGATTGCTGGATTATTAATTATACAGGTAAGCACCACAAGCCATCTCACCATACATGCTCTAGTCTATAAAAAATCTTAGGCCTGTTTATTAGAACAGTAGCCTATTCACCCAGAACTGTTAACTGAGTAATTTTATGTCCTTACCATCAACATGAAAGGAGATGTTAGGCAGAATGACAGCCTTTGTAACCATTTCATTATATGCAGATGCAGTGTGCAGTGATAATGAATTGTAACTTTGTAAAATATTTCCTTTTTATAGTTTTCAGCATAAATAATGTGCATTTGTGTGTGTTTGTTTAAAGTGAAACATCAAGCTACACACAAATCCGTGCAAGGAAATGACACATTTACAGAAGACAAAGAAGATGGTAACCAAGATAGACTTCTTAAATTAGTTAAACTCCACCATTGTTTGTCTTTATCACATTATAAACATACCTCTCTCTTGTCATGTTTGTTTCAGCAAATTCTCCTAACTGGCTAATTGCTGTAATTGTGGGGAGTGTGATGTCTGTTACCATCCTGCCTGTTACCATTTGGTTATTTTGGAAAAAATGTGTAAAGTAAGTTCCTGTTATAAATGTTTGTGTTCAGTATTGCTGTTGTGGATAGTGGGATGTACATACTAATTATATTACTATATCAAGATTAGAATATTTATGTGCCTCCTATGTTACACAATAAGCAATAAAAAGCATATTACCAGTTATATTTTTATTTCAGAATGTGTAATATTTGTCATATTATTTCTATAATATTTAGAATTGTTTTTCCAATTGAAGGTGGATCTGAGAAAGAGGATTCTGAATTATAAAGGTCATCCATATTTGAAGTTTTTGAAGATAAACCCACTAAAGTGTCTTTAACTACAATGTCATAATATTTAAATAATTTGATACAGTGCACTTATTGTGTAAATACATGTTTTCACATTGTACATATATTTAAACATTTCCTGCATGTAATTACTTGTATCCCACCTTGATATCAGCAAACATGTTTTGCAATAAAACATGAACAAAATAGGTACAGTCTACCTTACCATTTTTTGTCTTAAGTACATTAAAGTAAGAACACCTAAGATAATGTGGGATTAATAAAAAGTTTTATAGAGATCTTCAAACTGCATGTCATGACTGTCAACAGCAATGTGCATCTGTGAGCAAAGGCTGATGTAAATACTACCACTGTAACAATGACCCCACATACAGTGGGGCAAAAAGTATTTAGTCAGCCACCAATTGTGCAAGTTCTCTCACTTAAAAAGATGAGAGATGCCTGTAATTTTCATCATAGGTACACTTCAACTATGAGAGACAGAATGAGAAAAAAAATCCAGAAAATCACATTGTCTGATTTTTAAAGAATTTATTTGCAAATGATGGTGGAAAATAAGTATTTGGTCACCTACAAAAAAAGCAAGATTTCTGGCTCTCACAGACCTGTAACTTCTTCTTTAAGAGGCTCCTCTGTCTAGGCCACTCCAGGACCTTGAATTAAGTGACACGAGAAGGATCGGAGAACCTAGGCTAGACCTTATAATATCATGTCTGTTGCATGCATGTTGTGCAGAGTTTCAATCCTTTTGTTTATTAACCCTGACAATATACAGTGACTGTAAAGAGTAGAATATTCAATATGACCTTAGCAACATAGCTTAAAAAGAATGTCAGATATAAAGATTTACTTAATTACTTAACTGCTTTCATCCGTGAAGTGAATATAAAAAGAGAACAACACAGGTAATTTCGGCTGAAATCATTTTATTTTTAACAGTAAATTGACACTATTTTCTTTAGTGCCACAACAACACCATAAATGTATTTCATTAAATAGAAAGTTGAACAAATATTTGAAAGAGCATGTCAAAACATTGTTTATAAACCTTTGCTTTGTTGGTAAGCTTACTTAATTGCTTTAGTACCCTTATTAGTGATGGATGAAATTTACTATGTCAGGCTCACTTAACTTACAATTTCTCTGACAAGCTTCATGTAACACTCTGCCCTTCCCACTTAAAAAAAACTCAGACCAATCAAAACTATTGTTACATATCAACAAGTGTTGAAGCAACAATGCAAGAACAGTTATTGAGATTGGCTGTAAAAATTTAAAGAGATATGACACTACAACCTTATATGGCCCATTTTACCTGATAGCCCATTTTAGCTCACCCTAACATATTTAGATATAAGTTTAGCATGTGCTGGATGATGATGCATCAACCAATGTGTTCATTAAATAAATACAAACATTTGCTAATTTAGTTGTAGCACAAAATGTACAAAAAGAGGGGTAATATGGCCACCAAGGTTTTTTTTTTTTTAAAGTGCCATTAATGTAAAATACTAGGCCTAAATCAACTATTCTATTTATAATTTTATTTTGACAATAGTTGAATAATTGAATATCCAATAACAGACAAAGCAGAAAAGAAATGTATCTAAAAGGTAAAATTATTCTATGATTTAGCAGGCATATGAATATTTACCTTTTTAGTTGCCCATATTTTAATTGAAGGTATGTCATAATAGAAACACCGTCAAATCAAATTGAATGATTTGACTCAACTATAACTTTTAATGAAAGCGAAGATGTCTGAAATGTAGGCTACATCTAATTCATGGAAAGACTGAATACTAACCCAATCAATTACAATAATTATTACATTTAAAAATAATAACAAAAGTAACAACATGCCACTTGTTTTTTTTTTATTTATCGTTTTACTTCAAAATAAAAAAAATAATCCCTAAACAAAAATCTTTGTCATCAATATCATCACTATTTTCCAGAGAAACAAAAT
Source organism: Rhinogobio ventralis (assembly GCA_039654625.1). Taxonomy (NCBI): domain Eukaryota; kingdom Metazoa; phylum Chordata; class Actinopteri; order Cypriniformes; family Gobionidae; genus Rhinogobio; species Rhinogobio ventralis. The sequence goes on from CM077201.1 coordinate 21,635,127, forward strand.
TAGATTAATTAACCTCAAAACTGTTTCGGTTGACTAAATCTCACAAATGTTGATATTCAGATGAAATGACAAAAATACACACGCACTGCAAACTGAGTGAACCTGGCGTTCTGTGGCTTCGGGATTTCTTGCCGTATAGTGAACGAGCGCTTGACATTTAGGCTACTTTTGAATTAAATAAGATAATTGTTATTGTTGAACACTGGTTATGGGGAATTAATACCTTTCTTTCTGTTAAGCGCTAGCCTACTTGGTGAGGCAGTGGCCGTTTTAAATCGTGTTCCTGAAACACGTTCAGTTAGCCTATTAGCTTTGATTTTTACTTTCATTAAGTTTTAATTTATTATGACCTGACACTATTATAGCCTATGGAATTATGGCAGGACAGAGGCTTCCGTTTATTTAAGGCCTATTCGCCTCATCTAGATCGGTCACACACTCACTGGTGAGGAAACTTCCCTTTCTGGTGCTGTGCAGTTTTCTATTAGACCTATTAAAGACAGAGGTCACAATTAGTTTGTTTGTTTTGTCACGTGTAGGCCTAAACTGTCATTTAAATCCATCAATGACGAAATGAAAATACAGGGAGTGCTGAATTATTAGGCAAGTTGTATTTTTGAGGATTAATTTTATTATTGAACAACAACCATGTTCTCAATGAACACAAAAAACTCATTAATATCAAAGCTGAATATTTTTGTATCAATATTTTAAGTAGTTTTTAGTTTTAGCTATTTTAGGGGGATATCTGTGTGTGCAGGTGACTATTACTGTGCATAATTATTAGGCAACTTAAACAAATTTATACCCATTTCAATTATTTATTTTTACCAGTGAAACCAATATAACATCTCAACATTCACAAATATACATTTCTGACATTCAAAAACCAAACAAAAACAAATCAGTGACCAATATAGCCACCTTTCTTTGCAAGGACACTCAAAAGCCTGCCATCCATGGATTCTGTCAGTGTTTTGATCTGTTCACCATCAACATTGCGTGCAGCAGCAACCACAGCCTCCCAGACACTGTTTAGAGAGGTGTACTGTTTTCCCTCCTTGTAAATCGCACATTTGATGATGGACCACAGGTTCTCAATGGGGTTCAGATCAGGTGAACAAGGAGGCCATATCATTAGATTTTCTTCTTTTATACCCTTTCTTGCCAGCCACGCTGTGGAGTACTTGGACGCGTGTGATGGAGCATTGTCCTGCATGAAAATCATGTTTTTCTTGAAGGATGCAGACTTCTTCCTGTACCACTGCCTGAAGAAGGTGTCTTCCAGAAACTGGCAGTAGGACTGGGAGTTGAGCTTGACTCCATCCTCAACCCGAAAAGGCCCCACAAGCTCATCTTTGATGATACCAGCCCAAACCAGTACTCCACCTCCACCTTGCTGGCGTCTGAGTCGGACTGGAGCTCTCTGCCCTTTACCAATCCAGCCACGGGCCCATCCATCTGGCCCATCAAGACTCACTCTCATTTCATCAGTCCATAAAACCTTAGAAAAATCAGTCTTGAGATATTTCTTGGCCCAGTCTTGACGTTTCAGCTTGTGTGTCTTGTTCAGTGGTGGTCGACTTTCTGCCTTTCTTACCTTGGCCATGTCTCTGAGTATTGCACACCTTGTGCTTTTGGGCACTCCAGTGATGTTGCAGCTCTGAAATATGGCCAAACTGGTGGCAAGTGGCATCTTGGCAGCTGCACGCTTGACTTTTCTCAGTTCACGGGCAGTTATTTTGCGCCTTGGTTTTTCCACACGCTTCTTGCGACCCTGTTGACTATTTTGAATGAAACGCTTGATTGTTCGATGATCACGCTTCAGAAGCTTGGCTATTTTAAGACTGCTGCATCCCTCTGCAATATATCTCACTATTTTTGACTTTTCTGAGCCTGTCAAGTCCTTCTTTTGACCCATTTTGCCAAAGGAAAGGAAGTTGCTTAATAATTATGCACACCTGATATAGGGTGTTGATGTCATTAGACCACACCCCTTCTCATTACAGAGATGCACATCACCTAATATGCTTAATTGGTAGTAGGCTTTCCAGCCTATACAGCTTGGAGTAAGACAACATGCATAACGAGGATGATGTGGTCAAAATACTCATTTGCCTAATAATTCTGCACTCCCTGTATAAACCTTGGACTATAATTCTGTGAACGAAAATGGACGGAAAAAAGGTTTTTAATAACAGTAGGCTAGCCTGTTTTTTTTTTCATACGAAAATACCATATGTAAAGTTGTTTCCGCCACGGAATAAAAAACATTTTGTAAAAGATAATTGAGACTTTTTATCTCACAATTCAGATTTTTTTCCCCTCGCAATTGACTTTTCTTTGCGAGTTATAAAGACCAAATTCTATTTTTTATTCATGGCGGAAACAAGCTTCCATATCTTGAGATGGCAATTTGAGTATAATGATTTTAGGCCTAACTATTCAAAATATTTCAGCCAGGAGATATATAGGCCTATGGATTGCTGACCCGATTTGAATAACGTGCAAATATGCCTCATTTCGCCAACGCCATCATTCATTTTTAATATTTCAATAATGCCTGGTTGTAGGATTGCATGACTGGGGGACATTTCAAGGTTCCATTTTTGTATAATTTAGTAGGGACACTATAGGACATGTCCCTATACCAATATCCAGCGACTACGACTAGTAGTCCCTATTGTAATTGTTATTTTAATTTTGGCCGCATCTGACATGGGTTACATTGACAATACCCGACGGGTTCAAGTAAACACGAAAATATGCGCTCTTGGACGTGCATTTATCGATGGAGTAAGAACATGAGGCAAGTGTTTAAAACATACGTGCACAGTTCAATTGAATGATAAAGATTTAAAAAATGAATGTCCTCGCCAATGTCAAAATCATGCCCCATTTTAAAAACTCTGATTTAATTCATGATTTAATTTTAGATTGAATTCAAAATCAATTGTTGCAAATTCAGTATGAAATAATTTGAGAATTAAATAGGGGACGGCGGGGCACAACCTAACGCGGGGTTAGTTGTAACACATGGTTTAAAACTTTCCACACATGCCAGGATGACGAAACTTAGTGTATTTACTAGTTGCCATATCAACATTATTTAGAGAAAAAATTGCGTCAAAATTAAAAAAATCTTTGGAAGACATTTATTTAACCATAGCAAAAGTAAAGTAAATTACTTAAGTTAATTTTTAATCTCCGTTTTTTGTGTTTATTTAGAATAAGATAAATCTGATATTATTTTAATCTTATATCTGTTATTTAACAGTTGATATAGTTCTTTAATGCTGATCTAACAGCAGAAAACAGGAGCCGGATTTAAATCCCAGTTGCGCAGGTGGGGCATGTTGTCACACTGCGTTACAATGAGCATTGAGAAAAGACTGAGAGTCAATGTTCAGAAATGTTAAAAAAATTTTTTTAACTATGCTGTATAACTTTGTTTTGAGATGTGTTTGTTGTCAAACGGAATTTTTTTTTTATTATTAATGATTAAAAAATGCCATTATTTTATAATTGTATTTTATTGACAAAATAATTTAGTTTGACTTGGATTTTTTTTATTTATTATATCAGATAACATTTTAAGCTGTCATTTGGTCATGTTACAATGTACCCCACCTATGGGGCATGTTGTCACATTTCACTTCCATTCTTTCAGGGTAAATCAAGAAAAAAGTATATACTGTATTAATGAAACAAACCACATAATTGTACTAGACATATGTGCAATTAATGTGAGAAAAAAATAAATACTCTGAAGTGGATTTACACAAATTGAGAAAGTCAAAAAGCGTTAGGTTGTGTCCCGCTCTCCCCTACACTTAAAGGTGTGTTATACTTTCTATTGTGTCTAGTAGCCTACTTTATTGCGCCATAAGTAATTTGCAAAGGCAAAATTAAATTGAGGTCATAAGTTTACGCATATACAAAATGTTAATAATTGTTTAAAATAAGATAGATTAAAAATGCATTGTTTATAGTACTGCTATTTTAAACTTAACATAACAGATATTTACATATAGACCAAGACAAAATAATTATATACTGAATTTACTCAAAAGACCCAGTTCAAAAGTTCATATGCTTAATTTCTAATGTGTTGTTGCTGATTTCATTTGCACCTTTTGTAATAGTTGTGAGGGTGTGAGGTGTGTGTGTTTGGATCTCAATATCCCTGTTGGAAAGGGTTAGTGTCTGAAGTATTTTTTTCTGAAAAACAGTGGACATAACTGCTCAGCTAAAGAAACTCACAAAACTATGCGTAGGCCTATCAAAACTAGTAATATCACAGAACATACAAATTTTGATTTTCCAGGTAACAAGAATCAAGGGTATGGTGGCCTTTTGGTTCATCTGTGTAAATTCAGCTATTATTTTGTTTTGTGGAATTAGTACTTTTTCAGAGCATTACTAAAAAGCATGCACACTGCATTTTCAAAGACAAAATACAAAATATTAACATTTTGCATATTCTGCAAGGTGTATAGGCTATGAACTTATGACCTCAACTATAGTTATTGCTGAGCATGACTGAGCAAAGCTGAGCATAACTAGTCCATATTTCACTAGAAAAAATGCACAATTTTAATGGCCTGGAAATCAATTTTAACATTTTAACGCTAGAACGTAATTGTGTGTGTGAGAGAGAGCTGTCATTTGCTCACACGATTGTGATAGAAAGTTATAGCTAAGCCTCTAAAAACTGTTCAGGAAAAAAAAACCACGGAGAGCGGGAGCAACAAAAAGTAAGAACTAGCGACAAAAAGTGCTGAGCGTGTCTGTGATAGGGAAATAGGCTACACTTGTCTCTAATTCGCGCATATAACTGCATGCTAAAATTGTGTCATTGCTGTGTTGTGCGCGTATGATGGGTGACAAAAAGGACGACCACACAGTTTGCCTGTCTAAACGCTAATTCTATTCACTAATGCATATCACGGGTTTTTTTTAAACACAGGCCTATTAAGTTCGTCTTTGCTTTTATTTCAGCCCCCAGCTCATTCATGCAGCAAGAGGAACTTTTTATGACCTCATGAATGACAATATTTTGTAATTCGTACGGGCCTATTTTACGAAGTGGCTAATTCATAGCCTACGACCTCACTCGTACGAATTGTATTTTACGAGTTGCCCAATTCGTATAAATTCGTAGCTACGAATGACCTACCCCTAACCCTAAACCTACCCGTCACTGGGGTTTAGACAAATCGTACGAATTAGCCACCTCGTAAAATACGTACGAATTAGTTGTGAGATAGCGTTGCATTAACAGACTCAAAGAAACTAGGTGAAAGGACAAAAAGCATACGCGTTACACCCAGTAGCTCTTTCATTTACAGGTGTCCAGTGCCGAATCCTCTCCTGGTTTTCCCCGTCCTCCAAGAGATGCCCGTTTTCCTCTTCATTCCTTTGGATTCGGGGCCTCTACGGCAGATCCAAATGCCCTCTATCCTCTTTGTGAGCCTTTCCCAGGTCTGAAAAATAAAATTAGCCAAGTTTTACTATTGAGCAACAATTCTCCAGGTGTCCTTGCATGTTTGAAAAATAGAACAATTATAGACCATTGCTCTTTTCAATGTCAACAAAATATGTATTTTATAGTTTTTTTTTAAAAAAACGATTTTTATTTTTTAAAAGACAGGACTTCAAAAAAAAAAGCAGGAGTGACACTTGGAAACTCGATAAGAAACCACAGTCTGAAAAACACAGATTGCATATCCTATTATTTATTTATTACTAAACTTTTAAAAAAAATAAAGTAATTTTATATATATATATATATATATATATATATGCGCGAGAGACAAAACACATTAACTACATCCACGTGTAGCCTATACATTTGCATAAATAAAAATTAAGGGCAAATGAGAATTGCCCCACCATAACGATGCAGCTCAGCCTGAAACGTCTTTCTGGTTAGCGAGACTGAGCAGGTGTTTTAACGAGTGTTAATTAAGTTTTGATGGATATTCGTAAATTACAAATTCCAGGAGGAAAGGGAGTGTAATAATATGTAAGGTTGAGCACATCATCTGAGCATACATACCCTTATCTTTTGCTATCTTTTTACATGTATATTCAGCAGGTTTATCTCATGTGGGGAATTGCTTTAATTGGGAGTTGGTGCTGGTGCATTCATCAGCAATTTGTTTAGCCGTTTCAGAAATAAGGTAAGTGCCTTAACAAAGTTGGTGATGTAGTGTTTGTGCCTTCTAGCAAATCACCCCAGCTTGCTCCAGACCCGGTAGGCCTAATGCATGCTCTCTAAATCACATAAGCGCTAAATGACCAAAATAATCGCTACGTGCTGTAAGTTCTTTATTTCCACTCATTCTATATTTTTCTCAAATAGCCTATAGCATTTCATTGTTTCAGAAACTTTTAGCATCTCATATGTCTTTGTGTCTGTATTTTAAACCAAATGTAACCTTAAAAGGATAGTTCACCCTTGAAAATTCCCTGCTGTTATTGTAATGCCGTATGCCCTTCTTTCTTTTTAGGATCAGAAAATGATGAATTTTATAAAAACGTCCATAAAATGGCAGTGAATAGCGGCCAGCGTCAAGCTTAAAAAAAAAACCACACATCAATATCACAGAATGATCCCATGCGACACGTGTCGTAGGCTACTATTCCAAGTGTCCTAAGAGTAGCCTATACGATAGGATTGGGTGAAAAACAAACCGAAATGTAATGTAGGCTATTATTTACCGAAAATCCTGACTTGGCTGTTGGTCTTCCGTGCTCGACTGCACGCTCGAAAGACCATATTAGCGACACAGTTTACATATACTCGCCCAAAAAAGCACATACGTTGTGAGTAATCAAGATTAATAAAAACGTGAAATAGGCCTACAATCCATCTACTTTCTTCTCTGAGGTTAATAGCCCTGTTGTGTTCGTCACGTTTATCTATACCTGTCACTCTGACTGTCATCAGACAAATGGAGTTCAGAAGAGAGATTTCATTCTGTGATACTTTTGCATTGATGCTGGTCGCTATTCACTGCAATTATATAGACGAGCGCCAGCGGGACAATTTTATTTATTCTCCTTTTGTGGTCCGAAAAGGAAAGAACAGCATACTGCATTAGAAAAACAGCCGGCGAAAGGTGATATATAGGCTATATATTAAGTAAATTAATTTCCTATTCAGGTGGTGATGATACTGTTATTAGGAGAAATGTATCAAATTTGTTTTACGTTTCACCAGAGTGTGTATTTTTGAAAATGTATTTTTCTTAATGTGTTCCTTGTAAAAGTAAATGTCCGGGATTCAGTTTTGCAAATAAATCCAAAATCTGGTTATCAAGCACTCATACAGATGTCAAGGGGGCATATAGTATGTATGTTAATTTGTATCAGTTTTGTATAATGTCTTAGAAAGCTCATAAACTGTATAGCATGGCACACAGTCATAATCCAAATTGTCATACAATAATAATCCAAGTTCACACTGACAGTATTAAAGTCACTGAAGATTTTCTCATACTGTAGGTGGTCCTACTTTGCTGAGGTATCCAATTGTATCAGGGGGCAGACAGCTTTCTGTGTCACCATTGCTAGTATTCACATCAAACTGTTCATTAGCATTACGTTTTCCACCAGAAATCGCAATCTCAATGAAAATGAATGATGTCCGTTTTGTCAGTGTAAACCCCCTCTTAAATTTATGCTTTGTAGGAGCAGAGTAACTGTACAACCAGGGCAATGCTGTGCCAGTGAGTAAACACTTCTAATGCAAAAATGTTGTCTAGAAGGCACTGGGACAGTAACTCATTGTCTGGCCCTAAACAGTGCATATTAGTACCTAAAAGGCTAGATATAGTATAAAGGTGTACTTTATAGGGTACAGCTGTTGAGTTTTTTTTTCTTCCTGAAAGTGAACTGTCATACATAAAAATACTCAGACTGTATGTACACCCAAAATTAATTGTATACCCAAAATGGTTGTGTTGCTTTGTGCCAAGCTATATCTGATAAAATACAGTATATCATATACTCAATATATTGGGTACTATTGATTTGTCTATACTGAATATAATAACTTAAAGAAATGAAAGGATGACGTTATATTTGTTGTATTATGTGTAATAATATGATATTGATCAATAATGGTAAAAGTTTAGTGTCCGCTGCCATTGTGTTGTGAGATGAATACTTATCTTGAATGTCTATTTTAACATTACATTACAATATTTTTCAGATATTTTAGTATATTATATAATTTACATTACAATATTGTTCAAATATTTTAGTATATTGTACAATCTTTTGCCTTTGCCATCTAGTCGTCTTGTTAAAGGGACTTCTGTTAATAAACTCTGATAAGACCTTCCATGCCTTGAAGTTATTTCCTTGGTTTTACATTTTAAAACTTTAATGTTTTCCATTCTTTTGAAGTGCTGAGAAATTCAAAATGCCTTACACTACAATCCAACTATCTTTCTTCTGATTTGCTTATTTGAACTGTAACATTAAACATAACTGCTGGTGGTAAAAATCAAAATTTGCTTATCCTGTGGGGCTCATGTTCTGGCTTCACCAAGAGAAACAGTGCCAAGGGCAGGAATTATGATAGAGGCACACTTCAAACACCTCACATGTTTGCTGTGGTATTGTACGGGTGCTTTAACCATAAAGCCACAGGATTACATTTTAAAGTAAATCACAAGATGAGCAGGATTTAAGTGAAGCTTAAATGGAAATTACTCTATGTGTTTTGTGGGCTGATAGATGTGTTTAGTGAAATTAAAGGAGCTGCTCTGAAACCACATAGCTATTTTTATGCCACTGTGCATAAAGCTGGATTTGCATAAAGGTTTCAATTATTGTTACACTGCCACAAGTGAAACAAACTATATCTGTATGTTTTGATGTTTTGGGCTCATAGAGTCACAAATGACCTCAGTACACTATCTCAAGTCAAAAGTGATTTTGTGTCAAGATATGGCTGAGTCATGTTGCTATATTGTTGCCAGGGCATGGCAGTGTGATGCTTAAATGCCAAAGTAAAAAGAGACCACCCTCAAGGCTTTATGAAGTTCTGGTGTTGAGATATGGCATGTTGAATGAATTTGATACAAAAACATTTTGGGCTCACTTCTTTTTACAGAAAATGCACAAACCAGCCAACGGATTATGTGTAAACATCACAGACCATGCTATGTAAATAACATGCAAAAGAGTTCTGTGAAAAGACATTCATAAGGCACATATACATGCATACAATGCTCCTCACTTTCAAGATAAAAAACCCCCATAAACATACACTGAAAAGGAGCCCCACACAGTCCCAGAACTATTGGTGAGTTTTGTGAAGCCAAATGTTCAGAAATTGATTTTAATACACATTTCAGAAAATGTTTTAAATGGAACTGCGAATGAAATTTGATGAGAGATGAATCATTGTGTTTGTTTGATAAAGACATTTTGCGAGCCCTGTGAGCGAATCATTCCGGTTGCCGTTTCCCCACACGCTGACAGTGGAGCTGAAGCTCATTAAATATACTAATCTTATCCAATCCTAGCTGTGGGCGTTTACTTCCAAGTCTTCAGTGCGGCACGCCCATAAAAACTGAGCGTTTCTTGAGAGAGCCTCAAAACCAGGGCAGAAAATAGCCTATTACTTATTCATTATGATGTTTTTGAATGTAAAAACCATGCGAACGTCATAAATTGACCTCAGACAACAGTATAAAAAAATAAAAAAGCCAGTTCATGACCCCTTTAACATGAGATAGGCAGAAACTGTGTGTTATGTACCCTTCAAACACATTTTAGCCAATTTTGTAAAATCACGCAGTACTACTGCCCAGTCAAAACAGTGTAGAGACATCTCGCACGCTATTGGCTGGCCAGTGGGAACTGCATGAACCAATGGCAGAACAGCGTAACTGAGCGAACCAATGGGCACAATGCCCGCGAAGCAGGGCACAAAGCCCACGAAGGTGAGCACAAAGCCCGCCAAAATGGGCGTAGCATCTGCCTTAAAGGTACGCTGTAATGCCCTAAAGCGTCAGATTAATCTCCTTCAGCTCCTTCTCCTTCTCCTTCTGGGAGCGCAACTTACGTCATTGCTGCACTCGCTGTCTAGCGCATAGCGGCGTTGTAAAATGGCGTCCAAACCCTGCCCCTTTTTCACTCTCTATCACTTCTCCCAGTTCCCTCTATTCAGGTGACTGGAGAGGTTCAGCATTGCAGTATATGAGCCTGTTATGAAGCACACTCACCTGGCCACAAAACACTGTTGAGAGAGTGACTTCTCTCTACCACTTCTCCCAGTCCCCTCTATTCAGGCGACTGGAGAGGTTTATCCATTGCAGTATACGAGCCTGTTATAAAGCATGCACGCCTGCACACAAAACACTGAGAGCGTGACTTCTCTCTACCACTTCTCCCAGTCCCCACTATTCAGGCGACTGGAGAGGTCCACCATTGCAGTAAACGAGCCCGTTATGAGGCGTGCACGCCTGCACACAAAACGCTGTATTAAAGGCGATCCTAATAAGCAATTAAGAGTATTTTCCTCTTATGACTGTAGGCAGTGTGTCCCCTACATAGTGTGCACCACTGCATATAAGCACTGTTAATTCAGCGCTACGGAATCACTCAAAAGATCAGGAAGAGAGGAGGGTTGAGTCCCGCCCAGGCCGGTCCGCCCCCCCAAAAAACTAAATTCTCTCCCCACGGCCCGTTTTATTCCGGCCAGGGACAAAAATTTTATTTTGAATGTTGTGAGTGTAAACTGCGAGCCCGCTCTGATGCGCGCTCCCTTGCATTCTGCCGCTATAATAGCAAGTTCAATAAAAGAACATGTTTAAGAAATTAGTTTTCTTAACTCGCCCCCTGCAGTACTGGCTGAAATCACGGGTTCCTCCCCAAGCATGGCATTCTGGCCAGCTTTGGATCAAAGTGGGCCGCGGCTGTGTCAAAGCCCTGGCCCCATGGTCGAATGAGCTTGGGGACAGTTTCCAGACGGATGGTGGTCACCACGGATGCCTTCAACATGGGTTGGGGCGCTCTGTGCGAGGGAGAACCGGCCTTCGGCTCCTGGTCGAGTATGGAGTCACGGTTGCACATAAACTGCCTAGAAATGCTAGCAGTTGTGCTGGCCCTCGAGACTTTTTTACCACGTCTCTTAGGTCACCATGTTCTAGTCCACACGGACAAAACAACAGTGGTCTCCTACATAAACCGCCAAGGCGGGCTCAGGTCGAGATGGCTCAACCAACAGGTCAGACATCTCCTCCTATGGACAAAAGGCAATTACACTCGCTAAAAGCAGTGCATGTGCCAGGCAGACTGAACTAGGGAGCAGTTCAAATGATATGGAATGTTTTCGGGAGGGCAGAGGTCGTCCTCTTTGCCTCCGAAGACTACTGTCACTGCCTGATTTACTTTTCAAAGAGCAAGGATGCGCTGGCCCATGAATGGCCGAGCAGTCTACTTTATGCTTTTCTTCCAGTCCCGCATCTCCCTCATGTCTTAAAAAGAATCAGGGAATGCGGGCATACAGTCCTGCTAGTGGCTCCACTTTGGCGAACCCACCACTGGTTTCCTGAGTTGATTCAGCTTGAGTACCTCCCAGTGAGTGTTCTTAGCACTATCAGTGAAGCTAGAGCTCCGTCTAATAGACGTCTCTATGCTCTTAAATGGTCAGTGTTCTCTGACTGGTGCTCAGCCAGAAACCATAGCCCAGTGTCATGCGAGATATCACAGATACTAATTTTTCTACAAGAGATGTTGGATGCGGGACGAACTCCATCCACACTCAAAGTCTACACGGCAGCTATCGCCGCTTCTCATGCACCGATAGCTGGCCAATCAGTAGGCAGACATGACATGGTTGTGAAGTTCTTAAAAGGAGCCCTCCTCGCCCTCCTACAGTGCCAGCTTGGGACCTTTCACTGGTCCTGCGAGCACTAAAAGAACCTCCCTTCGAACCGTTGCAGACGGCCAAATTAAAACCGCTTTCGCTGAAAACTGCCCTGCTATTAGCACTGGCATGAGTTAAGCATGTTGGTGACATTCAAGCGCTCTCTGTGAACGCGTCATGTCTAGAATTTGGCCCAGGTGATTCTAAAGTCATCCTCAATCCGAGACATGGCTATGTACCCAAAGTGCTTTCAACACCGTTCAAAGCACAGGTAATCACTCTCTCTGCCTTTCCCCCCCTCTGAGGATTAGAGACAGTTACACCTGCTCTGCCCAGTTAGGGCTCTTAGAGCATATACTGAGCAGTCCTCCCACTTTAGACAGTCGGAGCAGCTCTTTGTAAGTTTTGGTGGCCGCACTAAAGGACTTCCGGTCACCAAACAAAGCCTGGCCAGATGGCTAGTGGATGCAATAGCGTTAGCTTAGGACACTATGGGCCTCCAATGCCCCATAGGTGTCAAAGCTCACTCCACTCACTCTATTGGATCTGTAGATCGGCAGGCTGGTCCTCACCGTCTACTTTTACCAGATTCTACAGCCTGGAAGTCCCTGCTCTGCAGGCGCAAGTCCTCGCTGTATAAGTATACTGAGACGGCCTCTCTAAGCCCGTCCTATTAATAAGTTGGCATCTGGGGCCTTTATATGCCTCATTGCTTACAAAGTTTTCCTTGTAGTTCTGGCCTTCTCCAGCCCAGTACGCATAGAATACATATATTAATATATATACTTATGTGTATATATATATATATATACACTCACCTAAAGGATTATTAGGAACACCATACTAATACTGTGTTTGACCCCCTTTCGCCTTCAGAACTGCCTTAATTCTACGTGGCATTGATTCAACAAGGTGCTGAAAGCATTCTTTAGAAATGTTGGCCCATATTGATAGGATAGCATCTTGCAGTTGATGGAGATTTGTGGGATGCACATCCAGGGCACGAAGCTCCCGTTCCACCACATCCCAAAGATGCTCTATTGGGTTGAGATCTGGTGACTGTGGGGGCCATTTTAGTACAGTGAACTCATTGTCATGTTCAAGAAACCAATTTGAAATGATTCGAGCTTTGTGACATGGTGCATTATCTTGCTGGAAGTAGCCATCAGAGGATGCGTACATGGTGGTCATAAAGGGATGGACATGGTCAGAAACAATGCTCAGGTAGGCTGTGGCATTTAAACGATGCCCAATTGGCACTAAGGGGCCTAAGGTGTGCCAAGAAAACATCCCCCACACCATTACACCACCACCACCAGCCTGCACAGTGGTAACAAGGCATGATGGATCCATGTTCTCATTCTGTTTACGCCAAATTCTGACTCTACCATCTGAATGTCTCAACAGAAATCGAGACTCATCAGACCAGGCAACATTTTTCCAGTCTTCAACTGTCCAATTTTGGTGAGCTCGTGCAAATTGTAGCCTCTTTTTCCTATTTGTAGTGGAGATGAGTGGTACCCAGTGGGGTCTTCTGCTGTTGTAGCCCATCCGCGTCAAGGTTGTGCGTGTTGTGGCTTCACAAATGCTTTGCTGCATACCTCGGTTGTAACGAGTGGTTATTTCAGTCAAAGTTGCTCTTCTATCAGCTTGAATCAGTCGGCCCTTTCTCCTCTGACCTCTAGCATCAACAAGGCATTTTCGCCCACAGGACTGCCGCATACTGGATGTTTTTCCCTTTTCACACCATTCTTTGTAAACTCTAGAAATGGTTGTGCGTGAAAATCCCAGTAACTGAGCAGATTGTGAAATACTCAGACCGGCCCGTCTTGCACCAACAACCATGCCACGCTCAAAATTGCTTAAATCACCTTTCTTTCCCATTCTGACATTCAGTTTGGAGTTCAGGAGATTGTCTTGACCAGGACCACACCCCTAAATGCATTGAAGCAACTGCCATGTGATTGGTTGATTAGATAATTGCATTAATGAGAAATTGAACAGGTGTTCCTAATAATCCTTTAGGTGAATGTATATATATATATAATATATAATATATAATATATGATGATGTGTCAATAACTTGAGTCTTGGGCCCTTATTAAGTGTCCAACTTGAGGGAGTACATGTCATTGTGCCTATATAGCACGGCGGGATTGAACAGGTTCCCAGTGCGTCTTTAGACGCAGCACGACTGACCGTTCGAAAGGGAACGTACTCGGTTACTCGCGGGCTTTGTGCCCTGCATTCGCGGGCATTGTGCCCATTGGTTCATTCAGTTACGCTGTTCTGCCATTGGTTCATGCAGTTCCCACTGGCCAGCCAATAGCATGCGAGATGTCTCGACACTGTTTTGACTGGGCAGTAGTACTGCGTGATTTTATAAAAATGCTTCAGTAATTCGAGAAATAATTTATTTCCCAGTGCGTCTTTAGACGCAGTACTCGTTGCCTTATCTCAGGGAACCGAGGTTACGTAAGTAACCGAGTACGTTTTCTGGGCCTGGTGTCAATAAAAGCTTTTCTTTGACTAACAAAGAAGTTTTCAGCTCTGAAACTTACAGGATATTCTTATATCACGATGAATTTGTATATATCAAAGGCTCAAGGGAAAGTTGATTTCTCAATTCATCACCCCTTTAATCCAGAGTAGCCTACCTATAGACAGTGCTCGAAGTGGGGCGGTACTCACCAGTACGCAGAACAGGCACTTGTACATTTTACTCCTAAGCGTACTTTTGCTTGCCTACCGCTACTCGCTTTTATAGGGGACGGATCCATTGTCTGTGCAATATGACTGTGACTGAATCCCAATTGTTTAAATAAGTGGCGCGTGAATCACTGTAGGTGCGTTCACAAGCGCGCTCCAAAAGCCTTGCCAAGCGAAATGGGATCTCGCATTTTTGCTGCGCGTACCCTCGCGCTCGTGCGGACGTATCGAGTATAAACAACGCTTTGAGATTTGCACGAGCCGTTCCAATGCGACGCTGATGATAAAATGTGCGACCCATTATAATTCTATTGAGAATGTGGTAAAACACTGCGGAGCAAGTCGAACATGACCTAAAACAGCCACTAAAATGACTGATGAAAAGAGGGGAAAAAACGTCATCCCGCAAGCTTTTTAAACTCATGATGACCACATTTACTAGAATTTATCACATTCTATTGTATTTATTGTGGTAAATTTTGACTAGTTGTAGAATTTATAATAGATAATCAGTTAAGGGAATAGATTTTTCACTAAAGATGTATATTACACCTGTGGCATGTTGTAGCTATAGTTTCTAACTGTGTTGCTATTTTTCATAACAAATGCTATAGATTAAAAAAAAAGAAAGAAAAAAGTTTGGCCTGCATGGTAATGAGGAACCGTCAATGGTCTTGCTTTGTAAATAAACCCTTATTGTAACAAATGCTATAGTTAAACAATTACAAGAACTATATGTTAGTTTTAAGGCAGAGTACAAGTTAGAACAGCTTCAAAATATGGACCTTCTTGAATTGACTAAACAACCCCTCGTAACCACGCCCCCCAACAAAGCCCCACCCCCTTTGGTGAGTACCAGCACTTTATTTTTTCCACTTCAAGGACTGCCTATGAGTAGTATTGCATCCATCATATCTTCATATCAGTCTTTAGTTTTATCATAATTATAAAAGACCGATACGCTGTAGGCCTACCGATTCTTTCCAAAAACAGCCGAGCTCTTGCAGGCGTGCAGTGGGCGGAGCTAAAGAGTCACAAGCACACACACACGAAATACATCATGGCGTTATCCCTGGATAACTTTCGATTCACTATACTTTTGTGTTGATTACATGTACTTATGCACCGATTGCCAACAAAACACAGACATTTGATGCAGTTTCACTCACTGCCTGCGGTTTCGACTTGTGACCGGGAACAAACAAACACACTTGCAGAACTTCGTTGCTGCACCAGAAAAACAAACGGCATCCACTCTTCCCTTAATGCTGGGTTATTTGGGAAGCTGAACAAGGTTATCTTTCTCTCACACTTCTTTAGTGACATTTTTGATTTCATGGTCTAAAACAAAATGACAGCGCTGCTGACGGCTTCTGTAACCCGAACAAAGCTCGTTGATGGACGTGCTCTTGCTCTGGTCGATGTGGACACGTGATCATCCGGGAGTAGTGCCCAAGGAGTCATATAGGGCCATACTCGAAAAAAACTTTCCGAAACTCTTAAACAGTGTAAATAACTCAGAATGCATGAAATAGCATTAGACCCCCCTTTAAGAAAGAGATCTCTGGACAAGACGTCTGCTCCACAGTAGGTGTCATGTTCCAGGGTTAGTTTGCTTAAGAGGTATTCAGATGTGTGTTATTTAATTAATATAGCCTAGTTATATTAATATAACCACATTTTTTTTATATAGTTACAGTTATACAATTATAACCGTACAATACAATATTTAATATTAATTCTAAAGCACTGTTATAACAAGGTAATGTCAAGGCCTATTATTTATTTTATTGTCATCTCTCACATAGATCTGCATTCAGTTAATTAGCATCAAACAAACAATACAATCCTTATTCTCAGTAAGTAAATATTACTTATTAAACGAAGAGATTGAAAAATTATTGCGTAACCACCAAATAGGTGGTGATGATGTGCACTAGTGATGTCACGTGACACTGAAGCTTCAAAGCGCGTATTGGGTAGGCTACGCAGCGCAATTTCTCATGAAGCTCTGTGCCAGAGCGCATATTGTTTTCAGAGAAATACATGATCAATGAAAAACGAAGCCTCAGGGTGCGTCTCAATCAGCTCCCTAGTTCAGTAGTCAGGGCACTGACCAGGGAGTCTGCCATTTTAAGGGCTGTCTAGCCTATACGATATACTGATTCACGAGCTCGGGAGCTAGGGAACTGAATGAGACACACCCTCACTTTCTTTCCAGTCACGTGAATGCTTCACTTTGTGTGTCGGAATGTTTGAACCCAGACCACTACTCTACGGTTTATGGAAGTTCAAGTCCATTTACTAACATTTTTTATATATAAGGCTATAGCTTGTATTACATGATCATATATTCTGCCATTTAAACAGTATAATTCCATAAAATAATTAGAGCACCATTTACTTGCATCAAATAGCCTAACTCTCTTGTATTATCATAATTAGTATTAAATTGTTACATTTATTTTATTGCCACACTTTAATATGTGAATGATATTATCATAAAACTGCCAATGCTAAATGTTCAGGCTTTTATTTGTTCTTAATGGATAAAACATCGAGCTGCGCTCTAGTAGGGTGCCCCAGTAGTGCACAACACGCAATATAAAAAGCAAACATAAGTTCACAACACAAAGAAATCAAGCCACAACACAAAGGAAACAAGCCACAACACAACGGAAATGCTCCCGACCACTAGGGGGCTCTCGGAGCGCGGTAGATCAATACCACAATTAGTTTTAACAGCATGTAGGGTAACCGTTGTTTATCGACATGAAATATGAATTCAAAATTACCTACATACATTATAGACAGTTTCAACGTCGACAACATAAACAAACATTACTGCGCATGCGCGCTTTTGTGGCCCAAACTTAACTTCCGGTAGACGTCTGCAAAGAATCAATGACAACAGAGGCTGTTATGTTTCTTATGCGTTATATCTTTCATTTTAATTGTGCAACATTATCTTAATTTATATGTTTTTATTGTTTCAGCATGTTTATTATAAATAATCTCCCATTTCTGTCTTTAGGGGGGCATTTCTGGGAAAGAATCAGGGGAAAGCCTAAGTGCTTCATTTGCCCATTCCTAAGTAGCTTATGCAAATCACCATTAAACAAAAGAAGAAGAGGAAGTAGAATGGCACGCTTTTTCTTAGGCCCAATCCCATTTCTACCCCTTAGCCCTTCCCTTTCCCCTACCCCTTTATTTTGCGTGTTCACATGAAGGGGTAGTATCACGATTCTCTTTTGGCTGGAGTGGTAGGGGTAAGGGGAAGGGCCAGATAGCCTTTTCAGAACCACACTATAGGAAGTTCCCTATGCAACGACTACCGTGCTGCTAGAATGCGTGTAGTGATGTTGCCACTCGGGATCGATCACTTGTGTGTTGCCAGTTTCTTCGTAGCTTGCTAAACGTATTTAAGTGATGTGAACACAAATTAATAATACATTTAAAACAAAATCTGGTCATCCTTCATAACGCAGTCGATATTTACATCAAATATCGTCTGTAAACTCTTGTGTTACCAAGGCAACAACTGACTCTGGGAGTGAGTAATTTGTTAAACGTGCTTACGCCTGATTTCTGTTAGATATAGCCTATGCACTTCACTGCTGTTCATACTGGTTAAATGTTACAGGACACTAATAAAAGAAATGGGGTATGATGACGTGTAATGGTGTAGTAGTGGTGTCCCATTTCTTAGGGGAATATTTTCCCCCCTACGTCTTGCCACTCTTTTTCAAGGGGCAAGGGGTAGGGTAGGCGTAGGGGTAGGCGAAGGGGTATCAAATAGAATTGGGATTGGGCTTTAGTGTCTGTTTCCCGGTTAACACAAGACATTCTCAACAGAGCAACGAATCGATGGTTCACTCATTATTGGAACCAGCATACCTTGAGTAAGCAAGGTTTGAGTTAATCAACCGAGAGTTCAAGGTATATGTGACGGTAAGTTAACCGTTAAGTTAAGTTTTTTATTGGTGAACAACATGGCTCTACTAGATTAGTACCATGAACCAGCTTAGACCAAATTCATGCTGGGCTAACCCCAGCAGGATAATCTCACTGATAATTTTACTTAGTCTAAAAAATGTACTAGCTAACTGGAGTTATTCAACCCCCATGTTATCAGTTGTGATCATGATCAGATCATTTCTGCACATGAGTAAAAAAGAATTGTGCAGCATGCAGGGTTTAAACTTTTACAGTAACCTTGGTAACAGAATCACACATGTAAACAGATTGGTGTGGTAAACAGCAAGGCCAGACCCAGTCACACCTATTTATTAGAAAGAGGATGAATGAAAAGCAGCAGCAGGGGGAATCACCTCCAAATGTTGCTCATCACCATTACAATGAAAAGTTGAATGAGGAAATGAATGAGGAAATATATGACTTGGTTATGTGGCTGGCTATGTGGACTTCTGTATGCAGGCAGTAATTCCAATTTGGAGAGGAAAATTGTGGTAAAATAATAGCAGTTGATTAATAAGAAGCCTGTTTAAAATTAATACCACACTGAATTTCGGGCATTCTCATACTTGCAGGCATATAGCCTATATCAACACTGGCCCTTCGTAGTGATGGAGCTGTACATTTGCAGTGATTACATTTTTATTTATTTTGTAGTTTTTTATATCTATCTGCATTTGCATGTTTGTAGTTCTAGTTCTTATGTGGTGTCTAACATCAGAAACTGCTACATCTAAAAGAAATTTGAGAAAGCCAATAAAAAATCTGTTCTGACTTTGAAATTCGAATCAGTGTGTAAACACAAGCTTGTTGTTTCATTGAAAACATGACATTATCCTTAATCTGACGCCCTTGGAACCAAATGCTACCAGTTTTTTTTTTTTTTTTTTACTAAAAGAGCGCTTGTCAACTTTTCCTTGTCAAAAAAGACGTCAAGTGTGAACACAGCCTTAGGCAGGTTTTAGCTGTTGTTTTCAACAGGGCTCTGCTACGGATAGCTATGGATAAAATGGCATTGAACACAAGCAGAGAATATAAGGGAGGAAGGGAACAAGCGACAGGTGAGGGCAATCAGCTCATGATCTGCACACACCCAAACTGATAAATAATTGATTGCCCAGGAAAATGACAGGACAACACCGACAACAGGGAATCCGATGAAGCACCCTGAACCATAACACCTGAAGTAAACTGTTAACTGCCATAGCCAAAGAACGCAAAAATCACTAAGCAACAATTGTCAGGGATTCTGAATGAGGACACAGGTGCAGAATCAGTGGCGGCGTTTCACAAAAACCTAGGGTATGGCATAAGTCTTTCTGACCATACAACAACGACATTCCCAAATAATCACATTATATCTAAACAAAATGTGGACAAAAATCCACTAAAAGAACTTAACAGATTTAACAACAATACAAAATCAATGCAAATACTGAAACAGTCCTATAAGCCTTCACTGTGTTCTAACCAAACGTGACACGTGAGTAAAAATATATTTATTTTAGGCTACTGTTTTTATTTATGCAGCAACATACAAAGTATAACAATTGCAATTACATGCTTTATTTAATGTAAAAATAATTTAAAGTGAGTTTGAATATAATTTTTTGTGACCTTTATACATCCTTACTGAGTCTGCCATTTTAAGGGCTGTCTAGCCTATACGATATACTGATTCACGAACTCAGGAGCTAGGGAACTGAATGAGACACACCCTCACTTTCTTTCCAGTCACGTGAATGCTTCACTTTGTGTGTCGGAATGTTTGAACCCAGACCACTACTCTACGGTTTATGGAAGTTCAAGTCCATTTACTAACATTTTTTATATATAAGGCTATAGCTTGTATTACATGATCATATATTCTGCCATTTAAACAGTATAATTCCATAAAATAATTAGAGCACCATTTACTTGCATCAAATAGCCTAACTCTCTTGTATTATCATAATTAGTATTAAATTGTTACATTTATTTTATTGCCACACTTTAATATGTGAATGATATTATCATAAAACTGCCAATGCTAAATGTTCAGGCTTTTATTTGTTCTTAATGGATAAAACATCGACCTGCGCTCTAGTAGGGTGCCCCAGTAGTGCACAACACGCAATATAAAAAGCAAACATAAGTTCACAACACAAAGAAATCAAGCCACAACACAACGGAAATGCTCCCGACCACTAGGGGGCTCTCGGAGCGCGGTAGATCAATACCACAATTAGTTTTAACAGCATGTTAAACATACATATGCAGCAACATACAAAGTATAACAATTGCAATTACATGCTTTATTTAATGTAAAAATAATTTAAAGTGAGTTTGAATATAATTTTTTGTGACCTTTATACATCCTTACTGAAACCAACAATGGATAATTCACCTCATATCTTGAAAATAAATTAAAGGAAACAACTATGTTCAAACTGTCAAGGTAAACAAACAAGTGTATTCTATGATTAAAAAATGAAGTCAAGTCACCTTTATATAGCGCTTTTTACAATGCCGATTGTTTCAAAGCAGTTTCACAGTGTTAACCCGGAAAATAATGCAACAGAATTTGATTCAGCTGTACATCCGCTCTGGAGAAAACGGTGATGTCATCCAGCTCATTTCAATTATCATAAGGCTTGTTTGAGATGCGCCTTGCCTCGCCTGAAATTCAGCATAGAGTAGGCGGCTGCAGTGAGGGGAGGAGTGGAAATAGACGTCAAGACGGAGAGTTCTCTCTTCTCGTAGTGGATCAGACACCTGCGAGATCAAAGACGGATGTCGCGGGATTCACACTTGTGTGCTTTTGGTGAAAAACTGGATGTGATTTAAGTTCTGTTGCTTTTATATGAAAATAAATATGATGAACAAGAGACCCAAAGTTTTTGTTATTTCCATTCGAAAGAATGTTTATCAATCATTTTTACTTTAATTACATACATGTTTTTATATATATTTTTTAGAAACATGACAACAATCACATAACCCATAGAGAGAGATCACACTGTCAGAGAGTTTGGGAATATTCACACAATATTTATACACATAAAAACATGATATTCGAGTTTTAAAATCAAACATTTTGAAAGAGAACCATACATCACGGTTGTTTAAACCAATGAGCATTAAGCTGTGTCGTCAGCAAGTCGTTTCCCATCGTGCTTTTGATCAGCCGTGGAGAGCAACTGCGCTCGACTGCAGAATCCGACAAGTCCGCCTTGCCATCACGAGAGTTTTTTCACACACGTCAGCATGACATCAGAGCAAGTCGGACCACACTCTGACACAATAGGCTTGTTTGAGATGAGCAAAATCTGCGCAGAACCGATCACCGGTGATCAGCGCGAGATGCATGCCGGTTAGAAATGTGTCCGAGGGCGGTCCGCCTTGCTCTGATGTCATACTGACGTATGTCAAAAAACTCGCGAGCGAAAGGCGAATGTGTCGGATTCTGCAGTCGAGCGCAGTTGCTCTCCACTAACTGCGCTGAGCAAAAGCATGACGGGAAACGACTTGCTGACGACACAGCTTAATGCTCATTGGTTGCGAATGTCAGCTGATATTTTTCCCCCTTAATTCTAAGTCCATTACCTATAGCCTAATACTATTTACTTTTTCTATAGTACTTTATTAGTAATTAGGACATGTGCTTTATTTACCCTTTTATTTTTATTTTCTAGGTTTGAACTGAAGTCGTTTGTTTTAATTTTCTCTTTATTGAGATGTGTATTCTCTTTATACATTGACATTTTTGTACAACATTATTCCATTAAATAAATTAGTCAATCCATCATTACATGCATACATCTAATGTGACTGTTTTACAATTAGGCCTCATGTTTGTGTTTTTATCTGAGATCTTTATTTGGATATGTCTGATTCCAGGAGTGCAGTAAACAAAACCCACACATGCATGCTCATTTCTTAATTTAGAATGTGTTTTTGTTTCATATTATTTTTTAATAATAATTTGCAGCACACACTTTTCCTAATCATTAAACACGAATTCAAACTTACATTAAGGTGACAAACAATTGTGTAATATATTTATATGGAATATTTTTAATGTAAAAAAGGGATAGTTCACCCAAAGATTTTTTTGTCAGCATTCATTTCTTTTTAATTTCATTAGATGCAAGTTGCAATATACCACTCTAGATCAGATAGATTTATATCCCTACTATTTACTGAATAAGCCATTTTAAGTAATGAGCACTGTTCACCTTCGGTGATTCTCCTCATCATAACCCCATCTTCGTGTAAAAACAGTGGTATTTCAACTGCATCCACTTCGTCTGCGATAAAAAACGTGAACGCGATCTCTTCCATTGCTGACGTTTGCAGTCCACAACACAGCGAGATTCAGAAAGTGTCCGGCTTGCTTGCACTTTTTTCACTCCTCCCCTCACTGCAGCCGCCTACTCTCGCCTATATTTCAGGCGAGGCAAGGTGCATCTCAAACAAGCCTATTTCTAACTGGCATGCATCTCGCGGTGATCACCGGTGATCGCAGATTTTGCTCATCTCAAACGAGCCTAGTGTCAATGCGGGAAGATCAGTAATATAGTTGAAAATGTAGTGCCCCCAACTAAGCAAGCCAAAAGCCAAAAAGCCAGTCACTGTCACTATTTTTAATCATGCTAAAATTGTGTACTACTTAGGAATTCGATATTGTAGGCTACTTATCAATTTCGTTGTCAGTGCGCTTGCAGAGAGCCTGCCCACATGCTCTTCTGATTGGCTGTGATTTTTGATTGATTGATCTCAGGTCGAGTCTGGTTTGCCGCTGAAAATCTTGTCGCATCGCGTCTGTTTAGGACACGGCGGTAGACTGTTTAAATTTGCTTTTCAAAGCTGCAACAGAACTAAAGAGCAGCATCATGAACGGTTTATTTCCCCTGCTTGTCTGAACACCAGGGTATGGCAACTGCCATAAACGCCGCCCCTGCGCAGAATGAACAATGATGAGATTTTATTAAAGGGGTCATGAACTGAGAAATCAAATTTTCCTTGAGCTTTTGACATAAAAGGTTATCATACTATAAGAATATCCTGTAAGTTTCAGAACTGAAAACTTCCTTGTTATTCCAATAAAAGCTTTTATTGACACCAGGCCCAGCAAACAACAGGTTTTTCAAAGTGGGGATCTATGACGTCAAAGGGAGGCAAGCACCGCCTCTGCAGAAGAAGATCAACGTCTACTTCATCACTGCCTGTTTAGCCCTGCAGGTTTGCAGTGTTAGTGAAGATGAAAGCATTTGTTAGTGTACAGAAACTGAGTTGCAATGACGAGATCACTGCTTTCATGCGCTCAACATGTCTGTGATCGGCTACAATATTCATCTCTGCAACTTTTCATGCCACAATCTTAATATAATGCCATAGATCTAAATGTAATGCAACACTTTTCATGATTAGTTGAAAATAAATGAAAGCTGTAATACTAAAAACGCGCTAAGAGAGAGAGTAATACTTAGCTATTTCAAATGGAAAGACGTTAGCCAATCACAGCAGTGGGCGTTTACACTGAAGTCTCACAGCAGACATGGCCCTTAAAACAGAGCATTCAAACCAGAGGGCTAAAATCAGGGTAGGAAAAATGCCTTTTATTTTTAAATTATGACAATTTTTGATGTAAAAAGCATTCTAACATAAGTGCACCCCAGGAAACATCATAAAACAATAAAACAATGCAGTTAATGACCCCTTTAACAAGGCTATAGACAGGGCACGACAAGGAGATAGAGGTGTGAAAGTTCAAACGGCAGGGCAAGGGACAGACGACACAATGACAGGCAGGGAGGATGACCACTGAGACCAGTCTAAGGAGACAACGGACTTGAGGACAGCTTGGGAGGCAACACCAGGCAGGATGATAGTGGGAAAAAACAGGCAGGAACCCAAGGCTTGATGCTTTATCTCTCAGAAGTAGTTCCAGTCTTGGCTGCCAGGCAGTTAGAAACGGTGACCAGGGAAAACTCAGGGCAAAGGGCAGGAACTAACACAAGACACACACACATACACACAGGCTAGACGCAATGGGAACCTGTTTAAGCCTGTCGTGCTATGATAAGCGCAATGACATGTACTCCCTCAGGTTGAACACTTATTAAAAAGGGCCCAAGACTAGAGTTATTGACAGGCCTATGGCCTGGGTTGTGGCTTTAGTGGCGCGAAGAGCCAGGTCTGTGGCGCTTCGGAGGTCACGGAAAGCCTCTTGATCTGGACCAGTCTCATCCATAGCACGGAGGAGCTTGGCTTGAAACACTTGCAGGACCGCCATTGAGTGGAGGGCGGAGCCTGCTTGGCCAGCGGAAGTGTAAGCCCTATTCGCCAAGGCTGATGTTGTCAGTTGTAGCTAGTTATTTAGTCTATAAAGTTTTAAATATGGATATCTTACGCAAACGTGCCACTTCGCTTCAGAAGGCCTTTATTAACCTCCCAGAGCCGTGTGGAGCAGTTATATGATGGATAGATGCACTTTTATGGACTTCATAAACGAGGCAACAATTAACTGCCATTTTAATGCTTGGATTAGCCAGGACTTTTTTTCTGAAAGAAGAATGTCATATACAACTAGGATGACTTGAGGGTATCATGAGTAAATCATGAGCTAATTTTCATTTTTGAGTGAACTAACCCTTTAAGTACTCTGTAACTTTTTCTGTGAAACAAAAGTTAAATGTGTCTAGAATAGTTATCCTAGTTTTCAGTGACAGCGACAAATTATAAACCAAGTATGAAAAATGTCCAGAGTTTTCATGTTATTAGATTTTTAACAAAAATTAAATTTGTACCACAGGTGGGGTAAAATGCCTGCACTCTGACAAAGCAATTTGCCTTATAAGTTACAGCAAAATCAGAGTACAAGCATGTTTTAGCTTAAAATTAAAAAGACAAGCCAAAATAACAGTAGATAAATATGAATATTTATTAATGAACCATTTTGAAAATCAACCTTTTTAAAAAAATATTGTTAGCTGATGCTAACTGGCTGGCTAACTAGCTAGCTGATGCTAATGTGAGGTAATTTTTAAATATAAAGTCCAAATATTTTTATTCAACCACCTAGTTAGGTTACATTTGATGGAAAAACAAAGAATGTGATGTTCAGAACATGGTAACTACAGTAATTATGATAGTGGGAAGCGATGCTCGTTGGAGGCGTTTTACCCCACAGACTAGGTTTGAAAAAAAAGTTATGTCATTCTGAAAATATAATAATATTTTTCTTAAATAACAAGTACTCACAAACTACAAGCCTTGCTCTTCTCATATCATATAAAACTGTGATGTTCTACAAAACAGCAAGCTTTAAAATACTTTCTTACAGTTAAAAATGATATCACTTAACGTGAAATCCTTTTTCTCTCAGGTCAAAGTAGTCCATAGCAACAACAAAAACTTATCTTGATTTTATCTAGTGGTTACTTTGGGAAAAACAGTAGGGTGGCATTTTACCCCATGGGGGCGTTTTCCCCCACTCTACCCTATTGCGGTGCAATGTGGGATTGAATGAGTACACTAAATAACATCCACTATGGTTTCGGACACCACTACAAATCGCTGTCCCCTCAAATAATGCCCTATTTGAGGGTATAGGGGGCGATTTCGGATTAAACCCAGGGATGTTTCTCAAAGGGCAGGCTGCATCCTACGAAGGCTGCATATCTCGGCTGCCACGTCATCAAACATCTCAATTTGGAGGATCCTTGGAAGGCAGCCTTCGTTTCATGTCCTTCATTCGGTCTGTTTTGTAGGACGCATCAGATGTATCCTTCGCGGCCTTATATCACCCACAATCCTTTGCGCACATTTCAGTTCATGAAAATAAACTGACGGAAAATGAGATGGTACTGAGCTTGTCTGAGTTTTTTATTAAAAAAAAAAAACAATTTGCATATTGTGCACGGTGTAGGCCTATATAAACGAATAACATAAAGGCTGTTTTGAAAACAACGAAGAGTGCAATGATAAAAATATTTTAGAGATGAGCATGCTGAACAAAACTATTCCACATTTCACTAGAAAATACATAATACATAATATTTAAAAATGTTATTTCCATTATTTTCATGACCTGAATGAATTTTAAAATTCCCTGAAATGGTTCGGCTAAGTCAATGATTCGAGCGCTAAGACTAGAGATTACGCATTGCGACAGAGCTGTCATTTGCGTGTGATTGTGAGATTGTCAGTGTCTGTCCTGAGAATCAGCCTCTGAAAACTGCTTAGAAAAAATGTCCACGAAGAGCGGGCGCAATCCCGTCAAGAACGAACGATAAAAAGTGCTGTGCGTATCTGGGATGGAGAGGCTAGCTACACAATGTCGCTAGCAGCCTAATTCGCGCATGTAACTCATTTGTTATAATTTTTAAAAATGCGGTGACGGACGAAGGCACAAGGACAATTTCAATATAGCCAACATATACAAATATAAATATTTGCAATTCCGATCAATGTCTTTCTGATAACATAGCCTAGCTATTTCTTATGCTAAAAAGAAAGTCTATTTAGAATGTAATAATGCATATCACGTTTTTTTTTTTTTTTTTTTTTGCTTTTATCATAATTTTCAGCTCCCAGCTCTTTCAGACAGCAAGACGATTTTTTTTATTAACCTACCTCCTGAATATTTTGCAATGGTGCTATAATTTGTGAATCCTCCTCAACCTCCAATGTTTGTCACTGTGGCAGATCGAAATGCTGTCTGCGCACCGTAGCTACCTTCCCCATGCAGGTCTAAACAAAAGTGAAAAGTTTTCACTGTTGAGCAAAAATTCTCCAGGTGTCTTTGCATGTTTGAAAAATGGAACAATTACACTTTCAAAATATCAACGTCTACAGATATGTCTATTTAAAAAACAACAACAACAACAAAAAAAAACAGGTCTTTAAAACAAGCTGGAACAACGCTCGGAAACTCAACAGTCTACCAACAGATTGCTTAGCTTGCTTATTTATTTATTTATACTTTAAAAAAATATTTAACATTTCAAAATGGTTTAGCCTATTAAGACCCCGACACACACACACACACACACACACACACACACACAAACATAGTTCTTTGTCGGGACTTTCCATAGGCGTAATGGTTTTTATACTGTACAAACTGGATATTATATCTCCTTACACTAACCCTAGCCCTAAATCTACCCATCACAGAAAACTTTCTGCCATTTTACATTTTCAAAAAAAAAAACAAAAAAAAAAAACATTCTGTATAACTTATAGGCTTGTTCCTCATGGGGTCACATGTCCCCATGAGTCTGTGTGCATTCAGGTTGAAGAACATGAACACACACACACACACAAACACAAACAAACTACCTGCTACATCCCCGTATAATTAATTTATAGCGAAGTTTGATTTTTTTTCCTCGATAAGGCTTTCAGTCATGTGCTCAAAATTGCTAAACGGATTATTCGGCACTATTTTTTATTGTGCAGCTGGGCTGGTAGAGTATGGCGCGTCCTGATTGGCTGCACGTTCATGTCACTGCACATTGCTCAAGGCACGTAAAGACCGCCCATGGCCCACCCTCCTTCAAGTATAAGGCGCTGCCTTTTCTGCTCTCAGTGAGTTTGGGAGGCGCGACAGGGTGGACCGGAGTAGACATTAGCACAGCAGCGATCCATCATATGGCCGGTGTCGTGACAATGCTATTTTTGGTTCTATTTGTTCTTTTTCTGGCAAAGTCCGCGGGATCTAACGGTAAGATTTTTTCTACTGTTACAAATATGTACTTGTTCTTAGCATACGTGGTGAACTCCGTACATTGATACATAGTTTCAACATCACTGGTGAATCATAGAAGATTTTTAAATTAGAATAATTATGTCGTGTAATTAAATGTAATCCTGTATTTCGGATCAGATTGTCCTGCAAATCAGGAAGTATCATGCGGGAGCCTGCGCTCGTTCAAGGGATTCACATACACAGTGCCCTCGAACATCTCGTGCTTTGGAAGTTGCAATGAACAAGGATGGTACTTTCAGGTTGTTTGTTGGTCTGGATTCAATCAATACATTTTTCATTTTAAAACAGTCAAATATTTTGCAATTCCTCAGTTTGCTGTTTTTTTGTTTGTTGTATAGAATGGGACATTTATTGTCGATTCATCCCAGAATGCCGGTGGAAATAGGTTATCAATTGTACAGGATGTGACACCTAAGAACCTGACAGTCATTGTCTGCGAGAACCTGCAATGGCAACTTGACTGTGCCACGGTAGGAGCAATGAATGTGTATTTCATTTACACACCAATAAATACGCTGCACGCTTGTTTGTGTGGTTCTAAATGCAGTGTGCTTCAATGTTGTGCCATTAAAATATCGCTTTTCTTTTGTTACAGTGTAAATGTAATATCAGTTATACCGGTAAGCATAATGAATCGCCACACCATACATGCTATAGAAACGAATACTTTTTAGTGTATATAAATTATGCTTTTGATTTTATTTATCTAAAGTTTCAGATACGAAACATTCACCAGCACATGACTCCCCCGGTAAACAAGATGGCAACCATAATTACAACGGTAAAAGCTGTGGTTTAGCCTGTACATTTATGTTTTTTCACCTTGCTACTTGATTACCTTATCTTTTGCTATCTTTTTATATGCAGCAGGTTTACCTCCATTGGGCATAACTTTGATTGGGATTGCTAGTGTGGGTGCATTCATCACCATTTTGTTTTGCTGTTTCAAAAGGTGAGTCCCTTAACAAAGGATATAATGTGTAAAGGTGAAGTTGTCCTTCTTTCTCATTAGAAGAAATAAAGTCCATTACAGTTTAATAATGCATGTTTTACTTTCATTGCAAGACTTCTTCCTTTTTTGCTACAGGTCAAATAGCTTCAATTGCTCAACACGAAATGATGTGGTGTAACCTAGTGGTTAATGCTTCAAGCAAAGCCTCACCCAGCTGCTCTAGAGAGACTTCTTTATTTCTTCTCATTCATTTCTTGTATAATTTTCATAATTGTTTCCATTGTTTTAGTAGCTTTTCATCTTTATAGATTGGGTTTGCGTTTGTCTTTTAATCCATATGTAACCTTAAAAGGATAGTTCACCCTATAATGAAAATTAAGTTTACTCACCCTGCTATGTCCTGACTTTGGCTGTTGTCTTCCGTGCTTCACTGCACGCACGCAAGACTCAGTTTACATCTACTCACCCCAAAAGTTTTTAACAGTAAGTTTTAATGAAAATGCATCACAAAATACAATCCATGTACTTTCTTTTCTAAGGTTAATATAACTGTTGTGTTCATCGCAACAAGAAGTTATGGCGTTTACATCTGTAACTGTCATTCTGATTGTCATCAGACAAAACAGAGTCCGGTCTGGTGATATATAACTCATTGAAGAAAGTACATGGATACTTTTTTTTTGGTATCTCTAGGTGCTGTTTCATGTCATGTTTTTATCTATCTTGATTTCTAACTTATGTTCTTTTTCTGGCCGAGTCAGAGTGAACTGTGTTTTAAAAAAGCGCAAAGTCGGGCATAGAACATGCTTTTTCTAAGGCACGTTTATAAAAGCTACTTAAATGTCCTAAATAAACTAAGGCCTAATTCTGCCTTAAACTAAGTTCCAGGCCTACATCATATATCAGCATACCCCCAGAAACCTTTTGCGTCTTTTTTAAAAAAGGTTAATGCTTGTCGCTATTCACTGCCATTATATGGATGAGTGTGAGTGGGACATTTTTTTTTAAATTCTCCTTTTGTGGTCCAAAAAAGAAAGAAAAGAATACTACATTAGAACAACAGCAGGGTGAGTGAAGATGAGTTTAGGTGAACTATTCCTTTAACTCTGACCTGTGCTACAAAAGGCAGGACCGTAGAGGCACTGACACTAAAATAAAATAGGCCTATCTAAAACCAATTTATATAATAACATTGAATTAACATTTATATAGCTCTATATCAGGGGCTACAGAGTTTAGATCCAACCCTGATAAAACTCACCTGCCTGTAGCCTTCTAGTAATCCTGAAGATATTGATTTGCTGGTTCAGGTGTGGAGGGTTGGAGCTAATCTCTGCAGGATAGTGGCCTTTCAGGACTAGAAGTGCCCACCCCTGCTCTATATCATATACATACTATACCAGGGGCGTGCAGCCCTTATAAGCTGCGAATGCTCTGCATACACATGCAATTTGAGAGAATGAGTTTGTGGACTCGCAAATTAATATTAACAGTATAAATGGCTATAAAATCCTGTATCATTTGAGGTTTGTGGGAGCAAAGTAAACAACCAGGCCAAGAATTTGAATTGCCGCTGTGGAAGCAAAATGCAATGAAATGCTGTGCCAGTGAGTACATACATATAATGTATTACTATTTTAATCCAGAGAAAATTATTATCTAGAAGGTACCTAACATTATAGAAAGCTTGTCACTGAGACAGTAACTTATTGTCTGCCCCTAAACAGTGCATATTAGTACCTTAAGGGCTAGATAAAGTATAAAGATGTACTTTTACATTTATAAAGAGTTTTTCTCTCAAAGTAAGCTGTCATACATAAAGATATCCAGACAGTACTTTATGTATACTCAAAATGAATCAAAACGGTTGTGTTGCTGTGTGCCAAGCTATATCTGATAAAGTATACTCATATACTCATATTGGGTACTATTGATTTGTCGGTTGCGCTTTATTTTACAGTACGTGCACTTGTAAGTACTAAGAAAGTACTGGGTAATATAAGGTAACTGCATGGGTTAAGGTTAGGTTTAGGGGTAGGTTTAGGGTAAGAACCTAGTTATTACCCAGTTATTGTAATTACTATAATAAGTTCATAGCATGTACATGGGGAGCAGGACTGTAAAATAAAGTGCTACCGATTTGTCTATACTGAATATTATAACTTAAAGTAAATAAGAGGATGATGACATTACACTTTTCGTATTATGTGTAATAATATGATATTGATCAATAATTGTAAAAGTGTCAGCTGCCATTGTGTTGTGAGATGAAATTAGCACTTCTTAGACTTATGCAATATTTGTCACATTTCTGTCATCAGTTGTAAACATTATCTTGAATGCATATTTTTACATTTAATTACATTTTCTTTCAAATATTTTAGGATATTGTAGTATATCTTTCTTATATATCGTTTTGCCTTTGCTATCTAGTTGATTTGTTAAAGGGATTTCTGTCAGTAAAATTGTATGAGACCTTCCATGCCTTGTGAAGTCACTTGCTTGGTTTTACATTTCAAAACTTTAATGTTTTCCTTTCTTTTGAAGTGCTGAGAAATGCAGAAATTCAAAAAGCCTCACACTACATTTAACTATCTTTCTTCTTATTATTTAAAATACAGGTGTGGTCAACGGTGGCTGGTCTAACACAATTATATTTCCTTGTACTTGGCAAATAAAACATCATGAACAAAGCATTTGTTCCAGTCTATGCTTGTCATGATCAGATCATTTCTGCACATGAGTAAAGAATGGACCCTTTTCACAGACTGTGAAATAATAGTTAATGCTAATGTGAGGGTGTTTCTAATATAGCAGCTGTGGGAGTGACGTTAAAAAATAAATCCTTATCAGTCAAATGATTTTACATATTACTAAGGAAGGTCAATTACAGCTTGGGTGTTTACACCATAAACATCTGCCTTTCATAAAGAGCATCACCACAATTGCTACAAGTGACAAGCTTTGTCAACAAGTGATTTACTCTGTTAACCAGATTTCAACTGTTTAGACATCAGCTAATTACTCTGTTTAAAGTAACATCACAAATGGGCTTATCCTTTTGTCTGAGAAGGTTTTTTTTTTTCCAGCCATGACCATTCATTTTCACACAAACCAATTTCTAATATATTTGGCTTTTTCCTGGTTTTAACCAGACAAACATTATTCAGAAATCAGAACCCAGTTTACAGCATGTTTGTCCCTCTGCTACACTAGACTTTTGTAACTGGGAATCTTTGCTAATAAATACCTAATTAACTAAATGTATTAATAAAATCACTAATTAACAAAACAAGAGAAAGTGTTAATCTGAATTAGGCAAACGATTATTATCTTAAAAATAATAATATTAATGGTCAGAAATTAGTGTTATATTTTGAGGGTAAGAAAATACATTTTAAGGTTTTTTTTCGCTATATATTCTGA
The DNA here is from genome assembly GCA_039654625.1 of Rhinogobio ventralis. NCBI lineage: Eukaryota > Metazoa > Chordata > Actinopteri > Cypriniformes > Gobionidae > Rhinogobio > Rhinogobio ventralis. The sequence continues at coordinate 21,667,839 of CM077201.1, forward strand.
TATAAAAGCCAGTAAAAAGTTTCCTCCTGGTTATGTCATAAGTGGATTATTTGTTTCTTATAATTTTGGTGGTGTATTTGCCTAAACAATCGGCTAAAATTAAGCGAGTATGATTTTCCTTTCCCTCTTATAAAAATTATATAGCAAAAGGGAGAATTTGCTCGCAATGACTGTTTAAGAAAAGAGATCTCAGGATGAGACGTCTGCCCTCCTATTTTGTTTTAGATGCTGATCCAGAGAGCTATGCTGGATGTAATTTTTACTGGTGAACAACATGGCTCTACTAGATACCAAGAACCAGCTTCATGCTGGGCTAACCTTTCAGCAGGATAATCTCACTGTTAATTTTACTTTCTTTTAGTCTACAAAATGTACTAGCTAACTGGAGTAAATTAACCCTGCGATCATGCTTGTCATGATCAGATCATTTCTGCACATGAGTAAAGAATGGACCTTTTTCACAGACTGTGAAATAATAGTTAACGCTAATGTGAGGGTGTTTCTAATATAGCAGCTGTGGGAGTGACGGTAAAAAAAATCCTTATCAGTCAAATGAGTGTTGGGTCTTAGTGGTGAACAACATATCTGAGGAGGAATGTGGCTGGCTATGTAGACTTCTGTATGCAGGCAGTAATGCCAACGTGGACAGCAAAAGTGACAAACTCCCATACCAGCTAGAATAAAGCCCAGCAAGCTCAAACCTAGCTGCCAGGTATGTGAGGTCCTGTCCTGACAAAAAAAAAAAAAAAGCCAGCGGGACAGAACTACCTCCACACTCAGTATATAGAGATATTTTTATAAATATTGCTGTTTATTTTCAACTATTTAATTATATGTATTTTGTATTATTATTTATGTATTATTTTTTCATTATTATTAATATTATTCTTTTTTTATTATTTGCTTTGGCAATGTAAAATTTCCTTTCACCATGCTAATAAAGAATCTTGATAACAAATGTATTCTTCTGCCAAGCAATGTAGTTCTTCAGAAACAGTTAAACAAAGTTATTGCCAAGAAACACAGACGCAGCTACAAAGACATAGTGGAAAGCATTCTTAAGGTTGGGGTGATTATTGGCATTTATCTGGATATCACTATTAATTGTACAGTTGTTGAAGCATTGATCAAATAGGTTAGCACTCCTCTTTGCTGGATGAGGAGTTTTTAATCGCTGTACATGTGTGTGGTGCAGAGGCAAGTATACAGCTCCAGCATCTTCTTTTATCATAGTTTCTCAATACAGTAAGATTGCAGAGAGAATTCATATTTATGCCCCATCACTGACATGGTTTCTCTTGCTTCTAGGCCAGCCTCAAATAAGGTTTTGTACAGTTGTGTTTTGCAAGCAGTGATTGGTGTAGATTGTCTCAGTGCCAGCAAATCCGTGGGCTCTCTAGTGTACGTAACGTTAGGAGAAAGAAAAAATGTTGGTTTGTAGCTGCTGTCACTTGCCAGCAATGTCTTTTTGTAATTACAGTGTAGATTAACCAAGTGTAACCCCTTAGGCCCTACTTGCCCGACTCTGGAACCTGGGTCTCCGGTGTGGGAGGCGGGCACTCTAACAAGGCAGCAGTCACTAGAATGCCTCTTGAGATCAGGGGAGTGAGGTTTACCTGCACAGCTCTGATTAGCTGGCCTCAGTTACACTCTCCCCCCTAAACCTCACTCCCATCCAGGTCACTGGACCAATGTAACCCCTCATGTCTTACTTGCGTGCTCTCTTAAATTTGTCTTCTTTACCCTTAAGAATATAGGTTATCTAACCATCGAGTTATAGTAGGCCTTTCTGTCTTTTTCCAATAAATGGCGATGAGCCTTTTGGAATGCAGAATACACATGTCTATCAATACTTGAGTATCCTTTTTAATATTCCAGTTATCTGGATGAATACCAAGAATGAAAACCCAGGATCCAGTGGTAATCTCACAGAGACTATATGCCATATATTAATTTCTTTCCAAAGAACTTATTTTATCATAATACAATGAATTAATGTGAAGTAAAGTATCTGGAATGTTGCTATACATTTATAATCTATAAAGCCTAAATTTCAGCCAGGTATAAAATTCTTTATATTGCAATAAAATATAATTCTTCCATATTGGTCTAAATACAAATAAAGACTCTCTTGCGAGACAAGTGGCGAGAAAAAGAACAAAGTACATGTGACAGATACAAACAAACTGAAAGTCCAATCAAACTAAAACTAAACGTGACTGAATGTGACAGTATGGTATGCAAAGCAAAGATGTCCGGACTCTTGGGTGTTTATTATTCCAAATAAACTGGATAAACGTTCTTCGTACAGTAGGCTGGTGAAAATGAAGTAGTGGGGGGCAAAGGGATATTTTGGAAATTATAAAGTAATTTGGGTAGTATATTCATCTTCAATATATTAATTTGACCAATTAATGAGATTGGTAAATCTGACCATCGATCTACAGACTTAGTAATTGAATTTGTTAGGACCCAACCTTAACCTTAAAACCGAGTCTTAACCCCACTGGCCAAAAGATCCTAACATTACTCACTTTGTCCTCACTTCGATGGTGTAAAGCGCAAACTGTAGACACACACTGTACAGCACACTAACACATATGAAGAAAGCTGGCAGTAGATCATTTACTTTCTGTGATTTTTGTCCATATTTTATGTAATGTTCAGTGTGCTATGACGTATATAAATGTCATACTTTATGCAAATCACACAACTAACAAGTTTTTGTATTTGACTGTTGTGGCATGATGCCTTGGTATTTATTTCCTGTGGTTGAAAAAACAAGTGCAAATTTTTTCTTGATGTGACTGCAGTAATAATTTGATAGGTGAGGTGTCGATGTTAAAACTGGCATGTGATTTCTGTGTTTTGAGGTAGTACTACTAGCAGACTGAATTGGACAGATGTTTTTGTGTGCCAAAGGCATATTTTCACAGACCTTCTCAAAACCAGTGTGAGAGAGAAACAAGGGTTTTGACAATATCAGAAAGTGAATATAATGTAAGGGTAGATGGGTTAGATGTACCCCCACATTTAATTTTCCTCTTGACCATAGTTGCCATTATATCTCATTTCAGCACATTTATTGAATGGTTGCTCTTATTTGGTCTGCTATGTCAAATTGAAGCAATTACTACAGTTTATTTGTTATTTGCAATTTTGAATTATGAACTGAAGCTAGTAGTAGCTGGTTTAAGCTGGTGTCCCAGGCTGGCCTAGCTGGTGTTCCGATGGTTTTAGGGCTTTTAGCTGGTCTTCCATGTGGACTAGCCTCGTCAGCTAAAAAAGTGCCCAAAACCCCTCAAAAACCAGCCTGGGAGATCAGCTTAGGCTGGTTTTAGCTGTGATTTTTTTTTTTCAGCAGGGCTGTGAGATAGATACTGTGATCAAAGAATGACATCAGACAGCTGCTGTAAAGCCATAACCACTCTCATGGTTCAGTATGCAAAGATTGCTTGCATTTCTGTATTTTCTTATGTGACATGGCCTGTCACATAGATGTCGAATAGTATGAATGAAATTCGGACATACAACATCCATCTTGTTGTTCATGTCACGTGACGTGACCCAACTACCAGCATCAGTTGCATCGCTTCACTTCCATTCATAAATCCCCTCCCGTGGCCTCACGGGATAGTAAAGCTGCATGTGATTTCTTTGTATTTTGGAGTTTATGGAGTTTATGAGTTTCAATACTACAACAAAAACCAATACTAGGCTAACTTATGTAAGTTAAGTAAGTATACTATATAAAATAGTATTCTGTATTTCAAATATGCATTTGAAATACATGATCTGAAATACTGCTCAAGGAACACAATAAAATAATTAAAAAATCCATGTCATGACCTCTGCCAAGGGCAGCAGCCCTTAGTCTCCTTTGAGAGGATAATGTGTATCATCAATCCTCAAATACTGTTAAATCGAGAACATTAGTACTCTCTTGAGGGATTAAAGCTAATGGATTTGGATAAGTGCCTTGACTTATCTGCTGCAATAGAGATGTCACACACACACGCACACACACACACACATGTTGGTGCACCTATCATTATGAGAACATTCCATAGACGTAATGGTTTTTATACTGTACAAACTGTACATTCTATCCCCCTACACTACCCCTAAACCTACCCACCACAGAAACATTCTGCATTTTTACATTTTTAATAAAACATTGTTTAGTATGTTTTTAAAGCTATTTTTATTATGAGGACACAGGAAATGTCCTCATAAACCACATTTACGTTGTAATACCCATGTCATTATACAAATTTGTGTCCTCATAAATCACATAAACATGCACACACACACACACGCACACACACACTTGTTGTGGAAGTCTTAATATAGCCTTAATATAACATGCGGTTATGTCATGATTTACTTATTGAACCAAACCAGTATGACTTTTTTCCATAGATCACAAAAGGAGATGTTAGGCAAGCCATGCACTATAGAAATCATTCCTTTCTTTTTTAACTTATTCATCAAAGAATCCTAAAAAACGTATCACAGGTTATAAAAAAAATATTAAGCAGCACAACTGTTTCCAGCATGGATAATAAATCAGCATATTACAAGGAGTTCAGAAGGATTATGTGACAATGAAGACTGTAATGGCTGATGAAAATTCAGCTTTGCATCACAGAAATAAATGATATTTTAAAGTATATTAAAATAGAAAAAATAATTTAAATTGTAATAATAGTTCACAATATTACATTTATTACAATATTACAATCATCTGTATTTTTGATCAAATAAATGCAGGCTTGATGAGACTTTCAAAAACATTAAAAATTGTAAAGTTTCCAAACAGTTGACCTGGGTATATGTCCAGCTAGTACAGCCATTGTTTTGAATCTGGCACTGCTTTATGAGTTTTGTATCAAATGTCTGTTAGGTTAAATCATTATGCTTAGCTACTGAATTGCACTGCATCATACTCTTTGTAATGACTTATGCCTGCCTAAAAAAAAAAAAAAAACTCTGTGGTCTATGTTTAGAATCTTGATGGGGGATTTAATAAAATGCTACAAACATTTTGATATGTAGCTGATTGATTTCTCTATACAGCTGAGACAATTTTACAAAGTAGTTTAGTATGAACAGCACAGTGAAATAGACAAACATTGCTGCATTGTAGAATGCTCATGACGTTTTCCCAGGACACATGAATTTTAAGCTCCTCTCAGAGGTTACAGCTGTAGGTTACCAAGAAACAAACACTTGGTAACCTACACATAGCAGTCACATTCCAGTAAGATCACCTCATGTGTCACCTCAGCTTCCATATAACAAAAAAATTGTGGGTGTGAGTATTTTCTTCAAATTATTTCAGCCACTCATATGCCAGAGAAAAAGAAAAATCACACCACTTTTTCTATTTTCTTTTCATAGCTCTTTTCCAAGAAGAAAGGCATTATCAGTGAAAGCTCCACTGTTAGAACCCCTTCTGATTGAGATTCGTTTGTCTTTCTCTGTTTGGTATGATGAAGTGCATGGAAAAGACACTGTAAAACCCCCTGTCAATTTTGCTGAGTCATCCATCATTCTCACATACTCCACCTCACTCTTTACCAAAAATGGGCCCACAAATTCATGCAAGCTATGAATATAGCTTTGCTAAGATAATGGAAAACTGTAGCACCATCCACAAATATATTTTCTGGTTCATTCAGAGACTTTAGCAAAAGGGAATAACTATAGCACCATAAATACTGGCAAAAGTTTGCTTTTTAACAACACACGTATAACTATCACTACTGATCACTGCCAGGAAGAATCAAAAAGGGATTTTCACAGCTATGCTATTATAGAACCATTTCTGGTTCCCCAAAGAACCTGCGAAAGGTTCTTAAAAAACTTTTAAGACTTTCTAAGTTTCCTTTGAAGACACTCATGCGGGCACACACACATGCACGCACACGTATGCACAAACACATACACACAACGTGGCCAATATGAAAAAAAGAAGAAAAAAAAAATCACCATTTTCCATTCATTTAAAACAAATTATTTTGGAAGTTACATGCAGCTTCCCTTCCAATTTAAGGATTAATGTGTATTGAGTATAATGAGTTTAGTGACATAACAATCATTTGTTTACCAACTCAGAAATTCAGGTTACGGGAGCTGTTGGCAGCGCTGTCATTTGTTCATCATTGTGTTTTTAGACCACGAAATCAACAATGTTACTAAAGAAGTGTGTTTCTGGTTGTGAGGGAAAGATAACCTTGTTCAGCTTCCCAAATAACCCAGCGTTAAAGGTGCAATATGTAAGATTTTTGCAATAAAATATCCAAAAACCACTAGGCCAGTGTTATGTATCTTGTTTAGTTGAGTACTTAACAATATCCCAAATGTTTCCAACTATTAAAAAATGACTAAATCGTGAGAAAATTGTGATTTTAACCAAGCAACTGGGACATGTGAGGGAGTCGCCTGTCAATGACATCATATCGCGTTACCCTCGGTTTCCACTTTTACTGCCGTAGAAACCATGGCAACAGAGGAGGAAACTGTGTAACATCTAGCAGCACGCTGTTGTGGGTTCGTTCAAACATTATGGACCATGGCAAGCAGATTTTGGAACAAAATGAGAAATCAAAAGAGGACCAGTATCGACGTAGCGTTTTCGAGATGGTGAGAGCTTTGCAACAAACTTCGACTTGACAGAGATGCCGTTCTTACATGTGCTTTATTAGACAGGTGAGCAAATGTACATAAAATGAATCAATGTTATGTAGCTAAACACAATGAAAAATTAGAAAATCATCAGTATGATGTTCTAATGTTGATGTAGTTTACTGCTAGTCTCATACAGCCAAAAAACTAACAAACAGAAATTGACAGAATAACATTATAACTTTCAACACACTCAAATGCAGTTTAGATAGTGTAGACCAAGTGAAACAGCATTGCGTTTCCTCACAATTTTAATTCGTCAAATAAACTGACCTGTATGAGTAGTAATTCAGCACTTGCGGGTAGTTCGGTAGAATGAAATTTCCTTATTTCTTTACGTTATATCCCCCGGGACTCGCGCATGGCGCCAATATCTGTCTCTTATTAGTAATCGCGCCCTGCTTCATACCACAGTCATGTTAAAAAACATGAATGCATTTACTCATCCATAAACATTATTTCCCCATAAACATTATTAGATCCATCGGTATGACCGAAGTTCCATGATTCCACGCTCATTCACTGCATCATTAATCTACACCTTTGTCATTGTTTTCAAGAGATTAGCGACCCTTAGTGGCGAAAAAATACATAGTGTAGCTTTAAGGGAACAGTGGATGCAGTTTGTTTTTCCGGAGCAGCAACAGAGTTCTGCAAGTGTGTTTGTTTGTTCCCGGTCACGAGTCGAAACAGCAGGCAGTGAGTGAAACTGCATCAAATGTCTGTTTTTCGTTGGCAATCGCGTGTAAGTGCATATAATGTAAATAACACAAACATATAGTGAATCGAAAGTTATCCAGGGATAATGTCACGATGTATTGTCTGTGTGTGTGCGCTCAACTCCACGAGTTTTTCGAAAATAATCGGTACAGCGTATCTGTCTTTTATAAATATGATAAAACTAAAGACTCTCTGTGGATATGAAGGATGCAATAGGTACTCAAGATTAACTCTGTGTGTTATGCCCCGTTTAATGTCAATTTTTAATGTATAACATCATTCAGGAATTTAGTCTGATTCAAGGGGACTCAGAATGCCAAATCCTGACTGACGAGAGGAGGAGCTGCGGATGGAGGCTTCACCTGTTCATTAACAAATGTTGATTATAAAACAATATTGTTTCTCAGTTCCAGTGTTGGCATGCAGTGTTTTGACTCTAGGGCAGCACAGTCTCTTATATACTATAAGTTAAATGTGTATGTTCTCTTTCAGTTGGATTCCAGCTGTTTGTCTATTTGGGCATTAAACTGACATTAGGAGCATCTGTTATCCTGCAATGCACAGGGAAGAGACAAAATGATGGACAAGTCCTCTTTGATATTTTGTATGACATTAAAGAGTACGTAAGTGGCTGTGAGAACAATGGCTTGTCAATGTGAGTATTTTATGTCTGAAGGAAACAAATTTGTTAGCATCTAAAGTGCAGAGAAAACCCACTTGTTTAGCTTTTTAATCATTTATATACACTGATGAGCAAAAACATTATGACTACCTGCCTAATATGCTGTTGGTCCTCTGCATGCTGCCTAAACAGCGCTGACCTGCCAAGGCATGGACTCTACAAGACCCCTGAAGGTGTCCTGTGGTATCTGGGACTAAGACGTTAGCAGCAAATCATTCAAGTCCTGTGGTTGCGAGGTAGAGCCTCCGTGGATCAAACTTGTTTGTTCAGCACATCCCACAGATGCTCAATTGGATTGAACTCTTGAACTCTTCATCATGCACCTAAAAACAATTCCTGGACAATGTGTGCAGTTTAGCAGGGTGCATTATCCTGCTGAAAGATGCTACATACACCAGGGAACGCCATTGTCATGGAAGGGTGTACCTGGTCTGCAACAATGTTTAGGTAGGGGGCACGTGTCAAATTTACGTCAACGTGAATGGCCGGACCCATGGTTTTCCAGCGGAACATTGCCCAGAGCATCACACCGCTTGTCGTTGTCCCACAGTGTATCCTGGTGGTGCCATTACTTCCTCAGGTGTTGTGACATACTCCTTCCTTACTCATCATTAAAATGTTATTAAAATGACTTTTTTTTTTTTACTTGGACCAGAAAGGATAGCCTTTGTTTCCTTCATGCATCGATGAGCCATGGGTTTGTTGCCACTGTTGGTAAATTCTCACCACTGCTGACCGGGAGCAACCCAGCCTTGCCGTTTCAGAGATACTCTGACCCAGTCGCCTTGCCATAACAGTTTGGCCCTTGTCAAAGTTGCTCAGAACTTTATTCCTACCCATTTCTCCTGCATCCAACACAAAGATTACAAGAACTGATTGTTTGCTTACCATCTGATCTACCCAGACCTTAATATGGTTAGGAGATAATCAATTATATTCGTGTCACCTGTGACTGGTCATAATGTTCTAGCTTATCAGTGTACTTCGCATCCCCGGTTTCTGATGTTACAGCAAGCACTGCCGCCTTGTAGGACTGCCCTGAAAATCTGGAATGCCTGCTCATCTGCCCAATTGGGGAAGTAAGTGTAATATTTTGTATGTATTGTTTATTGTTTTATTGCTTTTATGCACTGCTAGGCCATCAAATGAATTGTCATTGACATTTAGTAGCATAACTGAACTGACATTGCTTTGGGCACTATAATTATGGACTATCCGTTTTAATTCATTTTGCAGATCAATGAAAAGCAGCAATGCTCTTGTAAGTAATTGATTTACAACTATATACTTATTTGACAGACTACATAATTTTTCTAAACATGCCTGGATATCCTGACAGTAAGATACTTCTTACTCCATTTAGAATTTGCTGTCTGAAATACAAGAAAAAGAGAAAAAAAACTTTCCTGTGGCTCAAACATTAGAGCAGGGCACTAGCAAGACAATTGAGTTACAGTATTGCACCAGGCTCCTGTTGCGGGAAGATACTGTGAATGTATAAGGGATGCTAATTAGTTAGTGAAACCGTTTTTTTTAAATTGCTTACACACAATTTCTGAACTACAGCTCCATTTCTCAAAACTCTACACAAAACCACAAGCAATGCACACAACATGCAAAACGTCACATCTCATGCAAAAGCAAACACTTCATTCAAAACTATTTTAACTTCTCAAACATCAAATCATTAGCCACACGGCAAACTACACACAGATGTGAAAAATGTAAAACACTACTCTATTGTGTCTTTTTCTTGTTCAGTGTGCAGTGGAGAGTTAAGGAGTTTGTCACACGTACATGTATGTGCACAAATACACTGTACACCGATCGGGCCTAACATTATGACCATCTAATATTGTGTTGGTCCCCCTTTTGCTGCCAAAACAAAACAAAATATTTCTTTTAAAATATTTTTCATTTTCGTTGTTTATATTCTATTTGTGTTGGCTACATTTAGGGTTTTATTGAAACTTTATTTGCATTTTAAGAATCTTTAACTTATGTATTTAATTTTAATTATATTATTAAACTTAATCAAGTTTTTCTTGATTGCTAACACACAATTCATTAAACTATTTTCTCACAACTATAAACACAATCTTAAAACTAAGCACCAGCTTGCCATGTACAAACCTCAAACCGCCATGTCAAATTCAAATATTTTAGTCAAAAACATTCTCTTTTGTCAGGGATTAATATGGAGTTGACCCACCCTTTGCAGCTATAACAGCTTCAACTCTTCTGGGAAGGCTTTATACAAGGTTTAGGAGTGTTTATGGGAATTTGACCATTCTACTAGAAGCACATTTGTGAGGTCAGGCACTGATGTTGGACTAGAAGGCCTGGCTCGCAGTCTCCGCTCTAATTCATCCCAAAGGTGTTCTATCGAGTTCAGGACTCTGTGCAGGCCAGTCAAGTTCCTCCACACCAAACTCGCTCATCCATGTCTTTATTAAGGGTGTAACGATATTCAAACCAAACCGAAAAACCACGGTACACCACCCACGGTACGAACCGCGATACTCATGTCGAACCAAACGTGCCCCGCACCCGCTCTCACTTCACCTTGTCACAAAACTATTTTTTTCTTCCTTGACATTTGATTAAATAGTAAGGCTTGAGCCCCTGCCCCTTTAATCGTGAAAGTGCCCCTGTCGATCGCACCACAGTGCCCCCGAGAACGCGATTTCTAATTTCTACCTGATGCGATTTAACAATCTAATCTAAACCAAACTAATGTAAAGAGATCTTGCAGTAGATGAAAAACACTAAAACTTTGTACTCACTACTTTGTAGTGCGGGAGCAAACTGTACAACCTGGGTAATTATTTTGTAGACTGCTGCTGTGGAAGCAAAGTGAAATGAAATGCTGTGTCAGTGAACACATCTAATGCAGTAGTTAAATCCTCTCAGCATTGACACTTCTTTAAACCTGGCCTCAATTATTAACATGTTAAACAAATAAAATAAACAAACAAATCAACTAATTGTCACGGGTGCGTGGCAGGAAGACAAAGCCAGAATACATTCCAAACAGTTTACTCACGACAGACAGACAGACAGACAGACAGACAGACAGACAGACAGACAGACAGACAGACAGACAGACAGACAGACAGACAGACAGACAGACAGACAGACAGACAGACAGACAGACAGACAGACAGACAGACAGACAATAGCACAACACATCTAACATAACAGTGACCAGCCACAGAGTGCAAGGAAAGGAACAACTTAAGTAGCAACATTAACGAGGGTAATAGATGACACACAGCTGACACATATGAACTAATAATGATGGTAACTATGGGGACAGAGTGGCGGGAGTCAGAACAAAAACACATGTGATAAATTAAAACAAACTGAAAGTCCATGAACAAAACTAAACAGATTGTCTGTACTGTATAGCCATTGATTTATATGTGTCTGCTATCCATTTGTTGAAGTGAAACTGGCACTGCTATAGATTTTATGAGGTTTGTATCAAATGTCTCTTAGGGGAAAGCATTATGCACTGCATATACTCTTTGTAATAACTTCTGCCTTGAAAGCACTCAAAACCTTTGCTGTGTGTTTAGAATCTTGATGAGGGATTTCTGTTAATAAAATGCTAAAAAAAACAAAAAAAACAAAAACATTTTGATATGTAATTGATTGATTTATCTGCAGCTGAGATGATTTTATAAAGTAGTTCAGCAGCTGAGAAGACAAGAGCAGAACTGTGATTGTCATATTGACTGATGGCCCATATTAGATGCAAGTGATTCATGTCTAACTCATTATGTCATCTGACAGATAGCTGAAACATATCTGCACCTGGTGGGTTTGTCTGACATTGAAGTGGTCTTTGAGGTCTCCAGCTCATTCAACACCCTGTCAATACAAAACACCCTCAGTGTCAATCAGTTCTCCATATCTGAACACTGAATTTGATCTCAAATGCAAACATTCAAGCTCATTTAGCAATTTGACAGTGTAACAATTTAACTTAAAGTTTGATTTGCTATATACAGTACACTTAAATGACAGAGCTGGCTAAAATCACCAGTTCCAATTTGATTGGCTAGCTGTTTCACAACCCTTAAAGTCCCTTTGTAGTCAATAATTTTGTCCCTTAAAACTCCTCTTTGATAACCAAAATGACATATTTAAACGTTTTTCTTCATGCCTTAAAATAACTTGAATATAACTGTACACCCTTGCTTCGTATAGTATACAGATTCATGAATATGCAAATTAGCCCTGCCTTCACTCACTCACACCAGCTCAGAGAGCCACTCAATCAAATTTAGTTACTCTAGTAAACTCTGCATATGGTTCTCTTGAGACTCCTCACAGCATAGTAATGATGATAATGCTAAAGCTTGCCGCCCGCCCGCACATTGACCGGATTGGTTACAAGGTAGTTTGTAACATAAGATTTCAATCCACATTTTTGAGACTGTCTTTGGTTCACTGGACATTTAAGGAGAAAATACAACTACAAGTCTTCACAGATGTGTCTGCTGGGAAAGTGTTGATCAGATGATCAGTCTGCCAGGAAACAGTTCTGTTTACATGTTACCAGCAGCAACAAACAATCAACAAGGTTTACTTTGTTGATACTTTTTAGTGACAGTATTATTCCCATGACCCCACATGTATTTTTCATCATGTACAATAGGAATGTCACTGACCTTTAGTACTGAAACAGATATACTCCTCAAGCACCTCATATTTGCCACAACAGTAATAGAGAAAAAAAGCATTACTTAATTTTAGACGAGTGCTGGGAATTCTTAGGCAAATGAAGTTTAAGCTCTTATAAGAGGTTACAACTGTGGGTTACCAAGAATAAAAACATTGTCTAGGAAGGAAGTATTTACTGCAGGTGCAACCACTCACATGCCAGTAAGATCACCTCATCTGTCACCCCAGATTTCGTATAACAGAAAACCACTCCTCCCTTCACCACAAAATTGCCCACTTGTGCACGTGTGATTTTAATTTCCTGGAACTGTCATCTAGTCACACACTGACAAATCTGAAGACACTGACACATTTCCTTTGCTTTGTGTTTGTGAGTGTTGACCCTGTGAACCATCATTTTCTAGTTTATCTAGCCCGTCTTGTTATGAAAACTGTATGATAATTGTTTTGCCACACAAAAGCCACATTGTCTATATCTTTATAAAATAGGATTTTTTGACTCTATATAAGGCTTATAGAACCGTTCCATCTATGGGTGTAAATTTCATCTAACAGTTGGGGGGGACAATAAACATAACATTTCTCAAGGGCAATTATTGAAGGGGACACAAATAATACAGCCAAAATTGTACTTGTAAGGATATTTGTGGTGTTTTGGTGTGCTGAAAAATTATCTCATGTCCGTTTTTTTCTTTTGTCTGTCATTTTATCTGGCCAACAGCACAAAGTAATAGTTGTTTAACCTATGAGTTCCCTTGTGATACTACACGAGTACTGCGTCGTTCGTCTTATTAATATAATAAGACAAGGCGCTACGGGGAAATCTCCTTTATACAATCACGCAGTGAAACAGCACGTCGATTGGTTCGTAAAGTTAAAGAAAACGAACCAGTGACGGTGCGGTGCACACGAGGCAATGTTGAGCGAGCCAGCTAGAGCCCGCCAAAAGGGCCGGAGGCTCAGGCTATGAAAGCGGCTGGTTCATCATGGCAAATCGATTAATTCTCCTTCAGCGGCGCAGATTACATCTCTTCGTTGGAACTCGGATTGAAGCCGCCTTCACCTGCACGCAGCTGGACTCGCCGCTGATCTTCTCGCCTTTGTGCAGTTGATTGGCCCGCCTCCCTTCTCGCCACTCTATCCCGCTCGCCGCTCTCAAGCAGCTCGCCGCCCGCGCAGACGCCACTTCGAGCAGTCGCAGCACTCTCTGCTCTTCAGCTCGCCGCTCAGACCGCTGCTTATGTGCAGCGCTGATCGCCCGCCGCTTTGCAGCAGCCAGATCAGCTTGCTGCTCTCAAGCAGCTCTGTTTCCACACCGCTGTGTTGCAGTCGGGTCAGCGCTTTGACCCACGAGCCGCCTGCAGCCGAGCAAGTGCACTTCGGTGTATCCTTGCCCCTGGCCCCCCGCACTTTCACAAAGTGCATGGATGCGGCTCTCTCACCTCTGAGACAGATGGGAGTGCGCATTCAATTACCTCGACGACTGGCTCGTTCTGGCCCAGTCGGAGGTGGAACTAATATACACAGATCCGTTATTTGGCTGTGAACCAGGCATGTGTCACAGCCCTGGACCCTTGAACGAACCCTTGCTGGCTCTCTCCTCGTCCCCTCACGTCACCCTCTGTGGTTCTTAGGGGCCTTAAAAGTTCCCCATTTGAACCAATCCAGACTGCTGACCTTCGACCCCTGTCGCTAAAAAACGCCTTGCTGCTAGTGCTGGCATCGGTTAAGCGTGTTGGAGATTTGCAGGCGCTCTCTGTGAGCCCCTCGTGTCTTGAGTTTGGGCCTAATGACTCTAAGGTCGTCCTGAAACCTAGACATGGATACGTCCCGAAAGTTCTATCTACCCCCTTTAGGGCGCAGATGGTAGTTCTCTCCACCCTTCCTCCTTCTCAAGACGAACAGGAGTTGAACCTTCTCTGTCCTGTCAGAGCCCTGAGGACGTACATTGATCGCTCCGCCTCTTTCCGTCAGGCGGAGCAGCTCTTTGTCTGCTTTGGTGGCCGCACGAAAGGTCTTCCAGTCACAAAGCCTAGACTATCTAGATGGATAGTAGACGCCATAGCTCTTGCGTACTCCTCCTTGGGCCTTCAATGTCCCTTGGGAGTCAGAGCACACTCCACGAGAGGTATGGCCTCCTTGTGGGCGTGGTCCTCTGCTGTTTCCATTGATGACATCTGTGCGGTAGCCGGCTGGGCCTCACCGTCCACATTTGTTAGATTTTATAATCTGGAGGTCCCTGCGCTTCAATTGCAGGTCCTTTCTGCATAAACCTACTGCACTTGCGTACTTTCTTGTTATATCCCCTTTCTTGTTACTGGGAGTAACTACTGTCTGCCCCATATATACATAAACTAGGCCCCTGGAGGCCCTAGTAATGGGGTTTTGGTGGATGACTTAAATTTGAGTGTCTTGGAGCCCTTTGTCAAGCCCTTCTCACTTTATTTAGTCGTCATCTTGCCTAGCACGGCGTGATTGTATTATCCCCGTAGCATCTTGTCTTATTATATTAATATTTTGCTGTGCAACGCGCGAAGACGCCTCATGCGTCGCTTCAGTCGAAACCAATCGATTTGCCATGGTGAAACGGACGCTTTTATAGCCCGAGTCTCCGCCTCTTTTGGCGGGCTTGAGCGGGCTCGCTCACCATTGGCGATTTATTAATAACTCAGCATCGTCTTTAAACCGATGTTTAAAGTGAATACAATAGCCTTGACAGCCTACTTACTGGAGTTCAACAACTACTGAAGAACTTTGTTCTCTTCCACTGGAATTGTGTGTGTGTGTAGGTGAGGTACGTGGTGGACCAAACCACTGTGAGGCAAGAGAGGGGGGACTCAAAATGTTTCTAAACTTAAAACACATTTTTTGCCCTGTTTGTATTTGTATATAAGTATATATAATTACATTATTTACACTACACAATGTGTTTTTTACCCACGATTTACGCCTATGGTTCCATCAATTTCTTATCTATATTAAATGATCTCAATTGTCTAAGACAGTGTAAGCGCTTATTTTCACACAAGGCTTCTGTGTTCACATCAAAACAAAATTTATTGTCAATAATTGTCCCCAGATATTTATAACTTTCCACACACTCCACCTTCTCACCCTTAAAGAGCTTAAACTGAGAAGAATGAGCTTCTGATCTGAAATCAATAATCGTTTAGATATGTTAGGCTGCGAACAGGCATCATCACACCATTTTACAAAATCATCAACAACTGGGCCGTGGCATGTTTCATTGTTTTCCAGAAGACTCACAATGACTGTGTCATCTGCAAATTTTAACAAGTGCATGTTATTGTATTTACTTGTACAGTCATTTGTATATAAAATATATAATAAAGGACACAGCCTTGGGGAGAACCTGTAGATTTTATCAGGCGAGCTGAAAGACTACTCTCACTCTTATTTCTTTCAGTTAAAAAGTTTAAAACCTAACCAACTAAATTAAGATCAAGGCCAAGATTGGTAATTAGCTTATCTGATGAGATATGGGGTTGTAAAGAAATAAAAGCAGATGAAAAATCTATAAATAAAACTGTGTCTTGCTACCATCCAAATGCTTCAGTACTATATTCAGTAAAGTTGCTGTTGCAACTTCAACACCTCACTATGTTCTATAAGCAAACTAGACTGGGGGTCTAAAAAGTTTTAGACAACAATTCCTCTTTTACTAGTTTCTCAAATCATTTCATTATAAGAGATGTTTTCATTTAATGTTACAATCAGCACCAGGGCTGGTGCCACGTGGGATCTAACCTGCCCCCTCAGTCAAGATAAATGTGAAAATGGATTTTAATGATGAAATAGAATAGATAATTAAAGGTGCAGTGTGTGAATTTTAGCGGCATCTAGTGGTGAGGTTGTGATTTGCAATTGTCCATCGCTAAGGGGCCAAGCCCAACCCCTGAAAAACAACCCCACACTATAATCACCCCTCTACTAAACTTTACACTTGGCACAATGCAGTCAGACAAGTACAGTTCTCCTGGCAACTGCCAAACCCAGACTCGTCCATCGGATTGCCAGACAGAGAAGTGTGATTCGTCACTCCAGAGAATACGTCTCCACTGCTCAAGAGTTCAGTGGCGGCGTGCTTTACACCACTGCATCCGACACTTTGCATTGCACTTGGTGATGTAAGGCTTGGATGCAGCTGCTCGGCCATGGAAACCCATTCCATGAAGCTCTCTACGCACTGTTCTTGAATTAATCTAAAGGACACACAAAGTTTGGAGGTCTGTAGCTATTGACTCTGCAGAAAGTTGACGACTTCTGTGCACTGTGTGCCTCAGAATGTGCTGACCCCGCTCTGTGATTTTACGTGGCCTACCACTTTATGGCTGAGTTGCTGTTGTTCCCAATTGCTTCCACTTTGTTATAATACCAGTAACAGTTGACCGTAGAATATTTAGTAGTGAGGAAATTTCACAAATGTACTTATTGCACAGGTGGCAACCTATGGTACCACGCTTGAATTCACTGAGCTCCTGAGAGTGACCCATTCTTTCAAAAATGTTTGTAGAAGCAGTCTGTATGCCTAGGTGCTTGATTTTATACACCTTTGGCTATGGAAGTGATTGAAACACCTGAATTCAATGATTTGGAGGGGTGTCCCAATACTTTTGGCAATATAGTGTACATTCAAAACAAGAATACAGCTGCTTATTGATTCTGGTTACTATTATGATTTGTTGTTATGATCAGAGAGGAAGTCTGAAAGGAAGTGAACACCCCTCTCTGCCTCTAGGGAGAGAATGCAATTCCATTCCCACCAACATCCATAGTCCATGGCCAATGTTACAAATGTGTGTTAGAAAAGGAAACAAGAAGATTTAGTCATACATTTCTTAAAAATAATTTCTGTAAAAGGCCAAAGTTACTACAAAAGTACTCTTTTATTGACGTTGTTTAAAGTTTTTGAATAATTCCCTCCACACCTAGTTTCAAGCAGCTCAATACAGACCAAATCGTTTGTTGTCCTACAACATAAATATGCAAAGAGTGAGGTAAATCAATGCAAATGCAAAGAGGAAAACAAGAACTGTTTTCAATTTGCAGATAATATGTGTGATTATGTCTCTCTATCCTGGCACTAAAGGGAAAACAAAAGTTAAAAAATATTTGCTTTTTACCTTAATGCATGTTAACCTGAAACAGATCAAATATTGTTAAATATTGTTATTGCTTTGATCAACAATTTAGTACCCTGATTCCAGAAACAAGAATATTATGTAATGACATGCAAACATCCTGCAATAGTCAAATAAAAGTGTTTACATATAAAAGCTCATGCATTTTATTTTCTTTCTGAATTGAGCTGCATAACTTAAATATAATAACTTCCATTCACCTGTTAAGAATTCAGACACTGTTAGTTGCTAACTTGCTAGTTGTGACTGAGTAGTTGAATGCACTATTTGTCAAGTGAAATGTTCAATAACATACACACTGTCTTACCATGCTAGTGTCCAAGTTTAGAAGTTCCATCCACACAATTCTCTTTATCCAAAAAGTATAGTAATCCACAGTTCAGAAATATAAAGCATAGATGTTTTTCTTCCATTTTTGTGCTTGCGTAATTTTGCAGCTGTGTTATGCAATAAAGTTGCATACTCTGACTGGAATCCGCATTCCAAGACGCAAACAAGAGCTCAAGCCCTTCCCTGCTCTGACAGCCTACAGTGAAAGCCTTGCAATGATAATGGAAGATAATGAGATAATGGAAGATCATGGAAACTGTAGCAGTAGTTCACCATCCACACATTTTCTGGTTCATTCAGAGACTTTAGCAAAAAGGGAAATGGAGTAATTATTGACAATAGCTAATACTTTTTAACAACACACAAGTATAACTCTCACTACAGAGCACCTTATTGGCCTTCATTCTTAAATAAAGGTGCCTGGAAGAATCAAAAAGGGGTTTTCACAGCTATGCTTATTGAACCATTGGTTCTCCAGAAAGATTCTTATAGAACCGATTTGTTTAGCCTGCAGAAACCTTTTCCTATGACTAATAACATTTTGTGAAATGGAAAAGTTCCATGAATGTTGATGGTTCTTCATGAAACCATACATGCCAAAAATAACCTTTTTTTAATTGTATTTTTGGAATGTAAGATTGGCCTGTGGTTCCCCTTTGCAGATCTATTATCATCCGTTTTGTTGGTTGTTTTCCATGCCATATCATAAAAGGCAAACTTATGTGAAGTTGTGTCAGATATTAAAATATTTTATATTCAAGTCACCAAATCAATATCTTGTTTGTTGAGGTATTATATAAGGATACCAAGATGTAAGGGTGCTGTATGCTTGTCTTGTTACCTTCCCCCAGCCAGGGAGAGGTACTTTCCAAGTTTGAAGACACACACACACAGAGAGACAGAGACAGAGACAGGGAGAGAGAGAGAGAGACAGAGAGAGAGGGACGCACACAAATTAAAAAAAAAGAAGAAGAAAAAAGATCACCAGGGCAAATGTGTTGTGAAATTTTCCATTCATTTGTTCCATTCATTTGTCTGTTGTTTGAGTATATATTGACAGAACAATTGTTTTTTAACAACTCAGTAATGCGGACATCCTTTATTCAGTAAGTCAGTAAATCACCAACAAAAACCACAATATTTAAATTCTTCCTTACGGCCTACACCTCACTGAATAATTTTACTACCTATGATATTCAAACAATTAAACTAGATAAGACATTGTAATGGCATAGCATAGACAAGGGTAAGATATGAGTGTATTACTGGGTGTCTGAATGAGCAACATTATTGAGTCACCAATTCCAATACGATCTGAGTAAAAGTCTTAGAGTAGCCCTATCTGATTTTAACAGTACTTAAGTATTTTACTCATACTGGATGTAGCCTCAAAGATGCAATAGTCCTTAAGAAACAACTGATTTGTAAGATGAGAAATCATGTTTATTTTCTAAAATCAAAATAAAACTGAACACCTCAATATTGCAATAAATCAAGGTCAACACAACAACCTCTTAAATGTCTACAAACCCTCAAGTCTCAGTTAAGCTCAAGTGCACGCAGAGGCCATGAGTAAACCAATATCCTTCAAAAGGGTCTCATCAATATTGCGGATAAATAAAATGTTAAGTAAAATTAAATAGTAAAAGTCTACTTGCACTGGATGTACTGGTTTCCGCCTCATTACCAGCTGCAGTCATGACCTCATCTCCTAAATCAAACACCTGCGTTTCAGCAACTACCTGCTAATGCACTCACATTCACATAAAGTAGCTGTTGTGAAGTAACAACCAACCAAAGAAACACACATACACACACGTGTGTACTCTTGTGATATTCAGTGTAGTTGGCAGGAAGGATGAGTGTGAAATATTTAAAATCTGTTGTTGCATCTGTGATTTAGACAAATTAATTTGACAGTTGCATTTTTTAGCAAATTAACACACTCTCTCAATCTCTCTAAACACACACAATATGGGACTAATATGAAAGAAGTCTCTAGAGAAAACTGTGCCATTTGTAGACATAGTGTCGGCAACCCATGAGTCACAGAACCAAGCATTTTCTCCATGCAGGGGTATGTGAGATAGACTTACATAGAAGCCTATTGATCTCTATAGGACTATAATAGGACAGAAAGGTGGGGGTAGATGAGGGTTGAGGTGAAGGGATATTTTAACATACTTCGATTTTTCTCTCTCTGAATGAAGTTTTATGTAACAAAGCATGTTCAGGTAATCAATCAATCAGCACAAGAGGAAGCCGGTAAAGCCTTCCCTCACCTCTGTCCCATGACAGTTTCACAGCACCCCTCCACCACCCCGTCGTCTCACTCTTGGCTGGTTTTCTATCCCAGTCAAGGAGGGGGAGTACTCTGGGTTCGGGCCAAATTTCCGAGCTCTGAGCCCACCGCCGGACAGCATGCCAAATAAGCATAATTATTTATATCTGATTTCATGTACGTGTGAACTCGTGAAGTGCCCATTGTTGCATATTTGAGTTCAGGAGCTCAAGCCAAATTACAAATCTTTAACTGCACCTTTAGCTATATAAATTGGTTCTTAAACTTAGGAGTTGAAAAGAGAGATGTCAGACAGTTTTTATAATCACATGGTTTTGTTCGATGTAATATTTGCTAGATAAATAGATGTTTGGATTTTACATGTTATAACAATAAATGTGTGTGTGTGTGTGTGTGTGTGTGTGCGTGTGAGTCAGTTATTTCATAATTGTCAAGTGCCAGCGTACAGTTATTTCAATCTTTGTTGGTTCTTTGTTGACGGAAGTGAAAGTTGTGTAAATGTTATACTGTACATCAAATTAAACAAGAAAATGTGCTGACTCTTAGTTGTGTTTGTCTTGTAAATCCGTATTACAGTATGTACTTAAAGCTTACTTTCACCTGAGGAGGCTAATGGTCATGTATGGTAGTGATATGTGTAACTAGTTAAACTGGTTTTACAAAGCACTGGTACAACCATATAGGGTCATAAATTGAAACGCTATCTGGAGGTGACTCATTGTTTTCACCTTTGAAGTGGATGGATGCATGACAGGTTTTGAAGTTATTCCTTATTGCTTCCACTGTACTGTATATTGAAGTGGAGCTCTGTAAAATGGTGAGAGGGCCATTTGGCAATCAGCATGTGCCAGATTGTGTTTACCCCTATCTTGACATGGTAACAATGAAAAGCTAAAAAAGAAGTTTCTTGATGCCTGTTCTGAGTAGAAGGAATAGAGTGCAAGATATAGCTACATAAAGGCAGGATGGATCTAAAACGTATATACAGTGCTGTACGTACACGTACATGAATGTACAGTGGGCTCCACAAATATTGGCACCCTTGGTAAATACGGGCAAAACTGAGGAAAAAAAAATAAAAAAAATCACACAATCATATTTGTGTGATTATCATATCAGATAATCAAAATTAGGGAGAATTAAAATCTGGTAGTTTCTGCCAGTGATCCTTTAGCCACAATAGCTGCTAATATCCATCATCTGACTTAATGCATGTAATGTTACTCTAGTTTTTTTCTTAAGATTTCTCTATAATCATGCAAATCATATTCAGATCTGAATCCACTTCCATTTTCACTTTATTTAACAACCACTGAGCCATTTCACACATACATTTGTACCATACATTTACAACTGACTTTCATGCCAACTTTGTCTGTAACTTTGTCTTCAGACACATTCACAAACAACCCAACATTGATTTCCCCCTAAATGATGCTGTGAACCCAAAGGCGTCTTCAGATGCATTCACAAACAGCCCAACATTGATTTCCTCCTAAATGATGCTGCAACTGCCAATAGTAATTCACTCACTGCCTGACAGTTAAATACAGTGAAAGAGTTAGTATGCAGCACCAATAGAAACCGAAGCGCCTTGTAGCTGAATTTGGATTCAAATAGTACACTTACTATTTTAACCATACATATTCATATGGCATAAATAGTAAGAGCAGTATACTAGAATGTTGTTATTATTATTATAAGTCAGCCTTAAGCTCACTGTGAACAAGACACATTCATTTGCAAAGTCACAGACATACAGTATGTGACATCATTTCTAACCAGCAGGACCAGGCCTGAAGTCTCTAATGGATGCTGGAATTTGTTTGCCTCTGTATGCTGTTGTTATTTCAGTTCTAAAGCTTGTTTAAAGACATCCATGCCCCAGGCAACAAAAACACAATTTAGGACTAATAAGCAGGGCCAATGGGGGAAAAAAGGAAAAAAGAAACAGGACTCAGAAAAACTGTTCTGTAGTTTGACCTCTTAGAGTCAGAAAATATCTCCCATTAGTGGCTAGATGGCCCTAAGAGACACCCACAATGGATTCCTTTTGTTTCTGGAAATGGAAAGAAAAGGGAGGGGAGCTGGGTGGAAGGAATCTTAGTCAGAAGCAAGAAATGTCTGAAATGCCTGTGTTGTAAAGTTTTCAGTGATATTCTGTGTGAGATTACATTTTGTTGGCAAAGTAATTAAAGGCTGTAAAATTGTTAATAAACATTGGTTTGATTTCAACCACAAATAATCATATCAACAATTCTTCCAATAATGAATAAATTTAAATTGAAATTACTAAAGAAGAGACATTAAATTCTCCAAACTTTTATTTAAAACTATATAGAAATAGCAGCCATAGATGTCTCTTATTACTACACACAGTAAAAGGACGATGGATTCAAATTAAGTGGCACAAACATGACGCAACTATTCATCATTCGGGGCTCCGTACCACAGAAATGAGCAACCATTGAGTTTCAAGGAAGTAGCCTACCGGTTACAGTTTATTTGTGTGTGTGCCACCCAAACAAACCTCACAAATCTTTTATCTACAGCGGTCTGTCCCACCCAAGGTGGAGGAAACTTAGTATTGTTACCACAATACATATAGTGACTTATCACTGCACTCATTAAAAGAACAATTGATTTAGTAAATTAAAACACAAATTGATACTAATCATCCAACACCTGCATTATTTCGTTCATTTTTAATAAATATATACAGGTGCTGGTCATATAATTAGAATATCATCAAAAAGTTGATTTATTTCACTAATTCCATTCAAAAAGTGAAACTTGTATATTATATTCATTCATTACACACAGACTGATATATTTCAAATGTTTATTTCTTTTAATTTTGATGATTATAACTGACAACTAAGGAAAATCCCAAATTCAGTATCTCAGAAAATTAGAATATTGTGAAAAGGTTCAATATTGAAGACACCTGGTGCCACACTCTAATCAGCTAATTAACTCAAAACACCTGCAAAGGCCTTTAAATGGTCTCTCAGTCTAGTTCTGTAAGCTACACAATCATGGGGAAGACTGCTGACTTGACAGTTGTCCAAAAGACGACCATCGACACCTTGGCCTTTAGATTAACTCAAGAACAGTGCGTAGAGAGCTTCATGGAATGGATTTCTATGGCCGAACAGCTGCATCCAAGCCTTACATCACCAAGTGCAATGCAAAGTGTCGGATGCAGTGGTGTAAAGCATGCCGCCACTGGACTCTAGAGCAGTAGAGATGTATTATCTGGAGTGACGAATCACGCTTCTCTGTCTGGCAATCCGCTGGACGAGTCTGGGTTTGGTGGTTGCCAGGAGAACGGTACTTGTCTGACAGTATTGTGCCAAGTGTAAAGTTTGGTGGAGGGGGGATTTGTTTTTCAGGGGTTGGGCTTGGCCCCTTAGTTCCAGTGAAAGGAACTCCTAATGCGTCAGCATACCAAGACATTTTGGACAATTTCATGCTCCTACTTTTGTGGGAACAGTTTGGGGATGGCTCCTTCCTGTTCCAACATGACTGCGCACCAGTGCACAAAGCAAGGTCCATAGAAAGACATGAATGAGCGAGTTTGGTGTGGAGAAACTTGACTGGCCTCCACAGAGTCCTGACCTCAACCCGATAGAACACCACCTCGTCCAACATCAGTGCCTGACCTCACAAATACGCTTCTAGAAGAATAGTAAAAAATTCCCATAAACACAAACTTTGTGGAAAGCCTTCCCAGAAGAGTTGAAGCTGTTATAGCTGCAAAGGGTGGGCCAACTCCATATTAAACCCTACGGATTAAGAATGGGATGTCATTAAAGCTCATGTGTATGCTGCTTAAATGTGCATAAACGTGTGTGAATGTTAATAGCAACGTTTCCTGACCATATTGTATTGTTTGTACACAATATTCTATTCTATTCTATTCCATTTTATTCTATTCTGAGTTGACATTTTTTTTACTGTAACACAGAGCGGCACGATGCGACAGGACAATATAACCCACTATAATCAGTGATGTTGTCTACACAATAACGATCAAATAAATACATAAGATAAAGACAATAAAGCCGAGATGCCTGCAGAACATCTAACAACCTCAGTCAAGACTCTCACATTTTCTTACACCTCGCCCCCCATTAACCGTCATCAGAAAATAATTTAGCCTAAATCTTTTACATCTAAGGGTATTGACTGACAAGCCATTAGAACCACTGGATTAGGCCCCATTTACACTAGTGCGTTTTAGTTTTAAACTACGCCAGCGTTTTCGAACCTCAAAAAACAGAGACTTTTGAAAACGCTGCAGACCCCGCTTTCGTTTGAAAACTCTGGGGTTGTGTTAACAGATCAAAGCAGACACAATGGAGTGGCTGCCTACATTGTGCTAACTGACCACGACAATATCAGACTTTTGGGAAACACAGCCCTGAGCAGTCTCGCTCAATGGCTCTGTAACATACCAGCCTTGATGACCGTGTAAACAATAACACAGAGACAGAACTGCACGCTTTGCTGACTTTGCAGCTGTTGTGCAGTTAAACGCTGTATTTTATAATACTGCAGCTGTCTACATGCTGTTTACTTGTATGCGCATGCCAAGTGTGCAAGAGCGGTCATGTGATATTCGTTTTCGGTCGTGCAGTGTAGACAGGGATCGTTTCTGAAATGAAATGGAAACGCCAGTGTAGACAAGGATCGTTTTCATTTTAAAACGCTAATGTAAATGGGGCCTTAGAGAATCAGGTAACAGAGAGAAGTTATAATCTGGCAGGGAGTCAAAATTCAGCACATTTAAAAAATTCAGTTCACAGCGGTATCTCAGATGGTAGGAGTTTTTCCACAAACCTCGAAGCCTTTTATTTGTTGTTTCAAACCTTAGTGGACTCCTATTGTCCATTATGTATTCTAACATCTCTCAAGAATCTTAAAAAAAAGAGAATATTCTAAGAATATAAAGATTATAAAGATATCATGTCATTAGCCTAAATGATGTGTCCTGTTTTCTAGAATTTTATGCAAAAATATCATGTGAGAGCCTGCGCACGACTGAGGGAGGCTCATACACGGTGCCGCGGTACATAGGAAACTTGATAAAGCTTTGCAGACATGGATGTAATGGGCACATTTAATTGCTCATAATTTAATAAATAGTTAAATTAGAATTTTAAAATAGTAAAATATTTCAATATTTACTCAATTTCCTGCTTTTCTTTTTACAGAAAAATAGATCATGTATTGTCCGTTTAGCTGTGAGTGGCAATAAAAATAAGCTAGGAATTGTAATGATTGTGACACATGAGAATCTGACTGTCAGAACCTGCAGTGGCAACTTCACTGTGACATTCAGGTAGCAACAATGAATATGTCTGATTCATTTACACTGCAATAAATAAGCCTGTCTGTGTGGCTTCTAATGCACTGTGCTATTATCATTCCATAATAAATCATAAATCATTCCATAAAGTTGTCACAGACCCGCCAGGCTCCCACGTCACTCAATCACAGCGCACGCCTTCCCCTGAGTATTGATCACGCGCACCTGCACCTCATCAACGCACCAATCACCACCAGTACTTAAGGCACACACACACCCACAGTCACTGTCCGGTCTCGTTTGTATGTTGGTACATACAGACCGGACCACAACCGATGAGCACCAGCATGAGCACCACCGACCCATTCCAGGAACTCGTGGACGCTGTCCGCCGATCACTTCCACTCATTCCACCAGCGAGCACTTCCGCAAACAACACCGCATCTCCCTCTGCACCCGTCTACGCCAGTCCCATGGCCAGACCAGCGCCCTACTCTGGCCTGGCGGAGGACTGCAATGGATTTCGCTACAATGTTCGCTGGTGCTGGAGATGCAACCGCTCCTATACCCTGACGATAGGTCCAAGGTGGCATTTATCATCTCGCAACTAAGGGGTAAGGCCTTACAGTGGGCAGAAACCTTGTGGACCCAGGATAATCCCATCGTCCAAACTCTGGCAAGCTTCATAGCCCATTTCAAGGACGTCTTCGGGAAACCTGCTTGGGATGCCTCCATAGGTGAGCAACTTTACCACTTGAAACAAAATAAGATGCCAATCAATGAGTATGCCCTTCAGTTCAGGACCCTAGCTGCCGCCAGCGGATGGAATGAGCAATCGCTGCTCACCACCTATCGTCAGGGTTTGGATCCCCGTGTGCGGTTGCATCTCGCTGCATACGAGGACACCATCGGGCTCAGCGCTTCATCCAATTGTCTATCCGCTTCGCCACTCGTATGCAGTCGTGCCTCGAAGAGCACCAGGGCCAGGAACTACTCCTTTCCTCCCTCCGTCAGCCAGAGTCCGTCAGCCCTCCAGAACCAGCCCCAGAACCCATGCAAGTACAGCAAACACGCCTAACCCAGGGGGAACGTCGGAGACGGCTGGTCCAGGGTCTATGCCTGTACTGCGGTACTATGGGGCATCCCATTACCCAATGCCCTATTCGTCCTACTCGTCCTGTGGTGAGTGCTATCGTTCCATTTCCACATAATATGCAGCCTCTCACCACTATTGTGAACTTAACTGCTGCCGGCGTTACCCTTCCAGTGTCTGCCCTCCTCGACTCTGGGTCAGCCGGCAACTTCATCTCGGGCGCCCTCTGCCGTCAGCTTCGCCTCAAGACCACAGCTACACCCACAACTTACCAGATCCACTCGGTAACGGGGAAACCCCTCAGCCGACGGCAAGTTCGGTCCGTCACCGCCCCCATCCAGCTCCAAGTGGGGATATTACACACGGAACAACAACAACTGCTGGTTCTGGAGGACTCCACCGCTGACGTGATCCTAGGGCGCCCCTGGTTAGTGCAGCACAATCCCATCATCTCCTGGAAGTCCGGCGAAATCCTGAAGTGGGGCGATAGCTGTTTCCTGGGTTGTTTTCGGGCTCTCCCTGTTCCCCCTACTCCAAACTCTAGGAAGATGTCTGTGTGTTCCACCTCCATCGAGAGCCCGGTTGAACAACGTTCGGTAGATATACCATCTTGCTACGCCCCCTTCAGCGATGTTTTCTGCCCTCAGCGAGCTTCCAAGCTGCCTCCACATCGGCCATGGGACTGTGCCATTGATCTGCTTCAGGGTGAGTCAGTGCCCCGTGGGAAGATTTACCCATTGTCACTCCCGGAGGAGAAGGCCATGGAAGACTACATCAAGGAGGCGCTCGACCAGGGTTACATCCGACCGTCTACATCCCCTGCTGCTTCCAGCTTCTTTTTCGTGGCCAAAAAGGACGGAGGCTTGCGGCCCTGTATCGACTACCGAGCACTCAATAAAATAACTGTCAAGTTCCGTTATCCCCTTCCTCTCGTCCCAACAGTGCTGGAACATCTCCGATGTGCCACTGTCTTCACCAAGTTGGACCTCCGCAGCGCCTACAACCTCATCCGAATACGCGAGGGGGACGAGTGGAAGACAGCCTTCGTGACTCCTACGGGCCACTACGAATACCTTGTCATGCCCTATGGATTGGCCAACGCCCCCTCCGTATTCCAGGATTTCATCCACGAGGTGCTCCGGGAGTTTCTCCACAGATTCGTTCTGGTCTACATCGACGACATCCTGATCTACTCCCGGAGCCTGGCCGAACATCACCACCACGTTGCGGAGGTCCTGCAACGCCTGAGGGACTTCCAACTCTATCTCAAAAATGTTCCTTCCATCAGCCCTCAGTGCAGTTCCTTGGGTATAACATTGATAGCAGTGGCATCCGGATGGACGAGGGGAAGGTGGAGGCCATCAGGAACTGGCCTATTCCTACCACCATAAAAGAACTCCAAAGGTTTCTGGGATTCGCAAACTTCTACCGTCGCTTCATTCTCAATTACAGCATCATCTCCTGCCCTCTCACGCAACTCCTCCGTTGCAAGCCCAAGTCTCTGTCCTGGACCCCAGCGGCCACGAAAGCTTTCGACGATCTCAAGGATGCATTCACTTCGGCTCCCCTCCTAGTGCATCCAGACCCCACGAAAGCCACCACAGGAGTGGGAGCCGTTCTTTCACAGCAGCAGGGAACACCCAGCCGCCTCCATCCATGTGCCTTCTCCCGGAAACTCAACCCGGCGGAGGTAAACTACGACATCGGTAACCGGGAACTGCTGGCCATTAAGATGGCCCTGGAAGAGTGGAGGCATTGGTTGGAGGGTTCCCAGCTCCCTTTCTTGGTCCTCACTGACCATAAGAACCTTGAATATCTCAGGGATGCAAAGAGACTCAATCCCCGGCAGGCCCGGTGGGCCCTGTTCTTTACACGATTCAATTTCACAATTTCCTATCGACCAGGACCCAAGAATGTAAAGGCAGACGCTCTCTCCCACCTCTACAATCCAGAAGAGGACTCCAAAAAAGCAGAGCCCATCATCCCTGAGAAACTGTTCGTGAGTCCCATCACTTGGTCCGAGGAGACCTTGCCCTCCTCCAATGTCTCCACCAATGCTCCGCCGGGTTGTCCACCAGGCTCACAGTATGTCTCACGAGCACGGCGCACTCCCCTCATTCACACCTCCCACACGTCTTTGGGCACTGGCCACCCGGGGGTCAATGAAACCCTCTCGTTGCTGAAGTAGCGCTTCTGGTGGCCCAACATGGCATCGGACGTCAGAAGGTACGTGAGGGGATGCCAGGAATGCGCCATCTCCAAAAGCCCAAGACATCTTCCCTCCGGCAAACTCCATCCTCTGCCCGTTCCCAACCGTCCGTGGTCACACCTAGGGGTAGACTTCATCACAGACCTTCCCGTATCCGGAGGTCAGACCTGTGTACTAGTGGTAGTGGACAGATTCTCCAAGTCCTGTCGACTGATCCCGTTAAAAGGACTACCCACGGCCATGGAGACGACTGAACTTATGTTTAACAAGATTTTTAGATATTATGGTATCCCAGAGGACATCGTCTCCGACAGAGGACCTCAATTCATCTCCCGGGTATGGAAAGCGTTCTTCTCTCTCCTAGGTGTGACAGTCAGCCTCTCTTCCGGCTATCACCCACAGACCAACGGGCAGACGGAGAGGAAGATTCAGGAGATCGGTCGCTTCCTCCGTACCTTCTGTCACGGCCACCAGGACTCCTGGAACCAGTTCCTGGGCTGGGCCGAGTACGCACAAAACTCCCTACGGCAGTCTACCACCGGTCTAACTCCATTCCAGTGCATGCTCGGGTACCAGCCCCCATTGTTCCCTTGGTCCGGGGAACCGTCGAATGTTCCAGCTATCGACTACTGGTTCCGGGAGAGCGAGAGGGTCTGGGACTCTGCACATCACCAGCTTCAACGGGCCCTGCGCAACCGCAAGATGACAGCCGACCTTCGTCGCTCCAACACTCCCTCCTTCCAACCGGGTCAGAAGGTCTGGCTGTCCACCAGGGACATCAGGTTGCGTCTGCAATGCAGGAAGCTCAGTCCCAGGTTCATTGGCCCTTTTCCCATTGTGAAGCAGATCAACCCAGTCACATGTCAACTCCAACTCCCTTCACAATATCGCATTCATCCTACATTCCATGTGTCACTATTAAAACCTCACTTTCCCTCCGTTTCCATTCCCACAGAGCCTGGCGCAGCCGAAGAGACCCCCCTCCCACTCATCGTGGAGGACGGTACGGCCTACCAAGTGAAGGACATCTTGAACTCCCGGCGCCGTGGTGGTATTCTAGAGTATCTGGTGGACTGGGAGGGCTACGGTCCCGAGGAACGCTCATGGGTACCTAGAAACGACATCCTTGACCCAAACCTGCTCGAAACCTTCCATGCTTCTCACCCCAACACACCCGCACCCAGAGGCAGAGGCCGACCACCACGACGTCGGGGTCCGCGGCCCTCAGGAGCAGGCCGTGGAGGGGGGGTAATGTCACAGACCCGCCAGGCTCCCACGTCACTCAATCACAGCGCACGCCTTCCCCTGAGTATTGATCACACGCACCTGCACCTCATCAACGCACCAATCACCACCAGTACTTAAGGCACACACACACTCACAGTCACTGTCCGGTCTCGTTTGTATGTTGGTACATACCTCTATGCTAAACTTCAAGGACTTGCTTTATGCTACTTACCTTCTCCCGTTATTCCCTTAAGCCTCCAGCGTTCCAGCCTTGTGTGTGTGTGTGTCTCCATCTTCTCTTCAGCTCCAACTCTTTCTCCAGCGATCTCCTCTCCAAACCTTCCCAACGATCACCTCAAGATATCATCATCCACCACTCACGATCATCTACACACTCCACCTGCACATCCGTCAGCCGCTGCTCTGCTCAATAAACACCACTTCCCTTTATCCATTGTCTCTGTCCCTTCTGTACCGTAACAAAAGTGTGTTTTTGTGTGTATTTGTCTAAAGTTACAGACTTGGTTTTACCTGACCAATTCAGTCCCCCAGTCAGGTAAACCCACTTGACTTGGGTTTTATATTGAAAATATGGTAATAGGCAAGTTCCTTTTTTAAAAAGGTTTAGTTGGTAAAATTATTGTTGTAATTTATCTAATTAAAAGAAATGTCAGCATAAGGACTTTGTACGTTCACTACACATAATGGGTGCATATTAGTACCCAAAGTTATAGTTAACACAAAAAAATGAATAAACCTGTGCTCTCCTTCAAGCCTTTTTAAAACTGTACGACTAACATGTCTTCTGTGGAAAATTTTTTTAGTAATTTTTTAAAAACATTTTTTTAAATTGTCTCAGTGTAGTCAGTGGGCACTAATAATTAATTAACCTAATTCTTAAAAATATATATTTTGTGATATTTAAACAAAAAAAATACAAGTTTGGAACAATATGACGGTCTGTAACCGTTGATCAGAATTTTAATTTTTGCGTTTCCCTTGATAGTGTACAAACGGTACAAATGGTACCGTTCAGCAGACTGGAATTATGAAAGAATCAATCTTCATCTTTTTTTTTTTTTTGCAGGTTACATGCCACCTGGCACATAGCGGTGGTACTATAACCCTGCAACCCCTCCCCATCCCCCCAAACCACAAGATAAGCAGGAGTTAACATTCTGGGCATTTAAGAAAATGACTTGCTCACTGCGGTTCCTGGCTGACAGGCATGAGTTTACTGTAATCTGTGGCCATGAAACCACAGTGATTTTCATGCCATGGTACATAAAGCTGTTGAACTGATTGAATGACAGTCTTTCTAGAAACCTGACACAGTTGGTGAGGTTGTCATCACATATGGACGCTTGGATTGCTTTTAATGTAAAACCTTTAGCGTCAATGCACAGATGCGATTGGCATGGGAGTTTTATTATCATGATGAAATGATATACTTTGGTATAATTTTGCCATTATGAAATACACTCACCTAAAGGATTATTAGGAACACCTGTTCAATTTCTCATTAATGCAATTATCTAATCAACCAATCACATGGCAGTTGCTTCAATGCATTTAGGGGTGTGGTCCTGGTCAAGACAATCTCCTGAACTCCAAACTGAATGTCAGAATGGGAAAGAAAGGTGATTTAAGCAATTTTGAGCGTGGCATGGTTGTTGGTGCCAGACGGGCCGGTCTGAGTATTTCACAATCTGCTCAGTTACTGGGATTTTCATGCACAACCATTTCTAGAGTTTACAAAGAATGGTGTGAAAAGGGAAAAACATCCAGTATGCGGCAGTCCTGTGGGCGAAAATGCCTTGTTGATGCTAGAGGTCAGAGGAGAATGGGCCGACTGATTCAAGCTGATAGAAGAGCAACTTTGACTGAAATAACCACTCGTTACAACCGAGGTATGCAGCCAAGCATTTGTGAAGCACAACACGCACAACCTTGAGGCGGATGGGTTACAACAGCAGAAGACCCCACCGGGTACCACTCATCTCCACTACAAATAGGAAAAAGAGGCTACAATTTGCACGAGCTCACCAAAATTGGACAGTTGAAGACTGGAAAAATGTTGCCTGGTCTGATGAGTCTCGATTTCTGTTGAGACATTCAGATGGTAGAGTCAGAATTTGGCGTAAACAGAATGAGAACATGGATCCATCATGCCTTGTTACCACTGTGCAGGCTGGTGGTGGTGGTGTAATGGTGTGGGGGATGTTTTCTTGGCACACTTTAGGCCCCTTAGTGCCAATTGGGCATCGTTTAAATGCCACGGCCTACCTGAGCATTGTTTCTGACCATGTCCATCCCTTTATGACCACCATGTACCCATCCTCTGATGGCTACTTCCAGCAGGATAATGCACCATGTCACAAAGCTCGAATCATTTCAAATTGGTTTCTTGAACATGACAATGAGTTCACTGTACTAAAATGGCCCCCACAGTCACCAGATCTCAACCCAATAGAGCATCTTTGGGATGTGGTGGAACGGGAGCTTCGTGCCCTGGATGTGCATCCCACAAATCAACTGCAAGATGCTATCCTATCAATATGGGCCAACATTTCTAAAGAATGCTTTCAGCACCTTGTTGAATCAATGCCACGTAGAATTAAGGCAGTTCTGAAGGTGAAAGGGGGTCAAACACAGTATTAGTATGGTGTTCCTAATAATCCTTTAGGTGAGTGTATATATATAATTGGTTCATTACATCAGGATCAGAATGTCATAGAAATTTTATGTTAGGATCACTTGGGCTGGTTGGCAAGGACCATTTAAATACACTTTGGCAACTATCCAGAGTGCCCTAGCAAGCAAGCCATAGACTCGGTAGAGGGATTTTTGGATCAGAATGTCATAGAGACTTCAGGGTTGGTCAAAGCCAGAATAACCCAAAAAACTGCCTAGCCACACCATAGCAATCATTCAGAGCACTATATAGCAACATGACCCAGCCATATCTCAAAAACAAAAGCATCATAGCAACACTTAAGAGTGTACTGAGGTAATTTGCTATCCCCTAGAGATCTCTAGGAGCCCCAGCCATTTTCAGTGCCAGAACATCAAAACATACACTCACCTAAAGGATTATTAGGAACACCATTTAAAATCCCAGTAACTGAGCAGATTGTGAAATACTCAGACCGGCCCGTCTGGCACCAACAACCATGCCACGCTCAAAATTGCTTAAATCACCTTTCTTTCCCATTCTGACATTCAGTTTGGAGTTCAGGAGATTGTCTTGACCAGGACCACACCCCTAAATGCATTGAAGCAACTGCCATGTGATTGGTTGATTAGATAATTGCATTAATGAGAAATTGAACAGGTGTTCCTAATAATCCTTTAGGTGAGTGTATATATATATATATATATATATAAAACATAGAAGGCAGCAACTGGAGTTCTGTTCTTAATACGGATGTGCTGACGTGTGTTTACTGGCAATGGATGATGGTAAGCTTCCTGAAGACTGAAGATAAACTGGGCTTAATGTTTTGAAAGTGTCTGAACACTGCCTGTGAATGAGTAACACTGAAAAAGACAGTACTTGGATAAGGGGCTCACCATGTGACATTTAGTCACGCTTCTTTTACAGAAAATGCACTAACCACAAAGCTGGGAAACCATCCAACTGATTATATCTCTTTAGAACAATTACAGCCTCTACTGACATGCAAGGAGTTCAGTACAAAAACATTCATAAGTCACACATAACAGTTATACCAAGTCACCAATAAACACTCCTTGCTATGTCAATTAAATAAAAAAAGTATCTAATTGACATGACTTGCTGTCAGTTTTAATGTAAAACCCTAAAAGAGGCTACCAGGCAGATAGAGGGGGTAAAAATCATATTAATAAATAATATATTAGAGTCGGCATAAAACGGAAGCTGTGATAGTATTTCCAGGTAAAATGGCTTCTCGAAAAAAGAAAAAATATCCCCGGAAATGATTTGATCATTCAGCCTGGTCTCAATGTTAATGCATCTGTAGGTATAAATACGTAACATTTACAGACGCAAAACGTTAATTTTTGTACATTTGGATAGAAACATACAATATGAACGTATTGCTATTTTATAGATACATTTTAGACCCCTTAACTCTACACCCAAACATAACCATTTTACAGAAAATATAAAACATAATAGACAGAAAATTACAAATTTACTAACAATACAGCATTAAAAAGATATTTTGAGCCACGAATCCGCCAAACCTATTATAGAGTTATAAAGAGAATAGTATTGCATGAGGTACAGAGCAGAATTAAAGTTATTAATTGCTGAAAATCTTATCTTGATCCACCTTGTGAAGGCGTGCATTTCTCATTCAACTGAAACGCAGAATGGCACTGTGAAAAAGCAGGCAAGAGCCAATGAGAGTTTGATGTGGTAGGCATCAGTTTTGTCCACTGTGCAGCGTGGGTTTCACTCTTCAGGAAATTGGAGTGATTGATTCGTTGGACAAATCAACATATAAACTAGCGGATACAAAACTATATACCAGTTGGAATGTGAAGTGTGATCTTGATGGCTGGTGAATGAATGAATGAATGAAAGAGGTATTTATATAGTGCTTTCATATGTACTACTGTACACCCAAAGCGCTTTACAATCATATCAGGGATCTCTCCTCAACCACCACCAGTGTGCAGCATCCACTTGGATGATGCGACGGCAACCACAGTACAACGGTGCCAGTGTGCTCACCACACACCAGCTATAGGTGGAGAGGGTGATAGCGCCAATTCAATAGATGGGGATTATTAGGAGGCCATGATTGGTAAGGGCCAATGGAGGGAATTTGGCCAGCACACTGGGGTAACAACCCTACTCTTTACGAGAAGTGCCATGGGATTTTTTAATGACCACAGAGAGTCAGGACCTCGGTTTAACATCTCATCCGAAGGCGTCAATGAATGGTGAGTCAATGAAGGATTGTGTGGGAGAACATCGGCCGAGGGCCTGTATAGGTCTGGTAGCAGTGCTCTCTTGCAGCTTCTGGTCGTCCACTAAGCTTACAACATTTCTAGCATGATCCCTGGTGCTGTGGATGGTATGGATTATAGTGAACAAGAGGGGGGAATTATAGTGATGAGAGAAGGAAAAGTGATTGGGAAGAGCTGGTGGAGAACCTGAGGATAAGGAATAGTTCAGTAAAAAGTGCTTTAAGAATGACAAGGCGAATTTAAAAAGTAGAAACAGAAACCATTTTGGTTTAGTTTGAAACAAAGGATGTACCCAAGGAGTTATATTATGGATTTATGAGATACAGCATAAGGGAATACATACCTAAACCAGTGAGATGTTATAATTGTCAGGAATTTGGGCACATGGCTAAAGTATGTAAAGAAAAGAGAAGGTATGCTAGGTTCAGTGGGGATCATGAGACCAAAGTGCTGTAATTGTGGAAGGACTCATAGTGTTGCCTTTTGGGGATGTGAAGTTATGAGAAAATAAGTAAAAGTACAGCAGACAAGAGTGAAGTAACCTTACGTGGAGGCTGTTAAAAGGACTGAACAGGAAAAAAGAGAATCTAAACAGAGAATACATAAAAAAGGGGGCAAGGGAAGGCCAACAAGAATGGAAGAAACGATGGGAGGAGGAGAAGAAAATGGTGAAATTTATTTTTATATCAGATTATTGTTAAAGCGGCAATATATCACCTGGATATGGCAGGGTTAAAATGGGAAGAAGTGAGGGATGAACTCAGCATACAGTTGAGTCAAGAGACAACATGTGTGGGTTAATAATTTTAGTAATGCAAAAAGCCTGATCACAAATGGCATGGGCTTACCTGGGCTTAAGTCCAGGGCCCCAGCTGAGGGAGGGCCCTGGTGATGCCAGAAAAAGTATAATCGCATTTTATAATGAGTTGACTGCCCCTTTAAAATTACACTTTATCGCTTTGCTTTGAATGCATGTGCGGGCGTTTCAAGTCCTGCGTTACCTGACACGTGGCTATGTTTAAAACTAAACAGAGCAAGCGGAAAGAAAAACCATGATCTATGTTATTATAGCTCTCTATACAAAGCATAGGATACCACTTTATTAAAGAACTTTATTACCACTTTATTAACTGAAAGACAAACGTTTTGCTGAAAAATGCAGAATACACTATCCAACTTGGATTTAATTCATTATGTACATTAACAAATATAATGTGATTTAATGGAAAACTATGTGAGTGACGCTCTGTGGCACAGCAGGATTTTGAACAGTAGCTGGACGCCACGGACAGACACCAAATTATGACATAGGTAACAGGGAGCGGCTGGCAGTCAGACTGGCTCTAGGGGAGTGACGAACTTAGGCCCTGTTTACACCTGGTATTAAGATGTGTTTTGGTTGATCGGATCACAAGTAGACGAGGGAGACACATACCCGTTCTGGTATTTTATTCCGTCTATTTTGTCCACTTTCAACCACTTCTGTCCTGATTTCTTTGAGGGGAGGGTCTTTGGCCGGGTAAATGTATGAGTTTTTTCAGATCTTTCGATCTAATGGACAAAATAAGCACACAGAATTGATAAATGAACGAGCCCAGAGATGACGGAAAAACATATGGAGGGCATCAGCTTTTGTTTCTGCTCTGATAGCCGCAAGACCACACCATGTGCATGTTAGAAATAAGGATTGTGCTTGGTATGTGTTTTTCATCTTCAAAACAAACTTGGGTCTAAAACCCATCTGGCTAGTGTCATGGCAAAAAATTTACTCTCAGTTGCACAACTGAATAAGAGACAAACCTTAGCCAATTGTCTTTATAAAGATTTATTTTCTTGCAAGAAAAGAGTCACAGTCGTACAGCCATCCTGAATGTCTGTAGAGTGCTAACTGAAGACACAACAGAAGCTGCAATCTCTTATACCCCCCAAAGTGTAAACAATCCTTCTCAGTAGTTTTCCACACATGGTAAAAGTAAGAAACACAGATTTAGAATTAGTTCTGCCCGACACCTTTGGTACAGGAGAGCCCTCAAATAAGGTGTCCCACATGGCAGAAACACGTTAGCTCCTGTATGATCTCAAACATATGTCTAAATAATTAATCTTCCTCTGTGATTAAATTTTTCCACCACACTAGTTTGAGTTTTAGTTCTGAGAAAACAAAGGAAATTAACATCTGAACTCACTCTTGTGCATTTAGCGTCCCCATCCGAGACAACATCACACTGAGTTAATCATCCAAGTATTGCCTTAATTTACATGCCTTTCCCTTCACTGCCTCTTCCCCCATCTCTCCTATATAATTCACCCAAAATCTATATAGGTTAATGTGAACAAGTACTATACAGTATTATACATGTTTGGTATCATTTGAAATGTCTCAGTGTGACTGGTACAAAGGCCTCATTCTCACACAAGTAAAGCAAAAGGTGACAAAGGTTTTAAGAGTTTAGAGATATTTTGCTTTTTGTGTGCGGGTGTGTCCTCTGCCAATTGGTCTTTACCTCCTGTCCTCAATAAGGTGTAAACTACAGGTCTGGAGACTTGATTAATGCATATTCCCATTGTGAACTCATGTTTACATTTGAAAGAGGTTTCTGTCTTGGTCTGGTATTTAAGGAGATGTTGCAGAAGGGTCAGGGTGCGATCCTTTACACAGGTCAGCCCGTAACGCTGAGTGTCTTCTAGACTCGAGTGTTATGTAATTTTCAGAAGTCAGGTTTCCATCTTTTACTCTTTACTTCAGAGCATTTGATGTTATGTATGGATTATCTTTGAATTTATTATGTAATTGGCAAGATACATTTACCTGATTAATAATAAATTGTTACATTTGATTTCATTCTGATTTACTCTGGAATTATTAACTCTAGTAGATTACGTTAAGTAAATAACACCACAAATCTACGCTCAGGTTAGTAGCGGACTAAAACAAAGTTTTGGTGAAGCATAAGGGCACACCAGATTGATGTTATAGAGCTCCGACTAACACATTGGCGTTAGTTACATATACTTAGACTGTAGAGGCTAGTAGACCAAATGGGTCTTCCGTTATGGCAACAAAAAGTTGTTAAACCAATCTAAATAAGGTGAGCCTCAACTCCTGATTATTGTAATATTATTCTAATTACGTCTACGTGGGATACCACGGCATGATTATGTAAAGTTACCATTAGAGGATGTTAAGTTGGTCGCTTGGTTCTATGGTAATGGTCATGGCCTCTGATTAGATATAGTCTTGCAATAATTAAGTGGGTTCAGATCTAAGGGGACTGAATAAAAAATATTCTAGAATGATCAACGCCTCTAAAGAGCCCCGCTAAAAAGACTGAACGCACATAAACCTTCACCCGCTAATTGTAGGCCGTCATTGGGATGATTGGGCAGGACTTACACTAGCGCACTTCCCATAATGTTTACGCATTAGGTCAGTAGGCAGAGAGTAGGGGGTCTTTTGTGGCTTTTTGCCCACTTGTGATCCGATCTATTAAAACGCATCTAAATACCAGGTGTAAACAAGGCCTTATAGTACATCCATTCAGCTTGTTACAGCTTGTAAGATGGGAATTGTTTGAGAGCTCCTACTTGTACCACGTGACTGCTGTACCACCTGACTGCTGAAGATTCATTTAGGCTTTGATAGTGGTGCCATAGACTGCGTCTCATTCAGTTCCCTAGTTCCCGAGCTCGTGAATCAGTATATGGTGTACATGAATTCGGGCACTGGTCAGGACAGCAAAGGACGCTGGCTTTCTACACATTGGGACACTGATGACTTGACTGATGACGTGACAACGTCCTCATTGTACAACATCATTACTGGTATTTATGAACAACAGCAGAGCTGATATCTTTCTGAGATTACTTGTTATATTATTTAAAGTACATTATAAATACTTTGCTTGTTACATATACATGCAGCATTTCAGAATTTAATAAAATATAAATGTTAGCTAGATTGTGTTTATTACCTGTCTAACAATGTATGTTTATGCTGAAATATAATAAAATAATGGTTTCTGTTTTTAAAAACACATATCGCTTGTCGTTATTGGCCGTTATGTGTAGTGAGTTGGCTCACGTGATTAAGTTTCCCGCTTTAGAACTTCCGTTAAGGGAGCATAGTGAGCATCGATGCACCCTGGGTTTTGTGGTGCATTGTGGGACTTTTTAGGGAGTGAAGGTTTCAGTGCACTGGAAGGATTCTGCGATTGAGACAGCCCTTAAAATGGCTGACTCCCTGATCAGTGCCCTGACTACTGAACTAGGGAGCTGATTGAGACGCACCCATAGAAACACATAAGGACGTGTACAGCTCCGAACATAATGTCACGTGTTGTCATCTGGAGACTACGGTAATTACGACATGGTGTGAATGATCATGCAGTGAATTTGGCTAATCGTGCAACAGCTGTGTCATCATTAGAGCCACATTTCATCAATCATTTAATTCATAATTCAGACCTGACCCTCCTGCAGTGGATAATCAACCAATACATTTTTGTTTAAAAGCTGTGGGGTTGTTTGTGCGTTAGCCTAAAGACCAATTTAATTTAGCAAAACAATAATTTCAGGGACATTGCAAGATACAGGCAACAATGTTTTTTTTTTCTTCCATGTTTTTTTCTTCTTCACTGCACAGCTCTTTCAGTTCATATAGATTTGAACGACATATACTCGTCCTACAATGACTATGAACATATTATTTTAATTTAAATAACATGGCAAGACACACTTATAATTACAATTGTGTTAATGATTTTTATAAGCCATGTCGGGTGCAGGCTAATGTGTCATGCTATTTAAATTTTTTATAAAACATTATTTTTCTTCACTACATTGCAAAGCATAATATCCAACTTTTTCCTCCACTTCATTTCAGGGGAAAAAAAGCGGTTCCTCATTATTATAAAGTGAAGAAATCGAGATCTTTTCCAAGACCCAACAGTGATGTCCGTTTCATGAGTGTAACTTTTCTTTTCAAACAACTGGTTCACAAATAACATCAAATGGTTCATTTGCGAATTCGACTGATTCAGAATGTTAAACTTGCAGCTTTCTTCTTTCAGACGAATACAATCGGAGTTATATAAAAAAATGTCCTGGCTAATCCGACGTCGCATAAGCGTTTTGAACCACGAGAGGCGTTACACTTTCTTTATAAGTTGAATACGGAAGGCAGTCTGGCTGAAGCTAGATATTTTACTTTATAAAGTTTTAAATATTGATTTTTCAAACGCATCACTTCGCTTCAGATGGCCTTTATTTACCCCCCAGAGCCGTGTGGTTTATTTTTTTAATGGATGGATGCACTTTTTTGGGCTTCAAATTTTGGGCTCCCATTCACTGCCATTATAAAGCTTGGATTGGATTATAAAGCCAGGACATTTTTTTATATAACTCCGATTGTATTCGTCTGAGAGAAGAATGTCATATACACCTAGGATGGCTTGAGGGTGAGTAAATCATGGGGTAATTTTTATTTTTGGGTGAACTATCTCTTTAAGAACATGGTTTGACTACACTGTCCACCACGAATACACATTTCATAATTAATTTTGATTGCCATTGCGGGATAGGATAATGTTGTATTGTCTCTGCATGAAGTCAACTCCGAACCATAGAACCATAAAAATATGGACATCAACACATCTTCACTACCTTCCACTGAAATATGGCACTTACATCTCGCGCTGATTTGGGACCCGAGTCTGCGCAGTAGAGAGCAGGAAGTTAATTATTGTGGTGGAAAAATTTTATCATAGAGGAAGATTAATTAAGACATATATTTGAGATCATATAGGAGCTAACGTGTTTCTGCCATGCGGGACACCTTATTTGAGGGCTCTCCTGTACCAAAGGTGTCGGGCAGAACTAATTCTAAATCTGTGTGCTGTGTTTCTTACTTTTACCATGTGTGGAAAACTACTGAGAAGGATTGTTTACACTTTGGGGGGTATAAGAGATTGTGGCTTCTGTTATGTCTTCAGTTAGCACTCTACAGACATTCAGGATGGCTGTACGACTGTGACTCTTTTCTTGCAAGAAAATAAATCTTTATAAAGACAATTGGCTAAGGTTTGTCTCTTATTCAGTGGTGCAACTGAGAGTTAATTTTTTGCCATGACATTATTCACTATGTCGGTGTGAAATAAACAGTTATGGAAATGTAGAAATTAAAGCTAAAGCTCCAATCTCCTCCCAAAAAATCCAGAAAAAAGCCTGTTGGTGCCTCAGTGAATACTTTACTCAGAGAAGCCGTCAATCTCAGCTGTCAATCATGACGTCACACCCCCCGTTTTTATAGCATCAAATAATTAACTAAAAACCAAACTTATTTAAAAAACGAACACTTGAAAATTACATCAGTGTGATAACTTAAAATGACAGAAACCATCTTTGGGAAAAAAATAATTTGAAGTGTAATTTGTATAGTTC
This sequence comes from Rhinogobio ventralis, assembly GCA_039654625.1. Classification (NCBI taxonomy): domain Eukaryota; kingdom Metazoa; phylum Chordata; class Actinopteri; order Cypriniformes; family Gobionidae; genus Rhinogobio; species Rhinogobio ventralis. The sequence goes on from CM077201.1 coordinate 21,709,660, forward strand.
GTCCCATACATTACACGGAGAGGGCAGGGTTTATGACCTATAGACGATATGCACGTGATGTCACCGTCAGCTGGAGTGACTGCGGTTACGCCCACTGAGTGGCAAAAAGACTGTGAGGCAGGCAGCATTGGTTTTCAGCGTGAATGCCGCGAAAAACAGACAAAACCAGTCCCCGCGCCAGAGGGGGGGTCGGGGGAGGCTTAGTTCACGGACCCTATGGACATCCCTGTGTCCCCCTCCAGACCGAGGGAGACGGACTTGATAATAGCGTGTTTTTTTCTCACAACCATTGCCGCCTGCTGCTTCTGCTACTGACTGCTTTTAGGGGGATAAGCTGCCCATAACTGCTGGTCTAGGATCTGTTTTCTTCGTAATAGTAGCATATTATTAGCGAAAAAGACTTTGCGCTCGTCAAATGATTTCCAATGTGTTCTCGCTTCGGTGAGTAATGTAGCCAATCACAGACATGTTTGTTGATTTCTACAATGCAATGGCCAATCACAGGTGTTGAAGTTAGAATCCACTCACCGCTCGAGTTTTTGTCCAGTGTTGAGTTCTGCACATGTGCAAATCCTCTCTAACAAAGTGTAGACATTATGTAAATAAGAGATTCATTGTGTCGTCAGCTTCACTGATTAAAATAACAGAACTTTGTGAGATTGCGTTCATTGAATGAGTGACAGCTTTTAGTGATTGTAAAGGGAGCGCTCTTTGCGCGCTGTCTAGGTGACTTAAAAAGAATTAATAGGCCTATAATATGTTTAGAATTTGAATAAAAGTTTTTTTTCCATTCTTGACAAGCGGCCACATACACACTTCAATATATAGGCCCATATCCGAGTATAAATGCGGGATTCAGGCAACCCATAACCCGTGTTTTTCCAACCTTCTACCCATGAAAGTGCACTGGAACTGCAGTCAAACCTGTTACCACCCGTGAATTCGTACTAGATCAACGTACTCTTACGCGCTCTGACGTCACATAGCAATTGCAAATAAGGTATTGCTCTAACGTTATTTCTCCGCAAATGTTATGCATTATCAGCAGCTCTTCTAGCGTTAGTTAGTTTTCAGTCCATTGAGTGCAAGAATAAATTAATACCAAATACATTTACAAATATACAAATAACATAAAATAAAAAGTATAACAGCTTCTCTTGCCTTATGCGCCATTTTTCCTCATATAAGCAAGGCGATAGAAATTATTGTAAATGAGCATAACGGATAAATAACGTTAGAGCAATACCTTATTTTAATAAATGATTTGGTTTTTAATGTACTACTTCCATAAACACCGCATCCGTAGGGGCTGCCATTGTTGTTTCGCGGGCTATGTGACGTTGGAAAAGGTTGGAAAAACACGGGTTACGGGTTGCCTGGAACGCGGCATGAGTCCTGGTTTGAAGTCGTAACTTATGGGCTCAAAAACCTGCAGGCGGCGGCGCGCGCGGTCACGTGGTTCATGGAGCTCACTCATTAAACAAACCAGCGCTGTCAATACATTTGAATGGCTTAAGCGGATAGACAACAACTTCACTATACAGGTATTTGCAGCAATTTTTGGTAAACAGTACAGCATAGTGTGCATTGATTATTACGTCAACCACATTTACAGTATAATTTTTATTATGAAGAGTGATGGAGATGCAACATTGTTAACATTAATGTTAATGTTTTTCTTGTATTTAGCCCTCAGGTATTCCTTACTTGGTCACACTCATTGGTGAAATGTGACCATACACCTTAACTATTTTTCAATTAAATAAATAAATGTTCTATATTTTAGTTCAATAATATTTTTTGAATATGTTAAGATCGTTTGGTACTAAATACTATTTGTGCAATAATTATGGTCCATTAATGACCACTTAAAATATATTTCTTCTAATATTTGTATTGTTTACATTACAATTAGTGTAGTAATTAAGGTTAAAATAGAGAATTCCAATGCAAAAAGGCAAATTAGAGTCATTTTGTGGCTGGAAAAATAATAATTTTCATTTGTAATGCCATTATTTAAAATAGTGCTTAAAAAGGCAAATGTATTTTTCCTTATACAGTCTATATACATATGAATTGATACTGATTCAAGATTGAAATCGATAAGCAATATTTCCCCACTGCTGAAACAGTAACGCGAGGAGGTAAAATAGAGGGGTAGGGGATAGATGGTATGCAACACGCTTGCTCCGAACACATCATGACGATCGAGTCCATCAGTATTTTGAATAATTTATATACTTTTATATTTTTATGAACAAATGTGATAGGGCGGAGCGACACGTGCAAGTAAAGACGCCGCCCAAGTGCCAGCCCGCTCTCTCGCTGAATCAGGAAATTACGTAGGAAAATGGAATCATTCATTTTCAGTGTTCAAGATGACAAGGAGCCTCGCTTTTCTCGGTAAGTTTTTAAAATGATTGTTACAAACAAGTTTTACATTTCTATGTACAAAGTTTTCCTCTGCAGGTCTACTGTAGCCCATACACTGTATAAAACAAGCTGTTGCCACAAAATAACATAGGAGGAATTTTACCTGCGGTTTTATCCACTTTTTAAAAGAAAGCATGCAGCAGTTTCTTTATGTTCGATAGCAGGTGAAGGCGGCATTAATCGTCAGACATCACCACATATCACCCAAGCATGTCACGAGAAAGTGGCGTTGTTTTGTATTGTGTTCAATATATCTTAAGCTATACAGTGCGTCGAAATGAACACTTGGAAAGCACCCCTGCAGCAGTGACGACATGTGCTTCCCTGGAGCTCCTGACAAACACACGAAGACAGACCGTTTTGTAGCCTTGCGAACACTAAAAAAGACTAATAACCTCGAGGGATTAAAGCTGGATTTGATTAAGCTAAATAGACCTTTGTAGTTCTGTTGACCTGTACTCACACATAAATAGCTTACCCTGACTTGAATGAGGCAAGATTTTTTTTCCTGTTATTTTTGCCCGTAATTGATGTTTTTGTTACACATTTTCATTGCTTTGTGGAAATCAAACAACTGACTAGTTTGTTGTTTGTGGACAACATTGTCATTTCCTGATCATAAAAAAAAACAGGGGGTGTAGGTCTATGTGATTTCTGAGATTGTAGAAATTGTAGCACTATACTGTTTTGGGAAAATATTGTGGGCCAAAGGCATATTTTCAAATACCTGCTCAAAACCAATATGTCAGAGAAAGAGGTAATTTAATGTGGCTGACAGTGGCCGACAGAAAGTGAATAATAAAAGCGGGGTAGGGGTAAGACCTTTAATTTTCCTATTTACCATACATGCCATTAAATCAAATATCAACACATTTATTGATTGGTTGCACTTATGTACAGATTACGTATAATCTATCAAATAGAAGAAAAGTTTGAAAGACTTGTAAGCAGTGTTATCAAGCCTGGCTATTTGCAATTTTGAATTCGGAATCAAAGTAAAGCCGGGCACACATTGTGAGATTCTGGCCACGATTTGGCCATCTGAGACAAATTTTGCAAATCCTAAAAGATTCCTCTGATCCTAGGCTAAAATCTGAAGTATTTGATCGTTAGTTTGACATGTTTACCGGCAGCCGATTAATGACCGCTGCGATCAAATTTTACCTCTGGCAGTGTCAGAAGGTTTGGCGCACAATCCTGCAGTGTGACTTCTCCTACGACGACCGTCAAATTATCTTCGTTTTTCAAGACAACCTATGACCAAAATGAGCGCTAGAGATTTCTTTATAACCACCATTTCAACCCCGCGTGTAATGCAGCTCACCGTCACGGAACGTGTCATTCATTGATGATATAAAACTCTGGACGATTTTCTTGCGTGCTTTGTTTTTGCGCGCCTCAACTATCGTACAGTCTGACATTAATGACAACTTAGATCTTACAGTGTGACATGGCTTACATGGGGGATCATGTTCGTACAGTCTGACAAGAAACAATCTTAAAGGACTATTATAAATCGCACAGTGTGTACCCGGCTTAAGAAAAAGCTTTTGCTATTTCAGAACATGTTAAAATCCTGCATAAATCCTGCATGAATTCTGTATGATCTCGTTGAACACTAAAACTCTATTCAAGGCTTTTTTTCTGCTGGCCAATGATTCACATTTTTACTTGCCCTACCAACATTTTTATTTTCACTGGCTCCACCACAAAAGAATGATTAAAATGCTCATGGAATGCAGGTGCAAGCAAAAATTCATCTTACTACAGTAGTGAGGCATTCTCAATTCTTGAGATATTAATATTTCAGTAGTCAGTATAACCAGTTTATCTTAGTTGCTATTGTGTGAAAATCAGAATCAGTTTAACATGTGAGTGTTTTTCCATTGTAAACAGTGGGGAGATCTTTATCTTGCTGTGAGTAGTAGTGTGTAAATATGAAAGTGGATACTCTGCTTCCTTTGCTTTATTGATTTCCCTCCTTTACAGAAACAAGGTCACCCACTTAATTTATAGCACAGATGTCTAATTATGCCTTTATTTCTCCTTTACAAATGTTTGAATTTGCAACCAGAAGTAACAATTATCCATCCATTTAAAAATTCCCCTGTTGTATTGCGTCAGATGTTGGAAGTCATGTGAAGTATTGGAAAAAAGGTCATGTTTACTTTCTCTAGGATGGCTGTGGAAGTCCTAATATGGACTAATATGGTGTTGCATCATACAAGGTGGTTCATCTTTGTTTTGCAGTCACGAGTCTTGAGTGGATGTAGGGTGGGGTTTGGTGATGTTTGTCTAATTCGCTTTAGACAGTGAAGGACGCCAGATAAAGGAATGCATTATGGGGAAAGTTATTAGGAAAGCAAATAATCTTCCTCACAGATAATATCTTCTTTTAAATCTAAACATTAGTTGCCTGTTAGTATTTCAAAAACTAAGAGCTGTGTCCAGAATCTCTGGTTAAATAAACATTAAAAGGCAGAGGATTTTCCGGCAGCCTGACTAGACTTCCTTTTTTCTCTTCTTTTTTTTTTTTCTTTGCCTTTTTAAATGACTGGTGGACATTTTTGACTATTCATGTAATTAAATATTAGTTAAACTTTATCATACTTTTGAATTAAAAGGATAGTTCAGTCAAAAAAATAAGGTTTTGTCATGATTGACTAGCTTTTGTTGTTCCAAACCAGTATGACATAATGCAACATTTATGTATCGTGTATAATTCACTGGAAATATAAGTTTAGATATTGAGGATAATTCTGTAAGCAGGATCAAGAATAATTCTGTTCTGGTGTCACGATTGCACTGCACATGAACAAGAAAGACCAAGTCCAAGCATATTCATGTACATTCCTGATGTAATACCAAATTTAGCATTAACAGTACTTTTTGTTAACCGTTTATCAAATGTAATAATTTTTTTTTTTTTAAGTACTATTTTAATTTTATTTGGCTTTAAAATATTGTTGAAGTATTGTACTGGTACTAGTATTTGGTAGTGACATGAGTGTAGTATTACAAACCCCTAGTAACAGTTAGGTGTAAAGAAGAAAATTTTGTAGGTTTCCTGGAAAATACTTTTAATGCAGCATGTACAGTAGAAATAATTTATTGTTTCTGTGTAAATCATAGACTGTAAAAAAGAATATGGACGTAGTGTCCGTGACGTCAACCATAGGTTTCTGAAGAGAGTTTTTATGGTTATACACAATTTATGGTAATTTACACTGTCCTTGTTACACATATGACATTATATATAATAATTAACTTTATTAATAGCAGTAAATGAGGAAACAGAAATGTTTTACTTTTATATATCAGAATATAATCTGTTTTGAATGGATTATTGAAACAAATTATTTTAAAATATAACAATACTTTCATTTATTTATTTATCAAAGTACAATTGTAATGATTCCCAGTGGTTGCTGAAAGTCTGATGCTGTAGCAGAGGAACACACATGCTGCAAACTGAATAATGTTTGGTTAAAACCAAGGAAAGCTAAGTATTATTCAGCATGTGGTTTGGGTGAAGATTACATTTTATTCACGGCTAGATATGTTTGTTTAAACCTCATCACATATTTGCTGATCACATATCAAATGATGTTTAAATCTGATTAGCAGACAGCTGCTGTTGAAAAAGCTAAACTGTAGTTACAACTAAGAGTTACTCTTTATGAAAGACCTTTGGTTATGTAAACACTTGAGCTGTAATTTCGCTCTTGTGATCTGCTGATAATACAGTCAAACCAAAATTTATTCAGACACCTTCAGCATTTTCTCCCATTATCACAGTTTATTCGCTATAGTTTAGAAAATGTTAATAAAATATGGTCAAAGTGTCTGAATAATTTTTGTCCCAAACTTTTATCAATTTTACTGGTATGAAGTATAAATTTTTCCACTGTATGAAGTATTTTGGGGTATAATATATCACAGTTTACTTTTATATTGCTATCCTCACTTAAATAAATGAACTATAGTGTCCTGCACCCGGTAGTAAAAAATTATATCTAGTGTCTGAATCATTTTTGGTTTGACTGTGTTTGTCCTGTACAATTAAGAAATTGTGAGTTTTCAAACTGATCCAGGGACCCCAATATTTTCCAGATAATGCTTAATTAAATATGAAAATATTAAATACTACAATGACAGCATAAATGCTCTCACATGGTATAAATTAATCTTAAAATATGTAGTTCTCTCTAAAATGTTAGAAAGTGAGCTCTTTACAGAGGGATCATGACACTGGGTGTCACTGACCCTAAAAAAAGTTTGAATAGGCTTCTGTATGTTCATTTTTGTAACAGTTCAAATTAACCTATTTGTTTTGTGCATGTCCTCTTTCAGTTGTGGCTCTGCTTTTGTGCATCATACTGTCCTCACAAACAGCTGATGGCCTGCAATGCAGAGGGGAGAGGCTGCGTAATGGAACGTTCTTCTTCAATGCTTCGTATGTAGTTAAGGAGGACGTCCGTGACTGCGAGACCCAATGGCTTGTAGATGTAAGTATTTTATGTCTTAAGAAAACATAAATTTGTAAGAATAAGTTTGTGAACCCTTTGAAAATATCTGGATTTCTGCATTGATTACGCATAAAATGTGATCTGATCTTCATCCAAGTCACAATTAAAGACAAACACAATCTGACTAATTTATAACACACAAACAGTTGTACTTTTTATGATAATTGGAGTCGATTAAAAAGATGAGACTGGAAGTGTGGGTTGCTCAGGTGCCCTGCCCTTTAAATAAAGGCACACAAAACCATTGCTTCTAGGAAAATGTTCTGTGGGCAGTTGAGACAAAAGCTGGACACCGCACACCAATACCTCATCCCAATTGTGCAGCATGGTGGCTGCTTTGCTGCCTCAGGGCCTGGAGACTTTGCAATTTTACAGGAGAATGTCAGGAAAAAACATTCCAAGAAAAGCATTTTTGCAGTGTACCTTATTTCTGGATTGACAACCGTATTTAAATGCACGAATGAATGGGATAGAAAGTGATAACCATAGCAATGGATGGAACAAAACAATCTGATACTGTACATCAAATGACCTGTGCATTAAGCCTTGAAGTGTAAATGCAAAATAATATACCTGATATTTTAATAAACTTTTTCGATGTTTCGATTTGTTCACGTTTCAAATCAGACACTTAATAACTTTTTAGATTTAAAATGTACAGACTTTTAAAGGTTTTTAAAAAAAAACACATTTGTTTCATAATCTGTCCTGACTGATTATTTTTTATTTCACAAATAATTAGGATGAGATGAGTTCATATTACAAACGGTTTAGCTTCGGTGAAAAAATAAATGTTTATTTGCATAACATGTTTATTCTTAACTCTGCCATCCCACCATCCTTCATTATTCTTTCTCTCTCCCTATCCTGATCAGGAAAAACTGGCAGGATTGTCTGAAGCTGATGGAAATACAAAGGTCATGCCCCCAATCATTATGGCAACAGCGAACACAGCATTCTTACAGACCTGCCCTGAAAAACTTCAGTGCCTGCTCATCTGCCCCTCTGGCAATGTAAGTGTAATATTGTTTATGTGTTTTAATTTTTATTTTAGTTGCATAACTGAACTGATATTGCGCTTTATGCTTTCATTATGGACTTTTTATTTATTTTGCAGATTAACAAAAGGAAGCAGTGCCTTTGTAAGTAATTTATACTAATTTGACTGACTACATAAAATTACTGCAAGTTTAATTCTTTCTGTTAAAGATTTTGCCTGGTTTATGCTACAGACTTTTTACCTGTAAAGAAGGTGTTTAGTCTTCTATACAGCCAGTTTAGTGCATAGTAATATCAGATGACTAAGAAGATTTGAGATCTTTTATTGTCCCAGTATGTGCACTTAGTGAAATATTTTATTGCAGGTGACACCACCCCTTCAACTACACTTCCTGAATGTAAGGACAACTGCTTCTGTATGCTCTTTTTTTGTAACCGTTCAAATGAACCTGTTTGATTTGTTCATGTCCTCTTTCAGTTGTGGCCGTGCTCCACTCCACTCCTCCGACTACACTTCCTGAAGGTAAGGACAACTGCTTATATTATAGCGCTAACCTGTATCAAGCTGTTAAAATGAAATAGGGTTTTTAGACCAACAAGCTAGTATCCTGTTTCAGAAACCAGAATGCATATTTGCATGTTGTCATAATTTTTTTTGTAAGATCTTTAGCATAGCAAATGTGCAACAATTTGAACATAACACAAGCAAACACCATCCTTTAAGCATAATGGAATGCAGTAGTGACCGCCTGCTTTTCAGTGACTTATATTTTTCCCATTCATTTTCATCATAAGGATTTGTGAAATATCTGTAAAGGTTTATGAACCAAACTAACCATTGCACATGACAGAATCGAGTAAAAAACGATGGTACAATATAACATTGACTATGTATAATATATATTTGCAAAATGCAAATGACAAAATATTCAAATATGTATGTAGTTTAACCATTTTGTGTCATTGACCCAAACAGAGTATTTTCTTTTTCCTGAAAATGCTAGTTAATGTTATTGCATTGGACTACAACTTACCACACCCAGGGAATTGTTTATAATTTTTTGTGAAATATATATTTTTTTTCACCTTGTTTTTACACTTGTGGTGTTCCCAGTCAAAAATAACCAGCCTACAAAAAATTGCTTAATAATCTCACGTTGTACTATATTATCACCAAATATTGGAGTCAATCTTTTTGTCAGCTTGTTTTCTTTCAGTTTGGACAGGTTTTGAAATTCTTTTTAAAACTGATCGTCGGCCTCGTAAAACAAGTGTGACTTCGTTCCATTTTGAATCAAATAAAAGCATTTTGTTTACATAAAACAAATTTCCTGATTAAAACTTAAAGCACACTGTGATAAACAGTACAAATTTTGTACTGATTATGTAGCTTACAATGATTCATGGGAGTGGACTGTAACCACTGAGCACTTTCGGCACATGCTCTTTTTCATAGTAAGAACTACTTACAGGTAAGTGTAGTTGTTAACTGAAAATTTGGCTCTATTAAACTTTTTTTTTCTTTTTTTAAAAAACACTCTAAAATCACTCACTTGTATCTTCTACAGAAGCATATATCATTACTTATTCTCAGATATGTTAGTATTTAAAGAAATCAATTCCTCCATATAGAAAATACATTTTTACTTTGCAGGTTCGCCACAGGGATTTCAGAGGTTGTTTTATTACAAGCAAAGTAATTACTAAAAGCCTTGTGTGTATTTGTGTAAATGTAAAAGTTGATTTTGTCTTGTTAAATGATGTAGTTTATCTTAAACTGCTCTTATATTCTCACACCTCTCTGTTGTGTTTGTTCGTTTTCCCAGTAGGTTTTCCTAACTGGAGCATTGGTGTTTGGATTGGAATTGCTTTTGTGGTGTTAGTGACTGTCATTGTCACCATTGTGCTTTGTCGAAAAAAACGAATGTAAGGTCCTCTTAACTGGCATGATGAAGATAAACACATGGCTTTGTTTAATATTTGTCTTTTAATATTTTTGTAATTCTGTTCTTATAGGTCAGGACATGGTAGTACAGGTTCTGCTGAAGATGTCCCTTTTGATGTTTGATTTTGATTCTTTGTAAAATACTGCAGTAACAGTGTTTATGAATAGTTAAAATCATTATATGAATCATCTTATGAAATACACTCACCTAAAGGATTATTAGGAACACCATACTAATACTGTGTTTGACCCCCTTTCGCCTTCAGAACTGCCTTAATTCTACGTGGCATTGATTCAACAAGGTGCTGAAAGCATTCTTTAGAAATGTTGGCCCATATTGATAGGATAGCATCTTGCAGTTGATGGAGATTTGTGGGATGCACATCCAGGGAACGAAGCTCCCGTTCCACCACATCCCAAAGATGCTCTATTGGGTTGAGATCTGGTGACTGTGGGGGCCATTTTAGTACAGTGAACTCATTGTCATGTTCAAGAAACCAATTTGAAATGATTCGAGCTTTGTGACATGGTGCATTATCCTGCTGGAAGTAGCCATCAGAGGATGGGTACATGGTGGTCATAAAGGGATGGACATGGTCAGAAACAATGCTCAGGTAGGCCGTGGCATTTAAACTATGCCCAATTGGCACTAAGGGGCCTAAAGTGTGCCAAGAAAACATCCCCCACACCATTACACCACCACCACCAGCCTGCACAGTGGTAACAAGGCATGATGGATCCATGTTCTCATTCTGTTTATGCCAAATTCTGACTCTACCATCTGAATGTCTAAACAGAAATCGAGACTCATCAGACCAGGCAACCTTTTTCCAGTCTTCAACTGTCCAATTTTGGTGAGCTCATGCAAATTGTAGCCTCTTTTTCCTATTTGTAGTGGAGATGAGTGGTACCCAGTGGGGTCTTCTGCTGTTGTAGCCCATCTGCCTCAAGGTTGTGCGTGTTGTGGCTTCACAAATGCTTTGCTGCATACCTCGGTTGTAACGAGTGGTTATTTCAGTCAAAGTTGCTCTTCTATCAGCTTGAATCAGTCGGCCCATTCTCCTCTGACCTCTAGCATCAACAAGGCATTTTCGCCCACAGGACTGCCGCATACTGGATGTTTTTCCCTTTTCACGCCATTCTTTGTAAACTCTAGAAATGGTTGTGCGTGTAAATCCCAGTAACTGAGCAGATTGTGAAATACTCAGACCGGCCCGTCTGGCACCAACAACCATGCCACGCTCAAAATTGCTTAAATCACCTTTCTTTCCCATTCTGACATTCAGTTTGGAGTTCAGGAGATTGTCTTGACCAGGACCACACCCTTAAATGCATTGAAGCAACTGCCATGTGATTGGTTGATTAGATAATTGCATTAATTAGAAATTGAACAGGTGTTCCTAATAATCCTTTAGGTGAGTGTAGACTACATTATATTATGCAGTGAATTACAGTACTAACAGCAGTGACAATTTTTTTTAAAAAGGCTTTCCCTTTATTTTTTATTTAACCACAGCAGAAGTTACATCATTGCACCTGGGCATTTAATCTTTAGTCATTCCTAACTATAAACTTTTAACTTTAAATTGTGATTGTGACTAACTAACCTAAATGAAGCTACATGATGAAATAATTATATTATTTAGTTATATATAATAAAATCATATTTATATAAATACTCATTATCTCCACCTATAAGGTGTGCATATGAAAACGATGTTTATTGAAAATATTTTATAATAAAAATGAATTTTGTGTCTGTTTTGCAAATGGACATGTTATGTGTAAGATTTTTTAATGTTTTTAAAGAAGTCTCTTCTGGTCACCAAGGCTGCATTTATGTTATTAAAAATACAAAAAAGCTATAATATTGTGAAATATTATTAAAATGTAAAATAACTCTTTTCTATTTGAATATATTTTAAAATTTATTCCTGTGATGCAAGGCTGAATTTTGAGCATCACTACTCCAGTGTCACATGATCCATGTGGTGATTTGCTGCTCAAGAAACAAGTGATTTGCTGCTTTTTTATGATTCTTTGATAAATAGAAAGTTCAAAAGAACAGTATTTATCTGAAATGGAAAGCTTTTGTAACATTGTACTACTGTTCAAAAGTTTGGGGTCAGTAAGATTTTTGGGGAAAGAACTTAAAGAAATGAATACATTTATTCAGCAAGGATGCATTAAATTGATCAAGTGACAGTATAGACATGTATAATGTTGCAAAAGCTTTATATTTCAGATAAATGCTGTTCTATTGAAGAATAATCCTGAAAAAAAAATTGTACACCGCTGTTTTCAACATTTATGATAATAATAATAAATGTTTCTTGAGCAGCAAATTGGCATATTAGAATGATTTCTGAAGGATAATGTGACTAAAGACTGGAGTAGTGATGCTGAAAATTCAGCTTTGAATCACAGAAATAAATTGCATTTTAAAATATATTCAAATAGAAAAAAGTTATTTTAAATTGTAAAAATATTTCACAATAATACTGTTTTTGCTGTATTTTGAATCAAATAAATGCAGCCTTGGTGAGCAGAAGAGACTTCTTTAAAAATATTTTAAAAAATCTTGCTGTTCTCAAACATTTGACTGGTAGTGTGTATAATAAAATATATATATATATTTATAAATATACATATATATATACATATATACATATATGTATGCAAGTATAACTATAAATGCATAACTAAATTATATTGTAACTTAGTGTATAAGTGTAACTTAATACATGCAACTATGTTGTTTGTATTATTAATATATCTATCACTGGTCCAATCGGTTTGTGGGAAAGAACTTAGTGGATTGCATGGCACTATAGTGTGCATAAAAGTAACTGTATGACCAGGGCAAGTATTTCTGTTAATTGCTGCTGTGGAAGCAAAATGAAATTAAATGCTGTGCCAGTGAGTACACACGTCTAATGCATTACTTAAATCCACTTAGCATTGACACTGCTTCAGATCTGCCCTCAAATTTGAACGTGTTACAAAAATATACATTAACTATTATCATCTTTATGTATTAATCTACATTTAAAGGGGCATGAGGGGTGGGAGATGAATCAAAATGCTCTCTATTTGTGCTATATGCTATCTGCTGATAAAGTTCTTTCCTCCCTGACTGTAGCCATTGATTTACTGTCTATTGATGCGGTATCCACTATCACGTCGTAGGAAAGGAAACTGGCTAGATTTGATCAGATTAAGACATGATCATATACAGTATGTGTCATGAAGGATGTTTAATAATATTTGCTTGGCTATTGTATTGCATTGAATCACTTTGTAATATTTTTTTTTTTTTTTTAGTACTAAACCGCTTTTGTCTAGGTGCAAAAAGTATAGTAAAGTATAATAAAATGCTACAAGAAAATGTCAATGTGTACCTGATTTCTTTTTCTATACCTCTTTTTCAAATTTTACAAAGAGTGCAGCTAGGAAGACAAGAGCAGCACTGTGAAAATGACTCACTAACCCTTAACTTTGGCCATTCATTATGTCATCTGAGCTCACAAATACACCCATTGTTGGTTTGTCTGACACAGAAGTGGTCTTTGAGGTTTCCAGCTCATTTAACACCCTGTCAACACAAAATACCCTCAGTGTCAATCGGTTAACCATACTGTCTGAGTAGGTACATTTAAATTTACTTTGTGACCATTAAGAAAAGGTGTGTTCTATATAGTATGAATGTGGGTAGAATGAAATTTGGACGTACTACATCCATCATGTTTTTACTATCATGTGACCTACGAGCATCAGTTTCATCACTTCACTGCCATTTCATAATTCTTCTCACATGGCTGGTACACAATTCCGCTAAAAATGTGAATTTCTTTACGGCAGCAACAAATGCACGTGTACAGCTATTCACTGGATTTATGACAGTGATATATTTATGACATTTATATCCATAAACTGTAGAGGGCTACAAATTTGCAAAATACATAAAACTACCTACAATTTATGCTCATTCATAATCCATTATTGCTAATCACTTGAAATAACAATATATCAGTATATAAAGAAATAAACATTAATAAATATAAGTACTGTGTATTGTTAGTTCATGATACCTAATGCATTAACTAAAGGTAACAAATTAAATAGGGTGGAATATATAGCACACCCAGAGACAGTTTATGACCTGATATATGGGCCATTCTACAAAATAAATAATTTTTGCAATTTTTCCATTGTTGTTTATAAAATATATTTTTTATTTATGTATTTATTTTAAAAGTGAAGTTCAAAAAAACTGTTCAGAACTGTGCTAGCTATATGTGCTGATTAGCATATTAGGCTCAAAAGTATCTAAAATTGTCACAACCGAAGCTTCACCACATGTTTTGGTCATGACTGTTTTGGGAGTGGTAAAATGGAACACATAATTGTTTATTTGTGGGAAAGAAACAAAATTATGCAAGTCATTGTATTTTAGTATGTTTAATTATGCAAATCATTAGTGTTTTAGTATGTGAGAATTCTGTAATGTGATGTGGTCGCCACCAAAACATTACTGTCACTACCAAAAAAAGTGCTGGGGTTTTCCAAAGTACACATGGTTTCAACAACACAAGTTTAAAGCTGTAGGTTTCACTGTCGAACTGCTAGTGCAGCCAATCACGTCCCAGAAAGATCACCTCACCTCACCTCACCTCACTCTCAGGAAATGATGTAAGGGTGAACTGTGATAACCCTGTAGTGGAGCATGGTCTGTTAGTTACTTCAACAGATGCAGATACACTATTTTATCACACCAAACAGAGGAAAGGACAAAGGAAGTATGAGAAAATGTTATTATTTATAAGTGGTGTGATTATTAGTAGTTGGTTTGATAACTTGACGCATAACACTACACTACACAGGCTTTTTATCTACATGTAAAAAATAAATAAAAAAACTATAGAAATATTATGATTGTCCAGACAGGGAGGGCTGTAACACTTTCTAAAGTACTTCTGCTGGACCCACAATGCTTGCATGAAAAGACCCAGTGTAGTTCGACCTTTGCCCAAATTGTGAGAGTGCCTAACACTTGCAAACACTCTAATGTTTTTAGTAGTTTTTTATGCATCCATTTAACATTTTCCCATCTTGTTTGCCATATTGTCCATATTTGTACAGAGAGTGATAAATGGGAATACATTTTAAATCACTCTCTGTTATTTTCTAACCCTAACCAATTAAATCATCCTCCTTTTTACTGGTCAGAGGTGTGATAGGTGATAGGTTTACTTACAATTTTTTCACACTGTCCTTGTTCGTAAATGATACGTGCCATAATCTAGATGCACGGTGCAGCCCTCCAACATAGGCCGTGAAGTAACCAGAGGTGAACATGAAGTAATTGGTGCAGATGTGATATGATTTATGTAAATGCTTTTATGTGCAGATGATGACTTCTGTTAGGTCATCAAATAGACATAGGAGAAAGAATTGACATTTATTTGCGTTTAATTGCTCATTTCCATTGTCTTGATTATACAGCACTTTTCAGCTTACTGTATATAAGAAGTATAAGAATACGCACATGCATACTTCACAGTCAGTCATACACAATACCAGTGAGTAAGAAATTCTGAATTTGACCTAATTTTGACTGATGTTGCAAATGTTGCAAAACAAGGAGTTAGTCATTCTGCTGGTTAAAAATACTTTTAATGTTCTCATTTACTATTTGTTCACGTGGTTAATTTCCTCTTGCCAATACTAAATATAAAACCTTAAAAATGAACAATGTCTCTTCTATTGTAAATATGTCATATAATGTGAATTAATATGACAAGACAGCCATAGATCGAGTGATTTATTGATGCATTCAGTTGCCAGCATTATACATATTATGCTCAATTTCTTTTTTTGAAAACCCCTGCTGACTAAGTGCAAAATCTTGTGGGGTTTCTGTTTCCATAAGATAGTTTTGATGACATATTTCTGCAGATAATTTTACAAAGTAAATCAACACTCACATGGGCCAAGTCTGTAACTTACGTCAGATAGCTAACAGATAGTGCTCACAAATACACCCCTGGTGGGTCTTTCTTACACTGAAGTGGTCTTTGAGGTCATCAAGCTCAATCAACACAATATCGTCAATCGATTAGAAGAGAACAAATGAATCATCATCCAAGTATTATTCATAGGCCTACCTTTTTTTCTGAAGCTATACAACAGCAGCTTTTCAGTTCCTCCTTGCTTGAGTGCAGTATATTTAAAAAAGTCCTGAAGCTGGTTGCCTCAGATTTTTAAGTTAAGTTTTTTTTAGTTTATACTTTACAATTAAGCTTTCATTTGAGTGGATATATTATGAATTCACTGACCTGTTAGGTACATATAAACGAAGCAGGATACTGAATACTTAAATACAATGTTTGTCGGGGTTCCATGTCCAACTGCCAGCTGCTTTCCTGGAAATAAAACAATGAATAGCATTAGCTTACAGTGAAAGAGAAGTGAATGTTAATAAAGTTAATACAATATATTAATTTAGCCAAAGAGAACAGAAATCTGTAGAAATTCTCCACATTGAGGTTAAACCAGTTATTGAGTTGGTTCTTTCTGTGATGACTTTTTAGGCCGTATGTTCACACAGCAACAAAATGTGGTCATACACCAGAATACTTACACCTCTAGGTTTTCAGGATTTTCTCTGAACCTGTTGTGTTAAACGTACTGGACAAAGTTGTCTGCCTTGATTTTGCAGTCAATTAGTGAGTCACAAGAACATTAGTTACTGAGTATATGACTCAATACCTATAAAAATAGACTGGAGAATCTGTGCTATGCCACATTAGCTCTTTTTTTGTTGTTGGCAATAACAGAATATTTTTTTATTAGAAAATATAGATCAGGGGTCCGTTGTTTGTACGTCGCTAACTTACTTAACTTACTTAGCTGGATTTGATTGTTGATTTTGCATGATCTTGGATTGTTTGGTTCTTCGACGCTAATCGTGGACTTGCTGTCATAGCAACAGGTCCGGAAGTTTAAACCTGCTCGGGAGCAGGTTTATTTCATGTAAACAGGATTAGATTGCATCTCTTTAAGCGGTGTTGATACTTACAATTTGTCCCAATCACTGCTACTTTATTACAAGAGTTCCTTACTGAACCAGGGGCAATAATAATTTTAAATAATAACAATAATAATAATAATAATAATATAAAAATGTATTTGAAAATAATATTATAATTTTGTGTATAATACTATAGACACAGCCACTTGATTGAGAGATTTATTTGTGATGGAATAATTACTTTATAATTTTATTGGAGTCTTACACACATGCTGTAACGTTAATCTGAGCCGTGCATTAATTTGAGTGATGACGGATATTATGGGATGGCTTGATGCGGCACAGGAAAAGCAGATAACGGGATCTTGACCCTTAAGAAACTTTCATTAATGCTGTCACGTAACAAATCTGCTTCAAATTGAAATAAAAATTCAATGAATTGCTAATTACAACATTGAAATAAAAATGTAAAGGGTGTACAAATACTATAAAATCGTGAATATAAATAATTGGGAATCATGTTTTAAAAAAAACAGTGCAATTTTCATTTATCTATTATAACTTTTATGTTGGTTTGGTCGCTTGGCTGTTTCCTTATAAAGTTCCAGAAATTTGAATCCCTCTTCAGGGAACACAAGAGCGCGCAGTAATCTTAGACAACTTAATCCAGATATTTTAATTCAATCCGCAAATTCGTTTGAAGAACCAAATTAGCCAGAGATCAGTTATCACGATTAGGAGATCTGGCATCTGTCAAATCATCTCAGACGTATTAAGCGAGGTACGAAGAACGGACCCCAGGTGCTTGAAAGAAATACAAATACAGCAGAAAATCATAATAA
The DNA here is from genome assembly GCA_039654625.1 of Rhinogobio ventralis. Classification (NCBI taxonomy): domain Eukaryota; kingdom Metazoa; phylum Chordata; class Actinopteri; order Cypriniformes; family Gobionidae; genus Rhinogobio; species Rhinogobio ventralis. The sequence continues at coordinate 21,727,441 of CM077201.1, forward strand.
TAATAATAAAAAAAACAGAAACAAATAAACAAAAACATTTAAGGGGGCTAGGGTTTTGTTTGTAGATCATATTCTTCTATAAAGGAAATGCATTTTTATTTTTCATAACTTTGAGGGCTTTTGTATAATGAGTTAAACTCATTATGAAATAGATAAAACCTTGGTTTCACCTTTAAGAACTTGCATTTGTGTATAAAAAAAAATCCCAGCATAAGGATGTTGTTAACCAGGAAGATATCTTTGTTATCGTCCATTACAAGTCCAAAAATAATGTCCTTTACAGTGAGGTCTTCAAGGTGAGGTACCTTTGGGAAAAGCCAGTCATAAATATCAGACCACAAAGCCTCCACATATATACAATGAAAAAATAGATAATCTGTGGTTTCAATTAGCCAGACGTCATCATACTCAGATTCTAGTCAGAATATGAGTCTGATACTGCTCCATTGGGCTGTAATTATGGAGCGTGTTTCAACAGAACCAGGAAAGAAAATGCCTCTGCACTCAATTGGATAGACCTACAACCAATCAGAGCAACGGAGTAAGTGACGTATGTTGAGTGAAACATAGTTGTCAACAGAACTCAACTGTATGCATGCTGGAAGAAGTAGAAGAAGATGAGTGTAAATGATCTTTGCCGGTGTTGTAAAAAGAATTTAAGGATACACGTAGTACTTACCAACACGATCATCATTTTTGAGAGAAATAGTAAAGGTGAATGCATATACGAACAAGTTCTCCGTTTAGTAAACGAATTCAACCCAATCGCCCTTTTGTGACATGTATGATTATGATACTGTTGATCATCTGTCCATCATCGTATAAAGCCCACCCTGACAATTTAATTGGTCCGAACAGCTCTGGTTCAAGCATAGTTGCTCCACAACGGATCAAGTCCAGACCAAACTTCCCAACCTCAAATGCTGTGGGCGGGGCTAAGTTCGGCTGGCATCCAGGCTAGGTTTCAATGTCATCACAAAATAAACATTTATTAGAATCAAAACCAAATCTAAGTCGTATATTCACTGTCACATTAACTCTTTGTTTATTGCATCCGGAAACAATTAACAAACCCTTGGCCTTTTTTCCCCATGAGGTCTAAAAGCCTACACTTGAGCTCTCTTCTATTCTCTTCAGAGAATGACATGAGTATGAATGTTTTATGACTGCATGTCTCTGTTTTTGCCCTAAGACCTTGTTTAAGTTATAGTAATAGTTTATTTAGGATAAATAGTAGGATGTCCATTAAAGCACCCAACCTGTTTTGCAGTTCCAGTTGCCAATGTGCATTTTTTTTAACAGCAAATTATTTTAGAGATGGATGTTTATACATCAGTCTTCATTGAATGTTTGATTTCCCTTTCTTATGATCTGCTTTTGTAGTTCATTAAAACTTCCTTGATTACTTTGGCATATATCTAATTATTGACAAAATACCTAAAAAGACAGTTCAAGAATTAAGGCAATAAATTGCAATGGCATAATAGACAAAGTAATACATTATTAATTCTGGGTGTGAATGACATGATAAATGAGTAACATAACACTTCATGACACAACATGGTTAGTGTTGCAGAAATGTAATACACATACCTGTGAATCACATAACAGTACAGCACTTTGTTTGTATCTGTATTGATAAGTTCATATTTGAGATATCTGTGGTTGAATAACATTGACAGGATATGTATGAATTCGTACAACATCCAAGGACTGCTCCATGGAGTCCGTCTGACTGACGTAAACTGAAATTTGTTGTTTTTAATTAGATGTTTAGGTTATCTACAGATTGGATTGATGGGCCTGAAGAAAAGTTGGGGTCGCAAAAGCTGTCCTGATTAGTGCCGCTAAAGAAAGGAAAACAGGCATATAAAGAGCCATGATTTATTAGTTGACGTGCCTTATAAAATGTACTTGTAACAAGAGCTCATCCCAAACAATGTCATTGTAGACGCTAAACTCCAAAAAACAGTATGGACTTATGGAATTAATGCTGGAATAATTTGATGCATTTCGTCGCAGCAGAACTTTTTAACTTTAAACGTAATAAATAATTAATATAAACATATTATGTCACATTGTCAGTAGTAAATTACGGTACGGTTTCGGGCGCCTGTGACTGAGTTAGAGACAAAAAAAATAATAAGTTTAGCGCAGATATAATATTGCCTGCTGAGCCTATACGCACCGTCACTTGGCTGAGAGCGCCCTCTGTCACTTTCTCTCACAAACAGGGTTGTAGCTAGGGAATTCTGGGTCCCCGAAAAAAATATTGATGTGGGCCCCGAACTCCCTCCACTCATATCATATACGGTGGGCCTATAGGATATAGGATTTTTAACAAAACAGACAAATAAATACAGGCAAATAAAGGTTATTGCTTTTACTTATTTTATATGCAAAGTTGTATATAAATATTATATCAAAACAATGGCATTAAGTGACTAATAACGTATTATTGTGCAAGACAAATTAATAAAATAACAACAAAAGACAAGAAATTTGTAAAATAATAAAATAAATATAATAGGCCTATAAAATGTCTTTCCAGTCAGTCTGATGTCTAACAGCTGAGATAAATATTCAGAAATTAAAATGAATGCAGTCAAATGTAAAATAAAACCATTTAAGTTTCTCACTGTATTCATTTTTGATAAAGATAATGTGCTATTTTATTAAATAAAACTAATAAATGTATCCATCAAAAGCAGTGAGTTGTATTCCCGTTTTCTTGACAGTATTTTTAAAAATATTACATCAGCAGCTGGCGAGTCTATAATCCTTTTGACATGCATATTTATTTTTCTGCATGTTATACAAACCAACAAATTACATAATACAGAGATGTGACCATACCGGAGTACGCGGGTGGCGGCTTTTATTAGGTGTCCTATTGGGACACCCAGTGCACTGACCTGTCTTGTTAAAGAATGTTTTAGACTGATTAAGCAATTTTCCTGGCCTCCCTCTCTTTTTCATGACGTTACTGGATTTTTCCCAACATTTTCAGTCAGTTTCACTTCCACTGTAACTTTTTTCAAACTTCAGTTGGTCGCTGAGCAGCCTCAACTCTGGTTTTGGTGGTATTCATTGAACTCTCAGGCATACAAATTATACTATATTGATTCAAGAGTAGGGGAATAAATAGAATAACTACTGGATTTAGTGGACCCCCTGGGCAGTGGGGGCCCCAATAATTGTCACCACCATTCACCCCACTAGCAACGGCCCTGCTCACACATGCACACTCAGCATTTTAATTTTGTCTTAATGACCATAACAGCATGTAATTAATAATTATACAAGACATTAGTAAATGGTGAATTAGGTTAAGAGAACACAGAACAGTGTTGTTAGTAGAGCTTATTCATGCCTCACTGTACCCTTTGTGGTGAACATCAGTTAAGATGGCATTCCAGAGACCAGTTTATGGCAAGGCCCCTCTCTAACTACTGGTGTGGAAGAAGATATGCCACACAGTGATTGGACCCTTGGTGAATGAACATAAATAAATGTTCAGCAACATCAGATAAGATGCCAAGACAACTGCCAGACACCTTTTACAGGGCAGGAAGGGGGACCATCTGCACCCACCACCAAGGAGAGGACTTCTCATTGGTCTACAAGTTGACTTTAACCACCAAACTCATTCCTAAGGTTTAGGCAAGAGCTGCCATAAAAAATCCTTCAGGACCTCCTGGATGCAGCAGCAAAAGAGAGTCCACAGAGATCTAAGTCCATTCATACACATGTTTGGAGGCCTTAAATTTATATAAACTCATCCACTTCGTCTTCATACAAAGCACAGTTTATGTTAATGGCTAGTGACTGTTAACACAACAGTTGACGGGACAGATCCATTAACTGATAAACAAATGCGATTGCGTGGATGATGACTTAACCGTTTATTATCATGTTTGGTCTCTATCTTTTCCATATGATGCCTTTTACATTTTAAAAGAGGTTTGGTACAGAAATAATGCATGGGTAAAACATTCAAGACATTGTTTTAACATGCCACTTTATGCTATGCAAATGAGTTCCACACTAGGGTGGGCAACATCGTGGCAACTTCGGACACCAGTGGCCAATCACACTCCAGGATCGGAAAGGCGCCGGATTTCAATCTCCTCATCAGAAAGGGATAAATATGTCCCTCGGGTAGACACACCCTTGTTCTGCATTTCCAACCCGACAGGGAAGGAGACACTAACAGACACACGTCCTGAGCTTCTGACCTGACGAGGAAAGAGACTACAAGACAGTTGAGGTTAAGCTTTTGAGAGCAAACCCTTTTATATTGCTTTCGGCTGAATTCTAGCTGCATTTAATTCATCCAAGTTAGTGCACACACATTAGGAGCAGAGTAGTGAGTAGTGAACACACATACTGCAAACCATGGACACACCCATTATGCTGTGGCAGCAGGGGAGCGATTAGGGGTTAGCTGCCTTGCTCAAGGGCACCTCAGGTACTGGAATCAAACCAGCAACCTTTGGGTTACCAGTCAGACTTGTTAGCCATTAGGTCACAACTGCCCCCATGGAAGATTGCAACCTGATAAAGACTCCTCCTATACATACTGCTTACGCAAAGTGGCTGTCTGATACCAAAAACAGTCAAAAGTTTATCAGTGAACGAAACCTTAGCTAATATCACATCAGATATTGAAGTACCTGTAACTGTTGAAAAAAATCGGCTGGATGCAGTCGGATGGCTGGAGAGGAGAAGTTTATATACTTCTGCCTCAGTGAGTGTAGAGAAGGAGGAGAGAAGATTTCCGGCTCTAGATGTCACTGATCTAAAATCCTGTGTGTGTGGAGGTGAGAACTGACTGCTGATGGTTGTTGTTTTATCAGTGAAGAAATGGGCAAAATCATTTGCAGATAAAGAGGTGGTGAGGTGGTGAGAGGTGGTGGAGGGGGACAGAGGAGAGAGTTGAATGTTCTGAAAAGTGTGCGTGTTTTAAGTGCTATTGATTTAGTTGTGGAAACATGAAGATTTAGCCACATGGACATCATCTGAGAAGGATGAGAGCAGAGATTGATACTCAGGTCAGACGGGTCGTTTGCTGCCCTGAGTTTAGTTTAGAGTTTAGTTCTGCCCAGTGTTCACGAAGAACATCAGATAACCAAGGGTTAAAGGGAGTAGCGCATGCTGGCCTAGAAGATAGAGGACAGATACTATCTAGACAAGAAGTTAAAGTGGAACATAAAGTGTCTGTTGCAGTATTCACATCCATAGATGAGAATTGTGTGGATGAGGGAAGAGAGGATGACACAACAGAGGAAAGATGAGAAGGAGAAAGTGAGCGCAGGTTTCGTCTGAAAGCAACTGGTGGTGCACTAGTAGTAATTTGTGGATTAAAAGTGATGAAGTAATGATCTGAGATGTGTAGAGGTTTCACCAAAATGTTGTGTGTAATGCAATTGCGTGTGTAGATGAGGTCAAGTTGGTTGCCAGATTTGTGGGTATGTGTAGTGATGAGCCGTTTGAGATCAAATGAGGCTAGGAGGGAGTGGAAATCTGTAGCATAAGGCTTCTCTAGGTGAATGTTGAAATCGCCAAAGACTACAAGTGGGCTGCCATCCTCTGGGAATGAGGACAGCAGCACATCAAGCTCCTCTACAAAGGTGCCCAGTTGACCTGGGGGGTGGTAAATGACAACAATATGGATCTTAACAGGAGTTGTGACTGTAATAGCATGGTATTCAATCAAGTTGTTAATGCATAGAGAGGAGTGGGTTGAGTATTTCCAAGTGTTAGTAATGAGAAGACCTGTGTCTCCACCCCTCCCAGTCTGGCGAGGGGTGTGAGAGAAAGAGAAGTTGCTAGAGAGAGTAGCAGGGGTTGCTGAGTCTTCTGAATGAATCCAGGTCTCAGTCAAGCCCAAGATATTGAGAGTGGATTAAGTGGCAAAGGCTGGAATGAAGTCAGCTTTGTTGACGGCTGACTGACAATTCCATAGACCCACAGAAAAAGCAGTGTTGCCTTCTGTGTGTGATAGTAGAGAGTGGTTGAGAGACAATGGGAATGTACTGAAAGCACATGGTAAGTGAGAGGAAAGGAAGTGGGAGAGGAAGGTGGAGGAGAAAAGGGGAGAGAAGATATGTAGTGCCTTACTGGTGTCCTTGCTCGGTGGAGTCGCGCAGGTAGAGTCGCAGGTCTTTACCCGAGTCGGTCTTCACACAAGAAGGCTGAACATGAGGGCTGAATGCTTCCGCTGACGCTTCCATGCCAGCGCAAACACACTTATTAAATAAATGGCTTTCACTACTTGAGTGAAAACAGCTGTGCACACTCTTATAATTTGCACAAAAAAGCCAAAAGGCCACAAATGGCTCAAATCAAAATGATATGGTTGAATAAGACAAAGAGTGCAAAGAGTCACCAATAACAAATGTATTATCACGAGTGCAGCACAACGCGGCTGTTCTTTTAAACAGACACGGTTATAATTCAAATACAATTTACTATGACAGTATAAATTATAAATAAATAGAAAATCGAAATGAGTCCTCCTACTAGCAAGTAATAAACTAAGCAACACAACAGAACTGAACATTTTAGGCATAGGCCTAGTTGGCCAATGCCTAAAAACGGCCCTGGTGAACACACCCTTAGTCAGTAGTCATAGCGACAGGGACCAAAGTAATATCAAAGACGGCGACGTCCATAAAACTGAAGTCTAATCACTTTTGACTCGACAAGAGTCCAATCGAGTTCATACGTCAAATCTCTATTAACCAACAGCAGCTTTTATATCTGGGTGGAAAACAGAGCATTTGAGTCGCACGTAGCGCAGAAACCCGACAGGAGCAGATCCAGTGGAGATCAGTGACTGGATCTAAAACATTACACAGCTCATATCTCCGTCGCTGTAAGTCACTGAAACCACACACAAAAACTTGTTAATATCAAAGTGTATTTGTTCTGAAAACAGCACTTATTTAGAGCATTTATCTTAAAGCAAGTATCATGGCACCTGTGTTTTGTTTGTTGTATAAATTGATATTTTGATGACATTTTCTTCTCTACAGATTGCACCGTTACCATTGCTGTTGCTGCCTGGTTTGTCATAATCCTTGTCATTTAGGCTTTCTTCATCTGCAGGATAAACTGGTATTTATATAGCATTAATACCATATGCACAAAAATGAAAACACTATTTAGAGCTATAAAATATTTGTTTACTAACTAAAACAGTCAAACTTCCTTGTTTATTTTTTTTAGCACTGCAAAATTTGCTCCTACTAGAGCCTCAGATGATCAACAAAACCAGCCTGGTTCAGGAGAATTAACCTAAGGAGTCATACCTGCCCAAGAAACAACACATGATGGAGAAAAACAGTGCACTCACATTACCTATGAATGGAAGAAAGTGCAGGCGGAATAAGTCCCGCCTTCTAATAAAAGAGCCAATCGCTGGTTGATAAAGTCATGAACAGTCACTGCAGCTGCCTCCTGTCGGTCACAGTGTTTGCAGCTCTGTACAGCTTTGCTTTTGAATCTCTATTTGATATCTTTTCTTGTTGTTTATACTGCTAAATATAACTTACTCATCACCATATATTGTTTAATATTTCCTATCACGTTAAAATTGACATTGTTAGCTTTTAATTTAAATCACTATCACAACGTGTTAGCATTTCACAACGCGTTAGCATTTCACTAGCCTGTTAGCCTGCCATTTGTGCATCCGGGTTTCCTGTTTTGTCTCTCGTGCCTTTACTAGTCCATCAAACAACTGTGGTAAATTGGATTAATCAACAAATACGGTAAGCCATGTCTTCTCCTTTTATTGTCACCTGCACTACATGTTTCACGTTTAGTATATCTGTCTCCGTTGGTGAACAGGGCTTCACATGTGATAAATGTAAGGAGATAGTCAGACTGACGGAGAAGATTTCAGAATTAGAGACACGCATCCAGATTTTATTTGAGAGTAGTGAGAACAAAACAGCTTTAGACACTGCTTTGGATGCGACTAGCTCAGTGAAATCTGTACATTGTTCGGTTCCGGCTGTAGAGCCCGTGCAGCAGGGCAACTGGGTGACGGTGAGACGGCATAGTCGCGGATCAAAAAACCACTCTTCCGTTCCGATTAGAACATCAAACAGGTTCTCCCCACTCAGTGATGCACCCACTGAGAATCCTGTTGAAAGTGCCCTAGTTATTGGCGATTCTATTACACGGAACGTGAAAATAGAGACACCAGCCACCATAGTCACATGTTTACCGGGAGCCAGAGCGCCTGACATCAAAGCAAATTTAAAAGTGCTGGCTAATGCTAATCGTAAATTCTCTAAGATTATTATTCATGTCGGCACAAATGATGTTCGACTTCGCCAGTCGGAGATCACCAAAATTAACATTAAAGAGGTGTGTGAACTCGCAAGTACGATGGCAAACCGGATTTTTTGCTCTGGTCCCCTCCCCATTAAAAGGAGTGATGAGATACTTAGCAGACTATCATCACTCAATGGCTGGTTGTCTAAGTGGTGTCCGCAAAATAACATAGGGTTCATAGACAATTGGAAAAGCTTTTGGGGCAGACCTGACCTGTTGAAAAGAGATGGTATCCATCCCTCCTGGGGTGGTGCCGCTCTTCTCTCTAGTAATTTGGCACATAGTCTTAAAGCTAAACCTTGACTAACTAGGGCCCAGGTCAGGAAGCAGACGGACTGGCTTACCCGACCGTCTGCTAGCTGTCTCGCGTCACAGAAGTCAGATAAATCCTAGCACATAGAGACTCTTTCACCTAGCTATTATCACATAGAGACTGTGTCTGTTCCACGAATTAGTAAATACAAAAAAACACCAAAACTATTCAACGGTAAAAATTTAATTGATGTCCAACAAATAAACAACAGATATAATACAGATGATCAAATGATAAAGCTCGGGCTGCTGAATATTCGATCCCTTTCCTCTAAAACGCTTATTGTTAATGATATAATTACAGATAATAATCTAGATGTGCTGTGTTTGACAGAAACCTGGCTAAAACCTGACGACTACATTACTTTAAATGAGTCCACCCCACAAGATTATTGTTATAAACACGAGCCGCGTCTGAAAGGTAAAGGGGGAGGTGTTGCTGTAATTTATAATAATATCTTCAGTATTACTCAGAAGTCTAGTTTCAAATATAATTATTTTGAAGTTTTGGTGCTTTACGTAACGTTATGTAATGAAATTGATAAATCCTGTTTAACATTTGTGTTGGCTACTGTATATAGGCCACCAGGGCACAATACACACTTTATCAGAGAATTTGCTGATTTTTTATCAGAGTTAGTACTGGCTACAGATAAAGTCCTAATTGTTGGTGATTTTAATATCCATGTAGACAATGAAAAAGACGCATTAGGATTGGCATTTAGAGACATTCTAAACTCTATTGGAGTTAGGCAACACGTATCAGGACCCACTCATCTCCGTAATCATACTCTAGACCTAATATTGTCACATGGAATAAATGTTGATACCGTTGAAATTCTGCAGCAGAGCGATGACATCTCAGATCATTACCTAGTATCATGTATACTTAATTTAGCAAAGGCTGCAAAGCCGTCCCCTCGCTTCAAATATGGCAGGACTATCACTGCTGAGACTAAAGATTTCTTTATAAATAAACTTCCTCATCAGTTTCATCTCCTCAGCATCCCAGATAGCCCAGAGGAACTTGATGTTGCAACAGAAACTATTGACTCTTTTCCAGCACTTTTGGACACAGTTGCTCCTCTGCGCTTAAAGAAGATTAAAGAGAATAGTCCAACGCCGTGGTACAACGAGCACACCCGGGCCCTTAAAACAGCAGCCAGAAAAATGGAGCGCAGCTGGAAGAAAACAAAACTGGAAGTTTTTCGCATTTCGTGGAAAGAGAGCATGATTTCATACAGAAAGGCCGTAAAAACTGCTAGATCTGCTTATTTCTCGACTCTCTTAGAAGAAAACAAACACAACCCTAGGTATTTATTCGATACAGTGGCTAAATTAACCAAAAATAAAGCTTCAACTTCTGATGTCTGCCAACAGCACAGCAGTAATGACTTTATGAACTTCTTTACTTGTAAGATTGATAATATTAGGAAAAAAAATTATAACCATGCAGCCGTCTACTACTGTATCACATCAGACAGAGCATTGTAGTGTCACTGAGGAAAAATTACATTCATTCACTGCTATAGGAGAAGAAGAATTGGCTAAACTCGTTAAATCATCTAAATCAACAACATGTATGCTCGACCCTATACCGACTAAACTACTAAAAGAGATGCTTCCAGAGGTCATAGATCCTCTTCTTAATGTCATTAATTCATCCTTGACTTTAGGATATGTACCGAAAACTTTTAAGTTGGCTATTATTAAACCACTTATTAAAAAAACGCAACTTGACCCTACAGAATTAGTCAATTACAGGCCAATCTCAAATCTACCCTTTCTGTCAAAAATACTAGAAAAGGCAGTGTCCTCACAATTATGCTCCTTTTTAGAAAAAAATGGTATCTGTGAGGTTTTCCAGTCAGGATTTAGACCACATCATAGTACTGAGACTGCTCTCATTAGAGTTACAAATGATTTACTCTTATCATCCGATCGTGGTTGTATCTCTCTGTTAGTGTTACTCGATCTTAGCGCTGCATTTGATACCATCGACCACAACATTCTTTTGAATAGACTCGAAAATTATGTTGGCATTAGTGGAATTGCATTGGCATGGTTTAAATCATACTTATCTGACCGTTTTCAGTTTGTAGCAGTAAATGAAGAGATCTCACACCGATCACAAGTTCAGTATGGAGTACCGCAGGGCTCAGTGCTAGGACCGTTGCTTTTCACCCTGTACATGCTACCACTGGCAGATATCATTAGGAAGCATGGCGTTAGTTTTCATTGTTATGCTGACGATACTCAGCTCTATATTTCTTCACGCCCTGACGAAACTTACCAATTCACAAGATTAACGGAATGCATAGCTGATATAAAAAATTGGATGACTAGTAATTTCCTGCAACTTAATTCAGAAAAAACTGAATTTTTAATTATTGGACAAAAAAACTCCACATGTAGTAACCTAGAATACTGTCTAACACTTGATGGCTGCTCTGTCAAGTCCTCGTCGTCAGTTAGGAACCTGGGTGTGCTCTTTGATACCAATCTCTCATTTGAAAGCCATGTTTCTACCATCTTAAAAATATATCTAAATTACGGCATATGCTTTCAATGCAAAATGCTGAACAGTTAGTTCATGCATTCATGACCTCAAGGCTAGATTATTGTAATGCTCTACTGGGTGGTTGCCCCGCTCGCTTAATAAATAAACTGCAGCTGGTCCAAAACGCAGCAGCTCGAGTTCTTACTAGAACCAGGAAGTATGACCATATTAGCCCGGTTCTGTCAACACTGCACTGGCTCCCTATTAAACATCGCATACATTTTAAAATCTTGCTAATTACTTACAAATCACTAAATGGTTTAGCTCCCCAGTACTTGAGCGAGCTCTTAACGCATTATACTCCATCACGTCTATTGCGGTCTCAAAACTCTGGCCAGTTGATAATACCTAGAATATCAAAATCAACTGCAGGCGGTCGATCCTTTTCCTATTTAGCACCCAAACTCTGGAACAGCCTTCCTAGCATTGTTCGGGAAGCAGATACACTCTGTCAGTTTAAATCTAGACTAAAAACGCATCTCTTTACTATGGCATACACATAAAACATTTTTAATTTATATTTTATTCAAATTGTTAGGCTGCATTAACTAGGTCAGCCGGAACCGGGAACACTTCCCATAACACCTGATGTACTCGTTACATCATAAGAGGAATGGCATCTACGCTAATGTTAGTCTCTCTGTTTATCCAGAGGTTTACTGCAGTCAGCCGGATCCGACCCGTATCCAGATCAGATGGTGGACCAGCGCCCAGATATTACCAACGCATCCCTGAAGTGTCTGCAGAGACCGTGTCAATTAGTCTACCCTCTGAAATTGCTCATCGACATGGCATCCTCAGTGGATCCATCTCCGGCGTGATGACTCAGATATTTCGAATATTCCTATTTAATCATTGTTTAATTGACACGCCATCCTCAATAAACCCGGCGTGATGCCTCCAATCTTTCGAATAATCCGATCTAATATTACTTCTGACCTATAAGGCTGCCAAAATAATAAACATACACTGTTTGTTAATTGGCCAGAGGAGAACTGGCACCCCGACTGAGCCTGGTTTCTCCCAAGGTTTATTTTTCTCCATTAGGACAACTGATGGAGTTTTGGTTCCTTGCCACTGTCGCCTCTGGCTTTTTTTTTTTTTAGGCGTTTTAGGAAAATTTTACAGGAATTGTAATGTATATGTCCACTGACCTGTTATGGAACACACAGACATAGAATGATGTTGAATAACCGAATACACTTTTTGTCAAGTGAAATGTTCAATAAAATGCCATGCTGCTTGCATCTTACCATGCTGGTGTCCATTTTCAGACAAGTACAGTCCACGGTTTTCTTTATCCAAACAGCATAGTAATCCACAGTTCAGAAAAATTATCATCAATTGTTTCGTGCTTGTAGATTTGCAGTTACAGGAAGAATTTAAAGCCTAAGTAAATTGCTGTCAGGGATCCAAGTCCAACCCTCAAATGAACAGCCAGCTGCTTATCTGGAAATAAAACATTAATTGCATTAGCTTTACAGTGAACGAGAAATTAATGTTAATGTTTTAGTACAAGCTATTAATATAGCCTATATAAGAGAAGTCTGTAGCAGTTGTTGAGCATCCACACATACAGCACTGTGCAAAAGTCTTAGGCACGTTGGTATTTTCACACGAAAAATGTTTTTAAGCCAGTTATTTATATCTTTTACTGTAGTGTGTCAGTAGGAAATATCAGTTTACATTTCCAAACATTCATTTTGCAATTAATTGTAATCCAGTGAGATTGTTTTTTTTGTTTTTTTATGCACAAGAAGTCTGATAGCAGCCGGTCTGATCTGATCTCACCATCATCAAGTCTGTCTGTGATTACATGAAGAAACAGAAAAAACTGAGACAGACTAAATCTAAGAAAACTAAGGCAACGTCTCCCAGACAAAACTACAGTACTGTGAAAAGTTTAGGCACTTGTCAGAATGCTTTAAAGTGAGAATGCTGTCAAAAATAACAACATAAATAGCTTTTATTTATAAATTAACTTCTATTAACTAAATCAAATCGATATTTGGGGTGACCACCCTTTGCGTTTAAAACGGCTTTTGTCACTTGCATCTATTCCTGCACCTATTCATGTAGTTTTGCAGGAAGGTTTCTACAAGTGTCTTGGAGACGTTGCCACAGTTCTTCTGGATTTAGTCCATCTCAGTTTTTTATGTTTCTTCATGTAATCACAGACAGACTCAATGAAGATGAGATTAGATCTCCATGTGGAGCATAGAGACTATTGTCAGACTCTTTATGCATACAAAAATCTCACTGGATTATTAAAATTAATGGCAATTAATTTATAAATGTAAACTGATATTTCCTACTGACACACTTCAGCAAAAGATATAAATAACTGGCTTAAACCCACTTTTTGTGTGTAAAAATACTATCGAGCCTAAGACTTTTGCACAGTACTGTATATTTTCTGGTTCATCCAGATATGTTAACAAAAGGGACATAGAATTACTGTAGCTTCATTTCACTGATAATCATTTGATTTAGATCTATCTGTAGTGACATTTAGGCCATGTTCACACATGCAGCAACAGAATGCAGTTGTATACCAGAACAACTCACACACCTGTACATTTTCAGGACTCACAACTGCATTTTCTGTGAACCCCTACTGTGTGAAACGTACTGGACAACCAATGTGTCTGCTTGAATTGTCTGTAGGCCAAAAGAAAAAAAAATTTGTTTTGCCATATATTTATTGCCACACCATGGCTAAACCATTTAGGATATCATAAATCCATTCACAATTTTGCATCCTCAATGTCTTGACATCATGTTGACTAAGTTTGGAGGCGATTGCATAAATCCCCTAGGACAGGGGTGGGCAACTCTATCAAACAAGCTAATCAGGGTCTTCAGTATTGCTAGAAAGTTGCAGGTATGTAACTTGTTGGCCGGCCCTGACTTAGGAGGGTTATTTAAAAATTTGCTGCATGTGCTTTTCAAACAATCCAAAATGGCTGACTTCCTTTTGAGCAGAACACTTGCAATGCGAAAGTTGTTCAGCTCGATGAGAACTATATGTGTACCAAGTTTCGTACAAAATTTTATCCTTAAAATGTATCCATGTAAAACGCAGTGCGGCTGCACAGCAGACACAACAGAGCGTATATGCACACTAATTGGCTGTGGCGCGGCAACTGCAGGAACCAATGGGGAGGCGGCTAAGCGGGAGGACCAATGGGGTGACTACCCGTGCTTCCTAAACAGTCCGCCTGAATTTGCATAACAAGTCTAAAAGACTGTGTCACGGCATAGGACATAGTTTAATATCGACTGAAGCGACACACTGAGCGAGTCGTTCCCTTTCGAGAGAATCACTCGTATTGCGTAGCATACGCTAGGGGGACACAATGTAAAACACTGTGCGTGCTAGATCTCCACACACTAAGGTTTATAGAAATTACAGCCCTAGTATAGAGAGAATGATCCCCTGGAAACCGACCGTGGTGGGCCCCGAAGAGGGTAACAATTAAAAATGTATGTAGGCCGGATATAATCGGGCCTTATATAAAGGTATAATGTAGCCAGACAGAGTCGGGCTTATGGATTATGTCATGCTGTGAGTACATAGGTGTGTTTCACAAGATGTCATATGGAAAGAATACCTGCTTGTAAACCTCCAAATGATAAAATCTGATAAAAGTGGACGGTGAGGCCCAGCCTGCTGCCGCACAGATATCTTCCAGTGGTATACCACTAGACCAAGCCCATGAAGAGTCCATGCCTCTTGTGGAGTGAGCTCTGATGCCTATAGGACAGTTGAGGCCCCATGACCGATAAGCCAACAAGATAGCGTCTACTATCCACTGTGACCATCTCTGCTTCGTGAGCGAACTCCCTTTAGTGCGGCCACCGAAGCAAATGAAGAGCTGTTCCGACTGCCTGAAGGCGGCGGAACGCTCTCTATATAATCTCAGTGCCCTTACTGGGCAGAGTTTGCGTCTTTTTCGCCCTCTGATGAAGGTAGCGCTGATAGTGTAATGACCTGTGCTTTGAACGGAGTGGAAAGCACCTTAGGTACATAACCGTGTCTTGGTTTGAGGATGACTCTGGAGTCATTAGGGCCAAACTCTAAACAGGATGCATTCACTGAAAGTGCATGCAGGTCACCTACTCGCTTTACAGACGGTAAAGCCAGCAAAAAAGCAACTTTGAGCGAAAGCTGCTTTGAGCTTACTGACTGTAGTGGTTTCAATGGTGCTCCTTTCATAGCCTGTAGGACTGTGGAAAGGTCCCATATAGGAACTGAAGGGGGGCGAGGTGGGTTAAGCCTTCTAGCCCCTTTAAGAAAACGCCATTTCCCCAGGGACTGACCAATCACCTGGATGTGATATGCCACTGTTGCAGCCACATATACTTTGAGCGTGGAGGGGGAGCGACCCTCGTCCATCAGCTCTTGTAGGAAATAAATCACTTCTGCCACATCACATGACTGTGGGTTCAGATTTTGTGCATTACACCAGTCTGAGAAGACTGACCATTTCATAGCATAAAGCTGCCTGTTTGCGGGGGCTCTAGCTTCGGAAATACTATTTAGTACTTTCTCTGGAAGGTTCCCGGATACCCGTTGATGGGCCATACATGAAGGGCCCATAGATCGGGGTCTGGGATGCCAGATTTTCCCTTTCGCCTGCGTGAGGAGGTCTTTCCTCAGCGGTTTCGGCCATGGGGCTGTCTCTAGCATCTGAGTCAGTTCTGAGCACCATATCTGACTCCTCCACAGCTGGGCTACAAAAAGTACCGCGCATTTGTCCTCCCTGATCCTCCTGATTACCTGAGGTATCATTGTGACTGGAGGAAACGCATACAGAGGGTGTCTGGGCCAATCGTGGGCCAGCGCATCCCTGTGTTTGGAGAAATATATTTGGCAATGAGTATTGTCTTCTGAGGCGAACAGGTCTACCTTTGCCTCGCCAAAGATACTCCATATCAGCTGAATCGTTTGAGGGTGAAGCGACCATTCCCCTGGGGGAACATTGTCTCTGGATAACATATCCGGACCCTGATTCAGGATACCTGGCACATGAGCTGCTCTTAGCGAGCTCAGGTTGCGCTTTGCTCATAAAAGGAGGTGTCTCGCCATGGAATGCAGGCTGTATGATCTCAGGCCGCCTTGGCGATTTATGTAAGACACTACTGCCATGTTGTCCGTTCGGACCAGCACGTGGTGTCCCTTTAAGTATGGGAAGAAAGCTCTCAGCACTATAATGACCACTTTCATCTCTAAACAGTTTATGTGCAGCCTTTTCTCCGATAATGCCCAGAGGCCGGAGAGTGGCTTGCCCTGGTGCAGGGCACCCCAACCTAGGTTGGATGCATCTGTCGAGACTACTTTCCATCTCGTAACTGAGCCTGTGCTCACGCCCGATTGGTACCATTCGGTCGCTAACCAAGGAGCCAGAGCTTTGATACCACGCATCAAAGACTCCGTTTTTTAACCAGTGTTGGACGGCGCATGAGCAATAGACACAGTTCGAGCACTGCTGATGCTGAGGCCATCTGATCTAACATCCTCTGAAACTTTTTGAGAGGAGTGTAAGTGCCGGCCTTGAACGACGCTGCCAGACTCTAAATGGCGCTTGCATGCTCTGATGTAAGCCATGCTTTCATTCGTATTGAGTCTATACGTGTTCCCAGAAAGGAAGTATTCTGGGTTGGAGATAGTGCACTCTTCTCCATATTGATCCTGAGACCCAAACATTCTAGATGGTTGAGGAGCCAGGATCTGTGAGTCATCAACTGAGTCTCTGATTGGGCTATGACAAGCCAATCGTCGAGGTAGTTGAGAATGCGCACTCCCTTTAGTCTCAGGGGAGCTAGTGCTGTGTCCATACATTTTGTAAAAATGCGGGGCGCCAGAGATAGTCTGAATGGTAGGACTGTGTACTGATAAGCCTGCCCCTCGAAGGCGAATCTCAAGAATGGCCTGTGATGGGGCGCTATCTGAATGTGAAAGTATGCATCTTTCAGATCCAGTGTGAAGAACCAATCTCCCGGGCAAATTTGTGAGAAGATTTGTTTCATAGTCAGCATTCTGAACGTGCGCTTCATCAGCGCTTTGTTCAGCTGTCTGAGATCTAGGATGGGACTGAGACCACCATCCTTCTTTGGAATGAGGAAGTAGCGGCTGTAGAAGCCTGACTCGCTTAGCGATGGGTGCACGGCTTCTATCGCTCCCTTCTCTAGCAGCCTCATAACTTCTCGAGGTCTCGACCAGGGCGCGAAAGCGTGGGGGTCTGAGAGCGAACTGAAACGAGTAGCCTCGTTTTATAATGTTCAAAACCCATTTTGATATGCCCAGGATGGCCTGCCATGCCTGGGTACATGTAGCTAGGGGCTGAATTACATTCAGCCCCTGTTCTGCGGCGTGCACTGTGTGGTGGGAGCGCTTATTACATTCATAGTACTCGTAGCGCGGGACAGCGGGTGCTGTGTGTGTAAAGTGCTTATGTGCAGGGGTGCGTACTGTGTAGTTGGCACACTGCCTACATAGAAAAAGCTCTCTTTGTGATATACTTGGGTCGCCGTAAAAACGGCGTTTGGGTGCAGGCGAGCGCGTTTGGTTAAGGGCTTGTTGGCTGCATATTTGGAGTCTCCAGTCACCTGGCTGCAGGGAACTGTGAGACAGAGGTTGGGAGAGAACGGTGGTGGTCCGGCCGCAGCGGGACTTAACCACCCTCTCTTTCTCACCGCGGTTAGGACGGCTTCGGCGGTTCGGGGTTCAGCACAATCTTGGGCCGAGGTCCCCATCGCTCTGGCAGTCGCACCGTCTACAGTAGAGAGCGCTGGGGAAAACGAGGACTTGGCATGAGCAGAAAATGGCGCCTTCCAAGCCTTAGTCAGCTCGTTGTGAACTTCCGGGAAGAAGGGGGCGGGCTTTTGTGGAGAGGAATGGCGACGTCCTTGAAGGAACAATTCGTCGAGTCTGCTCCGCGTGGGCTCTTGAGGCTGGGACCACTCGAGCCCGAAGTTTTCCACGGCCCTCGTGAGCAAGCGGTCCAGTTCCGCGTCAACACTGGCACTGACGCTTGTAGTGGCTTGCGTCGAAGCTGCAGGCTCTGAGACAGAGTCCGACCACGCGCTCCCAGATGCAGCTTGTGACAAGCTGTCATCATCATCTTCCTCCTCCCGTTGCGGTCCACCGAAGGAGACAGAACAGGCCACTGCGAGAGAGGGGCGCTGTTCCTCCTGCGTGAACGTCACTGGTGACGGCGAGACACGCGGGGAAAGGTCCGGTGTGTGCTCGCTGGGCTGCTCCGGCTGCCTCTGATCGCGGCGCTTTTTCTTGCGTGGTCCGAGATGGAGAGCAGATGGAGTGGGATCGTCATCGATATGGCAAGCCGAGCCCACAGGGTCTGCAGTGCCATCTCGTCGCACTTTGGGCAGCCGCCCTGGGAGAGTGCAGTGAAGGCGCGGTCTCAGCCGAGACACGACGCGCATATGATGTGGCGATCCCCACCGAGCAGAGGGTCTCTGCACGATACGCAGATGGGAACAACGCACTCGTAACACAAGCAAACACAGATAGCAATAAAGGATATAATAACGCCGGTGACTGAAGGACTGATGCTTCCG
Source organism: Rhinogobio ventralis (assembly GCA_039654625.1). NCBI lineage: Eukaryota > Metazoa > Chordata > Actinopteri > Cypriniformes > Gobionidae > Rhinogobio > Rhinogobio ventralis. The sequence goes on from CM077201.1 coordinate 21,746,246, forward strand.
ACGTCCTTCTGGGTTCTGCTGAGGTGCTGTTCGACGGCAGCTTCAAGGTCCAGAGATCAGCGAAGTGGTGAGTCGCTGAAGGAGATTAAATCTGAGTCCTATGGCGTGACACAGTCTTTTATAGACTAGTTATGCAAATTCAGGCGGACTGTTTAGGCGGGAGCACGGGTAGTCACCTCATTGGTCCTCCCGCTTAGCCACCTCGCCATAGGTTCCTGCAGTTGCCGCAGCACAGCCAATTAGCGCGCGTATATGCTCTGTTGTGTCTGCTGTGCCGCCACACTGTGTTTTACATGTATATATTTTAAGGATAAAATTTTGCTTCAATTCTCGAGGAAAGGGAGTTCCCCCTAGCGTATGCTATGCAATACGAGTGATTCTCTCGAAAGGGAACTCAACTGCAAATAACAAATCCAACTGCTGTGTGTATCAGTGGAGTTTTGCTGGCATCTAATGGGGAAAAGTTGGTACTGCGCCCAAACAAATTCTTACTGGGAGCACATTTTTTGAGATATCAACCTCAAATTTGGAACACAGCTTGTTTAGATTTATGGCTTTGATTTCAGTTTTAGAGTTCAACATGTTTCATAACATATCTTTTTTTATATAAAATATTATTATATTATATTATTATATTATATATAATATTTTTATTATAAATCATTTTCATAAACTTAAACCTCTATAACTTTTTTTTGGTTTCACTTTTTAAACTTTTTTGACTTCAACAATAATCTGCCAAGGGTCTTTAAAATCAGACCTAACTTAACTGCTCCCAATATTAATTTTTCAATGACAGTTTTTTGACCTGGACATTTTTGTCCTCTATGGGCCTTTTTTTAATTGATGCACAAGGGTTAATGACACACACAAACAACATGACCAAGTAAAATTGTATAATGATCACCATGAAAAATGTATTGTGCATTTTTCCATCAAATAATTGTATAGATAGTTGTTTATAAGTTTGTATTTCCCTTTTCTATAAAATACTTTTGTAGTTAATTAGTTGTTTAAAGTATTCACATTATAATAACAGTTTCCTTCAGACCAATTTGAGGGTTAATGTGTTAAACCTTGAATATAATGACAGTGTGAAGTTACAAACATTATTTAAATTCATTCAAATGTTATCTGGAATGACTGAAGAAAACTCTGTGTGCCAAACTGGTTACGTCATAGAAGTCGTTACGGAAATCCACGAAGGGTGTCATCGGAAAGAGCCGAATGGAGCCGAACGAGCCGACTCAACTCGTGGGAAATGTGTATCAGGTGCGCTTGTAATTAGTGCACATTGAGCGCCGAACACGGGCAGAAGAATTGTAACAGAGTGCTTGTCCTAAAAGATTAAAGCTGCAGTGATTGTCCAGTTACACAATGTTCCTCCTGAGGAAAGAATCGCACGACTGAGAAGAGTTATGTGTGAATGAGGACGAAAGAAATCGGATGCACATCAGTAGTCAACCCGAGACGCTGTTGGTAGATGACTGTTTGAACAAGCATAATGCTTTTTGAGACCTTTTGCTAATTTATATTGTGGATGATAATGTTGCATTAGAGTCCATATGGTTCATATATGTAGGGTGAATTCAGGGTGATTGGGACACTTTTTCCAAGTCAATGGCAAAAAGTGTCCCAATCACCCTGAATTCACCCTACTTAAAAGTTTGTTAATGTTTATATTGTGTTAATGCATGTCAATTGTTTGATTTATAATCTGGTATTTTGTTCGGTTTTCTTTAAAGGTTAATCAACCTAATTTGTGCTTGTACTAAAATAACTGTTTTAAGTCGCTTATCTAACTTCAAAAGAAGCTCAACTGTGTTTCAAATCACTGATCTAACTTCAAACTGAGCTCAATTGTTGGAAAGCTGCTCCTAATCAATTGTGATGTGACTGGAAATCCACAGACTGCAAACCAACTGATTGTAACAAATTTATTGAAGATTTGAAGTAAAAGGCATTTCGAGTTGATCCTTGTGTCTGTGGTTGACTAAGCTCTTTTTCGAGTTAGAGGCAAGACTGATGTGTGTAAACCAAATAACTCGACAGGCAGAACAATCTTTTGTTTACTAATTTCACTTTAAATATAAATCATACCAACTCTAACAATATCTAAAGTTTACCACAAAATACCTCAGTTATTACTTTTGAAATAGAAGTCCGTAATATAAAGCTCTAAAATCTAATTAATCAACCAAATAATTTATTGGATCTGGAAAGCATGGTAGCCCTGCTGTCACAAACGGAATAAGCGGAATTCAACATTAAACTAAATTTAAAAAAATGGTGTGTGAGAGAGAGAGAGAGAGAAAAAATGACTGAATAAGCAATAACAAATAGCCTATCCTACATATTTAACCGCAGCCTTGAGTGAATTGTTTGATGTTCTTTCATTTGACCAGACAAGGTGATGTCAGTATGAAAACTCTGTAGGCCTATTGTTTTTAAAGCTACCTTTCTGACTATGTCTGCATGGGGATTTTGTTCCCCCTCATCTGACACACTCAAGGTAATATGAAAATGCGAAACGTATTGCAATATGGAAAATTTATAAAATAACTATAGGCCTACGTCTGTTTAGTGAATATTCTAATGAATGAAACATGCTAATGTGGACACCGTTTTCCACAAAAGCACGTTTTTGCATGTTAATGTTTTATGTTATAGCAATTATAACATGGAGAAGTCAGACTGCCTATAATAATAAAAAATGAACTATTGTGTACCTTTAGCAAACTCACGAGGCTGAATCATGAATAATCATGGTAGCCTACATATCCACTGTCCACATACCTATCGGAACATATGACACTCTTGTGTGGGCGTGTTTTTAAAAGAATGAGCGAGATTATAGGAAATGTTTTTTTTTCTTCCGGTGGTTCTCGTAGAAATGCACAACTATGCTCGCGCAGACAGTTCTATTCATTCTTTTGTGCTTGTTTTCTCTTATCGAGGAAAAGTCGCTCGAAGGTAAGATGGCTATTTGCCATTTTAAATCATTTTCACGACCGTATAAAAAATGTTTCCCCCACTTTCATGGCTCTGAGCCGAGTAGAGTTCTCTTGCATTATAGGCTACAGTTTTCTTAACTAATATTTATTAGCTCATGGAGAAATATGACCCGATACATATCTCAATCTGCAGAAAGCGTGATATTCCTAAAGATTTGACTTATTTTTGCCAAACCGTAAAAATAACTTTGTTCTTCTGTGGTAAATATGCTAGGTAACAGAGTGCCTACACACGCTTATCTTAATATTAAATTATGATTAATTTGATTAAGAGGCTAATTTGGCAACAAAATATAATAAATATAGGCTTAAGTCTATATTATTATTAGGTATATCGTCGGAAATGTGCAGCTAGTTCATTTGTTGAATTTCACCTCAGCAGATGATCAATGTGTTGGAATTCGGAAAGAAGATCGGTCCTATGATTTTGAGTTGCTCTCCAATGTGGATGTGAACGTGCAAAATGAAGCATGCGACTTGTTCTCCTCTGACATGCCTTTCACTTCATTTTACCCTTGAATATACTAAATTATTAATTGAGATAAATGGTAGCAGTTTATTTTACAGTCCTTCCCCATGTAGGCTACACGTAGGCCTACTTATCATAAGTGAGTAACTTATCATGAGCGGGGCACAACCTAACGCTTTTTGTCTTTCTCAGTTTGTGTAAAAATGTTGCTTAAAATGTGTCCTGATATAATAAAATATCCAAGACAAACTAAAATATTTTGTCAAATACAATTAACTTTTTTAAATAAAAAAATGGCATTTTTAATAGTTAAAAATATACTAATTTGAGTTTGACAAACACATTGCTAAATACAAGCTATACAGCATAGTTAAAAACATAATAATAATTAATAATTTCTGAACATTGACTCTCAGTCTTTATTCACCTCTTTCTCATGGTTTCTCAAAAGAATTCATAAAAGTATAGAATATAATATCATAGTTCTAATAGGGGCTCATTGTAATGCAGTGTTACAACGCACCCCACCTGCACAACTGGGATTTAACCCCGGCTCCTGTCTTCTGCTGGTTAGCTCAGCATTAAAGAACTATCTCAACTGTTAAATAACAGATATAAGATTAAAATGTCAGATTTGTCTTATTTTAAATAAACACAAAAAACAGAGATGAAAAATAAACTTTTAGACATTTACTTTTGCTATGGTTAAATGTTCAGTGATATCTTCTAAAAAAAAATTTAATTTTGGTGGAATTTTTTCTCTAAATGTTCATATGGCAACTAGTAAACACACTAAGTTTCGTCATCCTGGCATGTGTGGAAAGTTTTAAACCGTGTTACAACTAACCCCGCGTTAGGTTGTGCCCCGCTCTCCCCTAATTACAGTAACTGTCTAGGCAACCCTGGGAGGTAGGCTACTAACCCTGAACTTACCCTTAACCTAACTTTAAACCATGTACTAGTAGTTACCTTATATTACCCAGTACTTTCTTCTTAGGTAAGTTCACTATAAGTAGGCTACACGTAGGCCTAGTGTAAAATAAAGTGCAACCTAATAATAATAATAATAATAATAAATATAGCTGCAAGCAGCAATTAACGGGGCCAAGTGCAAAGAAGCCAATAAGACATGCCAACATGGCTGGGAGTGTTAGACCAACTGCAACAATGAGTAATTAAAGGCATTTTAAGATGATTTTAGGCAAAATGGCTGAAAAGTCATATACACACGCACTAATGATATGATTTATTGGTTTATCACTTTTGACAAATAGGTCAAACAAAATCCAACGAAATTGATATGGTGTGGTCAGAGTGAGGTGACAATGACACAGGCAAAGTTTGGTGTCATTATGTCAAAGCATTGCAGAGATTCAGCCTCAAGAGTCATTTTGGCATCATGCCTCAACTTCGTCGCTGCGGTATATGAAAACGGTTTTGTCTGTTGACACAAAAATAATAACTTTTTTGCTGTCATATGAAGTGTTATGATTCGATTTTGGTGAAAATCAGATAAATGGTCTAGAAGGAGTTTGAAAAAGTAGGTTTATAAAGGACATCAAAATAACAAACAGGAAGTTTGGCCAAATATGGCAAAATTGGGATCTATGTTCTTGGCATGACCCAATGAATTAACCAGTTTTATGACAATAGTAAAATTGAATCAGGTTATTGGCATTTTTGGAAAATTCATTATAACTTTTGTCCCGAAATATATGACTCTGCACCGAAACTTTGAGTACGTTCAGGGTTTGGTGCCGTAAACACATACCGAGTTTCATAATGATACGCCAATGCGTTTGTAAAATATAGCAATTTTTGACAAAATTCTAAATGGTCGACGCCCAAAATGTTTGATATGGGAAAATTGGGTATGGTATGACTCGGCGTGATGCCCCGAATCTAAAGAGACCAGTTTTGTGATTTTTGGCTAAAGCATTCTAAAGTTCTGAATTCCAAATTTTTGTATCTCTGGACCACTAGGTGGCACTGTGCCGAAACGCTGCAGGCAGCCTCAGGTCATGGTTGGCATAACACACACCAAGTTTGGTTAGAATATGCTAAAACGTTGCGGAGCCGGACTTTCATTTTTGTGGGCACTTTGTCGAAATTTCACAAAACAAAAGTGTAACAGCAGTAATAATTATCCTCATCTCATTGAAGGTTGCAGTTATGAAACTACAAAATGGAAAAATAATGCAAGTTCTCTCTTTGCTTAAGCAAGTCTCTGCACAGAAGTTATGTGGGTACTTTCGACTTGTCAATGCTAAATATAAAAGTTTATAAATTAATAACTCTTCTTTTCTAAATATGTCATATAATGTGAATTAACATGATAATAAAAAGTATGGTCGATGATGAAATCGATTTGGATTTATTGATGCAGTGTCAGCTAAGAATGTTGCAAGCATTTGATTTTTTTTTTTTCTGAAGCTATACAATAGCAGCTTTACATGGGAGCAATTATTAGAAAATGGAAGACATACAAGACCACTGATAATCTCCCTCGATCTGGGGCTCCACCCAAGATCTCACCCCGTGGGGTCAAAATGATCACAAGAACAGTGAGCAAAAATCCCAGAACCACATGGAGGGACCTAGTGAATGACCTGCAGAGAGCTGGGACCAAAGTAAACAAAGGCTACCTTCAGTAACACACTACGCCGCCAGGGACTCAAATCCTGCAGTGCCAGACGTGTCCCCCTGCTTAAGCCAGTACATGTCCGGGCTGTCTGAAGTTTGCTAGAGAGCATTTGGATGATCCAGAAGAGGATTGGGTTAAATGAAACCTAAATAGAACTTTTTGGTAAAAACTCAACTTGTCGTGTTTGGAGGAAAAAGAATGCTGAGTTGCATCCAAAGAACACCATACCTACTGTAAAGCATGGGGGTGGAAACATCATGCTTTGGGGCTGTTTTTCTGCAAAGGCACCAGGACGACTGATCCGTGTAAAGGAAAGAATGAATGGGGCCATGTATCGTGAGATTGAGTAAAAACCTCCTTCCATCAGCAAGGGCATTGAAGATAAAACGTGGCTGGGTCTTTCAGCATGACAATGATCCCAAACACACCGCCCGGGCAACGAAGGAGTGGCTTCGTAAGAAGCATTTCAAGGTCCTGGAGTGGCCTAGCCAGTCTCCAGATCTCAACCCCATAGAAAATCTTTGGAGGGAGTTGAAAATCCGTGTTGCCCAGCGACAGCCCCAAAACATCACTGCTCTAGAGAAGATCTGCATGGAGGAATGGGCCAAACTACCAGCAACAGTGTGTAAAAACCTTGTGGAGACTTACAGAAAACGTTTGACCTCTGTCATTGCCAACAAAGGGTATATAACAAAGTATTGATGAACTTTTGTTATTGACCAAATACTTATTTTCCACCATAATTTGCAAATAAATTCTTTAAAAATCAGACAATGTGATTTTTCTTTTTCTCATTCTGTCTCTCATAGTTAAAGTGTACCTATGATGAAAATTACAGGCCTTTCTCATCTTTTTAAGTGGGAGAACTTGCACAATTTGTGGCTGACTAAATACTTTTTTGCCCCACTGTAAGAGAATAGAAATCTGTAGCATCATTCACACATATATTTGGTTCATTCTGAGACTTTATAGCAAAAGGTAAATAGAATTACTATAGTCTCATATTCACTGACAATAGTTTATTTTTAAAAACACACAAGTATTATTATCACTCTTGATCACCTGATGCCAATCACTCTTATAAATAAAGGTGCCAGAAAGAAGCACAAATGTTATTTTCACATCTATGCTATATTTTCCAAAGATCTAGTGAAATATTCTTAAAGAACCTTTTTTTTTTTTCACAACAAAGAAAAATTTTAATAGTTCTTCGTACCATGCCAACCAAGAAACTGTATTTTGAATTACATTCTTTTGGAATGTAAGATTGACCTGCGGTTGTCATCAGTGGATCATCCTGTTTTTTATTTCATGCCTGTGATACAAGTCAATAGAGATGATAAATGGTTGTACACAGGATGTGGCAGCATATATGTCCATATAATCCAATATATCCATATTTGTCACATTTGGATGTAAAGATAAAAGGTTTCATTTTCTTTCAAAGGAATTAAGGCAAAATGCCCAGGTAAGAGCCATATAGTCAGTAAAAATGAAAACTCTGTCATAATTTCCCACCCTCATGTTGATCCAAACCTGTATACACAAAAGATGAAAAATGTTGGGATCCGAACAACATTGGAGCACAAGAAATAAAAGCGTAAAGTTTGACATGTCATGAGGGTTAGTAAATGATGGCAGAATTTTTGAATGAACTATCCCTTTAAACCTGTTTTTGATGTATATCTTTCTGATGACTTTTAGGCCATGTTTACACAGCAGCAGAATGTGGTCGTATACCAGAATACTCACACCCATACATTTCCTGGAATTTTCTGTAAACCCCGGCTGTGTGAAACATACTGTCTGTCACATCATACAATGTTCAGACCTTGATTTTGCCTGAACTGTCTGCATAGTTGGCAGTTTTCTTTTCAGTTAGTGAGTCAAAAGGACAGTTGATCAATATCTCAGCATATAAAAATAGACAAGAGAATCTGTGCAGCACATTATTTCTCTGTTTAATGCATTAGGTAACAATTGACAAACCATTCCTATAAATGTCTCTTCCCTTTTTTTTAAACAGGTCTAATACAAGTATGAATGTGTGTGACGGCAGATATTTGTTTCTGTCCTGGGATATTTCACATATTTTTTTTAGTAGGAGACCAGAATGCCCATAAAAGTGCTAAACCTTCTTTCTTTTGTTACATTCCCCCATGCAGCCAGTGGAAGGTACTTTCCAGTTGCCACATAGCATGACCAAACAATTTGAGAAAATTATCACAGTTTTGCATTTGCATGTGTTTTGCATTTTTACATTCATTTAACAGCAAATTATGTTAAGGATATTGCATCAAACTTCAATTTATGTTTGTTTCCCTTTTATAGTTCATTAGAGTAGTTACATTAAACATTACAGTTCCCTTCAGACCAATTTGAGGAATGTGTTTGTCCTGAGTATAGTGACAGAACAAATCACAATATTTAAATTCTGCCACAGGGCTAAAACTTCACTGATATGTGTAATTATTGACAAAATACCTATTGTTCAACAATCAAGACAAGGTAATATGAGTGTATTTCTGGGTGTGGCGGTGTTTAAATGAGTAACATGAGTAACCTGAAGCAGAATACATAACACTTAATGACACAACATGGCAAGTGTCTTTGCAGAAATGTAATCTGTGAATCACATAACTGTGCAGCACTTTGTATATTTCTTGATTCAAATTTCAAGTTCATATTTGTGATATTTGTGGTTTAAACAGTGCCAAGGAATCTTAGGTATATGAATTGTTATACTGTATGGCTTTGATATCAAATTTGTTCATATAGGATCTGGAGGGTTATTTTGTAGCCCTCCAGGCTGTCACAAACGAAACCCTTTGAATCAACATAGATTCTCTATAAGCATGAAAATCTTTTTTCAGTGCTGTAATTGCCTTGCAGACTTTAAATGATGAGGACTCATTAAAATGGATATTATATTTAAAGTTTTAATCAGTTCTTGTCTAGTGCAATGATCCTATGGCTGATAAAAGAGCTGAATAAATTATCAGAAATTGACCTTTCCCAGCAGGATTGATGCCCTTGTGTAGTCCGACCTTTGTCCACTTAGGTAGGAAGTCTGTCTGACTGACATGCAAAGTACAACCAAGAACAGTTTGTTTTGTTCAACATCATGTTTAGGGATGGGTAAATGTCACAACAATGTCAGCGTCTGTACATTTATATTTACTAGGAGTGCTCCGGTTGACCGATTACTGGTCGCTATCAGCCAAAAATCCCTTCTAATGATTGAATTGGTAATCTCATAAAGATCTCATAAACCAATCTCATGCTGACGACACATAAAGATGACCGCCTGCTGTGAGAGGTACGCATGACATGCAGCGGCGCCGTCTCAATCTCTGCCCAGCATGGGTAAAATAATTATAATGCTAAAGGTGATGTACAGTTCATATTTCTTTATTAAATTATATTAATTGGGAATCCTTTCATATGTTGGCAAGATTATAATTGTCCCATATCTTGCTGGTAAACTCTGAAATATGAAAATAATTACTTTACATTCAACTCAAACAAAGTAGTACAAACAAAACTCTCTAAAATATCTAGAGGTGACCTGTTTCACATGAACAACTAAATGCTAATGTAAAGTATATATTCACAACACTCATTGTTACAGTCTTCATGAACGGCCTTATTTCCTGGCAGACTGGAGACTCAGTAGAAGTCAATTAGATTTAGACTTCTGACTTTGGTGTTTCCGGGTATGCTTTAGACGTTTAGCAAACTGAGTGTGGGCGATATATGGGTGTGACATCTGGGGCTGAGACTAAGGGTGCGTCTCAATCAGCCCCTAGTTCCAGCATATATGATGTAGCTCTATCCTCTGCACTTCCGCGTTTGTCACTGGAACTTACGCTATGCTTGCATCCTACGTCATACGCTGGAACGCCAGACTCTTGTGAACGCGCGTATGACAGTTAACAGAAGTTTGAGATTACAGTTTGTAAAGTTTTAAATATGGATATGTTTCTTACACAAACGCAGCGCTTCACTTCACTTAATAATCCCCCGGAGCCGTGTGGAGCACTTTTATGATGGATAGACGCACTTTTATGGACTTCAAAACAGAAACAGCCATGCTGCCATTATAAAGCTTGAAAGAGCCAGGACATTTTTTAATATAACTCAGATTGAAGAATGTCATATACTCCTTGGATGGCTTGTTGAGGGTGAGTAAATCATAAGCTAATTTAGATTTTTGGGTGAAAATATCCTTTAACGGAAGTTCTGAAACGTGAAACTTAAATCTCATGAGCCAGCTCACTACACATAATGACACGTGATGGATGTTGTTAAAAATACAAACCATTATTTTATTATATTTTCAGCAACATGCATAGCTAGACAGGTAAGGAACATGATGTAGCTAACATTTATAATTTATTTACGGTTGAAATGTTGCATTTATATGTAACAAGCAAAGTATTTTTCATAATGTACTTTAAATAACATTACAAGTAATGTCAGAAATATCAGTAGTGATGTTGTACAAATCACAATGCCGGAAATAGTCATCAGTGTCCCAATGTGAGCCAGCGTCCTATACCAGTCCTTACCAGTGCTCGGGAGCTAGGAAGCTGATTGAGACGCACCCTGAGGGTGACCTGACTCCTATGCTGATTTCATTTGACCAGACAAGCTGAACGGGTTTGGGCCATGACAACAACCTTATGGATCACCATCTCTCTAGTCCTTTTATAATTTGACGTTCTTTTCTGACTGTGTCTGGGGATTTTGTTTTTCCCTGTCCCTGCTCTTGTGACTTTATCTACATGCCAGAATCATGCAAGGTCTATGACTTTTTTGTGACTGGGAGGTCTCTGTTTCTGTCTTAAGATCCTTAATCCTTTGTAGTTTGTATTAATGTGTTGGATAGAGTTCCAAGTCACTGGATAGCAGCACCTCTGTAGACTAGTTGTATTTTCTATAAGAGGCCGTGCCTTTAAAATATAAATATGTCTTTAAAAATACGCCTTTAAAGTGCTGCTGTGACGCGCAGTGGGTGTTACAGGAAAACAAAACACAGCGGGCCGGTTTCAGCAAAGCACAAGTACAATCTACAGTAGGCAACATCATGCCGACCGCTCTGTTGTTTTTTGCTTTGCTATCGGGGTTTTTTCTTATAGAGGGAAAATCACTCGAAGGTAATTAGCTATATGTTCCATTTTAATTCTATTTCTAGGATATCGCTCTTAACGAAAATGAATTTTATAATGAAGAGCACTGATATGTGCCGCTCGAAAAGAAAGAAAACAGACGTAGCCATTTACGAGTTAATAAAGTTATCATATGTCGTGCCGTATAAAATGACATGTGTTAAAAGTAACTTAGCTCATCCCCCAAAACATAGCCTACTTGCATTTTGTCAGAGAAATATGACATTCTGATCAACCTGTCGATTTAAAGTATAGAGTTAAATGAGTAGCATATATGTGTTGTCTCTAAACTCCAAAACCAGTTTTAATGCTGGAAATACGATGTTTTGACTAATTTGATGAATTTCGTCGCAGCAGATGAAACGTGTGTTGGAATGCAGAGAGAAGATCACTCCTACGACTTCGACCTGCCCGACTCGGTGACATCGAACGTGCAAAACCATACATGTGACGCAGAGTGGACCATTGATGTAAGTATCAAAACTCGTCTCACAGAACATTTATTTTATAATAATTTAATTTAATTTATTTTTAATAAAGAATTAAAATGTCACCCATTTCTGTTGTCCTATAACGGGCGAAAGGCACTTCGTAGCCTTTTTTAATCTTCCCCCCCAGAACGCTTTATATAGCAACAAAACACAGCTGCTTTTCTAAACACATTTGTCGATAATCACCATAAGCACGGAAAAATCCTCGTCATAGGTGCAGTGCCAAAAGATCGAATTGGAGGTAATTTATCAAATATATTTTTTTAATGTTTTATATTATAGTTATTTAATGACAATTTCAGAAACTTTGTAGCATATTTTGAGACAAACTTTTCAGTTTTGTTGAAGATGATAACGGGTTTCCAATATGGATATTAGGCTACTTGGGGTTAAATCCCCATTATATTAAGGCCACGTGAAAAGACCCACTGTGGTCAAAATGGCAACTAATAAAACACCAGGCTGGCATATGGTTTCGTGTGGCAATATATACAGGCTGCTTGGAGTAAAAAGTAAAAGGCCCCTCTACCCCTCTCTTTTCTGTGCTTTGTCTGATACTATTTGTCACTGATTGTTCAAATAATTTTTGTCTTGTACCAATGACAATAGTCAAAATAAGAAAATAGTGTTAAATGTTTTGTCATGTTTATGTTTTATGTTTATGTCCCCTAGGAATCCTTCACAGCAGTCCTGGAACAAAATTTAATAGACTTCCCTCATCCTTTCAAAGAAGTAACTTGGCATGGAATCAGTGTGAATTACTGTCCAGTTTCAGTCAGATTCCATGTCTCTTGTCCTGTGAGTTCAGTAACAATTATTCATCTGCTCAGAATGGTTTTACTGCTTTATATTTAAAGGATTGTATTTATTTACAAATCAGATGTTTTTTGATTCTCTTGTAGATTTACACCAGGGAACTCACATGTTCTTGTGAGTAGTTTTTTTCTTTTTGCTGTCTCTAAAAGAATCTATACAACAATAATATTGCAAGATTACATTGGCATCCATTTCTTTGTTATATCAGGTACCAATTCTACCGACAACAATCCAGTTAACACATCTCTGTCATCTAGAGGTAAACAATATTCATTTTGCAACACTTTTTTTTCAATGACTGAGATAAAAATTACCTAAAAGGTTTAGTCAAGCATTGGGATAGAACAAAGTAATTTTTTTGGTACAGCAAATGTACGTTACAATCACCAGCTGGAGTGCCTTTGATAGCCACCAGAGGGCATTCCAACCCAGATTATTGTCATTCTCTCAAAGACTACTTTTCCCATAATCCATTGCCCAGACTCATAATGCCTGATTGCTTACAGCTGTGTCTTATTAACTTGTTTAACCCTGACCTGGTTAACTCATGCCACGTTCCAGGCAACCCGTAACGTCTTGGTTACGTATGTAACCTTGGTTCCCTGAGTAGGGAACGAGACACTGCGAACCGTCGCCATGGGAACACCTTCGGTGTGACGAATGTCTGAAGCCCTTATACCATCACGCCAATTGATTGGCTAGTGACGCTTAGCGCCGCCTTTAGAAATACGTCATGTATGCTTATATGCGTGCGCTAGGCGTCATCTCATCAGATTTTAATGACGAAGGAAGCTACTACTCGAAGAAGTGAATGGCCGGGATCGCAGTGTCTCGTTCCTTACTCAGGGAACCAAGGTTACATACGTAACCGAGACGTTCCCTTTCATAGGTTCACTTCAACACTGAGAACCGTCGCCATGGGAACGAAATACCATAACGCCTTCACATACCTGAGTGTAGCTGAAGACCGTGGAAAGCGTCCGCTCAATCAGATAAAACCTGGGAGCCAGGAGCCGTCTTCACGTCCAGACTGTAAAACTTGACAAAAGTGTTTGGAGAGGACCATCCTGCCGCAACACAAATATCCTCCAAAGAAGAGCCCTTAAAAAGAGCCTGAGAAGACACCATTCCTCTGGTCGAATGAGCGTGTACCCCTAGAGGCGAAGTGAGCCCACGCGCCTCATAGGCCTTCGAAATAGCCTCAACCACCCAATGAGACATTCTCTGCTTGGTGACGGCAGCTCCTCTGTTCTTACCGCCAAAGCACACAAATAACTGTTCTGATCTACGCCACTGGGCTGTACGGTCGACGTAGATCTTTAACGCCAGTACCGGGCAACCTCTGTGTCAGGAGGGGAAAAAGCCTCCAAAACTACCTGCTGGGAACGAAAAGGGGTCGAAGCGACCTTAGGAATATAACCTGGCCTTGGTCAAAGCACGACTCTAACCAGTCCCGAAACAAAATCCATACAAGAGGGACTAATAGACAGGGCCTGCAGGTCCACTATTCTCTTCAGAGAGGCCAGAGCCATTAAAAGAACGGTTTTAAGGGTCAGAGACTTTTCTGCCACCAGTTCCAAAGGCTCAAAAGGATCACCTGTTAGTCCCTCCAGGACGACAGAGAGATCCCATAAAGGAATTCGTGCAGGGCGGAAAGGCCTAAGCCGTCTCGTCCCTTGCAGAAAACGAGAAACCGAGAAACCAGGAGGTAACGTCCAACTGAAGCACCCTCTATCTGTATATGCTCAGCAGAGATGGCTGCCACATAAACTTTCAGAGTGGCTGGGGCCGCCCCTGTTGAAAAACTCCAGTATTGAACCAATAGGGCAACTAACTGGGTCCAGATTACGTACTGTACACCAAGTTTCCATTTGAGGGCATAAAGACGCCTCGTGGAGGGGGCTCTCGAGATAAGAATAATATCAGTAATCTCTTCGGAGAGACCAAAACGTCTTAATGCGCCCCGCTCAGGGGCCATACCCACAACTTTCACAAGTCTGGACGGGGGTGCCGGATCATTCCCTGAGCTTGAGTCAACAGGTCTGGTCTGAGGGGAACCTCCCACAGAGGGCCGATGAGGAGCCACCAGCAATAGACTTCTCACCTTGTCCAATCGCACTCTGAGCAGCACCGCTGGCAGCAGGCGAATCGGTGGAAAAGCAAAGAGACTGGTTCTGGGCCATGTGTGGGCCAGAGCATCTATCCCCAGAGGGGACGTGGTGACAGGGAGAACCAGAGCGGGCAGTGTGTAGTTGTGCTCGATGCAAATACGTCTACCTCCGCTCGACCAAACCTTTGCCATATTAGGTCCACCACCTGAGGATGCAACCTCCAGGCCCCGGGATCCAAGCCCTGCCTCGAGAGCAAGTCTGCTCCGAGGTTCAAGCGGCTCGGGATGTGGACTGCTCTGACTGATAGAAATCTGGTCTGCGCCCAGAGAAACACACGCTTTGCCAGCCTGTACAGGGGGAGAGTAAATGATTGGTTAAATAAACCTCCTTGATGATTGAGGTATGATATTACTGTCGTGTTGTCCGTCCTGACTAGCGCATGACACCCCTTCAGATGGGGTAAAAACTGTTTGAGTGCCAGAAATACTGCCAGCAGCTCCAAACAATTTATGTGCCACCCACGATGCACTTCGCTCTAGACCCCGAAAATCGGGTGTCCTTGATAAACCGCCCCCCAGCCTGTAAGGGATGCGTCCGTTGTAATAGTCTTGCGACGACAGCATGCTCCTAGCTGAACTCCCTTGTGGAGTAGTGTGGGCTTCATCCATGGGTGCAGAGCACGAAGGCCTCTGCGTGTGACCAGGACTTTGCGAAAGGGGTGGCAATGAGGAGAGACACCTAGACTCTTCATCCACCATTGAAACGTTCTCATGTGGAGCAGGCCCAACTGAACCACAGGGGACGCTGCTGCCATGAGGCCCATCAGTCTGAGGCAAAGACCAACATGGACCAAACGGCCTGTCTTGAAATGGCTCAGACAATCTTGCAGTGACTGTACGCGTGTAGGAGACAATCGTGCCCGCATCACGCCAGAGTTCAGATCCACGCCCAGAAAAGATGTCTGCTGGCTGGGCAGTAAGACACTCTTCTGGCGGTTTATGCGTAAACCTAGGTTCCTCAAATGGCAGAGAGTGAAGTCTCGATGAGCTACTGCCAATTCCTGGGACAGGGCTAAAATCAGCCAATCGTCCAGGTAATTTAATATCCGGACGCCCTGAAGCCGCAGTGGGGTCAGAGCAGCGTCCATGCATTCTGTGAACGTTCGAGGAGCCAAGGCTAGTCCGAATGGAAGGACACGGTACTGGTAAGCTTTGCCTTCGAAAGCGAACATGAGGAACTTCCTGTGTCTCTTGACCGTCTGGATGTGAAAATATGCATCCTTTAGATCGATAGTTACGAACCAATCTCCAGCTCGAACCTGAGACAGAATGGACTTCCGTGTCAGCATCTTGAATTTGCTCACCCTGAGTGCAAGATTTAAACGACGCAAGTCTAGAATTGGACGTAGTCCACCATTCTTTTTGGGCACCACAAAATAACAGCTGTAGAAGCCTGCCTCTGCCTGAGCGGGTGGTATCTCTTCTATAGCACCCTTCTCTAGCAGAGACACAATTTCTTGTCTCAAAACCGGAGCTTCCCAAGGATGCACCGTTGTGGGAAGAATACCGCTGGAAAGGGGTGGACCCTTGTGGTATTAAATGGTGGCTCCGTGGCAAATAATACGTAACACCCATTGCGAGATCTCGGGCAGGCGTTGCCACGCGGCCCAATACTCTGTTAGGGGCTTTAACCATTCTGTTTTTGGTGCCTGATGAAAAGTGGGCACCAATGTATCTTCTGATTGCAGAGAGCCTCTGGCGTCTGCGGAAACGGGAAGCACATGTGTATCTGGGATGTTCTCTAACACAGAGTGATCTGACCGTATGAAGCACAAGAGTGGCAGAGGCGTCTAATACAGGGAGCTGTCCCACTGCCTGTTCGGGCTGACCCCCCATCCCGGCGCTGGGGGGGTTTGAACGCCGTCATAAACGGGCCACACGCGTGTGACCCTAAGGCTTTTTCCTGAACTCCGAAGGCTAGAACGCACGGAGTGTCTGGTATGGTGCTTGTCGATGTGGCCCGGCCTATAACTGCCCGAGGCGCTTTTAGCGGCGGAACAGTAAGAGCCGGAACCAGGAGGCCACAATGAGAGAGGCGAATACATTGTGCTGTTCGTCCAAACTCTCCAATGGAGGGCCTGACCTCTGTGGACGAGCGAGCGGTTCAGGAATGATTCTTGGGGGCCTGAGAACGAGAGGCTTTGGCCGTCGAGGTCAGGTCAATTCGTCTGCGCTGTCACTGATGAGCTTGTGGGCGAGTCCTAGGACCCCAGTCTCTGCGGGGGGGTTCCATGGGCAAAGGCTCATTCCGCTGTGCCTCACGGGGGGCGCTGAAGGGAAGATGAACGTGAACGAGCGGGAGGCAGCTGTCGTTCAAAATTTTTAACTTTTAACTTTTAAACGCGGCCTGAGCATGCTTAAAGCCTAAGCATAGCACGCACCTGTTGTGAGTGTTTCCTCCTGCGATGAACCTGCCGCACAGGTCTATGCATCTCCTGTAGCTCATCGTGTCCGCTTAGAGGAGTGAAACTGCTCTTAAAATGGGTAGCTAAGAACACGAGAAAAAGCTTTCCAACGGGCAACAGAAAATCCGCTTCCTGAAGGAGTGAAATCTGATGAGATGACGCCTAGCGT
This sequence comes from Rhinogobio ventralis, assembly GCA_039654625.1. NCBI lineage: Eukaryota > Metazoa > Chordata > Actinopteri > Cypriniformes > Gobionidae > Rhinogobio > Rhinogobio ventralis. The sequence goes on from CM077201.1 coordinate 21,763,595, forward strand.
GCACATATAAGCATGCATGATGTATTTCTAAAGGCAACGCTAAGTTTCACTAGCCAATCAATTGTCATGATGGTATAAGGGCTTCAGACATTCGTCACACCGAAGGTGTTCCCATGGCAACGGTTCGCAGTGTTGAAGTGAACCTATGAAAGGGAACCTGTGTTTTTTTCAACCTTCTACCGGTGAAAGTGCACTGAAACGGCAGTCAAACCCGTGACTTCCCACCCGTGAACTCTTACTAGATCGATGTACTCCCAGTTACACGCTCTGACGTCACATAGCCCGCTAAACAACAATGGCAGCCCCTATGGATGCGGTGTTTATGAAAGTCGTACATTAAAAACTAAATCGTTTATTAAAATAAGGTATTGCTCTAACGTTATTTGCAGCTTTTCTAGCATTAGCTAGTTTTCAGTCCATTGAGTGCAAGAATAAATTAATACCAATTCATTTTCCAAATATACAAATAACGTAAAATAAAAGGTATAACAGCTTCTCTTGCCCTGTATGGTCCGCCATGCTTTGTTTACATCTAGCTACCACAATTCCTTGCACTCAGGCAGTTTGGCGTGACTTTGCCTAGAACTCTACAAAGTCGTGAGTCGTGGTTTGAAGTCGTAACTTACGGGCTCAAAAACCTGCCTGGAACGCAGCATCAGTCACTGGGTGTTTCTCAAACAGAAGGCTGGATCCTACCGAGACTGCGTCCTTCCCAGTCTAGTCCTTCTGAGGCTTGTAGGCTAGTGTCCTCCTCAGCAATTAAACACTAGAATGAGACTAATAAGTGTGCATAGCTACATCACACATGTTCCCTCCCCCACGTTCACGGCACGATAATACTATTAAAACTTTATTTTGGAAAATACTTTGTATTACAAATCTTTATATTAATTGGCTTTCTATTAATGCAATACAGTGAATGACAGCCGTCTGCGGTCTCCCAGCAGCTTAAATTATTTAGTTGTTTAGTGTTAGTGATTAATTTACAGCAAAACAAAAGATTTCATCTATGCTTTCATGTCCGAAAACATTATTTTTGTCTTACATTTCATAATAAACTCAGACAAGCTCAGTACCGAATCATTTTTTATCAGTTTATTTTTGTGAATTTAAATGTGTGCAAAGGATTGTGGCCGATTTAAGGCCGCAAAGGATACATCCGATGCGTCCTTTAAAAGAGGCCGAATGAAGGACGCGAAACCAGTGTAAATTTCGTTGACGAAAATTATTTGTCAATGACCTTTTTTCACTGACGAAAACGAGACGGTAACTAAATAAAAAACATGGATTTTGGATGACAATAACTATGACGAAAATCTACTGTCATTTTCGTCAACGAATAAAAACCAGATGCACACATTTGAATTGTAACGTGCTCATCTAACGGCGGGAAAATGCAGCTTCAGACTGCTCGATGCTTTAGAGTGGTTCGCAATCAATGAATAGCGCACATTTATGCCAGGTAATTGTTTATGAACTAATGCTGAGGAATAATGACAAGGTTTACTTTACGATGTTTATATAGTAATATGTTTTAGACCTGTAACAATGCATATTTATCATCCCTCATCTGAACTTAAAGAGCAGCCTGCAACCACTGTTGCTAAATGTGACGCTATTGACATCATTACGTAATCGCAACGCAAAACTATGCCATTATGTAATACGTAGATTATTTGAATACGTATATATATATATTTCAGTCAGGACCACTTCAAGTATATTGTTCATTAGCGTTGTTGACAATGAAAGCATACAGTTAGTGTTGGCGGTATGGTTCTGTTCTGGGCAAGAACTCCCCACGCCTGTCCATGCGCCCGCCTGGACAGAGCGGGGAGAGCAGCAAGTCAACCCCCAAAACAACCATATGCCGCTACCCCCCAACACGACTGAACAATAGAATGGCAATGCAGAAATGTGATTTATAATCTATTTATGGGGGAAGCATCGCCCCAAGCTCAGCAAGCGAGGACCTGCAACAGCTTGTTGCTTGAGCTGCTAAGCAACTGTGATCCTGAAGGGAGAAGCATACACCCCTAGCAGCCGCAAATCTAATACACGCAGTTGTACCAAATTAGAGCGTTTATATGCTATTAAATTGCATAAAGGGGGAAGCGTCACCCCAAAGATGAGAATTCGAGGAAATGCAACAGCATGTTGCTTAAGCTGCTTTAGGCAAATGTGATGATAAAAGGGGGAAGCATACACCCCTAGCAGCAGTTTAGTACAACGAGCATATAAATACTAATACTACCGTAAAAAATGGGGGAAGCGTCACCCCGAACTGAACAAGTACGCACTGAGATGTTATGGCAATTATTTGAATGTAAAAAGGGGGAAGCATACACCCCTAGCTGCAGCAAGTTGAATACAACAAGCATGTTGTATATTACGTGATGGTATACGAGAGCAGTCCAGCAGGGGAAGCATACACCCTTTTGGAATTATTTCGGATTAATATCGCAATTGCAACCGGTGAATAGAAAGACATAACAATGACAAAAACACGCAAAACATTTAAGAAAGACAATTCATTGCAGAGAACCATAGATTTTTTAACATCTAAAATGTCCTTAAGTCCAGGACGAACGTAACATTCGTAAGCAACAGAAAACCATCTTCCCAGAGCTTTTAGTGTGGGAATCGTTGTGACTGAGGCCGCTGATGTAGCTGCTCCGATGCGAAAGGAGTGAGATGTGTATTGCTCTGGTGAGAGGCCGCAGGTTTTGCAGACCAAACGGAGACGAGCTGCAAACCAGGATCTGGACATGGCTTTTTTCTCCTCAGTGACAAATAGAGGTTCATCAGGATGAGCATGAGGACAAAAACTCAGATACCGGGACATGGAATAAAAATAATACAAAAAACTGTATTAGTACGAGCAATTGCAACAGGAATACCTTTAGATTCTTTGTCAGACTTTGATGAACTTTTTTCTCCATTTTCCTTAAACATTCAAAGATGATATCAGACACTGAGATCGTGAGAGGGGTCCAAATTGTTATTGCGTGTAGTGAATTCACCAACCCTGAGAAAACCATAAAAAGCACAGAGGAAAGCGGCTTCTAAAAGTGCATCCACGTAAGGACTGAAGCACCCCTGTCTCAGTTTAACAACCAGTTTTTTTACGAGAAAGAAAGTAAGAGGAAGCCGTTTGTCTTTGCCTTTTGGCTTCTTTTTTGATGCCATCGAGGAGCAGACGGATGGATGGATGCCCCAAAAGACTGCAGACGGATGGATCCAAGAATCTTAGATGAAACTGAATGCCTGAAACTTGACTTTTAATGGTGGAGGGCTGCATTTTTAGTGCTAAATGACAATGTGTTATATATGAACATACAACAGCAATGTTAACAGGCAAAACAGGAACTGAAGATTTGGCTAGACCAGATCTCATGTACAGAGAAGCTGCGGAAAGATAAAATTGCAGAGTGGTGTTTAGTCGAGAACAGTCAGGGTGAATGCTGGGCAAGGCAGGCTCGAAGGAGAGGCATCTGGGCACATAGCTTTGAACTCCTGAAATTTAAAACGAGACAGACAGTCAGCTATTTTGTTATCGATAATGCATGTCCACATAAGACGCCTTAAAAATTTATTAATGAGGGGAACTGATGAGCACCCTTTATTAATAATATGAACCGTTGCTGCATTGTCGCAGTAAACTAGAATTTGTTTTCTGGACCATTGATTGCCCCAAAGAATGCAGGCTACGACTACAGGATATAATTCTAACAGCGCTGTTGATAGTGTGTTTGTAGGAAGAGACAACAATTCCTTTGGCCAAACACTAGCAAACCAATTATTGTTGAAAAAACCTCTGAATCCGATAGAAGGAGCGGCGTCTGTAAAGAACTTGAGGTTGATAGAAGTCTCTACTAAAAAAAGAAATCCCGTTCCACCCTTCAAATAGGAGAGACCAAAAATGCAGCTTGGATTTGCAGCCTGAATCTAATTTGATAGAATCGTGTAATTTCTCGACTGTTTTTGATACATCAATAAGTCTAGAAATGACCTTGCGGAATGATTCGCATTGCGAAATTTAAATGCCCTAACAGAGAGAGTAGTTCTTTCTTTGTGATTGAAGTGCTTTTTAAAATATTTTTTATAACCTCCCTGATGCGATCAAGTTTATTTAGAGGTAATGTAGCTTGCATGAGATTGCTGTCTAAAGTAATACCGAGGAATTTGATTGTATTTGATGGCCCCACAGTTTTCTCTTCTGAGAGAGGTATACCTAGCTTATTAAAAGTTTCTTTCAGAATATTAATACATCGCTCAGGTTTAGAATTCGGATAGTCCACGACCAAGAAGTCGTCTAACAAATGAAGCACAAACGGCAGCTTACAGTTATTTAAAAGAATCCAACAGAGCGCTTCCGATAAAGAATCTAAAACTAGATTAAACTAGATAGTAACTAGATTAAAACTAAAAACAATTCAGGTGACTAAAATATGACTATGGCATTTTAGTCAAAAGACTATGATTAAAACTAAATCAAAATTTGCTGTGAAAATTAACACTGCGCGAAACAAAGGCTGCCTTCCAAGGATCCCATTTTTTACGCACCCTCAAGCCATTCTAGGTGTATATGACATTCTTTCAGACGAATATAATCGATATTAAAATATGTTGTGGCTCTTCCAAGTATTATAATGGCAGTGACTGTCAGCCCAAAATTTGAAGGCCAAAAAAAGTGTATCCATCCATTATAAAAGTAATCCACATGGCTCCATGGGGTTAATAAAGGCCTTCTGAAGCGAATCTATGGGTTTTTGTAAGAAAAATATCCATATTTGACATGTTATAAAGTAAAATATTGACCCACTGCCCGTTTCCTGGTTTGCCCTGTTTCCTGGATTATCCTGTTTGTCTGAGATTCCTGCCTGGTGTTTGTTTGGACTGTCTCTGAGCAGTTACATAACAGATGCAAGACTTCGCAATGAGTGACTGAGTTAACCAGGTTTATAGGCATGATGAATCCGGGCAATGGATTATGAGAAAAGTAGTCTTTGAGAGAATAGTCTGGGTTGGAGTGCCCTCTGGTGGCTATCAAAGGCACTCCAGCTGGTGATCTTGACGGTACCTTTGTTTTGGTAAGAAAGAATTTGAAAAATTCATGAAATGGTGGTAGGGATATGCATAGCAGAATGGATATAACAGGAAGCTTCTGTAAATCCATGTAATAAATTTTTGTAATATAATTGCATTTACAGATATATTGTTCTCTGGTTCAACAAAGAGACAGCATCGTAAGTAAAGTCTGTACAACATCCATAATAAATGACTAAATACCCTGCATTTTTAAAAAGTGCCAGGCAATATTTTTTTACTTCTGTCTGGCAAAAATGTAGACGCATTTCAAGACATTGCCAACTTAGAGAAAAATACATTTTACCATTAAAGTATGACTGCATAACAAGTTTAATGCAAATCACACACATACACTGTTTGTTATGGTTGAAGTTCATAAATTCAACACAAAACAAAAGAATAACAGCAGCATTAATTATCCTCATATCATTGTAGGTTATGGTTGTGAAACCAAATGATTTAAGTTATCTCTAGATTTGTTGAAGCTTGCACAAATGCAACTTTGAAGTTCCTGTTGTGCAAGTTTACCAAAAGCCACTCCCAAAAAAACAACAATTAGTTCTGTGTCAGAAAACAGTAAAAGAGCAATCTAAGAGAGGTAACTAATCCAACTCGCACAGCAAGTATGACCATGACCAAAACCAGTGCACTAAACTATGAATCATTTTTGGAACCTTTTAAAAGTATAAACAAGAAATGATTAATAGGTTGGTTCAGAGGTTGTGGAAACTAGACTAGAGTTCTGGAGATGGGGAGGCAATACAGTACAAGTGGTGACATAACAGGGACCTTATTGTAAGTAAAACCATGTAAATAATGTATTTTAATAAAAATCTGTTAAGCATGACCTGATGGGAGGGTAGCAAATTAGTGATAAACAGTATTTGTAGTAGCATTATCTTTAATATATTGTTTGTTTATATTTAAATTTATATTTTGGTGATTTTGGTTTTTCTTCCCTATAGATTGCGCAACTGCTGTTGCTGCCACATTTGTTATAAGCGTTGTCATTTTGACTTTCGTCTGCAGGACAAACAGGTATTTAACACATAAATGCATGAAATCTTATAGCTGTAGTTATTCATTTATTAACTAAACACAATTAAATGACCTTGTTTTTTTTTTTTTTTATTCTAGCACTGCAAAATATGCTGCTAGAGCCTCAGCTGATAAACAGAACCAGCCTGGTTGAGGAGAATGGAGGCATCTGTACTTGCCCAACAAACAACAACACATGGCGTGGAGTCATAACACATTATCCTATATACATGTAATACAAATATTATATTATATTATTATATTATATTAATATATAGACCCACAACACTTGGACTTTCAACACTGCTTGAAAAAGTAAAGTAAGGAATTACAAATGTTTCTGTAATTTAATTGTAGTTATTTCTGATGTAATTGCATTAAATACTGTAACACAATAGTGGATTTAACATCAACATTTAATTTTTAAAAAGTTTTTAATGTACACTAATCCGTTTAAATACTTGGGTCAGTTCAAGAATAATTTATGCAATGTTATATTACTTATTTGAAAGAATTTAAAGAGCAGTTTCATGTCTGTCCTTGTGTTGTTTAACTGGTCAAGGTTGAAATGGAATTTAGAAAGTAATTAGTAGTAATAAGTAATGCACTACTTTTTAGAGAGAGTAATTAAATTTTAAATTTAAATTAAATTATGTTATATTATATTATATTAATTATATTATATTATATTATAATATATTTTTAGCTAACCCTGTTGTAAAAAAACCCTGTTCTTTTTTTTTTTACTAAAAGAACAAACCCTTTCTAAGTTGTCTATTTAGGTCTGTAATATACTGTATTAATGTGCTGTAACATACATTTTAAGAAAATTGCCTTGTTTGTCCACCACATATGAGGTGAGGAACAATGCTAAAATTACATTTTCAAGCAACCATATTTCATGCTTTCAAAAGAGGGATCAAAGACCCCCCCCCCCCCCCCCCTTTTTAAACTTTATTTAAACAGTAAGCATTTTGCAGAAAGATGGAGGCATGCATGAGAAATAAATAAACTGATTTTGTCATAACAGCACTTCCTGTGGAATTTATAAGGGCTACAATTAAGAGGTCATGGCTTCAGTGCTCTGTCACGTCCATAATGTTTTAAAGGTTATGTTTATATAATATAACAACTATAAATACAAATAACTTGAATCTTTATATACAAAGCTAAATTATGTCTATGCTTA